>CM060900.1:134388452-137204285 GCA_030762935.1 Hymenopus coronatus
CATTTAGAGGAAAACAGAGTATGCTTTGCTCTGTTTTTCATTAAAATGATACTTGATCTGCTTGAAATAGGTACTGAGCTGTGATCTGTCCATTTCAATCAGTGGAAAGGGAGTTTCTGCAATTTTAGTTGCAAAATTTGTTTTTTTTTTTTCTCCTCTAGAAAGAGAAAAATAAAAGAAGGTGTTTACATAAATTTGCAAAAACCTCCCTAACTGTTCTTTTATTTATTCTAAACAGAGGGGACATGGATTAGCCTAATTGCTTATTTTTTATTAATTTAAATAATAAATGGATACCTCTGAAATATATATTTAATAAGGGAAACGAAAAACATAGAAGTATAAAACTCTTTGCGTGCGTGCATATGTGTGTGCATGCACATCCCCTATCACCCTCTCTCTTTTGTTAAGCTTAAATATATCTCGTGGAATAACTAAAATACTTCAGGGTTATATCAGCTCGATTACTTTCTTGTTGAAATGGAATAAAAACCACTGAGAGTAGGATTGGTTTCTTCAGAGAAGTGCAGTTATTTGGCTGAAAAGTACTTTGCATCACAATCGCATTTTACTACCATACCTCTTCAATTAGTTTTTGTTCCATTTCAGGCATTTACTAATTGTTTTCTCCTTAAGCTCCAGAATGTTATCTTCTGTGTCTGAGTCCCTTTAGTAAGTATTCAGAGACAATATTACAATTATTTTTTAAGAGATTATGACATTTAAAATATATACTTTTGTGGTATATTTTCATTTAGTAAATGCTTATTAACCGTTTTGCGTATAACCAAAGGAAACCTAACATGAATGTTATGTCTGAGTGCCATTTTTATTGAGCCATATTCTGGAGTAAGAATCCTGTAATGGATTCTATATTACAAATAATTGTTTTCTTTTCCATTTACCAGCTTGTGCAATGCAGCTAACCTGTCTTCTGCTTGCATCTACTTTACTGGTGGGTTTTAGTTTTTCTCTTTTCTGTCATTTAGTGGTAGATATGATATTGTGGCTTAAACAATAAAAAGTAAGGTTATTGATATTGTGCCAATATCAGAGTGTGTGCTAAAATTTAGCCTTCATAATTGTTCCCAACAATGAAGAAAAAAACTTGTTCAGATTTCCATATGTTCAGAGGAATCATGCCAGTGTAATATATTTCAGATGTTTAAAGCCATGCATGCTGCATGACTCACACTGCTTTCCATCACACACTTCATCATGGGCTCTCTTTGGCAAAGTATCTGTACACAGGATGTTAAAGAATTAAACCACATTAGTGTAAGAGATGGTAGAGAGTCCATAAATAATCAGTTTGAGATAGGATACTTAAAATCTCTGGGGTAAAGATTTGGGATTATATAGAACTTTTGAAAAAACAAAGAATAACAACTGGTCAAAATCATAGTATAGAATGTGTAAACCTTAAAATTAAAACTAAAGTTAATGCTACTTATTGTTTTGCTGTTTCCATACCACCACTTATAGCTGAATGGCTGAGAGAGACCTCTTCTGTCCATCTGAAGTTTTAACACAGTGGTAAAGTAAGTTATTAAATGTTCTTCAGGTACCAGTATCAAATCCCAAGTGCCCTCTTGCATTTTTCTTTTTTCGTTCTCTAATGTATATAATTTCAGTTTATTTAATGTATTTATTAGATTTATACAACCATTTATTTACATATGAGATATTATGTTTTATGCATTGACAAAATTTAACCTAATATTTATTTATTGTTGTTGGTCTGTTTTTTAACTGCAGGAACACCAAAAATGTGTTTTTTCAGGATTTAAGCATATTTTTGGAACAAGCAATAATAGTACAAGATAAAGCCTTAGCACATCATCTTTCCCTTTCAGCCTTTAATCCACACCCCAACAATGATCACTCAGCAGGCAAGACTACCTAAAGGCTGCATGCTAAAAAATGAAATGGGACAGCAGACCTCTGGGGTCAGTAAAAATTATGTTGAAACTCTTGTTTATTGTAGAACAGCCTGAACAATAATTATTAGCATGCAGGCATGTGAGTGTTTTATGGAGAAGTTGGAGAATGTGAATCTGCTGTAGAACAATAGCATCAAGAAAGATGCCCTCTGTGATATCATCCCTATTACTTGATGCTTCAGTTTCTTTACCAGTGACTTAGAAAATCTGGAAACTTTTGGCCTACAGATCAGATGTAGGTGGCATATAAACACTTCAGTCTGTAAGCTTCAAAGAATAGGTGCTCAAGCAAATTTAAGGAGATCCATCTTCTAGTACCTCTACCATTGCACATGCCATGGTCACAAATAACTTTGCTATGTGGTGTGGGTTGCATGATCATGATGGTGATGGGACTTCAGTGTCCTCTAAGAAGCCGTGCATGTAGATAGGTCCTTGGAGCCTTTTGTGCCTCTTAATCTAGGCTTTACTCAAGGCTAATAGTTGTGTAAAATGGGCCATGTCCTTGATATCAGCCCTTCTTAAATCCTCTGGATCCACAAATAAGGAGCCTAGGAATACATATCTATGCATAGTGAATATCTCACATTCACACAGTATATCAGGGAGGTTTCAAAATCCTTCCCTGTTTTTTTACATAAATGGTCTTGTGTAAGTCTTGTATGAGGGTGATTCAAATATAAAGGGTAATTGAACCAGAATACTGTGCAGGCAGATCTGAGTGGGATGGTGGAGTGGGGGTTGAAGGTCAGTGTGTTAGGGAGGAGGAACCATCTTGGTTAGCTGCTTTGATAGGTTTCGGTATCAGTACGACCATGAGTGAACAAGAAGTTCCTTCACCTCTTGTGCAACACATTATTGTAGATCTTTTAATCAATGAAGGGGTTAAACCCTCTTGAGATTTTAGCTCATTTGAAGGCACAGTTTGGGGACACTGTACTGTCCTAGAATAAAGTGTTTATCTGGGTCAGACAATTTAAATACAGCCAAGGTCCATAATTTCACTCCAAAATGTTGAGCAAGGAATGGGGAAGAAAGAATAAAGCCTGTCCAGTAAAGGCCAAAACTCGCTGCTCATCCAAAAAGGCTCTCACAACAGTGTTTTTTTACTTCAGAGGAAATTGTTATTTTCTTCACAATCAACATTTAGTGAATGCAGCTTACTATTGCCATTTGTTAAGGTCAATAAAAGCTGCCTGCTAAAACAAAAGATGCCATATGCCCATCATAGGTTCCTTCTCCAGGACAATGTTAAGCTTCATGCCACGAATTTGACAAGGGGCACATTGGAGGACATACACTGGGAAACCCTTGAACACCCTCCCTGCAGTCAAGATTTGTCACCCCCTCTAGACTTTTTTTTTTTTTTTTTTTTTTGCACTCATAAAAGAATTGCTTGGAGGACAACAATTTAAAACTAATGAAGACGTTTTTGTCCTAAGCATGAATGGCATGTACAACTTAAAAAGCAAGAAGTGAAAAAATCAGATAAAACGCTATGATAATGGGCGATTTGCTATTGAAATTCTCAGGTGAAGTATGCAGGAATAAAGGTTATGATATTCAGTGTTTCCCATGGGTTAAAGCTACAGAACTCGAACACAAAGTGGAGCAGTTAAATCTGAAAGAACTCAAACTGGAAGTTGTGGTTCTGCATGTGGGTACAAATATTATTAACCAGGGGACTTTTGCCGAGGAGATCATGGGTGACACCATGGATTTTGTTCAGTATATCCGGGAACAAGTGCCAGAAATACAAGTGGCTGTCAGCAGCATCTTTTGAAGATGCAATGTTAGGGATCAGCGCATATCATTTATAAATATTGAACTCAATTGGATGAGCAAGGTGAAAAATTGTGTGATGGTTGATGGCAATTGTTGGCTGAGCGTAAAAGACTATGGCCAAGATGGAGTGCATTTGAACGGAAGAGGGTCATTTATATTGGGTAATCTGTTGTGTATTGTGGTATCCTGTATACAGTGCAAGGGAAACTGAAACTGGACAGTGTGGATGCTAATTTTAATGTGGTAGGCTTGGATAACACTGCTAAGGTAATGCCACCATTTGCATTTACAAATGGTAAAAATAGTGATACTTGTAATAAGCTTAGGGTGATACAGTTAAACATTCAATATATAAAAACTAAGCTTTTGGCATTAACTCATATATTAAATGATGTAAATGAGATATTTGTGTCATAACTGAGCACGGGACAAGGGATGATGGAAATATGTAAAATTGATAATTATCTAGTTGATTCCAAGTATTCAGGAACAACCTATCGAGGAGGGGGGTTATTATACATATCGGGGATGGAATTACAGTAACGAAAACTGATGTAAATAGCTATTGAACAGAAAAGGTCCTAGAGGCAGCTGCACTTGAAGTGGCTATGAACATGGGCGACATACTTATATTTGGGTTTTATCGATCACCCTCTACAGCTGTTAATATATTCCTTCTACAACTGGAAACTATTTTAGATAATCATCTAAGTATTGATTCAAAAGTGATCATTGCCAGGGATTTTAACATTAATGCTGATGTCTGTGACAGATGCTACAAAATCTAAAGGAAATATTTAGTTCTTATAATATTGAAGACATAATTCAGGAACCAATTAGAGTGACGAACCAAACTTCCTCCATTATAAATCATGTTGCATTTAATATTAAAAACATTTCATATACTGTATTTGAAACATACATTTCTGACCATTATGCACAATTTCTTGACTTTGTTGTTGTTGGGTGTAAGAATGAAAATAGAGAAATCAGAGTCATAAGGGATTTGAGCAATGAAAATATAAACAATTTAATAAATAACTTAGCTGATGTGGATTGAGAAACTGTTTTCTTTAATAGCAATAATATAGATGATAAATGGGATGAATTTTATATGATATTCAAAACAAATTTTAATGCCTTATGTCCACAAAAAAGTATAGTTGTAAATAATGTCAAAAAAAACAAAGTTACCAACAGAGACAATCAAACTAAAAGAGCAAGTTTGAGGCACGTATGCTGTGTATAAAATCTCTGGAATATTATAAAAACAAATATAACAATGTAAAAAGAGATTATTTAAATGGTTTACGTAATACAAAAATTAATGCATACAGAGAAAGAATGGGTAGTTCTAAAAATGTTTTAAAAAACTGAAGGGAGCCTGATAAATGAAGCCAGAAAACAGTCTCCATCATATCAAAATTTTACACTGAAAATAAATGGGGTAATTACAGATGATCCTGTTATTGTCAGCCAAAAATTTAATAATTTCTTTCCAAGTGTCCCCTCTCAAATACCAAACTTGACAAATTGTATGAATATCAGTTCCTCAGCAAATTCTTCATTTTTTAATAAGCCGACAATTGAAAATGAAATTAGTCCTAGGTTGTTAAAGAGCTGTAAAAATGCTATCCTAAAACCAATAACGTATTTAATTAATTATTCAGTGGAACAGGGTCGATTTCCAGAAATTCTAAAAGTGGGAGTGGGAAGACCAATATTAAAAGAGGAGGGCGGATGAACAACATACTGATAACTATAGACCTATTACTTTAACATCTGAAATTGCCAAATTATTTGAAAGAGTTTTATTGTTAAGGTTAAATAGTTATCTAAATAAATACAACATGCTAAAAAATTTTCAACATGGTTTTAGAGAAGGACGATCCACTATTGCTGCCATTAATTAATGTATACATGAAGTAATTGGTGAACTAGAAAACAATGAGAAGTTCAACACTCCATTCTCAGACTTATCTAAAGCATTTGATTGTGTTGACCACAACATCTTGATTAGTAAGCTTGAAAATTATGCTATTAGGAGACGACCACAAGAATTAATTTGCAGTTACTTGATCGGAAGACAACAGTATACAGAAATATCATGCAAAGAGGGGAATCAAATTCAATGGGTAAAATCAAAATTGGAAATTGTGTAGTATGTTGTACCACAGGGTTCAATATTAGGTCCACTATTATTTATTATGTACATCAATGATATAAAATGTTTGCAAAAGACCTGTTGTGACGTATGCAGATGACACTATTGCTGTGTGCTGGAATAAAACTATAGAGGGCCTAAATGCAACCTTCATTAAAATGACTTCTGTGCTGTTAAATGATTTTAAACCCATAAAGCTACAGTGAAATATGCGTTAAACTACCATAACACACTATATATATATATATAAAAGTAGCAATTTAACTCTAAAAGTTAATAATAACATTGTACAAGAAGTGAAAATCAAACAATTTTAGGTATTATTGTTGATAACTGATTAACGTGGGCACAACATATTTAGTACATATGCAATAAAATCAGCAAGTGAGTATACTTGATAAGATATTTTAGCAGTTAAAAAATTCTAACATTTTAAAACCCATTTATTATACATGTATTCACCCACATTTAATCTATGGGATTGAAATATGGGAGGCTGCTGCAAAAACACTTATGGACAGATTACTTCTATATCAAAAGAAAAGTGTTAGAATCATGTTTAATTTAAAATCCAGGTAATCATGCAGGGAGGGAGACATTTATTAATAAAAGAACACTAACCATTTACTTTCTGTATGCTTATAGAGCAATAATGTTTGTAATAGACAAGTATGAACAAATAAAAAATAAAGAAATGTATGAATACAGTATAAGAGGCAACATGAACTATTATAGATGTAATGTAAATAAAAATGTATCTGTGATAGAGGTACAATATCAAGGAATTAAGCTTTTGAACAGATTACCTCCGGAAATTAAAGCAGTTACAGAGGTGTCAAAATGACAATTTAACTTAAAATTGAAGATATATATGTTAAATAAATGCTTATATACTTTGGATGAGCTATAAATTGTACCTCTGTATAAATGTATATATGTATGTAATGACTTGTCCTAAATCATTGTATTGATAAACTGGATGAAATTATTGTAGTTGTTGTTATTATTATTATTATTATTATTATTATTATTATTAGTATTATTATTATTATTAATTGGTTGATGACAGGCCCTCAAACTTTTTTGAACAAGGAATATTCAAGCTTCCAAATCATTGGCAGAGGTGTTTACAGCAAGGAGGAGGTTATGTAGAAGAAGAGAAGGTGTTACTTTTGTGTATGTTTAATATATAAATAAATGAATCGCCAAAATGTATGATGCGCATTACTTCCAAACAACTGCACCAAATTGAACAATTATTTTTTTGTTGTGTTCATTGTTGTCACAACAAGGTTTGTGTAAAAGAAAAGGTTTAAAAATCATAAGGGAAAGTTTTTAAAGTCTCATAATATGAATCAGCATACATGCCAATGGAAGGCAATGGGTTAATAGCTGCCAGATGGCAGTGGTATCATGGTTATTTGTTGGTAAATCGCAATAGTAGTTGTCTATTTTTCTTCCCCATTTAATGTTAAGGTAATGCACCAGTTTATCGAGACAATGACACAATGCAGCAGTGAAATTCAGATGCAATTTTTATGTATTGACTGTCCGTTCCGTACTCTTATTGTTTAAAATAAAGAAGCAAAGAAGCTTTCTTGGTGATGAACACCTAGAGTAAGTACTTATTTATTTGCAGCTAGATGGCCACAGTACTGCTCTATTTTTCCTCCCCATTCAATATTAGGGTAATGCAACAGTTTGAGACAGTGACGCAATGCAGCTGTGAAATTCAAATACATTTTTATGTGTAAACTATCTTTTCCTTACTCCTATCGTTTAAAATAAAGAAGCAAAGAAGCATTCCTGGCGACAAACACCTAAAGTACGTTTTTATTTATTTGCTGCTAGCTGGCTGTAGTACTGCTCTAATTTTCTTCCCCATTCAATGCTAAGGGAATGCACCTGGTTACGGAGTCAATAACGCAAGATAACAGTAAAAATGAAATATATTTCTTATGTTGTAACTATCGTTCCTTTGGTCACATCATTTAAATAAGGAAATAAGTATATTTTTGTTGTAATCCTTTAAAATAAATAAGTATAAACTATGTACATAACAATAATCCTCCTTGGAATCTGAAAATGGAGAAAAAATGACGGGACTCAAATAGTAAACCGTTTTAAGTTAGCTTTCTATTGCAGATGTTGGATATTTGAGGTTATGTAGTACATGAGCTAGCTAATGGTGATTTCATTAGAACATGAAGATCCCCCATCACCATTACACTGCAATTGTGGTGCTCTTAATACATTTGATCAAGTAATATTTTGGTTTAAATGGAGCAATTTAATACACTAAGCTGTCATCAAATAAAAACTTATCAATTGCCCAACCAGATCTACTTGCTCTTTAGTTATTTCATTGTAAAAAATGGCAGTTTTGACAAGAAAATAAAGAAAGATGAGGAAAACGTTAGGAGTAAAGGAAAGAAAGAGATTCAGAAGATGCATGAATGTTACTTTGTGGTGTTCTCCTTAATGTAGTTCATTACCTGTTTCAGCGTTTACCTGTCACAGTATGGAAGCACTGCTATTACTTTATTATGCCAATGGCATCCTTGCTTATCCACACTGTTAACTGCATATGTCATCCTTTCCACACTACTATACGGGTGCACTGACTTTACATATGCCGCACTGCATTGCTATATATGCTTCATTGTGCTTTTCAGATGCAACAGCAATTATCAGATATTGCCAATGGGAACATTCCTATTGATACTTCTACTGGCCTCATTTCGTTTCCACCAAATTTTTGTCACTTCACAACTTCAAAGGAAGAATTTATATCGAAAGTGTTCCCAAATAATGGTGCAAATCACAAAACTATGCTTTTTTGAGTGAACGAGTCATTTTAGCAGCAACCAATTGATGGACAAATGCATTAATTTAGTTTGATTGATTCCATTACCGATACAAATGAAGTCAATTATCTAACTGAATTGCTAAATTCATTATATTTGTTAGGATTACCACCTCACAAGTTTGAGGTTGACTAGGTGATAATTATGCTACGCAATCTCAATCAGTCGAAATTGTGCAATGGAACTAGACTCACTGTAAAAAAAAATTATGAAAATTTTTATTTAATTACTATAATCATAAGGAAGTTCAAAGGTGAGGATGTGCTTTCCAAGAATACCACTTAATGCCAACCGACTTTACTTTACTCAGTTTCCAGTGCATCTTGTATTCTCGGTACAATAAATCCCAAGATCAATCATTAGAAGTGTGTAGAACATACCTTGAATGCCGTATTTTTTGCATGGGCAGCTGTACGTTGCATGCTCGAGAGCCAGCAAACCATCGGCACTATTTGTTTTCTCTCCAGTGGGAAAAACGAAACATATTGTAAATTACAAGGCATTATAATAAAGAATTGTCAAATAATTTAATTGTAATTTTATTTCATTGCATGGTTTTACTGTAAACGGAAGATACTGTCTCATTTTTTTCATTAGGTATACCATCTGTGCGAAGCTGGAGCAGGTAGCTAGTATATATATGAGGGGCATACTGAAAGCCACGAGCAACCCATTGTAAACATTTAAATTTCAACAATGTAACAAAACAAATTGCAGCATCATAATCTACAGACTTTAAGCCACATGTTGACATATTGTGACGTCATTAGCTTCTATCACATGACCACAGACGGTGTTTGAAAAATGGCTGACATTGATGTTTCGTTTCGACAGCATGCTGTCATTGAATTCCTTGTGAAAGAAGGAAAATCTGCTCCTGAAATTCATCTCAGACTTCAACGTGCGTATGGCAGTGTCTGCATGGGTGCCAGCAGTGTTAGAAGATGGGTGAAACATTTCAAAGATGGAAACACGAGTCTGCAAAATGCGCCTCGTAGCAGGCGTCCTCGAACTGCCTCTACAGAACGCAACAAGGAAAGAGTTGATGAGCTCATTACAGGAGATAGGCGTTTCACTGTGAATGAAATTGCTGCGCAACTTGGAATAGGACATAGTGCAGTGCAAGAAATGATCCACAGCTTGGGTTATCGAAAGGTCTGTGCCCGTTGGGTCCCCTGTTTATGGACTGAAGACCACAAACTTCAGAGAAGCACCATTGCACAAAACCTTCTTCAGAGATTTCATAATGAAGGTGATGAATTTTTGACGTGTATTGTGACTGGAGATGAGAGCTGGTTCCATCACTATGAGCCAGAAACGAAACATCAGAGTATGGAATGGCACCATTTGAACTCACCATCGAAGAAGAAAGCGAAGACAGTGCAGTCTGTAGGAAAAGTTATGGGAAGTGTCTTTTGGGATGCACAAGGTTGCATTCTGGTTGACTTTCTTGAACCTGGACAAACCATAAATTCTGCCCGCTACATCAAGACACGTCTGAAGCTCCATCAGGCTTTGCGAGATAAACGCCCTGGAAAGAGGATGATTCTTCAACAGGATAATGCGCGTCTGCATACTGCCCGTGCCACTATGGAGAAGATTAGGGCATTAGGGTGGGAAACTCTTCCACATCCTCCCTACAGGCCCGACTTGGCACCCTCCAACTACCATCTTTTCGGTTCTGTGAAGGAGCAGATGCGTGGCCAATGCTACGAGACGCTTAAGGATATTCGGAAAGCAGTGCGTCAGGGTCTGCGGGCAGCTGGAACGGAGTTCTATCACAAGGGCATTTTCAAACTTGTAGAACAATGGGAAAAATGTGTGCAAAACAATGGAGACTGTGTCGAAAAGTGAAAGAAAGTCTGTAGATTATGATGATGTATTTGGTTTGGCTTAAAAATAAATATTAAGATTGTAAAACAGTGTTGCTCATGACTTTCAGTATGCCCCTCGTGTGTATATATATATATATATATATATATATAAAAAAAAAGTTTATATTAGAATCATCCTCATATATAGACCATTTCTCAGGTTGTAGGGTGCTAGTGATCTTGCCAGTTGAGCACCCTTAGACCCCAATAATAATAATAATCTTCATCATCATAATCTCAGATTGTTGTGGCCAGTAAGATAGCCAAAACATCTCTAAGCCTGGCCCCAGATAGGTTTAATAAAACCTTATTTATTTTGCCGGCCAGCTCAGGAATAAAATCATGAGCCTGTCTAGCAGTGGTTTGATTGTTCTGCATCTCAAGGTGAGCCCTGGTAGTTAGCTGACTTATCTCATGCTTAATGTTTTTGAAAGACGCTACGCTACAAGAGGGCTAGAGTCCAACAAACTCGAGACCCACAACCATCTTTGCTAGCATGTCTGCCATCTCATTACTTTTAATACTTGCATGTCAGAAACCCATTTGAAGGTAACCTGGCAGCAGGCACAGATTTTATCCAACATCATTTGTTATTGCCACATAGTTTGCATGTCATTTTGATCTCTATAAGAACCTATAATTGCTGCTATCTGTCCAGATGTATACCTATGCATGCCTTCCTGGCGTGTTAAGAATATGGATAACTCAGGCTAAGATTGCTCATATCTCGGCCTGAAAATCCATGGCAAAGTTCCCAAGAGAAATGGCAAGCCTGGTCCTAGGTCCATAGGCCCCAGCCCCCATCCTGACCTAGAAGTGGTATCCATCAGTATACCATGGCTCTTAACCTTCAGGGGAAACCCTCTCTGGATCCCACTCCTCCTGGAAAGAAATGCCACAGCTTATGCTGGACTAAGATTATGTCTAGGCTTCTTAAGGGCAGATATAGGCAAAAATGTCCAAAAATTGCCTATTTTTTATTTTTTAAAATAGTTCCATTTATAAACAATATTTCAAAGTTTCTGGGCAAACTTTTAACCAGAAGTGCCGTCAAAAATTAAGAAACCATGGTTTGTTACGGAGTGCCACACCCCCTTTTGGAGATGTCAGCAGTTTTCAGAATTTGCTTCCCTGCAATCTGCATAGAATGTTCATATTTTATAAGGCTTTATCAGGCAATACCTCAGTGTAAATGAAAATGTAAATGTTGATGAGGCAAATCTTCATCACTACTGATGTATGTGTATTGGGGATGAAACATGGATAAGACAGGGACAAAAATCCTTATATTGTGTTGCAAGTGTAATTTCTGTTGATACTGGTAAGGTAGTTGACATTGAAGTAACTAGCAAATTTTGCCTGCATTATGTTACAAGGAAAGAAGAGTGTGATATAAAAGGAGGAAAGGAATAGCAGAAAGAACATGAAAAAACCTGCAGAAAAAATTACAGTGGGAGCAGAGGAAGTATGGAAGCAGCAGGGTTGATAAAGATTTTTCGTCGCTCTAGTATAAGGTACAGCATTAGATACAAAATAACCAAGAGATGGGGGTTCCAGTGCATTTAAGAGTATCTGTGAAAGCAAGCCTTATGGGCTAGACTGTAAAACAGAAAAATTTGAATGTATTGGACATGTCCAGAAAAAGATGGAAGGAAGATTGACCAGGCTTGCCACAGACTTGAAAGGCTTTTATGGAAATGCCATAAGAAATAACATCTGTACCATTGAAGAGATGAGAAAGGCTGTTTGGGCTACCTTCTGTCACACCCTCTCATTGGATGACAAACTGCAGTATGGCTTGTATTCTGACAAATGGTGTAAATACAAGGAGGAGGATAGATTAGGGAAAATCATGTATACAAACACTCTCTCTCAGAGGCTGTAATGATTGCTATCAAGCAATATTTAGGAGTCTAGCACACCTGAACTGCTGCAGAAGTGTGTACATGGAAAGACACAAAATCTCAACAAAAGTCTAGACCACTTGATTTGGAACTGGTGACCCTAAACAACATTAATTACTTTTTCAAAGGTAGTTCAAATAGATGCTTTTCGTGTAGTTATAGTCTATAATGATGGAGACAATGAAAGGGTGAAGTTGCTAAAGAATTAAGGATTCTCACCAGGATATTTAATTGTGAAGATTTTGAAGGATATGCATATGAGAAAATCTGAGAAAGCTGTTATAAATATGTCACAATTTGCCTTGCAGATGAAGTAATGCAAAAGAAAGAGACGAGAAGAAGAGGAATGTGATGATGACTACAGATATGAATGGTTCTTAAACCCAAAACTTAAAGAGTACATCTCCTAAAAACATTGACAATTTTAAACTTGCCTTTTCTGAAAGTTGAAATTCCAAGGTTTTAGGCATGTTTTCTGTAAAACCTTTGAAATTACCATAATGAAATTTGGTACAAAGCTTATTAATAAAATAAATAAATAAAACAATTTTATTCACCTTCGAAATTACAATAGAATTCATGGCTTCGTCAAAAAATGTAAAACAAATTCTAAACATTTACATTTAATAGTAACATTGAACTTAATATTAAATTTGAAAAAGTGTGATCCTGGTCTTCAGCGCCATCATCAAACTACCCCTTTATTTAGTGGAGGTGCCTCCCTCAGGTGGACAGGAACCATGAAACAAACAAGGATTCAAGGCAGTATCTTTAAAGGAGTCACTATGGTGAAGTGCAATAATGTTAGCAGGCTTTTAAATCTAAAAAGTCACAGTTGTTTAAAAGTATATTTGTAACTTTTCTCATAAATATCTAGTTTAAAATTTCCCCTTACAGTATTCAACATATTCATTTATAGAGTAAAACTGGTTTTTTTTTTTTTTTTTTTTTAGTAAAAACTTGTGTATCTCTGTCTTGTTATAGAGGTTTATATACTTTTAAGCCATTATATTTGAAGGAAGTTTCAAATAGTTTGGTTTTGTGTGAGGTGTAGTGTAGCTTGTCCTTATTGTGTATATTGTGGGAATGAATTTCCCCATTAGTGCTGTAATTTGCAGCATTTATCTTCATGTAGACTAATAACTCTTTTATATACAAACAAGGTAAAGTCAGAATACTGAGATTCAGGAAATGTTTCATACAACTTTCTTTTTTTGGAATACCAACTAGGATTCTTAATGCCCTTTTTTGAAGTTTAAATATAATTATGTTTGAATTGGTGCAAGGATATTTTAGTGTATTTTGTTTATACTCATTGTAAGCATTGATATAAAGCAAACTATTACCTCGGCATTTTAAAAAATATGTAGCTGAATGTCTATAGATGCAAATTAAAAATCCTTGCAGTTTTTTTTAAGTACAACTTTGGTACCAAATTTCAAGGTTCCATTTTGAATACCTTGGGAGAAAAGAGTACTCAAGTTGTGCATTATTATTAAAATTGATTTGCTGAAGAAAAGGGCCTAAATATTAAAAATTTCAACTGTAAAAAGCACTGTATGTAACTAGTGCTTTTAATAATAAACTTGTAAAATTTCATGTTTATTTCAAAATTACAAATGTGTGGATTTAAACACAATTGCGTGGCTACATATTTTGCCTAGCTCTCCCCTTAAATTCTCTACCATCAGGGCAATAGGTCATATGTCCTGAAATCTGCTAATAATTGGTGAGTGTCCCTTATAAGGTAGCTTAAAACCCCACCCAAAGGTGATGTGCATACAATCTTGCAACCTCCCTCACAAATAATTGCAAAGGGCGGACTGTGGGGTGGTGTACACTGCCACAGTTACCATCAGACATATCAGTCTTTATTGCACGCCTAGTCTAGTAGTCATATCCTTCACTTCTGTGATAGGCCACCATGCATAGGTTATTAAAAGCCTAATAAATGTATTATATAGCCATTTTAACACTTTCGGTCTTATGTCCCATCTCAGTTCTTGGCTCTCCTGTAGGCCCGCAATGCGTTGTGAGCCTTCTTTACTTTATATTTTACGTGCTTTTTTCCAATTCAGCACAGCGCCTACAGTGACACCTAAAATACCTGACCAAACCGATAGCTTTAATTTCTTCTCAAATAGAATCTGCTCTACCAGACCACCTGCCCCTTCCTCTTTGTGAAGACTATGACCTCGGTCTTCTCTGGATTAATAGACAAAGTTTCATTACACCATTCCCCTAGATCATTCAAGAGCCCTCATGAATTCCAAAACAGTACTCAGGAATCTTTCATTTGCTATTAAGCATTATATGACATATCTGTATAGACCTAAGCATGAATTCCCCTCCTGTTGAAGTGTTTCAATAGATCATCTACCATCAGACACACAAAGTGGGTGATGAAAGACCTTCTTGGGGCAGCCTGGAGTACTGATACCCTTAGGGTCTTCCTCCAACAGCCTGACGAACTTCCAAAGAGGTCATAATCCAATCCGTAACCACCAAACTGATGCCTCTGTTATCCAGACATTTCCTGATACTCCATAAAGTCTAATGACTCTAGGCACCTTCAGTGTCCAAAAAATGTTCAGACAAGTTCTCCAAAGCAGCCCTCCCCAATCTTATTACAAGTTGGGTGTAGTGCCGATTTTGTCAATTTACTCTGTTAATAGGCACACTCCTGAGGATGTATGGGTCTGTTAAACAGCACCTCAACCCTCAAATGTCTTATCTACCAGTCTTTCCAAAAACTTCAACATGAAGGATTCAGACTGATAGACCAAAAATCTTGAACCCTGCAGTAAGATTGTCTGCTAGGCTTAGGCATAAAAAAAACACCTTGGCCTGCCTCCAGAGACAAATAAACATGCCTCATGTAAAGATAGGCCCTGAAGATCCACAAGAGGTGAGGAGCAATGATCTCCCCGCTCTCCTGCAGGATAGCCAGAGAGACTCTGCCCTCCCCTGTGCTTTTGTAGAGTTGGAAAGAGAACATCCCATTTAACTTTCTTAAATGTTGTTATCTCAGAAGCTATGCTGGTCTTCCCGAGAAGTGAGATTGATTCATGATCCATTTACTGGTAAACTTGAAAGTGGATTTCGAGCAACAGTCTCGAGGTCTCCCATAATGATAGCAACTTTTTACCAGAGTAATCTTCCAAAGAGGCCAGTCTGGCCCCACAACAGATACCAGCAGTTTGTGTAATCAAGCAGCATTTGACTGTTTCAGTACATTGCCACAAATGTGTTTCCAAATTTCTCAGAGGCTTTGTAATCTCTCTTTATACATTCTCTAGGATTTGTTAATGGTGTCCCATGTTACCTGACACTTACTGGCCATCTATGCAGTGTATGTCCTGCATGCCTTTATCTTGATGATTACTAAGAAAGAATTCCAAGATCCTGAGGGACACTAGGATCAAGACTAGGATCTCCTTCCTCTAATAATTAGCAAAGGTCGAAGTATACTCTTGATTCACAATCTCTAAATAAGTTTTACTCAAAAACTCGATTAATGCCGCTTCACCCTTCTCCACACTACCTCAAACATGAAAATGGGCATTGGAACTATGGTACAAGGGCAGAATATTTCTGGACTCAGGAGGAGGAGGAGGAGAAGAAGAAGAAGAAGAACAGGGAGGATGTTCCTTGGAGTCATATGGAAAATAGGCAACTGTCAGGAAGTCTACCTTTTTCATGACCACCACTAGGTTAAGCCCACCAAGGCTCAGGAGTGTCAGTGTCCAGTCAAAACCCATGGGTTTACCATCAGCTAAAGTGCTAAAGGTAGAAAAACCTTTATATTTAGTTGTATAACATGACCTTGCCAAAGCCAAGTTTCCTGTATTTTAGTGACTTTCAAATACTGCTGTATTATGTTACTACATCACACTCTTTAATTTTGATGCCCACAACGAATTACCGTCATGGTAGCAGACTGCCCTAATTACAGATTAGTTTCTGTGAACAATTCTCATCCAATATTTAACTGCTCTAATTTTGCACACTATCATTTCACTATGTGCGTCGAATTCCCTCATTCTACAGTTGGCTCCTGCCAGAATTGCTTACAAAAATTGGGTCCTCACTTGGTCCAGATTCCCTGTTTGCTCCCATGACCCATATTTCTGCTCCATATGTCATCATGGATCTGTCGCTCCATATACAGTTTCCATTAAAGTTACAGATATATTCGGAATTCTACGACGTACTCGGAGAGCTGCTTCTGCTTTCACCTTGCCTTGTGTTTCATGATATCAATGTATGTTATCCATTTTCTGTTCATTGTAAATATGAGTCCTAAGTAAACAAAAGATTTAACATTGTCCAGAGACTGTCCTGCATATGTACAGGTCTCTATAAACAGAACCATTTTTAATAGTCATTGCCTTAGTCTTATTCACATTAACTATAAGTAGCCATTCATCGCAATATTCTTAAGTTTGTCCAGTCCTCATTGCAGTCCATAACTTTCATAGAGCACAACACTAAGTCATCCATGTATAAAAATGCTGGAACTTACAAAATTCCCACTACTGGGGTTCAATATTTTCTGCTAGCATTGCATCATTCATATCATCCACAAAGAGGTTAAATAAGAATTTAGTAGATAATGGTGACAGCTGGATGAGGGAGGTAAATATATTGGTCTGAACAGGGGTAGTAAAATTGAAAGAAACAAGAAAAGGTTTAAATATGGAGGAATGCAAGAAAACTATTGGCATGCAATTTTGGAATGTGAAGAAACTAAAGAAATGAGAGGAAAACGTATAATTGAGAAGTGGACTAATTTACTAATAGTGATGAGGGAAAAGTTGTGAACATGAAAGCAAAGCAAGAAATCTGAGTGTGGGTATTATCTAGGAAAGGATAAAAGAACATGTTGAAGAAAATAAACAAAATTGGAGAACCAGACCTGGTAGAAACATAGATCAATCTGGTTAGATTTTGAGCCACATGCATAAAATGTAACATTACCTTATGCTTTATCTATAGTAAAGAATAGCATATACTTTATATTTTGTATGCTTAAACAGTAACCTAATGCTGAGAAGTTTATACTTCCATGCTGTGGTTTTAACTTCTGCCAAAATAAATTTTCCTATTATTGGGCGCTTTCACAACTATTCAGTAGTTTTTGACATGGCCATTCTCATTTAATACTTATCAGGACAGCTTATAGAAGGCTGCAAAGTCAAACAATTGAAAATCAAGTATCAACATAACCTGTGTATGTAACATTGAAATTGAGTGTTATTTATGGATGTTCTTTAACTGCTGTGCTTCTCAGCATCCCATTCTATATTGGGCATGAAAGACTACTTAATTTTGCTCATGGGTCTCTTTATCAGGCTTGAGGTTCTTTTGTGTGTTGTAAATCTAGGACATGGGTCACCAGTTTTATTTTCCTTCTGAAGGAAGTCATGCTAGGAATTTTACACTTAAAAAAATTGATTCTACTAGTTTAATCTGGACCTGAGAGCAGTGCAGTATTCCTACTGCAGAAGGGAAGTTGTACTTAGGCTGCCAATGGTCTTAGATGTTTTCATTGCACCAATACCTGAAGGAAATTTAATCCACACATCAGCTTTCTGTAATTTCTGTTACAGTTGGCATTGTTCTTGAAACACTACTCTGGTAGACTCCTGTTTCTTCCCCAATACTATTGTGAAGGACAAGATCTGTCAGATACCTAAAGAAACATAATCCTCATTTTTTGTTCAGAATTTAGCACTCCCCTCTGTCTTTCATCTGTGTTACCAATAAAATAATCACTTAACCACTCCACATTCTGTTTATTGAATTGATATGGATACTTGAAGTCAGAATCTTGAGGCTATTTTCTTTCCGTAAAGGCCTTTCTAGTTTCTGAACTTGAAGAAATGCAGCCATTTTACTTTATTATGCACGTTTACTAATCAAGCAAACTCTGAGGAAAGGTATTACCAATGAAGCAAACTCTTTTCCTATGTTTTATGCATAACAATCATAGTATATTCTAAGGGCAAAAGTAAAACCTACTAGATTGATGTGAGTTAAGACAAAAAGCATTCACTACCTTTTTATGCATACCAATCATAGTATTTCCTTCCAAAACCATAGGAAAAGAATTTACTATATTTTATGGATATGGCTCATTGAGTTTATCTCTAGATGTAACTGGACCCAATAATTGAATAACTCCAAAGTTGAAACTACACAGGCCACTCTGTTGTAGCAACTTGGGAGGAGTCACTAATATTTAATATTGCTGTATTTTCTCTGTATGGTCAAGTGATCATAAAATAGTATTACCAAAACTTATTGTATTATTATTATTATTATTATTATTATTATTTGTTGTTGTTATTGTTATTATGGTTATTATTATTGATGTTATTATGGTTATTATTCTTAATAATAATAATAATAAAGTGTAAATGAATCCTGTTCAATGTAATTCATGTAGACATAACCCCTACAGGAATGTTGGAGGTTGAAGATTCCAATAATGTTTATAAATACTTTCTGCATTAGGAACTGGAAAAGTTGATTTTGTTTTCTTGTATTACTATACATTGTATTCTTTTAACATATTTTATACACAGATGTGAAGTTCCAGAAGCCTATTTCTTTTTTCTTCCATTCATTTTGCTTAGCTTTCTTCATTGCAGAGGAAAAGCTGGAAAATGTTGTTTATCAAATTCTCTGGAAAGTCAAAGAAAATTGCATTATTACCGTTTAATATTTTCATCGTAATTGAGTCACGTTATATGTACAGGTTTACTCTACAGTAAAAATGATGAACTTTAAGCACCATGAATTATTGTTACATAACTTTTTACTGTTCAGAAACAATACCCATTTTAACATTTTAAGTACCCATTTTCAGAATGGTCTGTTCTCCGAACATCCTCATCTTTTGTGATGTACTTGGCTTCAGCTACAAAAGTAAAATCCACCAAGTGTTAATTTCATACAAAGAGCATTAAAGAACAGTGTTGGAGAAAAGAGTTAAGAGATTGGGGATTGACCCAATGTGTGTAAGAACTTAAAAAATGGAAAGTTGCCCAGATTTGACTTTACGATCCTGTGATTTGTCAAGAAATTGACTCCTCTTGGTCATTGAGCTAAATAACCACCACTGTGGTACAGCTTCTATTACTACTCCTGTTGCATGCTACTATAGAGGCATTTAATTACTGGCATGCAGACTCTTAATGCATTTCACATTATTGCTCAGAACATTACATCCACAGGTCTTAGTTCCTATGTCAAAGTGGGTGGCTGATATGATTCTGGCAATTGACAACATCGTTCACAAACAAATAATGTTTAAACTTAGTCTTAAAAAGCTGTACTATGGTCTCTCTACCAACCCTTTAATTAGTGTGGTTGAATTCTGTAATACCATACATATGGTAACAGAATACTACATATCTTTGCACTAATGTGCTGGGTGTTTTATTATATACCATTTCAGTAGAGATCCTGTGAATTGTAAAACCATTCCTGTACTTAAGTGTGACTTAGTGGTTAAGTAAAATTATTGTTACACTTGATACCTTAATATTTTTGTACCTAGTTGATCTTTCCATCTCTTTCATGGTAGCTGGTAGCCAGTGACAGCTTAGTTCCTCCACTTGGCAGATACAATGATTATATATTGTAGTATATACAGCACTTCATTTTGATAGTAACTGTAATCAAGGCCATTTGAAAGACTTGGTTGTAAAGTGTCAAATAACACGAGTGTTAATATGGTTAGCTTTAATAGTTGTGTTAAAACTTTGTTATGCCTCTGCATATTTTACTTATTAAGAACAATATATTTTATTACAGATCACATGTAATTAGAAAGTGATTTTAGTGGAATTCCATGTGTCCACCATATACAAAGATCTTGCTTAAAAACTTAACAGCATATATCAAAGCTACAGTACCTGTTCCCAGTAAAAAACAAAGAATAAAAAGCCTGGTACTTACTGGGAAAAAAATTACACAGAGATGGAGAACTCTGTTAGAAAATCTGAAAGAAACTATTAGGCCATAAATTAATTGTTCATTGTTGTGGAAATTGAGCTACTGTTTTTAATCCTGATTTTTAAAAAGATGGCAGAAATATGTCCATGCAACATGAGCTATCCAATCAAAGCTTGTCATAACTCATAAGATATGTGCTTATTTTCAGTATAATTATAGCTGTAAATACAAGAACTTGAATCAGTTGTCTATGTGTAACTTAATTCTCTGGTTGCCAGCTGCCATGAAGTGAACAACACGAAAGATCTAACACAGGGCTTCAATAAAATTTTTGTCAGAGTTATTTTTGGAGAGAAATTCTTTATAAGCATTCTCCATAAAATATGCAGTGTTTCCTTATTTTATATCACTAAATTCCTAAACCTGCAGATGTTGACCTGCAAGTTTAAATGTAACATAATGCTACATGTGTGAGAGCAGACAGTGTTCTTGTACTAGATTAAAACTTATGTCTAAGAAATGTTATTGCATAAAGTTTATTGAATTGGTAAAAATTAGAGATATTATTGAACATTGATTTTAGTTGATACAGGAGCAAGGAGTAATTTTTATCATTAATTTACAGAATATAAGACAACCATTGATAACGTGTTGGCTTAACACCAAACACTAATGCATGTTTTGGATAACAATATTTGCTTTCATATTTGGAGCTGTTAAATAGTATGCAGTGACATACATGTGATTCATTTCAAATCATATTAGTTCATATTGGTTCTTTGATTGGCTGGAGACCTGTCACAATTACTGAATCATTATTCTTGAGACCAAATTCTCTTAAGGTCCGAAGTTAGAGAAATTGCATGGAAGAAACAATTTTAGGCATCCATTCATAAATTATAAGTGTGCTGACAAAACATATACTATAGTTTCATATTACTTAGAACAAATGATAGAGTTTGACTAAAACTCTTACTCGGACTATTTTTCCACACCAGAAATTATACTTGAGCCAATTGAATAGCCTGTTAAACCCAGAAGCTTAATAATAAGTTAAGAATTGGGTAATTGGTGGTATAGCAGGATGTCTAAAGGAAAATCCATATCTTGAGTATCTTTAATGCAATGTTTTAACTGGTAAAAGTGTAGCTTTCTTGCTTAAAGTCCTCAACTATTAGCTTGATATTGAACTACAGCTTTTTTTGAGATTATAGGGTAATTAAATAATGCTTTGACAAGTATCAGGTGTTTCAAAAAATGCATACAGAGTATTTGGATTTAAAGGTAAACTCGGTTATTTTTATACTTATTTTAATATATAAATTGCATTAGTATTTGTGAGGGCTGTTCAGTAAAGAAAGATGATAATTTTTCTTTCAGTCATAATTTCACGTGTTCAATTTTAACTTAAAATATTTTATTAGCTTACGAAGGAAAACGTCATACTAGTTCATTATTGGTACTCATGGTTCCCTCCTGTGAAAGGCATGTATCTTGATATGTTTAATAGCTCCTATGGCAAAAATGGAGGTAACATGACAAACAGTGTACTGCTTTGAAATTTTGCTCTTGTTTCAAATAATCCAGAGCTGAAGTCTGTGCAATATTATAGGAGGCCTATGAAAAGTTTGTTTTTCCTTAAAGCACATTTGGATATAGTTTAATTGTGTGAAAGGGGGAAGGAATCAATTTCAAAAGAAGTGCATCCAGTGCTCCAATTACTGCTCTTATGGAAGAAAACATTAACATTTCTTTCAAAAATAATCACTGCTGATGAGATGTGGGCACATAATTTTGATCCTGAGAGTAAACAGTAAAGTTTTAAACAGAAATCTTCATCACTGACACCCCAAAAAGCATATGTGGTTATTTTTCTTTTGGTAAGTTATGGTCATGTAATGGTTCGATTTTCATGGAATATTTATTAGCATGTTGTAACTTGAAACACAACAGTGACTGGGCAATACTATACAATGCCCCTGAAAGTTCTGGAAGGGTATATTAGGTACAAAAGACCGCATCTCAATGAAGCAAGCTGGATGCTCTATCACAATGATAAATGGCTTTGCTTATAGTAAATGTTGTTGCCGAGTATGTTGCAAAAATCAATGTGAAGTGGTTCTCTCACCTTTCCTATGTTCCAAAGTTACTGACATGAGACTTTTTTTCTATTTCCTAACCTAAAAACACACTTTTGTGGGAGGAATTTTCCATCTTCAGAAGTAGTAGAAAAGCTGCTGAAGCAATTTTGAAGGAGCTGTTAATGGCTTTCAGCGTGTCTTTGCAGATTAACAGAAATGTGAAATAACTGCAGTGCATTAAAATTCGAAGGCTTTCACGGCCGGTGTTAGAATCACTTATAGAAAACAAAACCGGGCTTGTAGAGTCGCTACTGAGAGACCACGGAGATGTACATGCCACTGATGATGCCTGCCGCAGGCGCAGGCGAAACGTCTGGGGAACGAGGGAGAAGCCCAGTGGACCAAGGCCTACAAGCCCGGTTTTGTTTTCTATAACTGCAGTGCATTAAAAGGAGACTACTTTTAGAGCAATCAAAATGATGAGGATGATTTAAGGTATGTTGTCAGAAATAATGAAATCATTCTTCATTGAATAGCCCTCAAAAGTATTACACTTAGGAAATATTGTGTTTTGAAGTTAATGATTTATATAGTATCCTTGTATAAAATGACTAAATTATAATTATGCATTCCATTTTGATTTTTGGTGTACCTTGATATTTATTCCAGTAAATCCTTATACATGGAAACATTTATTATAGATTTAAATGATAAAAGATAATAATGGTGTAGTTTATTTGTAGCCTAGTAAGTCCAATAAATTTCTAATGAGCTCATAAAAGAACATTTGCTTACGATTTTTACATACACTTGCTCATACTTAGCATGTTTTCTCCTAAAAAGAAAAATTTGAGAGAATATTGAGATTTATTTATTTATTATTATTATTATTATTAATAATAATAATAATAATAATATTTATTTAGTGCTTGGATTTAAATACATAATAAGGCTTGCAAATATGCACAAAAAGTGTAAAATACAAATATGTTCCACAACATGAAAAAACAAATGACAAAAATAGACAATTATTTGTATTATGGATAATCTCTTAACGATTTGAGTAAAGCTCTAATATCTCACCATGATCATCAAACCATAGCTTTAACACAAGATTAATAGGCTAGGGCAATGGAACTAGATTCAGATTGATTTTGAGGAAATCTGTTCATCTCAGCAATTTTGAAAATATACCACTAATATAAAGTAATATTTTTATACTGATCAGGGAAACTTATAAGTTCAGACTGAATATTTAAGGTCACAGTATTGGAGTGAGAGATTACGATTTGCATTTATCGGAGACAAATTAAATGCATATAGCTTCCAAGTCATACATAATCCATGAATATCTTGAGCATGAAGCTCGCATGTAATTTTTAGAGTATGCTATGTACTGATAAAACATTGAGAAAGATAGGGTAGGAGAGTAAAAGCTGTTTTAATACAATAGGAACTCTCTCAAAATGTGCACATAAGACACATGGAAAATGAAATGTAGATGTTAAATTTTATCTTTTGGGACATATTTTGTGAAATCATGCTGCAGTTATTCTATTGTCTTTAAAGCAGATAAAATCCCCATATCTAATAAGTAAGGTCCATGCAAGTGTTTAACTTATCATTACCACTACTATGAAGCATGACTTTATGATGTGATCGTGGTATGAAATCGTCTACAAGCTAAAACCTTGACAGCGTTGCACGCCTGCCCATGTCCAGCTAACTGCAGCTGCCATTGTTTTGACTGGTCCCTCATCTGCCTTGTAGTTTGAATAACATCTCTGGAAGTTTCTTTTCTGCAGTGTTTCTGTAAATTCAATGACTAGAACCTTCTGTCTAGTATACAGGAGATATAAAACTAGTAACCAGTTGACAGTTAAGACAGTAATATAGTGCGCTTCAGTTGCTCAGTGTAATTGTGATTCAGCGAATCAGTTGTATTGTGTACTGAATCTGTGGCAACAATGATTGAAGTGTATATGTAATGTTATGTTGAATGTGTGAAATAAAATGTATTTAGCAGTAACTGTGTTTCTCATTTGTTGTGTTGGTGTCAGGAGTGAGATTAAAAAACCAAGATGGAGGAAATGCACCAAATGTTATTTGCTAAGATGGAGACTAAAATGGCATCTGGAATAGATGAAATCAAGAATGAAAATTCTAGAATGCACAAAATGGGAGGTGAAATAATGACAGTGAATTCTGCACTGGAGAAGATGGAGTCAGAAACTGGTATGGAAAAGATAGAGGAGGAAGTGAAGATGCAGCTAGCAACCAAAATTGACAAACAACTGACTGAGATGCAAAATGACAAGGAAAAACTCTCTGGAAGGATAAAGAACACGTTAATGCCTTGGAGAACTACGGGGAACTGCTTACTATCATCCTGGAGGGAAAAGTCGATGACAGCACTAAGGAGCTGAATACTATGATGAAAGAAATGCTTAACAGACAAGTTAAGAACTGAGGTCAAGATGCCAGAAGCAAACATCTGTGTACATCAAGCCACCAAAATACAGTGAAACGTTGACTTTCAAAGTCTTTCTTTGACAGTTTTCCATTTTCACTCCTGCAAATGGTCAGTAAAGAAGGAAGCTTCACAGCTGATAACCAGTCTCCAGGGATGGTCTGCAGGATTTTTAATGTGATCCATTCTGCTGTTTCAAAAACCATCACTTGTCTATTGTCAGCTCAAGTCAAGGGATGATGCTGCTGCAGGAGTTTGCTCTGTCAGCTGAACAGCTAGCAAACAAAGCTGTAGTGAACCTGTCTCACAATTACATGCCTAAGAAAGCCACCTACTGCTTTGTTGATAGGATGCCTAAGATACAACATTGTTTGATGCTCAGCAATTACAAAACCATCTATGAGGCACTAATGGATGCATTGAGAATGGAGGTGACCAATCTAACAACTGCTCCTACCTCAAAGATCAGGAGCATCTGCTAATATGGGAACAGAGATTCCAACTAGGGACATCAGCGTAGATCTTAAAATTATTTCTGTTTGGAGGGGGAATGACCAACCATTACACCTAGTGGACTATACTCACCAAGCCTACAAGCAGCAAAAAAAGAATAAGTACTGGCTAGTTGGGGTCATCATCGCCATCCCCTCAAGTGATGCATGCTTTGGGCAGACAGCCTCATCACAGATGGCTGGATACAAGGAAACCTGCGCCAGGCGCTGGTGGAAACAGGAGCAGCCTTGACTGTGATTAGACCTGACATGACAAAGGGTTTGCCCATCGAGATGATGACCTACTGGAGTTAAACCTGGGGCTGAGCATTGTCAATCTGTGGGTGTAGCATGGGTGGCTGAGTATGTGATACTGAGGCTGGATGCCCTCAGGAGTCTAGATGGGACATTCAATATTGGCAGGAGGTTTCTGCTACTCAGTCAAGATGAAATGATGCTCCAGAGCCCCAACAAGCATCTAGGAATCTGCAGGGAAACCCTAATGGAGGATATAATTACTTGTGGACAGAGGAGGCTGAAAGTGTATCCCAGACACCTAGGTCAGCACTCTGCAACCAGGCAGTGATTATATCATAGAAACCAATCCCAGCAACAGTTGTATTAGAGACATACTATCCCAGGTCCCGGATGGGCAGGAGCTGGTAATAGCAAGAACTGCTGTGTTACAAAGCAGGAGCTCTTGGCAATATGAAGGTGCAAGAACACTCCCATAAGTATATGTATGACCAGCCCTTCTATCCAAGGACTGACCACTCCACCCTTACCTGGCTGCTGAGCTTAAAAGACCCTGAGGACCAGATAGCCTATTGGGTCCAGACTTCAAGAGTACAACTTAACATCAGGATATTATAGAGGAAGAAGCCATGTCAAGAAGATCTTGCCCAGAGGAGTGCAGCAACTGCACTAAGGTGGAGGAGAAGGAGCATGCTGCAGCTGTATGATTTTGGCTAGTGGAAAACCTGAGGAAGAAGTAACTGGTGGATGGCAACTTAAAGCTGCTGCTAAGAGAAATGGAGGTAGGGACTAGACCAAGCTGGAAAGACATTGTACCCAGGATGGATAACTCCTACTGGGCCCAATTATACTTGCTGAAGATCAAGAAAGGTGTGTTGTTCAGAGTTTCGTAATCACCTGATAGGAAGACCTAGGGAGAGCAGATCATCCTCCATCAATTAAGGTGGCAGAAGACCTGGAAGTAGTATATACAGGGACTTTGTCAAGACACCTTTTACCCAACCGAACAATTGATAAGCTCTGGCAAAGGCACTACTGGTTGAGGTTACTGGCAGATGCTGAGAAGTGGTGCTGCCAGTGTTATGTTTGTGCAGTGAGTTCTGCCCTCAGACTAGGTTTACATGCAGCAGTACAATGTAGGAGCACCCTTTGAACCCATCATCATTAACATAACTGAGCTGTTCACTGTATCTGACAGGAGAACCAAGTATCTTCTAATAGGCCAGGATTGTCATGGACTGCCTCATGGAAAAACTGTTCTGCCACTTTGAAGTACCACTAGAACTGCACAGCAATCAGTGCACCAAATTTCAACCTGATGAGGGAGGCAATGGAGTGATTTGGAGTGCACAAGATTTGCACAACATCCCCCCACCCCAACATACCTGCAGTCAGATGACATGGTTGAGCAGTACATCAAGACTCTTGAACACCCGAGAAAGGTGTTGGCCAATCACCAGAGAGACTGGGATGTCAGGGTGCTGCTTTCCTTGCTAGCTTACAGCTCATACATGCACATCACTGGGTTGACACCAGCCAGCTTGGTGGTTGGCAGATGGGTGTCTTCCATCTGGAAGCACAATTTACCGGCCTGTGCCCGGCTGACTAAGTGCATCTATTCAGCCAGCCCCTTGCCGAAAAATAGAAGGTAACAAACACAAATGCACAAACAAAGCCCTTTGTACCACCTCCTTGCACTTGGAGTAATGCAGTTCTGAAAGCTGCCTTTTGGGAACATCTCTTAACTTTGACATCTAAGGGTCTAATTAGTGACCAGTTGACAGATGAGACTGTAAAAGATTGCAGTGAGTTATGGAGTGCAGTTCAGTTCTGCATAATTGTGATTCAGTGGACCAGTTGTATTGTGGAACTGGATGTGTGACAACAGTGATAGAAGTGAAGGTATTGTTACGTTGAGTATCTTGGAGGCACATACAGCATGTACATCAGTAACTGGTGTTTCCCAGTTGTTACTATAATTACAAAATCATACATATCTGTTGAATCAACATATTAATGTCAGTACATTCAAAATATTTTGATGCTTGTACGAGGGTCACTCTGAAAGTTTTGAGAACCGGCGACAAAGAGTTGTGGTAAGCCAATGTAGTTCTTCCTAGCTTTAGACTGCAGTTCAGATAATAACATGTGGAAACCTGGACACTCTCCAACAATGTGCAGCATAAGAACTGTTGTGCATGTGTATGCAGATGTTGCTATGCCTGACATTAGGATGGATCACCTAGTGAGAGCATTTCTGCACTATGGTGTCCTAAGACTTTAAGGTCAATTAAGGGGAGAGAGAGTGTCTTGAAATACTCCATTGTGTACTTTGGGATCCTTTCAGTTTACATTCCATCATTTATCAATGGTTTGCAGGGCTTAGAAGAGCAAGAGATTCCCTCAGTGATGAAGATTGCATATGATGGCCAGCTTCAACAATAACAAATGAAAATGTGGTGAAAGTAGAGCACATATTGCAGAAAGACTATCGTTGCACATCATATTCAAGAAGCCCTGAAAATTTGATGAGCAACAGTGGGAACAATTATTAAAGAATATCTTCACATCAGGAAGGTTTGCAGCATTGGATCCCCCACCACCTTGCAAATGAACAGACCAGGCACATGTGCAGTGGTTCCAGGAAATTATAGTAAAATTTAATGGGGAAAATCCAAAATCATATTTAACAGTGTAATGGAATGAAAGCTGTATATACCAATATGACCCAGAAACCAAGTGAGTCGTCATTCTGGGTCTTCTCAAGAGAGGATCCAGCAACAAAAGTGATGCAAGCAAGAAGGCTTGGCAAGAAAATGATCTCTTCTTTCTTCTCGGCTAGCAGCCATATTGTGGTGATTCTGCTTGGGGGACATAAGATTGCACCGCCAGGTGGTACACTACTAAATGTCTACCATAAGTCTTCAATGAACTGAAAACAAAGTTTTCTAAGACTGATGTGCATGGAATTTTGTTTCACCATGGCAAAGCCTATGTCCACAATGCACAAGAAACAACTCAATTTCTGCTGGAGTCAAATACTTGTCCCTTCCCTCCTACAGTCTACATCTATTCCTACATGACTTTTTTCTATTCCCCAAAATAAAAGAAAAAATTCTAGATCCATGATTTGAATTACCTTAAACTGCAATAGTTGCTTATGAAGAATGCATTTGCATTGGGCATTTGAAAAATGGTTTGAAAGGATGAGACATTATATACAATGAAATGGATTCCATTGAAAAGATACAATAATCAGAACTAAATGTTTAAAATGTTATGGTGCTCATACTTAAAACTTTCAGTGACCCTTATACAGCTAATTATTTGCTTTTATTTGATCAAGTCTTCTGCCTACTGCAGAAAGTTAATTTTCAAAGCTTTGAAAAATATGCTTAAGGAAATAAAGCATGGTTAAATTCAACAGAAGACATTACAAGAACCAAGTGAAGTAAATACTATTAAGACAGTTTTAACAGGTATTAATTGTAAGACTAATGTTCATGTTCATAACATGTAGTTTATGTAATAAATAAATGAAACTGAAATATTACAATGTCAGAACTATTCTTATGCCATGTCGCTTTATAAACTTGTCCAGCAGCAAAGGTTAGCCTTTTCGCGGATATGGACGTCGTATGACATCAATTTTAAAATGCAGGAGAACCAATATGGACGTCATATGATGTCCTGTGCATGCATGCATTTAATGCTTATTTAACCCTAATAATTTTAATTTTTATCTTTTATAATAAATTTAAATTCTAGAATAAATAAAGTCTTACCTTTAAAGGTTCCTTTTTGAATAGTACATCTCAAAACATGGATAGACACATAAGGGCACATCTCCACATTCACGGCATATCATGTTAGTCTCTTTACGGACTCCTTTTTTACGGCACACCGAACACCTTCGAAATGGACACGATTTTTTAGCTGTCGGTGGTATCCTGTTAGGAAAGTGTTTTCCTTCAAGTCTGAGGGGTGCAGGGGTTGTAGATTTCTTACCCCCTGTATGAAGAGGCCTCTGAATGCTATAGTGCTCAATTAGCCTACGAGCTATTGATATGCAGAAGTCCAGGCAGGTCATCGTCTTGCGTGGGTTTAGAGTTCTCCAAATTACTAAACAATTGTATATGGTGATATCCAGCTGATGCAAAAATACCTTTTTATGCCATTTAATTGTTTTTCGTAAAGAAGGATATGATTGCAATACCTGATCTACTAGATCCACACCACCCATATGCATATTGTATTCCTGGATAACATCAGGCTTGAAAATTGACATTTTGGTGTGGGCATCTATTTTTCCAGTGTCAATCATCAAAATCTTAGGGCTGCAATTGGACAATGCTGTAACCACCCTCCTATTTTGCCAAGTAATGTAGGTCAAGGGTGGGAGCTGACACCTGCATTTTTCCTCCCCTTAGAGTCTTTGTATTCACATTCTTCGGCAAACCATTACGATTTGAACTTACTGTTCCAATTGCATTTGTGTTCCTTTTGTATAAGGCCATGTATAATTTAGGGGAACGGTACCAATTATCTAAATATATAGTCCTACCCTGGTCAAGTATAGGTTCCATCAGGTGCATTACTATGGAGCCAGATAACCCCAATTTTTGTCTGCAGTATTATCAGTTCCTTGACCAGTGTAAATGCAGCTATTGTAAAGATATCCCGTTTTACTTCCACAAAGATCAAAACTCTTTATGCCAAATCTGACCCTCTTTGTTTTGATGTATTGCTTCCAGCCTAAGCGGCCCTTCCAAGGCATCAAGCTTTCATCTACAGTGACCTTATCACCAAGCACGTGATTTTCTTTGAATTTTGAAATGATATATTCCAAAACTGACCTAATTTTGTGTAGTTTATCATTTACATTTTCTGTGCCGGTGAAATGAAGGAACCGCAAAATGGAAGTAAACCTGTTATTAGACATGCATTTCCCAAAAAATGGAGTAGCTAGCATGTCATCTGTAGACCAGTATATGTCTAAAGTTGGTTTACGAATAACACCCATGAGCGTAATTAGACCAATTAGCCTGAGAATTTCATTCAGTGTTACTTCTGTCCACTTCTGAATTCTACTCTTAGGCCCTAAATTGATTTTAGAATTCAGGTCTTCCTTCACCTTACTCGCATATGAATTTGTTTCTGTAACAATGAGAGACACTAAGTCAGCAGTAAAAAATTTTGTGAAAATGTCAATTGGTTGGCTGTCAGAAGTCAGCTGAGCTTGGGATTGTATACCAGAGGCTGTGCTCGTGAAGATATGTCTAGTTGTTTTGGAGTCATTTTGACTACCCCACAATGTTGCTCCTTCACGAACACCTGAAAGAAGAGAGTCACTTTCTTCCTCACTGCTACCTATATCCTCAACGCCCACCCTCAAAATCTGAAAACTCGCCATCAATATTTAAGTCACTGTCATCCAAAAAGTCCTCCACATTATCTGAAGTTATTTCTGAAGCCTGTACACTGCCTACATAAGCTAATTTGTTAGCTACATTGCTTGTTGAAGCCATGGTTAGAACTGAGATATAACATTTTCAAATGTGCTTTTCTGATGTCTAAAACAAAAACTGTGAACCCCGTAGCTACCATAAATCCCCGCTGTGTATTTATTTTAAGGTGTAAATAGAAACGCTGACAGAGAGGTTTGATTTCTTGGCAGCTTGGGTGTTCCTCACAAACACACACACGTAATTGCATCGTAGCAATAAACAGTATGATAAAACCGTGAAGCCGAGAACATTGTGCTATATACATATACATTTGTACATGCATAGCACAAACCTGACTCACAAATTAGGTGCGTTCGACATACAGAATGATTTTTACTACATGGAAAAAATTAGTGATATTTAAACTTTTGTTAATATAGTCTCTCTTTTGTTTCTATGATAGATGTATAGTGCCTTTAATAAGCTTTAAGCCAGTTTTTGTTTCATTAAAATATCTTAATAAATACCAAAGATACGAATGTTTATGTACGAAGCATATTTACCTACATTTAACAATTTAAATGCCTTGAATTGTTTATTGGGTATTCATTACCGGCCATGCAACGTTTAAATGGCCATCGCTCAAGCGGTTAATGAGTTTCTTTGGCATTTCCAAGGTGCAAAATAGTTCAAATATCTTATGATTAAATCTTAAATCATATGGAAAATCAAACAAAATGGCAATAATTTTTCACAAGTCAAATGCATTTTAATAGTTATTGAAATTATTATTGAACCAAATAACAGTATCAAAAAGTAATGTATACAGTAATTTTAACATCAGTTTCTGATTCTGAATAATGAAGTACTCATTTCTTTTTTAAACCCCCAGCTCCATCTGGTTTTTGCACTTCTGCAGTCTTCTGTAAATCTTTTATATGTGTTTTCAGTTCAAAATGTGTGATTAAATCAAAATTTTTCAAACTTGTTATTCTAAAATAGGTAATGGATTTATAATGGCAGAAATGTTTACAAAAATAATGGAGGTACACACTGAGAAGTTTTATTTTTTTAATTTTATGATTTTGAAGACAAACAGCAGCTTAGGTGAGCTAATAAGTTAAGGATAGAGTATTATTTTTTAAAACACTATTTTTATCATATTCTAAACATTTAAAATAAATAACCACATAGAGTCAATGCTCAGATAAGGATAGTTTACTTTGGGGGTTAACGTATACCATCCATAGATTTTAAACAAATATTTGTTAGATGTAATAGTTGTTGCAGTAACTTCTAAGTAACAATCCGTAACAACAGTACCAAAATAATGAGTTACCTAAAATATTCTTAGCATGCTTAGAAATGTGAAGTGCAAAAAAGATGCTCTATATCTTTGGAATTTAGTACTAATCATTTATAATGATTATATTCAATAAAAGAATTTACTGAGTTTATAGATTTGGAGATTTAATAAACATAGAATCTTTTAGAATGACATTGCTCTCTTTCTTTACATGTCTTAACCCTACTTTATCTGAAATAAAGTCCATCTTTTTGTATTAAAGGGGAAGTGAACTAAAAAGTTGGCAGTATTAAAAAGCTATATGATAAATAAGAAGAGAAAACTAGAATGATCAATCACGAAAATTGGAAGTATTTACAATAGAGAGTAAAGACGAAACATATTTTTAATAAACTGCTTCGACATTTGCATGTTACGTCATTAGGAGGACTGGAACACAGCTGTCTTGTAAATTAGACAGTCACATAGTGCAAGGTCACTCACTCCACACATTGTCTACATCTAGGCTCTCCTGGACAGATGTACCTAGTCTTACCATAAATTCTGCCACAACTTTTGAGAGTGGTTCTACTTTCTGCTTCTAACTACCCTGTACATTACTGAGTTGTGGTGTTCTAGTGTTGAGTCACTATGAGTCCAGCTACAGAATGTTGTTTGCATTAGTTTTCTAAATGAAATGGAGTGACTACAAAAATTGTATGGCTCTGGTAGTTTTGCACAAGATAGACAAATCCCCAGATGAGGTATACAAAGTTCTGCAGTAGTTGAAAATAAGCAGGAGGTTTGTGTACTGCACTTTCCAATGTTTCCTTGAGACTGGACCTGGGAAAAATCACCACAGGCAAGGAAGATAGATAGGTGGGTGGTCGGTCGGTCAGTTGGTTGGTTGGCCAAAAAAATTACAAAAATTCAAAAGTTTCATCAAGTAACAGATTAACAACACAGCCATTATTTACATTATGTCACAACTTATACTAATATGTATACTAATCAGAAAATAGAAAATATTTTTAACTAGAGAGCTGACCTATTACATTTCTTTTTTTTTTTTTTTTTTTTTTTTTTTTTTTTAAAAAAAAGCATGAGCCTAAAATGAAGTGGACATGAACTCAAAACAATAAAACATATGATTTAATAAGTCTTGCTTGACTTGATGTTCGAGCTGTTTATGCTTTAGCAATCTCCAATTATCTGGTAATTTGTTGTAAAGGGACAAACCTAGGTGTGATATGTTCTGAAGGCAGATTTTACTGTTTTGATTATGGAGATGTAAGTTTTGTGATCCCCTGGTATTTAAGGAATGGTAATCAGAATTCTTATTGAAATATGGCAGATTTGTATGGATGAAAAGAACGATTTCTAAAATGTAAATGCAAGGTAATGGTAGTATGTGAAACTCTCTGAACACTGGTTTCGTAGAACTTATAGGATCTGTTTCATGGTTTTGACAATATGCTTTTGTAATATGAATAGATCCATTGATTTAGATGTACATCCCCAGAAGATCATGCCATAAAATAGTATTGAGGGAATGCACCCAAAATAACAAGCATTTAATACTTCAGACGATGATGAATGTTTAAGAATTTGTTTATTTAATTATTTTCTGAGTTTTGTAATTGCAAAATTTATATGAGTCTTCCAAGATAGGTCAGCATCAACCCATACTCCCAAAAATGTTGTGATGGCTTGCATGATTGTCCACACTCCAGAGTTGGTGAAAGCAGTATTCGAAAAAATTCTGTACAGAGACAGACAGTGATGGCTCAGGAGCTGAAGCCTTCTAAAATGTCTTTGTCCTGCACGTTGAGCAGCGACAAGGGTCTGTGTGTCTACAAGGGGTGGAAAGGACATCTCCTCACAAGTGAGTGGAAAGGACATCTCCTCACAAGCAAGCTGAACTGCCAAAGGCTCTTAAAATCAAAACATTTATTGCAGCAGTATGCAGCAAATGCTCACACAGCAGGATCCTTTTCACTGATGAAAAAGTGTTCAGTGTTGAGGAGATTGTCAATGCCCAAAAAGACAGGGTATATGACAGTCTCTCTAGAGGAAGCTACTGAAAATACTCCAAGGGTCAGAGGGGCCATCATCCTGGAGCTGTTACGTTATGGTGAGGTGTAAAATATGATGGAACCATGAAGCTTCATTTCTATGGGGGGGGGGGGGGCAAAGTCAAAATATTAGTGCTGGAGAGAGTGGTTAATCCTCTCAGCAACAGCCTCTTCCACAGACAAAAAAGAAGCCTGGGCTTCCAGCAGGATTCAGCCCCAGTGCATAAGGCACAGACAACTCTAGGATAGTTCAAGGCTAATGTTCTTGACTTTATTTGAACTCCAGATTGGTGTTCTGCAAGTCCAGGCCTGACCCCCCTGGACTACAAGTTATGGTCCAAGCTTCACGAGATGGCTTGCTTTAAGAGACATCCAAGTATTGAAAGTGTGAAGTGTTCTCTTAGAAAGACAGCAGCAGATATCCCATTGGAAACTTTGCATAACTCATAAATGAGTGGCCACAAATACTTAGCCAGAGGTGATCATTTTGAATAACTATATGTAATTTTGATTCTTCATACATACATGTAAGCAATATTATCAGGACATTATAATAATTCAAACCACTTTGTGTAAATTTATTGGAAACTTTGTGACAGTATTTATGGTAAGTCCTTTTTACCATATCCGCAGTTCAATGAACCAGAATCCAAATTCTTCCTGTAATGTTGATTCTGTTCTTTTATGGGGGATGGTTTCCCGTTTGGTCCTAAATTCTAAGGAATTTCATTTTCTTTTTGTCTAGCTTTGATAGAAATTGGGCTTTCAAAAGCATCAGAACCATTGAAATAAATTTCACTTAAATGGCAACTGCATATAAAAGCATATTAATTTGGAACAAACAGTTTTTTTTTGTTGTAATTAACCTATACCAATTAGCCTAACTGCTCAGTATTTGACATGTGCAGATATCTCTTGGTGCGTTAAAAGAGTTGCAGAACTCAAGTCAGTGGAGAATTGCCAAAAGCAACCCTTGTTTTACCCATCTTGCTTATCAACAGAGACAGTGGACAAGTCATGGTCATTGCGAGAGCTTAAACAAAGGTCGCTCTCACCAGTTCTCCACTGACAGGTTTTAACTTAAATCTGCAACTCTTTTAATGCACCAAGGAATATTTGCACATGTCAAATATGGGTCAGTTGGCCATCTAGTATTTTATGCAGTTTCAGGACTATTTCTTTGTTGAAAAAATAGCAATATCATACATGAGGATGAGGACCAGAAGTTATCTAGACATGCAAAAGCAGAACCTGTGGGCATATTGATCACAAATTTCAAATTCTATTGCACAATAATGCAAAGAGTAACAAGCTTCATCACAATAAAAATGCAGCAACAATGATCTCACTAATTACTAAAGCCTAGATTTTTAGGTTTTGCCTCATTGATCATTATAGGCACCAAAACTGTTTCATTTCTTCTTAGCTTTGCGAGATGTTTTTATTAACCTTTTTCCACAAAAGTTTATGTTGTCAAAGAAATCTATAAAAAAACAATGGGAAATGTATTATGTTTATTTATTAGGTTATTTTTTGGTGGCATTGGAGTAAGATAAACACATATGCATTCAAATTTGTTGGCATAAATGTTTTCCTATCATCACATTTTTGTATAAAGGAAATGCTTTTTCAATGGAAAATGATGTCATTGGAGCATATGGTGATGTACTAATGCAGCTGGTAATAGAGTAACTTTCCAATACACTTTTCTCCCTATAGTAATAAATTGATGTCTTTCATGTATTCAAAATTTTGATTTTGTTGAACCTTCTGTAGCTTTGACAAGTATGAAACTTCCAGTGGTCCAGACGTTTTGAATAGCAAGGTTACACTTTTTAACTGGTGAATAGCTTCTGGTATAAAACAAAAATGTGCCTAATATATGCAAAGGAGCGACAAGAATGAGGACACAAGCAATTTTTTTTGTCATGGTGATGCCAGAAGCTTCTGTTTCATCCAAAGATATTGACATTTTTATACATTTTGGGTACTTTTATCAAGAAATGGCACCAAATATCCAGATTCCTCAGCAGCTTAAGTATTAGTATCGTTTTTAAGGATATCTAGTTTTTTAATAAACGAATTTAATTCGGGAAATATTTTAATTATAAATATTAGGTGGAAGAGGTATTGCCAATAGTTTCTGTATGAACAACTGTATACATTTTATCACAGAGTCAGCTGAAAGATTGAATGGCATGGCCAGGATTTGAATACTTCTAAAGCTGAAAAATTCACATGTTGCATTTAGTAACCTGAACTTACACCTCCCTATTGCTTAAAGTAGTGGTGGAAACAATTTTATAATGGACTTCAATAGGAAAATAACAGCCTTTATACGGAGAAGTCAAAACAGCTATTCAGGTTATTTTAGATGTCAACACCTCTTTTTTACATGCAATGAAATTCAATTATTCTACTTCAAGAAGTGTGGAATGAATGTATATTATTATTATTATTATTATTATTATTATTATTATTAACTGAACCAGTCAAATACTCTCTCACACATTAATCTCCAACCGAGCACTCATTACCTCATACCACTATTTGTAAGCAAAGCAGCGGATGTGGAAAAGAAGTTGTCCGGGCAATAGCTTTGCCTGCTTGAACCTTTGTACACAGACTGTGTGGCTTTTTCATGTCCAGTTCTAAAACAAATAATAAATATTGCTAATTATTTATACCAAAAGTCATAAGAATGGGGCTCTATTATAACATTATGCTACCTACAGTAAAATTTGGGAAATGTGCAGTCCTGTCTCTTAATGAGAAGCAGGATGGCGAAACATTGAAAACATTTCATTCTTGTTCTCAGCAGACCCTCGTCAAATAATAATTGAAGACAGGCCTCTCTGTATTATTGAGCTAAACTGACAGATCTGTCTTATTAATCTGATGAGCCATTTCTAAAGCTGTTATAATCTGTAAGAATATTGCCAAGGACATACAACTTTCACTCCTCACACTCCAATAAATTCTGCTTGATTATAGCTGCATGCTCATAAAGCAATAAAATCCAAGAGAGAACATGGTCAGGACTATTCAAAAATGAGCGGCTGTTAATTGTTTCCATACTATTTACTGTTTAGATGCTTGGGGATTATTTACAGACATTGGCCAATATTGTGACAAATGAAGCGCATGTTATTTGCTATTTGAGAAGCAATAGAGCTCATAGCCATCGGTTGTTTCTTTTTCTTGCGTATGCATGCTAGAGAACCTTCAGACTTAGAAAAATTGCTCGCCTCCTTAGGTCACAGGTTCCAAAGTATCCAGTATAATAAATAAATATATATATATTAATTAAATCCAATGAAAAAATAGGCTAAAATCTAAAAAAAAAATCCAGGCCCTGCTTGTCATGCTGCATAATAAAACTACAGTATAGAAAATTCATTTTAGCTTGGCAGCATGATATCATACCCGAGAAGAGGTACTTCTCTTGACTCTTCCTAGAAAATGGTTTTGCTTAGAGGCATATGAATACCAGTGTTGTAATGAGACGAATCTGAAATAATGAATATAAAATTATCAATTTGTAGTTCTCCTTTAAGAGCAAAACAAGGGTAAGAAAGAAGTCTGAGAATGCAGAATAGTTGGTTGGTTAGTAATTTATTTTTAATATTTTAACATTTGTTTTAAACCTTAATTATTGATTTTATGAAATAAATAAGCCAAACTGTACAAAAAAAATGTATCGAACTTGGTTATTGAGAAAGAAAAAAAAAAAAAAAAAAAAACAATTATAGACTCATATGCAAAAAATGTATTGCATTTAATAATTTGAGCAAACAAAGCATGTGAATTAAAGAAAAAAGCAATACAAATTGTTTTCCTACAAAGTCCACTAAACCCCATAAACTTAAGAAATTAGTACAAGCTGAAAATGTAGAATATAACTCATCATGTGGGAAAGCAGCTAGTCTGCTAATAGTATGATTACCACCTAACAGGTAACCAAAATTCAGCAATTTATATAAAGCTTATACCATTAGAGGTAAAGAATTCAATAAGGACCATTGCAGTTATAAATTTCATAGCACAATATTTCAATTTCTGCTAATATTGAATATTGTGGAAATAGCTTTAAATTTTGATGTAAGAATAAGTGCTAAAATATAACATTTCTATAAAATATAACATTTCTAGTTTAATACAAAACACACATACAGTGCTTTTTCTTCTTACTGTGGCCATTGCATGGCTACTCATATGCCAGCCACTGCAACTCGAGCTCACCTAAATAGTTATAGTATCGCTGCAACTGCCTCTTGTTCTTATCATAAGAGATATTTTTTGTATCCTCCCAGTAAATTTAGGCTCTCATTGAAGAGTTCAATAGCCACCTCATATTTTCTTTTAGTTCTTCCAATATGTGTTGGTTTGTCGCATACATCTAATTTTTATATGATCATCAGAGTCTGGTAAATTTGTATAGTTGGGTTTTGCAAAATACTGAGAGTAATTGATCTCTGCTTTGGTGTGCAGTAAATGCATACAGAATGTATGACCTATATATATATATTTTTTTTTAAACAAAACTATAATGCAGAAGGATACAGGAATGTCATACTACCAGCATTTTTTGAACAGTTGACTGAAGTTGAGTGCCAGTCTGGAGTTTTCCAACAAGACTGCTACCACACATACAGCTGATGAGTCTTTGAATTTAATTCAGAAAGATGTTTAAGTTAGGGTAATTATTAAAGAATCATAATCTTCACATGCTCCTGATATAACTGTATGTGATTTTTCTCTATGGGGGAACCTGAAAAATAAAGCATGTGCATTAAACCCCAAACATTGACAATTTTGGATAGTGAACTCTACAGGATATATATAAAAATGTCCTGAGATAATGTCAAAATATGCAGATAGAGAAGAATAACTTTCCCGGCAATTGCATACACACAAACATCCATGCTCAAGGTAGTACTCAAACTCAGTGGAACCCCCCTCCCCCAGCCATGCCATAGAACATTAGACTTGTTATTATTAACATAACCATAAGGTTCAGCACCGCATAGCAAATACTGTAGCAATTTTCATTGTTCAGCTCTATGTACATTCAGCAACAAATTGAAAAGTTAAAGAATAGGACTGGTTATTCGCTTACACCGGTTTCCACATGTACACGTACACAAAGACTGTACACAAACTTCCATGCTATGAAACAAGAAAGTGTGCATTACTGAATATAACAGGAAAGTTCAGCACATTTTTAACTTAAGATATTTGATTATTGAGTGTATACTTATCTTCTGTGGTATCATGGTTTTTGTGGGGAAATATTGGAATTATTATTATTGTTGGTGGTGTTAGAATGCCTAAAGTTCCAAAAAAAGAAAAATAGGAGAGTTGGCATTGGGTTTTGAGAATGTTATTAGAAGAAATTTCCATGAGGAATATTTCGCTTTTAGTTAAAAATAACAGTGGATTTTGGAAGGAAATGAGATTGAGGTTGAAAGATAGAGAAACAAGATTTGGCCAAAATTTTAGGATACACGGAATTCAACATTGCATAAGTTGGTTAAGACAAATTGAGGGAGGGAGAAATGTGTAGTTTTAGACAAGAAACCTAAAAGAAGAGGCCTCACATAAATGTGTACAGGAATATTACTGTTAAAATGAACAGAAAACAATTTACCGGGGATATGTATTATGTATGAGAAATCAGGTGATATTATCCAATGTTTAATAGAATGTAAAATTGTTAAAAGTTGGAGAGATGTTGCATAGAACAAGAATGGGATAATTAAAACAAAGAAATAGTAGCAATTAATTTGTTAGTGGTCCAAGGACAGAAACAATTAAAATGATGTGGAAATTTGTAGAAAGCGTAAGGGAAAAATATCAGGGATAACTTAGAATTTCAAGAGTTAGTATAGTAGCTCTGCCCAATACATACAACCTAGGGGTTAAAATGGGAGGGTTAGTTTAGAGTTGCACTAGATTTGAAAAACTTTTTTATATTCGAATGTAAGTTATACTTGTAATATTGTGGTAATAAAAGATGGAAGTAAAACTATTCTTTTACCCCACCACCACCTCCTCCCCTCCCCCTCCCCCGCCCCCTCCACCAGTCTGTAGACATCTTGTGAGTGCAAAGGGTAAGAGAGTGGTGATTAGCACACTTGCTCTTATAAAGCAGTATGTGAACTTAAAAATAGAAATTCACATTTGACACATAGTAACCAAGCCATGTGACTTAATGTGCACCACTAAATTCCAGACTTGGAGAGCAACACCAAGCTGGCTGCCACATTTGAAAGGGTCATAAATCATTAATCCAATAAGAAAAAGAATGAAAATGAACTTATAAATGCATTGAAATATGCCATTTATTATTCAGTTTTTACAAGTTTTGTTATATGAAGTCATTGAACATGCAACTCTGTAGATCTTTACCAGTATGCATCAAAATGGCTTACTTCTATTCATAAATAGTCTTTGCATTCTTATACAACAGTATTTTATATAATTTCATTGGAAAAAGTTTGGAACAATAAGATTGAATAATCAAGTAAATGAGTTACTTGATACCAGTTACTGTACTATTCTGGGAAGTGTGGACTGCACTCATGTCTCTCATGATTTCCCCTCCTATCACCAAGAAGTTGTGCTGCTTATTCCATACTGAACATTAAAGGGCATTAGTCTGCTTGATGACGTATTATTTAGGGTTTTTTTTTTTTTTTTTTTTTTTCACTTCCAAGGGGAAGTATTTATTAACAAGGGGCATGAATTGTGCTCTTAGCTTGTGTTGTGAAGCCTGATTTTATCAGAATGAAAACATACTTAATTCCACAAAACATGCGGTGCTAAGCAGATTTTAGCTTGAAAATGTTTGTTTAGATTATGCAGTGTAAAATTCCCCTTTGCTACACAAAATTTACCATTGTGGAGGCATATTTAGATTGTTTTGAGCAAATTTACTCTTTACTACACATTATTTACCATTGAGGAGCTCTGAAACTTTTAAAAGTAATTTCCAAACTTAAATAATGCATTTTTGAGAAATTATTCTATGGTAAAATACTGTTGTTACAGGTGTTTTAGTTACTACTTATAATATAAAGTCTAATAAAGCATTATAAAGAGTAAAGAGAAACAATAGAAGGTATGTATATGTTAAGGAAAACAGGCACCCTTATCTAGATGTATACATATGTATGTCTAATTCCTCATTATGATATTGTTATTGAGGTTTAATTTTATTTTGTTCTTGAAATGATGGTAAGACTCTAATCTACCTGATATTTACTGTAGGCTGTAAGTTTCTCCAAAGAAATAAAATCCTATAAGTGTAGGTGTTAAAAAGTTGAAGATGTCAGAATCTACAAATCCTTAAGGCTTTTCTAGGTCCAGTAGATTATTATGAAGCTTTGAAATTAAATACTGAACAGGAAATCCCTAATTGTGTATCTTTTATCATGGTTATATTACAGACCAAAAATATATGCACTAATAGTTTATATGACTTTGTTACAGAGATACAGGAGTATGGCATGAAATCACTTGCAGTGATATGCTTTAGAGCTTCCAGCATAGAGTAATTCCGAGAGACATGTCACACATTTTCCTTAATTGGCCACAGTCCTTTTAAAATTTATTGCACAAAGGGTTCCACAACTGACCTTTTATAATGTTAACATTTAAGGGATTATGTGTTTCACAACTTCATAAGAAACAATTCCTTAATTTCTCCTCTTCCTGCTACCTAATCCAGCAGAACTGAGTTCAAATATGGGCTGGGGTAAGTTGTTTAGATTTCTTATTGTGAAAAGCATATACAGGGTAACTTTTTTTTTTCTGTGCACCCAGGCTTATTTAAACATTAATTTTACAGATCTCATTCACTGCCTCTGAGTAGTTAAAAAGTGATGCTAAAAATAATCAATGTGATACACCCATTGTATAACCAATTCTTGCATTGGATAAATTTTATTTTTAAGCCAAGCCCTCATATTTCTTTCGTAGTTTCTTTTTGTTCCCATAGTTAACAGTTGTGTATCATTTAGCTTTTTACATGATTATGACAGTATGGCACACAATTTTAATAGAAGACTGCAGTGAAATAAAAACCTAGCTAGCAAGTGTATGTAATAAGTGAAGAGTTGGTATAAAAATATAGTTAAATCCAGTTTTTTTTTCTTTCTTTTTAGGAAAATTTAAAAAAAATACGGCTTATTAACTACGTATCTATCATTTTTATAACTTTTAGATAAATACATGTTAACACAAGTTTATAATTCAGAAATATTGTACTTCAAAATTCAATCTCTTACAAAATAAATATATCCATTGATTTCATTATATCAAGATGGAAATAAACAGTTTTGAATTAAATTATTATTTATCCTCACTCCACTGAATAGAGATTTTATACCGCTCATCTCTTAATTCAAATTAAATAACATATTGAGATAAGACTGAAAAACTCTTGATGAAAAAATGTAAAAAAAATAGTATATTTCACTATTTTGGAGAAAAAAAAGTCAAATCTACTTTTTACACTTTCATTGACCCTTCTTCAATATCAGCACAGTTGCATTCTTTATTAGATATAGAATTTTGAGATGAATATGAGAATAACTAATGATGGTGTTGAGCTTAAGTAAAGTATGTGCTGCCCAGTTTTTACCATGTCTCTGCGGATGGTCATGGGTCTTTCCAGGCTTCATTGGTTTAATATGTACTTTGGATGAACTTTTTACTGAAGGCTTTTTGCTGATCATAATTTTTTCTGTTAAGAAGGAATGAAAGTTCAAGTTTTTGAATGGCAATATTTTTCTCTGCACATGGTGAATTTATGCAAATTTGTGTGCTTGTGCTTGTTTGCACTTTCATATTATAATCTTTTACCTGACAGGATATGTTGCAGCTTCTTGTAATTTTGGGATCTAAACTTCCAGTTAAAGTTCCACAATCTTGTGATACACAAATATCATCAGCATTTTTGAACACTTCATAGTACTCCTTAGGTTGTAGAATGTCTCTTCTGTTGTTTAAATGCTGTTGTATTTTACCAAACAATCTGTCTCAGAGAAGATAGTAGTGGCCTCTAATAGGAAAAAGCATTGTGACTAAAGGTGTGACTAACATTATTTTTGGGTAATGGTTAGAAGTGTAACAGTTATGGTACAATAACAGTTATATGTACTGGTTACCAGTAGCAATTATTGTTTTAAAGATTATCAAGTTTGCAGTTACATTACATTAATGGTTACAAGTACAATTAGCTGCAACTACGTTACACTATAAACATGTTGATAGACTTACTCTCTTATTTGATGCACTCTAAAAACAAGTTTCTCTAGCTGTGACAGCAGTGATTGCGGTGGCTTATAATCACAAAATGCATTCTCACTTGCTTCTTTATTCTTTGGGAGCTCTCTCTCTCTCTCTCTCTCTCTCTCTCTCTCTCTCTCTCTCTCTCTCTCTCTCTCTCTCTCTCTCTCTCTCTCTCTCTCTCTCTCTCTCTCACACACACACACACACACGCACACGCACACGCACACACCAAAATGCATTCCTTAGTGTTTGTATTTTATTAACTAAAGCTTCACATTTGCATGTGTGTGCTTCTTAGTATAGGAGGGGGGAATCATGGAAATTGAGGTCTGAAGAATGCAGGTGTACAATGTTAATAAAAAATATTCATCTTACAATTATGTTGTGTTTGGTAATGAGGCAGCCCTTTCATCTTCAAGTTTGATTCCGGAAATCTATCATATATCTGTCTTAGCTTCAATGTTTGTTATGTAAGGTAAAGGCATACATATCCATGCAAAGAATTCCAAAGTAGCAGCAACTGTAGCACATACCTTCACATATGCTTTTAGAACTCCATAGTTGAAGACATTTCATGTTTTTTTTAAGCAGTCTTAGAGAATAGACATTGCTTAAATGTTGTAACTCTGTATCTTGATTCAGCAATGTTAAAACTTGTACAAAAATGCATATTTTGCTACTAATAAACATTAGCAGTTTATTGATTCCCATCTACCCACGAAGTACATTTAAAAAAACTTATACTCTTATAAATTGTCATTGAATAACTATATTAATGCAATGAATGAGATTTGCTCCCCAGGTGAGAACTGATGTGTTTATTTGTGACAGTGACCTGCATTTAAGTTGATAAAGAATGTTATGTAATAAACAATATGTACCTGCAATTCAATGCACGGTAACTAAAACTTGTAAACACCAGTGTCTATTTCATGAGAATGAACATATCTCGTCTAGGTATTTGCAAACCATATAAACAGTCTTTGACATCTTCTAAGCAAACAAGAAAAATTTCTGTTTTAAATTGACAACTTGTCGATATTACAGTAAGCTTGTATGTATCTGCAATCAATAAGAATGCTAGAACCCTATGTCTTTACTGGCATGAGAAATAAGGTAAAGGACACTGATTTAGTACTCTAAATTGCCAATAAAAATAAAAATTACCAAAAATTATGTTTTGATAAATTGAATCAAGGTAAAAGCTACATTGGTTTAGATGATACCTGGATGTGCTGCATAAATTACACAGTGAGCTGTTTTGGTTAAAATAATATTTTTTATTTTCAAATGCGTGTTAAAACACTGTTTACTTAGTGATATTTGGTAAGGCACAACATGTAGACTTGGACTATACGACTACTGGATTAAAACTTATGTCCACTTAACACTTAATTGGAGAAACATTAATAGGGTTTCCAAAATACAAAAACAAAGATAAAGCCATTATGGTGATAAGGACTGAAATTAAGTATGTAATAACAAAATATTATCATAGAATGCTACATAAAATATGATAGTGGTCTTTTGATAAGTGATGTGGCTATAGAACAGAAACATTAATGCCCAAACACACATTAATGTCTAAAGTCACAAAAGATGAAGATAGGTGTAGCAAAACAGATAGTACTGTGAGTAGGCATTTTTCTCGCCAGATGGTACATTAGACCTACAATGCTACTCAGGTAATCATGATCTCTTGCATAGGAGATTACTATTGTGTAGTGTGTTGAGAACTATTTAGTTTCACATAAACAATATCATAAACATTACACTTACAGTAAATGATGTCATTCCAACTCGGTAACTGTTAACAAGGTAACTAATTACTGTCCTTGGTATCTTGATAACCATTAATGGGTAAATAATTGCTGTATATTCATAACTAATGTTAACAGTTAATGGGTAACCAGATGCTTTGTATTAGTTATTTTGGTAACTGTTATTGAGGAATCATTACATTGTATTTATTACTGGATAACTGGTTACTGTCTAATTCCGTAACTTCTATAACCGTTACATTACGGTAATTGTTATAATGTAACTTGTGTTAGTTTCTGCCCATTCCTAATGGCGACACTATCAATGTGAGCTGGTGCACCAGAAGGCCAACTTTGTATCATTGCCAAAATGATATTATTCTTATTTTGGCATACACAGTCTTTTTAACTACTAAATATGTTTTACTTCAACAATTTTCAAATTTGTAATAACATTTTGTAAGTTTTGATGTGCAGTACTTCCAATTTCAATGGTTGTTCATTCTGTTTGACTTTCTAACCATGCATAAGAGTAAGATTTATTGTTTGAGATATCACATACAACAAAATGTTTAGTACCATCTTCTGAGCATAAGCATAAAATGCCTTTTATATGGATAGTTTTGGTAGTATTTCAACCTGCTGAAGATCATATGATAATATTAGCATAGTAGAACCTTGCGACTTCAGTACCATAATGGTATAAAATGCTTTACTACATAGCTTGTTTTCACTTTGTTCTTATTATTAGCTTCACTTGGTATTGATATTTCTCACAAATTGTTGTATATCTTCATGGGGTGAAGAAAAATCAGTGTTAAAATTGCTTGTGGAAGCATTGTAAAGCACGCTTAAATGTGCCTTTGTACTACATTTTTTATAGATCTTTTATCCTCTTCAATTCAGACCCTTTACCCATTTCATAATGACTTGCTCTTCTTTTAAGCTGTTGATGATTTCCATTACTGATTGCTTTTCATCAATGATTTTGTCTCTCACACATTCATCTCTTCTGCCACAGGGAGAAGTGCCACAAAAGAAGTACTGTTTTAGTAACTTTTCACTCTCATGTACCTAGTTGGATTAATAGCAGCTTGAAAAGTACAAACATGTAACCACCCTTGTTGTCCTTAAATGTAGAATGCAGCTGATGGTTGCATGTTTAGGATTGAGGGCCCTCATTCTTGCAGCTGGTGTCACTTTAACATGAAGCAAAAGATGATTGATGATTATGCTCTGCTTTATTTATATATTTAAATAATCCTTAACAAAACCTTGGAATGTCAGTTAAGGCAGCATTGAACTTTGAAAAATGCTATTGTTGTTTCATCCAAGTCCATGGTCATGTGGTTGTTTCCACATAAGTTTTCTGCTATATGGAACAGAGTAATTATTCATCTTTAGAGTAGATTGTTTTGAAACACCTCACTTACATCTGTTTAATTTTCCAACTGTCATATTATCTTCAGTGTCATTACTGCTTTAATTATTAATACACACATTAATTTGATCTGGCATTTTTTGCATACTGAATGAGTTTGACCCATAAACTTGATCAGCGTGAGTAGCTTTAATCAATAAAATAGTTAAACTTAAATAATTTGCTATTCAATCTTCAGTTACATGATAATTAACTCATATAATCTCAGAAGTAGTAATAGTAGCAGCAACAGTAATAATAATAATAATAATTATCCATAGCCGCTTAAACTCGAGGTTCAAGGTAACGTAGTGGCAGAGAGTATAATAAGCCACTAGCACAATGGACTGTGTAGAAGAGAACTGTTTTGAGCAATGTCTCGAGGCACTGCAAAATGTAACTGAAGAAAGCGGGAAGATGAGGAGAGACTTGAAAGCGAAAATCCTAAACACCGTTAGTAAGCTAAGAGAGATCTACAATAACATGGCAAAGGAGTCTATAGAAAAAGAAAAGAAAATAGTGGACTGAAACAAACAAGAGTAGAAAACATAACAGTCGACATCTACAGGGTGAAAGAAGAAGTATTCTGAAATTGCAAATAAAGTACCCCAAAGTTCTGAAAACAAGGATATAATTTTGGAAGTAGTTTCTTTAAGAAATTTAAATATATTTATGTATTTTTTGTATTATTTTGTATTATTTTCAAAATTATAGTGAATTCAAAGAAGAATGATAATACAGGAAACATAAAAACACTAATTAAATAGAAAGTTAACCAATTTAGATTAAAGCAGGAGTATGCAGCTTCAAATCACTCAAAAACGGAAATAGCAAAGCAGATGCAGATAAGATATGCTCCAGCATCAGTGAAAAGTGCGGCGAAGCAATAGAGGAAAATGAAATGAGACTAAGAAGCCCCAGGATGATAATATACAATGTTCCAGAAGAAATGCAAATGGAACAAATGAAATAAACCATAAGAAAGCAAAATTCAGAATTGAATATAACGGAAGATGACCTTGAACCAAAATTTGTTTTTAGAGACAGGAAGAGGCAACACTAACTTAGTCATAGAAATTACAACAGCTGCACGGACAACAATACTGGGAAGAAAGATCAAAATAGAATGGAATATATGCAACTCAGATGATTACGTAAAAATAACCAGGTGCTTCAAATACAATAAATACAATTATCATGCACAAGACTGTAGAGGCAAACAAACATGCCTGCTCTTTACAGGTAATCTTTACATGAGAGATTGCACAGCAACAAAAGAACAGTACAGATGCATAAACTGTGTAAACTACAAGTACAATAAAATGGCACTGCTAAACGAGAACCATCCTTCAACTGATAAAGAATGTAGGGTATATAAGGCAGCAATAAAGAAGTCTATACTCAATACACACTACTAATATGGAAACAAGGAATAATCCTGAGGTAGAAATAAATCAGCCTAAACCATTACGGTACCTACAACTTAACTTGCAACGTTCCAGGAATGCAACTAGCAATTTAGTGCAAATAATAAGTGAACAGAACACTGATATAATATTCATACAGGAGCCATATGACATCAATAACCAGCTGGTAGGATTGCCCAAGAAGTTTATGACATTTACAGGAGGAAATGGGAAAAAATGTACAGCAGTAATAGTTAATAACAAAGTTGACATAATAGCAATTGACCAGCTAAGCAATGCAGACTGTGTAGTATTGGAGGTCATTACCAACAAACATAAATTTTGTGCAGCTAGCCTATACTTTGATATTGAAAGAGATATAGGACGTGACATCAAACAAATTGAATCTATTCTGGATCACGCAAAGGGCTTTGGAGTAATAATCGCAGGTGATACAAATGCTAGGAGCGCCACCTGGTTCGACAATAAAATGAACCAACAAGGCAAAATACCAGGAGAATTCATAACTACTAGAAATTTAATAATAATTAATGAAGACAATCGAATCCCTACTTTTGAAACTAACAGAGGCCGCAGCCGAATCAAATTAACGATCTCTACTCCTAATCTCCTTCACTACATTACTGAGTGGACTAGCGGCAGGGAGGAAAGCTGCTCTGATTACAAACTCGTCTCCTTCCTAATAGCAGGAAATAATGAGTACAGATGACTTGAACCAACAGAACAGTATCAAAAACCACAATATACAGGGCGATTTATATAGAGCTGACACACTTCTTTCATTAATTGTTTCAAAATGTGTTATGCTAGCGACAACTTATTATACCTAAATTCTAGAGGAATTTTGGGAGATTATTTTCCCCTACAGTAAATGTTGAAAATTTCCTCCATCCTTCATAAGGCACAACTCAACACGTTCCATGTTATTGGCCACACATTGGTCAATAGCTTGAATCTCCTTTTTGATGTTTGTGCTTCAGATCATCGCAGTGTCTGGGGACATGTGGCGTAAACCCTGTCTTTTAAGTAACCCCATAGAAAGAAGTCCGGTGATGTCAAATTCAGAGATTTCGCTGGCTACAGGTTCCTGGAAATTATCCGGTCGTCAAAGAAACTTGCAATTAGTTTCATGGATTCATTTGATGTATGGAATGTAGCAACATCTTGCTGAAAATATCCTTGACTCAGCTCTATAATAATAATAATAATAATTTTATTCACCATTAGACTTAACAAAAGTAATAAGTTTCATCAAAAACATATGTACAGATATATACAAGCAATCTAACTATTATGGTACAGTTTTACAATTATTGATATGAAAAATACAAATATTACTTAATTCTAGAAAATTTAAAAGTGTTAGGACTAATCTTCTACATACATGTAATCAAATAAAATCTGAAGTATGGATATTACACTCCATAAATTCATCTACAGAGTAGAATGCTATTTCTTTTAAGCCATTTTTTTACTATTAAGGTAAAACTGTTCTGTGGTAGTTCTCTTATATTTTGTGGGAGTTTATTAAAAAGTTTTAGCTGTTGGTAGCAGTGGCTATTGATACCCTTGGTTAATCGGTTATGTGGTGTATCTAAATCATATTTACATCCGGTGTTATAACTATGTACAGATGATCGATCTACAAAATCATTAATATTTTCTTTGTCATACATAATATTACTAAATATATATAACGAAGGTAGTGCCATTATCTTAAAATTCATGAAGCTAGGCCTACATGTTTCCTGTGGCCCTAATCCTACCATTAGTCTAATAACTTTCTTTTGCCAGATAAATACACTTTTTGATGTCACACAATTTCCCCACAGCCTAACCCCATATAACAAGTGAGGATGAAAGAAAGCACAATATGAAGTAAGTAGTATATCTCGACTTACACACTTCTTCAATTTGCGTAACAAATACCATATTTGTGCAAGCTTTTTGCAAAGTTGAAATGTGTGTGTATCCCATGTTAGTCTGGTGTCCAAATGTATTCCTAACAGTTTTACTGAATTCTTAACCTCATTGTGTCGTAATGTAAATAGTATGTTGCTAGTTTTTTCTACATTCATAGTTAAATTACTTAGGGAGAACCAAATTTTTGCACTTTCCATAGAGGAGTTCATTTGTTGTTTTAGAATATTCATTTCTTTGTTGCTATTCAGTAAAGTGGTATCATCTGCATATAGGATTGAAGTATCAGAAATGTTAAATTTTAAATCATTTACATATATTAGGAAAAGGAAGAGTCCCAGCACAGACCCTTGTGGGACTCCTGCTATTATGGTTTCTAGATTAGATGTCTCATTATTTACAAATACCATTTGCTTTCTTTACTCCAAATACGATATTAATAATTTTAATTCATTCCCTCTTATTCCATAGGCAAGTTTGTCAAAGAGAATATTATGCGGGATGCAGTCAAATGCTTTTATTAGATCTATCAAGGTAGCCTCCGTTACCTCTTTATTTTCAAAACTTTTAAAAATTTCTGTGATTAAGCAATCTACTGCTTTTTCGGTAGAATGTTCTTTTCTGAAACCAAACTGCTTGTCATCTAGAATATTATTTATTGTAAAATATTTCTAAAATTGGGTCAAGATGCAGGATTCAGTAACTTTACTCAGTATAGGTACTATTGTAATGGGATGGTAGTTTGATGAATTGGTTTTGTCACCTTTTTTAAAGATAGGTAAGACTTTTGAAACCTTAAGACAAGTGGGAAATATGCCCCGAACTAATATCTGATTGATCAGGAAAGTCAATGGTACAGCTATTATTTTCTTTAACATTTCATTGGAAAAACCATATATGTCCTGGCTATGGGATGTACTTAGACCTTTAGCAACATTGATAACCATGTCTGGTGAGACTTGCTGCCATTTTAAGTTATTTGGTACTATGCTAGCTAGTGGAAAATTGTGTAATAAATCTACATGGTTCTGATTATTAGTAGTATTTGCAGTCATAAAGTTTTTGTCACTTACGCTTGTAGAAACATTTATGAAATATTTGTTAAAGTCATTTGATTTTATCGGTATTTCACATTTTGTTTTAGGAGTGTTAATAGCACCCTTAATTATGGACCATGCTGTTTTACATTTATTTGTTTGTAGCAGATAGAATTAGATTGTCATTTGCTGTAAGTTTTGCTGTTGCGATGCATTTTCTATATAGTTTCTTGAAGTTTTTATATCTATCCTTATTTTCTGTATCAATGCTAAGTCTGGATTTGTCATTAAGAATTAGTAGTATGTTACGCATTTTAGTCAGTTCGGGTGTAAACAAATTTGCTGTCCTTGTTTGAGATTTTTGTATTCTACTTATAATTTTTTTCAGTTTATACTAAAGTAAAACATAATTATCTGGTTAAAATAAGTAAAGTTATCTTCTATGTTACCACTGTTGTATATTTCTGTCCAATCTATTTCCATAAAGTTTATTGAAAATGAACCTAACCTTTCTGGTGTTAATAAGCGCTTAGTGTGCTGCACTATTTCATTTGATAATATGGTACATTGTTTGTTTTTCGTTAGCTGAAATTCAACCCAAATACTAGCATGATCTGACAATATATTTTGCTCAAGTAAATGATATTTATAACCTGTACTATATATATATTTATTACAATGTTATCGAGACATGATTTATTATGTGTGGGTTCATTGTGAACACAGTATAAGTTGTGCGATCTTAACATATTTAGAAAGTCATTGGTATCTTGTGAGAGGTCCAGTATATTTACATTATAATCACCCACAAAGGCTATGTGGCAATCATACTTATCCATTAAGTAAGTAATTAAAGTTTCCAAGTGATTTACAAAAAAATGTTACATTAGAGTCGTATACAGACACAATAATGAAATTATATTCACATAGTCTAATGGCAACGGTTTCACAGATTTTATTTGTACTGTATGCTGATATATTAATTATTTCAAACTTTACATTGTTCTTCACAAAAATTGCTACCCCACTATGAGTCAAAGGGGCATTTCTCACAAAAATATCACCTAACACAAAGCCATTGGGTATGTAGAGGTTGGATTCTTCTTCGGAGAACCAGTGCTCATTAACACATAAGACATCTGTTGGCACTTTATCCAATATTAGCTCTAACTGTCCTAATAATATTTCTAATGGATTGTAGGTTTATTTGGGTAATTGTAATATTGGTATTGTTAACACTAGTTTTGTAACTTTTGAACTTACTGGGAATGTTAACTTCACTGCATAGATCTACTGAACTTCCTAGTTTTTTGTACTAGGTAAAGCTGCACTATTTCCAATAAGATTTTGCCCTACCTCACCTTGTTCATTAATGCACTGGTTTTCTCGCTTAAATTCTGCAGTCACTTTCACAATAGATTCACACAGAATCCTTTTTCCTGTTTTATTAAAGTGCATTCCTTGCGCCGTATAGAGCTTGCGTTCTGCTTTGAAAGTGTTTATCAATTTCACGTGTTGATGTTTCTTGCACATTTCAGTTATGAACAAATTTATAGCAGATGTGCATCTGTTTTCCCAGTACTGCTGATGTAGATCATACCTGCGTGGAAGCTTCACCACAATCACATTCATATTTTTCAAATTACTTACTGCTCTTTCTAGGTTAGGTATTACATTTTCTGGTTCACTGTTTGCGATATCGTTGCTTCCACCTAATATTACCACACAGTCATCTTTTGAGTATTTTGAACACGTTGCTTCTATATTTTTTGTTACTTCTTCAATGTATGCTTCCGGTTTAACTATAGCACTTACACTATGGTTCATTCCTTCCATGTTATTTAACGTTTTCGCTAGACCTCTGCCATGGCTATCGGTTAGTAGTAGAGCCTTCCCATGTCGTTCTCTTGTTGTTGTTCTGTGTTTTCCTTGTTGTCGATTGTGTTCAAGACTGCGTATTTATTAGAGCAGACAGTCGGGGAAATGTTCACTTTTTGTTTGTTCCCAGTTTTACACTTTTGTCGTACAATATTCCAACCATCCTTATGTTGTACCATATCATGGTTAACGCCTTTATTTGCTACAAGTTTATAATTATAGTTTTTTTGTTTTAGTTTTTCAATTTCACTGAGTGCATACTGCAAATCATTTTTTATCACCTCAATGACCTTCTGTAGCAAAGCTATGGTATCTTTGTCCCTTGTGGTGTCGTTGCTGCCTGTTTTACTTTTATTTGCTAATGCCGCACAAGAGGATGGAGTATCGCTAACCCTATTTGTTTGTTCTGACCATCTTCATCATAGGCTTCATTTCCTTGAGTTTCACTTCGACTTCTTAATTTATATTTGCAATTATTAACGCATTTCACGGAGCTATCACACGAAACTACACAGTCGGGCTCCATCTTGGACAGGGGACCTACATCTTACTACATTTTCACGTTGACTACAAGAACAAAATGCCGAAACAGCTGCCAGCAATGCAATTAGGAATAAAACCTAAACTTCTTCGCATCTGGTGACAAGGATTCGAAACTCCAGAACATTCTGCTTAATTTGGCGCTAAAATTGGGTCATTGAATGAATTTCCAATGGAATAATTAAAGAAAGAAATTTGTCAGTTCTCCATAAATCACTCTGTATAATAAAAGAGGTAAACTTTCACAAATTTGATATTAGCCTGATGGAACACATCAGAACCACCTTTCATTGTACAACAACAGATAAAGCAGCTGTCAAGAAAGAACTGATCCATAAACTTAAGAACAAAAACCAACTGATGAGAACATAGAAGATTTCTTCTCCTCCATTAAAAGAGCCAGTAGATCGGCATTGCAATTCAAGAAAATTAGTAAATTAAGAAAAGGGCGATCAGTTCCATGGTGTACAGACAAATAAACAATTCTGCATAAAAAGGTAAACACAATGAGACAAAGGTACCAATGAACGAAGGGAAGAAAAGAAAAGCATCTACCAAGAAGGAAGACGTGCATACCAAACAAAGCTCCAAAAATAAAAAAACAAGATCTTGGAGAAACTTTTGCACAGTTACACCAGGATCCAATCCATGGAACATAGCTTACAAAAGCCTAACTGGAAAAATGAGAAGAAAAACTCCTTTTTCTACACTATATATCATTGATTATTTTTTACCCAAGGATAACAAAGAAAGTGACAATGAATATCATTCAGAAATTAGAAAACTAGTAGAAAAACCATCTGAGGAAGCAGATGACAGACATTTCACACAGGAAGAAATCCTAGCTGTGATCAAGAAATTTGACCCTAAAAATCACCTGCGGAAGACGGACTAATGAGAGACATCTTACAGCGAATATTTAAATCCCCTAAACTTTAGAAAGAACTACATGCTTGGAAAAGGGCTGCTTCCCTAAATTGTGGAAAGAATTGTAAATAGTTGCAATTACAAAATTAGGCAAGGAACATACTAATGAAGTGTCAAAATAAGGCCAATAAGCCTCTTCAATGTAGTGGGAAAAGTGCTGGAGAGACTACTAATAAACAGAATTCTTCACCACATATACAAAAACAAATTACTAAATAACAAACAGTTCAGGTTCACTCTGCAAGTAGGAACAACAGAGGCAGTGATGAAGTTTAGAGGTAGCGTTGAACAGAGTCTGAATAAAAAACAAAGTGCCGTTCTAGTGAGTCTGGACATAAAAGGTGCATTTGTTGCAGCATGGTGGCCAAGCATATTATACAGTCTAAAACAACTTAGATGCCCAAAGAACCCCTGCAAGTTACCACATAATTACTTCAGCAACAGATTCAGCTATGCTCTCAATGAACATGCTAAGAGTTAAAAAGAAGGTAACCAAAGGATGCCCACAGGGATCCTGTAGTGGGTCTGCTGAACCTGAACTTCTCAAGCCACTCAATGATTATTGCATTTGCTAATGATCTAATAATGGGTCATCAAGAACTTCCTCTACACCTTGCTGCTGGACACCGCTTGATAAAAGGTTGGCATCCCTAGGTTTATCGTATTTGATTCCGACAGGATATTATGATTATTGGCATTATCAGCGGCCGCGACTGCATGAGTTGTTTATTGTACTGGTTAGTATGGTCTACTGACATGTGCCTGAAGCAAAATCAATGTATTCTACAGAGGAACATGTCATAAATGCATGCATAGTTCCCAAATTGTAGTTAGAGAAATCCCTCCTCTAGTTAAGACCAAAATGCACATCTTGAATGCACATCTTGAAAATAGTTTAGCGTGTAATAACATTTATTTCTAGGGCTTTGTTGAGATGCTCGACTGGATAATCAAATGGATTTAACTTGATTTGTATATCAGCTCTTCCATCATACTGAATTATTTCCAAATGTAAGTACTAAGCTGAAAGCCAGATGGTGTGCTTATAGATAATTAAGAATATACTGAAAGTAGTTTTCTCTTCCATAAAAGCAATGAATTGAGAACTCGTTATCACTTTTCATGGAGTTTCTATGCTTCTGAATCTGCATACTGCTTTGTGACACATCTTGGTGAATTATAAGGACTGCACCAATTCTCCTGGAGTTATGCAGTATATTAACAAAAATATTCAAAGGTTTAGTTGCTGTACATGCAAGCACACTTTCCCGAGTTTGGGTAGTCCTTACTGGAGAGCTTATTTTTCTTTCAAAACTACTATGAGCAGTATGAATTTGGATTAAACCTTCAATCTTTGCCATTTAGAATGGCCTTAATGCCACACTTCAAGGGACATCAAATCTGTACTGGCTAATATGATGTAATACAACTCTAAGGAGGAAAACAATATATCACCCTGCTTAACCCTTCCTCCTTCAATCAACATGCTTTAAATGCTAACAAGCAGCGGTATACACCACATCAACAATGTACCTCTTTCAAAGCCATGAAAATGGAAAGGAAGCTTCTAATTGCAGCAGAAGTGGGAAGAACAATATTTTTTGCTGCTCTAAATGTGAGTGTATGAAATGTCTGCTGTGTTCAAAATTATGATTCATTTTTACAAGTGAAACAGTAATCAACATTATGCATGTTGTCACAAAGACCACAAGAATGTCATAGATAGGACATCATAAGGTATTTTAAAAGAATGTTGTAAAATAAATGCTGCTCCATAAATATAGCAAAGCTTCAAATGACAGAATAAAGATTAAATATTCAATGAAACTTCATAGCCAGTGAAGAAGTGGATTACAGAGTAAACTGTTATTATAGAACCTGAAACATTAAAGGTCATAATTAATCCTAGGTAGGCCCCTGTAAATAATATTATATATTTGACTTTCAGGACTTGTGCTTTCAAATCAACTAGAGCAATATAAAATTGAAAGCTCAGGTAATAAATAATAAATAAAACAATGAAAATAAAATGAAAACAATGAAACAGTATTACAAATTGAGGTTGTTGGTATAGACAACAACTGAAGATTGTAAAAATCTAAAAGCAAATCACAATTGATTTATGTGCTCTGTTGTAAGTCAGTACCTTTGAATTAACATTAGATGTATTTTAAACTGTAATGCTTCAGAAGGAATGAAGAGTAATATGAAAAATTAATGTAAAAGCCCACTCAGTCTGTATAAACATATTAAATATACATCCCCATGACAGCGTAAGAAATCCTCGCCTTTGAACCATGTGTCATGTTCATGCTGGGTTGCATTCCCTGACATCAGTATTCCTGCAATCACAATGCTGACTCCTATTGTACTGTTTTGCTATCTCTGTAACAAAACCATTTAGACCACTATAGTAGACTAGGAGCCAGCACTTCTTTAGTTTTCTTTGCACTTTTTGGTGAGTATGTATAATTTCTAACATACAAGGGTCACTATTTTTATTTTGAGCCTAATGATATTAAACAGTAATTTGTCATTGAAAATTGCTTTATAGTTTCTGGGAGTAATCTCCTTTATGATCAGCACACTTTAGCATGCTTTCGAACCATTTCTCATGGCATTTTTTCCAATCTGCTTTATGCACCTCCAAAGCATGGTTTTTGAACACATCAACGGCTTCTTCTGCTGTCGAAAATCATTGTCCACGTATTTTATTCTTGATGTTCGGGTAAAAAAACAAGAGCCACTGGAAGCCAAATCAGGACTGTACAGTGGATGAGCCATCAATGTGATTTTTTGGATGTTTAAATAGTTGGTTCTTAGACGAGATGTGTGAGTGCTCGCATTGTCTTGAAACATGACCCAACTGCACTTGTATGTTTTCTTTATTTCACCGAAGACTTCAGGCAAACAAATGGTTGTGTACCAATCAGGATTGACTGTTTTACATTCCTCTAAAAACACAGTTGCCATATGGCCTGTTTATCTGGATAAACAGGCAAACATTTGTTTCAAAGTGCTTCCAGTGTGAACAACTTCTATTGAATTTGGTTCACCTTGGAAACACCCACACAGTCAACTGCTGTTTACATTCTGGCTCATATGCATAGATCCATGATTCGTCATCTATTGCAATCTTATATACATATTCTGAAGCTCCACCATTGCATTTCTTGAACATTTGTGTGTACCAACTGAAACAAACATCCTTTTGAGACTGTGTCAAATTATGTGGGATCAAATGAGAGGAAACCACTTTCAGGGCTAATGATCATGAAATATTTTATATATGTTGGTGAAACTAGTGCCTAGGGTTGCCTCTGCCTCACAGTATGTGGCATGACGATTTTGTACTATCAGTTTTTGCACAGCATCAATGTTTTCTGGCACAAATGATTTTGGACAATCTTCACAAATGTCATCAGTGAGCGAATGGCAGCCACGATTAAACTCTTTATAACAGCATTGTACAGTGGCAAAGGATGGAGCTTTATCGCCAAATGTAGTAGTAAGTTGTCTTGATAATCCATATAAAATCAGAAAATCATAATAAATCACATTAGCATTTTCATGATTTAATTCCCTCTTTTTGCTGAGACACAACCTTAAAGTCACTGTAAACAGCACAAATAATGCTCTGTTGACAAAATATCTGAAGTAGGTTAAGGTCAACAGTATCAAATTTTCCTGTGGAAATACCAGATGGCACCTATAGCAATCAGTGCTGCCAAGGCTCAGAATATAAATAGTGGCCCTCATACAAGTATTCATGCTGTATTTCCAATTTTGGTACGTGTTTCTTTTCCATTTTTTTATTTCATGTGTTGAAATTGTAATACTAATTTGAAAAAAATCAGTAATTCTTCAAAAATAAACCATCATTCATTTGCCCTCTCTAACAGGACGAAATTTAAAAAACTTCACTTTAGCAATAAAACCAGAGAACAGTGCAAGTTGCATCTTCCAAATACAAAAACACTTAAACCACTAAAGATAATTCAGAAGTTGCTAGTTAGACTATTAAAACATCCATGAATATCACCTCTGAACTAAGTATAGTATGCATGAGTTCTTCTAATAAGTGTGTAGTAAAAGTAAACATAATATGTATATATGGGACACCTGTTTACAATCCATTTTAATTTTACTTGTCAGGTAAACCTAATGTTTCTCTGTATATTAATTACATTTCTCTACTAGAATAATAATATACACATATTCCACTTTTCATTCCTCTAGTGTATGAAACATACCTAATTTTTCAGGTGCGCTATTTATGGACATTCTTAACTACTATGGTTCTTAGCAAGGTACATTACTTGTGCAATTTGCAATGAGTATAATCTGTATTACATAATACAAAACAGTTGCAAGCACATAAATGTTCATGTCATGTGCATACCTCTGCAACCATGCCTGTACAGTTCATATAAGATTTTATACCTGAAACATTAGCCTTTTTTTTTTTAAAGGAAGGTGTTAAGTTTGCATAGTGGTATTTCTTTCTCCTTTTGGAGGCCTGCTCACAGTGTACTCAGCTTGAAATGTGATATATAGAATGATACATTAATAGGCATTTTATTTTTTATTGAGTCATTGTTTATGGTTTTGTGATACAGTTTTCTTTTCACAATAAATCACAACTTGAGAAACATTGGATTAAGATTTAGCTTTCTAAGCTTTTGAACCATAACCTATTGGAAGATTGTCTCACACATTTTAGCTATAATTACAGTAGCCAGCTTTAGTGTCATCATCAAAGCCTTATTCTTAAGAGTATTCAGCAGTGGCTGTTTTTGCCCTGGGGGGTATTGAAGTAAATATGTGGCTTGACAAATTTGCTGTTAAGTAGCAGGAGTAATGCTCTGGATGTGCCATTGAAGCTGGATGCTTTCATTAGTCAAAACATATGGTTGATAATCATCAAGAAGTACTTGCCACATAAGTCAAGAAACTAAACTCCTATATTTGTGTTAAGAACAACTGTTTCTATGGGGAAAAAAAAAGTCGTGGCATTTTAATATTTTAGCATTTAAAATTGTTATAAAGTGTGTCACTTATATACACTTGGTATGTTGTATTTATTTAGTAATAATTAATCATTTTGTTCTGAACTGTGATTTTAATAATAAGACATGTCTTCACTCAATTTATATCTATTGGATTGTGCTAAGTCCTTAATAAGTTGGGCATAAATTTTATCATCAGGAAGAATAGGTAACGAGGGCATCTCATTCTTTTCTTTAATGTAATCTGTAGCTTCTAGTCCTACAATCTCTATAGGTCTCTTAAATATTTCTGAATAAAGGATGAGTTTTTAAGAAGAACCATATTAGGTAGATTTCTTCCCTTATAAATACCTAAGCTGGTGGTACTCAAATATTACGTTAGATTTCTGAAATATCTGAATTCATAGAAAATTAAGAACTAATGCGCTAATACTTTACACCATTTTAAAATAAAGTATCAATATGGCTTTTAAAACACTGAACTGTGAGCAAAAGTTTGTTTCTTATCTTTTCAGATTTAGTTAATTTTTGCTGATAGCAGTTCTTCAATTATCAGGTGAGCCCAAGACTTTTTGACACGAACAACAATCATACAGAGGATTTCTATAGATATTTAGTTTCAAATCTGTTTATCTGTGTGAAGAATACTTGAAAGAGCTTTCCCAACTTAAATACTTAGAGGCCTAATTAACACAAGGAAAGTTATGTCACCCAAAAGTTAAATATCCAGTAGACTTAAAATTAGTGCGTACAAATGTGTGTTGAACCAGTATTGTTGGCTATAGTTGCGATATGAAAATGTAATAATCTTGGGCAGTGCTGTAAAAAATCCTGCTAAACTGTTGCCAGCATATTAAATGTAAGGACAGTTTAGACGCTCCATCTTTTTATTTGTATACTTCAAATAACTTTTGTTCTTGTTTTTCCACCCCTTATCCTTGCCTATAGTTCACTTTTGTTAGTATGTACATAAAAATCCACAAATCAAGCCTAGATTCATTAAACTTGCAGTTATTAATTTTCAGTTGCTTCAAAGAATTATTATTAATCAAATCTATCATAAGTTTCCAAAACTGATTTCCTTCGGAAAAAATAATAGCATATGGCAGTTACTTAACTATTTTTAATTTCAAAACACCCTAAAGAAGCTTTTAGAATGATAGATAGGGTTTTATAGACTGCTTTTCTATGGAATAACATAATATATGTTTTCATATTCAATCTGTAGTACTCTATTTTATAAAATTCATCAAACATCTTGGAAATATTACTATGAATTAAAGCGTAAAGACTTTCCTCTGTTTACTTTGCCATTTACAAACAAACAAAAAAGTCTAACTTGGCTCATATATTTAATAATGTTTTTATTTCTGGTGATGAGAATGACAGCTCTTTCATTTCTCTTAAATATACCTGATGTTTCACATTAAACTTGAACAGCAAAATAAATCATGTATATAATATACATGGATAATTACTTAATTCAGATTATGCATGGTATTATTTCAGCCATATCCACTACATTTAGCCCCATGATGTCACAATTTCTGTTGTAATCCATCTATGCTTTTGAGAAAAGGTGTACAAAAGTTTGATAGAAAAGGATTTTGTGAAATAAATAGGTTGAATTGTAACTACATGTGTTCTGTAGCCTATTAACTTCTAATCTCTTAAACCAGTTTTAAGTTCTTCAATTTCAAGCTTATTGCAGCTTCACTGTTCTGTCTCCAGCCCTGGTGTTATGAAGGTAAAACGAAAGAGGATAAACAACAGCATTCACAACTTATATGACTAGTGTACTTTTAAATTCTACTGTAAATCAGCTATTTTGCTACCTTTTAACAATAAGTCCATTGTTAAATTTGTAGCAATTTTTTTACTTTCTCCATACGCACTATGTACATAGTTTATAATAGTGGTTTGTTGCCTTAAGATTTAACCTCTATTACATGTAGAAGAATGTAGTCCAAGTATGCAGTGCTGGAAAAGATCTGTGCATCAGGGGTGAAAATTGTCTACTGGCACAAACGTTTCCAACTTCTCCCCAAATGTTTCTTCACTTTCTGCAATAAAAATCTTATATACGAAGGATGTTTTCTGGGTTATTTCTTTGTGTTATTTCAGGTGGAAATAGTATCCTTTGGACGTGGGAGATTGTTTTATCTGTTATATAAGAATTACAGCTGTTTTCATTATTGTCATGCACATGAGTAAGGGATACATTGCTACATCCATTTGCAGCAGCAGTAAAAAAGCAGTCAATTGAGACAAATTTCAGGGCCAGAAATAGAGTAACTACATATCAGTAACAGCTAATATGAAAAGTATCTGCAGTGTGTTGATGTCATCGCAAACTCACTTTTTTCTCCTTTTTCATTACTAAAACTACATCACTGTGTTTTAGTAACTCTGTGACATAGTTCCATAAGTTCTTTTTGTCTACATCTATTAAAATAAATATGGATAGGATTCTTTAAGAAAATGCTCTGCATATTTATAGAATCTTTTAAAACTGGAAGAACATGTTGGTAATCTTACATTCTAGAGGAATTCCAGGATCAATGAATATTGCCATTGTTCCTAGTATGCATACTGTTTATGAATGAAGTCTTACATAGTAACATTTTATATACATAAAACTAATAATCTCTTTTTTACTGTAGATTGGGGGATATCATTTTCTTAGATGTTAGTATGATTTAATGTATGGTATTATCTACCCTTGTGTAGCATGGGGTGACAGAGGGGTTAGACCACTCGCTTCCATCTAGGTGGCCTGGGTTCAATCTCAGGGTACCATGTATGGGATTTGTGGTGGATGAAGTGGCATCTCGGTGGGTTTTCTTTGGGTGCTCCAGTTTCCTCCACTATTCATTACACAAATTACTTGAACATCACATTTGCTATCATTAATTTTGCCTACATATTTTAACATCTACTTCCCCATGTTCATACCAGGCATTGGGGTGGTCCCCATTCCAGGATACTCCTATCTGCTCTATAGCCCTCCTGCTCCTCAAAAGGCATCAGACCCCATGCATTAGCTTTTAGGTCCTCCATATAAGGAGGGTAAGTAGGTGAAAAGGTAGACAAAGAGCAGCATGGACTTTGTAGTTTGCAATCAAAGGAGCTACCATTTATATGGTCCCCATGAAACCTCTTCACACTCAACTGAATAGTAGTAAATTGCATGCAGAACTGTCAACAAAATTTTCCAGACTACATGTGCAACAATAAAAGAACATTTTTTGAAACTGTATCATTTTTATGTATGGCACTTTTACAATACTTCATTGCTTTTTAGTTATGATGGGTGTTTAAAAATTGAAATTCCTACAACAGCGTTAGGACAAAAAGGTGCTGGAATTATATTATGTTTGTTCTCTCATAACTACTTAGCTTTAAGTACAGTTAAAGCATTGCACTTCATTCTGCTTATCAGACACATGTTCTATTTTGATTTTATTAGCATACAGGTTTCTTTTACAACCAGTCATCTTTGGTGATGATTTTCCTGTACATTTATCCCAGTTTACCATACTGACAGTGTAATGTACATCCATGGACAAATAAAATGAGTCATAAATACCAAATTCATCTAAGTCCTACATGGCACAGCATCTTGTGTATACCATCCATGCTAGAGCTGTGTAGCAGCAGCAACAAGTTGTCATAAGTTCCAAATCTTAATATCACTAACCCATGTGATCAATAATTATAAATAAATACATAACTTAAGCCTTTTCAACAACAAACTATCAATATTAACTAAAAATATTAAGACACAAAATATTATACAGTTTGTATTGTATGGCATTATTAAACCTGCCACCTTCCATGTGTGTTCACTGCAGCAAAACATAAGCTGCTACTGTGGTGAGTGTCGGAGGTTCACTTCTCGCACATAGTATTTCCCCCCCCCCCTTCTCTTAATGATGTTGAATCAACACATCACAGCTATTTATTTTAGACATACTTATTTCATACACAACATAGTTATTATAATGCTTCTTTAAGAGTTTATTCTATCAAACAGCAATATGCTGCACATGAAAGCATGTGGTGCGCAGAATGGTACGAAATCATATCAGGCAAGAATAGTTCTCTCTTAGTGAAAAAGGAAATGGAATCTGTATTCTTAAGAAAACCAATGTTTTGGAACATTTTTAGGAATCTTTTTTTTTTTTTTTTTTTCCCTGAATACTCCCTTCACAAACTGATCCAACAAGAAAATGCCAACCACAACTGGCATAAAATAATGTGATAATTCTGAGATGAGATGGCATATTTTTTTCCACACGTAAGGAAAAAGTGGACTGTCTATGTCCAAAGGGGTCCCAATACGAATGTCAAGTATGTGGCTTCACAATTCCATCATGGTTACATATCTGTAATGTGTTGGGGCTGGATGTCAAGAGACGGTCTAGGTGTACTGTGGCAGCTTTATGATACACTGAACAATTGCAGTATACAGTAATATTCGATAATTTTTTGATTCCCTTTGTGAGAATGAGATATCCGATGACATTGATGAATTTGTACAGAATAATTATCCTGTCCACGCATCTCAAAATTTTTCAAATTGATTTTCAGAGAGGCAGGATATCAGAGTTGTACACTGGCCTCCCTGTTAACCCGATTTGAACCCTATTGAGAGTGTGTGGCCTGAGGTAAAAAGGGAACTACACTCCAAATTACCTGTAGATGGGCGAAGGACAAAGATGGCTTCTGGGCACAAATTCACAAAGCTTGGGATCTTGAGTTTCTCGTCCACATTACTGCAGGCATTTCATTTTGTCTGCACCCCAAAGATTGAGGGCAGTTATACAAGCTGAGGGTTCATACACCCTATATGAATTATGATTTTTTTTTTTTTTTTTTTTTTTTATTTAGAAGATAGTTTATTTACCTTTTTTTTTTATATATATATATATATATTTAGAAGATAGTTTATTTACTTTTTTTTTTTTTTTTATTAACCTGAGTGCTAGTAGAATTATGTTTTTTATGCCTAGATAGGCCCATTACTTCAAATACTAAAGTTATATTAATGCAATGTTATGTTCTACATATCCAGTCTTAAAATTAACAGGCAGTGCGAGATTTGAACCTAGGAAATTATGAGTGGAAGCAACATCTTAACCTCTCAGCCACCGTAACATTTCTCTGTGATCTGTTTTCAGTATTCGTAGGTTAACCATTGCACTCAGTCACAGACCACTGTATGGTTCTTTTCTGTGCATTGTGAACACAGCTTTTACCAAGATACCTGAAGCTCTTCAATAGACACATGGAATCTGGGGATGACTCTTTTTTTGTGTCCAAGGCTATATACATTTCCTGTATCCAAACTGACCTTTCTATATCTAATTAGTTAAAGTTCCGATTCAAAGGCAGTTAGTTGGTGTGGAGAAAAATGCATACACAAATTTTGCTTGGGAGAGGCAGCCTGATAAATTTTTCTCTATGGCTTTTACTTTATCTTCAGCAGAAGCATTAAATTACTTAACCCCAAAGAAGTACAAGAAGAAGCTTTAAACATTCTTTATCATTAAAATAATTTTCCTAAATATTTAGAGAGTAATTAGGAGTTAACTAGAAGAAAAAGAAAGAAATTGAATAGGTAGAATAGAACTACATCTTTATGGCTTTGATTCTTTCTACTACCATCCTTATTGTTTTAAATCAAAGCTGCAGTAAAATTTAGACTATAAATATCATAAACCTCTAAAAGAAAGCAAAACATTGTTATTGCATTTGTGAAAATTGCTCAAATCATATTTTAAAGGCTTTCAAAGCTAATGTAAAGTTTGCACACAAGAATTTTTGCATATAATATTTAGTGAAGCAACATTAAGGAGAGCAGCTCATATTTAATATTACTGTTATTGTAATGGAGGTTATTTTAGTGTGGCACAAGACAATGCTGTTTGCACAGCCTTTGACTATTAGTGTACTGGTTCCTTTTCATTCATGCTAGAAAAATGAAAGTGACATACCTTTTGTTACAACAATCATTTGAAACGATAACTGCATGCTGCTATATATTTCATTCCTTAACATTTGTTTATATAATAAGTGAGTTGACAAATGGTAACACTACTTCACTGAAAAAATCACCTACTTGGATGCGTTTTGGAAATGGGGTATTGTTCCCATCCTCAACAATTATTCCCTAAAATTAGTGCCATTTATTTATCCCAATGATAAAAAAACATGATTTTGGCTACATAATGAATATAAGGGTGAATCAACTAAATATTGCACTGCATATATTTTGGAATTGGAAAATGCTATTGACGTGCAGTTTTACAGCATTGATTGGTAGTCAGGGGTTTATACTTTTAGCCTCTAAAACAGATTTTAATAATACTTAGAAAGTCTATTTTTGAGCAAACATACAATTTTGTAAATGGAACATCAATAAAATCAATGTAGAATAAATTAGAATGTCAATGGTGTTTGTTGCAGGATTCTAGTGCAAGTGGTTAATAAAAAATCTTATTTTGAAACTTTTACACACTGGCACTTGTACAACTTCGATGTAGTCTGACAAGTAAAGGGAAAGTTCACCTTCAAAGGTTGTGTTCAAAATGACCACTGGCAGCTTCAATAAATGATTCCATTCTGCTATGGAAAGATTTCTGCAGACGTTCTAGTATTTCAGCAGAAATTGCAGTGCAGGCGGCAGCAAAAATACATTGTTTCATATCATCTGGTGTAGTTGGTATGTCCTTGTCCAGTGTCTTTCAGTTTTCCCCACAGAAAAAGGTCTAAAGGATTTAAATCCAATAAACATGCCAGCAGGTCCTCTTTATCCAATCCAATGAGTTAGAAACAATCCATGAAGACAAACTGTAGTAATCTTTGCACTATGGGTTGAACAACCATCATGTTGGTACCACAGGTCCCTTGTAGTCTGCAGAGGAACACTTCTGTCATCTGTGGAAGGTGGTCTGATAGGAGGCTGTGATACTTGTGCAAGTTTAGTGTTGCTTCAATGAATAAAAGGCCCTATGAGCTGATGGTTCCCTTCCCACACCACATGTCTAAACTCCATGGATGTTGATGTTCCATCTGACGAAGCCAATGGAGATTGTCAACAGATTAATAGTGCACATTTTATGGCTTACCTGGCCATAATCAGTAAATATTGCTTCATCACTAAACAAGATACATGATGAATCTGGAGGATCATCTCTTAATGCCCATGTAAAAAAAGTTGATACAATTCTCAAAATTGTTTCCATATAGATAGGGATGGAACGTATGTCAACTGAGAATGCAAAGACACTTGCCTGACTCAATGCAAATTCCACATGTGATTGTGCAGGAACTAATTTGCAGATCTACTGCAGTAGCAGCCAAAACATACACTTCTCCCTCTTCTCCAGTCACTTGTTTGTTTCTGTTACATTTTCTAGGTGTTACCCTACCACTTTCATATAAATGGTTGAGGAGGTTAAATAAGCTACCGGATACCTCAGTGGGGGTGGGCGCCAGCTTCTGTCTGCTAAGCTCTTCAGGTTAGTGGCTGGAGGACATTAAAGTATTTCACAACCACACCCAGGCCTCACCGCTCGGATAAAACCACACCTAGGCCTCATCGCCCAGATGTACTCATCTCCCATGGGTTACAGGAAACCACAGCCCTGCCCAGTCAAGCCAATCTGAATAGCTTCCTTATGGGAGGGGCTGAGATGTTTGGCCTGATGTGTTTCTAGTAATGCCAGAAATACCATGGGTACTTAAGGGTCCACAGCATTTGCACTGCAACAGCTGAAGAGGTTGGAACCTCCACCCTATGGGAACATCATGAGCATAGGTGATTTACCAATGCATTTCTGCATTTACAAAACATGTTTCAATGTGTCTCTCTCCCTCTCCCTCCCCCTCTTTCCCTCTCCCTCCCCCCTCTCCCCCTCTCTCCCTCCCCCTCCCTCTCTCCCTCTCTCCCTCTCTCCCTCTCCCTCTCTCTCGTTAGCAATCTCTCTTTTCTTTTTTTTTTTTATCAGTTGAAGTTTTGTGACATTGTAGGAGAGGATATTGACATCCACCTGTTGTGAGCATCCGTTTAGTGGCTTTATTGAACTAGCTTTTAAGCAAGTACCAGTTCCATTTATTTCTCTTCCATTAGAATATAGTTCCTTGGCCTTTTTTATCTGGAACTGACCAATGATTTTTATTCTTTCTAAGAACCTATATATCTTTGAAGGAATTGGCAATTTTTGGTACTTTCTGTTAAATAATCATCTACAACTACAATTAAATATAATAAGCTTGTGACGGATAAAGCTCGATTTACCTGTGTATATCATCACTAAATAAACACAAGAAAACAAAGAGAGAAATATTCACTATGCTGCACTTAAATATAACTTCTGTACAATGAATCTAGCTTACATCTGCATAAGTAAAAATGTAAGTATATTAAACAAAGTAAGTACTAATGTACAGGGAACAAAATTCATAACAGTTAGTTGCCTTTATTCAAAGAGAACTCAGTACAGTGCATGTTCAAATTCTTTCAGCCATATATCATGTCGTGAAATGTAATACTACCACATTTTTAAGTCAAGTCAAAAGCATTTTGCAAACTATAATTGCAATGGCAAGGGCATTTGGAAATATTGTTATATCTTTATTTTCTAAAATATTTGCAGAACATGCTTCCTAAATTGTTCCTCATATTCTCAGCTGTTTCAATATGTTGATTCCTGCTTTGGTCTTAATAGACTATATTTGCTTTTCTGTTAAGAGCAAGAAAATATCCAGGATTGCATGCAAGGTTGTACATTTCATGAGTGAGAGTTCTTTCAAATAACATCATCAGATACTGAGCTCTTTGCAGCTTTTGTTATTTCCACTGTTGTAAAGGCATTTGAATCATTGAGAATCTTAAAAAGAATTCTTCAATATAGCCTTATTTCCTGAATACTGAAAAACACTATTTAATATATACAAGATCTATCTTCAGGAAGTTATTTGCATTCTTTAAGAAGCAGAAAGAGGAGTAGGAGGGAGAGCTGAAGAAGAGGAAGAAGAAGATATACCTCCTGCCCAAAACGAACTACTGTAGAAAATTTTAAATCACAATTATGTTTGCAGTATGCTAATGGGTTGACAGATGACCTAATTCCTAAATAAAAATTTATGCTTCCACTTAAGCAAATAACTTATACATATATATTAATGCTGAGTTGCATAATAGGTGTTTTATAAATTGTTGTTTAGTGTTTGGTTACCAGATGTACAAAGTTACAATTCTGTTTCAAATTATAGAGTATTGCGGGCAGAGGACAGTTAAAGCTTGACCTTTGGTTAAGTTTTTCAAAATTAACAACTTTTATATTATTTTTTTTCCTGAAAATTACATAAGACAGTTCAGGAGCATGCATAGTCCTACCATCAGGATAGTCAAATATCAAATGCAATATACGAATACTGCTTACATTAATGGCAGAGAGAGCTGAAGTAATGTTGGCAATGATTAGTGTGCTCATAATGTATTGGAATGGATTTCCGTGTTGGCAAAGAATCTCATTCCCAGATCTGTTAGAAAACATGCACTTGCAAGAGATATACATTGGCTTGGGTCTTGCAGATAATTTGCAGTCTTCTAAGATGTATGTGGTATGAACCTCGCTGTCTTCCAAGATGCACTTTTTTTTATGGAACTAGCAGAAAATGTGGAGGTCACAAGTGGTTCTTGACTCAGTGGCCTTATTTAGATGAAATGTGATGGCTTATTTACATGAAGAGCTAACCTGCATTTTGGTTTAGGGTCCCTGTTCAATGTAATGGCCTGGGTTTGCTTAATTCTTGGATCCTAATAGCAGACATATTTTGCCAGCTAATGCTTGGTTAGGCCTGACCTCTCAGGTTTTATCAACTATGTATTTCTTTGTTGTTCTGTGGTAATAGTGGTTACAGTTTTTTATGCAGCATGACAATTACAACAGATACAGTTAACCCTGTGAACTTAGGAATTCTAGCTTGTCCTTCACTGGTGTTCAAGTTCTTGTTTTTGGATTTAGGTTTATGAATGGTGTCAATATTGTATTTAATCATGACTGGTTTTCATCCTAGCTAGATACATTTTCTGTGAATAATATTTATATATCCCTACCATGTAGCTAAAATCCAAAGGTATCATCTACATACTTGAAGAAACGGAATGGTTTTACTGTTCATTGTTATATCTACTTTTCATAAAATGTGCCACTGTACACATAAAATAAGAAGAGAGAATATGTGTGAAGAGTATGTGGTACTGAGAAGAAAATGTACTGAAGAGCTCCCTGGTTTTTACAATTGGATAAAAAACTATATTTTATCAAACCTGATGTGCAAATCAGACGATAGGACCCTTATGTCCTCAAGAAGTTGAATAAATCACATGGAGCTCCTCAAATAATGATAGATATAACTGAGCAATGGTTATATTAAGTTTGCTAGATAGGGGCCATTCAATATTAAGGGTTTCCTTTAGGATCGTGATGTGTTATAGTGGAACTTCTTGTTTTGTACTTGGGGAAAACCACTATAATCTCCAAGCCTACCAATAAATCTTGTCTTCCCTATAAGGCTAGATTTCTTGATAAGCTGAGAGATATACCTTTAAATTGGTGAAACCCAAGTTAAGGATTCTTTAAATCAGATTAATAACTTGTATTTTGTCATCTTTTGAGCTGCAGAGGGATTGATAGTTGTATTCCCCCTAACTGCTGACAAGCAAATTTATGTCTTTGCGACATCTCTCCACAATGCTGAGGATTTTACCATACAAATGTTGGATTTTGTGAGTGAAATCTTTGAAATAGCAAATGCACTTCATATTTCTTCACAATTACCAGATGTCAGAGCACACACCACACTGATGACATCTGACTCAGGAATTTGCCTATTGGTTGGAACAATGACTTTGGACAGTACGCAGGCAGCTGCATAAAGTTCTGGATGTTTTCAGGAGTATAACAATGACTGAGAAAATTTGCAGCAGAAAAAGTGTTTTATTTGCACTGACTCAGGCTTTGTTTAATTTGAAATTCTAGGTTTTTAAACAGTGTTTGGTACCTGATCATTGCAGGTTGATGACAATGACTGCAGTGCAGTAACCCAAACTTTAATAGTGCTATCATCTCTCGTTGTTTATGCATACTAAGTAGTTATTGTATTGTGAAGGATTGTTGGTTCTGACTTTGTTTCCAGATGAATTTGGGGAAACATTTTGGTGTTACAAATCTAAGTTTACCTACTAAGTTGAAGTCAATTTTAATTTCAATAACAGAAAAAACTTTAATGCAAAAGTATTGATGGTTCATTCTAGTGGCTGTTAAGCTCATGAAATAAAACAGCTTGGATTTTGGGAAATACCTTATGGTTTAAAATTTACACTTTGAAATATACTTCTGTCCCACCCACCCACCCTCCAACCTATGGACTAGATTCATTGTCCATTTTTGATGGACACTTGCACTCAAATCTCACATGATTACCAATATCAGATACAGAAAAAAAATCAACTGAAAAGTGAGTGGGGAATGAATGAAAATTGAATGGGGTTGGGTATTTTTCTAGTGAAGCCTGGTGTAAGCTAGTGAAGCCCAAAGTACATTTTGATGATTTGTAACTAAAAACAGGTTTCCAAAACATCATTAAACAGGCTAACTTTATTTGAATGTATCAGTAATCTACAAGTGTAAATGTTCTTACCATTCTAGATAATTTGCTAATTTAAAATTTGGAGGTTATGGGTAACCAACAAAGCCAATGGCCTGGTATTTTTACAAAGAAGGTTTACTTCAAACAAAATGCACAGATGAACTCATTGTCACCTTCTCTTGGCTGGGCAGAAGACAAATTAGTTGACATTCAAAATTACATTGCTGTGGATGAAAATGGAAACATTATCACTAAACAATACTGTTTTAGTTTTTCTAGTTGAACTCATGTGGAGGAATATGCATCCAGTGAATAAAAATAAAGTGATAACTGCAGAATTCACGGCTCTCTTTGGCATTCAGATTCATTGCTTGTTCTGGAAAAGACAAAAATGATCAACCTATCAAAGTCTCTCCTTGGTTATTTAATTGTGTTGCAGTGAGTGGCCGGCCGCGCTGTGGCCGAGTGGTCAGACCATTCGCCTCTCACCTAGACGGCTGGGGTTCGATCTCAAGCAACCGCATGTGAGATTTGTGCTGGACAAAGCGACACAGGGGCGGGTTTTCTCTGGGTTCTCCGGTTTCCCCCCCCCATCACATTCCACCAGGGCTCCATCTTCATGTATCATCATTGTCATCACCTGCGGTGCCATTGCAGTAAAAGCGGGCATTAAACACTACCAAAAAAAACTAACATAATAATCAAGTAAATTTCTCTAGTTACCAAAGTGAGTAGGAATCAATATTGAATGCTTGAATAGAGTATAAACATCCCTCAAGTAAGGACTATGGATTTGCCCCATAATCAGTATTTTTTCTTGTTTTAGTCTCCAAAAATCTTTTAGGTGATTGAGGTACAGGATTCTAAATATCTTTGGGATTGATGTAACCAAATCATTGAAGAGCAGGTTATAACATACAGAATCTAACAAGTGAAAAGCAAACACTATCATGTCTATTTTACCAAGCAAAAGAAATATTATTCTACATAAAAAGTGCAAGATACACAAATTCAGATTTAATGTTTAAAAAGAGTATGATTAATTTACAATGAAACCATAGATCAGTAATATTAGGACCAACTTAATTTTTAGTACTTCTAATCCCATACTGTACTTGTTTTAGGGATGCAGTTGAACTAACACTGCATTTAAAAGCACTAAATAAATGTTCTAACTAACAGACAAAACAGAAATGCAAGTCTTTTTCAATGCTAATACAACATTTAGAAAACAAGTTGTAAACTGGAGCTGCTAGTGCCTGTTTTGTTTGGGTTTCCAAGTTGCGATGAAGCTTTGGTTTGTTTGCACCAAACACACAAAATGAAAACAAGCAGAGACAATCTGTTTCCTGTCAATAGCATAGTCGTTCAGTACACAAATCTTCTACTGCCAGAAGTTGGAGGCTGTTTGTGTTTAGTTATGAGAGCTCTGAGTGAAGTGAGACGCGACACTGCTACAGTTTCTGTATTTGTGCACAAACTCTGTACACACTGAACTTTGTTGTTGAGGACACTTTAGCAGAGCCAAAGTGACTGAAATAAGAAAACTTCAGACAGTAGAAGAAGTTGTGCATTTGATTCCTGCTTTCTACGACCATCCAAGCTTATGGGTGCCAATTACAAAAATCAAAATAGGAAAGTAGATCATGCAATGAAATGAAATAGAAAGGAAAATAAAAAAAAAAAATATTTTATCAATACCAGCATAAAAGAAGACATTAATATAAAGTGAGTGCATTTGTAGCAAAATGATTTGGCTAAGATGCAATGAGCTTTCAAATGACAAAAAATAGAGTCAGGAATGGACCAGACTTACCTGAATGCAGGTAAGTTTGTATATTTATGGTACTTATTGCTTCATTCATTAAACTGTTGCTATACTTATAAGCAGTTGCAAAATTGAGCTACAGCAAGAACCCTTGCTGTAATTGCAAGGGTTCTTGTCGCACATATGATACTACATATTCACTGAATTTCTTCCTTGCCTCCTTTGCTTCTTTTGATGATTTTTTTGGCACAGGCCTCAGAGGTAGCAATGACACATGAATAAGGATTATTTCTGCATGACCCTGCAACTACAATACCACTGTGTAAATCTTCCATATCAAAAGACTGTGCTTGTGTGTAATTGAGTTTTAATTATACATTTCTTCACAAATAATTATGTAGTAATCCAAAAGTCTAAATAATTTTCTCACTTTGTTGGACTCTAGTAGTATAGATTTTTGAAGAACCCTAATTCATCAAATAATTAAATACCCTTTGTTTTGACCCATGTTTTTTGTAAAATAAATAAAGAGTTTTATTTATGGATGCTCATTAACTGCTATGGTTCTCAGAGTCCCATTCTATACTGGGCATGAAAGACTACTTAATTTTGTTCAGAGTCTGCTGTTTGGCTTGTTCTTTTTCATACCGTAAATCTATGACAGAGGACTACCAGCATTACAACCCTACTGAAAGAAGCCATGCTAAGGATTTTTATACCCAAAAATAGCCATTCCTCTTTGCCAGGTTCTTGGTTCCTGGATATGATTTCAATACATATCTTGATAAGGGAAGGCATCATCTGGAACAATGACATAAGGTTCAGACTTCTCTCTTCCCAAAAGAGCTGACACTGGTGCAGTACTTATGCAAACATGGCACAATTGAACACTGCTCCACCTTAAATCAACCTTGGCATCCAATAAGGATGTAAATGAAACTGTAATTAGTATTAACTACTGCAAATAGGACAATGCTAGATGTCCCTTTATAGTTATAAAATTCACTTTCACTTTACTTTGGTCATTGATTGTATTATTTTTTTCCATCCATACTACAAATATACACATGAAAGTTACAAATTCATTATAATAATTTTCAGTTCTTCTCCAGTGTTTGAAACTCATAGGAACCTGAAACAACAGTAATGACTGAATTAAATAGCTGTACAAAAGCAAATTTTCTCTAGTCTAGAGGTTTAACCAAAATTACTGATTGATTAATCATTTTCAATATATCCACATAAAAGGGTTCTAATTGGGTGTATTACAGGATTATTAAGATTATATTGTTTGTTGTTTTAGGATAATTCAGCAGAGAGATTATAACAGAAGAATCTCGTGCTGCATTAAATGTTGTTTTTTTTTTAGACACTGCCAATTGCCAGGATCATATTAATGGCACCGGTGTGCCACAATTTTGTTCTGCATGAGCTCTATTACATTCCAGTAAATCTGCTGATATGAGACTGTCACTTTTAAGCTCCCTTGAGAACCATAGGTCTGGTCCAGGTTTAAACCCACAACCTTGGAATCAGAAGGCCAGTGCCTAACTGAGTCATCCAGACCAATGAATCTCATGTAAGCACTGAAGGTGTATTTGTGAAGATTGAAGGTGAAAGTGAACAACAATTAACTGTGGATACAGTCCAAACCACAGGTCAAGTAAACAGAGGCACAGTATTTGAGCAGGTGTGGAAAGGAACAATATAGGCCTAGGCATCCACAGGCAAATTGCAACAATGATGCCAAATCCTTTTAAGTTTCAGAAGTGTTTCAAATGTTGAAACCAGTTTTCGAACAGAGAGTTACTGCACAAAGACATGATGAATATGAGCTATTTGGTGAATTATAAGCTCAGAATATCTGAAGTTTGATTATATTAGAAATACAGTGCAAAACAAAATAAATAGCTTATTAGAGGCTCAACAAAGGTACCATAATTTGCCACAGGTCCTTCCCTGCCACTTCTTTTACATAACAGAGATCATACAGAAACATCTGTAAAAAAATTGGAGAATAGGTAATGAAAACCCCCAACAAGTAAAATGTGCAAAACTGGTAGCAAAAATCTTTTGCAATGGGCCATGCAATCAACTTTTGGGGATGTCGGCAAAAACAAGTGAAATGTAGTAAAATAACTTCTTTTAATGAGTAAGAGGATTAAAGTTTTGGTTATTTGAAACATGAATACTTTTGTTTTTTGTACGCTCTACACCATTTTCACTATTTTATTTAATTCAATAAGAATATTGTATTATTATGAAGCATTATATATTTGACGTCCTTCATAATTTATTTCAAAAATAAAACAAGTTTGGACATGTGCACTTGCCTTTACTTACGTATATACAATCCATTATTCTTTAACTTAGAGCACTGCATACTTCAGGTACAGTTCTTGATATGGACAAAAGTAATAATAATGTCAATGCTATGGTTAAAGGTCTTCAACCAAAATTCCTCTTGCAAATTTTACTGCCAATTACATTGATTAGGCTTACAAAATCCTCACTAAATATTCTGGTTAAATTATGAATAATTTCCCTTACATAATAGTATACTTTTTTAGCACATTTAACATTTTTGGTGTATCATTTTCACATCTGGTTAAAAGTGACCTCATCTAATATCTTGGCTTGCAATATTTCATTCCATTTGTTTGCTTAGAATACAGTATAAACCAACCAAATGCAAGAATAAGCAAATCATTCTCATCCCCAATGAACAACTTCATAGTAACAAATGACAGCCCCTAGACTGCAACATGCAGTTGAAATAAAACTTTTTTACTCTTTCTGTTTTGTTTTAGTCTGTTGATGTTTCCATTATTTGAAAATGAGTGTTAACTTAATAGTGTGGTGGAAAATTTTCTTAAAGCTCATAAAAAGTAGGGCTTAAAAAAAAAAACTATACTCCTTGCAAGTTACATTGTTTTGCCCAAATAACATAAATCTTAAATTTGAAGCAGTATTTTTTCACATATCTCTTAAATAGTTATAAAGAAACTTTTATCAAAATCAGTTGATCATTGTTGTGAACAACCTGGTCAGTTGTATATACCCATATCATTTGTTTCTGCCATCCATTATTTTTTGTCACCACAGCATGTCTTTCCATCCCCCTTTCCTTTTATTAATCTTGACCCATTTAGTGCAACTTCATTTGTGGTTGTCATGTGCAACTTGAATTTGTAACTTCTTTCATAACAACATATTACTGCTCTGAGGTGTAATTTTCATGTCCTAAATGATATGTGATTGTGGCACCTATCTCTTTTGTGGTCTTTATTTTGGATAAGAATTTGGTTTCAGATTTTGTTAATAAAGGCCTGCCCTCATATGTGTTTAACTTTTACATTTGCGAGTAAAGCTACTAATTCTGCTGACAAATGTTGACATTGCTCCATTTGGCATTATAGATATAGATGGGATCAAAGATGGGATCAATACGACGGCACTGTGCACTTCCTATTTGTCCAACTGTCCCCAACAGTATGAGTCATATTAACTTTCAGCAGAACTAGCAGACCTTTCAGTGAATCAAAATGGGATAAGAAACAGAAAAATATTATTTCAAAATGTGCACTCCGAGAAAAGCAAACACATAAGTCTAAAAGACTGGCAGCATAAAGTTTGTAATAGTGAAATAGATTAAATCTGCAGACTGAAGCCCTAAATCTAAGAATTGCTTATTCCTAAGCAGTTCAAAGCATCTTAGCACTTGCATGTGAAAAGTACTGTTAAAATTAAACCATTCACCAGGGTTCCTGTATGAAAGTAGGAATAGGAACCTAATTTTATGTTTTTTGATAATGGAACTGCATGCGTTAAATTTTCATCTAAAATAAACATAGTTTCATCCTTCTCCAAGGTTTTTAAAAAGCATGTGTAAAAGAGAAATGTAGTGTTAAATATTTTACTAACATGTATGTGTATTTCTATCTGGTCCAGATAACTGTATTAAATTAACAGCCTACAGTTAGAGTCAAAATGTAGTCATTCATGTTGTTTGTTCATGTGACCTTTTTACTAACAGAGTGATCCTTTCAGACATGTTTAAGATCATGCCAAAAATCTTTTGGATGAAAGTAAATTGCAGAATAATGAGATGAAATGGATCCTACTCTCTGTAGGGCAGTAATTATGTGCCTAAAGGATGATATATGATGCAAAATAATTGATTTAGTTGCCATAAAGTATAATTGAACATTTAGTTCCTCAAAAGTGTTCTTCATAACTGGTAAATCATCTCAGTACCAGATAAAATGTGTAGTCTCATTCTTTTGCGAACCTTAAGGCTGTTGAAAAACTTAGAGTGTGAACTGAATGTAAACTCAACTTTTATTTATACATATATACATACAGGTGTCCCAGAACTCAATCACACAAATTGGGAGGATAGTAGAGGGATCCTAGATAAACATTTTCAGATAGGAAACCTATTGATCCTTTTCAAAATGACAAAGTTATGGAATGTTTTGTGCATCATATATAGTGGCCGTAATTAAAAAAAACATAGACGTGTGTGTTCTATTTTATTCAGAATGCCTCATTTGTATGCCAGTAGTCGAAGGAATGAAGTATTGGTGCACGATCAATACAATATTTAAAACTATTGGACTTGCAGTTTTTGCAAAATTACCTGTTCTTTGAGGGTGTGCACACCACTGATAATCATTCAGTTTATTTCAGATTATATTATGCAGTTAGCCACTGTAACATACAGTAGTCGGTACATCGCTAGTCATCAAATCCCACAACAGTTAAGATTGCACTGCTCTCTAAAGTTTACTTTGTTTAGCTTTTTTTAATGTTGTTCTTTTTCTCAAAGAGGTACACAATTTGACCAGCAATGATATGCTTTGTTTCAATTTTTTAAGTCAGGATGATAAACCCTCCAAGAAAAATTACTTTCAAAAAACTGAATGAAATCTACATAGTGTTCAGCATCCAATGCAGTAATTATTTCTCAAGGAGCCTGCATTGATTAATTTAATAAAACAATTAGGTTGATTGAAAACATATATGTAATGTGTGATTTGAAATGTAGAAACTAAACTATGATTTTAGTGCTTGAATAAAAGAATCTCTGTTATTGCTAGGATTCAAATGGTGGTACTTTGGTTTTGTCTATGTAGGTTTTATGTCGTTTTAACCACTTCAGCTATTGTGGTCATACAGCATTGTGTTTTGTAGGTGTAATCTTTGAAGGGATGTCACAGCTCCTCACATTAAACAGTTCCTCAGACAACCTGTTATATTTTGTACTATGGATATTGCATTATTTCTCAAAGTTTCTTTTTATTTGCCTCTCATGCAGAGATGAAAAGGTAGGATGCACTTTCCTTTCTAGTGCATAGTTCTTAACTAGGTTTATGTAAGTACTTGTTTTACTACGGAAATATTTGTTCATTTTGTTTTTCATTTGAAATTCATTAGACCCGATATTGTTACATAAATTGTGAACTGTGCCTATAATTTTATTGTAATCTGTACATACATCACTTGTGAATGTGTGATTTGTTGTATTTTAGAAACTTCTTTCAGAGGTAGGAGAAGTGTACCCCTTCAGGTGTTTAGTGCAAGTGTTATTTAAGCATTTTCGGTTACACTTAAATGCTAATCATATATTAAATTTATTTTATTTGCCTGTATGAATAAATTATATCGAGTAATGCAGCAAAATATGAATGACTCATGGATTTGAAACAAAGGAGACTACATAAAAACATTTATCTGCAGAGACTTGAACCTCTAAATACCTCAACATTTTAACCCAATGCCCACACAGTAACCATGGTGCTAAATAATGCCACTGTATGTACTCTCTCCAAAATTTGAGTGTTCAAGTCACGACTCATGGCAGTTTGATCAGTAGCGTGCTAAACCTTAACACACTTTATGCTGTAGCAAACAATTTAGACCCCTAGCCCATAGGTTCCCTACCTCAAACTGTTTATCTTAACTTCAGGTGTCCCAGAATTCAACCACAAATTGGTAGGATTATAGAGGGGTCATAGATAAACAGTTTGTGATAGGGAACCTATTGTCCCTTTTGCCAAATGTCAAAGTTATGGCATGGTTTTTTGATTGTGCATCAGTGGCCATAAACTAAAAGAATGTGGACATGTGTTCCTACTTTCATGAACAGAATGCCTCATTTGTATGTCAGTAGTTGAAGGAATGCAGTACTGGTGCATAATCAATACAATATTTAAAATTATTGAACTTGCTACTTTAGCAAAATTGCCCGTTATTTGCCAGTGATTATAGTTTCATTGATTTCAGATCATATGTAATTTGATAAGAGTGCTTCGTTATGCTGTGCTGGGGGGTGAGTCAGTATAGTGCTGTCATCAAATCCCTCCATACGAAGATCGTACCTCTCTCTGAAGTTTCCATTTTTCAGTTTTTTAATATTTCTGTTTTTCTCAAAGAGGTACACAATTTGAGCAACACTAATATGCTTAGTTTAAATTTTTAAAGTCAAGACAACCTCTTCAGTACAAATTGCTTTCAGAAGATTATGAATGATATCTATGTAGCATTCAATATTAAATGTAGTAATTGTCAAGTAACCTACCTACATTAATACAATAAAACAATTAGGTTAATTGAAAACATATATGTAATGTGTACTTTGAAACGTAATAACTGAATTATGACTTTAGCAGTGGAATAAAACAGCCTTAGCTAATGCTAGGTTTCGAACCGCAGTAATTTGATTTTATCCATATATGGGTATACTTTCGTTTTAACCACTTGAGAACCGTGAATTGCTAAACATTGTGTTCCTATCGTAAAAATAGAGCCATTATATGTAGGAAAATAAATTGTTCAATGAGGTACGAAATGCAAATCACACAGACATGCTAAGATAGTCTAAGGTGCAAACTTCTGAGCTCATGTGCTTTTTGCTGCCATGTAGTACCATTGTGAATGCTTAAGAGCCCTGCTAACCAGATGTCCATTGAATCAGATGAACAATTACTGATGATACAAACTTTAGCTGCTTGTGGTGTGGTTTATAACACCCCTAGATAGAGTGCAAGGTTCATTTCTTTGTAGATGCAATCTCTGCAGGGATGTTACAGATCGTCACATTGAACAGTTCCTCTGGTGATCTGCTCTATTTTGTACTTCGGATATTGTATTATTTCTCAATCTCTTTCTATTTGTCTTTCTTGCAGAGATGAAAAAGTAGAATGCACCTTCCTGACTAGTACATAGTTTTTAATTAGTTTTATGTAGATACTTGCTTTACTACAGAGATAGTTGTTCGTTTTTATTTCATTTGACACAATGATGATATTGTTTTGTAAATTGTGTACTGTGCCTACCATTGTAATGTATACAGACATAACACATCAGTGTATGATACACATAATTTAGAAACTTTTTCGAGGAGTATGGAGAAGTGTACCCCTTCAGGTGTGAAATGCAATTATTATTGAAATGTTTTCCTTTGTACCTACTTGCTAATCTTACATTAAGTTTATTTTATTTGTCAGTATGAATAAATCATATTGCAAAATATGAACAGCTCATTATAAAATGCAAACAAAGGAGACAACTTAAAAATAAACATCTACAGAAGTTTGAACCCTCAACTTCCTCGACATCTTAACCCGATGTCCATATGAACCATAGTGCTAAATAATGCCACTATGTGCTATCCAAAAACTGGGTGTTCATGTCATGGTCTACTGTGGTTTGATCTGTGGTGTACTAAACCTTAATACATTTTATGCAGTAACAAAAAATTTAAAACCCATAACCTCCCTATCTCAAACTGTTTATCTTGGACCCCTCTACAATCCTGCCAATTTGTGTGGTTGATTTATGGACACCTGTATGTATGCATAAATATTCATTAACCATGGAAAAAAAATACAAATTAAACCTCTTTAACTTTTCTCAACATAGTATCCTGTACACACTATACATTTTCTTCAACATTTTGGAAGTGTGTGATTTCCTTCTTCAAATAAAGTTTGAGGTTCAGTCATCAGCCTGTTGCACTTGCATTTTTCAACTTCTTGGTAGCTCTCAGGTTGTCCCTCTACCAGTGTTTATTTCAAGGGCACAAAAAAGAATCATACAGGGGGATAAGTATAAGCTATGAATATGTACAAATATTTCTCAGATAATGCAATCTGACCTCATAATGATTTCTAGTCAACAACCTTTGACCCCACTTGACACAGAGTTAATTGAAGCCAAAATTGTTTGTGATAATAATATGAGCATTCCAATGGCTAATACCCATCCAAAAAGTTATTTTATCAAGTCAACTCTGACCATTTTCTGCATGGATGTTGTTCATAAGGCTTGTTCTTGTGCATTGTCATTTTCCACATTTCCTCCCACCCTAAACCTACTAGCTTAATCAAACACTTGAATCAAAGAAAGTATAGTATCCCCAATTACGTGTGAACCTATTCAAAATTTTAGATGGTTTACTCCTTCTGTCTTTAAAAATTTTATTATAATGCATTCCACAACAGATGATAGAACCTCTTGCTCGCTCATGCCTGTACTGAAGAGGAAGGGAAGAGAAAAAGTTCACTAGCAGGTTCTCCCACTTATAATACATTGACCTCAACATTCCCATCTACCTGTCTGCTTGGAGTTATCTGAAATAAAAGGCTAAAGTCCAGTTTATCGTTTAACTCGCACTCATACAGAGTTTCTGAGTAAATTTTCTCTCTTTTCATGCAGCTAAAAGAATTAATATTTTTCCTGCAACCCCATCATTAGTAGCACTAATACAGAGTTTCTCAAACACACATAAAATTTGTCTTATCTGAGTAAATTTTCATGAGTCTTTTCATGCTGCTAAAAGAATTAACACTTTTCCTGTAACCCCATCATTAGTAGCACATGAACTGCTAGATGATGATGAGATTCAAAGCTTTAAAACAATTGAGTTGAGTTAAAATTACATTCTTCGACTGTTATGTGCCAAAACTAGTCAGTTTTCTTGATCAGAAGGATGCCATTACTAAAGTCCATTTTTTTTTTTTTTTGACCATCTTATCTCCCAATGGAGTAAACAGTGGGGTGTTAAGGCTACATTTTTCAGGTAGCAAGTATTCAACAATATCAGACAGTTCAGATGTTTCCATTTCATTAGCCTTCATACATTGAAAATGAGATGATACATGTCATGTTAATTTCTTTTTGATGCCTAGATATAGTGAGAAAACATATTAACATAAAACAAGAAAAGAGCATCTCATACACATTTCCACTCTGAGCTAAGATATTTAATTTTGACTGCTTTCTTGCATCCATTAGAGCAGATTGTTCCAACTCTACTCATCTGAGCTGGAGTACTCCTGTGTACTCAACCAACCACAAACCTCAAAGCGCGGCAAATGTCACTGCACAATGATCACGGTGCAATCCTGTGCTTGCATTCAGCAATGACATAAGGGCCTTTGCATTAGAAACAACTCATCTATAGGTACTTTACGTTGGGTATAAATAATTTTATTTTCCTGAAGAAAAAAAAACACTCTCTCTCCCTCTCTCCCTCTCCCTCTCTCCCTCTCTCTCTCTCTCTCTCTCTCTCCTCTCTCTCCTCTCTCTCTCCTCTCTCTCTCTCTCCTCTCTCTCTCTCTCTCTCTCTCTGCGGGGAATAGGGAAAAGAAAAATACCCTACCCCAGCCGGGAATCAAACCCTGGTCACTTGGGTGAGAAGTAACATTCAGTATTGCTTATTGATGACCGTAAAAAAGACAAGTAATAGCACTGTGCAGTCTCAAATCATGCTAAAGCATTCAGAGTAGACTGAATAAGGTCAGCGCAGCTAAGTAAATACCACATGTTTGCCGTTTAAACACTGTGTGTCAGGTGTCACCAAATCATTTAATTTTGTGTCTTGCAGTAGCTAAACATGTAACAGTAGGCATTTTCTCTCTTCATTGTACAGTATGTCATATTTCAGTTTAGTCAGAGACATTAAGCAATCCAACATACAAGCCACCAGCTCCTACATTTATGCCTGCCTAGGAGGAATCTTTTTTATTTATAGAAAGTGGCAAATATAACAGTTACCAAGGAGGAGAATGTTTCTTTCAAATTGTGTTCAATACCAGTTAATTACTAAGACACCTGTTAGTACTCGCAACTATAAATGTAAAGTCTTAAAGTCTTTCTTTATAAATTAATTCTCAGACTGTTGGTGTACAATGTGATTACAATGGTTTTAACCAAGTTAAGGAGCTTGTTGTTTTATTATGTTATTACCATAGTAATTGACATTCTTTTGCAATTATTTATGTTAGGATTACCAGTTACCAACAAACCTATGAAAATATGTATATGTTCATAAATACTAATACAAGAAACATAATAGAGCAATTGTTCTACCAATCTTGAACATATAATAGGTGTATTAACCTATGAAAATTGGATTATATATTTCAAATGCAAATTGTTGCATACTGCCACAGCACTGAAGGAAATTCTTCTGGTTTTCCACACAGTTGGCTCAGTGCACAGTAGGTGATTCACAACTGCTTCAAACAAATTTGCTCTCTCTGCTTTTACTCAAAGGGAACCAGTTGGTGATGCCTGCTGTATATGGTTAATGACAAATGTTTTTTCTGCCATATCAAGGCCTGTAAGAGAAAGGACCTAACAAAGCATCCCATTATTTTTCCATGACCTTTCACCAAAAACCATTTACACTATTTTAAAAGTCTGTCTGATGTTTTTGATTAGTTGCAAAATATCAAATTACATAGATTCAAACAACATGGAGTAGGAAATTTGATGAGTAATAACAGGCAACCACAATTTAGTGAAAGGAGATTCAATAATAATTCTCTATCTGGATGTTCTTATCCTTCTCTATATTATTATTCTGCTGTTAGTAAAGAAATTATAAGATAAAAAAAAAATACTAGTTATAAATTCACTGTAGCTAAATAATCTTTTTATGGTGCTTATCAAGATGCCCCCACATATGGTAAAATAAAGGTTTCTAAGTTCAGTGTGAAGGACTTTAAATATGCTTTTCTACATCAAGTAATTAACTTTAGATATTAAATGTGTGGGACAAAAACCGTACTGTTTTAACACATTGAAGCCTAAGCCCGAGTATAGCTCGGGCCATGCGAAATGTTCATGCTGGTATTTTTATGCTTTTAATGCAATATCACAACCTTAATTCAGTCTTGAGCTAGGCTTGCTGCATACATCAGTTACCATGTAGTTTTCTGAATTTGTGCTGCCATCTGTCCTTGCTTTAGTCAACTATTAGGAAATTTAGGAGAGTTAGTAGTATTGGCTGATCTCGGTTAGCGCCATTTTCCTTGAAGGTGGTGATCTGTTTGCTGTTCTTAAATTCTTAAATGCATTTTCCTTGATTTCTGTGAACTGAAACTGAAATTCAGGATACAAATGAAGCTCTGGGAAATTCCGATTCCGAGGGAGATTTTTTCGAACTTTCAATAAATGGAGTGTAAGCTGTTTTACGCAGATTTTTTCAAATTCATATTTCATACTTGTAAATTTAAAATAAAATATTAATATGGAAGTTATGACTATTCTCTTGTTGAGAAATCCTTGAATACTATACTTTTAGATTGTTCCAATACTTTTTGGCAGATTTGATTGATGTACTGTAAATAATAACTCAAAATAGGCATATAAACCCTGGGTTTCTTGGCCCATCAACTAAAGAAATGCCTGGGCTTCAAAGTGTTAAGAGCTATGAAGGGTCCAGAATGGCTGCTTTAGTTTCTAGACAATTTGCTGTAGATGTAGTAGATGAGTTCATACTTACTGAAATGGCATTAATTTCATAGTAAAAGTGTGACAAAGCACATTTTGAGGTTATTTAGAAGCCTAAGCCCCACAAAATAGAGGTAATTACCCAAATATTTATATTAAGAATGATACTTCTTGATGTTTTTCAGCTAGCAGCCAAACCAGGGGAACCTCTCTATGCTCAAGTAAATCGAGAAAAAAAAAAGAATCGTCAGTATGAAGCAGGTACACAGCCACAGTATGAAGGTCCAGGTCCAGGTGATATGTGGGGGTATGAAGAAGCAGGCACCAAAGGAATGGTAATGGATGGGCATGGAACTGCTCCAGTCTCCACTCCAGCTCCAGCTGCAGGTGGTGATTCCTGGGTCTGAACACATTCATCAGTCGTTTTTACAAATTGAATATCACTGTGGGTGGCTAAAAAGTGCTCAGTTTCTGCATCAGCGTTCTGTTTTAAATCATTAGTGTACATTGTATGATTGATACAAAACTGAACAAATGTAAATATGTATCTGCCCTTTGAATGGTTTCGTTGCTTTAAATTTTTTCCCCCATCGCGTCAATAGGGGGTTAATTCTTGCCTGTGTTTGGTGAACCACCTGATAGTTGCATCAGGTTGGTGAACGTGCCATCCAATCTCAGGTTCAGGGTTACTAATGTGTGTTGGTGTTAGAATGAGCATTCCACTGATATAAATGTTTATCCTTGTATCCGTAAATGATGAATTTGTAAGACTCAAACCCACCTTTGTGTTTAGTGTTTCTCCTATCACTTTGAATGAGCTATGATCTATTAGGAAGTTGCAAAGGGTTGTAAAGGCTTTAAACAGTGAAAGGAAACAGTGATGTAGGTTAAATGTGTATAAAGACACCAATTGTAGTAAATGTAATAGAACAGGCAAACCAACATACCGTTTATAACAAGTTTTACAAAGCTTGGAATTTGACAGGCTTAATCTTCCTCCATTTTTTTTCCCCCTATGCAGTCATTTAGCACTGATATGATGTGAGTGACCTGAATGAATTTCTTGTAGATGTTGGAACATAGCGTTATTCCTTGAAGGATTTTCAAATTGTACAAATTCTAAAAGTATTGTATCAGAAGGCATAACAACAGACATCAAGATAACTGTGCAGTGTACTTTATTAAGAACACTTAGAGTGATTTATTCAATGAATGATAGTCTTCCTTTTTTTTATTTATTTTTTTTTTTATTTTATTTTCTCTCTCTCCTGAGTATCAAAATTTTGTAAAGCTGTTAACTTATGATAGTCGCATTTTGTACACTGCATATTGAAATCTTGGAAACATAATATTCCTTCTATAAATGTTTTTAGTAGTAAACCCATACTTTCATTTTATATGATTATATTTTGAATTAAATATATTATTTATGCTTATGTTCTGACAACATTTTGGCATCGCACAAACTAAAAGATGGTAAATAAAATAGGGACATTACTATCTGGAGCACATTAGATATAGGCCTACGTTTCATCCCATTAATATTAATGTCATTTCTTTTGGAAAATAATGTGTATTATGATAGTCAATATTCTTTCACTGTATTGTGCCAATATTATGATGTATTACTTGTATTATCAAACATCTCTTACATAAATTAATTTTTTAAGGCCCTTGTAGATGTATATTTTTAACATGGAATATTGCCTTAGTTAAACAGAACATTCCCAGTATTTGTGTTCACGTATGCTTCCAAAAATCAAAATTATATTGGTATAAATTTATTCTGTATATCCTTGCAACTACTGTTCTACTTTTTTTGCTACATGGTATTTGAGATGTTAAATACATGTTTCCTAATATTGTTTAGATGCTTTCTGAACAATAATAGGAACTGCAATGTGTAAAACAGCTCTGAAATGTGGTCAGATAATTGTATCCATTTGTGCAGAGAACAGAGAGTTCCAATGTTTGCTTACCATTATTATATTGACTAGCATTCTCAACAATGCATGTCATGAGTAAACCTTACTTTGCATATGTTCAGGAAAAATTATTTTAAGGAGATGATTTATTTTATGTATCCAAATAAAATGATACTAAATCATACTTAAGCTCTATTTAAAAGTTTAAGTAATAGAGCATTTTACAGGTTTGTATTATTTGTTTAGTGCAACCGGGTTATTTTTATTTTGCTAGATTTATTTCCTTTATAACAGTCTTTACTAAAAATCATTAATTGGAAAACTTAATGTTATGGTCTCTATAAACTTAGTGTGTTCAATCAGCATTGTTTTTTTTTTAAATGTTAATATTGTTGTTTTGTAATAAACTACCACAAAAGCAATAATTTTTAGAAAGATGAAAAATCCCAAACAAATAACATATCTATATCTGGGTGATACAAAATATAAGTTAGAATGTCCATATCAAGTTAAGCTTCTAAACAGAAGCTATCAACAGTGAAAAACATAAAACTTGTATTTATCACTGTCATGCAATAAGAAGTGGCTCTAGACAGCCTTAGCAAATGATGCAATAATTTACAGTTGTAAATGTATTGAAATTCACGATATTTGTGGATGTTAAACATGGTATTTATGTAAGTATGCACTTGCAAAAGTAAACCAGATATATATATATTTTTTTTTTTTTTTTTTTCTTACACGAGAGATTTTTCTTACAAATTGAGAATCACAAAGGCTTGTTGCCTTCATTGGTTGTAAACATAAAGTGCATATTTATTTTTAAAAAAAAATAAAAATAAAGTTGTTACACTGGCTGCGGTTTAGGTATTCTCAAATTTGGTGATATGTGAAATCCACACTAAAACAAAGAGGAAGAAATCTTCCTTGTGCATCATTTATAAATTTCTGTTTACTTACATTTGTGCCAGAAGAATAATAATATAGATGAGTCAATTTAGCAAAAGCCAGTCCCCAGCAGTAGTTGTATGCCCATCGACTTCAAAAGCACACATTTCTTTGTGATCAAGACTGGTAGTTCTGTTTAGACATGTGCATGTATGGGTATGTCAGGGTTTAAAACAATTTAATGGTATGATATGCAGTATTAAAAAAAAAAAAAAAAGAGAAAAAGAAAAAGAAAAAGAAAAGGAGCTACTATAGGTGGTGTACTTTTATTGTAAACGCTTAATGGAGGAGATGGCAAATTTTTCTCTAGAAAGTTTCCAAGCTCTCCTGTTTACTATAGAGCAATGACCTGCAGATTAGTGAAGAATTTCAGATAATGTGGAGCTATCATGAACAAAAACAAAGGATGAAACAATAAACAGGTGGTTTCAGCCAAGTATAGATAGATGAAATTGGTGCTTTTTTACATTCTAACACCTGAAGGTCATTGCTGTAACACAATAGATGGAATGTGCTAAATGTTTCCATTTGTAATACTCTTAATCTTTTCATTTCCTCATGGATGCTTAATCACTAAGCCATATTAATTTTTCTAATGGAATAGTTTAAAAATAAAGAATACTAAATGTATGTATTAGTGTTGGATAAAAAGAGGTTGGTTGCATTAATATCTGATGAGAGATGCAAAATATTTCAAAATTAATACTCTAATCAAATACACTGGGATTATTATCTATGCAGTTGTTATGCTACTGTTTGCATAATGCTCACTGCTGAATGCCTAACTGTACGTTTCTTATAGCAAGGAAATTTTATAAAGTACTTTGTCAGCACCAATTCAGAACCTAAAATGGGGAGGTAGCTGATCTGGACACCTAAAATGTATGTTTGGAAAGGTTGCAAGTGTGTGCAAAACTGCATGTTTGTTTAGTGTTCAAATAGTGAAGTATTGTGATTTAGTTTTATTGTTTTCATACATCTGGTTTTATTGTTTTCATACATCTGGTTTGGAATAAATGGATTTACCTCTTTGTTTCCTATTTGCTATCAATTGTTGAAGCTGATTTTGTAACAATTTTCGTTTTTCTCTTCTCAGCATGAGTGTAACATGCAAATATTAGAATTTGCAAGTTTGATGGATTCCCCCAGAAGAATTCCCTCAAGGTACTCAGTTGTAAAATGGATCATTACTAGTTGTTCAATCGAGAATTATTACACTCACTCAAATGAGTAATTTTCTGCAAAAATTTAGTATTTTGAATTTACAAAACCCATCAAATTCACTATTTCCCTGAAGCTTTGTTGCGACCAGTATTTGTGTCATTGCTAGGCTCTTTCATCTGACAGTATAACTACAACCAAATATTCAGCAGCATTTCTTGCTATTATTTGCTATTTTGCTGTTTGTGCTCATTGTTGAGAAAACATGACAATTTGTCCCAAATTGATACTTAGTTCCATCACCACAGAAGGTTACATCCTAATGCACTGGAAAGTATCTAACATGTGAACAAAAACTTTGTAAGAAATCTATAATTATTCATATTTTCTTTGGAGCCATAAGTGTCAATACTCGACAAGCATTCGTTAATCAATGGGCACATTCCAATTCCAGTTTCCAGAATTTCTTCATATTTTCTTAAGATCACATATTCCATATAAGTGTTACTGAACTGAACATAGAATTTTTTTTTGCCTAACGATGAATGCTGGCAGCAATTCCTATATTTCACAGTGGATAGTCTTCACATACACTGATTTTCTTTCATACTGTGGCCACACATCGGCCAATACAGTTTGGACTCCTACATTAGAATATCTACACAAACGTCTCACATTCTCATAGTTACAATGTCACATAACACATACTTTATCATAAGAGATTTTGGAAATGTCCTCTATCCACACGTCTCCCGTATTCTCAGGAAATTTTCATTCACACTCAATAGTTCAGTACCTGAAATTAAGTGATTTCCCCCCCCCCCACATTCAAGTTCCCCCATAGAGGAAAATAGCATACAGCTAAATCTGGGGATCTTGAGGGCAATAATCCTTTACTAATTGCTAGAGCTCAGCACAACAGATACAAGAAAATGGGCATTACAATAAGTTCAAAACAGGCACTGAGGTGGGAACAATTTTTTATTCATTTACATATCTTGACATATCAGAAAAGTATGGAAGTATCAAATAGCTATATAATCATATTACTTTAAATGTAATAAATTCTGCTATTCTCTTAACAAAGTGTAAACTGTAAACATTTTTTTCTATTTGCAATCTTTGGCAAACCCTATTATCAGTTTTTAAGTAATTTCTCTCTTAAATGCTGTACATGCCCATACTGGTTTGAAATTACTATTGAGTTTGTTGTGTACTATTAAACAGGATTATTACATTTGCAATGAAATAAATCTTAGGCTTTTTAGGCGAGAACTGTGTTTTCATCCTTGTGTGAAGTGCGAAACAATAAAGCAATCATATTAATGAACAAAGAGATAGTTAATACTAAATTGATCAAGTTCTCAGTCATAAACCAACAGGTTTTTTGTAGTTGACCATTTACTGTTTATATTTTAATGTGCTAAGTAGCTACTATTTTATTATTGCACGAGACAAACCAACTGCTTATGTCAGAAAAGAAATGGCAATGTTACAAACTTTTTCAGGCGTGTTACAATGGATCATTGACTTTACACATAAAATATTAATTGCAATACTAAGGTTCAGCACATTAATGAAGAATAAAAAAACTGCCAATTAAAAAATAATAAAATTATGATAGGTAAAAGTTCTCACTACTAAAAAAGAGACATAACAGGTGCTTAAATTTTACTTCAGTATGCACAAAACACATTTATATTTAGGTATGTAAGGGTATGTTACACCCTTGTGCAGTAATTTATTTTATGCTCCTCTTCCTAAACTTCAAAAATGCTATACATTTACAGACTACCAACAATAAAGTTGCAGAATTATTAACTTCAATTTTGTACTTTATTGAAGATTTAAATAATATATAACTAGAATGTGCTGGTTGAATATTCAAAAATTATAAAATAATTACTACAGTTCAATAGCCACTTCTATTGAAAAATTGCCACAGAAAATCAAAATGGGATACAATATATGATAAATTTATGAGGCAAATCACTACAGTTTAATACTGTATACAAAATTTATTTTACTTAAATGTAAAATTGAATCAGTCTGAAATACATGATATAATATGATTTTAAATTTTCCAATACTTTGCAAACTGGAAAAATGACTGCGTTCTCACTTTTGTGTTTGCAAACTCATTCATTAATCCTTCAAAATCCATGACTCATGTCTGGTTCTATGGCTGTTCATAGCTAGTTACTAATCCAACATTAAGCAGAAAATGATATTTTAGCAGAATAGATTGTTGCTGGAGTATTGTTGTAAATCTGGTGTGCTATGCACACATTTGGACGGACATTACCAATTTTTTTAAACCAATATTCTCCACCAAAGATAATCGTTATGTCAGAATTATAAATGGCTCCAGGTTACTCTGCAACATCATTAATTTGAACAGGTTCTAGTTTGGTGATGTTTGAGAGAATTTAAAATCCTAAGTTTTATTCTTGGTAGACATTAATTCTCATCTTTAACTCATCCAGAAGAGTTTCTTTAATCTAAAAATACAACATTTTCATTCTTCTTCAGATCTAAATATATAGGTACACGTATCCTATTTCTTTAGGGGATTTGGGTTCTTCTTCTGAGTCAGATAATTGATAAAAAAAAACAACTTACATTCAATTTTATGCTTCATTTTTTTTATTCTCAGCAGTTAAGAAGGCAGAACTGATTCAGTTTCTTTTCATCTGTATCCTTGTGAATTTAAAAAGGCATTAGAAGCTCAGTTAAAAGCATTGCAAGGGAGTCATACATTTCAACTGAAGTAGTAATGTCTACATTCTCAGCTTGTAATTTTTTATTGTTTTGCCAAACTGTTACAGGATACAACCCTTCACTGGTGTCATGAAGGCTATGTCAATGCTGATTAGCTTTGTAAAAAGCTTCACCTCTATCTCTACTATTGTTTTCTGAAATAGTTCTTAATTCAGAAAACACTGCTTTCCAGTTTGTATTCAAGCTCTTACAAACATCATGCATGCACACCATTGAGCTTACCAGATGTTCCATCTACCTGTAGAATCTACAAAGAACTTGTATAAACCTTGAATTAACTCAAAAAACTATATTGTACCTCTGCAATCTTGTGAAGTTCATGAGCCAACTTGATTCAGCGGGTGAGCCACACATGGAATGAAGAAAATTAGAGAGTTTTTGTCCTTGAATCTTCCTGTATGTTAATTACATTGTTATATGACTGACCTCTATAGTTGTCAAGTTTCAGTCCATGTAGTTTTAAAGAATTTAGAACTGCTTCAGAAAGTTTCTCTCCAGTGTGGTCTACATTTTTTGTATAACACAAGAATCTTCAGTTAGTTATGTGTGTAATGGTCATGCTTAACTGATCATTATGGTATATACATACCTGGTGTAAAAGATACTATGACTGAGAAATATTTAGAAGAAATAACTTTATTACCTATTTTTTTGGTCACTGACTTCCCCATAAGACTGTTAAATCCTCATAAGTTGCTGTTGAAAGTATGAAGTTAGTCCTTTTTGTGGTTACCAAACCTTGCTATTTGGTCATACTCTGAAATTGATTCCAGACACATCATGAAATTTCCATTTTTCACAAAATCAAAAACTTCTCTGCTTCCACAAAAGCTAGATCCTAGAAGCTAGCTTCTATAGAAACTACAGAAACAAATCATTTTAGTACATTTCTTCATGCATATCTTTATATAGAAAATTAGGAATATTTGTATATTCTGAAGCACCATTATAAAGGAATTGTTTAACAAATGTTGAGTTAAAACTTTAAACACTTTAAAACTATCCACTTACATTTAGGATCTTTCTTTTAAGACTAGTTTCTGGAAACCTCCTCCCTATCGACATATTAACTGAAGGTAGGGAGGGCGTTCCCTGAAGCTAGTCATAAAAAGGACCTTAAATGTAAGTGGAGAATTTTAAAGTGTTTAAAATTTAGTCTAACATTTGTTAAATGATTCCATTACTTATGTTCATCCTCCTGCATGGTAAGCAACCATATCAATTCTATTCATCTCACTTCTGTTTTTCAGTTTTAACAGGCAGTCTCTGTGAGAGGTAGAATTTTCATTCTGGTATTTGTATTCCGTATGGCCCCTATCACTGAAACCATATGTTTTATTTTGAGATGCATCACTGAATAACTTATAACATGCACAGAACAATGATCCTTGGCTAGGAGAATATGTAAGAAGTTCAAAATATGTATGTATACAAAGTATACAATTCTAAACTAAGAAACAAAACAGGCAGATGCCAAGCTTTACTAATTACCCTATCTTAAAAAAATTCCCTGAATTAAATATAATGACTCATCAACTGTATGCATAATAGCAAAAGTCTTGTTGGAAAATCCCAGAGTGGCATTTTAATATTGGTCAGCTGTTGAAAGTGATATAAATCAAACCTGTATCTTTCCACATTTTTTGTTTGTTCAAAAATATATATGTTCTATTATTCTGTATGCATTTGCTGCACACCACACACCAATTTTTGCATCATGCAAGGGAATCTCGTATGTAAAAATCGGTTTCTCTGTGCTCCAATAGTTGTTACTTTATGACAACATAACCAGATAAATGGAACTATGCTTTTTCATAGTAGAATATTAAACATGGAACGTACTCTTATCATCAACATTTCACACAATCCAATTACAGAAATTCACTCAACTCTAATGACCAGGTCAAAATTAAAGCGATGAAAGAATTAAATTCTTTGAAAGAATTAAAAGAAAACATCAGCTGAGAAATTCACACAACTTCAATTATTGAATTCTTGAGTATATGTGCAAATTTCTGAGAAGATGCCAGAAATGTGTGGAAAGAATTGGACATTTCCTCCATCTGTTATGAGCATGCTTATTTACATTGTAATTGTAATTTTAAAAGAATGTGAGGCAGTTGTGTGGATATTATAACTCTTTTTATAGGGGTCTGAGGTTTAGCGGCCAGTGTGTGAGCCACAATGCAGTGGCCACAGTATGAAATAAAAGTATTGTACTACAATAAATAGATATGGTAACCTCATAATCCATTTAATATTTTCATTAGATATCAAAAGGGGTAGTTCTATAAAATATAAAAGACATATGAGGGGCCTAGATACAAACCCTTACATTTCCACTTCACAAAAAATGAAAAAAATTTTATATATTGATGTTTAATGCATTCTTTTTAGAAGGCAAACTAACATCAATACCACTATAGGTACTGTATTTTTAAAATGCATTTAAGATTCGGAAACGTATACATTGAAATTTTACCAGCAGCAGAATACTAAGCTATGAATAGAATCAACTGAAATAATTGAGATTATAATTAATAGTATCAATATCTTGTAGTTACTAAAGTATGTCTCAAGCTTAAAAGACAGCACTGGTTAAATCGAGTGCACTGTTGTCACATGTGCCATATGTGATTTCATAGGCATAAATAGATATCAAATATGGATACTTAAAATAATAAATACATAAAAGAAAAAGTAAAATAATAAATGTTGTTATTATTATCATCATCATCATTATGAGGGAAAGTCAATAAGTATTTGCAATCCATTTTAATAATTTTTCCAAAAAGAGTTCACACTTTATATTGATTCCATTTTTCAACCTGCTTGTCAATGGACATGCTCCACTGTTTCACAAGCTTTCTGATATTCTCTGCAAAAAAGGTTTTAGGGTTGCACAGCAAGCCAGGTTTGCACTGTGTGCTTCACCTGTTGATCTGAGCTGAATCGATGGCCTCATAGAGCCTTTTTCAGTAGACCAAACATATGGTATTCCAACGGGGTGAGATAAGGACTGTACGCAAGATGCTCCAACACCTTGAAACACAGCATCTGCAGAGTTTGCATGGTATCGGCGGAGGTATGTGGATGCACATTAACATACAGCAAAAGAACTTCCAACAATCGATCTCTGTGTTTGTTGTGTATTGCAGCTTTAAATTTGTTTACCAGCATAGCATTGTAATGTTCACTGTTTACTGTTTCCCCTTTTTCCTGGTAAAGTTTCACAATTGGCCCTTGTGAGTCCCAAAATACTGTGACCATCTTTTTTCCCGCCAGAAGTTGACTCTTGAATTTCTTTCTGACTGGGGATCCGGGATGTTCCCATTCCATGCTCTGAAGTTTGCTCTCTGGTTCAAAGTGGTGAACCCATGTTTCATCTCCAGTGATGATCCATTTCAGAAACGTCTCACCTTTATTAGCATGATTGTGGTGCTGACAGATTCACACACAATTGCAATTATGCTCTTCCATGAGTTGTTTTGGAACCCACCTCGAACAGACTTTGCCAAAATTAAGCCTGTTATGCAACTGGTTTGCCATGTCTTCAACAGTCACTCATCTGTTATGCAGGATCACATCATGCATTTATTCAATAGTGGCATCCATTATGGCTGCAGATGGATGCCAAATCATTCCTCATCTGTCATGTTCCTGCAAACCCTTTTGACCTGTTCAGTTCAGCGGTAAACACTTTGCTGTGGTACAACATTGTCTATTATGCTGACAGTCTTCTGTGAATTTCTGCTCCTGGTACATCCTCAGACCACAGAAAAAAGGATTACAGAATGTTGTACTTATCTGGTGCAAACAGAGAGTGGCACAACCATCTTTATGTTGCAACAGTGCAAGCTGCACTGATCTGATAATGCTGAAACCCATCACAGATGTAGCCAAGTGTTTCATCTAGCGGCTGGTGAGCACACAATGCTACACAGCCATCCTAACAACCATTAGAGCAACATTGCAGATACTTATTGACGCTGCCATGTATTATTTTTATTACTAGTAGTAGTATTACTTATTCATAACAGTCATATTCAGATAAGCGGAAAGTTTTAAATAGCAAAGAAAGTAATGATATGCTGGACTCCATTTTGTTCTATTCCATTGCATTAACCTAGCATGTATTTGTTTTGCTGAACCTTTTTGCTTTGTGTTTTAATAGAACCCTTACAGGTTCTTTCTTTCTTTCTTTCTTTCTTCTTCTTCTTCTTCTTCTTCTTCTTCTTCTTCTTCTTCTTCTCTTCTTCTCTTCTTTTTTTTTAATTTTTTTTTTAGCCCATTTGTACAGTGTAATGAGAGAGAAGGTATTGTATTCCACCCAAAAATTTGATGTCGAGATTTAATCGGAAATGTATGTTTTGAGGTCACCTGAGTCCAAAGAAATATTTTTAGAAGAAGATCTGCATGTTTGTGTTTGCCTGTGGACAGCATAGCTCAAAAATGAAAATATTGTTAAATATCAAACTTGGCATTTATCTCTAGTATCTTCCAAGGATGCAACACACGTTTCAAGAAAATTCCCCCATCTCGAATTACCCTTTACATGGAAAAAATGTCTTTTTCTCAAAAGTGGCTCTAATGATTTTGATTAAATTTGATATTTACATCACAAATAAACTATATATTTTGAATTTTCTGGGAAGAACCTATGAAGACCTCTTTATTCTGGATTAGTTTTGCAGAATTTTGCATAACGGTTAAATGGTAGGAGATAAAAATTTGCTGCACAAAAAATGTAGAACTTGTTAAAACACTGGTGAAAGTATGCACTTTCTCATTCTCTCTAACCACTTTTGAAGGCATTCCTGCCACTCATTTTCATGTATGTGTAAACGTTCACTTTTGATTGCGGCAACAGCTTCTTCAGGGCTCAAAAACCTCGTTCCACGCATGCGATTTTTCGCTGTGGGGGAACAAAAAGAAGTCACATGAAGCCAAATCTGGACTGTAGGGGGATGAGTCATCAACTTCACCTCAGTGGATGACAGAAACTGGATTGTTGCATTGGCTGTGTGCGTAGAGGCATCATGGAGGAGCAGGATTCCTCACAGTCCTGTTCTTGGCCGCAGTTCATGAAGCTTCTCAAAAACTTGTGGCAAGCAATCTGTTGTGTACCAGTGCACAGTAACTGTCATTTGTTCCACAAGAGAGTGGTGGCCACATGAGATTTGGAGAAGAAAATGACCTCCATTTTCTTTCCGACACTGCACGGCCACTTAACTTTCACTGGTAGATCGTCATCCGGAAAGATACACACAGTCGACTGATGCTTAGTTTCAGGGTCAGACTGGTAAATCCAAGTTTCATTACCAGTGACAATGTCAGAAACCTGCTGAGAATTGCCTCCATTGAATCTGACCAGCATTTCTTCACACCATTCAACTGATTAGCTTTTGCAGATCAGTTAAATTGTGGAGCACCCATGGGATGACACCTTTTTCATAAGAAGACATTCATGCAAAATTTTCAAAATTGCTGGCAATCCAATCTGCATACTTGCTTCAATTTCCTTAAATGTTACACAATTGTTTTTGTTGACCATTTTTTCCACAGGAGCTCCATTTTCTTCAGTCACTGCCGTAGATTGACGACCACTTTTAACCTCGTCCTTTGATGAAGTTCAGCCTCTTTTAAACTCTTGAAACCACCAAAAAACTGTGGCACGGGATGGAGCAAGGTCCCCAAAGGCATATTGAAAGTGCTCAAGAATTTGGGTCTCATTTAAACCCTTTTAAAATCATACAAAATCATTGTGCAAAAGTGCTTTCTTTCCACCTCCATGCTAGCAAGCAACTGACGCCACACTAGAAGTTGTTAACCTTGCGCTGTAGACTGCGAGGGGAAAGGGAGGATGCAAACTGATACATTTTACACTCGCAAAGAATGTGGCTATCCATTGGCCCTATCCATTTAAATTGCTCAACCTTAGTTTATGTATATCTCAAAACTTTTGTAGTGACCTTCATACACTAGAACACCCAGTAGCCTTAGCTATTTCTGCTATTGCTGTATTAACATTTTATTTGAAGAATGTAATACATTCTTTATTATTTTGTTTTTCTTTTTAGTTTACTAACTTTTCGTCTCTTCCTATCTTCTCCTTCCATAACTCTTAAGATTTACACAAATTGCAAAATAAATAAATTAAACAACTCACAGAGTTACATATTCTATAAACATTTATTCACAAATTCAGGTTAACTTTTACTGCTGCATTCTACCTGCCCCCTACCACATATGTGAGGTGAATAGATGGAGGGATTTTGCGTCAAGACTGCAAGAAGTTACAGAATTCCAGATTTTTTAAAAACTGTGCCCAACCCTTGTCAACTTTTTTTCTCACACTAGGTCCCCGTTTAAAACCCAATTACAAAACAGTTTCTCACTGCCTAACTTTTATCCTGAATAAGTATAGAATTTTCTGAACAGCTTTGATTTAAAAAGCTATACTGCCCATCTTGTTAAGGATAGAGAATTCAAACCATACAGATATCAGCACTATAGTTTAATCTACCTAAGAAAAGCTTGTTGCATTTTGCCCTTTAGTTTATTACTTTCTGTGTGATGAGCATTGGACTTTCATTGAAGTATGAGCTTTTGTTAGAAATTTTGTCCCACAGAAATCTATAAAAAGCTCTAAAGATGGGTTAACCTGGTAGAGAAAAACATTCTGCATATGATATGTTGAAAGTTGAAAATTATAACAACTGAATATCCACATCATAGGAACCATGGGGTATTTTCTTGTATTAAAATTCATACTAAGCAGGATTGATTTAATCATATGGATTATCTTTAAATTACTATTATATTAATCAAACTACAGAATAATCTTGATTATCTGCAGCAATGGTCAGAAATTTCTTGGAAACCTAAAATCAGCGGCTAATCCAAAACTGCCCCAAAAACATTTCTCTGTGAATTTAGTCAAGCTTCCTAAGTACCATTTTTAGATTTTATATCCACTATGTCTCATATTGAAATTTGAGTCAAGTATTAATTGGACCTTATTCCACAAATGAATTGCACTGCTGTACATTGAATTAGGTTTTGAACATGAAATGTTTTTCAAGAGACAATTGCAGGTACTACATTCCAGCCATGAGAAAGTCTTTGGGATATGAGGAGAAAAGAGGAGCAATATTAATTTTGTGTAGTAATGTAAGTGTGAGCACAATATATCAACAGTGACTTTGCGGAATGTAAACAAAGTAATTTCTCTTGTATAGTAGTAATTTTAAATTTAAGAATGTTAGAAAATATTAATTTTGTCTTTGGATAACATCACAGAAGTACAATAATACCCTTAGCATTTATCATATACAGTCGAACTTGGCTAATCCAAAGCTAAAGGGACCAAGAAACAAAATTGAATTATTCAGGAATTCGAATTACACAAATTTGATTTTTTAAAGATGTTTTTAATTAAAGCAGGTCTAAATTAAGTGAATCTATAGGAAGAACAACATTAGAGTATGTACTTACTGTTTTGTAATGTTAAACCTCAGATTCAATTCAGTTTCAAAGTTTTTTAAAGAAACTTGATATCTTTGTTTGTTTTTTCATACTTAACCTTTGATTTATACAAAATGCTTCTAATTTTTTGAGTGATTGGAACATTGCTTCACTCACACTTTGTTGTCCCTCAACATAACACCTTAACTGTTGTAAGTGATCCATGGCCTTGGCAACTGTAGGAATTGTTTTCATGGGTTCTGATTCTTCTTCATCTGAGATACGGCGGCAGTTTGTGTGTTCATGATGTCAACCAAAATGTCCACATTGGTTAACTCCCCACAAACTGCCAATTCATTTTCCATGTGCACAAAATCCTCATAGAGAACACCAGTTTCAAAATGTACATCTTCTCAGTATTCAAGTGTAGGTGCAGTCATTTCATTATCTTCAAGACCTTCAAGTCCAATATGACAAAAGCTGGCCTTTTGGAAACAATTGACTATCTTGTTTGGTTTCACTTAGTCCCATGCTCTACTACACATACGAGCTGCTTCAAGCACATTTATTTTGAATTTTTCACCCTTGTCCAAATTTGCTTCTAACAGAAGATTCTGGACTACCAGACACTTGTAGAAATGTTTGAAATTTTTTATTACTCCCTGATCCATTGGTAGCACTTCTGACACCATATTAGGGGGTAAAGCAAAACTGTGCAATTTTGTTTGCAAAACTTTTTGTCTAGCTTCAAGAGCCATCTTTCAGAAATTTCACTCGTCTTACAAGCTTTTTTGTTAGCTTCATATTCCACTGGCTTAGATTTAACATTTTTAAAGTAGCAGGGATTGGCTGACTTTTCAATCATGAATAATGGAAGTTTTTCAGTGTCATCCATATTGGTACCAATTAGGAGTGTGATGCATTCTTTGCCAAGTTTTCCTCCACTACATCGTTCTCCTTTAAATGCAAGTGCTTTATCTGGTGTACATTTATAAAACAGCCCTGTCTCGTCGATATTGAAAATATCTTTTGCATTTTGTCTTGAATCTACTCTACTAAACTCCAATCACTGGTTGCTTGCTGGTCAACATCTCCACTTTCTCCACAAACAGCTTTAAAGGAAAGGCCATTTCGCTTTTTAAAACCATCCAGCCATCCATTGCCTGCCTTAAAATTAGTTTTTCCCAATTACTGTGCAAATTCTGCTGCTTGCGCTGTGTTAAGGGGTCCACTTACTGGAATTTTTTTATCTCATGCCTGCTTGAACCTCTTTTTAATGCACTCATTGATGTCAGGATTTTCAGGCCCTTTTGCTCTTTTTTACTTTTGTCACTGTTTGTAACTACACTGTTCAAAATTTTATCCTTATTTTTTAGGTATGTAGACAATGTATTCTGGGGAATTCCAAAGTCTCTTGCAATGTCACACCTTTCTTTTAAACCTTTTTGCACTTTGCAAATGGCTGCTGTCTTTTCAGCTAAAGTAAGAGTTTTGTAATTTACACATTTAGGTTTGGAGAGAGCCATTGTCAGCTCTGTTCACTACTTAAACACACACACTGATGATTTTGATGTAACTGTATACACTGTTTAAAAATGCTCACTTCATTGCACAGAAAGTTATTTCCTGCAAATATAGGCCAACATGTGACCGCAAGTAGACAGAATGGAAAGGGGTTCAGTGTTCACAATGACAACAAGTGCCTTGCCTGGCAACAAATTCCTAGAATTGCACAAAGAAACTTGAGTAACCCACATTCCTTACCAGCTAGACACAGATATGATTCATTTCCTGGACTTTAGCAAGGGAAAAGAATTGGACCACAGTACATTACAATGCCTGGAATTTATCCAGCAAGTTTGACTAACCTATAATTTTTTCACTCACTCTCGTTGAATACTATATTGAATTATCCAAAAAATATTGATTTACAGAAAACTTTTTAATATTGCTTTGTATAGGAATATCAAGGGACCATGCTAAAAGCTTGAATTAGTCACAATTTCGAATTGCAAACCTTAGAATTAAACAAGTTTGACTGTTTTAACAAAATTACAGTTCACCTTCAGGATTTTTCTTTTAACTGTTTCTTGTTTTTTTCCTCCCTCACCCTTGTGTAGCTGGGACAAACAGTTTTCATCATGATTATTATGTAGTGTTTTTAATATAAAACACATTATAGCACAGCATATGTGAACAATACGTTACTCATTTTCAAGTATTGTCTTTGGCACATAATTGCTTGCTCATGTGATAATTCCTTCTGCTACAAAGAAGTGTAACAAACTGCATCTCATAGCTACAAGGAAATCTTAAGGTTTTAATCGCAGTGCATTTTTCATACCATTGTAACAGTGTTGATACATGCATCTTAGCAAATTATTAAGTTTTATACATGAAGAGTGCACATATACCAAAATCTCATTTTTTCCGAAAAATGGAAATGTTGGGATTTGCATGTAAGTGACTCATATACACCACTGTAAAGATCTTTCATGGATCTCAAGAAACTTGAATAGCTCCTCTAGAATCTTCATTTAACGTCTATCCCATTGTGTATTTAAATTCTTATGCCATAGAAGCCTGCCAGCTGATATTAGTTGTTGTCACATTCATTTATGTAATTTTCTGGGCTATATGAAATTACAATTTATGCCATTATTTTTCAAGATATTTGAGTAAAACAAAAACCTTGTAATAAAATATTATGTTACAAAATGTATGTACTATGCAAGTATATGTTGGTGTTGTGTAAATTAATTCTACACCTGTTTTGATTTAATTTGTCTAGGAATACTAGTGTGTAACACAGCAATAATAATAATAAAGAAGTTGGTTAGTGCCTCTATATGTTTTAGGTAGATACCTATGTATATATACTGCAGAATGAATGGAGATGAAAGCTCTACTGTTCGTATCTGGTGACACAATAGTGAATGCTTGCATGTTGCTTTGTTCGTTGTTTCTTTCAAACTGAAATATTCATCCAGAAATGTTTCCTTAAATGAACATGAAATAAGGAAGTAAGAAATAGCCTATGTTGTTCTTCTTTCTTCTTCATTATATCAGTAGGAATTCTTTTCATTTTGAGGTCTGACAAGCTCTGCCCATAAGCTGCATTTGATGTTGTGGAACACAGCTGTTACATATATTCATTAGAAGCAAAGTAAGCAATATAAAATGCTTTTTTCTGCAGTAAATCATTATAAGGACCAATATTATAAGTTTGTTAAATGTTTTTTTATGTACAAGCACCTACTAAAAAGGTATTAAGCATATGAGGGTGTAAATTACAGTTGACATACTACAATTACTCTACTGCATGTTTAATTAACTTTATCCTAAATGAAGCAGAATTAGAACAAGTCTTTGCAGTTTCGAACATTTGTGAAGTGTAGCAGAACCATAATTTGTGAAAAACAGTACAAGTTGATCAAACAGTCCCATAGGAGTTAAAGCTTTTGTTATAAAATCATCAATAATGCATGCATTTGCTACTCCTTCCAAGGCTTATGCTGCCTAGTTTCCCAACCTAACAAAGTGTTCCCCTCTCCCACTTGATAGGTACGCCTCTTCCCTACATACACATGAAGTTGCATGTGGAAATTGCTGCTCTTTCTAGATTTTCTCTGTGTTTTGAAAGGATCTTTATAGGTAAATTTAAAATTGTGATAAGTATGAAATTTGCTTGGTTATTCTAATTCTGACACATCCTTAATGCTTTGGCTGGCTGAAAATGTGTCATAGGTTTTCAAGGAAATTTGCATCCTGCATTTTCTGCTGTATCTTTCTTTAAACTTCTTCATTATCTCAGTATCCACACTGCCACAACCATTTTTCTGATTGGGCTTTGATTCACAAAGAAGTATTTACATGCTAAAGAACTTCATGGAATTGGTTGCAATTTCATGATGAAAAATCATATTTATGGGTAAATAAATCAGAAATCTTAGAGGCATTTGTCTTCAATTGTAGCAGCTTATGAAGCTTTCCTTCCTTTATTTTTTTTACTATGTTTGTGTATTTTGCACAATTTTGTGGCTCTTGTTTATCATGGTTATTAATCTATAAAGTAGACAAGAGTTGTAGTGGATGCTCACATCCATTTTACATCTTTTTTTGCAAGTTCTTAAAAAAGGCTTAAGAATCTTAAATATAAACTGATTTAATGCTAAGAGATGTGAAAAAATAACATCTGATCACATCTTATTTGGAGGTTAAGATTTATTATCAAAATACTGTGGCATATGTCCTTCACTTTAATACATATTTATTCCTGGGTTTGATCTATTAGATATAATCTTAAGGGAAAACACTAAAAGCACTACCTTTCAACACACTGCAACAGCATTACTCAGCACAACTTTCACTCAGTTCCTCTTGACTGCTAACAAATTCTAGTATGCTGCAAAGAGAAATTGGTTTATAATTCAAGCATTATGGTACAATATCTACTTGCCACACTGTAATTTCCACAAAGCGTAATCCATCATTAGTCTTTAATACAGAGTTGGCCTACTTATAATCAGTCACACACGTATGTTGTTTGCCACATGTGTGCTGGCACTACCATAAGAATTATGGAATTGATTTGCTTTGATTTTAAGTGCTAACTACATTTTTAGAATATAAATACAGATCACAGAGATAGGCAAGCTGATCCACTTAGTAAGATTACATCAAGTAATGTTAACCAGTGTAATTACTGAAACACAACTCTTTGGTTTCTCTGATCCTAAACAAACTAGAAAGATATGTATTCTGCTCAGACTTCACAAAATCTATGAAGAAATTCAAACTTTCTGCTTTAATTAGTCCCCTTGCACACTATACTTTAGTGCCCAAGAATGAATTAAAAAGTAACAATGTGCAAAAAGGATGCTTTCTCTCTAATTGTGGTATTAAGGGGAGTGAGCAATTTTTTTCTTCCCAAAATATGAGTTAGCAAACTTCCTGGATAATGTGCAACAAGTGCTATTTTTATACACAGTCTAGAAGTGCATTTTTTCAAATATTTGAAAATATGTCTATAGGTTAAAACATACCTGATTTTAACATATCCACTTCCAAGTTATATACTCTAGAACCACAACAGTTAGGAGGCAGTAGTATTTAAATTTGTAGTGGAAATATTGTTTTTGCAATTACTTTTCTGGCATAAACAGAATGGCTTCCACCTCTGAGTTTTAGACTGTGGGAATTTCTTTCTGCTCTGTGAGTAAATCAGCAGTGGATTACTTTTACAAAACTTACATTTTTCTATGTTAATGTGCTTTTTAAAGGAAACTATTGCACCAGTTTCTTTGAAACATCAGTTGTTTCTTTTTCCCCATCCACCCCTTTTTAAAATTGTTTTCCTTTTATTAAAATAAGCACAACAATTAAGCTATTGAAGTTGAATTATCAGTAGGAAAAATTCTGGAAGGGGTGCAAGATTCCATAATTGTTGCAACTGAAATATCTTCTTTGCTTCTTTATTTTTATTTATTTATTTTTTTTATTTTATTTTATTTTATTCCTGCAAACATACAGGTCTGAAATCACATTAACTGTATACAAATTTGACAACATTGCTAATGCATTGGGTCATTTTCCTGCCCTATGGGTTAAAAATTTTGTCTCTCTCTCTTTAAGTTGAAAAACTACTTTTATTCTCAGCTGCATTCATAGGAATTGTCACTATAATCTTCAAAAGCTTTACTATTTTGGGAAATACTAGACCTAGATTGGTTTCAACAAGAAACTGCAAAAGAGAAGTGGCACTTGATCCTTTTCTAAGATAATTTCTCTAATAAATTTCTTGAAAAGTATTTTTAAAATTTAAAATACTTTTTAAAGGGACTTCCACAGTGAAGTCAATATGAATCAGAATTAAGGATTTAGTAAATTAAAACTCCTTATTTTCTCTTGCCACAATTAATGTAGGAATATGTTTTCATGAGTTGTTGCTCACGTCAGCTGCTGTCGACTGATTTGAATATCCATCTCTCATTTAATGACACTGTGGTGGACCTTCAACCATTAGGAGTAAAAGTTCATTTCCATGGAAATTTCAAAGCTCATTGTTGCATCTTAATGTTTTTGGTGAGGATTTTCTCCCACATTTTTTTTTATGTTCCTAGTGCTGTGAAGGGATTTCAGAAACTTCAAATTGAGACAAATGGATAAATCTGTTGTGGCCAATAATTTTATTAAATAAACACCATAATCTATACTTAGACATAAAGTGTCAAAAACTACAGGAATATAAAATAAATATATGGTACAAAATCATTGTCAAAACTTGAAGACACAGCAATGAACTTTGAAATTCCCATAGAAATAAGCTTCTACTCCAAATGGTTGAATTGTCCACCACTAGGATTCAGTGTTGGTGAACAAGAGACCCAGAAATTCAACCCAGTCAAGTGCAGGTGATGGTGTGAGCAACAGCTCTTGGAAACCTGTTCCTGCATTAAATATAGTGAGTGAAAACTAGGAATGTAAATTGAGTCAATCTTGAATTTTGATACCTGTAGTTGTGTTTTAAGCCTGTGCTTTTTAAGTTCTTCCATTTGCTGAATTTATCAAAATCTTCAGGTATGCAGAGCAATCGGCTGAGAGTTGTTTGGTCAAAGCAAACCTTGTATTTGCAGCATTTGTTGTATCGCACACTTCAATGACACATGTTTCATTGTGAGTAGACCATAGCATAACCTCATTTGAACATTTTATTTTTCAAGTTTGCTCTGCCATAGGCTCTCAGTTACACCTGGTGCAAATTCACAGATACTTGCTCTAATTTTTTGATACTACAAGATGGCTTTAATCATGCGAACATCCGGTCAGTGTTTCATTTCTGAATTTGACAAAGAAAATGGGAACATGCAGCATCACCATATGAAAGAACTCCAACCAGAACAACTTATCTTCAAGAAGGCTAATGAATCCAGATGCTTGAGAGATTGTAGTTGTATCAAAGGTTTCACAATTTTACTCTGTAACTTTCATCCAGTAGGTGCAGATTGCAGCATCCTTTTTTCACACCTTCTGTTAATATATCTGTTCTCTTTGCTGACTGGTAGTAAATTACTCCTATACCCTCAGTGCCAGAAACACATGTTCTCACATACAGTCAAGTTGTATTATCAGATTGTCCTGGTGGTCATGACAGTAGATAAAATTTACTGCAAGTGCTCTTAATCCTCTCCTGAATCTCCAGTTGACCCACTCATCACTAGTACACTGTCATATCCCTGTGCAATTAATTTATGTGGTATTTTATCAATGCATAAGCTTTCTAACTCCTTTATTATGTAAACTCATATGCCATCAGCACCTTTATCATTTAGAGCAAAGATATCCCCAAACCTTCATAAATACGTCCTTTATCTCATACCTCAAATTATTGTTTGTGTTGTACAAGATATATCTAATGTCTTGGCAACATGTATTTATAAATATTCAGTTTACTCTATTTCATTTTTAATAATAGAATCACTAACCAAAAGAATGGCATCAATTCATGTTCAATATTTTTTAAACTGCTTAGAATGCTTTAGAATTTTCAATGTGTTTCATACTGTCAAGTCCAAGGAAGCAACAAACTATACTAACCCTTGAAAAATGTCTGGATGTCTTGGATGTCATGACCTGTCAACACAAGTTCAGGAGTTTCACAAAATTTTAGGCAAGTATAATTCTAAAGAGGATATATCTATTATTATCCACCTCTCTATGCTTTTCTTAATACCATCTTCCGATTGAAGCCAAGTTAATTTAATTCTACAACTGCAGCTTGCATATTGACTGCTTTATTTGATCACCTAAATGTTTTAAATCTGAAACACTGCTAGTTGCCCACATATCAGAACTACCAGAGTGCAAGAAAAACAAGAATTCATTGTTTCCTCACTTCTGCAAAGCTACATTTATGATACATAAAACAACTGAATTTTCTGTTATAATTTGTATGTTTTGTATGATATATACTTACATTCAAAATCAGGCCAGTGATCCTAATTTTTTTACTTCTAGTATATCCTGAAAAGTTAATTATTTTCCAATTATATTCCTAACTTAATTCAGTTTAGCATACACAAAGACACAAACAAGCATACTGTACAACATACACAGTAAGTTATACACAAAATAATGAACTCAAAATCACAAAGAAAACCTTAGTGTTGCATACATGCGATCACAGGATTAACAACAGAACTTCAGTTTATTTAGAATTTAGTTCAATAAACATAAATTAAAATTTGTTTAACTTTTACCACATTAAATTTATTTATTTAGTGCTAAGAAATTTTCAATATATAGAGTTGCTTCCTGAAATTGGCCTGGCCACTCGTTCAATCAACATCCTTTCCATATACCATATATATAATACTATTATTTGTATCAATTTTCTTCTTCTCTCTACACTCCATTTCCACTTCTTTTCAACTTCAAATAAATACTGAACCACACTCCTGTTCTCCTATAGGAATATTTTATTCAACTATGTTCTTTTGTGCCTTTTAACCCTTATAGTGTCAGCCCAAATTGCAACGTGCTGTCTGAAAAGTGCCAAGCAACTTTAGAGGACAATGCAGGGTTTTAAGTTATTAGAAATAAAATGAGTACCAAATTACGTAGAGAGCTGAACCTTTTTTCATCTTTAGCAAACCCTTTTGTATACTGTGCATTACATAGATGAGCACTCTCTTCAATATTTTTAAAAAAATTAAAAACAATAAAAAATTTTGAAAATAAAATTAAAAATCCCAAAATATACAATAATTAGACATATAAAACCGTACTACACAGAAAGTTCAGGCTAATTAAATGAAAGTACAGATATTTCTTTACTAAAACAGCATTCTATTTTGGTTTTGTGTTTTGTTTTTAAAATACAACAAAAAAAATGAATTCATGTAACCTGTAGGCTGAAAACTGAAGGGAAAAAATAAAAATCACCAAAATAAACAAACACACACACACACATGCAGACACACCTGTGTGCACGCGCATGATACCACTATTAATGAAAATGGCATAATGCAATAGGATACATATGTAATGTAGATTACTGTACAATTTAGCACTTGGGTTGCATAGCTGAATGGTTGATTCACATTCTATGTGTTGATTGGTTACACCTCCATAAATCCATTTTGATAAGTACACCGATTATTTGCGTGCGAACAAGGGCTTATCGGATGCATTTCCATCACTGAAGCTAGAATATATATTTTCCTCTCTTACACCGATGTCGGAAACTCTTTCATCAAGGTCTGAAAATTCAAAATTATTCACTTTCTTGTAATACATTGTGAGCTGCAGCTCTTATTTCCTCTTTGGTTCATATGCTTTTGTTACAATGCCATGTTTCAAACAACGTAAACAAGCATCAGCTAGAGAAATTAAACTTTGAGCTAATTTAGTGCTTTGGAGTGTAAAGATAAGGTCCTGAAATGCTCCACAAAACCTTTCTCTATGGCTATGAAGCAGAAAGTATACAGACTTTCCTGCTGGAAAGAGTTAAAACGTATGGAATGTCATCATGATTAGAGCGTGTTTGGCAATTCCTGCAGAATTTTCGGATCACGATTAGATCATGATTGGCACTAAAAGGGTTCAACTTAAATTTAATGAGTTCATTTCTCCATTTATTTGTTTCCTTACAATCAGACACTATAAGTTTCAAGGCCTCTTTTTCTCCACATAATGGGTATTCATTCTCCTTGAATAAAGCTTTCTCTTTCCCTTCAACTTCTGCACACTTGTTCTCACCCATTTCCCAATCTCTCCCTTTCCCATGCCCATTTAATCTTGGCATAAAATTCCAATAATGTCTACCCAATTGAATTACTAAGTATTTTTGTATCTTTGTATATTCAAAACTCTTCTTGCCTCTTTCCAAAAATCCTCTACATTTGTATATTGTTTCCTATATATCCTTATCCATTATTCTCTAAACGTTTTCAAACTTCTCAGCCACTTCTTAATTAAGTATGATTCTTGAGTTGTTAAGAATAAGTATTGAGTAATTGCTTTACTATGCAACATCTTTCACACCCTAGCAAGCTGAAAATTTCTATGCAAAATTATCGGTCCACTTTATTCACATTTCCCATACCCCAAATTTCAATATCATAAAGCATTTAGCATTACATTACACATTCTTTCCAGCCATTAAATTTCCAATAGTGCTATTTTAAAAAGACATCCTCTTATGATTGACATAGCTGTTTTCCCTTTTGCTAGTGCCAATCTTTCTTGCTTTTCCCATTTCCCCCCATCCATCCATTTTTAGACCTAAATAAATGCAATCATGTACCATCATATATTCCTTATTTCCTTTCTTCCAGTTTGCACATTTACTCAAATTTCCTTCTTTCTTACATACTAAGTTTTGTGTTTTGTCTTGGTTCACCTTTAGTATTGATTTTGAACAATATTTATCAATTTCCTAAAAAGCTGTTTTCAGGCCAATTACCAAAATAGAACCAACTGCCAAAACTTCTGCAAATAATAAACAAGAAATCTGGATATGTTTATAAGTGACATAAAATTGTTGCTTTTCTTTCTGTTTTGCAATATGTCATCCATGTTAAATTCAACAGAACTGGGCTTAGCTAATATCCTTATCTTAGTCCATTTTCTTTTCTTACTTCTCTAGTTATTGGCTCTTTCTTAAATTTTGGAAATTTAACTTCAGTTTCTGGAATTGGAATTATCTCAATTGATACACACACATTCATTGTTGCATTGCTACAATTAAATTGATATACATGAACAATGGCTGTTTTCCACTGCAATGATCCCAATTATCGTCTGCTAGCAATTTTTGGGTGAAGCATGGTCACAAGGTCTCTGCACCCAATATTAGGTATATCTCGGCAACTTTCACCACCCTTCATTGTAGCCATCATGTGAGTAAAGAACACATAACTAGGTGCAAAGTCCTACATCCTAACATGTATTGAGAACAATGTTTTGTTGTGAATAGATGTGAAATAAGGTTTTGTTTTGATATTTAGAATGCACCAAGAAGTAATGAACAACTATTAAGAAAATATATTCTATGAAATTGATTTACTGCACAGTCATTGGTGTTGAACTGTTGAGCTACCTTTTAAAGGACACATGCCCCTCCACCCTTTAATGTGCACCACCACTGAGAATTATGAAAGAAAGCTTCAAACCGGGAAGTTTTTATGTAAGTTCTGTGGCCAAAAATATAAGCCTTCAAAAAAATGATGACTGTTGTTCCACTGTTTAAATTCTGTTTATTCTGCTTCATTATATGAACTATGGTAAAATAAATAGTCCAATTTTTTCTTTATAGTTTATTATGTCAGTAATGGAATGTAAATTTAGATAATTTAAAATTAAGATCTGGGTGTTCCAATACCTTTAAGCAAAAACAAAATCGATTATGTTAAGTTTTAATTTTTCAGTAGCTTTATTTTGATAAGATAAGAAGAAGCAAATTATGGTACTTGAAAGATTGTTAAATATTTGTGTTTCAAACTATTCAGTCATACATACACATTTTAAGGAATTAGTCAAATTTAGCTTTCTATATTTTAAACTAATTTTAATTTTAACACTTATGATGCCTCCATTTCAGGCTTGAATTATTTCTCTATCTCGTTTCCATAGCATATCAAACACAGCTGCAGTGATACCAATTTTCTGTTACATAACACGGCAAATCCCTTATTTCTGGAATGTTACCCATCAGTAACAGATGAGTTAAGGATTAGAAAAGTATATCTACCACATAGTGTTATTAAGTATTTCAATAGCACTCATTAAGTAGTATAAATAAAATGCAACAAATGCAAAAGAACAGTACATGAAATATACTTCAGTGTTACAGCAGAAAGAGTAGTGAAAAGATGGTAAAAAGGATCCAGTTTTTAAGGCCAAACTCTTTTAAGTTCATTTATCTTAAAACAGTGCTTTTTAACGATCTGTCTGATCCTAAATGGTCAAATTTTTGTTTATCCTTGAAAATGTAAAGCCAGTGAGAAAAAATGTTTCAACATACTCGCTATCAATATTGACTGTTCTGTAATCATCATTCTTCATTTCCTCTGACAAGTAAATAAACTTTACTTAAAACACTCAGAACCATGGCAAAACCTTACTTTGAATGTAAATCACTTATCACAAAAATGGCAATCTGAATCATTTTCCACAAAATTTTGAACCACAGGTACATTTGAACAGTCAACTTTTCAAATTCTAGTAAAGGAAGTTTAATAATGCACAAAGAAGCAAAATCCAAAAATATACATATTCAAGTGCCATGATTATACCCATGAATTTCCATCATCAGTATCACAAAATCTCTGTTTAAAGTGATACCTGAACCACAAACTTTGTATATGGTCCTGAGGTACTGTTTAGAAATGAGGGTGTAAGATTTCAATGAGATGGTCAAGACAGAGTGGTGCAAAACAATATGCACAGCTCACCAAGCAACATTTCCACATGCAAAGGCACTTTTGCATTTAAGCAGTCAGTGCTAATTACATTTTAAAATGATTTCTATAAGTAATTCATTGTCATAACCTGTCTTGTTTTTAATCAAAATCCTAATACATTTTGGGTGTAGATAGTTTTATGCTCACTTTGACTTGAATTTTACTGTCGTTTGGGAAATGCTAGTCTCGTACTACTGGAACAACTAACTGGAGTACACACTTTTCCCCTCTTCAGCCTCGCTATACCTACTTAGTATAGCTTCATACATTTCTGCATACTTCTCATTGTATTTTTGAGTTATACTGTATAGCATGTTTGCTAACTCCATATCCTTGACTCTAATTGACTCATATATGGCATGTCATAACTTGCCTATATTATTTTGGCAGCATCCATGGGATTGTTTGGCTTATGTTGTGAATCTACATTGTTAACACTAAGAGCAACCAAACTCTGCAAGAGAAGTACCTCTACTGCTAACCTGTTCACACAACTACAATTCTTGTCAATGCATGTATGTACAATGCTGCGCTGTCAAATGGTACTAGAAAACAATTGCCAAATTGAATGGATAAGACTCAGATAACGGATTATGATAACAATGTACAGGAACTCCGATACATAAAGAACATTAGAATGGGTAGCCTACTCATTTACATGCTCCAGGGGTTTGAATTATAATGTAGGTACACATTCTTGTCCATCTTAATCAAAGGAAGCTTAGGGAGATATTCATGTTCTGCTGTCTCCAATAGAAATAATTGCACATAGGGCATGTACAAATTGTGTGTGTGTGTGTATACATATATATATATATATATGTTATTATTGTTGTATTGTTGTGACATGTCCAAAATCACACTGTGATGATCATTAAGGACAAAATAAATGTTGACCACCAGTGCAGAGTACACTATTGACAATTGTGCATAATGACATACTTTTAATTATGTTTAACACTATGCAACAGTAATATTATAGCCTATTTACTTTTTTACACCAAATGAACTAATCATACCTGTCTCTCTGCTTATTGATGCAATTAAGTTTCATAGGGGTGTTCCAACTGGACACTCAAGTAGAGGTTCATTATAGGTTCCAACCTTCTCTGCATACAATGCAGCTCTCCTCATTATGTCATCCAGCATCCTCCACAACATTGCATATGTTACAGCAGCACTTGCTGTTCTAAATCTCTTAATGAGCTCATCTCTGTCACTAGGTATAACATGGTAAACATAATCTCCACTGTAACCCCATAGAAAGCAGTATGAATGTAAGATGCAGCGCCATTCTTTCCATCTACCAGGTTATTTCCTATTCAAATAAGCCTCAGGCCTCTAGTGCTATGTGGGAAGACATTCCTACTGAAAGAGTATGTTGCAACAAATGTCCATTCTCTAATAAATTATGTTTGTTCTTCTAGTAACATTTCATACCTTCAATATTTGATATCCATGTTATTCCCCACAGATATACAATTTGTACACCTGGCTTTGTCATCACATGCACAATAATAGTACAACTACGTATATACAGGCGTATTAAATATAGTTGTCATAATATAATATGTGCTAAATATTTGAGTTAAGAAAATGATCTGTGCTATAAAATTTACGTGTTAACAATTATGCATTTTAGATTTAAAATTTTCTCCTGGCATAGTTTTAAACATGGGTATCTTATTATATAAAATTATTCCTTTATGGGATACAGTTGGCAGTTCTATTAAGTAGGTGACACTGCACTTGTATTGCCTCAGTTATTCGAGTATCATAGACATGATTGTAATGCACCAATAATGAAGCAATTTTAATCATGTGGTTTTCAAAGTTATCTCTGTGTCCACCTTTTATGACGGTAGAGTAGTGCCCTTTTCTGACCATATAAGCCTCTACAGTATGCACAGTTGAGCCACCCATTCTTTTGTTGTGCATCTATCTGAGCATGTTTTCATGAACTCTTGAGAGTTCCAAGTCAGGTGCATCTCTGATTAGTGAAAAACAAATTCTGTATCCTCCAGAGGGAGCTATTCTACAATCCAACACAATACAGTGCATATCTATCTCATATGAATTTGAAAGTCATACTATGAGTCTCCATAAAGAATAAGACATGCATATTATTTAGAACTAAATTATTATTCTGACTAGTACTTTTCTACATTTTAATTGTAATCTCTGAAGTAGCTTCTTTCCAGTATGACATTAATTTATTTAATTGAAAGCTTTATGAGTCTCCATAAAGAATAAGACATGCGTATTATTTAGAACTAAATTATCATTCTGACTAGTACTTTTCTACATTTTTATTGTAATCTCTGAAGTAGCTTCTTTCCAGTATGACATTAATTTATTTAATTGAAAGCTTTTGTTCCACTTCTTTCTACAAATCAACCTTTTTTGGCTGAATACTTTTTAATTTTCAAAAAAAAAAAATGTTTACTCCAACCCAATCTGATGCATATCTGCACAGTACATTAGACTTGGGCAACTTCAGAGTTATGCAGTACTGCAAACATCTCAAACATTTTTTCTCCTTTTTTAAAATATTTTAATATTACAGTACATACTTTAAACTTGAATGACTACTAAATTTGAAAGTGAATTTTATGTGAGACACTGCAGTCAAGAGTTCTGTATAAATATCTTTTCTAAAATTTTTTAGTTTGCCTCGGGATGAGTTGAGGAAAATTTGCTTATAAACAGCTTGAGGTAAGCAGTCCTTTTTGTATAATTACGAAACCTTATAGCTATACATATATGCCTAAATCAACAATAGTTTTATATGTTCACTTGGTTGAAAACATCACAGTTAAAGAACTGTCACCTGAATAGTCAGTCTTAATAAATATGTCATAATAGTAAATGTACTAGAATATAAGTAATTTGTTAAAATTTCTAAAGATATTTTCAGTAAATCCACTTATTCTCCAATACATTGATATATCATTCTATTCTCATTCCTTGAGAAATATATTTGCCTTCCTCTTTGTTTTTAAATATTTATTTTCATTTACAAATATAACAATGTTCACTGCTGAACACCACTACCTTATACACACTAGCTGGGGAAGCAGAGGAGAAGATCATATGGCTTTCTATTGTAAAATATTTGGGATTTTTCCAGGAAATATTCCCTACTTTATAAAATATGTTATACAGCATCAGCTATGAGGCTATCTAATGCATCAACAGTAGAAGCATTTTGTTACATACTAGGGGTTTTATAAGCTAAATCAAACAGCATTTTTGAAGGGTACAGTTATGCATTGCATAGAAAGAGAGAAAGAAATAAAGCTCTCATTTATCTTATTCCCAGTAGTTTTATCACAACTAATATTTTAAGTGAGCATTGGATTTCTCTGTGTTTAGAAGAAATGTTAACTTTAATAACTTCATAAATAAAACACAAATCATGTACATAGTAAATAGGCTTATCAGTTGCATTCATCTTAAAATTTTGTCAGTTTTGCATTATTCACTTTCAGTAAAATTATATTTTTTAAGTTGTAAGGGAAGCTATGCTGCATCCAAATATCATATCTTTAAGCTGTGTAACACTGATTGAAGCAGTTAAAAGCTTACTGCAATTGTGCTGCCAGGGATTCATGCTGATTTGAAACTGTAACAGCTTGCTAGTAAGTCTTTTAATTTGCCAAATATTATTATTTTAGTCATTAATTAAGAAAATTTGTTTGTAATTGTACATAGATCAAGGTTTTGGAACTGTTATGATTAAGACTTGGAAGTTGACCTAAAAATTATTGAAACTTGACCTGTATAATGACCATAAATTGACAAAAACATGGTCTAAAATTACTGAAGGATGACCTATAAAGTCACGTTAAAGTAATGAAAATATGACATAAGATGTAAACAAAAATTATTTAGAGAGCTGTAGATATACATTATTCAGCATTACAGTAAAGAGCCATAGATATCCATCCATGGATTCTCAAACTTTAAGGATCACCCATTGTCCTGAAGAACATTTTTGTATATTGAAAGACTTATTTCCATTGCAACTGAACTGATGTCATGGGCATGGCTGAAATAGGTTTCCTTACGAAAAGTGTTCCAGAAATATATCTAAATTGAAATTTTCACCTTGCAGATTTTATTGACTTTATAAATTAATAATCAACTTATTTTTGCAGCATATTTTTTAACATTCTTGCTAATATTTTGGCCAATATTTCTTGAAAAATTACCCAAATGCTGTTTTTCATTATGTATCTCCTCAAGAATTGATGCATCCTCTTGTCTGTTTTTTGTAGCCCATTATCAGTGTTTTCAGAATTCGAAAGTTACTGTTAATACATGGCAAACTTTTCAGGCCAAAATCAACCAATGAATTCTGAAAAACTACTATTGCTACAGCACTTTTGGTGTAAAAATCTCAATCACTAATTTCACTGCATAAAATTTGTTAAATAATGTAACAGCATCAAAGTCAAAATGATCAAGTTAGATGTAATATCACATGAGCTATTGCATTACCTCATGGTTGAGGAATTACTACTTCAATTTTTCTGCAATGTTGGAAAAGTCTACTCTGATGGTGATACAGGAAAAAATGCAACAGAAGAATGAAACTTTCCTAAATAATGAGCAGTATACAAGGAAATGCTGAAGAATGCCAACAAATGCAACATAAAATTAAGCCATTTTCATCCATCTTGAGACAAAAAAATATACAGAGTGACACATAGGAACTAGACATATTTTAAATGAACAGTACCCAGTTGATTTTCAAGGAAAACTGATTTCATTTTTACCAAATTAAAGAACAATTTATATCATTTCATTTAGCATAGTTAGATGTGAAAAATTGTCACTCAGGTGGCAGCCATGTTTTTGAATACAGATTTCAGGTTGCCAGAAAGCATTCATAGCTCTGCTTAACATCACTTGGTCAATTGCATGCACCTCTTCTGTAATGGCATTATTGTATGGAGTTTGTGGCCATAGTCACGTTCTTTTAAATGTTCCCCAGAGGAAAAAATCACAAGAAGATATGTCTGGGGATCTTGGCAGTTATGGAACTTCACCAGAACGCAGATGTTTCTCACAACTTCCATTAACCGGCTTTGCCGGTATATGCCGTAGCACCATCCTGATGGAAAAAACATTGCTAATGTCTAATCGTCGTCTCCACAGTTTCGGTCAAAAAAACATTTCCAGCATGTGGGTGTATCATCCTCCTGAGGTCACAGTGACTGTTTTGCCATTCTCCTGAGAAAAAAAAAACAGTACGGCCCAATTACTCCAAAAGGGACAAGAGCATACTAAACTGACATGCTCAGAGTGGAGAGGTGTTTCATGGATATTCTGAGGTTGATTAAGGGGGGGGGGGGGGGGCGGTAACAGAAATTTTGTTTGTTTAGTGCACCATTCAAGTGAAAATGAGCTTCATTGCTCAGCATCACTACTGCATTTGAGTACTCTTCCATAATCACTTGCATAAGCACAACAAAATCTTCTCGAGCTGCTGAATGACCAACATCTAACCATAAAATTCTTCACACACTTTCACGTTTCAGCTGTAATTCACGTGCATGTTGATGTGCGCATTGAGTGGGGCTCCAAAAGAGTGCCCCCTCTAATTCTGCCTATGTTTTCAGGCATCCTCACAGTTCATACATCACCTGGGGGCTTCTTCCTCATGATGCTTCCTGTTGGTCCATAGGACTTAACCTATCTCAGCATCACATTTTGGCTTGGAACTGTGCCATTCCAACCAATATTGAAGTGGCTGATGAAAGATTCGATGGTTGTGTTAACAGACTCACCATTTAGCACGGTCCACTGATCTATAACTACTGAAATGGTATGCTATGCCGAGGAGAATGACTACTCTCCCCTCCCTCTTCCACTCCTACCAGCCTAGTATAGGCCATTTAAAAAATGTCTGGTTCCTATGTGTCACCCTGTATGTCACATCTGGCATTTTCTGTGATGTTTCAGAAAAAAGATGGCATTTCATCAACTTCTGAGCCCTTCTTGTGATTAAGATGAAGATTCCACTGCATTAAAAAGGGTTAAAGATTCTTTCTAATGTAACTTACCATACTTTGTAAACTATACTTAATGGTGTTAATTAATTGTTCCTTCCACACCAGCCGTGTGTAGGGCAAGAGTTGGAATTCTTAATGACCTTTGCTTACATTTGATTGGTCCATAGAACTATAGAATTCCACAAGGATCAGAGTGCTCACAGTTTTCATACTTATGACATTGCCAATTCAAAACAACAGTGCTTTATTATTTACAAAATCTGACCATTTTTTATCATCACACACAGAGGATATGTATTATTTGTCTCAGTACCTGGTGTTAATGTTCAGGAAATGGCAGCTATGAGCATATTAGCTATCACTATATAACAAATGTGTTATTTTATTATGATAGATTCACGCGCACACACATACCCACAATTAAGTTGGTGATTTCTACTGGCAGCACCCTGCAGTAAGATGGTAATATATAATTACTTGTACATTTTATGTGAATAGTGTCAAAACTGCTGTTTTTGCCCATTCATAGTATAATCTTAGCACTGCTACAAGCCGACACTGCTGGATGCAGTGGTTAAAGTGAGCTTATGGGAATTTGCAGGCAGGGAAATTTAAATTTAAAATAAATCTACTTTAATCGGTAAAGAGCTGTTTAATTGTAAAATTTTGAACTAATCAAAAAGTATTTAAAAAAAAAAAAAAAAATTCTTATTACATGTTTACAAAAAGATTTTTCAAGACCTTAGGATAGTATGCAACTGATGTCTCGTCTTTTTTTTTTTATTTATTTATTTTTTTCCTCAAAGCATTCAGCATTGTTCTTGCTCTATTTGTATTATAAGCACTAATTCTGTAAACTTTTGACAATTTAGTTCAAAATTAAAAAACAGCAATACACATCTACAACTATAATGAATGTTCCTAACTGTATTCTGTTTATGTTCGTATTCTCATACAAATGTTTTTAAACATTGATCTCCTAGATACAGAGAGAGTATTGGAAATTATGCAAGATTGAATAGAATCATATATTACTTATGAGTAATGTTACATAATTTCACATAGTTTATGTATATTATGGAATTCTAAAATAATTCTATAATAATACTTCAGAGAATAAAACAAGTCATAAATTCATCTATTTAATTTTTGCTATAGTTTAAAGTCATATAGCGCTTCATCTTGAGGTTAGCATTTTGATATCAAATATAATTTGGAAACATTTTGTAATATCAGGAATGTTCTACTTTCATTATTGTCATCATAGATAGCTAATTTAATTTGTTAACATTATTATGGGAGCAAAATAGATATACTTATGTTACAAATAAGATAAATATAATACATCTTTCATATAATGTTCATTCGTGGATAGCATTTTTGTGATAATGTAAAAGAAGTTTTTATATATAAAGTTTTGAAAAATACTGTTAATTTGATGGTGAACTGTTGTTACTCATACAGTCAAATAACACTTTTTTTTGCCTTGTATAATTTTTTTCTCTCTTCTTTGCTGTGAAAATACATGCAGAAGGTAAAATCCTATAGCCAAGGCTCAAATGAGAAAATGTTTAAATAAAATATGTTTAATACTAGTGTATGCATATATAGAGAAACATTCCAATATTTTGAGCATTATATAAGAATTTATGGTATTTTTATTGTTATTATGTATTATTTATATTACTATTACAACAAGTTTAATTTTTGTTGGATAAACTCTTTAAACATTTATCAAGTAAAAAGATACCCCGTATCTATTTATTTCAAAAGCATCACCCTCTGTGTCATTATTATCAATTGGGGTGAATAGTAGTCAGAATATGGATGTTTTTCTTTACTTCCAAATAATATTGAATGCAATGTGCTGAATAGGTATATTTTATGTTCCTATGAGACAGGTTTGACATAAGCATATTGTGTATATGTTAAATGGCAGCTTCTTCAGTGGAAATCATACATAGCTTTTTGTAAGGAAAATTTGTTTTTTATTTTCAGTTAGATTTTGTAATACACAGATGGTATGAGCTTTATGGTTAATTTATTGTTTTACACTGCTTAATTTTATATCCATCCCAAAAATCTGGGAATGAAAATAACTTTGTACTCCTATAAACAAATAAAAAACTGAAAATAATTAGTGTGAGCCATCTAAATTCAGAACACGTATCATTTGCAGAGCTTTTATATGATTTTTAAAACTGCAATGAATATAAGATTAGTTTAAACTCAGATAAGCAGCATACTACCAACATTTGCCTATCATCTGCATGATTAAATTTGAAAGAGCAAAGCATAAGCACTAAAAATGCCTTACTTCTCCTTCAAGCCTTATCCATTAAATATAAGAAATATTGTATAATTCTCTTTCTTTGGTTATAATTTTTGTTTTATTATTTAATGGCTATTTGAGAACAAATGAGATTGGAACCTCCTCCAGAATATTGCATATATGCACGTGTAGACTCAGTGCTCCAACACTTCAATTTTATGCAATTTTCATGGCTCAGTTTTATAGTGATTTATTCCCACTTTGTACATGTACATACACATTGTGGTAATAGTTTTTCTCATGAGAACCAAAGGTTAAGAAAAATTGAAAGTATGCTGCAGTGTATATAGTTTTGGATGCAAGTGTTTCAGCTTCTGTTTTAAAGATTTTGCTTTTATATTTTACACTAGTAAAAACGTGTTAATTATTTGATGAATAAAAAAAAAACAAATCTTTGACATTTCTTTAGTTAGCATGTATGTTTCATATTGAAAATGATAAGTGACTGGCTTGAGATGCAACAATCAGTTACATTCTAGATTTGAAATGTTGATGCTGACATTTTCAGAGCTTTCTGTTCCCATTTGGGAGATATCTATGCAATGCTGTAAGATAGTGAATAATTTTTTCAGAAGTCAGTTACTTGAAGTTGTTTTCAATGTTAGCAGTTTTGTTTTGAACATAGTTTCCAGGTTGAGCAGCTCACCCCTCCCCCTTCTCTTTTAAGTAAAACCAGAGAGAGAGAAATCTAGCAAGCTTGGGAATAAATGAATGTCTTCTCAATGTGCTATTAATTGCTGAGTGAAAGTAATGTCCTTATTATGAGGTATTTTTTATGCTAATCACCCCTTATTACTGATGTAGGTGATAAAAAAACATAAAAAGTCTAGAAAAGTTGGTAGTTCTTTCAAGCTACATTTGGATAATAGAATTGTAAAAGTATTACCATCAACAGGGGTGGTTGGCCCACTTTCTGCTATATTTAGTGTTTCTATAGTTTAAAATTATACTAGGAAAATTTTATAAAACTTAGGGTATATAGACAAATGTCACTCCTTTCTAAGCTCAAAATTTCTTCTATGCCTATTTTGTTGATTATAGGATAATATTGAAATTTAATTCTCTAAATATTAACTGCTTCTTGAATCAGCCACTAAATGTATACTTACCAGATTTTTGTCATTTCTCTTGCCAATGAGAGTGTAAAAGTTGCAAGCTAGTATTTCATCCAAACAATAACAAGCCAAAACAAACTTGTACTGCATCTAGTGGATTCATCTTGAAATTGAAGTAGTTGTTTCAGTGTGCCCTAAACATGTCCTATAACATTTAAGAACTCACACAATCCATTCCCACATATATTGAGGGGGAAAAATGTAATTCAAATTATTACAGAACAATCTCATCCGCCCAGGATCAATCTCACCCTGGTTGATAATCAAATTCAATGGAAATATTCTGACAAACTTACAAGTACTGAATAGAGAACAAGTGCTATGCAGTGGAATTAAGAAACATGATATTTAAGTTCAAAACTTGCAAATATGCATAGAAGCTTGTAACAGTGATGTGATTAAATAAAAAATAAAAGAATTTGAGTCGGTTTTTGTAACACAAACATCACTTATTTTTACTTACTGGGGACCGGTTTCGGGTAACAGTTGTTCCCATTTTCAACCCTTAATTCCGACTAAATCTTTCTTCGTTGGCGACGATGGGGGTGGTGGTGTATTAACTGTGGAGAGGCATCTGTTGCTGGATCTATGAACTTCCAGAGGTTGCTGTAAGGTGGCAAATCAAAATTCACGATATGGCTCTTTTTCTTCATGATGTAGATCTTCTCCCAGACATCTAATTCTGTGGGTTTATAAGCTGGTTTTAATAGTTTTATATTTGGTGTGATTTTGTGTCCTGATGTCCAAAAATGAAAGGCAACTGCTGATTTTTCTATTTGTTTGTATTTTAGGTTTCTCATGTGTTCCTTTAATCTGGTCTCCAAACTTCTCTTTGTCCTTCCGATATACACCAGATTACAGTCTGAGCATTTAATTTCATAAATTCCCAGTTTTTTGCCTGCAGGGATAGGGTCTTTTAAATTTCTGCACAGCAGTTTCTGAATGCTGTAGTTTTTTGGAGCTAAGGTGATGTTATAATTCTTGAATATTTTCTGAAGTTTGTTGTGTGCCCAAGGATGATAGGTGAATTTTCTGAATTGAGTTTGGTCACTGGGGTTCTGTAGGGTGGTTGTGTGTGTTATGCGATTCAGTTTTTTGTATTTATGTATTCTTTTGTCTACTGCACTTTTTTGGAAACCGTTGTTGGTAGCTGTTTGGAGTATCTGTTGGTATTCTTTTTGGTATTCATTCTTCTCCATGGGAATGTGTACTAGTCTATATGCTAAACTGTTCAGGACTGCATATTTGTGTGTTGTAGGGTTGTAGCTATCAAACCTTATGTGGTTATCTGTATTGGTGGATTTCCTATATATTCCAAATGTCAGGCTATGTTCTTTTGTTCTTATTATTCTGATGTCTAGGAATGGCAGGACTCCTTCCTGTTCGGTCTCAATAGTGAACTGAATGGACTTGTTTTGCAAGTTAAGAAGTTTGAGTGCATCGTTTACGAGTTTTTCTGGAACTATGGCAATGATGTCATCTACATACCTATACCATTTTTTGTATATATGTGGGAATGAGTCAGTGATGTGTATTTCAAAATTACTCATGTATAGGTCGGCTAGGAATGGTGATAGAGGATTCCCCATTACAAGTCCTGTTGTTTGTTGGTAGCATTTATTCTGGAATGTGAAGTGGTTCTGTTTTATACATAAATTGGTTAACTGGACAAGATCTTCTATTTCTTCTGTTGGTATGTTTATGCTTTGTAGCCAGGTTTTCAGAGGTTTTTGTAGTTCGTCTATGGGTATGCTGGGGAATAGGGAGGTGACATCAAAGGATACTATCTTATCCTTAGGTGAAACACTGAAATCTTTCAGGTGACTAATCAGGTCCAATGAGTTTTATACACTTTTACTTTTGAATTTTGGGAAGGAGTTGAATTTTTGTGTGAGCCATTTGGAGAGTTTATATGTGGGTGCATTGATATTATCTACTATGGGTCTCATTTTGTTGCCAGGTTTGTGTGTTTTTGGTAGGGCATACAGTCTGGGTAAGGTTGGTAAATCTGGTTTTAATTTGAATTTCTCTTTTTCTGTTATGGTTTTGCAATTTGCTTAAGTTTCTTGTAAAATCTTTATGCTTTTATTTAGTGGATTGGATATTTCTCGACATTCCGGATTGTTTAGCAAGGATTCTATTCTTTGGTTGTAGTCTTCTTGGTCCAGTATTACTATTTGGTTGCCTTTGTCTGATTTTGTGTAAACAACTGGTTTTTGAGTTAAGGATTTTATGATTTTTTGTTGAGGATTTTTTCTTTTTATTCTTGTATATACTTGGTTCAAAATTGGTTCACATTGCTTCTTAATTGCTTTTTGGTCAATTTCTTTTAGGTGGCTTGTGGCTATTTCTATATCTGCTACTAAGTTTTTTGTTTTTTTACAATAATCTACACACGTTTTTAGGCCTTTGTTGAGAATGGCTAACTGAGATTTGTTGAAAATTTCGTTTTTAGATAAGTTTATAACATGGTTTTCGGGAGGTCTCTTGTGTCTGATTGGTCTATTTTTATTCTGCATTTTGCAAAGATTTTGCAGAGACCTCCCGAAAACCATGTAACCATGAGTAATTTTGAAATACACATCACTGACTCATTCCCACATATATACAAAAAATGGTATAGGTATGTAGATGACATCATTGCCATAGTTCCAGAAAAACTCGTAAACGATGCACTCAAACTTCTTAACTTGCAAAACAAGTCCATTCAGTTCACTATTGAGACCGAACAGGAAGGAGTCCTGCCATTCCTAGACATTAGAATAATAAGAACAAAAGAACATAGCCTGACATTTGGAATATATAGGAAATCCACCAATACAGATAACCACATAAAGTTTGATAGCTACAACCCTACAACACACAAATATGCAGTCCTGAACAGTTTAACATATAGACTAGTACACATTCCCATGGAGAAGAATGAATACCAAAAAGAATACCAACAGATACTCCAAACAGCTACCAACAACGGTTTCCAAAAAAGTGCAGTAGACAAAAGAATACATAAATACAAAAAACTGAATTGCATAACAAACACAACCACCCTACAGAACCCCAGTGACCAAACTCAATTCAGAAAATTCACCTATCATCCTTGGGCACACAACAAACTTCAGAAAATATTCAAGAATTATAACATCACCTTAGCTCCAAAAAACAACTACAGCATTCAGAAACTGCTGTGCAGAAATTTAAAAGACCCTATCTCTGCAGGCAAAAAACCGGGAATTTATGAAATTAAATGCTCAGACTGTAATCTGGTGTATATCGGAAGGACAAAGAGAAGTTTGGAGACCAGATTAAAGGAACACATGAGAAACCTAAAATACGAACAAATAGAAAAATCAGCAGTTGTCTTTCATTTTTGGACATCAGGACACGAAATCACACCAAATATAAAACTATTAAAACCAGCTTATAAACCCACAGAATTAGATGTCTGGGAGAAGATCTACATCATGAAGAAAAAGAGCCATATCGTGAATTTTGATTTGCCACCTTACAGCAACCTCTGGAAGTTCATAGATCCAGCAACAGATGCCTCTCCACAGTTAATACACCACCACCCCCATCGTCGCAAACGAAGAAAGATTTAGTCGGAATTAAGGGTTGAAAATGGGAACAACTGTTACCCGAAACCGGTCCCCAGTAAGTAAAAATAAGTGATGTTTGTGTTACAAAAACTGACTCAAATTCTTTTATTTTTTATGATATTTAAGTTTTGCTTCATGCGGTGCTAGTTAAAAATTGAATACCTGAACCAACACAGAAATTGTTAATCTTTTATTAATTTTTCCTTCTCTATTATTGCAATTTAAAATTTTGTTTTGCATTTTTTATGTAGAGTAGCAGGTGGGGAACTTGTCAATATGTCAAACTTAAAGAGCCATAAGATGACTATGCTTTCTGTAAAAATACAAAATTCTTGCTTTTGAAGTACCTAGTAAACATGTTGTTGCAAGTGTCATATCAGAAACCTGTTCAACACAATAGAGTTATTTCCTTTTATCTGACATGAACTTGTCATATTTAATTACCACATATAAATTCCACCGTTCTAAACCAGAAATGAACCTTTAACTTTGGGCACAGATATATAGTTCTCAAAAACTGCCCAAAACATTCCAATTGCTAATTCAAAAACTGCCCAAAACATTCCAATTGCAAATTCAGAGGCAAGTGATACAGAGCTGCATTATTTTTTACAGAATGGTATTGCATCTGACCCCAATTTAGATGTTAATGCACAAAATCAAAAAGATTTATTTAGCATATGAAATGAAGTCTGAAGCAGCATTTTTGTTTTCACCTTTCAGCTTCCTGATATTTCTATACATTCTTCAGTTCTTTATAGATGGTGCCAGAGTACTTATTATTCTGTCTCTAATAATGTTTAAAGCTATTAGCATTGAAATGCAGAGTATTCCAACCATGAGGAGCTAGGGAGCAACATTTATGCATGCTAGCACTGCAAGGTGCTATCTTCTGTTTAAATTAGATTTGCCAGATTTTTAGAATGACAATACAGGACACTCATTCTACCACCAATTTTGACGGTACTGTAAATTCAAATTGGAAAAAAAAAAATAACATCATTAAACATTTTTGTACTCTTTGTTAAAATTTCAATGCAAGGTGAAATATAACATTCAAAACAATATACCTATAATATAATATTGGTTTAGTCATCTGTCAATTATGATGGAGTTTCATACTTGCAACTTTCTCTTGCATTCAAAAACTTTCACCATGCTTAATACTGCTATAAACATTGACAAACCAAGCAGTAATTGAGCACAATTTTAATGTTACTCTTTATTATTAAATTCAAATATTACTCTTTTCAGTGTCCCATTTTTTTTTTGTTCAAAGCAGCCTTTTGTTATCACTGATGGTGTTGTTGCACAAGTGAAAACAAATGGTTCACAATACGAATGCTTTGTGTATGTGCTGGCCTATATCTTTATAACAAGCTACCTGAATACATACAAAATATTGAATCCCCACAAAAATTTAAAACATTATTGTTAAACTTCTTAAAAGATTACAGCTTTTATAGAGTACATTAATTTTTAAATTTGTAATTATTGTAACACTGAACATCACACTTGATGTAACTTGTAAATAATGTACATATTTTCTGATGTATCCAATAACATATATGTTTCCATGGATCATAAATAAATGAATGAAAAATTGACCCAACACATATAAAAGCACACTAAACACAATACTTTACACTCAACTGGACTCACGACAGACAATTCTCCCTGTTTGCTTCAAGTTGCAGAAGCCGTAAGTTCTTGGAATCCAGAGAGAGGATAGATCCAGCCTTGCTAACTAATTCAACAACATTCAGGTACCATTACCTGATTACACAAGGTAACCAAACACAACCACAACTTTCTGAACATCTTCCCTTCTCTCTTACCGTTTTCCTGGTAACACTGCAACATGACTTGGCCACATGATCTCATGATGTGGCCATGCATACCACCTCACTACAGTATAAAAATATGATCAGTAGGTGCTTGTGTTGTAGTATTGAATGAATATGTGTGCATTTCAAAATGCAAGCTTTATGCATTGAATGAAATATAGGATTTTTCCTCTCTGTATGCCGGTAACATGGGACATAGGTTTTCTTCCTCAAATAAGGGAAATACCATACAATACAGGATGTCTGGCAAGTCTAGTTTAAATACATATGGCTAGTTCAATTATATACTACTTTAGTATTCCTGTGAGTTGCACTTGAATGTTGATGTGAGAATGTGTTAATGGCTTACCAAAATAAAGATGGTAAAGAGCTCAAAGCAAAGTTATATCAAACAATATAAAATTAGGTGAAAATCACAAAAGAGCAACCTAATGAATCCTCTGACCTGCCCTAAAGAAAAAGCTGTACATTATACAGGAGTATCCACTTCTTTGGTTACAACTCGCCACCACTAGGAAAAAGACAAGAGAGCAAGAAGGTTCCTTATCTGCTTTGCATACACCTAAAAATATTGACAAAAACCAAATAACCAAAATGTCACTTATTATTTACATCCAAGAGTTCCATGCTGTAGAAAATTATTATCTACATGACAAAAGCAATTGCTGACCAAACAAGAAATAAAAGACAACAAACAATTCCTTTGTCTGTTGAAACATTCAATTTAATTTTGTTTTGTTCATATGCACTAATTACATTGAATACGTCAACAATTTCATAAATATATACAGTATTAGAGACATTTTTCACCAATTTCAATACAAAGGTTTAACATAAAGGTTTTACAAAGTTTGTATATGCTAGTTTTAATTTAATGAATTCTTTCATTTTAATCTTGTACTTTTAAATACAATTAAAGGACATGCTATAATATAACCTATTTACATTATACACAGAATTATTACATATATTTTCCATATTTACATTTCTCTGTACTAAAGCATGCTTTTTCAATTATATACTTTTTCATAGTTTTCATCATTACTTCTGTTTGGTTTATGCTTTTATTTTGTTTGGTAGTCTATTAAATAAATCCCTTCCTATAATACCTACTGCGTGAATATTCAGTGTTCCTCTTAGTGTTATTCTGTTGTAGTCATCATTATTTCTCAAACTATAAGTGTGTATATTGCAATTCCTTTGGTGTCTTTTACGTACAATAGCTTTTATGTTTTCATATAAATATATGCAGGCCCGAATTTAGGACTTCTGACATCCCTGGGCAAAAAAAAAAAAAAACATTTGCTGCCCCCCCCCCCCAACTTGCAATACATATATTACTTAAATATTCACAACATAGAGAATGGTTTCACTAGTTTGGATACTTAAGTATGAGTGGCAAACACCATAAGTGAGTGTATTAAAATTTAGATAGAAACATCTTAGTAGATAGAACTTACACTAAAGAGGCATCACCCCATATTAGATGTCAAAACATATACTGTTTAATTAACAAGAGGCTTCCTCCTTGCTCGTGTCATTTGCAAACAAGTTCATTAGTTTATCATAGTCCATTTTCACTGTTAAGTCGGATTCAATTGCAAGGACACCAAGCTAACTAAGACGATCCTTCACTTGTGATGTTCTTAAATAATTATTTATGCGTCTCAGAGCAGAAAATGATCTCTCAGTTGAGCAGTTGGAAGCAGAAGTGCTTAAGTATATTTGTAGAGCTATGTTTAAGTTTGGGTAAACACTCTCTAGACAGTTACCTTTTAACATCTTGCACAGCTGTGTAAGAGAGTGTGACGCATTTTCATTCTTTTCTGTGCAGCTTTCCAGTAATTTTGCCGCCTTGGGCAGTTGCCCGGTTTGCCCTGCTGTAAATATGGTCCTGCATATATGCATGGAACAGTTAAAATTTTAATTCTTTAAACAAGGTTCTACATGTTTGTCTATTACTTATTTTACTGATTATTCTGATGGTTATTTTCGGTAGTTTAAGCACTTTTCCCATTTCTCTTTGGGTAATATTTCCCCATAGCGTAATACCATAGCTATATTTAAGAATATAAATGCATAATAAACCTGTGTCATTGTTTTACCATCCATTGTATTTTTAATCTGTGTCTTGGTAATGTGTGCTACATGGGATTTCCAGCCTAAATTTCTATCAATTATCATTCCAAGAAAATTTGTACAATTTACTTTGGTTGCACTTTCACCCTCTATGTTTAATTTGGTCTTATCTGAATTGCAGTTTCCTATTTGAAAATGCATTCTGTCTTTTTTACATTTATTACCATATCTAAGTTAGAGTAGTATTGCTTTATGGTTTCTAAAATTGAGTTTGCCCTATTTTCTACATTTTTAGCTGTCTATTGGCTAATTATAACTCATACACAATTGCTATGCTTTCTCTATTAAAAAGAGAAAGGGTCCTAATTTTGAGCCTTGCGGAACAGTTTTAAAATCTCACTTTATCTTTTCCTTCATACCATCAGCATTTAGATGGTTTATTTCTACACACTTGTGTTCGATTTTCTAAGTATGTGAATAACCAGGCATCTAATTCCACATGTTTCTAATTTGCTAACCAGTGTTTTTGTATCTATAGTCTAATGCTTTTGATAAATCTTTAAAGATAGTGATTACGGATTCACATCCATTTAGAGCTCTTAATTTAGTGTTAGTGGCCCTTTGTATTGCTTTTATTGTAGATTTCTGCTTTTGGAAGCTGTATTACCATTCTGATATAATATTTAGTTTTTTTACATAATTTTCTAATTGTTTTAAATGTAATCTTTCTATTAATTTTAAGAAGGCAGAGCACAGGGTACTTGGACTATAGTTTTCTACGTCTTTTCTATTTTCCATTTGTTTATATATTGGTGTAACCACAACTCTTTTTAATGATTTCGGAAAAGTTCCTTGCATTAGTGATGCATTTATAATGTGCATAATTTTGTTATTGCTTGATTGTTTATTTAAGTTTAGCAATGTTGTTATATTTAAATAGTGCTCTTTGAAGACACAGCAAATTTTATTTGGGTCTTTGATTTCTTTTATAATGCTTTGTATCGCTATATTTTTGCTATTTTTGTTATTGCCTTGTTTATGAATTTTATTCACAATATTCCATATTGTTTTTGTTTTGTTATCTTTTTTTTTCTTTTTCTTTTTCATTTTCTGTTACCTTTCTAAAAATGTCATTATAATTTTTTATATATTCAATGGATTTGTCATTCATGTTTGGATGTTTTATTGAATACAGACTCTTCATTCGGTTCCATGCAATCTTTATTCCTTTTGTCATCCACTTTTTATGTCCCCTTTGCCACTTTTTATTTTAAAATTTTTATGGGTATCATACAATTCATTCCCTTTTGATAAAGCTATCATACTTTTCATTTACGGTTTCCCTTTCATAAATATTTTTCCAGCTTTGTTGTTGTAGAAAACTCCTTAATTTAAGTTTTTATAATTTATTGACCTTTTATATTCAAACATATTTGGTATTACAATTTTATTTATATTTACTTGTATTTCCTGTTCAAAGTGGTCTACTATTCCTCCTTTTATTACAGTTGATTTCCATGTGGTTTCTTCTAGGTTGATAAAAATATTGTCTATGCACATTCTAGAATTTTTTATAATTCTAATGAGTTCCCCTATACCTACTTTTAAGTTATGACTATCTAATATTCCCATTAATGTTTGTTAAGCTGCACTATGAGTTAATACATTGATGTTTAAATCTCCAATTAGAATTTTAAGCTGGCTTTCTTGCACTGAATTGAACAATTTTTCTGTTCTCAAAAAATAATTTTTTATCTCCAGATGGCGCTCTGTATATACCCCAATAAGTATTATGCTTATTGTTTTTAATTTAATTTCTAATGCTGTAAGTTCATATTGCCATTTCTACTGTGAAATTACTAATCTATTTCTGTGAAATTCATTTCAATTTCTATGTATATGGCTATTCTCCTGCTAGCATGCTCTTGTCTACAGTAGTATGTTCCTAGTGTATAACCCTGATAATTGTTTGCTACTATTTTCTCCTTTTTAAATTATGTTCTGTAAATATCATTATGTTTGGTTCTATATCCTTTATGTTTAGTTCTATCAATGTCGTTTTTTTACTTATAAATTGGACATTTTGATGAAAAAAGCTTAATTCACTCACCACTTTAACCTTTTAGATTGTGTCTTCCTTATATTCTCTGTTACTATTGTTGTTTGTTTCTCTATTTTCCCACCCTCTGAATCCAAAATTAGGCTTTCTGTTCCATGTATATATTTACTACTTTATTAATCATCTGCCCTAAGATTGACGAGCCCTTCCTATTTAAATGCAACCCGGGGTGGTAATTTACATCTAAGAATTTGTTTGTGTTTACATAAACTGCATATAAGGCATCACATCCCATTTTATTTCGTCAATAAGGTCTTTTAAATAATGTTCACTTTACATTCCTTCTTCTCATTACACCATTCCTAACAATTATTGCATGCGGATGATCCTTTATACTTCTGATTGCACTGTACACCTCAGCCATAACATTATTTGGTCCCCATGGTTTTTTTTATATCATTCATGCCTATGTGTAGCACAACTGTTTTAACCTCACTTTTGTTTCTTTTCCCGCCAAGAAAATTTGATGGATATTCGATGTAATTTCTCTTAACACACTCACCTTGACATGTACCCTGTTTAGCACTATATTTTTTATAATTGAGTCACTAAAAACAAGTACACTTTTGCATCTTTGTTCTCCACCTGCTTACTTCCTTGTACACCTGCTACGTCCTTGTCTTCCCGAGCATTTAATTTGGGGTTTACCCATTTGTAGACTGATTTGTTCATAGCTCTTCCTTCTTGGGTTCTTTGCTGCTTCCTGTGTTATGTTTTTTCCAAAGTTTCTTCTTCTAGATGCTCTTCTAAAATGGCAAAGCTGTTTGCTGTAGTGATGTCAGTGCCATTGCTTAGAACACATGCTGTTCATTATTTTGCAATTGTGATGTATGACTCCTTTTCTTCATTTTGTGTGAGCATTTTTCTTTTCAGGCTCTCATTTTTATCCTTCAGAGATATAATTTCTTCTTGTGCCTTTTTTAGATCCTGATTTAGGATACCCATTATGACTTGCAGTGAAGTTATTACTTAGGCCTCACGCGACCTGCTCCCTTTCTCTTCTTCTTTTTTTTTGCTTCTATATGTTGGCCTGTGTTACCTTCTATATTGCTTTGTAGTTCTTCATTTTGTTCTTTTTCACACAATGCATGTACTTTACTATGGGTTATAACACACATGCCGCCATCCTGGAATTGATCTCAAATTGATGTATAATCGATTTTCAGTGAAGTAGGTAGACATAAGATTTACTGTAAGAGACCAGATATTCTCTAGTGTTTATGGTAGATGATAGGATGATGATTTTTTTACTCTTAGATAATTACAATAGGCTTCATCAAAACTAACTTATAACAATAAATACTTTAACAAACTGATTACATTTTATATACATTTTAATCAAAATGTTAAATACAATTGACAGTACAATCTTGCTCTTCTGAAGGCAGTTCCTCTTGAGCTGAAGTGCATCCCTCGGATGAACAGGATCCATGAAACAAACCAATTCATAAGGGCAGTATCTTCAAAAAAATAACTATGGTTCAATGCTATAAAATCAAATGAAGGTGATTTTTATTAATTAATTTACAGATAAGCAGATGGATGGTTTGTTCAAATTCAAACTAAACAATTGGTATAATTTAGTAATTTTAGTACATAAGCTAATGGAAATGATGTATTCATGAATTTCTCAGCAGGATAAAGCACATAGTTTAGGACTATGCTCTTCATCCTCCTTTCTCAAAATTTAATCTGGTCACTCTGGGTAAGCCAGCAAGAAAAGTGGCACCCTCACATCTCAGTCTCTCTGATGATTGGCCACAACTTCTAGAGTATGGATGTACCACTCAACCATGTCTGACTATGGGTAGAGAGGTATTGTGTGAATCTTGTGCAATCCAAGTCGCTCTGGTATCTCTAATCAGGTTATACTCAAGTTGGTGCCCTGCTCACCGTGCAGCTTCAACAGTACCCCATTCAACAATTGCCTGTGGTGCCATTGTAGTAAAAGCAGGCATTAAACACCATAAAAAAATAGTGCCAAACAGTTATTCTACCAGACAGTTTGCAATGGTCTTTGTCTCCTAGTTAGGGATGGCGTACACCTCTGGCCACTTGATGAAGAAGACACTGGCGACCAACAAATACTTGTTGGCCCATGTCTGACACAGGAAATGGCCCAGCTATGTCGATCACTATGTGTTCAAAAGGTGCTCCCATGTTATACTACTGCATGCAACCCCGGCTCCTGGTCTGTGGGCCATGACTTGTCCCACACACATATGACATTGGTGGCTCCACCTCTTAGCATCTGCCCATAGTCTCAGCCAATAGCACCATTGTGGAGCTTGTTCATGGTTCGGTTACGTCTGAAATGTTCTCCCGAGGTCCCTGCCTGTACTTCCTCCAGGACTTCAGCAACCTTGCTCTGAAGAAGGATCAGCTACTTTCTCTGGGTCTTCCCATTAGGTGACTCCCACGCTCTGAACAATACTCCTTCCTTGGTCACCAATGAGTTCCACTGGGCCCAGTAGGACTTAAACACACTACTCCTGGGTGCGATGTCTTGTCAGCTCACTCCACTCCCTGCCTCCACTTCTATCAAGAGTAGTTCCAAGTAGGTGTCTTATCAGCTGCTTCCTCCTCAGGCCTACGTTATCCCATGCAGGTGCAGGCACTGCCAAAATGATCCAGACAGCTGAAGTGCGCTCTTTCACCTCAGTGCTGGTGCAGTGGCCGCACTCCTCTGGGCAGGGTCATCATGAAAGTACATTCGCATTGCTGTAGCCCCTCCCTTTACAATGTTCTGATGTGAAGTTGTACTCTTGGAATAGGCATGGGGATGAGAGGAGAGGTAATAGTTGAATGTGCCTTGCTCACCCCAAATTCTCTTGCCGAGAGAATGTTGTTTTGATACAATAAGCGCATTAGTGGCTTTGTTCCACCTGCATGGTAGTAATAATTGTACACTGGTATTAACCATTTTGTTTATATTTAACATACCTTGCATGCAATAATTATTACAGCCACCTACTGTGGTTAGGCAAATTACATAATCTTCAAATGTATAACCTTCCTTAATCTTAGGCATGTAATATTCTTATGCTGCCTAATGAATAATGTATTAAATTGTTTCTCTTTTGCAATAAATAAAGCAGTAAGTTCCATTGCTATTTAGCCATAAAATTATTTTAAAACTATTTGATCAACATAATAAATTGTCTGGTTTTAAACTCAATATTCTATAACTTATACATATCTTCTCTCTGGAGATTTCACTCAGGGGTGCATATGACTTATATTTCAGATCGTTATTCTTACATTCTCTCTCCAACCCCAACAGAAATACTTTAAAATATATTTCATATATAGTACTAATAAATATATACAATTATGTGTCAAATCACATTGAATAGAACTAATATGCACTCAGCTTTTTAGATGATTTCAGTTCCAGATATCTAATAAACTGATAAGAAACTAAACCCCTAAAAAGTGGAATTATATCATCCCCTTTTATTTGTTTACAAATACGAGTTCAGAAAGTACATTTTTAAATTGTAACTAAATACCTGTAAGATCAGATCGCCGAAGTTTGCTTTGTTCTTCTGATCATAGTGGCATTTTATAGTGTAACGCTTTATATATGCAAATTGAAATCTGCATATTAAACAGCAAATGTTCCTATTTTTGTAACTTACAAAAAACTCTCCACCACTCTTCTTGAAACAGACATCCCGAGGAAGCCATACTCGCCACTGAATGAGGCATGTCAGAAGCAAAGGTAAAGCTGAACAGCAGTGAAGTGGAGGGATGGCCAGTGATGTGAGGCCAGATCCTTTTGAGCCGATTTACCCATGTCTGAAATGACATTCACATTGTTGTGGTTCCTTCCTTTACAATGTTCTGATGTGAAGTTGTACTCTTGAAGCCTCTGGACCCAACAGGTTGTCTAGCCCTCCAGGTTCTTGAAGCTCAACAGCCAGGTGAGGAAGGAGTGGTCAGTCCTCAGGTGAAATAGCCGACCATACAGGTACCTTTGAGAGTGCTCCAATGCATTCACTACTGCCAGAAGCGCTCGCCGCTTAATGCAGTAGTTCTTTTCTGCCTTGGAAAGCAGTAGTAAGCTATAACATGCTCCTGGCCACCCTGAACCTGGGATAGAATGCCCCCAATGCCGGTATCGCTGGCATCGGCCACAATAAAGTCACTACCTAGTGGAAATCCTAAAATAGACGCACTGCAAAGTGTTGATGTAGGCGCCTGGAACGCACTCTCCCTCTTCTCTCCAAGAGTAAGGCCAATGCTCTTTCACCAGAACAGTGAGGAGTTTTGCGATGTTGGTGAAGCCTCTGACGAACCAGCGGTAATAGAAGCTTAGACCCAGGAAACTTTGCAGCTCTCATTTGTCTTTCAGTCAAGGCCAATATATCATTGCTCGAGCATTCCCCGGGTTCGTGGCCACCCAGGTGGTAAGATCGTATGGCCCAAATAGTTTACTTCCTTGCAGAAGAGTGGGCACCTCTTCGCGTTCAGCTTCAGTTTAGCTGCCTGCAGCCTTTGCAGTGTCTTAGACAGGTTCTCGAAATGGTTTCGAAGTTGAAGCCCACGACGAGATGTCATCCAGATATAGCAAGCAGGTGCCATAAGTCAACCCTTTCATCACTGACACCAAGAGACGCTTAAAGGTTGTTGGCATATTGTAAAGGCATAACTAAAGCACTTGGCGTGTCGAAAATGCGGTATTCTCCTTATCTCTGGAATCTAGGGCCATCTGTCAGTATCCTGATTTTAAGTCCAAGGTCGAGAACCACTGGGCACCAGCAAATGTGTGCAGGGTGTAGTCAATCCTGGGTAAGGGGAAACAGCAAACATAAAATATAATGTTCCAATTTCTTTATGGCATTTTGAGAATAATCGTCGTTGCAAGTAGACTTAAAATTAAATTAATACAAAATCACGTTTTAAAAGTAATAAGTTTAAAGGCAATCAACGCATAGCTTGCCGTTATTCTTCACCAACACTACATCGAAGCATCAAGGGCTTTCGGACTCTTCAGTGATTCCCCTACACCTCATGTCCTCCAGCATGTCCCGTAACTCCGCCTTTTTGCCAGAGGAACATATCTTAGTGGTTGCCGAATAAGTCGGGCGCCTCCGGTGTCGATGTTATGGTGTACTCAGTCACTGCGGCCATATCGCCGAACCCTTTGGTGAAGACAGTCTGGTGTCGGCTAAGTAGACGCCGCATTATCTACAGTTTTGGAGCGGTAAGATGGTTGGCCGCTCTCCAAAAAGTCTTTCAGCCGGGGCCCCAGGTCTTACGACGGTGCTGACTGGAATTATCCGTCACAGGGTAATATACTCGTTGTTGGCTCGCAGTTTCCTAACTCCGTACCGGCCTGGATGTCCTGGACGGTATCCATGTATTCAGTAGCCTCACAGAGACTTCTTCCGGATAAGACAACCATGCCCGGCCAACACATAATCTGTTCAGTTGTGTTTTCTGGTCCAGACCGTTGACTCCAGGTGCGCTTTCACCACCATCTCGCTTTTTTGCGGGCACGACTACATCGTCTCTCAGGATCATCCTACAGATCACCGGATGTTCGTAAGGGCTGCGGTGCGACACCTCGTCTTGGGCGAGTCCCAATATTTTCCGGCCCACGTCGATCGTTGCCTCGTGGCTCATGAGGGCATCCAGTCACAATATCACATCCTGGGCCACCCTCGCAACAAATACCCACAGGTTCACAGTGCCCCGTCCCAATGTCAACTCAAGTAGGGCCTCCTCCAAAGGTAGGATGTTGACGATGCCGTCACTAGTTGGTAGGGACCGACTGGGTTTTTCATGACGGCAAGCCCTTCATTTTGTCAAGTCTATTTACGGTTACGGTTGCACCTGTGTACACTATTATCCGGCACAACTTTCCTTATACCCAGCCGTTTTCGATGAGGCTATCGTCCTCTCTTCTGCCCAAGGTATATTCAAAGGGGTGGTGAGGGCAACCCTGGCGTGCCACTCGCCGCGCCGGTCATTCTTTTCCCCGCCTGATGGTCGGCTAGATGTGGACAGTCCTTTGTTAGCTGACCCAGCTCTCCAATACCCAGCCCACACCACAGAAAGGTCTTGTTTGCCTGTTGTAGCGAGTACTCCTGGTCTTCGAGGTCGTCTTGACTGCTTCCATCCTTAGTGCTACTATTAACACCTCGTGGATGGTCCTGTGCTCACCGAACATAAGGTGCTGTCGTATCTCGGCATCACGCATCCTGTCGGCATAGGAGTAGGCAGCTTCCTGGGACACGTAACTAGGCGGTAAGTTTACCAGGATCTTGTTCACCAGTTGCGCAATCACCAGGACAAATTTCTGCATCGTCTTCCCTGAGTCCCCAGGCTGTTGCAAGCCCAATTTAAGTTGGCTGCGGCAGACTGCAGCAAGGCAATGGTTCCCAAAGCGGTTTTCGAGGACCTCTCAAAAAATCTACGGACATCACCGACGTCGGAACCGTATTCAATACTGTGCCACCCATCCTTGGAGGCTTTCTATCCATTGGGTGGCTTCTTCTTCTTGTAATGAAGATCTATTGTGAGTGGTGACAGTGGAAAACTTCAAAGTTGAATGTTCCATCGAACTTGGGTGGCTTGACGTTTGTTTCAGGTCCTGTCATCTCGACCTTCAGGTCTTTCAGTCTTCTATCATCTTTTCCATCACCATGTTGAGTTCCTTAGCAGGAACTTCTTCCAGGGCATTAAGTCGTGGTCTTTCATTGTTCCACAAAGTTCTTCCACCTTTTCCCCAAAATTTTCCAGTTCCTTTTTCATGCCTGCCAGTTGTTTGTCGATTTTGTTCACTATTTCTTGCTTCGGGTTCTCCATTCCCTATTTCATTTCTGTCTTCATTTCCACCTGCATCTTCTCCATCGTATAATTCACTATCGTTATGTCAATTCTCATCCTGCCCTTTCTGGATTCCACGTAAGCTTTAATTTCATCCATTCCGGTTTTCATTTTGCCCATTATTCTGATTTTCATATCCTTTATTTCTTTGGGTAAAGCTTTCATCATCTCCTCCATCGCTGCGTTATTTCCACTCCTGATATCAGTGCAACAAAAACTTTCTTTTTTCTCCAATAATAACTATTTATCTTTCCACAAACTGATTAAAATCTGCTCACAAGTAATTGTCTTTTGTAACAATTCTGCCAAATAGTTTCTTTTCGACGTTCGTTGCAGCGACAATATAGCTTACTCCGAAATTCCTGTCGAACTCACTCAACTGTGGCATGCGATGCATTCCCAGTGAAAATTGCACACTAAACAGGGCTTCGTTACCACTTTTTACATCTGTTGATCACATCACTGGAAATCTCCAGGAGCTCCTGCATGAGCAGTATAAAACTGTTATTCACAAACTAACACAGACTTAACAAAGCACAGCTTTGACATCCAAAAACCTTCTGAAAGAACATGTGACCACTCACACAAGTGTAACAATCACAGCTGTGATGTCAAAAGAATGTATTGCGGCACAGGTGTTCACTAACGCACATGTGTAACAACGGATGCCAATAATCAACTATTACTTACAAAGCAAGTCATACACACATGTTTGGCAATTACAGCTGCAGGGCATAGTTACAATATTAATTGCAACACAAGGCAAATACTGTGGTCATCAGTAAGCACATGCACATTACTCATTGCTTTTCTTGTATACTCTGTTGTTTCAACTGCATCCCTGTCTATCCACTATTTTGATTGATGAAGTAGGAAAACCAAATCCACGCTAAAATGTGTTGACATCAAATTATTATTTTACAATAAAATTGTAACCACAAGTTTCATTCTAATAATCACATAAATCAATGTTAATGTAAAGACTTCAGTTAATTAATTAAAATACCTGATAATTGTTTAATTAGAAGGCATGATTATCAGTTTTTACAAGTCAAAAATTCACTCAGCTCATTGGTGTGATTATTTAAATGTCTCTTATCTGCAGTCATATACCATTGCTGATTTTCCAGACGCAAGCATTGTTCATTTTTTTTTTTCTCTCCATTTCTCTAGTAAAAAGTAGTTTTGATGGCTTATGTGTCTCTGTCAATAATGTTTCAAATCCTAATGTACCAGCCAGTTTGGATTTCAACATTATGGGGACAGTCAATAAAGCAAATCTGATTTGTAGTACAATTTATCTTTTATATGAACAGTTATGTAATACTAATTCAAGCAAAAAAGTACAACACATTTGCTGCAGCTGTGCCACCACCGCTAATAATAATGATGATGATGATGATGATGATGATAATTAAGAAATAAGTATTATAATAATGTTATATACTTGTACCAATAATATTAATAAATCATTATCATCTTGGGAACTTGGATTATGTATAATGTTTGAGATCGTAATGTTAAACTTGTGTTTTAAAAACACATAAACTGTGCTTCATTTGCCTCCCTTTTTATGCACCATTACCATTTCTTTCCAACATTGGTGAAGTGCTCCTCTACCTTCTTATTATCTTTGCTAAAAGGTTTAATTAATTCTACCTTTCTTTCTAATTTCATCCATTTTCCATTTATATAACCTTTCCTTCTCTTTACATTCGAAAACTATATGCTTCATAGCTTTCTTTCCTCCACATATTGGACACAGATTCTGTTGGAAACCTATTCTCATCCTGTTTAATCTCCACCATCCCCCCCTCAAAAAGCAAAAGTGTCTTGTTACTATTGTCCTCTTTCCCATGTATTTTTATTTCTATATCTTCAGATCTCCCCCTAGCAGCTTTCCAGAACCCATTTACATTTTTTCCCTCCTCCAAATTTCTCACAGTCCATTTTTTTCTCTAAGATCTGCATACTGTAACTCCATTCACTTTTCTTGAAATTCTAAGCAGTGGGTTACTAAATTTCTTTATCTAGATTTAGTATTCTATACCAGTATTTAAGGGCTGTCTCCATAAGCACACCTTTCATATCCAATCTTCCTATTTCAACTTGAGCAAATTCCTTTACTATCCTGATATATGGTGGACTTTGTGACAGTGATGTGTTTTAACAATTAAAAATTAGTTGAGTCGATTTTGTAACACTACATCACTTACTTTTTATTTCGGAAAACATGTTTCAGAAGCCATGTGCTTCCATTGTCAATTCCTCTGGTCGACTGCCGGCATTGCTTGCTGTGGTGTTTGTCTCTGTCCCTGGTGGTGGTTTGATGAACCTCTGAATTAGTAGATCGCCTGGCGGGATTTCAAAATTGAAAATTTTAGCAAAGCTGACAAAGGAAACACAATAGTAATTATGGAAAAAATTGAATATGTAGAAAGAATGGAAACACTTTTAGAAAAAGAAGAATACTCTACAGTACAAACGAACCCCCTAAACCAATGTGTAGTTAAATTAAATGCCACTATTCAAGAATGTAAATTAATAGACAAAACAGGAAAATGCAAAATTAAAGTTGATAATCCAGTTCTGCCCAGAATTTATGGCCTTCCAAAAATACACAAGCCGGGAAATTCAATTAGACCAATTATAAACAATATAGGTGCACCTACATATAATCTAGCAAAATGGTTAACAAACAGATTCTCTTCCTTCCCTAAATTTGAAACAGCAAGCATAAAAAACTCTCTAGATCTAATCGATAAAATTAAAGACATGAAATTAGAAAACACTGATATGTTAGTTTTCTTTTATGTTACTGCTCTGTTTCCAAGCATACCTACAGATGGCATACAATCCCACATCAAAAACTGTTTACTTGCAATAAGGAAAACAACAGAAGTAGTCCAAGAATACATCATATTAACAAATCTTTGCATAAATCAAAATTTTTTCACATTTAATGGGAAATATTACAAACAAACATCTGGTTTAGCTTATGGGCAGCCCACTGTCACCAATATTAGCAGATCTCTTCATGAGCATTTTGGAAACTAGGATTAAAAAGGCATTCCCCTGGATGTTCAAAGTATGGTACCGCTCTGTAGATGACATCTTTGCAATAGTCCCAGAAAAACACCTAGAAGATGCATTGAAACTACTAAATATGCAAGAAAAGTCTATAAAGTTCACAATGGAGAAAGAATGTGATGGACAACTACCATTCCTCGACCTAAATATCATCAAAAATAATAATCATCTTACATTTGGCATTTACAGAAAACCTACCCACACCAACAGCTACATAAAACAAAAGAGTTACAATCCCATTCCCCATCAGCATGCTTTACTCAACAGCCTTACACACAGATTGGGAAATGTACCAATGGGCAAAACAGAATACCAATGGAACTTGCTAAAATATTGGACATAGCTACAGAGAATGGATTCTGGGCAGAACTGGTGTACAAAAAGGTTAATAAGGCCAAAAATAGGAAGAGAATTAAAGAAGTCAGTACACTCACTCAAACCCAGAAAGAAAACAAGATCTACAAGAAGTTTACATACCACCCTACAACTTTCTACAAATTCCAGAGGATCTTCAAACAACATAACATCATTCTAGCCCCTAAAAACAATTACTCTATAAAAACATTTTAAATTCTAAATTAAAAGATGATATCCCACAAGAAAACAAACCAGGAATATATCAGTTCAGCTGCAATGACTGTAAAAAAGTCTACATCTGCCAAACAAAAAGAAATATAAAAACAAGGGCAAAAGAACACCACAGAAATATTAAACTCAAACAAGAAGACAAGTCTGCAGTAGCTTGGCATTTTTGGAAAGAGAAACACACCATAAATAGAAGCCCAACAATCCTCAAAAAGATCACAAGGAAGACAGAATTAAAAGTTTGGGAAAACATATATATTTGGAAAAACAAGAACTGCGTTTTCAATTTTGAAATCCCGCCAGGCGATCTACTGATTCAGAGGTTCATCAAACCACCACCAGGGACAGAGACAACCACCACAGCAAGCAATGCCGGCAGTCGACCAAAGGAATTGAAAATGGAAGCACATGGCTTCTGAAACATGTTTTCCGAAATAAAAAGTAAGTGATGTAGTGTTACAAAATCGACTCAACTAATTTTCAATTGCAAATTCCTTTACTGTTGAATTTAGCAAGCGTAAAGCTTCTCGACAAAACATCCTGTGTACTGTGTCCACTGCTACACATCCACCAGTTAGTCCCCATATTTCAATTCCTTATTGAATTTTGCTTTAACTACCATATTATGTATTTTTTCTAGCCATTTGACATTAATACCTGGTATCCCATATTTACACCCTCTAATTGCAGCCAATGTTGATTTCCCTTTCATTAGAGCCAGCTTAGTTTGTTTCTCCCATTTTCCACCCCCATCAACTGTGATCCCTAAATATACTCAAACTCTAACCACACTATGTTCTTTATCTTCTTTCTTCAACTTCTCATGCTTGCTCAATTTTTCCCCCTTCTTGAAAACTATAATTTGAGTCTCCTCCTGGTTTACCCTCAAGCTCCATTCTTCACAGTGCTTGTCTATTTGCTGCAAGGATTTCTTTAGCTCAGTTATTGAGATGGATCCTACAACTAAATCATTTGCAAATAATAGCCTGGGGATTGATACAACCCTTTCCTTTGATTTGTTTTGTACCATTCATGCTCCTACTCGCACACAAAATGTGTTCTCTTTGTATATAGCTTTAAGAACATTCACCATATACTGGCTAACTCCCTTCCTCAAAAGTTTATACCAAAACAATTTTAAATTAATATGATTGGATGCTTTCTCTAAATGTACAAATGCCACCCTTTTTTTTTTTTTTTTTTTCACTAGCGTTTTAATATTGTCTACAGTTTTTCTCCCTTGCAAAAACCCATTTGAAAAATTAATAGAATATTATATTCCTCTATCCAGTTTTGTAACCTATTTGTTAGGATTCGTGTGAAAATGTTTCCAACATTTGATAGTAACTGTAACTGTTACATTTGCCTGCACTCACCTTACCTTTATATATGCCTTCTTGGTTGTTCAGAATGAAACATATTCCCTATTGTCAAATTTTCTTGTAGCTGGAGTCTAAAGTTAACATGAAATTATTTTGCCAATCCTCCTTCCATTTAATTTCTGTATACTCCCTAGTATCCCCTTCCCAAAACAATTTCTCCACTTCCTCTGGTCATATTTTTATTTCCACCATCTGTAGTAAGGGAACACTGAAATAAAGTTAGAATCTTAAAATTGTTCAACATGTACCCAATGTTAACCAGCCATAGTATGCAGTCAATATCACTTTGTCCATTATTTTGTAAAATTACAATTCCCCTCTAAATATTTCCCATATTTACCATTCAAAATGTCTAGGCCATTCACTTTTCAAAATTCAAGAAACTTTGCTCTTTCCTTGCATATGAACTTGTCTCTGTTATGTCTTAGAATGTCCTTTTAGTTCTTATTTCATTTCCAAATGTTATGTCACTCACAGTATTCACATCTCCCTTGACTAATGGGGGACACTTCCTTATCCCCATATTTATCTCTTAACCACTCAATTTCACTTCCTAGAACCATCGACAAGTCAGGGTTATACTGCGAGGAGGCCAATGAATTGTACAGTATATCTAGAAATATAATATTCTCATCAATCTATCGCCTGCAGTACCATAGGCATTAATATATATAAAAAAAAACAAATTCTCATCAAACTGTTTGTCTTTCATTATCACCCACAAAACATTTTTTACCCTTGACCAAGTTTATTGTGTTACTTTGTTTGGAGGTTTTCTTGCAAATAACCCACACCTCCAGACACTCTTGCTTTCACTGCCACTATTTTCCCTTTTAATCCGATATATGTAAAATCCTTTAGCTCTCTATTTTCTCCCTTTAGCCAGATTTGTACTAAGCCCAGATAATCAACTCTATATAGCAACTATTGCATCTTTTCCTTAAACATTTTATTTTTCAAACCCTCATACTTCCAGAACCCTAATCCCTATTGTGACCCAGTTCTGCTTCTAAATTTCTCTAATATTTTGCTGCTCCTAGCTCAATAGCCCTCCCTTCTCTTGAAGTGCCCGACTTGTTACTGTCTGGTATCAATAAATTGCCATTTGGTGTTGACACAATGATTTATCGTCCCTCTTCTGTCCCACAGCTCTGTAACCATGTGCTTCATCTGCAAGGCCAGGCGCACATGGTATTTCCTCCTTCCTGATGTACGCCTTGCTTCTGACATTACCTCTTTGCTGTCATTCTCATGTATCAATGACGTATGTTGGTTCTGTCGATCACAGAAATTTGTTCCGGCTGGTGTTAGATGTCCTGTTGGTGCTTGTTCCATTTCTCTGGCCAGTAGTGAATCAAACTAAGTCGTTTCCTGTTGCTGTGGTCTGATGTTCCTTATATCACTTTCTTGCAAATCCACTATCTGCATGTTGATCCACTCCGTAGATATTGAATAAAAGCCTGTTTCCCTTCCATTCTTGCCATCTTCATTTGTTGTATTACTTTATTTTTCTGGCATGTTTCACCAGTAAGTCCTCATTTATAAAAATTATTTGTTCCGTTTAGTAACTTTGTCTTCTTCAACACTTCATAAACAAACTGTGTAGAAGTAATCGCATGACTGTCATTCTCGCTCCTCTTAATTTTCCACTCTGAAGGCTTCAGTGATCTCCCAAACATGTAATAGCATTTCAAGTCTTCTTTCCAAAATTTCTTTGACCTCTTGTATGGGACATACTCCACTCCTTGCTTTCACTCCGGCAATAACTAAGTTGAAATTTTGATACCTCTATTCCAAAATCTCTACTCTTCTTTTTACACTCTGCACCTTTGTTCTCATATCTTGTACCTCACTTCTTATTTCTTCCTTGATTTCCACTAGTTCTTTTTCTATCCCATTTAGTTTATTTTCAATTCTCTTATCCTTTATTCTAGCCAAGATTTCTTCTATAACTGCTTGATTCCCACCAGGTTCAGGGTTGATTTCGATTCCACCAATTATCAGTAGTATGCCTGTTACACTTAACAGATAAAATATGTTTTCCATCTCTTCTACACCTTGATTTGTTTTAAACTTGTTCCATATTATTCCATTGAAATTACCAGTTCTTCCTCTGTATACTTCAATACTTACCCCCAATGTTTCTTATTCCCCTTTTCCTTCCACTCCAGGACCTGTCTACGCATACTTGTTCTCTTCAACTGCTGAATTATAACTTCATAATAATATTAAATCTTTCCTTTTATTCATACAAATTTCTGGAAGTTCAATGAATGCACACTTAATTCAGTCATTTACTAACAATCTTTTATTACTGTGCTTAATGTTAATGTATATTTTCTTAAATGCTTGATTTTCTTGTTTACTTTGTATAAATATTTGCATTTTCCTTGCTGTAGTTCAACATTTTAATGTCATTCCATAGCACAGGATATTGTCCATATTTGTAAAATAAGTCTTTCCTAATACTATAAAGTTGTTTCGTAGCATGTTGGTTTCACCATAAAAGTTTTACCGATTCTTTTTGTTAAGCGATTTGAAAAATCCCTAATGGATAAAATATGACCTGATCTGAGGGAAGTTTTAACTTGTCTGTCATTTATGAATTAGGTGCATCACTCCCATTTTAAGTATGATCTACTATGGAAAATTTAGTGTGATTGGATATCTATCAGCAATAGCATACAAATACAGACATAATATACAATTTTTTATTCTGAACTAAGCAATTTTCAGAAAAAATACGTCATATCCATATTAACTAGGCTTAAAATATTTCCACATTCAAAATCCAAGTTAATTTTAGCCCCCATTTACTTCACCGTCATGCCAAATGAAAAAGTGTGTTAGATTTAACAATTCACGTATAGTAAAATTATATGGAGCCAATTTAGACTTATTATGTTGTCTTATACCATCTTTAAATACAGTCTTATATTTATCTGTGGTGTTTGTGATGATCCCTGAAATCAGAGAATGAAAGCTGGGCTTATCTATTTCATCAATAGCTGTTCTGGTCATTGTCTTAGATAGTGTGTTCCTAAAGAAAAGTTTACAACCAAACTTTGAATATTCTGAAGTTAAGAGTCCTTTTGTTTCCATCTTGTAGGTTTAAATTCTCAGAAATATGTACCTCATACCATTCTAGTGCACTTTTAGATCTTCATTTCCAATTAGTTCAAGTTTATATATGTCTTTTGAATTTATGTATTTATTCTATTGCATCATTAATCGTGAAACATAGCTGATGTGTGCACAAAATGATGGTGATGTCAAACATTTTATGATCTCTCTGTTCCCGGTCATTTTATTGTTGTGTTCTATGTTAATCAGTTTGTGATGTTCATCAAATGGCTCTCAGATATTAAAAACTTGTTTGGATAGTTAATTAAATTAAATAAAACCATGTAGATGACATTTAGAAAATGCATACTGAGCTGAACCTTTAAACAGATTATTCAGATTGTTGAAATCCACTGAAGACCATGTGATTTTTCTTGTGCTCAAGAGCAAACATGATGAGGAAATTAATTTTCTTTATGCAGAGCTAAGACAAGGCACTATGTTGCTCATAGCATTAAGATTGGAATGCAGATGTTATGAGATTATCTTTCTGAAGAAGATGAAAATTTACTCTTTCTTAAAAATGTCATGAGTTGTGCAAGAAACTGATGATACCATCACTCAGAAGTTCTCTATCTGCACTTGTACCATCTTGGGCTTTATCCGTATATACTACTTGCAGGACAACTAAGAAAATGCTAGAGAGGCAGTTCTGCAATGCCATAACTGGCATCCCACCAGGGCTGCACAGATGAGCCGGCCTATGTGCTACCTTCTCTTAGTGATGTAATTTAATAAATTATGGGGCAATTGAAGGAAATTTAATTAGGGAATTTAGCATTCACTGTATTCTACTATGGTTTGTGTGTTTGTTTTTTTCTCACTTTATTAGTTGATAGCATTCGCAACTCTAATCACAAAATATCCATAGTCTTCATTTAGTTGGTAAAATCCATGGTGGAAATATATAGGTGAAGGACTGCAGATAGAGGGCAGATTCTCACAAGAGAGCGAGTCACCTTGCATGCAAACATTCTTGATGACGTATACCTGTTAATGGGACATTTGCGATGTCACTCATACAGTCTTATTAGCTTTTCTTTGATTCTGAGTGAACTGCAATTATAAAACGTGTCAACATGTACAGTATGGGAGGATAATTATGTAACAAATTAAGAAAAATGACATAAAATCCTTAGCATTTCCAAAACATAAACATGTTCGTAATAGGAACCGTTGTTGCCGAAGGCAAACCTTGTTTCCTGAATTACGTAATTTAATGGCTTATAAGTAATAGATGGAACAGTAGCATAGCATTGCTAATTACTTTACAACGTTATAGTAAGGGATATTGTTTTATCATGTCTGTTTCATCTACACTACAGGACTATTTATGAGTTTGAGTTTGTCGGAGAAATAATCCGATATTCTGTCTGAAAAGGGGAGAAACGCTTATGCTTGTGATAAAAACACCCCAGAAAATTAAATGCATTAAAAGTGAAGCTTTTTACAGTGATTAGAAATATTTCAAAATCCTAACACCTAAAGGTATAGAAACTCAAGAACATGAAAAAGTATGTATTTGTACCAGAATCTAAGAAATAACAGCACAAAAGCGAATGTTTCATTAAGAGCTTAAATATATTGCAGGCTATGCAGTATTTGAGCACATTAATGTGTGTATATGTTTAAAAGCATTTTTTTCACAAAATTGAAAACTTTTTTTTATTTTGCTATGTAAAACTATAGTTATTACTGTTTAAAATTATGAAAGGTTTATTTAAATATTCTGATTAAGTGGACTAAAATATATTTAAATGGTTCCTCTGCACTCCTGGATTTCAGAAAGGTGAGCATAACAGCACATTTTGAGCCTCTTTGCTCCTTGATTCTTTACTTTTTCTGATTCAAATCTCCCTCCTTAGAGCTAGCATGACTTCTGCAAACATTTTTTTCACGCTGTCAACAGATGACACTAAGAACAGGTTCCACAGATGCACTTTAGGATTTATAGCATTTCGTAAGCAGTAATGAGTTGAAATGGGGTAACAAATTTAATGTTCATTCACGGAAACGGAAGTTACAAGGAAATAAACACACTAAAAAGTTCAATGACAGTGGTGAGAGTGTTCAGATGTGATTAATAATATATATCTGGAAATATTAATTTTTGGCCGTGCTAGAATGTTTTGAAAAATGTCATATTTTTTCTGAAAATAATTTTGTTTTTACTGTTGTGCTATTGTTCAAGTTAGTTGCTTTAACTGTAAAAATTTCATAGGGTTCTTATTAAAACTGTAGAATTTATTTCCAAATGTGCAAACATATCTAAAACCATATTCAGACAGGAATGTACACAAAAGTAATGCTAGCTGATAACAAAAACTGACTAGCTTTGTTTTAATAGGAAATTCAGTCCTATTAATTACACTGCAAGTGATTGTCATTATTATAGAAAGCATATTTTCAAAGGTGCATGGGCTTTGTGTCCCATGATAAATATAATTAAAAGAACAGTAAAACTCGATGAAGCAATTGAAAAAAATACAAAATAACCATTACCATTCCATAGAAAGAAATAGGAACATTGATTGGGACAAAAGGTTTAATTAGAACCAACATCAATTATTTAACATTGAAGCATGTTAAAAATAATATCGCCATGTGTAATGTTACTATTTATAAGGAAGTATACCAAATTTCACACATATACCGAACACTGTATTATGTGGAATAAGATTGATATCAAGAGTGAAAATAAGACTGTTTCAGCATATGATAAAAAAAAACCACAGAATTTAAAATTAAGACGCTAAAACAAGACTGTTTCTGATTTCGAAACTTTTAAATACAATAAATATATGTGCCTGCTCTCCACCGCCTTCGCTCCTCTGCACATGAGTTAGATATTTCAAAATTATTATGGCTTATCTTGATTGGTTTGTTCACTATAATGTGCGCAAAATGTATTCTTTTCTGACTATTATTTTATAAGAACACCAGAGTTTACAGGCTTTTAATAGACATTTCCCATGTTTAAATTTTCACATGGCTCTAAAACTTGCTGAACACTAAAGTAAAAAGGACATTGTGTTTAATAAATTAAAATCTACTTTTGTGATTTGTAGCACTTGTTGGTCTTATTTTCATTCATGAGTATCCTAACGGGAAACTTAGAAGTAAAGCACATGATTAACATGGTACTGTTACTTTCAATTGAACGTCAGTATTTATCTTATGTTCTATCACGTAATGTAACCAAAACGCAATTAATGGTGCTTTATTAAGATTATTTGTACCATTATTTAAATATTCTTGTTAATTATGTTTGTAGGCTTATTCTATGGTGTAAGAAATGTGCAATTGTCTTGAAACACCTCGAAGTAACATCATATGCCGGGATTACGATGAAATTTACTTAACGTGACTGACGTGTCGGGACGTAACGTGAGGTAAGAAATGTCGCTAAACTAGAAGGTCCATCAGGATGGACTTAACGTAACGGGAATGATGCCGGGATTACGTTGAACTTTACGTAACGTGACTTACGTGACATAACGTAACGTTGTTGTTGTTGAGGCTTGTTTATAGACGCGACTGCCAGCCAGAGCGGCTAGCTACAGCGTCTCTAATAAGAAGTGGAAAATAAAAAGATGAAACAAGTACGATTACCGGAAGTGAAGATGGAGAGGATTCAAAATTTCATGCGTGTACGTGTAATAAAACGAAGTAAAGCCTTACAAATGGGCGGAGAGAAAGGAACCAGAAGCGAGGGGAGCTGAAACGGACCAATTGGAAATATTTTTAGTAACAGAGAGAACCTGGTGTGATGCTGCAGCGTGTAAAGGGCACGCAAAAAAAAAGGTGGTTAATGTCAACTACTTGCCCGCAGGCACATCTGTCAGAATCACGTAAACGGATTAGATATAAGTAAGCCGGGTTCAGAGCCACATGTAATAAAGCGCGAAAATAATAAGAAAACGCAATTTTCGGTAAGCGCGGAGTGTGTGATAGGAAGGGTACCAATTGTATAGAGGGAAGTTCCGGTCGGCGTCCGGAAGCTTCCCGGGCTAACCGTAACAAGTCCGAGGAAATGTCACACGGAGGTGTTAGAAGATCGGGTGTAATATCCGCAGTCGAAGTCGCCGTCCTAGCTGCGGCATCTACAATATCATTACCCTTGATGCCGACATGGCTAGGTATCCATACGAACGTGATCTCTGTGGAACGCGATAAACGGTGAATGAGGTTAAGTATAAGAATTTCTTAAATTTGTCGATGGATCGTCTGAAAGGGACGGGCAAGGGCTAGAAGGAGACTAAGACAATCTGTAAAAATAAGGGCCCGATGTGGAGGTGAGGACTGGAGCGTCACAAGGGCCTGATATAGGACAATAGCTTCAGCAGAATATATAGATGTACACGAGTGTAATCTCCAAGTGCAAGGGGTTCGCGTGGTCCAGCTGTAAATACCCGAACTGACTCCATTCGGCGTTTTGGAGCCATCTGTAAAAATTATCCGCAACGAAACAGACGGGGTGGATGCAAGGTAGGGTAATATAAATTCCCACCAGGTCCTGTCAGCGTCAGTGAGTGAGCCCTGAAAAGATGTAGTGTCAATGGTTATTGTGGGGGGAGGGAATTCCACGGCCAATCCAGTAGATATACGGGGGCGGACCGGTGTCCGGTAAATGTGATCATAGGAAAGAAACGATGCCAGACACCGGACCAGTGGTATAGGGATTTCCGCGTCAATCGGATGAGAATCACAGAGAATCGCTAACAGCCGGGTCAGTTTAGGTAAGAGAATGTTACGCGAAGATGTTAATAAATCGGCAATCAGGCGGCAGCCAAGAGTAAACTGACGATGCGGAGCATCGTAAGTAGGAAAATAACGTTGGGTGAGGATTAAGGCGGGACGGCCAGGGATATTAAAAATAATATTGTAAAGCTGATAAAATAAAAAAGGACGAAAATTTCGCCTGGAGGCCCTTCGTAGGCAAGGGTGCCAAGAGAAGTCCATACTCTATGCGAGAAAAGATCAACGGGGGGGGGGGGGGGGAAGGCGGAGCAAGACCAAGGGGGCGGTGCCCCAATGGCGCACCCCCATCGCCTTAAACAACGATTTTAAAGATTGTAATGTCGAGAGAAAAGATTTGTAATGTGCGGTAAAACGGAGGTCTTGTTGGAGCAACACACCGAGGAATTTAGTAGTTGTGACCGCATGCAGGTCGAGATTATTGAGATTTAGGGAGACACTCGGAGGGCGCATCGTGCGCTGAAACTTAAGAAAGCGGGTTTTTGTGAGGTTAACGAATAGACCCAGGGTAGCGAGGAAGTCAAGGACGCGTTGACAATCGGATTCAAACGTGCGCAGCATCGTGTGTGAATGTGGCGAGATCCGTGGTATAATATGATGTTATCTGCACATTGGAGAACCCGTAAAGAGACCGGCACCTCCGAAACAATATCGCCCACATAGAGTGTATAAAGTAAAGGACTAAGGGCGGAACCCTGAATGAGCCCTTGGGAGGTGAAACGTGCGTGGGTGTGTGGGAGGCGGGGAGATAGCGTACATCGTCGGTTAACATGTAACGCGGCGATGACGCGATAAATCGGGGGAGGAAGTCCGATGGCCCGTAAACGTTGCAGTAACAGAGGAAGGGAAACATGGTCGTACGCAGAGGAAACGTAAACAAAGAGCGCTAGGACGTGTTTGCCGGTACCGAACACGATGTAGACATCGGTGAGGAAAGTATATAGAGGGAAAGTAGTACCGTAGCCCTTACGAAAGCCATATTGTGTGCGCGGCCATAAGTGATAGCGCTCCAGGAAGAAGCTGAGACGATCCTGTAGAATTTTCTCAAAAAGTTTACGTAGAGTTTGAAGTAGATAGATCGGACGGTAGTCTATCGGGGAATGACCAGAGTGACCCGGTTTTAAAATAGGAAGAATTATGACTTCCTGCCAGGACGATGGGACCGAGCCAGAGTGTAACACCAGAGTAAAAACCCGTGCCAAAAGTGTGTACCAAGATTCCGGTATTAGCTTCAGAAAAGTATAGGTGAGCCCGTCTGCCCCCGGGGCAGACTTATCAGATTTATTCTGTAATGCTAAACGCGTTTCCGATGGTGTGATAGGCAGTAGTAACGGATCCTCGTGATCTATAACCGACACGGCAACCTGCAAATCCGCCGATACGTAATCCGGAGTAATCATTCTAAGAAATTGTTCTTGGAGGGCCGGATTCCCCTCTAAAGGCGATAGCCGTCGGGAGATATGGGAATGTTTGTACCAAGCAAGTTGGCGCCATAGTTGAGGTAACGGGGTGGACGATGTAATGGAATTGCAGTAGTTCGCCCAGGCAGCTCGTTTAATGCGTCTAAGTTGTCTACGAGTTCGGGCCTCGGTGCGTTTAGCCAAAAAGTATGCCTCCGCGGTACGAAGATGACGATATCTGGTGCATGCCAAACGTTTTTCTGCGACCAGACGAGAACATTCCGCTGTCCACCAGGGCGGTTTCTGTACTTTAGGCAAACAGGTTTCAACTAGAGGATGAAAAGTATCGCGGTACTCATATAACGCAGACTCTAGCAGGTTGTAAGTAACGGCGGAGTCAGGGATATCGTCCGTAATGTTCCGCATAGAACGCCGAAAAAGTTCTGGATCCACCGCCCCCGCCGTCAGCGCCGGAAGAGGGCTGGACCCCGCCGTCGGGTAGCTGTATATTGAATAACAAAAGGAAAGTGGTCACTCCCCAGTGTGTCCGTATGGCGAGTCACAGTCGTATGGGGGGCGATGTCCGGGGTAGCGAAAAATAAGTCAGGAGATGTGTCCGTCTGTCCCGGAGCACCTAGGCGAGTCATCATGTGAGAATTCAGCAGAGTCCATTGGGAAGTCGTCGCGATCTGTATCAAAGGGTGTCGGTGACGTTGCAATGGTGATATCTGATGGAAGTTAGCGATATTGAAATCCCCGCATATGATCTGGTGATTGGACTGAGGAGCCAGGTGTACCCCCCATTCCGGTACAGTGAAGCGTCGACCCGTCGTGTACACTCCTAAAATTGTAAGATCACCCAGGACCACCCGGACAGCTTCTAAATGTGGGGGACAGCGAATATCTGTATCCCAACTATGGACGGAGAGATTAGTAGCTACACCAATAGCTACGCCCCCACCCGGGGTAGCACGATCATTGCGATACCACTGATATCCAAGAATATTTAAAGAATGATGCAAATCCAACCAAGTTTCGGTAAGATAACATGTGGTCTGACCCGCGGTAAAAGGCAAAGTAAATCTGGGATTTTACGGTGTAGACTACGTGCATTCCAGTAAAGGAGCCGAAGAACGTGCATGTCGTTAAAGCTGTACTATCTTAGAGATGCAATTGAGTTTTTAGCGATAACAGAGTGTGTAAGAGTGAATCTGGAGCCTCCTGAAAAAGTTTATTGAACAGTATGCGGAGATCCCGGAAATCCCTATCCCGGGACGTAGAGGGCCGTTGTGGGCCCATAGGTGTGGCACAAACCTCCGTCCGCGCGGCAGGTCTGTGAGTGATAGCAACAGGTACCCCAGAAGGGTGGTCTTTCCCCGTCATCATATCTGGCGTAGTGGCACTATTGGGTCCCTTAGGGGCCGAAGGCCATCGGCCATGTGGAGCCCAGTGGGCTAAAACCCAATCATTGGGTATAGGTGACTGCGCCTCCATGCATTTACGCTTGGTCGACACACAAGGAATCATATAAGAAGCTCGTGACATCGGGGGCGAAGTCCCCCGTGTCCCGACTGAGGGGTCTGAGACAACAGGGAAAGCCTCCCCGCGACCAGCAGCCTGGCGGTCGGTGTATGTGCGTATCACTCCCGCATAGGACGTGCGACCTAGTACCATTTCTTTAGCTTCGTAGTGCGATACTGGCAGTTCTGCTATTTTAGTCGCAATCTGAGATTCCAGCTTGTAGGCGGGACATTTATCTAACTGGTCTGCGGCATGGGCCTGTTTACAATTAATACAGCGTAGCTGGTCTGATAAACAGGCCAGCTGCGCATCCAAATGATCTTGACCGCATTTCAGACATCGTTTTGTGTTTCGGCAAAATTTTGCCCTATGGTGGAATTTGCCGCAATTTGTGCACACTCTCACCCTTTCGGTGTACGTGTTCACAGGAAATCTTTGAAAGTGTAGATAGATATGTGAATGCAGTCTCTGTGCCCGGAATGTTATCTTTAGGGTACGTGTGGGTACATATGTATTAACCCCATTTTCCTGAGTGCGGCGATTGAAGCGGTGTACATGATGCACATGTAACTGCCCCGTAGCACGCAAATGGGTACTCAATTCCTCTGACGTAATATCTAGATCAATGCCGCGCACCACCCCCGTAACAAAAAGATTATAATAGGGAATGGAAGAATGCGTGTCATGTGATGTATCAAAATCAGAGTCCAAAAATTTATTAGCATAAATATGTGAGGAGAATTGGACTTCTAATTGATTAAATCCACATTTATGGCTATGAGTAACACCCTCCGCGTGCTGAAATAGCCAGCGCCCAATTTTGAGGGGATGAAAATCCCGGATATTCCTGCTATTACTACGTATAATGACAAAATAGGGACCAAGATCCGAGGAAAGGTATCTGAGAGGGGGTGGAGGCGACACGCCAGTAGGCATGGCCTGGTCACCAACTCCGGCCCCATTCGACTGTTGATTCGCTACATTATCAGATTGCAGAGTGGAAGTAGTTGGTGTCGATACCAAAATATCGGCATTGGTTACATTATCGGTCTCCATACCGTCGCTCGATGGGGAATGAGAATGAATCACTATGAGATCCTGCATCTCTGATGCAAGGACCCCCTCCCGGGGGCCTAACTCCTCCTGGGAGGCCAAAGTCAAATTATGTCTGAAACACTTTACCTCAAAAGTCCACACGAACACAAAAAATTAAAGCAAAAACACACACAAGCACAAGTGAAGAACTAGGAGACGACTTGAACGAGACGTGTCTATCAAACACACGTCACACACAACCCTGATAACGTAACGTGAAATAAGAAATGTCGCTGAACTAGAAGATCTATTAGCATGGACCTAACTTAACGCAACGGGAATGAATCTGATTGGTTAGTTTCTATACTTGACCTGTGTTGCCAGATTGGGCGAAAAGTCGCTGTTTTGGGTACTAAATGATCGATTTTCCGTACAATTTTTAATTTGAGGCGATTTGCGAATTTTTGGGCTACTTCTGAAATCAGGAAAATAATTTAAATGTATTCCTTGAAAAGTACAATGTACATTGTTTCACAAATCAAGTATTTTATTATGAGTAGAGTGACGGTATGTTCGTTAAGTCGCAACCATGGGCGAGCAGTCGCAAGTGAACACTAGTCAAACAAGATTTTTTAACAATTTATTTTTTGATAAAATTCATAAAAACTAAAAAATTCATTTCAAGATATTTACAAACAATATATTCATTAATGACGCAAAAATAAAACCATACATTCCAATGGAATCTTGGAATGAGTCGCGCATACTTTGCGTGTCAGGCTTGATTCCATTTCCTGCATTTCACCTGCTTGATTCCATTTCCGCCGCTCGCACGTGCGAGTGAACAAGCATTGAGCCTGCTGGTATGGACAGTAAGAAGTGCGGTGATGGGGGTACCTTCCTCATAAGACATGGCATCGCACAATTTAGTTGTGCTCCAAGCGAGCTCTGAAACGTGTGTAAGTTGCGTTTCTTTGTTGCAGTTTTTTTCTGTTCTTTTTACGTGTTTGTACACGTCTTACGCCTTATGTTATTTCAGTAAACATTTTCGTTGTGTTGTGACATAAGAAATGGCTTCAATTGAATTAAAAGTCACGGAAATAAAGGAAGGCGCCTTCTCTACCTTACCATTGGAAAAGAAAGTGGAAATAAAAGGAAGCAGACCAACACCTCATATGAACATACAACAAATAACTAAATCAGAAAACAGGGATTATAGAAGAGAATTTAAAGTAGAGCTGTATGAAAAGAACAAATGGATTTGTGGCTGTGAGGTAACAAATAGATTGTTTTGCTTTCCTTGTCTGTTATTTGCAAAACATCATGGCGAGACTTCGTGGGTAAGCAACAGTGTGGCTGATATTTCATACCTAACACAGAAGATTAAGAAACACGAAACTGTAAAATTCCACATAAATTCTATAGTTGAATTTAATCTTCTAGAAAAAATTGATGTTCGGCAACAATTAGACAGCGTCTATCGCCTGAATATCAGAAAACATAATGACATTGTGACAAAAAATCGATATGTACTTTCAAAAATTATCGATTGTATTAAATTTTGCGGTGCTTTTGAATTAGCACTTAGAGGTCACAATAAAAGTGAAGAATCGTCGAATCCTGGATTTTTAGGGGCCTCATAAATTTCTCGGCGGAGCTTGATGCATCTCTGAAAGATCATCTTGCTACTGCAACGGTTTTTAAAGGAACATCTAAAGAAATCCAAAATGATTTGTTGGATTGTATGTTCACTGTGTGCCAGGAGCATATAAGACAAGAAGTAGCTACTGCAAGTTTCGTGTCAGTGATTGCGGATGAAACTAGTGATGTGTCATCTGCATTTCAATTGGTGGTTGTTTTTCGTTACGTTTTGCCTAATGGGCAGCCTGTTGAAAGATTCTGGCACTTTGTCAATCCCTCCGGCCATGACGCGACATCTATTGCTGCGTGTATTCAACAAGCATTAGTAAATGTAGTTCAGAATTCTTACAAATTGATTTCCCAGAGCCACGATGGGGGCACTGTGATGAGTGGACATATAAGTGGCGTTCAGCAAATTATTCGGCAACAATATAGATACGCTAGTTTTGTACACTGCTATGCGCACCAACTTAACTTGTTGTAGCGCAGGCCGCAAGCCAAAACCAACAAGTTCGAGTGTTTTTTCCAATTTGACAACATTACCAACTTCTTCAGCAATTCCCCCCAAAGGATTTCTGCTCTGGATAAAGTTGTTGGCAAAATAATACCTCATGTTTCTACCACAAGATGGAACTTCAAGAGCCGAACAGTGAATATCGTATATGAATATCGAGCACAACTAATTAAGTGCATGGGGGAAATAGAATCATCAGCCAAGCAGTCGTCAACAATTAACCAACTGGGAGCCATTCGACATATACTAAGAGATCCAGTGTTTGTCTTTTGGCTAAGAGTCTTCCAAAATATTATGCCTCATGTTGACATTTTATACAGTCAGCTTCAGAAAAGGACAGTGGATGCAGTGCAGTCTAAAAGGCTGATTGAGTCTTTTCGGACATCCATTGAAAAGGAAAGGGTATCCATGGACAACATTAGGCAGCAGGCAGAGACTTCGGTTCCAAAATCAACTTTGAAGAAAAGGAGAGTTGCAAACGTGCACTTAAACAGGACTGTAGCAGCAAAAGAAATGTGTGATATGATAATTAAGCACACGATTTTCTTTCACAACATGCTACTCTGCTGCATATCTGTTTGGTGCAAGACAATTTGAGCAGCATGACAGGAAATTTCCAGTTCATTTACTTGACGAGACCGTGGAAGTGTACACCTTTTTGGAGAAAGAACGCCTAGGAACTGAATTGGGTGTAATTTACAGGCGACAAGACTTCAGAGTTATGAGTGATGCTACATGTATCCTGCAGTTCATTATAGAAAACAACCTGGAGACTACGTTTTCTGAGACCTACAAATTATTATTGGCGGTGTGTACCATACCCATGACCACATCAGAAGCTGAAAGATGCTTCTCAACTTTGAAGCGAATAAAGATATTTTTGAGAAGAACAATGGTAGAGGACAGATTGGGTGCATTGGCAATGTTATCAATAGAAAAGATCATGATAAGTGCCATGCCAAATTTCAACGAAAAAGTGATTGATCTGTTTGCATCACAAAAAGGAAAGACGAATGAATTTTATTTATAAGAACTGCACATAATTACCTGTAGGTTCCTCATTATCATTGTAATTAACATCATTATGTAAGTATCATTGCATTCGTGACTATATAGCTACTGTTTCATTGCTATTAGACCAATTACTTATTTAACATATAATTAATTTCCCTTATAAATTCTGAATTACGATTCTAGCAATTAAATTTTATATATGCATTTTACTAAATAAAAAACTTCGAGAAGTAATTGAAATCAAAGTTTATTTTATGTGTTAATTTAGTAGCATCCCTTTATATTAAATATGCTTTCGATAATTATGAACTGCTATGTATAAAATGCTATTATCATTCAATACTTAAATTCTTTTTACTTTTTTTTTTTTTTTTTTTTTTTGCGCGGGGGGGGGGGGTAATACAGGTTTGAAACCCCATATTCAAGACTGACGAGCCGCCACTGGTCGCAACTGCTATGAATATAGTGTAAACTACCTGCAATCAGTATTCATAGACGAGAAATTAACCGCTATATTATTTTCCTTGCTACCTTTTCATTGTAACGACGCTATTAATGCAGTCGCACCAAATTCAAGAGAACTGCTTGAATCAAATGCACCAGTTGAATGTAAATATGTCTTAATATTATATGCACGATATTAGTTTTTGAATAATACATTGATACTGTATCGCAGTTTAAGTGCTATATATAGAGTAATTTGAGTAAATAAAGTATTAGTAATAGGTAAGTGGGAAAAATATCATAAACCTTAAACATGGTTGCCTTTTCTCTAGCCGATTATTCCCTATCCCCTCCCCCCAAAGTCAGGAAATGTTGATGAGAGTATGTGTAATCTAATGATTAAAGCCCAAAGAGAAACAGAAACCAACTTTAACACTACACGAGGTAATACCATTGCCGATTTGCAGTTTTGAGCCTAAAATAAATAAATGGCCTTAGTAGGTTCTTGTGATATAACTTGTTTTTACAGTGAAGATTGCAACTGTTCAATTATCTGACAGTAAGAAACAGGCAGTAAAAAACACAGACAAAATTCCAAACCAAATCTTAAGACGTTTTTCAACCCCCTTAAGAAAATGTGAATGTGAGATTGGGCGATTTCAATATGAATTTTGGGATTTTTAAAATAATTCTGGCGATATTTTGTGAAACGAATCTGGTAACCCTGCCCTCGGCAGACATGGTGGATGTTTGAAGCAGCTCCTGATTCCTATTTAGTGGATATATTTTTCTAACAAAAATGAAAAAGAACGAGAGTACGAAAATGTGAACAAATAAGACATTTTTAAACGGCGAATTCAGTATGGAGGTTGCAATAACCTTCTTAAGGCGCTCCGTTTCGGTGATGCAGAAATGTTCTTCATATATACGAGGAGGGAAACTGAAAGGTTAGTTATTGTAGTCAATTTTTTATATATTTATTGTTATGCATTATCTAACAACACAGATGACACAGCGTCATGTGTATTGTTTTTGTGGTCACACTGATCTCACTGGGTTACATTGAAAGCGTAAATATATTATATGACAACGCATAACAGTAAACTCAACACAATTTATGATAATGCTGTTAAGTGGACCTGCTCAGTTCAGCTTGCTACGGAGATTTATCTCGCTTTTGATCCCACTCCAATTCATTTGTAATGTGAGGTTATGAATTCGGCATGTTAAAGCTTTCATAATGTGCCCAGATTTGATATCCGCTAAATTATTTATTGGGATCATTGGGGTTTTATCAACACAGATTCTTCGGCTAAACCCTGCCATCGCTCCGTGCTCAATGACTAATCCGTTCCTCTGCTAAGGACTCTACTTTGGACTATGCTTTGCAGTTGTGTATATAACCAGCCTTTGCGGTAAGAGTAGGGCTATTGGGTCCCGCACAATTTCTAAGTTCTTTTACATGCATACGGTCGAGCCAGCCGTCTATTTAGCGGCTTGTGGCAGGGAGTGGGGGGGTACTGCACTCACGGATATCAAACCCGCAAATATGTGTTTATCAACTTCCTGAGCTATAAAAAAGAGGAAAAAAAAAAAAACAAGGGGATATAGATGTACATTTTATTTGCCAAGTAAACATATTTAATGCACGGGATTTTATTCATGATCAGTCCAGCCGTTTTTAGGAATGTAATACTTCTAAAAATTATGTACAATTTATTTGCCATGTAAACATATTTAATGAACGGGATTTAAATCAAAATCGGTCCAGCCGATTTTACAAAATATAACATTTCTAAAAATTATCAATGGGAAAGGTAGTTTGGGGTGAGGATATTTCTAAGAATCTTTGGGTATCCTTGCAAATAAAATTAACTTAAACTGAGCTTTATTAATGGACATTGTTTAAATGCTGTGGTTCTCAGCATCCCATTCTATATTGGGCGAGAAACAATCTATGTGTTCCATTCACATGACTTCCTCTGTCTGTTCTGCAAACTATTCTTACAACTTATTATTCTTATATCTACCTTGTGTTATTCAAGATTAGCATTAGCAGAAATGATATTACAATTAGATTGCAATTAGAAGGGAAATAAGGCTGCATCGTTAAGACAAATATTTTAAAAGCTATCACTATGTGAATCAATTGACATTGTGTTCTATTTGCATGACAAGGAGCAAACCAAAAGAGATGAGGCCTGCATGGGTGGTATGGGGGTGGCGTGTCTGCCTCACATTCAACAGGTCATGAGTTTGAATCTCGCTCAGGGTTAAGTTATCCGGATAAGGGTTTTTTTTCTGGGTTTTCCCTTATCCTGAGAAGAGGGGGAATGTCGAGTAAGTTTAAGCTCCATGGACCCCGAGGTCATTTGAGGTCATTTCACCAATTTCATTCATTGTCCGGTATGACCAATCAGGTTAAAAGACGTGTTAATCCAATAAGAAAAAAAGAAAAGGAGATGAAACGAAAGATCAAGTTTTCATTCCAGGAAAGTTTTAAGAAGTTTAAAACTAAAACCAAAAAAGAATGAATATTTCCGAACAGATAACTATACTAAAAACTGTATGAAAAATTGTTTGCTGCAAGTAGATGTACTTTTATTTTTTTCGAACTCTTGTCTGAATGAATTCTTCAGCGGCTATTCCCAGAAAATTCGAGGTATACATTTCGTTGTTATGAATATGTCTTATTTATGGTATTTTAATCAATGTCGTTGTAACCATTTCTTTTATAAAATAACAAGTTTGGTATTTAATCCACTTTTCGTTTTTGACTTATGCTATCTACAGACACGTACACACATACACGGTCCTTTTTCTAAGAATTTTTTTTTTAACCTCTCTGTGATGCGACGATCTCTTTCTGCAAGAAAATTCATGCATACTACCAGACCCAATTCCTCTCTGCGAGACGACCATCTCTTCCTACAAGAAAATTTTAAAGTCCTTGCACATGCGTACTACCAGACCCAATTCCTCTGTGAGACAATCATCTCTCCCTACAAGAAAATTTTAAAGTCCTGGAACATGGGCACTACCAGATCCAATTCCTCTCTGTGAGAAAACCGTCTCTTCCTGCAAGAAAATTTTTAAGTCCTGGCGCATGCATGCTACCAGACCCAATACGTTTATCTGGTCAGTTAATAATAAGTACTCATAGATTGGGTAATGTTGCCGTTTAAGGGTCAGTTGGCCGCATAACGTCAGGCAGCCAACCTTTGCATATGAAAGGTGCAAGGTTCAGCTTTATGGAGCATATATAGTTGGTATTGCAAAAAGGAGGGAAGGCAGCACAGTCATAGGGTAGTGTGGAAAGCATGAAATTTGCGATTAACAGTATATGTCTTAGGAAGCGTAACCATAGCAAGGCAGGGAAACCCAGAAATTTACAATGAGGCAACACATTCATACGAAGGTGTGGAAAACGCTGAAATATGCAATTATATGCATCAGGGAGTTCATTTACTGTTCTTCTGAGTATCTCCTACTGTTCTCCACCTCTTTCATGTTTTCTTCAATGACAAAACGACCTTTTTAAGGCTACCAATGACATAACTAAAGAGCAAGTAGATCTGGTTGGGCTGACAGTTATTCTTACAACTAATAATAATTATAATAATACTCATCATCATAATCATCATACTACCAACACCACCACCAATAATAGTAAGTTCAATAACAAGAATTTTAATATAAATAATAATAATAATTATTTTTATTTACTACTAATGCTCCTGTTTTCATTAAAAAAGATACAAAGCAATCGATAACTTCTTATTTAACAGTAGCTTTGTGTATTAAATTTCTCCATTTAACCCAAAATATTACTTGATCAAACGTATTAAGAGTACCGCAATTGCAGTGTGACGTAGATGGGGTTATCTTTATGTTTTGATGAAATCGCCTTTAGCTAGCTCATGTACCACATAGCCTCAAATAACCGACATCAGCAATAAGTAGGCGTAATAGTGTACGATAGATGCTGTTGTCTGCTAGCATTGCCATGCCCTTCGGCTACGTCATATACGCGCCATTTAGCAACATATAACCTTGCTACTACTGCCATCTTGCGGCTGTTAACCGGTTGGATTCCTTTGGCACTGTGTGCTCAGTTCTACAGCAGGTTTTCAATTTCTAAAGTTGGTGTGGTTTTGCAGCATTGCGCGGCCAACTGACCCTTAAACGGAAACATTACCAATTGTTTCTCGCCCAATATAAAATGGGATGCTGAGAACCACAGCAATTAAACAGTGTCCATTTATAAAGATCAGTTTAATTTAATTTTATTTCCAAGGATACACAAAGATTTTTAGAAATATCCTCACCCCAAACTACCCTTCCAATGATAATTTTTAGAAATGCTAAATTTTGTAAAAACGGCTAGACCGATTTTGATTAAGATCCTGTTCATTAAATATGTTTACATGGCAAATAAATTGTGCATAATTTGTACAAATGTCACCATTCCTAAAAACGGCTCGACCAATTTTGATTAAAATCCTGTGCATTAAATGTTTACATGGCAAATGTACATAATTTTTATAAATGTTACAATTCCTAAAAACGGCTTGACCGATTTTTATTAAAATCCTGTGCATTAAATATGTTTATGTGGCAAATAAAATGTACATTTATATCCCTTTGTTTTTTTTGTTTTTTTCCTTTTCTTTTCTAGTTCAGGAAGTTGATAAATAACATATTTGAGGTTTTGATATCCGTGAGTGCAGCAGTTTATAAACAGGTTTGATAATGTACATTGCAATAGCATATTATCACATGTGTAGGTTTTTTTTTGCCTATTTCCCCCACGTCTACCCCCACCACAAGCCACTACATAGATGGCTAGCTCGGCCGTGCATATGCAAAAGAACTTACAAATCGTGCGTGTCCCAATAGCCCTACTTTTACCACCTTTTTGCATATAACTAACGCAAATACTGTGAAGTGGTTCTAGTGGCTGAATAATAAAACTACAAAATCTAGATCAAATAAGGAAGTTTAGTGTCTTGGATTATGACATTCTCCCATACTTGTCACCCATTACTGTCAACATACCAGGTCCCACAAAGCATAGTAGAGGAACCTGATGATTTAGCAGATTTCTATCTTTACCTTAGGTTGGCAATGCAACCTTAACAAATATTATGATGTGTCTCATCTCTTCTTGGTCGTTTTCTCTATGAAAGAAAACATCCTCTATAGGTTGGATCAGCTAGTTTTGTATTTTGTGGTTACAGGCTCCTGAGGTGTCGACAACTACACCAAATTCAAATACCAAGGTAATTTAATCATTATTAGGGGAGACCTGTATGGATGAATATTGCTGGGGTAATTAAGTCTTATTCATCTGTTAAAGTGGTTTGGTACAATGTACAATCACTATTGTACACGTCAAGCTATAAACATGAACAATCATATGTTTTTGCCATATATAGAATATGTTTTTTACAATATATACAATAGTCTTTACATGCTAAATACTATGATTCATGACATACATTCATGTTCAAGATAATCATTGATAGAATAAAAGGAATGGTTAATAGTTGTGCCTTGAGACTAGATTTTAGCTGGTTTACATTTTTAATTGCCTTGATATGATTTGGTAAATTATTGTAAAGTTTAATGCCAGAGTATAAAATACTTTTGTGGTAGAGTGAGGTGTTGGAGCTGGTCATATGTATTTATATATTTACCCTGATGTTGTGTTTATTCACCATATTATTAGTTATAAGAAAGTGGATTGGAAGCATTAATTTTCTTGAGCATAAGTGTAATAACTGCATATATGTAAATGCAGGGAAGTGGGAGGATTCCGAGTTTTTTAAAAAGAGGTTTACATGATGACTTTGGGCTAACTCCATCAATAGTTCTGATAATTTTTTTCTGTGCAATAAAGGTTGATTTGCATGCTGGAGACACACCCCAGAAGACTACTAAATAACTTAAGAGTGAGTGCACATGTGCAAAGAATGCTGCTCTGTTTCTTTACTTGTGCATGTTGTCAATATTCTTAGCTTATAACATAGAGAGCTGAGATTATTATTGATGAGGCTAATGTGGGCATCTCATTTCAAATTACTTTGTACATAGACCCCAAGCAATTTTATGGATTCTACTTTTTTGAGTGACTGATTACAGAGTAATATTTGGGGGGCAATATAAATATTGTTGTTATTTGTGCGTATATCCATTGCTACAGTTTTGTTTGCATTTATGATAAGGTTATTCAATGTAAAATAGTTTTTTATTTTCTCTGAAACTTTGTGAATAGAGGTTAAAAAGGTTTCTTTTTGAGTTGCTGTAACCAGAATATTTGTATCATCAGCATATAAAATGGTTTTATGTGGAAATCATTTGGGAAAAAAAGAAATGGGATAGGACCTAGTATAGAGCCTTGTGGCACACCATAGCTTACTTGAAGTGGACTGGAATGATAATAATTGATCTGATTCTTTGCTTTACCTTTTAATTCTACTATTTGTATACGACCACAAAGATATGATTCCAACATTCATTGGCCATCCCTCTTATGCCTAGAGCCTCTAGTTTAGTTAACAATAGCTGATGATCTATGGTGTCGAATGTCTTTGTTAAGTCTAAAAAATATAGCAGAGGCATGCTGCTTTTGATCAATGGCTTTAAGGGATGTGGTTATAAATGAGAAGATTCCTGTTTCAGTTGAATATTTTTCCCGAAACTGTGCTGAAAATCAGATAGTAATTTATGTTTTTCTAAGAAGTAGGAAAGTCGCTTAAGAAACAATTTCTCTAATATTTTAGAGAAGACTTAAAAGTAGTGCTATGGGTCGATAATTAGACATATTGCTTTTCCCTTTTTTATGTAATGCTTTGATTATGGCTGTTTTTAAGCAAGTGGGAAAAGTACCTGAGCTTATAGATTCATTACAGAGATATGTTATTGAATTCACAATTACATGTGCACATTTCTTAATAAGAAAGTCTGGTGCCCCATCAACCCCAGCACAGTTTTTTGGCTTAAAATCCTTTATGATTTGTAAAATTTCTTTCTTGTTTGTTGGTGTATGGTATATTGGTTCATGTATTGAGCTGTGGATATTTAAAGTAGGAGTAGGATTATTTATTGGCCTGTTTTATGAGATTATCTGCTATATTACTAAAATATGTATAAAGTTTTCTGCTACTTCAATTAGATCTACAACTTTTTTAGAGTTTATAAGCAGGTTTATATTATTCTCTGGTTTTTTATTAGTGCTCGTTTCCTTTTTGTTTTGTTACTTGCTAAGTTGATGAGTATGTCATTTGTCATTGTTTTTGCTTTCTTACTACTTAACTCATAATCAGTTTATGCTTCTTGATGTAGTTTTGAAATTCTACAGTTAATGGGTACTTTTTTGATAATTTATGTAGATAGCGTTTAGTTTCACAGGATTTTTTTTATTCTTGTAGTAATCCAGGATGTAGCATTTTTTTTCTGGTACATTTTTTTTACAGTACTGAAGGGAAATGCTAAGTTTAAGTAATACTGTAGTATTTGAAGGAACAATTCAAATTTTTGTGATACACTGTTAGCTTTATAGATTTCTACCAATGCTTTTTTTTTTTTTTTAAAACAGTACCGGAGTCTAATCAGGACTCCGGCACTGTTTCCCCGTTTACATTTCCCCCCTAAATTTACTGTATGATTACTGGTTTTACTGTTCCTTTACACAAACATATACACATTGCACAATTATATGCTTGGCTACTAAGTAAGTGAATAAAATATTGGATATTCTTATCATTGAAGATCCTTTTTTTAGTGGATTCTATTGATTGGGAGTATTTATTAGCTTAGTAAGTCAGTGGTAGCTTTTGGTTCTTTACAAAGGTCAATGTTAAAATCCTCACATACTATTACAGTATTTTTAAAATGTTTAATACTACTTAGAGCCATTTCCGTTCAACTCAGAAATGAATTTACATTGGTTTCAGGAGCTCTATATATACAGAGTGTTGTTATTGGCAAATTGGGGAGATGCACACCTGATATTTGTAAGTTCTGTTCCTTTGCAATACGATTGATGGTTTCTATATTTTTTAAAATTGATGTATTTTCTCACAAGAATACATGTACCCACACCTTTTTTACTATCCCTATAACCATGCTGCTGGTATGACATCTTTGAATTTATTAAGCACAATAGGTTACTTTCCTGAAACCAGTGTTTGCTAAAACACAGGACATTGACATACTGTAGATAAGTTGCAAGTAGAATCTCTAGGTCACTGATTTTGTGGTTTAATGATTGAACATTATGATGTAGAAGTACAAAACACTCTTTTGGCTCATCTAGATAACCACTTACCTTTGTATTTACTGGGTGATCCAAGGTTCCTTGGCTCTTAGGTGCAGTTGATATGCTCGATATATGATTTGTATCAGCCTTCTTGTTTGGTTTTTTGGCTCGATTTTCATTTTGAGAATCCGAGTTATTTTGCACAAAGGAATGCTCAAATGTCTGTCAATGATATTGCTTAGCTGCTAAATCAAGATCACAGTTCCCCTCTTTGTTAATATTCGTGATATTATTCTAAAAATGTGAGTTGTTATTAATTAAAGATCTACCCCTTACAGCATCAGACCTACCAATATTGTTCAATAATTCACAGAAGTTGTTACTGGTTCTATTACAATGGCTTTTTTTGAATGGCACTTTAACATCCACCACACAATTTTTTAGTTTCCCTTTAGTTCACAGTTGATTACTTCACATAGCAGCTTTCCAAAGCTGAAGGAACCTTTGCGATTTAAATGTACGCCATCACTTGCCAATTGATCTTCGGTAATCCAGTAATTACCATCTATGTTACACAGCCAGTTAAGTTCTTCATTGATTTTCCTAGTCTTCCTTATTGTGGTATCGTGTCATCTTAGCATGCCACTGACTATAATCTTCACTTCAGGCACTTCAGACTTTATGCAGTTAATGAGGTCCATTGTTTCACCCATTATTTCTTGCGCACATAACCCTGGTTGTAAGTTATTTGTTCCTACATGCATCATCACCACTTCTGGTTTCGTTTCTTTTAAGTTGAGCTTATCAACTCGGTGCTGCTGTTCGTGGAGTTTAATGCCAGGAAAGCACCTTACAACAAACATATCCTTCATTAGTGCATGTTTGCCCCGAGAATTTTAATAAGGAGTCACCTATAACTAGAACACGCTATCCTTTCTTTCTTCCATAAACATTGACCTGTGGGACTGCATGATGTTCTTTGTTCGCTGCACTCTCCTTTGCATTACCTTCATTCAGTACATAATATCTGTTTTTTATAATCACTCCACGGCTGATGTTTTGATTATTTTGATATGTTCCAGAATACCGTTTTTGATGTTTTGCTTCATTGTGAGCGTGTTCCATACTTGCTAGCTTCGTCTTTAGGCCTCAGAGTAATTCTTTGGGTTCTGTATTTTCTTTTTCCAATACTTCATTTTTCTCCCTCAATTTGTTGACTTCCTCTTTACCCATCCTACATTGTTCTTTTTTCAGAGTATCATTTTCACTTCGAAGTCTTATGTTTTCGTTTTGTGCATGTTGAAGGTTTCTATTTAGTATGTCAATGATCACATGGAGTGATACTGCCATTTCCTTTTTATTCGCGGTTGCTGGCTGCAACACTGTTATGGGCCAGTTTTTTTGTTTTTCACCTAATTCACAACTTTCCCTGACGTTCCTATCATTTACATGTCTTGTGGCATCACTATGTTTCATTATAACACCACGTTTTCATCCTGATTCAGTAGAATTAGCACCGTTTTCATTTAATTTGAGCTGCATACTCCGAGTCACCATACCACCTGACATCATTTTGCCCAAAAATGTAATGCTTTACAAAGTTATGTCTGTTGCTTATAATTGTAATGTCATCAGAATTGCATTATTTCATGTCTGGTGTATTCAGTAATAGTAAATAAAGTCTCCTCTTGACCAACAGAATTTAACACATAATAAAGATCTCCACTCCTATACATCAAATCAGCCAATCAAATTTCAATAAACTCTGTGAGCTCCACAAAATATGGCCTAAAAGTATCCAAATTAGTGTTGACAAAACATACAATCCCTCCCCAAAGTACTTAATGAATATATATACTGCAGCCAAAATTAAACCCTAGCATTGTAAAATTGTACCAAACTAAATTGTAATTAGATCATGAGTAAGCATGTGCACTACACCAACTACCTTACATAGTATAGTTAAACACTTTGATTCTGTTTTAAATATCCATATTGGTTAATCTAGCTTTTGTTTTCCCTTATTATAATAGCTCATCTGCCACATTCCTAATAGCATAGTCCTACCAGAGCTGTCAACTCATTGGGACATTCTGTTTGAATAAATAAAATATTCATCCTATGAAGATTTTGGTAATAATAAAATTTGTTAAAATAGCAAACTTTTGTTATGTGACATATCTCAAGCAATTCAAAGGTAAAAGTGAATATTTCTAATTTTTGTGCACCATCCCATTAATACCCTCCCCTCCTGCCAATTAAGAATACTATATTTTCATAACAATAAATTCAATCATTGTGTGAAAGGTACACATGCACACATTTTATTGTGGCTTTATCACAGTCCATCATGCATGCTAACATCAGTTAGTTATACAAAATTGAAAACTATCAGAACTTCACTTAAAGAGTTTTATTATAATCTTTATTATGATAACATACTTTTTTTTCCCCTCCAGGTTTGAATATCTGCTAAACCTCATTGGTCTATGAAAATAAACGTGACATCTACAAAGCCCTCACTCCTTCCCAAAAATTGGGAATGACTGAAATACCTTGCTGCTGGAGACAGTCAACAAACTTGAGTGTTGCTTACCAATGTGCTCAAAGTACTGTATCCTGTATTCTCTCCGAGACTACAAGAGCAATAGTTGCTGCATGTTGCCAGTGTTTGTGAATTTTCCATCAAATGAGGAAGAATGGCAAAATGTAGCAAATGGATTCTGGCATAATTGGCAGCTTTCACATTGCATTGGAGCAATTAATGGTAAACACATTCAAATACAGGCACCACAAGCTTTGCAAAGTGTATTTTTTAATTATAAAAAACATTTTATGTAATCCTGTTTGCCTTCTGTGATTTAGATTACAATTTCAGTGTTGTGGATATTGGTGCCGAAGGGTCGCAGAGTGATGGTGGAGTTTTCAATGATCCTGAGCTGGATAAAAGGTTAAAGGAAAATTCACTGAGCATACCTCCATCTAGCTACCTAGCTGACACAAAGATTTGTATGCCATATTTCCTTACTGATGATGCTGCATTTCCAATCAAAAAATACCTCATGAAACCGTATACAAGAAGGAGCAATTCACATGAGGAGGCTGTGTTTAACTACAGATTAAGTCGAGCCAGAAGGTAATTGAAAATGCATTTGGGATTGTAGTTGGCCAATGGAAAATCTTCCATCAGCCTATAATTGCTTCAGTAGAAAATGTGATTAATATAGCTCAAAGTGTAACATGCTTGCACAATTTTATACAGAAGGCAGCTGACAGCAAGTTATACAATGAATACTGTCCTCCACAATTTGAGGACTTTGAGCTTCCCACAGGAAAAATTGTGGAGTGTGAGGGCTATGACATTGTAGCTGGTGAAATTGGAGCAATTACAGCAGGCTCATTTTTGGCCCAGGAAATGCATCAGCACAAATTTTTGAACAATTAATCTTAAGGAATTTTTAAATAACAGCAGTTTTGCCATGGCAGAATTACATTGTAAGCTTCTGCCAAGGAGAACAAAATTAGGTTTAAGGCAAAAGTGCTATAAAATGTAAGATTTTTGTTTTGTAACAACCATATAAATAAAATTGTTATAATAAGCATTAATTTCATGTTTGCACAAACCCCAAACTGTACTACTTAGCTGTAAATACCTGCATTTTAACACAGTTTGGTGCTTGTGCTCACTAAATTAGCTTTAGATTGCATTAATTGTACTTGAAACAAGTTATTTCAGGTTATTTTTATGAGTAAACAGCATTTATATGGGAATTCTCTTACATGACTAATGAAGGAGAAGCATGGCACAATGTGCATATTAAACAAGTAGATATCATCAATTGTTACTATGGAAATCCATTAACAACTTGTGCCTCAATGCGCAGCTCATGGTGTGGTATTATTTGTAAATATCAAAACTGTTGACTCCCACATTTTATGGTATAAGGGAGCAAAAGGTTATAAAAATATTGCTGTAATAGCATGTAATAAGTATTCAGTATTTCATTATGGAAAAATGGATAGCTTCATCTCTATTCACATATTTTCTTAGTAATAGTGAAACTAATTTATGAAGTTTTGTTTCTTAAATATTTCAACTTTAAACGTAATGAAATTCGCCATTCTAATTTCTCCAAGAAAAATGAAATTAACCATTCACTGGAAAATCTTCAGAAGTCAGATGTTTAATGGCTTACTCATTAGATAAATAGGCCTGCTGTATAGTCAATCCTTTGTTTTTGCGGCATGAAGTAGTAATACAATTTCTCATCTTTATTAACAGTGCAAATGCAGAAAAGTATGGTTTAAAATGATTTGCAATTCAAATAACAAAAATTAACAATAGAAGGTGAAAGTTTATATGAAATAAATAGTACAAACTTCCTCACAATGATCAGCGACAAAAATGTAAATGGGATATTCATGTTCTTTTGAATTTATTCACAAAGATAAGTGAAGTTTAGTGACAATTATTTATTGGTATCTTAATAAAGGCATATATGTAATGAGGCAGATAAGTAAGATGATGGATAGCAAAACCATGACACTGGTATATTGTGTACCTATTTATTATACATCAGCTATGGCATTACACAATGCAAGGAAATGGAAAAAGTTTTAAAATACTAGGAAAAAAATTGTAATAATAAGCAAGATAAATAATAAATGTGTAGAAGCTTCTTTAAGAACCTAAAAGCGTTACTGTTCCATGCATATGCAGAAGTACAGAAACTGTTTTGCATAAAAGGCATTAAAAGAATGGTAATGTACATATAATTTGAAAAACAATGACAACTACTTGAGAACAACATTAAGGGAGACATTGAATAGTTCCGCAATAGAAATTGTAGGAAGGAAATTATTAACCAAACTACCAAATGAAGTAAAAAATCATACACCAAAACAACAGCAATGATATAAACCATAAAAAGGTACTGCACTCAAGTGCATGTTAATGTAGAGGAATTTAAATATGGAACATGTATGCAAGGCTTTTGTTTATGATGCAAATATCTAAATAGCTGATATTTGCATGTCCTTCAACTGTTGTAAAAGGAATGTAAATAGTGAAAGTTTTGTGATTGGTTTTATATTTTGACAGCATTTACTCTACAGCTTAAAAGTATATAATTTACGTGAAAACTTATTCTAACAAAACAGCCTCCTCGCATTCCTGAATTAAGTCCCTGAACCTTTACCTAAACTGCAGTTTTAACACTTTGTTGCCAACACTTTTCGGACACATTCCTACATTTTTCCCAATTAAGCTGTCCACATCATTACCAGAATGTAGGCCAATGATTTATTGAAGTTTGAAGTTTCTTGGAAGAGCTGTTCAGTCTCATCCATCTTATTTCTCTTGCATCTGCCTGATGGACCTATATATGGCAATGAAGCAACTACAGCTGAGGTAGGGAAATTTGAAGCACCACTTGTAACTTCCACACTGTCACTCTCAGTCAATGAAGTTTCCAATGTGCAATTTACTATCATGAAATCTGTCTGTAGATGTTGGTGAAGGGGCATTAAAATTTGGTAAATTGCTCACAGATTGTCATTTCCTAATGTGCCCATACAGGAAACCCATTGCTTCCAAATGAATCCACACGGGCGTCCAGATGCATGGGATTCACTTTTGCGTTCTTGTTCCAGCTGTATTTTTTTCTTTCACATACCTTTCTTGTAATGTGTTCCATTGCACCGAATATTCAAATGATGATGCTGAAATACAAACATGGAACTTGAAGATTACTAAACATATAATTTGAGTTCCACTCCTGCTGCTAGTGAACACTATTCCAGGGATTTGGGGTTTAGACACTCAAATAGGGTGATCAGGTGAAAATTTTCAAATGTGTAAAAAAGGGCTTTTCACATAAATGGGGGACAATTAAAACATTAAGTAAAAGTTATAATATTACATTACTCTAATGTACTTTTTTTGTAAAGGAACATACTGGAGCCGTTTTATACTCTTCAACACCGACTTTTGCAGAAGAGACGAATTGTTCTCATGTAACATGGGATTGTTAAATTCCACACAAAGTTTTTGAAATTATGTTTCACCACCATGACACCCTTAACTGACTCTGTGACAAGCGCCTTCTTTCTTTTGTCCACTGATCATTAATTAGAGAAAACTCTTTCAGTCGCTGCATTTCTACCTGTGATAGAAAAATAAAATAAATTTTTAATAACTCAGCACATTTTTCTATACTTTTGACCTGTTTAAAAAAAATCACTCAACGCTTACCTGGGGGTATATCGTAGCAGAACTGACAATTTCCTTTTCCAACTCCTGAGACTTTGTTGAATGAAGAAATTACACATAAAGTTCAGAAAAATAATTCTCAAAGAAGGTCCTGATTAGATTAGGGACAGATTTTGTTTACATGGAATGGGAGTGGAAGAAACAGACCTAAAAAGCCATTTTACCGGACGCAAAGCAAATGTGTAAAAGGAAAACATGCCCGATAAAAGCCGGACGGTTGGTCACCCTAAGCGCAGATTCCTCGGCTACGCCTAGGGCCCTGAACACTGGATGTGCTCTGCGGCGATAGTGTGTTCACCAGCGGCGGGAGTTTACGCATAATTTACTGCCCTCTCCTACATCTAGTATTTAGAATGTCATTTCTGATACCTAAACGTATTTACTTTGACAGTGTTTTCGATAAAAATCTTTCTCGTGAGAATGAGCAAGTTTATTTTTATGGTGCACTAAAACAAACTACTTAACATTAATTGTTTCTGCAATTAATCCCCTAACCCCTTGTTTGAGTGCTGGATTCTAAAAGGCCGCACGAGTTTTTTTTTTTTTTTTTTTCATATATTTCAGGCCTAGCCCGAACAGCTTCAAGTAATAAACTATCGTCCATTATTGCTTCGAAACTATAACCACGGAACAGGAACGTTATATGACCTATAGCCAAGAGATGTTTTGATGCTCTTGCTCTGAATCTGCTGATTCTCGCATTACAAAAGGATAGGGAAGAAAGAGTATTGATGAAGATAGTACTCGGAGAAGCGCAATTTATTACTCCATGGCACTACCACTCGCCGATTGGTTCAAATTAGTCATGAGAAATTAGGACTTGACGTAACATAAAGGAAAACGTTTGTCATTGCCATACTCTTTTAAATCTTGTCACGCTACGTTAAATTCATCGTAATCCCGGTATAAAATAGAGTGATATCTTTGAATAAGGTAAACATTATTATCCAGCAATCCTACTGGTTTTATTTGTTCTTTTGTACTGGATAATAGAAACATAAAATAGAGAGTGATATCTTTGAATAAGGTAAACATTATACAGCAATCCTACTGGTTTTATTTGTTCTTTTGTATTGGATAATAGAAACATTCATTACTTTTACAACTGTTATTATTGTCCTCGCCACAATCGGCAACAAATTAGTAGCTATGTTCCCCACCTTGCAGTCAACCTAACGTCATTACGTAGACTGCAGGAAACTAAGCAGTGCTGGTTCTATGTCTTTACTATGCATCCACCATAGTAAAAATTGTTAACAATTTTTTTTGGCGCCGGCGGCGTCATCGTCCATGGTCTAAAGGTAACACACTAGCCTCTAGTTCCCAAGCCCGCGGGTTCAAACCAGAGGAGGGCGATGGATCTTTTCGGGCGTAAACGTTCATAGTATGGCTTCATTCGGAAGAGAAGTAAAGCCATTGGTCCCGTTTTGTAAATATACGGAACGTAAAAGAATCTAAAGACTGATAAAGAGGCTTCTGAGCAAAATTAGGAGGTTTTTCACGAACAGTATAGAATGGGACGCTAAGAACCACGGCAGTTAAAGAGCGCCCATAAATAAAACTCGGTTTGATTTCATTTTTGCAAGGTGCCTTTGTTCCTGGCATGCCTTTTTTCCATTTTCGATCTATAATTGCCGTTGAACCGTAGAAATCAAACTCGATGCTGTCTCGTCTCTAGTTCTATTTGGTATGGGCTGGTGGATTGGAGATTTATTTTTAGTTCAGGTTCTCTAATAGCAGCTTTCTCTGGCTTGTTCGTAAACGGGGGAGCGCATAAACCCCGACTTCTAGGATTCTCTTCAGGTACCTTGCTTTCTAGTTTTGCGAGGATGCCGTTCGTCAGCTTCTGGCATATTAGTTGTATTCCGTAATACCATATGGGAGCTATGACTGCGTTGAATATGGTCGTTGCTGTGCTCAAGGAAAGCTTACAAATCTGCTAACACTCACTCGAATATTGTTTCTAGGAATGTTCCTAAGCACTGGAGTTTTTTCAAAATCTGTATTGTCTCGGGATTTGGTTGTCTGTTACCAATTTCCTCCTCTTTTTTTTTTTTTTTTTTTTTTTTTTGTTTTGTTTTTTTTTTTTTTTTTTTTTTTTTTTTAATACTATGTGCACTGTTATATCGTTTTCGATTTCGAAGCAATCTTGGACATCCCATATTTTAAGCTTCTGAAGTTGTGTTGGCGGGTCTCTTTTGCAGTGCCTTGACGTCTACGTATATTGATTAATTTCACTGCGAGAAGGCCCTTCCGCTAAGATGTTACACAGCAGGGTAATAATGGGGTGCCCTGTAATGCACCCTTTGTCTGCCTGGCCTTCTGCCGTAATTTATAACAATTTAAAATAAGAACTGAAGCTTTCCTGGCGACGTGTTAATTCAAAATCTTCTCGGGCTTCTAGCCAGGTAAAAACTTGGCTTGACACCAACGTTTCGAAGAAGTGCATCTTCCTCGTCTTCAGGGTGAACTGATGGTTTGAGCTTGCGGAGACTGGTATTTATAAGAGCTGGGATGAAGCTAACATCTGCTTGGTTCGCGAGATATTATGGCTTTTTTTTTTTTTTTTAGTTTCAAGTGGAGGGGAAAAATCCACCTTAAGGACTAACCCGGGCTGGCATGCCCGGAGTGTCGGGGTCTCCCAGGATGGGCCTACCGACTAAAAAACCCCTCCACCGGTATTGGAAGGTAAGGATACTGCGGTACCGCTGTTGCACCCGCGCAGTAAAAGGTAAAGGTGAACTGGCCCGCTGTGCGGCCGCCAGGGGTGAGGGTTGTGCTAGTAGACCGGCTTGACCGAGGCCCAGCCGGCCCCCGTAGCGAATTATAGGTGAGGAGTTGAGGAAATTGTGGGTGGTTGGGAGTTGTTGGTGAAACATGGGATTGGAAGTGTAGGGAGAGCTGCCACTCTCTCCCTGTGGTGATGATGACGGCACTACCGGTTCTTCCTTCCCCTGGGGGCTGGACCGGTAGCAATGTATGCGAGAATGTCCGTGGTGAGTCCTGTCTGAAGGTCGTGTAGCTGCTTGGATATGGATTGATGAAGTTGGTGCTGCAGCTCTCGGACACCCACGACCGAAGCCTCAAGAGACCCCAGTCGCGGGCACTGGTCGTCTCTGTCCTCAGAAGGTGGATGGACGAGGTGGCTCTCTATGCGGTCCAGCTGGCGCTGGATGGACGCAAGCACCGCGCCGTTTTCACCTGCAACTCGATCTGAGTCCTGGTGCTTGGCCTCCAATGCTGCGAGTCGTTCGTTGGTTTCCCTCTGAAGTTCCTCGAGACGGAGGCCGAGTTGGTGTGTAGCCGCCTGGATGGTGGCGATGTTCTGATTTATGGAGTCTACGGCGTCCTTCAGAAAGGTGTCCGTCTGTGAAGTGTTCGGTGTCGAGTCTGGTGGTGGTGATGGTTGGTGGTGCTGCTGTGAGTTTTGTGGAGGTGAAGGCCTACTCCGGGGATACAGGGGGCACGTGGTTTGCCCTGTGTAGTGCGAGTTCCCGGAGCAGGTAGCGCAGTAGCGGCGTCGACGGCGTAGATCATGGTTGGAGCAAGCGGCTGTGAGCGAGCTTGCCCCACAGTAGTGGCACTTCGGTGCGGCGTGGCAATCCTCCGAACGATGTCCGTAGGTGCAGCAGCGTCGGCAGGGGACCGGACGTTCACTTCTGCTAGCCTCGACACGTAGCTGTTGCCCTAACAAAGGCAGGCGTGGTGTCAAGGCAGCTTCGGCTTCAGGCGCGGACCCCAGGTGGAGGCGGACCAGCAATGTGGGTCCCCGAGGTGATGTGATCCGGTTGGCCTTTACTGTAGAGGGCCAAAGGCGGCGTGCGGCATCCAGCACGAAGCGGGATGGGAGGTCCCTCGGGACCCCTATGACGACCACCGTTAGGTGGCCATCATGGTGCGAAGAAGGCCGGACCGATTCCCGGGTGGGTTCCGGTACGGCGGTGGAAGTGATCGGCGGTTGGGGCCGGGCCGGTTCCCGGTTGGGTTCCGGCACGGCGGCGGAGGCAGTCGGCAGCTTGGACCGGGCCGGTTCCCGCTTGGGTGCCGGTACGGCGGCGGAGGCTGTCGGCGGATGAGGCCGGGCCGATTTCCTACTGGATACCGGTGCGGCGGCGGTGAAAGCTGTCTGCTCCATAGCGGTAGGTGGCGTGGCAGGAGGCGGCTTAGTAAGAGGGGCGGAAGGCGTCTCCATTGTCCGCAGCAAGGCGGCACGGCGCGCCAGCGCCCACTGACCTCTGGCATGGTTAGCGGTGTTGTAGAAGGCAATGCCTGCGTCGAATGCTGCCCTTGTAGCTGGATCCATCTCTAAGAGTCGAAGTCCAGGAGCCTGATTAGGTTTTTTTTTTTTTTTTTTTTTTGAAAGGGGAGACAGAGAGAGAGTTGGAAGGTTGAAAGAATGGCTTATCTCGCCATTGGGTGAAGATTAGAAGAAGGGAAAAATCGGGTGAGATAGGAAAGGAACAGTGAATGGGGAATGATGGAGTTCCGCGATAGCACCTCCGTGATTATTGGTAAAGTTGATGTTGCTGCAGCACATGGGGCTGCAACAAGGAATGGCTTATCTAGTCTGTAAACATGACCCGATGGCCCTGAGTACAGCGCTAGGGAGTCTTGGGTGTGCTTTAGTACTGATGTCTGGTGTTTCGGGTGTGTGTGAGAGGGCATGAGGTTTTGTTGGTAAGGTCCTGAAGAATCCGTTGGTGACTATTTGCAATTTGCTCGGCTACATTGTTGACTGTCAGTTCTTGGCTGTCAAGAACTGCAGTATAGCACTTTTTGATGTCCTTTCGGTTTCCTTTAAGCAGGTCTTCCAGAAGTGTGAGGCGTATTGGCAATTTTGCAGTTTGAACATAGAGGTCCTGGTTGGCCTCCAAGATCCTGGCGTTGACGTCGTGGATTTCCTGTAGCAGGGTGTAGAGGACGTCCAGCTCCAAGAGGAACTCAGACGTGACCTTTTTCTGGGCTATGGCATCGGTGTCTTGACTGTTGGCTGTAGAAGTGGTGTGGGTGTCTGAGATGGCTGCAGTCATGGTAGTCAGGGCTTCTTCCAGCGTGTTCAATCGGCCGCTAATGAGCAGGACCTCTGAGTGCAGGTCCTGCACGGCATGGCTTTTTTTTTATTGATGATGGGGGAAAAGGCAACTAACGCCCTAACCCCGGGCAAGCCTGGGAGTGTGAGACTCCCCACCCTGGACTCGAACCAGGGTGGCACTAACAAAAAACCCCCACCGGAAGTAGGAGGCCCATGCCTCTGTTGCAGTACCGCATTAAGCACCTGCGTATTTTTGGTGATACTGAATGCTGCCTGCCAGTGGCAGTAACAGCGAGTGATGGAGATATTAGCCAGTGGACACACATGACTTACGCCCTGAGTGCCCCGCTGGAGAAGTAATTGGTGTAAGTGATGGGTAGTTAGTGGTGATGTCTGTTAAGTTTAAGGTGATTCTTCCGGGTGTACCCTTGCTCTGATTGGTGTTCTCTTAGCAATTGCTGCGGAGTCTTAGGCTGCTGAGGGAATGTTCCTTCAGCTACCTGCTGTTGATAATTTTGGACGCTGGCTATCCGGTTGGACAGCTCAGCGGTGGAGGCCTGTAGAGTGGAGATGGCGGCGGTGTTGGCAGCTTGTAGGGCGTCGATCCTGGTGGACAGGTCGGCGGCTGTAGTCTGCTGGCTGGTGGCTGCTACGGCGTTGGAAGCTTGCAGTTCCTGCAGCTTCTGTGTGAGGAGGCTGCATGTCTCTTCCAGAGCAGCTAGTCGAGCGCCGACGTTCAGGATCTCCGCGTGGAGGTCCTGAATGGCTTCTCGCGTCGCTGCGTCTGTTGAGAGTGCAGGTGGTGAGGCCTCGGTGGTTGATGTCTGCGGTGAAGTGGTGCGGCGCGCAGGAGGTGGTGATGAAGTGGTGCTCCATGGGTAGAGAGGGCACTGCGCTTGCCCTGTGAAATGTCCTGTGCCACGGCAGGTGGCACAGAACCGGCGGCGACGGCGTAGATTGTGCTCAGTGCACTCTGCGGTGGTGTTGGCGGAGCCACAGTAGTGGCACCGCGGCGACGAGGAGCAGGTGTCGGCTGTATGCCCGAAGGCACAACAGCGACGGCAGGGCCGGTGACGTTCCGTCTTGCTAGCCTCGACGACCAGGAGTTGCCTTAACAAGGGCAACCCTGACGCCAAGGCAGCGTCGAGGTCCGAACGATCCTGTATTTCCAGCCTCACAAGTGGTGTAGGTCCCCGGTTGCAAATTATCCTTGTGGCCCTCAAACAAGAAGGCCACTTGGATTTCGCTGCGGCGAGGAGGTGCCGGGTGGAAAGGTCCCTAGGGACCCCCCGTATCACGGCACTGAACCGGGGCGGCGGCAACGTGGAGCTGGGCGGCGGTGATGGCGGCAACTGCAGCAGCAGTTGCGGCGAGGGTGTGGTGGCGGCCGGCGGCGAAGCAGGGCTTGCCGGGACCGGTAGCAACGGAGAAGTTGCCTCCTCGGCGGCTGCCGAGGAAGAGGCGACGGGTGCTGCCTTAGCAGCGGCGATTCTGCGCAGTCTCTTCTTGGCCATCTTGACGAGTCGAAGAAGAAGCTCCGTCCGCATGGCTTTTTTTTTTTTTTTTTTTTTTTTTTTTTTTTTACCGTGGAGGGGAAAAATGCATTCCTGCATTCGACCCCAAGCCTTAGTGCAATGGCTTGGGGGATATGTGGAGCTCCCCGCAGAGTGCGGTATATCCACTAAAAAACCCCTCCACGTGTTAATCGGTTATATATAGAGTACTTTCGTGCAAACATGCATTAGTCGGGTCCCGCATAGCACCCCGGTTAGTAAGTGAGAGCTACTTAGCTGGCATGCATTGCATGCGAGCGCGTTAATGCTACTTACTGGGATTGTCCATGAGACCTGAACAATACCAGTGGATAATCATGCGTTACTTTGTAGTTGTTTTATTCGTTAATGATTATGTTCTATTTCAGCAGGGTGTGCCTGCTTGTCCTATTAAGTAAAATGTTATCTAACATGCACTTAAATTTAGTCTTATAGTATATGTTTAGAATAAGTTCCGCTTCTGCGCTGTTGCTTCGGGAGATTTCTCCGTCCGTCAGTGGTTGCGCAGCCGTTCGTCGCTAGTAGCAGTACCGGGCTCATAGGCCTTCGTCATCTCGTTTGCCATGTAGTTGCCAAGGTCGTCTAAGTGATTGACTCCATATTGCAGCTGCCCGAAGTACGCTGCCCGCGTCGATCACAATGGGAGGCCCCTTCCCCCGGTCCGCCTCAGCTGTAGCTGAGGGCTTTAGGGCTCTGCGACGGGCTGGTACTGAAACATATTGGAAGAGAGAAAGAGTAAACATATATATAGCTGTGTGTTAGAAGGGGAGAGGTTTTTAGGGAAGGAGGTTTGTAAGGTACTGTTGTATTTCGTCTGGAGTGGTGTCTTGTGTTATAGTTCTGTCGAAAAGTGATAAAGGTCTGTTGTGTTTGTTGGTTTTTGTGTCGTAGTTCCCTAGCGTTTCTATTAAAGGGTTGTGATGTGCACTTAATTTTTGATATGCGTCGTAGGTTAGCTTTTTAATGAATTGTTCGATTGTATGTATTTTGAGTTCTTCGTGGAGTATGTCAGCTGGAGCTGTGTATGGTACCTTAGATACTAAGCGTAGAATTTTATTTTGGAATCTTTGTAAGTTTTTGATGTGGTTTTCGGCGGCATACCCCCATACTTGGGATGCGTAAGTAATTATAGGTCGGATTAATGTTTTGTAAAGTGTGAGTCCCATGTTAAGGCTTAGTTGTGAGCCCATGTTGATGAGTGGGTATAGCCTGCCCAATTGGGCATTGGCTTTTCCACGAGTCTGAGTAATATGCTTTTTCCATGTTAGACCTTGATCCATTTTAAGTCCAAGCCAAGTTACCGTATCTGTCCATCCAATATCTTCACCAAATATGGTAAGTGGAGGCAGGCGGTGTCTGGGAAATCTGTGATTGATACGCTTTGTGAATATGATTGCTTGAGTTTTTGGTGCATTTACTTTGATTCGCCATTTGGTAAGCCAGTCCTCTAGGTTATTAAGGGACCTCTGGAGTCTGCTGTGAATGAATTTCGTTTTTCCCGATTGGGTCATTATGGCGGTGTCGTCCGCATAAATGTATAATTCTGTATTTTCGGTTTTTGGGATGTCATTTATATAGATATTAAATAGTGTTGGCCCGAGTATGCTGCCTTGTGGCACTCCGGCTCTGATTGGGCGTTCGGATGACAGGTGATTATTTACTCTGCATTGAAATTTTCGATCACTTAGGTAGTTTGCTATGAGTTTAATGAGCGAGTCGTGTATATTTATTGTTTTGAGCTTCTTTAGTAGGCCAGCATGCCATACTCTGTCGAAGGCTCGTTCGACATCTAATAATAAAGCACCTGTTGATTTGTTGATGTTGAAACCGTGCGTTATAGATTCGGTTGCCCTAATTAGTTGTAGAGTTGTTGAGTGTTTGGCTCGGAATCCAAATTGTTCTGGAATTAGTATGTTTTGTTTGTTTAGTTGTGAGTTGAGACGTTTGAGAATTACTTTTTCGAGAAGTTTTCCAAGCGTGCTTAGTAGACTAATTGGTCTGTAGTTGTGCGGTTTGGACAAGTTTTTCCCCTTTTTGGGGAAGTGGACCACGGTGGCTAGTTTCCACCTTTTAGGGTAATGTCCACTAATGAGCACGTAGTTGAATATGTCAGCCAGTAGCTTAATTGCCCTTTCGGGCAAATGCAATAGGGCCACTGTTGGGATGTTATCTGGCCCAGGGGCTTTTCTCTTTGGGAGGTGCCTGATTAGCCAGTTTATTTCACTCGGGCAGGTTTTTCTCACTAAGTTGTGGGTTGCCTGTTCTTTGAAAATTTCCGTTTCCTCTTCCGTTGCCTCCGTAAATTGAGGGCAGCAGGGAGTAGGATTAGGCGTGCAGATTTCTTGCAGTGTGTCTGCGAGCATATCTGCTTTTTGTTGGTCTGTAGATGCTATTGTTTGATTGTGGTGTAATGGTGGTATTTGTGTTTTATCGCGTGTTAGACAGCGTGCAATTCTCCACACCGAGTCTCGTTCGTAGTCGAGGTTCTCAAGTGTATTCTGCCATTGTTGAGAGAGATGGTTTGTTGTTCTCTCTCTGACAAGGGTATTTAAGTGTCTAACGTATTCCTGGTCTACAATATGACGTGTTTTCTGCCAACGCCGTCTAGCTCGGTTTCTTTCCGCTGCTAGCATTTGGATGTCAGGTGGTAGTTGTGATTGGTATCGCTTTGGTTTGTTTATTGGTACAGCTTCTTTGGTTGCAGTTTTTATCGCATTTTCTAGTTGAGTTACAGCTTCATTCATGTTTTCTGCTGTATTTAGCTGTGTAGTATGTAGGTGCTTGTTGATAGTGTTTGCAAACCTATCCCAGTCTGCTTTATTGTAGTTTAGACGCTCGACTGGTGGATTGGGGGCTGCAGTGCCTTCTAATGTTATGATCACTGGTAAGTGATCGGAAGAGAGTTCGTTCTTAACTTGTAGGTTGATCCTACGAGTGAGATTACGCGTCACTGCAATATCTAGAATATCAGGCCTTTGGTTTCGGCTGAATGGGATATACGTATGTTCCGTAGGAGTGTGAATTATTATATCAGAATTATTTTCAAGGTTTAGGAGAGCCGTGCCTTCAGGGTTAGTCTCATTGCAGTCCCAAATGAGGTGTTTTGCGTTGAGATCTCCGGCTATTAGCACCCTGTTGTTTACCTGCGAGATTGAGTTAATGTCCGCTATGTTTAGTACGCCTGGGGGGGCATATGCCGCCGTGATTAGAACCTTGTTGTTGTCAATGGTGATGTAAATACTAGTAGCTTCTAGAGTTGAAAATTGCGGCTGTGGAGCAACATCATGGGCAATGCTATGTTTTATTATTACGGCCGTCCCGCCACCGCGTCTGTTTCGATCGTTGCGGTGGGTAGTGTAACCTGGCATGTTAAATCTGTCTTTGTCGCTTAAATGAGTTTCTGTAATTAACGCTATGTGTATGTTGTTGCGTGTTAAGAAGTCTCTAAGTTCAGTCTTTCGCCTTTTTAAGCCGTGTGCGTTCCATGTCATACAATTGAGTTTGGGTGTGTGATTCATAGGAAGCCAGGAGAGGTGAGCAGTTGAAAGAAATCTCTGTAGCAGGCCAGGATGCTCCGGGTCTCCGATCCCCGCGAAGTGGCCAGTAGTTCGAAGAGGTGCATACAGACGTCCTGTAAGTCTGCGTCCCTCCAGTGCTCAGCGGACGCACATCTGAACATGTTTCGCTGGTGCTCCAGCCGAGGGTCAGCCAGGGTCTCCTCCCTCGGTGGCACTTCCTTCGGGGGTTGACGTGGCTTAACCTGTGGTCGGCTAGGCTTTCGGGTCCTCGGCTCGTTCATCCCCCCAGCGCTAACGACGCCCATCACCGAGCCACGAGGGGCAGGCGGCGCGCGCACCGGAGCCCCTCCACGCACTCGACCACCACTCCCCGCCGGAGGCGCCCGTGCCCCTGTCCCCTGGGAGTTGCGCGCTGCTACAACTTGTCTCTGGTACTCGGGACAAGCCCGGTACCTGGCCCCGTGGCCCGATTTGAGACACAGCGCGCATCTCCTTTGGGGTGGGGGAACGTTACAGCTCCGCGAGTCATGGGAGGCCGAGCACTTAGAGCACACAACGGCACCCGAGCTACACGTTGCCTCCGTGTGTCTCAGCTGCTGGCACCGATTGCACTGTATGGGGACAAATGGTCGTCGGTAGGGTTCCACCTTCACCCGAAAGTGCAACACCTGTTCCAACGACCTCAACCGGGCCAGGTCCTCAGCTGTTGCCAGATCCACCAGGTATATCGGAAGAGGAGTTCGGGCTCGGTCATAACGCCTGAGCTGAACTACTCGCAGCACTGAAAAGTGCGCAGAGTGCAGCTCAGCCCTAATTTCCTCTTCCGCGCCGTCAAAGTACACGTGCTTCACCACAGCACGGTAGGTCTGGTCGTTCTTGGAGCTTCGTGTCAGGGTGAAGGGTACCCCACGCTCCCTCAGAAAGGCAGTCAGGCGCTGATAGTCTTCCGCAGACCTAGTGCGCACCATGAGGTCCCCTGAGATAGGGGCTCTGGATAGGACATACCCCCCGTTGGGGCGTAGGGCGTCGAAGTCTCTGAGTTCCTGTAACAGAGATAGATACTGGCGGGGAACATAGATGGGAGCCTGGAGACGGGTGGTGATGGCTTGGGCGTAGGAAGAAGGGGGACCGGGTGGAGCTGGGCGTGGGGGAGAGGAGCTAGGGTTAGGTTGGGAGGCAGGAGGGTAAAATGGGGCAGGAGGGGGGCTAGGGTTGGGAGAGGATGGGCCCGGGATCGGGGACACGGGATGAGGAGGCGGGGTTGGCAGGTGCGGTGAAGGAGCAGAAGCGGAGGAAGCAGAAGGAGGTCGGGGGGGTCTCTGAGCCACCACAGAGATGGACGAGGGATGGAAAGAAGAAGGAGCAGAGGAGGGGTGTGTCAGTGGATTAGTGACACGTGGTGTGATAGGAGCTAAGGCTGGGGAGGAAGTAATGGTGGCTGGGGAGGCAGAGGAAGCAGGAGCGGTGGAGGGGGGAGCAGCAGGTGAGGGGCCGGAGGGGCGGGTAGGTGGAGTAGCGCCAAAGTCAAGCCGTGTCTTGACTACCGTCTGTCTCGTGACACGCACTTCCGAAGGAGAGTGCTTCTTGGGCTTTCTTCGGGCCATTAGATTTAGGTAGTGTTTAGGAGTTTGAAAGGTTAAAGGTTTGATTAGAAAGTAGTGCGAAAATGTACTTACTCTAAGCTAAATGTGAAGAAGGAAGAAGTAAGAAAATAAAGCCTAGATTATAATATAAGGGGCCTAACAGGGAGCTTAACCTAGATAGAAAAGAGGAAGATAGTGATAGTTAGAGAGAAAGAGCTGCTAGAGGGCGCTAAAAAGCCCGAAGAACAGAGGACCTGCCCGAAGGCGCCTAGGTACCAGTCAGGAGACTGTTGGCTGCGGCCTTGTTCCTCTACCCTGCTATACAGTTAAGCTCGCTAGCACGAGGCTGAGCTGAGCAAGGTGCAGACCTCGTAGAACGCCCACCCGGGAGCTGCTGAGATTGGCTGGCAGTTGCTGGCTCACTCGCCGGGAGAGTCGAGTAGCGAGAGTCGGCGAAGCGAAGTTCTTTGAAGAGAGAGCTGGCTCTGATCCCTTCTCCTCGCCTAGAATTACCTAGTCGAGGGCTTCTATGCTTCGGTTGCTTCCTCTCGCTGGTCTCGTAGTCTCGTGGTCTCGCTGTCTCGAAGTCCCGCTTCGAATGTGTCGCATGGCCTGGTATTTAAGATGACTGAGACATGGGCACGGACTTCGTAGAAAACTATTTATAGCAGTTATTCGGCTAATATTTTGTGTTTGAGCACGCACCTGCTAGAAAACAAGTCTTGGAAGACTGCAGGTACAGGATTAGGTGTTAAGGCTCTTTAACATCGGTGTCCATGCTGAACTTAATTGTAGGCCAGAATTGTTTATACGTCGTAATTGCCTCTGTTATCCTGGCTAGGTAATGAGGGTCTCCCATCATCTCCATTAGCTTATTTATTATGACATTTCTTTTGATTAAATCGAAGGCTTTTCAATAGACTGTGAAAACCATGTGCTCCTTCTGGTATCTTGGGGTGTGTTCCGCTTTTATTTGCAATATTTTCACAGTTTATAGATGATGCTTCCTTCTTGAATGCAGAGTTGACAGCCCCGGATGAGCGTTCCTCTGCTTTGGTGAGTCTTTTCGTTAAGATTTTGGAAAAAAATCTTGAATGTCATGATCTCTAGCATTATGTCCTTGTAAAGAGTTTTGTTCTTCACTGTATCCTTTCCCTCATACATTATTGTTAATTGTGCTGATCTCGATTTTACCACTGTTTTCCTGACTTCGGTATATGTGAACTCTGCTGTTTTTTTTCTGTTTTTTTTTTCAGTAGTATTTGTACCATTTTCTCTTCCTGGCGCAGATTATCATTTCTTCTATCTTCTTTGTGCACTTTGCTCTGCATAGCGCACGCAGAATGCCTTTCCATATAGTGTAAAACAGGTTGTCGAGCCACCTTTTGGCTATCTTTTTCTGTTTTTAACGAACGTCTTGCTGATCAATCTGAATTGCACAGCGTCACCTAGCTGGTCTTTCAATATGAGGGCTATAGCATAATCTGTCTTTTGTTCCTGAAGTTAGAATCGGTCTAAAATGCAGCGAGGTCTTTACTCTGATAATATTTTCGAGTTCTGGAATATTATTTCTATTGCTGTGGACACGGGAACCACTAATTCTGCTTCAATGGGCATATGGCTTTTCCTCTGAGAAAAGCTCTCGTCTACAGCCTCTACTGCATTATGACGAAATAATTTCTGAAACGTTTGCCCGTTGGCTAACTGTAACCTCTTCGTCCTCCTCCTACTCCTCCTCCAACACCGCTTTCTCCCAATGTTTTCAACCCTAGATCTGTCTTAGCGCTTGCTATATCAATTTTAGAGTTGTCTCTCGCCAGCATTACATTTACTTGACTTGTTCTTAGAAGTGTGCCGATTACTTTTTCCGTGCCGTGTCTGGGGAAGATATATAGGCCTATTATTGTGAGACTTGTGTCTCGAATCTTGTGGTGTTTGCCTTTATTCCAGTATGTTTCCAGCTAACGGTTTGAGTAAGACAGACTCTCCGCCTATTGGTCTGCCTCCTGCACTATTTGCATATGTTTCCACTCCACAGAGACCTAGCAGGTTTACTGGTTCTCGCAGAAAATCCTTTGTCATGATCACTACATTGTAATGCTTTGTCAAATCGGGTGGTGTTCATTGCTGTATATTTCTGAGCCCTTCGTATTCCATAAGGGAAATTTTAGGGCGTCATTAGAATGTTGCTCCTTCGTTGCGCGCGAGGTCTCGAAAAAGGAATCTTCTGACGAGAAGTCCTATTGTTCGGATTTCTAGTTTCGCTCTTCTTTGAGACATTTGAATGAAATGCCAGTCTTGAAGTCTTTCATCAATCCTTTTGTATTTAGCTTTGTATTTATTTTTTCGCAAACTGCATCTTCGACCACGTTATTTATGGCAGGACGTTTCTAATTGTTTCTTCGATCGTGTCAATTTTTAGTCAGGAAATCCAGTCTGTTGGTTATAAGTAATCGTTTCTTTTTTGGTACCTATAATCGGGTGTTGTCTTTTTCCTCTCCTTGAAGTGTGTTAAAATGTTTGAACGTCAACTGCTTTGCTATTTTATACATCTATCCGGCAGGACGAGGTCTTCGCTGTCCTCCATATGTTTCGAATTCCCTGGTTCTGATATTTTTTCTTTCTTTCACCCTTTATGTTATCTCCCGGACTCTATTTGCTTCTTTATCTTCTTCCTTTTTGTCTTTGTGTTGTCTTCTCGCTGTTGCTGAAGACTGTGTTCGCGTGGTCCTTGTTTACGTTTTTCTATGGATGGAGAGTGTGTTACTGTGCTCCGTTTATCTTTGTTTTCTGTTGTAGACTTCTGCTTTTCCTCGGATGCTCAGACTAATTCTCGCGAGTTTTTAGTTCTGTGACCCTTTATCTCCAGTAATGTTTTTGTACATTTGTCCAACTTCTTCGTGGTGGCATGTCTGTTTTATAATTGTTTTAACAACAATAACGTGATGGCTACCGACGTAGGCGCCGACTTGTTATACATTTTGGGCTCAGAGTTGTGAAATATAGTTGGTTATTAATAAAATGTATTAAATTGAAAAGCCTCATTTTCCCACTACAAACCAAAAGGAGGCTTGAAGCTGTCCTTATACAAAAGGCAGAATTTGATAGTTACTATGAGCCAGTCTTGTCTCCAAATGCCTTTCCAGGATTTCTTTTTAGAACATAGATACTCAATGGTGTTAACCGTGAAAAACATTCTAAATAACCATGAAAACAAATAACTTTCAATTTCGTTAATGCTAAACATAAAAACTTAAAACATTTGCAATGCAATATAAAATGGAAGATTGAATAGTAATCAAAAAATCAGAGTTTAATAATATTTTACATGTAAAAATGTACTCAAAGTTAAAATTTGAATTTAATAGCCGAATTCTCTTTAATACATAACTCAAGCAGCATCCTCATAAGTGTATCGAAATTTGAAACCATATATCAAGAGCCATTGCAAAAAATCTCAACTCGAGCTTTCAAATTGAAATTTTTGGAAACCTTTGTGTAAAACCTTACATCTCAATAATTGCTTCTTACTTATCGAACAGAAAGTAAAATATAGAAATTTATACTCTGGATAGTCTGAAATAAAGCATGATGTAATAGAAAGTTCTATACTGGGCCCTCAATTATTTTTACTATACATTAATGATCTACCCCCAGTATTGAACAACAATGCTTATCCAGTTCTTGTGGATATATGCATTGTAATTAAAGAACACAAAACCAGTCAACTCCCAGATTCAACTAGCTAAGTCTTCAGCATACTAAGTAGTTGGTTTAAGTGTAACAGCATTTGTATTAGTTTGAAAAAAAAAATTGATTTCTACACAACGCAAAAACTATTTTAGGCTTAAGGATAGAATATGAAAGTAATCAAACTTCAGAAGCTAGCGACATAAAATTTCTGGGTTTTATTATAGGCCGTTATATGAATCGGAAACACCCTATTTATTATGTTACCCTACTTACTCTTTGTGCTTTTCAATTGGATCATTAATTCACCGTATAAATAAGATAATTCTAAAATCAGCGTATTATGCTCATTTTCATTCATTGATGACCTGTGGAATAATATTCTGAGCAAATTCGGTAGATGCCACCCCCAAAATGTATTGTGCATAAAAGATAATAAGAATTGTGGCATGGGAAAAACGACCAGCTCACTACAAACCACAATTCAAAGTTTTTTGGAGTTTGGCACTTTCCTGCGTATACATTCTAACCGTATTGTTATTTGTAATAAATAACCCATAAAAGTTTACAAACAAATAAATGCATATAACAAAGAGACTAGACACGGACACGACTTACATAGTAATTATAATAAATAATTTGTAAACATTCCAAATATGGGTTTTACTACAATGGCATAGATTTAGTTAATTCATTTTCATCTCACATAGTTTTTGTATGTGAAAAAAACCAGTTTGGAACAGAATTTAAAAGATACCGCTTTACAGTGGAAGATTTCATTCACTGAACTAATACTACTAATAAGGTAATAACTAATGGATTTGGTTAAATATAATTCCGATACATGTATATTCTAATGCATTCTGTACGTTTTTTTTGTTTTTTAAATCACAGACATGCAAAATTGACATCTCAGAAAAATTCAATATAAGAGTATTTGTAAATAAATATAATCAATAACTGTTATTTATGACTTGTTCCATAGTATAGAGTTGGACTTTGTGTCTAACATAAAAACAGGGTTCACAGGTTGCAAATCATGTAATGCAGTGTAAAGCAATGAACACTACTACAATAAAGTAAGGAAACTTGGCCGTTTATGTTCTTCATTAATCAAACTCCGCTTTATTAAACATACGTTTATCTAACTTGTAACTTTTTAAACTTCTGGATCCTTTCGTATTACAAGTTAGAACCTCTCTGCCTAATACATTAGGGTCAAGGACAGTTATACAAGCACGATATTAGTCTATATCTTTCATTTGAGATATTGAAGTTAACTTATAGCAAATACCCCTCAGTACCGCAACCGGAAACTCAGACAAAAAAGTGGCGACAAGTAACCCCAATGGTCCCAGTGCAGCGGTCTGTAGTATTGGTATCAGCTGTATGGGTAATATGGTTAAATTTGTGTGTAAGTTTACTTTTTCTGGTTTTAGGCAATGAACGCTTTCAAGGAGGGCAAAGTGGTGCACAAATTTATTGCCAGAGCTACACTTTTTAAAGTAATGCTGTCTATTTCTTTGGATTCCCTCGAGATAAAGCCAAGTAAGCACTGTTTAAATGCATTTATAAATATAAAGGCACATTAAGAAAAAACTCCAGAGTACGTAATAGCAACAATTACCGGAATAATGGTACATACTCCGTAAAAGATCTATATTGATAGTACCCGCTCTCTCAAGAAAATTTGAACGTATACTTTATATCAGAACAATGAAATACATACATAACTAAACATAAACTTCTACTCAAAGAACGAAACTGTTTTGTAAATAAAAAATCCTAACCCTACAATATCAGATTGTATTGAAAGGGTTATAAACGAAGTCGAATCTGGTGATCATACTGTTAGTATACACCTTGATCGTACTAAAGCTTTGGACTTCGTAGAGGTTAATATTTTAATAAACAATGTATGTATGTTAGGTTTTAGAGAATTGAGATATAAATAGGTAAACTCGTTAATAACTTAACAGGAAACAAATAGTACAATTAGAACGAATAGTGGGGTTTGTGAATCTAGACTTCAAAGTCTGTCATATGGCGTTCCTCAAATTTAAATTTTGGGTGCTTTATTATTCATTTTATACATGCATGACACAAAAGATAGTGCATGTAATCTCAATATCATACAGTACGCGGATGACACAATAGTTCTCAGTAACAAAGATACAGGAGCACTTGAAAGAAACACAAATGCCATAATTTACTAATTTAGTGAATCGAAATTTTTTGTTAACCCTTATAATGTGACATGATAAGTTCTGGTTTCCGGAACTTAGTTAATACCCAAAATTAATACTCTATAATAACACTCAAAATCTTAAAAGATATAAACTTATTAGGGCTGAACATTGGACATTAAATTTTGGTAGTCATATTGATAAACTGGCAATAAATCTTAATAAAACTTACTTTTTTTGAGATCTTTAAGTAAGTATATCCGACGTTCAACAGGCAAAATAATGTACTTAGCTCCTATTCACTCGATCTTATACTTGGTGTAGAATTTGGGGGCAGTATCCGCAAAACAAATTTTAATAAAATATACTTACTCCAAACGCGAGCAATCAGATACACAGGGGATTTAATGTGCGCCTGTCCTGTTGGATTTGGGAGGTTCATTTGGTATTTTAACACCTACCTGTTGTTTGACGAATCCCCTCTGCCGACGTTGCTGTCGATTTCTCTATCTCGTGGTAACCTAGGCCGTGGTCTATCTCCAGAATCCTGAAATAGCGTTGACAAAAAAAAAAAAAAAAAAAAAAAAAAAAAAAAATCAAACCCTGTTGTTCATATTTGACACATCATTAATGTTTTCTTTCCGAGCGGTTTCCTTAACATTGCAGTCCAGCGCAGAACAGAACGACAATTTTTTTGTGCACAATATTATTGCGATTTCTCCTGCCCGTCGCGTCCATCGTTATTTGCTTTACTTCGCGATGCCTTAACATTTTCTAAGTCCCGCACGGGCTGTAAACTTCTGCGTGCCTGCCCGGTTGAATTCGCTTTTCAGAGTGTTCTCTGCGATATTATTATTATTAATATTATTATTATTATTATTATCCAGCCATCCATCATCATTCTTGCTATTAAAATGTATTATTATTTTTTTATTATTGTTATTAAACGCTGCTATTTTTTCAGCAATTAATAGGTATTATTTGATAGTAACTTTGAGTATTAAACTTATCCATTTAACCCAAAATATTACTTGATCAAATGTTTTAAGAGCACTGCAATTGCAGTGTTTCGGTGACGGGGGTAGCTTTATTTTTTTATGGAGTCACCATTAGCTAGCTCATGTACCACATAACCAACATCAGCTATATGTAAATTAATCTAAAAGGGTATATTATCCGGGTTCCGTCATTTCTCCGCCATTTTCAAAAAAGGATTATTGGTTAGTGTGCATATTTTATAATTTGTTAATTTTAAAGAATTGCGATAGCAAAAATATATTGTAGTGAAACAACTACACTTGTATTTATTTGTTTAAACAATGTGACCAAGGGAACGACAGTACGTACATAAAAATGTATTTAATTGTCAGTGTTAACTTTCGCTATATACTCAATGACCGGGTGCTTTCCGTTTGCATTGAATGGTGAAGAAAAACAGAGAATACTACTACCATTTATCAACTAATACCCTTGCTACTACTCCCATCTAACGGTTATTAACCTGTTGCGTTCTTTTGGCACTGTGTGCTCATTTCTGCAGTGTTTTCTTAATTTCTAACTTTGTTATGGTTTTGCGACGTTTGGCAGTAAACATATCTTTCGTCGGCAACATTGCCCAATTTTTTCTCCATTGTAATATTCCAAAATTACTATAGGTTTAAAACCTAACGTTATTTAATTTATAAACTCTTCAGAGGAGCAGATTAAAACAAATTCTGTATGTTTCATTTTATTGCACGATTTGAATGGTGCACACGTTCTATCGTGTTTTGTAAGCTGTAATAGTTTCTGTGGGTCGAAATCGGCGTTTACAAAAATACGCCTTGGAAGTCCCTGATATCCGTATTTTTGACACAAGATAGTTTGTTATAGTTGGATTTTACTCGGTAGCACTGAAAACATACAAATAACTGAAGAATTAACTTGAGAGCACATTTTATATGTAATTACCCATCATATTCTTCCCGGTAATGTACGCCTAAATGGAGAATAAATAAACAGGGTTATTTTATTAACCCTAGAACACTAACGCATCGTAATTACGCCAGTTGGCAAAATTGGGTTCAAAAAGGTCTTCCGTGCTTTCTCATTGCTCTACCCTGCAGTACCTTCATTGTTGGATTGAGAATTCGAATAGTGTATATGTTGCTAAAATATACTGTGGTGCAACCGTATATCTGTGAATCAGTCGTCGTTTTTACGAAGCAATAGTAATATTGCACAAATTTTCACACGGGTATGAACTCTTCAACTCTACATTTTCGTCTTAATTTAAAAAAAAATGGAAATAAATTATTACTATATAACATCAATACTGCAGATTAGCAAATCAAAATGTTTGCCGAAGATGAAAGTGAAGAAGTTGGATCCGTAGACGATGAGAATATTGAATATGAAGATGCAATCGAAACAAGAACAGTTTCTTCTGACACTTGTAGTGAAAGAGTTTTTCTGAAAGCGAAGTTAATGGGCAGATGGATGACATATAAACAAATAAAATTCTGCAACATCAGATCTTGTAGTCCAACCAGACAGATCTTCATTACGAGGAAAAATGGACACGGTCAACATCCCCAGCAACAAACGCTGCCACCCGCACCCGGCAAGAAATATAATTCATGAATTCAAGGCCCAAAGAGCCATGCACTGCGTTGTGTTGCATCCTTAGAGCGCTTCAGTTTTTTTTTTTTTTTTTTTTTTTTTTAAAATAGATAATGTCATTGTCAATACAATTGTTACGCATACAAATTCAAAGGTAAAATACAAAGCATAAAAATATGGTACAGCAGATGCCACTGTTTCAGAAGTGTGTAAAGTTGAAGTAACTGCATTGTTTGGTGTTCTTTTTCTGACTGCAGCTTTGAAAACAATCTTTTGGTTTAGGAACTATGTTCAATCATGTATAATGTTGAGACAAATATAGATCAGCCATGAGTGTAAAGAGAGTTTCTTTTAAACCTCCTCAGTTTTGATGACAAGACAACTCGGGAAGAACGAAGAGAAGCTGATAAATTTGCACTAATTCGAGCTATTTGGGAGAGTTTTATTCAAAACTGCAGACACTGTTATAAACATAGAACTTACGTTACCATTGGCGACAACTATTAGGATTTCGAAGTAGATGTCCATTCTGGTTGTACATCCCGAAAAAAAACATCTAATTTGGCATAAAAATTGTAATGGCTTGTGATGTGTCGACACATTTCATGTTTGACGCTGCTCCATACACAGGTGTAGGCACAGAAACTCGTGGTTTACTCCCAGGTAAAATGCTATGTAAAAGTACTGACTCAGGGTATCCAAGGGAGCAACCGAAATATAACTATGTACAACTGGTTCACACTTGTAAAATTAGCTGCTGATCTTACAGAAAAGCTTTTCAGTCGAACTATGTTTGGAACAATAAGATCAAACAAGAGAGAAAAACCACCAGAAATGTTGTGCCTATGAGCTAGAAAAAAAAGGTATATCCATGTTCTATTTGGATGGAAATAAAATTTTAGTTGCCTACAAGCCTAAACTAAATAAGAATGTGCTTATTATTTCAACAACAACACACACAGACACTCACAGAGCCTGATTTCTGTGAACTGACTAACAAGCCTCTAATTGTAGAATTTTACAACTCCTCCAAAGGAGCAGTCGGTACCCTTGAACAAAAGTGCCACAACCACAGGACGGAAGACCAAGCGTTGGCCACTGTGTGTATTTTATGGGATTATGAACATGTGCAATGTAAATTCTTGGGTTATTCACCGTTATAATACTACAAAGTTCAGCAACAAACCTATCTCTAGAATGAAATACCTCATTACTATTTCCAAACAACTAATAGCTCCGTGGCTTTAGCGTCATTTGACATTAACAAACCTTCCTAGAACATTACGGCATATCAATTGCCTATGCCGTGAAGTGTGAAATTCCTACAGAAAATCCACAAGGGATGAAGAGGAAACGTTCAGTCTGCAGGACTTGCCCCTCGAACAAAAGGAGAATGACAACGAACTACTGCACAAGATGCAATGGACCATTCTGCTCCGAACACAGTCCTCTGGAGTGTACATAATACATAGATACGTTGACTTACAAATGTATGTTGATTTTCCCGAATTTAATAAATGCCGTAGAATTCAATAGTCCTTATTAATAATTAATCTCATGGTGTCCGTTAGTATTCCAGGGTTAAATCATTCCACAGGCGAAATACATTTAAGTTTGCCTCAGTTCTTGGACATAAAGCGAAAAGAAAATGCACAAATTGGCGTAATTATAAGGATTTACTGAACACAATGTATACATGGTATGTTTGTCAAACATTTTTCTCTTTTGCTGATTTTAACAGTAATCGTACCTTGTGTAACAGCATCATTATAAATTGATTTAGCACATCTGAGGTACGTACTCCAGACCGCTAGACTAGATGGAAGTACCATTTCGTGTCGTCTTTCATTCCCATATTAAATTGTTGGAGTTTTCAGTTTTGGGGGGGAAGGGTGTTTGCGTATAGGAACTTCAGCTTCATAATATGGCAACACTACATACTACTGTGAACTACTCTATAATTCTGCGTCTATTGGAAAAGCAACCAAAATGGCTGGACAGGAGCAAGATGCTCTTGATGTGCATATGCAAAAGAAATTAATTAAATCACATTTGTTAAAGGGGATGGTGAAGGGCCAAACATGGTAAATGTTTATCTTATTTTAACAATGGATTTTAATTGGCATATATGTTATGTGAAAATTATGTTAACTCGCTATGTATGTACAAATAAGGCAGTGTTGGTTATGTAAAGACGTTTCAAATGTGCGCTTAAAACCTAGAGACTTTGGACTTGTATAGTGTTGAAGTTAAATGACATAGTGTTCATGAATTTGGAGTTGTCGTATGCAAAAATCATTATTACTATTAATGTACAATTAATCTCGTTTACTTTTAGACATTGTGCAATAGGATGCCGTTTAGTTTGCAGGAAATTCTAGTCTGCAAGACACATTTGCGACATTAAGGTTGCGAACATAAAGAAATATAATTTGCAGGAAAACCTAAGAAGCAGACGTTTCTTTGTCATAAATTATTGATTCATTTACTTTGGAAGTATTGAATTATGATATATTTAGGTTGTGAAGGGGCCTAAGGCATTGTTTTATCCTTTAAATGGCTTAGTTCTATTTGGCTCAAACAGGGAATAAAATACATATAAATAACTTGAACGTACACTAGTTTTGACAAATTCATTGGACTAGAATAAAGAGGTAGCGTTTAGAATTGCAGTTTATGTAAATAACAATGCTATTTCATGCTTATCCCATTTAAAATTGGACAATTCTTTTCTTCTCATCCCATAACGAGGAGGGCTAAGGATTGAAGTATGTGAATTGAGCAATTTGCTTATCTAAGCACCACCACAGAACAAAGAGAATGTGTAAAGCTCAGTAACTTTAAATGATCTGCTAGTTTTGAATAAATAAGCCGAATTGTGAATATGAGTATTCTTGTTATAAGTGTTGTACAATCTACCAGTGAAGTGTAATTTATTAAGGAATAAGCATTTGAATTCTGTGCAGTGACAATATAATTTGCAGAAAGGCATATTTATAATTCTGACAATGTGTATAACTCCAGTGAGGAATTTCCTTGGTTTTATAAATATGCAGCCATTCATGCAGCTGGGTGTGAGTTTAGCATACCATTTCTCAGCAACTGATGGTATCTATATTTGTTAGAATACAAGCTTGGTCTCCCATATCTGATTCCTAGTGTAATGTGTTAACCATGTCCTGATATATCATAATTTAAAATATTGCGACAACATAATTAAGATAATGCTAACCTATCAGATATGCCAGGTCAGGAGTGACTAACATAAACTTTTAGTGAACATCTCCAATGAGATCAGTTTAACAATGCAAATGTCTTCATAATTTTTATACAAGGTGTGCTTCAGTGTTGAAGATGTTTCCTTAAATAATTGACAATTTATCTCTTGGTTATAACATTTAAAAAAATAAACTATACAATGTCTAGTGTGGCAATGTTCATTTGGATTGGTGATTGTGTGAAATTCAAATTTGATCCATTTCTTTTTACATAAGAAGTTAGATAATTAAAAATAAAAACTGAAGTACATGATTTTAGGTACAACTAAATTAAAAATAACAACTTTTAGCAGGATTGTGACACACACAGATAGGAGAGAACCTTGTTGTGTGTTTAGGCTTAAGATACTTAGAAACATCAGTGCTTTAAAAAAAATACATAATAGAGTCTGTTTCTTCTATGCCTGAATATTTGATTTAGGAAGGATGCCTATCAGTTGCTCTTATGAAGCATAAGATATATCATTTTCATCAGTTCTGAAAATCTGGGCCTTTTCTCGAACACACTCTCTTAAGCACTTAATTTTAAGTTTAACATATTCTTGCACCCCTCTTAAATTCAACAAGGACATTTCTATGCCTCATATTTTGCACACATATAGGTAGTTTCATGGTGTGAACTGAGTTTAGATGATCTTGATCTGAGTAACCTTAGCTATATTGCAACCATTTTTCATCATTGGGTCAAAAACACAGGACCTCTTGTATTCAGAATGAGTTGTACAGCCAACTATGAGACCAGTTTTGTGTGGGGATGTGATATAATGCTTTGGTTGAATGTTGTTTATCTCTCATGAAGAAAATATTTGTGCTGAGAAATGGTGTCACACTTGCACATAGAGCATTTATACCATACTGTTCACGCATTTTACTGCACAGTGACGGAAGTCTTCTGCTGTAGTTATCACTGCTTTTCTTGTCTTGACGTTTGGCCATACCATCCTTTTGAGAAGACAGTCAAGCAGAACAACATTTACCCTTGAAAAAGCTGCAAAAAAAAATCCATTCCCCATCTATATCATAATCCTTAAGGAAATATAGATTTGAAACAATAAATTTGTTCTTGAATATGCAGCACACCCACCTGAAAAGATAAGACTTCATGCAACAAAGTAAATTCTTCCATAAGTTTGCTTATTATTTCCTTTAGAAAAACTTGGACTATCTATCATTAAGAGGTCATTGTTTACCACAACAGTTGGCAGCAGATTGTTTAGACATATCTCTGATTCATGCACAACATGTGAAAATTGCAATTTAGATTTGATGCCATTGTATATTCTGGATTTCATCCTGTGCTATAGTGGCAGAATTTTCAGCAAAGTAAACTTGCATTACTACAGTTGTAACAATTACTGTTTTTACATGGGCTTGTAGGGAGCAACATCTACCAATAGCCTTACCAAGTGACTGAAGGGATTTCTAAAACCTAGGTTCAGGAATTCTATTTTCAATCTTTACCTACTGTTCTTTCCTTTTCTGCTAATGCCTCTGCATTTCAGCATCCTGTAGTTTTTTGTCCAAATTTTTTCATGTCTTTGGCTAAACCTTTCTTTGCAAGAGATTGCATTTTCTTTCCTTCAGCAAGCATGTCTTTTTGATTTCATCAGTTTTAATTAGCTTTTCTCTAATTTTGGTTTCATATTCTCCATCTCTAACAGGTGTAGTCATATATTAGAAGAAAAATAAAATGTTGGAAATTTATATTGTGATTGTCGGCAGGGATTAACTAATGCTTACTTTATATTTGTGAAGGTGCACTTTCATAAGATAACACAGAAAGCAGTTTAGAAACCTTTACAACTATGCCATCAACTTTAACATCTGTCATATTTAATAAGCATCTCAATCTGTGTCATAATTTGGAACATAGGTGTGACATGTTAATTTAGCATCTTTTTATACTTTAAATCTGAATCAAGTAAGTTCTATACTGATATATGCATTTACCACTGGGCCTAATTTCACTTGTATCAGCAAATATTTTCATAATTTCTCGTACTTAAACCTTATGACAACTAAAAGATTGTGTGATGTTGAAAACACTTGTCATCAACATAACTAAAATCCATTACATAGTCAACCTTATCTATTTTTAGCTTCTTAAAATAAGGAAGAAGGCTATTGCTGAAGTTGAAATTATACCGGATCAGCTGATTGATGAAGTGGATAGAAATGGTTTAACTGTCAGTATTGATAATTTTTGACAGTGAATTCTGTGTGTGTACAGTTCATTATTGCTGATAAAATGAAAAGCCAGCATTGTGAACTATGATGACCTTAAACTTATGTTTATTACAAAAGAAATATATGTATATTTTTAACTATTATGTTAGGGCTACAGAGAGGAGCATTAATTTTAAAAAAAATAATCCTCAGCCTCACTTTGTAATGGAATGGCTGTCTGTTAAATAGAACACACTATATTTTCTGTGTAAATGCTAAATTAATTGTTTGTGGTAATCAGCATGAACACACTTAGGAACAATAATGCAAGTATCACTCACTTCCCAATTGCAAACATTTAGCTTCTCTGAAGGAATTTACTTTGATACTGCAAAACTAAAAATAGGGTTTTTTGAAAACTTACTGTAGCAAAATAATCCTTTATTTTGTGTGTCTTGCCAAGTCGCAATGCTCTGGGATTGTTGTAATACAAAAGATAGTACAGTTTAGCATTCTCATTGCAACCTTAAATACAAAATTGTGTCCTGGTGGCATCTCTTTACATGACAAAAATGTGTTTCAGCTGCAGAAAGTAGTAAGAATAATATTAGCATAGCACCTCCTTACAGAGTATGCTGCAAAGATGGATTTATTAGTCTGGGAATTTTAACTATAACATGCAAATATATTATCTCAAACATGACACTTTTATAAAAAAAAATAATCAGGTGAATTTGTAACCACATTTATAAGTGCCAACTTCAGTACCAAACAAACAGGATATTTACACAAACCAACAACAAACTTGGTATCAAAACCAAATTTACTTGTGAAATGTATCAAGCTAATGCCACATATGGGGAAGAAATTATTAGCTGCCCTAAAAATATCTGTTGAACAGTGGTTACTCTTTATAGGAACACTTCAATACCTGTGATTGCAACTCTACTTCAGTGTAAGTTTTCAGTGACTGTTTTTTATGTAAGTGAAGTAAAAATGCGATTGGTGAAGTTGGTTTACTCTATGGCGTGTTCAATATCCTAGAGCTGTGCGTACTAGCAGATCGCATGTAAGAAACAGTTATCTGTCCAGACATGCAAACAGATGGCAAGCTTAATTACTTTTACAAACTGTGCTATTGTTGCTTTAAATGAGTTCCCATATAACAAAAACAAGCAAAAGCTTGCTTCAAGCTTGAGCATTAAAACCCAACAATGATTAACTTCAGGTATTAGAAAATCCTGTGAAAATTAGAAATTATGCTTTCAATATGCTGCTATTGACAGTAACTCCATGGCAAGACAGCTCGCAAGGAACCTTGGCCTACCACCCGGTCTCTGCATCTCCATCTCGGTACATGACACGTCGTGGATTGCTATTGACAATCCAAGCATAAAAACACAATAAACCATAAACAGTGTATAGACTAATTCCAAGCATAACAGTCTTGATATTCAAAATACCTTTTTCACAATAAACCAAAATATCACATGCATGAGGTGTTTTAAACATTATTTTTGACCACATCATTTGGTATAGGATTAAAATGATTACAAAAAAAAAAACACTTTTAAACTCAAATTCATATGATATGATTTATTCATGAATACTTTGTAACTGACTGACATTTTTGTCAACTCTCATTGTATATCAAGGAGTGCAATTCTAAATTTCTCTGAATATTTAATCCAAAAATATGTTCCAAACAATACATTTATAGGTGAAAAGTTAAGCTTTAATGGAAGGTTTTTTTCCAATATTGAATAAGCTAGGTTCCAAAATGTGTTGCGTAACACACTGTCCTCTTTTTGTAATGCACTGACATCTGTAAAATGCAGCATATTGTAAGTGCACCAGAATATAGGCAATGTATGATTAAAAAAAATGACAGTAGCTTAAAGGAAATAACATACCTATGTTGTTAAATATTTATTTTATCACTATTATTTAAATTTCTATAGGCCTGTTTACAGGTGTGTAGTATTAATTTTAGTACATTGGGATTTCAAACAATCATTTGTGATATGAATTTACTTGGATTTAGAAGTATTCATTGAAGCTTCTTTATATTGGCACTTTTATGTCACAGGGAGAGAAGATGAATATGAAACACTCACTTTTCTTTTGAATGAATGTACGTTTTGATGTGCACACCATTTACTTGCTCAGTTTTGTGAAACAAATGCTTCAGATAGCTGCATATAAACAGATTGTACAACTGAATTATTTGGTTTATTGTATCAGCTTACAAATTGAGGTTGTACTGCAGTATGATTAAATGCAGCAAACATGTACTTAAAGTAATGTTAATGATTTGATGACGAACCATGAAACTTGTGGATTAGGCTCGCTGACATTCACTTTAAGAGTCAGCATATTTGATGATATATTCATATATCATTTTTCATACAGTGAACCTTAAAAGTAGCCGGAATTGGTCAAAGATGTTGGGATTTTTTTTTTTTTTTCCCTCCACTTCTTCCTCACCATGGGTTATCTCTTAAACAATATGTTTGGTTTTATTACATACAGCATGAATGAACTCTTCTGCATTTTTTACTCCAGTTCCAGAAGAAAAAGCCACCCATGTCAATCTATCCTTGGCCTCCAATTGGATCTATCACTCCTTTCCCATTATAATATTTAGGTCAACCTATCCAAAAGTTTGTGCTTTGATGCTGTTTTCCCTGGCTTACCAGCAGTTAGTTTTAACCTTTTAAATGGAGACTTGTAAAGTGTTTCCACAACATGTTTTGCTATACTTTCCAAAATGCTGCTTAGATCCAAATTCTGTTGCAGATGTTGTAATAATGGCGACATCTTTTGATTCTTACTTTGCCTTAATCAGGTTTGATCAGTTCTTTTTCATTTTTACTTGCTGTGTTTAGATTTTTTTTTCTCTCAGTAACATTTTCTTTGTTATATTTTTGATCAGTATCTTGCTCTCATGGGTGCTCTATATTCATGCTGTCTTTCTGCCAATGTTTTAGCCATTTTTTCAAGATGCACTCACCAAGGTCTGTATGTCAACTGAGAGCAATAAAAGGTAGTGAAAGAATAGAATGCCAGCCTGTTATGCACCATTACCAGAAATCCAATGACTGGAAAAAATGTTCAAATACTTCTTTCATTGGTAATGTGATACTAACATAGCGTCTGGAAGGAAATTTTAATCTGTAATTTATTTCCCCCATCTGTGAATACGTTATCCATGTTCAGCGTAAGGTCGTGCCCATGCCAAGTGGTGAGATCAGTCGCCTATCACCAAGGGCTCAATACCAGGTGACTGCACGTGGAATTTGTGGTGGACAATGTGATGCAGGGATAGGTTTTCTCTGGGTTCTCCAGTTTCCCCCATCATCTCATTCTACTGGTGCTCCATCTTTGATCTGTGCACCATCAGTAGCATTGCTTACAGTGCAATATGTAGTAAAAGCAGGCGTAAACACCATAAAAATGTTCAGCATAACAGTTTGACATTGATAAGCAGTATTGTAAAAGAAGCTAGAAATCCTCCTTAGAAATGATTATATATGAAAGTGTTTATCACTGTGAATCAAGGAAGACATAATGTCAGATATAAGAAAAGAAAGAAAGATCTGAGGCAAATTCCAATATTTACCTTGTAAAATATGTGCATCGAAAACTAACTGGGATGAATTTTTTGTTTGGTTTGCATTTACAGTTCTTTAGCATTAAATTACCTTATTTGCAATTTCTGAGTGTTTTCGTTATTGAATAGGATGCTTCAGGGTATGTAGAATCATATACTCTTACTTAAAATAATGAAATATCAAATTAAAATTTTACTCCTTGATGCAACATTTCTGTGGAATTGCTCAAAGTTGATCATGATAGTTAATGAAGGTAAAAGGAGATGACCACTTAAAAGTTATTAGTTTATTTAGTGAAATTGAAACAATTGAAATATAATAAGAACTGAAATATGAAGAAATACTCTAGACTAATACTTCTAAAGTAAGCTATTAGAGGTGCCAAAGTCATTAATTTGGTACGCCAATGCTTTTTAGGTGTTTTGTTACTGCAGCTGAGATCTTACTGTAATACAATTATGCTAGAGCCTCAGAAAAAGGAACAAAAAGTACATCTCAGCATTCAGTGCAATTTCAAGACTAGGAACACAAACACAAAATTGTTAATTGTTATATAGCATGTTTCTCTAAGAAATTCATTTTTAGGAAAGATATTTCCGGAAATAAATACATAGCAGTTATGTCTCTGCAAAATATTTGACAGTGGATTGCTTTCCAGCTAGCTCATCTCTTTTCTGAATGTTTTTTCCAAGGTTGTGAAGAGAGCTGTGTTTAGTCATATTATAAATTACCTGTAGTTGTTCTGTGCTCCAACTTAGCATTAGGAAAGAATTTTCAACAACTACTACATATATGCCCACACTACTGTTATAACAAAGAGTATCAAGTCCCAGATTTGATTCCTGACTGGAAAGTGGGGATTTTTCTTTGTTCAGAATTATTCCCTGATCTCCAGAAGTATGAAAGAATTGTCAATTGGAAGGCAATCCAAAGATAAAACTAAATACTATTGCCATCTTAAAATAGTTCATATGACTATAAAGATGTAACAAATGAATACAAAAACCATTACTTTTGGCTTCTAGCTAAGATATGGGAAGAAATTAATAAATATTGAATCTTGGAATGTACCCTGCATAGAGTCCTATGGAAGACCTTTGTTCCAAAGACAGAGCCATCAATATAACTTCATATGACATTAAAGGTTATGGATAAATAGAGAGAAAAAAGAAAAACAAATAAGAAATTGAGCAACCTGTAGGAATATTTAATGAGTTAACTTTTATATTTAAGAGCATAGAACACAATCTATAAGTGAGTAAGTTGAATTTTTATTACTTCAATAAAATTTTCATATTTTTATTCAGTCAAGCTTAGAATTGAAAAAAACTATCAGTAGTTATGATTCTGAATAAGTGATTATTAGTAAAGGCATTCTACACGATTCTATGCTGTGTATATTTCTATGTTTAATTTTTTATTAATGACTTGCCATATAATCTTAGCTAGCAGTCAAAAGTAATGGTTTTTATACAATATTTGTTACTTCCTTGTAATCACATGAACTGTTTTTAAGATGGCAGGATCTTTTTCCGTTATATGGAAAGAGGTCTTATGAATAACCATTGGACTTGGCTAGTTAGATACTTCTCCAACCCAGTTGTGTATTTGTGTCTAATAAACACTAAATTGTGATGAAACAAATTGTGGGCAGTTCTGGATGAAGCAATGCAAGTAACTGGATTAATTATTATATGACGTTACTCATTTTTGGGGTTTCAGATGAAGGGAGCTCATTTGGGGAAAACACAAAGAATGAACTGAAACTTGGTTTGGTATGTTTTATTTTAAGAAGCCTTAACATTTCTGTCAATCAGAATACTCTGACCACTGTAAATCCATTCTGCAATAGGGAATAATCCATTGGGGTAGTTTACATAGTAAGAAGTTTGGTAATTTAGCTGCAGGATCATGTGTTTGCTGCAAAATGTCAGGCAGGCAATCATTGCACAAATATACGCTGCAACATGCAATGATCTACATTAGGGAGCATAAAGTGTTGCCACTATTGTATCATTCCATAGGACGACTGGAAAATGCATAAATAGTAAGGAAATGCATTAGAAATTGCAGCCATAGGAAGTTGGGGAGGTGCTGAAATATGTAATGCTATGCATTAGCAAATACATACAGTATCAAATGGTATTGGGCATTAGAAATCACATATATGGTTAGTAGTGTCATATTGTTGTTTACTGCAGCCATAGGAATGTAGAAATACACGTAAATGTGCAGTCTCCATTTTTACCAAATATATTAAGAGCATTACAATTGCAGTATAATGGAGAGAGGGATATTTTCATACTCTGATGAAATTTTCTATGGCAAGCTCATGTATCACATAACCTCAAATACTGTTAAATAGTTATGCAATAGGTAAGTTAACTGTACACTAAATACTATTGGGCCCATTACTTTTCTGCCAATTTTGGCTTCCCTTCTAACCATGTGAGATCTCCCGCCAATAGTGTTTTGATGTGTGAATGGTGGGAAAGGGAAATTATATCCACAATTCTGCAATAGGAAGGTTAACCTTTAAAGTATACTATCTACATCCTATCACTTCATCCATTTCTGCTTGCAATAGATATTAATGAGTATTGTGAATACCTTATTAATTTCAAAGCATTTGAGCAACAAAAAGACACTTTGTATGTGAAAGGAGTACATTTTTATTTCCTTATTTTAAATGATAGGAGCAAGGGAACAATAGTTTGTATATGAAAATAACATTTTCATACATTAATTGTAAACAGTGTTTCTCTTATTTGATTGTTACATTTAGTGTTCATGGATTCATCATTTATTTCACATTTATTGCATTAAAGACAGATTCATTTTATGGCAGTAAAAGAAAATAATGCACCATCTTGCAGTGTTAACTCTTTTAACCGGGTGCAGTTTCTTGGCATTATGCAGTGAAGAAAATAGTACATTACTGCTGCAGTCTAGTGTCATTGATTCCATTAACCGGGTTATAAACCTTGTTTTTCCAGCATTTTTTGTTTCTAAAGTTGGTAAATAAGGCAAGGTTTTACAGCAAACACACCATCCCACAGCAACATTATCAAAAGTTTTATTACAAAAAGGAGCTATATCACTTCTCTGCAGTGTTCTGCCTTATTTGTATATTTGAAAATCTTGAAACTTTCACTCGTACTGAATTGTACATTTTTTATTTTTATGAGCAACTGATTACCACAAATACTGCTGTGCATGGCCATAATATTAGGCTTACAGGTGATTTGTACAGGCCACTAAGTAGTGCACAACAATTTCAAAAAGGATTTTACTACCTCACAATTATCTTTGGAATGCTGATTTAGAAGTAATTTGTGTGGTTCTGAGCCTGATGTGTATTTTCTCTGAGAAGACATATCTAAATTAGAAGTGTTTTATTGAAGGAAGCAAAGTGTGACTTAAAACTACTTTGTAATCAGTGAGTTTAATAATTCACAAAACAATGAAAAATATTGAAATGTTGAGATAGTACATCTGTTAGGTAAGAAGGGCAGATTAAAACTTGATCTTCAATTTGTACAAAACAAGGCAGTTCAAAGATGTACTAGTCTTCAAACAAAATTGAAAGTTATCTTAAAAATCTGATGTGTTCCATTTACATGACTTTATCTGTTCTCCAAACTATTCTTACAAAATATATTAGTTTATCTACATAATGCTAATCAAGGTAAACATTACTAGAAATGGTCTTATACGTAGAAGGGAAGTATGGAAATGCACTAGGCTAAAATGACAGTCAAATGCTAGGAAAGCTATTGCTATATGATTTGTCATTAAAAGTTGGTTTTCTTTCCATTGCTAGGAGTAAAACAAGAAAGAGATAACATGAAAGATGCTTTCCCATTTGAGAAAACTTTAAAGATTTCTAAAATTGAAACCAATAATAGGAAATATTTCTGAAATAGCTAAAAAAGAAAGCTATGTGACATTGTGTGTTTTAACGAGATCTGCATTGTTTGTGTAGCAAGTTTTTGTCTAGTTCATGGTTTACATGTGCAAAAGTCATTGAGAATGAGGACTTCAGGGACTATTTCCAATAAATTCAGGATATACATTTTATTGGCCATCATGGCACTTCAATTAAAATTATTAGGGCCCTTGTTTAGATTTAAAAAAAAAAATCTATATAAAGGGTAGGTAGGGTGGGGAGGATTTTCCTGAAATCTTTGTGTCCCATCCTTGGAAGATACTAAATTTAAATGCAAAGTTTAGTATTGAACCAACTTTTAATTTTTGAGTTATGCTGTCCACAGATACACACTTTTAATTTTTAAAAAATTTTATTTAGGGGTCTCAAAACACGTATTTCTGTTGAAATCTTGTTGTTGAATTTTTTGTGTGGAATAAAATAGCTACAATATAATGCATAGTACATAAATCCTCAACAAAGTAAAAAACTCACTCTGCATATTTGGTATATCTGAATATCACATCATATTTAACCCTTGAGTGACAGTGCTGGTGCAAATCTGCTACCAACAAATTTGTTTTCTTTATTATTGTTGAAACAATGGCCGTACCACATTATAGCTTTAGCTAATCTTCTATTAGTCCTTAACAATACCTTCGGTCACACTTTTGACTTCATAGTGTACAGTTGTGTGTTTAGCAACAAGGTTTTGTTACAACGTAGCAGTTTGGAGCAAATTTGCACCATGCTGCTGGTCATGTAAGTAATATTTCATTAATTATGTATTATGCATTTTTATTATGAAACAAGTTGACTGCTAAATCTACAGCACCTGGGTTCAATTTCTAGCTGGTGGGGAGGACTTTTCATTAGCATGGATTATTTTATCCCCTTTTCATTTAGAAATACAAATGAGATTGTAAATAAATGTATAAAAAGCAAAGTTAGTATAACCTGATAATAATCATCAAATATAAACAAGTGAATATCATTACCGAAAAGTGATTATTTCTCAAATCAAAGCCACTAATGCGATTTATTAGAAGGCGACAAATAAATTACTATATCTGAATTATTTTACTGTAGTAAAATACAACTCAGTGGCATGCTCTGAAATTGTTTATTTTTTGCTCTTTCCTGCCTGATTGATATAATATAGTTGATGAAATAATTACCTGCACTAACTTACATATCCGAAAATTGAAGACTGGCACCAAATATTCTAGAGATAGGAATTATAGAGAGGTGACAAAGGAAGAATTGCTAGCCGTGCTTTGTTTGCTGCATCTGATGGGTTCAAAAAAGGGAAATCATACAAATGTACAGGAATTATGGACTTCCGATGGGACAGAGATGCAAATTCTAAGAGCCTGTATAAGCTATGGTCGATTTTTGCAAATTTTGAGATCTATGAGGTTTGATGACAAGATGACGAGAACACAACGCAGAATCACAGATAAGCTAGCACCAATGAGGAAAATATTGGACTTGTTTGCATAAAATTGTTCAAACTCCTACAATCCTAGTGAATTTGTCACAATTGATGAAAAGCTAGAACCATTTCGTGGTAGAGGTAGCTTTATTTCATATATTCCAAATAAGCCAGCTAAATATGGCATGAAAATCTATGCCCTTTGTGATGCAAAAACCTTCTACACTTCTAATTTGGAAATTTATTGTGGAAAGCAATCCAAAGGGCAATTCTTTGCCTCAAATAAGCCCAGTGATATTGTAAGTAGACTAATAGAACCATTTTCTGGGTCAAACAGAAATCTTAGGCTGATAATTGGTACGCCAGTTACACATTGGCACTATTGCTCCTTCAGCAGGGCATCAATACCATTGGAACATTACGTAAAAACAAAAAAGAAGTGCTGATACAATTTCTACCACACAAAAATCATCAAGTTGGATCTAATCTTTTTAGCTATCAGAAGGAGGTATCTCTTGTCTCTCATGCTCCGAAAAGGAACAAAACTGTTCTGTTACTTTCAACAATGCATGGCAAAGGTGTTGTAGATAAAGACACAGGTAAACCGGAAATCATACTGGATTATAATATAGCTAAAGGAGGGGTGGACACAGTTGATCAGTTGTGTGCTACCTACTCCGTTTCTCGTGTGACAAGATGCCATTAGCAATTTTCTTTGCTTTGCTCAACATTCAGGTATAAATGCCTATATAATTTACAAAGGAAATTATGGAAATGAACTAGTTAGTAGAGGAATATTTTTGATAAATCTGGCCCTAAAACTGATGAAACCACAGTTGGTCACTACATCAGCCATTGTGTCATTACCTCTTGATGTTAAGGCAACGTTGAGCAAATATAAACTTCAGGAAGACCCACAAACAGATTCATCACTTCAGTCAAGGAAACAAGGAAGATGTGTAATATGTGGCCGATTGAAGAATAAATTTACAGCTATGAAATGCAGTACTTGCAAACTTATGTGTACAGACCACTCGAGCATAACGACTGTATGTAATAACTGTAAACATGAGAAAATTATGAGTCTGGGTGAATATTAGCAAGTAAATGTTAGTTTTCATACATTAAATAAACAACAGAACTGCACTGCATTATTATATATCTAACGGCAGTCATACAGGGCGTATATTGTGGTCTTATAAAATTATATTTTTGAACTTTATGCATATGATTATGGTTTCTTTACATTATATTGTAGAATTATCGATATTAATGTCCACATCTGTACAATGTTCCTAGTAAAATATACATTTGAGTATCTTAAGTTTCATATGCTTTATATTTTAGTTTATTTCTTTCACTTTGAGAAAGATTAAGTATTCAAATAAAAACTGGTAGGAAAATTGCACCACACCATTGCTGTTGTGACAATAATTGGTACTGCTGCTCGAGGATTAATAGTCTTGCATTCTGCTTTAGGCACTACAAGAAGAAACCATCAATAGAATTACCATGTTGCACTATAAATGGTGATAAGTATGTTGCAGTTTGAGTGCCAGATCTTTATGATTGTGTGTCATACATACAAAAATAAAGATGATATATCTGAATTAAATAAAATATTTGTAATTTAGAGTCAATTGTCTGAATTATTGTGCTGATATATTTTTTCATTTCTTTCAAATTTTCCCTATCTGTTTCCCTCTTTTTATTCATTTCATGCTTTTGGTTCCTCCAAAATTGTATATTGATAACCCTTGGGCATTTTGTTACGTATATAATAAGAAACATTGAAATCATGCCTATATGTTACCGAAGCTATAATCTCTGTGCTCTTACACAGTTAAAACTCCTTATCATATCTTAATTCTTATTCAGAATTCCACCTAAATATTATTTATTTTAATAAAAAATACAGAAACTTTTTGTGGACATGTGGCCAGCATAACAGGAATTTTCTTGGCACCAGGAAACACACTGTTTACTTGCAGATTGAGATATTCATATCCCCTTGAATATAAACACACAGAGTTCTGCAAATTATGACCGCAGTAACCACACACCTTCATATTATTTTTAAATATTTAATGGTTTTACAAGACATGGTTTGCAAAATTCTTGATTCCTGTGCAGGCTTTCTCAGAGATTTCATTGAAAGTTTTCTCTGTCAAGTTTTCCTCTTTAAGAACATTGTGATGTACTTAATTTATCAAGAAATCTGATAAAATTAAAAGCTAGTAAGGTAATGAACCACTTCTTTGTAATGCACACAAAGAGCAGGTAATTGACTGTATACAAGAATGTGTCAAGTAATGGGAAAGTTTTTTTTTTTCTTTTTTTGACACCATGATAAATTTTTTCTATTAGAATTAACTACAAACTTTCAAAATACTCTCCTTCTGAGGCCACAACTGGTTCCAATGTTATATCTACTTTTCAAAACACTCAGGGAAGCCCTTGTTTCAAATCCTGTTCAGTATGCCTGAAAAATAGCACTGTTTATTTCTCTATCGGTTTGAAAATGCCACATACAAAATATTTTTTTTCGCTGGTGGAAATGGGTAGAAATTTTAGGGTACTAGATCCAGTGAATGTGGTGGGTGGGTCGGTCATGATTTTGACACACTGTTGAGTGGTTGTCGCTTGTATTGCTATGGCTCGATAAGCAGGAGGATCCACCCACTCTTGATCATAAATAACCCCAATTTTGTTGAAAAACACAGGTTGCATAACTTTCCCTGCACTTAGTTCCACCTTCTTGGTGGGCTGGAAGAATGTTTCTATTGTGCACTTTGTTGTTTGATTTCTGTATCATAGTGATGAAACCAGCTCTCATCGCATGTGACACATCCTCAATGATCTGGGGTAATATACTAGCCTCTAAATCCTAAGGTCACAGGTTCAAAGCTGGTAGAGGGCAATGGATTTTTTTCAGGCATAATTTGGCTTCCTTTGGAAGGGAAGTAAAGTTGTGTCCTGCGTCTAAGATTTACAGCATGTAAAAGAACCTCAAGACTGATAAAGAGGCCTTGGAACAAAATTAAGCAGCATTTCATGCCCACTGAACTGCAGTAATTAAGAGTACCCATAAATAAAGAAAAGAAATCCATCACATGTGACAACCTTGTCCAGAAAGTTGGGTTCCCTCTGAAGCCTTGTGATCAGTTGCTGATAGGTTGTGACCTGATGAGACTGTTCCTCATGAAGCACTCAGGGAATCCATTGGCTGCCACTTTTCTGTAGCCCAAATCATTACGAATGATGTCTTCAACTAACCTATGCAAAATGTGCATAAAATGTGCGATCTTTGTTATTGCTAATCGTCGATCTTTCTGCAACATGGCGTTGCGGTTCAACTCAGTTTTTGTTGAGGAACATCTTCAATGCTTATTTCACCATCTTTAAATATTTTTGTGCCATTCATAAACATGTGCTTGGTCTCCATTTGCTTCCTGTATCATTTGCAGTCTTTCTGTTCCTAATTTTTTCAGAAGAACACAAAACCAAATTGACACTCATTCTTACTTGAAATCCATGTTGGGTGACTGAAACATGTGCTTAAACAATGGCTCCCTCAGACATACTGAACTGCACACAGGCAGTGTCATGCATATATCAGCATCAGTTGAAGTCAAACTTCTCTGTACCACAATTGGTGAATTTGTGCATGTGCGTGTTTAAACAGAAAAAAATTATTCCAGTTATTTTTGACACATCCTCGTATTACTGTCTTTTCTACAAGAGTTTGTCATATAGGAATCATACATTAAGATTCTGTGTGCTCAAGTAAACAGACATAGTGACATAGTGACATTGAGACACAATCATAATGACTCATGTGGTCTGTACAGCACAAACTTTGCTCAACTGATTTAAGTGGGATGTGGCTAGGAGGGGAAGTGGAGGTAAAACAGAACTGATTAGAAACAGAACAGTGCATGGCAGGCAAATCTTGTAATATGGCCACACATTGATCTAAATGCTCTATATTATGCAATAAATACTTAAGCTGCAGAAAATGCTGCATATAAACATTGTACCTAATTCTTTTAACCCTTTGGCTGCCACACTCAAGTCTGTACTACTGCTTAAACTGTTATCCCTAAGTATGGTGATACGTAAGGTTTTACACAAAGGTTTCCAATTATCTCAATTTGGAAGCTCAAGTAGAGATTTTTTGCAATGGCTCTTGATATATTGCTTCACATTTCAATATACTTATGAGGATGCTACTTGAGTCATGTATTCAACACAAAAAAAAATTGTCTACTAAATTCAAATTTCTACTTTGAGTAAATTTTTACACTTAAAATATTATTAAACTCTGATTTTGCTATTACTATTCAATTTTCCATACTATTCAATTTTCCATTTTAAATTGTATTAAATTCCAAGTTTCTATGTTTAAAATTACTGAAATTGAAAGAGGTATGTTTGCATGACAACTTAGAAATTTTTTCATGGTTAAAACCATTGAGTATCTATGTTCTTTTTCACAATTTTTACACATTGTTGTAGATGATGTTTTCTTCCTATCCCTCCTAGAACACACAACCTTTTTTCCTTGATTTTACTGAACCTGTATCCATATCAGTGCTTGTTCCATTATTGCCAATACCATCATTAAGAGAAGTGCTGCTATAACTATCGCTTTCCAGCAATGCTGTATTAATTTCATCCTCTGTCAATGACTTCATGTTGCAGTATGCCATTCTGTGGTGTACAGTAGTAAGAAACTGCAAGAAATCAATAAATACACTAAACAAACAAGCCCAGGACAGAATGAACACCATCATATGTTTACCACTGGCCACTGCTCACACGTTACAATGCCTGACATGTGACAACCTCAGAATGAAAAATTAAGTAAACAGCAAATGCAGACAATGCTACCAATGCACAGTTTAAGTGTCATAGATTATATAGAGGTAGGCATTAATGCTATCTGTTGTATGGATTGTAAGTTACTTGAATGTGAAAACCAATGTCCATGGATTGGATCTTATCAGATCTTGACAGTATATATGCACAAATTGCATCTGCTAAAATTGGATCTTGGCAGAGTTAATAAATATCTTCATGAGCCATACTGCTCCATCTAAGAGGAGTTACAATAAAGGGCAGAAGGTAACCTGTTATCCTTGAAAAGGACGACTCCTTTTAATGGATGGAACAACAAATCTTAGTACAGGTTTACTGTATTTATAGTAGTTTTTGAGAAAAAAAGGGAACATCCCTTATTATTGACTTTTAGTTTGACAATTTTATGAAATTTGAAAACATATTTTCTAATATTTCTTAGAGGAGATTGAAGGATAAATATTTTCTGGATGTTTAAATACATTTTGAATTAAAACAATTTGCTGTCTTACTATTATAAGCATTTGAAAATGTTCTTGGTTGAATCTGCATTATTAGACGCAAGAAAATGTGACAGTACTGTAAAATCGAAAGAACCACACCTCAGCTGTTATTTTAAAGAAACATACTTCAACTCTTTGTGTATTGTCTTTATGCTTGTTTAAAAACCGTGATTATCAGTTACAAAATGACTCACCACATTAAGGCTGAGTATCTTAAAATGCTGCTCATTTTTGGTGAAAACACATTGCAATGTGGCAGCTGTGGCAAGAATTTACCAAGAGAGATTTAAAAATAGATGAATACCATATCATAGGACATTTGTTTTTTTCTGTCGCAAAAAGTTTTGGATACATGGAAGCATATCTCATGTTGAAGTTGGTCAGCAAAGTGTTGCACAAAGAGAATAAATCCTTCACTTGATGGAAGTAGCAGCTATGGTCTACCTGAAACTTTTGGCGTATCTCATTGCATGCTTTTGAGAACACTAAAAGAAGAATTGCAATGCCCTTATTTTATTCAGCATGTCCAATATTTCTCTGAAGCAGATATGTGCCAAGGTTATCGCCAGCTGAAATTGCAATTGATTTTTTTCTTTGAGGTGATATGAACATTTGCGAATACATTACACTTACAGAAATGCCTCATGTGTAAATGTTGCAAGAAGGAATACTTTGAGCAGTGGATGAAATAAAAGAAACAACTGGGACGTACTTCATAGAGTGCAGCAGAATTGGAGAAAGTATTATGAAGCATGTATGTTGACAAAGAGTGCATGTTTTGAACAATTTCTCCAAATATTTAAAAGAAGCTCTAATTGATTGTTCATCTCTTTAATTAATCATGTAGTTTTGTAATTCACAAAGAAAGAAGACAGATTTGTGACTTGGGTTTCTGAAGCTTTTATCCACCTTTATAAAGCAGGGTTGCTATTAATTTGTGTAATGTTGTAAATGTTTCATATTCCATATTATATTTAGGTTACATTAGTCATGTTCAATTTTTTGTTTATTTGTACACAGAACTGCTGATTCATTGCCATATCAATAGAACTGAGGCAATAAAATTTAAGCTGTTGAATGTGAAGTGAAGCTGTTGTATTTGATGTTATGCAGTAATGTGCTAAATAAAATAGTAATTATCTCAAGAACGTAAAGCTCTCTGGAAAAAATTTAAGAAAAACCATTTGAAACAATGTGCTCTTTCATATTTTAAAAGGATCATAGTTGGCCGCTTTCTACTCAATATTTCAGTTTACACAGAAAGAAACTTAACATAAAAATACCAAAATAGCTCTGAAGATTTGACAAGAGTAAATGGAACAGTGGTGTTGGGGTTTCCTGTAGCTAGATAGCATAAATACCATCACCACTGGGTGGTTTAAACATTTTATAGTTATTTAAGGACCCTGTAGTATTGGCTACATTAACTATGGATGAAGCTACTATGAGCCATTTAGTATTGGTTAAATTGACTATGGATCAAGCTAGTCTCCAATCCTCTTTGGTGCTCAAGGTATGCTATGCCAAAGATGATCTACGAGGGTAGGGTGATAAGCAATGCCTTCATCTGTGCCATTCACATTTGTATGGGAATATTTTAATAAATCAAATAGAGAATGATCCTCACAATATGCTCCTGTATTTACTTTTCTACATAACCACGTGGATACACTTCTGCCAACGATGTACAAATTTCCTGAAGCCATCAAGGAAGAAGTTGGTGCCCTGTTTCTGTAATTAATCAGTGTCTTACAGCTCTCTCAACTCATTCACTGAATGCATAGCACTGTATGTGCAGTTAGTCTTTCATTTTCGGAAAGAGATGGAAATCACACTGCGCCAAATCTGGGCTGTATGGTGGTGAGATTGTCTCTGAAGTTTTGCTGTGGTGGCACATAAAGTGTGAGCTTTTGAATTGACATGCTGCAGGAAAACATTTCCCATTTCCTTTCTAACCCTGTTCAATCACCATTTTAAAGCTTCCAGTGTTATGATGTAATGCATTGATTGCTCTACATTCAAGTCAATCGATATGGATAATACCATATGCATTTTGAAACACTTGCCATGATTTTTCCAGCTGAGGGCTGTGACTTGAATTTCTTTTTCTGCGGCAAATCTTTGTCGATATTCCATGGACTGATGTTTCATCTCTGGTTCACAGTGGTGTTTCCAAGTTTCATCTCCTCACAATTGCTTGCAGAAATGCTTCATTTTCATTCTTTTAACACGTTAAGAACTCCTGGCAAATTTGAAGTCCCTGTGCTTTCATTTGCATCAACATCTGGGCTGCCCATCATGCACAGACCTTCCGATAACCAAGCAAATCAATAGTGTGACCTACATGCTCTTTAGAAAAGCCAATTATGCTTGCAGTTACTTGTTGAATGGTGCAACAATCATCCTGAATCAGGTCAATTTGGTCCCTATGAGACCTATCAGTTGTTGTCACAGGATACTTAACTCTTTCCTTGCCATGCAAGTCATCTGTTCATGCATCAGCATCCTTATCCTTACCGTCCCAATGCTGCACAGTGCTCACATCAATGCAGTCACCAAAAACAGCCTGCATTCTCTGATGAATTTCTTTTGGTATGACACCTTCTGTAGTCAAGAATTCAATTGCAGCATGTTGCTTTAATTGGAGTGACAGAGCTGCTACACAAGGTTCCATTATTTACTCTGTTACAACATGTCATCCAATATGCTGGCAAAGCTATCCTGTATTCCACTGTCAATTATTATGCCTGCCAAAGTTGTCAGGCCAGAGAAATTTATAAGCATGAAGGCAATTTAATAGGAAAGAAGAAACAAAACGGTTAAATATAACTTGGTATCCAGCATTAAGAAATGCACACAGGAAACTTGACCAGAGACAAATCTGGAACCAAACACCATCAACAGCCTCGATCATGAAGGCCAGCCTGCAGTCACCAGTCATAGTAATTGAAAGCAGTACCCACTCCAATCCAACCCACATAGCTGCTGAGCCAATCAGGAAAGTGCAGAAGAATGTGCTTACTAATCGGGAATGAGCACCACCTACTTGGTCTACTCAGGCCTACAAACCTGAATGATCATTTTCTATCCAATACACACCATTCAGATTACTAACTATAATCTTTTGCTTGTTTTGCAACCCACATTCTTGTGACATGTCTATAGTTGCATATTTAATTCTGTTCTGTCCCTTGCATGAAGTTGTTCATCACAGTATTCCTGTTACAAAATATTATGAGTTGGGACTCTCTACGACCATCTACAATTAACACAATCCATACACTAAAGCTTAGCAGCTGCTGAACCTAAAATTTGGTTAATTTTTCTCATTTGCTTGTTAAACTGAAACGTTGATTTGCATGCCTTTCCTTTTACATGCTAGATTACAGTCAGAAAGAGCAACTTTGCCCTTGACAGCTACTAGATAACCATGTGATTCACTCATCTGTAAAGATGACTCACCCTATTTCATCCAATTACGTTATAAGCACATCTCCCAAAGATAGGTGTGATGTCACCTTTGTTGCAATATGTTTACAATATTTATTGATACAAACCGAGGCTTCTGCTTGTCACTCAAACTGCTTGCAACATCATTATTTTATAACTGCAGTGATAGTGTTTGTAGGCTAGCTATATATATATATATATATATATATATATATATATATATATATATAGAATAGCCTGTCTGGAGGGATGATGCAAATTAGTTTAAATAAATTTATCATTGAATGTTTCAGTGTTTTTATATGTTGACATCAGATTTTAATAGATTTTGTAGATAGGGAGAGCAGAGGAGCCATTGTCCATGGCCAACAGTGAGTGAGGAATGGTGGCAGCATTGTGAGAGAGAGAGAGAGAGCGAGAGTGAGAGAGAGAGAGAGATATCAGGCACATAGTAAATTCTCGTAGACTGTGAACTGTTTCTCAGAATTAGCTGGGATATTCCAGATTGCCCTGGAAGGCTTTAGATGGTTCTGTTAAATTTTGGAATTGGAATGTATTCTGAAAGGTTTTCCTTATAGATAGCACTAGTATGTTTAAATCTTTTCTTGGGTGCCAGTTTTATAGGGAAGTGAGGGCTGGGGAAGAAGAGGGAGCTTGCCCTCCTGTCTTTCTGCAGTGTTGCCAACCAAAGGAAGTTGATTTCTTTGAGACCTTCGGCCATTATGGTAAATAGGTCATTAATTTACTACAAACTTTCTGAATTAGTAAATGAAACTCAGTGCATGTGCGTGAATTCTGGGATCTTCAGACAGAATGAATGAAGCCAGTAGCGTTTAGGGTGTTTAGTATACTTCATGTCTTAATGATGTAGCTCTGCTCTGCTTCTGAAATTGTGCAAAACTTAATGAATGAAGATTAGGGAGCCAAGTGCCCAAGAAAAGGTGTGCATAGTAGTATACTAGCTGATAAGGGTAAGCAATTTGTTTTTTTGCCAGACTTCTGTCTAGAGTGACATGTTGTAAGGCAGTCATGGGCATTCTTGACCCTTCATGCATAGGTGCTTTTACCCTACCCCTTCTGATTTGCACAGGCACCAAGCATTTAACTCAGTGAGGAACAGTGCTGTGCACAATTAGGAGATGCTTTCCACACAAATAAAATATACTAAACAACAAAAGAATGTAAATATAGAATTGAAATTGCAAACAATACAAATAACTGTAGTAACGATCATATAAAACTTAACCTGGAAATAATTATGATCTACAAATACAAAATGAAAATGACCACTGTCTAAAATATTCTAAATTTATATATAAGAATAAATTAGTTTATGTATTGTACAAATGATTTTTAATATAGCTAATGACATTTATATAGCACTGAGGGCCACTAATTTAATAAAAGAATTCTTTAATTTATTATTTCTGCAAATTGATACAAAGACCATGGGGTAGTACCCTGGCTCTAATTAGTAAGCCAACAATGTCAAATGAAGCAAGATAAGAATAATTTTATGTAAATGTTTGAAGTTTTGAGTGTGTTTTCGACAAATTTACAAGTAATATTATGTTTATTTCTTCAATTTCTACCCATTAGACTGTCTAGTATTGTAAATCCTTTATAAATATTCCCTTGTCATATCATGCCCAGTTAAGAATGCTGTTATCTGTGCAATTATGGGCGTTATCAACTGTAGTCATCTTTTTACTAATGGTAAAAATGATTTGCACATTTTCCTTTTGTTGTATCTGACACAGCTTGTGGCTATTTTTCAATTCCTTATCATGCTTCCCTGATTATGGAGATCTTTGGTTCCTTGTTAACAACTGCCACACTTTCATCCTGTGCTATCTCCTTGCTAACTTATCTGCTATTTCATTTCCATGTATTACAATGTGTGCTTTCACTCTCTTAAATGTGCCATATGCCGAATAGCATTAAGATTTCTCGGTTGTCTAATTTTTTATTTTATTTGAGTATGTTTTGGTTGGTTATTGGGTAATTTCTGTTTACCTGCAAGGTGTACTACCATTTTTGTCTATTCCCTGAATGTTATTAAAGGTTCTTGATGTTCTAGAGCCTTTAGTATTGCTAATTGTTCTGCTTGATTTTTGGAACATTAACTGTCAAGTCCAAATTTGTCTTGAAATGTCTTAATATCATGTATAAAACTTAAACCTGCTGCTGCTCCTATTTTGTCATTAATTTTACTGTCATCAGTAAAGATGTTAACAAGGTACTCATGATAACTGTCTGCTTGTTCAGTGCAAACTGTTTTACCTGGATGAGACCAGTATTTTACTGCAACAGGTACTTTAAAAGGTGGGTGTTCCTGTGTTGGTATTATGTATTGTTTTAAATACTTCTAGAAGCTTGTCAAGCATTTTTCTATAGGCTGAAATTTGCTAAGATGCATGAAGCAGTTATGTATTCTTTGGATATTTTAATATTCTTTAACCTCTGTACTCTCATATATTTAATAATATTTTTTATCTTATGTGTTATTTCATCTCATACTGGTGAACCATATGTTAAGACTTACAGCGTATACCCTTCGTACTGGGTGATATAAAAACGTCCAAACTGAGTGATCAGTATTTTGCCTGCCCATGTCCTCTGCACTTGTTGCCATCTGCCGCTATCATAAAAAGGTGCAGATGAAACTATGTATAATTTTTAAAACTACTTTTAAAGACTTTATTTACCAATGTTATTAAAGGAGATGCTGAAACTGACCACTGCCATGGCACCCCTTTGAGAAACTATCCATCACTTACTGTAGTAATGTTGAGAAGTACTAGCAATTTCCTGGCAGATATTTTGTTTTAATTCTTCCAAGGTGTGTGGGTTTGTCTTTTACACTCCAGGCTTTAAGTTATCCCAGAGATAGGAATGGCAGGAGGTTAGGTCAAGGGTGAGGGGGCCACAAATCTCTATAATAATTTTGTCCTGAAACACAGTTTAAATTGTTCTCATTAAAAGATTGCCTGTAAGATCTGTTGCAGAATCTTGTTAAAAAAAAAAAAGGCAAAATCACATTCCCTGTGTGTTAATTCTCTAAAAAAAGGGGGGGGGGGGCAAAATTGTATTCACATATGGGCGTCAACTGTTGACTCAAAAGAAATTAGGGCTATAATGCTTTCTCCGCTAATGGTGCACCATACAGCAACTTTTTTGTCATGAAGGGGTATTTCATGAAGTGTTAGGTTTCTCAGGGCTTTAATAATGATTATTTTGTATATGTACATATCCATGAAGGTGGAACCAAGTCTCGTCCATGAAAAATATTAAATGTGGGTCAATTTCGCCATTGTATACACTATTGAGAGTCCACTCACCAAATGTGTTAGCACATACAAATCGTAAGTAAATACACACTGTGCAGTAGAAAACAAATGCTGAGCCATAATGCATTTTGTGACTAAGTACAGGAGAAAATAATAAAGTACACTGGTGGTAACTCAACCAAATGATTTCACTATCAGCTCAAAAGTGCACTTTCTGAGCAGAGAAAAACAAGTCAGCAGCATGACCTTGTGTACAGCAGCTGTGTTATGTTTCTGTGTGCGCAATGGAAAAACACCATACGGTGGTTTGGATGTATTTGAGTAGCACTGTATATTGCCTTAAATGCTTGGTTTCATTTCAAGATTAATTTGCTGATCTAGCTAACCTGTGTATTAAGGTAATGCATTTCTCTGCTGTGTAGAATGTGTTAAGTTATTCCCAGATAGTTTGTTTCGTCTGTTTTTTTGTAGTGGTTGGTTGGCATTATTTTCAGCTTCAGTAACATTAGCACCTCTAGTTTTTATTTTTATTTGCATTAAGTTTATACATATTTGAGTATGATGGGCATTCAGCCCAAACTCTTAGCTTATCATACCCATCCATATATTTACATCTAAACACATCACCTCTAGTTAATATTACCAGAATCACCTGCAAAAGGTTTAATTTCTGTATGCTTTGAAAATTCTAAAGATAGCAAAGAACTGCACAGGTATTCCCTAATCCTGGACCACTGCATGAACCTTGAGAACAGCTTTTATATATGAATTTTGAAGGTGGCATTTTCCAATGCGGCTATTCTGTTGTTAAGATAATTATTTGTCAAATTATGTAATTTTATAGGATATTCAAGATCCTTAAAGTTGTCAGTGTATTTGACCACCTTGCAGCATCAAATTTACCTTTCACATATAAGCTGATTATTATAATACAACTCTCTTCTTTTATGCTTCTGTTTATGAAATTCTTAACTTAGCGCTGCACCAGTAGTACTCTTTGTGTGCTATAAAGTCATATTTTCCATTGTTATTCAATTATTTTTTTGCATATGGTGTAAAGTTGTGTCTATTGTGGGTTTTTCTGAAATGCGACCTATATTTAGTAAGTCTATCAATCTGAACTCGTAGATATCCTTACCATCCTGTTTTCCTGGTTTTATAATATACATTATCTCTGATGGTTTGCATTGTTTAGGGAATATTCCTGTGCTTAAGCAAGCAGACTCTATCCCTCCAGGTTCTTGAAACTCAATAGCCGGTGAGGGCACAGTGTTCAGTCTTCAAGTGAAACAGCTGACCATAAAGGCTACTTGTGTATGTGTTCCAGCATTATTACTACCACCAGTAGTTCTTTTTCAACTTAGAGAGCATTTTGCTGTAGTAAGCTGTTACCTGAACTGGCCACCCTTGACAATCCAGGATAGTGCGCCACCAAAACTGGTGTTACTGGCATAGAGAAAATGTAAAATTTGCCCTCCCCCCCCTCCTCATTTGGGAAAACTTAAGACCGGCACACTGCAGAGTGCTGACTGAAGTGCTGGAATGTGCTCTCAGCCTCTTCTGTCCCTTGTAATGCTGGTGTTCTTCCATTAGGCAATTTGAGGTTTTTTTGCGATAACCTCTGACAAACCAGTGGTAGTAGCTGCATAGACCCAGGAAACTTTGGAACCTCCTTTTATCTTTCAGGCAAGGTCAACCTCTCTGTCTGAGCTTCCAATAGGTCTGTGGCCCCAGTTGGTGAGACTATGTGGCCCAAGTAGTTAAACATCCCTGCAGATGATTTGGCACATATTTGCATGCAGCCTCAAGTTAGCTGCCTTCACCCTCTGCAATATCTTCATTAGGATCTAGAGGTGGATTTTGCTGTTCATACACAGCTGTCAGGCATTGTCAGTCAACCTTCTCATGGCTGACTCTGAAGTGCAGAATGATGGCTGGCACATTCATTTCAAAGGCCAAAGGACATAATACAAACTGCCAAAAACCCTTGGCCTTTTGAGAATAGTGTCCCCAGAATCTAGGACCGGTATCCCGATTTCAACTTCAAAGTTGAGAACCACTGGGCACCTGCAAGGGTGTTATCAATTCATGGTAAACATAAAATGTCCTTTTTGGTGACTGCATTCAGAATTGAAGCATAATTCATGATTCTTCACTAAAACTACAGGGGAGCACCAAGCGGTGTCGGACTCTTGTATACTCCATATGGATCTCGTGTCCTCCAGCATGTCTTGTACATCTGCTTGCTTCGATAGAGAATCATGTTTTAGTTGTTGGATTGATGGACATGTTGGGCATTGATGTGATGGAGTACTTGGTTGGTGGGGCTGTAATTGTCATTTCCTTGACTGAAGATTGACACTTGCCACTGGTTCACACTTCTGCAACTCTGTTCTGACCTGAATATCCTGATTGATGACCATTGGATTCACCAATTTCAAGAGCACTTCCTCACAGTATGGCAATGCCTTGGCAATGCAGAGTCTGTTCAGTGGTGTCTTCCAAAACCAGGTTCCTTGACTATTAACCCTCCAGGTATACCCTCACCATCCATCACTTCCTGTGGGCACAACCTGTGAGGATCACCTTACAGATCCCAGGAGCATCACATCTTGTCTTGGCCGAGTTGCAAGACCCACCTACCAACATTGACTGTAGCCCTGTGTCTCCTGAGGGCATCCAAACCCAGTATCACATTTTCGCCACTCTTGGGATGTTCACTCTCAGGCTCACAGAGCTCTGTCCCAGGGCCTCTTCCACAGGCAAGGTGTCACCTGATGTCATCACTAGCTGGAAGGGCCAACTGGGTTTTATGTCAGCAAGCCCTTCGTCACATCAGGTCTATTAGCCAAGCTGCACCGGTGTCCGTTAGTATCTGGCACAGCTTTCATTGCATTCAGTCATGAGGCTGTCTTCCGCTCTTCTGTTCAAAGCATTAAGTGTCACTTGAGGGATTTGTGCAGATGGCCCATGTCCCTTGCTATGCTGCTTGTTTCCTACCTGCTTGTTGATTTTGTATGTACAGTCCTTCATTAGATGTCCTGGATAGCCACATACCACTTGAAGTTGGTTGTTGTCTGAGTTGTTCCTCTGTCCCTGTTGTAATGAATAATCCTGGTCTTAGATGTGGGGTGAATAATCCTGGTCTTAGATGTGGGGGCAGCTGTTGACTTGGCTGTTTTCATCCTTTGTGCAGCCATTAATGCCTCATGGATTCTATTATCACCAAACATCAGGCACTGTCGTATCTTGCTGTTGTGCACCTTGGCGACAACGTATGCAACTTCCTGGGAAATGTTACTCAATCAGAGGTTCACCAGAGCTCTGCTGACCAGCAATTGATGAACCGCTATATTGTCTCCCCTGGCTGTTGCAGCCTTGAATTGAGCTATGGTAGGCCATAGCCAAGTGCCCCTGGACACCACTGACTCAGAATCACATTCATTACTTCAGCCACCCATCTCTAGAAGTTGACTATCAGCTGTTTAGCTTTCTCTTTTGCTGACCATCAGGTGTGTGTGGCAATTGTTAATGGAAGACTTTGAAGGTCAATGTTCCATTATATTTGGGTAGCTTGACTCATGCAGGTTCCTGGTGTCTCAACCTTCAAGGCCTTAAGTCTTCCCTTGAGCATTTTTGCTACCAGGGCTCTCAGCTCCTTGGCACTTCTGTTGACTATTCTCTCCAAGTGGTTAAGGTATTGGTCATGGTCTCCACCTTTCCACCAAGCTCTTCCATGCCCTTCTTGCCAGTCAGTTGATCATCAATTTAGTGCATAGCTCTGTATTCATCTTGGACATGTCCAACTTCATTTCTGTTTGTATCTCCTTCATTCTGGATTCCATTTGCTCCTTTATCTTCTCCATTCTGGATTTAATTTCTGTCTCCATTCCTGATTCCATTTTCATGCCCATCTTCTCCTTTCAGGATTTCATAGTCTGGATTTCAGAAGTAATGTTTTCATCATTTTAAATTCACTTCTGACCCTAGTTTAACAAATAATTTCAGTTGTTTGGAAAACTTTTGTTTCAACCATCAGCTGTTGATTACTTTGGCTGACTCTCTCAAGTCTCTGTTACAACTGACCACTTTGGACCTGTCAGCTCTCCTTATATAGCTCCCACATTTGCAGCAGAATGTTCTGCAGCCATGGAAAGATGTGCACAAGCATTTGTTTCTTTTTATTTTCTTTCTTGGGCCATTTTTGCACATTTTCATTTGTTGAGACAGCAAGGCACCTGCTACAATGCATGGGGATATGTAAAAAATAGCTGCTCATGCACATACTCACCTTTCCAGCAATACTGGCTGCTATGTAAGCACTCTTCCGGCTTCATCCACACCTGCAACTACCCAGGGGGGCCAGGATAGAGGTGTGACTCACATGTGCATTTCACATCATTACAATATTTTTGCTAAAGTTGTTTTCCATAAAGTTTTTCTTTCTTGTGGAATGCAACCAAGTTTTGCTCATAAGCTCATGTACAGAAACTGATGAAAAGAAATGGCTTGTTCTTTGATTTTCAAACAGTGGAACATGATAGCGTGGCATTTGTTTTATAGCAGATGCTATTTGTAAATATTCACTGCTTATATAAGTAAGTATGCAAAAATATAATAATTCCATGTACTTCATAAACTCAAGTTTGTTTCATATACAGAATGAAAATGTACCTACCGGCTAATTCAGTAGACATTTAGTGATACTAATTCCATACATCTCTTACTATTTCTACTATTTCCATTTCTGACAAACAAAAGTGTACATTCCCAAAACAGCTTATACAGAAGTATGACACTGTATTACCACCATGCGATGAGTTGTTGAAAGAACTCAAACAGATTTCCAAAAGAAGGGGAGGGGGAGGAATGAGTTATTTCATCTACAAGCTCCTTAATTGTCATGTACAGTTGACAAAGAAAAACATTATTTATTTGAATTCAATGTGCCGCTACAGGGCATCGCTTCAATTATGGCAAGATATACAATTTATTACATATAAAATACATTTTTTATAACAGTGAATGCACAAAGAAAAGAAGAAAAAATAAAAAAAAAAAAAAATCAAACATTAATCAAATTCAGAAATTTAAATTATGAAATAAAATTCTTAAATGATGTATATGATTTGAATAATAAAACAATTATGGAACATAACTAATACATAATAGCATAACAAATATGAAAACAGTGATGTATACAAATGTATGTGAATGATTCAAAAGTTAAAATAAATGGTGTAGAAATGAATAGTAATAGAAACTACACTTATAAACAATAATGACAGGTTTATACAACACAAAAATATCAACAATTACAAAAATAAAATTTTACAGAAAGGCTTTTAAATGAATGATTTACCAAATGATGAGTACCTAGAAACAAACTGTTAAAACACGTTGTTTATGATGTGAACTATTGTAATCCGAATCAGCTCATGATTAGTTGGTTATACTGGTTACCATCTTTATAATTGGGAGATTTTGATGAATTAAAGTTTTTGGTTTGTTATAATAAAATAAAGAATGTTATCTGAAGTTTGAGTTTCTGATATTCAATTTTATATATTGTAGAAATGCACTATTATCTATAATACCATTATCTGCTATTAAAGGAGTAGCTGTTGTATTTTTCAATTTTCCAACCGATCAGGTATGTTTTTACCCGGGTTGAATGCTATACTGGCAGATTGTCACAGTAGTTCAATGGTTAGGGCAACCGCACGCAGAGCGGGAGAACCGTGATCAATTCCCGGTTGCGGCATTGAATTTTTCAGCTGGTCCTAACCAATTAATAAGATCAGTTACAGAAGATCTATTTGGATGTTCATGCTCAGAGATATAACATTCAACAGGAGAAAATATACATTTATATAATTTGTTCAAAGGAGCTGATAAAATTGCAATTGGTCTATGGTTTTCTATTTTGGAAAGGCTGTCTGATTTATTTATAGGTCAGACTTTTTTTTTCAGAAGTCTAAAATGTTTGAGACTTAATAATATTATTGTGTAATAAACACATCATGATTGAGCTAAAACCTCAGAACTTCTGTATATTCGCCATTGAAAAGTAGGTGATTGCCTTATTCTCAGTGCCCTTCAGAGCATTCGTGAGTTATACAACTACCATCCTTTAGTGCAGCACAATCAGGATGTCCTCCACATTTTGCATGCTTCTGGTGTTTTGTGGTGTGCGCATGGATTCCTGGACACATTGAGTGACCTCCCTATCAACTGGGTAACCTCCTCTCGTTTATCCCATTGGGAGGAGATAGTAATAAGGTGACTATGACTTGGCCACTGTATTTTTACCCACAGCTACCTTTTTAAGCATGAATCTTGTGCGCTCTGTGGGGAGGCACAGTCAATTCGTCAGGTGCTGCTAGAGTGTGGTCACCTGGCACACATTCGATCATCTCTGTGCATGCCGGCCTTTATTGCTGAGGTCCTGGCAGATGATCCAAGAGCAGTGGAACAGGGTTTTTAAATTTTTAGCACAAGTTTCTTTTACTTTAAGGTTTTATTGTGGTAGCTGTATTCCGTGGTAATAAAGCAGATTTTTAATTTTCGATTAATTGGTTTTTATTCTTTTAGTCTTAATTACAGTTTTAGCCAACTCTAGTTTCAGAGCTGGCTAGTTATTTTACTTCAGTTTTATACTGCTTTTACCTTTGCTTTTACGTGGGTTATAATTTTCAAAGATGTTTTATTACTGGTTATTGCCAGAATTTTATCATAAAGAATTTTATCATTTTATCATATACCTTAAACATCATCATCTCATCTCCTAAAACCTCAGAACAACCTTTTAATACATATGGTGGTTTATCATCCGTTCGACTACCAGGTTTAAACTTAGGACTTTTAATTGATTTAGTTACTTGTAAAGTGATTTCTGATATAAACAAAGAATGGAGAAAGCGGCATTAATTATTTCAGTAATGTGGCTTAACATTTTGTCCTCGTACCAAATTTTAAAAATTCATCAAAACTGTTTAAAATGTATTTCATTCACTAATTTGCTACTTGCATATTCCATTACTTGTGATTTGTTCAGAAGTTTACCCTTTTTAGTATTAATGTATTTCCAAAATTATTTAGCATTGTTTTTGATGTCCTCAACATTTTGCACATATGTTTTGTAGGCACTACTTATTGTTTAATTTCTTTTTATATGAAGGCAATATTTTTGTTCTTTTCCTGTAATAATGCTTGAGTTTCAAAGTTCTAATGATGACATTAATATACCATATTGGATAGCAAGGGCTGAGTTAGCATTAACTTTTGTTACCGTTTTCTTGAAAATTGTTTGAATATTGGCATAAAATTTATTTACTGCAATATTTACATCATTGATACTATAAGCCAGTTCAAGATTTTTCCAGTTTGATTCTTTGAACAATTTATAAATTTTGAGATAATCACCTTTTTTAAAGTTGTTTCTAATTACTGAGATATTTCTATACATAGTTAAATTTGCTCTTATTGCAAGTTCTCTTATCAAAGAAGGGTGATAATTTTCTATGGGTACTAGACGATCATTATCTTGATTCAATGAAAGAGGGTTAGGTATGTTAGATAATGTTAAATTTAATGTTTTACTATATCAGGGAATTATTCATTGAACAAAAACTACATTACTAAAGATTTCTCCTATATACCCCCATCTATTAATATGAGGGTTGCCCAATAAATAATTCCCCATATTTTTATTCTCCAAAGGTATTTACTTGACAAAAATGAAATTTACATATATGAAAAACTAATGTTTTATCAGCTCACTTTAATTTTCTACATAATTGCCTTCAAGTTCCATGGCCTTTCTCCAGCAAGACATAAGGACATGTATTCCCTGACTTATCTGGCACTCTTCAGTGGCCCAAGCAAATGGAAATCTGAGGGAACCAAATCAGGACTAAAGTTTGAATGGGATGACACAGTCCAACTGTGTTTGGTGATGTGATCAGAAGTCCTCAAACTTTTGTGAGGATGACCATTATCACGCTGAATGAAAACCACCCTGGGTTGACATGGTGCTGCAGTCGCCGGAAGTGCAGCTTAAGTTTGTCTTAATGTTTTAATGTAACTTTCTGAATTAATGGTACTGCCTTTTGCCATCACATCAATGAGCATTATACCCTTACAATCCCAAAACACTGTGATCATGACTTTTCCAGCTGAAGCAACTGTTTTGAATTTTTTCTTCTGTGGAGAGTGAACATGACACCATTCCATTGATTGTCTTTTTGTTTTGGGCTCAAAGTGATGCACTCACATTTCATCACCTGTCACAATCTGAGACAAGAAGGCCTTCCCGTCAGCTTCAAAGTGTTGCAACAAATCGGAAGCAATATTTTTTCTTTGGGATTTGTGATTGGCAGTAAGACACCAAGGAACCCATCTTGCATACACTTTTGTGTATCCGAGCTCATCGATAATCACATCCACACTTTCTTTGCTTACAGACAGCCTCAGTGTCAATTGCTGAGTTGTAATGCATCGATCCTCTTGAATGACATCAGTCTGATGCAACATGTCAGGCATGGTGGCCGTGGGAGGCCTTCCCACCCGCGGCAAATCTTTGAGTTCTACAGCACCGTCCTCTGATACTTTCACCCTCTGTGCCCAGCGACCAATGTTACTCCTATCAACTGCAGATGTTCCGTAGACTTTGCAAAAAGTTTATGAATATTCCTCATGGTTTCTTTCTCTATGAAAAATTCAATCTCAGCACGTTGTTTATGATAGATGTCACTTACAGATGCCATTTCAAAACATTCCTACATCTTACGCTTTCTGTCAGAAGAAACTGAAACTTTGCATACACACATGAAGTTGCACCTGCATTTGTACATTTCTCAAAAATGTTTTTCACTGCAAAATAAATTGTGGGTCATTATTTAGTAGGCAGCCCTCATACATCATAACCCTCGTTTATCATTGACAAATTCTAACATATAAGAATAACTCTGTTATTTTTATATTAATATCCATAGAATAATAGAATGCCTTATATAAATCAAGCTTGCTTGGGTGGAAAATATACAATAGCAAACAAATATGTAACTATTTTTACAACAATTAGGCCACTACCACCTTTCCACCCAATTCTATCTTTCCTGAAGTATATTCCATTAAGCTGAGTGAATCACTTAATAGATATGTTTATTTTATAAATAGGTATTTGGTAGACAGCAAATGGTACAAGAGCTTCAAGCAGTTTGTTGGAATGGATGAAGCATGGGATATAACCGGTACAGGAGATGATCACCCAGGACCCATAGACAATACACCTTTACTTTCTGGTAAGTTCTGTCGAGTTTCACTACTTGATAAATTTTAACACACTTTTAAGGTGATTCAATATTGGAGCTAATTTTATCTGGAATGCTTTTATTTAACTTTTTATAACCATTTAAAATTAGGTGGCTACATCACCTAAGTAAAGAAAGGTATGGACAGACAAAACCAAATTCTTTGCCTAGTAACTGGAGCTGTTAAAACTACCCCAGTACTTGCTCTACAAATTTTAACAAATAATCCAAGAACTGAACTTGACATTGAACATGCAGCCATCTTACAATATGAAAAATTAATCAGACTACCTTATAATGGCTGGTAAAAAAGAAAACCACAAGTAAACCTAAAAACTCAACAAAGTTCCCTTACTAAAGTCAAAGAAATCGAACAAGATTTAAACTTCCTTATTTAAAAGAAAACATACAAACAAATATTAACCGATGAGAACAATTGAAAGCGTGTTTCAGGACAGAATTATTAATAAAGATTTGTGGCCCACTTGGTCCTGACTCAACCCAATGCAATTTCTATCTCCAAGGTAAATTAAAGCATAAAATGTACAAGACAAACCCAAACACTCTGGGAGAATTAAAACAAAATACCTGCCAGGAAATTGCCAGCATTTCTCAACCACAGTGAGTGATGTATAGTTTCCTAAAGAGGTGCCAAAAATGTATGGACAACAACGGTGGCCAGTTTCGGCATCTCCTTTCATAAAGTTGGTAAGTAAAGCCTTTAAAAATACTTTTAAAATGTATGCTTTCACCCACACCTTGCGACAGAGAGCAAAGAGTGCCAAGGAGTGGACAGGCAAAATACTGCACAGCCAGTTTGTACCTTTTTGTCTCACTTGCTGAAGATTCATTCCATTTTCCCTGATTTCTTTAATTTCTCATTAAACACCTGTTACTGATTAATTTATATATTGAAAGTAGATTATTTCTAATTGTGTTTTGCACCATTTTCGTATCCTCTGCATCAGCATAAGACATCATGTTAGGTAATTTCAAGCCTTTTAAGAAGTTACCATGAAGTTTCAATTCATTGAAGGTTAAATTTAGGGTCATTATTATAGGAAATGGTTTATACTCTGGTGTTGATTGATAGCATTTTCCTCCACATATGTTTGCACATTTGAGCATCATTTTGTTTACGTTTTCAGTCTTTTGTGGATCACTGTAACCCTCCTCACATTCTGTTTTAGAGTTATCATAACCAGGCAAGACAGAAACAGCTCAGGATCTTTTCAGCAGTAATATAAGGACTATTTGTTTCTTGAAAATGTTTCACAAGCTGGTCTATATTTTCTCTTTACAAATGGTATAATTATCAACTCCTATCTGACTCACTGCATTTTATATCAATTTTTAGTTTTACTAGCGTAGTAAGAAGAGGAGCCATTGTATTTCTCATAGATTGTGCACTGAAATTTCACCAGAAATACACACCTTAAGACTCTTAGAATAAATGTCTGATGTGTTACATTCACTTGACTTTCTCTACCATTTAGTTATTCTTACTAAAGCCTATTTTTCTATTTACTTCATACTAATTGGAATAAACATTAGCAGAAATAGTCTTATTACTTAGCTCCTCATAAGTAGAGTGAACTTATGCTTGCTCCTATATATATATATATATATATATATATATATATATATATATATATATATATAGGTGGTCTACCAGAGATTGGTTAGGTTGACTAGCATATAGTGAAATGTAATTGTTATGCACCTTTTGGGTTCTGGGAGTTGGCTCCGGCTAGTCAGCTCGACAAATGTGACTCTCTGTTGTGGTAAAAGAGCTTATGAAGGTAACGTTACTGGGTGGTAGATGTGAAATAAACACACTTCACTACTGTTGTTAAGCTGAACACATCAAACATATATTTTCAATTACTTATTAGTTCAGTTCAACTTCCTGGTGGCACTAGTCATTACCTAAGCAACTCAAACAAAGGTATAAGTTATTACATACTCATATACATAAATAAAGCACCAAATATTCACATAGCTTTAATTTGATTGCGAAGCACACTTTCTCCATTTACTGAAGTTGATACATGTTAAACTTGGACTTTGGCTCTCAATTTAGCACTTTAATTCATAGTGCGCAATTTCTTAATACAACTAGCCTGGATTTATTCAGTAAGACGCCTTGTCAAAGAGTAACTTTGAAGGAATCAACTTCTTTTATACTGTTTTGGTATGAGATTATAGCTCTAATGTCATTGGTTAATTCTTGGCATCTAAGTTGTAAAATCATGTGTACAGGTCGTGAACTTTCATTGTTACTCACTGACGTGACACAGTAATACAAAGAAAATACCCTGATTCCTTGTTATTAGGGGAATCCTCTTCAAAGTGTGCTTGGATCCCTATTGCATGCAGCAAAGTGGCATATTACAAAAGACTGTGAAGTAGGTCAGCGCTTCCCTCTTACAGTGGGTAAGGGAGCATAACAACCTTTTGTTATATAGCAAGCAAAATGCAAGAAGTCTAACTTCTAACATCTCAAGTACAAGATAAGTGTTAACTTATAAACAGAAATTAAATAATTATTATATAGATAAGAGAGCTATGTCCTCGTATGCCCCTATGAAAAATTTAGAATTTCTTAGAGTAAAGTACTCTAAATTCTACATATCCTTCCTTTTTTATCAAAAGAAATAGGGTTTGTTTATGTGGAGCCTGCCCAGCTGATTCACCAGTCAATGACGTCTTATTATGATTGAGGATACTTGGTCATCCCTCATTACAATGGACTGCTTTTTCGCTTATACCTTAGGTTACCCTATACAAACTCACTCAAGCATGCACACAATCAGAGTTTACATAATTTAATATGGAACTAGTGCACATCTTCCTGATTAAAATTTGTCAACACAATTAACAAAATTAGAAATGCCACTAGCACAAATTATATGCTTGAAACAATAATACATACAATAAATAATAGAAATATTTATATTTTATGAGACTGTGTCCTGCACATTATTTCATTACATGTATAATGCAACTGCCTTTTAATCTTTTCCTCTTTTATAATCATGAAATATATTTACACTTTTGAAACACACAAACAGTAATAATATATATAGAAGTATTATAAGTGGAAATGTAAACTGTTTTTTTATATATATATATATAGCCATCACCTTGATCACCCTGAAATAGGTGACAAAGAAAAATAAATACGATTAAATTTCACCTCTTTCTAAAATAGAATTTCTTAAATGACATATAAGTAAAATTTTTATAAATGACATATAAGTAAAATTCTTATTTATAAATTGACAAGTTTACCATAGTACAATAAATAATTTGAATAATTAGGTTAGTTCTTTATTGGATAGAAACAAATTTAAAGTTCTTCAACCTACCCAACATTTCTCATCTCTATTTCACCTTTTTATGTTATCTCAGCATTTCTCTTTTCTTTATATCATTATGCATTATGAATAAATGATTTCAACATGGCTTTATGGTATCTACCAATTATCTTAATGCTATTTGGGTTGGCTAACTCATAAGTATTCACACCAAAGATTTCTTTGACAATAAACGAATCCAAAAAACACTTCATGAGATGCTGATTCTCCTTTTTCACTTTGCTTGATAACATCCTATTTCAACCAAGAACAAGGTCACCTTTCTGTATGTCCCTTACTATTCCTCCATTTTCCATTCTTTGACATCTCTTTTCTGCAGCTATAGTAATCCTATCTATAACTTGGTGATACATATCTTTGACTTTCAAGGATGATGCTTTCATTGACAGGCATTGTTGTCGATAGATTGTGATTTATTGTTATTTATTTTCCTGTTGACACTTCTATGGGCTTATATTTTGTAAATTGATTAACATTTTCATTAAGAAGTGTCCAATGGGGTTCACATAGCTTATCCATTTGGAGTGTTTTTGACTGACCATAATTCTTAAAAAATGCCCCTACTTCGTTGATTGCACGTTTGCAACTATTGCTGCGAGGATAGTATTTAAAACATTGTAATCGTTGGTATTGTATTCCTTTAATTTCCCTTCGAAGATTTTTCCGCAAAATATTGTAGCGCTGTCAGTTGATAAGGCAGCAATTTTGACTTCATCTGGAATATTCTTATTTATGAGCATTGAAACACATGTTTTACTAAAATAAGAACTATAGCTTTCCTGGCGACGTGTTAATTCAAGATCTTCTCGGGCTTCTAGCCAGGTAAAAACTTGGCTTGACACCAACGTTTCGAAGAAGTGCATCTTCCTCGTCTTCAGGGTGAACTGATGGTTTGAGCTTGCGGAGACTGGTATTTATAAGAGCTGGGATGAAGCTAACATCTGATTGGTTCGCGAGATATTATGGCCTGGTATTTAAGATGACTGAGACATGGGCACGGACTTCGTAGAAAACTATTTATAGCAGTTATTCGGCTAATGTTTTGTGTTTGAGCACGCACCTGCTAGAAAATAAGTCTTGGAAGACTGCAGGTACAGGATTAGGTGTTAAGGCTCTTTATCATCGGTGTCCATGCTGAACTTAATTGTAGGCCAGAATCGCGATTTAGATTATTTGTTTCAGATGAGATGGCTAAAGCTTCTTTTACTCTCCTTTCCCAGTAGTTCGAACACTTTGCCACTATCTTGGTGTTAGTAAAGTTAGCTCTGTGGCTCTGTTCTATACAGTGTTCAGCCAGTCCAGATTTTTCGGGTTGCATAAGCCTTATTGATCTTTGGTGTTCAGAAACGCGTGTGGCAATAGTGCGTCCTGTTTGGCCAATGTACGCTGCGCTGCATTCGCAAGGAATGTGGTAGACACCAGGTACTCTGAGAGCTAAATTATCTTTAACTGGCCTGACCAAATTTTTGATTTTAGGTGGTGGCTTATGGATGGTTTTGACATTATATTTGTAGAGTAGTCTACTAATCTTTCCCGAAAAATTGCCGGTAAACGGTATATAGGCTATGGCGGCTGGCTTGTCTTTTTGTTGAGTGTTCTTGCTGGGGTTTCTTTTTCGTCCGGCTCTTTTCAGCGCTGATGTGATGTCCTTGGCTGAATATCCATTTTGTTGGAGTGTGAATTTTAGGTGTTGAAATTCCATTTGCAGATTATCTGGGTCTGATACAGAAACTGCTCTATGTGCCAATGTGTTTAGAATGCCCATTCGTTGTGACTTATGGTGGAAGCTGTTTGCGTTGAGATAAAGATCCGTGTGTGTAGGTTTTCGGTAGACGGCATGACCAAGAGTTCCGTCCGCTTTTCTGGTAACCAGAATGTCCAGAAATGGGAGGGAAGCATTTTTCTCAACTTCCATTGTGAACTGTATTTGTGATCTAAGGCTATTTAGGTGTACAAGAAAATCTGGAAGAGTGTGCAGTCCATGTGGCCAAATTACAAATGTATCATCTACATATCTGTAAAAATGTGTAGGTTTTAATGGGGCTGTGTTAAGTATTTCATGCTCCAGAAACTCCATATAGAAGTTGGCAATAGCTGGTGACAGAGGAGAGCCCATCGCAACACCGTCTGTCTGCTCGTAGTAGGTGTTGCCATACAGAAAATAAGTGGAAGTAAGTGTGTGACTAAACAGTGCAGTAATACCAGGTGGAAAGTGTTCTGACAATAGTTGTATTGTTTCCGCCAGGGGAACTCTGGTGAAGAGAGATACCACATCGAAACTAACTAACAGGTCCGATGGCTTCACTTTGATGTTGTCAAGAACTTCAGCGAATTGTATAGAGTTCTTCACATGGTGTACACACTTACCTACTATTGGTTGCAGCAGATGTGCCAGATGACGAGCTAGGCGATAGGTAGGGCTGCCAATAGCGTCCACTATGGGCCTTAGAGGTATCCCAGGCTTATGGATCTTCGGCAGACCATATAATCTGGGAGGTATGGAGGCAGATGGCGAGACCGTCTTCTGAACATCAGGAGGAAGGCTGGATTTCTTAATTAGCTGGATGGTGCGTCTTTCCACAGAGTTGGTAGGATCCTTTTTAATGGTTTTGTATGCAGGATCGTCCAGCAGTTGTTGAACCTTTTCTTGGTATTGCACGGAAGAGAGGAGTACCGTGGCGTTCCCTTTGTCAGCTGGTAAAACAACCAAGTTGTCGTTTTTTCTAAGGGAATGTAAGGCTTTACTTTCTTCTCGGCTGATGTTTGAAGTAGGTAGGGTTGCCTTTTGCCAAGCAACATATCAATTTTCTAAACTTTTCTCTTGCGTTTGAGAATTACACAACTTCGAGAATAGTGTTTGTGACTTATCAGTATCAGAATGCATGAGTTTAACATGAAAATTTCTGATCAGCAGCTTTTCAAGACATTTAGGAATAATCACCTTCCATTGTGGATTATTTTGGCCATGAGCTTTATACATAATGTTATATTTAATAGCAACTGTACTATTTTTTTGTGTTTTTCAACATTTTGTGCATTGTCAAAGAATTTGCAGTTTTTTTCATCCTCCCGTTGAAGCTCTGCAAATTTATTTACCATCTTCCTGGTTTCTCCATTAGGTTGTACTGTTATGTTTATTATTTGGAATTCTCTCCACAGTCCACAGAGTGAGTTGGTAAATGGTAACACATCACTGAAAATTCACTAAATTGTACGCATTTCAGTAACGGGATATTGTTCCCGAAATGTATCCAAGCAAGTGAATTTTCAGTGATGTGGCATCAACTCACTTATTCTATCCCTTGAATGGTTTTAAGTTGGGAGAGCGAATCTGCAAATGTGTTAGTTTTGCCCAGTACGTGAACAATTTTTACATCAAAGTTGAATAATGATCTGAATATATGGTGACATCTGTTATAGATGTAAGTTTAAAATTTCACTTGTTCATAACATATGGCATCTAATTCCAATTATATAAGAGAACCATTCTTTTGTACTGTGCAGGTGAGTGTTTGGATTGGCAATGGTAAATATCTGCTATAAAGCCACATTAGTTTGGCTTCCTGGCTTATCTGGTGGTAACCTCTTGGTTCACCCATCAATCCCTGCACAAATGTTGTGCTCGTTCAGTAGCTTGGAGTAATGTTAGACATGTTTGTGTTTTTGTCCGGCTTGCATTTAAATGATTGTGGGAATTTTATGTATAATATTTGAGCAGGATTCTTCTCGGGGTTGTGTAATGTAAGGAGATTTAGCTATTGAATGATATTTCATAGATTTCTGCAGAGATATTTTAATTTTATTCACTTTAAAAATATGAATGAAAATGAAACGAACCAAAGCAAATTCTAACAATGTTTGTTTTTTGTGGCTTCCTTACTTAAGCCCAATTAGTGTAGTAATCTACTAACACTTGATCATAATTTTTATAATATTACACACTTGATTGATGTGATAACTCATATGCGTGTTGTACAAGGTTCATCTATTTGCACATTTAGTTTTTATTATATTTTAATGTTGCGTTCATCTTCATTATACATATTACTTGAATGGTATACAATGTAGATAGAAATATTGAGACCTATAACACTCGTCTACCCAAAATGTATTTATGCCAACTTTGTATCCTTTTTAAGAGTGAAAATTTTTCCAACAATGTTTGTTTGGTAACCATAGTTAGAACAAAGTTTCATATACATACTCTAGATTACCATTCTTTTGTTATCTCCATAGATATTACTGGTGTATTAATACCAATGCAATTATGTCAGAATGCATGGTCACATATAATCCACTGCCACCTTTGCATATCTTTTTATGCGGAGATTATTTACATACAATATTTTTAATATATTAAATACAGTGCAATATCACAAGTTAGTAACTCGTAACATAAAAAGTTAGTGAAATTAAATTCACCCGCAAATTCCTCTTCTACAATTTAAAGATTTATTACATTTTTGTATATATTTACGGTATATAACCACAAAGTTATTGCATGTTTCAGCATTGTTTAATGATTTCTAACCGCAAATTTTCAATTTTATACATATATGTAAATGAGTTATTTAAACAATTATTTCATTGCAATAAACTTATTAATGCAATGGTTTGCAGCTTCACAAATTAACACAGTACTAATGACATAAATGGCATGTTACCTATTACTAGTTGTCACAATCAAGCTTATGTACACGTATTTTACAATTAAGCAGAAGTATTGCATTTATTGCTATTTATGGCTATTGATAAAGGTGTGTTGCATTTGTTTGGAGGTGGCTTGACTGCAGAGTAGTATAAATATTACATTCCACATTATTTTAACTCTTTAAATGGTATCTACCATAAACTTTGCCATTTCCATCTATAATTTCGAAAGTATGGTTCCCGAATCTTTTACTTATGGTATATGGACCAACATACAGCAGTTCCATTTTGGAAGTGATTTTTTTTTGCTGCATCCATATATTCCTTCCTTTCACTAATACTTTACCTGAAATTGAGGTTCCCATTTGGCTTTTCTCCCTTTCAATCTGCTTTTCCTTTTCTCTGTGATGAGGAAGATGTGTTGGTATGCTCCCTCATATTCTTCTTTGTCAGACAGTTTGCAGTCTCTAGGGATGGTGGGTAGCAATTCCTTAGAAATATATGTCAGTGGTGGTCTGAGCATTAATTCTGCAGATGTGAATCCAGTTGTACTATTTCTTGTAAAATTGACGACATCCTCAATTCTTTGGCAATATTAGACCCAATCTTGGTGATTCATGTCACACATAAGCCAGAAGAATGAAGTTATATCTGTTAAGGCACATTCTGTAGGATTTCCACTGGGGTGATATGCTGAAGAATGATAGGATTTTATATTATCTGCCAAAGTTAAGGTGAACAGCTTGCTCGTGTGTACGGTAGCATTGTCGGAGAATTTAGCATCTACTTTGCTATATTTTGGTATGTAATCCTCCATGGTTTTACGTAACAGGTTTTACTCTTCATATTTTTAATTTTGAGAAATTATGTTAAAATCTTCAGTGTTACAAAAACGTATCTGTTGTTAAATTGCCCACGTGGTTGTTCAGCATGAGCATCTATGATCATTAATGCATTTTTCTTCTCTCTAATTATGGTTCCAGGTGTCGCTGTCACATTGTGCGCCAATATGTCACTATATTTTGTCCACCTTGGAGTCAGTCTGGATTAGCATCAGTGAAATACTTTATAAATGGGTGTGTACATACCTCTGTAAAGTTCTTTGATGTGCCGGCTCTACTCATCCACGTAGAACACAAGTTTGACTCTCACTGAGGGGGAGAAAGAATGACGGGTGTGTGACATGGGTTAGACTCACAAATAGAAGTACTTCACTTTAGATTCCATTGAATTAAATATTTTATTCACCTTTGGTACTTGTTGAGGCACTAATCCTACAAGCGACTCCCGACATAATAATTCTTGAAGCCATAGAAATATTAATAACTAGTGCTATTTTCTTCTGCTTACTAAGTTCTTGTTTTCGACGGTCATTGGTAATTACTGCGTACTTCCCAACACGTGCAATAATCACAATGTTTTGTGTAATAACATCACATACTCAGGCACTAACACTGCCACATTCATGTACGTACAGCATCACAAGTATAACAAGCTGCCCAACAAAAAGAAGCCTAATTTATTGTAAGCGCATCGCTTATATACCTAAACTATCCAATCTTGAAGCTCATTCCTGATTGGTTGAAAAGAGGCTTGAAAATGTCACGTAATTAATTTTGGAAGTTCTTTGTGTTAGACTCTCATGACCACCATTATATTGGAAAAGTTCCGAGCTGGCAACTTTTAGGGAAGAAACCTTTCTCTAAAAATTTCCCTGTTACTTATGTCTCTGATGCACTGAAATCTTGCTCTTAAAAAAGCCTTTGTGCTACTAGGATTAACAAAGAAAATAACCTTGGCATGCACAATAGCAACTTCTCACCCTGAGGTGTTGTGTTCTGCAATCTGCTCAATCTTGGCTACTGAAGCAGATATGTTTCCTATGTTAAACCTATGTAAAAATAATAATTAAACTAATAAAATACAAAGCAGGCTAATATACTGTTGCAAATGCCCCTGTTAGACATCACAATCAAATGAGCATTATTGGTTTTTAAGTAGTTAATATATTTTTGATATAATAATTAAAATAGTTTGAGGTGAAATTTATATTATTTTGAGGTATTTATATAAATATTATAGTATGATTGTTATGAAATTAAAAATATAAAGTTGAAATTTTTTTCAATTCTTGAAAAATTTATACTTCTACATATCTTACTTCGGTGTATGTACATTAAGTATTTATTTACATTGCAAATACCCACAGCTGGTACCTTGTGCTCACTAACCTCAATCCACTCAAAACAATCCTGTTTTCTTTCTCTTCCTATTTTCACGTTCAGTTATTTTCTTGCTACCTGAATACTTAAATGCATATTTACCCTTTTACAAAATGAATTTAAAATTGGAATCAGTAGGATAGTGCCTCTTTACATTTAGTTTCATTACATATTAATGTTTTTTATAACAATACTTACTGACCTAAGACAAATTTACAACAAAATAATTATATACATGCATAACTTATAAGTTCATATTACACTTATCTCTTGGTATAACACTAAATTACAGTATTCTGTAGCCAGGAGATTGAGTGCTTTTCAATTTTATTTTGTTTTCTCCTCTTTTCGGCTATCATCCTTTACAATTAATGGATAAGCTAATTCTTTCCTTTCTTCATTGTCCTTTCCTTTTTGGCCTTCACACAATATGTATATAAATACACTGTCTCTATTACTTAATCTGTTTACATTTTATATATATTCCTAAGCTTTATACACCTCCAGGGGCCTACTATGGAGGTACGGGGTTGGCGCACCCGGGGTCCTAAGCCACCTTGCCTCCCTCTGTGGGCAACCTCTGAGTGGTGAGGGAGTCCATCGGTCAAAATGCCCACCCACGTGTAGGCCATGCATGGAGACCTGTGTCAGTGGAAAGGTATATCCTGGTTGGTTGAGGGTTCTGTATCTAAGCCTGGGCTTCTGATTTTCAGTAACTAGGGAGGGTGCGCAACCTAATACACCACTTTGGTTTCTGCTTCGCCTAAACGGGAGGCTAGAGACTAACCCATCCCTTGTCAATCGGCCAGGACTAGGTCTTGTATGGAACTCAAGGGTGAGTGGGACGGTGAGCCTGCTATATCTCTTGTGTAGCCCTGTCACCCCAGTGGGGTGACCCCTTGTTGTGCTCCGTGCTGGGTGGGGAGCACTGGGGGGATGAATTTCAAACCACATCTTATGGCATCCAAACAAAGGCCCTTCAAGTAAATACGTTGGAAATGATGTAGTAGAGTCAGGTGGTCCTTGCTACTTGGTTATCCATAGGACAGAGGAAGGTAAGAAGTTCTTAACGGTAAGCCCTTTTACTATTCAAAAGGGTCTCGATAACATTGCTGGCCCAGTGAAATCTGCTCGCAACAGTACACTCCTTGTCAAAACCAATTCCGCACCCCAGGCTGCCAAAATACTCAAAACCACAATGTTAGCCAGCTACCCAGTGAAGGTTGAGGTTCACAAATCGTTGAACTCCTCCCGCGGTGTCGTAACAACCCACGCATATGACGGTTTGTCCAGTGATATCAAAGAAAATCTTGCGACTCAGGGCGTCACATCTGCTTATTGGGTACAATGCAAGATCAATGGTGAATTCGTGCCTACCCATACCCTGTTTCTTACTTTTGATCAAAAGATTAAGACAGGGTATGAGGCCATCGAGGTTAGGCCTTACATACCAAGCCCGCTGAGGTGTTATAAATTCCAACGTTTTGGTCACACCAACTAGTTGTGCACTGGCAAATCCACCTGCGTCCACTCTGGTGACATCTCCCACGATGGTGATTGTGCCTCAGCCCCATCATTTGTGAACTGTAACGGGGAACACCCATCTAGTTCCCGATTTTGCAGAGGAGCGAGCGATCCAGGAGATACGGGTGAAAGGGATGATGTCCTTCTTGGAAACCTGGAAGCTTCTGCGACTCCGCCAGCCCTCTGTCCCGAGGTCCGGTACCTATAGCTCAGTTGCAGCTAAACCGGTACCGTGTCGGGAAATCGCAAAACAGACCAGCGATTTAACCGGGCCTACTATTGCGGAAAAGGTTATTTTAGCCAGAGCGCTGCCGAAGCCTTCGAAGTCTACATCCAAGTCGGTATTAAGATCTGCTAAATCCGCCAACTTACAGAACAGTTCTGCACACTTGTCACCGAAACCTTCGACTTCGGGAACTAAACCTGGTAAATTTGCGACCTATTCTGCACCTGAGAAACAGTTTAAAACCATCTATGTCCGACAAGATTTCTTGAAAAAGAATGTCCAATCTCCTGCCAAGTCCTCTAAGAGTAAGAAAAGTCCATGATATTCTCCACGTAGATCCTCTTCTGAGGAGTCATATGGGGTGGAGAGTATTGATCGGCGACAGCCATCTTCGCCGATCAGTACCTCTAATCGGTTCGAAATTCTCGGACCTAAATTTGCTATTGGGAAGGGGTCCTCCGTCGTGGAGGAAATGTAGCAGGAGGATTCTGCGACCACTGCCAGAGGGACAGTGCGGAAACGCCAGGATCGTGCTGCTGAAAATAGTACTAGCCCAACGCCTAAAAAGAACAAGTTGAACCGAATAGCACGGCTCAATCTGCAGAAGCGTCTTTCGATTTGAAACTTAACCCATAATTTACCTAATGGCTATCCTACAATGGAACATACGCGGAATTAGACCACATCGACCAGAGCTTGATTTGTTGCTTTGCCAGCATCAACCATAGGTTGTATGTTTACAAGAGACGAAGCTACGTCCTCAGGACACCGTTACCATCAGGCAGTACTCCTCTGTACGATGTGACTTAACCCCGGAGGAGGGTGTTCCGTCACATGGGAGCACCATGATGCTGATCCGTGATTATATATTCACAGAATCCGTGCACTTAATATCTGATGTCCAGTCCATTGCTGTACAGATTAAGCTGCCTTCCGGCAGCTTCACACTTTATAGCGTCTACCTGCCTCCATCTGCTATCCTCTCGCACACTGACTTAGCGGACCTAGTTTCGTAGTTACCACCACCCTTTCTGTTGGTAGGTGACGTTAATGCCTAAATTGGGGCTCACCTCGGGCTTGTGCGAGAGGTCAGCTGATTGCAGACTTCTTGGATAATAGGAATCTTGTTCTCCTGAACACCGGAGAACCCACCTTTCTGTCTGATGCCTTTCATAGTTTTTCACCATTGAAATATCAGTTTGTTCCCCTCAGTTTGCAGTCTCGTTATGCTGGAACATCATCTCGGATTTGCATTCTAGTGACCACTTTCCTATTCTTATTAGTCTCTTGACACACGTTGTATGATCCACTCGTATACCTAGCTGACGCCTAGACCAAGCCAACTGGGAACTGTACTCCCACTTGGCAGAATTTAACTCCGACGAGCACGACTCTATAAACCACTTGGTCGAACATCTCACAGGGAACATTTTTTTCTGCTGCTGATCAAAGCATTCCGCGTTCGACTGGCCACAGCCGTCGATTTCTGGTACCTTGGTGGACCGATGACGGTCGGGTTGCTATTCGAGCTCGCAGACGTGCTCTACGGGTTTTCCCAGCGTTCCCCTACACTGGATAACATGATACACTATAAACAGACGCGTGCACATTCTAGGCAAGTTATTAAGGATAGCAAAAAGATGTTATGGAATAAATTCGTATGTTCCTTTAGTCGACATACACCTTCCTCTGTCGTATGGGCTAAGTTAAGAGGTGTGGCTGGAAAATCGACTTGTGTGCCCATCACCGGTTTCAAAACACCTACCGGAAGTGTTGTTGATACATTTGACGTGGCGAACACTATAAGCAGTGCATTCGCTCAGGTGTCTAGCTCAGGCAATTATTCTCCTGAGTTTCTTACAGTTAAGACTCAGGTGGAATCTCATGGATTGTCCTTTCTTTCTGGCAACCTTGAGGATTATAATCGCCTTTTCACCATGGCAGAGCTAGACAATGCACTCTCCATTTTCGCGACACTCTGCATCTGGAACAGATGGTATGCACATCCAAATGTTGCAACATCTCTCTCCTGATGGTAAAGCTTTCCTACTGGAGGTGTATAATCGTGTCTGGGTTGACGCTATTTTGTCAGACAAGTGGCGGGAGGCCACCATCATACCCATTCTTAAACCTGGAAAGGACTGCCATCTTCCAGTTACCGTCCTATTTCCCTCACCAGTTGCGTGTGCAAGGTGATGGAATGCATGATCAATGGACGGTTGGTGTGTTGGCTGGAATCCCACAATCTTCTGACTAATATCCAGTGTGGCTTTAGACGACGACGTTCAGCAACTGACCACCTTGTCTCGCTGTCAACTCAGATCGTGGACGGGTTTCTTAAGAACAGCCCCACAGTTGGGATATGTTTTGACCTCGAGAAGGCCTATGACACGTGTTGGCGAGCGCGGATATTACGTTCTCTCCACAACTGGAACATACGTGGACGCTTACCGTTGTTCATTCAGGTGTTTATGCGGGTCCGCGTTTTTCGAGTGAGGGCCGGCTCGGTTTTTTCTAACCATTTTATTCAAGAGAACGGAGTGCCGCAGGGCTCGGTACTCAGCGTGACGCTGTTTGCTATTGCGATAAATTCCATATCGCTATGTGTGCCCCCAGGTGTTTCTTGTTTATTCGTGGACGACTTTGCCATCTTCTGTACTTCTCAGCTTTCACCGTTTCTGGAACGCCGTCTCCAGCGGTGTTTGGACAATATGATTGGAGCTCGAAACACGGTTTTTGTTTCTCCACCGTCTCTTCGACTTGGGCCAGATTTACTTCCTTTCGCAGATGAGGCGAGATTCCTTGGGTTGATCTTCGATCGGAAACTTCGTTGGACACCACATATAGCACAGCTGAAAGCGCGATGTGACCGTTCTCTAAATTATTTACGGATACTAAGTGGTAAATCTTGGGGTGCGGATCGGACAGTGTTACTCCTTTATCGTGCACTGATTCGATCGAAGTTGGACTATGGCAGCATTGTGTATTTTTCAGCCCAACTATCAGTACTCAGAAGATTAGACACAGTCCATAATCAGGGCATCCCTGTGGCCGTTGGGGCTTTTCCAACGAGCCCAGTTGTTAGCCTCCTCTACTCCGAATCGGGAGAACCTCCTCTGTGATGTCGGCGTGATGTCCTGCTCGCTAATTATGGCTGTGCTGAAATGCATGCCTGGGCATCCAACTTTTCACGCATTTTTCTCTCCTGAGCTGCATGAACGATATTGCCGCTGCTCTCTGAGTCCCAGGCCAGCAGGTTTTTGTTTCCGTGAGCTTCTTCGGCAGCACCATGTTGACATGCCTAGGCTGTTATCCAAGGGGGAGAGGATGTACCCTCCTTGGTTACGTGTTACCTCCCATGTCGATCTCGGGATGATGGTTCACGGGAAATTTGCTAAGCCTGTTGATAGTATTCATCGTTGTCTTTTTAGAATTTTTATCAAAATACAGTGGCCGTATTTGTTTTTATACTGATGGCAGTAAGAGCCCCGATGGTGTTGGATGTCAATGGCACCACCGCTTCTAATTACAATTTGCCTAGTAGCACATCTGTTTATTCTGCCGAGCTATATGCTATTTATCAAGTCCTTCTGTATGTTCGCCGTCGAAAATTGGGTGACTGCCTTATTCTTAGTGATTCCCTTAGTGCCCTTCAGAGCATTTGTGAACTGTACAATTACCATCCTTTGGTGCAGCGCATTTAGGACGCTCCACATTTTGTATGCTTCTGGTTTGAATGTGGAGCGCGCCTGGATTCCTGGACACATTGGCTTGCCAGGGAATGAATTGGCAGATCAGGCAGCGAAATTGGCGGTCATAGAGCCCAGTGTTACTATTAACAGTTCAACAGCAGAGAATTTTAGGGGGGTTATATGGAGAGCCGTATTTTCAGATTGGCACAGCAGAGTGGTTAGCTCTCTGTGGTAATAAGCTGAGAGAGGTGACGGACCTCCCTGTCACCTGGGTAACCTCCTCTCATTTATCCCGCTTGGGGGAGGTAGTATTAGCTTGGCTACAACTTGGCCACTGTAATTTTACTCACCTTTTTAAACGCGAACCTGCTCCTGTCTATGCGCTCTGTGGGGAGGCACAGTTAGTGTGTCATGTGTTGCCGGAGTGTGGTCACCTGGCACACATTCGGTCAACTATAGGCATGTCGGCCTCTCTTGCCGAGGTCCTGGCAGATGACCCAAGAGTAGTGGACGGGGTTTTTAAATTTTTAGCAAAAGTTTCTTTTACCTTGAGGTTTTAGTGTGGTAGCAGCTTTTTTCAACTTTTAAATAACTAATTTTTAATCTTGTAGTTTTAATGTATCGATTTTAGACAGAGTTTTATCTCCAGCTCTGGTTTCAGGGCTGGACAGATCTTTTACTTAGTTTTTATACTCTTTTATGTCTACTTTTACCTGTGTTTTCTTTTTAAATGGTGTTTTATTTCTGATCATTGCCAAGTTTTTATCATTAGGGTGCTAATTACCTCGGCAGTTGAGTGCATTTAAACACCTTTATCATCATCTAACCTTATACATGAAGGATATTAGTCCTTATCGACTAAATATTTTGTCATGTTAGTACCCTGTTCACAACAATAACATAATCAGCACAAATTCGTTATTTGTCACAGTGCTTAAAATTATATTATCTACATAACAGGGTACCCTAATATTCACTCAATGTTAGTAGCTAGTAATTTCTTTCTAATATATATAATAAATATTTTTCAATTTCCCATTGATTATTTTCTAAGCTACACAGTGTTAATATGGGCAGCTTATTGTAACAGAAATCTGATACACCAAATTAATTGTACACGTGTCTTCGGTTATCCAACCTATTAATGAACTTTCCTGAAATAATTATGTAAAATAATAGCATCTGTTTGTTACTCTTATTTCATGTGCGATCATTATACTTATCTATTGGCTTTCACGTGCTTTTATCACCTCGTTCTTCTAAATTTTCTCCTTGGTATGCTTTTACCCATTTAAACTTCCCCTTTTTCTCTTATTTTTCTTCTTCTTATCGATGGTTCTCAATTATTAGTATCATCAATATCTTGTTTGAACAGTCGTAAAAGATCCTTGTGGTAACGTCCAATAGTCCTGTTATTCCGGGGATCAACAAGCTCATACGTATCAGTACAAAAATTCTCTTTACAATAAATGGACCCAAAAAATATTTCATTAGACGAAAGTTTTCCTTTTTTATTTTATTTGATAATGTTCTATTGCAGCACAAAACTAGGTCATTGACCTTGATATCCCACTTAACTCCTTTATTATTTCTATCTTCCTTTTGCTTTCGTTTGGCTGCAGCATTATACATTCTCTTATGTAGCTTACATTTTCTCAACATCTATTTTGACACTATCTGACATGGGTATTGTTTCTAGTACATTTGAGGTGCGTGTTTTGGTCATTTTTCCTGTATGTAATGAATTCGTTTGTAACTGGTAGCTGAATTAACTGCATTATAGAGGAGTGTCTGTACTGGGTTCCCGAAATTAATCCATTGCGCATGGTTCTGATTAACCATAATTCGTAGCAGCACACCTAATTCCTTTATAGCTCTGTCGCTTTAGTGCTTAATTCCTTTTTCCCTTAAATCATTCTCAAAGACGTTTCCTCGAAATATGGTTGCATTATCAGTAAGTACTGCTTCAATGTTTCCTTCTTCAGGTATATATCGCAGCTTTTAATGCAAATAATCTAACATAAGTGAATATACGTCATAACAAACTATGATATTTTTGTATCCTAGCTTAGCCATAGGAAGTGGACCATGGGCATCCAAACACAACAATTGGCGTGATTTAGTCCATAGGGTAGCATGTGTTTCTGTATTGTATTCAATATTCTTCTGTTTACACTGTTGACATACTAAACAACACATGCAAATGATCTTTCTCACCTTTTCCCTTGCTTTAGGTATATACATTAGCTCTAAAATACTATTAGTTGTGCAGTCCCTGCCTACGTGCATTAATTGCGAGTGAAACTCCTTAATTAGTCTCCTTTCCATACAGCGTGGAATATAAAATTTCCATTGAGGTTCATCTTTACTGTGTAATTTGTACAACAAATTGTTATAAACAGCAATTTTACTATTACAGTCATCCTCTAACTTGGGTGCTGTTTCTAAATATTTAGTTAACTTCTCGTTGCGTTTCTACAAATCACTTAACTGCTTTAGCATTCCTTTAGTTTCTGAGCTAAGCTTGATTTGAATGTTTAAGATTTGAACCTCTCGTTTAGCATGTGTATTATTTTCTGGAATTCCTGCTATAGTTTTCACTCAAGATACTAAGTCCGCAGAGGTGTTAATTTTACCTGCCACATAAATTATATTTGCTTGAAATTGACACAGCATGAATGTATCTTGAGAGCTTAGTAGACAAAAGTTTGCATTGTTTTAGAAAGGTCAGACTTATGTGGTCTTAATAGATGGTTACTTGATGATTATAAATGTATGTTTTAAATTTTGTTAAGGCAAAATAAATTGCACCTAATTCCAGAAGAGTAACTGATGCTTTTCTCTCGGTTACAGTAAGACCTCTTGACGCAGTTGCTATATAATGGACTTCCATATTCTTGTCTATTTGAGTTAAAATACACCCATATCCGCCCATTGAGGCATCTACATAAATTGAAAAATTCCCTACCTTCTCTTGGTCCTAGGGGTAAATTATTATATTTGTGATGCAATGGTTGCACTGAATCTGCCTTGAACGTATGTGTATACAGATTACACAAGCCTGGTTGTTCTGAAAAGACACGTAAGTTTTGTTTTAATATGTTCAACCGTTTATCACGCTGATTATCTGTCAGCCGGTCAGTTTGTTGACATTTTTGCCTTAGCTCATCAGCTGTTAGTTCTGTTTGAGCAGGTACCCTCTTAACGTATTGTGTGTTTTCACTGGAATCCCATCTGACTACTTCCTTTCTCTCTTTAGCAGGAGGGTAGGTTAGTTCGCAAACCTTGTTGTTTTGAATGAATATTTCCGAGTTAATAATTCCTGCTTCTTCCTTGGAAATCTGAATATTTTCAGTTACCCCAGATATAAATTTGGCTGTTACAGATTTTCCTTGAATGTTAAATTGTACTTATTTTCTTTCAAAATCTAAATGAGCACTGTATTCATTAAATACATCTGCACCAATAATAATGTGGTTATTCAGCTTACTTACAGCTACATGATTTTCAATGTGCATGGTAATCATACATTGCAGCTTAATAACTTGAGTTGCTTTCCCTAATGCAACAGTACACACTAAGTTGGTTGTAGGTAGTTCCATAAGCTTAAACCCTTGACTGATCCATTGTTCATAAAGTTCCAGCAAAATACATGAACAAGAAGCTCTGCTATCCAGAGATGCTTTGTAGGTAACATTAAAATTTCTCACAGCAATAAATGGAATTTGAAAGTTGTTTTTTTCGGAATTTTCCAAATTTTTCTTCTTCTTTTGTGTGCTTATGGTGAAAAGTGTTACACTTATATAAATAGACATGAAAGCAAGGTGTCAGGTGAAACTCTGCAATGAGGTCAGTAATAGTGGCTCTCTCCTGTAAGTTTCTTTCCTCTTGTATCCTTCACAAAGCTATGCATAGGTTGAAGCTGTCTGCCTGGTTGAAGCTGTCTTCTTCTGCATTGTTGGAATGACTTCCAGCAAATACCACTCTGTTAGGCGCAATAGATGTGGTGTGTTCCCTGGTCGACCTGCATTAGGAGACATTACACACGGGCAATGTTTTTTGAATGTGTTATGAATGACAAACATTCTATAATGAAGAGGAGTTTGTTTACCCCTTGATTTTTACATATAGGATGTATGAATTCCATAATGCCATTTCCAGTAAGTAGAAAAAAATTTTCTTGTATAATTTTATCCTTTTTCTTGGAATAGGATATGCTGCCAGATTCTGATCCACTGTGTCGACATCCACCATTATGTAATTGTTTATAACGAACTGAGGTTTTTCCTCATGTTTCTTCACCATCTGTGGATTAGATAGATAAGTACTACATTCTTCTTGTCTTTCCATCTTAGAGCCATTACTTTCCCCCTCTGACAGGTGAATATTTTGCCTTTGTTTAACTTTTTGGTTTTCAGAAGCTGAGGCATTTCCTTCCTTGAAAACCGCACTGTCCCATAGATAAACATAAGTTCTGTTGAGTATGAGAATGTCTACCAGCTGGGGAAATGTGTAGAAGTTGTCAGTTGTTGGGCAATAACCTTTCCCCAGCAATGGTTTCATCAAAGTCATAACAACTTGGAATGACCTTGCAAGTCCATATATTCCTGGTCTAAAACTGTTCCCTTTCCAGTATAAATAATAGTGGACCATACATATCCACTCTTTAATACAGCATGTATGTCTTTACACCAAAACTGGCACGCTTCAATGGGAAATATTGCACCCATCCTAATCGACCTTTATACATCATCAAGCTTTCGTCTATTGTAACATCTCACTCTAATGTATACAATTGTCAAAACTTTTGCTCTAAATGCTTGTACACATTCCAAATTTTATGCAGTTTTGGGTTAGGATGTGTTTCATGATCTTCATTGTTGGAGAAGTGTAGATATTTCTTCAATGTCACAGATCTCTTGTAGGAAATTATTGCAGGAAAAACAAGGAGTTACAATCATAGGATCTTTTGACCAATACTGCTTCTCTTCTGGTTTCCAGATTATACTCTACAAAGTAGTTACTGCCAGGAAAATGTGCATTTTATCACTTGTAGTGGGACTCCACCACCCTGTTGTTTGGTTTCCATTATTAGACTGCTGTGTGAAATGGTTTGTCTCACTTGCTATCATATCAATTAGCTCATCAAAAAACAGGTTGAAATGATGAGTTGAGTGATGAAGACATTGTCAGCATCCACTTCAAAATTCAGGCTAGAAGCAGAGTAAATGGACATTTTCGTGGAGCCAGAGTTACATTGTCACCTGTATGCATTTCTTGTAATTCTTATGAACTATTGCTGCCAGATTCCGCAAGAGAAACACTTTCAGTATCACTGTTACTTGACATTGTGAACATTACAAGACAGAATGCAGTTCACAAATAGAAATTGAGAATATACAACGAAATGCTTCTACAAAAGGCGCTAATTTGTCACATGTGCTCCCATCTGGTGTAAATGTAACACACTGCTCGAAGATAGTCATTCCGTCTAGTGGTGTGTGATAAATTAAAGCGTTCTGAATGAGAATTCTTGGGATAAAACCACAAGGAAAGAAGATTAAAATGTATATGAGATAACTTGGGTTAAAATATTTTTGGCCATTTCTCGATTCCGAGTATTCTCTCAGGATAATAGGTGAAATGGTTAACTAAACATGGGATAGCATCATTCTCTAACCTATATACATACTTCTTTCAGAAACCTTTTCTCATGCCTAAATTCCCCAATCCAAATTTTTTAAGTTACAGGGCCTAGCTACATGCCACAAGACACAAAGATCAAATAATTAACTTCAATAACCAAACTTTTTGATATTGTATTTATTTTCTTATTCAGTTTTGCTGGTGAAACTGTAATGGATAGTCTCATTCTTTAAATCTCAATCCTTTTAATGCCAGCCCAGATAGCAAAATACTATGTGAAATGTGCTAAGCAAAATTGGAGCATTGGTTATAAAATAATAAAAAAATGAAATGGGTGAATTTTTTTTTATTTACAGTAAATACTTGTTTCTATTGCTTAATATACATTAGATGCTTGAAGTCTTCTCAATGATTTTGAAAAATGAAAAATAAAATTAAAACTGCGAAAAGAATCTATGAATAACCATACTGAATCTTACAACATAGAATATTCACACCGATGAAATGAAAGTACATATTCTTCACTAAAATAGAATTTTTTTTTTTTGATCTGGTGTCTTTTTGTTTACAATATAAATTATTTTAATCTGCAAATTGAAAAAATCTCCCCCCCCCCCCGATCTCTCTCTCCCTCTCTCTCTCTCTCTCTCTCTCTCTCTCTCTCTCTCTCTCTCTCTCTCTCACACATGCACACACAAGGGCACATATGTCACCTAAGTTACTGTACAATTCAGCACTTGGGTTGTCGCACATATTTAGGAGGAAGTCCCTTTTTTACAGCCACTACTGTGTTCTTTTGTTGCTTTTTGGGAGTAGACACAATATCGCCCCTTTCTTATTTTCAATACTGGAGCTGGAATATAGATCTTTTTGTCTTACCTTGATATCATTCAGGGCTGAAAATTCAAATTCACTGTCACTTTCCTCTAACACATCCTGAACTACAGCTCATGTTTCATCCTGAGTTTGTAGCCTTCTGCTTATCAGTAACATTTTCCAATTATCATAAAATAGGCTAGAGAAACCAAATTTGGAATTGATTTTGTGCATTGGTATAGTGAGGAGGCCATGAAATACTCCAAAACCCTCTATGCTTATGACATAATATGTAAACAGACTTTTCCTCTGAAAGAAGTTTAAATGTATAAAACTTGACTTGATTAGATCATGATTGGCAATTCTTGCAGAATTTCCTGATTACAATCAGATTGTGATTGGCACTAAAAGGGTTAATGTGTTCTGCAAGCAGTTGATTGTAGAAGCATAACTTCTTACAAAGTAACAAGTTATTATTTAAAACTGGAATGGAATGTCATTGTTTTTGTGCACTATGTTTGTGAAAAATTAATTTCCCTTTTCTTATCAATAATAGTAAAGGATTATATGAAACTTCATTATGGAAGTACTATGAAATGTTGAGCAAAAGAAATGTTATATATACTGTTATTGTTAAGCAAATTAATTTTTAATTTTATTTCTGATTGGCAGAGGAGGCTGTTGGTGAGATCCGCGATAATCTAATTGAGGAACTAGACTACGTTTTGGTCCCAGAAGAAGCGTGGAAATTGCTGTCAAAATGGTATGGCTTGGTGTCTTCAAGGTGTATTATTCCAAAAAAGGTAATTAAATTATCTCTGAGCTCTTTTGCTGCTCTTTCTTTTGTAGTTCCATAATTTATATTTAGCAATAAACACTACTCCATAGATTTATATTTGGCAGTGAACAATAATCCATAATGAACTCCCTAAATCTCCTCCTGTATTTGTATTTTTAACATTCAATGCTTATGATTTATTATGTGTGCTTGAGGAGCAGTGAAAATAAAACCGCAAGAATATTCTTGGCTTTATCCAAAGTTTTTGAAAACATAGCGGATAGTAAATTATTAAATAAAATACAGATATATGGTATCAGGGGGAAAATTCTTGGAATTTACTAAGTCTTATAAACCTTAAACAATAGACCGAAATAAATTGCCAGCAAGATTGCATGATAAATTCACAAAATCAAACTCTGGATTTATATTTATTTATTCCACAAGAATCTACTTGAACCATTCTTGTTTCTATTATAGATAAAGGATATTTCTATATCCTTAGACTTTAAAGTAATCTCATGTGGATGATACATCTATGATATTTGATAGTATATACATAGTCTAGAGGATTTAGTATCTATAAAAGTACAAGATGGATGATAACTTAAAAATAACTTAAATGTAAATCTAAAATCAATACATGTTCCAATACTGAAATAACAAGCACAATAATAAAAGATTTAATGTGAATATATTAGGCATCTAGAGAGTATAACATTTCTTGGAGTAATCATTGCTAAGAATATAACATTCAAATACCATATTGAATATGCATGTACAGTAATTAGTAATATACTAAGAGGTGAAGTTTTCCTGATGGCATACTATCTCTAAATTTTTGGGGGTTTCTAACCAGGTTAGTACTGGGTTTGATACTATTTTAAAGATATTCATCTTCAGGATGAACTGATGAGAATGGAAGTCCTTATCTTTATAGTGCCATAATGAAGCTGATATCTGGTTGCTGTGCAAGGTTATCTTGGCCATGAAGCAACTTGTTTTTCTCACTGACCTATGGGCATGGGCTGGTAGAAAACTATTTATAATAATTATATACATCTGATGATGATATTTGTTTTGAGCACAAACTTGGTAGAAAATGTCTTATAGCATACATATTTTTAATTAAAACATGACCTGTTGTAGAAATGTCAAGAAATTTTCTAAATTCTTGGAAGATGAGGAGTTGAAAACTAAGTATTAAGGCTTTTGATCATTGGTGCCCATGTTGAACTTAGTTGTAGACCTGAATTCTGAATTGTGGTTATGATTGTTTCAGATAATATGGCTAGGGCTTATTATCTTTCTTATCCAGTAGCTTGAACACTTCATCACTATCTTTGTGTTGGTAAAATTTACTGTGTGGTCTTTATCAATACAATGTTCAGCCAGTCCAGGTTTTTAGGGTTACACAGTTCTCTGGTGTTCAGTAATAGAGGGCCACTACAAAATTGTGAGTGTAAACATATATCAGTTCACACCCTTCCTCTCCCCTCACAGTCTACAGCACAAGGTTAACAACCTTTAGTGTGGCATCAGTATTTATGTGGAAAGAGAGCACTTTTGTGCAATGACGTTATGTAATTTTAAAATGGGTTTAAATGAGACCCAAAGTCTTGAGTGCTTATAACAGCCTTTTGGGGACCATGCTCTGTCCCGTGCCACAGTATTTTGCTTCCTCGCACTTGACTTCATAATAATAGAGTAACTTAGATTCTTAGAGATGCAAAATTGGCTAGGAGCGATGTGGAGTCTGCGCATGTTGTGATGTACTAATGCCTGAACTTCGTCAAGAACTGTATTTATATTAGCTGCAACCCACACTGAGCTTGCCATTTAGAAAATCTGATGCTCGACTAGGATTGGTGGATATTTTTTATATTTTTCCATTAGCTCAAGGTTAGCATTAGGATGCCTTCTCCAATGGAACTCAAGCATGGTGGAATGAGCAGGAGCCACTATGTCGGAGGGCCAGATGTGCACTCTCTGAGAAAATTAGCTTTCATAGCTTTATATACAGCTTTACCAAGAAACCGATCTTGAATTACATTGCTATTTATTCCTCAAAATAGCTCAAAGTTAAAACAGGTGCTCAGTATTGTACTGGTTTTCTACTGGTAAGTTTACATTATTTGTATCCCAAAAATTACAGATTTATATTAATTTGGATGATGGTGTTTCATTAATTATCACTAAGTTGTTATTATTTAACTATTTCTTTTTGGTCAGTATGATATATCACCTCAAATGTCCTCTACGAGAAGCTTAAATTTGGAACAATCTAGGACCAAATTTTGAGGTCAGCATTTCTGCCCAAACTTTGACTTGTGGTAACACAATTGTTTTTAAAGATAACATACTTGATTACAACTTACTAACATAGCAAATGATAATGAACATGCAATAAATCACACTAACACTTATGAAAGGAAATCAATCAGAAAACATAATACACTTGAACTCTGGAGCGTATCACCTTGAGGTCGTCAACTTGTTTTGTTTACTTTCTATTTTCTGTCTCCCTTTACTGGGCTTTAGGGGTCAGAGGTGCAGGACAACTTTTCTGAAATGGCCTCCCTCTGTGTGGCTGCCCTGCTTAGGAAGAACTGTGACATATTTACATGCTTCACAAGGCTACTTATTCATGAATCTATGCAATTTTGTCTTGAAATATCTTTAAACCTCATAAGAATAGTTAATTTTTTTCTTTCATGGTGATACTTATATTATGTAACAAATTTTCTTCACACATTATAGTTGAAGTATCATACGCATCTTTTCAGAAAAATACTACAATTTCTAGAGAAGCATATACTTATTATTAACTTGTATTTTCCTCCTCTCTCTCTCTCTCTCTCTTTTTTTTTTTTTTTTTCTTTCTTTATTTTTCTTTTCTTGTTTTTCTCTTTGTCATTGACATTCACTAATCGTTACTCATAGCACATTGAAGGTTGCATAGATACATGAATATATACAATGAATACTTAACCTCGTGGCATAATGAAATTGGATATTTACAAAAATGTCCATTGGAGACTAGGATCCGAAATAAGTCAAAAGTTTACTAGGTCATTTGGTGCTTCTCAGGTTATAGCCTGAGGCTCTGTTGTATTTTATGTACATAGGCTTGGCTTTCTGGCACAGTATGTACATGGATACATATTTACTTACTTTTTTAAAAGTATATTTCATATGGAAAGTGTGCTTCCAAGTATCTTCTTTATTTCCTGTCAATTTATAAAGTATGCCTTCCCATATGCCATATTTTCAGGTGGAATAGGTAAGTTATTTCTGGTTCATCAGTCCTTAATTTAACGAGTTCCTCCTGTAGTTGTAGTGAGCATAATTTTTTGAGTTGTTTTACTAGTTTCTTGTTTACTGTATAGTCCATTTTCATTAGTGTGGTCTATTTTTATCAGGGACTGGTTCTGGCATACGTGAAAGAATGCCGCTGAAAATTTTCTGTGACCCAGGGATATGACGAATCGTCAAATTATGTTCTGACATTTCTTACACGAATTGACTGATCTTGCTACTTGTCAGCTTACATTGTTGGATGGATGATAAGCTCAAATGGTCAGTGTAGGTGATAATTTTGCAGTTCAGTATATAGTGGCGAAATTTTCTGAGAGTGAAAAATAGTGTTTCAGTCTCTAGTTGCACAACACATTGGTTGCGCTCAGTGAGCAATAATGTGCGACTGGCCGTAACGATTACGTGTGACTCATTATACTTTTGAGTAAGTGCTGCCCCGAAGGCTTTAGTGCTAGAATCTGTATAAAAATGGTAATCTTGGTCTCATGTGGTCATTCTAACTCTACTGTATTGGTGAATAAAGCTCTTGTCCATTGCCATGCTGTTTCTTCTGCTTCTGTCCACCGCCATGCAGTTCCTGAATGCAACAATTCTCTTAGGGGTGCAGCCTCTTTTGTAGAATTGATAAGGAATTTTGGTTGGTATTGCATTAGTCCAAAAAAGTCATCTAAGCTGCTTCAAATTTTCGCGCCTCGGAAACCTAAGTATTCTTTCTACTTTTTCTGAATCTGACTTTATCCCTTGTCTAGTTACTATGTACCCTAGGAATCTTACCTACCTTGCACAGAATCTTGACTTAGGTAAATGGATGGTCGTCCCATATTCCATGAATTTACCTAACTGATATTTAAGTGTTTTAGATGATCCTTGAAAGTTTCACTGAATAGTCAAAAATCGTCCACATATTGACAAGCAAAATGTCTTATGCTTTCTCCGAAGATAGTATGTACAGCACGTAAGAAAGAAGAAACTAAATTATGGTATCCAAAGACCATCCTTTGAAGACATAAAAATTTACAACAGTGGAGAAATGACGTAGTCCATACCCCTTCCTCTAGAGGAATTTGCCAATATGAAGATATTAGATCAATGGTAGAAAAATATCTTCCCTTATTTACATGTTGCAGTAAATCTTCTACTGATTCCATTCTAAAGTGATTAGGCAAAGTGTGTTTATTTACTTTTCTGGCATCTATAGTTAATCTCAAGGACCCAACAAAGTCTTATAACAATAACCTGGTTTTGAAGATTCAAGTATTGCATCTTGCAGCATACCATTAATTATTCTGTCTGCTTCTATCTGCAATGACCACGGTAAATTTCTCGTCTTGTGGGGAAAATGTTGTAGTTTTGTACTGTAAAACTATGCATATATACTCGACATTCTCCTGGTCTTTCAGAAAAAACTTTCTGGTTCTCAAAAAGCTCAAGTAATTTCTGTTTCTTTGGGTCTTGCAGGTATAATGTCCCTTCTGCTATTGTTCGCAAATTGATCATGATGCAACACACCGGTAGGACTAATAGTTTCTTTGGAGGTGGTCTTTTCTCTGGATAGGTCCAGTTTTTCAGACAAAACCATATAAATCCTTTTGTCTTTCACTAAAATATTTCTATTATCTCTTGTTTCATTTATTTTATCTTTTTGCGATTAATTCCATAAGTCATTCATTATATTCATTATCCCTATACATATAATTTAGTTTACAGGAACTTATTTGGACTGATTCTACAAAGAAATGTTCTGCTTATTTCATTCTCATCGGGTAAGTAGGTGACAGCTGACTCTTTTGCTTCCTGTATGAAGATTAAGAGGTTTGAATGCCATTCACATGGTATTTGTAGAACTTTGTGTTCAAAATTGATTCTTGCTGCCGTGTTATACAGCAGATCTGTACCAATGAGTAAATCTATATTAAATTTCAGTACAATTAACCTTATCACTTCACTATATATCCCTTGTAAGCCTAGCTTAAACATTTGTTATTGCCTAGTAAGTTGCCATTATTTCTCTAGCACCAATGTACAAAATATATTAGTGACAAGTAAGCTTTATAACTGGGTTCCCTGTGCTAATATCTTCTTGTAAAATCTTTCAGAACAAACCGTTGAATTTGCTCTGCTGTCCAAAAGTGCCTAGGTTGAAATCCTGTATAGTTGGATTACCATTTTGGGTGACTGTGCTGTGATTTGCTCCTGAGTTACTGCTTTTCTCTAGACTGAAATCATCGCATGGTTTTATGCCTCCTAAACTTTGTGCAGTCACGCAAAGTATTGCTCTTGGTAACAAAATATGGCTCATGCCATTTTCACACCTCTGTAATTCACTCATGAATCTCGGTCCTTAATTGAGGTTAAAGGTCCATGTTTTACCTTCTGCGATCAGTGTTTCCCCTTTACAAATGGATGCCGTTGACCTGCAGATTTCTCTCATCCTCCCAGTGGGATGTTTGTTGTTGCTGGCTGCTGTTATCATTCCCTCTATAGCCATTATTATGAGCTACCCTAACTCGTCCTTCTTCCTGCCTGAAATGAATTGGTGGTTTGCGGTATGGTACTCTGACTCTTTCACCTGAGGTTGACAAAGGTGCCCCCTGCCTGAATAAAGCATCTGCTCATCTGTCTTGATTCCTATGTCGTGGGCTGTTTTGTTTCAGAGATCGCCTACCTTTGTTACCCCCTTGAGGCATACGGCTCTCCAGTGACATCTCCATTAGCTGGGTATAAGTGATTACTCCAGCAACTTGGATGAAGTTTTGGGTTTGAGGAGGGAAATGACTGGATCATCTCTCTCTGCCCTATGCTTGGTTTGATGAGTTGGCACTGGTTATTAACCTCAACAGGTAGTCCTGCATACTCCTGTGATCATATTACCCTGACAGAATTTCTTGGCAGATGGCCATCAGTCGATATATGCCAAATAAAGCAACAAAAATGCCTGTTTGAATGTGTCAGTTGGTATGGCCATCAAACTAAACATGTGCCCATTCATTTGCGCCTCCTCTCAGCTGTTTCCTTGTAAGGTGTATTTTGAGATCCTCTGGTACCCTTTTTAAGTTGAAAATAACCTTGCTTTCATTACAAAAAATAGGAGTGGTTATATAATTCAAAAGCGATCGAGTGTGACCTAGGACATGTGGTAAGTTAAAATTTACCCTATCAGTGTTTGGTATAACATCACTATGTGTGCAGTACAAGAATTTGAGTTGGTTGTGTCGCTATTCCTATGGATCAGATGTAAAACTTCCCCTAACGGATTGACATTATTATTACTAGTACTTAATTCTACTGTTCAATGCATCGCTATGAGCACTTTCAGCTTGAGAGGAGGAATTAAGAGTTTCTGGGCTTGTTACATTGGTTACAGTAGCGCAAAGGTCGCTTTGTTTCAAAGCCTCAATCTCTTTGTTAATTGCCTCATTTTTTGCTACTTATGTCCTCACAAACAAGCTTCTGTGTGAGTGTTTTGAACACTTATTCCTACTGTGAGTGACTTTACACTGTCTAGTTCTTTTTCTACACTCTGGACATGTGTGTTAGTCACAGTCATCCTTTTGTTTTCTAGATCATTGTAAGTTTTACCCCCTCTAAATCGAAGTAACCCCCTTAATGCTGTTTTGAATGTCTGCTGCAGTCTGTTACATATGTTTTCAATTGCTGTTGTTGGTTGTACAGTGAATGAGTTAGTGAGTCGTTCTAGTTTTCATTGGTGGCTTGGCTTTGCTCTGCTCTGCTCTGCTCTGCTCTGCTCTGCTCTGCTCTGCTCTGCTCTGCTCTGCTCTGCTCTGCTCTGCTCTGCTCTGCTCTGCTCTGCTCTGCTCTGCTCTGCTCTGCTCTGCTCTGCTCTGCTCTGCTCTGCTCTGCTCTGCTCTGCTCTGCTCTGCTCTGCTCTGCTCTGCTCTGCTCTGCTCTGCTCTGCTCTGCTCTGCTCTGCTCTGCTCTGCTCTGCTCTGCTCTGCTCTGCTCTGCTCTGCTCTGCTCTGCTCTGCTCTGCTCTGCTCTGCTCTGCTCTGCTCTGCTCTGCTCTGCTCTGCTCTGCTCTGCTCTGCTCTGCTCTGCTCTGCTCTGCTCTGCTCTGCTCTGCTCTGCTCTGCTCTGCTCTGCTCTGCTCTGCTCTGCTCTGCTCTGCTCTGCTCTGCTCTGCTCTGCTCTGCTCTGCTCTGCTCTGCTCTGCTCTGCTCTGCTCTGCTCTGCTCTGCTCTGCTCTGCTCTGCTCTGCTCTGCTCTGCTCTGCTCTGCTCTGCTCTGCTCTGCTCTGCTCTGCTCTGCTCTGCTCTGCTCTGCTCTGCTCTGCTCTGCTCTGCTCTGCTCTGCTCTGCTCTGCTCTGCTCTGCTCTGCTCTGCTCTGCTCTGCTCTGCTCTGCTCTGCTCTGCTCTGCTCTGCTCTGCTCTGCTCTGCTCTGCTCTGCTCTGCTCTGCTCTGCTCTGCTCTGCTCTGCTCTGCTCTGCTCTGCTCTGCTCTGCTCTGCTCTGCTCTGCTCTGCTCTGCTCTGCTCTGCTCTGCTCTGCTCTGCTCTGCTCTGCTCTGCTCTGCTCTGCTCTGCTCTGCTCTGCTCTGCTCTGCTCTGCTCTGCTCTGCTCTGCTCTGCTCTGCTCTGCTCTGCTCTGCTCTGCTCTGCTCTGCTCTGCTCTGCTCTGCTCTGCTCTTCAAGCTTTTGGTCTAGCTGAAGGCTGAGTGCTTGTACTCATTTTTCTATCACTTTGCATTTCTAATTACTCTTAATAAGTAGGTCATGGTGGTTTTCCGTCAATTTATTCTTTAAGTCATTGTTTGAGTGTTTTTTTGACTTAGTGCAGCAAATTGTGCCATTAACATGCTAAGTTCAATAATCTGTACAGCTGGTATGGTTAATGCATTGTTACCAGTCAAGCTGCTAGGTGAAAAGTCTCCCTTCTCTGTGGGTGGTAGTTAAAGTATAGGGCATGTCGACTTCCCCCTTGCCAACTACACTGGGTAAGCTAATGTTCCTATTCTCAATGTAGAGTTTAGCTAAATCAACCTGCTTAGCTAACATTATGGAAGGGGTAGTGTGACCACTTCTTAGGAACACACATACACTTCTTACTTTTTGGTTGGGTAATTAGTTTTACCTGCAGTTCCCAGTAGTTTGCCTCCTGTGGGTCTTTGGCTTTGCAGGCATCATCGACAGTTGCATCGTTCTCTGTGGGCATCTGATATCCTGGTGTTGAGTTGCTTGTGGCATCGACATCAGGCTGTCCTGTTGTTGGGTTGCTCTAGATGTTGGTATCTTGGCATCGGGTGTTCTCTGTGTTGAGTGGCTCGTACTATCAGTTGCTCAAGCTATCCATGTTGTGATGCCTTGACATCGAGTGCTCGATCTATTGTCGCATTGACCTGGCGCCGAGTTACTCGAGCCCCATGGATGGAAGCACCACATATGAGGTGACATATATGTTGTGGATGGTTAGTAGTGAACACCTTTTTGCTTCTCGACACTTTGTCGAGTTGGAGTTTGTTGGAGATACAGGTTTAGGCAATCTCAGGTTCAAATTTCATCGTTGATGTCTCATCCTCCAGCTAGCTGTGTGTGTGTGTGTGTGTGTGTGTGTGTGTGTGTGTGTGTGTGTGGGGGTGGGTGTGAGAGAATCAATGAACTTGTGGATGTTGACTGGTGAAAATTAAATACAAAATTGGCTGGTTCAAAGTGCTGGTTAATTTAACATCTGTTTCTCTTCAATTTTAGTTTTGCATGAATCTTACAATTTCTTAATTTCTGACTGATTTAGAATTGCACTTCCTTGCACTTGAGTTTATAATATTAGAGTAACTTAGATTCTTACAGGTGCAAAATTGTCTAGGAGCTACATGGACGGATATTGTGACAAACTGGTGTCCAAACTTGGTTGAGAAGTGCATTTATATTAGCTGCAGCCTACACTGATCTTGCCAGTCAGACAATCTAATGCTTGACCTGGATTGCTGGACATCTTTGTTTAAATTTAAATATTATTTTCCCGGTGGCTCAAGGGTAGCGTTAAATGGAATTCAAGCATGCTGGAATGAGTAAGTGCCACTATGTCGGAGGGCCAGATGTATGAGAGCTTCACTCTCCGAGAAGATTAAATTTTGCTTTACTGAGAAACATCTTAAATTACATCGCTATTTACTCCTCAATATAGCTCAAAGTTAACAATGCTCCATATCGTATTGGCTTTCTAATGGTATGTTTACATTATTTGTATCCCAAACATTACAGACTTACATTAATTTGGATGACCTCATGAATTATTGCTAAATTATTATTATTTAACTATTTCCTTTTAGTCAGCATGATATATTCTGAGGGTGAAGATGTACATTTTGGAACCATCAGTATCAAACCTTGTATTTATCTGGCTAGAAGCCTGAGAAAATTCAGAGATAAAAATCAGTACTGCATGCGTGCATGTGTGGGATACATTACACACAGGTGTGACCATGTTAACACCTAGCTGTAACAATGTGGGGCTTTGATATAACTGCCAGCTCGAGTCACACTACTTTTTTAATCACACCTCCAACAATGAGCTATGAATTATGGAGAGCAAGCTATTCATGCATTCTAGCAGCATTGTTGCAGGCTAGGCAATTCAAATGTACCATCAACTTCTTCCCTCAGAACAGACTTTGGATGTATTAAACATCATTAATTCCCATAAAGAAATACAGTCCTTGCCAGGGTTTTTAAGTTTGTGGCAGCTCCCATTGGTCTGGGATGGGCGATATAGCCACACCAGATCACTCTGCTGGAATTCCTGTCTGTTCGCTTGCTGGTCATGATGGGTCTTCATCTCACTTGTATTTGTATGTGTAAATGTGCCATCTCAGGAATCTTGTGAGGTTGGCGTACAAAATTCTTTAAGTAGTTGACTGCTGGCTCTTTTGCCCCAGGGGAATTCCCAAACCTAAGGTCATATGATAGATGCAGCTCCCTGCCAAGGACCAAACTGGCTATTGTCAACATGGTGGTGTCGTATGTTGAAGTGCTACAGGCCAGTAAGAAAACTGGAACTGTGATATACCAATTTCTCTGGTGACTGGCCAATTGTTTCTTAAAATGTTCTTCTAGAGTCTTGATATACCACCCAACCGTGCCATCTGCCTGTGGGTGGAGAGGTATTGTGCACTCTTTAAGTTTCCCTCTTCAGATTTGACTCAAAAGTTGGTACTGTGATCACTGTGTAACTCCAACTGAACCACAAATTGGCAGAACATTTCTTCTATGGGACAGTTTGTGATGGTATTTGTCACCTGGTTAGGAATGGCATACACTTCCGGCTACTTGGTGTATTGTAATTGCAATGTATAACCACCAACAGATACATATTACCCCTGTCTGAAGCAGGCAATGGCTCTGCCATTGAAGGGTGCTCCCACCTTATACTGCTGCATACGAATCTGGTTTCTTTTCTGTGGGCTGTGATCTGCTGCACATAACTGACATTGGCAGCACCACCTCTCGGCGTCTAGCCATATTTTCAGCCAGTAGTATTGTCAGAGCTTGTCGCTTGGTTTGGTTCCAAGTGCTCTCCTGAACTCCCTACATGTACTTCCTCCAGGACTTCCTATGACCTTACTCTGAGAGAGGATCTGCTGTGAGTCTTTTGATCAGGTGACTTCCAAACTTTTAAATAGTACATCTTCCTTGGCCTTTAGGGAGTCCCATTGGGCTCAGTAGAACTTGCACAAATTACTACTGGGTGCAATGTCTTCCCAGCTTGTCTAGTCCCTGCCTCCACTTCCCTCAGGTGAAGTCAAAAGTTGATGTCCATGACCAGCACTCTTTTCAGGCCTGTGCTATTTCTTTCATCTGCAGGCACTGCTGAAATTACACGGACAGCTGCAGCATGTTCCTTCTCCCATCTTAGTGCATTGATATGACATCCATGTTGGCATAGCTCCTGCCTTTTTGATGTTAAGTTGTACTCTTGGATCCTTTGGACCCAACAAGCAGTCTGGCCCTCCATGTACTTGAAACTCAACAGCCAGGTGAGGGAGGAGTGGACAGCCTCGCATTGAATGGCTGAACGTACAGATATTTGTGGAAATGTTCCAGCACCTTTACTATAGTCAGGAGCTCTCACTGTTAAGCACAGTAATTCCTTCCTGCCTTGGAAAGCATCTTGCAGTTGTAGGCTATCACTCGCTCACTACCCTGGACCTGGGATAGAATGCCTCCAATACTTGTGTCACTGGGTTGGTGACACGATAAAATCATTGGCAGGTTGTAGAAATACTAAGTCAGGTGCACTGTAGAGTGTGAAATTAAATGCCTGGAATGTGCTATGTGCATTTTCTGACCACAGTAAGGCCACTGTACTTCCATCACAAGAGTGAGGAGGTGTGAAGATGTTGGAGAAACCCGTGATGAACTGGCAGAGGTAGTTGAATAGGTGTAGACATTGTAGCATTTGTTTATCTTTCGGGGAGGCTATTCTGTCACTGTGGAAGGTTACTCCAGGTGCATGGTCACCCCAGGTGGTGATAATTTGGCCTAAGCAGTTCACCCTCTTTGCATTCAACTTCAAGACATCATGGTCAAGTTTTCAAGATGGCCTTCAAAGATGTTGCCAATGATGATGATCAAATATAGCAGGCATGCTTCATAAGCCAGCTCTCTCATCACTGATTCCATGAGGCACTAGAAGATGACTTTTCCAAATCCCTTGGCCTGTCAAAAATGTGATCTCCTCTTTGTCTCTGGGATCTAGGGCCATTTGTCGGTATCCTGATTTCAGTTCCAAATTCGAGAACTTTTGAGAACCAGCAAGTATGTCTTGGGTGTCAATCCTGTGTAATGGTTAACAGTCCCTTCTGTAGTCCACACAGAAGCATGACTTACTATTTTGTTTTTCCTCTACATCAAAACTACAGGGAGCACCAATGGCTGTCAGACTCGGTGGCTCCCCTGGATCTCATGTCATCTATTATGTGCCGTGCCTCTACTTGCTTTGCCAGAGGAACACAAATTGATGGTGCTGAATCAGTAGGGAGTCTCTGGGTTCAATGTGACGGAGTCCTTGATCAATAAAGCAGTAATCATAATTCCCTTGACTGAAGACAGAATGGTATCATCTAAGTAGATGCTGGACTCTCCAGTTGTGAGGCAGTCAGATGGTTGGCTTCTTGTTTCAGCCAGGGCCTCAGACCCTGCGATGGTACTCGCTCTTCAGATACATGGAATTGCGATACACTTGCTGCTGGCTCACACTTCCCTAACTACATCCCATTCTGGATGTCCTAATTGGTGTCTGTTGGATTCATCAGCCTCATGGGCACTTCTGACTAGGCAAAAATTTCCCTGGCAATGCATAATCCATTTTATGGTGTTTTCTGGTCTGAAACCAAGTTCCTTGGCAGCTGACACTCCAAGTGCACATTCATCACCTTGTTTTTGCATGCACAATTACATCATCCTTTAGGATCAGCCTGCAGATCCCTGGATGTTCATGAAGCCTCAGTGTAACAGCTCCTTGCGGCCGAGTCATAAGATCCTCTGGTCAACATCGATCATTGCCTTATGTCTCCAGTCCCAGGGTCACATCTTTATTCGTCCTTCAGACCAATCCCAACAAGCTCACAGTTATGTCCCAGTGTCAAAATCAACAGGGCTGACTGGGTTTTCGTGTCTGCAAGCCACATCAAGTCTGATTACAATCATGGCTGCACCTGTTTCTTTTAGTATTTGGTGCAGCTTTCTTTTTATCCAGCTGTCTGCAATGATGCTGTAGTCCACTGTTCTGCTCAAGGCACATAGCATCACTTTGAGGGGGTTGGTAAGACAGCCCCAATGTGTCCCTTGCCACACCAGTCCTTACTCATAATTTACATGCTCATCAGCTTGGTGTGGACAGTCCTTCACTAGGTGTTCTGGCTTGCCACACTGCCAGCATATAGGTGGTTCTTGTCATCTCTGGATTATTTATTTCTCTATCATAGCAAATACTCTTGGTCTTTAAGGTAGGCACAGCACTTATCTTTGTCATTGCCATTCTCAGTGCAGCTGTTAATGCCTCATGAATTGTCTTATCACTAAGCTATAGGTGCCGTTATATCTTGGAATGGTGTACCCCATCAACAAAGGAGTACACAGCTTCTTGGGACATGTAATTTTGTGGTAAGTTCACCAGGCTTTGTTCAGTGATTGTTCATTTGGCAGAGTAAACCCTTGCATTGTCTTCTCTGGCTGCTGAAACCTCGACTTGAGTTGACTATGGTTCTCGAGGGTTTCCCAGTTGTCTCCAGACACTGCTGACATTGGGATCACATTTAGTACTTCTGCTGCTCATCTCAAACTGGCTATCAGCTGTGCAGCTTCTTCTGCTGACCATCTGTTACGAGTGGCAATGGCAGCAAACTGTCAGCGGAAGACTTTAATGTTTGACATCTTATCATATTTGGGTGTTTTGACATATGCAGTAATTAAATTATCTTGGCGTATTGTACTTCAAGTCCTTAAGCCTTCTGTTGAGTTTCTTTTCCATAATGGTACTGCCATCAACTCTTGCCTCCAAGGCAGTAGCCCATTAGCCAAATCACCATTTCACCTCTCTTTCTAACTCTTCCATGTTGTTCATATCTGTCGTTTGTCAATTTTGGTTGACAGCTCCATTTTCAACTTCAACTTCATTCTGGATTTCATTTTTTCCTCCTCCATTCCTGATGTCATTTTCTCCTCCATCTTTCCCATTCCATATTCCATTTTTGTGTCCCAACTTCTTGATTTTGGGTAGTAAAAATTTTCATCACCCCCCATTGTGGCATTTAATCCCTATCCTGACTCTTATGTAACAATCTCTTTATTGCAAATAGCTGTTGTTATGAATTTTTTTTAATTCCGATGCTGTAGAGCAGTTTATCTCTTGTAACTTTGAACCTTGTCCAAAGTTGACAACTTCCTTTTTAATTCAAGTGTACTCTCTAAAGTTGCCTTTGTAACTGAGGGTCTTGTTGCCCTCCCTTTTATACCTCCTAATTACATAGGAAACTTCCAGAAGCAGTGGCCATTATTACATGCATACATTACACAAAATTCTGACCATATTACATCCAGGTGTGACAAAGCACGGTTTTTATGACCACCAGTTTTCAATATGAAATTGAGGTCTGAGCATGTATGATAAATATGAACAGGTTACTAATATTGCAGAGAAAATGTGCAAGATGTGTATAGGAATGTTAGAAATAGAGAATTTCATAGAACATTTTTATAGAAACTGAAGTATTAACTATTGTATTATGTGCATATGAAGTAATTATGTTTGTTGTTGGACACATACTGTTAAGAAAGATAATCATGTGTATATTACCAGGCTGCAAAACAATTAAAAAATTACAGAAAAGAATCCACTTATGATGGTTCTTTTTTTGCCTATTTTTTTTTTATTGTCAAAATGATATATTCAGTACAGTGCAATAATGACAGTAACCTTGAAATTGTTTTGTAAGTGCTCAACAATGGAAATTTCATCGCTGAATATCCCCTAATTTAAAATCACAAGTATACTCATGATATGCTTACCCCATTTTTCTTCTTGAAATTACATTAACAAAAGTGAATTCCAGGCATTGAAGCACTAAAAAATGAACAGCAACACATTTAGAGTTATTATTTAGATGTTTATGGCTGTGTGGAATACCCTGAAGCAAGGATCAATACACAAAGCTACTCCACACTCTTTACACATGTGTCTAGATTCCCTCCGTGCCTTCTTTCTTTTGGCATCATGCACACCACTGCACATCCTACACGTTCTTGTTGGATTCTGCTTCTTCTCGGTCAGAGGAATTGCTGTTGGAAAATGACGCCCAACAAGTTGAGTTAGGGTTGCCTTTGCTGATGGACGACCAGCTGCTTTTGGTGACAATTGCTCCCTTTGATGTTTTTCAATGAGCTGCTCAGCGACAGCCACACAAAAGTCAAGGGCACTGTGCTTTGCTCCATGTTTTTTATGCAGGATAAAGGCATTCCATTCTGCCAATTCCAAAAGATGAAAAAATATCTTCTTGTAGTATTTCTTGCCCCTCTTTTGTGGCAATTTCAGGTTTACCTGTAAGAAACCATGGTGGAGCAGGTTGCAGAGGCCTAGATGAAGTTACTTCGCACCACACTCTGGCACTCGCAATATCAGACTCAGACGAAGTTGATTCATCACTTTCTTCTTCTGAACTCTCAGACCCACTAAATTCAATATCGAACTCATCTTCACTGTCCATTTTTATAAAGCGTGAGGAAATGCCACACAAACTGTGAAAACAGATTGTAACACTAGCTGCTAGTATCACAGAGCTGGAATAACTGCATGATTTAGACATCTTTTGGCAGAAGTATACATTTCAAAGCAACAGACCACAGCGATACCTATGAAAATATCAAAGAAGTGCCAAAACATGAGATAGAACGAGTAACTTAGACCTTTTAAAATGTATGCCGGTAGGAAATGATAAGCACGAATATACTCAGCTTCTTATTATACCATCAAATTTGAAAAAAACGAGTATACTCGTGGTTTTGTGTTAAGAGGTTAATTAAAAATTCTTAATGGCTACATGTGTCAAAGGAATGAGTTATAAATATTGTGTGTATACAAGTTGGACAAAGCATGAAACTGGAAAAAGTCTTAAGATTATTTATTACCACCACCACCACCACCACCACCCCCCCACCGCCACCGCCACCGCCACCCCCACCGCCACCCCCACCGCCACCGCCACCGCCCCCGCCACCGCCACCGCCCCCGCCCCCGCCGCTTCTCCCAATATTGCTGTATCAAACTTTCAAAATTAGGATTATGCAGCTTTCCTTTCAAATATATTCCATTTTCTGCCAATAGGGTCTTATTTATCTATGCAGCATTAATCATCAAACAAGTTAAGAGTAACTTTTAAAAGTAAAATTTGAGTCAAAATTAAAACTTTGAAGCTTCACTAATATTAATTACCTGTAGTACATACGTTTTGCAGATGTTGTCTGCATCGTTGACTTCCGGAATCCTTCGATATGGTGCCTGTGGCATCCTGAGGCTCACCCACTGGATGTCTTGTGAATCTATGCACAGGGTTGTCTTTGGTGGGAATTCCAAATTCATCAAAGTTGACTCATATTTTTTCAAAAATATTTTTTTCCCAGGCATCAGGTTTGGTTGGTCTTTGTACATGTTTCAGGAGATGGATGCTGTTAATGTGATTGGGGTTCCAAAAATGCTGATTTTTCTGTATGCCACTTGATTTTGTAAATTCCTGGTCTCTTTGAAGATGGGGTTTCATTGGATCTGTTTGGTTTTATTAAGTTTTTCATACTGTGTCTGTTTTGTGGAACTAGCACTAGATTATAATTCTGGAAGTTGTTTTGAAATTTTCACATGTATTTTGGGTGGTAAGTAAACTTTTTGAATCTTTTTTGGTATTTTTCTGCTATTGGAGTGGTTATGTTTGATATCTGTTTCTTCTTTTAATCTCTGTAAATTTTTATGTACCATTGATTTGTTGAATCCATTGTTCTTCTGTTGTTTCTATTTGTTTTAATTTTCTCTTGAATTCTGTTTCATTTAAAGGAATGTTAAGTAATCTGTGTATTAAGCTGTTTAGGATCGCATGCTTGTGGTTAACCGGGGTGAGACTGCTATCCATTTTGTAGTTGTCTGAGTATGTATCCTTCCTGTACATTCCAAACTCAAGCTTGTTATTATTTATAAAAGTTCTTATGTCTAAGAAGGGGAGTGTTCCATGTGTCTCTTTCTCCATTGTGAATTCAATTTCTGACGTCCAAGTTTAAGAGCTTCAGAGCGTCTTTCGCTAATTTTTTATTAACTATTGTGAGTATGTCATCCATGTACCTGAACCAAATCTTGAAAAAGTGAGGGAAACAAGTGGTGATCTGAATTTCAAAGAAGCTCATAAAAAGATTGGCTAGAAGAGGTGATAAGGGGCTTCTCATCATTCAACCAGTATTTTGCTTATATATTTTCCTTTGGAAGGTAAATTCCATGTGACACCTGCCTCATCCTTTTTAAGATGTCCAATATTGATTTAATTCTGTTTTCTCTCTCTCTCTCTCTCTCTCTCTCTCTTTCTCTCTCTCTCTCTCTCTCTCTCTTTCTCTCTCTCTTTTTTATGAACTGTGACTTTTTGATAAAAATTAGTAATATTGCTCAGAACATCTTTTCACAAGACAGCATCATTGTCTTCACGTAGTGTATTTTGTAGAAATGTTTTGGCACATTTAACTTAAAAAGCATATTTCAGCCTCTCATGATGGTGATGGCATCAGATTAACTTCAGATTATTTACTGTTTGTTGGAAAGTAATACATAACTTTTCCTTCTGTATAAATAAGAGTAATGGTACATCTTCAGTGATAGAGCACAATTCTGGGCTTGAAAACAAAACCTACAGTTTAATCTGTTTTCTTTAAAGAATGAATATACTTCGAAAGATTTCCTTTGATAAAGATTATAAATTTTTCCATGCCAGTCCGGAAGCTATTATGTGACTGTAAAATTGGAACGTTGTTTTGATTTCCAGGAGAATTGTGTGACAAGCTTCCAAAACTTCTTTCTTCAGATTATTTGGTTCCTTTCTTCTTTCTGGAGGTTAATTTTTGACTTTGATTGTACTTCTCTGATGTTAATCTCTGACACACCCAGTACATTTCTCAAAATCTTCAATGTATGCTGATCTTGACTGTTTCTAAATTTACTTGCATATGATGAAAAATAATTTCAACATGGTGCATGATTCTATGAAAAAAATGTTAGAAGAGAAAAACTGGTTCACTCTGGAGATAGCTGTAGGAGGTATGTAAGATGGTGGTCTTTGATCTAATGTTTTTATTTTTTGCTATTTTGTCCATGATGCCAATAAGCCCTGCTCTATTTTAATACACCATGTTTACCCCATGACAATAAAAATTCCATCTTATTTGAGATGATCCAGGCAATCTATCTTGCATTATATTGTCCAGTACTTAGGTTCTTTGTGGAGAGTTAAAAAAAAAACTTAGTGTTCCATTCACATGATTTTCTCTACCTATTCTGCAACAAATTACAGTAAAAGTGATTCTGGGGTTTGCTCCAAAATATGTCTACTTTACCAAATTTGATGTGCTGGTTCCAAAACTGCAATCTATTTTTTTTTGTACCACATAACTTTTTTTTTTTTTCTTTACATAAAATGTTTTAATGTAGTTCTGTGCATAAATATATGGAACTAAAAAAGAAACTACAAAACTAAGAAATTCTACCAATTTCATTGTTGAAATTAACCTGTTTTACAACAATGTAATAGATGACAGTACATACAGGCTAAGTCTGTAGTTACTTTTCAAATCGTGAGGACCTATTTTTACTTTCTCCATACGCACTATGTACATAGTGTATAGAGAAAGTATTGCACTCCACCAAAAATTTGATACCTAGATTTCACCGTTTTAGGGTCCTCAATATCCAAATAAAGCATTTTCACAAAAAGGTCCGTGTGTGTGTGTGTGTGTGTGTGTGTGTGTGTGTGTGTGTGTGTGTGTGTGTGTGTGTGTGTGTCCGTGAACACGATAACTCAAAAACGAAAAGTCGGTAAAATACCAAACTTGGTATTTAAGTTTAGTATCTTCCAGGGATGCGACACGATTTTGAGAAAAATCCCCCCACCCCCAACTACCCTTTACACGGAATTTTTTTCGAAAATTTGGATTTTCTCAAAAATGGCTCTAACGATTTTGATTAAAATTTCGGATATTAAACATATTTACCTGACAAATGAAATGTATATCTTGAATTTTCTGGGAATAGCCTCTGAAGAGTAGTTTATTCTGGATGAATTTTACTAAATTTTGAATAACTGCTAAACCGTAAGAGATAGACAAAAATTTACTACACAAAAAATGTAGAGCACATTAAAACACACAATTTATGTTATATACATTTTTTTCGTGGAGTTCGTCGTTTTTGTGACATTCCTTATTTTTGGTTTCTGCTATGAAAAACGTATACTTTTCTCATACTGGAACTTGTCAACTCCTATCCATATAAACAAAGGAACTTCATTGACATAGCAACCAGCTTTTGACTATCACTTTAACCTACGGTTGTCCCTTATTTCGCTTCTATTTACAAGGATGCGAGTAATAAGACTATTTCTGCTAATTTTTTTCTGATTAGCATAAAGTAAATAGAAGTATAAGCGTTTTAAGAATTATTTGTTGCAGGGATATGGAGAAAGTCATGTGAATGGTACACATCAGATTTTTGTGAGTGGCACTGTATGTCACAAATGTGTAATTTAAAGCAATATCTTCTGGAAAATGTAAAAGTAACCATAATATATTTTACAATATCTGTGGCAATTTTGTCGTTTGAAAGAGAAGAGAAAATATTTGTTAAAAGGGCCTACAATATCTATTTTCATATGAAGCTTGGAGATCTTGACAAAACATGGGCTCCAAAAAAAGTATGTCACACTTATGTAGAACAACTAAGGAAATGGAGAAAAGGAAAAAAGGCTAGTGTGCCCTTTGATATTCCTATGATCTGGCTTGAATCTCAAAACCATGTCAATAATTGACATTTTTGTGTATGTGATGTTACAGGCTACAAAACAAAAAATATAAAAGAAATCTCTTATCCGTATTTGTCAGCAAAAAGACCCATATCACATGGTCCGGGTCTTCCTGTGCCTTCTCCGTTAGGAGTATTTGGAAAGGATAGTCATCAGATTCTGAAAAACAATTCTCAACAGAGCAGCAGTGATTTAGATATGCGAGAACAGAATTTTCATCAACCGTAACAATTCTCACAGGCAGAACTCAATATTTTGGTTAGAGACTTAAATCTTCCTAAGGATTCTGCTGAATTGTTGGGATCCAGACTAAAAACAAATAATCTCCTTTCTCTGGGAATGTCGTTTTCTTGGTACAGATACGTGAAGAGGTATTTCTTCCATATTTCTCTCAGGAAGAAAATCTTACATATTGTCACAATATTCCTGGTTTAATGGTTGCCTTGGGAGCTGTTGAATACATTCCAGGTGAATGGCAACTTTTTATAGATTCCTCTAAAATTAATCTGAAAAGTGTACTCTTGTATAATGGAGATAAATATGCATCAGATCCAGTAGCCCTTTCAGTTCACTTCAAGGAAAAGTATCATAAATTAAAATTATTTCTGGAAAAACTCAAATATGCAGAACATAACTAGCAGGTATGTGGAGATTTAAAAGTTATTGGCATGCTACAGGTCAGCACTGAGGTTATACTAAAATGCCATATTTTGTTTGCGAATGGGTTAATAGAGCCTGATCTGAACACTGGGCAAGGAAAAATTGGAAGCAGAGACAGTCTTGTGCCAGGAATGAAAGATGTAATTCACGAGTGTCTTGTGGAACCCCAAAAATGTTTTTACCTTCTCTGCACATAAAATTAGGCTTAATGAAGCAATATATGAAGGCTTTAAATAAGGATGGCAACTGCTACAAATATACCTGCAAGAAGTTCCCTGGAATATCAGGTGTTAAAGCTAAAGAGGGAATATTTGTTGGTCCACAAATTAAGAAGTTTATTTCTGATACCTTATTTGAAGAAATGACATACTGAAGAATAGGCATGGATTGGTTCCAATTGTCATCTAACACTTTCTTGGAAATTACAAGGATCCAAATTACAAAAATACTGTAGAAAATATGCTTGAGAACTTCTCAAAAGCTGGGCTGCAATATGTGTATGAAAGTACATTACCTGCACTCTCATTTGGACTTTCTTCCAGAAATTCTTGGCTGTGTCAGTGAGTTACAGGGTGAAAGATTTCACCAGGACATAATGGAAATGGAAAGACGTTACCAGGAAAAGTGTAAAGTGAATATGATAGCTGACTATTGCTGGTCGCTGAAAAGTGATGTATCAAATTATTTCCATAGTAGGAACTCTAAAAGGCATTCATTTCAAGGCAGCATGTTTAATGTTCAAATTTAAGTGATGTGAATATTAGTTAATTCTGAAGAGTTTTGTTTTGACTGTTTTGGGTTTAATAACTTCTATTTAATAATATAACCTAAATTCAACAGAGCGAGTATAAAAATTCATATTTTACTATTTCTTATATTATGAAAAATTGGTGTGTGATGGAGAAAAACTAAGTTCATATTCTGGTTCAGCCCACTTAAGTTAGGGACGATGACATATTAAAATAAAAACCCCAGACGGAAAGTTCAATTTTGCACACCAGTGTTATTTTTACAATAGCTTATTCTTCTAATTATTCCATGCTAATCAAGATAATCACTAACAGAAATAGTCTTATTACTTGTTTTCTTGTAGGCACAAGAGAATTAAGGGAATACACTAGGCTAAACCAAGTAAACTCATTTAAAAAATTGACATTTTGTTCTCTTTGCCTTGCTAGGTTTTGAAAAAAATAAATTGAATGACAACTTTCCATTTGAGAAAAGTATACATATTGGAAAATGTAAACCAACAACAAGGAATATCTCAGAAATGGTTTACTCCACTGGGAGTAGGGGGGAAAAAAAAATAAATAAAACAAAACTACGAAGTATGAGACATAGTTGACTTTGGCTTTTTTTTTGATCTACCCATGTAACACACACTATCATGCAACGCTAATGTAGAAAATGGTTTACTTAGTAAAGAACTTATTTGATTCATCACACTTAAAGCAAACATTAAGTGCACATGTGAGTAATCGTGCATGCAAAGCTTTTTACTGTTCTTAGCTATTTCTCTTTCAATTATCTGCTGGAAGTGTAGGCAACATTATAGATAACATGATTAATTTACTTTTGATTATAAACACTGGAAAATTAATGACAAATATGATTTAAAAAGCATGATTTTCTGCTGTTAAACTGCAAAATAGTAATTGGTACTTAATGTCTCATTTCTCAGTTTACTACAGAAATGAGCAAAGGGGTATGGGAAAAGGGGATAGAGTTTTCCTATCAATTAGTCTCGCCTGGCCCAGCAATATTATTTCAAGGATTATTTACCTGCCTGTGTATGTTCTTACAGTTCTGTCAAGGGAAGAAAAAATATATACTTGGTTCTATACAACCTGCATCTTAATGAAAGGAATGAACACTTTCTGTATATTTAACAATTAATACTAAACATTTTGTGGTAATGCAAATGATGTTTAAGGAACATTGATAAACAATTCTATAAAGAAAGGTAATGCATGCAATACTTTTCTTTAAAAAAAAAAAAAAGTATAATAATAACTTAACAATAATGACGACAATGATAATACCAACAATATCAATAGTGATAATACCAACAATGCAGCACCTAGCTGAGTGGTTAGGATGCTCACTTCTCAAATAGGTGGTCTGGATTCAATCCTAGGGGGTCGCAAGTGTGATTTGTTGTGGACAAAGTGTCATGTGGGTGAGTTTTCTCTGGGTTTTCTGGTTTTCCCTGCATCCATTACACCAATTACTTCATGATCTTGTTATATATTTCACTGTCATTTCATAATATGCACTTCCTCACTTTCATACCAGGCATTGATTTGGTCACTCACTCTGGCTTCTCTCTGATTCAGAGCTTCTGCTCCTCAACAGATATCTGAACCCAGGCACTGACATGTATGTCCTGGGGTTTTAAGTCCTACAGACGAGGAGGGTCAACAGAGAAATAAAAGTGGGAAAATAATGCCAACAGCAACAATATGAGCTATTTTACATAAAAGTAGATAGTAGAAGATGCTTACTTCCGATATTGGATATACATTTGTTTCTTCCAATGTTATGGCTTTCTTAACTCTGTGCCAGATAACTGCAGCACACCCGTGTTTTTAATTAAACTATTGAGGCTCCCTGAATAAAAACCATTGTCATTGTATGAGAGAGGGGAGGGGAGTAAGAAGGACTCTTAATGAATTTATTTGAAGTACTGACATAAATGAAGTGTGCATTCTTTAATTGAATTCTTAATTGAATAACATTTGAAATTTTCATTGCCAGTGACTTTTATATGACTGAGAACCATAATACATATATAGCGTAAAATTTATTCAGGGAAAAATATGTTGGTCATGAAAATATTCACTTTGTATCAAATAATTTTATTGCAACATTAGGAAATTTGGAAATATTAAATAATTCTTGTGTAAGCTGGATTAAGCCTATATTATCTATGAAGGTTTTGAAACTAGGAGGAATAATATATTTATTCACATGAACTTGCAAAAAATAAGACATAAAAGTAAATAGCTATCTTTAACTGCAGCCTGCATGTAACCAAGCAGGAAAAAACAAAACTTGTATAATTCCCTATAACTTGAAATACTTTCTGGAAAAATTTCTTATCATTGAGGTAAATTGGAGGAAAATATGGTTTACAGGCATAGTACATTAAATAGGTAATTTAACTTAATTGATAATGGGTAGAGAAAGTTGTGAATATTGGAAAACAGTACTGGCATAGCTACTCGATAAGATGCCTCCCTTCCTCCTTGCTGCTAAAAGTATGTGGCCTACAACACTTTTGGAGCTTTCTGTACAGTCTGGTGCACGGAAATGTGCAGATACTGTTAAGTGTCTTGGTATGCTTATGTAATGTTGGCAGAACTTTTCACCCTTTGTGTTCCACACCAGTTCTGTGTTTGTCAATATTTGTGGCTGATGAACAAAGGATATGGCCAAGGTGAGTTGTGCAAAGGAAATGGCAAGAAAACAATTTAACCCAAGTAGAACGATTGTCAATGCTGCTTCCTGGCAGAATGAGTGCTGTTATAAGGAACGGGGGATCGTAGATAAATTACTAGAATATCAGCCTACTTAAGTTCTATGATCGTCTTTGTGTTTCTCCCTTAATGTTTGTCTACTTGATTAAAACATGCTTTAGGAATGCTTTTGTATAATAGGTATGTTCTTTGTATACTAAGCTTTAATTAACAGTAGCTTATTTTGTACTGAAATTCCTTGGTTCTAAGTAAAGGTGTAACGTGGAATTTAATAAAGCAGATAAATTTGCTTCATCCTTCATCCCCTTCCCCTGAAAAATACACAAAGTAGCACTTTTCATTAGTCTAAAAGGATTGGCAATCTGGCTCTTGCCCCTCCCTTCAATCGGTGATAACATAATCAAATAAAGATAAGACACATTCTGGATTTTATATATCAGTGCATCTAAAATTTTCTGGACTTCTGGTTCGCCTCCACCATCGCCAACAAAAGGCAAGCACATGTTTCCAATCAAGTCTTGCTATAGCTTCGAAGGGTTTTGAACTGTGGGTGTGGCAGAGGAGCGGTACCATTCATGCTGCAACCTAATCACCTGTTCCTCATTTTGGCATATTTCTGTGCACTTGACTGTACACTTTGTCATAAGTGTAAGATGTTTGTACTGATTGGCATATGTTGCCAATGATAAGCTATCGCAGGTACTATCACAAATGTGGCATATCCTCTAATGCCCACTAGAGTCTAGATACAGAATGTTATCGTGCCAGTTCAGGTCCAGAGAATCATAACTGAATAATATTGCAACTTGCAGTTGCTTCCTCCAACTTCTGTGGTTTTCTACTGTCAGATCAATCACTTCACTGCACCTTAAAGAATAATAAACAATGGCATTCTTAATGTGAATGTGGAGTATATAATTTAAAATAGGTATTTATTCATTTTATTAAAGTAGTGCCATGGCACCGAGTTATTACCCCTATAGCTGCCCCTGCTGCAGACATTTTGTTGAAGTATTGCAATGGCATGGAGACATCACCCCCGGAGCTGCCTTTGCTGCAGACATTTTATTGAAGCTGTGCCATGGCATGAAGTCATTATCCCCAGAGCTGCCCATGCTGCAGACATTTTAAACCTGAGTACTATGGGCTAATATTTATATTAGTTATGGTAATGAAATAGGGGAAGTATTACTATTCTGAATAGCATACTCAAACTGCATAAAATGAGTATTCTTTCTTTACCCTCCTAGAATATAGGACCACCCCCTCTCCCCAAATTACAGTTCAGCACCTGGGATTAAATGCCTGTTGAAGAGCAGTGTCTCTGGATCACAGAGAAGTCAGGATGGCTGATAGGCCTGATGCCTGGTGTGAAGGTGAGAAAGTTTGTGATATGAAATACCTGTGAAATGAATGAGAGAAAATGTTAATATGTAGCAATTGGTGAAATGAATGGGGGGAAACTGGAGAGCCCAGAATAAACCTGCCCAGACACTGCTTTGTCCACTACATATCTCGCATTGTCTCCTGGGATTGAACCTGGGCCATCTAGGTGATAGGCAAGCAGTCTTAACACATGGTTATGCCATAGTCCAAAAAAAAAGTGAATAAGAATTATGTATCCAGTGGGTAATAAGGAGTCAAAAGATTTTTAAACTGAAATAAATTAATGGCAATTTTCTTATATGTATTTAAAGTTATTTTATTCATCTTATATGACTGATATGACATAACTTGAAATAGCAATTATTACAACTATAATATTAAAAATGGTCATTTCCTTGAATATATATTTCATATATGTTTCTACTGAAAAGGATCTGTTTAAAATAGATATGTTGTGTGACAAATTATCACTGCAATTAAAAAAATGTAATGTGTTTCATTCACATGACCTGCTCTATCTGATCTGCAAACCAACTAACTATTCTTGCAAAAGAATATTTTTTTATGTACACCATACTAATCAAGATAATACAATATACAATCAAGTTGAATCTAGATAAACATTACCAGAAATGATCTTATTGCTTAGTTCTTAAGTAAAAGGGAAACAAGGGAATACACTATGCTAAAGCAACAGTCAAATCTGAAGCTGTCACTATACAATTGTCATTGAAATTTGGTTATCTTTGCATGGCCAGGAGTAAAACAAAAAGTATATGAAATGGATGAGAGCTTCCTTTAAGAGAAAATTGTAACTATTTTCAAATTGAAACCAATAATAGAGAATATTTCTGAATGATAAACTCTACAAAAAGCTGTATATGACAAATTGTGTGTCTTAACAAGCTTTAGATATTTTGTGCAGTAAGTGTTTGTCTCTTAGAGTTTGCTAGTTATACAAAAGTAATTTGGAATGAAAAAGTACTTCAGCTATTCCCATGAAATTCAGAATATACGTTGTATTTGCCCGTAAACACCTTAAATACAAGGCATTTTAATCAAAATCGTTAAGAGCCATGTTTTAGAAAAACAAAAATTTTGAAAAATGCCCCATTCAATGTGTAGTTAAAAGTGGGGGGATTTTCTCGAAAATTGTGTTGCAAAAAACTGTTTTGTTCAGGGGTCCTCAAAACATGTATTGCCAGTGAAATCTTAATAATATCAAATTTTTGTTTGGAATATAATACCTTCTCTGTCTATTATGCACATTGTACTTATGTGCTATAGAAATTAAATGAATTAGCTAACCATGCTTTAAAGAAATATTTAATTTTAAGATGTCTATACAGGATTGACAAATTATACATTTGCTAGCTTTTTAATATTAGTAATAATATTGTTTGAACTTAGATTATTAGTAGATACTCTTAATAATTTTGTAATTTTTATGTTTTAATGCCTTGAGTATGCTTGAAGCATCTTTCTGTATTTGTAAACGTAATAATAATGATGATGAGGTTGATGATTATTATTATGATGATGATGATGATGATGATGATGATGATGGTAATGATAATATGTCATATTTATATTTTACAGGTTGTTGAATTTGGTGTGTTTGTCAAGCACTGTAAAGTGGAAGTTTATCTTCTGGAACTGAGGCTTTGTAAGAACTTCAGATATGAGGAAGAAGTGCGTTTTAAATTCAGTAAAGGTGATACAATCGGTGAGTATAACCTGGAAAAAAAGATAAGAAGGCATTCCATTGAAAATTTGTTTATATTAATGTAAAAACTGATTGAATATTGTGTGTTCAAAAATTAATGTTTTAAGAACTGTTATGTACTAGGAAACCATAACTTTGTTTGATTTATTGTTATGTATAAGAAATGACACTTATTATCAGACATAGGTTTTTCTAAGCAATAAAACCAGGATTACAGGAAATAAGGCAGAATTTAGGCAGAGGTGTCATTGATATCAAACTACACCATCCCTCTTACAGTCTTAATGTTTGTAGATGGTACCCAGTCCATTTGGCCTTGCTATCGTTGGCTATTGGCACTGTAATTTACATTCTTTATAGTTGCTAAGAATTCCTATGCCTCTTTATACCATATTTCAGGTTTTTAACTTTTTATCCAAACTTCCGTTGTTAATAAGGATATGATTTTATTTTGCTTTTAGTTCCTCCTGGTAGCTGTTTGTGGAGTGCTAGGTTAGGTTCTTAACTTATTATCACCGGTGATATTAGCACTGTGTTTTTCATTTAACTTACACTATTTCCAATCCATAGCTTCCTCTAGTTTTAGTCTGATGTTTTAGATTTTGCCAGTGATGGTTTTAGTTTTCTCACGGCACTGACTTTTTATCTCTAGTTGTAGCTATTTTAATATAGTTGTTTTTAGATTGCTTTTATCTATTATCATTTGTTTAGACTGTTTTAGTTTTAAATGTACTATTATCCTAGCAGTGGAGCACCCTTATACCCCAACGTTCATCATATCATGGCAATATACAGTGAATCTTTAGCTATCCTATACCTTTCTAGAGTTCTAATTTCAATAATGTACAAAAAAATATACTGCAGAAGATCATATGAATTATAGTTTATGTACTTCAGAATACTCCCAGTTGGCCACTTTTTGTTAAATTTTCTACCTTTGCCATCCTTGTACCGTTTAGAAACTGTTTGCTTTATATATAACGAAAAGGACTTTAAAACAAATGGGGAATCGCATGATTACTTCACAAGAACAAAATACATCCATCTCTGTACTCTTAAGATCCTCTAAAAATTTAAACTCAATTGATCGTTATGGTATAATCATATATAACAAATTAAGCAGAGGATTAGGGGATCTCAGTGAACAGAGATTCAGAAAGGAAATCAAAAGCATTTTACTGAAACACAAATATTACTCTATAAATGACACATTGGAAGGCATTTTTTAATAAACTGTTTAGCCCTTTCATTCACCAGATGTACGAATATACACATCAACTTTAAAAATTTGTTCTGTTTTAAATGTTGCAATATATTTGAAAAGGTTGGTTTCAAATTTTGCCACTTAGTTTGCCACTATGGACTAGTTTTGACTGTCATCAGCTGAGATAATCAGCACAGTTGCAATTACAAGCATTATTTTAATTTCCAAGTATCTTTGTTATAAGTATACTCTCTTCAAATTGCTGACAATTCTGTTACTTCATAGCAAATATGGAAGCAGAGAGTGAACACCAGAAGATGAGAGTCTAGTTGCTGCTATTTAGTATATTTGAATGTGTCTTATACTGAAGAACACACAGTGTTGTTGCAGTGTTTAATTTCCAGGAAAATGTACTACATTGGCAGGATATTTCCAATATATTGAACTTTAGTATCATTTTATATATTTTCTAAGGTACATTCAGATGCCATGTTCAATAATTAACAAACGGTTAGAATATCAATGTGGTGCACAAAAATTGAGGATTCAGAAAAGGAACACGTTAGATCTGTTACACTTCAGAATCATAGTGCAGAGGCATTCGTAAATCAAGGTCCACTTATTACAGGTTATTGTAATAAAAGAGGTAGACCATACAATACACCTGAAACAAGCACTCCTTAAAGGCAGGAGGTTGAAAGTAGGTGAAAAGATATCGAATATGATAGGGCTGACCACTTCCCGTAACGCTGTGAAGGACATGTTATATTAATTTGTTGAGTTGGTTTTTTAACACTATGTCAGATGTCGTATGTAATAAGAATGTAAGTGACATAGTGTTAAAAAACCAACTCAACAAATTAATATAACATATAATTTGACTGTCACTGTTACTAAATTCTTCCAAACATCAATCAACTGTGAAGGACTTTTACCAGATCACTCAAACTAGAGCGATGTGCAGGAAAATTCCTAATGAGATGTAAGAATTAACTTTTGTCACTGAGACATAAGATTTTGAGATGTAAAAAAAATACTTCTTACGCCTTTCATAGAAAAAAATTGCTTTTTATGTTATACAAAATGGTTTCATTGCACTGCATAGATTCAAGTATGTGAAAACGTTTTTATCAATTTAAAATGATGGTTGTAAATTAATACCACCACAGACAGTACTCTTGACAAGGAGGTCAGGTACTTGCATCAAAATGAATGTATAATCATATTCATGTTATGTCTAATACTGCTCTCATATCTTTACGCATTTAGAATATTTGTTACAGTTTGTGTATTAACTAGAGCTCTTAGGCTCATATTCTGTTCATTTTGGGAAAATGCACAATTGCCACATAAAAACCTAGCACTAAAAAAGTAAACTAACACTTCTATTAATGTTGAAAGCTGTGTGTACAGATCCCCCCAGGGGCCTACTACGGTAGGTACGGGTTAGGCGCACCCGGGGTCCCAAGCCACCTTGACTCCCTCTGTGGGCAACCTCAGAGTGGTGAGGGAGTCAGTAGGTCAAAATGCCCACCCACGTGTAGGCCGTGCGTGGAGACCCGTGTCGGTGAAAAGGAATATCCTGGTTGGTTGAGGGTTGCGTACCTGAGCCTGGGCTTCTGTCTTTCAATAACTGGGGAGGGTGCGCAGCCTAATACACCGCTTTGGTTTCTGATTTACCTAAACGGGAGGCTAGGGACTAACCCACCCCTAGTCAATCGGCCAGGACTAGGTATTACACCGAACTCCAGGGTGAGTGGGACGGCGAGCCCGCTATATCCCCTGTGTAGCCCTGTCACCCCAGTGGGGTGACCCCTCGTTGGGCTCCGTGGTGGGTGGGGAGCATAGGGGGATGAATTTATACCATTTTTTCTATGGCACCAAAACTAAAACCCCTTAATGCAAATAAAGACGTTGGAAAGGAAGTAGTCGAGACATGTGGTCCTCGCTACTTGGTTATTCATAGGACAGAGGAAGGTAAGAAGTTCCTTACGGTGAGCCCTTTTACTATCCAAAAGGGTCTCGATGCCATTGCTGGTCCGGTCAAATCTTGCATTCGAGCTCGCAATGGTACACTTCTTGTCGAAGCCAACTCCGCCTCGCAAGCTGCAAGGATACTTAAAGCCACCATGTTAGCCAGCTATCCAATGAAGGTCGAGGTGCACAAGTCGCTGAACTCCTCCCGCGGTGTAGTAACAACCCGCGCGTTGGACGGTTTGTCTATTGAGGAGATCCAAGAAAATCTAGCGTCTCAGCTGTTTATCGGGTACAACGTAAGATCAACGGTGAATTCCTGCCTACTCGTACCCTGTTTCTTACTTTTGATCGGGTTGATCTGCCTCAAAAGATTAGAGCAGGGTATGAAGCCATCGAAGTTAGGCTTTATATACCCAATCCGCTGAGGTGCTTTAAATGCCAACGTTTTGGTCACACTAGTGAGTTGTGTACCGGCAAGTCCACCTGCGTCCACTGCGGTGACATCTCCCACGATGGGGCTTGTGCTTCAGCTCCATCGTGTGTGAACTGTAACGGGGAACACCCATCTAGTTCCCGAGACTGCCCCCGTTTTGCAGAGGAACGAGCGATCCAGGAGATACGGGTGAAAGAGAAGGTGTCCTTCTTGGAAGCCCGGAAGCTCCTGCGACTCCGCCACCCTCTGCCCCGAGGTCCGGTACCTATAGCTCAGTTGCAGCTAAACCGGTACCGCGACGGGAAATCGCAACACAGACCGGCGATATGAACGGGGCTACAATTGCGGAAAAGGTTATTTTAGCCCAAGCGCTGCCAAAGCCTTCGGCACCTACACCCAAGTTGGTATCAACATCTGCCAAATCCGCCAGCTTACAGAATAGTCGACCTCGGGAACAAAAGCTGGTAAATTCACGACGTCTTCTGCCCCGGAAAAACAGTTTAAGACCAAGTATGTACGACAAGACTTCTTGAAAGAGAATGTGCAATCTATTACCAAGTCATCTAAGGGTAAGAAAAGTACACGCAACTCCACACGTGTATCCTCCTCTGAAGGGTCATCTGGGGAGGAGGGCGTGAATCGGCGACGGCCGTCTTCGCCGATCAGCACATCCAATCGGTTCGAACTACTCGGACCGAAATTTGCTCTTGAAAAAGGGACCTCCCTTGTGGAGGAGATGGACCAGGAGGATTCTGCCGCCACTGCCAGGGGGACAGTGCGGAAACGGCAGGATCGTGCTCCTGAAAATAGTACTAGCCCAACGCCTAAGAAGAACAAATTGAACCGACAGGCTAATCCCAATCTGCAGAAGCGTCTTTCGATTTGAAACTTATCCCATAATATACTCAATGGCTATCCTCCATTGGAACATACGCGGAATTCGACCACATCGACCAGAGCTTGACTTGTTGCTGCGCCAGCATGAACCCTTGGCTGTATGCTTACAAGAGACGAAGCTCCGTCCACAGGACACCGTTACCATCAGGCAGTACTCCTCCGTACGATGTGATTTATCCCCGGAGGACGGTGTCCCGGCACATGGGGGCACTATGATGCTTATTCGAGATGATATTTTTGCCAACTCCGTACCCATACAATCTGCAATCCAGTCCGTTGCTGTCAGCATTAAGCTACCCTCCGCTTCATTCACCATTTGCAGTATCTATTTGCCTCCATCTGCGGACCTCTCGCACAGCGACTTAGAACACCTCATTTCGCAGTTGCCACCACCCTTTTTATTGGTAGGCGACGTGAATGCCCATCACCCTCTTTGGGGCTCTCCTCGGGCTTGTGCGAGAGGTACGCTACTTAAAGACTTCTTGGATAGTCAGAATCTTGCTCTCTTGAACACCGGAGAGCCCACCTTTCTATCTGGCGCATTTCATAGTTTTTCACACATTGACATTGCAATTTGTTCCCCTCAGCTGGCAGTCACCTTATGCTGGAATATCATCTCGGATTTGCATTCTAGTGACCACTTTCCTTGTCGTATTAGTGTCTTGACACCCGTTGTATGTTCCACCCGTTTACCTAGTTGGCGCCTAGACCACGCCAGCTGGGAACTGTACTCCCACTTGGCTGAATTTAGCTACGAAGAGCACGACTCTGTGAACCACTTGGTCGAACATCTCACAGGGACCATTCTTTCTGCTGCTGAGCAATCCATTCCGCGTTCGACTGGCTACAGCCGTCGATTTCCGGTACCTTGGTGGACCGATGACTGTCGGGATGCTATTCGCGCTCGCAGACGAGCTCTACGGGTTTTCCAGCGTTTTCCTACACTGGATAACCTGATACACTATAAACGGATGCGTGCACATTCTAGGCGGGTTATTAAGGATAGCAAAAAGATGTCATGGAATAAATTCGTGGGTTCCTTTAATTGACATACACCTTCCTCTGTCGTATGGGATAAGTTAAGACGTGTGGCTGGGAAACCGAACCATATGCCCATCGCCGGTCTCAAAACACCTACCGGAGCTGTTGTTGATACATTTGACGTGGCGAATACTTTAGGCAGTGCTTTTGCTCATGTGTCTAGCTCAGGCAATTATTCCCCTGAGTTTCTTACAGTTAAGAATCAAGTGGAATCTCAAGAATTCTCGTTTCTTTCTGGCAACCTTGAGGATTATAATCGCCTTTTCACCCTGGCAGAGCTAGACAATGCACTCTCCTCTTCACGACACTCAGCACCAGGTCCAGATGGTATCCACGTCCAAATGTTGCAACATCTCTCTCCTGATGGCAAAGATTTCCTACTCGAGGTCTATAATCGTGTCTGGGTTGATGGCATTTTTCCAGACAAGTGGCGGGAGGCCACCATCATACCCATTCTTAAACCTGGAAAGGACCGCCATCTTCCTTCCAGTTACCGTCCTATTTCCCTCACCAGTTGCGTGTGCAAGGTGATGGAACGCATGATCAATGGACGGTTGGTGTGGTGGCTGGAATCCCACAATCTTCTGACGAACATCCAGTGTGGCTTTCGACGACGACGTTCAACTGCTGACCACATTGTCTCTCTGTCAACTCAGATTATGGACGGGTTTCTTAAGAACAGCCCCACAGTTGGGATATTTTTTGACCTCGAGAAGGCCTACGACACGTGTTGGCGGGCGGGAATATTGCGTACTCTGCACAACTGGAACATACGTGGACGCCTACCGTTGGCCATTCAGGAGTTTATGCGGGACCGCGTTTTTCGAGTGAGGGTGGGCTCGGTTTTTTCTAACCATTTTATTCAAGAGAACGGAGTGCCGCAGGGCTCGGTACTCAGCGTGACTCTATTTGCTATTGCGATAAATTCCATATCACTATGTGTGCCTCAAGCTGTCTCTTCCTGTTTATTCGTGGACGACTTTGCCATCTTATGTACTTCTCAGCGTACACCGTTTTTGGAACGCCGTCTCCAGCGGTGTTTGGACAATCTCTATGCTTGGAGCTCGAAACACGGTTTTCGTTTCTCCGCTGAGAAGACAGTCTGCGTTAACTTCTGGCGCCGTAAGTGGCAAATGCCGCCGTCTCTTCGACTCGGGCCAGATTTACTTCCTTTCGCAGACGAGGCGAGATTCCTTGGTTTGATCTTCGATCGGAAACTTTGTTGGGCACCACAAATAGCACAGCTTAGAGCACGATGTGGCCGTTCTCTAAATCTTTTACGGATACTAAGTGGCAAGTCTTGGGGTGCGGATCGGACGGCATTGCTCCGTCTTTATCGTGCTGTGATTCGTTCGAAGTTGGACTATGGCAGCATTGTGTATTCTTCAGCTCGACCTTCAGTGCTCAGAAGGTTAGATACAGTCCATAACCAGGGCATCCGTGTGGCCGTTGGAGCTTTTCCAACGAGCCCCCCAGTTGTTAGCCTCTACGCCGAATCGGGAGAACCTCCTCTGCGTTGTCGGCGTGATGTCCTGCTTGCTAATTATGGCTGTGGGCTGAAGTGTATGCCTGGGCATCCAACTTATCACGCGTTTTTCTCCCCTGAGCTGCACGAGCGATACTGCCTCCGCTCTCTGAGCCCCAGGCCAGCAGGTTTTCGTTTCCGTGAGCTTCTACGCCAGCACCATGTTGACATTCCTCGGCTGTTATCCAAGGGAGAGAGTATACACCCCCCTTGGTTACGCGCTACCTCCCATGTCGATCTCGGGATGACGCTCTACGGGAAATCTGTTACGCCTCTTGATAGTATTTGTCGTTGCTTTTTAGAATTTTTATCCAAATACAGTGGCCGTATTTGTATTTACACCGATGGTAGTAAGAGCCCCGACGGTGTTGGATGTGCCTTTGTCACTGGCACCGCAACTTCTACTTACGGTTTGCCTGGTTGCACATCTATATATTCTGCCGAGCTATATGCTATTTATCAAGCCCTTCTGTATATTCGACGTCGAAAATTAGGTGACTGCCTTATTCTTAGTGATTCCCTTAGTGCCCTTCAGAGCATTCGTGAGCTGTACAATTACCATCCTTTGGTGCAGCGCATCCAGGACGTTCTCCACATTTTGCACGCTTCTGGTTTTAATGTGGAGTGCGCATGGATTCCTGGACACGTTGGCTTGCCAGGGAATGAGACGGCGGATTTGGCAGCGAAATCGGCAGTCACAGCGCCCAGTGTTACGATTACCCATTCAACAGCAGAAGATTTTAGAGTGGCTGTACGGAGAGCCGTTTTTTCGACTTGGCATGCGGAGTGGTCGGCTCTCCGTGGTAATAAGCTGCGAGAGGTGAAGGACCTCCCTGTCAACTGGGTAACCTCCTCTCGTTTATTCCGCCGGGAGGAGGTAGTACTAGCTCGGCTAAGAATTGGCCACTGTATTTTTACTCACAGTTACCTTTTTAAACGTGAACCTGCTCCTGTCTGTGCGCTCTGTGGGGAGGCACAGACAGTTCGTCATGTGTTGCTGGAGTGTGGTCACCTGGCACACATTCGGTCATCTATGGGCATGCCGGCCTCTCTTGCTGAGGTCCTGGCAGATGACCCAAGAGCAGTGGACAGGGTTTTTAAATTTTTAGCAAAACTTTCTTTTACCTTGACGTTTTAGTGTGATAGCAGTTTTTTTAAACTCTTTTAATTTTAATGTGTTGATTTTAGATGGAGTTTTATATCCAGCTCTGTTTAGAGGGCTGGACCGTTCTGTTACTTCCGTTTCAACTGTGTTAGCTCTTTTACTTGTGTTTTTTTCTTTTTTTTTTTTTGTATTTTCTTACTGCCTATTGCCAAGTTTTAATCGTAAGGGCGCTTATGACCTCGGCAGTTGAGCGCCCTTAAACACCATTATCATCATCATCTGTGTGTACAGATAATGGTTTCAGAGTATTTCATTTAAACACTCATTGTTTACATAATAAATTGGCTGAATTAGAATAATTTACAGTAAACTCAAATTTTGAGACAATGGAGATGAAATTTCAATGTATAATTTGAAAGATTACTACAATGGTTGTCATTTCTGTCATGGTGTACATTCCAACAGTGGTTGTTTACTTTTTGTATCTTCAAAAATAGAAACTGTACCAGTATTAGAAATAAATAATAAATTGGTTGAATTACAGACTGAATTTTCTGCATTAAAAGTAGAAAATAAGGGTTAAATAGTAATAACTGTTTGTCCTCCAAAAGCTGATGTTAATATATTTGTTAAAATTCTTGAATATGTAATATATTTGTTGAAATTCTTGAATGTGTGTTGAGAATGATTGAAGATCATAACTGCTTTTTTATTACTTGTGGAGATTTTAATATTGACATTACATCTAAATGTACACAAATTTCTTAAAATAAGACAGTAAGATGCATATTACTCAAATCATAGTCCTACAAGAAATTATTCTTTCTTGGATAATACTTTTAACCAATTATAGTAAATTAAAATAAAATATGTTTGTGTGGTGTTGGAGCCTTTTATATCTGATCAGAGTGGATTAATTATTGTTGAAGTTTAAAAATGTTGTGTAAAATAATATTGCTAATGTAACTAAATGTTTTGGCTGTCTGAATATCAATGTGTTTGTAAATCTCTTATTCAAGTGTAATTGTGATAATATGCTAACTATAATGTTTTTCAAATGGGAAGAGTTCTATGCTGCAGCGAATAAGATGTGTTATCGTGCTCTGCTTTACCAGGTCGCTACCCCCTCTCTTTTCATATTTCCCTCTCATTTGCACACTAAGTATGCAAATCTGCCTGGCGACAATGTTTATTCATGTATATTATGAATATTAGATCTAAATATCTATGGTTTTTTTTTTCAGTTCCGCTGCGAGCATTACTCCCTATCTTCCTTGTGAATTATTTTTTGCCAAATTTGAATATTTTGTCTTAGCACAAGTAGTATTTATGAGAGACTGAATCACTTAGCGTGTTACTCCCCAGTTAAGCATGAATGCAATATGTCAACACAACAGCACTTTGATTGACTGCTGTCCTGTAGTTGCAAAGGCATAGAAAACTTTAAATCTTACTTACTACATAATTACTATTTTTGGCAACTGTTCCTATCAAAAAACTGTTAATAATAATAATAATAATAATAATAATAATAATAATAATAATAATAATAATAATAATAATAATAATAATAGCAACAGCAAATATAAAGCCTAGTATTGTTCACAGTTAAAGTTACTGCAAAATAAATTATTGTATTATCAGGGCTATTTAAATGTAATAGCTCTGGTAGGTCTTATATTATTACAAAATAAATTGGGAAGTACGAAGCAGAATACAGATGTGAAATTTCGAAATCAAAAAGCAATTATAATATAATTCAAGATACTAAAAATAAATGTAAAGGAATGGGAAAATTATAAATAATGAATCAAGTATAGCTTTAAATGGTAACTCCATATCTAACGAAATTTCAACTGTAGGTTTTAATTATTTTATTGATTCTGTGAAAAATATTCATGATAATATATTGTTCCTTGTAAATCAGCCAAGGAAATAATATATAGTGGTGGTTTTATTTCAATGGCACTCTAGGGATAAGGTTAGCTAATGAAATTTCCAATTTGAAATACTCTTGACAGTATACATTTATCTTATGTTTAATTGATTCACTTGTTTTAGTTATAGATCAATGTTCATACCAAGGTAAATTTCCTGATATACATAAGATTTCAAAAACACCACCAGTCACTATTTTTTTTGATTAACCTATCTCTTATACCTGTTTTTTTCTCAAGTATTTGAATTGTTAGTAGTTAATTGGTTATTTATTTTGAAAGACATGAATTATTCAATGAACACCAATTTGGTTTCAGATGAGGAAGATAGACTATTCATGTTGTCTCAATATTTTATATTGTTGAATCTCATGAAGCCAAAGAAAACATTCCTCTTTTTTATTTGATTTATCTAGGCTTATTGTCTAATTGCCACATTATATTTTATTAGAAATGCATTTATTGTCTTCTGTCTTGGTAACAGAACACAAGTTGAGAAAGTGAACAGTAGATGTTCTTCATCCATATCTCTAACATATGTTTATGTTCATTGATACAGTAAATGAATGTCCCTATGAGGTAAATAAAAGAGCTAGTTTAGAAGACATGATATTGGTTTTTTGTTGTGAAATCGGTGTGTCTACCAGTAAGGAAAAATGTGTTGAATTTGCCCCAGTGATACTGAAAGTACTTAAAAAGTAACTCATTTAGACCATAAGGTAATGAAAATTCTTCCCTCTGTCATTCTGGATCCTTTCTCTGAAGAAATACTAGAGTACCACGAGTTATATGAACCTGAGTTCAAGGCATACAAAACTAGTCTTGTGCCTTCATCTGAGCTCTCACGCTAATGTTGTGATTTTGCCTCATTGTGAACACAAGAGTTTCAGCAGCAATATTGTGCAATGTGTTGCTTCATTGTGAATTGGGCATAATGCACTTCACGTCATGTCAGTAAATCATCCATTTTATAGAACAAGGATTTGTTTTAATTACATTGCTGAATCAATCGGATTAAAGGAATTGCTTGGAATATTACACATGTGATTGTCAGAAAGAGTGCCTGCCTCTCATTCAAAAGGTCCTGAGGTTGAATTTTGTTTTGGGTGAGTTACCCAAATAAGCTTTTTTATCTGGTTCTCATCCTGAGAAAATTAACGTCTGGTACCTTAAAAGCTCTATGAGCCCTGCGCTCATTTGAGCATTATTTTACTCATTTTGTTGTATATGACTTCCAAGCTAAAAAAAGTTTACTAATATTAGTTCATGGTCTGTATAAGTAGAATAAGGTAATAAACATAATGCATTTCTTTTTAATGCAATTAGAGCTTTATTATGACAAACTTCTTTATTTGTAAAGAGATCTTTGTTACATGAGTACATTTTTGAGGCATCTAGTAGCAATACCAGGCAATAAACAGAACAAAAAACAAACAAAACTAAACATATACAAGTATTCCACAAGCAACAAGAAATACATGTGGCAAAGAAATATGCTGCATAAAAGTGAATGAATTGAATGAATGTTATTTATGGACATTCTTCAACTGCTATGGTTCTCAGTATCCCATTCTATATTGGGTGTGAAAGATTGCTTAATTTTGCTCAGAGGCTTTTTGTCAGACTTGGGGTTTTTATGTGCCATAAATCTGCCAAAAGTCATGCTAAGGATTTTTATGCCCAAAAGAAATCCACAGCCCTCCAGCAGGTTTGAACACATGACCTTGGGAATTAGAGGATGACAAAAGTGAATGATAACTAGCTACTGCAACTTTGAGTATTTTGAGGCTGAAATGTGATTGCAGTAAATGTAAAATCCATATAATTTTTAGTTGGATGTTTTTATATTATCTGCCTTCAAATGACATCTGAAAAAATGGCTTATAAACTGTTAGTTGGAGCCAGATGCATTCAAATTCTGGCTAAGCACTGTAGAAAACATAAGCATGATGCATACCATAGCAGCTCATTTATGCAAGTGAATTTGCATCTTGAGACAAACATTGACATGGCTTGGCAGGACTTTTTGGTCTATTCATATGACATGACTAATCCTATTCACGATGTGTGCTGTCAAGGATATTGCTTCTATCAACCTATTTCCGCATTTGGTGCGAAAAATGATGAAATGCATGTCCAATAACAAGGCAGGTTACATGGACAGTATGTTTAGGAACCAATGGAAAATTGCTTCTTGTCACGATTCTTGTAATTTTCTGCGCCGTCTCAAATGGAACTACCAAAACAAATTTCTTCTATAAAATGTTCTATATCCATACCTGATAAAAGTCTGAACAATTAAAAACAAATCACACTTATAACACGTGAAAAAATAACACACACTAAAATGTGAAAACTACAGCTCTGGATTTTACAAAGTGGCAGTGCTGACACCACTGTTTTCATCACAATATGACAATGTGATATGCAATAAACAGCCCATATCCTACACCTTTGAACAGGTTCATCAGATTAAATGGTAAGGTTGTTAGTGGCACCTGAGTCACGTGCACACCACTTGCTTTCGACATGTCATCCCTGTGCAGATAATTTATGCATAAAAATAAATAGGATGAATGGTCAAAGTGAACTAATACCATCATTATTTTGCAAGTTACAAAATTGAATATCCCTTACACTGTTTAAGTTTTCAAAGTTGGTGTTTGAAATATTATCCTGTTGCTCGAAGATGGACATTACAGTGTCTTAACAGATCATTAACGTGTTGCAGCTCTTCTTGTGAAAGGTTGGCTATTATATATTTATTGTAGGCATATTATTTCACAGTTCTTGTTATGAAATATTCGATTTATATACTGTATTTTAAATTGACCCACAAATAAAAATTACATGGTGTGAAGTCTGGGAATCAAATGGGTGCTACCCTTATACTGATCTGCTACCAAAGACGTCAGCAATTGCATCAAAAGATGTTAGAGCTGCAGCCTCATCATGTTGAAATTTGCCATTCATTCCCTCTGCATTTGTCAGTTGAGGGATAAACTGCTTAAAATAAGTGCCAATTATTCTAGTCGCTTTCACAACACACCAACCACCCACCTTCGGATCATTTAGGGTAGATTATGGGTGGTATTAATAAAAGCTGTTATTACTTAAAGCTCATGAATTTTTAGCCATGACTCACTTCCGTTTTAATAAAAATTGACGACTCAATCTCAGCGTGAGCTTCGACCTTTCAATGACTCAACCCCTCCTTCTAGCAAGTCAACTCTAATTGTGCATTAATAAATGAAACTGTGACTTCACTTTAAGAGTCATTGCTTAAGATGTCTTAAGTCACGCCAGTAAATGTTTCAGTTGTGAAGTCAATGCCTAAATTGCAAGTGAACGTCAGCCTGAAAAAAGAATACTATAAAATGCACTGGGATTCTGAAGACTACAATAATAAACAACTTTACAACACAGCTATGGATACATGCCTACTTCAAAAAGAATTCATTGCTGTAAATATAGGGTTTCATCTTGTGCATTTGCACTCTTTTTATTCTTTTTTGTGTAATAGCTATTTCCCTTTTTAAACATGCCACTTCTGTTTGATTTTATTTTCCTCCGCTTGCATTTTAACATGGCTACTTGTCTCAGTAGCTCAAATCTTTGTAGTATCTTAAACATCTCTTGTATCTTCGGTCTCATAATCTTTCAATCTCCTTTACCTACAGGTTGGCTGGGTTCTGCAGGGCAATCACGGATAGATTTCACAATAAATGTACATTTGAAAATATCATTTCATCAGTATCAATGATGGCATTTTCTTGAAAATCATATTTTCCGAGGCTTCAGAATTTGCTGGAGGATAATCAATTCAAATTCTTCTCTTCTTGAAAAAAATGTGTGAAGCAGCAATGTAATTTGCATTAAACTATAAACAGATTGTTACTGACTATATCAAGTGCTTAAAGTTTATTTGTAGATTAACATGTGTTTTATTCCTGATAAATTGCTCTGCAATGTATTTTAATTATTTCACTTTATTGTAACCTCCCATCAATAGAAAGTTTTATAACCTTAAATTGTTTCATAAAAAAGGACTTTACTAGTAGCATAATAAATTTGAGAAAGCCATCTTAACTATTCTTACTTGTTAATGAAACTATAGATCAGAAGTCTCCAAAGTCTACGTCACCAGAGATACTGTACCACACTACAAAGGTGTTGGGGGCAACGCTATGCTGCATTTACAGTGCAGCATAGCGTTGCAGTGCTGCACTGTAAATACCTGCCACAAGTCACAGTGAAGAGTGAATTTGTTGGAAGAATTATGATACAAGAGTATTCAAATCTACTTCAATGTCACATTCCACTACTTTTAACTATGCACATAGATTTTACCTGATATCTAAGATAGTGAATGTGGTTTTACTTGTTTTCAGGTTTAAAAAAATTTGCTCACCAATGTATGTTGACCTGAACATGCCTAAATGTTGATGGCGAAAGATTTCAGGCATCCAAATTTTGTTTTTGGTAAATTTTTAAAAACATCAAAGCCAAGGAGATTTTTGCATTTGCATCTGCAACTTTTGCTTGCTGTTCAGATCTCATATTCATTATATCCGTTGTGAAGACATTTGCATAGTAATAAGTCATATTGTATTGCATTACAATCTGTGAAACTTTTTCTTTTAAATTCGTTATTCAGACTTTCTAACCCACACAGATATTCAGCTGTTTGTGAGAGACACTAGGGCGACATACAAAATTATGAAATTGCCTCTCCTTTAGGTTTGATATTCATATGTCTATTGATAGTACAAATGGTTTGATCTTATCATACATCTGGACAATATTTCTTTTGCACCCCTGTAAATGCAATTTTAGCATATTTAAATGTTCTGATACATCTGTAAGAAATGCAGAATCATTAAGCCAATGGTCATCTTCCAGTTGAAGCAGTGTACCCTGCAAAGCAACAAATATTTTAGATATTGCAAACAATTAAATAAAATATCCTATCATTACCAATAAAACTAGGCCTACCTCCTTTTTAAGAAAATCCACTATTACATTGCATGCGTCAAGAAATCTTTTCAGGACTTTGCTCTATTGAGCCACCTGACATCAGTATAGTATGGCAGATCCTCATATTCTTTGCCTATATTGTTCAGCAATTTTAAAACTGGCAATGCTTGAGAGATTTTGATCTAATACCATTGACATGGTTTATAATGACATCCATAACGTGCTTCACGTTGATAACTTTACTCCACAATGATTCCTGATGTGTAATGCAGTAGAACGGTTTTAGATTGTTTTGTATATCCAGCTGTTTCATGGAAGATTTTAATCTGGACACTACACCTTTGAGGCATCCAATCATGGCAGGTGTGCCATCAGTTGTAATAGATACAAGTTTCTGCAAGTCTAATTTTCTATTTTGTATCACAATCAGCAAAGCATAAAACATGCTTTCCTTTCACATTTCCTTTTATTGGAATAATGTCAAGTAAATATTCACTTGCTGCAAGATTGTTTATATATCGTATAAATACTGCCAATTGTACTGTGTCAGTACAATCGGTTCTCTCATCTAGAACGAGTGAGCAAGCCACAAAATGGTTAATTTGTGAGTCAATAGTACTATCAATTAGCCCAGCTATGTTGTTGGTTCTTCTTTGAATATTTTGTGGAGATAATTTAATTTTGTTAAACATATTGTAACAGATGTCTTTATTGACTCAAAAAGTAGTTACAAATAAAGTCTTATTTACACTGCTGCAAATAGTTCACTTGATGTAGACAGTTGACTGTTTTTAACTGCACACCGTCCATGGCTCGTGCACCACTGTACATCAGTCACTTGTGACCCAGTCCAATTCACCATACAACACTAAAATTCTTCCTCCTTTTTATAGTAAGAAAATGATGCCATAAACTTTCTGGAAACTTATCGAAGGTAGTAGAAACCGAAACTTTGAGAAACATCTTGAATATCAGAAGAGTCATGATGATGTGAAAAGTCTTATTTTCTGAAGGATCCTGTTGCATTATGCCATTGTTTACCATCAAACTGCAAAGGCTCATTTTCCAGCTTCACTGCTGCATACCACAGCAAACATGAGAAAGAATGCACACGTGGACGGCCTTGTTGTAATATCAATTAACTTGAGACAAAACTTTTGCAATTCCATTAATGCATTTCTTAATGAAATTCCCCTCAGTGTATGGCTTCATGAATGCATGAACGTATTTCCACTTAATGGTACAATTAGTTTTATAATACTATTTGCAATCTCTTGACCATTCAAAGAAAATACTGAATACTAGTGACTCCTCCTGAGTTGCTGTTAAAGCAAGTGGCCCGAATAGATTCAACCTAGCAGTTATTCAATTATCAGGCCGACTTACATCTATAGCTGACCTCTATCTCTATGTTAAATATGTTTCTATCCAATCTAGATCCACATTTTTTATTTTATTTTCTTCAATCATTTTCTTTTAGCCTTGCCCAGATAATCCCCAAACTCTTAAAATTTTGTGCCTAGCTTTTATATTCAACTTTTCCCCCTCTTTTTTGGTAAATTCTCAATCCTTAGTTTTGCTCTCATTTCTTTAGTTTTTTAATATTCTAGAATTACATGCCATTAGTTGTCTTGCATTCTACACATTGGGCATTCCTCTATATTTAAACCTCCTATTGAACCTTTCACCTCTACTACTCCTGTTCGGGCCCAAGCAGATCCTTCCCTCATCCACTTGTCACTTTATTTATATAATTCTCTCTACCCCACATTTTCTTTAGCTCCCTTTAAACCCTCAGTGACTTTTTGTTGCTGAAACTACCTAATATCTGCTGCATTTCCATATCATCAATTCTTTGTTTAAGTTCTTTACAAAATGCACCTTCCTTGCTCTCTATCCCATCACACCATACCCAGGCTTATATTTTCCAACATCTCATTAATTGCTAATTCAGATGTTTCTTCCCCTCACTCTCTCATAGTATAGATTTTGCAACTTCACAAGTAACTGTATAACTAGCTAGAAAATCTTTTCTATTTGGTACCCCACTACTGGAATTTATGGGCCTTTCTTCCATACGTCTATTCTTCAGCTCCTCCAGACCGCTCGCCTCCCACCTAGGCTGCCCGGGGTTGATCTCAAGCACTGCATATAGGATTTATGGTGGTCAAAACAGTGACTGGACAAGTTTTCTATGGGTCCTTCAGTTTCCCGTGCCACTTATTCCACCAATTGCTCCATCATCTTCTTTCCTACCATCCATTTTGCTTTCATATCATATCATCCATTTCCTCACGTTCATGCCTGGCTATGGGCTGACCGCTCATTCCAGGCTCTTCATTCTGTGGTTATGTGCCTTGGCTACCCAACATGCTTCTGACCTATAGGCACTGCTTGTAAGTCCTAAGGCGGTGTCAGTCCTAAATATTGGGAAGGTAAGCTGGCTATGGAGGGGGGGGAATCATTTAATGATGGTAATATTAATAAAGATAATGATTGTAGTAATTGTGTAATAATAATAATAATAATAATAATAATAACAATAATTACAGTAACAATAATAATGGTTGGGTAGGATAGTTACTGTACTTTACACTTGAGTCGTTTTGTTGAAATTACCTGTAATGTTCATATGCACTTCGTGACATGCAATATGATGTCTTTTATTAGCCTGTTATATCTCCCGTAGCCATGGGTGAGTGGTTAGAATGCTTGCCTCCCATCGAGGCACCTGGGTTCGATCACAAGCGCCTGCATATGGGATTCGTGGTGGACAAAGTGGCATCTGGGCAGGTTCTCTCCGGTTTCTCCCACCACTCATGCCACCAATTGCTCCATCTTCACCTTTCCAATCATCATTTTCACTTACATTTCATATCATCCGCTTCCTCAAGTTCATGCCTGACTATGGGGCTGTATTTGGGAGTATAGTTTTTGAGACTTCTGCTATTGATGGATTTGATTCCACTTGAATACCTTAAAATCATTTTCCTAGTTTTTCAGATCAGTAACGGATCCGTCTTCATCTATAGGAGGATTTTCATGTGTTATTTTCTTACTATTTGGTCATCTCATAGGCAATAATTAAAATTTGTGCTGCACTTGGCCATAGCAGAAGCCATTTTGTGCCTGTCCTTAAGCAGTTCAGATTTGCTTAATATCTCTTTATGCTGGTTAATAAGTTCATAAAGCAAAATGCAAACTTATTTTTTTCTCGTTCATTTCTGATGGATATACTGGCACAAAAGATACCTCCTGAATTGAGTGTTTAATGGCATCCAACAATGATGTGTTTGTAATACAGGAAGATGAGAAACATGAGTCTGAGGCTTGCAATCATAGAGCCAAGGCTCAGAACAGAGGGGAAATGTTTGATACCAACTCTGAGGAGAATTGTAACTCACTGCTACTGACAACTCAGTGTTGCTCCAAACCATGGCTTGAGAGTCATTACTGACATTTATTAATATCACCCATTTTGTGGGTTAATTAAAACCACAACTTATTATTGAGGCTCAATAGGGAAACTGCACAATTGTGCAGACTGAAGTCTTGAGAGACTGGTGACACGTGATTGCATCCCTAATGCTGCTAGAAATATTGTCACATTAGATGACACACTGTATATTGGGGACATGAGGCTGCCACATATGTTGCACTAACTGAAACACCCTGTATTATGTTTTTTAGTTTGCATGACCAGAATTTGTTTACCTGTTGTGTCATATGATATGCATATGCTTCCATTTTAACTCAACATACTTTAAGATCATATTCTGTGACCAGTGCAATAGTTTGCATAAAAAAAGCCTAATTTGTGCAAGAAAAATACTTGATATCAGAAAGTCAGGAATATATAATGGCAATGTACAATAGTGAAAAAAACATGGCTAATCCAAGAGTATCACATCAGGTGCACAAATTTAGTTTTAGTTTGATGGTATGTATTAAATTAAACTGAACACTTTGTTGCATATTCTTCAAAAGATACAATTGTATAAGCAGAGCCACTTGCAAGAACAGGTAGCCCTCCTGAGAGTATGTTGAGTTTATTAAATTCTAGCATTGTAACAAAGGCAGAAATGATTTGTAACAAAGGCAGAAATGATTTGATCAGCTCACACCGTAATATCAAATGTACTATGTGCTACTACTACCTCGGTTGATTTATTCTCAATTTAAGCTGAAGCTTGTAAAGGACAAATTGGCATACAGTGTCACTTAGTATGATGTAAGTCCATGTTTTCATGATTTATTCTTGATATACACCTCTCTCTCTCTCTCTCTCTCTCTCTCTCTCTTGCTCTCTCTCTCTCCCTCTCTCTCTCTCTCTCTCTCTATTACTTTCACTTGTGCATATCATTTCTTTGTTTTAAAAAATCATTTTAAAATGCTCTAATTATGTATTTCCATTGAACATACTGATTATTGCAGTGTTTCTTTTCATTTTATCACTGTTTAAAGAGCAGTTGAAATTTATGTGTAGCAAACTATAGAAATGTTCATAGAAACACTTTCTTGGCCAAAACGTTTATAATGTTCCTTCTGTAGTGACCAAAAGTAACTAAAAAGTAACTAATTTTTATTTCTGATGTCCAGTAGACACTCAGGAAATAGATGATGATAAAGGTATATATATAACTAATGCTTAGTTGCAGGAAAGCAAATCAAAATTGACAATTATGATTGCTTTGATTAACAGTTGGTAACATTTTGGTTACAGATAGGCCAATCAGAGATCACTTATTTATTCTACAATCAAATTTTTGCTGATCAGATGGTTTGATTGCCAATCAAGAGCATATTGGGGGATCAAAGTGCTCAAAAATCTAACCTATATGTCTGATTTTTGTGGTGCATTTTATGTGGAATAATTGTTTAAGTAATATTTATCATAATTCTTCCTCAGACTACTGAGTTTCTCATCGATATATTGTATAATTACAAAATATATTTTTCTACTTTTATATTATAAAATTATTTTTAGTGAGAAAATGTGGAATAAAGGGCATATTTTATTGTTAGTTAATGTGAAACCCTTCATAAGTAGCTTTTGTTGTACATTTTTAGTGGAAAATGCATACCAATAATCTAACCCAAACACAGAGGTACATATAATGTAAATTTTTTTTTTTTTTTTTTAAATGAGAAAATCTCTCTTAATATTATCTAAATAACTCTCCACTATATTCAAAAGAGCTCTATCTTTTGTGCAGGAGTTAGGGTCCCTAATACTTTTTTGGATGACTCATTTCAGCTATTTGTCACTTGAATCACTCTCCTGCTAAAAACACTTTAAACAAAGAAAGAGCATAATCTGCTGGCTGTGGTTCCTAACACTAACACCAGCATGTTCTAGGAGATATTGCTAAAAGGCACTGCTGCCAAATCTATTTGGTAATTAGTTGATGAACGTTCACTGATTCTTTAATTAACACTTATGCAACCCAACAAAAAATCAAATTGATAGAGATTAACTAATTGGTAATCAGTAGATAATTTAATTTGTTTTGCTGCAACTAGGCATAATAATATGATGGACTGTTCAGTGCTAATGGCTTAAGCCTTAGCTTGAACAAAACATAGCATATCAATTCCTTTTGCAGAATAATATACTTACTAAGAAGAACAAAACAATGCTTCTTAAGTCCATTTAACTAAATGGACTATTTCACAGTTTGTTTAGCTATTACGGGATAATAATAATGAAGCTAAAGATGTTTTTTGTGTTAAAAAAAAAAGAAGAAAAAAACTATTAGTATAATTGGTGATATATCCTCGAGAGAGATGCAGAAATTATTTTAAAGAGCTTTCTAATGGCGCTACCATCAATGAATATTTTTGCTGTTTTATATATGTTCATGAGCATTTTAATGAATATAGTTTACATACTGACATACATTATCAATATATTAGAGGATGCATGAACTTAATACCATCATAAAGATTAAGTTGTTGAATAATCATTCTTGTATTAGTTTGAAACTTTACAACCAACTGCTATCATGCCTGAAAAATAGTTTTAATTTTAAAAACAATCCCAAGAAAATTTTAATTCATATTTTTTTTATGATTTAAATAGATATTTGAATTTGTAATTATTGCAATACACGAGTTCGTTTGACAAAGACTATTACAAATTGTATTTGTTCAGTGGCTAATAAAAATCAGTGTACCTAATGAAGGGACACACAGATGGAAGGTGCTTGGGTGGGTAGAAGAAATCTGAAGAAAGATTTCCATTTTGAAATTACAACATAAGATTTTTTCCAATGAGTTTCTGTAACCACAAAAGAATTACAACTCACTAACACCATCATCAACAATGACAACTACCAGTTCCCAGTGGGACACAGGTTGAAAATGGAGACAATTTATCTTTGAAACTTGTTCCTAGTTATTTGTGTAAACGACAAGTAATGGTCACTAATTGTTTAAAAGAAAACAGAATAAATGACAAGTTACACAGAGTTGTTAGATTTCTAAATATCATTGTCGTCTCACTGAATCTTCATGGAGGCAATATATTATAGAAGTTGAAAAAATAATTTAATGCACTTAGGTGTACTTGTGTGAAAAGAATAATGGGATGAAAGTTTTTGTTCCTCTTGAGATATGTTTCTCATGCATAGCTAATTTTACATTATGCATAAAACCTTGCATTATTTAACAGTTTTTATTTTATGTTGTTTAAAGATAATATATAATGCAGCACTTTTAGTTTAGATTTGTTAAATGCATGACAAATTCATTTAGATTTTCGAAAAACATAGCTGCAGTTTCAATAAACTGTTATGTTTGGTTATAAGTGTAAGAAATATTCTCTAATGTGTTTTTAGGGATACTTGAAGCTATTATGAGAAAGGTGTTTATAATTCCTGACGATGTTGAAACACGACTTTGGAGCTGCTTTACTCCAAATACATTTGATGAACTGTCAAAACCAGAAAGTACAGTTCAAGATGAAGGTCTCTTCCCTAACCAGCTTATTGTAATAGAAACACGTAATGCTGATGGCAGTTGGTTACGCCAGACTAAAAGGTATTATTGAAATGCAAAATTTGAATATTATGTAATAGTGGAATATTGTAGGTTATTATATTTAATAACTTAGATAAGCAAATATAACTGCTATGATTTGTTCATAACATTTAAACCCTAATTATGATTCTTTGTAATCATTTTGTTTCATTATTGAAAAAAATTCCCTTAATTCCTTCACTTCTAATATTCCTCGAGTGAAAAGGTAGAATTTGTGTGTCAGAACAGAGAACCCTTGGTACTCTGGATCAGCTTCAGCTGGAATATTTTCAGATATTGGTGCTTTAAGAATGTTTGTTACATCTGCCTTCAACATACACTTTTTAAGTTATCTGGATTGGCTTATTGAAGAAACTGTGTAACAACTCATCTTTATAGGATTGTTAATTTAATCTGCTCTTGTAGTAATAATAATAATAATAATAATAATAATAATAATAATAAATGATTATTATTATTATTATTATTATTATTATTATTATTTTAGTGCTAATTTCAATACAATGGTGGTATACCACTTGGAGCTTTGCTATTATCTGGGTATGCTACCAACCTCTATTTAACATGGACACTTATTTACTATACTATCTACTCATTAAAATTAATCCACAATGTGCTCTCATTAATCAAACTATATCTATTTGCCTTGACAATTTTATCCTAACTCTATAAGAATTTCCCTAACTCTCTTAGCTCTCGGTTCATAAAGATATTCTCTATCCATACTGGATTCTCTCTCTCTCTCTCTCTCTCTCTCTCTCTCTCTCTCTCTCTCTCTCTCTCTCTCTCTCTCTCTCTCTCTCCAACCATTTCCATTTAAACAATTTCACTCTCCATTCATTTGTCCTCTTATATTTAAACATTATGCAGTTCATCCTCCTCCTGCACACAAATTGGACACAGTCTCTGCCTTGCTCCACCCCTTAAACTTTTCAGTTTCCAGATCCCTAGTTGGAACAAGCCATCCCTGATCTCCCATTTCTAATGCAAATTTTAAGATACTCTTCCTTTCCTACATTCCTTCACTTTCTTATACCATTGCAACCATTTTTCTTTCTCATTTGTGCAGAAAAATTCTGTCTATCCATATCCTGCAATCTTTCTCTCACTTCTCTCCAAAACCCCTTATTAGGATTATTCATTCTGTACCACATCTAAACCATTCTTAATCAATGGCTCCTTTATGTTATCTAGCCATAAGCTACTTTCCACTCTGTTCCCTTGAAATCTTAAACATATTTTCAGGATATCTCTCCCTGGCAATTGCTCAATGTAAAATAAGCACTTGAGTACTCTTTCCATTAGCTGTCCTTTAACACTAACCCTCCCTAATTCTGCCATCACTCCTACATTAACTGTAGGACTCCTAAAATTAACAAGCAAAATATTTTCACACTAAATCCAATCTTTCCCACCCTTACCTAATCCCTCATATCTCTACTCCATATATTCACTTAGGCTCAACCGATGCACAATAAATTTCTTTCAGACCACTAGTTGGTGCATATACAAACATCTTGCCACACCCATAACTAATTTCCCTTTTACCACAGCACTTATTTATCTGACTCTCCCACCTTTGCATACTAGAGAACATCACTCCTAACTATGAAGATTTCTTAGCAATTTGTATTTCTCCCTTTTACCAAACCACTTTTCTTTCTTAATTTCGATCCTTTCTTGAACACCATAATTTTTACTAAGTAGAAAGTATATGCGCTGCATAAAAACACTTCAGTCATACTTAGACAGTTTTTAAACCTTTGGACATGTTTCAAAAGACCTTCTTTGCCTTCTTCTTTAGCAATGGTGATTGAAGTATTGAGAGGAAAATTTGATGCTGTTGTGATTGCAGTACCATTTGGGCATCTGATTGAGAGTTGGATTAATTCATCTCCTGGATGAGTGGAGTTGTTTAATCAGATATCCAGATGGCAGTGCAGTCAGAACATAAAATTGTCCTCCCAATTCATCAGTTGTCAGTGCTGAAGATGAAGGCCTTTGAAACACGTCCAAAAGTTTAAAAACAGTGTAAGTGGGACTAAAATGTTTTATGTGATTCATGTACTTAGTTTGTTGGAAGTTCCAGTGTGTATATAACTTCTTTTATATATTTTGTGTAGACCATACCTGACCATGTTTAATAGTCCTTTATCGCCTTTTAGTTTCCTTTTTGATTGCTATACTAATGAAAACTGTTAATATTACATTATCTGTATAGTAGAGTTTGTTTTATTCTTTTCTTTTAGATTATTCATTAGCAATTTGTTTGGTTTACTCTGTCCATATAAATACAGAGGGCTGTTATTGTTATAATAAATAAATATAAAAAATTCTGCCAACATGCCTGTAAAAGTGTTGCCATATTTTCAATAATGATATTTCTCTGTAATTACTTAGATTCAACTCACTACCTTTAACTTTATAAATTGGAACTAAAACTGCTGTCCTCAACTTCTTAGGCACCCTCTCCCTATCGTTACAGTGTTCAGTAACCTTGGTAAACACACAGACCTTCCTTGAACCTCACACCAAAACTTAAAAATTTGTGTGTAACCCATAAATTTGAGCTGTGTTCCTTTTTCTTTGAATTTCTGAATGTGCTTCAATACCTCCTGAGCCTCAAATGGCCATATGCTATTCCTCCTCATATGTATTAAGTAATTCTGTCCTCCTCTTTGTTCTCCTACCTTTCAAACTCTGAAAATATGTAGCCCAGTCATTTGAAGTAATACCAGTGTTTACTTGTATCAGCTTAGTGCAACTGCCAGATTTCTCAAGACAAACAATATCAGAATCACTGTTACTTGACACTGTGAACATTAAGAGATTGACCAAATCACAAATAAAAATTGAGAATACACAACAAAAGGCTTCTACAAAACACGCTAAATTGTACCATGTGCTCCCATCTGGTGTAAAGGTAACACATTAAATAGCACGAAGATACTCATTCCATCTAGTGGTGTGCATTCTGGATGAGAAATCCTGGGATAAAACCACAAGGAAAGAAGATTAAAATGTATACGAGATAACTCGGGGATAAACAATTTTCAGCCATTTCTCAATTCCAAGTATTCTCAGGATAATAGGTGAAGTGGTTAGCTAGGTGGCAGGTTCACCAGAACTTAATTCATCAAATGTCAATTGCCAGGGCAAACTTCTGCATTGTCTCCTCTAGCTGTTGTAGCCTTGCTTTGAGCTGATTAGGTTAGGATGCAGCCAAGCAATGGTTCCTGAAGTGGTTTTCCTAAATATCCCCGATTCTGTCGACATTGGAATGACATTCAGCACTTCTGCCCCTATTTCTGGAGGCCTGCTATCAGCTGTGTGGGTACCTCTTCTTCTGATCACCAGTTGTGGGTGGCAATGGCAGCAAACTGTTGGCAGAAGGCTTAGAAGTATGACATTTCATCATACTTTGTCCTGATGCATGTGGATGTTGTGTCATGTCCTGGCATCTCGACCTTCTTCGATACATTTGAAAATGTTGGGAATGAACCTATAAAATTATTATAGAAAATGATGGAGAAAGTAGTACAATTAAATCAAACAACCTTTTGATTTAGTTTTCCTGGAATATTTTATGGACAATGTTCAGAAATTTGTGGTGCCAATCTGCAATTTGATTAGCTGCTTTCACCTTTCTTTCAGCTTTCCATTAAGCAACTTTTCCATAATGGCATTTAGTTCCTTGATGCTACTGTTAACACTTCCCTCCATGACATTAAGGTGTACATCATGGTGTTTCTTTGTTCCACAGTTCTTCCACTTTTTCCCCAAGTTCTCCCACATCCTTCACACCAGCCAGTTGTTTTGTCAGTAAGTTCCATTTTTATGTACAAATTTCCATTTTCATTTCTGTTGGCATCTCTTCAATTTTCTCCACGCCGGATTCCATCTTTTTTTTTATCTTCTCCACTGTGGTTTCCGTTCTGGATTCCAAGTTCTCATCCATCTCCATATGATTTCATTTATTCCATTTTCTCCATTCTTGGTTTCATTTCTGTCTTCATTTCCTTGATTTCGGCCAAAAAACTTTTCATCTCCATTTTGGCATAATATCCCACTCCTGATACCAGTGTAATAAATGCCATAATTGACTCTTAAATTGGCTACAAAATGTCTTTAATTTACTGCTGAAAATAATTCACTTGAACGCATAGATGTTTAACAGCTTGCATGCCGTCATGTCTAGGAAATGACATCAAGGAACTTTCTGGAAGCTTGTGGAAGCTGAAGCTTCGAGAAGAATCCAGACGTGTAGTGTTCCAAAGCGGTGCACTGCGCTTCTGTATTATGCATTCCAAGGCCTCCAACTGTGCCAGTTTTGTATACTAAGGCAAAAGTGAGAGCAGCAGCATGCACATGGCACTAACACTGTTGTGTATTCTCCCTATACCTAAAGTTAATCAACATGGAAGATCAATATATTCAGGGAGAATATTTCAAAGCATGTAGTAAAGATAGAGCCAGAACAAGCAGGAAATCAAATTCATAACAGTAAAACTGAAAATTGAAATTGTATGCTATCTGGAACTAATAATCACTACTTCTAAAATATATTAGCAAAGTTACAATTGGTAATACTTGCATTATGAGTTGTTACAGGTTTTAACTAAGCAAGAATGTAGAACTTCATGTTTTAGTGCATCGTTTGTTAATTGTATCTCTTTTTTTTTTAATTTAGATCAATCGCATATACTCCAGCCACAGCTGTTACAATGACAGATAAGGTAGTAGCAACCCCTGCAGCTGTAGCTTCTGCATCTGCTGGACCAAGCTCAATAATGTAAGTACTTATTCCTCTTCATTTCTACTAATGCTATATGAGGGGGGGCATAAGTAGGTATACAGATGTATGCTTGTTTAATTGCATTAATTTAGATGAGTAATTTTTATTCTTATGGCTACTTATTTCATTGTTAGGTTTCCCAGCCTTGCTGAGTTTGTCTTTTATCCATTGTTTCAGGTCATTGTTCTTTGCATTTATAATGTATCATTCCTGAATATGGAATACCTACTGTGTACCTACTCCTCTCCCCATATATATCAAATTGTTTGAAAAACTTAATGCATGAAAATAAAATGTTTTATCACCTACATATAAAAATCAACAACGGTTGCTAAGCTAGAAACATTGAGGTATTAAATTATTTAATTTCTAATTTTAATATCTATTTTATCCAAATATTCTTCCAATGGACTTCCAAATTTGTTCCATCCACAATTGACCCACTGCTCTCACTTAATATACTGTATTTCTTCTGCATCAAACTGTTCTTTTAATATACTGAAGTTATCAGTTCAAGGACAAACTGGGCATTCCAGGGATAATAATGCTGAGGATATCACAATTATATGAGCTATGGCATCTTTATAATAATTTATAATTATCCTACTTTCTTTTTAAGTTTTGGAATATTTGCCATGTAAACAATCAACTTAACATTCTCATCACAGGCACAAATGCAGACTGTGCAACTTCCACAAGATCCAGGTAAAATACACTGTTTAGGCCTTAGCTCGATAAATTTAGAAAATCCAATTATCACTGTTGGATGTTCCTCCTTAAAATGCTGCTAGTGTTCTCTCAGAGCATATAACATCAGTCTCTGCTTTTGAACCTTTTTGCCATTTTCTCTCTAGCTAAGAAAATTGTTCTTCACTGGCATCACTCTACGTACTTCATCTGAACTGTAAAATTTGAGGACTTTTTGTACTGGTTATGGTTCCAGGTTCCCCCCCCCCCCTACTTTAGGCTTAGGTGTTGACAATATTCCCTTTTCTACAGCAAGATCTTGTGGTTTCCAAGTTTCTTGATTGATTTTCAGTCATTCTTATTCATTTTATTGAATTTTTCACATTGTGATTTGTTTCCCAAAAATGATATGCTGTTGCTGATTTCTCTCTCTGTTTGCATTACATGTATGTGTGGTGTTCTGTAAGCATCATACATATGCTGCTTTTTGTTTTGCCAGTGTAACTTTTTCACAGTCACAGCTCATATGTGCCTGGCATTTTCTGAACAGCAGCCTCTGCAGCTTTGATAGAGAGGCTGAAGGATACTAAAGCAGAAAGTTCTTCACCACCAATGCAATGTACTAGCATACACTTCAATTGCAATTACAGAGTTAATGACTTACACTTTAAACAGTTTCCACTGCACCATATTCACCAAATTTTTCCCAGAGACCTTTTTTATATGTGTAAATTTAGTGATGGGATACTAACATTGTTACCCAATAGCGATAATTATTTTTGAGCACCAATACTCAATAGGTACTCACTTTATAAAGTAACTGCAAAGGCAATAGATTTTTCACTGAATTATTTCTTATTAGCACAGTACCTGGTCATATTATTAGATGCACCTAAGCTATTTCTGAGGACTAGCATAACAACAATGCTCATCTATCATTGTGAGCCTCAATGAACAATTTTAGGGGACTCCTGCAGTCAGCAAAGAATGTGTTATGATTTTCTGTGTTGTAAGAGTTGAAATTGTTGCTTCACAACCATTAGTTGCAGTAGTGCTAACAAAAGGAGAAGGCGCATTATAAGCTTGTGCTATTAATACTTAAATTTGTCCGCTTATTTGTGATTTGAAAGGTGATTTTTATGGTTTGAAAGTTCAACTTTATGAATTTGTTTTTTATTCATAACGTAATGGACACCTCGAAAAGTTTCAGAGGTAAAAACCTTGACTAAAACTGATTTGTTTTCAAATCGAGAGATTTCTCAAACAGATTGGGGGTGTCTGGGTCATCTGTGAGGCGAATTAAAAAGAAGATTGAATTTGGTATGGATCTAACTCCACAACGGAGAATAAATGTGGGCAAAAACAGATTCTCATGCCTAGAGGTGTGCATTGCTTGAAAAACATCTGTGAAAGAAACAGGTTTGCTAGTGTAGAAGAAATTAAATTCAAGCCTGAAGAGAGTGAAATGACTTCATCTTAAAGAACTATTGGGCATAAACTTTCAGAAGTTAAATTAAAAGGCTGCAGACCTGCCAAGAAACCAAAATGAACTCCTGCTATGGTGGTTAAATGACTCAGCTAGGCAGGATAAATACCTAAACTTCTGGAAATTGGTAAATATGAAAAGCTTCAGTGTAAAAATTCTTAATGAGTTAAAGGTTACATTTTGTAGCGTTATGTAGCCCCATGTTTGGAAACCATATGCGGTGTTAATATGGTGTTGACATTAGATGTTATATGCAGAGTTGCCTCTTACACCACATTTAAGACGCCTTATGCAATGAACGCAGATTGGAGTCGTTGACCAGACTCACTCCTCTAACTATGAGTAGACCCACTTACCTGGTACGGTGAATCTACTACTGGTGAGTTTACCTCGGTGTCGCTCAGTCGGCATATATTAAATTTCACTTATACACTTGTTACGATTCTAATAACGTGACTGAACACACATAATATGTTAGTACTCATCACTGGCTTTGTGTCTAACTTTATGTGAAGTACTTAAATTCAGCCCGACGACCAACAGCAGAATAGCTACAGACAACTTTCACACACAAGTCAGAACTGATGAATTAGAACAGAGCTCCCAAGGTGTCATGGCGGCCTCTTTCTGATTGGACAGAATGGGCACACAATTGACGTCAATATTACCCAAGAATCAATTTCCTTATCCCAGGATGCACTGTAAACCTGACGTGACAATCCTAGTACAATGAAGAATTACCATCTTCCATATTTTTCAGTTCACCCCCGACCTAGCTCAAGCATATGTGACTTGACAAAAGAGTCCTTTCTGACAAAAGAGCCTCTCATCCCCTTTGACTCTCTTGGCGTCAGCTTTCTTCTCCAGCTGAATTTTTAGTTAACTACATATATTTATACTCTTTTAATTTTACAGTGCTAAATAATTAATAACTAATAATAATTGTAATAGGGGAGCTAATTAACGGTCTCAATTTGAAATGGATTATCCAGAATTAAAGGTCACATTTGAAACAATTCATGTTGACTTATTTTAGTGCTAAAAACACTTTTGAATTTCTTGCAAACAAAGCTCAATTTGTGCAAAGGTGTCCTGGCAAAATATATCATCCAGATTGTGTTGTGGAGACTATAAAAATCCCACAAAATTTGTGATATGGTCAGTCATCAGTGACAAAGGTACTGGATTTCTCAAGGGATGATGCGGCAGGAGCAAATACAAAGAAGTGCTGAGGAGTAGGCTGCCCCCCCCCCCCCCAAAATAAGAGATTGGTTCCCAAATGAAGAATCATTCATATTTGTGCAAAATGGTGCACAATCTCGCATTACAAAATCAGTGATAGCTTTTCTGAGATAGCAAACCATACCTTTGTTGCTATGGCCAGGGAATTCACCAGTTATGAACCCGATTGAGAATGTCTTGAAGCTAGTGAAGAAAGAAGTGGCAAAGGAAGAGATTACTACCAAAACTAGATCATAGAGATCTGGAATGATCATCCACATATACAAGAGAGAGTTAAAAGTATGTATAAATAGCATGCCAAGGTAAATTGAAACATTGATAGCTGCCAAAGGGGATTGAACTAAGTACTAAAAGTTTCATAAAATTGTGAGCATCTGATAACAATTCAGAAATATATCCAATGATCACCATAAGCATGCATATTATACTTCAAATTCTTCATCAGTGTTTAAGAAAATGTAATGTTTCAATGTAGGCTAGTAAGAATAAAAATAATATTAGTTACATTTTTGCCTCCCAGTCTTGTATTATAGTCAAAAATCAGGGTGCATCTTTAATATGGCCAGGTACTATAGTTTTTTTGAATATAAATACAATGTAATTAATGTATTGTGTGCATTTTGAAATTGTTTCTGTTTCACATTCTGCAATTGGTTGCATTTTTTTATTTATCTTGATATTTACCTCGGTTATATATTCCAAATTGTTAGTCAACATTGATGATTATTTCTTTGCTTGCTTTTTTTATATAACTTATTTTGTACTTTTTTCTTTTAAGGATTTTCAAGCCATTGGAAAACACATACTAGAAATTCTATTTTATTCTGCCATCTTGAAAATATAAACTACATAATACATATTTTACATGAAACTTATACAACCAAAATAAGGTGTGCATTACTCCATTCTACCACTATTTACAATTACCACAAAACATGGCACTAAATACTTATTACCATGAAAAATACATGGCACTTCATAGTAAGTTATACATTGGTAAAACAAAATAGTTCTGAAATTATTCATACAGTACACCTTTAAGTTATATTTTTGATCTGAGTTTGATTTGCATAAACACTAACAGATGGAAGAAATTAATATAACCATGCACTGCATTTTCTCATTCTTAAGTTATAATTTGTTTCTGTTGGATTCACAGATTTTTATCACCAGAGTAGGTAAATATAATGGCTGAGAGGTGAACTACCAGCCAGATTATTGCAGAAATATGATTTAATGCATCAGATAAATTAGCTTCACATCTCAGTTAACGCTGTACATTACATAAGTACCTCTACTTCTCTCCCCCATTGTTTTGCATATTTTCACTTAAGCACAAGAGTCTATGGAATGAAGAATTAATTCACCCATAGGAAACACAGTCAACGTCTGTCAAGAAGCTTAGTTCAGCAATTCTTTATGAACACATATGAGGATATAATTTGAAGTCTTGCCTTATTTTAATCTTTATTTTGCATACAATTAAATGTCTTCAATAATGCAACACTTAAAAAGCATTTAAAAGTATCTAAAATGTATCAAAGGAGTTTCTCAAGGTATTAGACATTCTTTAATACCATCAGATATTGTTAGTATCAAGGTCTCAAAGTCCCATGCCTATATATGAGTTCTGCTCAGAAAGTATCAAATCTTATTTAGTACCCCATAAACAAATAAAGTGCCAGTGATTTTCTGCAGTGGAACTGTAGAGAGGTCATTCATTCAGAGTCATGCATTTTTTCCCACCCATTGAAGGTGTCAGTCACTGGCACTTGGCCTACAAGTGAAGATATGTTGTGAGTGGTCATTAGATTTCAGTTTTTGTAAACTTACGGAACAACCTGAGCACCAATATTGATCAAATTTTGTCAAAAGCTTACCGATACTGATTGGAAACCATTCAAAATATTCAACAGGCTTTTGGAGACAATGCCATAAGTACGTCTTGGATAAAGGAATGGTACAATTGCTTCAAAGATTGCCATACATCAGTGGACACAAACCATGTTCAGGTAGGCCTTCCATAGAGCAAGTAAGCGCAGACTGTGGTCTTGCCAGACCATTATATCTTACTCTGAGAACTTTTGGATAAGATAGACATAAGCATTGGATTAGTACATTTAATTTTGACTTTGGATTTGAGGGTGTGTTAATGAGAAATCCACGCTGAAGCCGCTAACATTGAAGCAGAAGCAATGGCATCTGATCATTATGCAGAACATGCTGGACAATTCAAACAGTGATGCCAATTTTCTGAAGATTGTGATCACAAGGGATGAGATGGTTTTATGGGTATGACTCGGAGACCATGATGTAGTCATTACCATGACAACATCCATCATCACTGAAGCCAAGAAAAGCATGGCAGGTCCAAATCAAAGTGAAGGTGATATTGAGTGGTTTTTTTTTTTCCCATAGTGTAGTGCATATTGAGTGCACACTATAAGGCAAACCTTTACATAGGATTACTACCAAGGATCCTTCATTGCCTTCATGATGCTGTGTGGGACAAACAATCAAGCCTGTGTAAAGCACAATAATGCACCAACACATTCTACACATATTATTCAGGCTTTCATAACCAAACATAATATTCCTGTGGTTCGTCAGGTTCGCTACTTATCCAAATGGCTCCATGTGACTTTTGGCTATTACACTAGCTGAAACTATCAATGAAGGTGATCCAATTTGAGTGGAATGCAATAGTCCAGCTGCTCACCATTACAAAAGCTGCATTCCAGAAGTGTTTCCAACAGTAGTGAGAGCAGTGGGAGAAGTCTGTGAATCACCAAGGATCCCACTTTGAAGGGGATAAATGTTTCTGTCCTCCAAATAAATACATCTATTTTTGCAGACCATAGATGATACTTTTGAACACACCTCCTATAATATAAAAAGAAATGGATTGGTACTTCTGTGGTTTCTTTCTCAGGTGGAGAATTTTCCAAACAACCCTTAACATTAACTTTCTTTTGAAAACCAAGAAACAAAAACACAAACCACCAGCTAATTTTAGAGAGCAAAGTTTTGGGTAGGCTATCTTGTCCACATCTCCTTTTGTTCTGCTTTCAATAATACAGCAAATTTCTCCCTCATAGTTTTTGCACAAGGTATATCACCAACTGTAAAAAGCAAATGAATATATGAATATTTTCATTGGAATTCTAAAATTATAAGAAATGTTATCCTAGTTGCTATCTTGAACACTTGGATTATCTCCTTTCTTCACTGTCACTATATAGGTAGAATTAATTCAAGTGTAAACAGTTGTAACATTAACTAAATAACATAAATAAAGCAAATCACTTGTACACCATCAATTTAATTTAAAGTTAATCAAACGCAGGACATATTCAACTTATTTTGGGCTAACTACTGTTGCTTAAGCAAAAGACAGCTTCTCATTGTACCAGTTTTACAATAGCTAGTGCACAGCATCATGTAAAGTTATCTTGATATTGCAGTTTATAATGTAATTTTTTTTTTTCAGGCCTAGATATGCACCTGCACCATTATATGGCTACAATGAAAGGCACCAGTCAGCAAAACCAGGATTATGTGGCCTCTGTAACTTGGGCAATACTTGCTTTATGAACAGTGTAATTCAGGTAGGGACAGTTTAATTTCACTGACATAGAACGAGGCTTTGGAGTGTGTATGATTTTGTGTAGAAATATTCTTTTCTCACTTTTCTTTTTGAGGAAGGTTGTAAACAGTGTTGTTATCATTCTTCTCTATTTGTTCTTTTAGCTACACCACTACCCTTGACAGGTATAGCTAAGCATAGTTAGAGTAATGTCACAACAGTTCCTCACTTCTTTTTTTTTTTCTAATTCCTTATTGGAATTAATTAGTGAATAATTCTCTGCATTTTTGCTTATACTGCTTGAACAATTAATACAGGCACAAAATTTAATTTTGATGTGGACAGGGACTTTTAAAAAATGAGGTTATTTTTCCTGAAAATTTAGTTGCTCAAAATTTAGGTTATTTTAACTACTTTTCATTAAATAAAACAGTTAATACATAATGAATACAGTGTTATAGCCATGTTTAAACTGATAAATGATTCATTCCCTTTTTTGCTGGAACATTTTACAAACAAAGCCAAAATTGAATTACACTTAAAATATGGGAGTCATTTCAAAACTAACAGTCATAAATATTGTCTTTACATGTCCCAAATGGAATTATGTTACAAACTAAATACTTTTTCAAAATTCAAGCCATTGCTGTTAGATCATTAATATCGAGCTTAATATGGATTGTTATTGTCATCTACAGATTTGTAAATAGGAAAGCAACAACTTCAAACTAAAACTAAAACACTTTGTATAATTAGTAGGTATTATATAAAACATGCTACAGTTACTCTTGTATGGATAGCATAAGTTCATTCATGTTTATTTTTGACTAATAACATTTTATTGCATTAAAAATATGTTTTTCTTGTAAAAAATTTTAGTGGCTTGCATAGCTATAAACAAGAAATGTGCTTAGCTTAAGAAAGGACCTTCTAATATTTTAAAGATTTTCAAGGAAATTATTATTAATAAATAATAATAATAATAATAATAATGACGAACCTGGTACTTTATTACTATTGATGTGTAGGTTCTTTTCTGCTCTCCCCTAGGTCTGGGTCTTTTCTGAGTGGATACAAAAACTGATAGGGAAAGTCTTGCTTTTATTTTTATTTCACTTTTCTTTTGACTTTGAGAAGAAAAGATGTAGGTATACTGAACAACAGATGTAACCCTCTTTGTGGTGGCATGCATGGAGCTTTAAATTTAGTCAAGTCCAAGTCTTTATCACAATGCCTGAAGAATAAATTAATAACTATTCATTCAGCACTATTAGTATTATGAGAAAGCTTTGTGTTAGTACAGTAAAAACAATAATACAGTGAATACAAGCTATATGCTACTTATATGACAGGTTATACATTCTGGACAAACCTTCAGTTTCACTTAACTCGAATTGCTATTTGCTACAGTGCACAGCAGCTACTTGGGTTTATTTCCAGGAAAAAGATATAATTCAAGATCTTAATACACTACTGGTGAGGACACATTACAATAACATGAAGACTAAAAGATTACTAATATTGTATTGTTATTAAAAACATACTTTTCCTCAGATTGCAATTGCAACAAATAGAATACACAATGTAAACTAACAGAATGCTTCTTAAGTTAATGTTGCTCAAGACAACAGTTTAACCAGCTAATGACCTTCAGGGTAACCATGCTGAGAAAAATGGACGTGGACATAACATGTTTGCAGCAATTGCAAACTTGAACATAATGCAATTTGCAATAAAATCACTTTTTCACATGCCAATTACACAAGGACAAAATATTATTTCATGCAGAGTTCACAGCATAAAAGCGCATGCTAGAAATTATGCAAATTCATATAAAAATTGGATCTTGTCCAGGGGTGGACATAGTGTGGTTTGCAACATTGCTCCTCAACTCACCTTAGTTATCGTCAACATTGAGGCATAACATTTTGATTTTTTAAAAAAATAAAAATCTTGTGCAATGTTGTATACACTCATTACTTGCATGCTTTGGGTTGCACTTGAAAAAATAAAATCACAGTTCCAGATTAAATGTAAATGTTTATCTTTAAGGCAACATAATTTACAAATAAAATATCCTAAACATAATTTACAACAAGATCTTTGAATTGAAATCACATGGTATTATTTTTATGAAAATAAAACAATTTTGCAAATTATTTTATCTTATTATAGTATACTGCACAAGTTAAATTAGATATAAAGTAAATCGATGATTATGAAAAAAATTGCTTTCCTGATTTTCTTAGTTGTTACACATCTTTCCTCGTGCATATATTTGTCCTGCATAAGAAATAGAATTTCAGGTTTATTATAATAAGAAATATGAATTTAAAGACATTTTCTCTGTTAATGAAATGCAACAGGAGATATTTAAGCAAGTGTTTAAGATCAGCTAAGAGTGGGGATCATTTGTTTATCAATAAATAGAGCTGATTATAAATGAAGAATTGGCAGGTACAAATATGCAGTGTTGCAGACATTCGAGATTGAGAAGATTTGAATTGAAAATGAACAGAAAAACCATATCAAGAAAAGCTAGATTTTGGAGTTTTTACCCATTGCCAAAATAAAGTATTGCCTGCTGTTTTGACCATCACTCTGACAGGTATCTTCAGAGAACAGATAATAAAATTAGTTCTGTGTCCTTTATATATAGCAGAGGCAGCCCAGCACCTCTCTGCCCTAATTGGTCACTATAGTCAATCATGGTGCTGCTGGACTTCTAGTTAGGAACTCTGTTATTATGGGTCCCTTCTGGGGCTTTTTACATACTTTTCTCAATACTGGTATCCATGCTTTGTGTATTCAGGCTAATTCTTCTTTTTTATTGAAATTACTTTGGTGTTTAAAAATGAAGTCATCTCACAATATAACTTGTAATGTGAATATGTTCTGTCAAGGACCTCTGTCTCATGAAATTGGATGTAGTGGTCTTATAATAGTGCATGTTGAGTTAGTGCAAATTTCTCAGTCTGTCTCAAACTGCAGCAGTTTTTATGTTCTTTTACCCTTGTGATTATATTTATTTGGTGATGCTGACAAAATGTTGACCACAGTTATAGGGTAAGTGATATATACCACCTATGTGGATAGATTTTGTTTGTCTTTCACTATTTGAAATCCTTTTTTCAGATTGTTAGCAGGTATGAAAATTGGTTTGATGTTTACTGTCTCCAATAGTTTTAAATATTGTGTGGGTAACCTTATTTATGTAAGGGAGTGTATTCTAGTGGGGTGTGAGGTACATTATGCTTATTTTATCCTATATCTGTTTGCCAGAAATGCTTCACACAGGTTTTACATCTCATAGTTCAGTGTAGTAAACTCACAGATTCATTTTGCACATTCAGATTACAGCTTGTTTCTGTTAGGTCTTGATTAGTCTTTTTGGAGGTAGCAATATGCATGGGTTTTGTTTCCTGTATGCTCTTGTGTCCCAATGTCAAATCTGTTAGTTACTGAAATATCCAAATAGTCTGCTCTGCTTTCTTTCTCTCTCCATGGCAAATGTTATATTCCTGTTGGTATTGTTGAGATATTTGAAGAATTCCCCTGTTTATCATGCTCTCTGGCCAAATTACAAAAGTATCACTGACACATCTTGTTTTTTTTCTGTTCCATATACTAGAAGGTAGAGAGTTATAATATTCCATCCACAAATTTGAGAGTGAGATTTCACTGGAAGTACACGTTTTGAGGTCCCATTGAATTGAAGAATAAGGGGAAAAAGGTCTATGTACTAATGAGTAGCATAACGCAAAAACAAAGTGTCAGATAAGTACCAAATTTAGTATCTGGCAATAGCCTTTGAAGTCTATTTTAGGTAGAAAGAATTTTGTGTAATTTGGTATAAATGGTAAACTTTTAAGCAATAGAAAAAACGTTTTACTCAAAAAATGAAACATTTAAAACACACAAACTTTTTGTGGCACAAGCCATTTCTAAGATAATATTAATTGTTCAATGTTTTGTTATCCTTATAAGATGATATCAATATCAAGTTGTTTCTCACAATATGTAGAAGGACCACAATGGAATTTTAGGGCCAGCATATAGCATCAACTTCTTAAACATTTGAATACTGCTATTTCCTTTGTATCTAATGAAATATATTTGACATAGCTTTTATGCAGATATTTATCTTGATTAATATGAAGTAGATAGAAAAATAAGCTCTCATTAGAATAATTTGTACATCCACAAATAAATGATAGACATTAGAGAAAGTCATGCAAATGTAACTTTCTTTCTTTTTTTTTTTTAGTCTGGTGGATTTAAAGACCTCTTATATAAGCTTTTTCTTGTACATATTGGGCACCTAAAGGGATTCCCATGGCTACTCCATCTTCATGCTCATAAAAATTATTCCGTAAGAAATAAGCAATTTTCTGGTAGTGACAAAGAAGAACTATAATGTACTCTAGAAATATCTTGGAAATATCAGGAAATGCACCTTCTATTGGAACCAGAGTAAAGAGAGAGACCATATCAAAACTTATGACAGGATCTTCTAATGTCAGTTTTAGCATTTTTAATATGTTAACGACCATTATGTAGGTGCCAATATTACTAATATATGGTTGTATGTGGAAAAATATTTAGCTAACTTGTTTGCTTGTGATCATATTGTGCTCTCAATGGGGTGTCATGTTCTGGCTTCTTTGTAAATCACTGCCAAGGCAGTAATGGCAGCCTTTTGTGCCTCAGGTGAACATGTGGATTTCCTTATTAACTTAGTAGTCTTCCTAGTGATAATACTGTAAGTATGCTACAAAACTTGGCTGTTAGGCACAGGGTCTGTCTCTCGGTCACATACTGTAAACTTGCAGCCTCTGGCCCTCCAATAGCTAGGTGAGGGCAGAGCAGTCTGTCCTCAGGTGAGATGGCTGACCATAAAGGTATTTGTTTAAGTGCTCTAGCACCTTCACAACTACCAGGAGCTCTCACCGGGTAACACAGTAGTTCTTTTCTGCTATGGAGAGCATCATTCTATAGTAGGCTATTACGTGTTCCTGACCATCCTTGATCTGTGATACAATGCCACCAATATCTGTGTTGCTGGCACTGGTGTCCACAAAGTGGCCTCCAGGTTCTGGAAATCCTAAAATAAGAGCACTGCAGACTTATCACTTGGAACATGCTCTCTGTCTCTTTTTGACCACTTGTAAGGCCAGTGCTCTTCCATTAGACAGGCAAGAGGTTTTGCGATGTTGGAGAAACCTGCGATATTATCTGCATAGGCCCAGGAAACTTCGCAGCTCTCGTTTGTCTTTCAGGTGAGCCCAATCTCTCACCACCCGAGCCTTCTCTGTGTCCATAGCCACGGGATGACCAGACTAAATAGCCCAAGTAGTTCACTTCCTTGCAGAAGAGTTGGCATTTCTTCACGTTCACCTTCAAGTTTGCTGCCAACAGTCTTTGTAATTTTTTGTTCAGGTTCTTGAGATGTTCTTCGAATTTACTACCCACAATAATGATGTCATCCAAATGGAGCAGGCAGGTGTCTTAGATCAACTCTTTCATCACTGATTTCATGATGCGCTGGAAAGTGGCTGGCGCATTGCAGAAGCCAAAGGGCATAACTGTAAATTGCCAAAGCTCTTGGCCAGTTGAAAATGCAGTGTTCTCCTAGTCTCTAGGATCTAAGGCCAGTTACCAATATCCTGAATTCAAATCCAAAGTCGAGAACCACTGGATGCCAGCAAGTGTGTCCAGAGTGTCTTCAATCCTTGGTGAGGGGAAACAGTCCTTATTGGTGACTGCATTCAGCTTCCTGTAGTCCATGCAGAAGTGTATCTCACCGTTCTTCTTCACCAAGATTACAGGGGAGCATCAAGGGCTGTTGGACTCTTCAGTAATTCCCCTAGACTTCATGGCCTCCAACATGTCCTGCACTGCTGTTGAATATCTGCAAAACTTGTCTTGGTTGTTGCCAGATAGATTGCGCACATCCAGTGTCAATGTTTTGAAGTACTTGGTCAGTGCAACACTAATCACCATTTCTTTCAATAAAGACAGACTGCTTATTGGCTTAGTAGAGCTGAAATCTCTCCAGTTGTGAAGCAGTCAAATGTCTTCAGTCTTCAGCAAGCCTTTCAGCCAGGGTCCCCCCAGGTCCTTCCATAATGCTAGGTGTTCAAATTCGACATTCAGCGTTACACTGACAGCTAACTTGCACTTCCCTTACTACATCCTGACCTGAAGGTCATGGTCGGTGTCCATCGTGTTCAGCCTCATGGAAACTTCCTCTCGGCAGGGCAACACATAGTCCATGTAAGCAATGTCCTCCAGTCCAATACCAATTTCATGACCATTAACCCTCCAGGTGCTCCTTCACCACCACCTCGCTTCTTGCAGGTACAACTACATCGTCCTTCAAGATCATCCTGCAGATCCCTGGATGTTCTTGTGGGCTCCAGAGCAACACCTCATCTCAGCCGAGTTGCAAAGCACTTGGGCTGACATCGATCATTACCTTGTGGCTCCTGGGGGCACCTAATCCCGGCATCACATATTCAATCACCCTTGCAATGAACACCCGCAGGCTCGCAGTGCTCTGTCCCAGTGTCAACTCTAGCAGAGCCTCCTCTACAGGTGAGATGTCGCCCATCATCATCACTGGTTGGTAAGGCTGACTGGGTGATCGTGTCAGCAAGCCCTTTGACACACCAGGTCTGTGATTGCAGTCGTGGCACAGCTTTCCTTGTATCCAGCCATCTGCGCTGCAGCTGTCCACTGTGCTGCCCAAGGCACTTAGCATCACACGAGGGGGTGGTGAAGATGGGCCTTGTCATGCTTTTTCTTATTTATGTTCCACCTGCTCATCATCTTGGTGTCGACAGTCCTTCACTAAGTGACCTGGCTCGCCACACCCCAGCACACATCACCTGAAGGTTGTCGTCATTGCCTCTATCATAGTGAATACTACTGGTCCTCAAGGTGGGGGCAGTTGTTGCTGTGGCTGCCTCCATCATGAGTGCTGCCATTAACACCTCGTCGATCATCTTATAATTGCCAAGCATCAGGTGCTGCCGTAACCTCAGCGTCATGCAACCCATTGACAAAGGAGTAGACCGATTCCTGGGATACATAGCTAGGTGGTAAATTCACCAGGGCTTTGTTCGCAGGCTGTTTGTTGGCTAGGGAAAACTCCTGCACATCATCTCACCTGGCTGTTGCAACTTTGCCTTAAGCTGACTGTGTTAGGCTGTAGCAAGTGATGGTTCCCGAAGTGGTTCTCAATGTCCTCCCAGATCTCCCCAGACATCGTTGACATTGGGATTACATTGAGTACTTCTGTTGCCCATCCTGGAGGCTTGCTATCAGTTGTGTGGCTTCCTATTCTAATGACATTCGATTGTGGGTGGCAATGGCTGCAAACTGTTGGTGGAAGACTTCAAAAGTTGATGTCCCATTTTACTGGGTGGCTTTACACATGTGGATGTTGTGTTGTATTCTGTTCTGTCGTCTTGATCTTCAATTCTTTAAGCCTCTCATAGAGCATTTTTTCCATCATGGCATTTATTTCCTACGTGCCACTGTCGACGCTTCCCTCCAGGGCATTAACACGTTCCCCGAGGTCTTTCAAGGTGTCAACAATATGGTTAAGGTTCTTCATCGTTTCTCCTTCCTCCCAGCTCCAGCACATCCTTCTTCACTCTGGCCAATTGTTTGTCAATCTGGGTTGAAAGCTCCATTTTCAGGTTCTCAGTTGCCAACTCCATTTTCTGTTCCAGCTTTCTTATTCCAGATTCCATCTTTTCCTCCATTTTCTCCACTGTGGTTTCCATTCCAGTCTTCAGTTTGACTTCCATCTTCTCCATTGCAGTTTCCATTCCAGTCTTTGTTTCTGTCTGCACCTTGTTGAATGAAAAATTCACTGTCGTTATTTCAGTTCTCATCTTCTCCATGCCAGATTCCATCTTCTTTTCCATCATCTTTCCCCCCCCCCCCCAGGGACCTACTACGGTAGGTACGGGTTAGGTGCACCCAGGATCCTGAGCCACCTTGACTCCCTCTGTGGGCAACCTCAGAGTGGTGAGGGAGTCAGTAGGTCAAAATGCCCACCCACATGTAGGCCGTGCGTGGAGACCCGTGTCGGTGAAAAGGAATATCCTGGTTGGTTGAGGGTTGCATACCTGAGCCTGGGCTTCTGTCTTTCAGTAACTGAGGAGGGTGCGCAACTTAATACACCACTTTGGTTTCTGCTTTGCCTAAACGGGAGGCTAGAGACTAACCCACTCCTAGTCAATCGGCCAGGACTAGGTATTATACCGAACTCCAGGGTGAGTGAGACGGCGAGCCCGCTATATCCCCTGTGTAGCCCTTTCACCCCAGAGGGGTGACACCTTGTTGGGCTCCGTGGTGGGTGGGGAGCACTGGGGGATGAATTTATACCATTTTTATGGCACCAAAACTCAAACCCCTGATTTCAAATAAAGACATTGGAAAGGAAGTAGTCGAGTCATGTGGTCCTCGCTACTTGGTTATTCATAGGACAGAGGAAGGTAAGAAGTTCCTTACGGTGAGCCCTTTTACTATCCAAAAGGGTCTCGATGCCATTGCTGGTCCGGTTAAATCCTGCGTTCGAGCTCGCAATGGTACACTTCTCCGCCTAGCAAGCTGCAAGGATACTAAAAGCCACCATGTTAGCCAGCTATCTAGTGAAGGTCAAGGTGCACAAGTCACTGAACTCCTCACGCGGTGAAGTAACAACCCGCGCGTTGGACGGTTTGTCCATTGAGGAGATCCAAGAAAATCTTGCGACTCAGGGTGTCTCATCTGTTTATTGGGTACAACGTAAGATCAATGGTGAATTCATGCCTACTCATACCCTGTTTCTTACTTTTGATCGGGTTCACCTCCCTCAAAAGATTAAGCTAGGGTATGAAGCCATCGAAGTTAGGCCTTATATACCCAATACGCTGAGGTATTTAAATGCCAATGTTTTGGTCACACTAGTGAGTTGTGTACCGGCAATCCACCTGCGTCCACTGCGGTGACATCTCCCACGATGGGGCTTGTGTTTCAGTTCCATCGTGTGTGAACTGTAATGGGGAACACCCATCTAGTTCCCGGGACTGCCCCCGTTTTGCAGAGGAACATGCGATCCAGGAGATACGGGTGAAAGAGAAGGTGTCCTTCTTGAAATCCTGGAAGCTCCTGCGACTCCGCCAACCCTCTGTCTCGAGGTCCGGTACCTATGGCTCAGTTGCAGCTAAACCGGTACCACGTCGGGAAATCGCAACCCAGATCGGCGATAAGAATGGGGCTACTATTGCGGAAAAGGTTATTTTAGCCCAAGCGCTGCCAAAACCTTCGACTCCTACATCCAAGTCGGCATTAACATCTGCCAAATCTGCCAGCTTACAGAGCAGTCCTGCACACTTGTTACCAAAAGCCTCGACCTCGGGAACTAAGGCTGGTAAATTCACGTCTTCTGCCCTCGAGAAGCAGTTTAAGACCAAATATGTCCGACAAGACTTCTTGAAAGAGAATGTGTAATCTTCTGCCAAGTCATCTAAGGGTAAGAAAAGTACACGCAACTCCCCACATGTATCCTCCTCTGATGGGTTATCTGGGGAGGAGGGCATGGATCGGCGACGGCCGTCTTCGCCGATCAGCACATCTAATCGGTTCGAATTTCTCAGACCGAAATTTGGTCTTAAAAAAGGGTCCTCCCTTGTGGAGGAGATGGACCAGGAGGATTTTACCGCCACTGCCATAGGGACAGTGCGGAAACGGCAGGATTGTGCTCCTGAAAATAGTACTAGCACAACGCCCAAGAAGAACAAATTGAACTGACCAGCTAATCCCAAACTGCAGAATCATCTTTCGATTTGAAACTTGTCCCATAATATACTCAATGGCTATCCTCCATTGGAACAAACGCGGAATTTGACCACATCGACCAGAGCTTGACTTGTTGCTGCATCTGCATGAACCTTTGGCTGTATGCTTACAAGAGATGAAGCTCCGTCCACTGTTAGCTGTTTGCTATTGTGATAAATTCCATATCACTATGTGTGCCCCCAGGTGTCTCTTCCTGTTTATTCGTGGACGACTTTGCCATCTTCTGTACTTCTCAGCGTACACCGTTTTTGGAACGCTATCTCCAGCGGTGTTTGGACAATCTCTATGCTTGGAGCTGGAAACACGGTTTTCGTTTCTCCACTGAGAAGACAGTCTGTGTTAACTTCCGGTGCCTTAGGTGGCAATCGCCGCCGTCTCTTCGAGTTGGGCCAGATTTACTTCCTTTCACAGATGAGATGAGATTCCTTGGTTTGATCTTCGATCGGAAATTTTGTTGGGCACCATATAATAGCACAGCTGAAAACGCGATGTGACCGTTCTCTAAATCTTTTACGGATAATAAGTGGCAAATCTTGGGGTGCGGATCGGACGGCATTGCTCCGTCTTTATCGTGCAGTGATTCGATCGAAGTTGGACTATGGCAGCATTGTGTATTCTTCAGCCCGACCTTCAGTACTCAGAAGATTAGACACAGTCCATAATCAGGACATCCTTGTGGCCGTTGGAGCTTTTCCAACGAGCCGAGTTGTTAGCCTCTACGCCGAATCGGGAGAACCTCCTCTGCGATGTCGGTGTGATGTCCTGCTCGCTAATTATGGCTGCTGTGGGCATTATTCTCCCATGAGCTGCACGAGCGATAATGCCACCGCCCTCTGAGCCCCAGGCCAGCAGGTTTTCGTTTCCGTGAGCTTCTACCGCAGCACCATGTTGACATGCCTAAGCTGTTATCCAAGGGGGAAAGTATATACCCCCCTTGGTTACATGCTACCTCCCATGTCGATCTTGGGATGACGCTTTACGGGAAATCTGTTATGCCTGTTGATAGTATTCGTCGTCGTTTTTTAGAATTTTTATCCAAATACAGAGGCCGTATTTGTATTTACACCGATGGCAGTAAGAACCCCGACGGTGTTGGATGTGCCTTTGTCACTGGCACCGCAACTTCTACTTACGGTTTGCCTAGTAGCACATCTATATATTCTGACGAGCTATATGCTATTTATCAAGCTCTTTTGTATATTCGGCATCGAAAATTAGGTGAATGCCTTATTCTTAGTGCCCTTCAGAGCATTCATGAGCTGTACAATTACCATCCTTTGGTGCAGTGCACCCAGGACGTTCTCCACATTTTGCACGCTTCTGGTTTTGATGTGGAGTGCGCATGGATTCCTGGACACATTGGCTTGCCAGGGAATGACATGGCGGATTTGGCAGCGAAATCGGCAGCCACAGAGCCCAGTGTTACCATTACCAATTCAACAGCAGAAGATTTTAGAGTGGCTGTACGGAGGGCCGTTTTTTCTACTTGGCATGCGGAATGGTCGGCTCTCCGTGGTAATAAGCTGCAAGAGGTGAAGGACCTCCCTGTCAACTGGGTAACCTCCTCTCGTTTATCCCACCGGGAGGAGGTAGTACTAGCTCGGCTATGAATTGGCCACTGTATTTTTACTCACAGTTACCTTTTTAAACGCGAACCTGCTCCTGTCTCTGAGCTCTGTGGGGAGGCACAGACAGTTCGTCATGTGTTGCTGGAGTGTGGTCACCTGGCACACATTCGGTCATCTATGGGCATGCCGGCCTCTCTTGCCGAGGTCCCGGCAGATGACCCAAGAGCAGTAGACAGGGTTTTTAAATTTTTAGCAAAAGTTTCTTTTACCTTGAAGTTTTAGTGTGGTAGCAGATTTTTTAACTCTTTTAGTTTTAATGTGTTGGTTTTAGATGGAGTTTTATATCCAGCTCTGGTTAGAGGGCTGGACAGTTCTTTTACTTCAGTTTTCTACCCTTTTAGCTCTACTTTTACCTGTGTTTGCTTTTTTGCAATGGTATTTTCTTACTACCTATTGCCAAGTTTTAATCATAAGGGGGCTAATGACCTCGGCAGTTGAGCGTTCTTAAACACCATTATCATCATCATCATCATCATCATCTTCTCTATTCCTGATTTAATTTCCTTCATTTCGGCCAGCAAATAGTTCATCTCCATTTTGGCAGTATATCCCACTTCTGACAACAGTGTAACAAATGCCTTTATTGACCCAAAATTGTTTACATATAAAATCTTAAATTTACTGCTACAAATAATATTGGATGTTCCGATGCGTAGACAGTTTATGGCTCATGCCAATCCATGGCTCGTGCATCAACACACCAGTCGCTCATAACTCAGTACAGTTCATAACATAAAACTTCACTGCAATCCTTCCTCCTTCCTCCTTTTTTAACTAGAAAATAATATCACAAAACTTTCTAGAAATTTGCAAAGATACTGAATGCTTCCAAATGAATCTCAAGTATACTATATATTGATGTGTCACATTCTGAAGTCTCCTATTTCAATGTACCATTGTATACATCCAACTATGATGGCTCAAATATGAGGTGATTGTGTGAACCATTGCATAAGATGGCACTGTCACAATATTTAGTACTTTGTCTCTTTGATTCTTCCATGTCTTGAAGTCTTTCATCAAATTGTTGTTTCAGTTCCCATAACATTTGAATGTACTCTTGCAAGTCCGTAGCCTGAACAAGCTGTTAAACTGTTAAAGAGTTCTGGAAATATGCTGGATTTTTAACAATCAAATATTATTCCCATACTGACAACCTCGCTATAAATGCTTTTACCTATCACACAACTGTCTGATTCTTTGATTTTTATCTTGCAGGGACTCGATCAGCATATTAAGATGTCCTGTCGCATTTGCTAGATTGCCAAGTCAGAAATCCACTTCTAATCATTTAATTCTTGTGCTGGGGTTCCTTTTCTCATATAAACCATCATATTTCAATGCGCAGTTCAAAAATAACTTCCCATGAGTTAGCCATTGAACTGCACAGTATTGTGGTGAAGTACCATTCCTACAACTATAGTTCTGAATATACTCCTTTGAAATTTCTGATGGCTGAGGACTTTCGATTGAATTGCATTTGTTGTTTTTCTTACAACATTACGTTTTTCATGTTAATAATTTTGACACAGATTCTCTTGATGTAAACTATAATAGGTATCACCTCATTGATAATGTTCAGACTTTTCACTTTTTCTTTTAAAAGTCCTATTTACACCAACTCTACTCCCTATCATAAAAGATGCACCATCAGTAGACAAGGACTCCAAATTATCCCAAGGGAGATCAAAAGTTTCTATAACACTTCATGACACAAAAAAGTAGCTAGTCTTCTTGTAACCTTCAGCACAACAAGATCTATCACTTCTTTAATGTGAATATACGCTCTTTATGAAATCTGACAGTTTGGCAGTGTCAAAAATATATGTATTGTATTCAATAGTTAACGAGCCTACAAGTGACTTGCATGACTCGACAAGTTGCATTTGAGTATCATTTACTAAATCATGCACAGGATAAACGACAGTTGGTCATAAGCTGATGGCATTCAATACCTGAACTAATTGCGGGCACAGTTTCTCAACCCAGCAGTATACACTCCTTTGTATATTTACCATCTGTGAAAGCTGTTAGTTCTCATGCCATTTGAAAGCATATTTTTTAATTGATGCCAACAGTAGATTAACTGATAGAATTTCCATTGTTTTTCGATAGCTTATTATTGAATGGTTCTATTGGTAACTGTCATATTAATTGCATTAGTGGCGTAATAGCACTTAAATTTGAATTTTCTGATTGAGTGCAGAACTTTCCCACAAACTAAACACTTTACCATTCTGCCATTTTCTATAAATATGAAAGATTCCTTCCAAATCAGTGGCCTGTATGTTGGATTACTTTCTGTTCTCATCACTGTAATCCGAAATATAGCCCATTGTGCAAGGAACAAGAGAACCACTGCTGTCAGAAGCAGTGTAAAAGTCAAATATCACTTGTTTACTCACTGCAGTGCATTCAGCAAGCCAGCTTTCTGTGGCACAATATCAGTTGAGTTGGTGATCCCTGGTATAGGCTAAATAGCCTAGAACTAGAATTGAATAAGCATATGTGGGCTTTCATGGCCAGTATCAGAATTATAGCTAGAAGTAATTTTTGGTAAGGAGCTGTGAACTATTGAAAATAGCCTGTCCAGACTTTCAGCCTGTGTTTACCTATTTGCTGTTCCTTTGATGTAGTGTATACAGGCACCACTCAGTGGAGCATCAACAGCTGCCTTGCAGAACACAGGAGGTGCAGTTGCAGAACATACACTGCTAGCAGAGGGAGATCATGTTATACAACACAAAGAAATCAGCATTCTCTCACCCATATCTTATTAGGCCAGACTGCAGCACGAGATAATTGAAATTTACAAACATCGAAACAATTTAAACAAGGAGGAAGCATTAAACCGAAATAGAACCTGGCATCCAGTAATTGAACAGTGAAATATCATAAATAATCAGTGACAAGCAGCAGCAGTGAATGGCCAAGTCCCTTCTATCTCAGCCAATCCTAAGCCAATTACAAATGAGCAGTCCCACTATAAACACTCGGGCTGCTCCAATCAACAGAGCATTTGCAGCTGAACTGTCATGCAGGAGACTTCAACCATGATACTGAAGGCCATACAGTTCTTGAAGCACCTGAACAGGGTACTTCCAGTAGACCACAGCTCCTTAGCCTGGAAATTACTTTTAGCTATAATTTAGAATTGGAATTATGTAATCAAAAGGTATGCTCTTTTCTGTTATAAACCGAAAAAAAATGGTAATTGAACAATTCAATATATTTTACTATTTGAACTCTGCATAAACAGGTTATAGAAATTAAAGATAGAAATACACAAAACGTGCATATTGTTGTAAAATGTTTTCAGCAGTCTGTAGTACTGTAGTTCATGCAGTGTTTATTGCTATATTTTATCATAATGCTCTTCCATGTTGACTACAGTGTGTGTGTGGGTGTCTGTGGGTGGGTGGGAGCCACTGTATCTATTCCAAAAGAGAATATGTTTTATGTATAAGTAGTAGTAGTAAATCTATCATCATATTACATCATAGAGCAATGCTGCTTAGCGGTGATATGTCGATTCCTTAAAAAACTAACCTACACTCCATTAGGAATGCTAGGATTATTACATAAATATATAAAAATTAACATCCTATAAACAATAGATACAGACAAGAAAATTTTGTCTTATTTTTCAGAAAATTTTTCTCCTATTTTTTATGGTTCTCTTTGTTATCTCTAATGGTTTTCAGTAGCTTTTATTGTAATGATGTGATGCATCATTTTAAAAGTTTGGTTGTAAGTGAAAATTAGTTAATATATGTTATTTTAAATACAAACACTTATTGTATCAAGTTATGCAAACAAGAAGTTATTTTTATATAGCTATACAAACTACCTAGAATTATGATGTGATTTTACTTGCACAGTATTTGCACTTCTATCAGTCACTATGAAATGGATTCTTCACAACATATTTACCAAGTGGATCACTGAATCACACTTTAAATGATAGCATGGTTATAAGTTCCAAATTTACTTTGTTTAGATTGTGTCTTTGATCAGTCAGAATTTCGCTGTACTGTGAATAGAGACATTCACTTCCACATTGGAACGTAAAGCCATACTGTTTGTAGAGCTGCAGTTGCAAATTCAGGGTTATCAAATTTCATTGCCTGTAGGCATTTCACAGTGTCAACCTTTGCTATTGAAAGCTGTAACTTGACTGCATCTTGCAGCTGTCAGTATGCTTTCAGAATTGTAATGCACTGAGTGATTGCATTGTAGAAGCAGCAGTTGACACAGTCTTCACTGGATCTTCATTTACCACAATGTTCTTAGGATTCAAAGATTTGTTCAGCATTATGACACAAGCTGTGAGGGATCAGAACTCAAAAGTTCTGAGAGTTTATTTAGAAGATGTAAGCCTACTCGCATAAGAGAATGCTTAACTTCTGCTTGAAACAGCTGGTTGCCAACACTTTCTAAAATTTGACTTATTTCAGCTTCAAATATACCCTGGCTGATCAATTTGAAACCGTGCTCCAAGTTGTTTAACCTTGAATATAAATTATGAGCAGTAGGGAACTTGGATCCACAGCTGTATAAGTGCTGTGAGTCACGAGCACATTCCTCAACATACACTGCTTGAACTTTAACTGTGTTAAAGTCAAATCGTTAAACTTATGTCAAAGCCCAGATTTAAGTTGATTCATAAAACTTAAAAGAAAAACATCAAAAAGTTAACTCAGTAGAAGAATTGCAAATCATGTTTTACGAAAATTGTCACTGGAATTAGTTCAAAATACCTTAGCAATGCATCGCTAAATATGGAGCAACCTGAAAAGTGCAGTGAGAAAATTGGCAACAGTATTACCTATGTTGCTAAATAGCCAGTCAACTGTTGAATATGTATCATATTTACCCAAATATAAGACAACCCCCATTTTTCACAACTAAGTTTTGGAATTAAGCATATCATCTATATTAAAAGAAGATAACTTAATTTTTAAATGAAATTTAAAGTTTTCCCACATATTTTGAACAAACCAAGGGCACAACTGGTTAAGTATTTTTTTCTTAATTTGAATTTGTGCAGAAATTCACACAAGGGGTAGAAGAGACGAAAGAGCGGAAATTATATACTGGTACCTATGTATGCGAGCAGAAGTGATGGCAGCAGCACAACTGTTAACAATGTAATGAATAAGATTTTGTGTTTAGAAGCATGCCTAATATAACACACCTTTGTATAAAGTTTTACCTAAATTAACAATTCAAATTTATATGGAAATTCATGTTATGGTCGCAAGAGAGAGACAGAGGGGAATGCAGAAATGTGTGGTAATGGTGCAGTGCAAGAATGTGACAATGGCAGCAGCAGCATATCTTATGGTGATGGATACAATTTTCTATTTAGTCAACATACCAAATATAACACATAAGATATCTAATTCAAATTTGCATAGAAACTCCCATTGTGAGTGGAGAGAGATGGAGGAGGACAGAATTGTACCACTATGTCTGTGCACAGCAGTGACGGCAGCAGCTTAGCTGTAATGACAATGAATACCATTTACTACTTAGACAACATACTGTTGTAAAATATGAGTATGACCAGTAAAGAGCCAGGGCTGAACACTGGTCATTTTCACTTGTATACAGCTTAGCAAATAAGGAGTGTTATAATATTTTTCTCTTTTTCTTGTTTTACGTTCTTGCTTAGTTTAGTGATCTCTGTCTAATTTTATTTGCATAGATTGTTATTAATTCTTTTAGTCTCTTTGGCCACTATTCTAATATTTTGTTGGTGCTGTTGTACTGTTTTTCAGTGAGTTTTCACAGTTTCATCATTTCAATGTCCAGGCAGAAGAAAAGTAAAAGTGGTGCATTAACAATTTTGCTTGAAGAAGAAAAGAGAGTCTTCATCACTTAGGCTTTAAACAACTGCAATGTTCATGAAAAACATTCTGTAGTTTTTAATTAAATACATGCTTTCTGTATTTATACAGTTCAGGTTCCTACCACATTATGCAAATAAAGCTTGTTTTATTTTTTGCACATTTACCACATTTCTCAGTTCCAGCTATGGAACAAATTCCCATAAAGTGATCTTAATTTATGTTCCTGGAACTCATTTTCAGGATATGTTGATATATTCTCTCTTGTCATAAGCTATTTCAGAATACAACTTAATCAAACTTTGGCTTACACAAAGTACAAATAGAACATAGATATATAGAATTGTTGTATAATGCTGTCACAAACAAAACAATCTATGCATCAGACATGGCATTAAAGTATTACAATATTTTCCCTCATTTTTTGGATCAACCTCCTATACCGAACACTGTTCTTTGATTTTAACCATATTTGTTATGTTTTTCCAGTAAAATATTGCATTTGGAAAGAAAATGCAAATTTTTTATAAACAGAGGTGTACAGTTCTACCTGTTTTAAAACTAGGAATGTTATCATATTGAAATCATTTTACCAGCAGATGTGACAATACCAGTTTGCTTAATACAGCAGCACATAGGTAAGTTATGACTCATATAATAACCAATTAACAAAATCAAATGATCATCTTTGTTATAGTTCCCTGATGACAAACCTGTACAATGTTTATTTGGTTACAGTGATGGAAACATTGTTTTGTTTGTTCTTATATTGCAGCATATTCTATTTTAGTTTTACTCCTTTCTTTAGCAGTGATTTTTCATTAATAAATGCCATAACAATCCTAATAAAATACACCACACTTTTCTTAAAATGGGCCATTTCTAATGCTTAATGCAGCAACGTGCTCCATACAGGTTGAGGAAATTTGAGTCATTATAACATTTAAATGTTACATGGATTTCATGGAAAATTACATATTTACAGAATAGCACATATTTCTTAAATTATACTTTAATGTTTTAATGTTATTTTTTTTTTTTTTTTCAGTGCATGAGTAACTGTCCACCAATAACAAAGTATTTCCTAAACAACGAGTATTTTAATGAACTTAATGAAGAAAATCCCTTGGGAATGAAAGGCGAAATAGCAAAGGCTTTTGGTGAACTAATAAAGACAATGTGGTTAGGGAAACATGTTTACACAGTGCCTCATAACTTCAAGGTAAGCAAAAAGTAATTTTATTTCAGGTTGACTGTCACTAGAAGTATAAAATCCACAGTCATAGTAAAAACGGTTTTATGTAAGTTCTTCTAAGGGAATATCTGGCTCTTAGTGATAAGCAAATAATGTAAATAATAAATAAGACTAAATTTTTTTGAGATGCAGTCAACTGAACACTCAAAAGTTTTCATACAATTAATGCAGGAACATGTTTTCGTAGGATTTCCCTACATTATTAGCTGCTGTTGACTGGCTCGAGTATCCAATAGCGGTTTGGTTGGTAGTGTATTACCTGGTGGCATAGATTAAAACTATTTTGAATAAAACTTTAAGTTGTTCAGAATCTCAAAAGTTCATAACTAGTTTGTTCTTCTTAATGAGGATCTTCTAACAAAACTTAAATACCTTAATTTCTTGTGTTCTTTTTTGTTGAATTTTCATTAGTTTTTAATGAATAAGATATATACAACTATTCTGTAATTTTCTGGTTAAGAAGATTGTTACCATTATTGTAATGGCTAACAAAAAGCCCTGAACAACTTCGGTGGTATTTAGTATTCTGTAATTGTGTTGGTTATGGTGAAAGTTGTCTTGTATGTTAAGCACTGAAAGCGACTAATTATAAATTTGTTCATACTCCAGAACATGTTAAATATTACAGGAACAATCCTATTATGAAAACTAGAAGGCTCACTCTAACTAGTGATCCAAACGAATTGGAGCACAATTTATCTCTATTATGTATTGGCATAAATTGAAAGCTAGCAAAAATGGTACACAAAAAACAAGAAGTGTGACATACATAATTATCTATTAGAATATATTTCTAAATGCTGGGTGCTAAAATATTTTATCACATGTTATCCAACCAGCCTAGTGCAAAAACATGTAAATGGAAACTAATGTACCTTAATATAACAACTCCATGGTGTGACAGCTCACAAGGAACCTTGGCCTACTGCCCGGCCACTGCATCCCCCATCTCAGTCCATGATGCAGTATTGGAGGATGAGACGTGGTCAGCGCATTGAACCCCCCACCGGCCGGTTAATGCGGTCTAATGTACCTTAGTGTGCTCAAATAATAAGCAAGTGATATATATTCCTATCATAATCTCCAACCATATTGAAATGAAGTGAGCTCTACATTTATAGATTCTACCCTTTAGCTTGAACGAAATCATTTTTCCTGAATTGTGGTAATTATTTACTACAGTGCCAGATGGTGTAGAAGGATGAAAATTAAAGGTTATAAGGCCATAATTTCAAGGGTTGAATGACAGTTATATTTAAAAGCTTGATTATAGAACCCCTGGGGAATAATCACAAATGGCAAACACTTCTACAGGATGAAAGGTTAGTGCAGTATATAGCAGGGGATAATATAAATGATGATGCTATACAAAAGTAAACAAATAAGTTAATTGTTTACTACTGCCTTGTAAATGTATTTCTCTGTTACAAAAACAAAAAAGACTCATCAATGTTTAAGTTAGTAAACTCTTTATGTATTTCTTGTGCAAACATGCACTCCTTGGATGTTATTTACACATTAGTTGGTATTGTTGACCTACATTTAGACGTACTGTCCCCCATGGTAAATGAAAGCTTAGAACAAGCTATCAGCTGGTGTGCTCAGTATTTGACAATAGCTGGTCTTCACCCCACATTTTCAAATTAAACACTTCAAATTTGGTGGCCCATAAATAACTTTGCAACACCTAAATGTTCTAAATAATTTTCCTAAATATTTTCCTTTGAGAAATAAGTTGTCCTCAAGACACCAAATCTTGCTGAAATAATGATATAGCTTCATTAAAGGACATTTGAGAGAAAAGAATCTGCAACTAAGACTGACTGACCAATTCTCCTCACAAGAATTTTTCAACTGAAAGAGTCCAGGTGTGGTTTCCAACTTTAGTTGCTTTTGTCAGGTTCAATGTTTAAGCACTTTCTTGTAAACCAATGCAAACAAGGCTTTGTTTGAAGTGACAAAAGATGTTAAAAATGAATTCCATTTGATATTGTTAATAATCATTAACCAGTAGTGAAATGAAATACAAATTATGCTTCATTTCATATATGGGCTTGATACCCTTGCATTTTCTACCATCTTGAAAAGAATTAATTTTATGCACTTTGCCTGAATTTGTTATTGCCCACAACTGTTCTCATGTCTATCATTTAAGTTGTCAGCATAAAGTAATGCTGGTGGTATCTGTTTCCTATCACTGGACTATGTGCGTTGCTTTTCCCAACTGTTTCTAAAATGCCATTGATAAATAAGCTAAATAGGATAGGGCTCAAATTACATCCCTGTCTTAGACCTGGCTTTTGATCACGTACATCTGTTATTCCATTAATAACAGAACTTAACATCTTAGTATATTTTCATAATCACTCTAATGTTCACATTGCTTAAATTCATTTTTTTTTTACTTCTACTCTAGTACTTCGCTTTTGATGTCAGATACTTTAACAAAATCAGCAGAAAACACGTACACTCTTTCTTGCTTGTAAATAGATACTTATATACAATTTTAGTATTACTATTAAGTTATCATTTTCTTTTTCTAATTCTTGTTTGGAACTCATTTTATTTTCCTCTGCCATTGTACCTTTATATATTTTTCCTAGTATCAACAGAAGAGTAATACCCCTACAATTACCTGATCTGTTTTCCTTTGTTTAAGGGCAAATACCATATTTCTTTTAAATTTTTAGGTATATCATTATTCTTCGCTTTATTCAGAAACCTCATGATTATTGCAATCAGTTTTGCTAAACCTTTTCCAGAAATCCCATGGAATTCCATCTATACCCACTGTTTTATTCCTTTTAGTGCTGCTTATTTGTTACTCGACCTCTATACTAGTAATTTTTAATCCAAATTATCATTTTTTTATATGTAACCAATTATTGCCTAACTCATATGTCCCTAAAGCTTCTCTTCCCCCAATCAAATTTCCAAACTAAATTTTCACCATTCTTTTGGTGTAATTGTGCTCTCCCTCTCTCTGTTTTTATAAACATGTTTCACAATTCCCCATACTTTTTGCCATCTTTCTCCCTAGCCTGCTTTATTTGATTTCCCATTTCATACTGCCATTCCTTTCTTTTCAAGCCATCAATCTGTATAATTTATAGAGTAATACAGATTAAGTCGACCAGACACTCAATGGCTTCACATACCTAAAATGTATTCCAACACCTTTCACCTTCAGTTGAAGGCATCAATCATCAAGGTGTTGACTGGCCAGACAGAAGGTGAAATGCGTCTGGAATAAATTTTAGGTATGTGAAGTCATAAAGTGTCTGGTCAACTTAATCAGTATTATTTTATAAATTGTTACAGTGCTTCGCAGTGATGATTCCAATTGATTTTTCAAACCCCCTTTACTTATCAAAATATTCTGTTTATCCCCACCCTCTTATATCCTCCATCTCCTCAGCTGCTTGAAAAGTTCCCTCTTTGCTGTTACACATTCTTCGTTGAAATGTGCTGCTTTTTTGCCCTATTTGCATTTTTCTGATCCCCATGTTTGAGCCTGCTCTTTTTAGTAACAACTATTTATCATTTTCCGGGCTTCTTGTATCTTACTATTCTTGATAGCATCTACAATACCCCATATTAAAACCTTTACTACCTCTAAATTCATGTCTTCCCAGACTTTCTTCTCTAACTCTTCTTTCCATTTAAATATTTGATTCTTTGCAAATTTATTTGCTCTTTTTTATTGACTGATCATTTACCTTAATTTCAGTATTATGGGAAGTGGCTATTTCCAGCTATTTCATGTTAATACTTAACTGGATAAGGATCTCGTGTACCCATAATCTTTTAACACTTTGTTCATTTGTATCCGCAAACATCACCTTACAGATCTTCCCCTCTTACACCATTACACACTACCTAACAAATCATTTCACGAAATTCTAGAACTTTTTTTTCTCTCATTATTGCACAATTTATTCCTACTTTTCCTTACAATTATTATGTCTTTCTTCCACCCAGATTCACTAATTAAGGCATTGACATTGCAAAGGTAGAAACTGCCATAAACAAAATGTTTCAGGGGAAGTGAAAAACAAATTTATGCACACTTTCTCATCAACATTATTACAGAAACTGCCTGGTATGGAAGGTGTATCACTCATAGTTTGTGTTGCAAATGAAATTTAAAAAATCAGGCACAAATGTCGGATCATATTTTCTGAAACACAGCATAGCAATTATTGCTTACCCAAACTGAGAATTAATGATATTTATACATTAAGCACAAATAGTCTTGTAGAATAGACGTTACTTCCCATGTAGGATGTTCAACAAAAGTAAAAATGTCTCTTTTTGGCTCACGGATGAGTCTTCTTTCAATGTGTTGCAAGCACTGCAAATTAGTGATTGAAAGTATTGATTGTCCTTTCTAAAAAATGTTGTGCTCCTTTCAGTGTAGTAATTTGAATGTCTCATTTTACAGAGCTTTCAGAGAGCTGTTGAGAATCTAATCCAGTTGAGGGTGCTGATTTTGATAGGAGTTGTATTAAAAAACAAAGTTGATGAGATCCACCACAAACATATGTTGCATATTAGCTGTATGCTTCCAAAAGTCCCTTCAATAAACTTATGACATTTGTAATAGATTTACATATTGCCTGGTAAATGGTTTGTCTGATGAATAAATGAGTTAGGTTAAACACTCAAGAAATAGTATTGCAAGAATCAGTAATTCAACTTACCATTCATACTAAATGGAAAAGTTATTGAAAGCTGTTAAAAATGGATCTGAATCACAACCACATTACACATTTGCGACACTTCTAGACTTGTTTCATTCAGTTACTGATAGTTCTGGCTGTTACTACCTAGTCTGTACCAACAGCTGTGCACATACAGCCAATGCTTCCTAATAACTGTTTTCAACTTCAGTTTATTTCACATAGACATATTACTTTCTGTTCCATTGGCATTGCCACTTGTCATCTTCTCAGTGAAAAACTTGAAAATCCACATTTTTGGCAGTTACTACCTTTCCCATGTCAATGCCTCAGTGTGTACCAACTTAATTTTTCATCATTCATTCTTGCATGCAAGTCCCCTATTAATATAAATTCCACATTCCGGTTTTTCTTCTTTAGTGCCTCCATATCCTCGCCCAAATATATAAATAACCTTTCATCATAAACTTTTGAAAACATCTAGCATGCTATAAATAAACCCAAGCACAAATTTCACTCCCATATATTTTATCTTGTTAATTATTGACCATAAAACTTTATTTTATGAACCCACCATTTCCTCCCCCACACTTGTTTCACTTCACTATTTAATAAACACACCCAACTCTCCTTAGGCCCTCCCTTTGCACTTAATTCTGCTGGCTCTTATATAAGTATACTCATCTAATTTCAAGTTTTCCTGTTCATCAATCTATGTCTGTCTCTGTCACTGCTACTATGTCAGACATTTTCAGCACCTCATACACTTCATTACCAATTATTTCTTTTTAAAACTTCCACATTCCAAAACCTCACTTTAATTGCTAATTTGTATTTCAACTCAGTTGGTTCATTGTATTAAACCTCTCTAATTTTGCTTGGTACTTTATCACCCCACCTCCTAAATCTGCCCTTATTGAATTGTCTCCAACTTCTAGGATGCTCCCCCACCTATATTGATATGACCATTAACTTACAGTAACTTGTCTGCCTACCAGCTGATGCCAAGGCAGTTGCATCTTCTTTTCCTTTTTTGTCTGGTAAGATCATCCTTCTGGGTGATGTCATATGGTTATCTGTTTTCCTTCACTACTTCCTTGCCATACATGCTGGTGATTATTTTCTCACTCTCCTAGTAACTGATCTAGTCATCAGCTGCTTTCCCTACCTTCCCTCCATCTCCTTGCTGCGTTTGCTGTTGACTGCCCCTGCTCCACTCCGGCTTTGACTTTGTTGTTCAACATCACCTACTTCATTTTTTTTTTTTTTTTTTTTTTTAAATCAATAAATACAGTACCGGAGTCTGATCAGGACTCCGGCACTGTATACCCTACTTTTATTTACCTTTTTTTTTTTCTTTTTACTTTGTTTTGCCGTATTATTACTGTTTATTACTGTTTTCTTACTTTTACAACACACACATATACACAAACATATAACACCCATACCCAAGGCGGGACTCGAACCCACAATCCCCAGCGCTACGAAGCACCAAAGCGGGACGCCTTGGCGAGCGCGGCCATGGGGACCGGTATTCAGTACATGTGTGCATCTTTGATGATATTAGTGCATTTTTCCACCTTCATTAACATCTTAATTCCAGTTGGTTTTGATGTATCAAAATATTACTTGTTTCCTCCCATTTATCCATAGCTTGGTTCCTCTAATGTATGCTTTTTTTCTTCCTGTTCTAGCCTTTCTCATTTCCTCAAATAATATTGTTTGTTGATTTCTCACTTCTTTACCAAAGATCATTAAATATCTTTATTTCTTTTTAATTGTCCTGCTTTCCTCAAAACTTGCCATTTAAACTACATTGTAGCTCTTTTTACAACTATCAGCCTGCATTTGTCACCTTATCTCCCTATTCGAAAGCAGTCATCTATCTCCCATCTGTCTAGCTTTAGTTCAAATTTGTTCACAAATATTACCTCCACCAACTGCGATAATCACTTTTCTTTGTCCTCTCTTACTCCTAATGCAGTCAAGCATTTTCCTATCTTCCACCATGAAATATCTTTCCATTTTTTTCTATTCTGTACTTGCACTCCCTCAATTCATTGCTCGCTTCTTTTACTATCTTCTGCACTGTTCCTTTAACCTCCTCAAAACTCTACCTTCTCAATCTTCATCTTGATAATGTGTTTTGAAAATACCATCACTTGCTTAAAATCTTCAGGTTCAGAGTTCATCTCTACTCCCCCAATTACTAAACAATATGGCTAACAGCAGTGCTTACCTAGCTATTCTTTTGTTGTAATTGTGGACTCTCCTTTAATGAATTTTCTTGTTCTAAACATTAGGATTCTTGCCTGATATACTTCCAACTCGTCACCCTTCCTTATGTAGTGTACCTATAGAGCACTACACAGATACGTCTACTGTCCACTGCAGTTTGAGCTAGACTTCAATTCCATATGTAGCAAACATAGAAACTTTGAAAGGTAGGACAATGTGTATTGTGATTTACAAAGAAAATGCAATTCATTGATGACAGAAACTGTGATTAGACTAGAATTATAAAATGATAACATTTTAACTCTACTGTTAATCAGGGAATTTAAGCAAAAAGAGTGCACCATGTCTTTCAAGGAAACAGCATCTTCCAGAGAACCAATTTCCTCCACTTCTCAGAATAAATTTAAAACTATGTTACTTTTGTCGAGCACTAAAGAAAGCCATTAAAAGGATATTGTGCCTGACCAGAAGAGCATCTGCCTCCAGAAGTGAAAAATGTAAACAAACTGAGCATGCGCGCGCGCACACACACACAGACACACACACACGCACACCCTTTTTTTTCACTTGGGCCTGCTTGCTGAAGCTCTAGTCGCATTGCAGTCTAAAAAGCTTATGCTGTGAAAATATTTACTTTTATATCTTTTTAGAAAATTTGTTTTTGACAAGTATGTGCTTAAATGAGAAATATTATTGCAGGCATTTTGTTTCTTGATTAAAAACTTGGCCAATTGTGTCTCCTGAATGATTTTCTTGGGATACCAGTACATTTGTATGAAAACCAGGATGTCTAGTCAGTCTAGGCTTGAGACCTATGAAATTAAAACCTGCATCCCTTTTTGCAGGAGATGCTTATAATTGGTGGGTCTGCATGACTTGCCATTGCTGGTATCCATGTTTGGTTTGAGCTTAAATTTGTGCTTTATTGGAATTGTTAGAATGTTTCAATCGTTTCTCCATGATAATATCTCGTCTTCATAGAGGCTAAGACGACCCATGGTGACAATGTTCACTGACTGCAGACTTAACTGTCTGTGCAAGACAGCAATGTCACTTATGCTCTGTTAATCAAGTATTGATGCCGCATCTAGTTTTGATATAAACAGAACTGCATGAGCAAGAAATTCTAATATACACAACCTCTGTAGCACATAAGGTTCTTGTCTTTAAAATATTTTAAGGATTGTTGGATTTTAATATTTTATGGATTTTGTACTTTTTAAGTATTTTGCATGAAGCCTGTAGCATTTTTAACACAGAATAAGATGATCTTTGTAGCATATTAAGTTTGGCATCAACTGTTCTCACACAGGAGGAAGGCACCAATTCTACAAAAGTTACAGAGGGCCTTATAACGAGTTAAAGGACGGTCTGATCACCCTTGGTCAGAGATCCCACTTCAGCTCAATGGCTCACTACAGGCTCACAAAGCATCATTGGGATTACCTCTTATTTTTTACATGCTTCTTCCAACGCAGTTCAGTATCATTTCTACCTACTTCTTCCCAAACAAAATGGGCATTCTCCTAATTCAGTCTTATAGTACTGGTGAATTTCCCGCTTGCAGTAAGGCTAAACTTGCATTTGTTCCCACTCTGTTGATCCTGTTTGTCATCCAGCACCGGACACCACAGAGTGGGTGACAAAACTCACCTTTGAGTTCAGTCAGTGAGCACTGTGGCCCTCATGGTCTCCTTCCTCAGAGCCATCATGGCCTGTTGGCTTTTCAAGGAGGTCATTATCTAGTCCATTATCACATGACCAACTCTTCCATTCTCTAGACCAGTGGTGTCAAGGTTAAACACAGTTAAGGGTGCAAGTGGGCTGCTAGTTGTAACAGTGGCCCTGCACTCAGAATAGCGAACCACATGTCAATGTTGGGAGCGTTATCAGCCATCACCTGTCTGTTTACATTGCCTTTATGAAATGTTTCCCCTCAGAATTGCTGAACCAGGAGAGTGATACATAGTATACGTACCTACTACAGGTTGATGTAATAACAGAGCATTGCTTGTTAGTGTGTCAATGTAAATAGAAAACTGCTTGTACGAGGGGCATACTGAAAGTCACGAGCAACCCATTGTAAAAATTTAAATTTCAACAATGTAACGAAACGAATTGCAGGATCGTAATCTACAGACTTTAAGCCACATGTTGACATATTGTGACGTCATTAGCTTCTATCACGTGACTACAGACGGTGTTTGAAAAATGGCTGACATTGATGTTTCGTTTCGACAGTGTGCTATCATTGAATTCCTTGTGAAAGAAGGAAAATCTGCTCCTGAAATTCATCTCAGACTTCAAGGTGCGTATGGAGGTGTCCGCATGGGTGCCATCAGTGTTAGAAGATGGGTGAAACATTTCAAAGATGGAAACACGAGTCTGCAAAATGCGCCTCGTAGCAGGCGTCCTCGAACTGCCTCTACAGAACGCAACAAGGAAAGAGTTGATGAGCTCATTACAGGAGATAGGCATTTCACTGTGAATGAAATTGCTGCGCAACTTGGAATAGGACATAGTGCAGTGCAAGAAATGATCCACAGCTTGGGTTATCGAAAGATCTGTGCCCGTTGGGTCCCCCATTTATTGACTGAAGACCACAAACTTCAGAGAAGAACCATTGCACAAAACCTTCTTCAGAGATTTCATAATGAAGGTGATGAATTTTTGACGTGTATTGTGACTGGAGATGAGAGCTGGTTCCATCACTATGAGCCAGAAACGAAACGTCAGAGTATGGAATGGCACCACTTGAACTCGCCATCGAAGAAGAAGGCGAAGACAGTGCAGTCTTTAGGAAAAGTTATGGGAAGTGTCTTTTGGGATGCACAAGGTTGCATTCTGGTTGACTTTCTTGAACCTGGACAAACCATAAATTCTGCCCGCTACATCAAGATACTTCTGAAGCTCCGTCGGGCTTTGCGTGATAAACGCCCTGGAAAGAGGATCATCCTTCAACAGGATAATGCGCATCCGCATACTGCCCGTGCCACTATGGAGAAGATCAGGGCATTAGGGTGGGATACTCTTCCACATCCTCCCTACAGTCCCGACTTGGCACCCTCCGACTACCATCTTTTCGGTTCTGTGAAGGAGCAGATGCGTGGCCAACGCTACGAGATGCTGGAGGATATTCGGAAAGCAGTGCGTCAGGGTCTGCGGGCAGCTGGAACAGAGTTCTATCACAAGTGCATTTTGAAACTTGTAGAACGATGGGGGAAATGTGTGCAAAATAATGGAGACTATGTCGAAAAGTGAAAGAAAGTCCGTAGATTATGATGATTTGGTTTGGCTTAAAAATAAATATTAACATTGTAAAACAGTGTTGCTCATGACTTTCAGTATGCCCCTCGTATGTTAACATGGTTATTCAAGTTTATTAAACATTAATGAAATGCTGTTACAACTTTGGGATGATTTGGCTCCTTTTACAGATTATTAAAAGTACCCTTAGGTTAGCAGTTCTCAAACTGTAAAGCACAACCAATTAGGCAACTACATACCTCTTAAAGAAGTCAATTTTTTGAGTAATCTGAGGCGTGAAAATGTCAAAATCGAATATTAAAATAAATACATAAAATAATAAAGCATTAATAACAATGCCTTTGATATAAACATGCAGAATATATGAGGTGTATTCCAAAACTACGGTCTGTTTGGTCATAATAAAAAAATCATATATGAGACAAGGTTTTTATTGACAGTAATACGTGACTACATATCTAATTCATTTTTCCAGATAATTGCCATTCACATCTTCACACTTTCTGTAACACTGTACCAGCTTCTTTAGCCTTTTGGCATAGCTGTCTGCTGCCTGGGACCTAAATCAATTGGTAACGCTCATCTTGAGTTCGTCAGTCTGAAATTGTTCACCAAGTTACCGTTTCAAATGCAGGAAGAGGAAATAATTGCTTGGTGCAAGATCAGGACTGTATGGAGATCGTCAAGGTGTTCCCAACAAAACTCTTGAATCTTTTCTTTGGTTTGGGCAGCAGTATGCGAGCGTGCATTGTTGTGCAGGAGGATGATGCCAGATGACTGTTTCCTGTAGCGTTGATTTTGGATCGCATGTCTCAAGTTTGGTGAATGTTACACTACACATCATCTGTAATGGTTGTCCTATGGTCCTTGAAATTGATTAACAGGATGCCCTTTTCATCCCAAAATACAGTAGCCATCATTTTGTGATTCGTGTACAGCTATTGCTTACACTTTTTGGTTTTGGGTGAACCAGAATGGCACCCCTGCATTGTCTGTTATTTCGACTGTATGCTATCCTCGTCTTGTCTCCCATAACTGTGGGAAAACAAACAATCTCCATCTTGTCTATAGCGCTCCAAAAACTGTTGCACTATGCATTTGTTGCTCTTTGTGCTGATTGGTGAGCAGTTTTGGCACCCACCTTGCACAAAGTTTCCAATATTCAAGCTCTTCAGTGACAATCCTGTAAAATGTGGTTCAAGCAACATTTGGGAATTCCATTGCCAGACCACTAATCATCAAATTCCGATCACTTCAAAGTTTTTGGTTCACTTAATCAACGATGTCATCGGTACGAATACTGAGTCTGCCACTCTGCAGTTCATTGTGCACATTTGTGCAGCCATTTCAAAATTCTCGACACCACTGTCAAACTTGTTTGTCACTCATTATATCTGGTCCATACACTCAACGTAACTCTCAATGGATGTCTGCTGCTGACAATCCTTTTGCCAGAAAAAATTGAATCACCCTGTGCACTTCACAACTGGCGGGAGCTACGATTGTCATGGCCATTTTGATCTGCTCTCATTGACAGGCAAGCACCTACTGCGGCAATTACTGTTCCCCAGGAGTTGGTAGACAGTGCTACAGGCATGAAATGTCATTCAAGCCTATTAACTGTGACATATTGTTCACCGGACCTTAGTTTTGGAATATGCATAATACGCTCATATGTAGCATAACAGCTTTCAAATCCTGTTCTCCTTGAAGTGGAGATTCTAGTTTTTTTTTTAAATAAAAATAAATAAGACAATACTGACTTGGATCTTTTGAAGGAAGTGAAATAACGTGCAACATAATTAGTAATGTGGGTTTATGATTTCCTTTAAAATTAAAGGGAAGGTAAAAAGCAGAATAAAACAAAAAATCTGGTGTGTTCCGCTCACATGACATTCTCTAGCTGTTCCACATACAAACTTTGTTTACAAAACATTTTATTTACTTCATGCTAATCAAGATAAACGTTAGCAGAAATTGTCTTATTGCTTGCTTCTTTGTAAGTAGAAGGGAAATAAGGTAATACACTAGGCTAAAGTGACAGTGTCTTTTGAAACCTAATCATTATTTGAAACAGAAGTTCGGTTTGCTTTGCATGGCCAGCAGTAAAACTAGAGAGACGAAACAAAAGGAAGTGTCCTGTTTAAGAAGAGTTAGTGTAGTATAAAGGTGAAACCAGTAACAAGAAATATCTCAAAAGTGCCCAACTCTATAAAAAAAAAGTGTATATGACATAAATAATGTATTTTAACAAGATCTGCATTTTTTGTATTGTAGGTTTTGTCTATCTCTTATGGTTTGTCAGTTAGGCAAAATTCATCCAGAATAAAGGTCTTCAGAGGCTATTCAGAGAAAATTCAAGATATACATTTTTATCTGTGAGGTATATATCTTTAATTAATGGTATTTTAATCAAAATTGTTAGAGCCATTTTTAAGAAAAACAAAATATTCAAATATTTTTCCATGTAAAGGGTAGTTTGGGGGGGGGGGGGTTCTTGAAAATCTTAGTGTCGCATCCTTGGAATATACTACACATAAACACCAAGTTTGGTATTTAACAGTCTTTGAGTAATACTGCGTCCATGCACTTGCGCGCATAACTTTTCTAAAGATTTTTTTTAATTCAGGGTGCCTCAAAACATATTTCAGGTGAAATCGTGACTCGAATTTGTGGGTGAAATGCAATACCTTTTCCAGCTACTATGTACAATGCATATACATATATGCTAGCAAAAGTAAAAAGCAAATGTTTTACAAGGATAACAAGAATATACACAAAAAGAAGAGAAATAAAAGTCCTCTGAAAGCAGTGAAAGCTAAGAATAAAACATTAAAAGTGTATTATTTTACATATCTATTGCTTATTTAGTTACTTTTAAATAGAAATGCTTCTTTAAAAGTTCCACTGAGTTAAAGAGTGAAAAAGCCTATTTTTTGGTATATTTATTATACGAAGTGCCATAAAAGACAAAGTGCACAGTTCATTTATATGTATTTATTTGTGAACTATATGGATGAAACAATAATAAAATAATTTAATAACCCTCGTAACAATTTAATTTAGATAATTCAAAGACTTGTACTTATTAAAATTAAAATATTGTGTATTGCTTTGGTTATAAAAGCATACTCATGTAATCACTTATTATGCTTGCTATTTGATCTCTTTTTTCGCGTCCCCTTTCCCTAATATACCTGCTTCCTGTCCATCATTACCATCATAATCAACCTCATGTTCATTATCAACATAACCCAGTCTTCCTGCTGTTACTCCTCTCCACAGTCTTGGACCTCAAGAATCTTGTAATCATATACCTGGAAATGTTTTATCTATATTGTATGATTCTGCATAATAAACGAAAGTGGTCTGTAGGAAACTATACTTTTTATTGAATTATTTGAAAACACCAGTTTTTGGGCCAAAATATCTTTGTATTATAACACGAGATACCTACATATATGCTGTCAAAAACTCCATCTTTAAGAAATAACCATTATGATTATTATTATGATGATGTTGATGATGATTATTATTATTATTATTATTATTATTATTATTGCTGCTGCATATTTCTGCAGACATTGGTATTTTGCTACTGAATAGAACCATACCATTTTACATCACTTGTAAACAACGCTTTTTCTGGAAATGATTTCGTCTACATGAAATTTTTTTATTATATGAGTACAATCCAAAGCTCCAGTTGCATCAGGGAATGTATCACACTGTTGTCTTATATCTTTAGTTATTTAAAATGCAGTAGCTTTTGCCAGAATTTTTTTTTTTTTTTTTTTGAATGTACTTTAACCTGGTTGGTCATATCGGACGATGAATGAAATTGGTGAAATGATGCTCAAATGATCACTGGTTCCATGGAGCTTAAAGTTACTCAACATTCGTCTTCTCAGGATAAGGGGAAAACCCTGAAAAAAAACCTTACCCATGCAACTCGCCCTAAGTGAGATTCAAACTCGCAAACTTTTGAATGTGAAGCAGACACGCTACCACCACACTACCCAGGCAGGCTCAATTTGATCTTATCGATCCCTCATATCCATGTTTTTTTGGTAGTGTTTTACGCCGGCTTTTACTGCTCTGACACCGCAGGCGATGACACTGGTGATACATGAAGATGGAGCCCTGGTGGAATGAGATGGCGGGGGAAACCGGAACCTAAAGAAAACCCGCCCCTGTGCCGCTTTGTCCACCACAAATCTCACATGCGGTCGCTTGGGATCGAACCCGGGCCATCTAGGTGAGAGGTGAATGGTCTGACCACTCGGCCACTGTGTGGCCTCATACCCTTGTGTGGTTGCAGCAGACCAGTTTTCCAAAAAGTTTTGGATACTGAATTCTGAGAGGCATCTGTATCTTCTGTGATGCCGCACTGAAATCCAGGGTCAAATGGTCACTATCTGGCTTCTCACCCAAAGGTCCCAGGTTCATTTTTCAGATGGGGCAGGGAATTCTTTTTTAACTAGAATCATCTTCTGTCTCCAAAGAGTCTCTAACTGTGCTTGTGTGTGTGTGTGTGTGTGTGTGTTTGTGTTTAATAATATAAAACTGAAAAAATGATGTTAAGGAACCTCACAATTGAGTGAGAAATCACCAGCAGCTGTTTCTAAAGATATGACCACAGAAGTTAAAGGGGGCTATAATAATGGAAAAATAAAGACAATAATATTATAGTCTTTACTCCTTTGCATAAAGCTCCACCTCTTGTTCTTTTCGTTTCGGGAAGAAAATGTTGTGCAAGCCACTGCCCATTTTGTTTTAATCTTGAAGTTCGTTGTAACGTAATTCTTCAGAATCCCACCTGGTTTATTAAATCTAAAAACACCAAAACTGATAACAAATATGCCTATAATTTGTTGCAAGGAGCTGCATCTCGCGTGTTGAGACACCTTCTGAGGTGATTTATCAAATCACGAGATACATCTTATAAAAGTAAGACGCAGCTACTTTTTATTCATTCCAAAACCTGAGCCATGCCTCATTACGTAAGCGCGTGAGAAATTGGTGGTAATCAAGGTCACCTCTATCTTGTATTGTCAAGTTTTATTCATACCACCCATATTACTAGAATAATGCTGCTTCCTTTTCCTCATTAGCAGCAGAAATGAGGCCTGAGCCATGTCATCAATGAGATGTCCTGGTTAGGATGAACTTGGCAGTGTTACTACCAACTTTTATCACAGTGCAAACCCTCAACAGGGATTGCATTGTGGAGAACCTTGGACTGTTTAGTACTAGTACCAGGGTTCTGCCTATTGAGCCTTGGAAGAGAACCTTGCTCCCCACTCCCAAGCTCTGGGAACCAGACTATGAAGCTTTTATAGTTTGGAAAATCATACACTATTTGAGCCAAGGGCCTTCCCATTCCTTCATTACTATTTTCTCAGCCATATCTAGGTAATCTTAGCATGGCAGACTTGGCTACCTTTGCCAAGTAGCAAATCTCAGAACATCCCCATCCAATTGGGGAGCCTGTCCTTAAGCCCATCAATGGCTGTAGTTTCCCTCTTCCTGTGTCAGCACAAACTGGGAGAAGCTCTCGTCAATGATAGGTACCTTAATCCCAGTATGTTTGGTCTTAGCATAGCTGAGGGGTTGATGTGGTCTCACTGTTTTGGACTCCATTTTGTCTTTGGGTGGATTATCAACCTGATTGTTTTTAGATCCCATATGGGGCTCAGGGGATCCCCCTTAACAAGGAAACTATCTCCCTCCCCCTCTGCTCTGAATCAATTACCTATACCCCTCCCCCTTTTTGACATCACACTAATTCTTTGTCTTCAGGTTTAGAGAACTAACCTTCTTGCCAGAGTCACAAATTATGTGTGGTGGTAGTGCCTATTTGTACACACATCTGGAAGATGTCATCCCCATCTCCATTGGAGCACTCTGGATAGTCACTTGGTTTTTGGAGGCCATATCACTTCCAATTTTGCACCTGTTCCATTGGAGTCCCCAATGAAGCTCTCCAAATTAAAATGTTTAGAACTGTATATGTTGTTCCCATGAGTAGCTAGGGATTACTTTGGTCTGTCCAGGCAGTATCAGGTAATACCTGAGAGGTCAGGTATCCCAAAGGCTCCATAATGGCACATTTCCCATGTGCCATGTTACTCTTCTGTATAGGTTGCTTAACACCTTGAGATTGGGGAGTTGGTTTGCAGGTATGTTGGTAGACAGTTGACACCACAAAACAGTTCTTGCAACCCACCACCTTGGAACGCATCTGGTACCCACCCAACATCTAGCTTTATGGGCTTACATGCTGAATGGTCACACCTTTTTTGTAGAAGATCTGAGTTGAACTTGTATCTTGCTATCTAGGTATGAAGAGATTGTCTAAGGTGCCCCTAATTCCATATGGATTTAGTACTTTAGGCTTTTGTAAGATCTATTCATTGTTTTCTATTTTCAGACACTTCATCTATAAAGTACAAATTGCTGTTTTTGTTACAAACCCTTTAGTAAAGTGATATAAAAAAAAAAAAAAGTATATTATTATGTGTTATAGATTACAAATTGCTGTTATTGTTAAAAAAAATCTTTTCTAAACTCATGTTTAAAAGTATGGTAAAATATATTTTGCATTGTATTCTGCATATCAACTTATTTAAATAATCATCTTACAATACCAAGTTTTATAACAATACCCAGTTTTAGTGTATCTGAAAAAATCTTTTTTTATACGAAACTATTAATTCATTTGCATTTAAATGTTTGGACTAATTTCAAAACAGCCACTTCTAATCTTATTTCACAGCACAGGAATTAGTTTAAGAAATTCTGTAGTTGGTCTGATTAGAATAAATAAGGTGCATCAGTTATAGAAAACGGCCATCTTTTATAAGAGGATATATACAGAACACTTACTGTATCCCATCAAACATTTAAATCTGAATACTTGGTTAATGTACAGAAAATATCTCTCTCTCTCCCTCCCTCTCTCTGTTTTTTTTTTTTTTTTTTTTTTTTTTTTTTTCCCCTTGTAATGTGATGTTCAAAGATGTTATATTCTTAATTTAAATATGTTTTTCAGGCAGAAAATTCCTCTGTATTTTATTTGGTTTTTGTGATCACAGTTACAGGTCAGCAAGTTTGCTCCTCAGTTTTGTGGATATCAACAGCATGATTCTCAAGAGTTATTGACCTTTCTCTTGGATGGCTTACATGAAGACTTAAACAGAATAAAGAAAAAGCCCTACATTGAACTTCGTGATGCTGAAGGGCGTCCAGATAAGGTATGTACTTGCATAGCAAGACTAAATTTGATACTAATAATATTATTTCAAACATTTCTGCAGTAAAGTTAGTTATGGAGGGAGATATGGTATGACAGTATGAATATTTATTGCACAAGTAGTGATTCTCTCTGGGTTAGCTTTTAATAATTCCCATAACAGAACAAAATCTTGACATCCTTAATATTTGAGTACTCATATTCCTATTGAAAGGGAGAAAATCATTTGCTAAACCCTAAAAGTATAACATATTTTGTTCTAATTGGCATTCTACATTGTCCTGCATTGAAAGTGCAACAGAGCTGGGGATTTTCCACTATTGCAAACTAACTGCTATCTCCCAAGGCTTATTTTTCTGATCATAGTGAGTAGCTAATATTGTGAAGATCTGGCTCATGAAGTTCAAATTATAATCTTGTGAATAGTTTTTATATAAACAAAGAGTGGTTGAGAGAGAGGGAGGGCATCCTTGAGAGCAAAATTTTAATTTTTGACATATTTTCTATGAGGCTGTTGAGAGAGCGAGAGGGGAGGGGGTTCAAATGCCTGCAAACAGAGGATTGATATTATGAACACCATGTAAGGTCAGACAAGTTATGTGGTGCCACAACTGGGCAATCCAGTTACTAGTGAAGGGAAGCTCCAGTAGCATAGTGAAGGTTTTGGAACAAATCTCATTGCTAATAGAAGACTATATATACTCTACACAATAATGTGCATTTCATATATTATCCATATATTTGACAGTGTTCAATTTTTGCTTTGATTCTAAGAAATGGAGTATTAAAAACCTAATGGTGATAGTACTTTTAAGTATTTTAATTCACATCATGAATCATAAAAATGAATATTTTATAAAATTAAATACTAATTTAAAAAAAAAAAGGAATTTTCAATTTCTATCATTAATTTCTTCAATACAAGGAATTCAGAGAAAAGAGCCTACCTTTGTGTGGTTGGCCCTATTATGTGCCATACTTAATATGTTTGGAGTATAATCTATTTATCATTCATTTTAAATAAAGGTATCTTTGTGAATGCTGTATAGTTTGCCTTTAATTGCCACTTCATTTTTATTTCAGGAGGTGGCAAAGGAAGCCTGGGAAAACTATAGGAAAAGAAATGATTCTGTTATTGTGGACTTCTTCCATGGACTTTTGAAATCCACAGTTGTTTGCCCTGAATGTGATAAAGTGTCTGTGACATTTGATCCATTCTGTTACCTATCTCTACCATTGCCCACTAAAAGGGAGAGACATATGGAGGTAATTAAAATGTTAGCCTATTACCACATTTTAAGGATTTTAATATCACAATTATATTTTAGCTGTTTTATTGTATGTTGAAGATTATTAGAATTTTAATTTGAGAAATGACATTCGTTCTTACTATACCAGACAAAGAAATTGTATAAATAATGGCAAAGTTAGATTAAGTAAATCACAAAAACGTCTTAGGTATTCTGGTATAAAATATTTTAACAAATTACCATCACCTGCTATAACTGTTATTAATGCAAGATTTAAATCAGCCTTACAGTCTTGGCAAAAAAAGAAAGCATTTAATAGCATAGAAGAAATAGTAAGCATTAACTTTGTTGATTTGATATATTAAGTGTGTTCGTTACAGTGAAACAAATTTGTGAATTTTTGCATTTTATTGTATGGTGTTACTGTGCTTTGTTTTGTAATATGTTTATTATGTACTTTTAATGATGAGACCATAAGTATCTATGATCAATAACCTATTTTAATGGAGTATTTTTATTTGTAAAATTTTGTAATTGACAAGATCTAATGCCAAAAGGTGGCTTAATGATCAATAAAGGAAACTATTTAAAAAAAAAAACTATAAAAAAGATTAAAACAGTAGTCGGTAGTATTTGCTCTTTAAATGTGAAACATTGTATTTTATGCTTTTGTAATATAAAGTAGCTTATTTTACAAAAAATTCTCACAGAATACTTTCAAACTCTGTTCAAATGCCCATAAAACTAAGAAATTATAGTGCAAGAAGGATCAGCCGTATGGTACTATATAAGTTATTTTTATTACTTCTTTATTTATTTATTACAGCATTGAGTTCAACAATTGATGGCTAGCACTTGTGGCCCTGGCCATTATGCAGGTATGCCACCATTCTCCAGTTAAAATGTACACCTGCTATATTATATATTATTGGTAGGATAGTAAAAGTGACATTTTGAGGATTTTCTTTCGTGGGGGGGGGGGCAGTTTAAGGAGCGTGGGGACCTTTTTCTACAATAGTAAAATCCCAAGATCTTAGTTTGTAGTCATTTTCAGAAAATAATACATGTTAGATGTAAAACTTCTCAGGCATATAAGAAGATGCTGTTATACACATTGCTATTTATTGCTAGCTTAGTGGCATTTATGTTCAAAGATAGTGGTTATTTCAGTGGCAAAGGCTTCACTTTCAGAAGTAGAAATCAATTCCTGCTTCTTTGACAGAATAATTGAATGTTCTGAATAGTCCTTATTTTCAATGATAGGTAAGGTCCAGTATTAAAATTGAATACTAAATTTTTAATAATCATGTATAATTTACCATTACAGTATACAAAGTTCATAAACCTTGTAAATGGTGCAGCAAATCATTGGAGTGTCAGGATATGCCACTAGGTGTATATCTAACCTTAAAAAGTGTCTTGATACTAATCAAACCTGTTCAGGATAGAACTGACATGATTCTAACCCCCTTCCCCCCTTTTTGGCAAGGTTTCATATAATTCAGATATTTCATATTAGCTTTTTCCCTATGCATAGCTTTAAGATTCATCACAAACACTATCCTAATAGTTTCAATATCATGCATTTTGTTAAAATACATGATTAAATACATATATGGTTTTATATATGCTGGATAATCCTCTACATGTTATTTATATATACATGGCACTATGGAATTCAACTGACAAATTTTTAGGATTTCAGAGGAATGGTTTAGGACCACTCCGAGATAGGACACCTATGATTTGTAATGATAAACTTTGTGGTTATGTAAGGTTTAGCATTGGAATATTTTTACTGATAATGTACATGCATAATGACTGAATACATATGCATTGCTGCTTTCCATTCAAAAGTAGTTATCTTCTGCCCCCAAGCATGAAAATAGCTACCAGTGTGTTATTTTCAAAGTTATGAGCTTTGCATTCTGAAGAAACTTCTCCGTCATCAAGGGCCAGTGCACCTCTGAGCTCCAGTTTCACATTGTGCAAAACTGTTGGAGTTAGAGAGTGGCATTTTTGTATTGGAATTGACCAGTCATAAGTGAGCTCAGCTCCCAGTATGATTGTCCTGTAGGCCTGGATTTAAACCTCGCTCAAAGTCTTAAACTCTTTTTGTCCATGCACATGAATGGCATAGGTTTGGAGTGAACCCAGTTTTCATTCTTAGTCTCTCTCGTAAACTTTGTGTGATTTTATGGAAGTACTTACATGCTATGTTTTAACTTATTGCATGCGAAAAAGGAAAAATTTTTCCATTCTTCCTGTGCATGCTTTGTAATATGGTTAGCCGGTATTGGGTGTGTGGATGTGAAAGTATACTTTAAATATACTTTCAGACTAATGGCATATGTGTTTCACTACTTCTGTTACTCAAAGTAGATTACTTATCTGCAGTGGTACAGTCAGTAGCATATTCCACTTTGGATTACATGGTGCAGGGTCCAATTCAAGCTGTCAATTTTTTTCCCCCAAATCAGGTGAATGGTATAAGTTTGGGTTGAATCCAATTTTCATTTATGGTATTTTTCTAAAAACAAAGTAAATTTTATGGGGATGTTCTCATGGTGAACATGTACTATCTTTCACAAAAGTAAAGACCCACCATGCGATGGTTCACCTAATTCTCAGGTGTTCTTGCAAAGGTGGTATAAGAAGAAAATTTGCCATATGCTTCCCTTCCCTTTGTATTCAAGTGGGCGTGGCAGCCATCCACTCACCTCTACAGCTTTGGAAACCAATATCTCAGCAACCTGTTAGCTACTCTTCATCTCTCTTGTATCTTTTATGTACATGCACATTTTCTTGTGATTAATGAGTTTATTTCTGTGTAATGTTCCTTCATATTTCCTCTTGTTCTTGTCCCGAGGTGAACAAGAACACAACTTTAATGTTGTCTTTTCTTTCTCTGGTATCACCCTTTATTGTACCCTAAACAAAGCTTATAGTGTTCATTGTGCTAATTATTTCCTCTGTTAAATTTAACAGCATTAGTCAGCACATGAAATTGGTTGTATTTAGTGTTGCATGATACATCAATCAAAATACAAATAAAAAATGAGTAATCCTGTTGCAATTTGAACCTCTCAGGTATCACCCATGTACATGACACTATGATCTGTAATTTTACCACTTATGTGGTGACCACACATTCTCTTTTTTCCAGACATGTCTTCTATTCTGGTATAAAAAATGATTCCAGGCAGATTTTTTAAAATTTCGGCAAATGTTATCTGTTTTTTGCAGCTGGGCATACAATTTCAATTTAAATTGCATGAACATGATCTTCCACTCTGGCAATCAAGACAGTGATATCAATGAAACACAAGCCGAAGCAAAGACTGTATACTCAGAATAACAATAGTCTTAGGTCATATGAACTCAAACTAATGTATTCATTATGATGGTGCTATTATTTTGTGCTTCCTGTACAGCTAACTTCCATGTTTATTATTATGTTTTGCTTCCTTCCTGTTTGGCTAGATTCATCTTTTGCATTCTTTTTATATTTTTAGTGTGAAATCATAGCGGTGTATATCTTTGTTGTGAAAATGCCTAAATATAAATGTGTGTACAACAATGAACTGAAAAGTAAATACCTGTCATTTAAGAAATGAAGAAACTTGCATATCAATTACAATATGGGTAAGGCTGCAAAAGTAATATGTTAATGCTTAAGAAAGAAGCAGAGAATGCCAATGCGTGTCTTCGACCTGAGTTTCAACATACCCGTTAGCATAATTTTTTTGACGAGTTAAGTTAAAGCCAGGTTAGCTCATGCAATGTTGTGCAAGTGCTTCTGTTAAAAATTCTAAAAAAAATGGTTTTAAATTTTTTCTCGGGAGCTTTGGAACTAAATCTGCCAAACATTCTAGTAATGTTCGGAATGCAGGTTCTTCTTCAAAACTTTACTTTATTTTCATCAACAAAAACTGAAATAAGTGGTGCGTGCTGCTGTGTAGTTGAAGGAACATTAGCCTTTTATACTATTCAACATCATTGCAGTTTTCGATCCATGGATTGAACCAGCAAATTACAGAGAGTGCGGTTTAAAAAGTCTAATATTGCTAAATAAACTTCATGTGCATGTACCAAGTGTGAAGCCATAATTAACTCTGTTCTTTCCTCGCATTCATTGGACTTGACAATAGAGGTGTTAAAAGGAATCTCTGTTTTGGCTTGCTGCAGATGCAAGTAACCATGGTTCTCTCAAAATATTTCCAATCCTTATACAATATTTTGATGTAAAAATGGTGGTATAAATACAAAAGTTATTGAGTTAAAAGATGCTCTTAATGAAAGGGCAGGAAGAATAACTGTGTATATAATGGATACAGTTAAGACATTTTGAATAGGAACAAAAGTGTGTTGCTTTTGCTGGGGATAACACAAACACAAATTTTGCGCCAGAACTTCAGGAAACTTCAGGCATGTACAGAACAGTTTAAGTAAAAAATTAATTAGAATGGGTTGTGCAACACATGTTCTATGTAACTGTGTTCAACATGGCCTTGATTTTTGCCTTTCAGCTGATATAGAATCGATTACATTAAAAATATTTACTTTTTTTTCTATTTATACAATGCATACTGAAGAGCTGAAATGTTTTTGTGAGTGTTGGAATAGCATTCAGTAGTTGCTTTCTCATTCAAGGATGTGATGGACATCATTATTTCCATGTGTGAGTAGGAAAATAGAAATGTACCCTGCACTCAGGTCTTATTTCTGTCTCAAAATTCAGTTCCATTAAAAATGGGGTGGTTTTTTGAAGATGAACTGAGTGAGGTGAGATTGCACTTTGTCCGGTCCGGTATGTCAGTGTTTCAGAAAAATATTACTGATCTTGAAATGGAAAAAAAATTCTGTTACAGATACTCTTTCTATTTTGGAGTGCATATTACAAACACGGAGCTTCAAATCACTTAAAGTAAAAACATACATATTAAAAGAAAAAAAGGGTAGCAGCATACATTGTATAATGTGACAGGTGTGAGAATGAAATTAACCCTGTGTGTGTTTCTTGTATTCAATATCTTGAAAAATGGATGGTCTAATATAATGAGATGTGCATGTTTAAGGCAAAAGACTTCCATCATCGGAGAATGTGGAGGCCCTATAGTGTATCTTCATGAAAAAGTAGATGTTATAATTGTTGATGTGAAATGCTTTTACCAGCATTAAAATTTTATAGTATTCTTAAGTCTACTAAACAGAACAAAATCCTGTCTAATGAGGTTTGGTGCAGTTATTTCAATAACTCCCCTATGAATGAAGGTCACTCTGAACTATAGAAAATAGCATATTTATTTATTCCTAGCCACAATTCAAACGTGGAAAGGTTATTTCCTTTGAGTAATGTTCAGTGGACCAAAGAGAGGAATTTAAACATACACAGTATAGTCAATAATAGTTGTCCATCAAAATTTCAAACATACAACTTGTCAAGCAATAAAAATTTGTTGAAAAAAATAGGTTCAGCAATAAAGTGTTCCTGGTATGCTAAGAAAGATGAAGAAAATGAAAATGGTAATGATGGAGCATGTGAACCTGAAAGTTGTGGCAATAATTTTGTGTGCTAGATTATAACTTTTTAAGTGAAATAAAGCAAGTACTCCTATTTTCTTTCTAAATTATTGTAATGATGCTTTCTTAAATCTTAATGTGTATCATATTATGCGTTGGTATGTAAATCTCACATATCCTTTGTACAGACCTCGAACAATTCCTAATTATGATTTGGTTGTCAGTGTTGAAAGTGTCCTCTTTTTCTGCCCATGAGATATGGTCACCTAAACCACTTGCCCATTGCTTTGCATGGCAATGTTTACCTGCAGTTAGCAGCAACTCAGAAGTTTTATCAGTGGCATACTGGCTGATTGATTTTGATCTATATATTGCAACCAACTGTGACCTTAAAGACTATAAGTGTCCTATATCAAAATGTTCACCTAATGCTCCTGTGCAATCCTTGAAGGCTTGTCATGAATTCTGTAACATCCTCTGTGCATGTGCATGCACGTGGGTGTGTGTGTGTGTGGGGGGGGGTATTTGAGTCTTTCTGTATACCCTTGGATATTTCCATTTTGCCACATGTAAAGTGTAGCATTAATAGTTTCACATTACATTTTTGTTTTCCTTAGTTCAATCATTTTTACTTTATCCCAGTTTTACCCAGCTTACTTAATCACAAAACATGCAACTTTTCTTATAATACACCATTCCAGACAACACTAACAGAATAACAGACATTAGCAACTTCAATGCCTTTCTTTCGCCATTGACAAACCAAACAATTTTTAAGGCATTGCATTACTGTCAGGTAGGCAAAATTTTTGCAGGTATTATGGCAAGTAGGATACAAACATGGGTCAAAGAATATAATGATTGATCTAGAGAAAGCTTATGACCAGCCTGAGCTAGAGTTGTTATGGCAAAAATGATTGAGTAAAGGAGTGACTAAGCAAATGGTAAACATCTTTAGAGGACTATATAATGAGAATACCTTTTGTATAAGGGTATTGGAAAGGATTATAACAAGAAAAAGGACTAAGCCAAGGATGTATGTTTAGTCTAGTCCTATGTAATTTATATTATTGGATGGGGGGACAACAATTTTGTGCCAGTAATTTATAATATCCAGATGCCTGGATTACTTTTTGTCAATTTACTGTAATTACCTGGGCCTGGATTTGTATGTAAAAACATGTTTTTTCCCCCTGAGAAGTACATTCCTAAAACAAAGTTTATCCTGATCGGGAGTCTAGAACTATAAATTCAAAATCTTATTTTACTTAAAAATACATATTTTACAAAAAAAAGTATGTAAATAAATATTTCTGAAATGTTTGTAATAAATCCAATTTAGTATAGTTTTCTCTAATTTTAGTGAAATGTTTCTTCCTTTTTTTTTACTAATAAATGCATATTTCAATAATTTTTCCACAATGAAGAAAGAAATGATGCAAGAACTGCATTAGCGCGTAACTGCTGCAACATCTGCTTCAGAGAAAATGCATTATTATCATCTCAAAACACTCCCCACCCACCTGCATAAGTTTATCCTTCACACAGTAAAAGGAGCAGGGAACAACAGTGATAAATTCTGTGAATCCCCGGTGTGCAATCATAAGTTCCTCATTGCATATTTATTTCTTCAGTAGGATTCCAGTTTAAGTAGTGAACATTTGTGATCTCAGGCCTGTGAATTATTTTAGACATGCCGAAAGTGAAAGCATGAATATTTACAGAAGTACGTATTGGAGTTTAAAAATATTTTTACCACTAATGGTAGGGTATTATTTTGCCAAACTTGTGCAAAATGTGTAAGTGCAGATCAACGATCACAGATAATACATTTGTCTGGAAATAAACATATCACAGCTTCTTTCCATGTTTAATTGCAGCAAGTTGTTATAGGAGAACCTTATCCACCCTCATCTAACATTGAAACAAATTCACAGTATTGTTCATAATTATGTGAAGCAATTGTTTCAGCCAATATACCCCTTTATAATGTAAACAGTCCCGAATTCAAAACGTTTCTTACAAGATATACCAATATAAGACTCCTGATAAATCAACTCTTTGGAAAAATTATCTCACATTTAAAACACATTAGGTCAGTATGTGAAAATAAGATGATCTGGATGAGCATTGATGAAACTATTGATTCTGTATGCATTAGAAAAGTGGGAAATATTTTAGTGGGTGTTGGGAAATGATGAAAAAATGTCCAAATAATACTTCTTGCTAGCTTCTAAACAATTGGCAGTTACAAATCACATATCAATTGCTAGGTTGTCCAATGAAGCTTTGTAGATCTTATAGCCAAGTGGTGTGAAGTATGACAAATACTTAGTTTTTCATAACCAATGGTGCGCCATATATGAAGAAGCCCGGTGAAGCTCTTGTTGTATGTTATCCTAAAATGATTCATGTGACGTATCGTATGTGCTTTACACAGACTGTGTGACAAAATCCAAACACTTCATCCAGAAGTGGACAAGTTAATGTCAAACAGGATTTATCTATTTATTTATTTTTTTTTCTTTTTCTTTTTTTGTTTGTAATATCACCAATTAGGGTTGATCTTTTCAAAGAAAGAAATCCTGATCTCGCATGGCCTCCTAAACCCATAACCATGTGTTGAGGCACTTGGCTAAGGGCAGTAACATATTATGCAGACAATTTTGAAGCATTTGTAGCTACAGTAAGTGAACTGGATCCAGACAATGCTTCTTCAATTGATGTTAAAAAATTAGCAAAAAATTTAAAATGTGGCCTGGTTTTCATATCCGCCAATTTTGGATTTTTGATTCATTCTATAACGAAAATAGAGACATCGGGGGGATTTATTGAGTATTGCAATTAAATAAATAGAGTTCTTTGATAGACAATTGGATGCTCTTTCCAATTCGAAAGCCAGAGTCTTAAAGAAAAAATTTAAGCATTTGTTTGACAAAAATACAGGCTACAAAGGCCATAGCAAAGTAGCTCTAGTTTTGGAAGGCCAAGGAACAAATGAAGTTGATGGTGTGGATGTTAGTGATATGCCGCATTTCAAACATGTGAGGTTAACATTGTGCGACATAGAAAAATTGCTTTTTCAATATAAGGCATTATTTCCTAACAACAGGCATGAATTTCGGAAAATTTGGAGAAGATGTTAGTCATTCACTGCAATTCCAATCAGTGTTCCACATCTGATGAATAGGAGCAGTTGGCGAGTTAACTTTTTTAATGTTATGTTAGGTGTTTCTTGAATTCAAAAAAGTTTTTATTACATATTTTTAAATTTTTACCAAATGTTTTTTAAATTTTTGTTACATAAAAGATAAATATTTTAAAGTTTCTTAGCACATAAAAATCCGAGTCCTAGTAATTACATTTAATGGTTAGAAAAACAGTCATTGCAACAAATAGACATTTATTGTGAAGAATGGAGACTAAAAGTTAACCATGATAAGATACATCATAGTCTATAGGAAAGGGGGATATTGAGTGAATATAAAAAATAGAAGAATGAAAATAAAGAGTATAGGGTAGTGAGAGAATGCAATTATCTAGGAGGTAAGATAGGAAAACAAAAGAAATTGGCACTAGCTAAAGGAAAAGAAAAAGGAACATTATCAGACATCAGGAGCTGCAGATACAGAGTACACAATATAAATATTAAATGGTTAGAAAAAGTATATAATAAGGTGGTTTAGTCAAAATTGACATATGGGATAAAAGTACGGGGATTAGAAGAATGGGAAGTCATAAATGAGGTACACATGATATTCTGTAGAGAAATGCTTGGGTTACCAAATGCAACTTTTAGATAGGTAGCACAAATAGAGTTGGGCATGTGGCAAGTATAGGAAAGATAATGGCAAGTGCACTGAAATTTTGGTATAGAATCTTGAACTTAGTGTAAAGAAATTTGTTAAAACAATGTTTAGCATATCAAGAGAAAAGAGCAATGGATGAGTAACTTGTCTTAGAAATAACTTGGAAGTAATGGGCAAGGGGAGAAATGGAGAAGAAGAGAAAACAATGTAAATAATTACTGGAAATCAGCAAGAAAGAATATTTAGTGAGCTGGCTGAAAAAGGATCTTTAGTCTTCTCTATAAAAGGTTCATGGGGAAGGGAAAAATACATAGACATGACAAAGAAAGAGGAGCAAGAAAGCATTGCATGGGTGAGAATAGGACTATGGAGGCTAAAAGCTCTAAGGATAGGTATCCTACAAAACCAAGGTTCTATATGTGGTGGAAATGATGATTTGGAATGCAATATTTAAATGAAAAGGAACATTAATTTGGAGAAAAGAATACTTCAATAAGAAATTATTTAGGTTAGAAAGAAATGTGGCTGTAACTGAAATGTTCCATAAAGATTATAAGAAAGTAGGACAATATTTTAACAAAGTGAAAAACAAATGGAAATGGACAGTAAATGGAGTTAAAGAACAAATTTCAAACTTAGACAACAAACTAGGCATTATTTAAAAGGATTGTTGTAAAACATGAGTATGACTGGTAAAGAGCCAGTAGTGAACGCCAGTCATATTCACTTGTATATAGCTTACCAGAAATAAATTAATAAGTAAAATATGCTAGCATTTAGTGAAATTTCCTCAAAAATGTACTCAGGATGCTGAAGGAAAAATTAAAATGCATATTCAGGAAGCAAATGATGTGTAAAATACAAATTGCATAGATAAGACAAGTGATTTTGGGTTTAGTTCTCCAGAATAAGCCTTATTTATACAAGATGATGGCATTGAAAGTGGAGGCATAAAGCAGCTATAAAATGCTTTAATGATGTTTAATAAGAAAAGAAGGAAAAGAATTGATTTTAAGTTGCACACTTAATGTATACTTGAAATGTAAAAAATGTTAATATCACTTCACTGAAATTAATAAAAACAGTTTGCTTTACAATGCATTTAAAAATCACAGCAATATTCTTAAGATAAAATGGGAAAATAGCATATGCTCTATTTCTTTGAAAACTGGAAATAATATTTGGCTTTGAGCCATGCGACACATTTATATAACTGCACACTTTTTTGTTTTTACACAGAGAGGGAGGGAGAGAGACAGAGAGAGAGAAAAAAAAAATTGCAATCTGAAGATCCTATTACGAGCTAAGACTCAAAAGCCCAAACTCTAGGATGTAGATTATGTCAACATTTACATTTATTCATACTTATTAATACATTTATTTACAAATAATAACCCTGATGATGAATTTTCAGGGGTGTCATTTTTGCATAATTTTCAATTACATGTCTGTTTCCAAAAGTCCACCTGTACACTTGCATTCTTAGAATATTCATATTTATTATATTTACAATGTTACATTATTACCAGTATTTTTTGATTGAATGAAATCCTCCTCTGTATAGAAGGTGTGAGTAATAAGGTTTCTTTTTAATTCTGATCTAAACTTGTTTTTGTTCATTTGCAATTCTTTTACAGAAGAGGGAAGTGAATTAAACAAAACTATTCCTTTATAGTAAACCCCTTTTTGGAATAACTGCAAATTATTTCTTGGTCTAAGTAAGTCCTGCCTATGACTGGTTTCTTTGTTATGAAAATCTGTATTTTTTGTAAACTTTCTGGGTTATTTATTACAAATGACAATATGGCTAGAATGTATTCACAGGCTAATGGTAAAATTCCAAACATTTTGAAGAGTGGCTTGCAGTGAGTTGATCATCTTTCCCCTGCCATTATTCTTATTTTTTTAGCATTTATTGAATTTCCCCAAAATATTATTCCATGGGTCATCATTGAATGAAAATGTGCATAATAAGCTGTTTTTACTATGCTCTTATTTATAATCTGAATTAAGGATCGAATTGCAAAACATTCAGAGCTCAGTTTGGGTAAGATATAATCAATATAGCATTTCCAATTCATGTTACGCTCAATCATAAGACCTAGGAATTTTGTATTACAGGCTTCTGCAATCTGATTATTTTCATATTCTATCCTTAGGTCTGCCATGTTTTTATACTTTGTTCAAAAATTAATGTAGTTAGTTTTTTCAAAGTTTCTGTGGATTTTATTACTTTCAAACTAATCATTTAGTGTTCTGAAAATTTTATTGGGTGAATTTGGAAACTGACTGACATTGTGTTCTTTAATTATAATACTTGTATCATCTGCAAAAAGAACTGGATAGGCATTGTTTATTACTGCAGGTAGATCATTTATATAAACTAAAAATAATAAGGGACCCAGAATAGATCCTTGTGGGAGACCATGCTTTATTTCACACCATTCAGAATATACATTGCTGTTATTTGAAGTATTTATTATAACTTTTTGATAAGTAAGATGTAATCCATTGATACCCTTTGCCCCTAATTCCATAGTGAAATGATTTTGATAGAAGTATTTCATGATTAACGCAGTCAAATGCCTTTGATATATCACAGAATATTCCTAGTGTGTTAAGCTTGCCATCCAATGACTTGAGAACTTCATTTGTTAAATTGAAGATGGCATCACTAGTTGATATGCTCTTCCTGAATCGAAACTGCTCTTTTGCTAAAATATTATATTTATCTAGATGGTGATGAATTCTTTTAAACATAATTTTCTCAAAGATTTTCGAAAAAACTGTAAGTAAAGATACTGGTCTATAGTTTGACATTTCTGATATTTGCCCTTTGTTGTATAATGGCTTAACGACTGAATATTTTAATGTGACTGAAAATGTTCCTGTTAACATGGATATGTTACATATATGACTTAAAGGTTTGCAAATAATGTCAGCACATATCTTTAGTGTTTTCGTGCTTATTTCATCGTATCCTGATGAATTCTTGCTTTTCAGGGATTGTATTACTTTTTTTATTTTGGTTGCACTTGTGGGTACTATCTCTAAGGATGTAAAATTTTCCATACAGGATTCCCGAAGGTACGAATTTGGATCTCTCTTAGGCTGTTTCTTTGTCAGTAAATTTTCTGCCACCTGACTGAAATATTTATTAAATGTATTTGCTGTCTGCTGGGGATCCGTTATGGTCACTTGGTTTGCTTTAATTTCTTTTATATCATTTTTCAAGTGATATTTACCAGTCTCTTTTTTTTTTTAATAATGTTCCATATAGTGCTAGGCTTACTGTGAGAGGACTGTATTTGTTTTTCATAACAAAGTTTTCGAGCTGCATTTATAACCCTTTTTAGAATTCTACAGTACATTTTATAGTGTTGTCTACGTCTATCGCACTTACTTTGTCTAGTTGCTAAATAAAGTTCTCTTTTGCATTGACATGATATTTTCATACCTTGAGTTAGCCAGTCATTTTTAGAATTGTTATTAATTTTCTTTACATGGAGTGGAAAACTAGAACTATGAATTCTTATGAAAGTGTTTAAGGAGGAGTTAAATTTATCATTTACATTATTTATTTTATGCATTTCTTCCCACGATTCCTCAGAGAGTTTAGCTTTAAAACACTCTGTTTTCTTTATTTATAATTCTAAAGCTGGTTACAACGTTTGTTTTTTTGGAATTGGGTGTATAATAATCAATTTTGATGAATTGTCCATCATGGTCTGAAAGTCCATTAACAAAGCGTTGTATTTCATGGTACTCCTTTTTAGACATATTTATAAAAATATTGATGATAGCTGTTTTGGAATTACTTTGAATTCTAGTTGCAAAATTGACTATATGCAAAGATTGTATGATCTTAATAGTGAACTAATTTGCATCTTTTGATTGCTGTCTATCAAGAAATCTATCTTCAAGTCACCACACAAAATAAATTGAATCTTTGGCTTGAAGAGCAGTTTTAGAATGTCTTAAGTTAGGTAGAAAGTTGTAGATTTCCTGTGGGTGCTCTATATACTGCTAACATAATTAGTTGGTTTACTGTGTTAATATGAACAGCGCAACATTCAACGGTTTGTTCCATACAGTATTTTTCAAGATCAATTACGTTGAAGCTTATATTATTCTTAACAAAGATACTCACACCTCCTTTAGAATGTTTTTGTCTACAGTACCAAGCTGCTGTTTTATAATCATTCATTGAAAAATGCAATATTTCCTGTTTTTCTAAATGATGTTCTGTAATACATAAAATATCCGGACTTAACTTTTCAGATTTGAAATTAATTAACAATTCATTTACTTTATACCTTAAACTTTGAATGCTTTGGTGAAATACTGTGAGTAAGTTTTCTTTTTTTAATGACTTGGAAAAATGATTATCTGGTTTCTGTTTTACTTCTAAAATATTTACTGCTCTATTTATCTGATTTACTCTAAAAAAGGAGCAACCTTACTAGTGACGAGCAGGAATATTGCTGGGACTATCCATGGTTGTACATGAGAGACTCTCAGCAATGGAATACTTCAGCATATCCTTGCCTCGAGAGTTCAGATGCAAGCAATGTTTAGTGTAACTATACCATTCAATGGATGACACGTCAACGATACTAATGTGGCCTGTTCCTTCTCGACTAAGAAACTGATCAAGCCTGTGATTAACTGCCCTCACCCTCCTGTTAATCCAAGGCTTGTCATATCTCCAGAAGAGATTCACAAAACTCACATTAGTGTGGCTACTGGCCTTGGCAATGCGGTTCATGTCCATCTCAATTGAGTAACTGAGATTCCTATCTAGATTATTTCCAGGTCCCTCCACTATTACTACATGATCTGCTTTATCAAGATCCTTTGCAAAAGTTTCTGCATTCCCCACCACATGGCTTAGACCAGCATTGGGGTTGAAAATACTGATAGTAGTATATTCCTCCCCCAATTTCGTCTGGAGTTTTTCTCTGATGCCCCAGCATGGCAACTCCCTAAAACTAATTTATCTTCAAATTAGCCATTTCCAAACTTTTTGTTTTGTGCTCTTGGTTTCTCTGCTCTAACACAGTTAACTGAGATTTAGAAAAGAAAAATTGGATGTTTCTTCAATAGTAATGCAAAATCTGCATGATGCACATTTATGTTCCTTGTACACTGTGATTATTGTCGTGAAACGCCCAAGTTTTGTATGCAGAAAATCAAGAATAATGAGCAGTTTGCCTGCATGCTGATACCCAAGGAGAGACTATTCTGTATGTGAGGTAAACTTGAAAGCATACATGAAGTAGAAGCTACCCACCATCTTTGATATTCCTACTAATGATGGACTGTGAAACATTTTCCCTCTTTAAGAGTGAGAAGATACTACAGCAAACATTTTAAGCTCATTAGCCATTTATATGCTAAGTAATAAGCACACTCTTTTGAAGCACATATTGATGTTCATAAGAGTAGCCCATAGTTCTCATTCATGTTAAAAATTAACAGTACGTTAACATTAAGGTTTTTACTCAAAATTTAAATTCAGTTGCAATAAATATAAAACAGAATTTGTTTTATTAATTTTTTTAGTAATATTTGTATCTTTATTAAGATCTACATTAGTGCTTCCATTTCAAGTAATTATAACAGTAGCTTTGTCATAATGTGGCATGTTTGGAATACTTATTATAATATCAATCGTATTAATATAGGTTAGCAATTTAGAGTACCTTTGAGTTCTCTTCCTGATCTATATTGTATTGTTTTGCTGATGTAGGTTGTAAGACACAATCTCATCTAATATTTATTCATTATTTCTTTTGCAAGACATTTTCTTGTCCAATGGTATTGTACTAAATTATAGCTAATTGCAGTTTACAGGTTGTTTTAGTTTGAAATGTACATTTCTCAATTTTAAGGGTTGTCTATTTGAAACTTTAAGAAGTGTATAAAAGCACCAGTGCTCAAAGCAATCCTGATAGATGTCTCCACATATTACAACTCATTGTGTTAGTGTACTGCAGACACATGCAGAATAAGGTAAATATGTATGACCATGCCATGAATTTGTCCAAATGTGCTTATTTTGCAATTATTTAGTTTTAGAGGGCAGAGAGTGTCAGCAGATTTGACATTTATGGAATTAGGAAGGATGCATATAAGAATAAATTTTGCACAACACATTTCCACATTTGATAAAAGATTTGCTGTAGCACTTTTGATGAGCAGTCTTATCATTCTCCCTACACCCAACCTGTTACCCTATGATAAACGTGCCTTTGGCCATTGAAAAAGTTCTTTATGTAGACCAGTTCACAAAGAAAGATTAGATACAAAACATTATTGAAAAATGAATCTGCAGACAATTATGACAGTTTTGTTGAGGGGTGTATATTTAATGTGCTGCTGAAACATTTTATTAGTGGCAGCATGCCAAGAAGTTCTGGAAATTCCACTTCCTCTAAAATTTTGAGAGAAATTATGTTTTAGTTATTTTGCACATGAAAACTATCTTCAGTGTTGATGTAATTAGTCTCATGCTTAAGCAATGTTTGTAGCCATGCTGAATGCTAGTGCAAGGATAACATACAATAGGGACTATCATGTCAGTATTATTTTATTATGCTCCTTTTGTGTGTGCCATTCTTAAAGGGAACTTGTAAATTATCAGAAGCAATCAAAAACATATGGTGATGGGAAGCAACCCAAGAAACTCTGTGAGTAGTTTGTTCTGGCAAGTATTATTTTATTGTGGCCCTTTTGTTTATGGGATTCTTAAATTGAATTGTAAGTACATACATCTGTATTACTTCTGATAGTTTTTGGGTTACATGTAAAGTATTACTTGGCAGATTAAAACATGTTTTCTTCAGCTGCAAATGAATAGAAGTGACATATGAAACACATGCACACCTTATAACTGGCAATTAGACTCACTGCCAGCTCTGATAAAATTTCACACTCTGAAGGAATGTGCATGCAGCACCATGAAACAACACTCGTTAATAGTTGTTTTAGTTCTCCTCCTTATATGAGATAAAAATACTCCATAATGAAGACCTAAGTGTGTAGAGTAATGGCCTCAAGATGTTTGCGTCATTTCAATAAAAATGTATATGATAAAGTTTAGTGGATGTCATAGATTTCAAAAACACTATGCTAACTATGTTTGTTATTTTCACAAGAAAAAGTTGCATTGGTTTTGTCAAACAATTTACATAAAGCTCCAAAAAGATAGCAACCCATACAGAACCTTATTAGATGTCTGAAGCAATATTTCCAGTTTGGGAAAACTTGGATTGTACCTGCTTACTTTCTGTAGAGAAACAAAAAAAGAAATAGAAAATATTTAAATGATAAAGAGGTGTGTATTTCCTTGGAAAACAAAAACTTGCATTTAAAGGCCACAATAAATTCAAAATTTCTTTGAATATAGGAGAGTACATTGAGCTGTTATAGGAATTTGGATATTTTGCTGCACAGTTATCTCAACATTTATCCACCTCAACAGTATTTTTTGGATTATCCAGTGACGCACAGATTGAGGGCATTTTTTTCTGTTTCAAAATTAATTATGAAAGAAATTAAGAAGGAAATTTCTGGCACACCTTTTTCTGGTATTATTTTGGATTAAATGTCCAATATACTGTGTTATGTTACAGCAGCAGGAAGTATTGAGGAAAGATGTTTCTGCTTTGAACATGTCAGTGTAGAGAGAGAGAGAGAGAGAGAGAGAGAGAGAGAGAGAGAGAGAGAGAGAGAGAGAGCAGCAAATTCACTAGCATGACATATGCTTGCTCTATTACACAAATTGACTGTGAAAAAAAAATGGTGTTTGTTTTAAATATATGTAGTGTTTAACAACCACTTTTACTATATATGACACCACAGATGATAGACCTGTGATGGTATGTTGATACTTCAAGAGAATATACATTCTCCAGCAAACAGTAAGGGAAAAATGCCCTCAAGCTGTATTGTGAATTGTGCATACATGCCGAATTTAGTTTTGTCTCAAGCAGTAAGCTTGTAATACAATTCATTTTCATTGCGTGATCTGGTTTTGGAGTAATCATTTCCAAATCAACAAAGTAAATGGTGGCTGTGGATAGTTAGATGAAGGAAAGATTTCCATTATTAGCACCTACAAGATTGCATGTAACAACAGACTGTTACACATTGCATGAGGGTTAGTCAATAACTAATGCCTCCTATTTTTTTTTTTCTCTCTCTCTCTTTTAATTTGTAAGAAAATTAAGCTTTGATTACACAGCATGAAAGCCACAACATTGTCACTTTTCAATGTAATCCCCTTCCTTTTCCACAGCTTTGGTTCACCTTTAAACAAGGGCATGTGGCAGTGTAGTAAAATGCATGGTCTTGTTTCTGAAGCCATTGATGCACAGATGTTTTTTGGCCTCTACATCTTCAAAGTGAATTCCACATTAAGCTTCCTTTAGCGGCCCAAACAAATGGTAGTCTGATGTTACTAAGTCTGGGCTGTATGGGGGATGAGGCAAGACTTCCCATCCAATTTTCACAATCACTTCAGTGGTGTGCGGACTGGAATGTGGTTTTGCAGTGTCAATCAAAAGAAGAACATCTGCCATGGTTTTTGTTGGGCAAACTTGACGAAGACATACTTTAAGTATTTTTAGGGTGCTGACGTATTGGACAGAATTTATTGTGCATCCCTGCTCCAAAAATTCAACCAAAATTACACCCTAAGGAATCCCAGAACACTGTCACCATCTCTTTCCCTGCCGATGGCACAGTTTTGAATTTGTTCTTCTTCAGTGAAGTTGTGCAATGCCATTCCTTTGACTGTCTTTTTGATTCAGGCTAAAAAAAAAAATGAACCTGTGTTTCGTCTCCAGTCACAATGTTTACCAGAAACTCCTCTCCCACCAAATTGAAGTGCTGCAAGAGTTCAGTGGCTATTGTTTTTCTTGTCTCCTCCTTATTCTCAGTTATCGTTCTTGGTACCACCATAAATAACATTTTGAGTACCCCAGTTGTTGAATAATCGTCATCGCACTGCCTTTGCTGAGGGTCATTATGCAACTCAATTCATCCGTTGTTACCTGGCGGTAAGTATGAATGACCTCATCCACTTGCTCAATGTTGTGTGGAGTCACTGCAGTCACTGGTCTACCGCCCCCAATTTTCATCTGCCAACAGTGTTTGCCCTTCTGCATCATTACAGCGACAGACCCATCTTCTTACAGTGCTGACATCCATTGTTGCATCAACATACACATTTTTCATCCTTTCATAAATGCAAATGGGCGTTTCACCTTCTGCATGCAAGAATTCAATTACAGAATGTTGTCTAATATGCACATTGATGTCAGCCATTTTGCAAAAGGCAGCAGTGGTGCCACTGTTGACATAGGAAGTTGCTACTGCAGTGGATTAGGGAAGAAGGTTTGAGGAATTGCGCCAAATTCAAATTGTTCACATCACTAACATGGTTAAGGAGAAAAAAAATAGAATGCATTAGTTATTGACTGACCCTCATATACAAACGAGAATTGGAGACATCGCTAAATTTATTTGTTGAAAATTCAGACATTTGGACTTGAGACCTGGAACATCTTTGGCACTGGAGAACTTCTATCTGTAACAAATGATTTCAATTTCAATATTTTTTCTAACCTGTTCTCCACATTTCCCCAAGCTGACATACTCCTTCAGGTGCTCCAGAAAAAAAGCTTTTGATATTGAATGTTGCAATGAGTAGGTTGAGACATTTTTCCAGTTATGTTAAAAGTCCTTTGAAGATTTCAGTTTTTCAGATAACATTTCTAAACATGGCGATATAGCGAATTCTGGTAAAATAGTAAGGATCGATGCTATTTCAAATGAATGCAAGGTCCTACAGAAGAATATTCTTGAATGTCATTGACATAATGAAAATGAGTGCTGATATTAGATTTGCCTACATGAAGGAGTTTCTATTCCTTACCATATTTATTTCAAGACATTTTGTTTACCAAACAGTTTCCAAAAGGAAAATTTTTGAGCTTATAGCTAAGCTATGAAGAATTCAAGTTTTCAAGCTTCAGAAGTGAACATGCGTTATATACTGAGCTAGTAAAGCACATTAGGACACTGTTGTGTAGTTACTCTAGTACTGGTAGAAGCAGCATTACTGTCAGTGTTTTTGGAACTCCGGCACTGCTAATCACCACACCTGCATCCAATTCATCTGCAAAGGGTTTTTTTTTTTTAAGCTATGAAGAGAATTATGTCCTATTTTCACAACCTCAAGGTGCAGGAAAGACTGTCTTCACTAGCTCTTCTAAGCACTGAAAAATCCTTGTTTGCAACTTTATGCCAAAGATGATTTTTCTACAATGACATGATCAATACTTTTGCCAGAAAAAATACAAGAATTGATCTGGTGTGCAAAAAGTGAAGAATGACAGTGTTTCTTTTATAAATGCATTTATCCTAGGTTTAAAACTAATTGTGTCAAAGATTTAGTTGTATTTATTTCAGGAATCAAGGACATTTGTTAAATCATGCTCAGTTACTTCAAGTGTTATTACTAAAATAAAATTATTTAAAAATTAAAAACAAAAAATATAAATACATATATAAATTAATACTCAATTCAGTATAGTAATTAAAATCACTAATAGAATAAAATGGTCTTTCAACTAACCAACCAAAAAGCTTTCTTTAAAAAACACTCATGCTCAGTGATCTAAATTTAATGTCTAATATATTATAAAATTCTACACCCTTAAAATAAAAGCCTCCTTCATCAAAGCAAGTCTACAGTTAGGTATATTTAATTTGTTTATTTCTAGTATCCACATTATGAGTGTTAAGTCTTAAGCTATATTGATGCAGATGAGCATGTATATACATCAAAATATAAAATTAAAACAGTAAGTATTCTCCATTGATAAAATAATGGTTTACAATGTACATCTGATTTCTTACTTAGCACTGTCCTGATGACTCTTTTTTGACACAACAATATTTCTTTGACCTGGGGACTATTACCCCAATGAAATGTACCTCGCCACTGGTTTTTATAGAGCCTGCACAGAGCACATCTCCCTTATTGTTAGTATAACTGAAGGTCTTACCAGTTTACCTCTGAAGCTCTCTAGACAGCTGCCTAACAATTGATCTCCTTACTGACTTCATATCATTCAAATACAACTTGCAGGAACATACTGAACTTAATTACTACTTTCTTCACCAGCTGCTAATCACAGCTTACTGTCTGATTAAACAGTCACCTAGCGTTAAATAAAAAGCATTTATTCCCATTTTCAGCCCTTAATAAAATTGACTCAAATTCTTTTGGTTTAATTTTAGTCATATTACTGTTAGAAGCTGCTTTGCATATTTGCAAGATTTCAAATGACCTAGCAGTTGCTGTTTCAGGCAGGCACTGAAATTTCTCTTTCCAGAGCTCTTACTGCTAGTTTTTATTTGCTCTTCTAGAACTTGAACATGCTTCTTTGTAGTTACCCATTGCCCAGATCACATCCCTTAGTAGGCGGAAATAGCTAAATATTGCATCAGCCACCATTTTATGTTCTTTTGGGCTTTAACAATTTTACCCTCATCTATGTCATAAAATATGAACACCCAAGTTTGTATGCTTAGTATGAGCTAAAAAAATTCAAATTTTTGTTATTTGTTTCTGAATTTTCTGCCCATTTAAATGTTGCATATCATTTTATATTTTGTTTATACAGGTGGCATTGTTTCCATTTGAGGATAATAAGAAGCCAATGAATTATAAACTGATCCTACCAAAGAAAGGAAGTGTGAAAGACTTAGTGACCCATCTTGGTCCATTAAGTGGTGTGAACCCAGAAAATATGATTGTCACTGAAGTAATTAAACATCATTTTCATAAAATTTTCACACTGAATGAACCATTGGATCAAATTGAAGAAAGGGATTCAATATTTGTGTAAGTGATGAAGCATTTTTCCACTATAATTTATGCATCATAAGGACTGAGTACATTATCAGAGTATATATTATCCTATAGAATATTTTTTAAAATTTTGAAATACGTTTTTGCAATGCTCTAATTTGTCATAAATCATTGAATGCTTCCAGGTATGAAGTTCCTCCACAGAATGAGTCACAGGTGATAATTCCTGTTTACCTTTGGGAATCCAGTGCAAAAGAACCATATTCCAATAACCACTTGTTTGGATACCCTTTCTTCATCTGCATACCAAAGGGAGATTGTACATATGCTATGCTGTATGATATTGTATTGAAGAAACTAAATCGATACCTGCGTGTTCCAGATGATAATAGTACTTGGTGGAATGGAAAATCCAGGAAAATCTCAAATGGAGGTTAGATGCCCCCTTTGCAGTGTAAGAGAAATATGGTGTAACTTAAGATTCCACCTTTCCAACCCTTATCCTGCACCTGGCTTGTATGACAGAACAATTATCTTTGATTTTGTAATTCCAAATTTTAAGTTTACTGGGGGGTTTAAGGCATGAAATGCAAGCTAGTATAGATTGTGAGATGGATTTAATATGTGAGTAACTAATATTTAACTTGGACATTGAAATTGACAACAATGAATTAGCAAAATGAAAGACCTTTTGGTTCAGTACATCATAAATTTTAAATGTGAGTGTTGTTATTCGACTCTTAAGATTATACAACACTTACTATTATAGGTTGTACATGCGCACTAAAGGAGCACATTAGTTCCCTCCCTTCCCCTCCCCCTCTCTCACCCACTGTTTTGTGTACTAAGGCAAAATAATGTAACCCTCCATATGTGGACCCTCTAAATTTTGCTTGGTGAGTTGGTGCAGTTTGAGACATGGAAAGCATAGCAACAAAGGAAGTGTGGCACAGTGGTAACTGCAGGCTTTGGATTCATGTCTGGATTCTTCCAACTTTGGCTACAACAAGCTTCCAGAAATTTCTGTGACATTTTCTAGCTATAAAAGGGGAAGAATTGCAAGCTGGAGTGTGTCATGTCAGTGACTGGAGTGTTAATACATAGCAGCATGCGAGCAGCAACTCTCTATGCATCAAAGCATTGAATGGATTTTTTTGCTGCAGTGAATTGAAGACTTTATTTGTAATCAATTTTTGAGTCAATAAAAGCATTTGTTAATGTACAGGAGTGAGATTTTTACACCAAGATGGAGATGATGAAAAGTTTGTTGGCCGAGGTGAAGGAAATGGAAACTGCAATGGAAGAAATGAAATTCACAAGGAGAAGATGATAGAGGAGTAGCTGAAATCTGGCATAGGGAGAATGGAATTGAAAATAGTAAAATGCAATTCACCATGAAGATAAAATGGGGTTGGCAATAGAAAACATGAAGATAGAATTAACCAAAATCGATGAAGAATTAACTGACATGGAGAGAAACATGGAATGCTTCAGCAGAAGGCTAAACAACTTGATCAACATGTTAACGCTCTCGTTGAACATATTGATGTCCTGGAAGACCTTGGCGAACACTTTATTGCCCTGGAGGGAAGAGTCTGCAGTGCCAAGGAACTGAATCCATGGCAGAAAATGATGCTTGACAAAAAGTTGAGACACCAATATGTAACACATCTGCACAGATCAAGCCACCCAAGTAAAATGGAATGTCAACTTTTGAAGTTTTCCGCTGATAGTTTGCCTCCATCGCCACCCCATAACCAGTGGTCAGCAGAAGAGGAAGCCACAGCTAATAGCAATTCTCCATAGATGGGCAGCAAAGTACTGAATGTGATCCCGACATTGGCAAAGTCCAGGGAGATCTGGGAGGCCGTCAAGAACTGCTTCAGGAACCTTTGCTTGGCTGCAGACTGCAGTCAGCTTAAGGTGAGCCTGCAATAGCCAGATGAGATAATGCTGGAGTTCACCCTGACCATTGAAGAGCTTGTGAAGCAAAGCCCTGGTGAACCTACCATCTAGTTACATATCCCAGGAAGCATCCTTCATCAACAGGGTGTGTGATGCCAAGATAAGACAACACCTGATGCTTGGCGATTATAAGATGATCCATGGAACATTAACGGCAGCACCGTGTCTGCTTCACATTCGAAAGGTCGTGAGTTTGAATCTCGCTTAGGGTGAGTTGCCCGGATAAGGTTTTTTTCAGGGTTTTCCCTTATCCTGAGAAGAGGAATGTCGAGTAACTTTAAGCTCCATGGACCCCGAGATCATTTGAGCATCATTTCACCAATTTCATTCATCATCCGATATGAGCAACCAGGTTAAAAGGATGTTAAGCTACAAAAAAAAAAAAAAAAAAAATGGCAGCACCAAAAATGGAGGCAGAAATGGTTACAGTAGTCCTTAACTGATAGATTAGGAGCATTCGGTGCTACATAGAAAGGGGGATCAACCAAAAGATGAAGACTTTCAAGTGGTATGTGCTTGGGATGTTTCCAATTCAGGCACCTGGTGAAGGACTGTATGCAACTGAGATGATCAGCATCAGACAGTGCGTATTTGGAATGCAGCTGCCCAGGGCCCCCAGTGAAATGCTGTTCACAATCTAGTCAACTGATGGGCGGGACACAAAAGACCTGACATTGTGAGGGGCACACACTGTCATAATTGCTGTCTCCTTCACTCTATATGCCTTACTTACAGGTATAGAAGGCAGCCTCATTGTGGATGGCTGGATATGAGTAAAGCTATGCTGGACACTAGTACACCCGTGGCCATAATCTGATCAGACATGTCAGAAGGTTTGCCAACAAGGGAATTAAATCAGCCTTATGAGATAATGATGGTATCGGGCGAAACCTAGCTAGTGGAGATCTTGCTGGAGTTTACCTTTGAATGGAACGCCATAAGTCTGTGGATGTTTGTCGCAAGGATGGCTGAAGAGGTGACATTGGGACTGGATGCCCTCAGGAGCCAAGATGCAATGGTCGACATTGGCAGGAAGGTATAATAACTTGACGAAGATGAGCTGGTGCTCTGGGGTTCCGACAGACCTGTAATCCAAAGGGTGACCCTGAAGGAGGGTGTGGTTGTACTAAGAGGCATGGTGACAACAAGGGCACATCGGGTAGACTGACTGTCAAAGGACCTAATGAACTATTCAATTCATCAACACTTCCAGGTTGCGAGCAGCAAGGTGTAAACCTGTTAAGACCAACAAGCCAACAGGGGAGGTTCGCAGCATGAAGTTCAGGTGTGAAGCCAAACCCAAATCTAGGGTGTAGGCTCAGGTTCCAATAACTAAGGATAGGACCATGCTGTGTGGTGGAGAAAGTCAACAAGGTGGTCAACCGCACTAAACAGGAAGAAACTGGTAATATGTGGATCATCTAGCCCATTATAATAGTTCTGGTTGGGACAAGCAGTGTAACAGTGCGTATGAGGCTGCTGTTATGTTTACTTTGATATATGAGTCCTCACAGTTGGAAACTTTGGAATGCAACCCTTCTGGATTCTTCCAGAAGCTTCAGCTTCTTAAGCTTCCAGAAAGCTCTATGGCAATTTTCTAGCTATAAAAGGAGAAAAAGTTGCAAACCAATGTATTTCGTGTAGTGTAGTGAATTGTGAGTGACTGGAATGTTAGCGTGGAGTGGTATGCAAGCAGCGACTTGCTAAGCTTCAAAGCGTGAAGTGAATAATTGTTTGCATCGGTGAATTAAAGACCTTATTTGTAACCAATTTTTGAGTTAATAAAGACATTTGCTATAGTAAGTTTGGGTCTCAATAAAGGGAAAGACTGCCTCCACCTTTAGCATACAGCATATCTGATCACCAAGGATGTATTACAGAATTTATTACAGTAAGCGGCACTGTTGTTATGGTGGGTTTGCCAGGGAGTTCTATATAGATTTATAATTTCTAAATCTTACCAGGGCTTTGTTCATAAGCTACTCCATAGCCATGGTAAACTCCATCTCTACTGGCTGCTGCAGCCTCGATTTAAGCTGACTGGGGTATGCTGTAGTCAAACAATGGTTGCCGAAATGGTTGTTAACCCCCCCAATGCCTTCAGATGTTGCCAACATTAGGATCACATTCAGTACTTTTGTCTGTCCATCCTTGGAGGCTGGCTAGCAGCTGTACAGCTTCTTCTATTGACTATTGGTTGTGGGTAGCAACTGTGGCAAACTGTTGACAGAAGACTTAACCTCTTGTTGTACTTGAGTGGCTTGACATGCACAAATGTTGTGTTGTGTCCAAACATCTCAACCTTCAAATTTTTCAGCCTTCCATTGAGTAACATTTACATCATAGTGTTTAGTTCTTTGGTGCCGCTGTAGACTTTCCTTCCAGGGCATTAATACATTCCCCAAAGCCTTCCAGAGCATCAACGCATTCTTTGACATGCTCCAGGCATTTACACGTTCTCTGTGGTCTTCCTGGGCATCAATACATTCTTAGACGTGCTTCAGAACTTCAACACATTAGTCACGTTCCTTCATCCTTCTGCCAAGCTCCTTCATGTCGTCCTTCATGCTGGTCAATTGTTTGTTAATTTTACCAGAAAGTTCCATTTTCAGGTTCTCCTTTGCCAACTCAATTTTCTCTTCCATCATCCCTATGCTGGATTCCATTTTCTCAACTGTGGTTTCCATTCTGGTTTTCAGTTATTCATCCATTTTCTTCATTTCAGCCAACAAAATTTTCATCTGCTTCATCTTGACACTCCTGACATAGGTGTAACATATATCTTTATTAACTCAAAAATTGGTTGCAAATAAAGTCTTTATTTCACTGCTGCAAACAACTCACTTGACACCTAACAGCTTTCTCAGGTCACTGTGCGCTAACACTCCAGTTGAAGCCTGACTCGCCATTTACTAACTTGGCTTGCAAATCTTTCTTATATAGCTGTGAATGACATCACGTCTTCTCCTGTCGCCCTCCATGGTGTAATGGTTACCATGCTAACGGTATATATTATAATTTTTATGGAAAAATTATTTTTGAAGGTAGTCTTAGGTAAAAATTGTACTCTTCATATACTCAAGGTCGCTGGTTCAAACCCGGCGGAGGACAATGATTTTTTTTGGGTGTAAAAATCTTTCGGAAGGGAAGTCGCCGTTGGTCCCATGTCATAGATTTATGGCATGTAAAAGAACCTCAAATCTGCTAGAGAGGCCTCTGAGTAAAATTAAGCAGTCTTTCATGCCCAATTTAGAATGGGACGCTGAGAACCACAGCAGTTAAAGAGCATCCATAAATAACACACCATTTACAATTTTTTTTTTTTTTTTTTTTTTTTTTTTTTTTTTTTTTTTTTTTTTTTTTTTTTTTACTGAAGTTTCTGGAAGTTAGTCAAAGCTAGTGGATGTTTCTAGTTGTGGCTATGGCATTCCAAGGCTTCCAGTACTGGCATCTCTCTTCTTGATTTTGCCACATTCTAAAGCCTCTAGATAGTTTCGCTGCAGCAAACTGAGAACAGCTGCACACTGCACTGTCACAATATTGGTATCTATTATCTTAAGCAAGCACTCATAGACATCTTTAAGGTAGAAAGTTGACTTTTTCTTTGTGCATATTCATGTCTACAATATATTTTATATGAGGAAAATCTTGTTAGTTACTCTTTTACAGTGGCTAAGGCTTTTAAGAAGTATCCTTTTCATAGCCTTGGTAAAAATACTTTATAAAATGAAGTTCATGATATGTTTGTGTTTACTCTTTCAGAAAGTGGCTTTTTCGAATCAAAGCCACCTATTATTGAAAAAGAAGGGAGTTGCAGTGACAGCAGTGAGTGTTCAAATGAGGATATAATGCAGAAAAGAATTTTCTCCTTCTACTTTGTAGCAAACACAAATACCACTTCAGAGATAATTAAGATACATAATGATGGAAATCCTATTCATATACCAGGTAGGTTTTGCATATGATACTCTTACTTTTAATAGAAAATGCTTTAAGAATGATAATTTGCTACCACACTAATGTAGCCTGGGCTCTTGAATGCCTTATGCAACAAAGTAATGCATTTGTAAGCCTTTTTTTCTCTCCTGTCACCTATACAGTTTAATAGCATGAGGCAAAATTTTTTATCAGCATTGAATAAATATAATTCATTTACTTTAGAGTACTGTAAAATTAAGCGTCAAGTTGTTATATATAAACAAGATAAACTATAACATAACCTTTCATGGTAATAAACCTACCATATTTATCTGAATACAAGACATTGTAGTTTTTTTAATTTAATTCAAAATGTTAGTTTTGAAAACCTCATTTCATCTTGCATTCTCAATATAGCTTTCGAATTAACATGCAGGAAAAAGTAAATTTTAAATTTCCCAGGTACTACACGACAAGCGATGAGGCATATTGACCTTCATTTTCAAGGCGCTGAATTCACTTGATATCAGTTACACTAGAACTTTGAAATACTAAGAACTCAGCGTACAGTAGGTAAAAGAGCACAAATGGAGTACTGTGAGCTGGGTATATCTTGCTAAGAAAGGTTACGTGATTAATAATATACACAACTGCAGTAATATAGGTACATAATAGGAAATATTATATAATGATAGTATGTGCATTATATATCTACGTAAATATTTGTTGCAATTAAACATTACTATGTGCAATTTCCATCATGTGAAAAATGTGTGTTACATTCACTTGACTTTACCTACCCTTTATTGTTTAGAAGTTTTTGAGTGTACACATTATTCTTAAGAAGTTCTATTTTATTATCTACTTAATTTTAATTGGGTTAGACCTTAATATCTACATTACACATTTTGTTACAGATAAAAAGGGAACAGTACCAGCCTCTGTAGTATAGTGGCAGCTTGTCTGTCTCATATTCAGGCCTTTAGTTTGAAAATTAGTCAGATTGGGCAACATGGCAAAGGCTTTTTTCCCCAGTTTTTCCATTATCCTAAGCTCTATGAATCCCCGGCATTTGTGGGCTTTATTTCACTCATTTCATCCATTTCCATTTCATTCATCTGTTATTACCTTGCAGGTTAAGGGCCTTAGACATACCAAAAAAATCTGATGTGTTCCAATAACATGACTTTCTCTACACATTCTGTAACAGGCCTTTCTTACAAAAGCTTATTCTTTTGCCTGCTTCATGCTTATCAAGTTAAAATTAGCAGAAATAGTTTTATTACTTAGTTTCTTATAAGAAGAAGAGAAATGAGGGAATACACTAAGCAAAATCAATAGTCAAGTAATTTAAAAGCTGGTCGCTGTGTGATTGAAATTTGGTTCTCTTCTGCATGGCCAGGAGTGAAACAAAAGAAACAGGAATGACAAATTTCCATTTGAGAAAAGTTTAAGAATTTTAAATTTAAAGAGTAGGCAACTTCCTAAGACATGTAACTAGGTGACAGGTTCACCAGGACTTTGTTCACAAGCTGTTTGATGGCTAGGGCAAATTCCTGCTTCGCCTTAAGCTGAGTGGGGTATGCTGCCTGGAGGGTCTCACAGATCTACCCAGACATTGCTGACGTTAGGATCACATTTGGTACTCCTGCTGACCATCAGTTGTGGGTGGTGATGGTGGCAATCTGTCTGCTGAATACTTTGAAGGTAGGCATCCCATCATTGTTGATTGGCTTGGTGTATCACATCCTGGCGTCTTGACCTTCAAGTCTTTCAACTTTCCATCATCTCCTTTGTCATGATGGAATTTAGTTCCTTGGCACCACTGTCTACTCTTCCCTCCAGGGCATTAAGGCAACAAAATGGATACAGCAAGAACCTTGTATACAAGAAACTAAACAAAGAAAAGCAGAAAAAAACCATAAAAGAAATAACTACCCTAACAGCAGGAAAAAACAATTTCAACACATTCAAAAAATTCACTTACCACCCCCGAGCATTTAGAAAATTAAAAAAAATCTTCAAAGAACAAGACATCACCCTGGCTCCAATAAACAGATTTTCTGTCATAAAATTACTAAACTCAAAAATAAAAGATGAAATTCCACCAGAAAATAGGTCAGGAATATATCAAATTAAATGCACAAATTGTGAAAAGTTCTACATAGGACAAACCAAAAGAAGTTTAAAAATCAGATCCAAAGAGCACTTTAGAAACCTAAAATTGAAACAAGAAGATAAATTGGCAGTAGCATTTCACTTTTGGAAAGAAAACCACAATCTAGATCCAAATCCAAAATTGCTTAAAACTATGTCAGTCCACAATGAACTCACAACCTGGGAAAACATCCTCATATGGAAAAACAAAGATCGCCTAATAAACTTTGAAATCCCGCCAGTAGACAGCTTAGTTAAGAAGTTCATCATTTTGCCACCAGAGAAGAGAGTACAAGCAAATGCAGCCAGCAATGGCAGTTGGACCTGTGAGGTTGAAAATGAAAGCATAGGCTTTCGAAACTAGTCCCTCATAATAACAATGTAAGTGACGTAGGGTTAAAAAACCAACTCAACAAATTAATATAACATATAATTTGACCGTCACTGTTACTAAATTCCTCCAAACATCAATCATTCAGAAACTCAGTTGGAAGCTCTGTCTCTTTCTTTCTTTTTTCATTATCCCTGAAACCATTTTAGTTTTCTTACAAGAGGCACATTGACAAAGATAATATTACTGTGTGAGCCTTTCATTTCATCTACCAATTGTTCTGCAAAATGGTAAGTCGTTGCCATTCCATCTAGAGTTGTTTCCCCAAGATAAGGAATGGCCTGTATGATGTAGTTAGCAGCATTATCACAAATCATGCCAAATCATGTAAACCGTAAAACAGCCTCTTTTACAAAAGACATTGAGCTGTTCATTTATGGTACAGTAAGAATTTGTCATGTGGTATGTTGCACAATTAGATACAAATGCTTTCCACACTGGTGGATGTCAGTTTATTTTCTTCCCCCCACACTGTGGTGGATGTCAGTTTATTTTCTTCCCCCCCCCCCATCTTCACTTGTTTCTCTGGCATTGAATCTGCTGCAGTATATTAGGATTAAAACCTTCTTCAAGGCATAGTGGCACGATGATGATGGCTACAGAATTTGCTGTGAAATTCAGAAAATAAATTATCATCTTTCATGACGGCTGAAAGAACCAAATACCAATAAATACTTGAAATTTTTCATTACAGGTGTCCCTAAGTATAGCACTCATTATTTTGTAGTTTCGCCTTTGCCATTTTGATTTTTCATTGGCTGTTAGAACAAGATATCTTCAGTCTAAAGTATGTGGAAGTAGCTCAGTGAATTAGGATCAATGTTTTTGTAGGTCCAGGTCTTTTATGTAGTGTATTTTTATTTAGCATTTTGCCACCCTGCCTAACTAGTGTTTTCTAGCAGTAATCTGTTTTCCTAATGAATTCATTATTCTCAATTACTGAAGGAGAAGTAGACTGAACTTGTTCTTCAATAACTTCACAAACTAGTAGTCTTACTTCTTTTGTTGGATCTGCAGACAAATTCCTCTTCTTTTACTTGTTCCAACTTTCAGTTCTGTGTAATAGATTGTTTTCTTCCTCATTTGCAGAAAAATCGGAACACTTGTGACTGTCATCAAAGCCCTAAATGCTGTTGTCCTCATTTAAGTTATCCGTTCTCCAGTCCTTTGACTCGAATTAATTGAAAATCTGAGGCATTCTTTCATCATTATTGTTTAGGATTCTTTCTATTACTCTGAAAATATAGTAACACAGCCCACCCTTGCTCAATGCTAACAAATATTTATGCACATTCATAGAGTAAACACTTATACCAAAGTTTTGTTTCACAAATTTATTTATTGTAAACAGATACTAAAACACCCAAGCCATGCATATAATTCCTAGCATCCCTTGACACTAATAATATGTATTATGTAGACAGATTTTCTACAAACAGTAACCATACGTAAAATTGCCATAGTGAGCTTGCCTTCAGACTTCTTTCTACCACTCAGACAGTTGTGTCCATTCCCGCTGGATTCTAACTCCTTAATGAATGCTTGAAGCATTTAGTATCACTCAAAGATAAAGTGCAGATGATTACGGAACTGTAACTATACATTGTACGGCTATATGTAAATATAGTGTAGTTAATGTTCTAGGGTTAAAGAGGCAGGTTAAGCCTCTCTCAGCAGCATGCCCCTGCTGAAAATTAACTTTAATTTGTGTTATAATAAGTGAGTTGGAAATTTCTAACACTACGTCACTGAGAAACACTTATTATATGACTATGTATCGTAGTTACTAGCTTGTATATCTTGAAAATTAGTTTAATGTGTGATTTACTTATCATTGTATGGTATTCCAGACTTAAAGGAGATATTAAGTGCTTGTTATATGTGAAACACATAAAATTGTGGGAAATTTATAACTAATTCCTTTGTTTTTGTTTATATATTAGGTCCAATTGGAAAGTCATATATAGTGGCAAAGTGGTTGCCAAAAGCCCGTGAGTTGTTCTACTGTGAGAAAGCTTTTGAGGACTCTGAACGTATGGATAAAAATAAACAAAACAAACTCCAAAAGCTGCAGCTTAGAGACTGTCTAGAACTGTACACAACAAAGGAAAAGCTTGGACAGGATGATGCATGGTAATTGTAATTCTGTAATAAAGGCATCCAAAAACAGTAACCAGACCTCTGCAGTACTAGTTAATTGCATATAATATAAGGCATTGTTTTTGGAAATAATGAAGATGTGTGTTTGCTATCGAGTAACCCCACAGTGCATGGGATAGTGAGTAGGAAGAAAAACTAACTTGCATAATGAAATTAAATGAAGGAAAAAAAGCTATGAAAGTTGTGAATTAAATACCACAGTAAAACTAAAAAGTTGCCTAGATTGTGAAAAATTAATTACTGATGCACTAATAATTTGTGACCATTTTTAAAAGGAATAATCTTTCAATTATATACATTTCCTGCCACAAAATTTTAATAAACTGAAAAGAGTTGAAAAAATTCCCATTAACTAATTTTAATGTCCTCTTTTGATAAACATATACTATACACTTAAATGTGTGAGCGCATGCAGGGGGGGATTATTTAAAAGGAGGAGGCAACTTTAAAAACTTTCTAATGAACAAAAATAAACATTTACTGCATACAGAAAACGTAAAAACGTTATTTTCTGATATGCTCGACAGTTTCATCTCAAACGTGAAGATGGCTAGTGTTTTTCTCTCTGCATGTGCAACCATCATCTGTTAATTTATTGCACAAATTATAAACAAAATATTTAACTCAAAACATACCTCGCCCAATTAGAAAACAATTTGAAATAGCACTGTGAAGCATGAACAAATTTGTAGAAATTTGATATAAGAGGTAAATTCCATGCAGTAATAAAACATTATCTGGCAAACAGGAAAAAATTAACAGTAGTGAGAAATAAATATACAATAGACTCTATTTCATCCAACTATGAAAATGTTAAAGCTGGGCTACCACAAGTATCAGTACTGGAGCCTATTCTTTTTCTGCTTTACACCAATGTGCTTCCACAAACAACACATTCCAAAACAGTAACATATGCAGTTGACACCTCAACGGTATCTGGTAAGAAAGAACTAAACAATTTGGGAAAATTAATAACTGCAGCAAGGTAAGTGGTTTATGATTATCTTACAAATAATAAATTGAAATAAACCTTCAAAAAACAAAGGCAGTTATGTTCCAACATCACAATAATAGGTATAGTAATAAAAATGTTGTAAAAGTAAATTGATGGTAAGCTAATCCAGTAACTTGTTTATAAAGTAATTATGCTTTTAGATAGTAAAGATGGACTACACAATGTAAATGAAGACTATCACAAGTACCATACAAGAATATAAAATAACCTTCACAGGCTAAATCTAAACAAAAAGGCAACTGACAAAGATTGCTTAATGGGCAAAATACAGCACAATAAGCTACAGAGTTCTGTAAAAACAGCAAAAGTGAAAATTTTAAACAGGAAGTAAAGAGTTCCATAATACAAAAAAAAATGCATGTATAGGATGGATGAGTTACATATTTAAATAATTTTATACAGTAATTAATAATTGCATATGTTAATTTTTATTTATGAACTCGATCTATCTGACAACATGCAAATACTGTTAATATTTGAATTGAATCATGAGCATGCAATTTCAACCCAGAAAGAAAATGAATGGAAGTAGTGCATTCAAAAGTAGTTTTAGGGTAGGTTGGTGATTTTAAAAGCTGGTAGGAATCCAATTTCATTTATAGCTGTTTGTATGTCTCAAGACTTTGATAGTTGCTCTCATAATCTGTAGCTACCAGTGTGCCTGCAACATGAAAATTGTACAGAAATCAGTATTGGTATACTTTCCATGTAGGTATGTGAAATTATTTCACTTGTTCTTACTTCCAGGTATTGTCCATCCTGTAAGAAACATCAGCGTGCTACCAAGAAATTTGATCTTTGGAGTTTACCAAGAATTTTGATCATTCACTTAAAGAGGTTCTCATACAATCGCTATCGTCGTGATAAAATTGACACTCATATTGATTTTCCATTATGTGGCCTCAACATGTATGAGTATGTCATTAATCCCAGTCATTCAGAGGCAGTTTATGACCTCATTGGTGTTTGTAATCACTATGGTGGCATGGGAGGAGGACACTGTGAGTATTAATCTTTGTTTAGTTATTTTTGTAATAATATATGTAGGTTATTGCTTTGTGAACCTTTTAAAGTCTGGATATACACTCAGGTATATGAAACAATACACATTGGTGTTTATAAGCATAGAAAAAACTGTGGAACATAATTTCTTGCTATATAAATAAAATATTGTTCTGCATTGCTATGTTGAACATGCACAGAGTTAATGGTGCCATAAAATAAAATAAAAAGGACATTTTGTGATCAAGCTTTATAAAACCACTTGCACATTAGTCCACTGACGTTGTGTAAAACTGCACCACTAATATTATAATCCAATTCCTTTCCTTTGATAAGATTAAATGCTTTCATTACAATGATAAAATTTACTTTTGCCCCAGGTTGTAGTGTAACAGAATAGTTTTCGTCTAAGTAAATGCTTAAGCAGTTTCTCTACAATCTGCATTTAGATTCCTCAACATTACAAATGCTTTGTGACAAATTTCTTCTATTCAAATGAATGAGTGCCATAGTTCACATCAAACCTAAAGTATTTTAAGGAAAAGCCAATAACTCAATATTGTCATAATGTTGTTGAACTTTGTTTCTTGTTGCAAATGCATGGTGTGCATTTGGTACTGGTAATTGGAATTTAGGTACCTATATGTCAGTTCATAGGTATATACTTATAAAGTACAGGTGCAACTTGGAGTAATAGAAATTGGCTTATCATAGGCTTTGTATCAACTAGTTTTCCTCTTTAGCTTCGTTTTTTTTCTAGCACTGAAGGAAAATAAATTCATTTATGTGCTAAAAACAGCAGAGAAACAGAGTATGCTAATTGCTCAACATCTTTGGATATGCATAACACAGGGGATTTACTTATTTCTTATTTATTGATTGCTAAACTTGGATTCTTACAGAACTTCTATGTTTGTTTGATGGAGTGTCTTGTAAAATATTGTAGGCAAGAAAAATACCAGCCTGCTCTGTGATTTTGGGATAGTGTGTTTGCCTTCACATTCAAGAGGTTCCGAGTTTGAATTTTGGTTAGGGTGAGTTATTTGGATAAGTTTGAGCCCTCATCAATAGTATAAAATTAATCATATCTATGACCAATTTCCTCTTTACCATATCAAATCTTAGTTGTAAATTACTTTTATTGTGCTTGGATAATTGTAGCCTTGGTGCAGGCAAAGTTTGTTATCAGTGTGTGGCATAGTACCAGCCAATTGATCATTGAATGGAAGACAGCTCTACTGCTGTTACAACACTAGTATTAATATTAGCCCATAGCATCCCCTTGGAGAGGTGGCTTTGTTTTGCAGTCCTGGTTAGCCATTCCAGGAAGGATCTGCCTTTTGATCTTAACTGCTCAGGTAATTTGTTCTAAAGACATGATATTCCCTATTATAAAGTACACCATTGTTCTAAGTTACTTTAGCACTATTTTTGGTCTGTTGTAAGCACTTAAACACTTGGGTCTCTAGACGTTATTTATTTTTTCTACTGATTAACACTGGTTATCATGGTTAATATACTTATGTTCCATGTAGCCGACTTGATGTGATGCTGCCATCTCCTTCTGTCGTTTGGTGGTCCATCTGTTGCCAAATGTTTTCTGAGATTTTCTGACCATCTTGTTTGTCGATGTCCTGCTCTTCATCCTGTCTTCCCATATCGATAGCTTGTGGGTCCATTGGTTGGGGTCTTGCCACATTATGTGTTCTACCCATCTCCATTTTTAGTAGTTGCTGGTCTGTGCTGCATCTGTTATTTGTGTTTGTCCTCTAATTATTTCATTCCTAATTCTGTTTCTCCATGTGATTCCTAAGATTTTCCATTCCATTTTCCTTTGGCATGTTTGTATTGCTTTTCTGTCTTTTTTTTTGTTGTGTTCCAAGTGTGTGAGCTGTATACCTAGGTAGGTAAGATACATGTATTGATGATGCACCTCTCGATGCTCAGATTAAATTGTTATAATTTTTTTTTTTTTTTTTTAATTTTTTTATTTTTCCTTTCCAGGGAATTGAGACCCTATGGGAGAGAAAACTAAGATCTGGGTATTTTACTACTTCTATTTATACTCAACCTTTAACTGTAATGGTCATTGGTGACCTTTTATCTTTGGTACATTGTGCCTACGGGCAATGATTTTAACTGATTTACAGTGGTCATTAGATTTTATTCCTTGGGGTTTTAGATATTAGATTATACATTACTTCCAGACTCTGGAGAGGATAAGGAATAATCTTGGCTAGAGAAAAATTCCCACCCTCCAGCCAGGAATTAAACTCAAGACCACTCCCACAGCAGGCAGATGCTCTACCAATTGAACTATGGTGTCAACTATGGGTATTTTTATTTTTGATGCATTAAAAAAATTGCAGCTCAAATTAGGACATCAATGTGACAATGGCCTCTATAAAATCATTTAAATTAAAATGCAAATATACCTTTAACAAAATCCTATAACTTATGCACAGCTAAGAGTAACTAAACCATATCTGTTATTAAATGATAATCTGTATATGTATTTATAACTTCAGATAGTGAAGTCATGGGCAGTTCAGTTAATTGAGCACTGGCTTGCTCTGGCCATGGTTGTAGGTTTCATTCTGATCCAGGATGGTGACATTTAATTATACATAACAGTTTCATGTTAATAGATTTACTGACATTTAAAAGAATTGCTGTGGATAAAAATTCTGGTAGAAGGTTAAGAATGCAAGAAACATATGTTACTTCTCCTAATGCTGATATAGCAAACATATTACCCAATTTAAGAGCAAATCTGAGTTGGAGTAGAAACGCATACCATTTATATATTTGTGTGCCTGACCACTTTTGAGAGCTATTTGCTCTCATGCTCAGAAGAAATTGGGTCAGTCAGTCTCTTCGGGAAAGCTAAACCACACAGATTTGAGAGTGGATGAACAAATATATAAAGGTAAATCACTTTTTTAATATTTTGTAAACATATAATTCAGTTCTTTTTCCTAATATGTATATTATGTAAAAGCATGTTATTTTATTAACATGAAAAAAATGTTCAGGAATATATTTTGCTAACATAGCTTATTAACCAAGTTAACAAAAGCACATTGGTATGGATGCCCCTTTCTTATATGTCCATACCAAATATGATAAATAATGTTAAGTATATAAATACTTGAACAAACTTTTTCCTATTTGGAAAACTAAATTATTTAGGATTTTACATTTTTAAGCAAAAACACTGCAAAGGAAGTATGTGGCTGGGCTGAAAGAACAGGATGAGTTGATCAAAGAGTTATAAAGGACAAGGAGCTCATCATCCATTGTGACAAGGCAACAAATAAAAATGGCAGGGCAGTTTTCATCATTCTCTTTAGACTACTTCCAGACGGTTCATTTGTAGCCATATTGCGAGTGTTCAGGACCTTAAAGTTGTAGATTCTACTTTTTCAAGCTGTTGCTGAGGTGTAATATGATACAATATGTGATATAGAATTGTAGTGGGCATTTCCACAGGCAGTGACAAATATCTGACAAGTTAGTGTTCACTTTGAAGGAACTAATTTCAGATGGTCTTGCTCATTAATTATCAGTTGGGCACATAAGTTGGATTTAGTTGCTAAGCTAATACTGGATTATCTTAGCTGTCTAAACAAATATGTTTCTGTGGTTAAGGCAGCCTTCAAGAATATTAGGAAGAGGAAGCATCAGTATATAACCTTTTTGAAGCATAAACGTGGTTATGCTAAAGAAGCAAAGGTGTTTCTGATTCCTTTGTTAAATTGGTGGGGTTCATGAATAAAATTTATTGAGGACTACTTCAAGCTCTTGGAGCAGTACTTCAAGCAATTGACTTACTGTAATGTGTCAGTTCTAATTTAAAGAGCTATCAAGTAATGAAAGAAATTGCATGTGTTTGAGCCTGCTTTTGTAAAAGAGCATGAGATTACTCAATTTTTGGAGGTGTTGATATAAACACAAGCTTGGTGGCTGCTCTGCTTGGTGAACAACAGCTCATGAAAACAAGGTGTTTGGAGAGGAAACATCATTAGTATCGAGTAACCTGAAGGAGGAACCAAGCAGGGCGAAGAAGCTCAAGTGATTAAATTAGCCAAATGCAGTATCAAAAAGCTGGAGAGGGTGTTAACAGAAGATCCTGCAGTAAAAATCTTTTATTCAGTTTTTTCACTTGTCTAATTTACTGGTATTGCCAATAATCCATCAGCTCAAATCACATGTGAAATTCCACTTCTGAAGTGCCTCTTTAAAGATGTGTTGCAGCTTCAGGCAAAGCCAGGTCATGTGAAGCAAGAAGTGGTACCTGAAATTATTACTGAAGGGGCTGATGTAGGAATATCCTGATTTTTCAAACCACTGCTTGAAGCCAGCAAGGATTCCAACTATAAATGTAAGAAGGGCTTTTCAACATATGAGTCATTCCACATCAAACCAGACAGACTTCTCACCTCAGTTTTTCAAACTTTTTGTATGCCTTTTATAGGCAAATTAAACATATCCCTATATTTTTGTTTGGACCGAATTTCATTCTTTTGGGATTTTTGTAAAGAATTCTGGAAAGAGTATGCATATTAGTGCATGCATTGTATAAAGTTAAGACAAATCTTAAGACCCCTAAAAATCATATTTTCTGGGTATATATTCTTGTATTGGTAACACAGGTATTCACTACCCAGTACGTTACAAAAAGGTTTGTTTATTTAATAATTGTATAGTTCATACTACTGTAGTTGCAATTTTAAAATGTCAGCATGATCTCCATTTATTTGTCATATGGGTGAAGAATTTCAGGTCAGGACAATAATAAATAACAGAGCAAAAAACTTCTAAATAAATGTGCATATCGAGCAACTTCAGTGAAACTTGGCACCAGACACAGTGTGCATAGATTTATGCATATTGCTCGAAGCCAGCTGACACACCACTTCCATAACTGATACGTTTTTGGTAAAAACATAGTATGACATCCCTTTCATTGTACTATTTCCAAAATGCTTATTATGCTTCTTTATTTACACACTCCTGAGGAGCAATAGCAACAGGCTATGTGAACGAGAGAATTGGATGTCAAGAAAGAATGTCAGTGCAAAGAAGTTTTTCTTTGTGACAAATGGAGATAATAAAAGTGAATGTGACCTACTGTAATCTCAGTACAAAAAATTAAAACCAGTAAGTGATACAAGAACTTTATATGCTTTTATACCATCAAAATCAGAATCAGTAGTTAACGAAAGTAAACTCTTTGAATTCCTTCAGTAGTTTGCAAGCTTTAGCTGTTCTGTGCTACAAACTGTATGTAAGTAACCTTTATGTAAAATAAGTGCCTTCATATTAATTAAAAGGACACCCAATGCATAAAATGATATCATAACACCCATGCATCCATACAGTGTGAAAAGGTTTAACGGTAATTCTCCAATGGCCAGCTGCCAGCATACAGTCTGACACAAAATTCAGTATCCATGGGAAGCTTGATTTATGTGTCCCATTTTAAAATTTTGCATAATATGTGTATTTTATAGTAATAGTATTTAAGTTTGCAATAATGCAATAGTTGCATCGCACAGTCGTATGGGTCGGGTGACCATACATGCTGTCTAAAAATACTTGGATTTAAAATATTACCTACTTTCATAACCCTGGAAATACACTCTCACAGACATATATACACGCGCATGTGCTACAACAGAACAACAGACCTATAAAAGAAAGAACACACTGATATTGCGCACACACACACAAACTCGCACTCACAACTTCACACACACATGTACATTACTCAACCACCAAATATATCGATACAATATTTCCACAAATATTGTATCTCTTAGTGCACATACTTCCATTAAGTATGTGCCCAAGCTTGGCTAGTTAATGCTGTTTAGAATCAACTCCCAGCATGCTGTCCTCCAACTGTTTGAAGCTAAAAATACTTCCAGCAATAATTTTCTTCTAGCATCCTCCTTCCATATGCATCCAGTCTTCCTGATTCCCACATGATAGGTAAATCCTCTTACCAGCTTCATGAACTACCTTACAAGTTTTCCACCCTCCCAACCTGAGCCACACTATTCCCATCCTGTGTTTCGTACCCAATTCTAAAATATGTTTTTTTCTTTTTTTCACGACATATCTATTTTCGTCACCCCTTTACCAAATATTGCTCAAGCCAATTTTTAATAGTTTACCCATTGTAGCCCTGCTGCCCACCATTTTGGGTGTTCTATGTTATTCTTCTGATGCCGTTAATATATTGCTCTTAGGGCCGGGTCTAGAATGGCCCTACAATGCATATAGTTATTTGCCAAATAATTTTATTTGGCCGATAAGCAAAGTTTTCATTCTACAATCACACATCTTCCTCTGGACATGTCCCCCTAGGATAGTTTGTAGAGGTGTTAAATTTGCAATTCTGAATCCAATGGAAGCGCCAAACTAAAAAACAAAGGTGAATTGCCTTGCAAAGCAGGTCAAAACAAACAAAATGAAAGATAGTTTATACCAGGGGAATTCTTTTGCCATGTTTTAGAATAAAATGGAAGAGATGATGACTGCGAAAGAGTGTTAAACCTTGTAGAAGCATGTGAAATGGACAGGAACATAAAGTCTGATGTCATAACCTGGACCGGGGGATGCTAGTGATTATATTAGGGTTCACATAACCTTACTTTTCTGTTACTTTTTGCTGGTGTACTTCTCGTTTCTTAATGCTCCTTCTCCTATGTTGAAATTATTGCATACAGATATTAGAGGGGACGAGAGAGAGAGAGAGAGAGAGAGAGAGAGAGAGAGAGAGAGAGAGAGAGAGAGAGAGAGAGAGAGAGAAAAAAACTATGTGTATGCGAATGAAAGTTAAAAACCACATTTTGACAATTCTTTCAATATTGAAAAGTCCAAGATTTTATAACTGGAATGGGCTACAAAATGCCTTGAATTCATAACAAGTCAGATGTTTCACTTACGTTAATATTGGCATTTTTCATTCATTATTACTAGAAATCCCTGGACTTTACGAAATGGAAATTATAGGGGATAAAGGGGGAGGATGAATCAAACATCCGCTAGATTGTTCAGTGATTTCATAAATGTCAATGGGAGGTATATAAAATTCATTAAACAATTGGAACACTCCCATACTTGTCACGCTTTTTGGCATTTGGGATGTGTTGCTTGATGTTGAGGGTCTTAATTTAAGCCACAAATCGCAGGTGAGAGGTCACCCCCATCAGAAACCCCAATCATTCACATAATAGGAGGAACTCCAAAACATCATTTGAGTTTTAAAAGCTATCTGAGAGGTATAAAATTCAGTATTACTTATTTGCCATCATCCAATAAATGCAATTTTTACTTTCTTTACATGTACTATGTACATAGTTTATAGAGAAGGTATTGCATTCCACCCAGAAGTTTGATACCAAGATTTCACTGGAAATACACGTTTTAGATTTTTAGAAAAAGATCCGTGTGTCTGTAACAAATGTAGGTAAAATACCAAACTTGGTATTTAATTAAGTATCTTCCAAGGATGCGACACAAATATTTTGAGAAAAATCGCCTAACCCCAAACTACCCTTTACATGGAAAAAATTATCAAAATTATAATTTTCTAAAAAAAAAAAAAAAAAATGGCCTAACAATGTTGATTAAAATAGGTGCCATATATTAAAGATATTTATGTGTTAAGTAAAATTTATATCTTGAATGTTTTGGGAATAGCCTCTGAAGACCTCTTTATTCTGGATGAAGTTTGCTGGATGTTGCATAACTAGTAAACCGTAAGAGAAAGACTTATTACACAAAAAATTTAAATTGCGTTAAAACACACAATTTAGGTCATAATTTTTTTCGTGGAGTTGGCCATTTTTGAGATATTCCTTGTTATTGGTTTTAGTTTTAATATACTTGAAACTTTTCGCAATCGGGGATTTGTCAACTACTGCAATGCAAAGAAACGGATTTCATCCACATAACAACCAGCTTTTAAAAGATTTGACTATTATTTTAGCCTAGTGTATTCCCTAAGCTAAGAGTGAACTTAGCAGTAGTTTGTTACAGAGATGTAGAGAAAGACATGTGAATAGGGCACTTAGTATTTTTTCTTAATTACTATTGTTAGTGATAATTGTGAGACGTGAATGTGAGCGGAACCTAACCTCAATGGACTACGCCATGGAAGCTTGCAGATATATCTAATGTAAAAACTTATTTGTCGGATAATAGATGTATCATCCACTCCAACTTGCCGAAAACTTATCGGCAAAAATATCTTCCGAGTAGTGCTATCCAGAGATTGTAGAAAGTCAATCGGCTAGAAATTGGGTACATAGCTGTATTGGCAAGCTATTGGCAGATTGTAGAACCGGCCCTTGGAGTTGTTTGGTCACCGTTAATTATTCACAGCTAGTATATAACCTTTAATTATTCACATCCAGTATCTAACTACACTTAATTTAGCATAGAAAGCATCTTCCCAGCATCCTACTTCTCGAAGAACACCATAGTTAGAAGTACCCTTTCCCAATCCCAGAATACGTTTCCAGAAACTATATTTTATTTTATTGAGATTATTCACCCTATCCCAACCCCACACTTCAGTTCCATATAGGAATGAAGACCTAACCATTGCCTCATACATGGTTTGTAATGATTTTACTAGCATATCTGTTATCGGGGTCAATAGCCTCAATATTCCAGAAAGTTGTCCAATCTCTTTGGGTTTTTGCAAACTCTGTTTCTGTGCTATCTTCCTGCCATGTCAAACCTTACTCATAGATGTTGAAATGTTAAACGTTTTTAATTTTGTTCTTCCCACATGTCCACTTTTCCTCTGGCCATACTCATAACAATTTTTAAACGTGAATGCCTTAGTTTTAAGAATATTCACTTCCATGCCCCATTTTATACAAAATCGTTGCAGTGCATTTAAACCAGATTGCAAACCATTTAATGTTTTAGAAAGAATAAGAATGTCATCAGTGTACAAAAGAATTGGTATTTTTTCGCCTTCAACTGTCTATGCCTTCCTCCAACCTCATATTAACAATGTCATTATAAACAAATTAAAAAGTAATGGAGATAATGTGTAACCCTGTTTAACTCACGATAACAAATTAACTTCTTTATATCTTGCCATGAGTGCTGTAATCATTTTTCTCGAAATTCTTCTATGTGCTAATTTAACCCACAGGGCACTATGTTCCACAGTGTCAAACACCATTTAAAATCTACAAACACCCTCTATTTCTTAAAGGATCGTCAATTATGATTTTTAGAATGAAAAATATTGTCAGTTGTCTGAATTTTTCCAATATATAGAGCAGTGAGATGCCGCTGTAAGTTCCCGGACTACAGTTACTCCCTTTGCCCTTATAAAGAAGTTGGATAATGGCAGTTTCCATGTTTCCAGATATTCACCCCCTTCAAATATTTTATTGAAGCTGATTTTATACAAATATGACATTTTATTAATTTCTAGAGAGCTCTTGACTGACTATGTGCTGCCTTCCCATTTTTTAAACATTTTATTGCACAGACTACCTATACTATGCTAATTTTGTAATCCAGCATTTGTACAATTTTGTAATCCAGCATTTGTACATTCAGAGCTCCAGTAATCGCTTCAGCAGTCAAAGTAATTGATTTTATATCTACCTCCCCGCTTCCATAGACAGTTTTATCCATTCCCCAGCAGGAATATTTATCTGTATGTGGCTTCACTTTCAGATCTACCTTTCCTCATGTTGCTGACCTCTCCGTTTATGACTAACTGATGCCTGCCTTTGCTTCCTGTCATGCAATTTAGTTCAGCTTTAAAATGTCTTTATACATTTTTCTATAATTTACAAAAGAAATTCAATATTTTTTTTTAATTCAGAAAATTAGTACAAAATATAAAATATTGCATTTTAAAAATACTTCAAATACTTCATCAAAAACTGTTTTTTATAAAACAAGGAATATTGTGATATTTTTTAAAATTCAAAAAATGAGTACAAAATGTAAAAATATTGCATTTTAAAAATACTTCATTGAAAAATCTCTAACAAAATCAAAATCTAATGGAAATCTGGACAGTATGCATTCCAGGGGAATGTTCAAAGTATGGTACCACTATGTAGTTGACATCTTTGCAATATTTCCAGAAAAACACCTAGAAGATGCACTGAAACTCCTAAATATGCAAGAAAAGTCTATAAAGTTCACAATGGAGACTACAATTCCTCGACCTAAAAATCATCAAAAATAATAATCACCTTACATTTGGCATTTACAGAAAACCTACCCACACCAACAGCTATATAAAACAAAAGAGTTACAATCCCATTCCCCATCAGCATGCTTTACTCAACAGCCTTACACACAGATTGGTAAATGTACCAATGGGCAAAATAGAATACCAATGTGAATTTGCTAAAATATTGGACATAGCTACATAGAATGGATTCCAGGCAGAACTGGTGTACAAAAAAGTTAATAAGGCCAAAAATAGGAAGAAAATTAAAGAAGTCAGCACACTCAATCAAAACCAGAAAGAAAACAAGTTCTACAAGAAGTGTACATACCACCCTACAACTTTCTACAAATTCCAGAGGATCTTCAAACAACCTAACATCATTCTAGCCCCTAAAAACAATTACTCTGTAAAAAAACATTTTAAATTTTAAATTAAAAGAGAGATATCCCACAAGAAAGCAAACCAGGAATTTATCAGTTCAGCTGCAAATCTACAAACACCCTTTATTTCTTAAAGGATCGTCAATTATGATTTTTAGAATGAAAAATATTGTCAGTTGTCTGAATTTTTCCAATATATAGAGCAGTGAGATGCCCCTGTAAGTTACCGGACTACAGTTACTCCCTTTGCCTTTATAAAGAGGTTGGATAATGGCAGTTTCCATGTCTCCAGATATTCACCCAAACAAAAAGTAATATAAAAACAAGGGCAAAAGAACCCCACAGAAATATTAAACTCAAACAAGAAGACAAATCTGCAGTAGCTTGGCATTTTTGGAAAGAAAAACGCACCATAAATAGAAGCCCAGAAATCTTCAAAAACATCACAAGGAAGACAGAATTAAAAGTTTGGGAAAACATATATATTTGGAAAAACAAGAACTACGTTTTCAATTTTGAAATCCCGCCAGATTTCTATAGAATTCTACTGATTCAGAGGTTCATCAAACCACCACCAGGGACAGAGACAGCCACCACAGCAAGCAATGCTGGCAGTCGACCAAAGGAATTGACAATGGAAGCACATGACTTCTGAAACATGTTTTCCAAAATAAAAAGGAAGTAATGTAGTGTTACAAAATCGACTCAACTACTTTTCAATTGTTAAAACATCACTGTCACAAAGTCCACCATATATCAGGATAAAAATTAGAAATATTGGCAAAATGGATGGAAAGAATATGTGAAGTTATGGTAGAGGCAAGAATGTTAAATGCATGTGAAATCTGGGGGTGAACAGAAATAATTAACATTCACCACAATATTAGGACTAATAAGATCAGTACCAGGGGAAGTAGCATTATTAGAAATAGGAAAGACAAGGAAAAAAGAATTAACCTTGGAAAGAGTCAAGAAATTTGCTCTAAGGTTCTTGCAAAAGAGAAGAGAAATATTTTAAGAATATGTATGCATTAGCAAAGAAAATTGACAAATAAAAACATTTTCTGGAGTGCGGTAGAGAAAATACTGGCAAACTTAGGAAATAGAGATATGAAATTTAAGAGAAAAGTGAGAAAGGCTTCTAGAAATGGTTGAGAAAGATTGGAAGGCTTTAAAAGACGAGTATAGGGAAGTATATAAGGTAAGAAGTGTCTAAGCTTCTATAGAATTCTAAATATTGAATAGGGAAGACAATTGCAATAGACAGGAGAGGGAAGGGAGCTATGTTTCTCAAACATAAGAGCATGTAAAGCAGGAGTGTGCAAATTCTGAGGGGGTGAAGAGAGTGCAGACATTACGTGGTTGAATATGTGAAATTGGTTCAGTGGGGAGAAAATGTATGGAAGGCTAGAAGGGAAAAAATAAATTTTGTGGCAATAAACATGTTAAGAGGAAAACAAAAAAGCAAGAGAGGTTTAGGACATCTTTAATAAAGACTAAAGAAAAATGGATCAGGAAAGTTAGGTTAAAAGAGCAGAAAGAGGTAAGGGTGAAGGGGAGGAGAAAGGATAGAATTAGAAGGATAAGAGAGAGCAATGACTCCTCAGCAATGCAAAAGCCAGGGTGCCAAGCAGGCTGAGGAATTATATATACAGCAGAAAATTTTGTACATAGAATAAGGTAAAATTAAGACTTGTAACTATTTTGTAGAAATGTATCATATATCATGTTATTTAAGTACTCCTTTTTGGGTTATGTCTCTAGATCCCACAGTATTTTGAAATTACTTAAGACTATGTTTAATATTTTCAGACACGGCCTATTGTCAGAATCAGAATGACCATAAATGGTATTTGTTTGATGACAACATCGTGTCAGAAGTTACAGAGGACAATGTTGTGGTAAGCATTACTTTGTGTACAGACATTATAACACAGTAATACATATTTCCTTGCACCATGACTTGAAGCTTTCCTGGCGGTGATATGAAGATAACTTTTCTCGGGCTATCAGCCAGGTCAATTCTGGAAGGATTTCCAAACTTTCAAGAGCTAACATCGCTCTCATCTTCAGGGAATGATGATTGCATTGGTCCCCCGTCAACGCCTCCCATGCCGGACCCGGGCTAATCACAGAGCAGCATTGGGCTGGTCCACTCACCTGACTGACTATAAATAAAGGTGGACCCGGAATCTCTACATCATTCCCTGAAGATGAGAGCGACGATAGCTCTTGAAAGCTTGGAAACCCTTCCAGAATTGACCTGGCTGATAGCACGAGAAAAGTTATTTTCATATTTCCTTGCAGTTAGACTTATAATCTGTTTGTCCTTTTACTTCAACTTGCAAAAATATTTTCTGTTTGAAAATAGTTTTATGTTCAACTTCATACTTTCCCTGATTACTAGAACATGCCTCTTGTCAAAATTAAAAGGATTTTATATAATACACATTATCAAAATTGGAAATAAAATTACATTATATGAGTAAAATAAATCGCAAAACAAAACTTAGATTATTAAACAAACAATGCATGAAAAACTTATGTTTTGAATTCCAACATGTTGGAACACAATAAATAACCAAGCTTTCATTTGTGGTGTATAGGTGTAATAGCCCCTTAGCAGCTTCCTTCGGAAGGGAAGTAAAGCCGTTGGTCCTGTGTTGTAGATTTATGGCACGTAAAAGAACCTCAAGCCTGAAAGAGAAACCTCTGAGCAAAATCATGCGGTCTTTCATGCCCAGTATAGAAAGAGACGCTGAGAGCCACAGCAGTTAAAGAGCGTCCATAAATAAAACCATTTACCTTTTTTTAGTCCCTTAGCTTATTTAGGGTGCTGTTTTCTCTCTAACTGATGTGTTGACAGCCTAAGATATCTTGCATACAGCCTATGTCATATCTTAATTTATAAGATGTAAATAAAATGAAGAATACAAGATAAATTTTGACTCAATTTAGATTCTGTATAGATAAAATATGCCAGCATATTATACATAATTGAAAAACTTATGAAATTGCAAATTCAATTAATATCTTGAATTTCATTATGTGTTGGGCAGGGGAGGAGACAAAAGTAAAAAGCAGGGGAAGTACTACCAGTGACAACTGGTTTGATGACGAATATAGAATTAATAAAAGCATTGTAAAGGCAAAATTGGTAAGGTGGAGGGAACTATGGTATATTCAATCTAATGTGGAGCAATTCTACTATAGTAAATTATTAGAAAATAAAAATATCTATGGAGAGAATAAAATACTAATAAACTTCTTAGTATCATTGCTGAAAATAGTGTGAGTAAAATATAGAAGGGTATACTATATAAAAAACATGTAGTTAAAACTAACATAAGGTAAGAAAAAAGTTGAGAATGTTTATCAAATTTAAATGAATGGGAAAGGTTTGAGAAAGGGTTAATTACAGGAATAGACAATAATTACATAGAGATTTTGGTTAAGGTTATAACAGAGGAGGAACTAATGAATCAGAGTAAAAGAATTAAAAGAAATAAAGCACCAGGAATAGATGATGTAGTAGAATTCCTTAAAAAATAGGGTAGAGATATGAATCTAGTTAAAGTCTTAACATCCTTGTTCAATTAAATGAAAATCGAAGGATACACACTGGAAAGTTGGAGAAAAGCAATTATACAGCTATATATAAAGGCAAAGGGGATAGGGCTAAACCCAGTAAATATTGGTGCATAGCACTGTTGTCCAATATGAGTAAAATTTGTACAGGAATTCTGGCATATAGGTTGCAAAAATGGGTAGAAGAATTTAACATACTTTCAGAATTCCAAATGGGATATAGGTAAGGAAAGTGGATCATTGATAATTTGTTCATTACAAAAACCTTCATGGACAAGTATTTGATAAAAAAATCTGATGTGGTACACTCATGTGACTTTCTCTAAATGCTCTACAAATTTCTTGTAAAATATTCTTCTTCTTTCTACTCCGTGCTAATCGAGATAAACATTAGCAGAATGTTCTTATTACTTAGTTCCTTATAAGTAGAATGGAATTAAGGGAATACATTGGGCTAAACTGATAGTCAAATATTTTAGAAGCTGTTGTTATGCGCTTGTCTTTGCAAATCGCTTCTTTGCTCGGCCAGGAGTCATTTCGGTCTGAGAAAAGTATAAGCACTTCACAATTGAAACCAATAACAAGGAATATCTTGGAAATGATTAACTCCACAACAAAAACATAAAGGACATAAATTGTGTGTTTTGACAAGATCTACATTTTTGTGGAGTAAGTTTTTGTCTATCTTTTACAGTTTAGCAGTTAAGCAAAATTCGGCAAAATTCATCCAGAATAAAGAGGCCTTCAGGGGCTATTTCCAGAAAATTCAAGATATACATTTTATTTGGGATGTAAATAGCTTTAATATACAGGATTTTAATCAAAATTTCCATAGCCACTTTTAAAAAAATCAACATTTTCGAAAATTTTTCCATGTAGAGGGTAGTTTGTGGTGTGGGAATTTTCTTGAAAATCTTCGTGTCACACCCTTGGAAGACACTAAACATAAAGACCAAGTTTGGTGTTAAACAGTCTTTTTGTTTTTGAGCTATGCTGTCCGTTCATACACCTGCACGTGCGCTGACCTTTTTCTAAAAATGTTTTTTCATACTCAGAGGACCCCTAAACACACATTTTCGGTGAAATCTCAACATCAAATTTTTGGGTGGAATATGATACCTTCTCTATCCCCTATGTACATTGTACATTTAGGCCCAGAGAAAGTAATAATAAAGGCAAATTTTACAGTGTGTCTCAGGTAACATTGACGGGCAATTGCCACCCACTGGACTGGTTCATAGCATGACAAATTCCATCTCGCACACTGCAAGCACTCTGTTATTGTGCACTTCCAGCTTTTTCTACTATATCACGCATGCACACTCAGTGAGAGAGCAGACCTTGGAGTGAGTGCATACGAGGGTCACTGCAAAAGTTTTGAGATATGCGTAAACTAAGGTTGATCAATTTAAACTGATTGCACCATTGGATAGCCACATTGTTTGCGAGTGTAAACCTGTATAAGTTTGCATCCTCCGTCTCCCCTTACAGTCTATAATGCAAGGTTAACAACCTCTAGTGTAGCGTCAGTTGCTTGCCAGCATGGAGGTGGAAAGAGAGCACTTTCGTGCAATGACATTGTGTGTCATTTAAACCTACTTTAAAATCATACAAAGTGTTGAGCGCTTACCCCAGGCTTTTGGAACACCTCGCTCCTTCCTGTGCCACAGTTTTTGGAGGTTTCAAAAACTTAAAAGAGGCCGAACTTCATTAAAGAACAAGGTTAGGAGTAGTCCATCTACAGCAGTGACTGAAGAAAACGTAGCTGCTATGGAAAGAATGGTCCGCGAAAACAGTTGTGTGACATTTGAGGAAATTGAGGCAAGTATGCAGATTGGACCGCCAGCAGTTTGGAAAATATTGCATGACTATCTTTGCGTGAGGAAGTTGTCATCCCATTAGGTGGCCCACAATTTAACCGATCTGCAAAAGTGCACCCGTGTTGAATGGTGTGAAGAAATGCTGGCCAGATTCGATGGAGGCAATTCTCGGCAGGTTTCTGACATTGTCACTAGTGATGAAACTTGGATTTACCGGTTTGATTCTGAGACTAAGCATCAATCGACTGTGTGGATCTTTCCAGATGACAATCTTCCAGTGAAAGTTAAGTGACCGCACAGCGTCAGGAAGAAAATGATGGCCACTTTCTTCTCCAAATCTCATTATGTGGCTACCATTCCACTTGTGGAACAAAAGACAGTTATTGTGTACTGATACACAACAGTTTGCTTACCACATGTGTTGAGAAGTTTTGTGAATTGCGGCCAAGAACAGGACTATGAGGAATCCTGCTCACACCATGACAACGCCTCTGCGCACACAGCCAATGCAACGATCAAGTTTCTGGAGTCCACAGAGATGAAGATGACTGATCCCCCCTACAGTCCAGATTTGGCTCCATGTGACTTCTTTTTGTTCCCCACAGTGAAAAATCACATGTGTGGAACAGGGTTTTCGAGCCCTGAAGAAGCTGTTGCAGCATTCAAAAGTGAACTTTTACACCCACATGAAAAAGAGTGGCAGGAGTGTTTTCAAAAGTGGCTTGAGAGGATGAGAAAGTTCATACAATGTGGTGGTGAATACTTTGAAAAGCTCCAGCAGTCAGCGATTTTATTCAGTTTAGTTTTTGTATATTTCAAAACTTTTGTAGTGACCCTCGTATTCACTATGTGAGCATGTGTGCATGTTAAAAACATGTTTCAGGATGAATTTGTGTGAAAAAACTAAACAACAATTTAGGCTTAAATTTCCTAACAGAACGCTTCCATGGTATACAATAAAGCATCTTGTGGATTGGTTTAACAAAACAGGTTCTGTGAAGAACAAGAAAAGGTAATGAACCCATCACGTTCTTATTGAGGAAAAACTTGACAAAAATCAATGCTGTGTGGAACTTAGTTCTAGGAAATCTTTGAGGTGTTGTAATTGGAGAAATACTGTAATTACATAGGGCTTTAATTTGAATAATTTTGTTGCTCTATAAGCTGATGCTCTCAAACTTCCTGTCTGCTATCCTAAATGACTCAAAGATTTCCTAGGACTACGTTCCAAGGCAGCACCCATTTTGTCAAGTTTTCCCCAGTAAGAACATGACAGGCTCATTGCCTTTTCTTGTTATTCACAGAATCTGTTTCGTTAAGCCAATCCATGAGGTGCAATATTGTATTCTTACACAGAAGTGGTCCATTAGAAAATTTAAGTCTAAGGTTTCATCTAGTTTTTCTGCACGAATTCATCTTGAAAAATGCTTTTAACATGTAAACATGCTTGCATATTGAATATGCAACCTTACTGTAGTACGAACATGTGTAAATACGCCCACTCACTCCAAGGGTCTACTCTATCACTGAGTATGCATGTGATTTATGGGAGAAGAAGCCAGAAATACATGATAACTACAGAAAGCTTGTGGCGCACGGAACCGGCAGTTGTCATGTCAGATCCCAGTCCAGCGGGTGGCAGTTGCCCCATCAATGTTACCCGAGACTCACTGTATATGGCCTTTATATGAGGGCTGGTCAGAAACTAAGGTTACAAGGCCCATATTCTTGGTGTTTTGTCTTTCACAGCAAACGTAGTAGTGTGCAGTAATTCTAATTTGTGCAGTTGGCAACTGTGCAGAGTTTCAGCCAACTACCAATACAGCGCTACTGCAAAGTATACACAAATGGCGACTCATTTGGACTCAGTTATTTGATTTCTGTGTATGAAACATGTAACCACACCTGACATTCATGACAGCTGGTAGAGGTTTATGGAGAGACTGTAATGTCTTGCGAGCATGTCATTGAATGGTGTCAAAAGTTTGTGACCTGTAGAGAAAAATAACACCGAGGATCACATGGCCGACCTAGCACAGCATTCACAGATTTGAACACAGCTCATGTGGAGGAGCTAATTCAGAACAACAGGAGGATCACATTATGACATATGGTAGTAGAACTCTTAATGTCTTTTGGAAACATTCATCACATTGTTCACTATATTCTTCAATACCAGAAAGTTTGTTCCCAATGGTTTCCATAAAATTTATCTAATTAACACAAGGAGAAATACATGGAGGTAAGTCTGCAACTTTTACAATGGTTCTCCACAGAAGGAAATAGTTTTCTTCGCCATATTGTCATGGGTGATAAAACATGGATCCACTACTATACACCCAGCAGAAAGCAGTCATCATTAGAGTGGAAACACCCCTTTCCTCCAAAGACAGAAGTTAAGGTGACACCATCTGCTGGGAAGGTGATGGGACAACATGGGTGTCATACTCATGAGTTTTTTGAAAGAGCACACACAGTAACCACTGACCATGACAATGGACAACCTCATTCAGCGCAGAGGATACCACACTGTTAAAGCAGTGGGATATCGACCATCCCCCCTACAGCCAAGTGACTTTCACCTTTTTCCTCACTTGTCTAAGAGTCCCTTAGTTTCTGATAGTTCCTCGTATATCTAGAAAAGGCTTTTGTCTGAATAGAGATGGAACTCCTATGGCATAAACTATTAATGAAAGGAATGAGTAGCAAAATGGTCAATATCCTAAAAGGACTAGAAAGAAAACACTTTTTGCACAAAATATCATGGAGCATTAACTAGGGAAACAATCCGGAAAAAGGGGCGAGATAGGGTTGCAAGTGGAACCCAATTTGATTTAATTTGCACATTGAAGACATACTAAAAAATATAAGTAGTTGTAATAATAACAACAACCTATTGTCAGTAATAATGTACCAATCCCATGTCCACTCTTGCATTCGACTGGTATAACAACAACCTATTGTCTAATAATGTACCAATCCCATGTCCACTTTTGCATTCGACTGGTAGTAGGTTCAATTATTGTAATTGGACTAAAGATGTCCTTACAAGAAATAAATGAATATTATCCAGAATAGAATTTAAAAGTTAACAGAGAAAATAATCCAAACTTTAACATTTAAGAAAGGAAATAAACTGAGCAAACATAAGAATTAGAAGAAGAAAGGGATAGAACATAAAAGTTAGGCATGACTGCACTTAGGAATAAAATTTTATGCAGACGGAAAATGGGAGAAGCAAAAGAAGTGAGCGTTGGCAAAAGGGATAGTAGCAATGTTGGCCCTAAGGGGATATCTATATAAATGGAGGCAAAATGGTTAGAAAGAATGTGTAACTCAGTGGTTGGAGCTCAGATGCTCTATGGTATTGAAATTGGTGGCTTGAGAATGGATGGGAAGACATAGATTGTGTATACAAGATATTTTGTAAGGAAGTTCTAGGGTTGCCAATAGCACCAGTAAATGAAGTGGCTCTAATTGAAATGTGGTGAATAGCAAGAAAAGACCTAGTTATGGAAAGAGCCTTAAAATACCAGTATAGAATCCTGAATTTAGAAAATATATTGAAATATTGCCTAAAACACCAGGAATTAGATTTACAAAATACAGGATGGGCAAACAACCTGCAAAATAATTTAGAAAATAATGGTTTAGGTAATATCTGGAGAAAAAGAGAAACAAATTACAGAGGTTTTTGGAAGGGGACTAGAAAAAAGATTTGAAGATTTTCAGATTTAAAAATTATTCAGCCAATCATCAGAGAAAAGGCCTCTTGTCTTCTCTGTTTCAATGTAATATAACTGGGAAAGAGAAAGGTATATAGATAAAATGAATAATGAAGGAACAAAGGGCATGGTTAAGAACAGGAGTTGAGTGCCCCTCATGTGGAGAAAAAGTTGATGTAGAACACAGTCTTTGAATGCAAGGAAATTGAAATTTGGAGAAGCGAAGGAATATTGTCAAATTTAAGAGGAAAACTGATATAAACAAAACTATAGACAAAAACTGCAAGAAGACAAGGCAGTTTTTAGGGAAAGTTTGAGATAAATGGAAATGGACTGTTAAAAGGGAAAAGGTGCATTAGTTTATACATAAGAACTTAGAAGTAATACATCTTGTAATGTGATTTTAATGGACTGCTCAATGGAACAGTGGCCTGGGTCAAACACCAGTGGGCAGTCCAATAATTGTATTGGCTTACTGCTTCACTAAATATTATCATGTAAAATATGCTCTACAATTTCAAATACAAGCACTAGTAATTAACTAAAATTATTATCTTTAAACTTTTACATTTTGGTACTTGCAATCTACATTCTTCTTTAGACATCACTCTTCTTGATCATTGTAGTTTGATTTGCAACATACCATGATCGTTTTCTACAAATGCTTATGTATAAGTTTGTGTTTAATGGTTAATACAAGTTTATGTGCTGATATTTCCACATTTACTGATGCTACAGGTTAACATTTAAAGCATTTGTTAACTCTGTGTAAATTTCATCAGAAAGCACTATGTTTTCACCTTGAAGATATGTATCTACAGAATACAAAATTTTAATGTCAGGATTTCTCTCTAAAACACTGAAGATTCATGTAAAGACAAAATGTAATGTCTTAGCTATAACTTATACTGTGTCTTCAATACACAGTCCCTTTGTTTCCATTGTAAGGCCTTTATTTTTATGTCTATTGATATATTTAAATGGTAAATATTAACTTTTAACATTTAAAAACTGATAACTTTTCATAAAAAGAATGAGAAAACTTGATCATTATGAACCATTGTTAATGGATATCTCAGAAATTACCTATCCACACAAAATGTTATTTGGAATAAATTGTGTGTTTTAAAGAGATCTATATTTTTTGTGTATTACATTTTTATCTATCACTCAATGTTTACCAGTTATACAAGATTATACAAAATTCCTTTGGGATGAAGAATGAACCTCTACAGGCTATTCCCAGAAATTCCAACATATAGGCTTTGTCATGAAAATATACTTAATGTATGATATTTTAACCAGAATCATTAGTGGAAGTTTTGAGAAAGCCAAAACTTCTAAAATGTTATATGTAAAGGGTAGTTTGGGGTTGAGGGATTTCCTTGAAAATCTTTGTGTTGTATCTTGGGAAGACACTGAACCTATATACCAAGTTTGGTGTGTATTCCACTTTTTATTTTTTAGTTATGTTGTTCACATCACACAAACTTACAATTGGTCAATTGTTTTTATTTTTAAGCACTGGCCTTCTGATCTTAAAATTGTAGGTTCACGTGATCCTTTTCTTAAAATGATCTGTAATTCAGCAATTTCTAAAACCTATATTTCTGGTAAAATCTCTGTATCAAATTTTAGGAAGAATATAATACTTCTGCTACTTACTATAATGGTAGAGAAAGTCAAAATGTTTTTTTCTTGTTATATAGGTGGCTGTGAAATTTGATATTAAATTTCTTTTGGTGGAATACAATACTTACCCTACTTGATTTTCATAGTAGAGGAAGCAAAATTACATGAATTATATGTTCAAATCATGAAAAAATAATTAAATATGCAGCAATATCAGAAATATGCAATTATATGCACTTTTATCATTTTATGCATTTGCATAAAAATCTGATGTCTTATAATTAAGAAATTTTGTGAACCGTATATTAAAGTTTATTTAAAAAAGAAAACTCTTCTGTGCGCCTCTGATGAGTGGTCCAGTCTGTGACTCCTGTATGAACAGTTTCAAAATATTTTCGTAAACTTCCACGACCAATGTTAAGATTATCTTGATATACACCAGAAGTATTGGACCAAAATGTCAACCTTAAGACAGGTCCCCACTTCCTCAGCAATCAACAGGACATGTTGATTCAGCACGTTGAGTTCAATATGTTAGCAGTTAATGAGTGTCTCAACTGGTCAACAACTCTTGCAAAGCATATTGATTCAACATGTATTGGTTAAACAAATCTAATTTTAAGACCAGCCTATTATGTTCATTTCTTAAACATCTGACTTTAGCTATTCTCTTTGCATTTATAACAAAATGTGTAATTTATGCATTTCTGTAAAAGTTTATTTCAATTAAATTGAAGTAAATAACAAAATAAGCTTTTGTATGAATAGTTTGTATAGGTAGCCACTATAACAGTAGAGGGTAGAGAAAGTCATGTGAATGCAAAAACTTTAATTTTTTTTTTCTTTTATTCTTATGGGTCTTTCACACAGCATACATTGTTACCTCAAAGACTGACACTTCATTATCCGAATCAAGGTAAGATGTTAACAAATGCATTGTGTTTAACCTCATTTATGCAGTGGAAACGGAATGTTGATAGGAATTCCAGCTCAACATGTTTTGCATTACATCTTTTTCAAGTTGTGTGTGTTTAGTGTGGAGTGCCGTGTGTTGATTGCTGAGGTAGTCAAGACTAAGCTTTACATGTTAGGACCTAATAAGTATCAGCCTAAGAGAACTCTAGCCTTGGAAGTCACTTTTTTTAAGTCATGTTTATTTTTCTTCTTTTTCTTCACAGTCAAATGCTGCATATGTGTTGTTCTATATGAGACGCAATCCTGAGGAAGAAATAATGGAGCTCAATTAGTGAACACTGCAAAAGAGATCACTGGACACATGAGAAAACATCACCGCCGCATTGTGCCTCTCAGTGAAGCTGGTTCAGTTGCCAAACTACATCTTATGCATCAGATCCAAAATTAGATGTGCTGTGATAAATTACTATGGTGGTGGATGTTCTCAGTGATGTGTTTGTTGTGCTCACTTTTGGTGAAAGATAAAATTATGTGGAGAAACTTTGTGTGAAAGCTTCTTGGTGGAAATATATAAAATGTCTCGAAAAAAAGGGTGGGATGGGGAATGAAGGAAAAATTAAAAAGTTACTCATTATTGATATATGTATAAAAAAAAGAGCTCATAGAGAGGATGCTTATATAATATGGGTGTAATTTTGTGTTAGTGTGGGAGCTGTATTTGATTCATAAGAGATAAATGTTAAAAGGAGTTGAAGTGGGTGTTGTGCAGCTGTTGCAGAGGTTTAAGATACATAAAGAGCAGATTACATTTCAGTTTCTTGAAAAGTCTGCAAGAAGAGCTGTTTAAATGTAACTTTATGTATGTATGTATGGAAAAAAAAGTGTATGCTGAAGAGCATAAGAAATAGATTGAGGCTAGTATTTTTCTGGGATGAGCAAAAGGGAAGCTGAAGCAGTTCAATGCTGAGAAAAGGTGCCTGCCACTTTGCTCCCTGCCACCCGTCCACGTTCTGATGGTGTAAATGATAGAGCAGCTGAGTGAATGTGGAATTATTAAATTAATGTTGTGTGTGATAGTTCCAGGGACTCAACAGATCGGGTTATTTTTTTTTCTTATATATCATTTTTGCCCAGTTATTGCTCTTGTTATTTATATACATGAACATATTATATATATATGTTATATGAAGATTTTCTTGATGAGTTCAGTTTGGTACTTAATGGAAAGTAAGCATCTCAAAGGTGTTAATTATAGAGTAATGTTCAAAATTAAAAGAGGAGTAGGCAATTAGTTTTTAAGCTGAATATTAACTAGCAGCATTAGGAACCCATAATTTAAATAAATGCCTACTTTAATTTTGATTACATTAGTCTCAATACTGTTAATGAGTGTGAATGTGTATTTGCCTGCATACTACAGGCTTTTATGCACAGTTTTCATGTAAACTAATAATATATGCAGCAACAACAACAGGCGGGGCAAGTCATTTAGATTACCTTGTTGATTTTCCAAAAGAAAAGCTATAATTCAACTTCTGAGAATTCTTGGGCTTTGCATTATATGAATTCAGTTCTACTGTAATTTGTGAAAAACTGTATTTATTTGTTTTAAAATGTCATAAGGGGTTAGTTTTAACAGCTGCTGCTGCTGCATTAAACTAAATACATATACATTTGTGTCAGATGTTCATGCATTAAGAATTTGTATGTAATGTTCTATGTGCATCAGTACATCCTAGAGTATACTTATTTCATTTTATTTAGATCTGAAATTGTATCATAAGCTTTAATGCTAATTTATTACATCTACTGTTCACATATGGTACAATAAGCTATACTATGTCAAAGATGGCCAAGGAATGTCAAGTCGGATTTAGACCTCTCAGTGGTGTAGGCGGAAAATTATTGAATGGCTCATGAGTTTGATATGCAGGCCAATATTAATAAGAGTTACTATAATTGTATTATCACTGCAAAACACTATAGTGTTAATTGTCACAATTTGTATGTCAAACCCTCAGCACTGCCTGTGGTGCTCTGATGTAAGAATGGGTAATGCAGTACTACTTATAAAAGAAGAAATCTCAAAAATGAAACCTTTTGCTACTATGGGCTGAAAAGAGCTAAGTCTGTAATTGCAAACATTATTCATGTGATGTAAGATAAATATCATGGCAAATTATTTGCGTATTTTATTGAATACCTTATATGCTTTATCATTAATTATTACTATAACATTGACTATTTAGGATCATCAGGGTTTACTGCAGAAATTCTCAAAATTAATAGTGAGTTGGGCTATAAAACACTAACAGCATCATTTTGCTCACTTCAGCATATCACTTGAACAGTTGTCATCAAAACATGCTAAGTGAGCAAAATAAACTAAGTGGTGTTAGCATTTCAAAGTCTGATTCCTTATTAATTTTGAATTATAACTACATCATTATTTCCAGCTTTAATACAATAACTTTAAAAACACTGCTTTGAGATAAATAAAGTAAGGATGTTGTCTATTCACATTCTAATATTTTTATTCCTGAACTCTTCCAATATAAATATGAAGTACATTTCATTTCGTGTTATTTTACATTCACAGTTATAGTCATGCCGTTCAAAAATTTTAATAAAATAGTTTTTTAAGTTATACATAGCGGTAAATTTGTATGATCCCTAACTCAGCAGGTAATACTGTGCAAGATGCTGCAGCCAATTAAAGAATTTGTTATGGACCTATCAAGAGAACCAGTTTCAGTATAACTGTGTTTGACAATATGCAGTGGAATCATGTTGAGTAGGGACCTTCAAAAGGATTGTTTATTATTTGGTCAAAAGAGGTGTTATCTTTTCCCAAATGTGGTGTTACATTTAATGCAACTTTAGTAATTGTAGAGTTGAACAAGTTAAAAAACTGACCAATATTTATAGAGGCAGTCAAAACCTGTGCCATTCTTGCTCGTTACTCGTAGGCCATGCCACTTCTTGAGAGTGTGGCAACGAGAATCTTGTGTATGGAGAACAAGTGCTTACAAGCAAGGCGACTCAAGTATTCTTATAACTGCAGGTTGATGTACGATCTGTAGTATAAACTGATTATACAATAACTAGGGCCTAATAACCTATTTTTTATCTTATGAGTTAAAAAGTCTCAAAGTATATCTATGTTTCAAGCAGTTTGGATGCTAATGTGTGAGTCTTATTCAACCTAAAAAAACAGGTATATGCGACATTAAGACCTAGAACTCACTAAGGTTAAGTTTTTTGTTTGTTTGTTTGTGGGTTTTTTTCTTTTTTGTTAACTACAATAGAAACTGAATCATTTTTTTCTTCAGTTCATTTGAATTGCAATTTTTGTTAACAATTCATTTAGTTCTGTTTTGAGTGTACTTGTGGGGTTAGCCAGGGAAAGAATTTATCACCATTATTATCATGGTATAGAAATTTTGTGTATGAATTATACGCAATGACATCTTGCGATGTTAAAACATCTTTTTCTGCCTATAGGAACATGTTAAAAAACGACAGAAAATTGGGAAATGTGGCTGGTTGTCTGCTGAAATGTGGTTTGTTTTACATAAGTACTATATATTTAAAATACATGCTGAATATTTCAATTAAAATGTTCTAGCATGAGTATATTGTGTAATAAATTGCCTTAAATTACAGTACTTATTAGTAGCATGCTTCCATGAAGTAAAATAGTTTTCAAATTTTTATCTATATTATGCTATAAAAGGCATTTGTCAACTTCCTTAAATAGGTAGGAAAATAGTTTAAAATGCTATTTAAAAAAAAAAAATCAATCTGATGTTTTACACTCGCATGACCTTCTCTAGCTGTTGTTCGAACAATCTTCTTACTAAAGATTATTCTTTTTACACCATGCTAATCGATATAAACATTAACAGGAATGCACTAGGCTAAAGCAATAATCAAATGTTATAAAAGCTGTCGTTATGTGATGTCATTCCAAATTGCTTCTTTGCTTGGTCAGGAGTTAAACAATAGAAAAATGGATTCTTCCTGTCTGAGAAGTGTAGGTACTTTACGATTGAAACCATTAATAAGGAATATCTCAAATGGTTAATTCCACAACAAAAATGTTACGGACATAAATTATGTGTTTTGACCAGATCTACATTTTTTGTGCAGTAAGTTTTTGTCTATCTCTATGGTCTAGCAGTTAAGCAAAAATCGGCAAATTTTCATCCAGAATAAAGAGGTCTTCAAGGCTATTCCCAGAAAATTCAGATATACATTTTATTTTTAATGTAAATAATTTTAATTTGCGGTAATTTAATCAAAATCATTAGAGCCATTTTTGAAAAACAAAATTTTCAAAAATTGTTCCATGTAAAGGGTAGTTTGTGGTGGGAGGATTTTGTTGAAGATCATTGTGTCACGTCCTCGGAAGATACTAAACCTAAATAACAAGTTTGGTATTCATTTGGTATATTCATTTGTGAGCTATGCTGTCTCCCCCCCCCCCCCCACACACACACACCTGCAAGCAGATCTTTTTCTAAAAATGTTTTCTTGAACACAGGGGACCCCAAAACGTATATTTCCTGTGAAATCTCAACTTCAAATTTTTGGGTGAAATGCAAATACCTTCTCTATCCATTATGTACATTGTACATATGGGCTAAAGAAGGTAAAAAATCTTGTGTTCCATTCACATGACTTTCTCTAGATCTCTGAAACAAATTATTGTTAAAAAGCATATTCTTCTATCTATATCATGCTAATCGAAATAAGCATTTGCAGAAACTGTCCTTATTACTTGGTCCCTTGTAAGTAGAAGGGAAAAAATCTAATGCGTTCCATTCACATGATGTCCTTTAGCTGTTCGGCAAACAAACCTTTTATCCAAAAGTAAATCTGTTATCTACATCATGTTAATCAAGATCAATATAAGCAGAATTAGTTTATTACTAGCTCCTTGTAAGCAAAAGAGAAATAAGAAAATACACAGGCTAATGTGATAGTATCATCCTTTAAAAGATGGTTGCTGTGTTAAACACTTGAAATGTTAGTCTCTTTGATTGCCAGGAGTAAAGAAATGAGAAACGAGAAGGATGATGTCTTCCCGTTTGAGTAAAGTTTAAGTGGCTAAAATTGAAACCAATAATCTGGAATATCTCGAAAAGTTACTCTACAAAAAAAATGTATATAGCATAAATTGTGTGTTTTAATGAGGTCTACGTTCTTTGTGTAGTAGGTTTTTGTATATCTTGGGGTTTGCCAATTATACAAAAGTCATCTAGAATGAAGAGGTCTTCATAGGCTATTTCCAGTAAGTCTAACATACACATTTCCTTTGTTATAAAATATCTTAAACATAAGATATTGTAATCAAAATTGTTAGAGCCAATTTTGGGAAAATCAAAATTTTCTAAAAATGTTCCATGTAAAGGGTAGTTGGGGGTGGGGGAATTTTCTTGAAAATCTTTGTGTCGCATCCTTGGAAGATACCAAACTTAAATACCAACTTAACTGACTTTTTGTTCTTGAGCTATGCTGCCCCCCTCACCCATACACCCACGCAAGCTCACTCAAACCTGCAGCAATGGAGATGGTCAGTGCTCTACAAAGGCAAAGACAGGAAACATGATCCAAACTCCTACTTGCTATAAAGAACATAATGTTCAAACTATTCCCCAAAATCCTATTAGAACGCATCGCATAAATACTCTATGCAAGTATACCAACTACCAAATATGGATTTACTCCAGGCAGATCGATATTGCTTGCAGTACAAGAAATTATATAAGAAATAACACTATCAATCCGCACAACACAACACCCCGCTCGACACAATCTTCATAGACTACTACTTACCCTTCAACAGCATCAGCAGATCAATACTAATAAACAAGCTAGAGAACATATTAGGCAGAAAAGGTCAAGAGCTTCAAACTATCTTATCAATACTTGATGCAAACCAAATAGTTGTATATGACTGCATAACATTGAATGACATCATACAAACATGAGGAGTCTGGCAAGGAGACCCTATGGGTCCAGTCTTGTTTAATGTAATGACAGCCGATATCAGCAACACTATAAGCACAAACGTAAAACTACTTATGTATGTGGATGAAATGGCCATTCTCTCCAGAAGCCATGAACACCTACAAACAGCAATGGACAGCATCAAGAACTAGGCAGTAACCAACTCAATGGAAATAAACAGCTGAAAAACCAAAGCAATGAAATTCGAAGAGGAGGCAGACTTAGAAAGAGAGATAGTTTCACCTGTGGCAACTCCTCCCTAGAATTCATAACAAATTTCAAATACCTGGGAATCACCCTCCAGACTGTAGAAACCACATTCACACTTCCAAGAGTATACAGCAGCTGCAACAAAAGCTATCTATGACTTACCCAAGTTACAAGTCTTAACATTCCCAACCATGATGGTACTATTTAAGATGTAAATCATGCCGACAGCCTCCTATGGAATACAACTAGTCTGGAACTACCTAACGGCCAAAAACCTTAAGAAACTGGAAAGCGTCAAAGCTAGATTCCTCAAAAGGGTGCTGTCAATCTCAAAATTCTCGTAAAACAGTTATGCCTACATACTAGTGCAGGAGCCTCTCTTTGTAGACGACATATAGCACAGCTTTAATCTGCCAGAAACTCAGGCATATGCAGTCTTCACTGAAGAGAGGCGCAGCAAGGAAATGCTGATCCTGCTGAACATAATGGAATCTCCTCAAAAGGGTGCTGTCAATCTCAAAATTCTCGTGAAACAGTTATGCCTACATACTAGTGCAGGAGCCTCTCTTTGTAGATGAGACATAGCACAGCTTTAATCTGCCAGAAACTCAGGCATATGCAGTCTTCACTGAAGAGAGGCGCAGCAAGGAAATGCTGATCCTGCTGAACATAATGGAATCAGATGCAATGACAACAGACTCCTGGAAAGGTCTTTTTGTGGTACATGGCTGCCATGGAAGGATCTGCACTGACAGCACCTATCACGATCCCAGGGACAACTGCACTTGCAAGTTGTGTAACAAAGCATGCTCTGAATACCACCTACTGAAGTGCAAAAGCAGAATCTGTCACTAATTGTGCAAACTAAAGACTGGTGAAACCACAACCACAATGTAACCTATCTTTCTATATCTTATCTTTGTACACATTGTGTTTACTAAAATTATTACATACAAACATCAAAAGTAAAATACTAGAAAAGGGTACTGAAAACCAACAAAGCAATTATTTGGCATCTTAGATTATTTTTTAATTTTCAAATGAAGAATAGCCACTGTAGCCAAATTCCCCTCTTTTGAGTTTGCTCTCCTCTCAGTGAGAACGTTGTTGTAAAAGGAAAGAAACCTTTCAGAGTCAACATTGGAACACAGTCCCCATATTGCTTTTAGACACTTCTGCAAACCTAGGATATGAAAGGCTCACCACACAAAGGGCTTCCACTATAACATTGTTGCTCTGTGGCATCTGCTTGCAGAGGGTTTGTTTCAACTTTCCAAAACCTGAAACCATATCCTGAGTATTCACATCTTGCAGATCAGGAATGTTTTTAAGTTTTTTTTTAAGTATGCCAAGGTTCATGTCTGTAATAGCAAATATCCTGGAATCCAAAATGTCAAACCCCTCAAAATATAGATCTGCTTGGATCAACTGGTGGTAAAGAGTTAAGTTTCAATGAAGCTTGAGATACCATTTGTGTAATAGTTGCTTTAACACTAGCTGATCTAGTAGCAGTCATTTTACTTAATAACTGTGTACCATGTCTTGCATCTTCAAAACTTTGCCTCAATCTTTGAAGCTCTCCATACAAAATGTGAGCTAGAGGATAGGTTGAACCTTCCAGTTTTGTAAGAAGTTGAACGACACACACTCCATGTTTCTTTATGAACACAGCATGTAATTGTATTGTACTTATATCACTTTCACTTAAGGAGCAAAAGTATGCAATGCCAGCATTTTTAGTTGCCTTCATTTCAACCGTGTTAGCAACAATAAGCGGAAAGCATTTGGCAAAATAAACACACTTTCAAACCATGAATTCAAATGGGTGACCACTGGCATTGAGTATAAGGGACAGTCCTTCCCCTTATTGCCTGCCAAAAACTTAGCAAATAAATGCTTCCTTTTTCTGGTGTGCAGGAACATACTCTTTGTTTTTGAAACAGCAGTGTTTAGTTTCTGTAAATGCTAAGCCCATATTGTGAATGATGTTTCAGCTTAGGAGCCCAACATTGAATGTGTTTAAAGTTTTCCCCACACACAAGTTTTAATTCATCAGCACAATTCGTCATATACCTTGCCGAGTCTGTAACCACTCTTCACATCGTAATTTACATTATATATTTTAAGAGACTCCAGAATGGCCTGAATACAGTGAGTGGCATTCACACTGTCCAAAAAGTGAAGACCAGCGACAAAAAGTACAGGTTTGGAAAAGACAAAAATCCTGAACAATACGATGAATACACATCTCCCCATCTTGTCAGTTGTTTTGTCACAAAAGGCATCTGTCTCTTTCCCTCAATTTTTCCTCTCACATTTTCAATCTGGGAACTTGCCAAATCCCCTACATATTTTTCGCAGAGAGTTTGTGCATGTGGTAAATCACCTGCCCCTGTAGAAGAGAATTAAAGAAGAATTAGGAACTAAATTACAAGTGTTTAGGAGCAGGCAGTTAAATATTTACTAGGATATGATAGTTAATAGAACAAGTACTGTACCTTCAATATACTTGTCCATCCATTTCCGTTTGTTGGGATCATCCACCTTTTCCCAAGGTATATTTGCTTTGTCTATTTCTATTGTGTCTTGGGCCAACTCTCGAGAAGCATCTTTCTTTTTCTTGGTAGTTTGGAATGATGCTGATACTGATGCCTGTCATCTGACTCTGCTTCTTGTGCACTGTGTGAAGAAATTCAGTTACTAGTGTCAATTGGGGGTTGGCCAATCCTCTCGCACCCATCTATTGGCAAGGAGTAACCAAAATAATCAGTGGTCATTATGTACCATCTGTTCAAGCAGAGACAGATAATACATTGAATAAAAGCATTATGCATAAAATAGCTGAAATGATAAACCTGCAATACAACAATCTTGGAGAGAAAAAAGAGGCTGCTGATTACTCTTGAGATTCTTTTATAATGTCCTAATTTCCAGTTTGAGCAGAAGTATTTCTTCTTTGTTTATTGTTTTCAAGGAATTCATGGAACCTAAAGGCCCTTTTAATACATTTATTTTATTCTCATCTCCTTTGCTAAAATATTGACTGGTTTTTTGAGTGTGTTGAACCTGAAGTTTCAAAGTAACTTAGAAATACTTGGTGTATGTCAGGGTTCTGTTTCTGATATTACAGTGAGACTAGCTTAACTTAGCAAACATGATATATATTTTCTGAAATATTCTTGTTCCATAATTTCCTTTGCAACTGGTTCAATTCTAAATTTTGGTTTTTATTTTTGTTTTCTCACACCCTATTCCGGTCTTGTCACTTTTATAACATTGTACCTAGCTAGGATTAGTCTAAACCATATGCTTACTGCGTACACCAAACCAACCCCATGTGAATAAGCTCTTAAAAGCACTGGTTTTTAATGGGATGCCCAATTCATAACTGCATCCACACACTCATATTAAGGGACACTCTGGAACTTCTATTTTATTAGAACATGACCTCTCAGGGAACATGCATCTGTGCATTGCATGATACAGGTTGCAAAATATGATTTGGCTAGGTTGACAAAAATGCAAACTACAACTCCTCTATTTGTAGCAATAGCACTGTCTCTCTCCCTCTCTCTCTCTCTCTCTCTCTCTCTCTCTCTCTCTCGCCTTCCCCCTGTTTTTCCTCTTTATTAATTGTCCGAAGTCAGACTGGCCTGTTTGCACTCAATGTAAATCTACACGTTTGAGGGGCCCTCAGGCCAAATTTTGTGAAATTTTTATAAAATGACTACCATACTAAGTATTAAGTAAAAAATGCTCAAAGCATTTGATTCATTATTTTTCCAAATGTGAACGTTTAATTTTCATATTTTGATCATATTTGGGATATACATTTTAAAATTAAAATTTGAACTGGGTTATTGACAATCTACTCATAGTAGAGGTAAATAGTAATCAATTGGTGCACAGGTTTTTGAAAACTACTTTTTTATTTGTAGAAATATTAAATGATGAGTATTTTAAGCAAAAAAAGTGAAATTTTCCTAAACTTTTAACAGAAAAAAAATTAATAACTGGTAAATGAAATAAGAGTATCAAAAGACTAATGGACAGTTAACTTTATTACATCTAATTACATACATGGTAATGCTTTCATCTTGATCCATTAAAAATTAATTTGAAAAGTTATACCTTGAAGTGCATATTTTGTGTATTGTATGAAAAAACAAAGTTTAATATTTAAGGAATCTTTCTGAATACCATTTAGATTTCTGCTGCACTATAAATACCTTACAGGTTCTTTTTGTTATCTTCTGCAACCATATTAATGACTTTACAGAATTTTCTTTAACATTAAGAACATATTTCCCAAGTTTTGTTGGTTTTGTACCTCTAATTAATTTAAAAACCATGGTGTTACAATAATACCATGCCCCCTTTTCAGATGAGGTACCAGCTGTGTTTTTGTTTCAAGTGAATGCAGTAATATGCTTTGAAAGTTTACAAAACGAGTATCACACTGGGTGCTTGTACCCACCCCATCATCATCCAGGCATGTTGGGTCCACCTCATCATAAGCCACAGGTGAGAGAGAGCACCCAGCAAGTCTAGCCATACTTCATCAACAGAATGTTTCTGGCTGTAAAATAAAGGCTATCTTAATGGCAGAGAGCAGGAGCCAGAAAAAAAATCAGCTGTAAGTTACCAACAACAATTACAGTCAAATTATACATTTTTCTGCTGATTTCATAGTAAAGAAACTTACATTTGTATCTTAAAATAACATTTCAAATTTGCTGAGAGAAATTAAGATGACAGGTGTAATTTTTTCTGTGTGAGATTTTAAATACTGAAAAACTTAATTCCTTTCCAGCAGGAATTAAGACAAGAGCAATATATGGATCAATTGTAGATATACCAGGGATTCAATTTCCTGCAAAACACCACCTTATTGATGTTTAAATACCGGAGTGACCCCTTAACATTGCTGTATTGCTACCCTGGTTATATTGGAGAACAAAGTTATTTCTTCCCTTAAGTTTTAGTTTGCATAAAATTCTACCCACAAGACTACAAAAACAACTCTGTAGTTGTCAATCATTTGTAGAAAATAAACCATAGTGTAATTGAGAGAGCCAAACTATCAAAAACCATGAGGAACATAAAGGAACTATAGGTGTGGGAGAAGATCTTTTTTAAGAAACATGAAGAACCACCAATTAATTTTGAAATTCCCAATGTCAACTCTTATGTGAAATTGTCCAAAACTCTGTCACAGTGGAAAAACTTTGAGAGATCTGCATATCGGAACCAGTCAACAGCAGCTGATGATTTAGGCAAGAGCCTATGAAAACATATTCCTGCAAATAAGTGCAGTGAGTGAAAGCTTTGGAGTTTTACTGGACTTTCATCTTGTGAAAATGTAATTTAAATTTGATTTCACTGTATAAGTTTTTTTCCATATGTATTTAGCTAAAAACTTCTTAATTTTAAGTAATTTCTTTACTCAGAATGAGTAGGTGTAAATAATTGTATAGATTTAAAAAGCAAAAGGTCCACTGGTTTGCATGATACTTTCCTCCAGAATCAACTAAACCACTTGTTGAGCTCTTAGTATTTTTCAAATGTTAGTTATTTTAAAAATATGCAGGAAATCCTGTTTTTTCAGCTTTATAAGGGTGCAGGTGTGACCCAGGCTACTGTTTAAAATATTTAATGCAAAATTGAAGATGAAATCAAGGAAAAAGAAAGGAATATGGATACACCTTTGTACCACTGCAGGCCCAAGGATTCCAAAATACATCCCATGATGCTATTGAAATACTGTGTTATAATTTATACTATCTGGAGATGAATAAATAGGAAAGAAACTTCCTACATTAGCTAGTTCTATAAAACAAGCTTTGTGTTACCATTTCACAGTAAATAACTCTTTATATCTCATTTTGATGTTGCTAATTTTCATAATAAATTGCAAATTTTTCCCCTAGCTTTTGTTTTAGAGTAATCTCTGCTAAATTATTTGTTCTTTTGCTTTCTTTAACCATGGTGATTGGAAGAGCAGTGAAAGTTGTTAAGGAGAAACTGTATTATAGTAATGTAGATATTGCCTCAGGTATTGTGTGTATAGTTGTTCTGATGTGATATGTCTTCATATGTGTCATTAATCACAATTTATGTTTGAAGTCCATGATCCACTCTCGTTGTGGGAGACATGAATAAATTTATATGACAGTGGGGAGCATATAAATAAAATTCAGTGTGTGTACAACAAAGCCAACTAAAACTAACAATTTTCTTATAAAATTGACCACAAAACATTCAGTAAATTGAATCTTTTACAACTCATTTTAATTCGTGACAGCCCTGTGCGAAGTCAATTTCTGCTTTCCATAAATGGAGACTTCTGGCTCCAATTACCCCAAAGCATTCAGTAAACTGAATGTTTTACATCTCATTTAATTCTTGACGGCCCTTTAGGAGATATTTTCTGCTTTTCATAAATGGAGACCTCTGGCCCCAATTGTAAAAGAATCAATAATTAACACATTGGAGCCCAAGCCCAAGTATAGCTCGGGCCATCAAAATGTTCATGAGACCCTTGCCCGAGCATAGTATTTCTAACGCTTTTAATTCAATTCCATGACCTTAACTCAGTCTTGGGCTATGCGCCAAAGAACATAACATCAATTATCATCTAGTTGTCTGATTTGTGCTGCCATCTGTCCTTGCTTTAGTCAACTATTAGTAAATTTAGGAGATTTAGTAATAATGGCTGCTCTCGAGTAGTTGCGCCATTTTCTTTGAAGGTGGTGATCTGTTTGTTACATTTGTTGTCTTAAATGTTAAAATACTGCATTTTCCTCAATTTCTGTGAACTGAAGCTGAAATTTAGGACACAAATGAAACTGGAAAATTCTGATTCCGAGCGAGAGTTTTTCGAACTTTGAATAAATGGAGTATAAGCAGCTTTATGCAGTTTTTTTTTCAAACTCATATTTGATACTTGTAAATTTCTAATAAAATATTAATACGGAAGTTATGACTATTTCCATACTTGTTGAGAAATCCTTGAATGCTATACTTTGATTGCCCCAATACTTTTCGGCAGATTTAATTGATTTACTTTAAATAATAACTCAAATTAGGCATAAAAACCCTGGGTTTCTTGGCACTTTAATTACTGAAACACCCAGGCTTCAATGTGTTATGGTACAAAAAGGGGATGAAATCCACCTTCAGTATTCCAGTTGGTGAGTTAAGTGGTGTTGTACTAGTATCAAATTAAAAAAATCAGAGAAGTCATTTGGAGTGTGAATGAACAATATAGATTAAAATTTGGATGAATCATAGTTTGCACTTAATTTTCCAGATGTGTATTTCTGTATCTAAAAGTAATCTGCATTTGTGAACTTTTCAAGATGTGAAACCTCTGAAAATGAATAAGCCGCTTAAAAAATAACCTGCTTAATAAGTGTAGCAAAGATTAAAATCGCCATACAGTTTGATGAGTAGTGATTTTATTTATTTGGCTGATATACTGATGGCCTTAAAGCAAGTGCTGCTCAGTAAAGATAGGACATTTTTGTTTATAGAAAACATGAACTATGCTCCATTCTTAACCTGCTTACTAGCATGGGCTTTATATAAGTGATAATTTGTGTGTCTGTGACTCAGTTTCTCTATCCTTCCTCCATTAGAATATGAATGTAAAAAATTTGTAGTACTAAACCCTGGTACAGTAAAATCCCAAAAATTCAGCCTGATGTGGATTGAAGGGTGACCAAGTTTGTGAAAATGCTGGTTTATCGTGAATGGGGTTAAAAAAAGAAAAATCCAGAAAATGTGTACTGTATGTAGTTTTTGCTTGAGAATACAAAAGAGAATAAACTGCCCAAATATCATCAAACAAAGCAAAGGTATTGTCTGTTTGGTGGTGTTGGGGCACCCTTCCAAGCAGGTAGGGGTTTAGCAAGTGGAAGGAGGTAGTTTTCTCTTAGTCTGAAGCAAACGAGGGGTAAAGGCGCATGACAGAGTGGAAGAAGGAAGCACTGTTGCTGATAATATTGTGTGTTCAGTGTGTACTGTCTGATTCTTGTAGATTTTGAAGACTCGTCTTCTAACTCCAGTCAAGTATTGCAACACTTGACTATTTTGCCACGCATTGGAATAAGTTCAATACACGTATATCCTCTCACAGATCAAGTGTTACTTGAGCGATAAGCCACCCCAACCAACTAGTATAACAGACAGTATGTACTTTATGAAGGCATAGAGCCTTTACCACATGAAAATGAAGGAATGCAATACAGTGTGTACAGTAATTTACCTGATAAGACAGACTTCAGAAAAGTACTTTATGAAGCAATAAAGCTGTCTAAAATAAATATTAACTGCAAAAATTTGGTATGTGTATTCTGTTTTTAAAGAAATGTGTGTTTCTGTGGTCATCTGCACTGCACTCTTGTTTTGTTGCTTCATCACAAAGTTAATGAAGTGCAATAGATCCATTACTGATGTACCTTGTTCAAAAATACTGAAAGTCAGCCTAAGTGATATTTAAGGAGTTTAAATGGTGGAGTCCTCAATGCCGACATTTTCCAGCATTTTTTCATTAACTGTGACAGTAGCCATAATTTCTGCATCAAAACATAATGTCTAGCTCAGTATCATTATGGAACCTCTGTTTAGTGTCATTTTCATCAGCTGCACACCTAGGGACTCTTTTTCAGGAGGTCAAGTAAGTTTATATTTTCTGCATCATGTTCAATAAACCCATTTCCCTCATGATCAAGGATTTTTCACCAGGAACAAACTAGCTTTAAAGAAAATTTTGGATAAGACCTTGATCATCATTGTTTGCAGAAAGAAGGGAGAATAACAGTTTCTCTATTTCTTCTCATGGGACTAATCGAAACTCCTTGGTCCATTGGGTGGTAAAAACATATGCTTGTATATCCCCATTTTTAATCCTTATATATCTCTAGAAGTTCACCAAGTTATCTGGACTGCCGGGCTATTACGTGCCGAGTGTTTAGGACTCTACTGTACCTAGTTTCTCAACCAGGGTTTATATTGCAGATTCTTATTCCATACTAATAACCAACAATATTTACACAATACACACCTAATTTTACGTATATACAAATTAATTTATAAAATAAAGCATGAAGTTAAAAATATATAAAAAAATAAAAAATTCATGCATACATTTATATACTGCTACAATTTATTTAAACTGCACTCGTGCACACAAACTTGATAGTTGTTGTAAACTTTAGTTCCTTCTCTTATACTTTAATTATTATTTACTTAATAATTTATAGTATTATTTATGACAGATTCACTTAATTTTCCTTCATTATTCAAAATGTTACATAATGTATTTAAATTAAATCCCCAATTTAATTCTTTATACATTTTAATTTATGATTCTTTTACCGTCTATAAATTAAAACTTTTAATTTATTATTTCTCCAATTTTACAGTTTTATATCCAACTCTTATTATATTTTGAATTTTTTTTATGTGTATATATATATATATATATATATAGAGTAATTTTCTTCAAACTATAATTTTAAAATGTCCTTCATTCTGTAAACTACAATGTAATTTGCAATAATTTATTTTTGTTCTCTCTCTCCACACAAGCGGTGTGTAGGACAGGAGTTGGATAGGTAGAGTCAGACTGAAAAATTCAATGCCCCAGCCAGGATTTGAACCACGGATCTCCTGACCTCTAGCTGGTTGCTCTGTCACTGAGCTACCATGGCAACGTGCTGGCATAGCATTGAAATTCTCAATTGTCTTGTATGTTTCCTGGTAAACCACAAGGTGATCTCAAATTATTTTGAGATGACAACCCAATGGCGAGTTACAATGTTGCAAGTACTTTAGGCCCAGGATTCATAGTTGGCTATACCAAAAATAAAAATGACTACCTTCTATTGACTTTATTGCCAGAACCCAGCAGCATCCTACATGTAATGTTAACCTAAGTTTATTTTACACTTATTTTAATTGTCTTGTTTATGGTTAGACACATAATTTAAACTCCTTTAACAACAATTTCATCTCCTTTGTGGAGTCGATTACAATCTTTTTAATTGCTATCCACTAGTTAGCAAAATTTTTATTATTTAAACACTTACACTTCATATTTAAGAAAACTTGTTTTTAATTATTTCCTTATGGACTAAACACTTAAAAACATGATATAAGGAATGTATAATCTACATGTATAAAAATTAGTCGCTAAAATGCATGTCCTCGCATCACTTGCGAACGATTACACCAAATTGAACAATTCTCTCACTCACACACACACACACACACACACACATACTCACTACAAGGTTTGTGTAAAAGAAAATGTTAAAATCGTAGGGGTAAGTTTTTAGTCTCATAATATGAATCAGCATACAGCACCAAGGGAACACAAGCGATTAATAGGTGCCAGATGGCAGTGCTACCACGGTTATTTGTTGCTACTTGGCAGTAGTAGTTGTCTATCCCCCACCACACACAATGTTAAGGTAACGCACCAGATTATCGAGACTGACGCAACGCAGCAGTGAAGTTCAGATACATGTTTATGTATTAACTGTCCTTTCCTTGCTCCTATCGTTCAAAATAAAGAAGCTTTCCTGACGACAAACGCCTGAAGTACATATTTATTTGCCATTAGATGGCCGTAGTACTGCTCTAATTCTGATTCCTATTCAGTGTTAAGGTGACTGCCAGTTTATCGAAACAATGAAGCAACAAAGCAGTGAAATTCGAATACATTTTTATGTACTAACTGTCCTGTCCTTATTATCACTTAAAATAAAGCAGCTTTCCTGGCGACGAACACCTAAATTACGTACGTATTTATTTGCTGCTAGATGTCCGTAGTACTGCTCAATTTTTCTTCCCCATTCAATGCTAAAGGAATGCACCCGATTATGGAGTCAATGACGCGAGATAACAGTAAAAATTCAATATATTTCTTACGCATTAACTATCGTTCCCTTGGTCACATCGTTTAAATATAGAAATACCGCAAACCAGGACAACTTTGTGACACCGACGCCGCATGGCCTTTGTTGTGCTGCAATGGGCAATATACAGTCCGCCAGAAAGTAGGAAAACCACTGGTGTGCTGCTAGATAATGTTGGTCTTTGTCGGCAGAGTTTGAACTACCTCCTAATTGTTTCAAGTACCTATATAGCTATTATGTGTATAGGTTGTGGAAGCAAATTTCAGGAACTTGTTGAAACTTTGTATTGGCGCAACCACAAGTGCTTTGGACTTTAAGGTGAGTTTTTCCAAATATACGATGCCTTGTAATAATTTGTTGCATTTTACTTTCTAAAGCTTATCTGTTTGCGTTTTTTTTTTTCTTTCTTTCTTTTCTTGAAAATAAGTAAAATGCGAACAAATGCAGTACAACATTGGGTCACAAAATGTCGCTGTCACAGTTGCACTGCATTCTTTGACCGCATTTGTTTTGATTTATTGTTATTTTGAAGCTAGCTACTCTGTTTTAAGGTATAACATGACTGGAAAATCCAGAAGGAAGATTGGATCACATCACTCTTAGAATTGCACAGATGATAAGCTGGAGGAAGCCCTGAATGAAATTAAACCAAATAAAATTTCCTTACGGAAAGCAGCTGAAAAATAAGTTTGAGTAAACTATTGCAAATTTACAAAAGTAACATTAATTACAAACTGACAAGTTTTTTTGTTTTTGTTTAATTTATTTTTAGGTATGGGATACAAAGAAATACTTTGTGGCTAAAGCTGAAAGAAAAGCATGATGCCACTCCAGGACGCCCAACTGTGTTTTCTGAAACTGAGGAGCTGTCTCTGGTGTATTGTGATGTCTAATTATGGTTTCCCTGTTACGGCATTTGATCTCAGATGCATAATGAAAGCCTTTCTGGACCGTATGGGCCGAACTGTGCCTTGTTTTCGAAACAATTTCCCAGGTGTTGACTGGCACAATTCCTTCCTGGTTCGCCACAAGATTCTATCGCTAAGATTTGCACAAAATATATCAATTCCAAGGGCAGCGGTTAATGAGAATGTTATCAATAGGTTTTTTTTTTTTTTTTTGACAATTTGTAAGTTGAAATCAATGGTGTTCCAAGTGCCAATATATGGAACTATTACGACACCAATCTCGTAGACGACCCAGGCAGTATCAAAGTAATTATAAAAAGAGGCACAAAGTACCCGGAGAAAATCAGGAATTCCACAAAAGCTTGTACTTCGATTGTTCTGTGGGAATGCAGATGGAGAGCTTACTCCTGTTTATGTGAATTACAAATCGAAACATTTGTGGAATACAGGGACTGAAAATGGCCCTGGAGGAGCAAAATACAATTGCACTCCATCTGGTTGTTTTGACTCTTATATCTTCAGGACTTCTTTGTTAATTTATTGCTTCCAATCCTAAAGAAGCAAGCAGGACCTAAAGTCTTTACTGGAGGTAACCTCACATCTCATTTGAACATGGAAGTTGTTCGACATTGCGAGGAAAATAATATTAGATTTGTAGCACTGCCTGTAAGTTCAACCCACTTACTGCAACCATTAGATGTTGCATTCTTTCGGCCTCTGAAGAGGAATTGGAAACCCGTGTTATCCAAGTGGAAATATGCTGCTTTTGGAATCAGAAGTGTCACAATACTGAAGCAGGAATTTCCAGGCTTGCTCAAAAGGATGATTACAAAAATGGAAGAAAATGTCGGAAAGAATCTGAAGTCTGGATCAATCGAGAAGAGCCACTGAAACGTCTGAGCAGTCGAGTTCAGGAAGAAGAAGAAGAAATAGTTCGGCAGAATGTAACCAATAGCTTCATAGAGCATCTGGAAGAAAAAGAAGACAGAATTGCTTACCAAGAGGAAAACAAGAAAAAAAAAAGTTAATGTCCCACTAGGAAGAAGTAGAAGAAAGGGTGATCTTCCAAGCACTTCAGGCTTGAATATTCTAGTTCCTGTTGAAAGCACAAACAAAACAAGAAGCCGAGTCATAAAGTTCGTAAATCGTTCAACTGTGCTGATGAGTGACGCAGAAAGTGTAGTGTATGTCCCAGGAAACTGCCTAGTCCTTCATTGATGGAATGCATGATGCCAAGATACAACAAACAGCTCCTGGTGCTTGGTGACTACAAGGTATTTCACAGGGTGTTAATGGCAGCATGGATTGGAGGTGTCCAAATTAACAGCATTGCCTACCTTGAAGACCAGGAATAATTGATATGGGAGGGGGAGAAAGAAATATTACAGAGACGATCACCTTCAAGTGGTATATCCTGGGAGTGTGGCAAGCCAGGACACCTAATGAAGGACTGTTCACATCAAACCAACAAGCAGACAAAAAGCAAGTCAGAACCTGAATCGCAAGGGGTACATTGGAGCTGTTTTCACCACCCCCTCGAGTGATCCTACATGTCTCAGACAGAATTGTGGATGATAACCTCATTGTAAATGGCTGGAAATAAAGTTAGCCCTGCTGGATACTTGTAAACACATGTGCAGCCATGGCTGTAATCAGACCAGACATGTCGAAGGGCTTACCGACATAAATACATATCCATACCAGCTAGAGATGGTGTCAGGTAATACCTTGCTTGTGGGGAAGGAGACCCTGCAGGACTTGACACAGGGATAGAGCACTGTGAGCTGTGGATTTTCATTGAGAATCATTGAGGATATGATTACTGGGACTGGATGCTCTCTCAAGTTGTCTGTCAATGTTAGCTGGGGATATTGTGACTCGGCCAAATTGAGGTGATACTCTGAAGCCCACAAGCACATCCAAAAATCTACAGGGTAATCCTGAAGGACAATGTAGCTGTGCCTGCAGGAAGCGAGGTGATGGTGAAGGCGCACCTGGAGGGCCAATGGTTGAGGAACCGAATTTTGGACTGAAATATATCACTGAACGGATTTTGCAATCCCTGAGCATTGTTGCCTTGTTGGGAGAAGGCGCCCATGAGACCGCTGAATGCAATGGCTACTGATCAAGACATCCAGGTAATAATGGATTTAGGGAAGCACGAGTCAGCATTAAGGTATTGCTGTGCGATCATTCAACCAGCCAGCCAGCACTGTCTCGGAATCTGCATCCCTTGCTGAAAAGGGTGGCCAACCATCCGATTACCTCACAGCTGGAATGCATCTGGTATCTACTGAGATGAGATAGTCTGTTTCAGTCAAGGGAACAGTGATTACAGCTGCACATACTGAAGGCACCCGATCGGCGACCTTCAAGATGCCTCCTATAGCAAAACAGACAGAGTCTTGGGGCATGCTTTATAACAAGAGATCCAGGAGAATCATTAAAGAGTCCAACAGCCCTTGGTGCTTCCCTAAATCTTGGGGAAGAAGAACAGTGAACTATGTGTTTGTGTGGAGTGCTGAAAGCTGTCAACAGAGCTGTTTTACCTTACCCTGTATTGACTGACATCCTGGACATCCTTGCTGGTGTTCAGTGGTACTTGATTTTGGATTTGAAATCTGGATACTGGCAAGTGGTCCCAGAGACAAGGAGAATACCACATTCTTGACAGACCAAGGACATTGTCTTTGGGAATTCATGGTTATACTCTTTGGCCTCTGAAATGAACAAGCCACCTTAAAGCACCTCATGGAATAAATTATGAGAGAGTTGACTTATGATGCCTGCTACAATATCCGGATGCCATCATAAATATCTTTGAATACTATCTAAAGGACCTGACCAGGATACTTCAAAGCTATCTTGGAGCTGAACACGAAGTGACAACTCTTATGCAGGGAGGTGAACTCTTTCTCTACAGCCCCAGAAAAGGCTCAGGCAGTGAGAGATTGGCCTTGGCCAAAAGACAAATGAGAGGTGCGAAGGTTCCTGGACCTATGCAACTACTACTGCCAGTTCATCAGAGGGTTCTGCAACATCGCAAAGCTCCTCACTCACCTGATGGAAGATCACCGGTCTTACGAAGAAGCCATAGCAGGTTGCAGGCACTTAAATCAGCGCTCTGTATTGCACCTATTTTAGGTTTTCCACAACCTAATGCAACTTTATTGTCCACATTAACACCAGTGTTACCAGTATTGGAGGCATTCCCATATCAAGGATGGACAGAAGCTTATAATAGCCTATTACAATATTTATTTATTAATAAATAATGGAGTTCATTATGGATGTTCTTTAACTGCTGTGGTTCTCAGCGTCCCATTCTATCCTGGGAGTGAAAGACAGCTTAATTTTGCTCAGATGTTTCTTTATCAGACTTGAGGATCTTCTAAGTGCCGTAAATCTGCAACACGGGACCAGCGGCTTTACTTCCATTCTGAAGGAAGCCATGCTAAGGATTTTACGCCCAAAAAAATCCATCATCCTTCAACGGGTTTGAACCTGCAATCTTGGGTATCTGAAGTTAGCATGGTAATCACTACACCACAGAGGCCGGATAATATTTATTTCATCCAGACAAACAATACATTGATTTTGGATATGTCATTTCATACATGTATACAGTGTATCAATTTATAGCTCGTCCAAATTGTATAAGCTTCTATTTAATAGAAATACCATCAATTTAAATTAAATTGTCATTTGGCACCTCTACGACTGCTTTAATTTCTGGAGGTAGTTTGTTAAATAGTTTAATACCTTGATACTGTACATCTTTCACAGATACATTTTTATTTGCATTACATCTGTGATAGTTCATGTTGGCTCGTGTATTGCATTCTTAATTTTTTTTTTTTTTTTTTTTTTTAAACTAGCTGCCAGCACCGGCTTCGCACGGGTGGTGTACCTAAAGAAAAAGTTCGGACAGTACTGTCATGCGATGAAACATCTTTCACAGATATATTTTTATTTGCATTACATCTGTGATAGTTGATGTTGGCTCGTGTATTGCATTCTTAATTTTTTTTTTAACTAGCTGCCAGCGCCGGCTTCGCACGGGTGGTGTATCTAAAAAAAAAAGCTCGGACAAAATCTTCCGTTTACAGTACTGTCATGCGATGAAACGAAATAATATTACATAATTTGACAACACTTTATTGTAATGCCTTGTGATTTACAATTTTCCTTCCGGGGAGAAAAAAATAGCTTGGTACAATAATAGTAATAGTAGTAGCCGCGCTATGGCCGAGTGGTTAGACTACTCGCTCCCACCTAGACGGCTCGGGTTCGATCCCAAGCGACCATATGTAAGATTTGTGGTAGACAAAGCCGGCGCAGGGCCTAGTTTTCTCCGGTTTCCCCAGCCATCGGTGCTCCATCTGAATTCACGTATCATCAGAGTCATGCCTGCGGTGCCACAAGTAGTTAAAGCGGTCGTTAAACACTACCAAAAAAAAAAAAGTGATGGTAGCGCATCTATAGTGTGCCGGGTATACGCTGGCATAGGTAATGAATTACATTAAGGAGAAAGTCACAAATTGACATATATCTTCTTCCGAGTCTCTTTCTTTCCTTTAATACTAATGTTTTCCACCCCTTTCTTTATTTTCTTCTATGTCAAAACAGCCATTTCTAAGGCTAACAGTGACGCAACTAAAGAACAAGTAGATCTGCTTGGGCAATTGATATGCTTTTTTTATTTTATTTGTTGATTTGTGTGTTTTAAATGTCTCCATTTAACCCAAATTATAACTTGATCAAATGTATTAAGAGCACCGCAATTGTACTGTGATGGTGACCCGGGTAGCTTCATGTACCACATAAGGTCAAATACCGCCTGCAGTGCCATGAGTAGTTAAAGCGGGCGTTAAACACTACAAAAAACCCGTCAAATAACCAACATCTGCAATAGGAAGTTAAACCTAAAACGGATCCCGTTATTTCTCCGCCATTTTCAGATACCAAGAAGGGTTAATAGTTATGTGCATTGTTTATAACTTGTTCATTTTAAAGAATTACAACAAAAATATACTTATTTCTCTATTTAAACGATGTGACCAAAGGAACGATGGTTAATGCATAAGAAATATATTTTATTTACACAATTAACTTGCGCCATTGTCTCCATACCCGGGTGCATTCCCTTAGCATTGAAGACGAAAAATAGAGCAGTAGGAACTACGGCAATATGGTGGCAAATAATATATATATATGATTCGCTGAAATGTATGTACGCGTATCACTTCCCAACGACTGCATCAAATTGAACAATTCTTTTTTGTTGTTGTTGTTGTGTTCGTTATTGTTACGGCAAGGTTTGTGGGGATGAAAATGTTTAAAAATAATAAGGGAAAGTATTTAAAATCTCATAATATGAATAAAAACCGTGCTAAGTGAACGCATTTCAGTTAATGCCCGCCAGGTGACAGTGGTACAAGTTATTTGTTGCTAAATGGTCGTTTTTGTTTTGGTAGTGTTTAACGCCCGCTTTAACTACTTATGGCACCGCAGGCGGTGACACTGGTGATACTTGAATGATGATGGAGCACCGGTGGAATGCGATGGCAGGGGAAACCGGAGTACCCGGAGAAAACCCGCCCCAGCGCCGCTTTGTCCACCAAAATCTCATGCGGTCGCTTGGGATCGAACCCCGGCCGTCTAGGTGAGAGGCAAGTGGTCTAACCACTCGGCCACGGCGCGGCCACTAAATGGTCGTGGTACTGCTATATATTTCCCTTCCCATTCAATGTTAAGGTGACACATCAGTTTATCGACACAATGACGCAATGCAGCAGTGAAACTCAAATACATTTTTATATATTAACAGTCCTTTCCTCACTCCTATCGTTTAAAATAAAGAATCAAAGAAGTTTTCCTAACGGTGAACACCTAGAGTAAGTAGTTATTTATTTTCCGATAGATAGCGATCGTAGTATTTTTCCTCCCCATCCAATGTTACGGTAACGCAACAGTTTATCGAGATGAGACAACGCAACAGTGAAATTCAAATATATTTTTATGTATTAACTGTCCTTTACTTACTCCTGTCGTTTAAAAAATAGAAGCTTTGCTGGCGACGAGCACCTGAAATATGTACTTATTATTTGCCACCAGATGGCCGTAGTACCTATTGCTCTATTTTTATTCTTCAATGCTAAGGGCATACACCCGGTTATGGAGACATTGGCGCAAGCTAACTGTGAAAATAAAATATATTTATTATGTATTAACTATCGTTCCCTTGGTCACATCGTTTAAATAAATAAATAAATAAGTATATTTATGCTGTAATTCTTTAAAATGAACAAGTTATAAACTATGCACACAACCATTCACCCTTCTTAGAATCTGAAAATAACGGGATCCGTATTAGGATTAACTTCCTATTGCAGTTGTTGGTTATTTGACGTTATGCGATACATGAGTTAGCTAAAGAACATGAAAATACCTGCGTCACCATCACACTACAATTGCGATGTTCTTAATACATTTGATCAAGTAATATTTTCGGTTAAATGGAGAAATTTCATACACAAAGCTATCATGGAATTAAAGCTTATCAATTGACTAACTGGATCTACTTGCTCTTTAGTTACATCATTTTAGCCTTAGAAATTTTTGTTTTGACATAGAAGAAAATAAAGAAAGAGGTGAAAAATATTAGGAGTAAAGGAAAGAAAGAGTTTCGGAAGAAGCACGAATGTTACTTTGTGACTTTCTCCTTAATGTAATTCATTACCTATGCCAGCGTATACCCACCACACTATGGATGCGCTGCCATTACTGTTATTATGCCAACATCTTGGTTGCCAACGCTGTTAACTCCAAATGTCATCCTTTCCACACTACCTTATGGGATTTGCCAGGATTCCCGCCACACAATTTACAGCCTAAGGTTGACTCGGTGATAATTATACGAGGCAATATCAATCAGCCAAAATATGCAGCAGAACTAACTCACTGTTAAAACAATTATGAAAATGTTTTATAAGTTACTATAACTTTGGAAAGTTAAAGGCGAGGATATACTTACTCCAAGAACACCACTAATGTTAACCGATCTTCGTTTTGAATTTAAGCGCGCCTTGCATTCGCAATGACAATAAATCCCAAGATCAATCGTTACAAGTGTCTGTAATATATCTTGAATTGTGATTTTCGCATGCTGTAGGTTGCGTGCTCGAGAGTAGGCAAAATATCGGCGCTACTTTGTTTTTTCTCTCCGGAAGGAAAATTGTACATTACAAGGCATTACAATAAAGTGCTGTCAAATTATTTAATTGTACTTTTATATCATTGCATGGTCGTACTGTAAACGGAAGACTTTGTATGAGTTTTTTTTCTTTAGGTACACCACCCGTGCGAAGCCGGGACGGGCAGCTAGTAAGTACATATTTTAGGTATTTGTTGCTAGGAAAGCTTCTTTATTTTAAATGATAGGAGTAAGGAAAGGACAGTTAATAAATAAAAATATATTTGAATTTCACTGCTGCATTTACTCATCTCGATACTGTTGCGTTACTTTAACATTGTATAGGGAGGAAAAATATTACTATAGCCATCTAGTGGCAAATAAAATAAGTACTTACTCTAGGTGTTCGCCGTCAGAAAAGCTTCTTTGCTTCTTTATTTTAAACGATAGGAGCAAAGAAAGGACAGTTAATACATAAAAATGTATTTGCATTTCACTGCTACGTTGCGTCAATGTCTTGATCAACTGGTGAGTTGCCTTTGCATTGAATGGAAAGGGAAATATATAGCAACACCACTACCACTACCATTTAGCAGCAAATAATTTGTGGCACCACTGCCATCTGGCGCCAATTAACTGAAATGCGTTCACCTAACACGGTTTTAATTCATATTATGAGATTTCAAATACTTTTCGGTACTATTTTTAAGCATTTTCATTTCCACAAACCTTGTCGTGACAATAACGAACACAACAACAAAATAATTGTTCAATTTGATGCAGTCGTTGGGAAGTGATACGCGTACATACATTTCAGCGATTCATTTTATAGATATATATTTACAAAGTTATCTTGCGTCATTGTTTCCATAACTGGGTGCAATCCCTTAGCATTGAAGACAAAATATAGAGCAGTAGGAACTACGGCCATCTGGTAGCAAATAATAAGTACATATTTTAGGTATTCGACGCTAGGTAGTTTCTTTATTTTAAACAATAGGAGTAAGGAAAGGACAATTAATAATTAAAAATATATTGGAATTTCACTGCTGAATTACCTCATCTCGATAAACTGTTGTGTTACTTTAACATTGTATAGGGAGGGAAAATATTACTAAAGCCATCTAGTGGCAAATAATATAAGTACTTACGGTAGGTGTTCGCCGTCAGAAAAGCTTCTATGGTTCTTTATTTTAAACGATAGAAGTAAAGAAAGGACAGTTAAAACATAAAAATGTATATGAATTTCACTGCTACGTTGCGTCAATGTCTTGTTAAACTGGTGCGTTGCCTTAACATTGAATGAGAAGAGAAATATATAGCAGTACCACTACCATTTAGCAAAAATAGTTTGTGGTACCAGTGACATCTGGCGCCAATTAACTGAAATGCGTTCACTTAACACGGTTTTTATTCATATTATGAGATTTTAAATACTTTCCGGTACTATTTTTAAGCATTTTCATTTCCACAAACCTTGCCGTGACAATAACGAACAGAACAAAACAAGAATTGCTCAATTTGATGCAGTCGTTGGGAAGTGATACGCGTACATACATTTCAGTCATTCGTTTATATATATGGATATATTTGATTTACACAGTTATCTTGCGTCATTGTTTCCATAACCGGGTGCATTCCCTTAGCATTGAAGACGAAAAATAGAGCAGTAGGAACTACGGCCATCTGGTAGCAAATAAGTACATATTTTAGGTATTCGACGCTAGGTAAGTTTCTTTATTTTAAAAATTAGGTGTAGGGAAAGGACAGTTAATAATTAAAAATATATTGGAATTTCACTGCTGCATTATCTCATCTCGATAAACTGTTGTGTTACTTTAACATTGTATAGGGAGGGAAAATATTACTAAAGCCATCTAGTGGCAAATAATATAAGTACTTACGGTAGGTGTTCGCCGTCAGAAAAGCTTCTATGGTTCTTTATTTTAAACGATAGAAGTAAAGAAAGGACAGTTAAAACATAAAAATGTATTTGAATTTCACTGCTACGATGCGTCAATGTCTTGTTAAACTGGTGCGTTGTCTTAACATTGAATGAGAAGAGAAATATATAGCAGTACCACTACCATATAGCAAAAATAGTTTGTGGTACCCGTGACATCTGGCGCCAATTAACTGAAATGCGTTCACTTAACACGGTTTTTATTCATATTATGAGATTTTAAATACTTTCCGGTACTATTTTTAAGCATTTTCATTTCCACAAACCTTGTCGTGACAATACCGAACAAAACAAAATAAGAATTGTTCAATTTGATGCAGTCGTTGGGAAGTGATACGCGTACATATATTTCAGTCATTCGTTTATATATATATATTTGATTTACACAGTTATCTTGCGTCATTGTTTCCATAACCGGGTGCATTCCCTTAGCATTGAAGACGAAAAATAGAGCAGTAGGAACTACGGCCATCTGGTAGCAAATAAGTACATATTTTAGGTATTCGACGCTAGGTAAGCTTCTTTATTTTAAAAATTAGGAGTAGGGAAAGGACAGTTAATAATTAAAAATATATTGGAATTTCACTGCTGCATTATCTCATCTCGATAAACTGTTGTGTTACTTTAACATTGGATAGGGAGGAAAAATATTACTAAAGCCATCTAGTGGCAAATAAAATAAGTACTTACTGTAGGTGTTCGCCGTCAGAAAAGCTTCCATGGTTCTTTATTTTAAATGATAGGAGTAAAGAAAGGACAGTTGAAACATAAAAATGTATTTGAATGTCACTGCTACGTTTCGTCAATGTCTTGATAAACTGGTGCGTTGCCTTAACATTGAATGGGATGGGAAATATATAGCAGTACTACGAGCATTTAGCAAGAAATAACTTGTACCACTGCCTTCTGGCGGCCATTAACTGAAATGCGTTCACCTAGCACGGTTTTTATTCATATTATGAGATTTGAAATACTTTCCGGTACTATTTTTAAACATTTTCATCCCCACAAACCTTGTCGTGACAATAACGAACACAACAGAAACAGAATTGTTCAATTTGATGCAGTCGTTGGGAAGTGATACGCGTACATACATTTCAGCGATTCATTTTTATATAGTTAGATTTGTTTATACTTGTCTATTACAAGCTTTATTTCTCTATAAGTATACAGAAAACAAATGGTTAGTATACTTTTATTAATAAATGTCTCCCTGCATGACTACCAGGCTTTTAAATTAAACGTGATTCTGACACTTTTCTTTTGATTTATAAGCGGTCTCTCCATATGTGTTTTTGCACCAGCCCCCTATATTTCAATCCCAAAGATTAAATGTGGGTAAATGCATCCATAATAGATGAGTTTTAAAATGTTAGGACTTTTATAATTGCTAAAATATCTTGTTAAATAAATGGACTTGCTTATTTTATTGCATATGTATTTAATGTGTCCCCGTTAACCGATTGTCTATAATAATACCTAACATTTTTTTTGCATTTTTACCTTACAATATTGTTACTAACTTTTATAGTTAAATTGCTACTGTTATTCGGCATACTATAATGCATTATGGTAGTTTTATATATATTACATTATAGATTTAGGGATTGAATACCATTAAAAGCACAGAAGTGGTTTTATTGAGGTTGCAAGGCACTCTCTAAGGCAGAAAGGAACTAGTGTATTAACCAGTAAGGATTCCTGGTAGTAGAAAGGGCACTGGAGCACCTCCACAAGTACCCGTATGGTAAGCATTCCACCTTAGGATTGACCACTCTGCGCACACCTTCCTGTTGAGGGTCAAGAATCTGGAGAGCCAGAGAGCCCGTTCGGCCCAGATGCTTCAAAAGTGCAACTTCACGTCAGAAAGGAAGAAGACACGCAAATGCAGATACCATGTCATGACAATCCTGCCCAGGAGTACAGCCACTACTCTAAGGAGACGGAGGAGAAGCATACTACGTTTGTCTCTGTGATTTCAGCGGTGCTGTATGGGATAGTGTAAGGATGAGGAGGGAGCAGCTGACAGATGCCGACTTATAACCACTCCTGAGAGAAGTTAAGGCAGGGACCAAATGATCTGAAGACATTGCACCCAGGAGTAATGTGTATAATTCCTACTGGGTCCAATGGGACGCATTGAAGATCAAGGAAGGTGTATTATTTACAGTATCGGAATCACTTAATGAAAAATCCCAATTGATCCTCCATTAGAGTAAGGTTGCAGAAGTGCTGATGGAAGCACAATCAGGCATTGGGGAGTATATCTTGGACCGAACTGAACTATCAAAAAGCTCCGACAATGGTACTACTATCTGAGACTGTGAGTAGATGTTGAGAAGTGATTTCACTGTGTGCGGTAAGTCAGAGCCCACAGACTAAGAGCCAGGGTCGCATGTAGTAGTATAACATGCGAGCATTCCTCAGTTCATAGCCGTTGATATTAAATTAAATTGAGTTTTATTTATAGACACTTAACTGCTTCACTTCTCAATATCCCATTCTATATAGGACATGAAAGACCATTCATGCTAAGGATTTTTATGCCCAAAAAATCCATTGCCCTTCACTGGGTTTTAACCCGCGACCTTAGGAACCAAGTTACTCCCAGATCAGGGACAATGACACCATTGACGTAGCTGGGCTATTTCCTGTATCAGACGGCAGCATTAGGTGCCTTTTGATGGTCATGGACTACTTTAAGTAACTGGAGGTATATGTCATCTCCAACCAGGCGACCAAGGCCATCGTGAACTGTCTCGTAGAACTATTTTGTTGCTGTAGGGTAGCTTTGGATTTGCCAGCAATCAGGGCACTAACTTTGATTCCAAACTGAGAAGGGAATCACTGGAATAAATTGGAGTGCACAAGATGCAGAACACTTCTCCACAGTCAGACAGGATGGTTGAACGATATAAGATCATGCAGTGAGACCTGACTGCTCAAGCCTGGCACCTTTCTCCCCAGGGTCCATTAGGTAAAGTACCCTTGGGCTTCTGGAGGGGTTTTCCATTAGGCCGATGTGTGTCTTATATACTGGCCCATCTACATCACATTAGGTATGGAAGTGGGTACGCCACTTATATGCGTCGACCCGCTTAATGACTTCGCAACACTCCAACTATTCTGATAACGACTCTTTTCCAATGTTCCTTAGCTTCAGGAACAGTTCTTGCATTCGAGTTACATGATTTGTGACACTCCCACTTTCTTCAAATTTCAAGGAGCATGTTAACCTCATCAAATGCACTTTTATTTGTTGATGTGTTTTTTGCTTTTTGTTTTTTTGTTTCATGATTTTTTTTTTTCCCTCGGATATGAATGGGCTGATCATCATCAACCGAAGTCCGATATTCACCTGTGCTTGAATAATCGTATTATCCTATTCTTCAATCTATTTTCGATTTGTGTCACCTTCCTGAACAGGTCGTTCACCTTCAATAACCTTCTTAATAAGATTTCTTTCATCAAGAGCAAATGTACTTTATATTTCCAGTTTGATAATTGTTATTATTCAATTTCACGATACTTTTTCAATACTTTTAAAGTCAGCCATTCCATTACTTTAGGTTAATAAAACACCGCACGAACAAGGAACTGAAATTCTCTTTAAACTTTGCACTTCACTAATATTCTTTAATTATGCCTTAACTGCACCCATAACCTGTTGGTTAAATGTGTATTTTTTACAGGAAGCAGACATAATGTGAAAGTGCAAGCTTAATACTTTATTTTGACAGAAAACTACAAGCTGTTACGTTTACATGTGTATAGGTATCTCCATAAAAAAAGGAAGAGAAAACAAACTGCATAAACAAAATGTTGCCAACCCAACAGATAAAACTTCCCAGTTGTGTAAAACCCAACTTGGATTAATATTAGATAATTCAAAATACAGTAACCGATGATATTTGTCGCAGTATGATAGAATCGTTTAAACAACTAAGCCTTGGAACGGAACAGTAACCTCCATAATATCAGAAATTGTCTCCGACATCGAAGACCAATTGAAATGCAAATAAACAACTTTATATAGTATTGTTTAGCCTAGATGGCAATGCAGGTCTTGCAGATGCTGCTCAGCTAGCTGTATTCATTAGAGGGATTGATACAGAGTTAATATTCTGGAACAATTTCTGGACCTCTTTCCCCTAAAAGATAACGCATTGGGGGAATACATTTTCTAGTCACTATATATGGTAGCCTGTAAGAACGACTTGCCATGGTAAAAATTAGTTTCAGTCGTAACTGATTGTGCCCCTTCAATGACTGGTCATATTAATGGTTTCATGGGAAGATTAAAATCCCCTTAATTGGACTTTCTAACAATGTAAAAGTTGCTCTGTATTTTCACAGAAAAACTTTGTGTGCAAAATGTGAAACATTGGATACGGTTATGTTAGTAATAAAAATGTAAGTTTTATTAAAGCTCACTCACTATGTCACTGAAAACTCCGAGGGGACGGGTTTTCTCCGGGTTCTACGGTTTCTCCCGCCATCGCATTTCACCTGTACCCCATCTTTCATTTCGTATATCTCCAGTGTCATCGCCTGCAGTGCCACAAATAGTAAAAGCGGGCGTTAAACACTGCCAAAAAAACTGACAATTTCAAGAATTCTCGTCATACACGGGTTCAGATTATTCTGATTTAACTTACTTTTGCCAAGTTAGACGATTAAGCAGTTTTTAATACCCATGCGGAAATAGATGATTTTTTTTAAGCAATCAGGCTATTGTTATAGCGCAATAATTCAGCGAGTAATGGACCATGGATTTTGCTTTCGTAGCGGATCAATGCGATCATCCGAATCAGCTGAATATCAGCTTACAAGCGAAGGATCGCTCCAAAATCGGTGTGGTGAGTGCCATTAAAGCCTTTATGAACTAAACAAAAGTTATGGGTGCAGCAGCTTCAGAAGACAAATTTATATCACCTTCTTCTTCTTCTTCTTCTTCTTCTTCTTCTTCTTCTTCTGAAATCTGTTTCAAAGTTGACTTCGACATACCAGACCAATAACGCCAAGTTCTGAAAAATCTGTATTCCGAATTTGAAGACAGATTTCGTGATATAGTTTGATTGGAAATATAATAATGAATTCCAAGTAATCAATTTTAGGTAAATGCAGAAGACGTACCATCACATTTGCAATTGGAGATTATGTATCTGTTGCAAGATATATGCTTGAAAAGCTGTGGAAAGTCTGGGCTAGAACTATGTAAAACAATCAGTCAAGACGTGTATCATAATTTAAAACGCCTCTGTGAGCGCATGGCTACAATGTTCGGAGAAACCTATAGGTGTGAACAATTTTTCTTAGATATCAACAATACCAAGAATAAAACAAAATCTTATGTGTCGTATTCACATGACTTTCTCTACCTGTTGTGTAAACAAACTGTTCTCACAAACGAGATAAACGTTAACGCTTACTACTTAGTTCCGTATAAGCAGAAGGGAAATTCCAGAATGTAGCAGGCTAGATCGATAGTCAAATCGTTTAAAAAACCAATCTATATGTGAACAATTGAAGTGCGGTTCGCTTTGCATGTCCAGAAAAGCAAGAAAGAGATAAACGTAAGGTGGTCCCGTTTGAGAAGATGCGTAGTTTAAAATTGAAACTAATAACAAGGAATATCTCGGAAACGGTCAATTCTGCAACAAAAATGTATGTGATATAAATCGTGTATTTCAACGAGGTCTACATGTTTTGTGTATCTCTTACGAGTTACTAATTGTGCAAAATTGAGCAAAGTTCATCCGGAATGAACATGTATTCAGAAGCTGTTCCCGGAAAATTCAAGATATACACTTTATTTGTGATGTAAATAGCTTTAATATACGGTATTTTAATCAAAATCGTTAAAGCCGTTTATGAGAAAAACAAAATTTTCAAAAACAGATCCATATAAAGCGTAGTTTGAGGTTGGGGGATTTCCTTGAAAATCTTCGTGTCGCATTCTTGGAAGATACCAAAAATTAAATACCAAGTTTGGTACTTAACGGTCTTTTTTTTTTTTTTTTTTTTTTTTTTTTTTTTTTTTGAGTTATGCTGTCCACAGACACACACAGACATTTTTCTAAAAAAATGTTTTTACTCAGGGGACCTAAAAACATATTTCCGGTGAAATCTCGGTATCGAATTTTTGCGCGAAATACAATACTTCCTCTATGCCCTAGTGCGTGTATAGAAAGTTACAAAAAAAAAAAAAATCCAGGATCAGTGACGTGAATTTGGACTTGACATTACGTTTAACCGCATCTGACATCAAATCAAACATTGATTAGCTAATCGTCAGGAAGAATAGCACGTGGCATTAAATTTCGAAATAATTAATATGTACTTATAATACATGTATTTTAATGGAATTTAATAAATATTGTGCTTATAAAATATGTATAGCAAATATTTTATTAGTCTTGCAATGAATCCTCCCAGCATTCTTCCTTATCCCCATACTTATTACGTCACCAGCGTAAGGTAATTAGGAAGTGAAATTCGCCTGCGGCGCCATAGTAGTAAAAGTGGGCGTTAAACACTATAAAAAAAAATTACTGGAACAAAAAGGAACTTCTGGACGAAATTTCGACATTTTGGCAACGGCTACATGCCTTAGATGCAGAATTAATTATGCACTATTGAAATTGGAATATCAGTGTTCTGTTAACATGCCACGATAGGTGATACTGGATATGTTAATATGAAAAAATGTAAGTTTACTCCATTTTATAAACAACGCTATGCCACTCTTTATCTGTTCAGACGGTTGCTTGTGGCCCCATCATTTTAACTGCTATTTTATAAATTTGTTCTGAAGGCACAAAGGTAATACCATGCATTTTTACGATATTGTATCCTCATGAATGTGATAACTTAATGTATGAGCTGGAGTTTTGGCAGTTTTGTATGGATTCTTGAAATTTAAATTTTATCTTGAACATCTTGAATTTACTATGTACACAAATAATCAAGCTCTCTCCTGATCTAGGAGAAGTGACAGAGCCGCAAAAAGGGCAATGAAACGGTCTAGATTTAAATTCATTACATCAAGGTACTAATAATTGCTACGCCGACACTTTATCCAGGATATATGAAGGAAAGGTTCGACCAATAAACAGCCTCAAATAACATTACCGGTGTCGTCGGTTTTAACTGGTTATTCTTTGGCTTGAGGATGTCCGTATGTATCACAATGAAGGTCACTATTTGCTCCTTATCTTTTCTGACGAAATATTATTGGGTGACAACGTGACATTTTGTTTAAGAGTGTTATTTGATGAATTGATTGCTATGGTAAAACTCTTATAGTATTTTCAAAGCGACTTACAGCTTTTTTTTAAATCTACTGAATAGAGGCCGGTGATGGAAGACCCTATATCGACGCCCTTGATAAATAAATACCCCGTAAAATAAATAAAAGAAGAAATGAAGGATGACATCATCTATCGTAGCATAAACCTCTATACTCGCCGAATTTATTTATAGAGTTTTCTTTAGTATAGATTTGAAATGTTTTTGCAGTGCTTATAGAGAAGGCAGCAAGAATGTTTTCATTACAGAGTGTACTTCGGAATATATCGAGTGCATCCGAAAATCCTGGCATTTCTGGTACTGCTAACGGCGAGATGTGCAGAGTATAATGCTTCTACATTTGGTGAAACTGAGGAGGTGGTGAGGGAATACAATTTTGACGAGTCCAAGGCTCTTCACTATTGATTCTAAACGTGTATGAAGTCATTCCACTTCATTGTCACCATCGTATAAAGATGCTCAGTCCCGGCCGATAGTTAATTCTGTTATATGAATTATTTTACGTAAATTAACACTTAAATTATACTGGGAGATAAAGTACAGCATGTATAGTTAGAGTGATTCAGAGTAGAAAAGCAATTATTCTCGTTATACTGCAATCTGTGATAGTAGCATTAGTTTGCACATCACTTTGCAAGTGCTGATAACGCACTACTATGATCCACTCACGCAATTTTAGCTGTGTAGCTTACAGTGTTTGGAAGTACTTGTATAAAACATCGAGATTAACCAGCGACTTGAGTATAATTGTTGTGCTCCTGGTGGAAATTGTTAAATAACCATAGTTACTAGATAATAGTAAAATATATTAGATAAGGGATCGTAAAGACCACATTTGTGAGACTCCCTAGAAGCCCGGTAAATTTGTGGAGAGGGTGTTTCCATTAAATGTGTAAATAACAAAGAATATATTCCTAATCTGTATGCATTTTAGCTTGTTACGGCATAAGATGGGCCTCTTGCAAAAACCTGAATTCTGTACACAGGCTATTGGAGTGTGTCTTCTCAGGAGCGAGTAGAATGACCAACCGACGTTGGTCATATCCCCTTCTATCACACAGTGCAAAATCGCAAAATCTGGGGTATATAGCGAAATGCAGGCCCTAAATTTGTTCCTTTTGTTAAATCATATTGGCCTCGTTACAAAGGAACTACATCATTGGGATTTGTGTTTTCCCACTAATGGGTGTTAGTGTTGCCGTCCACCTGCACGAAACAGCTCATTATAGTCATTTTGTGGTATGTGTGGAGTGGGACTATTTTTAAACTGTCAATTCCTACGTTTATGTCACCGCCCTATGCACGTTGGGCTTGGTTTATTTAATACTGCTATACAATTTAAATGTGTCACATTGTTTCTTAGTAGGAATTAAAAACCACAAGAAGCAAAGAAAAAATGTAAATGGCGTGTTATTTATGGACGCTTTTTAACTGCTGTGGTTCTCAGCGTCCCATTCTATTTTGGGCGTGAAAGACCGCTTAATTTTGCTCAGAGGCCTCTCTATCAGGCTTGAGGTTCTTTTACGTGCCGTAAATCTACGACACCCTTCCGAAGGACCAACGGCTTTACTTCCCATGCTAAGGATTTTTACACCCGAAAAAATCCATCGTCCTCCGCCGGTTTGAACCCACGACCTTGGGTATATGAAGTCAGCATAGTAACCATTACACCACGGAGGGCAACCACGGAGGGCTACCCTTATGTCTAAATGGTTCTCTTACTGGTCCACTAAGGCGGGCATCCGACCCCCACATACAATACTTATTTGACAGCTTATGTACAAGAAGTGTGCTGTTTGTCCATCTTGAAATCCTTGTTTATGCTGCCATTCACTGCGACCACCAGAGATGCGGTTTGGCGAATCTCACCACCCGGCATTTGTTGATCTCAATCCCTCCTCGCCCCTATTGTCGTGTGTTTGATTTGGATCAATATCGTCTGTTATTACCTACGAAGGAGTGGTTTCCGTATACTATCCAGAATGCGATTTTTTTGGTAGTTTTTAACGCCCGCTTTTACTGCTCTGGCACCGCAGAATGCGATTAACTCCATGGCACGACAGCTCACGGGGAACCTTGGCCTACCCCCCCATCTTGGCCTACCTGCGTCCCCCATCTCGGTCCACTACAGACGTTATGGATGGGGTGCAGTATTGGAGGGTGAGACGTGGTCAGCGCGGTCCTCATGACATGGAGCCGCTACTTCTCCATTAAGTAGCTCCTCAATTGGCCCCCCAGGGACCTTACGAGGCTGAGTGCACCCCGGGCCAGGTCTCCCAGCGAGGGAAAAATCCCCATGCCGGTACGGGGATTGAACCCAGGTCTCCTGCTTGGTAAGCAGCAACGCTACCACCGCGCTAAGGAGACGACCGACAGAATGCGATACCCGTATATATTGCCTTGAGAGAGATTTTTGTAGTGTTTAACGCCCGCTTTTACTACATATGGCACCGTAGGCGATGATACTAGTGGTATATGGAATGAAGATGGAGCACAATGGAATACGATGGCGGGGGAAACCGGAGTAACCGGAGAAACCCTCCCCTGCGCCGCTTTGTCCATCACAAATCCCGCATGCGGTTACCTGGGATCGAACTCGGGTCACATTGGTGAGAGGCGACATGTATAACCACTCGATCACGGCGCGGCCGGCCAAGGAAAATATGGCAAAACGAAAACCTAGAAGAACACACAGCTGGAATGAAAAATCTCACAAACGAAAGAAAGGAATAAGAAAACGTAGAAGTCCAACACCTACTTATGCTTGAGTACGTAGAAAAATACAAAAAGGCCTAGAACTGGTGAAGCCACAAACAAATTCGGAATAATTGAGTGTGCAGGACGAGCTAAAGTGCTAAACGAAGTTGAGAAATATGAGCTGTAGTGTTCTTCCTCGTATCACCGTCTTGAAGTTGAGAAAGAAAAGTTTTTATAATATTCAGGATTTTAAACAGACAAATTTACCTAGAGATAAGTTTATCAGTAAAGTGACGAGAAACGTCAGTCGGTGGATCATTTTTCATCAGAAGCAGACATTTTTTTTTATTTAAAAAATACAGCCCCGGAGGCTTGTCAGGTCTCCGGCGCTGTATTCCGTTTTACCTCTTTTTTCTAGTTTCTAAATTTCCTCCGTTGAACTATTCGTTTTTCCTTTTTACATATACATACACAAACACATACACATTTACAAACTCAGAAACACCCATGCTCAAGGCGGGACTCGAACCCACGATCCCGTGCACCGTGAAGCACCAAAGCGAGACACTTTAGCGAGCGCGGCTACGGTGACCGGCAGAAACATTGAATTGGTAGACCGATCTTAGCTGAGCGCCAATGTTCTAACGTACGTACCAGAGGCCCAAATGCCCCATATTTGGCGTGGGCATATAAGGGATATCTGCACATGCCAAATACGGGGCAGTCTGGCCATCTGGTATAGTACATGTGGTAACAGCGTGCTCCATTTATCATGTTCTGTCTTCTAAGGCTGAGATGCGATTTAGAACTGGGAAAAAATAAATAAATAAAAATCACCGCGGTTAGTTAATTTCTATTTTGACTAAACCTCTTTACTTACTCTTACGACAGTTGTTGGCACCCGATTACGTATATTCCAACCTCTGATTATGATCTGAATTTGATTCAAATCCAAAATAAGTCTGATATTATTCATAGATGGGATATGTATTAGAAACGGAGAAGGAAATTATCCTTGGCATCGATGCTAGCCTATTTTGTATACTAAACCTCTGGGAGGAAGCGTTGAGGCGAAAGAGTAAAAAGCACAACCAGATCTAATAAGGCAGGCGCAGCAAGGCGGGATCCCAAACATTTCCAGATTAATAATCCCCGGTCTATCCTTCAATGCCCACCCCCCACGTATATAAGTTCGTGAGAGAAGGTTTCATGTTAGGAAGTGGGCGGATTGTCTTTAAAGTACACCCATCGTGCCTATTACTGAAAGACGAAACTAAGGAAATTGAGGAATTGGGAGAGAGGAAAATTTGTGTTATACTTTGGTCAGCGTATCTTGAGACAGAGCGTCGCAGAGTGTCGAAAACATAAACAGTGTTGCCTCATGAGCAACTTTTTTCTACCTGTCTTAAAATATTAACACTAAAGTATAGAATATATAATTATATGTACCTGCTGACGCTGGGCTAAGAAAACCAACAGAGTCAGAGTGCCAGACCAACGGGAATCGAATTCACTTGTTCTCTCAAGATGCTACAACTCGAGCCATATCGCTGTATTATGTCATAAGTTAAATTATATACGCGTACACCCCAATAAAACTTTTGATTAATTTGGATTTTAGTGTGTAAAGCTTTAAGTATGCTGATCACGAATTTAATGCGCTATATCCAGATGTAGCTGGAGCGCACTCTTACGTCACTTCCTTTCCCACCGGTAGATGTTTTCAAGGGAAAATATGGTTGGACCATGTTTACAGGTTGACATTTATGTGTGGAAATTTAAACTAAGGTTAATTATAGTTGCGGGAATAACAGGTGTGTTTCTACCACATTACATGTTGTATATAAATGCAGAAATTGCTTTTGAATACTAGATCGGTGAACTTTTGCCTTTAAGTAACGCACTTTGTATCGTACATGTGTAGCGTCTCAATCAGCTGATTTGTGTCAGTAACTTTTTGCATTTAATGAATGAAAAAGTTGAGGAAAGTGTTTCTTTGACGTTTCAAGAGAACCAAAGTTAATTTCTACTGCTGTAATTTGCGGGAAATTCCTGTGTTACATTATCCGTTAGGTTATGTTGACTAATACACCACCAGTAACAACTTTAATTATTAATGCACTTTTAACATTTCACATTTAGTTAGGGTTTAAAACCAAGTACCAGGTCACTTAGTGTTGTAATTTGCAGCACTAATAGTTTTATGTGCCTTTTAATGTATACCATATTTAGGCCTGAAAATAGCTTAATGACTATTACCAGTGAAAAATTGGGAAATAAACATGAAAACAAATCAGGGAGGCTATATTTAAGTAACTTATCAAAGGCAGATGAGAATAGCAGGTCTGTGCAATGTGAATAGTGTACTTAATGAGGTGAACCAATGTCGATTTGAGATTGTTCAAAAGAAAAATTATATTGAAACTAAAGCAGAAAAAAAGAAAACAAATATTATGTAGAAGGATGTATAATTACGACATATATAAAACTGTAAGGATTTCTTCTTGGAGCTTTCCCACTTTAAGAAAGGAATCATTTAAATTTGGGATAATATTTACAGTCTCATATTTGCATAAAAACCTGTATGCAATCTTTTTATATTTGCTTTTTGAATGCTTGCACAAGAGTGTGTAAATTATATATTTCATACGGTTTGACATAAATGTGAGGTATTTAACTTAAAATACTGATGTAAGTTACTCTTGCAGTATTGCATTTAGTATCTTGAACAGTAAAAATGTGATTGTTGTAAATTTATTAATTTTGGTACCAACAATTATTTAACTTTGATTTGAAATGCATAATACACTCGATCATTAAATTTGAATAAATAGCTTTATTAAACAAATGCCCTTCCTCCAAAAAAAAAAAAATTAGCTCAAAATTCAAACTTTTAAAAACAAAACAAAATATTGGTTTCATTAACAATACTTTTAGTTTATTTTTATACTCGTAGATTCCATTTTTTAAGGACAAAAGTTTAGTGTATATTTTTATTCATCTTGTACTTTTGAATAGTTATACAAATTGTGTTTTTTCATATATACTTTCAATATTTCAGATGTTTTCCATAAGTACATCAGTTCACATTATGTAAAATTAATAATTTCAAAATACCCCTATTTTTTTGGTAAACAACATAAGGTTCAAACTCATATCTTGCACTGTATTGCTTTGAATTATAAATTATTTGTTTGTTGCTGTGTGTACGTTCAAGAGACGTGTGACATCTTCACTCATTTTCATACACCGTAAGCACATTTATGACTGTGTCTTCATCAACCTTAAAGTTGTTTATGATTTGAATTTGATTCACTTTAAACTTTAATTATATTAAGTGGAAATCAATTATTCTTTGCTACATAAAAGGGGCAGTTATAAAGTTTAGCATACAGTGGTATCAATGTTTAATGCTGCTTTTGCTCTCCAGTCAAGGCTGTACGTATACCACAATGTGAAAGCATGTAAATGGTTACATTAGTACTCAGTCTGCTCTGTTTTGATTAGAATAGTTTGGTAATAGTATTTTTATGCTTAATATTTGTTTTGAGAAAGAGAGGAAGAGAGAATGCTGTAGTTACATACTGTGCTAGTGGCTCTAACACAACAATAGCTGGATACAGCACAGTTGACTGCTAACAACTCTTTGTTGCTTGTTAATATTTTGCTAATTTTGGAACCCCAAGTTTCTAATTTGCAATAATAGTGTAAAAAAAGTTAAAGTGTTAGATTCATAATCAAAAGGGTTTACATAGAACCACCTTAGGTAAGTAAAATTTGTTGTGTGTGTCATTAGTTGCAGCCCACTGGAAGTTGTATAATAATAGATTTACAGTTATTTGTAAGCTGTAAAAACATTTAAATTACTATTTAAAGTGATGGTGGCAGAAGGATATCAAACAGAGATGTGAAACAAGAAAGGTGTGTATGTGTGCGGGTGTGCGCATGTGTGTGTATCCCGACGTTGCAGAAAAACATTGTAGGTTCATACTGCAATATTCTATCCTCACCCTCCTTCCTCAGATATACGAGGGCACTATGAAAGTATTTTTAGTAGGAGCCATTAACCTCTTTCAATTTAATTTATAGCTTTACAAAGTATCCTCCATTTTGGCTTTTGCATATATTCCAACCATTTTAAAATTTTCCTCTAACCAAGTTTCACGTGGCATTCACATTTAAACCCCATTGGCCTCAGGAAATAGCGACCAGAAAAATTTTCTTTGGTTTTAGGGGAAAGGAAAAGTAACCATTGCACCAGATCTGGAGAGTAAGATGTTTAGGAGGCCCTATGATGTTCTGGTTGGCCAAGAAGTTGAGTGCTTTGGCCACTCTGTGTGCAGAAGCATTGTCTTGGTGAAGAAACTGGTGAGGGGTCTTTGATCTTGGATGCTTTGCCTTCCACGCGTAATGACTAATGGCAGGGAGACACACATGCCCTGAGTCATTCAGTCATTCTCATATGACTTTATAGTTACAATCTTTTAGGTTTCCAGGGTAACAAGAAGCTAAATGGCCAGTTTTGTAAAAAAAGGAAGCCACCATTATTTTCTTGCAATTGTTTGTGGGTTATTTCTCAAAAGTACTCTTCTGGTGATTTCCAATTTTTTAGAATCATAGTGATATATCCAGAAATCTTCCTGTACTATGATATTGTAAGTGAGTTTGCTTCTCTGATACTCAAATATTTCTAGCATGCTATGACACTATTCTGTATGAGCTGCTTTCTGTTTTTCTGTTGATGCGACATCCAGTGAGAACAATGGTCACTTTAAGTTTGTGGGTGATGACATTTACTGCCATTGATTCAATGGCAATGTAACATATGTGATAAAAATACTTGAAAAAAGTGAAGTTTACATGAACTTCTTGATAGCTTCACTCACCCATTCACTAACCAAACCATTTTATTAAGCATGAGCTCACATTGTCAGCTGTCTGTTGACTACTGGATCAATTCTTGAGTAGTTCTGTTGATGGGCTGAGGTGTCCTTTGGTGGCCTGCTGATGAACCTGAAGTGGGTGTTGTATGCTTCTGGCAAATCAAAGTTTATGATGTGGCTTTCAAATTGCTTCATATAAATCTTCTGCCATACCTCACGTTCTTTGGGTTTCTGGATTTTATGAAATGGTTACAGTTCACCAACATTCCTGCTGAACAGACTAAACAATATTTACTCCTTACCAATATCTGCCTGAGCTACTATTTTGTTTTTTAAGGGAATTTCTACTATCAAGAAGCAGGGGCCCTCTATCCCTTGGTGAATCATGAGTCAACTGAAAGTGTAAGTTACAAATCCTTCCTAAATATGTTTTCAATTGTTAAATACGGACATAGAAGGTGGTCTGAAACTCTTATTAATAATAATTAACAATAATTCCATAGCTTTCCTGAACCTCAAATTAATGAAGACTGCTGATAAGGTAAAAATGTACAGAAAAACCATGCACACAGAAAATTACATCAAAGCACACACCTACAATCCTAAGGCACACAAAGAAGCAGCATTGAATAGTACAATGTATTCTATTCAACAAAACTGAATACAACCGTAAATGCAATCACAGCATAAAATCTCCAGGACAGAATATATTCAGCCAAGAAATGGCAGATAAGGGAATAGTGAAATTTAAAAGACAAAAGCACACCAAACAGAGCATTATTAAGTATAGCAGAAAACATCAACTTCTAAAAATGTACAATAATAATAATCATCATCATTTATGCCTTGCACATATTTCAGAGAATTTTAAAAAACCACATTATCACCCTGGAACTTTACACAAAAAATACAACATTAAAAAAGCTCAGTTAATCAAGAAAATCTAATTACATACCTCAAGAACACAATTCTGGAATCTACCAAAACTAATGAAAAAATTGTGAGAAGGTATACTTCGAGAAAACAAAAAGGAGTATAAACATTTGCTTCAAGGAACATTGATGTTCCATCAAATTCAAACATATTGAGAAATCAGCAGTTAACCTCACACTTTTGAACCCACACCGTGGAATGGATCTAATATCAAGTTAATGAAGCTAGCCCAGAAAGCCAGAGGACTTGAGATGTGAGAGAAAATTTATATAAAGAAATTTAAAAACCACATTATAAACTTCAATTTGCCAGGGTAATTTTACCCTCTCTTATGTACATAAAACAATATTTTTACAATAAGCTTATTATTTCCATAAGAAATTTGTCTCTAATATATAATTAGTCATCTGTATATGTTGATGAACTATCATACTTAATACTTTCTATTTTGCATTGCACTGATCAAAAAAGCTTGCATTATTCTCAATATGGCCAGAAAAATCCTGACAAGCCACACTTTAATTCAGTAAGATTTTAATTTCACACTTTATCAAATTTAAACAAAATTCACTCCTTTCAGTGTTCGATTCTTTGTTCAAGGCTGGAAATATCCCTCTTAGAGCTGCTATTATAAACATTCATTGACTATCAGTTATGTTAAATCATAATTATAGTTTAACTGGAAATGCCATATTACAACCTTCTCGTTAAGTTAAACCAAAAAAATCTTTATTTCATATATGATGGTATTATTCATATAAAGAAGGCAATGACATTTCTTTACTGATGTGATCTTAAAATTGAATGAAAGCGGCCTTGGAGATAGGAACATAGTAGCTGAGCTGCATGTTTATAATTTGACAAAATGACTCATCAAAATATTTCAAAACAAAGCCAAAACTTTTTGGAAAAAGAAAAATTGTTGCTCATCTGTTTAGTTGCCACTACACAATGCAAAAACACTGGTTCTGCAACCTGGAAAGAGAAAGAAATGTGGGAAAGGTTACATTAGGAGTTCAATTCACGCAGCAGTGGCATTGTAAAGCCAACAAAATGCCTTCACATGAAATAGAAAATCTTAAGAAATGCAGCAAGAAGTGTGCAGGGGGAAAGCAGGATATATACAAGACTGGTGGAGGAACTGCATCAGTTGTAAAAATTACACCCATTGGCAATATAATAAGGGAATAGTAGGAGAAAGAAGTACTAGGTAAGAGGCATTGCACAGTAGTGACTATATGAGAAGTCTTGCAGAATATATATCCAGTTCATCTAAATGGGTGACATGGAATCCAGGCATGTTGGAGGGGCCTATTTCACGTCCTCTAGTCCACAATGCAATCATTGAAAAGTAGAGATTGATGAAGATACCAATGTAGGTACCTCAAACCACAACTCCACGTATTCAAAGAGAAGGGAGAAAAATTAATTAACAATGGACTGCAGAAGAAAGTACATCACATTATCAGATGAATACATTGGGTTAAGAACTACAGAAAGAAAGTGTGAAATAGGATATAGTATTTATAGAAGAAGAACATAAAATGAAAATGAACTACATGACAAGTAGAGCGGAATTAGAAGTATTAAAACAAAATATGGAAACTGAACTCAGTTTTGTGCAGTATGCATTTAATTGCAGCTCATTCACATGGTGTTGTAAACTTCAAAAGCAATCTTGTATTACCTGTTGAGTCACAATATAAGAAGAAAAATTATTGCATTACAACATGCAAATTGCACTCCATTTTGGGCAGTTTGTGTTTAATTACAGTTGCATTTAGGACATGAAGTTGCAATGAAATTGAAAAGTGGTTTTTATATTGTTATAGTCACACAATTCAACCCTATCATTTATATTATCTTCTTCATTAAACATGCAATTGCACCGTTTATTATTTTTGCCTTCTTACAGTATCTTGTATCCTTTTTAAATGTAAGTTTGTTAATGATTCTTTCAATTACCAGGATCACGTCAGTGCTGGGTGCCAGAATTTGTTGCAGTTCTTTTACATGCCAGTAAGTCTACTGACACGAGGCTGTCATTTTTAAGTACTTTTATAAACCATTAATCTGAGTCAAGTTTGACCCAAAACTCTGAACTGATATTTCGATGACAGGATTATCCCTTAAAATACATTCAAACATATCTGAAATATTTTTTGTATAACTGCAACTTTCATCTTGATTAAACTGCAGTTTAAATGGTAGAAAAGGTCCAGTAAAGTTAAACTGAAATTTAACTGGTAGTTATCCTTTATAATACACAAAAATATGAAAAACCAAAGTTTAAACTAATAATTTAGGTTTAACTATTTCATAATACAAGCTCTTACAGTCATTTGAACCAGAAACTCTTAATAAATATGAGATTAATATACTCAGATAATATGAATAAGAAATGTTAACATCATCTTTACTAATTTCAGACTACTCAATGATCTTAAACTATCTCAAAATTACACAAACCTCTTTGTAAAAGGAAATCCCTTATAATTTATACATACATAGGTGTCCCAGAATTCGACTGCACAATTGGCAGGATTGTAGAGGGTTCTAGGGAGCCAATGGGTTTGGGTTCTAAATTCTTTGCTACAGCATGAAATGTATTAAGGGTTAGCATGCCACTGATGAAACTGCAGTGTTCTGTGACGTGAACATCTGGATTTAGGAGAACTTAGATGTAGTGGCTATGGTAAGCTATTTAGTGCTATGGTAAGCATGTGGGCATTGGGTCAAGATACTGAGGGAGTTGAATGTTCAAGTCTCCATAAATATGTTTATTTTTATGCGATCTCCTTTGTTTGTATTTTATAATGAGCTGTTCCTGTTTTGCTGCGTTACTTAACATGATTTATTTGTACTGACAAATAAAGTAAATGTAATGTACAGTTAGCATGTAGGTGCAATGGAAAACTTTCAATAACAATTGCATTTATCACTTCTCCATACTCCCTCAAAGAAGTTTCTAAAATATAGTGAATCATACATTGATGTGTTATGTATGTACACATTACAATTGTAGACACAGTTCACAATTTATGAAACAATTATCATTGTATTGAATGAACTACAAATTAAATAAAAATGAACAACTAGCTCTGTAGTAAAACAAATACCTGCATAAAGCTAATTAAGTACTATATACCAGTCAGGAAATTGCATTCTACCTTTTCATCTTTACATGAAAGGCAAATAGAAAGAGACTTCGAGAAATAATACAATATCTAAAGCACAAAATACAACAGGTCATCAGAGGAACTGTTCAATGTGACAACTTGCAACATCCCTGCAGACGTTGCACCTATGAAGAAATTAACCTCATACCCCATCAAAAATTCCAGGAGTATTGTGAACCTCACCACAAGTAGCTAAAGTTTGTGTCAATAATTGTTCATCTGATTCAACAGATATCTGGTAAGCGAAGTTCTTAAGCATGCGCAATGGTACCAAGTGGCACCAAAAAGCACATGAGCTCAGAAGTTCACAGCTTAGATTAGCTTAGGGTTTTAGTCTGTGTTATCTCTGTTTTGCATCTTGAAACAATTTCTTTCCTTACACATAATGTGTATACTTTTAAAATATAAATGCAATGTTTAGCAATTCATAGTTCTCACAGTAATCACAGGTAGGCATTAGAAAAGATTTTCAAAAGCACATTTTCGTAGGACCGCAGTAGCTCAAATGGTTAAAACTGCATAATTTCTACACAGGAATAAATTCAAAGTACTGCTATTCAAATCTAAACAATCATTTCTTTTTATTCCACCCCAAAAATATAGTTCAGTTACTATGTTTCAAAGCACACATTACATAAATGTTTTCAACAAACCTAATTGCTTTATTGCATTAAGCTACGTAGGTTCTTTGACAATTACTTCACTTAGCATTTAACACCACAGAGATATCAGCACAGTCTTTTGAAAGTGATTTATACTGGAAGACTTATTATATTGGCTTCAGAAATATTAACTAAGCACATTAATGCTACTCAAATTGTGTACCTCTGAGAAAAACAAGAAAATTAAAAAACTAAAAAATAGAAACTTAAGAGAGAGAGGTGCAATCTTAGTATTAGGGCTAATCACATATGAACTGAAATCAATCGAATTATTATCAGTGATGTGCACAGTTTCAAAGAACAGGCAATTTTGTCAAAGTTTGAGTCCAATAATTTTAAATATTGTATGGATTGTAGACTAATATTACATCCCTTGGACTACTGGCATACAAATGAGGCATTGTGAATGAAAATAGGATGCACACATCAAATTCTTTTAATTTACAGACATTGTAGTGCAATCCAGAAAACATGCCATAATTTTGACATTTGGCAAAAGGGACAATAGGTTCCCTGTCTCAAACTGTTTATCTAGGACCTCTCTACAATCCTGCAAATTTGTGCAGTTGAATTCTGGGACACTGTGTGTGTGGGTGGGTGTTCCCCCCCCCCCCAGAAAAGACTTTATTATGGGGACTTTTCATACATACCAGTGAACAGTACACTCTTTCAGCTATTTTTGCAATGTTATTTACATACACATTCAAACATTTATCATATTGCTTCACAAGCTTCGAAACCCCTTTTGCATAAAAGTCTGCCTCCTGCGAGTGTAGCCACCCATAATGCCCTCCTTGGGCTCCTCATCCATTTGAAACTGCTGTGACTAAGTCAATTTCTTCATATTTGGGAAAAAGTGGAAGTCGCTAGGAGCCAAGTTAGGATTATAGGGTGAATGCTTAAACACCTCCCACTGGAACCATTGCAAGAGTGTTTTAATGCATACAGCAGAATGTAGCTGAGCATTGTCATGGATCAAAACAATGCTGGAACTCAATGTACCATGTCATTTGTTCTGAATTGCCCTCTTCAATTCGGTTAGTGTGTCACAGTACACATCTGTGTTTATTATTGTTCCTCCTGCTGAAATTCATCAACAAACCACCTTTCTTATCCCAAAAGACAGTTGCCATGAGCTTTTGCTTTGAAAATGTTTGGAGACATTTTTATGCTTTCTTAGGGTATTGTTTCAGATTTCACATATTGAACCCATGTCTCATCTCCGGTGACAATCTGGTCAGAAAATGTCTCACCTTCATTCTGGTATGGCTGAAGAAATGTCATTGCTGCTCCCATCCTGGTGCTCTTTAGGGCTTTAGACAGAAGTTTTGGTACCCAACAAGCACAAAACTTGCAATAGTGTAACCTTTGTGCCAGCATTTCATACATGACAATCCGATTGATTTGTGGAAAATGCTCTGAGAGTTTAGAAATGGTGAAATGGCGATTCTTCCTGAGCATGTCATTCACTTTTGCAACAAGTGCATCATTCACAACAGATGATCAGCCACTTTTTTCTTCATCATGGACATTAGTGCATCCGCCATGAAATGCTCGACATCAGCGGTGAACAGTCACTTATAATGTTTCTGTATACTTCAATAAACTCATAATGAATTGCTGCTGGTGTCATTTATTTTGCCCACAGAAATAATATTACTGCATTACCTCACACTTGGCAGGATCTTTTATTGCTTTTAAACTTCTGTATTGATGAGAGAAATGGTCGAATACAACCTCACAGATAAGCTGTTTATGCAGTGCTAGTGTGATCTAACATCCCTGAACTTACTTTTGAATCACACTTGTACTTAGGTTCTTAGCTTTACCAAGTGATGCTGTGATGTGGCCATGCACACAAGCAACTGCTATACAGAACTATGACATGACAATCTGACTATGTGGACAAGACACAGTTTTGTCTTCTTGAATATGGGAAATTTTGTGTAATATGGGATGTTTGGCAAGTCTAACCAGACAGTCAACCGAACTACTCAAGAGTAATGGAGCAGCCAACAAGCACCAACAATGTGAGCTCATGCTCATGATACATATTCTGCTTAGTAAATAGGTGAATGAAGCATTCATACTCACTAACTCCATCTTTTTTCAAGCATTGTTTCTGAATTATTTCACTGTTTGATTCCAACAACTATTTTTGGATAGCATATGTGATGTTACCATTTTTCTTGGTCAGTTTCTAATTATTTCTAGTTTTAAAGGTGTTTGAGGCCCTTCTTCCAGGGATTCCTGACCTCTTAGACACTCTTAAAACCAATATCCAGTTATGATTGGATATGGTGCAGTCATGAAAAGGAGCTACTAAAGACTCATGATGTTCTTTAACCATCATCCCCCTATGAAATCATTTAAAAAGAAATGGCATAAACTAATGTCGTGACAAGGAATTGCATTTGCATAACACTGACTGCATTTCCAACTACATTGCCAAAAAAACAGTTGTGGCAGTGTTGTGTAATAAAGTCAGCCTTAAAGTCTCCCTTTCTTGAACAAAACAATGCTGCCACATTTATGGATTTTTCACATGGTTTTAATGGTCCTTGTTATGTAATTGTATAAAGATGTGTGTAACTTGATATTTTCATTGTGTGTCCCATTTATATTTGCCAATAAAGCTGAAGCTGTTCTGAGTGGTGAACATGGCTCCTATTGGCTTGCATAGCAGGGACAGCCTATCATGTTATGGCAAGTGATGAAGCATTGCTGTTGCTTATGACTAGGGCTGAGATTTTTAGGTAAATACATATTTTATTTGCGTCCTTATATGAACCTGAAACTGAGTTTAATATTCTGGATATGTATACTAGACCAACATTTTAAGTTTTATTGCACATAAAAATCCATATTTTCTGATTTTTTTATGTAAATAAATATTTTCAGATAAAAGGAAACCTTTTTAAACTATTTTTCACATAATTTCATAAAATCACAAGAGCAGTAGCAGAATTATTTTTAACAAGTCACTATCCGCTTCTGTAATGCTCAATACACGACACAATTTGTTGTTAATTAATGGAAGAAATGATGTGTCAACTATAGTATCCCTTCAGTTTGAAGAAAATATAAACCTCCTGTTTTCCTTAGTTATTACATGAGCTCACAATATAAGAATGGTAATTCCTCCACTGCCATATGCTTGAAATAAATAAACACCTGTTATCGCTTCAAAGCCCGGCTGGTATATACACTAATACTTATTAAACTGTATTGTCAATTGTGAATCGCAAAGTTTAGACTACCTTCTAGTTGTGTTGAGAAGTTACATATCAACAGTTTTGATTTCATATTGGATTAAACATGTGCAGAGTGAAAAATAGTGCAAGTTATCGTGTGCAACAATTGCTGCGGAATTTAAGGATATTTTCAGTTTTGATAGTAAAATCCTGTATTGTCAGCTACATGGTAAAGCTATAATGGCAGACCAATGTTCGCAAATGATACAACATTTAAGTGGTAACAAACATAAAGGCAGCTATTTCGTTCTTTACAAAAAAATAATTTTTTATTAATGATCCAGTGCCAAGTACTTCAGCAGGGCCTTCTAAATTTTCAGTGTATTGTGAGGGTTTGTGCAGAGCATTAGTTTCAGCGGAGATACCCGTCTCAAAGTGAACCAACCTCAGTTTAAAACATTCCTGACAAAATACACAAATATTTACACACTTGATGAATCAACTTTGTGAAAACATTACCTTACCAAGTGTTACGAAGAAACTGTGATTTATATATGCAACATTTGTGCTAATGATAAAATATGGACAAGCATAGATGAAACTGCAGATTCAGAATGATTCTGAAATTTCAAAGCCATCTTTTCTACTGTCCAGCCAAGGCATGCCTGCTGCAAACCATGTGACTGTTGCCAGATTATTTAAAGAAGCAATACAGATATTGTGGCTAAATGGTGTACGATATGACAATGTTTTGTTATATTTTACTGATGCTGCACCATATATGAAAAAGGCAGCAGCAGGACTTGCAGTTATCCTAAAATGATTCATGTTACATGTATTGTACATGAATTGCATATTGGGGTCATCTATTCTGACATTAACAAATTGATTTCTAATGGGGAAAAAGTGTTCATCAAGTCACCTAAAAGGATAGAAATTTTTCAGAACAAAAATCCAAACTTTCCACTGCTTCCTGTGGTAACTCGCTGGAGAACATGGTTGGCTGCAGTCCAATACCACACAGAAAACCTGGATAGTTTTGCTGCTGTCATAACTGAACTTAATTATAAAGATGCCAGTTCAATTAAAATTCTTCAAAAACTTTTAAGTGACACTGTATTAAGAAATAACTTGCTATACTTTCTGCAAATTTGTGTTTTCTCTGTGATTCCATAAAGAAATTTGAATCAGGAATACCTTTGAGAGAAGCAGTTCAAGTTGTCCAGAATGTGGAAAAAGAACTGAATGTTCTTTTTGGTCCTGCAGCACAAAATTTAAAAAGAAAATGCAAGGAAGTGTTCAAAAATAATAGTGGATTTAACATAATGTGTAAAATTTCAAATGTGTTGGGTGGGCAACATGAAGAAATGATTGATGTGAGTGTAGGTGACATTTCATGTTGTAAATATGCTAGACTTGCTGCATGTGACGTGGAGCGATCATTTTCGAAAATCAAGGTGCTTCTTTATGACAATCATCAATCATTTGGGATTGAAAATTTGAGGAAGCATGTGGTCGTATACAGTTACTCTACAGTATTTGGTGATCCCTTCCAGGAATTATGTCTGGTGAGTACCACATACATTTCTATTAGATCAGCCATTCAGACCTTTAAAAAATATTTAATTTGTTTTGGAACATATTTTTTTATTTTTAGCACATATTTTTAACATTTATAGTGCATAAAAAATAAATATTTCCCAAGTTTTTAACACCTAAAAATCTTAGCCCTACTGATGACATCAGATTTTAATGGACTTAAAATACTTTATTCGTTCATGACATTTTTGTCATGAATTATTTTTACAGAGAACACACCTTACTTGTAATGGCCTCAACTAGAAAACCACCACCACCACCACCACCTCCTCCACCTCCACCTCCACCTCCTCCTCCTCCTCTTCCTACTGCTCCTGCATTGGAGAATAAAGTCCACCACCAGTTTTTGCTTCTAAATTGAAGTCTATAGCTGGATAACAGCCTGTCAAAGACACCATATATTTCTTATTGGCATTTGTGTACAATATGAGGTTTAGGGATATCAGTGTTCTTCATTTAAACAGAGTAACTGTTGTAGTTCCTAATGGTAGGTGTACTTGGTAGTTGGATGCTAAGGTGACAAGAATTGTCATTCTATCTACACAGATAGATATCACCAGCACACTGTTATTCGATCTCTACTCTCTCTCTGCTTTTTCATTTCCTTTACAGGAAACCAGGGACATCTATATGTTCTTCTTTTGTTACTTTGTTGATTACTTTGAACCCCATGGTCTTCAACTCTCTCAGCAATGATTATCAGGTAAAGAAATCATTGTAGAATAGCTTGACTTACAGAGCTTAGTTGACAATTGTCAACAGAATAGTTATCACTCTGTTCCCAAGTGGAGCATTGTGTTCATCGGTTTATTTGCTCTGATATATTGTCATGAAAGAAGGGTATCCATTACTTGAACAAAGTGTCCAGATTTTGAACACAAAACAAATGGGTTTTCCCTTTATGAAAATTTTACAAGAATGATGGCAATATTAGGGGACTATCAATTCGTCAATACTCAATTGTTTATGAAACATTTCAAACTGTTACAAATTTGTATTTACTTCTTCATAAACTGGCAAAATTTCCTCAAGTTTATCATCTTGTTTCAACTGAGTATTGTCCATGACTGAAAATATGGAAATATATCTTTATATCATGGAACTTCTGTCTTAACATTAACATTGGAAGAACTGAAACAGAAAAATCTTCAGCTGTTCACCAATAGTGTGGCATGGAGTGAACATGGGACAGTTAACATTTGGAGCAAAAGAGGGACACTCACACACTATGTACATGTGTTTTCTGCAGATTTTAATGTGTGTTCTGGGTACATAATCTTGTATACAGTACATATTAACTGAATGATAAAAGTTTCTATGGTTAATGTTTCTTAAAAAATATGAAAGGTTAACCCTTATTTTAAACACCATTTTGTTTGTTGTCTCTCTTGACAACTTTCATAACTGTGGTCTCAGATCTGAACATACAATTAATTTATTGTTAATATTAGTATGTAATTTAGGTTTAGTTTGCTGCAAGCCAGTTTACCCTGAGAAAATTTGCTAAGAAACCATGACAGTTCAAAGTTCTGAGGTAAATATGGGACGTTTTTGGGGGGGAAAATGGGACTATTCAGGAAGATATGGGACATTAGGTCAACATGTTTTACCTCCTTTCTTAGCTAGTTTAACCTGGACAGTCATTTATATGTTCTTTGTTTATGAGGCAAGGCTTGTATTTTGCATATAGCCTAGTTAAGTGGCAAAATGGTTCGTACTTATTGGAAGAAAAGTGAAAAAAACTCTTGTCCAGCAGATGTCTTGGAAAAAACAATGAAAGAAGTAGTGATTGACAACATCTCTATCAGAACTGTTGCTGCCATGTACAATATTTCCAAATCTGTGTTGGGTAGGAGAGTGCTTAATCCAGTTGTAAAACAAAGAGGAAGATTGCCACCCATCTCAGTGGACCATAAAAATAAATTAACTAAAGACCTGCATATATTAGCTAAGTGGGAATTTCCTTTAGGAATACGTTGTGGGGGATTTTGTGTAACATTATGAATTGCAAACTGCATTTGCAATTAATAAACCAGGAAATGACTGGTTCCTCAATTTCTGTGAAAGAAACAACTTGTCTTTGAGGAAACTGGAAGCACTGGAAAAAATGAGGAAGCAAAACAATCTGATCCTTTCCTAGTTTATGGATTCTATGATTTAATTGATGCTAATTTGAACATTAATGCTAAACCAAAATCTTGGATGAATCAGGATTTTCCACTGAACCTAGGAATTTAAAAGGTGTTACTGTTAAAGGGCAGAAAGTGAACAGAACTATAATGGGATCTGGTAAGAAAATATAACTGTAATGGCCTGTTGTTCATCTGCAGGGACCCTTTTACCTCAACTCATTGTTTTCAAAGCAGAAAAAATGTTGAGTTCTTGGAGAGTCTGTAGACTCTTAAGAATATTACTTTTAGATCTGATGAAGATCTGGTAACATTGGTTTCTTATAAAGGTATAATTGAAGAGCTCAATAACGTGTGTGTGTGTGTGTTTGTGACCGCATATCTTATGAATTTCCATCACGTATTGATATTAATGAGAAGAAATGACTGAACAAAAAGTGTAAATACATTTCATGTACTTCAGATGTTGGAGAATTTTCGTAAATATGTTTCCCCATGATTAATGGAATGCAATATAAGTTTTCTTTTGTTAGAAAAAGTACATTTTTCACCTCCAAGGTTTCACTTTTCTTTCTTTGCAGAAAATATAACTCTTTGATTTTTCTAAAATGTGAAAAAATTAAGTTATGAAAAATACAGGGTTACTACAAAAGAAATAGACAACTTCAACTGCCTGTAAAACAAAAACTATTAGAGATAGCAACCTAATTATTTTGGAGGTATGTTGAGAAACTCTCAAAATTTCGTTTGTTACTATTGGTAACGCTGTAGTGTTTTGTTTGTTTGAAATGGCGGAAAATCCTGTGGAAAAGGCATATTGCATGTTGGAATTTGCTAGAACGCAATCAGTAACTGTTGTCCAACAACATTTTAGAACACGTTACCACAAAAATGAAATGATGCGCTCACAAAAACCAGTATCGTCTTCATCATGTTGCAACATGTCGATGCAAAAGTCACGCCGTATGACCTTATCTTCTTCACTCAGAAATTTCAACATCTGTAATCTGTAAGGCATCATGTGCAGTCGCTTCTGCAAGATTTTCCATACAGTTTGCTGTGGAATTTGTAATTGCATGCTTGCCCTAGATGTCGATTTCTGTGGGCTGCTTATGTAGGCAAAACGAACACGTTCAACATTTTCTTCCGAAACTCTTGGTCTTCCCGAGCTCTTCCCTTTGCACAAACATCCCGTTGTCTCGAATTTTCTATACCAGTCATAGATTGATTGTCTAGTCGGTGGCGTTTTGTGGTAACGTGTTCTAAAATGTTGTTGGACAACAGTTGCTGATTGCGTTCTAGCAAATTCCAACACGCAATATGCCTTTTCCACAGGATTTTCCGCCATTTCAGCTTCTGCAACAACAAACAAAACACTACAGCATTACCAATAGTAACAAACAAAACTTTGAGAGTTTCTCAACATACCTTCAAAATAATTAGGTTGCTATCTCTAATAGTTTTTGTTTTACAGGCAGTTGAAGTCTATTTCTTTTGTAGTAACCCTGTATAATATCACCTGTCCCATCATTACCTCAGATTTACTATGGTACTGCTGGTCATCGAGTTAAGAGTCACTGGGTGTCCCTCATTTGCCTCAGCCTTGTCCCTCATTTGCCCCAAAACATGGGGTAAATATGGGACTTGAATTTTTGTAGATTATTTATGAACAGTTCAACATATCTTAACTTCAAGTATGGGAATGAAAGTAGAATAATAAAATATATTTGTATGCATTCCTAAATGATTATTTGAGCTATAAAATGTAAAAGTATTAGTTTTTTTGTCCCACATTTACACCACTTGACCCTACATAATATGCATTGGTAATGCTTAGTAGGCATTCTTATTGTTTAACCTTGTGCATTGCAGCTTGCTTGGCCTTCAGCTTAAAATAAACATGTGAAAGTGACTATGAACACATGTTTTACTACCTCCTTCACATAAAGTAATTTAACTTCTTTAATTATTTTAAAAAATCCTTATAAGTCATTAGTTCAGTAAAATATATATCAGATGGTATCTAAATTATAAAATTTTACCATATATAATAAAATTATTTCTCAAAATTCAGTACCACCTACACTTGAAAAAATTGAAATTTCACCACTTAAATAAGAACAACAAGAATATTTTTACATATGAGTTTGAAGTTGACGCTTAGGGAATCAAAATAGAGCTCAACTTAAGTAATTATATTTAAAGGTTTCAGAGTTATAGCAGCTTGAAGTTAGGAATTTTAGAAGGATATCGTAATTTGAACAACTTTAGCTGCAAAACTATGATGATCTGAATTTTACGAGTTTGCATGTATCCTAACATAAAAAGTTTCAATTTGTTTAAAAAATGCAAGGTCAATTTTCCTTCCATTTTGGACAGTTTGAGATGTAATAGCCTGTATATGAATGATTTGGTTTCTGTTTTCAGAAGGACAACTAAGGTATCTGGATATCATCTTGTATATAATGTAATGAGGATACTTGAGTACATGTACTTGGCTTTTCTGCCAACCCCTCTTTTTCTAAGCTACCTTGCAGTTGCACTCAGAATTATAGAAGGATCCTATTTGCTATTTTAGTTTTTAAATCTTACTGACTGTATAAATCAATACTTTCTGTGATGTTTACAAGTAACGCAGACTATTGCAATGTAGGTACAGGTCTTCAGCAGGAATTCAGAGGCATAGAATATATTACTTTTCAGGAATATTGGTTTAACAATAAAAATTGTTTCTCTGTTTTGAAATAGTCCCGCTATATTCATGGAAATGCTGTTAATTTGGTTCATAACTAGATGTTTGCATTGTATATGCATTATATGAATGCATCATATTTATATCGAGACTTCTTTTGTAGGTGTGTATGGTATCCTTCCTGAAGCTAGCCAGGAAGGCATCCTGCATCCATATAAAAGCTATGCTGATGTCACATTATTCCACTACAATGTCCCTCCAGAAGTCACTAGGGCAACCTGGGAGTTTGCTGCATTCATGGATAACCCAAAATGTCCAGTTAAGGATGTGCATATGTGAGTATGGAAATAAATACTAAATAAATACTAAGTTTTAAACAAAAGAAATCTGAAGCTTAGAAAATCCTATTTTCTGTTCAAGTAGTTTGGGAAGGACTACTACTGATTTTTCATTCAACTTAAATTTTTTGTTTTTATTTTTTAATGAATGAATCCCTCTGTTTCAGTTTTAAGTCTAATATTTCATAAATTTATTATTTAAAGCTAGATTTGGTGAACTATAAATGCTGAAGCTGTAATGAGAATGGTTGAGAATACTATTTTCCAGCATAGCTTTTTCTAGTGAAATAATGTGTTTTCAGTATGATTATTTTGATATAATTTTCTTTTTTCCTCATCAGTATTAAAATACTCTTGTGTTCAAATATTTGCACCATGAACTAGGGGCTGGACTATTTGCCTCTCACCAAGATGATCCAGATTCGATCCCAGGGAAAACCTCATGTGGGACTTTTGGTGTATAAAGTTGCATCTGGGTAGGTATTCTCCAGGTTTTCTGGTTTCCCCAACTGTTCAATCATCTCCTCCATATCATCTTTACTTTCATCCATTTCACCAACATTTCATATTACCCGTCTCACTCTGATACCAGGCATCAGGCTAATCACCAAGCCCTGGTATTTTAGGCTCAAAAAAGTTAAAATTAGGTTCAGTCCTCCTGATATTGCTGTCAGGTGGTGAAGGATATAGACCCCAATATTTCAAAGACATTCATGTCATCATCTTCAGGGAAACTGAACTGTAGGGGAAGTATTGTTTTCCTATTTATAGGAAGAGAGGGGACTGGACAACCATGAAGGATGACAGTCTGTCAGCTGCTCAGGAATAACATATAGAAACATAGCACAAGCTCTACCTTCCAGTGTTTACCTTGTGCTTTATTTAAAAATTCAAACATGAATGCTGTTAATATGCTAAAGTGCATTTGTGGCATATTTAGAATTTGGCTTGGGGGGGGGGGTCAAGAATTTTTTTTTTTTTTATAGTTGAAGTTCCAGGAGTTTAGAATAACTCTCCCTGCTCATAAAAGAAAACTGCAATATCAATAATCCTCAATGATTTAGGGGTAACATGCTAGCCTCTAGTTTCCAAGATTGCAGCTTCAAATCCGGCGGAGGCAATTTATTTTTATGGGTGTAAAAATTCATAGCATGGCTTCCTTTGGAAGGAAAGTAAAGACATTGGTCCTGTGTCATAGATTTAAAGCACGTAAAAGAACCTCAAATCTGATAAAGAGGTCTCTGAGCAAAATGAAGTGACCATGCCTAAATGGGATGCTGACAACTGTAGCATTAGAGATCTCCATAAATATAGCTTTCCTTTTTACATAATCATACAAACCTATTTTTGTTTTTGGACCTTTTATATAATTTTATACGATATTGCAGAGTACCTAGAACAAATTAAAGGATTGAAAGAGATTCAATAATGGACTCGTTTCTGGTCTAGTTGAGTATATTTCTGTATTATACCACTTAATATTTTTGTTTAAAATTTGATTAGTTAATTATTCAACCTTCATTTTTTATGTTTAGCTTTATTTTTAGTTTCTCGATCATGTACAATTAAAAAATAGGTATAGAAGGTATTGCATTCCATCCAGAAATTCAATGGCAATATTTTATCAAAACTACATGTTTTGAGGACACAAATCCCAGAAAAAGCATTTTTAGAATAAGATCTAACTACCGTTTGCATGGAATAGTTTTGAAAGTAATTTTCTCAAAATGGCTCTAATGGTTTGGATTAAGTGCAATATATTAAAGAAATTTAGAGGCAAATAAAATGTTTATCTTCAATTTTCCAGGAATGGCCTCTGAAGCTTCTTCATTCTGGAGGACTTTAGCAAAACTGATAAACCATAAGATTTAGATAAAAACTTACACTACACAAAAATGTAGATCTCATTAAAAAACACAATTTGTGACAAGTACATTTTTTGTAGAGTTAACCACTTCAGAATTATTCCTCGTTATTTGTATACATTTTCCAAAAATGGTTTTCTCAAATGGGAAGTCATCATTTGTTTAATTTTTTACTCTTGACCATGCAGAGAGAACAGAATTTCAAAGTCATCACTTGGTGACCATCTTTTAATAGATTTGCCTATCGCATTAGCCTAATATATTCCCTTGTTTCTCTTGTATCCACAAGGAAATAACTAATGATTATTATTTTTTAAAAATTATGTGAAAATCAGCCAAAAATTTGTGATTATAATGCATTTGTTATAAATTGGCTTTCCTAGTTCGTTGACAGATATAGCACCAACCAAGGAATGACTATCACTTAAAAAAATAAGAAGAAGCAAATAATATTTTGGGCAATTCTAAAAATTGTTTCGAGAAACAGGACATGCACCAGCTATTTCAGATATATCACAAAGCCTAAACATTTCTTTATTAGTTTAAATGCAATCAGTTATTTGCCATGCTTTTTAACTTATAACATGGTTTGTCTTAATGGTTTTATTAGTGTTTGATACAATAATGATTTTTTTTCTTCTTCTTTTTCTTATGTAAAGCTCCTAGAGAGAGAGATAGAGATAGAGAGGGAGAGGGAGAGAGAGAGAGAGAGGGAGAGAGAGAGGGGGAGGGAGAGAGAGGGAGAGAGAGAGAGAGAGGGAGAGAGAGAGAGAGATGGGGGGATTAGCTGTAGGTAAGAAGCTATTCCTTTGTGCAGGAACTGCACTCATGTTTACTAATTCATTCATGGGTATTCAGTCAGTGAATATGTAAGGATGTTCATAATGTGTAATAAGCCAAGGGTTATTTTAATGTTGGAAGAAATTAGAGAAAACTGTTTTTTTAAAAGTGAGAAACATGCCTATATTTTGAAATGTGGCAGGATGCATGTGAGTAACATTCTAAAAAATAAAGACATTCTAAATTATGGGATGAAAACAAGCGAAAAGAAATGAAAAGAAAAAGGAAAATTGAAGTTCAGAGAAGTGAATAATTTTGTTACAAATAGTTTGTGTGCTCATGCTAAGAAGCTGTCAAATAGTGGATTATTGATACAGGAGAAAGCATGGCAGACAGCAATAAAATTAAATATTTAAAATGTTGCTATAGACAGAGTGTTTAAATACTTATGTACACCCATGGACACAAAAAATGAGTCATCCCCAGATTCCATGTGTCGATTGAAGAGCTTCAAGTATCTTTGTAAAAGCTGTGTTCACAATGCACACAAAAAGACTGTACAATGGTTTGTGACTGACAGAATAATGCTTAACTTATGAGCACTGAAAACAGGTCACAAAACAATGCTCCAGTGCCTAGGTTAGCTCATAAGTTCCTAGGTTCAAATCTTGTACTGATTGTCATTTTTTTTATGTTTGTTAATATTATGACTAGATATGTAGAACATAATATCGCATTAACATAACGTTGGCATTTTAAGTTATGGGCCTATCTATGCACACAAAAAATAAACCCCATAAACATATATAAACATACCTCAACCCACACATTCTACCACTCTGACATCCTGCCTTTTTGAAAACCAATTTGAAACCTTTTGAGATGTGTGGACTGGAAGATTATCCTGTACAAATTCAACAGTTCCAGGGATATCTCATCCTCACATGAATCAAAATATTATCAAGTATTACCATGTAGTGCACACTGTTCAGTGTATCATCAAGCTGCCACAGCACACCTAGACCACCCCTTGATATCCAGTCCCAACACAATACAGATACACAACCATGATGGAATATTGTGAGGCCAAGTACTTTGCATCTTATTGGAACCCCTTTGGACAATCACCTTTCTCTTATGTGTTGAAGAAATCGTCTGAGAATATAACTTATTCCAGTTGCGATTGGCATTTTCCTGTTGGATCGGTTTGTGAACGGTGTGTTGAATATTAAATGAAACAAACATAAAACAAAGTTCCTACCTCCCAAAAAAAATTAGTTTTGCCCAAAATTGGATTCCTAAAAATGTTACTGTTTGTGTGCAGTACATTTTTTGATAGAATAAATCCTTAAAGAAGCATCATAATCACTATCATATTATTAACTGTACCGAATGTTGTGTATGAAATATATATGTGTAAAATAAGTATCCGCTATATGTTGATTCAACATCATTAAGAGAAGGAAAAAAAAGATGTTTGCTACATGCGATAAGCGAACCTGAGACCCTCAGTAGAGGAGTAACCTATGTTTTGCCATAGTGCTACAGTGAACACACATGGAAGGTGGCAGCTTTATTAGTGCCATACAATACAAACTTTATCATGTTTTGTACATTAATATTTTTAGTTAATATTGATAGTTTGTTGCTGAGGAAGCTTAAGTTATGTATTTAATTATGATTACTGAGCAAATGGGTCAGTAATATTAAGATTTGAAGCCTGTGACAACTTGTTGCTGCCACAATACAGCTGTATTATGGATGTTCACACAAGGTAAAACTTAGTTGAGTTTGACATTACAGACACGTGACTCATTTTTTTTGATGATGGGTATATATTGTATTATGACACTGTGTTTAAATTAAATAAGTCTTTTATCACTCAGTGTTTTTACTTTTAGTGTACTGTAAGTCCTGCTATATCATGTGATGAACTGGATCCCTTTGATTTAAGAAATAACATTGAATAACCTTAACTTAGCAGTCATGTGCACTAATGGCCATTTTTTTGAAAGAATGACTGGTGACTACTTTAGTCAGGTTTCACAACTGATATTGCTTCCTATGTAGTTTCTTAACAGTGTTCAATGATGATCAGATTGTATGCTATTAAGATTATTGTGTCTATATGAGTAATGGTTTAATTAAATGAAAATCCAAAAACAACCACTGATTATGCAATCAGTGTTAATTTTTCTTTTTATCCTTTGTTGCTTGCAAAGCAAAGGACACATCTATGAAATGCTGACTTCCTTAATCTAATGCACATTTTTAGTGATTATTGTATTGTTGATGAAAAAAAGGTATAAAACATGTGCATTATTCATTATATTAGGAGTATGGATGTCTTTATTTAAAAGCCTATTATTTACCTGACTTTTGATTAACTTTATTTTTTCTCTATCATGCTGATTTTTGTCACTTTAAAAAATAATTTTGGTGTAGTAATTGGAAACTTTGTTTAATTTCTAGTCAAGATTTGTTCTTTCTAATGACTTAAACATTGAAGTCATTGTACTTTGTTTCCTAGGATATGTGAGAATTTATTATTCTTTAAGAATGAGAATGTACAGTTTTCAGTCCAAAACAGAGTACCAGGATGCATCTTCATGCTTTGCTTCATTAGGAAACTCCAGAGCTCATTTAGAAACTCTATGCATTCACTGGTACGAAGTGTTAGAGTAATAGTCCAAAGTAAACCATGCTTGAATTCTTCATTTTATGAATGAGATATTAAAAAATGTAGATGAGATACTGTGAATGTTTACAATTTTAATCTTCTCTGTACTTGAAACAGTGCACTCATCTGTTTAGACCTGTGATCTTAGAAAAAGGGTGATTTACAATGTAAATGAAGAATGAGAATTTAAATTTATGCATAAAAATAACATTTTGTGGTATTATTTACGTTGAAAAATGGAGACACAAACGGTGACCAATTGCAAGAGATAGTGAAACAGCCATAAACAGCCTGATGACAGATTGGTCTGCAAAAAAACCAGCAGTACTTGTGCCAAAGGAGGTTATTTACATAAATAAAAATGTCAAGTACTAGCTATTATACAATTTATTTCTCTGAAAATTCAAACTCTTATATCACTTTTTCGAGGTATTTCAGCTATTCTTGGCCTGTGCTGCAATCGTGTTACAAGGAGCTAATTGAAAAAAAAAAGAAAGAAAAAAACCCACACACACACACACGTGCGCACACGCATGCACGCACATGCAAACGCACGCACACTCTCTCACTCACAGAGTGAAATATTAGGAAATTGTGATTGTGGAACATACACATGATATTGCATTAAATTTTCTCTCTGATAAACCGGTCTCTCAAGTTTATCAGGTCATAAACTTGAAAGGTTGGTGCTGCTCATCTTCTATGGTTATGTATAATTCAATGGTTATTTCATATCTATTTAATGCATAGTAAGTGGGCCCACTGCATTACACAGCACTAAGTTTTTATGTTTAGAGTATTTTTATGTGTAACCTTCATTGTTAATGGTATTTAAGGAATATTTAAAAAAAAAACAGCAATAATAATAATAATAATAATAATAATAATAATAATAATATTGATTTTTATAATAGACCTTGAAAACGCAGAATGAGTTCAAATAAATTTGTGCACATTCAATGTGTCCCAAGACAAGAAAATACCTTTTTGCTAAGCATCAGTTTTTTTTTATTTTTCAGCTATATTCAGCATGGAAGTTACCCTGTGATGAGTCCTGATAATTCAAGTTTCCCATCAAGTGTATATACAGGAAGAACTTCATTGCACTACATCGCCACCAAATCAGCCTATCAGCCACATGATGCCACCATATTTCCCATGTACAACCCTCTACCTGGTAACTGGTTTGTGGCTGCCTACATCTCTCATTGGGACCAACATGTGCAGCAGGAGGTGGGAACATTTTAATTTTTGTTCAATTTGAAATATTTACTGGTTGTACATGATCCACAAATCAGTTCTAGTGAAAATGTATGACCTTATAATAATACTAATCATAAAAAATGGTTTATAAATAACAAAGAAATTGAAGTGGTAAAATAATTTAATTATTTAGGAGTCAAGTTATGATGGAAAGTGGGACAAAGTAAATTAGCAGAAACCAAAGCTGTGAGAAAATATCTCTATGCTCAGCACTTACTGTGTTTATCAAATGGTATGAAAGAGTTTATGTTGATATGGCATACAGAATTTAATTATCGGGAGCATGGGTTGTAAAAGTGGACAACAAATAGAATGTTTCACAAATCTATTTTAGGGGTCCCACAGAACATTGAAGATGTATGAAGTCTATTGGAGTTAAGGGAAAGTAATTTTAAGAGGATTAATAATTGAAAGAATATCAAAATATTTCTTTAGAATCCAGCAGTTGCCAGACAGTGAGCTATTAAATGTGTATTTGAATTTTCAAAAAAACTCAGAAGCACGCAAAAGACGATTGAGTTTTCATGAGTCACACTTATTTACACTCACCTTCACTTTTGAAATGTTGGAAAACAGTGACACATTTTAAAGGTCATTTGTCTTCATCTTCAGTGGCTGGGTGACTTAATCTTCTTCTTTCTTGCTTCCTCTTCCTGCTATAACCAATCCTGTTTCCATCTGCTATTAGGGATGCAAAATGTTAACACTTCATTCAATGGGGGATTTCAAAATGTATAACATTGCAGCTATTTTTGATGGTATGTATTTTTCTAAATGTCCAACTGTGTTGGTGAGATAAGTTGTTTTTGACCAATGTTGTGGTTTTCAGTCCAAAAACTACATGATACTGAAGATTTGTGTGCCTGTTTTGTTTTATGTTTCCCTGGTGTTCTTTCAGTCTAATTTCCAATTTTTTTTTTTCATTTTGCTTGCGTAATATAATCTTCATAGCTCATCTGATATATTCCAGATTTTAATGTATTCTGGATTACATTTTTAAGTGGTTGTTTAGCAAATTCTTCAGTTTGAAATTGTTTTATGGGGCTAGTCTTATCTTTAATCTATTGAAGATATGTTTACATTTTTTTGAAAGCCCAAGGATGATAGGTGAATTTCTGTTTGAGGGTGGTGTTAATGTGGTAATTTATGAAATTCCCTTGAGTTTTTCCTTTCTTTTTAGTATGTTCTTTATGAGGTCAGGGTTGAATCCATTGTCACTTATTTCTAGGATCTGCTGTTGCTCTTTTAAAAACTCCTCTTTGGTCAACAGGATGTTGTGCAAGCAGTGGATCAGACTTTTGAAGGCAGCTGGTTGATGTGAAATTGAGGTGCATTCATTCTTTTTAATGTAATTATCTACATGTGTGGACTACCTATGCATTCCATATTTGAAACTATTTTGGCCACTAATTATTTTGAGGTACAAAAAGGGTAAGGCATTGTTTTCTTCTATGTCTATTAACAATTTAAAAAGTGAGTGTAAATAAGTGTGACTCCATAAAGAAGAATACTTCAATATTTATAGAGCTTCTTTGTTTAATCTTTATACAAAATATGATTTGAAAAAATCAAAGAACTGTTAATGATAAATGGGTTAGGGGATATTAGGACTTCAGGATACAAATTAATGAAGGAAGTTTGGAAAATAATAATAGAAAGGCTATAAGATATGGATGGAAGATACGTTATATATACAAATAATCTACAAAAAGTTACCTCAATTTTACAATGGTCTCTGTAAAGTATTGAGACACAGAACATTGGCCACCCTTGGGGAAAGCATAATTGCTGTGTTGAAATAGTTGATTCATTGGTAATGCAGGTAGTAGGCAGAGCATTGTTGTGTCATTCATTTTCCCTCATTTTATTTTTAAAGTCTGGAAAGTTCTTGTAAGTGCAATGGAGATTCAGAGAGAGCATTTTCATTCAATGATCTTGTATGACTTCAAATGTGGCTTAAATGAAATGCAGCCACTGGAGCATTTGAGGAGGACTTTTGGGGACTGTTCTCCATCATATGCCACTGTGTTCTGCTGGTTTGGAGAATTCAAGAGGAAGTGGCAATCTGTTAAAAGATAAAAAGAAGAGTTGCAGACCTACAACAGTAGTGACTGAGATAAACATTACCACTGTGGAAACAATGATTAGGGAAAATATACAACTAACCTACAAGAACATTGAGCTGGCATAAATGGTTAGTTTGCAGTGTGTTTCGACCATCCTTCATGAACATCTTCATGCAAAAACATTTGTTCAAAATGGGTGCCTCATAATTTATATGAAGCACAGAAGCTCCACAGGTTGAAATGGTGCCAAGAAATGCTGCAAAGATTTTCACTGTGGAAAGTCTTGCCCTGTTTCAGACATTTTTCTGGCAATGAAACATAGATATATCAGTTTGACCCAGAAAATGTCAGTCCTCCATTAGGGTATCCCCAGATTATCAACTACACATCAAGGTCAAGAAAGCAAGACATATCGGAAAGAAAATGGTTGCTTCTTTCTTCCCCACAAGTGGTCATTTGGCATGTTGTGCTTGAAAAATAGAAAACTATTACTGCAAAATGGTGTGGCAGAAAGCTGTTTATGATGGAGAATTTCAGTGAATGTGTCACTTTTAAGTTTAAAAAATGGAATAACTTGTACATAGGTTTTTTTTGTTTTTTTTATTTATTTATTTATTTTTTTTATTTTTGTGTGTGAGGAGGGCTTCTGGGGATCCAGTCCCATTCGTGCCCCCCCCCATAAATATGCCCCTGGTGTCCTCTGCAATTTTGCCTAAAAAATTGAAATCTATAAAAGTTCAAAATCTATTTCTGGACTCCCTGGGGGAATAGAATGATTTGCACCTGTAGGAGATGAAAATGTTTCTTATTGAAAGTCAAATTGAAGGTCCACTGTGCAGATACTACTTTAGTTTTAGTTTTGTGTTTCATTAATTTTAGCCCCCTCTTCAGCTACCTGTATCTCAGCACTTTCACTGACATTTTGTTCCTTATTGCTTTCTTCCACTAAGTCGCCAGACCAAAATTCATCCGAGTTACCTTTGCAATCTAATTCCTCCTAAATTGCATCAAATTTTCCTCATCTCTTACTAATGCCTTTTCACTGCAGCATTTTTAGCCTGCAATGTACTTGGAACATTGAAAGATGAATTGAAAAAAAAGAAAGAAAATGCTGGAATCCGTGAGAGATTTGGAAAAAAAAATGCATGTACTTGGAAATTAGCCTTTTTTGCCTTTTGTATGATTAAATTAAATTTGTATGTATAGAAGTGGACAAAGTATGCATATGGATATTTTTCCCTTATTTTGGTATGTACTCCATCAGCCCTTCCACTCATAACCTTGGCCCTATCAAAGGTTTGTGCAATGAGTTTTTCTTTGGTATTTCCAAGAAGTGGGCCAATTTCATTCCGTATGCACTGCCAAAGATTCTGCATCTCTTCCCTCAGGATTTACAAATACACAAAATCTTAAATATTCCTTGTACATACTGAAATACAACACCATTTAACAATGACTTAAAACACCAGTTGTTTCATCACACTGAATGGCCAATCAGAAGCTCATATTTGTTGTTCTATTTTCTCCCTATTGACATCCAACATGCAGTTAACAATTCATTCTGTTCTGTTTCTGAAGTTTCTTTGAATACTGTGGCTTTTTCTAAATGTTCCTTTAATGCTAAATCCAGTTTGGTGTATAATCAATGAAGCCCCTGTACACCCCTGGATTCAAAGATGTAGCAGACTTGTCATGGCCTCATAGTGCCAGTTCAAACACAAGCAAAACTTAACACATGAAATAACCTTTTTAAAATATATATTTTTACTTACTTTTATGTAGTGTTTCTTAACATTTACTTTTACACGGTCAAGATATGATACAATGTTTTGTTTTCCTAAGAGTGAAAATATACCACACTATCCATATGGTATACTGCATCTTCATGCATTTTTAATTTTTTTTATATAAAAAAAATGGAATCTATGAGTATAAAAATAAACTAAAAGTATTGTTAATGGAACCAATGTTTTCATTTGTTCTTAAATTTTGAATTTTAGGCAGAAAATTCTTCTTTTTTTTTTGGGAAGAAGGGCCTTTGTTCAATTATCCACAAACAATTGCCGCATTTAAGAGCACACATCACACATGGGTAGCAGAAAAAGAAATGACAAACTTTGCAACCACAGATCCATTCATATTTCTCATACATGTCCTTAGAATTAAACTGCCTCTTAAACATGGTTTTCATTTCTTTTACTTTCCACTTTTTCTATTAAGAATTAGGGTGTTGGGTCTGCCCAAAGATTTCAGTTCTATTTCTTTTATAACAGTTACCCTTGAAAACTGCACTTCTATAAGTTATAGTACGGAATTATTACCTATCTGGAGAATGAATGCAGCCAGCCACGAATGGAAGCTTGCATAAACACAAACATAAACGGTATTACTCATGACTCCTGGTGCATGCCCTGTACAGTTCAGCAATACTGAAATGCAGCAGTTGAGTCTCTTACAGTGGACAGATTCAAATCAAGTCAAAATGCAAACACTGCTGTGCATAGTCATACACTCACAAAGTAGAAAATTGATATTCATGAGTGATAAAGAAAACAGCAAGTTTAACCAGTTGTGGATTGTTTAGTTTATTCCTGTTTTTAAATGTGCTGAGCTGATGTTTTGATAGTCAAACTGTACTGCACTATATTCCTGCCTTCTCTGACCGCTCTAAACCATACCTTGCTACACCAGCGACCTCCCCAAAAATCAACACTCAATCATCAGACAGGTAGTATCTATCTTAATTTAATACACTTTATAAAGCCACCTGCAACACACTATTTGAGTAATCATAGCTCCACAAATAACATTAAAATAAGAAACTTGCGTATTTTAATATAAAAAAACTACCCAGGAAACTGCATTAGGCCCAGACAGATAAGCACATACACAGTGTAAAAACTCCTTCCCCCCCACTCCCTCATTCCTTTGCTTTTACGTACTGATTGTTAAGTGGAACCGTTTGTCTTTAGATGCACCGTGTTGGATTAAATGTTGTTGGTATAAAGGCATCTATCACTTTTACCATCATATGATGTTTTCTCATATTTTAAAAATAAATTGGTCTTAATAGTCACAGGGCCAATGTTAGTTCAATTGGCTTAAGATTTTCTAGGGGCCATACACCTTCACACTTTTATAAGGAACTGTCCCTGATGAAATAATACACAAAGTCATTAGGTTCTACTATACTTTGTATTACAAAGGATTAAGGTAAATACTCATCTGGCACATCTGGATTCTCCACATACTGGATTTTTTTATGAAGTATTTCCTTGAAAAGGAGTGTCTGCTGGTACATGCTGAACTCCCTTCTCTCATTCAAACTTTTTCTTAGGGTATTTCTGATCAGATCATGCTATTCTTTGATTTTGTGCCTCACTTGATAGTTTTTAACATTCCATAAAATGTTTGCTGGTCCTCTTCAATAAATATCACAAAACATTTTCTTTTGCATATACACAGTTTTCTCAATCTCTTACCTGACTGTTTTACTCCTGTTGTGGAAATATATGGCTTTCTTTGTATCCTGGAAGTTTTTGGAGTATTAAACAGATCTATTTGGATGAGTCCAATTTTCACTTTCTTGTATGCTTATTTCCTTGAAAATTGTCTCCTTTTCCATTATCCTCAGCATTTGCATTAGTTTCAGCACCATGTTTATCTTTCCTACTTTGTTAATACAGGATGCTTCATTGACAGAATCAGAAGAATCCAAACTTTCCATTGGGATATAGTCGAATGCAATATCAGAAAACTTTAAACCAGATCAACTAACTGTCTCAGATACAGTTCTATTTTAGTGACTTTCTGAATGTGTCACAGGATTTAAACCTGAAAAACAAACCATCACATGTCAATTTGTTGAAAGTGTATCTTAATATGAGTTGAAAATCCAAGACAATATAACCTAACAATATAATATGCTTAACAAAACTGTTGTAAAATATAACTTAATATTTTGTATGCAAGTGTTCCTTTGTTGCTTGCCTTCTGTTCTGTCTTCTCTTTCTTTACTTAGGTTAGGTGCAATACTTTCAAAAGTAGAGGATGTACACACAAACAATCATCGGTGGTTTTATTTGTAGAATGTATTTTTTTTTTATCCCTATTTACATTTCCCCCCGTAGGTTTTACTGATTACTGGTTTACTGGTTTTACTGTTTCTTTTACAAACATATACACATTGCACAAACATATAACACCCATGCCCAAGGCGGGACTCGAACCCACGATCCCCTGCCCACGAAGCACCAAAGCGAGACGCTTTAGCGAGCGTGGCCATGGGGACCGGCAATGTTGATCAAAACCATTAGTAGAAACATCAACAGTATTTTCTGATACAAAAAAGTCATTTCTCAAAGTATGTGCCCAAAAAACTAGTGAAATTGAATATAAAACTGAATATAAACTCAGATTTTGAGGTTATGTTAATCTAGGCTAGGGTAACTCTTACGAAAAATATAGTTTTTCTACAACAGTTAAAAATTCTCTTTTACTGCATTCTTTGCTTAAAGCTTATTGACTAATCTCTATCATAAGTCTTCCTCTTGATAAAGAGATGATTTTGTAATATAATTCATGCTATAAGTTACAAGTTATAAGTTTTGAAAGACAAAACATTAAGCAGATGTGCTTGTGATATTCCAGCAATTTGAGAACAGAAGGTGATGGTTAAAATAACATAGACTATAATGCTTTGAAACCTTCAATAAAGCATTGGAGCTTTCTGCAGCATGAGTGCAGAAGTTCTGCATGATACAATGGTATCATAACCTCATTATTACTTAAAATGTTGTTCATGATATTGTTGTATTTTAAGGATAATATAAAGGGATGTGATAAAGCTTTACAATATTATCTGCCTTGATTAAAGTAAAATTATGCTCAGGACAGGATGATCATATGCCTCCTTTTTCCCCAGGCCCTAATTTGCAGACCTCATAAGTCCAGTTAGGGACATTTTACAGGAAAGATGAAAAACATTTTAGTTTTCCATTTTGAAAGAAATGTGAATCATTTTTGCTTTACAATGCACTTTATTTGTAGTTCTAGAAATGTAATCACTTTCAAACTTACTTTATAATACAAGTATTTAAAATTAAAAAACATGAAGTTACAAGTTTTTTTATCACACAGTCTTAAATAAAACAAGGATTTACAAGGTTTTCTTTCAAGTAAGGGTAGCAGCTTATAATTATTTTAAATATCTTTCTTAATTCAAATATGGAACTATATTATGAAGCATCATTTAATGTATAACACTTTTTTCAATTAGAACTGTTAATTATAACTGAACTTCTAACACATTTACTTATAAATAAACTCAAGTTAACAACAAGATGTTTCTTATTAGCACTATTTTTATACTACTAATATAACAGTTACAGCAGTATTAAATATAAGTTACAATAACTGAAATTAAAGTCCATAAATAATACAATGTAATACCCAGAGTTGCTAAATTGAAACAGAAAACCACATTCCTCTCTACATTTTGTGGCTTGTTGCCATAAGGTAAAGTATAAATATGGCAAAATTCTTTCAACATACATCTTTTGAGAGACTGAAGATGTTCATACTTTGTTTTTGATATTCTGTGTCAATCTGTACAATGGAGACAAATTTTCAAAACCCTCAAAAAATATTCTATTTTTGTTTTTGCGGTGGGACAACATGGCCCAGTCCAGTGAAAAATTTAGTTTGTAATGAATTGTGAAATCAGGTGAGTACCTCAGTGCTCTCAAGTCTGTTACTGTCGGTTCTCCTACTTTATTTCCTGGTCTTATTGAAGTGTATGTCTGTATTTCCTCAAAGTTCTTAAAGAAGGTGTGATCCAGATATTTCACTAGATGGATTTAACTAAGCAGCTTGACAAAAGATTCATAATCTGCAGGAACATTTATCTTCCTGTTTTGTAGGATTGCTCTATGGTGAAATGCATTGAATCCACTTCGATCTGTGTATGTTCCCTCTCGAGATATTTCTGTTCTATAATAACACTTCTTAAAATGGATAGCTGTAAGAATTCATTAGATAGGATAGCTTACGTGTTTTGATAACAGTAGCCATCACTGTACAAAATCAATTTTACATTATGTTTAGATACTGATAGTGGTAGCTGGTTTGAAATGGAATCTACCTTTAAGCTAGAAAATTTGTGAAGTCACCCCACCCTCAAGCCATAAATAACAAAACCCATCTTTATTCTTTAAGTTGAAAATTGTAAAGTTGTGCACTGCTAGTTTGGTCTTGAAATATAAACTTGAAACTTTGATCTTGGGCAGAGCAGCACACACTGTAAATCCAGTGCATAAACATGGGATTCTGTTTCTATGTCATGTTATTTTTCTCCTCTAGTGTCAGTTTTCTTTTGAGAATTATCTTGGTATTCTTGTTCATTAAGCGTTTTCATTTTTGCAGACTGCTTGAGCAGATGGACATGGCTATGCCTGCTGTCCTGCCCAAAAGAGAAACTACTTTCCCTCCTTGGCTTCATCCGGAAAACCCTATACATCTAGGTTCCTCCAGTATTTCGAAGTCAAATACCCCTGGTTTCGTCCTTCGGGCCATCTTTCTAGCTCTGAAGGACCAACTTCCCAACATTTTTATTTATACTGACGGGTCGAAGAACGCTCAAGGTGTTGGATGTGCCTTTGTGGTTGGAAACCAAAGTTTTAAGTTTCGTCTTTCGCGACAGTGTTCGATTTTTCCTGCTGAGCTTTTTAGTATTCTTCAAGCTCTTTTTTATGTGCGGCGACATATGATAACACTCTCTGCCATTTGTACCGATTCCCTTCAGTGCCCTTCAAAGTCTTCGAGCGCTGTACAATTTTCACCCTATGGTACAGAGAATCCAGGACTGTCTTCACTCCCTTTCAGAAGCAGGCCTCAAAGTGACGTTCATGTGGGTGCCTGGTCACACTGGAGTGGTCGGGAATGAGGCAGCTGATTCTGCTGCCAAGAGAGCCATTTTATCTCCCAGGATTTTTTGTTCTTCCGTTCCCGCGAATGATCTGAAGGCGGTTTTTCGTGGGACCATTATTGCTCATTGGGAGGCTGAATGGTCCCAAATTAGAGACAACAAATTGCAGGTAATTAAGCCACTCCTGGAAGCCTGGAAAACATCTTGTCGTTCCTCCTGCCGAGAAGAAGTCATTTTATGTCACCTACATATCGGACACTGTCATTTTAGCCACTGTCATCTACTGCGAGGAGAGCCAGCTCCAGTTTGTTGGTGCGGCGCGACCTTGACAGTGAAACAATTTTTAATCAAGTGCCACTACTTAGCTCCTCTTCGTTTGTCGTTGAGTTTGGCCCACAACTTGCATGCCATCCTAGCTGACAGCCTGCATGCTGTAGAACGGGTTTTATCTTTCATACGACAGTGTCCGCTGATTGGTCATATGTAGTTTTATTTCCATTCTACAGCTTTAGCAATATGGTCTTTTATTTTTTATTTTAACCTACCGGACTGTTTTTGAAGTTTTAATTTTGGAGGGATGTATTAGTAGGTGATATTCATTTTACCATAATATTTTGGCTGGAAGATTAATTTTATCATTAATTAATCCATAATTTTAATGTTTTAAAGTTTTATTGTTGGGGAGATAATTAGTAAATTGAAATATTCATTTGACCAGAATATTTTAGCTGGAAGATCAATTTTATGATAAATTTCTTTATTATTTTAACACACCATTTATTATTTTAACATTTTAACTTTGGGGGATATATTAGTTGGTTATACTTTTCATTTTTACCGTGTTATTTTAGCTAGAAGATTAACTTTGTTTTATTTTGTTTTATAGGCCGCCCTAGACCTTTACTTCTCTCTTGTTCATTAAGGTTTCCAGTTGAATATACCATACATATCTCACATTTAACATTCTTAGGACGAAATAAACTCGGCTCTTTCACCAAATTGCTGATAGAAAGAGGTGGTACTCTGGCAATATCCCTCGGGATCTATACCATCATCTTTATAAGCTTTGTATAGCTGCTGTTTGGATTTCCAGGTAGGTTCCAAGTGCTTCCTTTTAGTAGATGCTCTGCAGTAGTGCAATTTCATACTAGGCAGTGAATCTAAAAATTATTAAAGGGGTTGTTTCCTTTAACCGTTTCCCAGAAGGTCCATTTTATTTGTCCCCTCTTCATTATCGTTTTCAATAATATTCTCAATTTCTTCTTCTGATGACTTAGCTTCCTTATCCCAGTTCTTCTTCCACTGCAGAGCTGACCATTCTTCTAGCACACCTTTACTCTCTGAAGCTTGAGAAAATAAAGCATAGAAAAACTTCTCCTTGATTGCTCATTTTTCTATCCCTTTGTCTCCTAGTTGGCACTTTTTCCATTAAACTAGCAACATAAACATGTTTTTCTTTCCACCCATGTTTTAAAACCTTTTGAAAATGATTTTTCTGCATTTTCTGTGAACAATGAATATTTCATGACCTTATTATCACTATCTGAACATTTACAACTGGGCTTTACTTTACGGCATTCTCTATCCACATTGTAGCTCCACTGTCCACTTTAATTTTTTTTCCTCCTTTATAGCACCTGTGCATTTCCCTGGCTTTTTTATTTTGATTGATCTTCCAAGTAGAACTATCCACATGATGCTACTTTCTTTTTTTATTATTTTCATTTTCTGCTGGAGTTTCTTGAATATTATTTTCTTCTGTTTTCTGAACCATTTCAGTTAATAATGGATTTATGGATATATGATCTTCATCTGTCAAACAGAGTTTCTCAATTTCTGCATGTTTTTCATGTCCTTGAATTTTTGTTTTCTCTGAGTAACCTTCCTGTTTTCCATTTTCTTCTGAAAAAGCTAGAGTACTTTCAGCATAATTTCTTCCTATAATGCTACCATTGCCAGTAACTTTGCAGTGTGGGGATTAATTCCTCTTCAGCCAAATTAATTCTCCTAAGCACCCCATCATGTTCACACTTGAGGCAGGAACTCGGGACGTACCTGATGTGCTGGTCTGCAGAGCGACAACTAGTCCTCTCTCTCCCTTCCTCTCTTTGGAGTCGCAGCTGGAGGTGATAATTCTGGGTGCCTTCCAGCTATACTTACTCAGCAGCGAGCAATGCAGACTTATTTATTTTGCTTAAGGTAATAAGCAGATGGAGATCTCTGGAAAGTGGTATGGGAACTTATCTCACAATAAACCATCGGCACTTGTATTGGTTTAAGGGTTTTATTTCCTTACACATATGTTCACATAGAAAGTTCCTGGCACGATTCAACACAGTTATTTCTCTCACAAAAGAACATAGGCATGCACAAAGAAACTTTAATTTACACAGCACTAATCACAATTATTAACATTCAGAACATTTATGGACACTTCGCTTTTTGGCGCAGATTTCATATTCAAAGGAATGCAGGTTCTGCGTGGTGTTACATTATAACAGTGTGTAAATTCAGCCGAACACATTACATTTATACCAAATTTTACCCACGCATAAAACTCTAAATGTGCAATTTCATTGGCTCATTTTGGTGCAGAAAATGGCTTTGAGTGCGCTTTGGACTTTGCAATTATTCAATCTGTCTAGCATGTGATTTTTCACCTCAATTTTCTTGTAGTTCCCCTCTGTATATGCCACACCAACTTTCTCTTTACGAGCCATGACTAATACAAAAGCATTCATTCTCCCCTGGCTTTATACAAAAGCTGCTGTTGTAAACATCCAAAATGATCATCCAAAAACCATTAATGTTAGAAAACACTTTCCAGGAACAGTTCTCTAAACTTACTACATACATTATAACACATAATTACATAATATTTGAGAAACATACAGAAAAACATAATATTACATCTTAGAAATTAACTTATACAGTCTAATTAATTGAAATATATACTATGGGCTTCTTCAGCTGGGCAACAATCCATTTCACTCTCACACACTATTGTTTCATTTCCCACTCCCAATCCATTGTCCTTTTCTTTGTTTTCTGTCATGTTGGTCATTGATTTGGTCTGTTCAATTCCTGGTATCATGAGAATTTCTGCACTAATTATTGCATCAAATATGTTTTCTGTTGCTTCACTTTGGTGTTCATTTCCTTGGAGTACCATATTACGCTTTTCTTTCGGTATGCCACATGGCTGCAAGGAAATGAGTACCTGTAAATATGTCTTGTTCTAATGTGGTATGAATCTACGCAGCTGTGGCACTGAATTTTTCAGCTGGTTCTAATAATATTGGTATCAAATGCAGATAAGTGGGTGTTAAAGCAAAGCCAGATGAAAAATTGGCTTAGAATGTTTTTAAAACTGCTACATGAGTGTAGGTATATTGATATTTAGCAACTCATTATTGGCATTCTCAAGATTTACTGTCATAAATATCTCTCAGATCTTGAACAAATCACTTGAAGTGTGACACTGAACATCAATTAACTGCCTTCTTGCATTATCTAACATACTCTAGAGGCATTTCTTTAGCTGTTTGAGTGCTTTAATGTGTAATGCAAAAAGCAGATGACCAGAAGGTCATCATCATTTCCTGTTATGCAGTTGATTACAAAGAACTGCTGCAATATGTATACTCAAGATGCAATTCTGATTGGCCAGTGCAATAACACTTCTATCATTTCCTTGATTCTGCTCACTGAGGTTAGATTGTATATGAGACAAAATGGAGAACATGTACATCTCTGAACTTACATATATACAACTTATTAATGGTAATTAAGAAACAGGCTATTCAACATACATCAGAAATTTTGGATAGAGTAGGATGATCATTGCCACTGTCAACTCGCCTTGAAATTGCAGGTCACCATTTCTAACAGCCCCTATAAAACTGACATAAAAACTTGGAAGCTTTTACTTTTGTTCTTGCTTTCACTCTTATATCACCTTCCGTTTCTTGGAGTACAGCATCACAAAGTATTAAGCAATCTTTTGTTAGCAAGGATTGTAATTCATTGTAGTGATAGGTATGTTGAAATTAAAATGTATAAATCGAAACATGTGTTAAAAACATAGGCTAATAAGCATTAGAGTGTAATAACAACGACCTGGAGAATGAGATTCAAACTCAAAAGCAAAGACTGCCTATTACTGAAAAGCTAATGTCATAACTATTTTACCAGAGAAGTATGCTTGGAAAACCTACTTTGTTTTTGGGTGTGTTTGTGCATGTGTTCATCATCTTGGCCACTGGAGTACTAGCACTTTAGAAACTTATAGTCGTAGTTGGGTAGAATATAATACCTTCTCTACCTACTATGTTCATTGTACATATGAGCTAGAGAAAGTAAAAAAAAGTGTTACTTTTTACTTCTGTATGACCGTAACTACCCACTTTGGTTTACTTCTCTAGCTACTACAAACTGTCATTATGAAAATTTGTCTTACCTGCTTAATGCAAATGAAGATAAACCTTTCCAGAAATACAGAGTTGATTCAGTAAATAACTGGCAAAATTGTATAAAAATACAAAACTTTGACAAAGCATGTACCTCTTTGATATGTTTTGGTGTGTCCTAGAGCTATTACCAGATGGTTTTTAAACCCTTGCCTCGCGAACGGAATGCTGGTACTCAGTAAAAACAGAATAGCGACCACCCTTAAGGTTTGTACCAGCATGGAGCAGTGGAGTATCATTAGATTTTTGTCAGCAGAGGGTTGAAACCAATCAAAATTTGTCATTGAATGGCGGTGCAATATGGTGAAAGTTATTTTAATCGAACACAAATGTATGAGTGGGCAGATAATTTCAAACAAGGAGTACCAAAACCAAAGTTGGTATGACTGAAAGATGTGCTGGTATAGTCATGTTGGGACCATAAGGGAGTAATTCTTGAACATTACATGCCAAGAAGTCAAAATATAAACAGTGGGACATATGCAAACCATATGTGTCAAAATTTCAAACCAACAATTTTGAGGAAACGGTGTGGACTGATGTCCAGTGGCATACTATTACTGTATGACATTGTGGAGCCACACACTGCTAGAGTCACATTTGATACCATTAAAGACCTGAAGTTTGTCTGTTTGCCCCATTCTCCATATTCTCCAGATCTGGCACCTTTAGATTATCACATTTTTAACTCATTGAAAGAAGCTCTTAGAGGCTCAAGGTTCACAGATGATGTCTAGGAGGAAGTACATAGTTGGTTACGCACATGCCCCCAAGAATTTTTTTCATATGGAATTGAGAAGCTTATCCAGCACTGGCATAAGTGCATAGAACTTGGGGGAGATTATGTTGAAAAGTAATAACTGTTCTATTCCATTATCATAATAAAAAAAATTTAAAAAATATTTCCAGTTATTTATTGAATAACCCTTATAGTTCAGTACACTATTGAATACAGAAAGCTGAAGTGATAGTCCAATGTTTCAAAATGAGTTGTATATGCTGGCCTTGAAACTCTGCATGCTTTCCATGGTGTCATGAGAAACAAGAAAATTAAATAAGTAAATAAAAATAATAGAAATATTGAAAATCAAACAAATTATAATATGAGGGTCAACCTAAAAGTAATTCACAACAATTATATGTTAATTACACATTCATCCTACACCTTAACCCTTTTTGCAGTATGTAGATATATTGCTTAGGAATATAATTTCATTTTTCCACATAATGCTCACCCCTCTGAACTGTCTTGCGCCATTTTGGCGTGTACCATCTGCATGATAAAATTCTGGACCAGAAGTTTGAGCCACTGTTTGGCCGCATTCCTGAGACAGCCATCTTCAAGTCCTATTCCACAAAGGGAGTTCTTCAGTTTATGAAAGAGATGGTAATCACATGGAACTAGGTCCATACTATAAAGCCTGTCATTCAGTGTTGTCCATCCAAGTTTGCTGATCTTTCAATGGTTTTATGACTGGCATGGTGCTATGCATTGTTGTGCAACAGCAAAACATCCTGCTTCTCCTGATGTGGTTGAACACATCATTTTTTCTTTTCATAGGCAAGTTTTCACAATCCAACTTCATGGATTGCTCTTCATTTCTGGTCCAAAGTGGTGAAGCCACATTTCATCACCTGTCAAAATTCTTGCAAGAAATTCTTGCATTCTTAACATTCCCATACTGCTCCAAATGTTTGCTACACACTTTTTTCATGTTTCTTTGTGAACCTCTGTCAACCTCCTGGGAACCCACCTGGCACAGACCTTTTTCAACCCAGCTCTTCTCAGTATTCTATAAACACTTGCTTCCCCTACTCCAAGATAGTGTGACAATTCACTGTGGTACATTTGTCAGCCAAAACCATGTTGTTATCTCTCTGCACATTGTCAGGGCTCTTGCAGTGTGGGGTCTGTCACCTCAAGAAGTAGCCCAAATATTGGCATTCCCACTTTCACCATGTCATCTACTTGCCTAGTGACTATTGTGATCAATAGTAGCATCTCCATCTGCAACTTCTTGTGGTTATTTCCCACTGTCTCATTCTCACAGCACAGAAACTCTGTAACAGCATATTGCTTTTGATGAATGTCAAGTGCAGCAGCCATCTGGAAGACATGCTACAACAGCGCCACTCAGGGGAGCAGGTTGAACTAAATTGAGGTGTCTATGAACTCCATAAATTGAAAAGATGTAGAATAAAATATAGATTTAAAAAAAATGGTGTGCATTGCTTTTGGAGTGATCCCCATAATAGATCCAAGAATCAATAAGTTATAAAAAAAGTATTTAAAATAAGTTGTATATTTGTCACACATACAAACTCCCCCCCCTCTCTCTCTCTCTCTCCCCCCCTCCCTCCTTACTAAAAATGCCTTTTTTTCACGAATCGGTGTCAAAATCTCAGAATCAAACTTTTGGTGGGATGTAATACCTACTTCCTTTACCTATGTTATATGTAGTAGGGAAAGTAAACAGTGGACTTGTCCAACTTTGAAAATAGCCAACTCATTCCAAACCAAACTTCATGGTGCGACAGCCTAAGGCTTGTATACATAGTACTCATTGTTTGATAGTTACTCGTTTACACTTGGCATGTGAGGACATGCTTACAAATTTGAATCAGACTGGACTGTTGTGCATGAGCTGTAAGTAGGTCCATGGTTATTAGAAAAAGAGGGAAATATGTACCATCTCTTTCTTTCTATGCCATCCCACTTTTGTGCGGAACAAGGGAGGGCAAAAAAGCCAGTGGTTGATGATCCTTCTTCAACTGTCTGTTCTTCCATGCTGCTTGCAAGAATTGCAACACAACTCATGCCTCCTTAACTTAATACCACTGCCAGTACTTAGGAAATATAATAGAGTTTTAAAATGGACTGACCTAAAGGAAAGAAACCCAAAGGATTTTCTACAGCTGTCTTAGACAAGGACAGTAGAAAAAGGGCCAACTTAAAGCTCGTGGACTGTCGTTCAACTCCATGGTCAGGACTCAAACCACAGGTCTTTGGCTAATATACACATTAAACTCTCTCAGCTAACTCGAGTATACTTAAAACATTCAGGGTGATCTCAAATTCATAAAATATCATATATCAGAAGTGACTTCAAATGTTGCTGGTCCATTTAATATCTAGGCTTTATAGTTAATTATCATTAGGGTTAATTTAAATTTAATAATAGAGTTTTAAAATGTACTGGCCTAAAGGAAAGTTCTGTCATATTAGTTGTATTTAGCCTTTGAAATTAAAAATTCAATCAGACTTTAAAAATTCAATGCTGCAGCAGAAGATCCATGATTTGAGTCCTGAACTTGAAGTCCTCAAGTCTATCCCCTGTAAAGGTCCTTGCTGCAATCAAATAGGCTTATAGAGAATGTGTAAGATATGCCCATCCCAGTTTGGTTTAACATTGTGCGTTTTATTAAGTTATTTCGATAAGTGTGATTTATTTAAAGCTGTTCTCTTTGACAGGGGTTGGGGCATAAATGCCACTATAGTCTAGGCTCTGTGGCTCTGTGGTCACAAGTGATGGGCATTCCTGTGGTGAGTCCTGGTGTTCCTAAGAGAGTTGTCACAGTTGACACCTTTTCCTACTACAAGTAAGTGTTATATGTATAACTTAATTACTGATTTTTCTGCTATTCCTTCTCCCTGCCCCCCTTTTCATCATGATAAACTGTCTCCTCCTCTAGCATCAAGGTGGCATAGGAAATGACTTGAGGCTTCGCACTCAAAAAAAGGTATTTATGTTTTCTGCAAATTGGTTCTCCTTTAAACATTTCTAATTTGTTTAGATGTTTCCTTAACTGACAGTGTCTGGTTGAATTTATTTGTTATTTATTTATCATCAAAATTGACCATTTATTTACATTAATTGGTGTATTCTCCCAGGAGCTGCTTAAGATTAGAAACATATACACTTACCACCTTGGTTATTCATTGTATCGCTGATAGATTCACACTTAGTTTACTTCTTCTTGTAATTCCTTTATATTTTCATTTCTGTTGTTTAGTTCTTCCCTTTCTTTCTTGATTTTACTCCACCACTTCACCTTTACCTTCACTACATATTTGCCCATTGTTTAAAAAATTCTTTCCTGTTATTTGCAAAAAAGTTTTAAATACAATATATCTGGTTGTAACTTGTACCATTTCTTATTCCACATTTGTTGTCTCCAAACTTTTGTTTCTGAACAATCTGTTGTACAATGCAAATTCTTTTCCAACTTGCCACTTAGCGGACATAACTCTTTGTCAACTTTCAAACCCCTTGACAGCATTTTTCCTGTTCTTGCCTAAGCCAGGTCTTTGCTTTCCATTTTATCACAAACAGCAACATATTTTCGCCTACCCCAGTCTTTTTTTAAGTCCTGTAATGTACCAGAGCATTCTTATCTCTTAAGCTGCCATATACTCCTGTTTCTGTATATCATCTATCCTTGCTTTCACTTTCTTCCATGGTCCCCCCAGGGGCTCACACTATGTGAGTATGGGTTTGGCATACTCAGGGTGCCTGAGCCAGTCACCCTCATTCCCATTTGTCACAGCCATGTGTCACTCCACTTTATGTCAAGCTCGTCACATTCCATATTATGATAGGATCTTCCTCTTCTAGTTTATTAAATTCTTAAGTTTAGGGTCTTTAGGGTTATGAACTCATGTCTTGCCAACAGGGATCTTTCCTATCTCCATGGTTCCTGTCGATGCAGCTTTCAACATGTATGGTCTCCGGAGGTCTCAAATGTGACAGTTGAGTTGACACTCCTCACTATCCCTTTCATGGAACACTAGGTGTGGAGCCGTTCGATATCATGTACACTCATGTAGCCCCTGAGGGGCCGAGATCCTGCAAGCAGCTTGGTGACTGAGTGACTGGGTTGATCAGGGGGACATGTTACCATTGTCTGGGGCCCATTGTAATCAACCACAAGTCCCCTGAATCCATGCTAACTCCATGGATGTAGCATGGCCAATAGTGGGGGGCCACTGGCAGTTATTCCAGTAGTAAGGGCATAAAGTCAGGCCTGCCTATGGTGAAAATGTTGCATACCAGCCATTAGTGATATTTGGAGGGTAACTCCTCTGAAGTAATCCTTGAAGATTTAGGTGTGTTTTTCCTGTATCCCCCAGATGGCAGGCTGATGCCAATGGTTCTGGAAGGGGGAGTATACATCATGGCTCTTCTGCGCTCACCCCCTTCAATACCACATTTTCTTGTTATGTGATTGATGTGTAATACCAAGACGAAAATTATCAGTCCATTTTATGTACAAAAAGGAATTGAACAGGATTTGCGGAAAAGTCACAAATGCCACACGATATAGAGATAGCACACTCTTAATTGAGGTAGCCAATTCCAAACAACTGGCCAAGCTGAGGAGTGCTTCCCTTGAGGGTTCTCACCCCATTAAGGTGAAGAAGCACAAAACTTTGAATAGCAGCTAAGGTGTAGTGACGACCTCCAGTTTAGACAGACTAACAAACAAGGAAATAATGAACTGTCTTACAGATCAAGTGGTAGTTGCTGCATACAGATTAATTGGCAAACGGGATGAGAAGCCGTTCCCACTTCATCGGTCTTCCTGACTTTTGTGTGGACTGAACTACCAACTTTTATCACATGCGGTTATGAGAGAGCAGTCGTGCGGTCATATATCCCGAATCTAAGCGCTGTTACCGTTGTCAGAAGTTTGGACATATGCAACAACATTGTATCAGTTCACCGGTTTGTGCTCAGTGTGGCCAAGAAGTACACACTGGATCTGTAAGCATTCAAGGCCGCACCTGTTTCAACTGAGAGGCGCATACATCCAACTCTAAGGAGTGTTCCATTTCCTTGAGGAGAAGATGATCCAGGAGATAAGAGTCAAAGGCCATTTAACTTTTCAGGTGCCAGTTAAACAGTATCTCGAACCTCACCCAACCACTCCCTTGAAATATTCCGCTGCTGTCCACCAGCCGGTGTGGAAATAGGATGCTATGGTTCAGATGCTCCCTGGTCATCATACCCATGTGTCTATAGGTGTCCAGACCAAATCTTCCGAATGCGTTTTGCCTCCAAAAGTAACTTCACTATCTCAATCTTCCTCTTTGCAATCTACATCTTCTGCCACTGTTCCTGACCGCCCGATTTGTAAATCGCTCATTCGTTTTCCTACAAGTAATTCTTGCTCTCCTAACCGCACCCACATGACTTGTTCAGACATCCGATATCAGTGATGGTAATCCAGATTCATTTCCGATTGGCAGCCACACTAAACAGAGCCAAAATCCAATGAAAAAGAAAAAGCTAAAAGTGACCCAATATGCCCCGGCCACCCATTGATTTGCTCCCTTACCAGCGTGTGCATAATGCACACCAGCCTTTTTTTTTTTTTAACAGTACCGGAGTCCTGACCAGACTCCGCACTGTATCCCCTGTTTACATTCCCCCCCCCCCCCTAAATTTATTGTGTGATTACTGGTTTTACTGTTCCTTTACACAAACATATACACATTGCACAAACACAACACCCATGCCCAAGGCAGGACTCGAACCCACGATCCCCTGCTCACGAAGCACCTAAGCGAGACGCCTTAGCGAGCGTGGCTATGGGGACCGGCATCTTCATACCATCCTTTTTATGGCCCTCCTTTAGTGGAATATACGTGGTCTATGTGCACATCGGCCTGAGCTGGATATTTAACTGCAGTCTTATACACCTCTTATCGTTTGTTTGCAGGAGACAAAGCTTCACCCTCGATATACTTTTGCTTTACGTTGGTACTCGCCAGTTCACTTCGATCTGGAACTGGATAAGGGCTCTCCTGCACATGGTGGTTCTATGGTCCTGGTGCGGGACAACCTGTGCCACTTATCACTCAATTGTGGGCTGTTGCTGTCCACCTTTCTCTTCCTGGTTTTAGTTTTTCAATCTGTAGACTCCATGTTCCACCTTGCCACTGCCAAACTTGTGCATTTAGTTTTGCAATTACATCTATCATATCTTCTGGTGGGGGATTTTAATGCCCATTACCCTCATTGAGGATCTCTCAGGGCTGGGCTAGAAGAAACCTTAATTAGTGATCTTCTGGACTAGTTAAATCTTTGCCTTTTGAATACTGCTGAGCCTATATTTCTTTCAGACTCCTCTGGCACCCTTTCTCACCTTGATTTAGGTCTGTGCTCAGCACAGCTTGCATACCATTTGGAATGGAATATTGATCTGATGCTCATTCCACTGATAATTTTCCATTTGCTATTACACTTCTTCATTGTACTACTCCAACCATTGGCATACAAAAATTCCAGTTTAGCAAGGCGGATTGGTCAATTTATTCTTGTCTAGCACATTTTTCTAATGCCAAATATCTAACTGTTGATAGCACCTGACTTCTGTTTTTGGCCGCTGCTAAGCACTCCGTTCTCAGTATGTCTTCCCATCTGAGGCATACCCCAGATCCTTGGTGGAACAAGGAATGCGGCAAAGCCATCCGCATGTGAAGAAATTGCTCTTCGTGTTTTTAAAATGTCATCCAACAGCAGATAACTTAGTGGTCTATAAACAGCTATGGGCTAGGGTGCGCCGCATTATCCATGAGATTAAGAAGGCCTCTTAGAGGTGTTATGTGGAGAGCTTTAATAGCTTGACACCCACATCTGTTGTATGGTCAGACTTAAATGCATAGCTGGAAGGCAAAACAGTGTGCTAATAGGTGTTTAAAACCATACCTAGAGTCTGCATCATACAAGATTTTTGAGACGATAACAGAGTTCCTGCAGTAAGCAGTAGCTATACTTGAATTATTTAAAATGGCCTCAGCTTAAAGCTTAAAATTGCCTCCAATGATATCTTGGCCAGTTGTTCAATATTATGAAATGGCAGCATAAAGCCCAATTTTAATAGTATTTTTTATACTGTTTAGAGTTTGTGATTTTTTTTTATATATTTATGCATTAAATATATTGTAGTTAAGTTACTAATAACTAATAAAATCTAAGCCTTTTAAGCTTATGTTATAGAATAAGAAATTACATAAAATAAACATAATTAAATTTGACTAGATATAAGCACAATACAGTCCAAATGAATGATCACAATCTGTATTTATATTAATATCTTCCACTCAGGTAATAAATTGAATAAACAAACAAAATCTTGCAGCACCAGGTTAGAACAATCAGTCAACGAGTTCACATCACTATTTTCAAACCACTAATTAATCTGATCACATGGAAGCTTGAGCTTGCTGAGATTCTCTATATGAAGTATTTCTCTATCATGATATCGATCAACACCAAAATGCCTTTTAAGCTTTCTGAGCAACTTTGTATTTGTGCAACGTTCAGTAATAAATGCTCTTTAGGTATAGAAATGAATTTACAAGAAGAATATCTGTAGACTATCATTTGAACAAAGGTCTTATATTTCCTCAAAAGGCAGTGATCTGCAGGTTGCATAAATATGAATGTCTAGCAGTTTGCACTTATAAAGTATTTGTCACCACAAAAATGCTTAAAGCTGGTTACATATGTGCAAGAGAAACAGGATCACAAGCTCACTTGCTCTCCCTCTCTCTTTGGAATTCTATAGCATGACTTAGTTCAATGTGCAAACAGCAGTAGTGTGAGAACACAATTGCGCTGATCAATGACTAGTCAGTTTTCCCTTATCTAATCAGAAGAAAATTTGAACTTCATTTCCGATGTGTTTGTACCTACAGTGCTCAAGTTTAATGATGGGACAACTAAATGTTTTATACTATTGCTTCTTGTAACAACCAATTGTTTTCATTTAGTTTGGCATCTATTTAAAAATACTGAACTGAAGTCAGGAATGAAAATGGTTTCATTTGATAGTCATATGATTGTACAGTTATATTTGATTCTGCATTGCATTAAAATTATATTTGCAGCACAGATTTCAATTTTCATGTGATCTGGAAATGGAATTTTGACCATAAAGGACTTTTTAAGTAGTCAATGAATTTAAACATACTTTACACATTATTAATTGCACTTTTTTCATAATGTGTATTGTGTATAATGATTTTGCTGCATTTTAGTTACAGTTTGCATGTTTGCTCAAATGTAGCAACAATTTAAGAAACTGGACTGGCATGATGAGGCACAACAACAGTGTGATTTTTAATTGTTTTTAGTTGAGTGTATTAATAAATAAATGCATATGAAATCAAAGTATGTTTATCAAGTTTGGTAACTTTTTTTTATTCTGATATACTGCAGCATTTTTTTTCTCTCATTAACCAAAAGTTAAAAGTAAATGGTTTATAAGATTTAATACTAGTTATTTACTCTACTCATAGTGCAGTGGAAATAAGAAAAATTCAATAATAAATGAAGCAATGCTTGATTAGATTGTGTACTGATAAATGAAATTAACAAAAATAATGAAAAAGTAATGAATTTCTCCCTTTGATAATGAAACTACCTAGAAAAATATTAATTTAGGCCTGTTGGCAATAATGGTAACAATCATTTCCCCCTCTGTCATCCTGAATGTATCAAAACATAGTGAGGCAAGATCGCAAATCACTTTGATCAGTTGACTTTCCTAGTTTCATTTCCAGTGAGTTACCACCGTGCCTATTATGGTTGCACTGTAAGGTCCTATTCAAATGAAGATGTAGCGCTAACATTACACTGCATAAGTGCAGGAGCATTGGAAGTCCATTCACTATGAAACTGTAGAGATTAAACAGGAAGTCTCCTGCTACAGGCTTCTAGATCCGTAAAGTGCGTGCTGAACTCTTCCAAATGCACTGCAAGTTTAAAGTTCAATAGTGTAACCAGTAATATCAAAAATAAAAATTCATTCAATCTTTATAAATGCATCAAACATAAAAAGTGTTGTACAAATCAAACATCAGATCAGCTGTGTAGTGTTAAAAAAAATGGAGTTTTATTTATAGACGCTCTTTAACTGCTGTGGTTCTCAGTGTCCCATTGTATACTGGGCATGAAAGACTATTTAATTTTGCTGAGGCCCTTTTATCATAAGATAAGATGCTTTATTGTTACATACACTTACAATAAATGAGTAAAGACTCCATAAACAGGTGACTTGTCAAGTATGAAGAACAATTAACAGTTAAGTTACAATGAATATAAATTGACAATATACAGTATATATATACAAACAGTGTTTAACTGTTATGGTACTAACCTAGAAACAATAATGTAATATGTAACTTACAGAATGAAAAAAAGTTAAAAAGATTTGTCATTCATATATTCAGTGACTGAGTAGTACACTTTGTCAATTAATAGGTTTTTCAATGCTTTGTTAAAACAATTCCTGTTTTTTATTTCCCTGATTTTAGTTGGTAGTTTGTTATAAGTTTTTATTCCGGCATACAGTGGACTTTTTTCGTATAGTGCTAACCTATGCATGGGTAGTTTTAATTTATTTTTAGTTCTTGTTCCATGGTTATGCTGTGTTTGCGAGTTATACATGGTATCAAAGTTTGCATGTATGTATGTATTTATTTCATGTAGGAATAGGGATGGTAGTGTTAGAATTTTCAATTTTTTGAACAGATTTCTGCAAGATTCTTTCGTTCCTGTTTGTGTCATTATACGGATTATTTTCTTTTGACTTTTAAAGATTGATTCCCATCCTGTCGAGATTCCCCATAGTATTATTCCGTATGTCATTATCGAGTGAAAGTAACTAAAGTAAACTACTTTTCTTGTTTCGAGGTTTGTTATTTTAGCTATGCAGCTCATATTAAAGCATGCACTAGATAGTTTTTTGGACAAATAATGGATATGATCGTCCCATTTTAATTGTTTGTTTAAAAAGACACCGAGGATTTTAGCACTTTCTTTATGATTGACTAAGTTAGTCCTTAGGCTCTCACAATTTTTTTTCTTGAATGCTGAGCTGCATAATGGAGGTTTTAGAGGTATTTAGCTTCAATCCATTTCTCGAAAACCAATTCTTTAGCCGAGTAATTGTCTCTTCTGCATTATTCTGTAACTCCTTGAGGTTATACCCATTTAGCAAGATGGATGTGTCATCAGCATACATAATTGTATTTCCCTTTATGCAGTTAGGAAGGTCATTAGTGTATATTATATACAGTAGAGGTCCCAAAACGCTACCTTGTGGGACTCCTGTTTTTATTTGATTCCAATTAGATTGGACCGTACCAAGTTCGTTATTTATAACTATCTTCTGTCTCCTATCTTTGAGATAATTTACAAACCACCTTAATGCTATGTTCTTTATACCATAGAATTCCATTTTTTTTTGTAATATATCATGACATACGCAGTCAAAAGCTTTTGAGTTTTCGCAAATTAATATGGCAGTCTGTTGCTTATCATCAATCATTTTCGAAGCATCATTTACCAATTTAGTTAGGGCAGATATTTTAGAGCTATTTTCTCAGAATCCATGTTGGGATTTGTTTAACTTGCTAAAATGTTCTAGATAGGAGATAAGTTGAGAATGGACAACCTTTTCGAATATGGTGGAGAAGGTAGGAAGAATAGAGATAGGTCTATAATTTTTAAATTCAGTTTTCCCTCCTTTGTGTATAGGTTTTATTATGGCATATTTCAATCTCTCTGGAAAAATGCCTGTCATCAGAGATTGATTAATTAGTTCACTAATTGGCTTACTAATTTCATGTTTTATTTCCTTTATAAGAAATGGTGGCAATTCATCCCATCCGAAAGATGATTTTGATTTGAGTTTTGATATTATCTCAGTAATTTTTTCAGGAGTAACCATTGTAAATTCAAACAAAGGAGTTAACATTAGACAGCTATTATTATACAGTTCGTTTATGGAGTCTTGTACTAATGGAGAAGTTTCTTGGATGTCATTCCCAATATTTATGAAGTAGTTGTTTAATAATTCCGCTGTTTTTGCATCCATATTACCTAAATTGTCTCTACTCATTGAATTGTTTAATTCCAATTCTCCTTTTATAATTTTCCAAGTTGCTTTGCTTTTGTTATCTGCATTTTTAATGAATTTTTCAATTGCCATTCGTTTTGCCTTCTTTATTATACTCTTATATATTTTGGTGTAGGTTTTGTAATATTGTTTGAAGTTTAAATCAGTAGTGGTCTTGAACATTTTGTGCAACAATCTCTTACGGGTACTGGATATTCAAATTCCTTTTGTACACCAGTTTAATGAGTACTTTTTCGTGAGTAGTGTTCCTATGATTTTAGGAAAGCATTCATTATAGCAATTTATAAGCTCCCTAAGAAAGTTGTTGTAATTTGCATCAACTGAGTCCTCACTGTTTAAAGTCCAAGTTAAATTACCTACTTTTTCTTTAAATTCTGAAATGTTTTCTAAGTTGTATAAATGTCTAGCAATTTTCTTTTTGGGTTTTCTTTTATTTTTATGTATCACTGGTAGTCTTGCAACAACCGCTCTGTGATCCGACACTCCAGTGTCTAACACACTGCATTCATTATCTCCATAGATTTTATTAGTTAATACGTGATCTATGCAAGTTATTGATGACATAGTGACACGTGTAGGGAGAGTATGCCTGAATTCTAGTCCATGGGATGCAACAATATTCATATACATGTTATTTAATTTACAATTATTTTGTTTCTCACCAAGAGCATTGATTTTTAAGTTTAAATCTACTATTAACTTTGTTTTATAGAGATCAATATTACAATCCATGGCTATTATTAACCCTTTCTTTTTTTCATTCTTTAATTTATTGCATAGTTCTTCTAGTTTTATAAGGAATGGTTTAAGTGTGTCATAATATGGAACCCTAAATATAGAGATCACGATTAAGTTCAAGCAACTAATTTCAACTGCGGATAGTTCAAAAATACTTTCTGTGCTTAATGATTTTAAGTCAATTCTTTGTTTGCTATGTTCCCTTAGGTGATCACATACTAAAATGCATGAACCACCCCTGTCAAGTTCACTCCTTGAAAAGGAATCTGCTAGGGTAAAGCCTTCTATTTTGTTTAAAATTTGGATTGCTCTCTGTCCTAGCCAATGTTCATTAAGGCAAATTATTTCTACTTTTCTCTCAACCATTTCATCCATTAAAAGGTTTAAATCATCCATTTTAGACAGTGCTCCTTGTATATTTAAGTGTAATAACCAGTTATTAGTCACCTGATTACTTAATCCTGATCTCTGTACAGTATTAGTATAGCTTTTGTTTACATTGCCCAATTTGGAGACACCTACTATACCTGTATCCCGTTTCCCTGAAATATATGTCTGGTTATTATATTGATAACATTATTTATGACTTGCCCTGTCCTCCATGTACCATTTCGATTTAGGTGCAGCCCATCTTTCCCTAAGCAAGATAGGTCAATATATTTATCTACGTTCACAAATACAGCTTTTAAGGCCTCACAGGCCCATCTAATATTATCATTAACTAACCTGATGAAGTTGTGATGAACATCCCGTCTTTTTATTACACTGTTCACAGCAACTATGGCACTCGGAAATTCCTCTTTAGTACACTTCACTGCATTGTAAACCTCCCCCAAAACTTCTTCAGGGTTTCTAGCTCTCTGTAAGTCATTGGTTCCCACATGTAACATTACTACTTCAGGATTTTCCGGAAATTTTTCGCATTGGCACTGATTCACTACCTTATTAGCCAGCTGATTGGCATTGATACCCCTATACACTTTTATATTAGCACCCTTCACTTTTACGCGCGCAATCATCGAGTCTCCCAGCACTAGAACTTTTCTTGGCTCTACAGAATCATCTCTTGAAGAATTGGTGAGGTTAGATGCATCCTCTTTCATGGAGTTGTTTTGATTGGCATCCCTTTGCCATGAAGTTAGCACGTCGAATCTGTTAGAGGTCTGGATGTCTGGAGTCCGTGGTTCCACTTCTTGCGTCTTCTTTGCGCTGCATTTTTTAGTAACTGTTGCCCAATTTGCATTCTGGCTCGAGATCTGTCCCTTATGTTGTTGCAAATGATTAATTTCTTGTATCTGATACAACAGCACTGTCCTTTCGTCCCGTAGCTGCTTTAAATGTTCCTCATTTGCCTTGAATTTCCTTTTCATTTCACTTTTCTCTTTCTCCAGTATGCATAGTTTCTGGTAGATTTCATTTTTTTGCGATTGCAGATTTTCTTGTCGTGTTTTGTGCAGGTCCTTGTTTAGGATTTCAATTATCTTGTGTAGCGATTCCATTGCTTCCTTGTCCACGTGCACTCCGCGTTGGTTCGCCGGTTTCTGATATTTGTTTGGTTGCTCTGTTTCGGCATGTCTGTTTGTTCTGCCTTTATTTTCTATGTAACTAGAATCAACTGGGAGTTCAAAATCGGTGTCTCCATTGCTTTTTATGTGCCGTAAATCTACAACATGGGACCAATGACTTTGCTTCCCTTCCAAAGGAAGCCATGCTAAGGATTTTTACGCCTGAAAAAAATCCATCGTCCTCCACCAGGTTTGAGCCCGTAACCTTGGGCATGTGAAGTTAGCATGGTAACCATGGTGACTGTGTGTAGTGTTAAAGGATGTCAGTATTACCAGCACCAGCTATAATGCAAGAAGTCTCTCGTTACAGGCTTCTAGATCCATAAATTACATGTGTAACTCTTCCAAACATACCGCAAGTTTAAAATTTAATAGCATAACCAATAATTTCCAAAATAAAAATTCATTCAGTCTTTGTAAATACGTCAAGCATTAAAAGTGTTGTATAAATCAAACATTAGGTCAGCTGTGCATTGTTGAGGATATCAGTACTACCAGCACCAGCTGATTTCCATATTTGGTTCTAGAGCTAATATGGATCCATGTTTGTTACATTATTCATAGTTTCGTTAGCAGTGGAGTTACCACCATGCCTATTATGGTTGCACTGTAAGGTCCAATTCAAATGAAGATTTAATGCTAACATTAAACTGCGTAAGTGCAGAGACGAGGGAAGTCCATTCACAATGCAGCTGTAGATATCATGGAAGGCTTCTAGATCCATATATTACATGTAGAACTCTTCCAAACATAGTGCAAGTTTAAAATTTAATAGAATAATTAATAATATAAAAAATGAAGATTCATCTAGCCATCATAACTACATTGAACATAAAAAAACATTGTACAAATCAAACATCAGATCAGCTGGGTAGTGTTAGGGATATCAGTACTACCAATATCAGCTATAACTCAAGAAGTTGCCCACTATCTGCTCCTAGATCCATAAATTACATGTGCAACTCTTCCAAACATACTACAAGTTTCAAATTTAATAGCATAACCAATAGTATCCAAAATGAAAATTCATCCAAACTTTATAACTATATCAAACATAAAAAGTGTTGTACAGATCAAACATCAGATGAGCTATGTACTGTTGAGGATATCAGTACTAACAGCATCAGCCAATTTCCATATTTGGTTTTACAGCTAATATGGACCTGTGTTTGTTTCATTATTGCTATAAACAAGGCAAGATTCGTTGAAAGTATGTTTAGGAACCTATGGGAAATTGCTCCTTCTTGTCACCATCCTTGTAATTTTCTGAGATATTGTCCCAAATTGAACTCCTAATATGAAACATTGCATACCCATACTTGATAAAAGTCTGAACAACTAAAATCAGATCACTCTCACAACACATAAAAGCACAAACCACACAGAAATGACAAAACTACAGCTCTGAGTTTCCGAAAATGAAAATATTGACTTCACTGTCTTGATCACAATTTGATGTTCATTTTACATCAAATATATATACACACATGTTTAAAGAGGATCATCAGATTAAGCAGCAACTGGATCACAGGAGCATGCCACTCGCCTGCTGACACTATCTCTGGGAATCAAATAACAAGAACATACACCTAGTAGCATTCTTTTGCAAATTACAGAATTAAATGCCCTTACACTGATTACTCTGTCACATTTTCAAGTGCATCCAGAGAAATCCAAGCTACACATCTTGTTGAAATGTACCATGCATTCCTCTGCATCTGTTATTTGAGGGGAAAAAATGTTACAAAATTAAGGCTTACTACCATACAGCATTAATAATTGTTTCATGAAAGGAAATAGGGACAATAATAAGCCACACCCATAGCACACCAAACACCTGAATTTTGAGTTGCCCAGCAGTGATTATTTTGGGAGCAAATGAAATTATGCTGTCACTGAGTCTCGGGAGAGAAACAATGTAATAGCGCAGACTATTCAGAGTCACATGTGTGACTCCATTTGGGAGGTCACAGATTTGACTCCTGTGACCAGTCTTCCCAAGCCATGGACTTTTCGGGGGTTTCCTGGGCTTCAGACAAAAACTAGGAAGTTTCATTATATCCCTAAATTTCCTGTTTCCATCACTTCCTTGCCATCTATTTCAGGGTTAAAGGACCAGGCAATAGTGTTCGGCAGCTTGTGGATGGATGGTGGCTTGCCCACTGCAAAGGTTTATTCTTGATATCATCGTGATACCACTTTATTGGGACCTGCCTTCGGGTGGTTTAAGACTAGAGCCTCCTCAAGGAAATCCTCAAGGTTTGGGGCTTGAAGGTTGGGTCTGGGCAGTGTCGTAAGCATTCAGTCTAGAACCATTAGGGACCCTGTCCATGCTTGCATCTGTTGTCATTTGGATGTGATCATCCTTTGGGTCTCTCCCCTTATCCCTCCCTCCCTGGGGTCACATAAGCTGCAAAGAGTCCTGAGGTCCTATGTGTGGCACTCTGCCCCAGTGACCTAGGAACCATCCGTGGATAATCCTAATAACAATAATAATAATAGCACAAACTACAGTCTCGAGAGGGGAGAAGTGACTGCAACCCTGATGCTGTTAAAAGCATTGCTACTTTATCTGATGCTACTATATGTTGAGGTCATATGGCTTCAGCAGCAAGTTGCAGTATTTCACATGAACTGAAAGGCCATGTTTTGAGTTCACATGACACAGAATTCGCTTACGATGCCACAGTAGTAAAAACGGGCGTTAAACACTATCCCCCCAAAAAATTACACAGAATGTCAACCCTCATGATAAGTATAAATGCTTCCAATAAACTCAAATTGTCACATTTGGAACCCAACTCAAAAGACCTTGTATAAATTAAGCCTTCTTTGTGCAAAAGAAATTTATCAGAAAGTCAAGAATATATATCTAGTTATACATAAGAGAAAGAAATCACATTGGATTACCCCAGAGTATTGTATCAGGTGAAACTAAGTTACAGTTTGATGTAACAGGCTACACAATAACACATGTAACACAACACACAAAGAATATTTTGTTGTATCATACCTTATAAGCATAGCCATTTCATTTCATTTATCTCCATTTGTAATATACAATTTACAAGGATTGTCAAAGTGATAAAAAAACATGTAGTATAAATAATAATATGAGTTTATACAATTTTGCAATGAACAGAGGGAGCACAAATATACAGTATAAGTTATTTAAAAAAATGTGTGTATATATATTTGTTGTTTTTGTTGTTATTTTTGGTTTTTTGCCAATTTGACCTTTTAAACTCTTCAAAAGAATATAATAGATTTTCCAAAATATATATTTTTAGTTGCTTTAAGTTTGGAGTTTTCTTCTGTTAACTGTTTGTTTGTAAAAGCAAATGATTATACAGTTCTTTGGTTTAAATTTCTGTGCTTTTGTTACTTAATGTTCCTCTTAATCTGTTAATGAAATAATTTTGATTTGTTGTGTATCGTGTTTGTATGTTCATGTTTTTAGTTTGTTTGCTATGCTTTTTATTGTGTATTTAATGCATTCATATATGTACAGTGCCAGAAATGTTAATATTTAGTGTTTCATAGGCATTTCTACAAGTATCTGTCGTGTTAAGTTTACAGATTATTCAAATTGTATGGTTCTGTAATCTTAATATTCTTTGCAATGTTTTTTTCTGTGCATTACCCCATAATACAACCCCATAGTTCAAATGTGAATGTATGAAAGCATAACATATTTTGAATTAAGCTAAGTCCATTTGTTGTGCCGACTGTTTTAAGATACATAATCCTGTATTTAGTTTTTTAGCTGTTTTTTTCAGTATGTTTTCTCAGTTTTGCTACATATTACTAATCCTAAGAAGTTTGTTTCTGTTACTCTCTGTATTTGTTTTTCTCAGATTAATTGAATGTTTGATTGGGTTTCTTTACTTAAGTTGATTTGCATCCATTCTGTTTTATTTGTGTTTTGTACTTGAGATTCTGTTTCTTCCTTTACTATAATTGTGGCATCAGCATATCCGATGGCTATTTCACTTTTTCTTTTATTATTTTGAATAAGCCATCTGTAGGTACCTACAGGTAGCATTACTAGCAATATAGGGAGTCCATAAAAGACAAGTTAGCCTACAGCTTTACATAATAAAGTACATTACATCATCATTTACTTTTAAGAAATTCATGGTATAGTTTTTCTCCACCTTTGTTACTGTTTAAAATCTTTGATCTCAGTATACACTTTAAATTATTCTTATTTGTGTATCATTTCTTTGGTTGTAAAATAATTGTAAAAGTGTATTAGTTGTGAATTTCATTTTCATTGAGCATAATGATTTTAAATGTTGCCTTTGTTCTTTTCTTTTTGCATGATTTTAAAGAACAGTGGCATTATACACATTAGAAACTGATAGAAATGTTGGTGAAAGTACAGTGACAGAAGGTCACTAAAAAGTATCTAACTAGTGTTTAATTTTGATGTTCAGCAGGTACTTTATAAAGGAATGTTTTTGTCTATTTTTTAAATTGATCCCAAGAGTAGTCAAGTGAATGACATTAGAAAGAAACCTCAGGCATCATTCATACACATGTTCCACATGTATTGTAAAGTATTAAGACTTTAACAGTAGCAACAGCAACAAAAAACACAAAATTATTAAAAGAGCATTGCTTTATAGATAATCACAGTTTCAGCACGCATCACATATTTTTGGCATTTATTCTTTTATAACTTCACTTGGAGTCCAAACTAATGAATTTATGATTATTGTTGTTGGCAGAAATCTAACTCTTTGTGCAATTTAAACTGCAAAATTCACCATGTAATATTAACTAAATTAACAACTTTTATTTTGTTTAATTTATTTTCCTTTTGTTACCTAATTTCTGCAGTGATATTAATTTTATTAGTAGACATTTGTTTTTAGATTTAATAAAATAAGGGAAAAAAAGGTGAAAACTGATTAAGAAATTAGCTGTATTGCAGTTTCTGCCAAAGTCAACAGAATTATGTCAGCTTTAAAATGAGTTAATCAATTTCCTTCTCTTAATTTTCCCTCCCCCTGCATTTTAAATTAATACACTTGCTCATTCCTTAATACCTATAATTGCATGATAATAGGTGAATATAATTCCATCTCTACAGATTTTTAATGGTTCAGAGAGGAGTGATTAATGGTTTCAAAATCTATTATCAGATGGCGGCATTATGTGTAAATTGGCAAATGGGAATAAAATTACTCAAATGGGATAGTGCATTATTCATTGTTTTAGAGTAGCACTGTAAAAGGCAGGATCTTATACTCCTCCAATCTTATTGGTTTGGCTAACCAAATGAGAAAAACAAAACAGCATATTTGTTAAAGTGAATGTAACCCTAGGAGCACCAAGTTGCTTTAGGTTACACGGAACACCAATCATGGGCAAAATTTGTCTGTGTTACAATAGGCTATAAATCCTGTAATATGTATTTATTTTAAGTGATTATGTTTCCATTGCGAGATCAGTTTATTAGTAAAATGCTCAGTGATATAACTAAAAGCGTAATGTTTAGAACACAAGTTAAATTGAATGCTTATGGAAGCTATTGAATAATTGGAGTTTTTATTTGGATTGCCGAACACTGCTTGTGTGTGTGTGTGGGTGTGGGCGTGGGTGCAGGCGCGCGCGACTTCCATGCTGCCTTCTATGCACAATTTTCTGAGCTAGATGAACACACTGATAAGCATGCCATGAGACCTCAGCTCAAGTTGAAAAAGATTCACCTTGAGAAGAATCATAAGTATATCTTTTCAATTCTTGTTAGTACACAGCTTGTGATGGGATCTTGCTCATCCCTATGTATGTAGTTTAATTGGTTGAATATGAAGATAATTACAAACACAGTAGGACCTTATCATGTTAATCTATCACACTTTGTAAAAATTGTTATATAATTATGCCAGTTTTGTGGATGCTTTTCCTTCTTTCCATATGTATTTTTTAATGCATGTACATTTGAATTGGTGTACGATAGCAGCTATATTAATAAATAATATTGGTTATAAGTAAGTTGCATACCTTGAACAATAACACTATTATCCCTAATGTGAACCTTCTTTTCAATCATGATAAGGTTATACTTTCGATAGTTTGTTAATGTTTCTCTATTATTTGTACATGTTGGGCTGATATTTTAACATAAGTGTTTTCAATTGGATTCAGAATCAAAACCACACACTTCACAAATCCCTTTCCTTCCAAGAGTTTTGGAATATTTAAATTTTTCTTTGAAAGCAAACTGTTCTGTAGTATTTGAGTAAGTAGTAAACCGGTGGTCTCAAAATCTCGTGTCCATGCTCTTAAGGTAACTGATTTACCATTCCCATTATTTCTTTGCTTTATTTAGTTATGTTGAGGAGCACTAACTGTAATGTCAATTTAAATATTTGTCCAGGGAGCTGAATGCTGTTTTTCTGTATGTATTGTAGAATAGCTGCTGAACTACAATGGAATAAAACTACTTTAGGATCCTGACAACTGCCGGATATGACATGGTGGAGCAAGGTTTTCTGATGAAGGATCAAGGATAACCTGTGAGGTTCTGGTATAGGAAGCAGAGCGATATTACGGTAACATATTTGACAAGATATGGCAAGGGGTAGAGGGTTTGACAGACCCTAATTGACTGAATTTTGTTGGAATGACTAAGGACTGGCATGGTTATAGAAGTTGCCATAGAAACCTCCCCTCCCTTTGCCTCCTAGTGCACATGGCAGTAGCTGTCAGGATCCTAAAGAAGTTTTAATTCTATTGTAGATGTTCATGTTTTCTCGTGTTTTGGCCAAGAAAGCACACCACTAGCTTGTACATTATCAAAGTCCAACAACACTGCACTGTAACCTGGTACAAGGTCACTTGGACTGTGTCCTGCGTTTTTAGCTCAGTATTCTCTTGAACATTTCCTTGACTAGTAAGTCTCCATAGTATTTGTATAGTTTGAGACAGAACTCACAAAAGAGATGCATAAAAATTGGAGCATTTTTTTTCCTGAATCTAGAAAATGATTTTAATTTCCCTTTCTCTTCTTTTCAAGTATTTCATTGTGCTTTTTACACTCATGCATTGTAGTATAACTATATTTGAAGATAAAATGTTGCACAGTATTTTATATCTCTTTTCCATCAACATTTCACAAACTAAGAGGTAGTTTAAGAAATGTAAATATTTTAGCTAGTACAAATATTCTGAAAAGTATGATATATATATACTAACATTTGAAATGAAAATAAGGTAGGACCAATGTAAATTTTTTTAGTACATTTGCAACTGAAAGAACAAAGGTTAGTTTTGTTTTGTCCATCTGCGCATTCATCTACAAGTACACAATTTGTGAAATGGTACATGTGCAGAGTTGAAATTTTATATATAGGAGTTTGAAGAACAATGGTTGGTCTTTATAAATTTTGGTTAAAATCAGTACAAATTGATGAAAGTTATATAGAGAGTCAGTCAAAATTTGTGACATTTAGGTAAACTGCTGCATGTGCAAAGTGAATATTTTATACTTAAGAGTTCTTAGCCTTATGTAAACATATTTCAAATTTAGTTAAAATTAATGTAAATTTAAGGATAACTGTCTCTTAATATGTACAATTTATGGGTAAAGCATAGCATGCACAAATTGAAATTTTATAAATAAAAGTTTAAGGAATTTTTGTTGCTGGATGTAAAGTTTGATTTAAATCTACAAAATTAAGAGAGTCTATAGTTAATGTATATAAGTATTATGAATTAAATAATTATGGATATTATATAATATATTCATAATACCAAACTTTCCATATTATTTGCACCACAAAGTCTGCTCACCTGAAATTTAACATCTTAGATGCATTGAAAATCTTTACCTTTCAGATCTTCACCTAAAAAGGTTTTGTAGCCCCAAAATACTATAAATATGTAGTTTTAAAAATATTTTATCTATTTTCATGCAAACTATGTAGATGAGTAAAGCAATTATACTTTCACCAGATGATTCTCAGTTGTTGAAAAATGTAAATTTTATATATTGAATTCACCAACATTACTACTTAATGCTTTCTTCTTTCTTTTTAAGGATATTCATTCCAGCAGGCACATGGCACTTCACAGTAAAAATATCAAATTGTGAATTCCGTATTGGTGCTATATCATCATTTCATAATGCCAGTGATGGGATGTTATACTGTATTCAAAGCCTTGCACTGCAAGCTCGTGCATTACCAACCTACAATCCCAGAAATGGTACAGGGAACCTTACTACAGATTCTGAGTTCATCTTCACAGTAACAGAACCATTCACTGATGGATATTACTACCTTTTGGTGGTTTCAGAATCTCAAGTCAGCTTTAATCTTTCTGTCACAACCACAGGTAAATGTTGAGTTTGCGTGTGTGTGTGTGTGTGTGTGTTTTTTTTTTTTTTTTTTTTTTTTTTTTTTTTTTTTTTTTTTTTTTTTAGTGAATAGAACTGTTTTTTATTAATTAGAAACATAATTTGGACAAAAAAGGGGAAGTCTCTGTTTAAAATATAAATAAATTATTTACATTATTACTTGCATTATATCTACAGTAGCCTTTTAGTATTAATTATTATATAAGCATTGAGAAAGAACTGGTGAAAAAGGTTATTTCTCCAAGACAGTTACTTTTATTGCTTCAAACTGTACATATCTTGAATAAGAAACTCAAAATATTTTAGGACTATGTAATTTATCTTGTTGGGAGCAAGCAACTGATGCATGTGCAAATAGCAGTAATATAGCTGAAAGAATAATCCTTGCATTTGAGTATTGACCAGCAGAAAGCAAATTTTGTGAGAGAGTGTATCACAATCCTGTGGCATATCTTGTGCTCTTAACATGTTAATTGGGTATCTGTCTCAGCTCGAAGCGATTCCACTGTGAGCTATCTTTACACTTAACATGTACTAGGTTATTTGTCTCACCAAGAAACAATTTCACTGTTTGCTGCTGTGTGTGGCTTACTGTTGTACACTGGCAATCACATTATTATTATTATTATTATTGCTGCTGCTGCTGCTGCCGCCGCCGCCGCTGCTGCTGCTAGTGATAATATTAGTAGTATTGGTATTATTTCTTTAGTGAAATATCGATATAACATTTTGTGACAGAACATTTATTAGCATTATTTACAGTTTTAATGTTTGAAACAATTAAATTCCCATTAGTGCCACAATTCTTCTGATTAAAGATTTCTTTGCTGTCCCTGAATCATTAATCAGGAAAGAAATTCAAACAAAACAGGATGGCTTTGGAAATTTTGAAGGATAACCCCCTTAACCCATTGCATGGTGGCAATGATCATTTATACCCCACACTGGTTGTTCCCAGATACCCAATAAAGGGATCTAGATATTTAAATCAGCCTGCAATTTAAATTTCTGTTTTGAAGGACAGACCTTCATATTTTGCCTACTTTTTATGGTATTTTAATGAAATGAAAACTAAATTAAAGGTGCATTATCCACCAACTACAAGAAGTAACACTATATTTATTTATAAAGTGCCAAAAATGTATGCACTTGTTTCTGATATATGGAGCTAAAAGAATTCTTACCCTCTCTTTCTAAATGCTACTATGATTTAACACTTAGCAAGCCATTGTTTGTTTTCAAGCTCTGTGTTTGTAGCTGATTACTATGCATGCATTTTTTCTTGGGCTGGTTCCCTAATCTTCATTCAGTAGTTTCTGCCCAATTATTGGAGCAGAGCAGAGCAACAACATTGAGATATGTAGTACATTCTATATCCTGATGTCTAGTGGCTTTGATGTTAACTTTTCACTCCATCTGTAGATCCCAGAGTTCACTCACATGCATGTGTGCTGTATTTCATTTAATAATTCAGCTAGTTTGTGGTAAATTAAATAAACTATTCATCATAATGCCTGAGAGCTTCAAAGTAAGAAACTGTCTTGGTTGACAACACTGCAGAAGGATAGGTGGGTGATCTCTCTCTTCTTCCCCTGACCCTTGCTTCCCTGTAAGACTAGCATCCAGGAAAATACTCTTAGCTTGACTTTGTGCTGGTTGGATAAATTGTAGAATAATATCAGCTAATGGGATTTCAAAGTTAAAAACTTTGGCACCATTACTACAAATCAGGCATGCCATTTTGTGTCTCTCATTGTCATTCCCCTCTTCTCATCCCCTAAGGTACTTGGACTTAAAGCAATGCAGTGCTAACAGAATAGGAACTCCTTAGATGACAGGCAAACTAAACACCAATATAAGAGAGTGGGTTAAACCCTGATCTCCCTCCTTCAGGATCCCTGCTGTAAATAGAGATTACTTGCCAAATATCCAATTGTGATGGTATTGAAATTGATTTTACTAATTCAATTTTTTATACCTATCTTATGATTTGAAAACCAATAATAGTTTGCAACAGCCCCATTTGTTTTGATTAAATTTTTTGGGTGTTCCTTCAGACAAATTCTTAAGTTTCTTTTAGTTTTATCAATGTATGGACCATTGCAATTGTGCAGCCCAGTTGGAAATTCCTAATTTATTTATGGAATCTATGGATGTGTTTAAAGGTGGTTGTAATAAATTCCTCAAGCAGAAAATGTTTTGAGGTGCAAGTTTGATATATATTTTCTACAGATTTAAATTGTTGAAGCATAGCTGTATTATATGTAAAATTCTTGTATTTTATATTATCTTTTATTATACTCAAATTATGCAAAAGACTGAATTTTATCATTTATTTTTTGTATTTGTATTTTTAAGTACAATTTTACCCAGTTGAGTATCAAACCCATCGCTAATAGCTGCATTGGTAATGTGAAGTATTTCATTCTGAAATTCCTCATTTGTGAGAATTGTTTGATTAAAATATGAATTAGACTATGGAAGATGGCATTTTGATAATATGTTGGATTGCAATCATTCTTTATGTTTATCCACATGGGTAGGTTGATTTGAATTCCAAATTCTGGGGTGTTCTTGCTGTGACAAATTTTTAATTCCAAAAGGGTAGCATATAATTTTGTTGCATTTCCATAGTAAATTTAATGCTCTTGTCCTGTGTATTTAACATATTTAAAGCTGTATCTATAGCATACTGTGAACACATCTATATATCAAAACAGATTTTAAAGATTTCAGAATGGGACGTAGTAAACTTAGCTTCCAGAAAGCTTATATAGAGTACTAAGAAAGGTGAAAGGGGTTCCCAATAACTGGACCCTGTGTCCATTTCTAGAAGTTCTTATTGAAGTTGAAGAATTCTTGATTAATGCAGCATGATGTCTTTAGTTTATCATCTACAATTCACCCAGATTGCTTCAGAAAGAATCCATCTGTTAGAACTGTCCAACAGATGGGAAGAAGATCACATTCTAACTTGGATGCAGATGTAGATGAAGCTGGCTCAGTCAGCAAGAAAGCTGAGGATGCGAGATAATTTTTCCCAAAATATGTTCCATGGCAGTAGCCATGAAGAAGGTTAACAAAATGCAGACTCATTGAAATTAATGAATTCATCTCTGCTTTTAATAGCGTTTTTTTTTATCGTAATAAGTCAGAAGATTCAAATACTAATCAAAATAACATTAACAACATAAATAAAATAGTATACCAAAGAGCAGTTCCAGCACTTTTCTCAATTTACAGTACAATGTTAAATCCTCAAGTGCTTGTTGGGCATGTCACATTGGTGCAGCAGGTAGCTTGATTTTAGAATGGACCATACCAGCACAAACATTGCTAAATTAAAACATTGTGTGTGCAGTGTGTGGATGTGAGTGTGGGCGTGGGCATGTGCACAATTTGTGATGGATGAAAATTATTCTCTCTTCTTAGCTTGATCACAAATTGGTGTAATTCTAATATTAGGTCCATATATCACAAGGTGGGTGCTGAGCCAATGTGGCCCATCTTTGCAAGATAAGTCCTTGTCTTTGCATAAAGTGAATGATCCATCCTAATCTTGTCTTATACCCTGCATTAGTGATACCACAGTTTTTTGCTGCTTCCTTTCTTTTTATCTGCAGCATTTCATATATCACAGCAATGCCATTATCATTTGTAAGCTCCATAATTGAGTATGACTTCATCTTCAAGATATTTTCTGCACTTCAGGCCACAAAGCAATTGACTAGAAGACTTCACTTTGTGTAATTCTTCTTTATATGCCCTCCAGTAATGAATTAGTTATTGGTTTCATATTTAACTCTCCCTTCATACTTAGCTGCATATTTGTTCACAAAGTTAACACTTTGGAGCCCAAGCCCGAGTATAGCTCGGGCCATCAAAATGTCCATGAGACCCATGCCCAAGCATAGCTCGGGCAGGTATTTCTAACACCTTTAATTCAATTCCACGACCTTAACTTGGTCTTGGGCTATGTGGCAAAGAACATACATCAGTTATCGTTTAGTTGTCTGATTTGTGCTGTCATCTGTCCTTGCTTTAGTCAACTATTAGGAATTTTAGGAGATTTAGTAATATAGGCTGCTCTCGGGTAGTCACGCCATTTTCTTTGAAGGTAGTGATCTGTTTGTTACGTTTGTGGTCGTAAATGTTAAAATGCTGCATTTTCCTCAATTTCTGTGAACTGAAGCTGAAATTCAGGATACAAATGAAGCTGTGAAAAATTCTGATTTCAAGGGACTTTGAATAAATGGAGTGTAAGCAGCTTTACGCAGTTTTTTTTTCAAACTAATATTTGATACTCGTAAATTTAAAAGAAAATATTAATGTGGAAGTTATAACTATGTTCTTACGTGATAAATCCTTGAATGCCATGCTTTTAGATTGTCCCAATATTTTTCGGCAGATTTAATTGATGTACTGTAAATAATAACTCAAAGTAGGCATAAAAACCCTGGGTTTCTTGGCACTTCAACTACCAAAATGCCCGGACTTCAATGTGTTAATAACTTGCAATTTAAATGACACCGTATAGTAGACTTTTTTTTGCCCCATAAGTACTTTCTTTATGTGCATGATGCAACCCATGATTATATTGAAAGTGAAACTGAAGCAGTCATCTGTTGACTCAAGTCACATTGTTGACTTATTTCCAGTCCAGCCAGAAGGGTGGGGGAGGGGGTGAGTGGACAGTCCAGAGGTAGGGTTGGAGATAGTGCCAATTTTCGTAAAGCAAGATGTATCATAAAAATAAAATTCTGAAAATAGTCCTAAAATCTGTGGGAAAAAATAATGCAAAGGGGGAAATTATATGAATGTCTATGTTAAATACTAATGAGGCAAAATTCTCTTGGGTAGGTATTACAAACTTGTTATTCACAGTTTGAATACTGGCTTCATATAGTGGTATATTTTCTAAATTTGCTTTTGTAGGAAGTGATTGGGCTTCGAAATAACAGGATAACATTGAAGAACTTTTGATGCATTACAGTGATTTATATATTGACATGGATTTTTCTGGTTTTGAGTGTATAGGCAATAGTTATGATGCAGTTATTACTGCAGACAGGGTTATGTAGTAGTTCCAAAATCTATTGTCACTCAAAACGACACATTTTCTGCACTAAAACATGTGAAATATGGCCTCAAGCACACGTAATGGGTGATTGCTAACCAATTAAGTTTTTCTCAAAGTTTCTTAATGTAGATTTAGTAGCTCAGAGTTATAGAAATGAATGATTATAAACATAAAGTTCCAATTTCAAAAGACTCAGAAGTGGTCAAATGAATCAATGAAATTTATAGGCTTTTAGTATGATTATTCTCATGGGTGATACTTGAGACCCTGCATTCGACATGCACTGCTCTACAGATGATATGCTATCAGTTCAGTGTTTAGGAAAATTTTGTCTAACAGGTCTTTGTCCATATTGTGGTTTCATGCCAAATGTCTATACATGTCCACATCACTTGGCCCATTTTACATTGGACATCTATACACATGCGTATTGGGAAAGAGTAATATTCTGCAACTTTGCCTGATTATAATACATTTGCTAATCTAAGGGTATAATCAAGCTTATTTGACTTACCCCCTCCATTGATAAAATATTGGCTATAGTATTCTGGGACTCTGAAGGAACTATTCTAATGGACATACTCCATCATAGCCAATTGATCAACTCGGAAACTTATTGCATGACTCATGAAATTAAGGAAATGATTCCTGGATGTTCTTCACCACAAAACTGAGAACAAACTTTTCCTTCTCCATGGCCAGTCTGTACACCCAAGAAGAGATCATAAAACGATGCTGAACTCTACTTCTTCATCTGCCCTACTGCCCACATCTTTGCACCTTCTAGCTTATATTTCTTTGTCCCACTGAGGATGGTCTTCCATTAAGCATTACAGTAATGCTGAACTTCTTGATGCAATGAGAAGTTGGCTGAGATACTGACCAATAAAGAGGTGCCAGGAGGGCATACAGGCTCTTCCATTTAGGTGGTTTAAGCCCATAGACTTGCATGGAGATTATGTTGAAAAAACTGATGTTACATTTACACGAGTTTCTTTACCCCCAACCATTTACTACTGTGTATATAGACAATTCTTATGAAAGTATTTTTCCATCAATTTAATTTTGAGATAAACATTTGCAGAACAGCTACATTTGTAATTTCTAAACAGTAGGAAGAAATAAGGAATTGTTTGTTTGAGTAAATAAGAGCTTTTTGTTACACTGGTTCAGAATTGGGATTTAACATCATGATGGAGGAGATAAAGAAAACTCGACTTGCCGAAATCAAGGAAACAAAGACAGAAATGAAATCTGGAATGGAAGAAATGACATCTGGAATGGAGAGCTTGAAGGAGATATTGAGGAAAAGGTGGAAGAGCTTGTTGGAACAATGAAAGATGCCTTAATGCCCTGGAGGGAAGAGCCAATGGCAGTGCCAAGAAACTAAATGTCATGATGGAGAAGATGTTCAACGGAAGGCTAAAAGACTGGAAGGTTGAGACGACGTATGCGAGATAACATCTGCACACATTGAGTAACCTAAGTATGATGGAACATCCGCTTTCAAAGTCTTCTGCCAACAGTTTGCCACTGGTCAGCAAAAAATGAAGCCTACAGGTGAACAGCAACAATCTGATATGACTTTAAAAAAGAAAGCCACTGAAACACTTGCAGTGATTATGGCTGGCAAAGTGTAGTCACAGTATAGTGAATGCAAACCCAAGATAAACCAATCTGTTTTAAGAAAAAGAAAAGTGTTGCTTTACTTAACACCTTTATATGTTTATAGACTTAACATGAGTAAGTTTCTAAGTTTCCTCAACATTCATGTCATCACCCATATTTTTACTGTTGTCTAATGCCACACCTTGAATTTTGAAGTAATACTTTTTTGTTTACACATCTGCTATCATATTTGTTGTAGAATGTGCAGATTAAAACATTGCATTTGTATTTCTATTTCATTATCATCTGTATTTTTGAAATGCCATTACACTTTGAACCCTCTATTTAGCTGATCTAAATTCTCCAGAAATCAGTCCTTTTTATTGCAAGGTTTTGACAGTACCACCTTTCTGGAAACTTAAAAAATGTCAGCAAGCTTTGAATTAGTATACCGATAAATAAGACTGCCTTTCTCAAGCAGATCCTTGGTGATTTTTGCACAAGTTCAAAAAAGTCAAGTCTGCTCCCCAGAAAGAGCCTCTGTCCCTAATTAGTGTTACTGCCTACATACATGACACAATTCTAAATACAACCTCATCCATTTTCACAGAGTATATATTTTCATGCTAAACTTGCTTCTTTTTAGGTTATGTTGAATCCAACCAAATGTATCTTTCTCTAAGATAAAAAATTGCAGATACTCTGTTAGGAGTAAACAGAAATGAATTTATGTTTGAGGAGATGCAGAATAGGTTGACTTTAGTAATGCTGTTTTAGGGGATGGGAAGGAAGGATCTTTTCAGGAAAATTTAATATTGACAGCAAAATGCCAAATTTTTAGAAGCTAGTGGGATATTTTTTATGACAGACTGAAAAGTTGATGCTGCTTTCCATTTTTTAACAAATATAAACTATTTTCGGTTTGTGTCCAAGTCCTTGAGTTAGCAGAAGTTCTATGAGAGTTTCCATTTCACAAGGATTTGTATGCACTCAGTATTTAGCTCCTGGCTTTCTTTCAGGTATGGGATGCTTGGCTAAAACTTTGTAGGTGTACATAAAAAGGAGGTAAAATTTGCAGAACACATATTTTAAGATTGAGAATTCCTTCACATATGCAAGATCAGAAAATAAACCTAACAAATTTTTTATTATTATGGTTATTCCATGTTTTAGGGTATTAGAATACAGATTTTAAATTCATTTAGTATTTTACAATGGCAATTTACTGAAATATTGCATGGTAATCTTCGGTGCAGCCAATCTATTGACTTATTCCTATTTGGCCATATTATGACACTATTTTTATTGATCTAGTTCTCTCTGAAGTGAGGGTAAGATGATAATATTCATTCACACAGAGATTTAAGAGAGGATGAGCTCGATCACCTTCAAGACTTTCAAGACACAATAATTGGCATGCATCAAATGTCTGCAGTTGCTCAAAAAGCAAATTTAACATTTAATTTAAATCCATGCAGATGGTATAGCAAACGCAAGGCCCGTGTTCAAGCAAACGAATACCTATACCTTGTAATTGACAGCTTCATTTGGACTTTAGATCAACTTGGCTGCTACCCATGCTCTAATGCAGCCAACGTTAAATTTGCTTTTTGAGCAACTGCAGACATTTGATGCATGCCAATTATTGTGTCTTGAAAGTCAGTCTTCAGTTAAATAACATAATGTAAGACTTAGTTTTAAATATCTTTGTACTTTTATTATTATTATTATTATTATTATTATTATTATTATTATTATTATTGTTATCATAAATATTATTATATTACATTTTATTGTAAGAAAACTATAGGTATTGAAATATAACTTATGATCAAGTTGCATGTATTCTGTAGCGGTATACAGGGGAAGTATTGGACTTCTTATTAATATTAAAAACTATCTAAGCAGCTGAAAGAAAGCAAAGAAGAATGGGTAGAATATAGTTACCCTTTTTTGAGCGCATTTGGACTGTTAATGATAATGATAATTGGAGGGTTAACCAAGGACCAAAATGCTTTGGACAAAATATTAAAAAATATGCAGGGAATGGAAGAAAGGCTAGGAAATAAAATGAATAATCCAGGAAGAGAAATTAAAGAAGAGATAAGGATGGAATTACAAGTGAAGATGAAAGTTCAGAGTTTTAACTGAAGAATGGAAACTCTGGAGGAAAAATATAAGAGATTTAAACTGGTGATATCAGGTGTACAAGAGAGAAGAGGGATATGGACAATACCAGAAATGAAGGAGATCCTAGAATGTAACTTGAGATGAAGCTAAAGTTAGATATCATGGAATCATTTTGGGTCAGCAAACAGAAAGTGAGGCGAATGATTGTCACAAGATTTGTGTCAACACAAATGATATATCAAGTTCTGATGAGAAGGACCTATTGATGCAGCAGAGGGCATTACAGCAAGAAATAGTACAGCAAATGAAAAAAGTGAGACCAGAAGACAAGTGAGCCTATATTTGCAATTTATGGCTATTCATCGATAACCAAGTAGATGTTGAAAAAAATATGACCAAGGTGCATTTGGCAGAAATAAACTGAAGCTACTGAGCAAAGAAGAGAGGGGAAGTGCAAAGGACACACAGTGAAGCAACAGAGAGGATGATCAACATGTCAGCGATAGAAAGTGCAATTGCGAAAGGTCAAGGTTAGTCGGCTATGCCATCACCATTGAAAAGAATTTCAACCGATTGTAAACTGATGCAGGAAGCAAGACCACTGGTTGCTAGAAGCAGGTCAAGTTCAGACAGTTGGCCTGAAGAAGTTAGAAAATCGGCATCAAGTGTGTTATCAACCCCACTTGGGAGTATATTACAACTACAAGGGACTGGCAGTGGTGTAGGAGTTCAGCAGGCAGAAAAAACTGGCCATAAATCAGAGCAGAGAATGTTAAGAAGTAGGGGTAGAGTTCAAAAGTTCAAATTCTGGGTAGGATCCCAATAACGAAGAGGGAAAGGGGAGAAAGTTATAAAATTGGAATTTTGGAATTGCAAAGGTTTGGCAAAGCTTTGAGTTACGGACTTGTTAATGAGATATTATGAAAGGTATGACTTGGATAGGTAGAGTCAGACTGAAAAATTCAATGCCATAGCCAGGATTTGAACCATGGCTATGGCATTGAATTTTTCAGCCTGAATCTACATATCCAACCCCTGTCCTACACATGGCTTGTGTGAAAAAACAATGAAATCAAAGGTACAACTATTAGCACTAGCTGAAACATGGGTTGGTGGGGAAGAGATTATTAGGGTACAGAGTTTTTAAGTAAAGGTGGGGAAAGAAAAAGTAAAAGTGGGATGTTATTTGAAGACATGGCAATGAACTGAAGTAAAAATTAATGAAAGGAGATCAGAAGTTAGGGGATTAATGTGGATGTTAATGAGGGAGTGGGAATTATGTTTAGGAATTATTATATACATCCCTCCAAGGAGCTCAAAGTTTCATAATGTGGAGTTCTTAAAACAGTTAGAAGGGGAATTAAATGAAATTAAAAATGGCCACCCTATAATTCAATTTGTATTAACAGAGGATTTTAATGCAAGAATTGGAGAACTAGAAATAGTTAAGTTACATGTGTTGGAGAAGGAAAAGGGGTAAAAAACAAAACAAAAAAAAAACAAAAAATAAAAATAATAAAGGCTGACCAAGGCATAGTAAGGATAAAATTGTGAAAAGGTTTAAGATTGGTGGAGTTTTGTGAAAACAGTGAGCTGATAATTTTGAATATGTAACAGGAATGTACCTTTGCAAGTGCTATGGAGCAAAATATGACAGATTATGTAATTTTCAGTATAGAAATGATGTCTTGAGTAAATTTAAAGTGTCAAACATGTCTGGCACCAGTGCATAGTTTCCACTGTTATTATATTGGAGGGTAGAAAATTGTGTTAGTGAAATGAATGTAAGTAGGGATGATTGTAGGTACAGAATAAAAAATTACAGCTGGAGTCCAGAGAGAGGTGAGAAATTCTGAGACATTGGGTTCAATAGCGGATAAATTGTGTATTTGTGATATAGAGTTAATAATACTGAGGAGGAAAAGTGAGGTAGCAAATGAGCTATGTGAGTTTGTATTAAAATGGGCAGATAGAAATATGGAGATGGGTTGTAAGAAGTTGAAAAATTATGTGATACATGCTGAATGTAGGGAGATGAGAGGAGTGATAAAGAAGGCAGTGATTGAATGGATGGAGGGTAATGAGAAAGGGAAGTTGTGCTGTATTTAAAGGAGAGATACAGGGGGTTACTTGAGCAAAAGAAACAGGAGTGGGGCAGGGCAAGCCCCTAGGACTAGAGAGGATCAAATCTGGAGGAATGAAACAGGCACAGAAAGTTATTAGAGAGTGTACTAGCAGAAGGCAAATAAGCACTGATATCTGTTCAGTTGGTTATTGGTATTGGTTCAGATGGGTTATATATTTCCAGAGTCATTTTGAAAAGCAAGAGAACAATATAAGTGGGTAGAGGATAGAAGTACACAATACATATGTGGAGGAATTGGATAGGTCATTTGAGGCAAAGGAGTTATTGAAGCAGGTTTGGAAATCCAAAAGAAGGAAACCAGCCAGAATTGATGGATTACCTACAGAGTTTTTTAAAGTTTGGTGTGAGAATAAAGAAAGAATGTTGTGTTCAACAAAGTTATTTAACATATTAAAGGACAGCGGGTGCCCAAGAACTGGAGGACAGTATCTGTAGTTTCCAATTTATAAAGGTAAAGGTAGTGAGTTAAATCAAAGTATTCGTAATTACAGAGGGATATTGTTATTGTTAAATGTAAGAAACATTTTTACATGCTTTCACTATTTCAGGCTGGTTTTAGAAGGTGTAGAAGAACAATTGATAATATACGGTGATTGATACAGTGATGGGAAAATATTTGACAATGAAAAGGGCTGAATTATATGCAATTTTTGTAGATTGGAGAAAGCTTATGATAGGGTGATATGAGAAGCACTTTGGTACAAACTTCAAACTAAAGGATTGAGCAATAGATGATAGGATTACTGAGAGACCTATATAGCACCAGAACACATTTTGTGTAAGATGTGGAAGGAGTGAAGTGACACAAATAGTTGAGCAAGAAAGTGAAGGGTGTAAATGCAGCCCCGGTTTGTGTAACTTATTTATTGATGGCATCATTGAGGAGGTTAAGTTTGCAAAGGTCCCTATGACGGTGATTACTATCATAGAAATTCCAGGTCTGCTGTTAGCAGATGACTTATGGTGGGATCAATAATAGAAAGAGGTTTAAAATTGGCTATTGGTGCAATAGAGTGATTCTGCAATAGACAGGGGCTGAAAGTGAACCAGAAGAAAACAAAAATTAAGGTGTTTAAAAAAGTATCAAAATTAAGTAAGGAAGAAAAGTGGTTTAGTGAAGGTCGAGAACTTCAAATTGTTACAGAATTTTTTTAAGCTTAGGGATGAAGTTATCTAGCACAGGAAGGTGGGACAGTTAGATAAGTGTCGTGGCAAAGGGGAGATGTCTGAGAGTGTGGTAAGATGTTTGCATATAGCATCTACAGTGAGTTTAGAGTGGTTTGAGAGAATATATTGAACATTGGTTAAGTCCAGGTGAATATATGGAGCAGAAATTTGGGTGATCAAGAAAGTGTGGGAAAGATTGGATTTAGTGTTGAGAACATTTTGCTAGTTCATTTTAGGAGTCCCACAGTGTAGTTAATATAGAAGTGATGGCAGAATTAGGGAGGGGTAGTGTCAGAAGACAGATAATGGAAAGGGTACTCAAATACTTATATCATATTCAGCTTCTGCCAGAATCAGAAAGTATGTTTAAAGTTTCAATGGAATATGGTGGAAGTAATATGTGGTTGGGTAAGATTAAGAACCAATTGATCAAGAACAGTTTAGGAAATGTGGGTAAAGAGTGGATAATCATAATACAGGTTTTGGAGAGAAGTAAGAGACAGATTGGAGGACATGGATAGGCAGAATCTATGTGCACAGATGAGAGAGAAAAATTGCTGCAATGGTATAATGATGTGAAGGAACAGTTAGAAATTGTGGAAAGTTAGATAAATAAACAAGGCAGCTAGATAAACTAATTAGTGAGAGCAGCTTGTAAACTAATTTTATTATATAGATACATAGAGACTGAGTATATATGTCAAATGGAGGGTAGTGGTATACTCAGATAATGTCCGGGGCCACAAGAGGTTGCCAAATTTGCATTGAACTTAGCATTCAAATAAATTATTATTGTTATTACTATTATTATTATTTTTATCATCATTATTATTATCCATTAATCATTATCCATTATCATTGTCACCTTCATCATCATCATCATCATCATTATTATTATTATTATTATCATTATTATTATTAGCATTATTATTATTATTATTGTTGTTGTTGTTGTTGTGCAAGTGGTGAGTGTTTTAGGAGGCGAAGAAAAAAACTGATGCATAGCAGAACTATGTTAAACCAGTTTCATTTTGAAAGAAAATGTTCATGTAGAATAAACTTTTGGAGGTGTTATTTTGAAACTTAAAGGTCTATTCAGAAACCGGTAGCTCAGAAAGTAGGGGTGAACCACTTCTACTCTGCCCACTCAACAGTTAGTTGTCAGCCAGTGCCAAATGCATATGTCAACACAACTCTCCCTATAAGTCACCAGTGGTGTTTAATTATGTCTACTGTCTTAAGTCTATTCCACTAGCACAGTAGTAGTGCATGTGTCTCTGGCATGGAGGACTAGGAAATGGCAACAGCACTGCAGATCATCCTTGCTGGAACACCGAGGTTGGGTCACCTCTCCCATGATTCTGTGCCAGCCACAAATATTCAAACTTCAGGTTGAATATTTGTCATCATTGTCTTAAATTGAATACAATAGCATATTTTTAATACTGAAAACATTCTTTACCCACAAATTCATACGTTAAAACTGGAGAATAAATGAAAACATACTGTAAATATGAGATCATACATATTGATATTAAGCCCTTTTAAAATGAACAAAATGGTAAATACTGGTGCTGAAAACAGTTAAATGTGCATGCTACTTACATGTCATTCACTCATGTACAGAAAACAAATGAAAAACTATTTTACAATGCTAACAAGTATTTATGCAGTGGCGTGTGGTGATATTTTTCAGGTGAGGCCAGCAGTAATGGAATAGTCACATCACTAGTTTACAAATCTACACAAGAAAATATCTTGAGTATTCCATTCACATGACTTTCTCTATCAGTTCTACAAACAAACTTCTTACAAAAGATTATTCTTTCTATTCCATGCTAATTAAGATAAGCATTAGCAGAATGGTCATTTCTTAGTTCCTTATAAGTAAAAGGGAACTAAGGGAATACACCATGCTAAAGTGATAGTCAAATGTTTTAAAAGCTGTCCCTATGTGATTTTCATTAAATGTTTTAAAAGCTGTCCCTATGTGATTTTCATTGAAATTTGTTTCTTTGCATGGACAGGAGTTAAACAAAACAAAAATAACAGGAATGTCTCAGAAATGGTTACCACCTCAACAAAAATGTAAGGGACATAAATTGTGTTTTGATGATTTTTTGTGTAGTAAGTGTTTCAATCAAAATCATTAGAGCCATTTTTGAGAAAATCAAAACTTTCCACATAAAGAGTAGTTTGGGGTGGGGGGATTTTCTTGAAAATCTTCATACTGCATCCTTGTGAAATACTAAATATATTTTTTTTTTAATAATGCAGAGGCACTGGAATATACAATTCATTAGCCAAGAACAACAACAGAATGTGCAGATTAAACAAACACTAACAATAAAATAATGAAATACAACTTATACAGTGTAATGCAGGTATTAGGTTTTAGATGGTTGAAACATCGTCTTCTCCCTGGCCCTCCTAATAGCGATCAGTGATCTTAGTTGATAACCGGGCAGAACAGTGGTGAAGATGGTCAGAGTCCATGTCTGCAGCTAACTTACATAGTAGGCAGGAAGGGTTGTTAAATATAAAGTTTGGTATTTAATGGACTTTTTTCTTTTTGGATTATGCTGCCCACATATGCATGGACACGTACACATGCACATGCACACATGCTCACACACACACATGCACGCATGCACATGCTTTTCTTAACATGCTCTTTTTGGATTCAGGGTGTCTCAAAACATACATTTCTGCTGAAATCTCAATATCAAATTTTTGGGTGGGATAAAATACCCTCTCTACCTACTATGTAAATTGCGCATAAATGCTAGAGAAAATAAAAATATGAAAATATATTATCAAGATAATATGTTTTACAATGAAGCTTACCTCTTTCATTTGCACTTCAACAAAATCCTCTGCTCTCCTTTTCAGGCAAATCTTTCAATGTCATGTTCCTTAAAATGTCTTCGGCTTTGAATTTTGTGCAATAGAGCCTTTTCAATCAAAATCAATGAAGTTTTGTTGAGTGTTCTGTATGTAAACTTTTACGTTTTTTATATAGGAAAACATACGTTCTGCTATGGAGGTGCTCATTGAAATTGTAGTTATGAGGCAGCATAATTAATAAACTTATAGAAACGCTTCTTCTTGTTACTCAGTATCTTTCAAAAACCCTGAAGTCTCAGTCTCTGTCCTGCCTGGAAAGTCTGACACCCTATAAACAGCCAGTAGTTTGCTTTGTAAATTTTTTAAACGAAACAAATTTTTATAGGTTGATTTAAGAGGTCTAAACAAAATTTTGAGAAATCTGATTTTGAAAGATTCAAACTGTTTTGAACCGAGTAGTTCAATAAACTTTAGTTCTTCTAAATCACAAAATTAGTTTTCCATTTAGCTATCTATTATGTCAATGAAATGATCTCATTTTAAATATGTAAATATCTTATTTTTGGATTGTACAATTCACCTTCCCAATGTCCCTTACAAGCTTCATTCTCATTTATATTATTTCTAGTATTGCACACATATTATCAAAGTGGTTTCAAAGTTTTTGAATAAAAGAAATAGTCTGTTTCACTTTTGCAATAAAATAATTTACATCAAAAGTCTGTGACTGGAGAATTTTGAATAATATATCAGCATGAGCAACAATGTAACTGAAAATTTCCAATGGAAAAGAAAGATGAAATCCTTAAATTATGCTAAATATTCCTAACACACCTAAAAATATTGCTATCCAAGGAATCTTGGTCATTGACAAATGCACAAAACATGAGATCACTTCTCTCTTATTTTCACAAATTGTGTTCACAATCTTAGACTTGTAATTCCAATGTGTAACCGACACAGATGGGAACCTTTTCCTGACTTTTGAATCATTCAGTATATTTACATGCTTTGTTGAATGAGAAAAAATGAACAAAACCCATTTAATGTACTGAAAAATATTTTACATTCCTTTATGAAATGCACTGTCTGCAATAAACTAGGTTAAGTTGATAAGCATAACAGTGGGTAAATAGTGCATTGGAAAATCTTTTCTTCACTAGTGCTTGCTACCCATTTAAATGACCAGATAATGTTGCAGCCCAGCTATATCGTTAAGCTACACAAGCTTGTTCTCAGATGCACCTGAAAGTCTGAAAGGATGTTATGTACATGCTCCTTTATTGTAACTGTAAAGTGATTAATTATTGCTGACATTTGTAAAATCTAAATATCTGTCCTGAGTTTCACTCTCTGTTACATAAAAAATGACAGTGGAAGCTGAAATGAATTTCTGGCATTTGTCATTTTGTCCAGCTTTGAAGCTACAAAGAGTGCATCTTTTATTCTTTCCTTATACAGTCAAGTATGAGGGTGATTCAAATATAAATGGCATTTTTAATATATATATATTTATTGACTAAACATGTACAGAAGTGACACCATTTTTACTTCTTATGTAGCCTCCTTCATACTCTGCACACTTTTGCCAAAGACTTGGAACCTTGAATTTCAAAAAAAGTTTGAGGGCACATCTTCAACCAATTGTGCACATGTTCTTCAATGTCTGCATTGGTTTTAAATTGTTCCCCTCCAAGTGATTCTTTCACGGGCACAAACAAAAAATAGTTTTGGGGGGGGGGGGTCAAAACTGGGCTGTAGAGAGGGTGTTCAAGGGTTTCCCAGTGCATGTCCTTCAATGTTTCCTTTGTCAAAATTGCGGTGTGAGGCTTAGCATTGTCTTGGAGAAAGATGATATCTGTGATGGGTATATGGTGTCTTTTGTTCCGGTAGACAGCTTTTGCTGACCTTAACAATTGGCAATAGTAAGCCGCATTCACCCTATGTTTATTGTGAAGAAAATCAATGAGTAACACTCCTTTGTAATAAAAAAAATCCTGTCGGGAGAACTTTTCAGGTTGAGTGGTGGGGTTTGGTCTTGGCTGAGTAGGCTTCATTCTTTCTTTGCCACTCCTTGCTCATCATTTTGGATTCCAGAGTGAAATGATAGACCCATTTCTCATCACATGCAAGGATAAGCTTAAAAATCCCTCCTCGCCAGAACTGATTCAGAAGTCTCTCACAAATCTCCAACCTGACCTATTTTTGCTGCTCTGTTAACAATTTTGGAACCCACTGAGAACTAATTCTTTTTAAATCCACGGTGTTCACTAATAATGGTATGAATACTCCCAATGCTGACACCCACTTCTGATGCAATTTCTTCAAAAGTGCAGTGGTGATCACCTTCAATAAGTAAAGTGTGGTGCAGATATCATCTGTGAAAACTGACCTAGGATGCTGAGCAGGATCTTCATTTTGTGCTACCCTTAAATTGTCAGGCCAGGTCAATACTCGATTCTGGGACAGTGTAGCATCCTCAAACTGTGCCTTCAACTGAGTTAAAATCCCCAGGGATTTAACCCCTTCATTTGTTAAAAACTTTATAGTAATGCATTGCACAATAGGCAAAGGAACCTCTTGTTCACTCATGGCTGTACTGGAGCTGAAACCTATCAAATCAGCTAATCAAGCTGGTTCCCCCTCCCTGACACACCACCTTCAACTCATCATCCTGCTCGGATCTGCCTGTGCAGTCCTCTGGTTCAATTACAGTTTATATTTGAATCACCTTGTATTCTGTCACTAATACCTCCAATAATATAATTTTGAATTCGATAAACATTCCTTTGAAAAGTTTAGCACTTTGTAAGAAAATGTCTAATTTGAGATCATACTTGAATAGCATGTGCAAGAACTCAATGTAGTTTCCCTAATTAAGAGATTCATTATGTTCATTATGACCTCTAAAAGGTAGTTCTTGCTTTGCCAGTAAGCATGTTACATCAATTAATTGCTTCATTATTTCTTTTTTGAGTCAACATTGGCATTATGTTTCAAAACATTCAACCTGCATTGTTCACTTAGTCGAAAGTATACCCTTATTTTCCCAAAAGTTTTCATTATCGTTAATGCAGATAAATGAGATTGCATCTTCTTATGTTTACTCTTTGCTTTGTAAAAACTACTCATACTAGAGAAACCTACACTATTCCATACTCTTTTATTAGTTTCAAGAAGAATACAAGATCAGCAAAATAGTTTGTTTTTTGATTTATGTGCAGTTAGCACCTTTGAAGATCTGTATTATTCAATTTTGAAATGATGTTCATAGTTTTTCATTTGTATACTCATATAAATGTCTAGAGCAGACCTACCTTTTGCTGTAATGTTGTGCTTTTCCTGAAAAATTAAATCTCTCAATGCACTACTGGTACTTAGCAAATGACCCAAAACACAATATTGTGACTGTTTGCAGGCATGACTGATTGTGTTACCAAATGGAGGTTGAATTGGTATGAGAGGTAGAGGACATGTGTCTAGAAGTGAGTCCCTTTCTAAGTTTATTAAACCATAAAGCACATAACATTGCTTTAATCCATGTGACACTTCATAGGAACACTGCAAACACTTAACTTACAATGCACAAAAATAATATATGTACTGACGTATTGTTTCTAACAAGAATGAATACACAGAAGTTGTACAAGAGAGAATGCCCCACCATGTGTTAGTTTTAATTGGTAAGAGGAACAGAGGGATTCCAGAGAGACCTTGACAAACTGATAGGTTGTTATTGACAGCAAGGGGGAGGGAGAGTGCTTAACTGAATGAGTCAATTGGTAGATCCGTTGAGTGAACAAAACATACATTAATGCATCAGGACTTGAAATTACTGAATTTTATGAACTGGGGTTGGCTGCAGTGGTTCTGTAGAATTATTGTTTGTATGTTTCAGATTTTTGTATTTGTGAATTCTTTTGTCCACTACATTTAGGTAGAAGCCATTGTTGGTAGCGGCTTGGAGTATATGCTGATATTCTTGTTGGTATTTGCTATTTTCCATGGGAATGTTGATCAATCTTCTTTTAGGCTAGGCAGGACTGTGTATTTGTGTACTGTGGGATTGTAGTTATTATATTTTGAGTAGCTATCTGTGTTTCTAAATTTCCTGTGTACTTCAAATGTTAGATTTTTTTTCTTTGATCCTGATTATCTTAACGTCAAGGAATGGTAGACAACCTTCCTGTTCAGTTTACGTAGTGAACTGTATTGCTTTGTTCTGCATATTAGGGGTTTGTGTGTCATCTCTGCAGTTCTCATCTGTTATAGCAATGATGACATCTATGTACCTGTACCTGTACTGATTTGCCTTCAATAAACAGCACAGAAATATCAGGATTACTTTTTGAATATTATTAGTGGTATGCTCTGTCTCAATTGGAGGTCTATCAAGAGTTCTTCAAAACCTATCCACTCTGCAAGAAGTAGGGTCCGAAAATATATTTTAAAAAGTTCAAAGTTAATTATATTTAAAAGGGATAATAAATTGAAAAAAGAGGAAAAGTAGCCTGTGGAAGGGGAAGAATTGCAAATAGTAAGGAAATTTGATTATTTAGGAGTGAGACTGAATAACAATTGAAAATGGAAATCTACCAGTGACTGCCATAAGGTCATGTTTGTAGAAAATACCAGAAATACAATTAATTGGTTAGAAAAGGTGTATAATATAGCTGTGGAAGCAAAGGTCATCTTTGGATCACAGATATGGGAAAGTGATTAAATATATTGCGTAGTAGAATCAACAGATTGTTTTGCAAATGGATATTAGATTTACCCATAGCATTTCCAGATGGTGTGACAATGTTGGAAGTAGAAAGAGAGAGTTACAAGTGAAAAGGCTACTGAAATACTGGCGTAGAATAAAATCAGGATCAAAATATCCTGACGTAATTTTTTTAACAATGCAGGAGAAAGTTGGTGCTGGAATGAATTGGGGTCAGGGTTTGAGGGGAATTTTACAAGAAATTGGAATTGGTAACATACAGGATAGGAAGAAGACAAGTTAGGCTTCTGGAAAGAAGTAAGTAACAGAGTGGAGGATATAGAGAAAGAATTATTCTGAAGTCTTAGTAAGAAAAGTGTAATACTTTTAGCCAAATGAAAATGGATTGGGGCAGAGAGAAGAATGTAGATGTGTGTAATAGATTAGGGAGAGAAGATTGAGCATGCACTAGAGTAGGTGTGCATAGATTAAGAAGAGACAAAAGGAAATTAACTTTGATGTCCTTTATATGGGGGGATCGATGATGCATTAATAGTAGAATGTGAAGAAATTAGTTGTGGAAGTAACAGTTTATATTATCTAAAAAATGGGAGAATACCAATACAGAAGTTCTAAAAATTAAGATAATAAAGCAAAGAAAGTGGGAGGAATTTATGGGAAGAGCCAGAGAAAAATGGTACAGAAAACGAAAAGTAATATGAAGTAAACTAAGGTCCACTATACATAATTAATAAGCACAGTGTTAAAATTTATGGTAGGCTAGGGATTAAATAGCAACTCAAGAGTATTGTATAAGGGAAAAATTGTAACTATTCATGTATGGTATTATGTTTAAATAAGTGTAAAGACTGTGGCATTTTGCTCGCAAATGCATTGCATTGAATTTTTTTCCTTTGAAAGCTCACATTTCTTTAGAGATGCTATACATTAGCTGTTAGTAGACCTGTTCTTTCTTACATAAATCTAAACATTCTCATTGTTTATGAATCCACATAGACAACAATAGGTGCAAGGTACTGGGAATTTTAGTTTTAAAAAAATGAAAAAAGAAAGCAAGGGTCTTTAAATTGTGAAGTTATTTTGAAGAACTCATCACCTTTAGTTAATGTACATAAAGTGTAACATTTGAATGGCTTTTGTACCAGAAATACATGTTAAAAAACATAATTAGTATATTTACTTCAATTTTGGATTTAGTGCATCTTTTGAAAAGTGGAGCAGTTTGATTCTATATTCTATAATCATTTAAAAGGAAAAAGATAAATACAAATAAATTTTATAGTTGTTTTTACGTCATGCTGATTTATTTTTTGCAACTGTTGAATTCCCTGTCATTTTTACATCACACTTCTGAGTTATAAACTAGGAAGCTTCTTTGAATGCCTAGCAAAATTTAAATGCATTGCATATGCCATATATTGGTGCTAAATGTCAAGGTTAATGAAGATCTGTTGCATAAGTTAATGAAAATATTTCCATTCTAGTTCTTGAAATATACGGAGGATAATGTAACACATTTCACTAGATACTGTTCTTCATAAATCAAAAACATTTATTACTCAATATGTCATGTTTGTTCCAGAATGTAGTGTACAGGCATTGGGTCGAAGCTTTGCAAAACAATTGGCCCAAATGACAGAAACATTAAGTCAGTCTGTAACAGTGAGACACAGTAACAATACTGTAAAATCAGACTGGGCTAGTACTATTCTGTATGCTAACAGCAGCAAAGTACGTGGAATTGATAAACTCACCAGTACAAATATTCCTTCAGCTACATTAGAGGATGAAGAGGATATAGAAATGGAGAGTGATCCATGTCTCCCAACATTCCAGCTAGCACGCATTAAACATGCTCAGGATTTTGCTGACACTTTTCTTCTGCAGGTATTATTTTTCTCATGAGTTATTTACTAACATTTCCAGATCCCCAATACACATTCAGTCCTAAATACCAAGTGAGTCAGTTATTCTTATTTTTCCTAAGGATGTGCATCTGATAAGCCCTAAATGACAAGATGGTTTTTACTCCTCTGCATGTTTACTTTATAACACCTGACAGCAAATATGCCTTCCAAAGCAAAATTAGCTCTGTTTATGACCCTACAGTAAGAAAAGGCTCATTTTGAAAACATTCTATTAATTCAGACAGATACAGCTAGCTCTCATTTCCAACGTGTTAAGAGGTTTTGGTATATTATCAGTTACAGTATAGTGCATACAAGGATTTGTACTGTTTGTCCATCAGCTCATGGCCCCTGGCAGGAATGCGATGGAAGTAAACAATTCTAGGTACATATCTAAAGCTTGACATGTGCTTCTGGTTTCAATAATGACACTAGTACCAACCTTGGAATGTGAATTCATATAGATTAAAGCAAAGAAATTGCTCTAAATAGCGAAACTTAAATTTTATTCAGTTATTAACTTCATGCAATATGTTTAGCTTATAAAAACAGTATGCCCACCTTAAAAAGAAGAGTAGCTAGCTCTTCTTTGGAGTCAGATTCATTTTTGCTGTAGGAGGAGGAGGAAGAAGAAGAATCGCTGATGTCATCTCCCAATGAAATGGCATTACTGTTGATGTTTTCAACTACACTGCTTTCTCCCAGTAATCATTTCCTCTTGTTTCTACATGATTATAAAAACCTTGCCAGTCTGTTTCAGTGACAAGTGATATACCCTTAAGCTTTATATCACATAGTTTCTGTAAGGATAAGTCACCTGTAACATTTCTTTCTGTAGCTGTTTGTTTCACTTTGGCCCAAGCTAGTTCTATAGGATTTAGATCACACATGTATGGGCGCAGGCGAACGAAAGTGTGAACCAATGAAACTAAAAATACATCCACTTTAAAAACTTTCTCTTTATGTTTGTTTCAATCAGCCTGTGAAGAGCTGTTTTACGTAAAGAGCTATCACACTGAACTGTTCTGCAACCATAATGTCATAGCAGATTTCACAGCACTAATAGATGGAGGTTTATCCATTTCTACACTGCAATAAGGAGCATTGTGCAACAGCACAACTGAAGAAGGGGGCAAATTAGGAGCCAGCTTTTCTTGAATTTATTTTTCAAAGATCATATAGTTCATTTGTCCATGGGAGTCGCCTGCAGTTGTTCCAGCCTTGTAACGAGAAGAGACTTTCCCGGGAACCTGTTGACACTACCTGCATGAATTATTGTCAACCTATTCCCTGCACTAGATTTCACATGAATGCCAAATTCCTCCTCACTTTGCCAGCACTTGCCAAATGTGATGTTACTATCCACTAAGCATTCATCAATATAGAAGATACTTCTCCCATTTTCTTGTAAATGCTTTATCATGCCGCCAAGCCACAGTATGAGGATGTTCTATAAGTACCTTTCTTTTCTTCTGACATTTCCTCCATTTAAATCCCAGCTCTGAAAATGCTTTCCAAAGTGAACTTTGTCCGCTTGGAAAATGTATCTTTTCTTGAACATGAGGCAGCAATTTATTTAGAGTAGGAACATGCCTTTCAACAACGTTAAAGTCATGTATATTTCTCCGAATCACACACCTATCAAAATCATCCACATTCACTACAGAGTGTACAAGTGTTGTTTTTCGGTGTTTCCCCCTGGGGTCATTTGAACACTCTTTTCGCCACTTACACTAAAATTTTGCACCTGTTTGCAGATTCTTTTGATTGTTCTTTCAGAAACCCCTGTACAAATGGCAGCTCTTGCAGTTGCTTGACTCCTGGAAGTTTTATTCACTTGTTCCTAGCTTCCTCGGCACATCCCACAATCACTTTCCTAATTATGTCCCTACCCTCAGAATGCATCACTCTTTTTTTCTTTACTTCTGACATATCACTAGTGACTCATATGAATCTACAATTGAATCTAAGAGAACATAATAGTAAGTGAAAGGAGTTGGCAACACCTAAAGCAAAACAGTGTTGCGAGAATGTTTATATGACTTAGATTATATTATGTGGAATGTTTCTGCTCTACTCTTCATTCCCCTGGGGCTGATAGCTCACGGGCAGACAGTATCTTGTGTGTGGCCAGAAGTAAAGTGACCAGATGTCTCATGAATGGGACAATGACATTTTCAACCTGTTGTCCCATGTCCCAATAGATTTTGTTGGGACACAGCTTTGTGCCATTTTGTTACAATATAACATTTATTCTACATTTTATAATAGGCAATATTGAATACAGTAGTTATATCAAAGCAAAATGAGAAACTTCTGGAAAAATTGATTCCTCAGGAAAATTTGTCCAGTAAGCCAACTGCTGTATGAGTTAATACAGCATAATTTTATTTGGTATTTATATTACATGTAGTAATTTTAATCTCATTTGTTGTACATTATTATAATAATATGGCACTTTATGTGATATTATTTTGAACATTCTGGTAATTGTGCTTTACATTTATAAGTATACATATAAACAGCCTTTTATATTTTCTAATTGCATTACTTACAGTCCTAAGGGTAATTTAAAAATTCAGTAGACAACTTTCCTGGTTTTTAGTTTCAATTCTGCTGCCTACCTTGTGGGTTTTATGAGTGTTTTATTTTGCTTTATTTCATGATTTGATGGCCAGAAGTGTGAGGCAATGATGGATTTGTTTCTGTGTAGTCTTTATTTAATTGCTCTTATGTTCTTTCAGTCTTGATTCCAGATTTCTCTTGGTTTTATCTATGTATAGTTTATTACAATCTGCACATTCTATTTTGTAAATGCCAGGTTTTTGTGGTTCTAAGATGGAACATTTGATGTTGGTGCACAGTATTGTATGTAGACTGAAGATAATTTGAGGAGTTAATGTGAGTTTGAATTTTTTAGAGATTTTCTGGAATTTGTGATGTGGTCATGAATTTATGTAATTTTCTTGAAATTACTTTGATTTAGATTTGAAGTGTCCATGATTTGCTTTTATTGTTTGAGCTTTTTGATTTTCTATCAGTTAATTGGGGTTGAAGCCATTGTTAGTGCTGTTGACATTATGTGTTCATATTCACTCTTATGTTCTTTTAATGGAATGAAAACTATTCTGTGGGTTAGACTGTTCAATGCTGTATGTTTCTGTGTTATGGGATCACTGCCATTGTTTTTTTATGTAGTTGTCTACCTGAGTTAGTTTATGATAAATTCCAGAAGTTTGTGATTCTGATCTTTGATGCTCCTTAAATCTGTTTTCATGGTGAATTTTTGTTGGATGTTTAGTAGTTTCAAAGCATCTAGTATAAATCACTTGGGTACTATAGCTAAGATGTCACCTATGTATTTGTTCCATGCTTTGAACGTATATGGAAATGTTGTGGTTATGTGTGTTTCATGAATACTCGTGAGAAAGTCTGCAACAAATGTTGATAGAGGACTGCCCATTGTTAAACCAAAGGCTTTTTGGTATATTTCGTTATTGAATGAAAAGCAATTGTTTGGTTTATCCATAATTTTTAATTTTGGGTAATTTTCTGTCCTATTTTCTGGTTTCTAGCTTAGATTAACCATTCTGTTTAACTTCCTTCGGTGTTACAATTGGATCAGTTATTTTAGGGTATTTCTATAATACATCATAAAATTCAGAATTATCCTGTAAGGTACCAAATTCCTATTTGTACTTGGTTTCCTTCAGGTCTCTTTCCAGTTATTCAATCATGGAAAATAAATTTTGCGTTGTTACTGCTGATGCTGGTTGTGCTGCTTCTACATGTTTAAGTTTGTATATATGATCAGCCATTTCTACTATCTTGTTTAGTTATTTTCTGAAATATTTTTTCCACCTAATCCTTTCATTTTTCTTAGCAATGTACTGGTTTCATGTCGTCTAACTCAGTTTCACTGACTAACTTCCTTATCTGCTTCTCTTCACTTCCCTTAAAAACTGTGAAGGGGTCGCTTCCAGGCTGGTGAATATTTATCTACATCTTGATTTGTAACCAGATCACCTTGCTGGAAACTGCAGCAGTTTGGTCTGCTAGTCGTAACAGGTCTTCATCTGATTGTTTGCCACCTGAATGTTTTGATGGGCCATGTCATGTATGTCATGAAGTCAGTCAATGAGATGCTCCACATAGTCTTCTGCCCCAGGAGGACCCCAAACATCAGATCACATGGTAGATGCAGCCCTCTATCAAAGACCAAATTGGCTGGTATTCAATTCTATGGTATTGTGGCTTGAAGAGCAGTAGGCCAGCAATAAAAGTGGCACCCTCACATCCCAGTCTCTTTGGTGATTGGCCACAACCTTCCTCAAATGCTCTTCTAGAGTCATGATGTACTGCTCAACTATATCATGTGGCTGTGGGTGAAGAGGTGTTTTGTGTGCATCTTGTGCACTCCAAATCACTCCAAGTTTTCCCTCATGAAGTTAGTCCTCTGATCACTGTAGCTCCATTAGTACCCCATAGTGTCAAAACAGTTCTTTCACGAGGCAGTTTGCGATGGTCTGGGCTTATTGGTTAGAGATGGCATACACTTCCATTCACAATGTAAAATAGTTCATAGCAATCTACAGATACCTGTTGCCCCTGTCTGACAAGAGGGAATGCTCCAGCGCTGTCGATGGCTATGCATTCGAAGGATGCTCCCACATTATACTGCTGTATGAAACCCTTTGTTGTGGTCTGTTGTCCTCAACTTGCCACCTATACATGATAATGGCAGCACTACCACTCAGCTATAATCTCAGCCAGTAGTACCATTATCAGAGTTTGTCGATAGCTTGCTTGGGTCCCAAATGTCCTCCCATAATCTCAGCCAGTAGTACTGTTAACAGAGCTTGTTGATGGTTTGGTCGGATCCCAAATATCCTCCTGAAGTCCCTGCATGTATTTCCTCCAGGACATCCCAACCTTACTTTGAGGGAGGATCAACTGCTCTCTCTGGGTCTTTCCATCAGGTCACTCCCATACTCTGAACAGTACCATCCTTTATCTTCAGTGAGTCCCATTGGGCCCAGTAAGATTTGTATACAGTACTCATTGGTGCAATGTCTTCCCAACTGGATCTAGTCCAGCCTCCACTTCTCCCTGGAGTGGCCCCAAGTCGGCATCCACTAGCTGATTCCTGCTCAGCCCTGTGCTATCCCATCCAGCTGCAGGCACCGCTGAAATAGCACAAATAGCTTCAGGCACACTCCTCTTCATCTTTATTGCAGTGGTTGCACTCCTCTGGACTTAACATGAGCATTCATGTGGCACCTTCCTTTCCGATGCTCTGATGCAATGTGCTCATGAAGCCTCTATGGCCCTCCTGAAATTTCAGCCAAGGTGGAGTAGTCAGTCCTCGGGTGCAATGGCTGACCATACAGGTACTTGTAAAAGTGCGCCAGCTCTTTACTTTTGTCAGAAGCTCTCACTGGGTAACAGTAGTTCTTTTCTTCTTTGGAGAGTGTCTTGCTCTAGTAAGCAATTACCCACTCCTGGCCATCCTGGATCTATGATGGAACTCCCCACTGCCAGTGTCTCTGGCATTTGTGTCTACAATAAAGTCACTACCAGGTTGTGAAAATCCTAAAATAAGAGCACTGCAGATTGCTAACTTTAGTGCCTGAAACACTCCCACTACTTCTGGCCACATGTAAGGCCGTTGCTCTTCCGTCAGATGGGTGAGGAGTTTTGCCAAGTTGGATAAACCTCTGACAAACCTGTGGTAGTAGCTGCAGAGGCCCAGGAAAATTTGCAGCTCTCATTTATATTTCAGGTGAGGCCAATCTCCCACTGCCTGAGCCTTCTCTGGGTCCTTGGTCATACCAGATGGCGAAACTATGTGGCACAAGTAGTTTATTTGCTTGCAGAAGAGTTGGCATTTCTTTGTGTTTAACTTTAAGTTAGCTGCCTACAGCTTTTGCAGTAATTTGGTCAGGTTCTTGAGATGTTCTTCAGTTTTACTACCCAAGATGATGATTTCATCTGACTAGAGCACGCATTCATTGTAGGTCAACCCTCTTATCACTGAGTCCATGAGATGCTGGAAGGTGGCTGGCGCATAGAAGAGACCAAGGGGCATTACTGTAAATTGGCAAAACCCTTGGTCAGTCGAAAAAGCAGTCTTCTTCTTTCTCTAGGATCTAGGGCCACTTTGCAGTATCCCGATTTCAAGTCCAAAGTTGAGAACCACTGGGCACCAGGAAGCATATCCAGGATGTCATCAATCCTTGGTAAGCAGAAATAGTCCTTTTTAGTGACGGCATTCAGCTTCCTGTCCATGCAGAATGGTACTCACCCTTCTTCTTCTCGCATGGCAATACATTCTTAACTGGCTTGCATCTTTCTAACGCTGCCCCAGCCTGTCCTAGTTGGGAGTAAATTGGGTTCAGCAGCCTCAAAGATACTGCTTCCCAGCAAGGCAATAATGCTCGAGCAACACAATCTGTACAGTGATGTCTTCCAATGTAATATCAGGTTCCTTGACTGTTGGTCCTCCAGGTGCACCTTCACCACCACCTCCTTTCTCGCGGGCACAACTCAGTCCTTCAGGATTACTCTGCAAATCCCCAGATATTCTTGTGGGCTCTGAAGTAACACCTCATCCTGGCTGAGTCGCAAAGCTGATGTTGACCATCATCTTGTAGCTTCTGAGGGCATCCAATGCCAGTATAACATCCTCAGTCACCCTTGCAATGAACATCCACAGGTTCTCAGTGCTGTGTCCCAGTGTCAACTACAGCAGAGGCTCCTCCACAGGCAAGATGTTGCCCAATGCCATCACTAGTTGGTAAGGGTGACTGGGTATTTGTGTTGGCAAGCCCTTTGTAACATGAAGTCTGATTACAGTCACGGCTGCACCTGTGTCTACAAGTATCTGGCACAGCTTCATCTGTTTTGTTATCTGCAATGAGGCTGTTATCCACTCTTCTGCACAAGGTAGCATAAATCAAGAGGGTGGTGAAGATGGGCTCCTCATCATACCCATCCTTAGTTGCTTTCTTCCTGCTCATAGTCTTGGTGTGCACATTCCTTCACTAAGTGGCCTGGTTTGCCACACCCCCAGCGCACACCACCTAAAGGTCATAGTTGCCTCTGTGTTGCTTCTCTCTCCCTGTCAACTAATACTCCTAGTCTTCAAGATGGGCACAGCTGTTGTCTTAGCCATCTCAATTCTAAGTGCTGCCAGTAATGCCTCGTGGATCATCTTATAATTGCTGAGCATCAGGCTCAGTTGTATCTCATCCTCATGCACTCTATTGATGAAGAGGTAGGCAGCTTCCTGGGGCTTATCTAGGTCATAGGTTCACCAGGGCTTTGTTCACAAGCTGTTCAATGGCGATGGAAAACTCCAGCATCACCTCATATGGCTTTTGCAGCCTTGCCTTAAGCTAACTGCAATAGGCTGCAACCAAGCGATGGTTTCTGCAGTGGTCTCCAGGGCCTCCCAGATCTCCCTGGACTTAACTGACATCTGCATCATATTCAATACTTCTGCCATCCATCCCTGGAGGCTTCCTATCAGCTGTGTGGCTTCTCCTGTTGTTGATCATTGGCTATGAGTGGTGAATGCAGCAAACTGTTGGCAGAACACTTCAAAGGTTGATGTCCCATCATACTTGGGTGGCTTGATGCCTGCAGATGTTGCATTATGTCCTGGCATCTAGACCTTCAAGTCTTTCAACCTCCCGTCAAGTATCCTTTCCACCATGGTGTTCAGTTCCATGGCACTGTTGTCAACTCTTTCCTCCAAGGCATTATTAACATATTCTCTGAGGCCTTCTATGGCATTAATTTGATGGTCAAGGTTCTTCATTGTTCCAAGTTCTTCCATGTTTCCTCCCAGCTCCTCCACGCTTTCTTCATGCCTGCCAGCTGTTCATCAATTTTGCTAGAAAGTTCCATTTCAGGTTTCCTGTTGCCAACTCTACTTTATCTTCCATCTTCAATATGACCACATGCCCACTTGCCCAGTTGCATGTTTTCCATTTTCAATTCCATTTTTTCTTACATCTTCCCTATGCTAGATTCCATCTTCTCCTCCATCTCCGCTGCAATTTCCATTCTGGTTTTCATTTCTTCTTTTACACCCTTCAGTTCAGTCTTCGTTTCTGCCTGCATCTTCTCTAATGAGGAATTCACTGTTGCTATTTCACTTCTCATCCGGTCCACCTTCTCCAACAATTTTTTAAGCATCTCTTCCATCTTGGCTTCTTAATCCCACTCCTGACATCGAAGTAACAAATGTCTTTAATGACTCAAAAGTTGTTACAAATAAAGTGCAAACAAATTGGTGCAAATAAAATACTTGACTCTTTGGCACGTAGACAGTTGATGGCTACACACTACTGTATGCTAATACTCCAGTCCTCATGACTCACTCCCACTCTCTATACATTGATTGTAATTCTCCTCCTTTTATAGTTGGAAAATGATGTCATAGAACTTTTGTGAAAGACAAAGATTCTAAAAAAATCCAGAGTTGTGCTCTGAAGCTTCCAGTTACTATCGCGCCACACTTCCTGTGTTGTGCATTTCAAGGTCTCCAACTGTGCCCACTCACATTTAAAGGCAAACCTGAGAGCGGCAGTAAATGAAGAGCACTGTCAACACAATACAGTCATATGTGCCATTGCCCACCACTTCTGGTCACTAAGCCATGAAATAAAACAAAATGTTACACTTGTAAAACCCACAATATATGCAGCAAAATTGGAAGTTTAGGAAAAAGTCCACATCTTAAGAAATCAAAACACTATACTGAATTTTGATATGCTATACTCAGTACCTTCTGGAAAAACATAACAAAAGCACCAATCATGTCAAAGCCAACCTGTTCAAAGACTACCAAGAATAATGCCACAATGGTTAAAGAATGCTGACAATGAGGTGAAGAAGGCCACAAACTGTCCGGGTAAAATTGTTTATTAATGACAGTTTATGTTACAAATTCAATTTCTAGTAAAATTGCATGTTCACCATATACAGAAGGTTTTCTTTTTTTTAATTTTATCTGTAACTGTACATTCAAAGAAAAAGAAAAAAAACAAAAAAAGACTATTTAGAAAACCTTATCAGACCAAAATATGACAGTAATAATGATGCTCACTAAATTTTGACAATATTTCCTATTGACACTTAACTTCTTCAGAGGTATGCAAAATTTGTGACTGAGGCTTCTATTTCTGTGAAGATTCAAATAACATTCATAAAGCAAGACATGCAAAAAATTGGTCACCAAAGTTAAAAAACAATGCAATATGATGCAGAAAAATTGGGAGAAATTTTTGTAGTCTGTGTTCAAAAGTAAGTTATTTACTTTGTGCAAAACATTATAGCCTTATTTTTGTTTAAAATGATTGAAATTCATATGGTAACTTCTGAAATGTGAAAGATTTATAAGTTTATGTATTATATACTTGTTATTTTGAGCATTAAGATATAGTTGTATGTCTTATGATATAACATATGTCTTTGTTTTGTAACAAACACTGATGTCCAGTTTTTAGCAACATATAAAATAGAAAAGTTTTGTGGAGCCCTTGAGTATGTTCAATTAAAAAGAACAGAATGATTGTTACAAATTTCCTAATTAAACACAGTAAATTGCTTTGGTTTTTTGCTCCATCCTTATACACCCCTTCTTAAAATAAAAAACATAAAACATATATAAATTATCTAATAAGACCCACAATATTATTCATGTACTCAAAACAGTATACAAGTTAACAAAGTAATTAAAGGAAGTATAAAACTTAAATGAACTTTTAAGAAGCAAACAAAAATGTCATGTAAAATAAAAATATATTTACTTGGATAATTTACATACTTTTTAGACATAATTGTGGATTATAAGATAGATGTGTGTAAATTACAAGAGGAAAGGAAATAGGAGTTCCAAGATTCAGGTAAAGGAATTTAATTCCCTTTACCTTATGGATCCTCATTGCTGCTGGCAAGGTCAACATTTGCAGGGTCAATGAAGCAGTAAGTCAGTTGGCAAAAGAGTCATTATCCTTTGATCTGTTGAGAACATATGAGATTCCTGTCCTTTTAAAATTTCTTTCTGCAATGTTGAACTAGATCTCAACAGTGAAAAAAATCCAATCGAACATTATGGGGAGTTCAAGATTCTTGATTTCCCCCACTGGTGTATATTATGCTTGTTATGAAGCAATGTAACTTTTATATTGAGGTTGAAGTGAACTAATACAAACCTAAGCATGCACATTGACCATCAGGGTTTTTGTCTGCCGCATGTATAGAAATAACAGGTCATCAAGAAATCGCTTCCCATCTCTTGTATAACAAAGATTCCTTAGAGTGAGGAATTCTGGTGGTAGCACTGGCATCCATGATCATATGGTTATAACTTATCACTATTTAAGGAATTTTAGATTCACTATGTCATTCACAACAGAATGATGTAGACACAAATAATCAGAATCTTACCTCTTTAAAGATGAGGGGAATGTTTACTATTTTCCTGAGGACACAGTTCACTTGCTCTGATTTACTTTGAAACACTATTGTTAAAGTCTCTTTCATTACGCTTGTTATGCAATCTGTTATTGCTCTTTCCAATTCATAATTTTTTTTTCATGTTTGTTTTATTTTGTTTGGAGCTGCCCTTCCTAGGTATCCTGATCTGATTGAGAAACTAGATAAGACTGTGTTCTGTTTCTCTAAAAATATTTACTAACAGTACCATAGAGTGATCTGTATGAGCATGGGAATTAACTGAAGTGTGGAAAAAAATTGGCCCAAAAATTTGTGAGCAACAGATCTCATTCCATACTCTATTATCTCTGAATGTAAAGGGATTTCCTGAATGATATTAGGATTTTCAGAAGAATATATTCATGTATTTTGTGAATTTACGCATCTATATAATGAACCCAAGCTTCATCACTAAAATATATGTTCTATCTAATGTGTCAGTTTCTTAATACACAATAAACCTCTTGTAGCTGCCCTACACACTCTGCTTTATGTGGTTTTGCATTTTCGTGCAGGATTATTGCACTGTCCACAAAATCTGGACATTTCTCCCGAACCCAACATGGTACCTGTTGCACCAGGAAGTCTCTGTAGTACTGTGCGGTCACTGTTCTGCCATGTGGAACAAAGTGGCAAACAATGACAACCCTGATGTCATACATGTCGATCACCATCAATTTCACTGGGGAAGGATTCTGACGAAACTTCTGCCTCCTTGGTTATCCAGCATGTCGCCACTATGCGGAATGACGTTTCAGTTCTGGTTTTTATTCCCTGGCCCAAAATTCATCGATGGCAATTATTCGTGTCAAGAATTGGTCGCCATCCTGTTGCCAGCGAGCAAGGTAGTCAGAGCATATTGCATAGCGCACCCACTTTTGAACTTCCGTCTGTGCATGCGGTACCCACCGCAATGCAATTTTGCATAATTGCAGCTCATTATGCAATATCCTGTGGACAGTGTGTTTCTCAATGCCACTTGCCCTCTCTAACTCCAGTAGCATCCATCATTTGTCTTCATCCAGGAGTTGCTCGATTACGGCACATGCCACATCAGTCTGCACACTGTCAGGTCATCCCGAACATTGCTCATCACTGGTTGACACGTCATTGCTGAAACTTTCCTACCCACTGTGCTACTGTATGACATGGTAGGGCATTATTCCCAAGGGCTTCCACTAATTCACTGTGACATTCCATCGAATTTCGACCTAGGAGAATGGCTTTTTAGTGTAATCACGCTGCTCAACGCAGGTTACTTCCATCTTGCATGACACTCACCAAATGACTAATTTCACAGCTCTCGCTGCGCTACTACCAGCTATCACAGAGCCATTTATTCTGCCACTATGCCTGCAGAACTTCCATACAATACATATACATTTGTGATTCGTTCACATATCTACAAGAAAAAAACTAGTTGCCATTACTTTTGCCCCAACCCTTGTGTGTGTGTATATATATATGACAGTTTTTCTTCTGTTAAGATAGTTTACCACACATTGCAGTATATTGTAAATGGAACCTATCTCCCGAAATTAATTAATTAAATCATGCAAAGTATATTGATGCAGTAGCTTTGAGTCAGAAAACTTAACTACAAAATTTTATTTCATTTTCTCAGTGTAATTTCTATGTTTAGAAAAGAATAGTATCCACTAGAAATACATGTTTCTGCATAGAGTATACATATATATATATATCCCTCCTTCCCTCCCTCTCTCTCTCTCTCTCTCTCTCACACACACACACACAAACCCCAAAGCCCCCCTCCCCCCTCATCTGCTGGTAGCTGGAAATTATGTGGAATAACGTGCTGGAAGCCATAATGCTTGGGCAGAGTGGAATGGGGAAAGCCTAAAATTACCAACGCTATCTCAAGTGGTAGGCACCATTATGGTGTGGAGGAAGTTGATGACCTCATAGTTTGTGTACATATATATGAAGTTGGTAGCAATAGGGTAGGTAATCCAGATGGACTATTAGGACAGTATTAACATGGTAATAAAGGATCTAGATTAAAATTGAAGAAAACTAAAATTAACAACATAGAATGATTAGCAATTCCTTGTGCAAGCTGCATCTTTTGCTGATTGGTCGGTGTTACTTCTAGCATCTGCTAGAATATATGTACAGCCATGGACACAAAAAATGAGCCATCTCCAGATTTCATATGTCGATCGTAGAGCTTTGTATATCTTCGTAAAAGCTGTGTTCAAAATGCATACAAAAGAATGATCTGTGACTGACAGTGCAATGGTTAACTTATGAGCACTGAAAACAGATCACAGAACAACATTATGGCGGCTGAGAGGTTAAGAAGGCCTTGCTTCCTCTCATAAATTCTTAGGCTCAAATCTGGCACTGCTTTTCACTTTTTTATGTTTGTTAATTTTGTGACTGAATATGTGTAGAATGTAATACTCAATTACTGTAACTTTAGTATTTGAAGTTATGGGGCTATTTACACATACAAAACATAATTCTACTAACACTTGAAAAGTTATGTGCAAATAAACTATTTCTTCTAAAGCTAAAACACAAAAAATAAGCATAAAATCGAGTGTATGAACCCTTAGCATTTATAACTGCCCTCAATCTTTTGGGCATAAACAAAATGAAATGCTTGCAGTAATGTGGATTAGAAGTTACAAGATCCCAGACTTCTTGAATTTGTGCCCATGAGCCATCTTTTGTCCTTTGCCCATCTAAAGGTAAATTATAGTGCAGCTCCCTTTTTACTTAAGCCCACAGATTCTCAATAGGTTTCAAATCTGGTGAACAAGAAGGCCAGTATACTACTCTGATATCCTGATTCTCTGAAAACCAATTTGAAACCTTTCAAGATGTGTGAACAGGATGATTATCCTGTATAAATTCACAATTTCATCACAATATCTCATCCTCTTAGAGGGAATCAAAATATTATTGAGTATTACTGTGTACTGCACAATGTTCAGTGTATCGTCAAGCTGCCACAGCACACCTAGACTGTCCCTTGATATTCACTCTCAATACATTACAGATATGCGACCATGATGGAATTGTGAAGCCACATATTTTGTATCATATTGGGCTCACTTTGGATGATAGACAATCACCTTTCGTCACCTCATCTGAGAATATCACTTTATTCCAGTTACAGTTGTCATTTTCCTGTTCGAGCGGTTTGTGAAGGCTGTGTTGAGTAAAAAAAACAAAGTTCCCCCCTCACAAAAAATCAAATTTACCCAAAATTGGACTCATAAAAATGTTTTGAAATATTAGTTTTCTTAACAATGCTTTTAGTATTTTTTCAAACTATACAGATTCCATTTTTTTTTTTTTTTTTTTTTTTCATTGAGAGAGAATGGTTTGTGCCTGATGCATTTGTGCACCATTCTGTACATCACATGCTTTTGTGCAGCATATTGCTGTTCAGTAGAAGCATCATCATAATTATCATATTAACTGTACCAAATGTCATGTATGAAATAAGAATGTCTAAAATAAATATGTGTTGATTCAACATCATTAAGGGAAGGGGAAAAAAAATGCATGTAGCAAGAAGTGAACCATGCAAACCCTCACCAGAGGAGTAACCTAAAGCTTTGCTACAGCAAACACACATGGAAATTGACAGGTTTAGTAATGCTGAACAATACAAACTGTATTATGTTTTGTGTAGTTAATATTTTAGTTAATATTGATAGATTGTTGTTGAAGAAACTTAAGTTATTAATTTGATTATGATTATTGATCATATAGGTTAGCAATATTAAGAGTTGGAACATATGACAACTTAATTCAAAATCTTCTTGGGCTTCTAGCCAGGTAAAAACTTGGCTTGACACCAACGTTTCGAAGACGTGCATCTTCCTCGTCTTCAGGGTGAACTGATGGTTTGAGCTTGCGGAGACTGGTATTTATAAGAGCTGGGATGAAGCTAACATCTGATTGGTTCGCGTGATATTATGGCCTGGTATTAAGATGACTGAGACATGGGCACGGACTTCGTAGAAAACTATTTATAGCAGTTATTCGGCTAATGTTTTGTGTTTTGAGCACGCACCTGCTAGAAAATAAGTCTTGGAAGACTGCAGGTAGAGGATTAGGTATTAAGGCTCTTTAACATTGGTGTCCATGCTGAACTTAATTGTAGGCCCAAATCGCAATTTAGATTATTTGTTTCAGATGAGATGGCTAAAGCTTCTTTTACTCTCCTTTCCCAGTAGTTTGAACACTTTGCCACTATCTTGGTGTTGGTAAAGTTAGCTCTGTGGCTCTGTTCTATACAGTGTTCAGCCAGTCCAGATTTTTCGGGTTGCATAAGCCTTATTGATCTTTGGTGTTCAGAAACGCGTGTGGCAATAGTGCGTACACCATGTGAAGAACTCTATACAATTCGCTGAAGTTCTTGACAGCATCAAAGTGAAACCATCGGACCTGTTAGTTAGTTTCGATGTGGTATCTCTCTTCACCAGAGTTCCCCTTGCGGAAACAATACAACTATTGTCAGAACACTTTCCACCTGGTATTACTGCACTGTTTAGTCACACACTTACTTCCACTTATTTTCTGTATGGCAACACCTACTACGAGCAGACAGACGGTGTTGCCATGGGCTCTCCTCTGTCACCAGCTATTGCCAACTTCTATATGGAGTTTCTGGAGCATGAAATACTTAACACAGCCCCATTAAAACCTACACATTTTTACAGATATGTAGATGATACATTTGTAATTTGGCCACATGGACTGCACACACTTCCAGATTTTCTTGCACACCTAAATAGCCTCAGATCACAAATACAGTTCACAATGGAAGTTGAGAAAAATGCTTCCCTCCCATTTCTGGACATTCTGGTTACCAGAAAAGCGGACGGAACTCTTGGTCATGCCGTCTACCGAAAACCTACACACACGGATCTTTATCTCAACGCAAACAGCTTCCACCATAAGTCACAATGAATGGGCATTCTCAACACATTGGCACATAGAGCAGTTTCTGTATCAGAACCAGATAATCTGCAAACAGAATTTCAACACCTAAAATTCACACTCCAACAAAATGGATATTCAACCAAGGACATCACATCAGCGCTGAAAAGAGCCGGACGAAAAAGAAACCCCAGCAAGAACACTCAACAAAAAGAGAAGCCAGCCGCCATAGCCTATGTACCGTTTACCGGCAATTTTTCGGGAAAGATTAGTAGACTACTCTACAAATATAATGTCAAAACCATCCATAAGCCACCACCTAAAATCAAAAATTTGGTCAGGCCAGTTAAAGATAATTTAGCTCTCAGAGTACCTGGTGTCTACCACATTCCTTGCGAGTGCAGCGCAGCGTACATTGGCCAAACAGGACGCACTATTGCCACACGCGTTTCTGAACACCAAAGATCAATAAGGCTTATGCAACCCGAAAAATCTGGACTGGCTGAACACTGTATAGAACAGAGCCACAGAGCTAACTTTACCAACACCAAGATAGTGGCAAAGTGTTCGAACTACTGGGAAAGGAGAGTAAAAGAAGCTTTAGCCATCTCATCTGAAACAAATAATCTAAATCGCGATTCTGGCCTACAATTAAGTTCAGCATGGACACCAATGTTAAAGAGCCTTAATACCTAATCCTCTACCTGCAGTCTTCCAAGACTTATTTTCTAGCAGGTGCGTGCTCAAACACAAAACATTAGCCGAATAACTGCTATAAATAGTTTTCTACGAAGTCCGTGCCCATGTCTCAGTCATCATAAATACCAGGCCATAATATCACGCGAACCAATCAGATGTTAGCTTCATCCCAGCTCTTATAAATACCAGTCTCCGCAAGCTCAAACCATCAGTTCACCCTGAAGACGAGGAAGATGCACTTCTTCGAAACGTTGGTGTCAAGCCAAGTTTTTACCTGGCTAGAAGCCCGAGAAGATTTTGAATTAACACGTCGCCAGGAAAGCTTCAGTTCTTATTTTATATGACAACTTGTTGCTGCCACTATGTGACTGTATCCTGGACGGTGTACACAAAGTGCTGTGCTGTGTAGGACTTACACAAATTTGTCGTTCCAGACATGATTTTTTTTTTGTCCATAGGTGTACATTGTGGTAGAATAACACATTACTTCAGTAACAATAAAATAAGGTCAGATATGTCATTTGCAGGATCGCTGAGTTGGCAGGTCATTTGGCAAAAGTTAATGCTCCCTCCACTTTATATAAAAATAATAATTTTCCTGCAAATGACAAAAAAAGAAGAAAACATATTTGTTAAATACATGGTGGCATAAATTACATGAATAAATACACTGTTAACACCATTTAATATTCTTTAAATTATAGATTCTTTTTAATGCTACAAGCTCATGATAAGGAAATAAGCTTTCCCGATAGATATAGAAAACTTTTTCACTATGCAGTTGCTTTACCATAAATAGGTTCTTTCTGGCAGCTATGTTGGTAACAATACAATTGAAGTTAACAGATGGATTACCAAAATACACACTTATTCTCAGTGTGGTTACAGAGGGTGTTTTTTATTTTATAAATGATTCCTGCAGGAACTGTAATTGAGCATTACAATATTTGTACGTGATAGTAACTAACGTTTTTGTACTTCTATAAATTACAGGTTGCAGAAAGTTACAAAATATGATATGGCTTACTCATCTGGTATAGAGGATTGCATCCAATCTTTATTAATTCATTCAGAAGCTATAAACATTCAGCATTAGGTTTCATGTCTTTTTCTAAGATGCAAGTTAATTTGCTTGTTTTGAAAAATTGGTGTGGCAATCTTGGCACATAGTGTGTATGTACGTGCATGCTTGGCTGTTTTATCTGATGAATAACTCTCACTAGATAAATACTTAAGTTTTCTTAATCTTGTTTTTGTTTTAGGGAAGAGAATGGTATGCCACATGGGTAGCACTCACTGATTCCTATCCAGTAATAGTTCAGTTAGAGATACTACCTTTTGTTGACATTGGTGGCACACTCAACATTAATATCCATTTAGATGAGCTCTTAATTGTAAGTAAAGCTTGTAATTTCAAATTTTTTAAAGCATATTGAGATGGAAATTGAAATACTTTTACACTTCGCTCACCTTTTTTGATCAGATCATGTTTCAAATGTGTTTGTTCTCATCCTCAGTATGAACTGACTGATGGATGAATCAGAAGGGAACATGTGATCATAATAAGTGAGTGGAATGTAAAAGAGTTTCAATTTCTTACTCATTCTGTGGTAATAATTTTTAAATGTATAATTCATTTCACTGTATGTAACTTTTGCTTTTTGATTACTTAAGCTATTAGTCTTTTAGTACCTTTAATTTCCATGCCATTGCAGTTGAGGACCACTTATATGCTGTCTAAATTTCAGAATGCAACATGTCAACTTCTTTCTGTCCGAGCCTGTATAAGGAAAGGTCGAGTTCCGTCCCGTAACAAGGGAAATATTGAATGCCATCCAGAGCTTATGCTGAATATTTCTTCTGAAAGCTTAGCTACAGTAGATGCTACTAAACTTGTGCCATACCCAGAGCCAGACATGTGGTTCATTGCATTTCAAGCAAAGTGCATTTATAATGGGTAAGATAATAGAGTTGATTGTGTTGTATGTTCATAAAAGTACAAGAATGTGCAGTGTTGAAAGTGGAGTGCAGTTGTTTCCGCATTTCAAGCAAAGTGCATTTATAATGGGTAAGATAATAGAGTTGATTATGTTGTATGTTCATAAAAGTACAAGAATGTGCAGTGTTGAAAGTGGAGTGCAGTTGTTTCCCTCTATCTCCTTTGAATAGAAGCTAAAAATTATTTATATCAGTCTCTAGGAGTGCTGAATCCAAACCTTTGTATTTATTGAATGTAAAGCCACCAAAACCATCTTCTTCTAAATTTGAAAACCTGCAAACACTCAATTTTTAGTGCATGTTTAATATTAATTTATATGAAAACTGGTGTATTTTTGGACAGGAATGTAAATGTCAAAAAGGTGATACACCTGTTTCGATATGTGCCATCCTAAAAACTTCAGGCAGCATTTTACCAACCTTCTCAGTGGCATATATGTGTACATAACCAGGAGAGGTGTATCTAGAGCATTCTGCCTTTGTTGATCAACCAAGCAGTGATGTATGTTAACTTTCACTCACTTGATGTATCCAACATTTTGGAGTTACAACAGGAAGAATTGTGGGAAACCAAATTTTCATTTGAAGACATTGCTTGGGAAATTCCATGCAGTATTTCCACAGTTCTACAATGGATAAGTCCTGGCAAGCAGAAGGGTTAACTGTATTAAGGATCACAGAAAATAAAACCAATAACCAAATAAAACACCCGGAAGAGATGGCACCCTTGTAGCAGTAGTAAGAGACCAGTCTTTTCAGATCATGAAAGCTATTGTGGCACAATTAGGACTGCAAGTTAGTATTCAAACATCATCCCAGAGGCCTCCACTTGGCACCCATTCATTCAGATTGGTGCATGGATAGAGTCCCCATCCCTCCCTGAAAAGAGCAGTGTGTGCTTATGACAACTTGAGAAGCAGAGGAAACCACCATGTGGCTGGATGAAAAAGTTTGTTTTGTTCTGAACAAATTAATTGTTTGAGGTCCGATGGTCTCAAATGCTTCCAGTATTTTGATAGGTGACTAGAAAATCTGGATGCACCAGATGTTCATCTTTGATTGGATTTGCACTGCTGGTTCTGATGATCTTGTGGAGACTTTGGCCAACATGAATGCCCTGGAGTATGTAACATCTTTTGTTCCCATTTTGCTGGCAATCTATCCTGCAGCTGCTGGTTCTGATGATCTTGTGGAGACTTTGGCCAACATGAATGCCCTGGAGTATGTAACATCTTTTGTTCCCATTGTGCTGGCAATCTATCCTGCAGATGAAGTCCACATTATTCGTATAGTGCAGGATAATTGTTTGGTACACAAGCCCTATGAGGTATGGAACTTCTTTATGGAGCACCCCAGTATTCTCATTCTTCACAGGCCACCTAAGTCACCAGATCTGAGCATTGTCAATAATGTGTTTGCCAGGATGATTCTTGTTTGGTAACCTCTACAAAGAAGTTCCAAAATTTCCCTCTAAATTGATTTTTTTTTTTTTTTTGTGAGATACTCTTTAACTGATCTGGTTCTCAGCATCCCATTCTGTATTGGGCATTAAGAACTGAAAATTTTGCTCAAAGGCCTCTTTCAAGCTTGAGGAACGTTAATGTGCTGTAAATCTATGATATGGAACCATCAGGTTTACTTCCCTTCTGAAGGAAGTCAGCTAAGGATTTTTACACCTGAAAAAAATCATCACCCTCCACTGGGTTTGAGCCCATGTCCTCAGGAACCAGAGGCTAGATCATGGAGGATGACAATCTTGCCCTATGAGAACACTCGTGAAATGTGAGAACATTTGGGTTTAAAGCACCTAAGTGATTCAGTATCAAGGCAGCTAAATCAGGTATTGGACATGAGTGAATATTGGACAGATTATTAAAATAATGTGTAATAAATGTATTCTCTTTGGTAGCAAAAAGTATAATTTACTTCAGTTTTATATTGTATTGTCATTAAAAATATTTTTTCATGGAGAAATTTTGCATAACAATATTTTATTTAGTTGTATATTTAGTTTAGGCACATGATTCAAATAATATCTAGTAAATGAGTCCTCTTTGAGAGTGTGATTAAATGAATGAATATTTATTCTCAGCCTTAATAGAGTTTCATGCTAATATAAATACAAACGGAACAACAGAAACGTTGTTAACGTTAAAACAATACAAGTGCTAAACCTAAATTGGTAAACTACTAACTTTAGCATGCATCTATATGGAGCTTTCTTATATACAATCCTAGAGTTACATTTGAGAGTAAAACATATATTGTATTTCAGTTTTACTTTATACTGCATTAAAATGTATTTATTATTTTAGAGAAATTGTGCAAAACAGGGTTTTATTTAGTTATATACATAAACATATATTGATTATAAATGATGACAAGTAAAGCTATGCTCAGAGTTATATCTTCAAATCTGAATAAAATAGAGCTGTGCATATAATACAGAATGCCACTGCATGCACAAAAGCTAAACAGATACACACACTCCTCCTTGCTATATATACTCCACCTGTGAAGGCCAGTAGAATGCCTTCTAAAGCTATGGTGACAACATAAATAAAGTTATGTAAGGATTTTTCTGAATGGAAGTTAGATATGTGTTATGTGTTGATTTATTTTGTCATATTAGTTAAGGAGGGACATTTGATTAGTGATAGTATTACATACTGAAAACAGATACTAATGGGTCAGAGCCAGAAATTTGGATACTTGAGCAGATGCTAACATTTTGAAGAGCACAAAGTCATTAAAGGTACTTCCCTATTAAATTACATGTTTCTTTAATTGGAAATAATGATATAACAAAAATATCTAATAAAAATTCCTGCACCTTTATTTCAACTGATAACTAGTAATCTACATTGTAAATGTTGTCTCCTACATCACCACCTCCTTGAAACAATATTGCATTCATATAAAGTGTCTAAATCACCAATATTAATCAGCTTTCAGCAATGACTAGGGACATGTATTATTTGTAATAATGCGATAGCAAGATTTTATTCGTTAATTTTAACATTTTTCCTTTTAAAACATGAATTCTAACCTTTTTAAATTAAATTGCGATTTTACATATTTTTAGTATAATTTAAAATTATTTTGTAATTTTATCGCCAAAAAAACTGTTTCTGTCCATATTGGCAGGGAAATCCATAAAATTGGTATAGGTGATTACTACAAAGAAAAAGTGGTACTGTTTGATCGTAAATAGGTCTGGATGTGCCTTGGATGATCCGGTCACAGAAAATATAATGTAGTGTTTGTTGAGGTTCAAAAACCATGATGCAAAACACACCTGTTTTCAAGAAATCATGAGGTTCTAGCATCACCCACGCTGTTAGCATCTGATTCTGGATTCAGTATCTATCTTCCTTTGTTACAAGTTACACAAGACGTACAAAGCTAAGTAATACTTTTGCAAAATTCAATAAGCAGCTGTTATTTTTACTACCGTCAGCTGAGCAGTATTGCGTGCCTATCGCTTTAGTACATTTATTATATTTGGAAAACAGAAACATGGTATGGTTCATAAACCTCACATTATACTGCCATGGTACATGACCTAAAAGTGGTATACTAAGCATCTGTGACAATGCCTAAAGTTGTTTACGTAAAACTTTGCAAAAATTAATTTAGGGCCAATGGACTTTACACAAGTGATGGAAAAACTGTCCTCAGTCAATATTGCTATATGACTGTATCATGGGAAAGAAAGGACAGTTGCATAAAACATGTGGAGCATAAGACAAACACTGCCAAGAACACCACTGCATTCAAATGACAGGCATCAATATCAGTATTGTTCCAAACGGGTAAGAAAAAGAAAAATGAAAAAGGTGGACGATCCCAATATACAGAAATGGATGGAACAAGTATATTGAAGGTACAGTGTTTATTCTTCTATTAACTATTATATCCTAGTACATATTTAACTGCCTGCCCCTAAACACTTGTGATTTTGTTCCTAATTATTTAATTCTCTTCTACAGGGGCAGGAGATTTACCACATGAGCAAACTCTTCGCAAAAAATATGCAGGGGACTTGGCAAGTTCCCGGGTTTAAGATGCAAAAGGAAAAGTGAAGGGGAAAGATTTAGATGTCTTCTGTGACAAAATGAAGACATGTGTGTTCATTGTATTGTTCAGTATTTTTGCCTTTTTAAACCTGAACTTTTCATTGCTGGCCTTCACTTTTTTTACAGTGCGAATGCTACTAACTGTGTTCAGGCCATTCTTGAGTTGCTTAAAATACATAATGTAAATTACAATATTGTGAAGAGTGTGGTTACAGACTCAGCGAGATACATAACAAAATGTGTTGATGGATTAAAACTTGTGTGTGTGGCAAAAACTTGAAACACATTCAATGTTAGGCGCTTAAACTGAACATCATTGGCAAATTTTGGGCTCAGTATTTACAGGAACTAAACACTGTTGTTTTGCAAAAAAAACAAACAAAAAACAAACAAAAAATCTTCCTGCACACTAGAAAAAGGAAACATTTATTTGCCCAGTTTTTGTCTGATAAGGGTACTCCCTCGTATTCAATGCCAGAAATCATCTGCTGGAATTCGTAGTTTGAAAGTGTATTCTATCATGCAGAATTCTTTCCCCTTATTGTTGCCTTTGTTAATACGGATGAAATGAAGGTAACTCAAAATGCTGGTATTGCGTACTTTTGTTGCCGTGAAATTGATATAAGTACAATACAATGCCAGGATGTGTTCATTAAAGAACATGGAATGTGCATCGTTAGCCTTCTTACAAAACTACTAGCTCACATTTTATATGGGGAGCTTCAAAGATTCAGACAAAGTTTTGAAGATGTAAGACAGGGAATTTTTTTGATGGTACAACACAGTTAAATAAAATGACTGCTACTAGGTCAGCTAGTGTAATGGCCACTATTATAAAAATGGTATCTCAAGCTTCATTGAAACTTAACTCTTTACTATCAGTTCATCCAAGCAGATCTATAATTGAGGGGCTTGGCATTTTGGATCCCAGGGTAGTTGCTGTTACAGACATGAACACTGGGATACTTAAAAACTTCAAAATATTCCTGATCTGCAGGATGTGAACACTCAGGATATGGTTTCAGATTTTGGAGAGTTGAAACAAACCTTCTGGAAGCAGATGTCGCAGAGCAATACTAATACAGTGGAAGCCCTTCATGTGCTGAACTTTTCATATCCTAGGTTTGCAGAAGTGTCTAAAAGCAATATGGCCACGCCATGGCTGAGAGGTCAGACCATTTGCCTCTCACCTAGACGGCCTGGGTTCGATCCCAAGCGACCGCATGTGAGATTTGTGGTGGACAGGGGCGGGTTTCCTCCATGTTCTCCGGTTTCCCCCACCATCTCATTCCACCGGGGCTTCATCTTCATTTATCATCAGTGTCATCGCCTACGGTGCCAGAGCAGTAAAAGCGGGTGTTAAACACTAACAAAAAAAAAAAATAAAAGCAATATGGAGGCTGTGTTCCAATGACTCTGAAAGGTTTCTTTCCTTCTATAACAATGTTCTCATTGACAGGAGAGTGAACTTAAAAGAGGGGAATTTGGCTACAATGACTATTTTTTCATCTGAAAATTAAAAAATAATCTAAGATGTTGTATACTTGATTTGTTGGTTTTCAGTACCCTTTTCTAATATTTTATTTTTATGTTTGTATGTGTGTATAAATTGTGTAGCAATATTATGGCCAGGTTTTTAATATTCTTTGTTGTATTATATTGTGTATGTTGCATTTAAATACTGTATTTCATTTGTTTGTTTGTATTTTTGTTAGTGTATGTATAAATTGTGTGCATCAATATTGTGCCCAGTTATGTAGAGTTTTTTCTTTGCTTTGAATATTATATTGTATTTTAAGACTAACATGTGTCAACATTTAAATGATGTATGTTAATTGACTTTCTATTTGCACATGTATATGCATATTAATAAGAGTATATACTGAAATAGCTAAATAATGGTTTGTTTTTTTTAACTTTTTCAACTCTTTCAATTTAAAAAATTGTATTAAATATAACACTGCTTTTGGGAAAAAATAACACTGCTTTTGACCAAATAATAAACACACCTTTTGCATATCCCTAGTAATAACTGAGTGTTCTGTGATTACAGTAACAATAGGCAATGTCTAGAGGAGGATAAATTTGTCACAGTTTTCCTAAAGAGAAAAGGTTACTGAAGAGATGTAGATTCTGCTCTACTCCTTAAACTTTGGACAGGAGTCTTAAAGCTGTCTAGTCATTTTTGAAATATGCCTTTGTTCAGAGTACTAAAAATGCATTTAAAGAAAGCTCTATCTGTCTCTCTGTGGTGTAGGAGTCAGTGAAATTAGATGAAAGTTCATATGTATGAAAATGATCCATAAAATATAGCATACTAAGAAGATAGGAAATTTAATGTTGCACTGGCATGTTGCCCTGGTAGCTCAGTGGCTTAGAGCAATTGAATGGAAACAAAAGACCTGTGGTTCAAATACCAACTATGACATTGAATTTTCAGCCTGATTGTACCTTTCCAAACTTGTCCTATATAAGGCTCGTATAAAAGAACAATTAAGTATCAAAGTTGAACCAGTTTACATTGTTGTTAAGTTATGAAACAATTGTAGAATGAATTCAACAAAATAACTCTCAGGAGAAAGTTGCAAATAATGAGAAGCTATTCACATCTATTTGATGGTACTTCATTCTAGAGTAGGTATTGTTGCTTTAGAAGTATGTCCAGTTCAGTTTAAATCTTTATATGAACCAAAATATTACCAGTAGCTCTACCCTCTTCTTCTCCTATAATAATTTTATGGATGAACATGGTATGAACAAGTAAGTTCACCCTTAACTTTAAGAACCAGACTTCTTACCTTGGAGTCAAAAATCTTCAATCTCTTGTTTGGCTCCTACTTGAAAACTTAAGTAGTTATAGCCTGCTTTGGGATATACCTGTATTTGCAACACAAAAGGTACAACACATTTTTTTGCCAGAAAAAATTAACTTGGTATATATTAGAGGTGTGGATTTCTGCAATTTTACCTGCTCCTGCCTGCACCAGCAATTGGCATAGGCAGCAGTTTACCACAGTGCTGGGCAGGTCAAGAAAAAAAATCTGTCATATACTACCTGGCAGTAGGAGTAAAGGCTTAGAGAGGGAAACCTGTGAGTCTACTTTGCTATGCTAGTCTTAAACACGATAAAAGTTATTTCATGTGTGAGCTTCAATACAACATACAAATGGTTATTACCATTATATTTAAGCGGTTTTCATAATTGTATGCTCCAAACTGCTAATAGAATAATAAAATATCGCCACTTAGGAATTTTTTTTGAAAAGTTTTCATTCAAATTATTATTACAAGTGTTCTAAATGTTTTAATTTTGTTTACTTTTTACAGCCATATATGTTATTACAGGTTTTAGACCATATTAAATTATTTTCTTCATTTTACAAATGCATGGCATTTGAAATATGTTTGCCATTCTTATACTTTTCTAACACTTTTTTACAATAAATAAAAAATTTACAAATGTGACACTCTTACTTCTTTTTTACCAAGTTTTATGTTCCTTCACATTTTACAGGCTGTTTGAAATTTTACAAGACTTTCTACCCTTATTTTCAGAACTTTTTTAACATGTTTTAAGCATATTTACAACTTATTCCATTCTTCCAATGGTTTTTTATTTTTAGAGGCTTTTGTATTTTACAAGTTTACAAAAAGTATGCCTTTGACAAGCTTTCAACATTTCAACAGCTTTTGAACAGTTTGAAACACTCAATATATAAACATTCTCTTTTGGATGTTTCAATTTAAGTATACAAACATTTACATCTCAAATACATAGTATAAACATTTACAATAATACTGTAAAATTCCTTCTGGACAATTGTTGAAAAAGGGGGATGCATTACATCATGTGGTAGTACATTTGCAGTACTCAGTGGTGGAGGAAGGATGCAAAAGAATGGACTTAAATACTAAAAACTACTGGTTTATTATTTAAGCAAATGCTGAGGAATAAGGCTTCCTTAATGGGTGCAAGAATTTATAGTAGTCCACATGGTGTAGTAATCCTTTTCTTGAGGGTCTTCTAAACACTGGTTAAATGCAACTGACATGATTTCAATGCCTTGCACTGAGTGGTGTGGCAGGGTGCCTGTTCACCCCAAGATTCTTGAAGTGTGTATGACCATGTTTTCCTCTTTTCTTTCCCTTAAATATTTTTGTGTCAGCTCGGTCAGCACTTACTGACTCCAATACGTCAAGTGTACTAATTTCACGTAATCTTACAAGTTAACACAGACACTCTCTCTCTCTCTCCCTCTCTCCCTCTCCCTCTCCCCCTCTATCCCTCTCTCCCTCTCCCTCTCTCTCCCTCTCTCTCTCCCCCCTCTCTCTCTCCCTCTCTCCCTCTCCCTCTCTCTCTCTCTCTCTCTCTCGTTTGTGCAAAATTATCCTAAGAAAAAATCAATAATTACTAAGTAGGAAATAATTTTTGCTGCTTAAGAGTTACCAAAATATCGTAACATATATTAAGCTAGGGTAAATAAAATGAGTGTTTGAACTTCACTAACTCCTAATTTATATCCAAAGTAATCATTGTTTTAATCAACAACCAAATTTGGGTGTTGGATGACAATCCTAAAAGTTTAGCTAAGTTTCGGATTCTGTAGGTATACCACAGTAACTGGTAGAATTGGACCATATTACTCAATGTGGAGGGGAGTGTTCGTGAAAATAAAATTATTCCTCTTGATTTTCTGCTCTAACCGGTATTAAATGACTGTTTATATATAGAATATCATATTGGTAGAATAATAGTCTTAAAGGAATCATGGAACGTTAAATTCTACGAGGGTGATTAGATTAGTTCTTGGAATCACCAAGAGAGGTCAGTCCTAGCGCCACGAGTTGTTCATGTGATATTCATTGGACTGTTGCCTGTTAACACGTGTTACGTCAAGTGTTCTTGGAAGATAGCTGTAGTGGTGATGTGGCCATATTGTTGTTCCCACATAGTGATTTGCAAAGATGGAAAAACTCAAGATTCAAGCAGTGATTAAGTATTTTGTAAAGAAAAGTATGCAAGCAAAGAACATTCATGCTGATTTTCTGAATACACTGGGGGACTCTACACCTTCATATTCAACTGCTGCCAAGTGGACAAACAAATTTAAGTTTGGTCAGGAGAGTTTAGATGATGATCCGCACAGTGGCTGGCCAAGATGTGCCACTACCCCAGAAATCATTGTAAAAGTGCACAAAATGGTAATGGAGGATCGCTGATTGAAAGTGCATGAAATTGCTCAAGCTTGCTGGAGATCTGAAAGGGTAAATCGAATTTTGATTGAAGAATTAGATATGAAAAAATTATCTGCAAGATGGGTGCCACAACTCTTGATCCTGGATCAAAAGTGCATGAGAATTGAAGTATCGGAACAATACTTGGCCCATGTTAGAAGCAACAAACAAGATTTTTTGCACCGGTTTGTAACCACTGATGAAACTTGGGTCCACTACTATACCCCAGAGTCAAAACAGTGCAAGTATGCTGATTCTCCACCACCTCTCGCAATTCCTTTGGCCTGAAAGGTCATGGCATCAGTTTTCAGGGATGTGAAGGGGATTCTGTTTATAGATTATCTCTTCAGTGGGCAAAATTACTGGAGAGTACTATGCTAAACTCCCAGACCAATTAGCACAAAATATTCCTGAAAAAAGGGCAGGTTTAGCAAGGAAGAAAGTCATCTTCCTTCAAGATAATGTGTGCATTCATACATGTGCAAAATTACACAAACTAAGGAATGAATTGTTGCTGCACCCACCTTATTTGCCTGATATGGCTTCGCCAGGCTTCCATCTCTTCCCAAAGCTGAAAATTTTATTTGGTGGACAAATTTTTGCTTCAAATGAAGAATTGATAGCCAAAATTGACAATTATTTTGCAGGCCTGTAGGAATCTTATTTTTGAGATGGAATCAAGGCATTGGAACAACATCACTGGACAAGTGCATTAATCTACAAGAAGACTATATTGAAAAATAAAAAAGTTCCAGTGTCGTAAGTACTTTTTTTCTATTCTGTTCCAAGAACTTATCAAAGCACCCTTGCATTTGACTCTTTAAAATTTCTTATAAAACTTTCAGCAACAAATTTGTTGAAGTATTCATATATGTAAAACTATCTTTGTGTTTTCTTTGTAAATTAAAATGTTTTTATTCTCCTGGCAGTTGGTGCTTTATTTGCCTTTGCATATCAATAAACATTAAGTGTATTCTATATTTTGCTCCTGTTACCTGCTATATAAATATTTTTTTTGGTGCTGGATTTCAGATAGTAGGAAGAAACGGCTAGCTTTGGAATGCAGCTGAATGAGTCTCTTCCTGTCAGTATCAGACTGTCTTGTGATCTGGATAAAAATAGGCAATGAAAATGTTCACATTATTAGCAGAAATTAAACAAACAAAGTTTTATGAACCTATTACTTGATCATCACTTCCCTTTGTTTATTCCATGGCCAGACAAAGGTGAGGCCACATTAACATCTGCATGAAGCAGGCATGTGGAAGTCAACACAAAAATGTTTTCATATTTTTAAACTTTAATAAGTTGTATTAATCTTTCTGTAAGGCCAACTTTTTTGTAGTGAATATTAAATATTGTATATTTTGTCTGTTAGGTCCACTGTGCCATGTCTTGTACAAGAAGTTATGGTGTCATTAGACATCAGAACTCAACCTTGTGTATTCTCTGGAGAACCATGTGGCATGAAAGGGATTTGTCAGGAAACCCACAAAGGACTGCACTTTTTTACTTCATGTACATGCTTAGGAGGTTAGTATGTTGCATACAAAGAATCTGGCTGTTGTTGCGGCCAGCAATACATAAATGTATTTTTATATACTCCTACCCATTCTAGCCCTTTATATAAACTGTAATCCTGTTTGTTGAAAGATGAATATATACAATAATATTAGAAAGAACGTAAATGTAGATAGTAATGCTCAAATAATTAATTTTATGCACCTACTCCATGGTGTTACAGCCCTTGAAGCACTAGAGCATGCCTCACTATTGAAGCCCATTCTTTCCTATCTTGCATTCTCTTCCTCCATCATTATAACAGCACCTTCATATCCTCTATATTCTCTATCCAGAATAATATAATTCAAGAATCTTTATATTTTTTACCAACAGAAGCAGCACTGCTCTCTATTTTTATAAGTAGGAAATCCAAAAAACTCTATTGGTCCTGATGAGTTTTTTGGAATGGTTCTTAAAAATTGTGCCATGCATCTGGATAAACCATTATACCATATAATAAACTTGACAATATGAGAAGTATACTTTCCTAAGAGTTTAAAGATCTTAAAAACCAAGCCACCGTATAAAAATCTGATGTGTACCATTCACATGACTTTCTCCATATCCCTGCAACAAATAATTCTTAAAAAGCTTATACTTTTATTTACTTTATGCTAATCAGAAAAAAATAGCAGAAATACTCTAATTACTCGCTTTCTTGTAAGTAGAAGCGAAATAAGGGACAACTGTAGATTAAAGTGATAGTCAAAAGCTGGTTGCTATGTCAATGAAGTTCCTTTGTCTATATGGATAGGAGTTGACAAGTTCCTGTATGAGAAAAGCATACGTTTTTCATAGCAGAAACCAAAAATAAGGAATGTCACAAAAACAACGAACTCCGCGAAAAAAATGTATATAACATAAATTGTGTGTTTTAATATGCTCTACATTTCTTGTGTAGTAAGTTTTTGTCCATTTCTTACGGTTTAGCAGTTATTAAAAATTTAGTAAAATTCATTCAGAATAAACTACTCTTCAGAGGCTATTCCCAGAAAATTTAAGATATACATTTTATTTGCCAGGTAAATATGTTTAATATACGAAATTTTAATCAAAATCGTTAGAGCTATTTTTGAGAAAACAAAAATTTTCGAAAAAAGTTCCATGTAAAGGGTAGTTGGGGGTGGGGGGATTTTTCTCAAAATCTGCGTGTCGCATCCCTGGAAGATACTAAACTTAAATACCAAGTTTGGTATTTTACCGACTTTTCGTTTTTGAGTTATTGTGTTCACAGGCACACACACACACACACACACACACTCCTTTTTGTGAAAATGCTTTTTTGGATATTGGGGACCCTAAAACATATATTTCTGGTGAAATTGCGGTATCAAATTTTTTGGTGGAGTGCAATACTTTCTCTATACACTATGTACATAGTGTGTATGGAGAAAGTAAAAAGGGTTCTAAAGCAGAGCATAAAAATTATAGGCCATCATGTAATTTTTTCAGTTTTTTCTAAAGTCATTGAAAAAGAGATGTATAATTGTGGATTATCATTTCTAAATAAATATAATATTATATTCAAAGTCCAATATGGATCCCAGCAAGGTAAACTTGGCACTATGGAACATTATTGCGTACTTAAAAATCTAGATACTGGAAACCAGTGCATGGGAATATTTCTGGATCAATCAAAGGCTTTTGGCCTTGTTGACCAATTATACAGTGTTACCCAAACTTTATAATTATACAGTAAAACTTGATCAAAACAAAATGTGAATAATTCTGAAATCTGTCTAAAGCATACAAATATATTAATCCTGATGCATACAATGCACTTTTTTATATGCAAATTTTTTGGTTTAAAATGGAATTGTTTAATGTGGAAACTGAATCCAAATTTTAAAATTAATTAATAATTAACTGTACAAGGTGGAAAAACTGTGTTAATAATAATAATAATAATAATAATAATATTAACCAACTGCGCAGTGTTTTTACACTGGGCATGTGGACACATGATTCTGCACTTCTGCTGTAAACAAGGTCACGCTTCTGACACAGATTTGCTCTACTCTGGTAGTGCAGTATTGAGTAGACAGTGATATCGTGTAGTTCAGTTATTATGAATGGTTTATCATTTTGTCCTGAACTTAGTCACAAGTGTATTATGGCTTAGCATATGTTTTATACTGCACAGTGTGTATTTATTTGTGATTCGTATGTTTTAACTCAGTCAGTTTGCCAAGTGAAAGTATGATTTGTAGAAAGATTTCCAGGTGTAAAAGTTCCAATCTGTATAACAATCCCTAAACTTTACACTAAATTTCAGGCTAAGAAATCTAAAATATAGCAAACAATTCTTACCAAAGAAACATTAGACGACATCGGTCATCATTTGGAGAATTCTCCCCAAAAAACCGCTTAGGCATGTTTCGCAAAAGGTATTCATTTCTTATGGCTCTGTGCAAAGAGGTACTAAATTGCTGAAGTTAAAACCATATAACATAACTGTGGCACATTCTCTTCAACCAGGTGATCCTGTAATCTGGCGCACATTTTTTGAGTGGACCCTCAATAGTATATTCAATGGTTAAATAGACCCAAATTTAATATTTTTCACAGTCAAGGCTTGATTCCACCCATGGATTTATGTGTACACAAAATAATCATTACTGGGGCTCTGAGAAACTAACATTGTTCATGAAGCACCTCTTCATGATGAAAAAATTGGTTTGTGATGTGCCGTTAGCAGAGAAAGAGTTATAGGGCCAATTTTTTTCAAGTCAACAGATGATGCCCACGAATACACATTTTTCACATACCTGAATATAATTTCGTCTCATTTTAGAGAATTAACAGAGAGTGTGATTTTGCCTTTTTTCAATAAGACACTACAACAGCTCATATGGCCAATCTTTCGATGAGAACAATTGAAAGTGTGTTTCAGGACAGAATCATTAGTAGAGATTTGTGGTCCTTGGTTTCCTGACCTAACCCCTGCAATTTCTATCTCTGGGGCAACTTAAAACATAAAGTGTAAAGATAAACCCACACCCCTGGAAGAATTGAAACAAAATATTTGCCAGGAAATTGCCAGCATTTCTCAAGGTGAACTATGGCAGGTGATGAATAGTTTCCTAAATAGGAAAATGTATGAATGACAGTGGCCAGTTTCAGCATCACCTTTCATAAAGTTGGTAAGTAAAGCCTTTTAAAATAGTTTTAAAAATGTTGTATGGTTTCATCTGTGCCTTTCTATGATAGTGGCAGACAGCAACAAGTGCTGAAGATGTGGACAGGCAAAACTCCACGCAGCCAGTTTTTTACTTTTTTGCTCCTCATTACTTGACTTAAGTTGCCCTTCAGTAGCCCTTAATATTTTCTGTTTTGAAACCAAAATTTCTGAATTTAAAACCTGAGCAAGACAAATCAACATTTTCAAGCTTGAAGCACTTAACAATTAAGAATTGAAGATCATTCATAAATGAACTGCATGCTAACAAGTATAAGTTCAGGTCAGCATAAAGAGAACCTTATCATTTTTATACAAAGTAGGATTTCATTCAGTGAAAAAAGTAGTGTATTATTCCAGTGAATTAATTAAAATAGTTGTAAATATACAAAATTTAAATACTAATAAGTTATTATCAATAAGTATTTTGTTTCTTAAACATTAATATAAATTATAATGTAAAATGTACCATATCTGACAAACCTTCCCAAAAGTTAGCGTTAGTAAATATGAATTTTTTTTTTTTTTTCATCAAATGCACAGTCTGGTTGAAGATCCCCGGTACACCTACTCATTACCTGTTGTTTCTTTTCTTACTAAACAAATTTGAATGGAAATGTACTGTTATGCATGCACATCAACATATGACTATAATGTCTACAGAGACAAACATAGCATAATGTTCCCATGTGCACATTATGAAGCATAACTGACTCTCTTCTCAGAAGGCATCATAAACAGCTGGTTTTAAATCCTAATCAGAAAGTACTAGTGCTGCCAAACGCTAAAGATGATAGTGCCCCAAAATCCAATTTCTGATGTGGTGGGTTTGTACTGCATGGAGACTAAGGCATGTTTTCTTGTTGAGTTCATCAGCTGTCTATCCATTGAAATAGTGATCTAGCTACTGAAATGGTAATGATTGGACAAGCTTACAGTTGAGTTAAAGGTTTTCCATCTTAAAACTTCACATTTGAAACATGTTTAATTTTATTTTTACTCTTTTTTTTGCCCTCCATTTCAACGAGTGACCTTTACTTGGTGGTGGCTTATCAAATCAAGACCTAAAATTCTGCATGACATAACTCGTAAATTTCTGGTTGATGGCTGCTCATGGAGCTCTATGTCAACCCAAGTCTTTCCTCCACCATAAAAACAGTTATATTTGCAATTCTGGATTAATGACTACCTACTAAAACTAAATCCTTGTTGCTGTATTATTGACCATGGCTTGTTATTTCCATTGGATTTTTCTGGTTTCCATGTAATATCAGTTGGCTCACTCTTTATACACAAATGTGGTCTGTAGAAAGAAAGAGAAAGAAAGAAAAGTGCACTGATTCTTTTTATCTTTACTGTACATGATATATATACATTTCTAATATAGTCTACCTCCTGGAGTTACACTTACCTTTTAAATTGGACTAAAATCACCAGAAGATCCACAGATAGAGGACATAAAACACTTTCTGTTTTTACAGGTATATTCCACATTAAAGCATGGTAAAGCAAAATTACAATACCACATAATTGAAAAACCCATTCAAATAGACTAAAATCACAATTGTCTTGTCACATACGGTAGCAGAGTTTATAAATGTGAGTTCACGTTGTGCAGCTTGAATTTTAATTTGTCACAGTTTTGGAGTGATTAATGAGTATGTGATTTTTTCTTTTAGGCTACAAGGGTTGGGGCTGCACAGATGGTAGTAAAGCCACACCAGAGAGCCTTCTACTTCTTACTACACTTCTACTCACACTAAGTAATGTGTTCTTCCTGCCAGCAGTGCTTCTTGCATTGCGAAGACATCTTCTTACTGAAGCTCTTGTCTATCTGGCAACAATGGTGTTCTCTACGTTTTATCATGCCTGTGACCAGGATTTCTATACCTATTGTGTAACAAAATATGAGGTAAGAACTGCATGCTATAAACAAAACTTCACTATCTTTGAGCAATTACCTTGATTATATTTCAGATACATATTATCTCCCTCTTCAATTTATTCCTACTGTTTTTCGTATGTAATTGGTGTGAGGTTTAAGGAACTAAGGAACATAAAACATACGGAAATATGAGGGATGCTCAAATGAAAAAGTATGAAAAAGCATAACAACCAAACCAGTATTTGAATAAGCTACTTTGCGACAACATAGTGAGACATCTAGTGTGGGTACCCACACATGATGCAGGAGGGAAACAGGCAGTTGTGTGTTCCGTGCAATAGACGTAATAGTACATGTGAAGACATGGTGTTCACATTGTAAAATTCAACGATTGAGAATCAGCAAGGTGGTGTCAGATTTCTGACTGTGGAAGGAGTTAAACTGGGTGATATTCATTGGCAGTTGGTGGCCATATGTGGGAAGAATGCATGTCCGACAGGTCAGTGAGAAAGTGGAATGCTGTGAGTGTTTGAGTGATGACCCAAGACCAAGCCAATCAAACACAATAATCATGGCCGAACTTATTAACAAAGTGAAAGACCTGGTGAAAAGTGGTTGTTGTCTTCCAACATAAATGTTGGCAGTGATGGGGAGCCAGCGTTGGAACAGTGTGGATGATGGTGCATGACAGGTTTTGTTACCGGAAGATGTACACACAGTGGGTACCGAAGAAATTCAGTGAACCTCAACAGGAACTATACATGGGTTCTCGTATCATGAAGACCGCCTCTCCTGGAGCAGATTGTCGCTGGTGATGAGAACTGGCATCATTACTTTGAGCCAGAGACAAAGCGGGAAAGCATGCAATGGAAGCATGCATTGTCACCTCCACCTAAAAAAAATTCAAAACTGTGCCCTCAGCAAGCAAGGTGATTCCCACTATTTTTTTCAACTTCCAAGGTCTGATACTAATCGAATGTCTCAGGCACAGAAAAACCATTAACAGTGATGTGTACTAAGAGACACTCTGTAGCCTACGGAAGACCATCAAGATCAAACAGTCTGGGCTGCTCACAGAGGGAGTGATTCTGCTCCACAATAATGCACGACCACATGTTTCCAGTGTCACACAAAGTGTACTGGCCAAGTTCAAGTGGAAGCAATCTAAGCATCTGCCCTACAGCATAGACATGTTGCCCTGCAGCTTCCATCTGTTTGGTGTGCTTTAAAAACATTTCAAAGACAAACATTTTAACTCTGATGATGAACTGAGGAAGGCAATGGAAGACTGTCTCTTGTCATGGCCTCAGGAATTTTAGGAACAGGGAATCCTTCGGCTTGTGAAACAGGGAGATAGCTGTGCTCAGGCGCTGTTGATTATTTTTTAATAAAGACTTCAATTATACTTACAATCCTGTTTCATTCCTTTTCATTTGAACACCCCATGTAAAAAAAACTCGGCCATTATGTATTACTGCTGGACAATCACAATATTCATAAAGAGACAAGAGTCAATAAATGCCGGTCCCCATGGCCGCGCTTGCCAGAGCGTCTCGCTTTGGTGTTTCGCAGCGCAGGGGATCGTGGGTTCAAGTCCCGCCTTGGGCATGGGTGTTATATGTTTGTGTATGTGTGGGTAAAAAGTAAAAACAGAAATTCAGTAATCAAAGTAAACAAATTAGGTAAAAAAAAAGGTAGGGTATACAGTACCGGAGTCCCAAGCAGACTCCGGAACTGTATTTTTCAAAAAAAATGAATAAATAAATATTGTAGGAGCCAGAAGAATTAACTGTATTGGGAAAACTCTTGATACAAAAGAACATGCATCACATGTTAAATCTTAGTATGAGAGCATCAAGATGTAATTTTCAAGGTTTTTAACACATATCTGTGTGCTGTTTCAAATGATATATATATATATATATATATATATATATATATATATATATATATATTTTGTCTTTTATTTCATTGATGATTTCTTGTTAATTACTTTTTCAAAGGGTATTAAAGTCAAACACTTTTAAATATCTTGTTTATTAATGAGATTTTTTTTTAAAATATGTTACATAACTGAAGTATATGAGAATAATTTTTGTGACCAGTTTATTATTTATACACTTTCAATTCAGTGAAGATATATTAATTTGTCATTATGCAAACTAGTTTAAGGGTTGTTACAATTAAAATTTAGTTGAGTCGATTTTGTAACACTACATCACTTACTTTTTTATTTCGGAAAACATGTTTCAGAAGCCATGTGCTTCCATTGTCAATTCCTTTGGTCGACTACCGGCATTGCTTGCTGTGGTGGTTGTCTCTGTCCCTGGTGGTGGTTTGATGAACTTCTGGATGAGTAGATCGCCTGCCGGGATTTCAAAATTGAAAACCTGGTTCTTGTTTTTCCAAATATATATGTTTTCCCAAACTTTTAATTCTGTCTTCCTTGTGATGTTTTTGAGGATTTTTGGGCTTCTATTTATAGTGTGTTTCTCTTTCCAAAAATGCCAAGCTACTGCAGATTTTTCTTCTTGTTTGAGTTTAATATTTCTGTGGTGTTCTTTTGCCCTGGTTTTTATATTTCTTTTTGTTTGGCCGATGTAGATTTTTTCACAGTCATTACAGCTGAACTGATATATTCCTGGTTTGTTTTCTTGTGGGATATCATCTTTTAATTTGGAATTTAAAATGTTTTTTATAGAGTAATTGTTTTTAGGGGCTAGAATGATGTTATGTCTTTTGAAGATCCTCTGGAATTTGTAGAAAGTTGTAGGGTGGTATGTGAACTTCTTGTAGATCTTGTTTTCTTTCTGGTTTTGAGTGAGTGTGCTGACTTCTTTAATTCTCTTTCTATTTTTGGCTTTATTAATAAAGAAGTTCACATACCATCCTACAACTTTCTACAAATTCCAGAGGATCTTCAAAAGACATAACATCATTCTAGCCCCTAAAAACAATTACTCTATAAAAAACATTTTAAATTCCAAATTAAAAGATGATATCCCACAAGAAAACAAACCAGGAATATATCAGTTCAGCTGTAATGACTGTGAAAAAATCTACATCGGCCAAACAAAAAGAAATATAAAAACCAGGGCAAAAGAACACCACAGAAATATTAAACTCAAACAAGAAGAAAAATCTGCAGTAGCTTGGCATTTTTGGAAAGAGAAACACACTATAAATAGAAGCCCAAAAATCCTCAAAAACATCACAAGGAAGACAGAATTAAAAGTTTGGGAAAACATATATATTTGGAAAAACAAGAACCAGGTTTTCAATTTTGAAATCCCGGCAGGCGATCTACTCATCCAGAAGTTCATCAAACCACCACCAGGGACAGAGACAACCACCACAGCAAGCAATGCCGGTAGTCGACCAAAGGAATTGACAATGGAAGCACATGGCTTCTGAAACATGTTTTCCGAAATAAAAAAGTAAGTGATGTAGTGTTACAAAATCGACTCAACTAAATTTTAATTGTTAAAACACATCACTGTCTCAAAGTCCAACATATATCAGGTTAAGGGTTGTTGTTTTCCATTTACTATGAGAAACAACATACAGTCAACTCCCAATAATTTGCAGTAATTGATGCACACACTTCTGCAAATTTTCTGCTTAACCTTCTCCTTACATTTATATTACGGTAAAGCATACTCTTTATAACAAATAAGTGTGGATAGAATGACATTTCTATTCAACAAACTAACAGGAAACGTTTTGTGCAAAATACATTCTATTAATATAAAACAAAAGTCTATCACTTTCGTTTGTTGGAGGATTGTTCATTTTTTCCTGTTTGTTATTGCAGTTTTTTTTTAAGAAAAGAATGTCTGAAAATGAAAGATTATCCTGATTTAATGTGTATGACAAAAGCATGTCTCAGTGATATTAGCCTGTCTATGTGTAATTTTTGGAATATCTATGCTTAACTTTTGAAATATCCCTGGCTTGCTCTTTATTCACTTCACTATCTGTGTTCATCCTGTTAGCCGTCAGCTATCAAATCTCAAATAATGTCATTCTCTCTTTCTTACCTTTAGACATAATCTTATCATTGACATTTAACCACTCAGTATTGTTACTTGTTCCACACCTTCATATCATCTTATTTTCTATAATAACTCCATGGCACGACAGCTCACGGGGAACCTTGGCCTACCACCCGGCCGCTGCGTCCCCCATCTCAGTCCACTACAGACGTCATGGATGGGGTGCAGTATTGGAGGGTGAGACGTGGTCAGCGCCTCGAGCCCCCCCCCCCCGGCCGGTTAATGCGGTCCTCATGACCTGGAGCCGCTACTTCTCCATCAAGTAGCTCCTCAATTGGCCCCCCAGGGACCTTACGAGGCTGAGTGCACCCCGGGATTTTCTATAATAAGGACATCATTATGGCAACTGAAGACTGAGAATCTTAAATTTCTTCTTCTTGGAATGCAACATTTTTCCTACACATTAGATAGAATCAGCCTCCATAAACTGTGTGAAAGTAACAGATGATAGAACAGTCCCATGGTTTCTCAATGTTATACAACGTATCTAGCAAATTGAATTCCTTCCAAAAGTTTTAGTTTCAGCATTCTCAATAAGTTTTTGGAAAAGCGTTGATCTGTACTTCTTTTCTAATGCAACTATCACATCAGCGAAGGACAGACACAATGTTTGGAGGAAGGAATTTAATGTAAATATTCCCACTTCTTAATATTGGGAATGTGCTTTGTCTAAAAGCTTTACAGCTTTGATTGGGAGAAACTGTTCAGCTAAATAAAATTATTGTGAAACACAAACCAGTATTTATCATTGATGGAGTGCATGTCAATGCTAAGCAAGTGATCGCCTCTTGTAAGTGATGTCACAGTGGTGTTGTGAGGCCTTACTTATCTAGAAGGTATTGGTGTAATGATAAGTTTTTCAGTTCCCTAACAGAGAGATCCACTTCAAATCACCTAGTCGGGCAGTGTGTAACTTCAGCAGGATTATCTGAAATTATTTTAACAAAACAGAAACATGCATTCAGAAATTAAGAAGGCTAGCATTTGAAATAATTGGCACAGTGGTAGTAAACATGGAAATTAGATTCAAGAACTTTCAAGAAATAGATTTTACTGAACTTGTAAATAAGAAAAAGTTTTCAGGTTATAGAAAGTAAAACAATTTTGCAACACATGATCTAATGTGCTTAAAAGGTATCCCTTCTTTGACAGTGAAAAACTAAAAGGATAGCTTACATTTATTTACCAGATAAACATCTACAATCTTGGGATCTATTTAAGTCCATTATAAACAAAGGATTAAAAATGTATTTTCCGAATGTGTAAAATTACTGTCATTGGTTCTTCCAATTCCAGCGACCACTGCTTCTTGCGATAGAAGCATGTGCATATTAACACATGTTAGAACCTACCTTCGCAACACAATGACAAGTGCCAAGCTGTCAAACTTGGCAATTTTGGCTATACAGAAGGGAACTGTGAAATCTTCAACCAAACAGCAGGAGTTCATATCTTGTTGTCGATGTCTATGCTCAAAAAAAGACCAGGAGAATAAAACTAATTTGCAAAAAGTTATAACAGTGTGTCACTATGCATTACACTTTTATTAACCTGTGGTTTTTTAATATTTTTGTGTATTTATAATTTCTGTAGTGCTTTCATAAACTTTTAGTAGCAACATGTAACCAGGTTAATTCTGTAATCTTTCTGTTTTACAAGTTTTCCTTTTAAGACTTTTTTTTATTTTTCTGAAATTCGTAATTATCAGCCTGCCTTATAAAAAATGTCACACTTTTCCCCAGCAGTTATCATCATTTTAAGTTATAATGCAAGATAAAGGAACTCATTGAGTTTTTAAACCTGATTTTAACAAAGTCCAATCTGATTTTGTATATCACACACATGTAAATTTATCTGCTGTGTGTAAGTAATTCATGAGCTGTCAATAAGTTTAGATAAAGATAATCCTAAGGTATGTCTGCTGCCTAGTATGTTCTATACATTCTGCATAACTACAAATGGCTAGCTCAGCATGCTTTAATACTAGGTATTAAGCAAAAATATTTATATTTTTATAAGTAGATTATTCTTAACAGGTGCTGCAGTTCTGTGATTTCTTCTGTTCAATCCTTGCCTTCTGGGTGACTTTAATTGCAATTGCTGGCATACCACCACAAGTAGCCTCAACACTGCACATGGTTGGAGTCCTCATTATTGCTGTCGGAGTTGAATATAATCGTACTGGATTGCTGGTGTTCATTATTCCTTTTGGATTAGGTGTTATCATTCCAGTAAGTATAAAATTGTCTGCAACTTTTGTCTTATACTGGGTGGAAGGGATATAGATGTTAACTTTTAAATCAGAGAGATTTGAAGGGATAGATTTAAAAAGTTTGAGAATTTTTCTTTTATATTTTATAGATATGTAACATGTGGTTAAGAGGTTGTTAAGGTACAGACTCTGATAGGGAGTTCCACAGTTCAAATATTGCCAGAACTGCTCTCCCTTATCAAGTTTTTTTCCACATTTTTCTCAATTCTCAAAACTGGCAAATGCGGAGGAGGTACACTGAACTTACTCTTGGAAAGTGTGATTTCCAAATTTCCTTTTTCAGCTATTGTTTCATAAATTTTAGTATGTGTTTGCTGTATAATAAGAATGGGTGGTACATACCATTTAAAAATAAATTGATTTTTAGAAATATTTTTACAATGAGGATATGGCAGCTGTGCAGAATTTCCCAACAGATGAATTAAAATTCACCTTGAGGGAAAAGATGATAACTGCTCTGTCGTAGAATGTGTGCTGAGTTTTGCAAAATGTTTGAGTTACATTATTGCACTTTGGGAATTATATTAATGTTTTTATTAATATTTAATTCCAAAAATGGTTCTTTTCTGTATTTACATCAAAATGTTGAATGAAAGTAAGAAAATAAATATTAACTTAAAAGCTACTGTATAAGTTATTAATGAAACACCAAATTGGTACAGCCCTTTCATTGCCTAGTTGTAACATTTTCACTGTATGGGAACTATTGTCTATGCTAAGCAATAATGCTAAATTATGATAAAATGATTATACTTTTAAGATAGAAAATAGATATCATAGCAGAGATATAAGATCAACAATTCTTTAGAAAAATATTCCCTCACTGTGAAGTATATAGGTGACTATGTTTCTGCTGCGTGTCACATTCAACAGCTAAAGTTTACGAGAGTGCAGGAAAACACAATTTTCATTATCCAAAAATTGTTGTTGGGGCTCTTCTTTCCAACTTGTGACATACGATTTTTCTAATGTGAGTGGAATATTTTTCAAAGTGTGGCTTAGACTTTTTTATCTAATATGCATTTAAAATCATGTTTTATTATGATTTCATCTCAGAGAATGTTTTCTTAACATCATTTAAGGTTTATAATTCTTTAATTTGGAGTTATACTGAGTCACAATTATTTACACTCACCTTCGCTTAATATCGTTGAAAAATATTCAAATGTTTTCAAGAACATTCATCCTCGCCTTCAGCAGTTTGGTGATTGACATTCCATTTTTGCTTCCTCCTCCTCCTATTATTTCCAATCCTGTTGCCACCTGGTGTAGGGGATGCAAAGTTTTAACACTTCATTCAGTGGTGGGATTTCAAAATTTATAATGTAATTGCCATTTTTTATTATGTGTATTTTTTCCCAGATGTCCAATTCTATTTGTGATGCTAGTGGTTTTAGCACTTTTATATGTTTTCCAATGTTGTGGTTTTCTGACCAAAAATGGTGTATCACAGTGGTTTTATTTATTTGCTCTGGGGTTCCCTTAATCTGATTTCCAAATTACTCTTCATTTTGCCTATGAAATATTTCTCACAATCTTCACAATTAATCTTGTAGATTCCGGATTTTAATGTGCTCTAAATTGCGTTTTTAAGAGGTTTATTTATTACGTTCTTCAGGCTGAATTTGTCTTATGGAGCCAGACTTATGTTGAATTTGTTGAAGTTTTGTTCAAATTTTGTAAAGGCCCAAGGGTGGTTGGTGAATTTTTTGTATTTCCAGTTTGTGTTTGATAGACTCTGTTTACAAAGAAAATTGAACATTTTGTGATTAAAACTGGAGAGGTGATGGTATCATTTGACATCCAATCCTTGTTCTCGAGCATCCCGGCATAAAAAATTGCAAAATTATTAAAATAATGGCTCAAGAAAGTTGACATGGCACCAGAACAAATTGAAGAATACATCACTTTGACAGATCTTTGCATAAAACAAAATAGCTTCTCATTTTCCAACAAGATTTTTCAACAAACTGCAGGCTTGGCCATGGGCAACCCTCTCTCGCCTATGTTAGCTAACATATATATGAGCAATTTAGAAATCAAAATCACTAAAGCCTTCCCACAGATCTTCAAATTCTGGCATACATATGTGTATGATGTGTTTGCCATCGTTCCTAAAAAAACTAATGGACGATGCAATAAAGTTATTGAATTTACAAGAAAAATCTATAGTGTTCACCATGGAAGAGGAATAAGACAGATTGTTGCGCTTCTTTGATTTGAAAATTATGAGAACTGAAACAATCTTAGAATTTGGCATATATAGAAAAGCAACATATGTTGACATTTACATAAAACAGAACCAGTTCACCCCAGTGCAACATCAACTTGCCATCTTTCATACTCTAGTTCATAGGCTTATCAAATGTCCCTTTGAATAAAACAGAATACCAAAAAGAATACACACACAGGATGCCAAACTGAACAACTACAATACTAACATCATAGACAGATTGATCTACAGACACAAAATAAATAAAAGACTACATGAAATCACCACTCTGGAAAAATTGGATAAACCATCAGTGAAATTTTACAAATTTACTTTTCACCCAAAAGTGTTCTGGAAATTCGAAAGGATTTTTAAAGACTTTAATATAAAACTAGCCCCTCAAAATAGATATAATATCTGGAACTTATTGAACCACCCTTTGAAAGATACCACACCAAACACTAAAAAATCAGGAACTTATAAAATGAGCTGCCAAGACTCCAATAAGATTTATATTGGAAAAACAAAACAAAATTTGGAAACTAGGATGAAAGAACACCTGAGAAGCATTAAGTACAAGCATGTAGACAAATCTGCAGTAGTACATCGTTTTTGGTCTGAAAATCATAACGTAAAGGAAGCAATAGAGTTAATTAAATGTGTAAAGAAACCTTTGGAACTACAAATTTGGGAAAATATCTTTATCACCAAAGAAGAAGACTCTCTCATGAATTTTGAGGTCCCCACCGTTGATGACATCATCCTGTTGACAAGAGTAGAGGGCAACACAACACCAGGCTGCACACATCCACCTGTTACATGTAGCGTCAGTCATCCCCAGAACTGAAGATAGGGTTAAAGTACCCTGAAACTGGTCTTCCCAAACGAAGGCAAAGTTGGAGCAAAAAGTGTTAAAAGGTGACTGATTACATTTAAATTTAATTATGGCACTCCACTGTCTAAAATACTTCTTTTTATTTAATGTATTTCCTTGAGTTTTTCTTTCTTTTTCAGTATTTTCTTAATGAGATCAGAGTACAATGCATTTTCCACTGGTATTTCTAATATATGTTGTCATTCTTTTAAAAATTCTTGGAGAAACATAAAACTAAAGTAAATAGGCAAATCCACTGTGTCACACCATTTTTGGACAGAAAACCACAATCTTGGGCAAAATATAAAATTGTTAAAACCACCAGACTCACCAATAGAATTGGACATCTGGAAAAGAATGCACATAACAAAAAACAGCAATTAGTAATCAATTTTGAAATCTCACCACTGAATGAAGAGTTAGAACTTTGCATCCCCAACACCAGATGACAATAGGATTGGAAGCAACAGGTGGTGGAGGAGGAAGAGTAAGAAGCAGAAAAGAAGCATCAGTCACCATACTGCTGAAGATGAGGACGAATGTTCTTGAAAACGTTTCAATGTTTTTCAACAGTATTAAGTAAAGGTGAGTGTAAATAAGTGTGACTTAGTATAACTTCAAATTAATGAGGAATACTACACTCATCTTTTAATATTTATAATTCTTTATTTATTTACTTTCCACACAAAGAGTCATACTGAAGAATGCAGTGCAGCCAAATTATCCATCTTGCATCACTTAATGCAGTGTTGCCAACAGTCTTCTATGTCAATAAATCACACTAACTTTATAACGATGTACACTATCTGTCCCTAAATTAGGATGATATAAACTCTCTCATTAACTAAGTCTAGCCTAAATCTAATCACCACATTATTAATATTATTATTATTATTATTATTATTATTGTTATTATTATTGTTAGTGGTGGTGGTGGTGGTGGTGGTGGTGGTGGTGGTGGTGGTGGTGGTGTTGCTATTATTATTGTTGTTGTTGTAGTAGTAGTTGTCGTCATCACCAACCACCACCACCACCACCTTCATCCCTATCATCATCGTTATTATGATTATCATCATCATTATCATTGTTATTATTATTATTATTATTATTATTATTATCATTATTACAATTATTATTATGATTACTATTATTATTATTACTATTATTATTATTACTAATGCATATCATCCTTAGCTCACCTGTTTGAATATCTATCATCCCAAGGATTCAGTTGCCCACTATGATGTGCTACCAATGGAATTTGTGTCATCCTATTTTACATTGGACAATTTAAATGACCACCAATTTTCCCTGTTGCAGTGTATTTGGTATTGTTGCAGACCATGCACACTTCATGACAGTAACTGAACAACCAGTCAAATACTATCTGGAGCACACACATTGTTCTCCACCAAACACTCCATTACTTCATATGACTTCTTGTAATCGAAGTACTGGATGAGGAAAAGAATTTGCCCAGCAGTGTCTTTGGCTGCTCGAAACTTTCCTCACAGACGGTGTGACTTTTTCATGTCCAGTCCTGAAAAAAAAAATAATTATTGTGATCATGCCTTGCTGGCCGTAATCACTGTACATGTGTGACAGGCTTGCCTCGGAAGTCATAGTTGCTTGTTGCTGTTAACCCATTGGCCTCCTTTCATTAGCTAATGCATTGCTATGCATATGCAAGTGAACACATGTGCAGCCAGTGAATATTTTACTTTGAAGTTCCAATTGTTGCTCCTGTGTTTAAGTTTGTGACACTTGCAGCAGTGTGCAGTTGCAACAATAAGTACTAATTCTGGAAGTTTCTTGCCAGCATTGTACTTGGGTAAGTGACTACTCAGCCGCTCACCGACCTACTGCAATACTTAGCCATTCCCCAAGTCTTTTCTTTTCTTTCTCTGCTAGATGGCATGTGTGCAAGTGGCTGGCCAAGTTAAGCAGCATTGGGTTTGGTCATTGCTTATGTGGGTGAACCTCCCAGGTAGCACTACTGACTCATACCAACATCTTTTCAGGAAACAAATTTCTGCTTATTAGCAGTAACACAAAACAATCATGCTTGTCCAATGACTTTAAGTCTATTATATTGCACAGGTAAATCCATAAGAAAAATGTATGTGTACTGTAGTAATTTACCCTCTACCCAAGTAAACCTTCTCGTTCCATACAGACAGTAAGTTTTTGATGGGAAGTTCAGAACATACTGTCATAGACACAGGTGGTGCCAGCATTGAAAGAAAACTGTACAGCAGAATTGTTGCAAAAGCATTGAATAAAGACATTTATTTTAAATAGATATTTTATTGTAATGAATCGGAAGAAATAAAGCACTATTTGAGTACTAAAGGGCAGTTATGTTGCAATATAGTTAATTACTAAAGAGTTAAGATGGAATCAACTGAACACTCAAAGTTACAATTGTGATGAGTGAAAACTTTGAGTGTTCAGTTGACTCTATCTCAACAAAATTTCAGCTTAAATTTGTTTTCAATGTGTTAAATTCCTTTTTAATGTAATACCAGATAGTTTTTTATACAAAAGGTCATAAGAGAGGGCTCTATTTTAGCATTCTCCTACCGGCAGCAAAACTCAGAATATGTGCAGTCTTGTCCCAATGGTGTGCAGGATGGTATTAAATTCAGATCATAACATTCTTGTTTTCCACAGACCCTTGTCAAATACTGACAGATCTGCCTTGTTAATCAGACAAGCTGTTTCTATACCTGTTATATGTAAGAATATCACCAAGAAAATACAACCTTTGCTACTTTCACCACAATAAATTAATTCTGTTTGATTGCATCTGCATGTTTGTAAAGCAATAAAACCTGAGAGAAACTTGTTCAGAACTTTTCAAAAAATGACCGACTGTTAATCGCTTCCATATTAATTATTGTTCAGATGTCTGGGGATTATTTGCAGAGGTTGGCTACGACCCTGACAAATGATGTGCATGTTGGCTGTTGTGTGCGAAGCAATAGAACTCATAGTCTTTGGTCGTTTCTATTTTCTTGTGCATGCACATTGGTGAACCTTTGGACTTGGAAAAATTGCTTGCCTCCTTAGGACACATGCTCAAAGTATCCCCATTGTTGGAATCAAACACAATGGAGCAATTCATAAAAGAAAGCACTTGAAAGAAATTGGAGTCAACTTGAACACTCTTGATAGTTCTTGATAGTAAGCAGAACACGTATTACAGGCTGTTCCAACTCTGCTTGTCTAAACTGGAGCACTTGTGCATACTCAACCACAAACCTCTGAGCCCAGCTAGAGAGGGAAATGATAACCCATATGTCACAGAGTGGTCATAGCACAATGCATGCTTACATTCCAACACTTGATTCAGCCATGACGATTGCATTGCATACTGTATGCATAACTCTGTGAGTGAGAAACTCAATGCTCTTTAGTGCACAGCCAAGCTGGAACAGTCTATGTATCATGAGCATGAGCTTACATTTTCAACTGCTTGTGGACTGCCATATCAATCTTGAGTAGTTTTGTTAATGGCTTGGGGTTTCCTCTGATGACCTGTTGATGAAACCTGAATAGGAGGTTGTCTGCTTCTGGTAAAGTTCATGGTGCAGTTTTCAAATTTCTTTATATAAACTTTCTCCCATACTTCAAATTCTTTGTGTTTCTGGGTTAATTTCATTAACCTGATATTGGTCCCTGTTTAATGGTTTATTGCCCACAAGTGTAAGGCAACTGCTGAGTTCTCAATCTGCTTAAATTTGATCCAACTTCAGTATTTCTTAAAGTGGATGTCTATGTTCCTTTTTGTTTTCTCTGTGTATACCTTCACATAATTTTTACATTAGACTTGGTAAATTCCTGAGCTTTCTTTTCATATATGGGATAAGATTTTCTTGTTTTAATGAGATTTTTAATGATGGGTTTTTTGAAAATATTCTGGAATTTGTGAAAGAGGCCCAAGTGTTAAGTAAATTTTCTGAAGTTAGTCTTTTCTGCAGTGTTAATAGTGTTGTGATCTATTTAATGCCATTTTCTCTTATAAATTTTAATATTTTCTTACCTACCAGTTTTTGGCTGAATCCATTCTACTCTGCAGATTTGATAATGTTTGTCTATCATTGTTGTATTCACTTTTGTTGAGGGGAATGTTAATTGGTCTATATGTCATATATTGAATGCTGCTTCTTTGTGAGCCTTGATGTTGTGTCTGTTTTTTGATGTAATTACCTGTGTGCATGGATTTCTGTCTATACCAAATTCTATCTGTTAGCAATCTTCCTTAATTTGAGATCTAGGAGAGCTATAGAGTGGTAGATTGCTGTTTCTCTAGTGAATTAAATAGTCGGATTCTGTAAGTTTAAGATTTGGGAGCATCTTCTATGTTTGTGTTTAACTATTGGGAATATGTCAACATATCTAGGCCATACTTGGTGATATTTGTTTCCAATTGACTCAGGAATAGATTCATCAAGAAGGGAGATAGGAGTGAGACTTTCCATAGCATACGGAACTGTTTCAGATCTTAAAATTGTTGGAATAACCAGCTAGCTAGTTAGGTGATTAGAGAGAGTGCTTAAGTAGCTGAGGACTGGTCTCGTGCTGTTTCCAGGCTTGAAGGTTTTAGGAGACCAAATATCCTGGCTAACCTGATGATGTCCATCTTGATTCTATGGCATCTGTCTTTTGGAATGATTCTGCTGTTCGACATGCACTTCCTTTTTAACAGCAAATCTAAAAATTAAAATGTGTTCCAAAAAATATAGAAAAACTATAAAAAGTAGCTTAAAAGAAAATCTTAAAAATTGAAAAAATCAAAACAGTGCATTAAACTTGTTGAATTGATCTGCAATTGTATAATCTATACATGAAATTATGGAAAGCATTAGTGCCACCATGTGGGAAAATTTGGAAAGAAATACTTTTGAATGAATCAGAGTAAGTTATAATTTTTCACAACACATCCTCAGTAAAGTGGGACTAAATTTTCTAAACAAATGTCTCAAAACTTGTCCACAGCTTTGAACAATTCAGATGACTACAAATCTGATGTTGAAATAGTTATAGTAGATTTGAGAAATCACAGGAACACAGTTTATACCAGCTAAAGTGAAATACAAAGTAAAATGCAATACCAAAGGTCCTGGGCACACACCTAAAAATATCAACATTTTGAACAGTAAGAATGTTTTATATTTGAAGGCCAATAAGATAAACAAATAATGATTCTGGATGAAATAGTTACTCCAAAAAGAATGCGGAAACTACTGAAGGGGAAAACATCGGATTTTGAACAGGCAGCCATTGAGGAAGCCATAAACAACAGCAGAATCATTCCAAAACAGATGCCATAAAATCAAGATGCACTACCACAACGTAGTCAGGATATGTGGCTGCCCTAAAATCCACAAGCTCAGAAACAACATGAGACCAGTCATTAACTACCTACACACTCCCTCTTATCACCTTGCTATTTGGTTACTCCAACAATTTCAGGAATTGACACAGTTTGAAAGCCACGTCATAAGAACTATATTGAGCTAGTGGGAATACTGCAACTAGTTGAATTAGGACTCAGAATGCACTCATTTCATTTGACATCAAGAATTTTCTCCCAAGCATTCCCAAAGAAAAGCTCCTCATATATCTGAGGCAATGGTTACAGTTCACCAATATCCCACTTCACCAAAATCTACCTGAACTGTACTTTTTTATCTTTGAAGGGAACTTGTACCATCAAGAAATGGGCCTAGCTATGGGAAACCCGTAACTGCTTTCTTGTGAATCTGTTCATGAGGCAAATGGAAACACACATCACCAAAGCCTTCCCATGTATTATGTTCAAAGTATGGTATAGGTACATTAACAGCATATTTGGAATAGTTAAACTTGTAGAAGATGCTCTCAAACTCAAGTTACAGGATCCATCTATTCAGTTCACTAAAAAAACAGCAACCACCAATTCCATAGCCTTCCAATTAATGAAGACTGCTGACAGGATAAACTTGGTATACACAGAAAGCCTGTGCATAAAGATAATTACTTTAAAGCATGCAGTTACAACATTAAGGCACATAAAGAAGCAGCATTCAACAGTAAGACATATTGACTAATCAACATTCCCCTCAACAAAATTTAATACAAACACATCATGAAATCTGCAGAATAGAATAGATTAAGCCAAGAAAAGGTAGATAAGAAAATTGAATTTCAAAAGACAAAAGTGCTTCAAACTGATCATAACACTATCAAACCCCGAAATAACTAACTACAACAGATTTATAAAAAACCACATCACCCTACAGTGCTTTACAATTACAACATTAAAAAAACATCTTTAATAAAGGAAATCTGCTCCTATACCTCAAGAGAAAATGTGAGATCCAATGTAAAAATTACGTAAGGGTACACATTGGGAAAACTAAAACAAAGATAAGCATCACTTCAAGGAACACTGGCATTGCATCAAATTCAACAGATTGAGAAATCAGTAGTTGCCTCATACTTCTGGACCCAAAACTACAAAAGAGGAACTAATATCAAGTTAATGAAACCAAACTAAAAACCCAGAGACCTTTAGATGTGGGAGAAGATTTAAATAAAATTTGAAAACTGCATCCTGAACTTCGATTTTCCAGAACTCCCTATTCAGGTTCATCAACTGGCCACCAGATGATATCCCAGGCCATCAAAAAAAACTACTGGAGAGTTAACTTGGCAGTCAACAGACAGCTGACAGTGTAAATAGGTGAGTGAAGCTATCAAGTGTGTTCAAGTTGACTCCAATTTCTATCAAGTGTTTTCTTTTTATAACCTACATTATTTTTCAAGATATTTATATGAAACAAAAACTAGGTTGCAGCTGAAAAACTACAGTAAGCAAGGAACTATTCTATCCATAATTTTGCATTGATTTTAATTTATTTGCTCATTGAATATTAGCATTTAACATTGTGTAAAACATGAATAAAGCTGGTTCACAATAACTGGAAATGGTAACCAGAATGATGACAAAGTTAAAGTACATGTATTATCAGTGGCAGTCTGTATTAAAGGGTGCAGGGGCACGTGTCCCTCCAAAAAATTGCTCAACCATTCAACACCAATAACTTTGCAACAAATTAATTTCATGAAGTGTATGTTATTTTAAAATTGGTTTATAAGTTCTTAACACATTTCAAAGTTACAACAAATGCTTATTTTATATTCATCCATTATACAACATTGTTTTGTGTTTTAATCAGGGTGCAGGACACTTAGCACCCATGCTGTGTGTTATTTCCTCTTAGTTAGGTGTACTGAAAAGTGGTGAAGTTTGCCAAAGAATACCTGGAATTGGGTGCACAGAGCTTGTGCCCATGATTCTGATAAGAAGTGCTAGCAGATAAAAACTAATCACTGCAATGGAAAACAGTCATTGTTCATTTAACTTAACTCCATGGCACGACAGCTCACGTGGAACCTTGGCCTACCGCCCGGCCGCTGCGTCCCCCATCTCGGTCTATTACAGACGTCATGGATGGGGTGCAGTATTGGAGGGTGAGACGTGGTCAGCGCCTCGAGCCCCTCCCGGCCGGTTAATGCGGTCCTCACGACCTGGAGCCGCTACTTCTCCATCAAGTAGCTCCTCAATTGGCCCCCCAGGGACCTCACGAGGCTGAGTGCACCCCGGTCCAGGTCTCCCAGCGGGGGAAAAATCCCCACGCCGGTACTGGGGATCGAACCCAGGTCTCCCGCTTGGTAGGCAGCTGCGCTACCACCGCGCTAAGGAGACGACCTCATTGTTCATTTGTACCGCTTTAATTGAAGTGATGCAGCTACAAATATCAGTTGATGTAATTTTAATTCCAGAGACTTAAATAAGTTAAATGATTTCCATTAGTTACATTGCAAGAATGTTTAACTATGTGTTAAGTGTGTAAATGGATTTTAATTTATGTTTAACTGAACTCTAAATAAACTGATACTCTTTTGCCAATCTTGCTATCAGATTAGCACTTCCACGTAACAATGAATATTTTTCTTTGTGATTATGGGTTTATTATTTTGCATGTAACTGATTACATTTGCTGCGAAGGCTAGAAGTAAACAAGTTAGGATCACAAGCCAGATCTCATTTGAAAGCATATATCACTCAAAATAGAGAAATTGTAATAGAAAAGTTGTTGTTCTATGTACAAATGCTTTGCAGGTGTAAGGAAAATAATGCATAAGTGCTACTGAAGTGTTGATATAATAAAGGTTGTAAGGACAAGGTTTGCCTTCACCAAACAGCTCCTGTCTACATTGCTCTGTATTCCTGAACATTTTGAGAAATGCAACAAACAATTTCTAGATTGGCTTGGAAGAAACAATCACAGGTTTTGGGAATTTGAAAAGCACTGACTTAAAACACAGTTATTCAAGGAATAATCTTTATAAAGGACCAGGTGTCCTTCCTGTTTTGCAGTTCCTTGCTGAATACAATCTTAGTCGTTTCCTGAAACAATAAAGCTTATAAAGACAAGTCCTATGATTACAGCTGAGATTAGAAGCAGATTCTCAACCCTTAAGAGAGTGAAAATATTTTTACACAACACCATGGGCCAGGAAAGACTCAATGCATTAGTAATATTGTAAATTTGTAAGCAGCTAATCTATGTGATTCCAGATATCACCAAGGACATTAACATGTTTTCAGGAATAAAAACCAGAAGAATTGAATTCACATATAACTAAAGTAGCAAAGCAAATATTTAAGTTGCAACAATTAATGGTATTCTGTGCCCCTCTTAAAATTGTTCACACCAGCTGCAACTGTGTATTATAATGTAAGTGTTCACAAAAAATGGGAAGCTTTCCGAAAGAAAGACTGATTAGTAAAGAAGACTCATTAAGTGTTAACTTTCTCATTCTCATTCCTGGGCATGTCATGTAAGATCCACATTGTGCATATTAAACTGTTCATTGTAGAAATTGTTCAAGGCAGCCATGACATGAAACAGCTGCAGGAGCTCTCTTTAGTTGCAAACTCAGAAAATAAAACTGGAAGAAATTCTGGAAAATGTGCATTCTGACCATAAGTCCTGACACACTCAGATCCATTGAGTGTTGGTTCTTCTAGCAAAACTGTCCTCTGTAATTGTTTATATGCAATTCAAAATGGCTATTGCCTATAAAAAATCACAAAGAACTGAAAAAACTGGTAGTAACTAATAAAGAGCAAAAAACAACTTTAATGTTTGTTATTAATATAGGAATGAAAGTGACTAGAATATGACTAGAGGAATTTCAAATAGTAACGAATGTATCAAAGTTTGACAACCTGCATAATTTTGGTTAAATTGGAAGCAGGTGAAAAAATATCATTAGTCAGTTACAAACAAATGGCATCTTAGTGCATGAAGTTGACTTTCCTTTCTACTATTGATCTGCCTTCCCATTTTAATTACTGAGTTATTGTTAACCAGAAGGATGTATGCTATTTGGGTTCTTGTTCTTTTTTCCATTTTGGTTTTCATTCTGTAGAATCTGGCATGAAAGCTTACTGTTATTGTCTTGTGTCTGTATGATATGACAATGAATAGTTTATCACCTTTTATTTATTTGTTTGTGAGATATGCTGATATAAATGCTTGAGTCATGTGAAAATGTTTTCTGATGTGAGTGCAAAAAGTTAATATGGGGTATTTCTACTATTTTATATTCCACAAATACAGTAGAACTTCTTTTTCATCCTGAGATCCAAAGAGGTTTTATACACAAGCCAAAGTTGGTGGCATGGTAGAAATCTTTCCATGGGCTCTAACATCCATATTTAGCCCAACATTGTTTGAGGTTGTTACCTAATGGCGATGGTCAACATGTGAGTGCAGGGCCATAAAGTGTTAACCAAGATTTTAGCACACTATTCAATGGTTATATTTAGTAAATATGATCATCCTTTTTTTTAAATTATATTTTTTAGGATTTCCTTTATTAAATAAATTGTATAATAGTACACAACTTAAGGCTAGAGTTAACTTTTCTTTTTAAATACATAACTTTAATATGGCATTCTATTTTATTATTTAACTCGCTTTCTTTACTAGCAGCACAATAATTGATGGCATACTATTATAAAGTTCTTATGGCTCACATTTTACACTCCTCCACAAAATTATCCTCTAGTAATGTACTTTACAATGAACATAATACACAAAACATATATGCAATGCATTGCTCTATTGACATTGCAACACACAATAACACTGATCTATAAAGTGCGTACACAACACAACAACATGTGAATTAGAAAGTTTATGACAAAATAGGTCCACTAAATGTCCTATTAGGATTGTTTATGCACTAAACCCTCCATAGTAATTATTTATTTTCTTTCTTTTTTCTTTTCTTTTTTTTTTTTTTTTTAACTGACACAGTGTATTTGTTTCTGAATAATTTCACTATTTCTCCTTTCAGAATTGTCTTCATTTCTATGACGTTTCCTACAATGCCAGATGGGCAGATGACATTCAGCCCATTTTACCATTGTGTTGTATTTTTTTTTTTTCTTTTAGGGCAGAAAGCGCACATCTCTCTTCCTGTACAAATATTGGGCGTATTAGGTGCCTCAGCTTTCTTGTGTGGAATTTCTGTTCTAATCTGACTCAAAGCTCCAATTGGAGACCATGGGTTGAAGCTCTGGAAATCATGTGTAGTTTTGTGAGAGCAAGAGCAAGGTTCTACAAGAATATTCTCCTGGGTATATCCACACCCATATTTGAGAGGTAAATAACCTGTCCATTTGTTCCAGCAATGTTCATAAGGGAAAAGAAAATCCATAGTGGCCAGCAAAAACAAACCCTTGCAACAGAATATTTTGAGTTTAGTTCATCCACCAAGTCTACATTTTGTCATTTTGTAGAACATGATCATCTCAGGCTTGCAAGCATCATCTGTAGAGCAAACAATATCATTCCTGAAGCGCATAGAGGAAATAGCCAGGACATTTTTGTACTTTTTTGGATTATAAGAAACCAGAGTTCCCTGTTCCCTGAAAGCAAGCAAACTACTGTTTACTAGTCAGTTTTGGGTGTTTACTATGACAGCAGGAATATCTTTTTGTTTTTTCTAATCGTCCCTACTGGAGTTACGTTTTTATGAATGAGTTCATTCATTAGGACCACAGAACTGAACCAGTTGTCCATAGTTACATTGCACCCAGTGCCTTCAATGGGTTGAACCAATTTTTTCACAACAGCACTTGGTCTCATGTCTGTTGCAAATGGGCATCCATCAGTTGGTTTTCCGGGATATATTTTAATGTTGCTGTATAGAACATAACGGAAATCAACCAAGGTAAATATTTTGATTCCATGCTTGCATGGTTTTTTTAGGAGTATACTGCCTAAACTTACACCTACCTAAGAAAGATTCCAGCATTTTATCAATTGTCAAATACTCTCTCCAACAAGTAGTGTTCCTGGAGCCTTGATACACATCCCTCAAACATCTCTCTTACTGGAGCAAGGTTGTCCACAATTTTTCGTGCAGGCCAATTTGTAACATCATCAAAGTGAAGTGCTCTAGGAATTAGCAGCAACCTGCTGCACTTCATGGTCAGACAAAAGTGTTCTGGAGATGTACTCTGTGACATTTTGTAATATTTTGATGAAACAATTTCAGCATGCCATTCCATATGGCCACCTATAAATGTGGTGAGGTACTTGCAGCAATTTCAGAATTTGATTCATCTGCAGATACTTCCAATGCTGTATCATAGGCAATATATACAGAATTTTTCTTGCAAAAAGATTCAGTGTGTTCCACCTGACCAGATGCGCTATCCTCATCAGAAAGAATTCAGATGATGAGAGAGATTAATTTTCAATCTCTCAAGCCATTTCAATATTTGCTGTTCTTGCCATTCCATCATTGCTAGCTTACTAATGCAGACTGGCACGGTACAATTTTAGCCGATAATGCAAAAAAAAGTAAAATATGATATATTAATAATATTAAAACTATAAATAAAAATAACTTATTATAAAATTCCAAAATTATACTTAACATTTTAATATACAAATTAAATGAACATTAAAAATTTAAAAAAAAAACAAGAATTAAATTTTAAACTCTGTCAATAATACCTAAGAATTCTTACCTCAGAAAGAATAACATGATAAGCCGACAACATTTGATCTGCAATTGTTGACATGTGACCGGTACACTCAGTGTGGTTCATGTGTTAATTCTCTTTTCATTTGTTGGGAATTCAAAGATTGAAATGCTCTGTAGCATTCACTTGTTCTATAACCATGCTTTGAAAGGTATACTTTGCATCAAACATTTTGATTTAAAAGGACACGGGATAGTGTAAATTTTTAATCAAAGTGAGCATTGCACTCACTCCTTGACCAACAATGGGTTAAGCCATTTGGATTCAAGGCAACAAACATGAGGAGTTTACCTTTGGAGTAAATTGGAAGTGCATGTAGAAATAATTTATAAATAAACTGCAAAATTACATAAGGCATTCAACCTGCAAAGGGCATATTAACAGTTTATATACTGCACCTCTTTCCCTAAATGTCAAATTAACTAGGTATAACTTAAGTATACTAAAATTAAAAAATGTTATCATAGCTTTCAACCTTTAGGGAGCTTGGTTAAACCAGTCTGTTAAATTAGGATACTATGAAGGGCATGCAAAATATTTTCTTATTTCCTGAAATGTAATGTACCAAAATAATGTAATTTTCACTCTCTCTACTTTTTATCTACAGTAGGAAAGTAAGTATTGTATATATTAGATATCAGAAATTCACTGGAAATGATTTCTTGAGATCTTCTGAACTCCAAAAAGAAAAGCATTTTAGAGGAAAAGATATCTGTGCATGCATGTAAGAGAGAGATCAGCAAAAGAAATAGCTAGAAGGCTTTTAAAAAATGCCCTCTATTTATCTGTTCTATACTATTTTCATCCATAACTGTACATCCTGTTAGATGTCATTCAACTTTGTAGCCAGAAATTAAGCTTTTGAAGGTATATATTAAATGAAAATGTTCACATTAACTGCTGTTTTATAGTTAAGGAATTAGAAATTAACTAGATATTAAGTTCTTTGAAGTTGTAAAAGAAACCCCAAGTTGGAGGAGAAATAAAAAATAAAAGGATTGCTAACCACCAGGCAATTTTGTGGCACTTACAGGTAGCTGCTTGGAGCATAAGGTGTTGTCGTCAGAGAGCATGCATTCATCTCCAGCGTTCATTGGTGCTGCTCCTGTTGCCAGGCATTTTACTAGCAGCAGTGGGTCTAATTTTATTTGCATTTATTGAAACTGAGGCCAATTATCAGGTATGCACAACTGCAAATCACCAATATATGTTCTCTAAAATTAAGACTAGTGTAAACTGAGGTGACTTTAAGATATTTTAAAATAATAATTGGTGCTTAAAATTCAGTACTGCAAGTGTGATGAAGTGTTTGAGCTAGACATGCACTGGATGCCTAATGTCAGTCAAGAGGTGTAAGTTCCACATACAAAGCTCTTGCTTACATTCAAAATTTCTGTCATAAATAACTGTTGAATACAAATTCTGTACTGCTAGCTCATTTAGCTACTCATTTTTAACATAAAACACAAATAAGCTCGCATTGGCACATGTGCTGAAAATTTGCTTGCATCGCAGTTAGCTTCCATTTCTGTGTGCATGTTGCAGAATTCCAAAATTAAATCTCTGAAAGTTTTAATGGCAGGAAAACAGATTCTTTTGTATTTAAAACTTTTATTTTTAATAATTGTAATTTTAGGAACAAGGTTTGTGTATACAAAGTGTGGAAAAGTAATATGCATAAAATTGTAGAATAGAAAGGCAGCATACCAAGCTAAACATTTTGAGGTTAGGAACATGGGGTCACATATGCAGTATAACAACAGATTGTTGCATAAGCATAATTGAAATTTGCTTTTAAGAAACATCTTCATTTCACAGTCAAAATTGCATTTTAATGAGCAATTACAGAGAAATCTCAAATTTGTAAGCAAGTAGCCACATTTCTTACTGCTTGCTTAATGTTTGAATGCCAGTATATATGTTGATCACAATTGATCACCATTTTCATGCTGGCAAACAACAAAGCAGTGTAACAAAGATCAGTATGTTCTTTGAAATATTAGGAACACCTAGGAACAGTGACTATTACCAGAGTGGGTTTTGTTTACTTCTGATATACCTTAAACAGGTTTTACAATTTGAGACTCTTGTCATCATAGATTTGATGTTGACATATGTAGCACAGTAAAAAGCCTATGCTGTTATCCTCAAAATACTTATTTTAGATCTGCCTTTCTACACTACAATTTTCTGCACATTGTGTTTCTATACCCAGTATAAACATGTAGCTAAAAGAAATTTGGATTATTTCATGTACCAGAATATGTTGTAGCACATTAAATCACAGGACTAAATTCCTTAATGAACCAAAATTGTTCTCTTTTGGACAATGACATTTTAGTTAGGGAGTTAGAGTGATATATAAATATATACAGAAAACTGATCCATGGATTTAAATACAGTGACAAATAGATTACATTTTTTTATGCAAAACTCAATTTTTTACTAGAGTGTTATAAAGTTTAATAATATTTAAAGAAGTCTAAGTTCATAATTGAGGAAAAACTTGAACATTTTTTAATTGAAAAATTGACAATGGAAGCAACAGGGCTTCCGAAACATGACCTTAATAATAAAAACAATGTAAGTGATGGAAAGTGTCACAGTCAATTCAGATCATTCCTTAAAAAAATAACATTGTCAAACCATATTCCTTAAAACAAAAAGAAAACTACTAAAACAAAAAACAAAAAAAAATAGTCAGAGAGATCCTGAAGAGGAACAAGACAACAAGCTGGGAGACAAAATTGTGATTTAGTTCAGTTTTTATTGTAACTAAAGTCTTTGCATCAAAATTAGTTCAAAATAATTGTTTTTATTTCACTACTCTACAACAATTCACTCGACACTTCGATGCATAGACAGTTTACATCTTTCTCACGACACTGCTCACTCATGCCACTGCACACTAGCAGTCGAAAACTGACTCAAGACTGACTAACTTGGCTTGCAACTTTTCCTCATATAGCTCTGAATGGCGTGAACAGAAGTTACTAGAAGCCAAAGCTACTGGCATGTGCCAGTTGTGCCAATGTGTCACATTCCAAGGCTTCCAGTTACTGGCATCACTCTTTATGTGTTTATTGCATTCCAAGGCCTCTAGTTACTGCTGCTGCAAATACCAAGACTTCTAGGAACATGATAACAGCCACAAATTTGTGCAGCATTTATAGGGTGGCAAGGCAGTCATACTGCCTCCTCCTTTGGGCTGGTCATCCCAGCCAGGACCATCATAGTGGGTCAGATGATTCAAGTGAACTACCAGACTCTTCCCTCAGGCAGCCTCTGAATGCAGTAAACAACATCATTTATCCTCTTCACCACAAGGTACAGCCTTGGGGAAGTGTCCCTTGGTCCAGATAGGGCAATACAGCCACACCAAATCACCCTGCTGTAAACCTCAGCTGTTGGCCTGCTGGTCATAATGGTGTTCCTCTGGTCACCCGTTACCTGGTTGTTTTGATGGGCTGGCTCATGTATGTCATAAAGTTGGTCTACAAAATGCTCCATGAAGTTGATTCCTGGTTGTTTTGCCCCAGGAGCACTCCCAAACATCAATTTGCATTGTAGATGCAGCTCTTTGCCAAGAAAATACAGGCACACAGTGGTGTCATTAGTTAAAGAGCTGTATGCCAGCAAGAAAACTAACACCCTGATATCCATCTCTCTGGCGATTGGTCACAGCCTTCCTCAAATTCTTCTAGAGTCTTGATGTACCACTCAGTCATGCCATCTGATTGTGGGTGTGTGTATCTTGTGCACTTCAGTTTTTCTCTCATGAGGTTGGACTCAAAGTTGATGCCCTGATCTCTGTGTAGCTCCATTGGTACCCCTTAGCAACAAAACAGTTCTTCTACGAGTCAGTTCGTGATGGTCTTGCCCTTCTGGTTATGGATGGCATACACCTCCAGCCACTTGGTGAAATAATCTATGGCAACTAACAGATACCTGCTGCCCGTGTCTGACAGAGGGAATGACCCAGCCACATCAATGGCTATGCATCCGAAGGGTACCGCTATATTATACTGTTGCATGTGACCCTGACTCCTGGTGTGTGGGCCACAAATTGCCACACATACATGACATTGGTGGCACCATCCCTCAGCATGTGCCAATAGTCTCCGCCAGGAGCACCATTATTGGAACTTGTCGATGGTTTGGTTGGGTTCCAGAGGTCCTTCTTAAGTTTCATCATGTACCTCTTCCAGGACTTCCATGACCTTATTCCAAGGGAGGATCAGCTGCTCGCTTTGGGTCTTCCTATCAGGTGACTCCCACGCTCTAAAAAGTATTCCTTCCTTGATCTTCAATGGGTCTCAGTGGGCCTGTAGGACTTATACACACTATTCCTGGGTGCAATGTCCTCCAGCTCTGTCCAGTTCCTGTCTCCACTTCTCCCAGGAGTGGCCCCAATTCAGCATTCACCAGCTGCTTCTTCCTCAGCCCTGTGCTATCCCATCCAGATGCAGGCACAGCTGAAATTTCACAGACAGCTGCGGCACACTGATTCTCAACCTTAGTGCAGTGACTGTACTACTCCAGACAGGGTCATTTAGACATGGCTTCCACATTGGAATGGCTCTTTCCTTTCTGATATTCTGATAAAGTTGTCTAGACCTAACAGGCTGTCTGGCCCTCCAGATTCTTGAAACATAACAGCTAGGTGAAGGCGAAGTGGTAGTCCTCAGGTGGAATGGCTGGCCATACAGGTACTTGTGAAAGTGCTCCAGTGCCTTTACTACTGTCAGGAGCTCTCACAGTAATGCTGTAATTCTTTTCTGTTTTAGAGAGCATCTTGCTGCAGTAGGCAATTCCCCATCCTGGCCCTGGGATAGAATGCTCCAATGCCAGTGTTACTGGCATCAGTGACTACAATAAAGTTGCACAACCTGGAAATTCTAGAATAGGAGCACTGTAGAGTGATGACTCTAGTGCCTGGAATGTGCTCTCTGCCTCTTCTGACAATGTGTAAGGCTGGTCCTCTTCCATCACACAAGTGAGGGGTTTTGCAGTGTTGCAGAAACCTCTGGTAAACTGGCAGTAGTAGTTGCCTGGGCCCAGGAAACTTCATAGCTCTCATTTTTCTTTTAAGCGAGGCCAATCTCTCACTACCTCAGCCTTCTCTGGATCTGTAGTCACCCCAAATGGTGAGAATATGTAACTTAGTAGTTCACCTCTTTGCACAAGAGTTAGTACTTTCTAATGCTCAGCTTCAAGTTAGTTCCCTGCAACTTTTGCAGTATCTTGGTAAGGTTCTCGAGATGGTCTTCAAAACTGTTTCTTATGATGATGCCGCCATCCAGTTATATCAGGCAGGCATTGTAAGTCTTCATAAGGCAGCCTTGTGCAGAAGGTGTCATGATGCTGATGAAACTGCTGCTCAACCTGTGTGACTGTCCTAGTCTGGTAGAACTAAGGACTATAATAATGTGCTCTTTAAACATTTATCGCCCTCCGTGGCGGTTACAGGTTCAAACCAGGCAAAGGGTGATGGATTTTTTTTTATGCAAAAATCCTTAAAATAGCTTCCTTCAGAAGGAAAGTAAAGCCATTGGTCCCATGTAATGTTTATTTGCATGTAAAAGAATCCCATACTTTGAAAGATTTCTGGACAAAATTCCACTATTTTGCTTCTGCAAGTCGTGATTTTGTCCACCACTGCCATCTGAGGGCAACAAGCTGATCCTTCATAAATTTGGGGTGTACAAAGGAACCGGATAGGTCGAAGTGCATGGGCTATTTTAGCCCTCCTTACCATTAACAAGCAGCACTGAAATAAATAATAATAAAGAATAATCAAGATGAAATACTAACCTTCACATCTTAAAATAGTCCAGCAGTGTAATGGTGACTTCATGGGAAAACAATTGAGTTAAATTGGAATCATAAGAATCCAAGCTTTCAACCATCTTAACCCTGTAAACTTCCCTGATGAAGACCACAGATGTTAAGATGGACAAAAGCTTGGATTTTTACGACTCCAATTTAACTCAGATGTTATACCATGAAATCATCATTAATAACCAACACTGAGAAAGTTTCAAATCTTTAATCTAGCATTGTAATTTGCTTCCTCTTTCCCAGATGTCGCACACCCATGAAACATCTCATTGTAGAGGTCGATTTTGATTGGTGCATCAACTGAAGATGCAGAAGTAATGTCTGGCAGCATCTAGCCCCCTCCACTGCTGTTGCAGCTGTTAACAGCACTAATTCCATTCTCTTCTTCTTCCTTATTCAAATTTTTGTTGCAAGTATCTTGACAGAGTGAGAATTTCTTCTTCATCAGAGTTCACAAATTCTTCAGATGTTATATTCCTATCCTTCTGGAGCATCCTCTTACATGATTTTTTTTCCCTCTGTTCCTCCTCCTTTTCTTCCAGAGAGGCACCAAAAGCAGCCTTTTTGAAGGATCAGATTATGGTTGGTGTTCCTTTTTGCCATGCTGTTACAAACATTGCATTCATTACCTGTAGTGTATTCGACTTAGCTCCATTTTTCTTTTCATAAAGATGCTTATCTGTACCAGGGATTTTCTATATTTGTCCTTTAAGGAAGAAATTATTCTCAAGCCAGAGGCCACAGATGGAAGAAGGATAACTTTAATGTTTCTGAAAAATGGCATGTCTGTGTGATGTACCAAGCATCTGTCTAAAACCAAGATGATCTTCATTTGGAACCAAGCTTAGTGTACTTCATTGTGTATAAATTTTACAAATGTTTTGAAAGCCATTCAGGAATTTTTCTGAAAGTCATAACTACAGGGAGGTATGCAAATGTTTTTAAAACACAGTGGTGCTACATACAGGGTGATTTTAAATTATTCATCCATTTTCAAGTTAACATTGGAATTCAATTTTTGTTTCAGGTTAATATACTAGTATGTTGACTGTTGAAGAAAGAGTGGGGTTGTTGGTGGTCAATTGTGCTGTTTAATTCATACACAGGTCCAAGAGAAGTTTAACCATAAATTCCACATACTGGCACATATCCAAGTAAATATCCAACTCTTCATCAATAAATTTCAGGGGACAGTTTACATTACCTGTGAGACTGTACTTCAATCAGCACTTTCCTAAGAGATGGATGGCAGAAGTTCACCACAAATAAGGCCTGACCTGTCACTGTTAGGCTTTCTTCCCTGGGGGTTTATCAAGACACAAATATACAAAAAGACAGTACAAGATCTGCCAGACTTGAGAAATCATATTTGAGCTGCATGAGCAACAATTACAGGTAAAATGCTGATGTATGTCTATAGGACTACAGTTTTCCTCATGGTGTAGGAGTGACAGGCTAGCCTCTGGTTCCCAAGGTTATCTGTTCAAACCTGGTGGAGGGCGATGGATTTTTTTTTTTTCTGGGGGGTGGGGAGGAGAAGTGAAGTAAAGCTGGTGGTCCTGTGTCATAGAATAATTACACATAAGGGACCTTAAGCCTGATAAAGAAGGTTCTGAGCAAAATTAAGCAGTCTTTCATACCCAATATAGAATGGTATTCAGAGAATCACAGCTATTAAAGAGCATCCAACGATAAGATTAAATTTCATTTAGGGCTACAGATGAACAATGAAGGCAATGCTATAAAATGGATGGCAGAATGTTGAATTATGATGAATTTCATAAGAGGCTACCATCATGATAACCCCATATAAATTTCATCTCCTCCAGTACCTTTTTTGTACAAAATAGATTGAGACTTTATAATCACTCTGTATATCCCAATAATTAACAGAGGAAGTTTCTGTCTGATGTCGCATTAGTGTACATTCTTGTTCCCAGCATAACATTTTTCCCCACATATTGCATATGTTTTCTCTTTTGGAAAATGCTAAAGAACACCCTCATTTTGTTAGTATTGAAGATGTCCTTTGGATGGCACTCGAGAACATTGAGTAGAATTTCCTTTTTCCAAATATCTTTGGTTCCATCATTCTTTTTCACACTCTTGTTGCATACAATGTTAAACATAAGGAAAATAGGAATCTAAATAAAATTTGAGCATTCTACACCACTGTACACTTTTGCTGTTGAAATTCCTCACAGTAAAATGACACAAATCTATAGCATTGAACAGAAGCTGAAGAAAGTGAAAGTATTGCATGTACCTGATACCACTAGATGCAAGCTGCAATACCAAAACTAATGATTTTCATTATTTGGAATATGCGTTTCAATTTGTACAATTTTTCATAAACCAGATTTCATAAAATGGAGGTTTAAATTACATTTTTCTTATGGCCTTATTCCTAGGACTTCTTAGAGCTTTTGTTAAAAGTAGGATTTTGTTAAATATGACCATGTTAAAACAGGGTACTATTTTTGGCTCCCAACACTCCTCCCTATTACTGTATACATCTATAAGCCTAGAAGCAGATTCATTAGCACAACAATTTTGCTTCTTTTTTTTTTTTTTTTTTTTTTTTTTTTTTCTTTTATTGAAGCTTTGTTTTTGGCACTATAATGCTGCTTTTAGCGGAATGTTTTTAGCAATGTAACATGCCTTTATATACAATGTAAAGATATTCAATATATCAATGATTTAATCTGCTTGAAGGTTTAGGTTTATATTATTTCACAGAACAGGAAATTAAATTTATATACAGACTAATAATATTGCTATCAGGCATTTCAAATGATGGCTCTAGTTCATTAACATCAGAACCATGCACATGAAAAGAAAAGGGTAGAATGATGAGTATGGTGATTAAGGAGGTACACTGTAATCACTCAAGGAACTGAGAGGAGAAAGGACAAAGGAGAAAGGTTTTAAGAAATCATATTGGATATTAGAAATAAAAGAGAATGCTAGGAACAAATGTACAATGAAATATCATAATATAGTAGAATGGAAATAGCTTAACACAGCAATATATTTGCCCTTACTCTTTCAAATAACTCAGTGCTTAGAACATTGTTAAACTCAAGGTATTTTATAAATGCGCATCAGAGGATACTTAGCAAATATCTAAACATCACTATTAAATGAATGATTGCAGATAAACAACAGTAACCCATAAAAGAATTTCAAATTTACACATTTACTCTTCCTCCTCTGAGCTTGTGATCCATCTCTATTGTCATCACTAGGAATTGGGCAAAGGTCTCCGAAATGATCATGTGTTTTTCTCCTTAAGCTATAGAGAACATAGCAGTTATGTTTTATGAATGATTGTGTTTAATTAGCATGTTCCTATATGAGAATTTCCATTATGATGTAGGTGATGCAAGTGCAAATTCACCCTTAATCACCATGCTCTTTAATTTAGATTAATGCTACCAGTTTCAGGTTGCACATATTTTAGGGTAAATATTTTTACTCGTGCTTTTGAATTACCTATAACTCAAATTCAACCAATATTTATGCTGTCAAACTTCAAATATAATATTGTTTTTCTTTCTTGTATTCCAATATTTGCTGTAAAATTGTTTAAAAGATCATATTTTGTATGAAAACCCACTCTCCATACTGTAATTGGAGATTATTTCAATTTTTAAGTCATAAAACATACTCCTACAAGGTTTCATTATTTTAATGTATTTATGTTTTGTCCTTTAGCTAAATGAACTTCTCCTATTCCCAAAAAATAAGCCAGTGAACATTTCTGTGAATAGTTTCTGTATCATCAACTACTGTGTTATAAAATATAAAATTATTATTGTTTGTGTTACAGTACGTTCACAGTGCGTGGCACATTGTCATTGCTCTATCCCTCGTATTTCTGTTACCAAAAAAGTGCAGTAGGAAGCAGAATGGCACTTGTCAGAGCTCAAATGAAGCAGAATTGTTTGATGTCAACGATTACTACTCGGCCAGTCCTGTGTTTATTGTAACTTCAGATCTCGATAATTTATTGACGACTCAGTCATGAGGTTGGTATACCAGTAACATTTTTTGTTTTTGTTATGATTAGTTTATTACCTCATTGTTAATGACATGTTGAATGTTGTGTAGTCTGAACTGCCCAGTAAGTTGAGGTATGTTCATGCACCAAGCTCTCTGGGTCTTAACATTGTCATAAATGTGCCATTTGTAAGACTAACACAATACCTATATTTTAATATCTATGACATAAGTATTCTATGTATACTGTGCTGCTATGTGCAACAGTGTATATGTGTGGTTCCAGTAAAAATTATGGACAAAAATAAGCATTTAAAGTATGTAGTGGAATTATTAATTTGATGTATAGGCTTATGGGCAGCGATGTTCTACTGTATTGTTTTAAATCATTTTAAAAGTGTGCCATGCAGTAAAAGTACCATTACATATCAAGGTGACAAGTATATGCTGTTTTTGGGTAATTTGTTTTCTAATGTGCCCATTTCATTCAAAGAAGAGCACAAACAGATGTTATAGGACTGTCAGATGTCTATTGTGGAGAAATACAAAATTTTGCAATACAAAATTATTAACTGTAATTTAAAAATAAATGGATGCTTGGAGTGCATTTTTAGGAATAGGAGATAAAATGCTGAAAAGAGTTCCTTTAGTATACATAATATACTCCCGTTAAAAACACTGGGTAGTTGTAAGTAAAGCTTTTGACTGCTGTTTTGAGTGCCAAGTTTGATTTTAAGTTTCTCATAAACTGTTTAACATACTGAAATTAAACTTTGATGCAGAATACATCAATTTTTTCCTAATATAATCCATGTAAAATTACAGATATATGTTAAAACTTAATGTTACAGACACATCATAAATAATATAATTTATTTAAATTACCACTAGGTGGAGTATCTTCACGTGCACTTTTCTCTAAAACTTTGCATCATTTTCAGTGAATTTTTTTCTGTTTTAATACAAGCCCTATTTGAAAATTTCCACCTAAATTTGTTTCTTATATCTGAAGACAAATCTTTTTTTTAAAATTATAAATACATATTTCTTACTATTATATATATGTTTGTATGGAATAAATTAGTTTAGTGATGGATTGTTTTAGCTTTGATACCCAGCCAGATCTTAAATTGAAAAATATCCAGTAAAAGTTTCATTGCTGTAGCTTATTGGGTTACACAGAAAAGTGCACTTAACTAAGTGATAGTTTAAAAAATGTATTGCAGTCATAAACCTGTCATACGGCTACCCAGTGTCCTTAATATAAATATTTAATATAAATGTCCTCTGCATTCAGTGCAGAGGTAGAATTGATGGTGAAGGTGGACCTGTCATACAGATTCAGCAATATCCAAATTAAATTATCAAATAATGGTAATACTGTTGAACCCATCTGTTACTTTTTTGGATGAAAGCAAACAATTTTGTAAATGAAGGGAAATGTAAATTGAAAGAAATGGTTATTTTTACCCATGTGTAATGTTCTGAAATGCACATAATGGGCAAAGCTCCCTATGTGGCTAATCTATAATATAAATACCTATTGTGCTTTACATGAGTTATTGAAAAAAGCTAACATAGTTAAATTAACAGCAAAAACTATTACAAATACAGAAGAGTCTTGATCTATCTATATTTGCCAAAACAGTTGTTTTCTTGTACTAATAATTATTGTTTGGATTATATGATAATGAAACATCTTCCAACAGTTAATAATACCTACATTAATAAACCTTGAATTTGAAAAATTTCAGTCCCAGCTAAACTTTATTCTCTATTGATGATTTTGAAACTCAAATAATGGAAATGGTGATGAAAGTTTCACATATAATTGCTGATAAATTTATGCAGCCTATACTAGCCAGTAACACTACTTTATTGATTTAATCACAGCAAAGTTCATGCCTATCTGGTTTAGTTGGGGTTGAGACCTATTACACTACTGTAAGATGACATAATGTCATTTTACTAAAGCATCAGTGGTTTTAATTAGTGAGTCAATTTTGTAGCACTACATCAGATTAGAACACATCACTGTCACAAAATCCAACATATATTAGTAATAAATCAATGCTTTCACTCTCATTGTTTGATTGAGTTAGTGGTGCAGTCCATTTTGGAAGCTACAGACTGAAACCAACTACCCTTTTTGATGTTTGTCATGTCAAAGATGAGGATGGTAGTTTCATTTTGACATATAAAAATTGAGAAGTATACAGGCAAAGCATAAACAAATATTTAGAGGGGGAAAACAATATAACTTCCAAATGGTTGCCAATGTTTGCTGATATTTACTGAAGTATTGAGCTTACAAAGCTGAACAAGCATTTGTCAGCACACATGACTTCCTCTCACATTATTGTGATGCAGAGAGCAACAGAATGTTTGAAAAGTAGAAAATTTGTTGTTTTTAGAGAAAAACTTAAAATGCCAATTATAAATGTTTTCACAGGATTTGGGGAAGGAATCCATTAAAATTTTATTATGGTATTGTATTATTTTTCACCACAGAATTTGAGTACAGAAATCATAATAAAATCAAAATAAATATTCACAGTATTTTCAAATATGTCACAGTTGTGATGATAATGAAACATGTATCAAACCATTAACGGCCAAATTATTTTTTTTATGAAAAAAATTGAAATTTGAATATTATGCCCTATATGTGTTCAGAAAATTAGCATGAATTTCATTTACTTTCATACCTTTTTTAACCAAGTACTTTATCACTGCTCAAATCTCTGTTTTTCCATCTTCAAAATTTCTTACACTGAAACAACAATAATAAGTCATCTGCACCACAGCTGTCCAACCAGAGCACTGAAATGTCACTTTTGCACTCATAAAGGATGTCTAATTATTGCATCAGAATCACATCACGCTAGCGATGACAATTGTTGGCAATTCCGAGAACTTATCAAATGATCCTCGTATGTAATATCATACAGAGTTTTGAAATAATTAATAATTTTCTGAACACCATTTTGCAGACATAATGGGGTTGGAAACATTAACAACATTGCTAGGTCAAGGTAATTCATTTTGAGGGCCGGCTCCCAGATCATGTGGGTGGAACACATCAGACTTTTCCATAACAGAACCAGGAAAATTTTCTCTTTGGTTTGGATGCTATTTGGTCTCTTAGTTCTAAAGCACAATTATTTTGCTGTCACAGTTTGCAGTTAAATCTTCCAAGCTGCCACAGGAAGGGAAGGAACCAGCTATAAAGCTGGACACTTCTAAAGAAGCCTGCAAGTCAAGTTTCTTGTACAAATTGCATGCAAACTTTAAAAGTCATTTTTACATCATTTCTGTGTGTTCAAAACTTAATGCAAACCACAAAATACATGTTAGTAAGCTGAATATTTTACTGAATCTTCCTAAAACTACTGTTAACAAAACTAAATTTAGGATTTTTTTTTTATTGTAGCATTACTTTTTGAAATAAAAAATAAAATATGCACAGAAACATTAAAAATTTTAGAAATCTTGCTTTTACAATGGATATAAATTTAATTTAAAATCTTCTTGGGCTTCTAACCAGGTAAAAACTTGGCTTGATACCAATGTTTTGAAGAAGTGCATCTTCCTCGTCTTCAGGGTGAACTGATGGATTGAGCTTGCAGAGACTGGTATTTATAAGAGCTGGAATGAAGCTAACATCTGATTGGTTCATGTGACATTATGGCCATGTTGTAACTGGTATTTAAGATGACTGAGACATGGGCACGGACTTCGTAGAAAACTATTTATAGCAGTTATATGGCTAATGTTTTGTTTTTGAGCACAGACTTTCTAGAAAACAAGCCTTGGAAGACTGCAGGTAGACGATTAGGTGTTAAGGCTCTTTAACATCGGTGTTCATGCTGAACTTGGTTGTAGGCCAGAATCGCGATTTAGATTATTTGTTTCAGATGAGATGACTAAAGCTTCTTTTACTCTCCTTTCCCAGTAGTTTGAACACTTAGCCACTATCTTGGTGTTGGTAAAGTTAGCTCTGTGGCTTTGTTCTATACAGTGTTCAGCCAGTCCAGATTTTTTGGGTTGCATAAGCCTTATTGATCTTTGGTGTTCAGAAACGTGTGTAGCAATAGTGCATCCTGTTTGGCCAATGTACACTGCGCTGCATTTGCAAGGAATGTGGTAAACACCAGGTACTCTTAAAGCTAAATTATCTTTAACTGGCCTGTACAAATTTTTGATTTTAGGTGGTGGCTTATGAATGGTTTTGACATTATATTTGTAGAGTAGTCTACTAATCTTTCCCGAAAAATTGCCAATAAACGGTATATAGGCTATGGCGACTGGCTTGTCTTTTTGTTGAGTGTTCTTGCTGGGGTTTCTTTTTCGTCCAGCTCTTTTCAATGCAGATGTGATGTCCTTGGCTGAATATCCATTTTGTTGGAGTGTGAATTTTAGGTGTTGAAACTCAGTTTACAGGTTATCTGGATCTAATACAGAAACTGCTCTATGTGCAAATGTGTTGAGAATGCCACCATAAGTCTCAACGAATGGGCATTCTCAACAAATTGGCACATAGAGCAGTTTCTGTATGAGATCCAGATAACCTGCAAACTGGCCTACAATTAAGTTCAGCATGGACACCGATGTTAAAGAGACTTAACACCTAATCCTCTACCTGCAGTCTTCCAAGGCTTGTTTTCTAGCAAGTCCGTGCTCAAAAACAAAACATTAGCCATATAACTGCTATAAATAGTTTTCTACGAAGTCTGTGCCCATGTCTCAGTCATCTTAAATACCAGTCTCCGTAAGCTCAATCCATCAGTTCACCCTGAAGACGAGGAGGATGCACTTCTTTGAAACGTTGGTATCAAGCCAAGTTTTTACCTGGTTAGAAGCCCGAGAAGATTTTGAATTAATATGTCGCCAGGAAAGCTTCAGTTCTTATTTTGGATATAAATTTGTTCTCCCTTTGTAATGAAGATATCAAAAATCTGATTCTTTAAGCTTTCATACATACTTCTATGGTACTGCCAAAAAATTTGTTATTCATTTTATTCAAGAACTGTACAAGGTAGATTTTGAAAAGTTGCATATATTTTAAATCAACATTTTTAATAACCCAAAAATATTGGAGTTAGAAAAACGAAACTCAGAAAACCATTGTCTTTTTATATCCTTGATGTGTGTACCAAAACTGAAGCCTCTAGTATCAAAATTGTGGAAAGCCTAAATTTCACCCACTACCCTTAATTAGATAATAAGCAACTTATTTTTTAATACTGTTTAACGTCCATTCTTCCTACATATGTTACTACAGTTGGTGGGCACACATGATGATAATGAAATGTGAATAATTGAAAAAAGAAATTTGGGATGGAAAACTTTCCAGGCCTAATGTAGGGTGCATCTCTGCATTTGCTAGTTAGGAGGAACTGAGAATAGAAAATATTGTAGTCAAGGAAGAAAGCCCTGGTGGTATTTCACCATAAACCTCCTGTTCACAAGTCTGTGTCTTAGCCATTTTGGCTATCCATATAAAATAAATGAGGAAAGAAAACTGTGAAATTAGTGGATAAACAAGACCAATAGTTTTTACAAAATCAAATGTCGCCATTTAGTAAACACAGCAGAGCATAGTGTTTGTGTGGGTATGCACTTAGACCTTGCAATATTGCTGACCAGTCAATCATAGTGGCACAGGTTATTTTTTTTTTCTCTCTATTCATTTTAGGTTGCTTTACTTACTAGGTATTATTGAAACAGATTTGTTAGGAGATACCTCATGGCTTAGTGTATGGTGGACAGTTAGCTTTCTAGGTCTCATCAGCTGCTTTGTCACTTGTCCACAGAGGCCTTAGTGCCAAAAAACGGTAACTTTGCTTCTACACGTGATGGACAGTTGGAGTTAGGCTGTCATCTAGTATATCTACTCTCATTATCTGTGAGTAGATGGCAGAGATGTTTGGGTGGTGTCTGTTAGACCTCACGACATTGCTGACCATTTGATCATAGAAGCACAGACTATTTTTCTTTCTTTCTATTCATTTTATGTTGCTTCAATGGATATGTTGGGAGATACCTCATCTCTGCAAATCCATTCCTTTTCTGAAGCACAATGAACTTGGAAACTGTTAATGGAATAATGGAGAAAGCATAATCTCTATGATTCTTAAGTATTCACTCAATGTGAGTGAGCGCTTATAACTTAAAGGCTTGAGTTCAGGTTTAAGGTTTGACTGTGAATTTGGCCCTATATCTTTTATATATTTGAGCTGCTTTCTTTTGCCTGTAAGTCTGTTGCATAATGCTTATGTATGATGCTAACCTTACTGTTTTCCATTCTGTGGAACTATCTGTACAAGCTATATTGTTGTTCAGTACTGTAACCAGGTTTTTTTTTTTTTATGGACAAAGAGGTCCCAGCACTCTCAAAGGAAAGTAAAAAATATACAAATGTTACAACTCATTGAAACAACAAAACTCCATACATTGCTGCTTTAAAGCAGCTTCCAAACTTTAGACATATCATCTTCTTCAGTTCGTTCCTGGATCTTGCTTTTGGTTTTAAATGTTGAATGATGTCCTTGAATTAACCATATATCAAAGACTGCTAAGGGAATCCAACAATCTGAATGTCTTTATTGACATGGAGACCCTTTCTGGAATGACAATTAAGTTCATTCGGGAGACTCCTCTTTTGCATTCTGTTAAAGAAACAGGTATTTCTTTAAATGTGCACTGAATCATGTATAATTCCTTGGTAACTTCTTCTTTTAATTTCAACGTTCTTTGTAGTAATTATAATATAGTAATATAATTGATAGGTTTAGTAATTGATTAGTGACTTTAATATTCGGAACACCTGATACAGATTTTCCTCAAATAAATAATATAAATTTCTGACTCCTACTTCCTTCCATTATTATTAAAACAACAATTGTAAGAGGAGCTAGAACAGATTGAACAGTTTCTTTTGCCCATACAGGATGTTGTTCTATGACATTTTGATCAACTCTTTTAGTCTAGAACTCAAGCAGATTTTGACAATTCCAGGCCTTCTTCTGGCATTAGTCTTTTCTGAACCAAAACTTCTAGCACCCATAGAAAGAAAGTGGAGAGCTTGGTGGGTCATCTATTCTATGTTTCTTGTACAATGAAATGGTCTTAAAATGCAGAATTCTACTTGCCGCAGGTGTTCACTGATAGTAAAGCCATGGAATAGTTTTCCATTTCTCATAAACATCAACAGAACACTCATTCTTGCCACATGTTAAATACATATCAATACTTCTAGCCTAAAAATCCAAGCTAAGCTCAGACATCTCTTCCAAAGCATCATAAAATAGCCCTAGATCCAAAATTACAGAAGAGTGGATATATCAAACATTCTAAGTGTCATGAGGGAATGTAGGCTTTCATGGCCAGAGTCAATATAACTCCTAGTTCTAAGTGTTGTTTTTAATTTTTTTGGCTTTTTTCCACAAGAATGTTCCATGTGCCCAGATACATATTCCTATTCATGCTTCAAGTGCCAATTCGTGTAGTAAGTAGTTCTTTGCATAGGTCTAAGTTCCAAGCAGTGATGCCATCTAGTGTTCCAAGTGCTAGCATACCAGTCAACTTTTTGATGTGTTGTGAGCTGGTCGCACAGTTGTACACTATTAGGTGTTAATTTTACAGTAAATAATAACTTTTTTACATAGGGTTAGAGTCAGCTAAAGCTTTAATTCCTTTTCATGTAGTTCCAATGGAAGAAAGTGATTTCTTTGTTTCGAAGAATGTTGCTGATTCACTGATAACATTACACAAGTGCAGAATGCTAAAAGTGTCACAATCTCATTCCTCTCAAATAGGTATGAGTACCACTTACTCAACTTTAAAACAGTGGAACATAGTAAAGGTTTTAAAGAGAGGAAAATCAGCAGTTGATATAAAGCAAATTCTACTTCAACTAAAAGATTAACTGTGTTTGTCGGTTGAGAAAAAGAAAGATCTCTCAACCATGTTGTCATTCCTTCCTGAAGAGCATGGAGAGTTTTATGAGACATTGGCTTCAACCCCAGAGTAAGAGGTGAACAATTCAACCAGTCTTCTTTTCAGTGTTTTGAGGTAACAAAACATAAACACTACTTTGCTGTTTTAGTTTTTTTTACAATATTACAGTTTTGTACTTTTCTCCTTAATGGACACATAGTGCTTAGGAAAATATTACATGTTACTATCATAACTTTTACTTTCTCTACATGTACTATGTACATAGTGTATAGAGAAGGTATTGTATTGCACCCAAAAATTTGATACCAAGATTTCACCAGAAATACATGTTTTGGAGCCTCCTGAATCCAAAAAAAGCATTTTTAGAAAATTGTTTGTGCGTGGGTGTGGCTGGGGGGCAGCATAGCTCAAAAACGAAAAGTCTGTTTAATACCAAGTTTGATATTTAAGTTCAGTATCCTCAAAGGATGCAACATGAAGATTTTCAAGAAAATACCCCACCCCAAACTACCCCTTACATGAAAGAAATTTCGAAAATGTTTTATTCTCTCAAAAATGGCTCTAACAATTTTACTTAAAATCTCTTATATTTAAGATATTTACATGACAAATAAAATGTATATCTTGAATTTTCTGGAATAGCCTCTGAAGACCTCTTTATTCTGGTTGATTTTTATTAATTTTGCATAACTGGTAAACTGTAAAAAACTTACTACACAAAAAATGTAGATCTTGATAAAACACACAATTTATGTCTTATACGAGGGGCATACTGAAAGTCAAGAGCAACCCATTGTAAAAATTTAAATTTCAACAATGTAACGAAACGAATTGCAGGATCGTAATCTTCAGACTTTAAGCCACATGTTGACATATTCTGACGTCATTAGCTTCTATCACGTGACCACAGACGGTGTTTGAAAAATGGCTGACATTGATGTTTCGTTTCGACAGCGTGCTGTCATTGAATTCCTTGTGAAAGAAGGAAAATCTACTCCTGAAATTCATCTCAGACTTCAACATGCGTATGGAGGTGTCTGCATGGGTGCCAGCAGTGTTAGAAGATGGGTGAAACTTTTCAAAGATGGAAACACGAGTCTCCAAAATGCGCCTCGTAGCGGGCGTCCTCGAACTGCCTCTACAGAACGCAACAAGGAAAGAGTTGATGAGCTCATTACAGGAGATAGGCGTTTCACTGTGAATGAAATTGCTGCGAAACTTGGAATAGGACATAGTGCAGTGCAAGAAATGATCCACAGCTTGGGTTATCGAAAGGTCTGTGCCCGTTGGGTCCCCCGTTTATTGACTGAAGACCACAAACTTCAGAGAAGAACCATTGCACAAAACCTTCTTCAGAGATTTCATAATGAAGGTGATGAATTTTTGACGTGTATTGTGACTGGAGATGAGAACTGGTTCCATCACTATGAGCCAGAAACGAAACGTCAGAGTATGGAATGGCACCACTTGAACTCACCATCGAAGAAGAAAGCGAAGACAGTGCAGTCTGTAGGAAAAATTATGGGAAGTGTCTTTTGGGATGCACAAGGTTGCATTGTGGTTGACTTTCTTGAACGTGGACAAACCACAAATTCTGCCCGCTACATCAAGACACTTCTGAAGCTCCGTCGGGCTTTGCGTGATAAACGCCCTGGAAAGAGGATCATCCTTCAACAGGATAATGCGTGTCCGCATACTGCCCATGCCAGTATGGAGAAGATCAAGGCATTAGGGTGGGAAACTCTTCCACATCCTCCCTACAGTCCCGACTTGGCACCCTCCGACTACCATCTTTTCGGTTCTGTGAAGGAGCAGATGCGTGGCCAACGCTACGAGATGCTGGAGGATATTCGGAAAGCAGTGCGTCAGGGTCTGCAGGCAGCTGGAACGGAGTTCTATCACAAGGGCATTTTCAAACTTGTAGAACGATGGGAAAAATGTGTGCAAAACAATGGAGACTATGTCGAAAAGTGAAAGAAAGTCTGTAGATTATGATGATGTATTTGGTTTGGCTTAAAAATAAATATTAAGATTGTAAAACAGTGTTGCTCATGACTTTCAGTATGCCCCTCGTACATTTTTTTCATGAAGTTGGCCATTTTTGAGATATTCCTTGTTATTGATTTCAGTTTTAAATACAGGGTGTATATAAATGAATATCGGGGTTTCAGCTCTTTATAATATTTAATACATTCAACTTACAGTTATGAATGAAAAAGCAACTCAAACAGTTTTATCAAGAAGCTTATAAATGTTCAATGTGACTACCTTTTGTCACACGGCACACATCAAGTCTATAGCCGAGTTCTTCCCAAACGTTGATAAGTGTGTTTTCAGTAATCGTAGCAACAGCTGCTTCAATCCGGTTTCTTAATTCAGGGAGGTCTGCTGGTAGCAGAGGCACATACACACGATCCTTGATGAAGCCCCGAAGGTAAAAATTGCATGGCGTTAGGTCAGGAGAACGTGGAGGCCATGCATAGCAAGCCCTGTCATTGGGGCCCTTGCAGTCTATCCAGCGCTCGGGTACAGTGACGTTCAACCAATCGCGCACTTCGTTATGCCAGTGAAGTGGCGCACCATCCTGCTGGAAAATGAAGTTCTCTGGCTCATTTTCTTCCAACTGAGGGAAGAGCCATTGCTCTAGTGTATCAAGGTAAGAAGTGCCAGTTACAGTAGGTTCACCAAAAACGAAAGGCCTATAAACTTTTCGCCGGGATACGCCACAAAAAACATTCACTTTAGGGGAATCTCGTTGTATTTGTACCATCTCGTGAGGATTTTCTGAGCCCCAGATGCGCACATTATGAGTGTTAACATGTCCACTAAGGGGAAAGTCGATTCATCACTAAAGACAACACGATCCACAAAATCGTCATGAAACAACATGTCGTTTGCAAATTTGGCACGTAATCCGTGGTCTGTCGGCTTTATAGCCTGTAATAACTGTAAACGGTAAGGACGTAGCTGTAAGCGTTTTCTTACAACTTTCCAAACAGTCGACACAGGAACTTGTAATTCACGACTAGCCTTACAAACTGATTTCTTTGGGCTACGAGTGAACGACTCTCACTCGCTCAACAGTCTCTTCACTTACTCCTGGTCGTCCCGTGCTCTTCCCTTTACAAAGGCAGCCGGTATCTTCAAACTGATTATACCATCTACGAATTTTTTTATCACTAGGAGGATCACAACCGAACTAACTAAGGAATGCACGTTGCACAGTAACTACAGATTCGGTCTTTGCAAACTGCAAAACACAAAACGCTTTCTGTTTACTAACCGCCATCTTTGCTACTACGGCTGTCTAGCGGATTGCAGCAGAAACATTGCATGTACATGCGCACTTGTGCCAACAAACAAAACTGTTTGAGTTGCTTTTTCATTTGACATATCATTTATAACTGTAAGTTGAATGTAATAAATATTATAAAGAGTTAAAACCCTGATATTCATTTATGTACACCCTGTACTTAAATTTGTCTCCTATGGGAAGTTGTTAACGCTTGCCATTCAAAGAAACTGATTTCAATCCCATAGCAACCACATATTAAAACATTTGATTGTTAGTTTAGCATAGTGCATTCTCTTTCTTATTTCCCTTCTACTTATAAGGAACTAAGTAATAAGACTGTTTCTGCTAATGTTTTAGCATAAAACAGACAGAAGAATAAGCTTATTAACAGTATTTTGCTACAGAGATGTAGAGAAGGTCATGTGAATGGAGCACATCAGATTTTTTGTATTACTTCTTTCAAAATCTTTAAATAAAATGTAACAACAGTTTGATTGGCCCCTGTAACTGACTTTTCCATCATATAGCACATAGAAAATTTTTATCATCACTACTCTTTTCTCCTTCACCATTGTATTTTCGGCATAACATTTGTGTACAAAATAATTTTTTAGTAAACTGCTCTCATGCTGATTTTAGGTGTAATGTGTTATGTACAAACATATATAGATGGTTTTTGCTTCTGAAAAATTTACAAAATGACACTTGGACCATTTGACATTTCCACCCTTCAAATGTAATCTTTCTATACAGATCTCTATATGTACAGTTGTTTTTTTCCCTGTCACCTTTTGTTTTACCCTTTTTAAAATAAAGTATTAGGGCTTCAAAATCTTGCCAAACAGCTAAGATAGTCCTAAAACTGGATGCAGCTCACTTTGTGGATAGGATCCATCCTATTTTTAAAAGCAGTAAATTTAGCAATTGCTGCATATGACTCAAATTATCTTACACATTTTTGAGATGCATAATACATAACATATAATTTGTCCAAGAAATTCTTGAATCAGATGCCAGGGTATCTTCCATCACATGCATTAGGGTCATACAGACAAATCGTGGGTCCCCCTGACAAATCATAATTTGTGAAGCCCCCCAACCCCATCTTTACCATATCCAATGTAATTATTGCACAAGATAGTCAAGTAAGATTATTTCTATCGACATACTGTAGTTTGTAGTGTAGTAGTGCAGGTGTTTTTTTATGCATTCTTTTAGTATCAGATGATGATAATAAGTCAGTTATTGATTAATAATTATTTATTAATACTAATTCAAATACCAGCCTCCTAAGAGACCTACCAGATTTGTTGCATGGCATATTTTAAAGAAATCTTGGTTGTGGTATTATTTTCCATGTTGTTAGCATTAATTCTAGTGCTAATTGGTGTTCTGTTGACAAGAAAAATAAATGGTTCAGTTTTTCTTCTCTCAAAATGATCTCAAGAGGTTTTCTTAAAGACAGACTGTTTACTAAAACTTTTCTTGCTAAAAGTAGCACTAAATAATAAAATACGAAATAATCTTAGAGCAATATACTGGATATTCTACTGAAACTTGACTTTATAAGTGGAATTCAAGAGGGTAACTGGAAATCCTCTGTTTCCAGACTTATTTTCAAGATTTGGAAACCACCAAAAAATATACTGGAAGGATTTTAGTTCATATTTCAGCTTGTTGCTCAGATCTTGGTTTTGAAGTGATATTCCTGGTGAAAGTTGTGTCATTTCTTGGCATGTCAAGAACCAGGTCAAAGTTTGGCTTATAGCTTGAACTTTTTTAAAACAAATCTTTAATTGGGATATAATATTTTCTATGAAAATAATGTATGTAATGAAGCATTCTTCTTCATCATTGTTAACCTACACTATACTTTACTGCACTTCATCCTCATTAAAAACACTTTTCTTTTCCTGTTATGTTTGCCAAATTCTGCACCAGTGTATAAGTACAACTGCAATTTGTTTAGCTTTGTCAAGGAAAGTGGACCAATAAACATTCAGTTTCTGAAGTCTTCTTTATGTTTCTTTTCCTGCAGTAAAATTATATCATAACTTTGTAAAATAACACTCACAAAATTGGTGTTTTCAAGAGTATCTGCCAATGATACAGAGAACAATATTCATAGATTTAGTGAAATAATCGTAAATCCTGTTACTTCTGTTACACCTTTTTTTGGTTAGATTTGTGTAGCTTTAGAAGACAAGAGCTAGGTATTATCTGTGGCAGCCTTTCTGCTAAAAGTTTCACAGCATCTGCTCTTGAACTCCATCAAGTTTCTTAAAGTTTGCAAAGTGATCTTCCTATGTTCTGATAAGGAATGGTGCTAATCTTTGTAAAATCTTAATAACTCTGTAAAATCTCTGGTAGCATGGACACCTACAAGATTAAGAGAAGTGAGGAGCATAAAATAGGTCAGTTACAGACTGAATAATCTCCTTAATGATAGCTTTAACCCCATATTTTGCTATCATAAAAATCTTTCATATATTTTGCATTCATTTTCTTCTTCACAATGAAAAATATATTAAAACATCTTGATCTGTTTTTGATAGATCAACCGTTTCCGTACACATGAATGAAAAATACACAATATTCCATCCTGAATTATGCATTGTAATATTTTCTTTGCACTCAATGTCAGAAATTCTTCTTTTGCCCTCCAGGATAAAAAAAAAAATGGACTACTATCCCTTGTGAGACTTTTGTTAGAAATGAATTTCAAAGAGTTGAATCATATTTAATAAGTTGATATTTTCCTGATCTCCTAATCTGCTTTTGTTGCCTCCAAATACAAGAAGAGATTAATATCCGGTAGCTTTTTCAGCATTTTTTTCATAAATTCTTGTTCTTTTGAAAGGTGCTATCTAAGACGGAATCTGATAAACTTAGTTCCAGATTTCTCCCAGACACACAATTAGCTTTATAGCTACAACTTTTTGTGTACTGAGGTAGGTTCTCATATAAATCTTTCCATGACCCAGTATAATCAAATTCTTCTGATTTGCCTAATATGGAGTTACAAGATGATATAGTCAATCAGAGTTTTCAAATAATAGACATGGTTCACAGAAAAACTTTCTAAGTATCACTCCAAACTAGCCTGTCTCATTTTATTTGACAATTTATAGAAGAATATTTAGAATAAAGATGATACTCTGTAAACTTTCTATTTTTTAAGTCATAATATTCAGGCAAACTTTGAATATTTATTTTAGGAAATTTTTCTTAACAATCATTTCCCTTGCAACATTTGTAATTTCTGGTGGCCACTGGCCAGGCTCCGAGGAGTCCCAATTAACTGTCAAAGTAGACCATGAGTTTACACCTTATTAAAGTAAATTTCGGTTTTACCTTGAGCTGATAGAAATAGTAAATAAGTACACTGGTATGACATTCAAGTGATGTAATAGAAACATGTTCATGTGCACTATCTTCTGCTTTTGCATTTGACTGTGTCATAAAATTTGACAGGGATCTTGATGTTCAGAAGTAGATGGTTATTGTTTTATGTTGCTGAATTTCTTCTTTGTATTTTTTTTCTTCTTTTTTCATTTTTCAGCTTTTTTTTTTTTTTAGCACCTGATATCTAGGCTTGCGATCCAGCACCTACTTAACTATTCCTTAAGCAATTATAATTCCATTGAATTAATTTTAACTGTAAATAGAATACTTATATGATTCTTCTTGACTATTATGAAGACAGTCTTTCAAACAATTTGCTACCCACCAAAAATCAGAAACCTCAACAGTATTGAACTTACATGGTTATAGGGGAAGGTCGGGTAGTATTGGACACTTAAGCTTTTCCAAAGCTATAAAATTTGTTAATGATTAAAATGGAATACGCTATTCTCTACTGAAAACTTCAACATGTTATTTCAATATCTTTAGAAGTTCCTTCATGTTAGAGTCCTCTTTCATGGTTTCTCTTTGACGTTTTATAAATCTTGCATTTTGACCTTTCTGATTTCTGGAGGGTTGTATCGGACATGGTGTTGTGCTTGAAATAATGTCGTTTTTTTAAATCATAAAACAACTTTGTATTGCTAAACATACATGGTTATACAAAATAATATCAAAAGAAGTAACCTCCTATACATTACTTATTATAAGTATAGAAACATCAAGTTATAATAATTGAATCAAAGACATTTGTGGTTTTTTTAGAAAAACACGGCTCACATTCATAATAAAAGCTGTTAATTTCAAGACCTGCACAGTTTACAAGGGCCCAACCTTTGCAAATATTGCACTGTATCCAGTCCTCTTGAAAAGTTTTGTTGGAGATAACATTATAGTCCATCCATCCTCTTCCTGCAATTCTTCCTCCCAAGTTCAAAGATTTTTGAGCTCATTCTTCAGCTTCAGGTCTACCAGTCTTTTTTACTTGATTTTTATTGACTCTACTTTTGTCCTTTTCACAAACTTAACGTGTGGATGTGACTTTGTTTTGCAAATGTGATCACAGCTAGATCTTTGTGGCTTGAGTGACCATCAACAATCAAAAGAGCAGGATATTTTTCAGTTGGATTGACTTGTTCTGCAAAAACCTTCAGCCGCTTTAGAAATCCAGCTGTCGTTATCCACCCATTTGGTTGGGCATTGAATACACTTCCTACTGGTGCATCCTTTTTTAATTCATCTTATCTTACCCGCAGGAGAACGAAGTAAGGAGGAATAAACAGATTCCCTGAAGCAGTTATTGATAGAAGTAGTGTGATTTTCCTACCTCTTTCTGCTGAGGTAGGTTTGCCTACTTGCTTTTTGCCTTTGACAGATATGAGCCTGTATGCCTCTACATAATGTCATAGAAAAAGTCTTTTCCAGCTTTCATGTTGTTTTGTTGAACCTATGCTTGATTTTTAGTTTCTCTGAATATGACATTTTTTCTTCCTCCTAATAAGATAAAATTATAATATTCAGAATTTAACCTTTTAAACTTGTAAATATTGTCTGGTACAACCCTCCGATTGTTTGTCCAATACAACCCGAACGCTGCTCTCCAAAGCTTTGTTTTATAACATATGCATTATCAGGCCTATGCATATTTATCGCTTACAGTATAAAGAATAGTAATCTACATATCGAACAAAACACTAAAAACATTCTACTCAATTTCAGAAAAGCTACATAGCTCCAAAGTTATCTTCATGCACTAGAAAACTCACAAAAAAAACAAATATCTGATTGTCATTTGCAAACACCTTGGCTGCTTGATCCAAAATGGTGAGAGCGGCAGTATTCTACCTTAGTACACACGTTAATGGTTTGACAAGTGCTGCTACAGGCGGATATAAGTTGTAAACCTACTTGTCCAATACAATCCACTGTCCGATACAACCCAACTTTCCCCTACCGCTTCTTGCTGGGAGTGCACACCTTTATCACTCTTGCTGACAATAAAATTTAAGAAATTTATTATGTATTTCACTATGCCATTGCCAGATTACACCATGGAGATTGAAATAAAGCTCATACCATCAGAAGTGCAAACTAAGGTAATGATCATATGGTAACTGGCAGTCTAGAAACTGACACCATATAATAAATTTTGAAACAAATTTAGCAAGAATTTAGTGTGTCTAAGGGTTATGCTGAGTGTTTTGACTTTTATTTTGATACTGACTTTGGTATCTGAATGTTGGCACCAAAGATAAAAATATACACCTGTCATGTATAGTACTAGAAGAACATGTAACAGGGACATAAAGTACAAGAACTCTATAACTCATTATTGCCAATGCCAACACTGAGCTAGAATGTACACCCATGGATACAAAAAATGAGTCATCCCCAGATTCCATGTGTCGATCGAAGAGCTTTGAATATCTTCTTAAAAGCTGCATTCATAATGCACACAAAAGAATTGTACAGTGGTCTATGACTGACAGCACAATGGTTAACTTCTGAGTACTGAAAAGAGATCATGGAACAATGTTATGGTGGCCGAGAGGTTAAGAAGGCCTTGCTTACATTCATAAGTTCCTAGGTTCAAATCTCGCGCTGTTTGTCATTTTTTTATGTTTGTTAATTTTATGACTGTATATTAGGACATAATATTGCATTAATATAACTTTGACATTTGAAGTAATGGGCCTATCTATGCACACAAAAACAATTCTGCTAACACTTGTGTTAAATAAGTAAAAAAAATATGTGTAAATAAGCTGTTATCTTCTAAAACTAAAACACAAAAAATAAACATAATTAATATCAGTTATATGAAGACTCAGCCTATATAACTACCCTCAGTCTTCAGGGCATAGACAAAATAAATGCCTACAGTAATGTGGGTGAGAAGCCCAAGCTTCTTGAATTTGTACCCAGAAGCCATCTTTTGTCCTTCACCCATTTACAGGTAATTGGAGCACAGCTCCCTTTCTACCTTAGCCCACACATTCTCAATAGAGAACACATTCTCACAGAAGAAATCAAAATATTATCGAGTATTACTGTGTATTGCACACCACTCATTGTATTGTCAAGGTGCCACAGCACACCTACACCATCCCTTGATATCCAACCCCAACACAATACAGATATGCAACCATGATGGAATTGTGAAGCTACCAAAAAAAAAAAAAAAGTTACTACCTCCCAAAAACATCAAATTTGCCCAAAATGTTTCAAAACATTGGTATTCTTAATGATACTTTTAGTATTTCTGCGCATCACATGCTTTTGTGTGCAGCATATTAATATTTGGTAGAAGTATCATAATAACTATCACATTATTAACTGTACTGAATGACATGTTTGAAATATATGTCAAATAAATAGCCACTATGTGTTGATTCAAGATCATTAAGAGAAAGGAAATAAAATGTTTGCTACATGTGAGAAGTGAACCTGCGACCCTCACCAGGTGAGTAACCTACATTTTGTCACAGCACTACGGTGAACACACATGGAAAGGGGCAGGTTTTACAATCCAAACAGTATCATGTTTTGTGTCTTTAATATTTTTAGTTAATATTGATAGTTTATTGTTGAAGAAGCTTAAGTTATGTATTTGGTTATGCTTATTGATCACATGTTGTAGTAATATTAAGATTTGGAACATGTAACAACTTGCTGCTGCCAATACACATCTGTATCGCTGATGGTTTACAGAAGGTGCTGTGCCATGAGGGACTCAGACAAACATGGTCAGACATGACACATTTTTCTTGGTGATGGGTGAACATGTGCAACATTGTTGCAGCAGTATATTAGTAGCTGTGAATATAACATTTCATATATAACAGCTATAGCTCATAAAGAGTGAGTTGTATTGAATAGACCAAGTCCCAAAAGAGACTGAAATGCTCTTAGCTCACATTTTTCTGTGGTTTTCTCAAGTCTCCGTATTTTTGATCCTCCAGAGCTCATAAAAATCTCAGGCCCTCTATAACCCCACCCCGACATGAGTCTAGGTTGCCCCTGTCTATGGGTAGACTTGCATGCACCAATAATTCCAGCCTATGGCAGCACAATGCCATAAGATAATAGCAGAGAATCTAAGCTTTGTAATTCTTCCTTGAGATCCCAATCACCATAACACCAGCACATATCATTGAAACTAAACATTCTTTTGAAATTTCATCAGTAAACCACGATAACTGAATGCAAGAGAGGACACTTTTAATCTATTAATGCCTAGTGTCACAAATGACTTTTCTGATTTTTAAAAAGCATTTGACACTATCAACAGGGAGGCATTAGAACAAAAGTTAAGGAAAAAGGGTTTAATGTGTTCATTAGAGAGATCAAGAAAATATGTAAAGGATTGAAGATTTGTATTAGATGTGATAGAAACGTAATAACAGATTTACTTGATTGAGAGCTGGACTAAGATGGGTTTATTTTATGTATCTATTGCGGACATTTTAAAAAGAGTTAGGAAAAGTAATCCACATCATTCAGTGATAGGAACCAGAGATATACCTTGATTACTCTATGTTGACAATTTACTGGTAGGTGTAATAACAGCTGTGAGATTATGGAAGGTAATTAAAAATTAATAGCCTCTGCAGAGAATGGGGTATAAAAATAGATGTCAAAAAATATAAAATAATGGTGTTCAAAAAAAAGAAGTTGATTAAGAAAAGATGAAAAATGATGTTGGAATGGAGAAGAATTAGAAATAGTGAAGGAATTTGATTACCTAGGAGTGAGAATGAGCTGTGATGAGGAATGGGAGGAAGGTGATAATTAAAGGAAAATAAGCTATCAAAGGAAACATGTTTATGGAAGATGCCATAAATATCTGAATTGGTTGAAAAGACTGAAGGAAGTAGTGTAGAATAAAATATATTACACAGAGTAGAAATTTGGGGATTATCAGAAATTGCAGGCAAAATTTATGTAATACATAGGGAGCTTTTTTTACAGAGTTATTAAGTTTGTCAGAAAACATCACCATGGGGAGAATTAGATAGAACAGAAAGAAAAGAATGGTAATGGAAAGAGTTTAAAATACTCGTATGAGAACACTGTACAACAACTGTGAAGTTTTTCTTTGCCCTCTGAATACAATTCAGTGATTGCATTGTTAAGAATATGGGGAACTAGAATTTGAAAAGTATGAGTTTCTATCACATACTGTTTTATAAATGAAAGGTTTTATTATTTCTGCAAAGACATATATTGTGAAAACTTGGAAAGACATACATACAGCCCAGAGGGGAGTTTAGAGTGACTTTTCTGATCATTTCCTTTTATATTCATGTTCAGCTGTGTCTCTAACCAAGGACCAACAATATTCTGCCAACATAGTGCACTTTCACCATCCCACAAACTGCTTTTCTATTACTAGAATGTCCTGGTGAAAATGTTCCCCATGTTCATCATTTGTTTCCCCCAAGTTCTGAGGAAAAAAATCAAGGTGACAATCCCTGAAATGTAATTTTGGTGACATATGGCACTTCATACACTGGAAACATCTTATCATGTTATATCTTTATAGTCATCAACTATGTGACTTCCTAAGAAGTTTGTGCTCACAGACTTGAAAGCATGCATGTGTCCTGTTCAATAGCACTTAAGAAGTTGGAAAAATTTGTGTCTTGCATAAGCTGTCATGTTTGGGGGCCAATAAAGACACTCTTTAATTTTAGCATCACTTAGTTTGGGAAATTTTATCTTTAAGTATACAAAAGCTTACCCTTCTCTGTTCAGTGCTTTGGCAAAAATCTTCAGGATTTACTAACGGTGGATGTGACACATTCATTTTATCTGGAATGTAGGTCTTTCGCTGAGGCCACTCCTTACAAACATACTGTTCTTGTGTTGCGACTGTCCCACTCGCACAGAAAACAGCAGTACTTTGTGTCATCTTTTTGCATACCTATCAATATTCCTATTACTTTTAGATCTCGCACACTTTCCACTTATACTGATCATAATCTATGTAATGAAGCAAACCCCGCATTGTTTCATAAGTCTCTTTCTTGTGTATGGAGCATCCGACTGGAACAGAGAGATATTTATAACCATTATGTAGGAAGACTGCCTTTAAGCTGTTTTTGGAGGCACCAATAAAGAGCCTCCACTCCTCTTGGTTATGAACATGATGCAGTGCTCCAAACAAACCATTGATATCCTGCAAAATACAGACTCGGAGGAAGAGAAATAGGTTTGAAAGTCAGACTGATGCCTCCTAAATGATGTCACCTTTACATCTTCAGCTAGCAAACACCATCCTTGCAATTGCAAAGCCAGTAACTCAGACTGTGTCTGCGAATGATTCAAGTCCCTACGGAAGTTGTTAAGTTCTTGCTGAGTTATGAGAGGATGTGATTTTGTTTGTGGGGGCAAATACTCCAGATCATGACCTACTGTGTTGGTTGCTGTGTCACCTCCACTGTTGCCTACCATATCTACATCTTCTTCCTCAGTGGTCCAATCATGTGGTGGCGTAGGAGGTGAACTAGCATCATGAGGAACTGATTGCATGGCTGTTGGAGTTTTGGGTATTGAATAACACATTTTGATTTTGCAGAATACCCTTTAACTTTTGTCAAACAAAAGTAGCAGTCAGTGATGTGACCCCTCTGTTCACGCCATATCATGGATACCATAAATGGCATTGATGAACCCTGTAGCCAATTACGAAAGTTACTTGCACGTATGCCATAACAAAGATGAGGAGCAAAAGGTTTATCTTGGTCACCAACTTTGCAGTCAAAATACAACTTGTGTGCCTTCATAACTAGAGGAGAGTCCGCCTGGGTAGTGTGGTGGTAGTGTGTCTGCTTCACATTCAACAGGTCGTGAGTTTGAATCTCGCTTAGAGTGAGTTACCCAGATAAGGTTTTTTTTTTTTTTGGAGTTTTCCCTTATTTTCAGAAGATGAATGTCGAGTAACTTTAAGCTCCATGGACCCCAAGATCATTTGAGCATCATTTTATCAATTTCATTCATCGTCTGATATGACCAAACAGGTTAAAGGACGTTAAACTAAAAAAAAAAACTAGAGGAGTAAGATTGTCTCTGGCTTTTCATTGTATAAACACCACATATGTAACAAAACATATTGAGGTTACTTGCAAACTGTCAAGACATTTTGTACACACATTTCTGACAATATATATCACAAATAGCACATACCCATAACACAATACAGTAGTAACTGCCATTGCAGTATACCAGTTGATCCAATATTCATGTGTCAAAAACTCACCCAGTAGCTGCACAAGACAGGTTTGTGAATTTCTGTTTGGGATGTATTGTATTAGATGGACACATACAGATCAGAAATAAACATAGAGAATAATTCATCACTATTGCATGCATATTTCCTGTAAAAAAGTAATAAAAGAATATAATTACAACACATTTTCTTCAAAATATTAAACTTCATATATTGAAGAAACACTATGTGATGGAGGAAAACTAAAATCATATCTCAATTCCCCATATGCAAATTAGTCATCATCACCTATTTTCACACAGAGGAAACAAAGTATGTTGTAAAGTGGAATCAAAACTTAGAGATGATAGTAGTATAATGAAAACCTGCATGAATTGCCAAAAAGCAACTTTACACAATAACTGGTAAAGAAACTGAAAATCTCTCTGATAGAGATTGGTATGTGGGATATATGGCAAAGGGGAGAAATTAATTAAGTTGTATTTTGGGAGAGACAGAGAGGAGATTAGAAAGAGAGACAAGAGATAAGCTCAGATTTTGAGAATAAAAGTTCTTTGAGGCTGTACAAGATAATAAAGAAAGACGGGGTTGGGAGAAGTATGTTGATAGCTGTGATGAGCATGGACAAGAAGAAAAAACATTGAGGTTTATTTATCAATGCTCTTTGATTAAAATGGTTCTTAACATCCTATTCTATATGAAAAACTGGAAGTGTTGCTCAGAAGCCTCAATTATTCTAGAGAATCATTTATGTGCCATATATCTATGACAAAGGACCACTGACTTTACTTCCCTTCTGAAGGAAGCCCCAAAAAATTCCATTCATATCTACTGGGTTTGAACCAGCAATCTCAGGTGCCTCTAGACCACAGAGCACAAGGCCAAGAGGGATTTGCATGTGCATGCAATCAGGGACATTGTATCTTACGGTTTTAGGAACAGTAGGCTGGGAGTATGTGTTATCTTTGAGAAACAGAGGATATATTCCATTGTTTGATGCTGTGTAAAGAAACAAGTAAGTGGAGATAATGTATATGGGACACAAAAAGGGCAAAAATGGGAAGAAAAAAAATATTGTGGCAATAAAAGTATTGACAGAGTAAGAAGAGCATAGCTGAATATTTAGAACGAGTAAGGAGTAGATGGATTAGAAAAGTAAAAAGAGAAAAAGAAGAAAGGTAGTTAAATAGGGCTCTAATGCATGCAGACAGCCGGGTGCTCTTGTGTGATGGGGCTTCAAGAAAATGATGTCAGTCTCAACTGTAAGAAATGTACATATAATTGTTATCTGTAGTGAAAGAATGAAATAAAAGTTTTGTACATATTCTATAGTCTAATAGCATAGCAGATGAGAAAACAGGTTCTTAATAAAAGAAGCAGTTGAACCTAGGGATGACAATGTAAATAGGACATTTGCACAACACGTTAAGAAACCTTGTAATGTTGTTCTTCATCATCATCATCATCATCATCATCATCATCTTAATTAATTGCATCCAGTTTATCATGCATATGATTTTGGACTTGTCAAGATTATACAATTGCTTATTAACATTTACAAATTGGTTTCAGAGTTCCTTTAAATCATTTAAACATATATTTGTCAGATATATCCTCACCTTACTTTCAAATTGTTGTTTAGAAATATCTGCTACAGATGTATTTTCTGATGGTAGTTTGTTATAGAGCACAGTTCCAAAAATATGTACATCTTTTAGAGATACACTTTTATTCACGCTATGCCTAAAATAGTCCATGTTACCTCTTGTATAGTGATTATGCATGAGGTTGCTTTTAATTGGTTTAACCTTATGTATTACATATATTATTGCTCAGAGTGCATAGAGAGAGTAGATGGTAAGCAGTTTATTATGAATAAAAGTTTCCTTACATGATCCCCTTGCTTGTAAGTTAAACATAATTCTGATACATTTCTTTTGATATACAAGCAATTTATCCAAATGCGGTTTTGCAGCAGCACCCCAAATGTTAATCCCATAGAGTACATACGTGTGGGTAAAAACATCCATAGTATATTAGTTTCAATATATTACCATCACCATAGTTGCTGAAGTTTCTGAATGTATATACCGTTTTACTAATTTCCCCACATATTTGTTCGATATGCTCAGCCCATGTTAGCTTATTATTAACAAGAAGACCTAAAATTTATGTGTTTTAACTTTAGAAATACTATTACTGTCTACTTTTAATAATATATTACAATTTTTATTGAATTACATCATTTTAGTTTTTTGCATGTTGCAGTAAAGTAGTTTAGCATACAAGAGTTGCTTATATTTAGTGTTATATTTAATCCTTCTACCATTTTATTCCAACATACAGCTGTTGTATCATCTGCATAAGTTACCACTGAAGTATTTGAGGAACTTTTAATATTGTTGATATAAATAATAAACAATAGTGACCCCAACACTGACCCTTGTGGTACACCATAATTCTCAGCTTCCAAATTTGATTTTAGTTTTTGTATATGTCTCCCTTTTTTGTAGAATATTTCAGCAAACTGCTTTTTTCCCATCAGATACTGTGAAATAAATCCAAGGGTAATTCTCTTATCCATAGTTTTCCAATTTTTATAATATTATGGTTGACACAGTCAAAGGCCTTAGACAAGTTGAAAAATAATGCACTGACCTTTTCATTATTTTTCTAGATTCCCAATTATTTCATGTATATATTGGTTAATAGCTGAAATAGTGGATCACCCCTTATTAAATCCATGTTGAAAGTAATATGTTTTATTTACTTAGTTATCTAATCTCAGCAGCAGAATTCTTTTGAACAATATGGTTATTTTAGACTTGAAAGCTATAGCTCTGTAATTATCAATACTTAGTTCATCCCCTTTTATAAATATTGGCCTAATTATGCTTAGTTTCAGCATTACTGGAAACTGTCCCTGTTCAATGGAGAAATTAATTAGATAAGCTAATGGCTATGCAATAACAGATTTACATCTCTTTAATAAAAATGAGCTAATTTCATCCCACCTGCTACTCTTTTTATTTGGTAAGTTGTTGATTATCTTAATGATTTTGTTGTCTGCAACTGGTCTGAGAAAGAAGGAGAAATTACTTGTATTAACATTTACATTTACAGAATTATATCCACTAGCTATCTGTGTGGCTATATTTATGAAATAATCACTACATTTTTGGCTTATAGTAACAGGATCATCAATCACATCCCAATTTGTTTAATTTTATGTTTTTGTCTAAATCAGTGTATCTTACCTATATTTAATAATTCCCAAGCTGTTTTACTGACATCTTCCTGTATGCATTTATTTTAACAGCTTTTTAATTCATGAGATATTTGCATGTTACTGTATTATACTTATTTTTATAGTGTTAAAATGAAGAACTGTTATGCAGAGCATACATAATCCATCATTTTTTCTTTCAGTTTCATCATTGTTAAAGGTAGTTTTACTTTTTTCCTTCCAATATTGTTTACATCCACATTTTTTTATTGCGCATGTAACATAAAAATTTAGTTTAAATAAATTATAAAACTGACTCTTTTTTCTTTTTTTTTTTTTTTTTTTAATGATTTATTGATTGATCTGCGCATGTGCGCTCTACAGATCATTGATTTTAGACATTATTTACATGCATGATACTGAATAACATTGAAATGAGGTAAGCCCCATTGGGCCCCTCATAAGTAGGTACATTTTTTTTGTTTTTATTTTACAGAAAGTCTTGCTGTGAGAGCTGGTCCAGTGGTAGGCGACTCTTGATGCGAGTTGGATAGCTAGATTTTCTGCCAAGAGAATAGTGAATGGCTCCTGAGATGTCTTTTAGCTTGCTGTAAAACTGTTCGGCTTGTGAAGAAATTGACTGTTGGATGATGCTGATTCCAGTTTCTCTATGTAGTTGACTATTTCTGACAAACCATGGTGCATTCGTTGAGATTCGCAATATTTTGTTTTGAAATGTCTGGATACGTTTGATTTCAGAAGGACTAGTTCCTCCCCAAACTGGACAAGCGTATAGTAGCAGTGGTCTTAATAGAGTCATGTAAAGTAGTGTGCAGTTTTTTTAGTTTGAGTGAAGATCTTTTGTTGAGGAGGGGGTAGAGTTTTGCTAGTCTTGCTCGGGCTAGTTTAAGTTTGTTGCTTATATGTGGTTTCCATGTGAGTCGTCGATCCAGGAGTACACCGAGATATTTCACTGTTTCCGTATTAGTTTTCCAGGGTATCTGTTTCGCTGGGAGTGTTACTGGTGGTGGATAGTTTTGTCTGCATAGTGTAAAGACCATTGCTTCACATTTTTGCTGGTTGAGCGAAATACGCCAGTTGTCTAGCCAGGGTATAATTAAGTTTAAGGCCTCTTGAAGGTGATTTCTGGCGGTGTGGATATTGCGATGTGTTGAGAAGATTGCAGTATTGTCCGCATACATGGCGATTTGAGCTGTAGGCATTGCAGGCATATCAGAGGTGTACAGGTTGAACAGAACTGGTCCCAGGATAGATCCTTGAGGAACTCCGGCTGTTATAGGTTTTGTAGAAGAGTGACAACTACCTATGCGGACTGAGAATGTTCGTTGTGACAGAAAGGAGGAAATTATTTTATAGAGGTAGTCTGGAATGCCGTTGATGAACAGTTTGTATAGAAGACCCTGATGCCAAACCCTGTCGAATGCCTGAGTGAAGTCAAGGAAAGCTGCAGTTGTGTGTTCTTTCTTCTCGAAGCCTTGTGCCACTTGCTTTGTAATCCAGAGAATTTGATGGGTGGTTGAATGTTTACGACGAAAACCGAATTGAAAGGGAGGTAATACTGATGCTTCATTGAGAAATTTTGTTAAACGCTTCAGTATAATCTTTTCATACACTTTGGACAGAGTTGGTAGCAGACTTATAGGACGATAATTGTTTGGGTCTGAGGTGCTTTTCCCAGGTTTATGAATAACAATAATTATAGCCTGTTTCCAGATTCTGTGGAAGTAGCCCATACGTATCAAACTATTGAAGAGTGAGGCTAGAATAGCAAGTGCTTTGCGAGTCAGATGTTTTAATACAAAATTTGGAATTAGGTCATGACCAAGCGATTTTCTTGCTGGTAGTTGCTGGATTATGAACAAGATTTCTTTTGGCGAAGTGAAGTCAATGGGAAGTGGAGCAGTGGTATAAGAACCAGGAAAATGTTCAATTTCGTGGTTGAATTCTTCGTTTATCACTGGGTTTGGGCTGAAGATACATTGTAGAGTATTTGCGAATAGTTCCGACTTCTCAAAGTCGGTTATGTAGTGATTGCCATCTTGCATTAAGGGTGGAATAAGCGTCGGTTCTTTTAATATTCTTTTGGTTTCCTTCCACAAGGATGAATCTTCTGGTGAAATGCTGGAGAGGTGCCATTGGTAAGTCAAGTACCGGTACTCATCCATTTGTTTTTTACCTTTCTTGTGAGTTGGTTCAAGCGATGAAGTTGCCAGGTTTCTCTGTACTTCTGCCAAAGCTGGCGCATTTTTTGTTTTTCTTTCAAGAGAGATCTGATGTTAGAGGGCAAAGTTTCGTGATAGGGTTTTCTTTGTTGCTGAGGTCTAGCTGGAGCTGTGGATTTGTCTATGGCTGAAGTTATGATTTTTGTGAACTCAAGAATTGCTGCTTCTGCATCACTGGGACTTTTCAGGTTGCACGCAGGTTTTAGCTTGTTATCAATTACATGTTGGAAGGTTTCCCAATGTATGAAACCTCTGCTGAGTCTCCTAGTGGACTGTGGACGTAAAATCAGATTGTTGTCAAATGATATCAAGACTGGGGAGGAGTGGTCAGAGTCCATTTCAGGTAGAACAGCCATGGTGGGAAAGCCTAATACATTTTTGTAAAGTACTATGTCTAGTATGTCAGGTGCTACATTTTGCCTAAAGAAAGTAGGACCAGGTGGGGCTAAGATGTTAACTGCATTGCGTTCAGCTGCTGTTAATAGTCGTCTTCCGTTTGGAGTTGTCACACGGCATCCCCATGTTTCATGCTTACTATTTAGATCTCCCACGAGAAGGGTTGGCACTGTGTCAGAGAATATAGTAGTAATATCCTGGTCATTGAGGCAGAGTCCTGGTGGCTTGTATGCTGAGATTATTGTCGTTTTAGTGGAGTTTTGCATGGATATTTGAACTGCACAAGCTTCGAGGCTAGTTAGTTGGGGTAGTAGGACCGAGTAGTGGTGTATTTCCTTTCGAATGAAGATGGCCACTCCACCCGAGGCGATGAGAGCTTCGCGATCGGACCTATACGCTGCATAACCAGGTACTGAAAACTTTTCCTGTGGTGCTAGATGAGTCTCAGTGACGCAAGCTACTGCGACGTTGTGTCTTGAGATGAATTCCAGAAAGACTTCCCACTTGGCTTTGATTCCGTTAGCGTTCCAGTTTAGTATAGTTAGTTGAGAGAATGTATATACTTGATTTTTAGTGGCCATTAGCAAACAAACTTGCAAAAAGGTAATAAAAAGGATTTGATTTTTGGTAGATATGGTGCTAGAAAATTAATAGCTAGCTGAATAAGGTTTCCAGTGTCATCGGAGGAAGAAGCAGAAGAAGAATTTTGTGCAAATGCTTGCTGAGTGGAATGTCGGTAACTTTTATCTTCTGGAGGAACTGAGCGTGGCCACTGAGGAGTTTCAGGAGCAGAACAAGAAGAAGTTGGTGTCAGCTTTGCAAAATTCTCCAGGTTTAGCTTTGGTGGTGTAGGTGTTTTTACGGGTTCGGTTACAGTTGCATTGGATTTATTTTTTAACTCCAAGTAAATACGACAACCTCTAAAATTTGCCGGATGAGCTTCTCCGCAGTTCACGCAGGAGGGCTGAGTATCTTTGTGTTTTGGGCATTCAGAGAAATGATGGTTAGAGGGACACTTTACACATTGAGGTGCAAGTCGACAGAAGTTTTTAGTATGCCCATAGCGCTGGCATCGTGTGCATTGTGGGATGCTTGTGGGTTTCTTACGGTATTCAACTTTTATTAAAGCATGGTGAATGTGTTTGACTTCAAAGATCTTCTTTCCTTGTTCATTGTTTTCTAATTCAACAGCGCATAGCGGCATAGGTTGACGATCTTTGTAAAAGAGTCTTGTAACTTTTATCACTGGTAACTTCAGAGTGGTTAATGCTGTGGTTATGTCGTCGTTTGTAAGAGAGTAGGGAACATTTCTCAAGATAACTTCAAGTATTTTGAAATTTGGATCACGGAAGGTGTGAAAAGGGAGCTTTGATTCTTCCAGGAATTTTGTAAGGGCTCGGAAGTCATTGACTGAAGTTGTATTTATTTTAAGGACTTTATTTTGCTGTTGTGTTGAGTAGTCATCTTTTACAATAGTACCTATGTCGCGGATAATCTGCTGGTAGTTGTTCACTTCATGGAGAAAAATGGGTGGAATCCTGGTTTTAGAGGCTGTAGTAAAATTTACTTCAGCGACTGTGTCGTTAGCTTCTTCCATTGTTTCCAAAGGGGAAAATTTATTGTGTATGGAGGTTAAGTCCACAATATATTTAGAGTTTACAGCTGAGGCTGAAGTTATATGCTTTTTGTTAGGAGTGAAAAACCCGTCACTTGACATGGAGGCATTACCTTGATTGAGATCTTCAAGCGGGCATTTATGAACTAACTTGGGTGTTTGTAAGATTGAACGAGATGTAGTAGAAATTTCCACAGGATTAATAGAATGTGAATCTGAGAATGTTTGTTCTTGTTGATTAGATTGCATGGTGTTGGCAACCAGACAAAAGACAGTCTGCTTTGCAGACAAATGACGATCTGCTTTGCAGACAACTGACGATCTGCTTCTTTAACAAAAGGCAATTCTGAAGAGAGCTACCCAAATGAAATTAAATATATAATAAATAATGCGTTATGTACAACGCATGGAATTCCTAACATTTACACTGCTTGTTAAAGGTTTGGGGAAAACTTCTATAAGCGAAATTACTTACAGGTTTAGCTGGTTGTGAAATATTGCACTTTTTAATAACACAGAAATAACACTATTAAAAGCAGTGCTCACCGCCTCCTATCGTCATCCGAAAACTGACTCGTTTATCATTTACATTACCACAACTACATAAAGCATTAAATTGTTTAAATTTTCAGTACTTAAATCTCTTATAATTCTTTTTTCTTTACACTTTAACCCACAGTTACATTAAACATAGTTAATTGGGCATAGTGATCAGAAATATAAGCACAACAGAAGCTATGTCTGTTACATTTGATGCAATATGGTCTGTTGTAGTTGTACTAGCAGTTACTCTAGTGGGTTCTTGAATTAAATCTTTTATATTATATGAATTAAAAACACCTGTTTTTGGCTTTTGTATGATTTACCATTGGGTCTATATTAATATTAAAATCTTCTACTAGCATAACTTTAGCATCTTTCTTTAAATATTGTTGGAGCATAATTTCTAGTTGTGATATAAATTCATTAACAGGAGATGAGTGCAAACAGTATATTCAAAGTACAGTTACATTACTAATGTTTGTAGCAATTTTAATTGCAGACGCTTCTAGAACCTTCTCAATGCATAAATTATTCATTAAACTTTGATTTCAGGCCTTATGTATACCATAACCCCACCACTTTTATACTTGGATCTACAAAATTTGGAAGCTATTATATAATTCTGAATATTACAAATTTCATCACTCTTTGCATCATGCTTGGTTATAATGCAGATATCAGCGTCTATGTAATTTAGAATTTCTGACAATGCTAACAGTTTAGATTGTATGTATCTACTGTATGTTTAAATGAAATACTTTTAGTATATTAGTTTTGTTGTTGTTCCCTAGTTTGGCATGAATGGTTGTGCTATTTGACCCTTCCACCATGGGTTTTGATTTGACATACTCACCACCTAACTTCAGTTTCCCTTATACATAACAGAGGAGATAGTATTACACAATAAATTGCCAAATATAAAAACACTTCTTTTGTTTAAATGCACTCCAGCTTTAGCATAACCATTGTCACTCAGCCACCAGTTTCCATCTGCCATTTCACAGTCTTTCACTTTACACATCCAATCTATTTCACTATTGATCCTCAATATTCTGTTACTCACACCTTTTCTTCACAATACCTCACTTGCAACCACTTTTGCTTCAGGAAGTAACTGCTTAATAGTCTGAACTATATCCATAATTTCCCCTATAATTTCTTCAGCACAAAATCCATTTCTCACGTTGTTTGTTCCCATATGTAGAGCCACAACTTCCGGTCTAATTGTTTTCAAGTTCATTTGCTCAATTTGATGGCTTAGTTGTGTAGCCTGAATCCTGGGAAAACATCAGATTTCATATCCTTTGTTCCTACAAATTTTTGTAGCAAATTTCAATAAAGAGTCCCCTACCACTAAAGCTTTTGGCTTTTTTTTTTTTTTTTTTTTTTTTTTTTTTTCCCTCCAGACTTCTCTCAGCCTGCAATTTAGTGCACTTGGAACTTCTGTAGTAGGTTGTTTGCTTGCAGAGGTACCATAACCTCATTTCCAACTTTCAGCACTTCAAATCTATTTGATGTCTGTACTGCTCAATGGATTTTCTTGATTTTGTTCTTAGCCTTTTTGGCTCAGAATACCTTCGCACATGTCTGTTTTCGTATTGACCATTTTCGTGAATCGATCCAGCGTTTGTTAGTTAGAAGCCTCCATTTCTACTTTTCCATGTTCCAACTGCGTTAAAGCCTGTTCTGCACTAAGTTGGGCCTGTTGTACCTTCAAAGTATAATTTTCCTTTTTCATCACTCTCATTTCCTCCTGCACACATTTCAAATACTTATTTTGGATGTCCACTATTGTATGGAGTGATGCTATAATTTCACTTGCCAGTTTCCCATCTAATGATAACAGTGCTGTTAGAGCCTCTGCTTTAATGTCAAGCTAATTGAATCACAATTATTTCAAACCCTTGCCCATTAAATTTCAAAAATATATAAGCACTCAATATAACCTTGCATGCTTACTGTCTCAGCATTTTTGATATTGTGTGCAGCTTTCATTTCATCAGGTTATTTCTTATCTCTTTTTTTAATTCCATAAACCTTATAAGTTTTTCTTTACAACAAGCACATCACATTATTTCTAATGTTATGCCCTTTTATGTGATCATACTTTATGCATTATATAGAGCGCTAATATTTTTACATATGTAACCTTATCTTTATCAGAATGTCTAAATGAGTTTAATAATTTAATAGTAATAATAATAATAATATAATTTAGGAAGAATCATTCACTTTAATATAATCTGTAGCCAACAGAGATTATTAGCCTTTTTGATCTTATCAGTTTGTTGCCCTGCACAAAGCTTTTCTTCCTCCATGCTGTTAAAGAATGCACAGCTAGTATGCAACATTTTCCTCAATGTAAATATGTGTACTTTCTTTTAAAACAGCTTGGCAGCTTTTTCTGTACAAATAACACACTACAACTTGACTTAAGAAATGTATTATGCATCTATGGCTTAACAAAGTGGTGAAATTACTTTGAACTTAGGACACCTTAAGGAAAAAGTAATAGGCTTTAAAGTTATAAGTCCTGGACCTGGAATTCTCTTGAAATCACTGCAACATTCAGTTGTCAGTATGTACTGTCCAGTGGAGTGGAAAACTCAAATGATCTCAGGGTCCATGGAGCTTAAAGTTACTCGACATTCGTCTTCTCAGGATAAGGGAAAACCCCCCAAAAAAACCTTATCCAGGTAACACCCTAAGCAAGATTCGAACTCACAACCTTTTGAATTTGAGGCAGACATGCTACCACCACACTACCCAGGGGGGTGGGTCTTTTCTTTGTATCACTATATATATGTGTGTGTTCCACTTCCAGCTACATCTTGATGCCAAAGAATCAATTTGCTATAAGTATGGACTTGCAGCATTTTTGAAATCACTGTTTCTATTCCTACCTTAAAGAAGATGCTGGCTTCATCATCCTCTTTGAGCTATACAGGCAATGCATTAGGAAGCACATTCTGATTGATGCAAAAGTTTGACTACAGTAAGTTTATTGAGTTTTCATTCATTCTAGTGTTTCTTTTAGTTCTGCCTGTGTATGAAGATTTGAGTTTTATATATTTTTCAGACTAATTGATGAGAGAAATTCATAACCTGTTATATCTGGTGACTGAGAGAGCCATAAAAACACTAATCACTCTTGTCTCCAAACATCAGTAGCAACAATTTTGAGTATATACTTGATCATTATGTATAAACCCCTAGCCTTTTTCTAAAGAACATTAACTTTAGATCAATAAAACCTTTGTAAATTGATGAAAGAAAAGTTCTTGAGTGAATATATACATTTGTTTGGTTATAAACAAGGTATCCTTGAAATCTTGCAGGGTGTGTGTTTAATTAGTTATGCTACTTTATGAGTAGAGATTTCTATATGTTGCATTCTGGGATATTGTTGCCAGGACATGTATTCATATATGCCAGAAATCTTCACTAATTGTCCAAATTCCATCTACAGCACTTCTGAATTGACTGTTTGCCAAATAAAACACTAAATGTAAGTTAGTAAGCAAGCAAAAAATGCAAAGTGAACATGAAAGAACTTAAAATTAACGTGGATAAAACGTGAGCTTGTGAACGTTCAACTTACCCGTCCTCCTCTTAAAAAATTAAGTATGGTTTTGAACAGGTTTGGACTCTACAATTTGAATAATTCTATTTAACACACCAAGTGAGATGGCACCATGGCAATGTGTCAACTCGCATTTGAGTGGGCCCAGGTTCAAACCCCCAGGGCATCCAAACTGATTGAAGTTTTCTTGCAGTTTTCCTCAGTTCCTAGACAAATGCTGCATTGGATAATTTGCTCTATGAATTTTCCTCTCATTCCTTTCATCACTACATTTCATTTCCTTCTACACTTCCATACCAGGCATTGGGCTGATCATCAATTCTGGATATGCTATGATCTAGAGTTTGCTTCCTCCTCTTCAGGCTTCTGACCCAAGCCATTGGCTTGTAAGTCCTTGGTGGTATAAGTCTTCCAAAAAGGAGGGTAAAGTTTCATGCACACTGGCCCATCATGATCAGAACAGGCTTCTGACCCAAGTCATTGGCTTTTAAGTCCTTGGTGATATAAATCCTCCAAAGAGGTGGGTAAAGGTTGATGCACACTGGCCCGTCATGACCGGAACAGAAATTTACAGTCATCTGCCTTCTGCAGAAGCTTAAATACTCTGCTCAGAATATTCTGGTTGGAAAATTTAGTCAATCAAAATGAATGATACAGCAGCAAAAGTTGCAGAGTCTCACATGAGAATGTTGTAATATTAGTGATTTACTAATTGAAGAGAGACAGAAAAGAAGGAAGAAGCAGTGAGTTGACAGCACAAATTTGAAAAGAAATCAGAATGATGAATTTAGTCATCTTTTCCCAGACTTCTGAGAAAACCCTAGGAATTTTTTTTAATACTTCAGAATGAGTGAGGAGAAGTTTTTCAAAGTTTTACACTTGGCATCAGATATAATGAAAATGAATACCACATTTTGTAGATCAGTCAGCACTGAGGAGTGGCTTGCAGCCTGCTTGAGTTTAGACTACATTTTAATAGCAATTTGTATAATAGATAGTTTTATAATTTAGTGTGGTTCAAATTAAAGGTTTGTATAATTTTGCACAGTCAATATTAATAATTTGTCATCCATTGTCACAGGGGCTTCTGCTTATGTGAAAAATAGTGTGTGTTGAGGGAGCTGAATGCATAACAATAAGCAACAAAGGGCACCTGTTACCAAGGGAAGCTTCTGAGAGGGTCCTGTAACAGGCACTCTTCTCAGAAGTAGTGGAGAGTGGCTGCTTCCAATCAGACTAGTGTGCGTTTGATCATTAAATAATATGAATCTAACCCTAGTGGAATTTTTTCGCTTCATTCCACTCCATTCGTGATGGGGCAGTGTGCATCAGCTTTAATCCCTAGAAGAAGAAGAAGAAGAAGAAGAAGAAGAAGAAGAAGAAGAAGAAGAAGAAGAAGAAGAAGAGAAGGAGGAAGAGGAGTTTAGCACACAACTCCAACCAATTTCTGAATCCTGTTTATGTTATGTAATTCATGCTTTCACTCACATTACCTTGGTATTCAAATCACAGAATGTTTATTTCACATTCTGCCATTTTAGCAGCACTAAAACAGTTCAGTGTTTTGAGTCATAGCTGCTGCTGTTATAGCAACACCCAATAGTAGAAGCTCTTTGATATCACATCGGTTTTGTCAGCACTTTTAAATGAACTGCCAGGTAGCTGATGACAAGAGATCCTGTTTTGTTGAGTGAACATGTGGCTTGTGACTGGTAATCTCTTTTTACTTTAAACCCCTGTAGGAATGCTGCAGTAGATTTTGCTTGAAAGTCAAACTGTGTTTGTAGTGTAGACATCATTGCATCTGCAACATATCTAATCCTGCAGAATGAGATTTTAAAAATATTGAAATGAAGATAATTTGTGATTTGTAGTGTTTCAAAGTGTGGTGTAACATTTGGAAATTTTCAAATGCATATGATGACAAATCAAAATTGAAACATGCCTCTATAAGTTATCATAAAAATGCAGTAGAGTCTTCTTCTAAGCAGAATTTAACCTTCTTTGTAAGGTAGAATAGTAATGAAAAACAGATACAACCAGAGTAAAACACAGTCTTAGTTATAATAGTTTTGATTGTAATGTATAACTCATTCGGCATGCGTTTGGCGATGATTCCAGCAGACTAAATAAACTGCCTGTGGGAGAACCAGAGTAGAACCTTTGGTATTAAAATATGCAAGTATTGTTTTTTATGAAGATTTTTTTAGTTTCAATGTCTTTGAATCTACCAAAATTTGAATCATCTGAAAAGAAATTGCTAACATTTTTCAGTTATCATATATAATTAGTTATCCTAATATGAGTATGCTAATGTCATATTTATTGAGTGCTTTTGGGTCAAATAACTATGTAGAGAGAACATTTTCAATTTTGAACAAGAAATAGAGCGCTGAAAGGAATAAATGTTTGAATTTAATAAAGTGTAAAATTAAAACCATGCTGAATAATAGGTGGCTTGTCAAAAATTTTATGCTAAAATCTTTGAAAGTTTTTTGACTAGTGCCAGGAAAAGTATATGAGATGATTGACTAACTATATATTATGGGTCATTTTCTATTACCAAAATAAATAAACATAATGTAAAATATTGTTTTCATTGTATATATTTCAGCTTTTCACATTATGCCTTGCATTTAAATTTTAGCACGCAGTACAGAGAGTATTTAATTGATTTAAACAAAGGTATTTTTTTGCAATTCAAAGTTTACTCTGCCTTCAAAATTGGGTGGGGCTGAATGTCCGTTATTGTCATTCTAAAATTCTGGCAAATTTAACTGCGTCATTCTTGCTTGGCTTCAAGATGCTCATGAATCAGTGGCAGTGTTTCCTCACTCCATTACAAATAAAGTAAATTAGCTTTTGTTTGCTGAGCTTTTCCTTAAATTCATTTGTAACTGTATATTTTTTTTCATCCCAAGCCCAAGCCAAGCTGTTCATAAGGACATGGTGTCATGGTACAGAACACAACACAGACTATAACACCCATATTTAATTCATTGAGAAACAAAATGAATTAGGAACAGTTTGCCTGTTATTTTAAATCCATATAAATTGACAAATATTATAAATTTAAGAAAAAGTTTGAATCAGAATAGAAACACTTTCATCACTTACATTTTTCGTTGTCTGACCAGTTTCAAGAACTATTGGATCTTATTTTCAGAGACTGATTGGCTTGTGTTATGTGCTGATATAGTGCCTTTGTTAGAGACAGTAGCATCAAGTGTTGTGTCAATTTTTATTTGTCAATGAAGTCACGTGGTATTCACCATCATTTTATTGCCTATGAAGCATGTTCACATATGTGAATACAGGGAGCCTCAAAGCATGTATTTCTGTTTAAATATCAGTATCAAATTGTTTGATGGAATGCAGTCCTACTTGTAGTATAGGTACATAGTAGAGTAAGTAACAATGCGAATTTCATGGTATTTATAAAAATTGAAACATAAGTTCGAGGCTATACTGTTTTCCACAGTTGCTAGTTTATGTACTAACAACCACAACAAAGAACAATATGTATAACTTACAATGTCTCTGTATAACTTACCCATTCTATCATTTTGTAAATGAGATAACTCATCAGAAACATTACTATAAATTGTTGGCATGGGACTAACATTCTCAATAAAATGAGTAATAGGGAGTTATTTTGATGTCTTTGTTTTGAGCCCCAATGGACCTTCCCCATTACTCAACTAAAATTGAAAATGGTACACATAATGCGCTCTAGTTCTATTGCACATTTACAGATTTGTAAAGAGATTTTGACAAAAAGGTAACAAGAAAACCTAAGCTTTGTACATCAATTCCATGAGTTACTCCGAGTTTTTATGAGCATATGGCATGAGAAATTTGCTTAGTGTATTTCATTTATGCAATTACTTCATTACTGGTTGATGTGTGTCTCACATTTCACAGTGTAAAGCACATATATTCTAGGTCTAGAAGACTTTGAAGCTATTATTGAAGCCAGTTACAGATTAAATCTGATCGGCCCTGGATTAAAAAACTCAGCCTCATTTTACACATTTTTATGGATAGAGCCATAGTGTTTTTGATAGTGGTGACAATAACATAGCACGTGAGTGTAGCTTTCTGCTACTTGTCATTGTCTCTAATATAGGCACTGTATGTGTTGGTTGTTTGTGTTGACATCCAGTGGTGAAGTGATGTCAACACACACAACAGATGCCAACAACAAGAGCCAGTCTTTCTCTGTAGATGAGAGCAAATAGTTCTTGAAACTGGTCAGAGAACAAAAAATATAAATGATGAAAGTGTTTCTATTCCAACTCAAACTTACTCTTAAATTTAAATTTCACATCACTGTTACTAGTTTATCCAAATATTATATGAACATTATAGACTTGGAAAAAGGTTTGCTGCACAAATTGTAAAATATTAATATAGTTACAAAAGCAGGGAATATTGGTAGTATATTAAATATAACTGAGCTGTATCACAACTTTACCCTTTCAATCATTTTGAATATGGAATTAAATGAGAATTTGAAATTCTTGTACCTATAGCACAGAAAAGGCATATTTTAATGGACATAATTTCCTGTTCCCCTTGAAGTATATAATAAGATTCAGAACATCCTGCATGCCGTATAATATCTCTCAACAAAACTATGATCTGAGGGTAGACTAATGCATTAACTATGGGTAACTAAAGCATAATAGCTTAAACAAAACAAAATTGAAAGAGTAGTGGGCTTTATTTAAAATGTGTTATATGTTATATCACCAAATCATTGTGCAGCCATATTTATTACAGCACATCACATTAAGAGGGAATGAACTACATTTCTTCGGAGGTATTTTACATTCTTAGATATTTATTGAGCACCTTTTCATTTTTCAATGCAGTAATTATATTATTAACTAAAAAAATTTTAGAAGCAGAAATTGAATTTGAACAAATCTTTTGATGCACATGCCCTTATATACATACAAAGAAACATTGTTTTAAAACTTTAACTATTACATTTAGAAGACATTTTGTATAGTTATAGTTTTGTGCATATTAAGTTCCAAATTATTAATTCTATGTGAATAAGTGCATGAAAATTCCATTAAATTGTTAAACTGCACTATTTGATAATCCACATAACTTGTAATAAGCACATGCATTTCAGTTAAAGACAAGCATATATTCATAATAAATAAGATTACAATATATTAAAATAACCAAATGGATAGGTTTCTCTAACCAGCTTGCTAAAGGTTTCTTAGATGCATAAGAGATTATTATGCTCTTATACAATTTCTATGACTCCAAAAGCCTATGTGGTAACAAAAAGGCTACAACATTAGTGTGACTGTTACTATCAACATATGTAAGAGTAGATACTCTTCTAAGATTCTCTGTGACACAGGGGCTGTAGCTCCCACATCCAGATAAAAATGTGTAAAGCTGTCATGTTACGACCTACAAAAATGACAATAGTAAGTATACAATTATACACCTTGGCTTTGCAGAAACATATGGATAGGAGAGAGATAGAGATGCTGTTTAGGCTTTCCACAGCTCTGCCAAACAAACAGAGTGAAACAAATTGGGAAAAGTATTTCCTAATAAGTCTAACTTGGGCTGCTCATATTTACGTTCTACATGCATAGTTTATACATTTAAAGAAAGACTGTAAGAAATACAATAGAAAAGAAACAGAGGCAATTATAAAAAGTTGTGGTTACATACAAAGCCTCTTTAACAAGCACTTTACATTATCAAGAAACTTTCACAAACATAGGGGAAAATTTGCAAAAGAAATCATAACCATACACCAACAATGTCAGATGTGTTGAATGTAAAAATGCACATAAAGTACTTGAACAAATGAGTTTATTATATATGTAAGTTTATGAGCTGGTAAAACCTATCTTTAATCTGCTTGTACAAAATGAGGCATTTATAACAACATAACAATCTGACACACTGTTACAATCTATCTTTGATAGAAACATATTGAAATTAAATAAACATCCCACTTGTGCTTTTAAGATGTTGAAATGGACTCATATTAGTGAATAACAGAAAACAAGTTAATTACATTATACAGGATAGGATTCCTTAGTCAGTATTGGTATTTCTTTTTTGGAAAATATTATAATGCTTCCATCATTCAAGGCTCCTACAATGCTTTTCTTTTTGAATATGTGGCTAAGACCTATGCCATAATTCAGTGTTTCTAGCTCTGCATATATAGTTTACTAAAACCCATTGATTTTGGAGTTGATAGTTAAACTTGCACAGAATATACATCATGATAATAGCAATTTAGGCTTAAAGTGTGATAGAGACTAATATTTTTGCAATATTCTGTTTCCTATACAAAAAAGACTATGTAATTTCAAATGTTGAGAGATTTACAAACAGTTTCACACACTGTATTGAAACAAATGTGGGATGTAAAGTGTTTATTGAAGTGCATGTGAAATTCCTGTGTTTTCAAAAATGGAGTCTGCAATAAGTTTTGAAATACCTATTCATAATTTTCACAGTATTGTACATCTTTTAATTTTAAGCTCATGAAGACCAAAGCTGATTGATTGTATGTGTAATGGAAAGCATCACAATATAATAGATCTTGTCTAGTCAAATGTTAACACATGTGGAAATATAATGCTAGAACAGGCCTGCACAACAAATGGCCTATAATGTTATATATCTTGGCACATCTGCAAGATTGAGATTATTTAATACAGGGAACTGTTAATTAGTCAAATTTAACATAGGAGGAGTACTTTACAGGAGTTTCATTCTATTCTGGATCAAGATAAATTTAAAAGTTTGTTGGATGTTGCTTACCAGGTATTTGTGTGTTTAGGAGCACAAATACTTTTTTTTTTCTTTTCTTTTCCTTTAGTGTTTAACGCCCGCTACAAATATCTGTGAACAAATGTTTTCTGTCATGAACTTGAACAAAAACAACCAGTGTTCATCTTTAACCTATGTTAATTTAGAGACCATATTAAGAATAACCACTACTTCAAACATGATACCAAACTTTGATCAAGTAGTTAAACAATTAAATGTAATGTGCCATATTGTACTCTTAAGAATGTGTAATATTCTCAGTGAAATTTTATGTTTATGTTTAAATGTTTTAACATGAAATTTGGAACCATACATATTTGTAAACAATTTTGAACAGAATATTAATTGAAACACTTGGAGATAATCAAGTTGTGCAGGTCTGTGCTAGTAAATATCTTTATCTTCCTATACATTTGTGGTACAGAGGGATAATTTATAAAAGTATTTATGATATGTTTAGTTTATATTTCTTATTATACAAATATATAGTTCCTTAATTAATGTAGAAACTATTGTTTGATTTTTTGTGATAAGAATTGTACAGTAAGTAAGTCCGCAAAAGGTTCAGTAAGTTACCGGGTAATTTGTTTACAATAATTCCTAATAGTGATTTTCTTTTCAATCAAGTATTGAATTCACCCTAATGGTTGGAACCACATGTTATCCTGAGTGTTAATAGCTAGGGAGAAAATCTGGACTTTACTATGAAGGTTGTGAAGGTTTAATTGTTGTTTGGGAATAAGATTAGAATCCCAAGTCCTCTTTATTATGTTTTAATGTCCTGCATTGTGTACAAATGTGTTCTTGTTTTATATGTTAGTATAAACTTCTCACATAACTTCCAGGCCATAAAAGGAAAAAGTTGCAATACAATTGTATGCTCAAGTACACAAATATATATATACATACATACTGTTTATACATACAATAAGATGACTTTGAAATGCAGCAGAAAAAAAGAGAAGAAATAACACAGAAAATAAAAGTCTATAATTAAGCTTATTGCACTTAAGGTCACTTCTCTCCATCAACATTGTCACCTAGTTCTATTATGAACAAATGTGCTGTTAATGCTATGTGAATGGCATTAAAATAGCCTTAAAGTGAAATTAATTTGTACTTCATTCATAATGTACACATTTCCATACTTTCCATGTACTTTTGTTACCCTCAGGTTATCTTTTCTTTCAGCTTCCATGCTTATATGTCAAAGAGCAAAACGATAATATTAATTTACAGTTTCTTTCATATGTTTGTATTACAGAATTAAATAAAAGTAAATGCTGTGCATTGCAAAGTATAAATATATTATTTGTATGTAATATCTCTAAATATGTAAATGTAGTGACAGCTGCTGTGTAGGAGCACAAGAGCACGTGAACCTCCAAAATTTCTTAGTGGATCTCCTTTTTCTCTTTCAGGAAACATTTAATAAAATGCGCTATCTGGTGCCACTTGTTTAAATATACCGCGCTCTGCTCTACAGATTGAACACAGCCGAGAACCCGAGTATGTGACAACAACACTTGTAGCACAGGCCTCGTGTGCTAGCGTATTATTAACGATTAGCAGCTCTGTGCTTGCGCGGCCAACAAACCAGCTTGGAATTTTACAGCCAGAAATGAGCACAGTGCGACCGTGCACATTAACACCTCTAGGGTTCTGTTTATCAGCGGGAGGTGCTGCTATCTTTGAGATTTAGTTGAAACTATCCGGAAGTGCAACTGCAGTCTTTGTGAGACTCGCTGTTTTTCTTAGTAATTTGCATTTTATGCGAGAGTTAAGCTTAAGAGAGAGTTAAGCAGTTCAAAACAGAAAACAACCTCAATGAAGGAACTTTTACGCAATTAACCGAGCTACTGTACATTGTTATCATTATGACCCTGACTACATCAGAACCAGAAATATGCTTTTCCACAATAAAAAGAATTAAAACCTTTACTAGAAGTATGATGGGTGAATACCGACTTTCAGCGCAGGCAATGCTTGCTATTGAGAAGAAACTGGTCAACAGCATAAAATGCTTTAATCACTGAGTGATAGAAAAGTTTGCACATTTGAAAAACCAGCGCGTGGAATTTCTGTACAAATAAATTTGATGTTAATTGTGTAATTTAAACAATATAAATATTATTCACTGTAATTACCATTCTTCACATGAACTGCATCAAAGGGGTTCACTCCTTCATCACCTCATATTGCTGTTAACTCTCGGAGACTAAGAAATTTAACATCTTTACAATACTGGGTGGGTGACGATTTGTGTAACAAATTTATAATTCTTGCTATTAGGCACTATCATTGTTTCCAACATTACTAGATTTGATGTTGCGGTGATGGTGGTAGCAGTAGCGGCAGCGGTTGCGGCGGTGGTAAATTGCTGATTTTGTGAACACCTACATTTTTAATCCACGAGCCGCCACTGTGTAAATGCATTTAATAAAAGAAGAATAAATAAAATGAGGTAACATCATCACTAAATATATAGACATAAGCCTCTTTTGGCTAACCAGAACAAAATTAAAATTAATGGTGGCAATATAGAGAAAGGACTGCATTTTAACTGTAGGGTGGGAAAACGCATGCACACTGGTTTCTGTAGAGCAAAGTTTGCAATAGACTGAATTAGCCTAAAGGAGACATAACATGAAGGCAGATTTTGGTGTGGTGAAAAATTAGGAATAAACTACAAGAAACTGAGATAAGCCAACATGCAGGCAACTTACTATTGAGAGATAGCCTAAAAAAAAAACACACACACACACACACACCCACCACTGTGTTCCTGTGTTGCTTTGTTGCTTTTAGGGAATAGACATGACATCCCCCTTTCTTATTTTCAGTTCTGAAGCCGAAATATAGTCCCAGTAAGTAATTATCAAGTGATGTTTTGTGTTACAAAAACTGATTCAAATTGTTTTTATTGAATATTAATCACAAGCGTCTTTGTGTATTTGTAAATTTTAAAATAAAACCAGTTATTACTAATTTTGACCTGAATTCAAATATAGCAAAATGAAAGCTCCATTGGTAAGGCATTCTAAGGTGTATAACTTGATATTCATAGGTATTCTTCAGGCCTTTGGTATCCCTATTTCATTTATGATAATGCCTTTACTCTGAAAGATCTGAGGATCTGTTCTCTCTGCTCTAACCAGCTGATTACTCAGAAAGATTATTGCTTTATTGCCTTCCAAGGCCATGTGAAATGAAAAAGTTATCTAAGAAAAAAGCAAAAAGGTCAGCAAATGCACCAGTTTAGTGAACAGCTTATCAGGAGTAATTTGGAACTGAAAATATCTTTGAACCAATGTTAATAATGTAGTTTTTCCCAGCCAGATTGCAAGCTTGTAAACAAACGTGACCATTTTTGTTATACTTCTGACATGATGTGTGGTTGATCGATTGATATGTTAGGGTACTCAACTCCTTGGTTATTAGCAGCCTATATCTGGCAAATTTACTTCTAAACAAAAATGTAAATTAACTACTCTGACTCGTGAAGCATACAAATTCTATTTTGGATGCAAATTGGATGATGAATATAAGACATGGACTACACAAATCTATTTCAAAATGTGTTCCTTAATTAAACAAAATTAATCTATTTCTCTTACTGTAACCATGATCTGCAGGGAGCCAACTAGTCATATCACAGGTTGTCATGATTGTCACTATCAGTATGAATGTACAATTTCCTATCTAAATGTTCACTCATTTCCTTAGAGTGTAGAACTTCATACCAGAACTCCAGAAAATGCTGTAACAAAAATGCTCTTTATTTCTCTAATATGTGTTCACAGATTGTCTTTGATTCCAATACTTTCACAACAATTCTGCAGTACAATTTTCTTTTGTTGTTTTGAAATATCATGGTTCTTGTCCCATTGTTTCAGCGTAACAGCTCCATGCTATGAATTCCAGTTGAAAATCGATTCACCTGGCTTATAACCCTCCTTTTTGTACCTGTCAATTACGTCAACAGATATTACCAGAAAGTGAACATTGCGCCCTGGTGTGGCATTTTAAAGATTTGAACCTCCGCAGCCACTCCTCTCATTTTAAATTTATGTCCCCTACAACAATTTATGTGGCCACTTAAAGGGAGCTGACCAAATATCAAAATATGTGCAACAACATAGGCATTCTAAAGTAAGCATGCTAACACAACATGCAGCAGAAATGGGCCAGCAACATGCAGCTGCCTTGCTCCTTTCACAGGGCTGGTCATCCTGACCAGCACCAAAGTATCAGCCTAGATAATCCAACTGTACTACCAGCCTCTTCCCTAGGGCAGCTTCTGGATAGACATCATTCATCCTCTTCACCATGAGGTATTGCTCTTGCCATGGTTGTTGAAGCTTTGGACAGCATCCTTTGGTCCAGGTAGGGTGATAAAGTGACACCAGATCACCCTGCTGAAAATCTCAGCTGCTGGCCTCTTGGTCATGATGGGGCTTCATCCGGTCACTCGCTACCTGGATGTTTTGACAGGCAAACTCATGCATGTCACAAATTCGATCTACGAGGTGCTCCAGATATTCAACTGCTGGTTGTCCTGCCTCAGGACGACTCCCAAACATTAGATAGCATGATAGTTGCAGCTCTCTGCGTAAGACTAAACTCCGGTATTAACCTGGTGGTGTCCGAAGATATCTGGGAGCCGATTCAAGAACCATCGCATGGCTGCAGTCAACTTAAGGTTGTAACAGCCAGGGGACACGAAGCAGGAGTTCGCCATGGCGATCGAACAGTTGATAAAGCATTTTTGTCGTTTCTCGGCGTCACGCACCCCGTGAGGTGTTAATGGCAGAAGTAAGGAAGGAGGCGGCCAAGATAACAGCTGCACCGACATCGAAGACGAGTATCCGCCTCGAGAGAGATATAGATAGAGAAAGCCCAAGACAACAACGACCTTTCAATGGTGTATGACTCGGCAGGACCCCTAGAGAAAGACTGTTCACGCACGATAAAGCTGACGAACATGCAGGAAACAATTGAAGGGCACATCGAGGCCGTCATCGATACACATCGAGCGACGCTACCTGCCTCGAGAAGAAGAATGGATGACAGCCTCATCGCAGACATCTGAGCTGAACCCAACGGACACCGATTAGTACATCCAGCCCGGGACGGAGTTGGGAAAGGGCGAGCTAGCAGGTAGTGTATTGCCGTACGACGGATTTGCACAGTCAGCCAAGTCGCAGGATCTGGTGCCCCGACTGAAAGACTTAATGGAGAGCCCGGCCGACCAACTGACCACTTCACAACTGGAGAGGGTCCGGGGACTACTCAGCTCGATACAGTCTGTCATCAACTAAGGGAACATAAATTTCAATCGCACTGACCGAGTACTCCATAACATCGACATAAAAGACGTCCGACTAATCCGGCTTCCGCCAAGACGTGTTCCTAACAAACAGGAACTTGCTGGAAGACATGAGATCTAAGGGATACATTGAAGACTCCGACAGCCTTTTGTGTTCCCCTGTAGTCTAGGTGAAGAAGAACGGCGCGCTATGTTTCTGCGTGGGCTATAGAACGCTGGAATAACGTCACCAGAAACGTCTGTTTCTTAGTGCTTCTCGACTTTGGACTTGAAGTCGGGATACTGGCAAGTGGCGCTATATCCCATACACAAATAGAAGACTGCATTCTCGACAGTTTAAGGGCTTTACCAATTTATGGTTATGATGTCCGGACTCTACAGCGCGCCAGCCACCTTCCAGGACCTCATGGAATAAGTGGCGAGGGGGTTGACTCAGGGGGTCTGCCTGTTCTATCTGATGACAATATCGTCGTAGGCAACAATTTCCAAAACCATCTTGAGAATCTGACAAAGATACTGGAAAAGCTGCAAGCAGCTAACTTAAAGCTAAACGTGAAAAAAGTGCCAAATCTTCTGCAAGGAGGTGAACTACTAGGGCCACATAGTCTCACCATCTGGGATGGTGAGGACCAGGACCAGGAGAAGGCTCGGGCAGTGAGACATTTGCTTCGCCCGAAAAACAAACAAGAGTTGCTAAGTTCTTGGAGACTATGCAGTTACTACCGCTGGTTCATCTGAGGTTTCTCCACCATAGCGAAACCACTCACTCGTTGGACGGAAGAGGTCGAGAACGCTTAGCAAGTGCTTAAGTTAAGACCCTGCAGTGCTCCTATTTTAGGATTTTCACAACCTGGTGGCAACTTTGTTGTGGACACTGATGCCAGCGACACCGACATTGGCGTTATTCTATTCCAAGTCCAGGATGACCGCTTTGTGGCCGAATGGTTAGACCGATCCCAAGTGACCGCATGTGAGATTTGTGGTGGACAAAGCGACGCAGGGGCGGATTTTCTCCGGGTTCTCCTATTTCCCCCGCCATCGCTCCATCTTCATTCCATGTATCACCAGTGTCATCGCCTGCTGTGCCACAAGTAGTTAAAAGGGGTGTTAAACACTACCAAAGAAAGCCCAGGATGGCTAGGAGTATGTAATAACCTACTACAGCAAGACGCTCTCCAAGGCAGAAGAGAGCTACTGCGTTACACGGCGAGAGCTCCTGGCTCTAGTAAAGACGCTGGGCCACTTCTACAAGTACCGTACGGTCAGCCATTCCCCTTGAGGACTGGCCGCTCCACCCTCACCTACTTGATGAATTTTAAGAACCTGGGCCTGACAGCCTTTTGGGTCCAGAGGCTCCAAGAGTACAACTTCAAATCAGAACGTCGTAAAGGATGTGGCCACTCCAATGCAGATACCATGGCCAGCCGATCCTGCCCAGGAGAGTGCGGCCATGGCAATAAGGCTGAGGCGAAAAAGCGTGTTGTAGCTGTCTGTGTCATCTCGTTAGTGCCTACAGTTGGATGGGATAACGCAGGCCTGAGGAGGGAGCTGCTGGCGGATGCTGACTAGAGTCCACTCCTGAAAGAAGCGGAGGCAGGAACCAGAGCGATCTGGGAAGACATCGCATCCCGAAGCAATGTGCACAAATATTACTGGGACTCTTTGAAAACCGGGGTAGTTGTACGGTTCAGAGTATGGTGATCGCTTCATAGGAAGACGCAGAGAGAGCAGTTGATCCTCTCTTGGAGTAAGATCGCGGAAGTGCTTGAAGACGTACATGCCGGAACTTCGGGAGGATATTTGGGATCCAACTGAACCATCTACAAACAATAGCACTACTGGTTGAGACCATGGACAGACGCCGAGAGGTGGTCACCAATGTTATGCGCATGCGGTAAGATGTGGCCCTCAGACCAGGGGCAGGGGTCACATTCAGCAGTACGACGCGGAGCACCCATGGACCACATAGCCATTGACTTAGCTGGGCCATTCACTGTGTCAGACAGGTGCAACAAGAATCCGTTGGTCGCTAAGGATTACTTCACCAAGTGGTCGTTAGGGTCGCCATCCCTAACCAGGAGGCCGAGAGCCTCGCTATGGGCTATTGGAACTGCACGGTGATCAGGGAACCAAATGTGGATCCTACCGGATGAAAGAAACACTGGAGCGTCTAGGAGTGCACAAAATGCGTACATCACCCTTCCACTCGCCAAGATGATCTCGGGCGAACGCATGTGGGATTTGTGGTACACAGCGGCACAGGGACTGGTTTTCTCCCGGTTCTCCGGTTTCTCCGCCATCTCATTCCACTGGTGCTCCATCTTCATTCCGTATATCATCAGGAGGGGCAGCTTTTCTCCGGGTTTTCCGGTTCCTCCGCCGTATTCCACCCGTGCTCCATCTTCATTCCATGTATCATCATATGCGGTGTCATATGCAGTAAAACTGGCGTTAAGCAGTGTAAAACAAGCATCTCTTTACCCACAGTCAGACTGCATGGTTGAGCAGTACAACAAGAATGTGGTAGAGTATTTGAGGAAGGTTGTGTGTGGTCAATGGCCACAGAGCCTGGGATATCAGGATGCCACTTTTCTTGCTGATCTACCACTCTTCAAACCGGTTTGCCAATTTGTACTTTGGCAGGGAGCTACGTCTACTATGCAAATGATGTTGGGGAGTTCTCCTGGGACTGAACAACCAATAGTCGACTTTGTACACTTTATACACCGACTTCACCACATACATGTGATGGCCCTTCAACACATCCAGGTAGCGAGGGACGGTATGAAGACCCGTTGAGACCAGGAGGCCAACAACCGATCAGGATGATCTGGTGTGGTTTTATCGCCCTACCCGGACCAAGGGACGTTGCCCCAAGCTTTAACAGCCATGACAATGGCTCTACCTTGTGATGAAGAGAATAAATGATGTCTACCGCACCAGAGGCTGTTCCGTGGGAAGAGGCCATCTCCCGCTTTAGAAGCAAGCCAACACTGTTTTCAACTGCAGTTCTCAGCGTGCAGCAGTTGCGTCAAAGCGACGAGAGAAAATTGTACTGTGGAATTTTTGTGAAAGAATGGGACCAAAGACTATTTGTAAACACATTTTGAAGAAATAAAGAGTTATTGGTTGTAATAGCTTCTCTTTTTCGTCTTATATTTGGGAATCATACTGGATGAATGGATCTCTCTTAAGGTGAGCTTACAGGACCATGTATCCTGATTTATATGGGTCTATCTTGAATATAGAATTACTACACCAGTATATAATTAATTACTTAAGACATTTGCTCCATTTTCTATTTATCTCCTACTGCTGCTTTCTATATGCATTCCCTGTAGAGGTGCATATAAGCAAAGCTGCCATTAAATTCCAACCGTACATGAGCAGAACGTGGCCGCTTTTAAATGCACAGTGAGTTTCTCTCATCTGACTTGAACAGGCCCCAGCAAACTCTGAAAACGATCTCGGTAATTTTCAAATATCTCACATTAAAGAACTTGCAATTTTGTAAGAACAGTTCACAGATGGGAAGAGCGTTACTGTGGGGTGAGGGACCAAGAGATCACCTATTCGCCTTGTCGGTTCGTTTACTATCGTGTAATTGTAGTCTCCTTATTAGATTGTTGTGTGAGTGTGAGTTTCCATGAGTAGAACAGAAAAGGTTACGAGGTGCATTCCTTTTGCTAGTATTCTTGTCTCTGAAGTCTTCTAGTTAACCACACTATAATATAAACTAGCCAACCAATTAAAATGTAAATACGCAATGCTCCTTCGAGAACATAATCCTGCTTTCCTATCAATCGTGTTATCTACCGATTATTCTGCATTATGGTAGCAAATAAATGAAATGTTACTATTTGCAATAGAGTAATGCACTAATAAAGTACAAAAATATGCTGAAATAATATAAGGACACTTTCTAAAGAAGAACTAAAATCCCTGTTCAACATCGTAAGTCGGCCATTGGGCTGAACGTACATTTGCCAGATTGCATTTCATTTTTTAAAATAGTCCTACTCTCCGTTGTTGTTAGTGTCTGCTAAATGTTTGCCGTCGAGAATCTTCGCCTCTTAAAGACTTGCTATAAGCCACAAAGGTAAGGTAGAAGAATTACCTAAAGAACTATAGTTTGTCACGCACTTGGCATCAGCTATACTCTTTGCAGGTAAGATAGAAAGGTTACCAAAATAACTGCAGTCTGTCACATATGCCTCGTGACATTCGTTATAATCCATGCAGATGAGTTGCCTAAATAATTTAAATATGTCACCTACGCATGAGGACACTCGCTAAATTCTCTGTAGTGAAGGTATCTCTTAAATAGACACGGTAAAGATTTGTTTGGTTTATACTGCGCCAGTTTTAGTTCTATAGTTGCAATGTGTCACTCAGGATTCTATTATGATACTGTATAAAGCAAACTCGTGTGAAAACGTTTGCAGCATTATTCTCTTAACTTTTCATTTCCAGACAACTTCAGTTAATATCTGTATTCTCGGGTTCCTATAAAAAAAAAAAAAAAAAAAATCTGCAGCACAGAAGACGTCACTGATGCACTTCTGGATAAATCATTTGAGTGAACTAATTTCGAAGAATAAGAAAAAGAAAACGGATTTCCCATTAAATGTTTAGCTACAAACCTTTTATCTTTGCCTTGCATCCTACTAAGGTGTCTGATACGCTTTTTTTAATATAGCAAGTGGTTCACCTGATCCTTATTTGGTTTTTGGCAACGTGCAGATTACGGTCTAGACTGATAAAATTGTTCTCGGAGCGCATCAAGGATTAATAGAACGATATTATGCTAGAATTGACGTGATAGTATTGCTGAGCGTACATGTTCTTAATGTTAGACTCTTAATGTTAGATATTTTAAACAGCTCCAAATGCTAAATGGACATAGCTGTGAAGGTCCATGCTGCGTATTATTAGTATGCAAGATATAAACTACGATGATGCTCGATTTAGGTTCCAATCCTGCCAAAATATCTCTTTATCTTTCTTTCTTTCTTTCTTTGTTTCTTCCTCACATGACACTAAGCAAGATAGGCAATCTAACATGTTTGATTTGTTTATGCATTTGTTTTTCTGCTTTATATTACAGTTTATTAAAGGAAACACAAAAGAAATAGTTCCGATGCACATTGATTCAATTTCAAATAAATACCTAGTTATGCAGGTATTCTTAAAGCGTTTTAAAACTTACCTATACATATCAGTTTATACCATATATAAAATAACAAAATATTCAGGATTCGTTTTAAATTAAAGATACAACAAAATAAGTTGACAATCACAGACTGTGTCTGAAATATCCATTCAGGAATACTTTCAAATACAAAGAAAACTAGGCTCAAAACTCGTAACTTAACGCACTTCTCAATATCCACTATATAAATCGTTTCCGACATGCATGCATAAATTTGATGACGAATCTTCTTTATTTAGCGAACCAATTATTCCAAATTATGACCACCTTTGTGGATACAAATATGTGCGCGGTGTTGCACTGACAACCTGACACATAGCAATATCTGGAGTGTAACGCTTCTGCAGGCCTCGTGGACTAGTTGCTGAGGATGATTAAGGTTCTCCGGCAGTGTGTGCACTTTATATGACCACATAGGAAGTAGATAAATGGTGTAAGATCAGGAGATTTGGTGGGCCACGAACCATCCTATCCATTTTCCAGGATGTGTATCGTTACGATAGTTTTGAATGATCATGGACCCGTGCGGTGGAGCACCAACATGCTGAAACATCATTCACAATCTTTCTTTTAACGATTCATGCTCCAGTAACGGTGGGAGATCGTGTGCTCCTGTAAGATGACCTTCGAAGAAATATGGCCCGATTAAGTGGTCACTCAAAATTCCACACTATATATTAATTACCCACTGGTCTGGAAAAACTGCCTGTCTTAACAGTGAGGGTGATCGACACTCCAGTAGTGCATGTTGTCGTGATTCACAGTTCCATTGTTTTGAAACAGCAATTCATCTAAAAACAGAACTTTGGATAAAAAGACTATCACGGTTCACACTGCGTAATACCCACCGATAAAAGTTGCTCAAGCTTCAAACTCTCGAGTTCTTGGTGTAGCTACAAGCGGTAAGGGTAAAATTAATTATTGTTCAGTATTCATATAAATGATTACCGGCTGTGTGCCAGTGTTCAAGGGATAAATATGAGGATTATTTAAGACAGCTTATAAACTCTAAAATCATCTCTTCGCGATGGCCAGAGATAACCGGCGCTTCTTTCAAATGTCCCCTCTGTATATAAATGACGTATGTTGGCTGTCGTCTTCCTAGAAATCTATTTTTATAGAGGCAATCAGCCTGTAATGCATTCCGTTGAGTTGCTCCGTAAATAAGTAGCATGTTAAAATACCCATCACTGGAACACATCGTAATAGACTGATTCTCCTTACTATGGGTGTGAGGTTCATAGAAGATACGTGTACCTACAAGTGTATCTTTGTCTAATTGGGCATGTCTAGACCAACAATGGCTTCCGAAAGTAATTGCTAAGTTTGAAGGTTCTTGCAGATGAACTGGTGATGAGAACATTCTCATTTTTAATTAAAGTACACTTACAGAAACTATCGATAATAACATGTTATCTGTTCTGATGTTTTGTAGTTGTATTAATTTTATTCGTTTTAAAATTTGCATCAAATGTTCAAAGTTTTGGTGCAGCTTATTTTTTAAAATAATTACAATGCCACGTAAGGATTAAAAACTTCAGAACTCGTAAATTGATCTTCATTCCATAACCTATTTCTTTCACTACTACAGCTTTTGGAGTGACAGACAGAGTGGCTTAAAAGAACAATCAAAGAACCTTCACCCGCGTGTCGGAACTCGAACCGGCACACCTCTGCAGATGTAGGAACGCCAACTAACCAACTGAGCTACAATCACTAAGTTCACTTTTTCCGTTAGAAAATGTGTTACTCTTTGCTTTTGATTCCTTTATAGCAGCTGTGACTTCATTTTACTTTCTCTAGCCCGTATGTGCACTGTACATAGCGGCTAGAGAAGGTAGTGTATACCACCCAAGATTCGATACTGAGATTTCGCCAGAAACATGTGTTTTGGAGATCCCTGAATCCAAAAAGGCATTTTTAGAAAAAGGTCATTGTATGTGCGTTTGTTTCTGGATAGCATAACTCCAAAACGAAAAGTCAGTTAAATACCAAGCTTGGTATAAGTTTAGTATCTTCCAAGGATACGATAAGAAGATTTTCAGAAAAACTTCCCCCACCCCAAACTAACATTTACATGGAACATTTGTAGAAATTTTCGATTTTCTTAAAATGGCTAATAGGTTTGATTAAAATATCGTATATTAAAGCTATTTACATGTCAAATAAAGTGTATATCTTGAACTTTCTGGAAATGTCGTTTGAAGACCTCTTCATTCTGAATGACCTTTGCATAACTGGTAAACCGCAAGAGATGGACAAAAACTTACTGTACAAAAAATTGTAGATTTCGTTAAAATACACAATATATGTAATATAAATTGTTTTATGTAGAGCTAAGCACTTAAGAAATATGGTCTGTTATTGATTTTAGTTTTTAAATTATTTAAAATCTCAAAAACGGAGCCCGCATCCGTTTCATATCTCTTTTGCTTTACTCCCGGCCATGGAACAGGACCCGGATTTCAATGACAATCGCATAGCGAAATCTTTTAAAATATTTGATTGCGGCTTTAGCCTAGTGCATCCCGCCTATTCTCCTTCTATTTATAAGAAACAATTCTGATAATGTTTATCTTGAGTAGTATTTTGTAAATAAAGGAAGCTTCATTCTGAATGACTTTTGCATAGCCGGCAAACCGTAAGAGATAGACAAGAACGTACTACACAAAACTGTTAATATCGCTAGAATACACAATTTTTCATATGTAGTTTTTTCGATAGAACCAATTCTGAGATATTCACTGCTATTGGTTTCAATTTTAAAATACTCAAAACTTGTCTCAACCATGTTCCATTTTGCTCAGCGAAAATGCCAAAGTTTCTACTTAAGCTTCATGGAACTCTTCATAGAGGGCTGTGATTGCTGCACTCTGGTGGTACTCGTTGGAAAGCAACATAAGCGAAACTGGATGTACATGAGGAGGCTGTCTCCCAGGAGGCTGAAGCAGCAAGATTTGGGAAGACACGACACCGACTTGCACCGAAGGGATCGTTTGGGATGGTTTTCTTTACTTAGGGAAAGAACACCCTTTAGGCCTATTCGAAATTTATTCTTCATCCTTTTAGTAAGTCAATTATTTTCAAAATTCATTACTGTTGCGCTCAGGGGGTTTAGCGTAATTTACTTTCCGTGTGGCAAAGATGAAAGGTCACTCGCAGTGTTGTGCAGAGAAGTGAAAGGAAAGAGACAGTCATTTTCTTCGAATTCTATTCGTGTTAAATTTTGTGTAAAGAAAATCTACTTGTGTAAAATAATTATAAATATTTTGGTCAAAAAGGCAAGCAAAAGATAGGATTCAATATGGCGAGTATTTGTTGTTAAAAAGCATGCTGAAAAAGAAAAAAAAAATACATATTTTGGAGGGGATCCTTATGCCAGGTGCCCCAAAAGCTCCTTATTTCAGTTGTGCAGATAACCCTTAGTGCGATAAAGAAGTTACCGAGAATTCAACGGGGCAGTTGGAAGCAAACTCCGGTCCGTGGCGGGTGAGCAAATAGTGCGAGCGCCAGGAGCCAGGAGCAGGAACTAGTCGCCCGAGTGTACTCGGGCGGGGGCAAATCACCACGGTACCTATCCGCTTTTCTCGCGGATTTACCCGTGTGATATAAAAGATGTAGTCTTGTGCAAGCGTTTATGTCTGTGTCGAAGTAATGTGGGCAGGGTGTTTCCCTCTGTGCAGCCGGCGCGGGCTGGCTTACCTACCTGAGTGGTCACCCACCCAGAGAGGGACCAGGCCCAATGCTGCTTACCTTGGCCAGCCGCTTGCGGGCTGTCAAGGAAAGCAGTGCCGGCTAGCGGGGAGAACTGAAGGGATGTAGGTACGGGGTGGGGGAAGCCAGTGTTGCAGATTTGGTCGGAGTACAACTGGACGGTCACCCGTCCGAGTCGGGATGCTGCTTAACTTGGCGGGTAGAACTGTAAAGAAGGGAGAGGCGGCCGGAAAACTACCATCCCAAGGCGTCCTTGGGAAGGCGGTAGCTTACGCGTCTCCTAGGCAGCGTGTGGTCGTAAAGACCGAGAGTGTTCACCTGGGGATTTGGGTGGGGAGCAAGTTTAGTGTATATTGTGCGAGCTCTTTCTCGCACAACGTCCACTATGTAAGGGATTCCGGAGTGGGAATGAAGAATGTGGGACGGGAATCTACGGTCTAGTGCGAGCGCCCTTCGTTGCACACCCCTTGTATAGCAGCGAAAACGGTGAGCAAATAGTACGAGCGCCCTTCGTTGCACACCTCTTGTATAGCAGCGAAAACGGTGAGAGAATTGTCTCGCAGCTTCCAGTCCATGATGATGAACAAGAGATCGAAAACAATGTTAACTGCCTTCCACTTTAGTTATAGAGTTTTTATTTTTGAGAGAATAAAGTCATCTATCACTGTTCACCAATAACAACTTTTGAAATTCTGTATGTGCTGCTCTTATTTGACATTAGAGCAAATCCACTGAAGGGTAAATCAAAACATTAAGGTACCGTAACAAGACCACGCTTAAGAGTACGCAGTGGTTCACTGTATTATTATTATTATTATTATTATTATTATTATTATTATTATTATTATTATTATTATTATTATTATTATTATTATTATTTACATTATTATTGTTGTTGTGGTTGTGGTTGTTATTGTTATTATCATTATTATTATCACCATCATTATCATTATTATTATTATTATTATTATTATACGCTTAGCAAATCAAGCAAAACGCTAAAACATCGTAATGAAAAACATCGAAATACGAGAGCAAGTAACAATTCATTATTTTATTATCATTAATAGTATACCCTCAGCAGGATAAATAAAAACTTGAAAACATACATACAAACACGAGAGGACTTAGTGTTTTACTGTATTATTGTCGTTAATGTTATTACGCAGTTTTTTTTTTTTTTTGGTAGTGTTTAACGCCCGCTTTAACTACTAATGGCACCGCAGGCGGTTGTTATTACGCAGTATGCGCCTAGTAGAATAAATGAAAACGTCAAACTATGTAACGAAAAATCATAAATACGAGAGCTCGTAATATTTTGCTTTGTTATTATCATTATTGTTATTGCTATTATTATTATTATTAGTATTAGTATTATTATTATAATTATTATTATTATTACGATTAGCAGAATGAATCAAACATATAAACATGTAATGAAAATATGGAAGCACATCACGTAGTGTTTCACTAAATTATTTTAATAAATATTATTAGCGTATAGGCTCTGTGAACAGCATAACTCAAAAACGAAAAATCTGTTAAATACAACTTGGTATTTAAATTTGTCATTTTTAAGGGTGCCATTTGAAAATTTCAAGAAAATCTCCTCACTCCAAACAACCCTTTATTTGGAAACTTTTTTGAAAATTTTGATTTTCTCAAACATTATTATAATGAATTTGATTAAAATACCGGCTGTTTAAGATGCAGGTGGCCCAGCTGCCCCATATTTGAATGTGCAGATATCCTTTCGTGCGTTAAAAGAGCTGCAGAACTTAACGGAGTTATTTCAAGTTAAAACCGGTAAGTGGGAAACTACATGAGCGACCTTCGTTTTACTCCTTTTGTTTATCGGCGGAGACGGTGGGCGGGTCGCGCTTATTGAGGGGAGTGAAATGGAGGTTGCCCTCTGCAGATCCTCACTGTCCGGTTTTAACTTGAAATAGCCCCGTTGAGTTCTGGAATTCTTTTAACGCAGAAAGGATGTCTGAACACATCAAATATAAGGCAGCTGGGACACCTGGTAGTTTTATCACAAACAAAAAGCATATCTTGAATTTTCTGGAAATAGCCTCTGAAGCCTTCTTCATTATAGATGACTTTTGCATGACTGATAAACTGTAAGAGATGGACAAAATTGTAGATCTCGTGAAAACAGAATTTATGATGAATGTAATTTTTTGTGGAGTTAGCTATTTCTATGATATTCCTTTATATTGGTTTCAATTTTGCTATACTTAAACTTTTCTCAAGTGAGAAATCGTTATTCCTTTTCTTTCTCTCATTTCAAAACCATCACATAGCGACTAGCTTTCAAAACACTTGATTTTCGTTTTAGTTTATTGTATTTCCGTATTCCTCTTCTACAAGGATGTAATATGTAATTAAACATTTTTGACTCGTGTGTATCTTGATAAGTGTGAAGTAAATAGAAGAATAAGTTTTTTTTTAAGAATAGTTTGTTGCAGCATAAGTGGAGAAAATTTTGTGAATTTAGACATCAGATTTGTATTAACCTAAAGGTCCTAAAAACTGTTTTTCTGATCAAATCTCTATGTTGAATTTTTGGAGCAAATATAATAGTATCCCTAACTTAGATATCATAAAATGTAGAGAATTATAAATAACGATATTAATTCGAAAGTTGTCATTGCTGGTTCTACTACCAATAGAAGCTCTGAAATGCATTGAGATTCGAACTCTACATCAAGATCCTTGTAACTTGTTATGCAAAGGGTTTAAGATGCTTAAATAAGAAATAAAAAAGTTATCTATACAATCGCCATCCCATTATAGCTGTCTGCAGAATTTCGAAAGAAACTGGCGTATGGCGTTATATCACTGCTGTAGTCAGGTGTTAAATCTCACATTTAAATGCATGCAGTTTGCTGCGATCTGTGTTTGCATCTGGAAACTCTGTTAAGCCTGTTGTTTTCACATACAGGAGAACCTTAATACATACCGAATACTTCCCCTCAAAACGTGCATGGAATAAGTCACATTTTGCTTTATTTCTATTTTTAGTTTACTTTTTGCCATAGATGTACAATGAACGTTGTAGGTGCCTTTTTAAGTGCTAAGTATTTTGCCAGGGCATTATCTTACAAATAACTGAAGGTCATGGATGTAAAGCATGATATCTGGTGATTGAAGCAGAATTCAGATAGTTAAAGCGTAACCTTTTCATTAAACATTCTAAATTGCATATAGCTACAGTTTTCTAATAATTATATATATAGCTTATTGCTTTCTGCTCGATTTTTTGCAAGTATACAAATTTCGGTTTACAACTTTTAGGACATAAATCTTCAGATTATTTTCATCAGACTACATAAAATACTTCTCAGCTCCACATGCTTACTGAGATAGTTGTTGCCATTTTGATATCCATTTGTCCTATAACCATGTTACCTGCAATGGAAGCCATATGTGTACTTTTTTGACATAACAATGCTTATCGTTAAAAAGATGCTTCAATTGTATAAAATATGGAGCCAAATTAGGGATGTAACGTGACTATTTAAATACCTGCGTCACCGAACTAGATTGGTGCCTAAAACCTCTCTATAAAAGGTCACGAGGTTGCCTGTTGAAGGAAAGAACTGGGAACAGTGGCTGGTTCCAGTTTTCTTTTACTCGGTAATGTACTGGCTCTCATATCAGGTTACCAAATACGCAGTTTTTCCAACTTCCTCGAAAGTACCTATATTCCTTTCCTAAGGCACTATAAATAGAGGGTAAAATCGTCCGCTATTTTGGAACTTCGACAAGAAGATCAAACTTCAGTATCTCCTTACGTAGCACATGATCGTAAATGGAAGCTAATGCATGTTTTGCGAAAGTATAATATTGAGATTATATCCAATATTATATAATCATTGGGTACCATTATTTTCCAACGAACCTCATAAAGAACGCTGATTATTCCGGTTTCCAACGATGATTCCAGAAGAGAATTTTGTCTCCAAAATTGTACGTGTGATCGAGGCAACCATCAGTTCTGTTACAAAACCACCCAAATGTTTTTGCTATTTGTTACATTGGTCATTTGAATGTGCTGGATGAATTTAAATGGAAATACAACAAAAATGCTGAAATATATAAGAAAAGCAGCTGTAAAGAAATTTACCAGGTGGTCCAACTGCCCCTATGTGACGTGTGCAGATATCCCTTGCTGCGTTAATAGAGTTGCAGTACTCTTTCAAGCTGAAATCTGCCAGCAGAGAACTGACGAGATAGACCTTCGTTTTACCCCTCGAAACGCGCGCGACCCACTCACTCTCCCTGCTGACAAGTAAGATGGGGAAATCGAAGGTCACCGTCGCCAGTTCTCTACTGGCGTGAAATAGCCCCATTAAGTTCTGCAACTCTTTTAACATACGAAGGGATATCTGCACACGTCAAATACTGGGCAATTTGGGCTTCCTGGTATACTTCATAATATTCTGCAGTTCTGGCCTACTCAAGCAGTTCTTTATTATTATTATTATTATTATTATTATTATTATTATTATTATTATTATTATTATTTACTATTGGAATTTTCTCAAAACATAAGTCTTAGACTCGAAAACGGATAGGTATATATTAAAATGGTGTATTGCTATTTGTCTGCTTTACTATTGTTATAATCCGTGAAAGGTTAGGAAGTTACTTTCAGAAAAAAAGTTTAATATTGTTTAGCTACTTTTAATTTCTTTTATATTATGCGATTTGACATTTATGAATAGGTAATGAATACGCCACATATGTAAACGACGTATTTAAATTTAGAATACGATTTTATATTCACCAATAGGTGTTGAAAATGTTACTTATGTAACAAACCTGTTAAATTTAGAGAAATTAGACCAGACAAGTATTTTTTTGGCATTTTTATATATAAGCCTGAGGTTGCTTTTAGTTCACGTTATTTTGTATCCGCGGTAAATCAGCACGCTATAAATGCTGAAGGAAGCCCTGAAATACTAGTGTGAAACACAGAAGAATGGGACTTTTTTAATATGTGGCCGCTTCAATTTTAGATCAAATTAGTTTTGAAATTGCAGTAAATCGGAATGCTATAAATCCTTAAAAGAGTTGTAAATGAACTACTTCTCTCACGGGTTTATTATTCTCCTGTAAAAAGTGCATAGGTAAAATATTCAAGTCTTGGCGAATTTTGAAGGTAGCTAATAAATGCAACGAATTTAATACCTGATAAAAGTTACCAGTTTTCAAAATTTACATTTAAATTTTCTGTGGTTAAAGCAGTGTCTTTTATGTATGTATTTATCCTTTCCACAAAAAAGCCCCCAGTTATGTCAAACAAATCGCTGTTACACATAGCATAAATACATGAAGAAGTAAATGATGAGGGAATATGTAAAATTGTAAATTTTTTCCATTGCCCATTCAAGGGTACCCAATAATGGTGATGCGGTGTTAAAATAAATAAAAGAGAAAATAAATATAAAAAAATATATTGATACTTTGGGGCGCAAACCTCCGACCATGGTCAACTCTCGCCTTAAACCGTGCGACCATTCGGCAGTTTTAGAATGTTATGTTATTTAAGCAATGCTAATGAAATGGAATGACGACACGTCATGAATTATGTTCGTAAGCGATTCGGACTTGGTAATAGTTATGTGGCATGTACTAGATGACCCAAACGCCCCGTACTTATTCCACGTGTGAATTATCCCTACCTGCGTTGCAGAGCTCAACGAGCTAATTTCAAGTTAAAACCAGTAGTGGGTATCTAGCATGCGCAACCTTCGTTTTATCCGTCTTGCTTATCAGTGGAGGTGAGCGAGTAGTGCTCATTGAGAGGGGTAAAACACACTACACTCACGCCAGTTCCCCACTGACCAGCTTAACTTGAAATAACCCTTTTTCGTTCTGCAACACTTTAAACGTACGAAGGGATATATGCAGACATGAAACACAGCTCAGTTGAGCCACCTCTTGTATATAAGGGTGAGAAGATTTTTCACTGTTGACATTTTTCATATATCAGTTCCTGTCTACGCATCGTGTAGAATAATATACATGTATATTTTAGCGACCACGTTGGGAAGACTTAGGAGTAAATCGCTTTCCGAAGCTGGCCAATTGGCCGGGAGTAATGAATGCGAAGTAAGGACATATCGTGATAAACGGTAGAAAATATGCTCCTCTTTCGAAACTTCAATGAGGGAGAATGTGGTGGGGTAGTCTTGGCGGACATCTCGCCTCACCAACCAAGTCGTTTCAAATAAAATGTAGTTGTAATAACTTAACATTAATTCTCTTTAATGTATTTTGGATCTATCATTTCTATTACCAGGCAGGGTAATGTGTTCCATCTGAGGTATGTCCCCGAGTCTAATATGGGGAGGCTACTAAATTCTAACGCCTTATAATGTAACTTATGTGTACTTTTCGGACCTTTCACCTTCCGTGTTGTGACAAATTGGGAGAGTGCCGGGTATTAATCCTTGGTTTTGGTAAACTGTTTTAGATTTTGCAGATTTTTTCCCGCGTATTGAAATACTTAAAAAATGCAAGGGATATTCTGAACATGTGTTGCATCATTTTCAAGTTCTAGCTGAGCTATAATTTGTGATGTGCTCTTTTGGGGGGCCAGGTGTCTGATATAGCTGTTTATTAATATGTGGTAGTTGTGGTGACATTTTCAATTAAAAGTGTAATATTTCTGTAATTCACATGATATCTCGTTTCTTTCATTTAGCGCACCAAGGCGTAACGTTTGCAGTCAGACGCTGCAATGCATGTCGTTAGTTTAATTAGTTTTAATCCCTCCATATTTAAATCCTGTGCTGTATTCCGTGTTTTTTTATATTTTCGGATGTACCTTGTATAATGTTGTCACCGTCATAGCTATATGCGTCGTAATTTTTATCTTAGTATCAGTACCATACTGTCCTTATGATTCCAATTTCCTTTGGCTGCGGTGCCAAATTTTCAAACAGTAGTACTTCTTTTACGTATAGCATTCATAATTTGTTTTAATTTGGTGTAATATTGTAGTTATTACACATCTTGTTTCAAATTTTTGGTAATTCTGAGCACGTGTTTCTCATTTCGCTATTTTTCCATGTGATTTCTAATTATTGAGATGCTTTCTTGCAGTTTTTGCGATATGCGTTGTATGTGATGCGATTTAAGTGCAAGTTGTAAGCACTGCATAAATCTGCTTCTGTTGTGTGCCTTGTGCAACGTTGTTTTAATCAAACCAAATTAATATTTAAAGTGGGCTTATTTTGGTGAATTTACGTCTTCATGCGTAAACAGGTAGCTTAGATATAGCGGATGTGACTTACCTTCAGCCCCTAGCAATATTGTTAGACAGGCCTCAATTTTGTATGAATTTCTTTTCCATTTTTGAAACTCCATTAGTTAATTACTGCTTAGAAATCTTGATGTTATATTTAAGTAACTTATCACTGTGCTTGACATACGCTTGTGGTTACTTTATCACATTATCTATTATTGTGGTCAGACCACTCGATTCTCACCTAGGCGGCCCAGTTCGATCCCAAGCGACCGCATGTGGGATTTGTGGTGGATAATGCGGCGCAGGAGCGGGTTTTCTCCGGGTTCTCCGGTTTCCCCCGCCATCGCATTCCACCAGTGCTGCATCTTCATTTCATGTTTCATCAGTGTCATCGTCTGTGGTGCCATTTGTTGTAAAAGCGGGCGTTAAATACTGTGTTATATTCGGTGTTTGTTAAGAGTTCACATTGCAGTAATAACTCTACATGTACTATAGTTTACATGAAAAGTGAATTATTACTTTATAACAAATGTGATTATTTTAAGTTGTTTTAATACTCCATTTTTCGGTTTTTTTTGTGTTTTTTTTTTAATTTTGCTTATTGTGGCAAGCATAATTTTTCTTTAAATGTTGAAAGTTTTTAAATTGTTTTCTAAAATGTATCCTAGATGTGAAGTTCAAGTTTTGAAATGTTGCTTACTCCCCGGAAATTCCATGACTTGTGTTTCTGTGATATTAATAATTTTGCATTTATTGAAGAAATTGGACCCTCCTCAGTAATGGATACTTCATTGTTACAATCCGTTTTGATTTCTAATATTATTACAAGTTCAAGGTACTAAATGTATAATCCTAATTGTAATTGTGTAAGTGACGTGTTTCTCAGTGGTGCACCTTCTTTGTGTGATATGTAGTGTCCCCCCCCCCTTTAGGTTTTATGCCTGCCGTGGATGTAGCGTTGTCATACCCATTGCTCTTCACCGGGGTCTAATGAATGTGCCACGATAGCCCTCATTGTGACATATTTGTGTGTGTAAATGACTGAGAATCCTGCTAGTGTTGCTTTGTGTTGGCTCACTATTTCAGAGGTGTTTAATAAATGCACCTCTGACGGACTTTATTATAACAACGGATATGTGTATACAGTGTGAAAAAAAAGTTGTTACCCTCACTGTTGAATGTGTATGTATGGGCATATTTTCTATTAAGTTAGTACACACCTAGACGGGGTCTGTAAATTCACAATATGTTGGCCAAGCTAATGTTTTATTTAAGATTGTCTCAAGTTTGCTTTGATGGTAATACATGTTGTAGTATTTCAGCTGTGTAAGTAAGTGGCTATACATCAGTTCATGGGTCCTTGTGTTGTACAAAACATTGTAACCATGACATAATGGTATTCTGGAAATTATTAAATAAGTGAATATTTATGGTTATATTACTGAAGTATTTTATCTTTTTTGAAAATAAAAATGTTTCTGAATATATTTTGGTGCAGTTATAATTTAATTTGGCAGTGAAGTGTCATGCACTGGTTAATAATCTCGTTTTGCAGCTTTATTGAGTTCCGCCTTTTACTCTGGCCCTACTAGTTTATGATATTGTTTCCTTAACATAAATTACGATTAATATGTTGCATTACTTTTGCTTGTGTTTGAGATGACTTTTCTCTGCCAGGAAAGATTGTTTATGGTACATTATATGCACTTAACGAACTTATTTTTGTTTAACTTCTAGCATCTATATTATGCTACGTTTTATGATTGGTAAATGCTATTAGATGCTCTTGTGGTTTACTTAGCGTTTGCTTAGAATCGCTTTGTGTGATATATTTCTTATTCAGAATTGTTGCATAGTATTATATGTAATTTTTAAAATTACATTATTTGCCTCGGCGAAATTGCTGTAACGATGGTGTTGAAGCTGAAATGTGATGTAGCTATTTTATGCATTGTGTTTGTTGCAGTGTCGACTCGGTGGGCTTGTCAAAGTGTACCCCGATGATTTTGATTAAAAGGGATAGTATTGTGTGTCTTGTAGGGAGTGCTACTTAATACCCTCGAAAATTTTTTGTTTTCAGTTTGGCGCATCATGGTGTTGTGTTGTGAGCCTGCAAAAGCGATGTGAGGTAATATGTTTTTTCTTACTTGACAGTTTGCTGTCAAGTGCCTCTCATTGTAAGTATTGATATTTCGACCTACTGTGCCTGGTGGATATATTTTTATGATTTTATGCAATAATGTCTGTTATATTGTTTGCTTTGCAGTCCTACTTTGATGTATAGTAGAGCGCTCTAATTGTCATTTTAGTCTGAGTTTGTCTGATGAGCTAGGTATTTATAGCTACATGTCAATGTTATGCATTTAATGATATCTGCATGAAGTTTATTGTGCTTGATGTAGACTTTTTAGCTGTGCTTTGATTTCTAACCTCCATAATTTGTGCTAGTGGCACGATAACAACAAAAACATTTATAGATTTTCCACTGTATGTGTGTGAGCGAGAAGTGAGCGCTTTTGTTGTTTGTTGTGCACAATATGCTCTTTTTGTGATATAAGTTTTTACCAGCTGTTTAGGTCAGGTTTTTATATTCAATAATGCCATTTGTTTTGGAATCTGTTGGCTAGGACATTCAATTTTGTGAACCATGCTGAAAAAAAAAAAAAAAAAAAGAAAGTGAAGGATAATAATATTCGACCCACAGGTTCCATGGTTGATTCTTAGGACAACATTAAGAGCATCTATTCTTTTTTAAATTTTGGGGTAAGTATAGTAACTCGTTGTTTTTGGCAATGCATGAGCAGTAGCGTAGAAGTTTTAATTGGTTGGAGATTGTGTGAATTTTGTAGTCTTGTGTATAATGTTATGGGAATGTTTCATGATTTGTAGCTTAGGAGGCTGTTTCAAATGTTGTAGCACATGTCAGTAGTGCAACTATGTGAATGAGAAGGTGCTTTGTAATACATATATACACTGTGTGTGGGTATAATGGATGTGGGGATCCCTATTGTGTGTGGTTTGTATGACTTTTCTAGAGATTACAGATTATAGTGAAAGAAGCACAAATCAAACAAATGTAATGGTTAATTGGATGGGTAGAGTCGGACTGAAAGTTGAATGCCAAAGCACCCATGTTGAACCCTCTTGGTGGCCAGTGTGCCACATCTCCCGGCAAACAAGATGGAGGTTGTCCGATGATCACTGCATCCTTAATACGTCGGATGTGGGATGTTTTAATAATGATTTCCCATAGCACATGTGTGAGGTGGTTTGGGCCAACCCTTCTTTCACCGGTTAAATTTCAGCTACGTCTGCTACAGTATCAGTGGTGCGCAAATATAGAAGTAGTATAACTCCATGGCATGACAGCTCACGAGGAACCTTGGCCTACCGCCCGGCCGCTGCTTCCCCCATCTCGGTCCATGACAGACATCGTGGATGGGGTGCAGTATTGGTAGGTGAGGTGTGGTGAGCATCTCGAACCCCCCGGCCGGTTAATGCGGTCCTCATAACCTGTAGCCGCTACTTCTCCATCAAGTAGGTCCTTAATTGCGCCCCAGGGACCTCATGAGACTGAGTGCACCCCGATCCAGGTCTACCAGCGGGGAAAATTCCCACGCCGGTACTGGGAATCGAATCCAGGTCTCCCACTTGTAAGCAGCCGCGCTACCACCGCGCTAAGGAGACACAAATATAGAAGTGGTGCAGTGTAAACAAACCGTAACATTCTATATTCGTCTGAGCATGGTGCTGCGTTATCTGTTTACACCTTAAACAGATACTTCAAAGGCGGCGCCATGAATGAGTGTTTAGACCGCTCGCCTCCCACCTAGGTGGCCCGGGTTCGTTCCCAAGCGCCCGTATGTGGGATTCGTGGTGGACGAAGCAGCATCTGGGCAGGTTTTCTCCAAGTCCTCCAGTTTCCCCCGCCACTCATTCCACCAATTGCTCCATCATCACCTTTCAAATCATCAATTTCGCTTACCTTTCATATCATCCAGTTCGTCATATTCATGCCATAGCCGTGGACTCCCGGACAGGCTTCCGACCCCTAGACATTGGCTTGTAAGTTTTCGGGAGGGGGGGGGTTCAGTCCTACAATTACGGGGAGGGTAAGCCGTTACGAAACAAAACGAAACAGATACCTCAAGAGTTATGTGAGGGTATCCCAGAAAAACTGTTGACTTATGATGCCATTAACGATTAATATATTAAGCTGTGTCCATTTTAGTGATTTTGTATTCAGTATATTACTCGGTGCGTTTTAACATATCAGTGACTTTTCATAAACTTAATCATTGCCATACAACCTTAATTTTTATTGATATTGTTGATCTCAGGCAAGAACTATTTATATAGACACCATCACAGCAGTGATAATTTAATAGTCTTGTATTAAAGTTTAACCTTCTTTGTGTGTGTTTTTTCTTTTTCTTAAAGTGTTGCATATTGGCTCAAAACATAAATTTGTTTTTTCCAACATTCCACTCATTTAAGTGCACGTTGTTGTAGTTCATTTTTGTCCTTCTTGGTGTAATTCCGATATCTTACTATTTTATTCGACGAGGGCGTCGTACTTTTGTGGGGGAAATGCGACCACAGAGGGCAGCCTCAGGGGTGATAACTAGCTTTCTCAAGTTTGCCAATTGGCCGGAAATAATGTGATGCAAAGGCTAGTAAGGGAGGAAGGAGAGCCACAGCAGGCATACTCCTCTGTCTTTGTGCGTCCCAACTTCGAGAAAGGGGCATGTAGTGAATAGTATTGGCAGACATCTCGCCTCGCCTCGCCTCGCATGTATCGTTTATAAAAAAAACAAAGGTTTTAGTGTAACACCAGTTATCTTTAATGTAGTTTGCATCTTCCGTATCTATTACAAGACAGGGCGTCCTAATCTGAACTGTGCCCCCGAGTCGTAATACGGGAGGGCACTAAATTCTAACACCATATCATGTAACTTTTGAGTGTTTTTCGTGTTGCGACAATATTACAAGCTCGCGACCGACGTTTATATTTACATACATGGAATAAACGCCAATACTTGATGGGAACGTGTCGAAAATAAATAAAAGGCAATGAGATGCTGTGCGAGATAAATAAGAAGTACGCGTAAAGAAACATATTATTGCTCCGGTTCTATTATGAGATATCACGAGAATTTTAACACCGTCCTCAAGAAGACAATATATTTCTCTTAAGGGAATATGATACTGATCTTTCATTATAAATACCCATATGATTTTACAATTATTTATAAGTAAAACGTTATTCCTTGAAGATAAGTATAAGTTTGTATGACATCTGTATACAATAATAAAATAGACAAATGAATATACGATCTTACTACATTAAACACACTAAAAGTAGTGGCTTCAGGTTGCGTAGACCGCATTAACCGGCCGGGAGGAACTCGGGACGCTAACCACGTCCCACCCTCCAGTACTATGCCCTATCCATGATGCTTATAATGAGCAGAGATGGGGAACGCAGTGGTCGGGCGCTACACTTTGGCCCGACTTCGGGCTGTTGTGCCCGGAGTATAGTGCATTAAACATAATAACCTATATATATGTTATAATAGCTGAAACTACTATATCCACAACAATAGCCAGGTAATGCGTTTCGACCATTTCTTATAAAATCCTGGAATTAGAAAAAGTCTTGTTTCACATGGCCTAGTACCGATATTTTTTTTTATCCTAGGAAATAGACTAAGGGTGCAATAAAAGCGTATGTTTTGGTCGAAGATGGGTTGCAGAGAATCAATCTTTTGAAGTAAACTTGTGTGTGTTAAGGACAATATAGGAACGTTAATAGCGGTAGAAAGCTGGGCAGGTATTCGAATTACTTAAATCAGTAACGTGAGAAGCTTTCAAATGCCTACATGTACAGAAAACGAAAACTTCTATTCCTTACGAAGGTATGTGAGGTGAGCAGCGAATGAGAATTTAGAAAATTGGCTATAACACAAGCTTAAAATTAAGCAGTAGAAGGATAAATTACAAATATTGCATATAAGTTATTTTGTAAGACAGGACACACCTAAACCACACTTATTGTTAGTGGTGTCAAGACATAGATATCCTGGCAGTGTCCAGAAGAAACTTTGAACACTATGGACTTAAAAACTACCATATTCCCTCAGTGCAGTGGCACGACACGAAAATTTCATATGAGCGCAAAATCAAATAACACATATAGGTTAGTGATAATCACATTTTCGCTAAATAGTTAAACAATGCGGAGTGAAGTGAGCTAATTGGGAAATAAAATACGCCTATGCAATCCTAGCATTAAAATGGCTTATTATGGCGGATAAATCGTGCGAAATCACCCTATTTCTGGCACCAGTGCCAGAAAATGAATGATATAATTACCATGGCAAAAAGACAGCAATGAAGTCATCATCGCCAATGTGCCTGTAAGAAAACCTAAAATTGTCACTCTCGCAAGTGTGGCAACACTCAAACACAAGAATCTCCTCATTAAATGTATTTAAAAACGAAAACCAACAAGAATATACATATTAATCAGGGCCTACTTTACTTTGTAAATGTTAACAGTACAATTAGTCATATTAGAAAATGTTATACCTGAGCAACCCTTGATTTCCACTACATTAACATTTCTGCTTCCTACAGTAATTCCTTTTGCAATGTCTATTTTACTTTCAATAGATTCTTCTATGTAACTTTCAGCAACTGATGCTGACTTCCACCCTCCTAATCTCTTTACTTCAATAATACTAGCACCAGCGACTAAAATAGTTCCCTGTATAATTTAATGCATTTGGTAACTACAACACTTACAATCTAATTTTAAAATAGTACTTACCACATTAAGAAGTAATAAACGTTTGCATAATTTCCAGTTCTGAAAAGTATGTTACTTGTGTGATTTCCGTAGTCAAACTAACGCATTTTTGTTTCTCTATCAACAAAACTTTTCATATTCTTTTTCGTAAACATCTTATCATTTTTCTGGAATCAATAAACTCTCAGCACTCTTGGCTTCGTTCAAAATGTCAAGCGGAATAAAATCCATATTTTCAATCATTCCCTTCCATTTTCCTCTATAAGTGTTGAAACTAATGAAATAACAAATACTTAACAACCACATCACTTCATACATCTGTGATCTCTGATACATTATAATTTTTCTTTTAGCAAATTTGTTATATTTACGTATGTTTATGCCAAAATTGCATAAAATGTTGTATGTAACACGTGTATAATCTCATTGTAACACTCGTAAAAGTTAGCGCGTGAGCGCATGTGCCAGAATCAGTCAGATTATACACTAGTTACATAACTATTTAAACTATCGGGGAGTGTTTTTGTATGAATCTTCAATTCCATCTGGGATGTAACCGCCCTTGATGTATCAGCCACAAGAATATCCGCCAAACTTCAACTACGGAAAATCCCTATAGAGGTCCCTAAGATTCGCACCCACCTTCTAATATCCAGGTCTCATTGACAACTTACCCACCATTATTAACCAACTCATAAAGTGCTGAGTAAACGCTCACTCAACGAGACCGGGCAACCTCCACACACACACACACACACACACACACACACACACACACACACACACACACTCACACACCAACAATTTCAAAAATGAGATTTTAAGCGTTATTATAGTTTCTTATACAGTTAGTAGAAGTACTGGAATGGTACACGTGGTTTCGTCTCATTCTGAAGGGCGCGGGTTCGATTTACGTGGCCGAACTACCTGACCCATGAGATTTTGGGGTATTCTCCGGGTCGCTAGGTGAATGCTGAATAGGTTTATTTCATCCCCCGCATTTTCTGTCCCTTCATGTCATTTGTATTGTAATTTCATTCATCCTTCATTCAGTTGATTTCTTTCGGTGTTGGGAGTGTCAGCGATGATACTAGGTGCAGCATGGTAGAGAAAAATGATGCTCATTGGAAATCTCCGTCCCCCGACTTCAGCTGGTACCGAGTTAAGGACCGCCATCTTGTGGAGTCGTTGGACCCTTGTTGGACGGTGACCCCGGTCTGCCTTCCGACTGTCGGGGTGCTTCTGTCTGTAGACTGTAGGAACCTTGTTATTACTGTGCCGTCGCTCCTGTTTCCGACCGCCCTGTGTATTCTCTCACTTTCCCTTCCATCCCGGGGGTGCCCTCTCGTGAGACGTAAGCAGAATAACCGACATAAGGTTCAGTGCGTAGGCCTCTCCGTACGTATCCTATTTCTATTCTTATCAGTTAGGGGAATATTTAAGGCACCCCTCGAAATTGTTTCCTTTCTGCTGCAAGAGCACAGAAAACAACTTGATAAGCAAAGACAATCGCATATATTTTAGCTAAAATAAAGCCTAGAGGGAAATATATCACCAAAAAGGTAATCTTTGTTTTTCAAACTGAATTTTTGTAAGGCGGTCAGATAATATGGCAAGCTTCAAACGTATGGTATCTTTGTCTGCGCTCTTATCAAGTTATTAATCACCTTCCACCACTTCTGCAGAAATAACATTTTGTACACCGAGACAATTAAAGTCAAATTTGAGAAACAGTTTATCTGGACCCGCCTTGCTGCCGTGATATGCATGTATCTGATGATAAAATTGTACATGATATTGCTAATGTTCCAATAAGGCTTGATGTGACTATGAACAACTTTTTTACTTCAAACGCTTAAACTGAAAATATGCTAATACTTGTGAAAAGTGTAAGAACAATTTGTAGGAATCGGTATATTGTAACAAAAGTTTATTTAATTACTTCCAAATTTGCTGTGAATTAATTGTTTTTAATTCACAGGTACAAACAATTCTGCAGTACAATTCACTCAACGCTTCAACGCGTAGAGAGTATACTGCTCTCTCACACCACTGCGCGCTAAACACTTGCAGTCGAAGACTGACTCAGAACTAGCCCTAAGGAGGGAGCAGTGACCGCCCGATCCGTCGACTAGCACGTTGGGGCCAGGCGCAATGATCGGCCTCTCTTAATAGCGCCTAAGGAACACAATAGCCGCACAAACAGAGCCCATTATGTCACTTCCCTGTATGGATATGTTGGTTTACAATCTCTCGTACCTTCGACTGTATGTAAGCTTCACTCTGGTTACGGGTCGCTTGTAGGTGGCCGACGAGTGAGCGGCGTGTGCTCGGCGAGTCAGGCAAGAAGCAAAGAGTACACAGGATTAAGTGGACAGTTAAGGCAGTTAAAGAGTGCTGTTGACAGTAGATAGCGCAGAATGCAGTTCAGCTGTGAGCAGTGACTCACAAGGGGCCATTGTTACATTAATGTTGCGGATTGAGCGGAGATTTTCATAGTCAAAATATATCGAAAACAAAACACCCTGGTATCGGTTTTCTCTCCCATAGGGTGCCTATTTGGCGAAAAATATGTAACGTTTTAAGTTGAAACGGCTGACTTTAGGTCTGTCTTTCGCCTAACGATCAGCTACCGGGGAAAGAGGCGCTGAAAATGAACTTTGCTTTCACTGAGGCTACAAGAATCTGCCTTCAATACCGCAATATACATATACCTAACAACCAGGATTTTATACAGCGAAGACAAAATCGGCAGTAATTACGTTTCATCCCCCCCTCCCCCAGTAAGGTCTTCCTTAAAAAAAATCTGAAATGATAAGCATTGCATATTTCTGTGAGTTCAGTCGTTTAATACTTTTAAACATCATAAATGCAAGGAATTAGACATTATTAGTGACTCGTTCTAATTGGTAAATATTTTATTTACTGTCAAACTTGGGACCATGGGAGACAAATCCGAGACACGGGTATTTTTATTTTCGATCTACTTTCACCAACAATTGCAGCTCAATCTGTGACAATAGCCCCGTGTAAGAATAATTCATTTGTTTCAACCGGGTGTGTAATGCTAGTGATTCAAGTGTAACCTGTTTCGTTGAGTGTTTTGGTGGAAAATAAAGTATATTCAGCAGAAACTCGTGTTTCTCATTTCTTACAATACTGCCGCGACAGAGAAGGATAAATGATTATTACACAGTTTGTACTGTGCTCTTAACAAACTTAGTTTAAACCCACCACTTTACACCTTTTCCCTCTGGGAAGGTTTTGATGTTATCGTACTACATACTTTAAAGTTTTTACCTTTAGATGGAAAAATAAAAAAAAATATGTGTTCTATTTACATGGCTTTCTTTACCAATTCTTCCCAAGGTTGCGGGTTCAAACCCAGTGGAGGCGATGTATTTTTTGGATGTAAATATATTCTTAGCATGGATTCCTTCTGAAGGGAAATAAAGTCGGTGGCCTCGTGCCGTAGACTTACAGCACCTAAAAGAACCTCAAGCCTGATAAAGAAGCCTCTGAGCAAAATGCAGGCGGTCTTTCTCGCCCAATATTGAGTGGGACGCTGAGAATCACAGAAGTTAAAGCCTGTCCGCAAATAAAACTCAATTTCATTTTTCCGTACCTATTCTGCAACAAAGTATTATTTACAAAACCTTATTCTTCTCTATAATTCATGCTAATGGAGATAAACATTAGCAGAAGTTAGTTCCTTCTATGCAGACTAGGCTAAAGCGATATTCAGAAAAGCCGGTCGCTATTTAGTTCAACTGAAATTCTCTTCTTGCTTGACCAGGAGTAAAAGAAAAGAGACATGAAACGAATTACGAAATCCCGTTTGATAAAAGTTTAAGTATTTAAAAATTGAAATAATAATAACAAGGAATATCTCGAAGTGTTTAGCTCTAAAAGGAAAGTGTGTTCATAAATCGTGTGTTTTAACGAGATCTGCAATATTTGTACAAGTTTTCCTTTATCTCTTTCGGTTTATCAATTATGTAAAAATCATTCACAATGAAGAGGACATCAGGGGCTATTTCAAAGGAATTCAAGATACACATTTTATTTGTTCGTGTGTTTAATGTGAGGTATTTTAATTAAAATCGTTAGACCCATTTTTGAGAATATTAAAACTTCTAAACATCTTTCATACAAAGGTAGTTTGGGGTGTGGGGATTTTTCTGAAAATCTTGGTGTCGCATCCATGGAAGACACCAAACGTATATACCAATTTGATATTTTACCGACTTTTCTTTGAGTGAAGCTGTCCAAAGTCTTACACACACGGACCTTTTTCTAAAAATGCGTTTTCTTTCTTTTTTAAGTAATGGAACCTCCAAACATGTATTTCTGGTGAAATCTCAATATCGAATTTTTGGGTGCAATTCAATACCTTCTCTACCTACTATATACACTGTGCATACGTAATCGAGAAAGTAAAATGTATACCTGTCTGTATTACGTTGCCAAATTGACGCATTTTATTTTGAAACTCGGAAAGTTCTGGCGTCACAAATGAAAATTAATGTTTACGTTGGCTGATTAAGTACTACTACTCTGATTATATCTTCATTTCCTTCCGTTCGACTTCCTTTGAGCATAAATATCCCAGTGATTCACACTTAATCCCAGCTTAACCCACAACAGGGTTTTAAGCTTACCAACTTCTTTGTTCATTTAGTGAGTCTGAAGCAAGTTAGAGACATCTCTATGTCACGCTTTGTTTTACAATCCCTATTCACTAGTTAACTACACTCAATTAGTCTTCTGTTGTATAAATATTTAAACATGGACTGACTAAAGCCGAATTGAAATTGAAAGATACCAAGTGGCCCAACAACGCCGCATTTCACGGCGCAGATAACCCTTCATGCATTTAAAGAAATGCTGAGCTCACGGGGCAAGTCCAAGAAAACATCGGTCAGTGGCGGTATTAGAGCGAGCGACCTGCATTCCTCTCCTCTAGCATATCAGCGGAAACGGTGAGGGAATCTCGCTCGTTGAGATGAATTCTCAGGTTTTTATTAGAGTCCGTGATCTCGTAATGAACTTCCTAACGAAGAATATGAAAACACATGAGCATGTATGTAGTGCAGAGAAATTTTGCATGCTTTTGTGTTTGTATGTTTTTCGTTACGACGCTTGTTTGTTTTATTCGCTTATGCGTGTAGTTTGTAATAATGATAATAATAATAATAATAATATATAAGCGTGTCTTTCAACGAGATCTACATTTAGTAGTAAGATGTTGTCTACCTCTTATGGTGCACCAGTAATGTAATGTCATATAGCATGAATAGGGCATCAGAGGCTAACAACTATTGTTGTTGTTATTATTATTATTATTATTATTATTATTATTATTGTTATTATTGTTGTTGTTACAACAGTAATACTATAGCAACACACTACATGCTCTCATGCATATTTTTGTAGCGGCGTCTTAATGTTTTCATTTAACTATATAGTGATAAATAAGAACAGATATACACAATTACAAAACTAGATATTGGCGGATACTGATACTTTATTTGCTTTTCTATCTTAAAGGTGATTTATTTCTCAAAAATTAAAGCTCCGCAACTGAAGTGAAAAACATGTTGACCTATTTGCACTATTCATGTACATAAGATCACGGGCTAATACAATCCTGAGAGTTCCTCTCAACGAGCGAGATTTCCTCACGTTTCCGATGATATGCAAGAGGAGTAGAATGTAGGACGCTCGCTCTAACACCGCCACTGATCGGTATTTTCTTGGATTTGCCCTTTAGAGCTCCACAATTCTTTAAACGCAAGAAGGGTTATCTGCGCACTTGAAATACGGCGCGATTACAAGTATTACAAGTATTTAAGGAAAAGTTGCCAACATTATAGCCATTAGCCTTACAAATTTGCTTTCAAGCATATTCGTCTCATAGAGCATGGCGTGGATAATTTTGATATTAGCATTTTAGTTTATAGCGGAACGCTTATAACGGGGATAAATATGTATTCCAAAATATGACCTTCTTAAACCTTGCTGGAAATGGTCTTATTATTTAGTCCCTTATAAGTAGAAGGAAAGAAGGGAATTCATTAGGCTGAAGCGATAGTAAAATCTTTTAAAAGCATTCGCTATGAAGTTAATATTAAAAATGCGTTATTTTTCCTTGGCAAGGAGTAAAACAAAAGAGATATGAAACGGAAGAGGACTTCCCGTTTGTGGTAAGTTAAAGTATTTTAAAAGTGAAACCAATAACAGGGAATATCTCTAAAACAGTTAGCTATAAAAAACTGTATATGACACAAATTTTGTTCTTTAACGAGATCTACATTTTTTTGTGGAGTAAGCTTTTGTCTATCGCTTGCTGTGTACCAGTTATGCAAAAGTCATGCAGAACGAAGAGGAACTCAAGAGACTATTCCCAAGAAATTCAGGCTATATATTTTATTTGCCATGTAAACACTTCTTATACACCTTTCTTGTTTCTTGTTGTTGTTTTTTTTTGTTGTTTTTTTTTTGGTGTAGCTTTAATGTCCTTAACCTGGTTGGTCATATCGGACGATGAGTGAAATTGGTGGAATGATGCTCAAATGATCTCGAGGCCCATGGAGCTTAATATTTCTCACATTCGTCTTCTCAGGATAAGGGAAAACCCCGAAAAAAAGCCTTATTCGGGTAACTCACATTAAGCAAGATTCGAACTCGCGACCTGTTGAATGTGAAGCAGACACGCTAGCCACCGCACTACCCAGGCGGGCTATAAGGCGCTTTAATAAAAATCGTTAGTCATTTTTGAGAAAATCGAAAATTAATGAAATATGTTCCATGTAAAGGGTAGTTTGAGGTGTGGGAATTTTCCTGAACATCTTCCTTGGAAGACACTAAACTTAAATACTGAGTTTGATATTTAACCGACTGTTAGTTTTTCAGTTATGTAGTCCACACACATGCGCGCGCGAGCGGACGGACTGATGTTCTTCTGAAAATGTGTTGTTGTTTTTTTGGATTCAAGGGTTCTCAAAATATGTATTTGTGTTGTAATCTCGGTATAAAAAATTTTGGCTGGATACAATCCCTTCTCTACCTAATATGTGTATTGTATATATATGCTAGAGAAGGTAAAAATCAAGGGACAAAAGGAACAAGTGTTTTAAAAATGGATTTAAATTGAGATTTGCATATTATGCAGAGAGATGTATAAATTACCACCAGAAAATTGCTAAACAAATCTTTCTAAAATATGAAATGCGTTTAGTGGTTCCAGAAACTATTAGCTTCCACTTAAAAACTTTTTAGTTACATTCTCGTCTTTGGTGTGCAGAAACAGCAAACGATATTACACTTTAGGTGTTTTGGTATGTTTCAAGACCTTTCATTTCATCAGTGTTATAGTTTTTTGAAACGGCACCGATTTTTTCAAAGTTTTCGCGTGAGGTGCTTATAAAATAATGTTATATGTATTTCGTAGAGTAGTATTATAATATCTGAAAATATTTAAGGCATATGAACAAAGTTGATGGAGAAATAAACTAGCTAAGTGGAGCCAAACAATTATCTGGTATTCAGGGTGAATATTCTTTACTTCGGGCAGGCATCCGTGACAACTGCCCTATGCAACGAAACCAAGAAGCACCCCTGAAAAATAAGAAGGAAACGATTGACAGTGAAATGATGGAAAGGAAATCGTGGAAGATGTGATACCACCCCAGCATTCGCCAACCTTCTCCTTAATAGGTACAACAACTCCATTAAATGAATGTTTTGGCCTTCTCTAGAATTATCTTCCATTCTGTAAGATTCATAATAAGTTCAATCCAGTTGCTTATCTGCATGTTTTTCAAATATCGGTTTTTATCACCGTATCATCTATTTTTAGGTCTGCCTCTTGATCTAGATTTGACAGGGTTCCTTTTGTATATTCTCTTGACAGTTCTCTCAACTTGCATTCTATACAAACGTTCAAAACATCTTGGTATATGTGTTGTTATAATTTGTGTAACAATTTGTTTTTACTTTCTCTACACGTACTATGCAAATAGTAGGTAGAAAAGGTATTGTATTCCACCCAAAATTCGATGTCGACATTTGTACGTTTTGAGGTTCCAGAATAAAAAATACATTTTTAGAAAAGGTCCTTGTGTATGTGGGAGGGCAGCATAGCTCAAAAACGAAACGTTCATTAAATACCAAACTTGGTATTTAAGTTTAGTATCTTCCAAGAATGCGACACGAAGCTCTTCAAGAACTCTTTCCCCAAACTACGAATTTATATGGAAAGTTTCTTGAAAATGTAATTTTTATTAAAAAAGGCTCCAACGATTTGTTTAAAGTACCGCATATTAACGTTTTAAATGACGTCTTAATTTAGAGTAAGTGTACTCTTATATATTATATTTTCTACATCATGGGGGTATTCTAAACACAAATATCAAGATTTGTTTCATTACATGCATTAATTTTCATGTTAGACAATGTTCCCTAAATGGGAATGTTGGCATGTATATCGGGTAAAGGACGAAAACTTAACAGATATAGCTGTGAACATGTTTTTACTACATACTATTATTTTATCCATTTATTTAATGAGTGTGATTATATAAAGAATGCACAATACTGCATCAAAATCAAAGCAATATAGAATCAAACACCTCAGTTTTACACAGACTTGTGCAGTAATGTTCATGATTTATATCTTTTTATGGAAATATCCATCACAGCATTTTCTGTGGAGCTTCTTTCCACACTTTGCGCACCCCAGTATTGTATTCTTCAGGTATACAGCGCATCTTCCTTGTGTGGTTTCTCCAACGAAATGGTTTATTCCATCGTATCTTAGATCCTGAATAGTACACACGGTAGGTCCCCCTAATCGTTTGCCCATTATACCAGACTTTGACAATGTTACAGCAATCACTTTTCTGAACTCAAAATAGCTTACTTTGTTGTCTGGATGGAGATACTGAGAAAATCGAAATGCAGCTATGACAGAAACACTTAGACCATGTGCAAACAAATTCCACCACCATTTCTTTCATCGCAAGCGTGGTCGGCAGGATGATGCCATTCTGTCCAGTAGATCAGCCTCTTCCATCCCATCATTTTACATTTCTATTTGGTGTGGTTGTGGATCTTCCTTACGGCTTTCTTGCTTCATTCTTCTAGTGGTTTTATGGCTTAGGTTTATAGCTAAATGATTGCTAGTAACAATAACAACGGAATTGTCATTCAATCTCACACAAATAATCTGTCCATCAGATCCTTACTCATGAGAGCCATGTTCTTCCTTTTTCATTACACGTACAGATTTTAGAGTGCATTTGTTTGTTCTATTTTCTCTTGTTGTTCCATAGGCACGAAAACCTTTCTCTCTCAGCTCAACTAGGAGAGAATGATTGGGAAACAATTGTCAAAGAAAACATGTGTTCGGGTGAACCTTCTACAACAGAAAGCATTTGTTTTACAACTCAATTTCTCAAAGGTGAATTGTCATTGTTACACTTCCCACTATCAATGTCCATACTATATGGTTAGCCATTTGACCCACATAACATCCAGATCTTGAAGTCAAAGCGAACACATTGATTGTTTTAGGAACATTTTGGCGGAATGGTGACCATGATATGGAACCATTGACCCATTAATGCTTAGGAGTTTGTGAAATACACCAAACTGTTGCAATTGCTTTGTCAAAACATCATACAATGGCTTAATCTTTGTAATTTTTGAAATTTAAAGGTTGTGATTGTCAGCTAAATGGAAATACTTTTTGTAAATCTAAACATGTCCCTATTGCCCCCTGTGGTGCAGTGGTTATCATACCAGCTTCTAAAACCCAAGATTGCAAGTTCACACCTGACAGAGGGTGGTGCACTTTTTCGGGCGTAAACGGAGCGTGATTTTCTGATAAATTATATTGACGAATTCCTTATATTGTCAGAAAATCTTCAAAAATAATATGGAACATGTGAATTTTGTGCTTAACAAATTAGGAGATGTAGGGTTCACAATAAATATTAAGAAATACAATTTTTTTTGTTAAGGGGGTATCCTTCTTCGGATTTTTAAAATCCAGATCCAAGTCCAAGGATCACTTAGTCCGAGGAATGTAAGGCAATTGCATAGACTTTTGAAACTTGGAATTATATAAGTCGATTTCTACCCAGATTCGCCCAGGAAACAGCACCACTGAGGGAACTACTTCAGAAAAATAAGAAGTGGAGATGGATCAGAGAATAGAGGCCTGTTACGAAAAAGCTACAACAGTTATTTGTAAGCTCCATACTTTTAGAAAGGCAAAGTGATGAATAGGAGTATGTCATTTATGTAGATGCCTCTACTACAGGCCATGGAGCTATTTTGACGCAGCATGATGAAAATGAAAATATACATTTAATTAGTGCCACTTCGAGAAGTTTGACACGTGCAGAAAAAAAAATGCTTCAGTGACGATGCTTGCGCTAGAAGAAATTTACTTTAAATTTAGAACTCACATCTATAACCATCATGTGATAGTATATTCAGACCACATTAGCCTCATATTTATAAAGAAATGTAAGCTGATGTCAACTAAAGTCTCATGGTATGTCCACGCGGTATCTAACTTTAATATTGACATAATTTACGTTCCAGAGTAGCAAAATACCTTTGCGGATCTGTTTTCAAGTCTAAGACAATACAGAGAATTCCGGAATGTTTGGTATGACCTCGGCGTGAAGTACAGATCATAAAGTTAGATATACAACTAAGTAGGGAGACTGTATCAATGATTAAGCAATTAGCTGAACTCCAAAGAAAGAGGATGAGAAACTTAAGAATTACGGAGAGAATGCACAAAGCATAGAGAAAGCAATTAAGCAAAAGTCGTTATATTTGGTAATTTGTTGTATAAATATCATGGCCGAGAAATTCAATACTGAAAAGCTATAATTCCAAAAGTCTTAGTGCAGCGAATTATTCAAGAATTTATTGTTCCGCTACTTCATTCGGGTACTGATCGTGTAACCAACACCATTATTGATATAATGTACATCTGCAAAGCTAGAGAAAAGGCCAACAAAATAATCTCTGGTTGCGAGATCAGTCAACAATGTAAGGAAAAAAAAGATTACGATATTCGTACGATACACATCCAATTATGAAGGAAAAACAGCGAGAGTTAATTTGTATTGACATCCATGGTCCGATGCCTACATCACAATTAGGGTTCAAGCATGTGATGGTATGTTAAGATGTTCATTAAAAGCTCACTAGATTATTTGCTCTTAAAGTTATATTGATAAATGAGTATATTCCTGAGGAGGGAAAAATCTCGGCAATACTCACTCATAACGCCACTATTTTCAAAGGAAAAGATTTTGAGAAAAGATTGAGCGAAAACGAAATAAAGCATTACTTTTGACCTCGAAGAAACCCAGCGGAACGTGCAATAAAAGAATTAGGAGTTCACCTAAAGGTAATGGTTAACAATAAGCACTCAAAATGGATAAGTTATCTGCATTCCATTGAAACAATTTTGAACGAAGCTTTAAGCCAATTAACTAAGTATAAACCCATTGAGTTAGCAAAAGAGAGCTAACAATACGGTAACGTGTCCGCTACCTAAAATAATACCTGTTAATGTAAGTATATTGATAGAAGCTAGAGATATGTATAAGCAAGCCAGGAAAGAATTAAAAGAGCTGCTCAGAAACGTAAGTACAGACATGGAAGGCTGAATAAAGGAATAGTTTGGGATATAAAACGTGGTGATTTAGTCTTGGTGAAGACTAAAACGTTATCTAGAAAAATGAAATGTGAAAACCAGAGATTCGTGAAATATTTTGTAAGACCATATATAGTGACAAGTGTATTCTCGACAGACAAGTTTGAAGTCGCTGATCCTTATACAAACAAAACCATAAGGAGATATCATAAGGTTGATGAAATCATTCCACAAGGACCAGCATGAAAAGTAGTGAGAAACATGTAGTTTCGCAGAAACTCCAGGCAATATAAGAATAATGGTAGATTTTGGGGGTAGAAAATAAAGTTTGAAAATATAAATATTAAAACTAAGCTAATAAAAATAATTAAAGGGGAATTTGTTACCGAAAAAGTGTAAATGTGAAGTCTAGGAGAAATGTCAGCCTAGCAATAAATTTTCAGTGCGTCAGTGAATGTTATACTCTCACAATTTTAGTTATGTTTATCACAGTGAAAATGTCGATGGACATTATAAGGATGAATGTCATTTAATAAATAAATATATTGAGTGTAGTATGAAGGGGTTTATTTTAAGTATTTATGCACATAAAATAATGTTTACTTTAGTGTATGTGAATTGAGCATATATAATGTATGAAGCTGTAACAATGTTATGAGGGTAAAGGTTTAATTTGGTAATCTTGAACGATAAACCTAATTTGTTATTGTATAGAACACAAGCACCGATGCAAAGGTAGTATAAATGCGTAAGGTAAATTATGTTATGAATGAATTTTTGGATGGGAATATTAATGGAGTCATTAACACTGTTAGCGTAGTAAGAACAGATGACAAGTAACATGTCAGAGCAGGTAGAGAAAGCAGATAGGGTTTTGTAGGAGTGGAGGAATAAAGCACGCAGTTGACTCTGAAAAACAGATTTTCATGTCATACGAAAGTCAGAGCACTGACAGGTAATTTTCGCGACGAAGGAAGTGTGAAGAATTTCGCTTTGTTGGTGCAATGAAAGCTCAATATCTTCAAAGATTTTATGAAACGGTATTTCCGAGGATATATGTGTGATTGTAATAAGAATGAGATATGCTTATGTAAAGACTAGATAATGTATACATAATAAGCATATAATACTGATTCATGTATAAGAAAAATTATATTTGAGCTTGAATTTATACGCAGCATGGTATTTTCAAATAAGAGAAGAAAGTTGTACTTGTTTGTCAGGCAGCAGAGCCTTTGTTAGGAAAACAGCTTAAGTTTTATTCGATTCTATTATATTCAGTGCGTGCATTAAATAGCTAAGTGTTCTTCGGGTGCATCCTTAAATAAAATAGAAGGGAAACTTTCATTGTATCCTGCATTACGTAGTCAGCTTGAGCAGTCACATGACCAAGGGACGCGCAGTTTGCGAAGTGATGGCGCGAAATTTCATCCAATAAGAGTAAAGTACAGCTAGGAGCTTCGATTACTACATAAGACAGACAATTTAATTATTCGGTGTGTGTGCCACAAAACTTTCAGAGGATAGGTCTGCGAGTATTAAGATCGTGAAAGTTTGTGAACAACGCAAATAACAGTACTTCTGGCTAGGAATGACGTGTTCGTCAGTTAGATATTTGTAAATTGTTTAACTTGTACACAAAGGTGCTTGTTGGGGAACATATAGGAGGAAAGACAAAGTTATCAATTTCAGTACTTGTGAGTATAATTTCGGAAATAGAATTGTACCTGTCACTTTTCTCAGCCCAGAATGAGTTCAATAACATGTTCGCCGACGGAGTGAAATTAGAGCAGCCGAGGACAACGCAGAATTCAACCAGGTACGTATTCGATAATCTTGAACGATTATCTCACAACACTTCGAACTCCCTGCATTAACGACTCAACCACCAGTCTGCAACGAGTAGACGCAAACTTGGCGCCACAACGAGAAGACAACAACAGATGCATATACGATGTTATGATTGTATGAATGGTCATGTCAGCACTGGTGTTATGAAGGTCTAACAACAACGAAGCGCAAACAGTAACAGACTACAGCTCAGCATTGTGCATTTATGCTGCTATTTCCACACAAAATATATAACTGGATATGTCATAATTTAATATTTAGTGCCGTCTAAGAACTCTGTTATGGCAACACTTGTTAAAAGTGATTTTATTTGGTCCTAACACTTGGCTCTCGTTCTCGTTCTGCAAACATTCCTGCTCACAAAATAAAACCCACTTGCATTATAAATGACGAGTTGTTATTACAACACTCGAAGAAGTTACAAAAACTGGTGAAATTTTAAAATATTGTAAAGCTATGTAAAATAGATAGCATTAAAATGTCCCCGGATACAAAAATATGATATCGTTTGTGTTTCTCATACCTTCTAAAATGAGAACTTTATCTACGTTTACTAGGATGGTAGAAGTTTCTAAAGTGGAGACGAATTGTTTGTGGAGCAACTCACCTGTGTTTTAATGCCAAAATAGCTTTGTCCCTAAATCGCTTAGCGCAGGTCTGCATTACTATTTTGAAGAAGAAGAAGAAAAAAGTCCTTTGCAGATTAAGTTTCATTCATGTTTAATTAAATGTAGCAAAGTATAATGCTACAATGATTTTATTGTCTTACAGCATCATGAAACCCTTACACTGAAAAAACAACAACAAGTTTAATCACTGGTTACTCTGGCTGGAGTTAATACGGTACAGTAACGCTGCAGATAGATTTTCAATAGAATTATGCCAAATTGTAATGCACTTGTAAGTGGTGTCTTGTACAAAGAACAATATGACTCCATAACACATGATTTAATGGAGGTACATTTATATCCTGTTACGTTTGGTTACTTACGGAGTGGGATGGCTCAGGCGGTTTCGTCTGTGGCCCGAATTTGGGAGGTCACGATTTCGATTACCGTGGTTGGACTTCCTGGTCCAATAGTCTTTTCAGGGGTTTCCCAGTGTCGCCAGGCGAATGCTGAGAAAGTTAATTACCTCCCCCTAATTTCCTGGTTGTTTCCACTATTATTTTATTCGTCATTCATCCCGTTCTTTTCTCGGGTTTGGAATTGTCAGTTGTTGTGGCGCTCGGTGTAGTGCGGCAGGAAAAAATAATGCTCCCTGTATCTCCCACCGTTCCCCGATTTCGGCTGGTTTGTCGGATATAAGGATCGTCCCTTGGAAGCTTTGAACCCTATATGGACGGGCTCCCCAGTCTACCTCTCCGACTGCACGGGAGTTTCTATCCGGTAACTATAGGGATCCTGTCATTCCTGTGCCGTCGCTCTTGGTTCCGTCCACCCAGTGTATTCTCTCACCTCACCTCATCCATCGCTCCCTTTCTCTCTCCCCTTAACTCCCTGCCTCCGGGGACGTCCCTTTGTTGGACCTAGGTTCAAAAATCACACTGGTTCGGTGCTGAATCCCCTCGGACCGTATCCTCTTTTCCTGGCCGGCCGGTGTATCTTCTCACCTCATCCATCTGCCTCCCGGAAGCGCCCCCTCGTCGAGCAAATGCACAAAAATCGCACTGGTTCGGTGCCGAGTTCTCTCGGGCCGTATCTTATCCTATCCTTGATTCCGGCCGTCCGGTGTTTCCTCTCACCTCAGCCCTTCCTCCCTTCCGGGGCGCCCCCATGTCGGGCGTAGGAACAAAAATTGCACTAGGTCGGGATCGAGTCCCCTCAGACCATATCTTATTTTATCATTGATTCCGGCCGCCCAGCGTATCCTCTCACCTAATGCATCCATCACTCCCGGGGGTGCCCCCTCATTGGGAATGGGTACAAAAATCGCTCTGGTTCGATGCCGAGTCCCCTCCGTCCGTATCCTATTCATACCCTTGGTTCCGGACGTCCGGTGTATCCTTCCACCTCATCCATCCCTCTCTCCTTCCTGGAGGCGTCCCCTCGTTGGGCATAGGTAAAAAAATTTCTCTGGTGCGGTGCTGTGTCCCCTCCGTCTATAATCTATCCATACCCTTCGTTTAGGCCGTCCGGTGTAACATCTCACCTCATCCATCCCACCCTCTCGGAGGCGTCCCCTCGTTGGGCATTGGTACAAAAATCGCTCTGGTTCGGTGTTGAGTTCCCTCCGTCCATATCCATCCTATTCTTGGTTCCGGCCGGCCGTTGTTTCCCCTTAGATCATTCACCCCTCCCCACATCCCTTACTCCTTGGGGCACTCTCTTTGGACATAGTTACAAATATCGCTCTGGTTCGGTACCGAGTCCCCTCCGTCCGAATCCTACTCTATCCTTGGTTCCGGCCACCCGGTGTATCCTCTCACTTCATCCTTCCCTCCCTACCGGGGATGCCCCCTCATTGGGCATAAGTACAACCATCGCACCGGTTCAGTGCCGAGTTCCCTCCGTCCGCATGCTATCCTGTCCTATCCTTGGTTATTTATTATTTACCATTTTCCTCCTGATCTTAGAAGTATTTTATTTAACTTGATAGAGATGCCGAGCGCCGCGGTAATGCGTACGGCTTACATTCGAGAGGTTATGGGTCCGAATTCTGATGACTGCCAACTCTGACCTATGTTTTTTTTTTTTTTTTTTGTTTTTTTTTTTTGTGGTTTCCACGTGACTGCGAATGGTGGGTTGTTTTCTAATCTACTACGATTTCATTTCCATAATTTCCCTTCAATTCCATTTGCTTCTGATCTTTTAGGTGTTCTCCTAACTTGGTGACGTATGACAGTGCAGGGCAGATGGTGCGGATGTATACTGAAAAGAAAGAGTACGAAGAATGCATGGTCGACGAATCATTTTTCGCCCTCCCTGGGCATCCAAAAGTGAGACTGGTCTTCTAAACTGGAAATGTTAATGACTTCCGCGCGTCTCTTTGGCCTGTCCTCCTAGAGCCTATAGCCTCCTGCATTTCCTTCATTCCATCTCTTCCTTCTGGGGGGGGGGTGTTAGCAGTGTATTTCGCAGTGCGCGAGCTGTCCTCCTCCATGGCGAACTATACCTATAGCTTGATAGAGTTAGGAATAGCAGTTTTTTAAATGGCCCTGGAATTCAGTCAGTTATTCCGTCACCCTCCTACATATGTAGCCACTAATTCTCATGCTTCGGGCTTCTTGTATTTTCTCCAATGCAACAAACACTTGCAAAGCATTCCTATATTTACGCTCAGAATGTGCGCACGGGCATATCAATAAGGTAGATCTGCGATAACAGCATACGCATCGAGATCCGTGGTTCGAGTTCCGGAAGTGGCGTTTCAAGTCTTGTTTTTTATTTTCTAACCATTTATATGAAATGCCATATCAATCGGACAATTGCTAATTGAATAATAACGTTCACAGGAATATAATCATAGTCGGCTTAGGACTGACACCCCCTAGGAGTTACAAGCCTGGCCAGAAGCTTAGGGGTCAGAAGCCTGTCGGGGCCCATAGCCAGGAATGAGCCTCAGGAAGTGGATGGTATCAAATGCAAGCCTAATGGATGACAGGAAATGTGATGATGAAGCAATTGGTGGAATGAGTGGTGGGAGAAATTGGAGGATCCGGAGAAAACCCACCCAGACGCCGCTTCGTCCACCAAAAATCCTACATGCGGGCGCTTGGGATCAAACCCGTGCCCAGGAATACATAAGAATTAAAAAAAAACTGTTTTTATCTCCGGATGGTATAAAAGTTTTTTTTTTCAAAGATCAAAACTATTGATTTCTTTAAAAGTCAATTCCGGAATATTTAAAGTAGGTATTTCAGTTTAGTAGATTTTTTGCTTACTATAATAATAAAATATTTTGTGTTGGTCAAATCCGAGTAGACCAAATATTTTTTTAGCCACTTCTACATCCCTGAGACTTATTTCATTCGTGTGATAACTTGATAAGTAACCAATAAATGTTGCAGAAGTTTCGAATTCAGATCAACCGTAAGTGTTCATCCTGTCAGTTTTATCGTCGTAACTGTATAGTTTTCATTTTATCACCTCGAAGTAAATTCTTTTTTCTTTATTTTGTGCACTGTATTATCTCTATACCGATTTAATATTCTTTATCTGTATGTGTGCTATAGGAAGTTAAAATATCAAATTAGATACAGGTGGATTTTTAAATCTCAAATCAGGATTTACTTAATTTTGTATTCTATGAAATTATTGTATAATAATTCCTTTAATAAATGTTATATTCTGTTTATCGCGTACAACTAAGGTTTCGTAACTGCTATAAAATTCGTGGCCTTAAATGAAAAATTCAAAAAATATTGACGGAATTGGAAGGAAATTATCGGGGGGTGTTTATATTTCTGAACTCCTTAACCTCCTCCTGACAATATTCCAAATTCGGAGGGTATTTTATAGCCTACATCATTTAGGGTTGTGTAAATGGTGGAGAATGAAGTAAAATAAGTCTTCGGGGTAATAAGCCATGACCAAAGATTAATAAGACAGGAATGTTGAAGTTTGGTTTTGCGAACGCCATCCTAGTCTGGAAAACATACTTTACTCCTCTTATGATACCGGCCATGAAGGTTTACGATCTCTGTTGTTCGAATAATTTTTACTTTCTCTTTGCGTACTATGTACATAGTGTATAGAGAAGGTATTGTAAAAATTCAATACCGAGATTTCACCTGAAATATATGCTTTGAGACTCCCTGATTCAAAAAAAAAAAATGATTAGAAACATGTCCGTGTGTGTGTGTGTGTGTTTGTGTGTGTGTGTACTTGGGCAGCATAGCTAAAAAATGAAACGTCAGTTAAATACAAAACTTGGTATTTAAGTTTAGTATCTTACATAGATGCAACAAGAAGATTTTCAAGAAAATTCCCAACTACCCCTTATATGGAAACCTTTTCGAACATTTTGATGTTCTCAAAAATGGCTCTAACAATTTTGATTAACATACTTTATGTTTAAGATATTTTTATGACAAAGGAAATGTATATCTTGAATTTTCTGGGAATAGCCTTTGAAGACCTCTGCTTTCTGGATGCCTTTTGTATAACTGGCAAACCATAAGAAATAACTTTCTACGGAAAAAATGTGGATCTCATTAAAACACACAATGTATGTTATATACATTTTTTTTTTGTAGAGTTAACCATTTTCGAAATATTCGGGATTATTGGTATCAATTTTAAGACATTTAAAATTTTTCTCGAACGGGAAAAAACTTTTCTCTTTTCGCGTTTGTTTACTCCTGGCAAGAAAAGAGAATGGAATTTCAATTGTTTCACGTAGCGACCGGCTTTTGTAGGACTTGACTATCGCTTTAGCCTGCGAATTTTCTTATTTCACTTCTACTTACAAGGAAGCAAGTAGTAAAACCAATTCTGCTTATGTTTATCTTGATTAGCACTATGTAGACAACAGATTAATGTTTTGAATTAAAGGTTTGTTTGCGAAACAACTAGAGAAAGGCATGTGAATGGAACATATGAGATTTTTAGATAAGCACAGTGGATGGAATTTTAAAACTTTGTATTTTATCTTGGCTTCTGCAACTGTTTAAGACCGCAAAAATTCCGCATTAACGTAAGGCAGCTGGTGAGAATTGAGAGGCAACAAATCTTCTTTTTTGTTTTGTTTTGCTTAACGAACCTTAATCTGGTTGGTCATATCCGACGATGAGTGAAATCGGTGAAATGATGCTCAAATGATCTAGTATGCCATGGATCTTAAATTTACTCGATATTCGTCCTCTCAGGATAAGGGAAACCCCGGAAAAAGCCTTATCTGAGTAACTCGCCCTATTAGAGGTTTGAATTCGCTACCCCTTGAATGTGAGGTAGACACCGCACACTACCGAGACGGGCAAAAATCAATTTATGAGCTTGGGCAATTTGAACATCTAAGATGTGTATAACAAGAGTGTGTGGTCAAATTGCTAGAGTTAACCATATGAGATATTTAATTTACATATTACGGAGCGGGATGATTCAGTCGGTAGCATTTGCGGCCCACATTTTTTTTTTTTTTTTAACCTCTCTTTTCTAATTTCTAAATTTCCTTAGTCGACCTATTCGTTTTTCCTTTTTACATATACATACACAAAAACTTACACATTTACAAACACAGAAACACCCATGCCCAAGGCGGGACTCGAACCCACGATCCCGTGCGCCGCGAAGCACCAAAGCGAGACACTTTAGCGAGCGCGGCTACGGGGACCGGCTGCATTTGGGAGGTCCCGGATTCAAACTTCGCGGCTGACTAATCTGTCTGAAAGTTCTTCCGCTGTTTTCGTCGGTCGCTTGGCAATGCTGGGTTGGTTAATGCCATGCGTAAATTTTTCTATGATCCCTTTCATCTCTACATTTCTGCTTCACCATTTTAATAGGCACTGGCCTGATCACCCATCCTGGATATGCTATGCTTTCTTTTAAGTTCTTGGGGGTGAAAGCCCTAAAAACAGGAGGGTATCCACAAAGGAAAAGAAACATTTGCATATTAATACATTTGTATAGAACAGGTCCCTTTTTAATGAACTTTTGTGTCTATATTTCCTAAAACGGAAAATTTAGATTTTTGAACGCGCCTGGAGGGGAATCACAAGAGAACCAATAAATACATTGGAACCTTGATAATGGCCCTCAAATATATTCAATAAGTAAGTGTGAAAAGTTTTGTAATGAAATCGTTTATGCTACTTTCATAGTTTAATACTTTTTTACATTCAGGTACGTGTCCACGTGTATGTAATTCCGGAGGGGTTCCACACTGCAGTCACCATGGGTTTATTGTTCGTCATTCCCCAGGAGGATAGGATGATACGAGAGTATTATTGAGTAGCGGCCGAAACAGGACCGGGGAAAGAACCACCACAGAGGTTCCCTAACATTGTCCAAGCAGTTTTTCATCTCGACGCGGGGAGCGCTAGGAGCCCGAGCCCCAGGTCTGACCGAACTCCTGGGTCCTACATACAACTCCAACGCTACCCACAGCAGAGAGTTGTATTTTCAAAACTCATTCACCACCACGGAAGGACGCCACCACCGCAGTCCTCGCTTACATTTAAAACCATGAAAGAGACCGTTTGGATGAAAAGAAGGGGCAGGAAATTCGGGAGAGTGAAGAAACTTCCCAAGCATTCGCCTATTGACCCGGAAAAAAAACGAAATAACCCTTGGGTTAGAGGTCGGGCACGGGAATCGAATCCACGACCTCTCGAATGCCAGGCCCAGACGAAAAGCCTGAGCTACCTGGCTCGGTTTGACATGCAGTTATACAATATTAGTGCAATAATGAAGCTGCAGTTTGAAAGTATTACTGCTTATTAATATCACTCTAATAAGTGAAACTATGAATGGAATTTCCTTAATACTAATCAGTCGATATTTTGGAATAATAAATTTGTAAGATTCGTTTCAATAAGTAGGTACTGATATTTAAATGTAAGATTCTTTTTAAAAGCACACTCATATTTTTATAAAGGCAAGCCTGAAAGAGAACCTCTAAAATTTTCAAATACCTCTAATAGTTGCTTCAAACCTGAAATATACCAGAAATCTATAAAAATAGCATGGGCGACACAAGGATGAATGAATGTATTCCCTTAAAGAAGCACATATCTTCTGGTATAAAATTCAACGAAATAGAAGCCAAAATGGCTACCTCAAAGCCTATTGCTGGAACCTTTTTTCCCTTGGTACGTAATCCAATACCCTCTCGAATAAGAATATGCTGTTGCTAACTATAAAATACACCGGTGTGTATTTTTTTATTTACACTGCCTCAGTTTTATCCCTATATATGTTTAATACACACTGATCATGAAGTTGATTACGTAAAGAGAAAATATAGGAAAATTTTACACAGGGGTTATTAAACGTTTTGATACTGACTTCGCAGCAAGGATCTCCAATTAAATAAAACAAAATGCACATCGTACCGTTATGGTTCAATTGTTTTTCGTTTATATTTGTCCTGTTTTCCCATAGCTAAAAATTGGCCAAAATTAAAACAATAAATGCATAAAAATTAAAGTTGTAAGTGTGTTCAAAATACGACGAACTTTGGATTTTTAGATTCAATTACTTACTATGGTTTTTGCTCCCAGAGCCCTTTAAACATCAACAGTGACCATTGAAACATCTAACCGCCTAATGTCCTATATTTGTATTTTTTCAGGCCTTAACGTTCACGTTCCACGAGGCTTGTCATCGCCTTTCTTGTGGATCTAAAATTTTGAACATAATAGAGAAGGGTCTTCTCAATATACCTACTGTTAGCGAGAGATGCTGTTACCAAGGCTAAACAGTTCTGCACTGTATTTAGTGTTACAGTGAGGAAGTGAGCATTTTTTCCAATTGTGTTTAGATGACCAGGAACCTCGTGAAAAAAAATTAAATAAGAATATGAATCTTGCTGGATCATCTGTTCAAAGGACTTTTGCCAAGAAAAGGAACCTATTTTATATGCACACCTCATACAAATAGTTTGGATCATAAAACCCAATTTTAAAAGTATGGTTGATAGATGTGGTGTTTTATGGGGAGGGGACAGACAATTAGCTCTGACAGTGCTGGCGTAGGTAATACTATTGTTAAAAATATTTCAAATGTTAAAAATCTTGAGAAGTCTCAGAACCCAACTAGAAAGCACGTAAACAGAAATGAACTACATTTGATTGTGTGACTCGTTGCGAAGAACAGCATACGAGTGTTTTGTGAAGCATTAACCCATTTAACAGATGAACGCCCTTAAGAAAATCGTTGTGGGTTTTGTGTCCCGAATGCAGGCAATTGTACCCGATATAGAGAAATAGAGAAGAGTCTTTAAAAATACTTAGGAATAATTTATTGTTGTTTTTATTTAATAAGATTAGTTTTCACAGGAATAAATAATAAAATTCAAGATAGCCATTCAAACATATGAGTTTCTTTAAGAAAATCGTGGATTGTATGTGCCCCGAATGCAGGCGTTTGTATCAAATGTGAACTAATGAAAAAGATATTTTGAAAAATAACCATATAGGTGCTGGAATACTTATAATATTTTATTGTTGTTTTTATCTAACAAGATTAGCTTTCTGTAGAGATAGATGATAAAATTCAAGAAAGTCATTCATTGTTGGGGTATAGAAAATTAAAACTGCAACTTGCAGGTATAGCCACTAATAAGGAACGTGAAAACTAGCCTCTATACATTTCAATATTGCATAATTAAGCACTAATGTTTACCTATTGTTAAGAGGAAAAGAAAAAAATAGCATTTCGCTAGCTGAGTTACATAAACTTCAGAGCCATCGAAGCAAAAGACGTGGCAACAATGTCGACGAGACCTAAAAGTAATGGAAAGAGGGAAAGATATTAAGGCATGAGCACAACTGTACCTCTAATACCTTTCACTCGAGTTTGATTCCTCATACAGTTTTGTAGATTAAGATGTCCATACGATGTAGTTGCTCTGAGGATATATTACTACAAAACTATATTTAAAAACAAAAAAACAGAAGAGTGAAAACATTATATATGACTGAATTGCATATTTATATTTTAAAAGGTGGTAGTTGTATTTTTATTCTCTCCAAATTATGATTTCTGTACCCTGTGCAGCACCTGATTAATTAGTATAATAAAAGTAAAATAAGATATTTTTAGGAAACACTATTAAAGAAATGTGCATTGAATTCAAAACACACTTAAAATTGTGGCAGCGCACCATGTGACAAAATTTTGAGAAACTTTAGATAAAAACTCTAGAATTTAGAAATTTCAACTTTAGGCCCCCTTAACATTACTGCAAAGTGTACCCATCTATGTACATTGCTTGCAACAAAATATAAATAACTTTTTGTTCTTATATTCATTCTCTACTAATTAACAACGCCGATGGTGTGAAGTCACAGCCAACCTCTTTATACCTTTTATTATAGCTTCGACATATTTATACGCTAATAATCAGTTATTGCGAAGCCTTTTTAGCTTTTTATTCATTTAGAAGTTGAATTAAAAGTAGTATTAGGTTCACACGGCACTAAACTGCTAACTTGTGCAAATTTAAACTAATTTAATTGCAATTTTATCACAACTTTATTTATAAAAATAAAAAACGTTATGCTCGTAATATTCCAAGCAAACATTTTTTTTAAAAACTCAAAGCCGATACTAATGCAAAAAGACCCATGTGATGACAATTTTAAACTTTTAAACTCTTAAGTTTTGCATATAATTCCTCTAATATGACATTTTGTGTAATATTAAAGTCTTTTTCTGAAAAATATAATAGTGTGTAATTATGTATTTAAACTCAATAGTGTATTAAATTATTACAACCCTAAAACCAAAACTATATTTGGTCAGGAAAAGGCTACCATTTCATCAAAATTGAAAACACGTATACTTAGGGTCTGAAATGAATTGATTAGAAATTATATAATCAGGAACATTTTAAAGATGTAAAAAAGTAAGAAAATAAGATTACGAGTAAATCAGATTTTAAAGCTGCAGGTGATGCTTGCACACTCTTATGCACGTCAATTTAAACATTGCGTTTGGGTATTTAAATGTCCAGAAAGCAAATTTGCTATTGAATCCTGATTATATGGTGATATACTGTTTGAGAAACTTTCCAAGAACATTTAAAATAAAAAAGTTATTTTATTTTAATGAAAACCAATTGAGTGGTTTTTAAAATATTCTACATAACTCTCTCTCTCTCTCTCTCTCTCTCTCTCTCTCTCTCTCTCTCTGACACACTCACACACGCGCGCCTTTGACATTAGTGTAGATATCCATGTTTTGTGATGTTATTTGTGAAATAGGGAGGAAAAACAAATTGATTCAAGATAAAATCCGAAGCTGTATACCTGTTGCTCTGCTGAATTAAGAGCGACGAAATTTGTGGACTACTCGGATCTACCTGGATTTTGAGCCGATGATGACCATTACCGAGAACAAAAACCAACTGTCAGAGCGCAGCCTTCCAGCGTGGCGGGGAAGGCCGAAAGAGGGAGGGAGCCCAATCCAGCTTGCCTACTCACTCATCGCTTCGCTGTTGCAGCAGTGCTCTTCTTACGAGCATTGAGCTCAGGTCAGTGAGGAGTATATGAAGTGATCACAAAGTGTGTTTCGTGTGTAAGGTGAGATGGATACTGGGGGTGGTGTTACGTGTACGCTTATCTTACATGCAGAAACTACAAAAGCGATAACAGCTCTTCAGGCGGATCAGCAGACCCCATTTCAGGTAAGACATCTGATTGACCCAACTACAACTTTGGTAAAAGCTATGCAAACAACTTGACCACCTAACCTGAGTAGACCCAGAAGGCAAGCAGGTTATCTGTGATAATATTTAGCGTCTGGTTCTGAAGGATATTATTACGGAAGAAATATGTCGCTTAAGGACCTGGCTAATTAACCACGTGAGAAATTTGAAATGTTAATCTAGAAAAACAAAAATTATTCTCCGAGTGCATATTAATTAAACTTTTGGAATGTCATGGATAGAGAAACTTGGCAAAATCTGCAATGCCATTCTAAAAACATTTTGAATATCCTAGCATTCCAGTCCTCTACGAAAAAACTGCCTTCAGAAACCTGGGTGTTTCCCCCCCCCCTACAAGAATGCCCAAAACGTGCTGAATTGAAGCTCAACCTAAATCCAGTGTTTATACCTGTAAAATGTATAGCATTGGATAATGATAAAGCTTTTATATATCTATTTTAAGCATGTGTACAGTGGGAAGTTTTGTTTCTCTATAGACTGTGATAACTGCCGCTATTTGGAATTAATACGGAAGCGCTGAGAATCCCAATAGGGTAGAAATCGCTATAACATTTTCTAGTTAAAATTCGTTATTACACTCTCAGATATAATCATAGCAACAGGTAGCTATCGAAGCCCCATTTCGGCCTTTTACCCGTAAATGTGCACCATATATTCAAAGTAGAATATTTACACATACCACGGCAGATCCGAAACAAAGGTCTCTCTCTCTCTCCCTCTCCCTCCCTCTCTCTCTCTCTCTCTCTCTCTCAAAGCAAGTCTTAATTTTTAGAATCGAAAAAATGGATGCAGTACGAATATAAACCGGTTTACGTCTTTTTATTAGGCTGCAAGTAGCCTAATAGCACTGCACATGGCGGTCCCGAATATTGGAACCGTAGACATCTTTCATACAGGAATTCCATACCGCTAATCTCCTGCCAAATTGCTGAAACTTGTCCACAACGCTGTCGGCGCTAAGGCCGATCATCTCTTTATAAAATGGCAAGGTTGCCTTTTGTGATGTCATTTTTGTGTGCAGTTTCATCCGTTTGATAGTTGCTGTCCCGTGCTAAAGCATACTTGAAACCGTGGCTGGCGTCTAGCCCCAAAAACATTAGTTCTTAAGGTTGGTGAATTAAAATTCTTAAAGTAAAATAACGTACGCATTTTGTTTTTTTCTCTACAAAGCACTATGTACTTACATAGTAGTTAGAGAAGGTATTCGCCCAAAAATTCAATACCGAGATTTCACCGAAAATACAGTTTTGACGACCCCGGGATCCAAAACAAAGAATTTTCCGAAAAAGGTCTGTGTGTGTCCGTGTACAGCATAACTCAAAAACGAAAACTCCGTTAAATGTGAAACTCGGTATTTAGGTTCAGCATCTTTCAAGGGTGCGACTCGGCGATTTTCAGGAAAATTCCCCCGCTCCAAGCTACCCAAACAAAAACTACATTGAAATTTTTTTTTTCAAAATCTTCGATATTCTCAAAAGCATCTAACGATTTTGATTAAAATACCAGACATTGAAGATGTTTATATGACAAGTTAAATGTATATCTTGAATTTGTTGGAGTAGTCCCTCAAATTCTCTTCATTGTAGATGCATTTTGCATAAATGGTAAACCGTAAGCAATAGATGAAAACTTACAACATAAAACATGTAGATACCATTAAAACACAATATGTCATTTATGTTTTTTAAAGCTGTCCATTTCTAAGATATTCTTAGTTATTGATTTAAAACCTTCCAATACTTAAGATTTTTCTCAAGTGGGAGTTCGATTTTCACCTTTTCATCTTAGTCATACAACGCGAAGGGAATTTCAATTGCATTACATAGAATAACTTTTAAAAGAGTAGACTATTTCTTTAGCCTAGTTCCCTCCTACTTGAAGGAACTAAATAATTTTAGCACTAGATAGAGCAAGTTTTTATAAGAACAGCTTGCTGTAGAATAAGTAGAGAAAGTATTGTGAATGGAACACATCAGGTTTTCTTTCAAAACAGTGCTATGCAAATAGATGTTTGAATGTGCCAATAAGAATGGGGAAAATCTAATGTACAACCCTCGTGCGATTTTCTTGGAGCATTACAAATGTATAATAATTCGTATAAAAAGTTATTCTTCTAAACTCATTTCGTTAGTCATAACTTAATAGTTTATGTAGGACTTAACACCTCGAGGACTTGCATGCGAGAGTGCCTAGAATCAGAAGCCCCTGGAGGTGGAGGAGGTGAACATTGAATCTGAGTGAAGAACCCGAAAGAAAGGATCTGTCCCTTTCTGTGTATGAGAGCCAGGAAGAAGGTGATATGAAATGAATGAGAAATGTGATGATGGAGAAAGCGTGAAGGGAATGGCAGGGAATCGGAGAACTCGGAGAAAGGCAGCCCAGACTACGCTTCATCCACTAAAAATCTCGCATGCCGTCCCCTGGGATCAAACACGGGCCGCGGCGGTTTAACCACAGCGCCGGCTTAGTCGTCACAAATGCCTAGAAACTATATCAAATTGAACAACTTGGGCTTAGTTACATAAACAATGGACATTGTTATCATAAGTAACAGTAACTTGCTCACGTATAGGAAAAGAATAAGTAACAGTTACAAATTCTCAAACCGTTTCATCAATTGACGTATTTAAACTGTGAGCATTCGACACAGAATGCTTTGAAGAAGGAAACATTTACGCAAATTATGTACTTTAACGAACTAAACATTTTTCCTGTATTCAATTTGTGTATGTCTCTTACAATAGTTTTCCAGTTATACAAGGTTGTACAAAATGCTGTCAGAATGAAGAGGACCTTATTTACGAAAATTTTAGTATACCTTTTTCCTTGAAGAGAGTATTTTGGGCATGGGGAGATTTTGCAATATCATCCTTGAAAAATGGTGTATTCATCCAACTTTTCGTTTTAAGTAATATTTCTCTCTCTCTCTCTCTCTCTCTCTCTCTCTCTCTCTCTCTCTCTCTCTCTCTGTCTTAGGGTGCAGCTTTCCTAAAATCGTTTTCTTTGAAGGGGTTTCAATGGGCATCATAACGTGTATTTCCGGTGAAATTCATTATCACATTTCTTGGAATTCCTCTAAGTTACTATATTTGCATGGAAGAGGTTATACAGTTCTCTGAAGGTACAACAGTGGCATTAATTCTGAATAAATTATAGCTTGGAAGTGCTACCGTAATACAGTATTGAACTTTTTATCACAAACTGGAATTAATTTTGGCCCTTAAGTGGTTATTTTGACCCAACTTTAGAAAATGTACCATTTTATAAATATATTTTATGTTGTCTTCAAAGTGGCAATTGGATTTATTGCTCCCATATTACATAGAAGAGATCAACATTTCAACGCTTGAAGAAATCTTTAATTTTGGGATTACCACAATTCAACACCTTGAACACCATAGTCTTAAAAGTAGCAGCTTTCAGCAATTTCGGGCCCGATGTTATATCAGTAATAATTCACTACATTTAATTTTGGATACACTATGAAATAAAAGGAATAATTCCCAAATATACTTTTCATTTTATTGTGCATCCAATATAAGATATAATATATAATGACTCTCATTCAAAATTGGGGAAATGCGGTATTTTAAAGATTATGGTGTTTAAGATATTGCTCATGGTATTGAAATGTCATAATCCTAAAATTTTTATATTTTCCAAAATTTCAGTTTCCTTGTGTAATATGAAAGCACGAATTCTCATTTTCACATTGAATACAACATTATATATATATATATATATATATATATATATATATAAATGTTATTCAAGTTTATGTTAAATAAATGTTCCACATTTAAAAATGTTCAAGAAGGTAGACAGTGATGTTCCAAAAAAAAATTCTAGACTTTTAAGAAGTATAGATATAATCTATCCATGATTGACTGGCTTTTATGGAAACGGACGCAAAATGCACGGAGTATGACTTAGTATCTGTGATTTCTAGATGTGCGATAATTTTGGATTGTGACCTTAAAACTGTTACATGTACTGCGTGCTCCAGAAGTTCACCTTCCTCTCGTGTGGTGATATTGTTTTTATTTTTCTCACAATCAGTAAATAAAATTAATATAATCTGCAGCCCATTATGACTTGTTTTCCCCTTCAAATGTTCTGCCTTTGAAAAGTTTGATTCCATCACCCTATCTAGACAAGTAATGTTACCATTTGCCTTAAACGCGCCTTCTTTGGTTGACAATACTGCGGAAGGACGGAGAGTTTTCTCTTCTTCTCTCCGGCCCTCGCTTCCCCGTAAAACCAGTGACCAAGTAAATGTGCGCGCTTAGTATAAATTCCGTTTTTTTGGTAGTGTTTAACGCCCGCTTTTACTGCTCTGGCACCGCAGGCGATGACACTAATGATACATGAAGATGGAGCTCCGATGGAATGTGATGGCGGGGGAAACCGGAGAACCCGGAGAAAACCCGCCCCTGTGCCGCTTTATCCATCACAAGTCTCACATGCGGTCGCTTGGATTTGAATTCCGGGTAGTTCTAATTAGAGTAAAAACTGAAACACAATTCTGTATCGTAGGTAATGACACCTTTGAAAATGAAGTCGTGCCACATTAGACACTATTTTGGATGTCGGTAGAGATAAATGTGGTTAAATTGGATTAACTCGATCGTAGGCGCCCTAAAATCCAAGTTAGTAGTCCATGCACGTGAACATTTTAACGTATATGCCTTACGACTTGAACTAGTCCACGACCTTCATAAACAAAACATTCTCATTTTGCATAAGCTACTTACGTAATGCTAGATTACCTTTCCAAACTCGAATAAATGATAGTGTACATATTAAGGTTTTAGGACGTCAATTGTTCCCTTGTAATCTCTCTGAATTTGTTAACAATTAATAAATGGACTAAAGTTTACTCCAGAGTAGGAAAGGACTGAATAGCGGAACATGTCGAAATGAAATATATAAAAACGCGGAATTAATCCTCTTCATTTTCAAGAAGCAGTAACGAGAAGATTTCAGGAATATGTAAATAGACCTACATTGGAAATCAATCAACCGTCGCTTTTCGTAACGTTTAGATGATGAATTTCCCAATTTCACTCATTTTAATCATGGATGCCCCATACAACTATTTCAGGTCTTCGATGCCGACTCTGGTTATTAAGTATTCTGTTTATAAATAAAAATAAGTTAGATATTTTCATGAAATTATCCCGACAAACGTTTTATTTTAGCTATATTAATTTAAAATTAATGTTTTATTATAAATATAAGTGTTGCTATTTTGAATTCTCGAGTTAGTAGCAACTTTTTTTCATTATAATTACAGCGGCACTTTATTTTTTGTTTAATAACAAAAAATAAAATCCGATGTGTTCCATTACGTGATTTTCTCTACCTGTACTGCAAACAAACTATTCTTACAAAATATCATTTTGTCTACTTTATCCTATTAGGGGCGAACATTAGCAAAAGCTTTATCGCTCGCTTCCTTCTAATCAGATGGGAAATAAGGGATAACTAGGCTAAAGCGATATTCAAATCTTTTAAAGCTGCTCGTTCTGTAAACAATGAAAATTTGGTACGCTTTTCATTGCCAGCTATAAAAAAAGAGAAATGAAACGAACGGTGACTTCCCTATTGAGAAAAGTTACGTGGTTTAAAATTGAAACCAATAAAAAGCATTATCTCGGAAACGGTGAAATCTACAAATAAGCTGTATAACTACAACATAAGTTATGTAAACTTAAATACGTTTATTGGTCTTTTCGTTTTTGAGCTATGGTGCTTGTACACACATACTCACATGCACATACACGGACCTTTTTCTATTTTTACTCAGGGGACCTCAAAACATATTTCAGGCGAAATATCTACCTCGATTTTTTGGGTGGAGTGCAATAACTTCTCTACCTACTATGTGCATAGTACGTGTAGAGACAGTAATGACTGATGACGGTGATAATACATGCTTAGGCATTCCTGAACTGAGCTGCCAGCTTGCGTTTAAACATTTTTCTTTCATAGAAAAGTAGTGTACTGATATATTCTGCAACACTAAAATGTGAACTATTATTACCTTATAACAGTCGTGGAACCCCAAAAACAGTAAACAGTATGCTTGTGGATTAAACTTTTCTAGTCGAACAAACATCATGCATGCCAGACAAAGTTTCTCAAGGTATTTATGTTTTGTTTTCTCAGAAATGACCTAACGATTTTAATTAAACTTAATATGTTTTAAATTTTCGTGATTAATAAACTGCATACGTAGATTTGTCTATGAACAATCATGTTTCAATTTCCCTTTATTCTGAAAGTAAACTTTTGTATAAGTAGTAAACCGTAAAAGATATAATACAGAAACTTGTTCCATGAAAAATGTAGAATCTGTTGAGATACTCAATTTAAACCACATATATTATTAATAGCTTTAGAATTTTTAAAATATTAGTTACTTACCTTTAAGTTTTTCCAATGTTAAACTGAAACGCGGCTATTTTAAAGATTTGTTTTCCTTTTTTTATCGTTGGATCATTAATTTCTTGAGTCAGGGTGTGCGAACAGTTCTGTTTTACTTTCCGTATCATTCATGCAACTTAGTCCATGCTGGCTAATTTGAGAGTATCTGAAAAACCAAAACGTTATCGTAACTTAACGCGAATAGAAGAATCACTTTTTGGTGAAAGCCATTCTGTATAAAGACTTAATGTGAAGTAAGTTTAGAGAAAGTCATGCGATGTAACGCTTCAAAATTTATTTTACTTTGTCTAGCACGTATGTATAATGTGTAGTAGGTAGAGAAGAAACTTTATACCACCCAAAAACCGATACCTAGAGTTCACCGGGAATATATGCTTTGAGGACACTTAATCAGAAACAAGCCGTTTTAGAAAAAGATCAGTGTGTGCGTGTACAGCATAACTCAAAAACGAAAAGTGGATTATATATTAAAGTTGGTATTTAAGTTTGGTACCATCCAAGGATGCGGCATGAAGATTTTCAGAAAAATCCCCCCACCACAAACTACCCTTTACATGGAACATTTTTCGAAATGTTCGATTTTCTAAAAAGTGGTTCTAACAATTTTGATTAAAATGTCGATTATTAAAGATGTTCATATGACAATTAAATGTATTTCCTGAATTTCTTGGGAACAGCCCACGAAGTCTTCTTCATTCTGAATGACCGGTACCGAAATTAGACCGCATTGAAGGTGACAGTTTTGTTTTTCAGGCTGATGACTGATGAGTAACAAATTCTGTTTTGCAGCACAAATGCCCCAAATAAGATAAAGGACAGATATATGATAAGCACAATATGAGATGGGTTTGCCTGTGCTTATTGTTCGGAAAACGAGCCCCATTTTGCGGAAGAAATCAAAGCAAGGTAATGGATGTAAATCTGGGAGTAAATGGGGCCGGCTGTCGCCAAGAAAAACGCGTATGAGAGACTTGGTAAATTTTTAGTTGTCTTAAAACAATTTATTCATATAACTTCTATGCAAGATGTTGTATAATTTTAATTTTTTCATACTCATAATTGAACTAACTGTAGCTATAATAACAGCATTTTCTAACATAGCAGGAATTCCATATGAGGAATTAATAAAACGTTCATATTACTTCCTTAAAATCCATTTAGTTTATTTTACTGGAAAAAATTGCATCCTTTGTAAAGTGCAAACAATTTTGCCTTTATTTGGGATCTTGGGATACACGTATACAACATTTTCTCTGATCCTGCCACCTGTTTGATTTATTTAGAAACACACAAACTGATTTCATTAGAAGCCGAATAATAGTAAATTCACAGAAATAATAATAATAATAATAATAATAATAATAATAATAATTAATAATAATTTATTACTCTCTTGAGAGTAGCTTTTGATCTTTGTATGTTGCAACAAAAAGAGTTAAATGGGAGATAAAACGGTTGCATATAAAGTATAATTATAGTATGTAATACGTTGCTTCCTACAGGCGTATTACTGAGGTTTGTCAAATATGATACAAAAAAGAAGCAAGTAAGATTAATGTATTTAATACATTTTGTTATTCAGAGAGTTTTGAAATTATAATTTGTAAAAGTTAGAAGTACGGTAATGAAGGACAAAAGAAGTCACTTTATATTGGAGAGCTTTTGTGTTCAATCTAGAATAACCTTTGCACAAAACGCTTTTCATATTCACCTTTACACCTCTAAAACCAATTTCGTTTAAACAATGTTCTGTACGTCGTATGGATCTGTAAAAATATACAACATACTAAACATCAGCTATTAGGTCCAAAATACATCGTAGATAAAAAGGCGGATAGCAAATACAAAGTCTATGCTTTCAATGGGGCCTTTAAGCGTTTTATACTGGAATATTTAATTTGGTCACAATTAATATTTATATGTGTTTTCCCACAGATGACATTGCATTCGAAACCGGAAAAGTCATTTGTGGGAAACCTGGATTACCGTGCAGGATGCCTTACTCGGTTTCGTCTGTGGCCCGCCGTCGACCGCCAGGTCTGATTCGGGCTATTTAATAGTTTTCTCTTGTCGCGAACTTTTCAGATTCATCATCATTTCATTTTCACTTTTTTTTTCTTTTTTTGTTTGTTTTTTGTTTGTAGTTTAACGTCCTTTAACCTGGTTGGTTATATCGGACGATGAATGGAATTGATGAAATGATGGTCAAATGATCTCGGGGTCCATGGAGCTTAAATTTACTCGACTTTTGTCTTCTCAGGATAAGGGAAAACCCCGAAACTAAGCGAGATTCGAACTCACGACCTTTTGAATGTGAGGCAGACACGCTACCACCACACTGCCCAGGCGGGCTGTTTTTCACCTTTATGTATGGGGCTTGTCTGGGTAGTTTGGTCGTGAATGGTGCTCGATGGATATGTGCTATGTGATTGTTTCCGCCTCCTCTGGGACGGAATCAGAGCCGTTTAGATCTGTGCGTCAGGAATGCTGGGGGGGGGGTGTGCCTGGAGGAGAGTCACCATCTATGAACTTTAAGAACCCCACAATACACCTGCCGCTATTTGGTCTCGACAACCACCTTTCGGATCTTTTATCTCATCCCCTCCTTCCGGAGGTTGCATAAGGCACAATAGGCCTCTGAAGTAGTGCTTTAATTCCCCTCCATCCCTTGCAGAAATATTGATGTTTGTAATTTTGCAGTTTTTTCCGCTTTGTATCGGCGTTAAAGTGTGCGTTTCCTTGACAATTCAGCTCCACTGTTAAAGCTCCAATGTAATGGCCGAGATTAGGCAATTTCAACTAATCGCAGCCATCTGACTGGAGCGATATTGTCGAAAAATCTTATGGCAGGTGATTTTCATTTCTTTGAAATATTGTCGCACCTGATGTTCGTATGTTTAATCTCCTCTCTTGGTTATTGGTAACACGGTGACAATCCAGGTAGCCAACCTTAACTTTCAATAACTCAGTTCCACAATTCTACTTTCAATTAATTCAGTTACAATGTTTATTTGAAGTTTTATCCAGTTCACAATGTATTTAGCGCAAAAAAAAAAAAAAAAAAAAAAAAAAAGAGTGCAAAATAACCATCATTTGTATTTCTTATGTATAAGTTGAGTGCAATAACCTCAAATAAAATAACGCTTCTTCCGATTCATGTATTACTTATTAAAAGTTGAAATAAAATAGTTGTTCCCTATTTCTATTGTTGCTATCGATATTCTACATTGAGTGTGGACTCATCCGGCCATATCATAAATCAGCAGGCCGGGGAAAAAAGGAAAAGAAAAAAAATCGGCAATTAAACATGGTGGAACACGTCATCTACCATTTGAGAACTAATGCAACTATTGCCATCATAACCTGATAAAATCTCCCTTCCTCTATATTATAAATTATTAATAGTCTATTTCGCTGAATTGACTTATCAAATACGACTCACGTTTTCATCTCTTATCGACAAGGTGAAAACAATCGTGTTATCACTTATGATAGCTTTCTTAAATGAACTATTAAAAAATAAATGTTCTGAAGAGGATGTAAATCTCATTGCAATTTTCGGGTAACAGAAGTCCCAACTTCTCTTGTTCAATTCCATTTGTTCGAAGTTTCACTCAGAATAATCTTGATAGCAAGAATAAGAAATAAGCGTCAATACCCACACATTATTAGTGGGTAGTAATGTCTTAACAATGAGTGTAATTCGGGTAATAATTGCAGCTTAAACAGTAATTTAATTTTACGTTATTCAACTCTAACTACCAGGAGTGAACAAATTACGAAAACGAAAGTATCTCTAATACAAATTTCTCGGGGTGCTCGCTTCGACCTCCACGCACATGTAGCGTTCTCAGCTAACACTGTCGCAGATGAATACTCAATTTACTATCGTGATTCCTTTTGTCTACGTTCTTTCTTTTTCCCTGCCTTCCCTAATCGGACGGAGGGGCTTCCGGTATCTGGAGCACGTAGGTCATAGTGGATTCTTTGTTTCCAACGTGACCTTTTGGGGGACGAATTTAGAAGATAAAGTTCGTAGTAATCAGACGAAGGGTCCTTCAGTATCTGGAAAAAAAATGAAATGGCCTGTTATTTATGGACGCTCTTTAACTGCTTTGGTTCTCAGCGTCCCATTCTATATTGGGCGTGAAAGATCGCTTAATTTTGCTCAGAGGCCTCTCTTATCAGGCTTGAGGTTCTTTTACGTGCCGTAAATCTACGACACGGGACCCACAGCTTTACTTCCCTTCCGAAGGAAGCCATGCTAAGGATTTTTACGCCCGAAAAAATCCATCGTCCTCCGCCGGGTTTGAACCCGCGGCCTTGGGTACATGAAGTTAGCATGGTAACCATTACACCACGGAGGGCGACTTCAGTATCTGGAGCACAGCATGTAACCTTCTAACGTGACCTCTGCAAAGAAGAATTTAGAAGTTGAAGTTTGAATAGTCAGACAGGGGGTCTCTAATAACTGGAGCACAGAACTGCACATAGGTCATTGTAGGTCCTCTGTGCTTCCAACGCGACCTCTGGGAGGAAGAATTTAGAAGCTGAAGTTTGAGTAGTCAGACGGAGGGGTCTCTAATAACTGCAGCACAGAGCTTCACGTAGGCCGTAGTGGGCCCTATGTGCTTCCAATATGATCTCTGGAGGAAGACACGCAGGAGAAACTTGAAAGGCGACCAGATTCGGACGGCAATGTGCACTCACAAGGACGGAGTCCCTAACTATTCCAACATTACGCCAATCCTGATGCCGGTAGCCCTGTCTTAATCAACGCAACCTGGGGGTTAAGACGTTATACTAAGCATTTGTAAGAATAGTTAGTTGAAGAATGAGTATAGAAGGTCTAGTAAATGTGTGCATCATATTTTTCTATTTGTAAAACAGTTATATGCATGTATAAATTATTTTGTAACCCTGTGCACTGACTTTAATAAATTAAATAAATCTCTATTTTAGGCCACTTTAGTAATTATTGTCATTTTCTTTAAATGTTTGTCATTGTATAAACCATTTTAAACATCTGGGCCCTGGTTCTTATGTCCTGACCAGAGAGTGACTAGTGGCAGTTTCCTTTAGGGAGTAGAACTCTCTCATGCACACGCTATGCTATCAGCAATTCAAAGTTGAATATTCAGTAACAACGTTTAATATTCATGATGTAATAACACAGTGGTGATAACTCATTTCTGTACCCTGCAAGAGACGTGCAGGAGAAGCGTCTGCACTTCAATGAAGGTGTATCAGCAAAGTGCAACGTACAGATTCTCTCAGGGGCACTATTTAGCATCGGCACTCTGGTTGCAACGTGCGTCTTATAAACCCTCTTCCTTGAAACAGCTCTGGCATATAACTGGGAATCATTCGTTGCGGCAGAGATCAGCATGACGAGGACTCGAGGGAGAGTTCCATTTCATTTATATTTAAATCCCAAATGTAGGTTGTCAAAAATTATTAACTAAATATTAATAATCTTGAAATAGAAAGGCCATAATCGGCAACAACATTTAAGACTATAAAAGTGGATGTTAATATTCATACTTTTCATGCATTCGTTTTTAGTAGAGGCAAGAGGTTTTTTTTTAAAGATAAACGAGAAAGTTGTTGAATTACAAAACAAAATGTTTTATATGCATTTGACGTCATTTTGAAATTATGTAAAGGCTTGTTTACCCCGATTTTTTTTAGAATTCTTCATACTGCCAAGAATGCTATTGTTTTTATGGATAAGTGAGAAGTATCTATTTTTAATGTGTGTAGAAAAATGTGCATTTATTTCAAATAACAAAAATGTAACTTTAGTTCAACTTTCCGTCTTCATGTCATGAAGCTAGAACTTATGAAGAATGTTTAGAATTTCAACGAAAAAAGTTAGCATTTAACTAAAATAAGGTACAAAGCAAGAAAGTTGTTGCTTCAGAAAATTTCAGTCGGTACCAGAACCGATATTAAAATTTCAATCTAAGGAAAAATCTTAAGCTCACCTTGTTTATCCTGTTAACTCGCTGATAATCGAATGTGAAATAGTACTAGAGTGGTCACTATGGAAGCAGAGTAAGCGCACTTGTAGAACGCATGTATCCCAATGCTAGAGATGCAGTAGAAGACAATTTTAAATTTTTACTATTACATGACTATAAATTGGACTGTATTATGGCTAAAGAATCTAATATAACAATGACATTTTAATCGTGTTTTTGAGTCTTCAAGGCTAGTTACTAAGTAGAGCTACCTATAAGTGATTTAGATGGCAGCATTTAATCAACTAAATACATTTAAAACTATGTAGTTGTAAAGTTCTGATTTGATTGTGTGTTTATAAAGAACTCTGCAGCATTCTTCAACGGCGAATCCATGCTGGACACATAACAAATTAGATGCAGTAGCAATATTCTTGGCATTGAAAGCAAAAGGTGAGTCTTACCACGTTTTCTGTGAAAAAGTCCCTTCAATGTCTCTGGCTAGCAATATCAAATACCGACATAGTGAGATTTTTCTCTTAGTTTTAACAAACAGGACATCTATCAAAATCGAAAAATTTTATGTTGCAGTTTGGTGTTATCGGAATGTGATATTTGATCCTATCATGATATTGGTTTGAAATAAAATGTTTTAAATTTGGAAATAAGTGATGTAAACACTACTTTAGTTATCTGTTACGTCATTAGTTCTGCTCGAAAATTCTTGCAAGATTAATGCGAATTTATGTAGAATGTTCAACACAAACACACAAATTAAAATTATTAATTCGAATTTTTAAAATAGTTTTCAACCAAAATATTTCCTCTAGTTATAAAATTAAAAAGGAGAAGTCGACTTGAGTACTATCTCATCATACAATGTTGTTCTAATTCAGGCGGTGGACACCGATGATACATGAAATTATAATTGCGAAAGGAAATAAGGGAAGGAGACGTCCCCAACCTGAAATTAGGTCCAACATTTAAAAGGAAAAACTTGGAAAACCTCAGTCTGAGAGGGGACGGCCCTAGCGGGGAATTGAAACCTGGACCTTCCACTTACGAATCCAAGCATTAACGGCATCCGGTGTGGATCCATCCATTCTGTGCAGATGACTCTTAAAATAGGGCATTTGTTGTGGTTATTATTATTTATTATTATTATTATTTTGCTTTTTAGTTTGTTCCAGAGCTGTGTAGAAACTGTCTGCAGCTCTATACTTTTTCCAGTATCGCAGGGTTTTAAAACTTAAGTGTAGCCATTCAGTATTACAAGCATATAATTTAACAATCACATTAACTTATTGATTAATTGTATTATAATTGTAACAACTATTGCCTTTCAGCACACTTTTATTCCAAGTTAGCAGAGAGTCTCCACTGTTTAAAGACAAAAACAACAACAACAAAAAACGCTTAAATGAAAAAAAAAAAGTCTAGAAGATATTGCAAAATGTTGCTAAATTTTAATGAAAGTATATAAAATGGTTTAGCCATATGACTTTTCTTCAGCCATGCCATTTGGTCTCCATGCCTACTATCTAAATTACTCCTATATTTTCCTATCTTCTACCCACTTCCTGATATTCATGATAAATATTAGGCTAAAATTTACCAAATTAAGTAATACAACCACAATATACGTTCTGTAAACTGAGGTAACTTTAAACCGGTAGCCAGTGATTGTATGCTACAACTATTTTACCATTTTTTGCTTGAACTTACAAGAAACATAACATTTATCACGTAAAATTTACGCGTATACTGATTAAAACGTGGTGAAAAAAAATCAGAACAACTGTTCATATTTGGAAAATGATTTTGTTGCTTCTGTAGTTGTCATCGCTGCTAAGTGTGTACCTGCTGCAAGGGCTATACCGTGATAGGAAAGTTGATTACTATTCCCGAGTACTTCTCAAGAGTGAGCGGCTCATAAGGTCTAGGACAGCCTTGTCAGGCAACATAAAGCTATTACCTATCCATCCTTACTTCCCCAGTGATATAAACAAACCAATGTGTATTCTTCCGCGAACGCACATGCGCATATCACGCTAAACTGTGTTCGTCTCATGTATGGGTATAAAGAAGTGTACCTACATTTCACTAATTTGACAGGAAAATAAATAGTAACCTACTTTCACTGTTCACAGAGAGTGGTTAACTCTATGGCATTTATAACAAACATAACTCAATAAAACTAGAAGCCGAATTGTTATTCAGTACGAAATGTGAAGTTCTCCTGTAAAATATCAAAATTCAGAAATGCCGTTTTGGAAGTTTTGAAGTATTGCATACTACATATTGCGATTGTTATCACTCACATAAGGACAACCATAAACTGCACATTTCTTTAACATGCTGCCATAATACAATGACTTACCCAGAAGAAGATGGAAATGGTTCCACTCTTTCAGGATTCGAATCAACTGATGCATTTGCCTTCGAACTGCTCTTAGTCATCATTGGGATTAAGTTGGTCGGTCCACAACAATGTCCACAATTCCCTTCAAATCCCATATGTTTTTTCTTCGCTTACAATGTGCTATAGATATTTGCTCAATTTTTCGGTTGTCACTTGTTGAAAAGCTGCTTGCACAGATTTCGCACTTTGGCTAATTTAAAAAGTTTGCACCCTTTATGTTGCTTTCTGAAACACCAGCAAATTTGGTCTTTAAGCTTATAATGCTGTCTATTGCAAGAGTAGGGTACGTTTCACAAAAATTAGATATGCTTGAAAAATATTATTTTATCGCTACTTTTTAGGAATTTCCTTGCTTATGTTTTACTACCTTGCTTTTATGTTTTATGTGTACTACTTTGTTTTACCACGGTAGTACACACATACGCCACTACTTGCTTACTGTAAGCAGTCCAGTTACTATGAACTGCACAGAAATGCATATTGTTACGTAAATGAATAATTATTAAACTTCAGTAAAGTTCCTTCCTTAAACATTCATACTATATGTTTTATTGTTCCTACACCCGGCCTTTAACTGCTTGGTCCTATTGGCGGCATTTTCTTGTGGAGCTTTTTGCCTCTAGCAATGGTGTTAACTCGTGAACTGGAGTCGTTAGGTTTGCATTAATCTTTATTTTAATCTTTATATTACACTCACCTCACATTTACTCTCACATTCATACTTCCAGACTCTGGGGAGGATAGGGAATAACCTGGGCTAATTACAAATCACTACCCCCACCCGGGAGTCGCACATGGGACCCCTCACATAGTACGCTATATTATTCAGACAGCATTGCATAGTTTAGCACAATCATTGTATACTTCTCTCAGCAATTTAAGAGGAACTATTTTGCGATGGAGAAAAGATGTAAAACGTTTAGCAACTAATCAGAACCATTGCAACGTGCTGTTTTTGTTTATATTGCTGGTGAAGTAAGGATGGATGGAGAATAGTACTGTATGAGTGCCGCATAACCTGCAAGACACCGCTGAGTAGTATTGAGCAGGCTGGTGAACAACTCTCACTGAACTCCAAAATGCTACCCCGGATGGAGAAGCAAGCCACGTACATACAACCGCAGCCATAAATTTCGAGTAAGGTCTTGGTCGGCATGGTTTAGTAAAGTTAAGGTTTCCCAAAAAATATAGTGTGTCTACCTTTCATCTATTCTAAGAGATGAGCCGCCTAGTGATGAAGTAGGAACCACTCTGACTTATGTTCACCAGTCAAGACTGGCGACCTTTTTTTCGAGTGGAGGAAAACTCTACCATATGCACTAACCTGGGTAAGTGTCTGATTTTCCCACTTGGCCATATCTACCAAAAACCCTTCTCTATAAGGATCAGAAGAAGGGAAAAATTTTGATGTATTCCATTCACATGACTTTTTCTACCTGTTGTGCAAACAAATCATTCAAACTTCATGCTAATTGGGATAAATATTAGCAGAAATTGCCATATTAGTTAGGTAGTTCCTTGAAAGTGGAAGGGAAATAAGGGAATATATTATGTTAAATCGATAGTCAAATCTTTTAAAAGCTGTTGCTATACGATGATGTTGAAATTCGCTTATTTTTGCATGGTCAAAGTAAAACGAGAGATATGAAACGAATGACAACCTTCCGTTTGAAAAAAAAAAAAAAAGTCGGAAGTATTTTAAAATTGAGGAAAATATCAAGAAATATCTCAGAAATGTTTAGTTCTACAAAAAAAGGTATATATGACATAAATTGGTGTCGTAGCAAAATATGCATTTTTAGGTAGTAAGTTTTTGTTTATCTCTTACGGTTTACAGTTATGCAAAATATATTTAGAATGAGAAGGGCTTCACAGGCTACTCCCAGTAAATTGAAGATAATGCGTTTTATTTGCCCTGTAAATATATTTCATATACGATATTTTAATCAAAATTGTTACAGCAATTTTGGAGAAAATCAAAAATTACGAAAAATGTTCTATGATATTTTGAGTTAGGGTAATTTGCCTTAAAATCTTAGTCTCGCATCCTTAGAAGATACTGAACTTTTTGTTTTTGAGTTATCCTATCCACAGACACATGCGTGCGAGCCTCTTATACTTTTTTTTTTGATGCGGTAGTCGTTAAAACGTGTATTTGCGGTGAAATTCCGGAATCGAATTTTTGGCTGAAATACAATACCTTCTATACCTACTAAGTGAGGTCGTCGTAATTGGTAGAAAAAGCAGAAAGTAATTCTGAGGGAAAGTGCAGACTACAGCTGCGGATTCAAAGTAAAGATTATACTGGCAGCCGCAAGAGCTTAAGCCAGATGTAAACTTGGGCCAGCAAGCAAGCATAATCGAGGCCCTGCTTACGCCCTGCGGAATTCAAGTAAGGAAATGCAGTAGTATTGTGTGACTGGATTATCGGAAGTGATTAATGTGTGGAATGGCGTGAGCTGCCTCTCTGAACAATCTGACCACCTGGGTGACTTTCGTCTAGTCACCGACGGTCGTTGCTTGGAGGGTTCTCATTTCCTTCTCGACGATCGACGTGAAGTCGTTTTTCAACCTGTCCATGATTGAGATCAAGTCCATCTTCAATCGGTACGTCTGTGTGCCGAGAAGGTCTGTGAATTTGTCTTCTGCCTGGCTGAAGTAGCTCTGCCTGGCGGACCTCAGTCTTGAGTGTTATCTCCATCAGAGCTGTTATCACGTCAGGCGCGCTCGGGCTGGAGACTCCTGCGGTGGTGGTGTCGGTGCGTTGGTTGTGTAAGAGCACCTTGTAGCGAAGTGTGCTTTGGTGGTTTCGGTGGTGCCTTCCTTAGAGAGTGCCTGGTCAGTGAAGTGGGCCGTCCCTTCATAGGTGATGCAGATTCGGTGGCAGCGTGGCAAGTCATGCTGCATTCAGCTGACCGTGTTTATGGCGGCGCCACAATTGTGGCACCGAGACGGTGCGGAGCTATTCTTATCGCTCCCATAGGTACAGCACTGACGGCATGGAGCGTGGCGTTTCTGGTTGCTGGCCTCGACCTTGAGCAGCCTCCCTAACAAGAGAAGGTCAGATGCCAAGGCAGCATCCAAGTCATGTCGTCTGGCGATATCCAGACCGTCGAGGGGCGTGGGTACCTGAGCTGAAGTGGCGCGGCTGGACTTCAGTTGCTCCCCTGTAGACAGGACGATAGTATAGCATAAATAAATACACTCAGGTGGCTGCTGTGAAACTCCCATAGCGGCGGCGGCGGACTGGCGTGTCGGTGAAGCTGCGGTTGAGGCATTAGGACCTGGGATGGCGAAGACGAGTGACCCTAGGCAGAATAACGGCAGTCAAGAGTGAGAACAGGCATGGTAGGTCTATGCTCTTCGTCATCTCCAGAAATGTTAACTAGGCGAAGTCTGCCTGCGATTCTGTGTCCTGCTGGTCTTGTATATTCGCTCTCCCGCCTCAAGTTGCTAAAAAAGTGGTGGCGCTATATCTTGCTTTCTTGTTCAACTATATTGTATATTAGCGCTGTTAATGGTATTTTGTTTGTTAACGGCGCTGTCAATTTCTGGGATCATATCAGCACCGCCGCTGTGCCGGGAATTCCTTTCGCAGGAGTTCTCTTACATGCCAGTACTCGTAAATCTACTGCAATTGGGCTCAGGATTTTGAGCACAGTTAAAAAACATTGGTATGGACCGGGTTTGAACCTGGAACCATTGTATCAGTAGGCCAGCGCCTAACCAACTGAGCAACCGAGATCGACAATTAGCGCTGTTGTGCTATCTTACTAGCTACTTACACAGTGGTGTCATTTACGGCCTTTCTTTTCTGTATACTCTTGCGCCGTATTGGCGAACGGCATCGAGTAGACGTAGAATGCTGCTACAGGTTTATTTCATATAAATTCGTAATATCTATATCTTAGCAATACCCAGTTGTTTTCTTAAATAAGTTTTTGCCTTTGTGTAATGTTTTGGAGTTACATAAAATTCGGTCGGAATAAAATGTGTTCAAATGCTATATGTGGATATACATGTTATTTATCATTCCAGTATCTCAAACATATAATATTTCATTTTAAGTTGTTAGAGCTATTTTTGAGATACTAAAAGGAAAACTAATATTTTCTATGTGAAGTATTTTCAAAATGGAGGGCAGTTGGGTAGGTCCTTCGTGTGTGGAGAACTGGCAAGAGCGGCTTTCGCTTTAACTGTGTTGCTTATCGGTGGAGATGGTGAGAGGGTCACTCTCATTGTAAAAGGTAAAACGAAGGTTGTTCCACTGGCGGGTTTTAACTTGTAATAGCCCCGCTGAGTTCTGCAGTTTTTTTAATGCACATAGAGATATATGTATACGTCAAATACAGGGCAGTTGGGCCACCTGGTATTATTTAACGTAAATCATAAAATGTTTTGTGATTATCATCACACTCGAAAATTTGATTACGCTCAGTCTTCAGAGATCATTTTATTAATATTTTCCGAATAAAATCAATTTCTAAGTAGTATTTACGCGCGTTCTTCCTACATACGGCACCACAGGTAATGGACAGTGATAATGTATGAAATCAATGGGAATTGGGAAAGGAAATTTGGGAAACAAATTTTCCAGGCTTATTTTACCAGTTATGAAGACTGAAGGAAATCGGAGAAAATCTCAGGAAGGAAGGCCTGGCATGACTTGACCCGCGGGACTCCCGTTCACGACCCCTGCAATCCTTTTCGGTATTAATGTTGTGATTAACATAAAATATACGCTGTTAAAATAATTTCTGTTTGCATTCCATTTTAAACACGTACTATATCCTAGCATATTGTACCGTTAATACCAAATTTATTAACATTCAATACTTAACCTCAAAAGCAAATTTGAAGCACTACGTTAATACAGCTCCAAACCGTCTGGAAGAAGAATATTTATTTTTAAAATGATAATTTTACCAAGTATTAAGGTTGTTGTTTTGTTTTTAAACTCGTGAAACTGGAAACAAATAACGGACGATACTTCCATATAAAGCTGCATTTGAATTGGGAGACATAATTATCTGATTATTGCGCATTCAGACGCGCTAATTACTATGCAGTAAACCACGATTTATTGATATAAAAGACATCCAGAAACACTATTCTCCCATATAATGCTAATTCATCATAACGGTGTTCAAGGAGTGAATTATGCTACCATCTCCAAGAATAGGGAATAAAGGTATTCAGTGCTTACATACTAGGTATATGTTAGCATAGCAATATTAAACGACCCTTATTACAGTGCGTATTTCTACCCCATTTCTCAACATCTCTGCAATGCAGAGCTCTGTGTTGTAGACTGGGATAAAAAGATTTAGGTTCCCGAAAACGGCTTGGTTTTCTCCCTTAGGCGGGAAAAACTAATTACTTGGGTTTGCCACCAGCTGAGACTGCAGCTTCCTAACAATAGAATAACTCTGGATGCCATAAAGAAAATAACTCACGCGGGATTAGAGAGCACGGTGTTCCTTTTACCGCAACCTATGGTGTTTTAGTGAACGTTTTACCATCTTTAGTCTGGCCTCCATTATTTTATGATTCCTGTGTCTGAATCATATCAACTTAAAACATGTGGATGTACATAATCGTCATCGATGATGGCTCAATGAAGATAACTTAAATGTCGTCTTATGCTTTTTAATGTCCTGATTTGTAGGGTAAAAAAAAACAACAAAAACACACACACACATACGAGGGCCATCCACAAAGTGACAGACGATTTGGCATAACTGGTAAGGTGTAGGAGATAGACAAGGACTTACAAAAACAAAACAAAAAAGAAAAGAATGTAGATATTGTTAAAGCACACAGTTTGTCGTATACATTGACGATTTCCTTATATTCCTTGTAATTGGTTTGAATTTTAAATTACTTAATATTTTTATCAACTAGGAGGTCGTTATAATTTTTTTCTCGCGGGAATGCAAGTATCGTGTAACTTCAAAACCATCATATAGCGACACGCTCTTTAAAAGTCTATTTTCTTACAAATCTCTCTCATATCTACAACAAAATATGTAAATATGTATTGAAAGTGGAAACACTGATTTAGGGGTAACAAAAAGGCCAAGTGAAATGTGTATCGGAAACTTTTAGCCACAGGAAGGTTATTTGAAGTTTGAATCGCTCGTAAATCTCGTGAGTAGGTATAATAGAAAATAACTGGGCCAGGGGCAAGATGGCGGCTATGCGTGATCTAGGAAGTCTAGCAGTGGTGTTAGGGATGGGAGGGATTGCAGATGTACGATGGGTACCGTTTGAGAACATTCTCCAGTATTTTGCTATGGATTTTTTTTTAGCCATTTTTAGCACTTTTCTGGGCATCTCGAGACCATTCAGAAGGTATTTCAAGGGCTAGAAATGGGTGTCTTAGAACTTTTTACATTGATTTTGTGGCATTTTGAGGGTATTCTGAACTTCAGAACAGTACTTTGGGAGCTTTTAACTGCATTTCAGGATACTTCCAAAGTATTCCAGGACTCTGGAATCGGTATTTTAGTATTTTTTCATTTTTATCATGGCATTTTGGAAGTATCCTGAGCTCTAGAATATGTATTTTGAGAGATCTTAAGGAAATTTCAGAACATTTTGATGGTGTATAGAAAAACTCCAGAATAGGTATTTTGGGAGATTTTAATGCAATTTCAGGACATTTTGAAGGTATTTAGGCCTTTGGAACACGTATTAAGGGCCCTGGAGCAGGTATTTCAGCTCTATTTGAGGTATTTGGGCTTCTTTTAGGAGCATTTTGGAGGGTTGGTGATGGTATATCCAGGACACTTTAGTTAGTGTGCTTAACGCCCTGGAACAGATATTTTAGGGGATTTGAAAGCCGCTACAGGACATTTTGAAGCTATTTAGGGTGTTGTAACAGATATTGTCGATGCTTTGTAGCCGTTTTGGTATACTGGTTTAGTTATCTCTATCATTTAATAGTATTTGGGTAGTTTTCTTGGTAATTGCTGTAGTTGACTGTTATTTCTCTCGTTTTATAGCATTGCGATATGTTCTAAAGGAGATTTTAGTCATTTCGAGGAGTGAACTGTCTTTTTCAGTATTTAGTGGATCTTTTTTAATTTGGTTTCAAGCCTTTATGAGGCTTTTTTACGCTTGTTACAGGTATTTGTCGCTCTTTAAGAGTAATACTTCATCCCTTGTAAACTTTTGTATGTAGATGCTAACATGTGAAGCGACGAGAAAACCTGTGTTTGTGGTTTTTCTGAGGCATGTGCAACTAACCTAACTTAATCTAACTAATTATTTTGTTTCTTTAAGTATACTTGTAGTTTCTATTTGACCTTCTTGTTTATGTTTGCTCTTCGTTTTGTTTTTGTCTGTATGTGTCTCTCCTTTTATCAATAATCTTGAGACTATCACATAATGTTCTAAACATTATTGTAGAAGTTGTAGTTTAGAGCTCATTAATCTTATTTTTTCAGCGTTTATAATTATTTTTCTGATGTTTGTGTAAAGTTAATCAGCATAGGATTAATGTTGCTTGAGAAGATAGATAATTCTCCTCTTTTTCCTTGGCTTGAAAGAACACTAAAATTCCTCCTAGTGGCAAAGTTACGTTATTTTATTCTTTCTCCCTTACCCATCCTACTCCTTCTATCCCTCCTCCCTTTATTATCTCTCCTATAATTTTTATGTTAAGCATGACCATCATCTTGGGCATTTGTCCTTGACCCAGCTCTTTCTTATTATATTGCAACAAAAATCCTTCATTACTCCAAATCTGACTACAAATAGCTATCTTAAATTCAATACTGCAGTGCAGCGTAGCGTTTCTTTCGTCGCTACGCCACTCGCTCTTGTTGCTTCGGCTATCTCTCTATTGCACGCTCAGAACTCAGAGTCGAAACTGAATTTCTAGGCCAGGTTGCCCCCTTTTATGGGTACCTGTCGATTACGTGGCAAGAAACTTCCAGAAGTAGAGGTCATTATTGCCTCGATAAACGACACACGTGTCACAAAGTCGCACACAGGTAACAATGCATAGGCAATGAAAGGAACCCACCGGTGCACAGCAACAATCGGCTATAAACGACCGAAAAAATTTCGCTCCCACAGGTGCGACGATTAAGGGCTGGTAAGGCAGAGGTGAGAATATTCGGTGCGAGTCACACTATCTACTGAGGTACAACATACGAAACTGATTTTTACATTCTCTACAACGTGCTTTGTGCATATGTGTAGAGAAGGTATTGTATTCCACCCCAAAATTCGATGTCGAGGTTTCACCGAAAATGTATGTTTTGAGGTACCCTTATTCCAAAAAGCATGTTTAGAAAAAAAATCAGTGTTTAGACAGCATAGCTCAAAAACTAAACGGCCGTTAAATACCAAACTTGGTACTTAGGTTTAGTATTTTCCAAGGATGTGACACGAAGATTTTTAAGAAAATCCCCCAGTTCCAACTACCCTTTTCATTGAAAAATGTTTTACATTTTGTTTTTCTCAAAAATGGCTGTAATGGTTTTGATTAAAATACCGTGAGATGTTTACATCCCAAACAAAACGTGTATCTTGAATTATCTGGGTAGCTTCTGAAGACCTGTTCATTCTGGAAGAATTTTGCATAACTGATAAACCGTAAGAAATAGACAAAAACTTACTGCAAAAAAATGTAGAACTCGGTAAAATACACAATCGATATCATGTGCATATTTGTTGTAGAGTTGACCGTTGCCAAGATATTCCTCGTTATTGGTTTCAGTTTAAAACTACGTAACTTTTCTGAAACGGGTTCACTCGCTCTATTTATGTTTTGTTTTACTTCTGGCAATGCAAAGTGAACCGAACTCTAATGTTTCATATAGCGAAAAGCTTTTAAAAGATTTGACTATCGCTTTAGCCTGGCGTATTATTTCCCTTCTGTTTAGAGGGAAGCAAGTAATAGGATAATTTCTACTAATATTTACCTCGATTAGCATGCTGTAGATTAAAGAATAAACATCAGATTTTTCTTCATTTAAACTCTCAATCACAATGTTTACCTTCTCTAGCACGTATGTAAAATATACCTAGTAGATAAAGAAGGTATTGTTTTCACCCAAAAACTCGATACCCAGATTTCACCGGATAAACATGCTTCGAGACCCGCTGAATCCAAAGAAAGCATTCTTAGAAACATATCCGTGTGTGTCTGTGGGCAGCATAGCTCAAAAATGAAAAGTCTGTAAAGTATCCAACTTAGTATTTAAGTTCAGTATCTTCCAAGGATGCGACACGAAGATTTTCAAGAAAAGCTCGCCACCCCAGCTACCATTACATGGAACATTTTTCGAAAATTTGCATTTTATCAAAAATTACTAACGACTTTTCTTAAACTGCCATAATATAGTTGAGATTTGTTCATGTCAAACGAAATTTATATCTTAAATTTTCTGGGAATAGCTTCTGAAGATCTCCTCATTCTGGATCACTTTTGTATATCTTTTGCCTAACTGGTAAACCGTAAGCAATAGACAAAAACTTACTACACAAAATGCAAATCTCATTAAAACATTAAAGTGCACAGTGTGTCATATACTTTTTTTTTTTTTTTTTTTTTTTTTTTTTTTAAAGAGTTAGTCGTTTTCGATATATTCTAAGCTATTTGTTTCCGTTTTAATCTCCTTAAACTTTTCTCAAATGGGAAGATATCTTTCTTTACACCTTTCTTTTGTTTACTTCTAAAGCAAAGAGAACCGAATTTCAGGTGCTTCACTCTGACCAGTTTTTAAAAGATTTGAACACCGCTTTAGCTTAGTGTATTCCCTTATTTCCTTCTACTTACAAAGAATCAGATAATAAGACCAATTTTAGCAACGTTTATCTTCATTAGCGTCATGTAGATAAAAGAATAATCTTTTATAAGAAAATTGTAATTGCTGAACAGCTAGAGAAAGTCCTGTGAATGGAATCGGATTTTTTGTTAGCTTAAAGTTAAGTGGCGACTTGTAACTTTACAAATAGGCAGGAAATTAGTTATATAAATTTGTTTTCAACATTTGGCCAGTCACCTGTATCGTCAACAATTTTCCCTTAAAATGAATGCACTAATACTATTCCATTATTCATCTTATGTTTAATGGAGCGCACAATCTGGGATATAACCGACAATTAGCAACTACTTGTATTGCTTGTGAAGTGTACGCTCCAGTTGCGAGGAGGTATTCAACTCCTTGAAGCATACCGGTGGCTATAATGTTCGTAATTTTACTCTGCTTTCTCTTATCTACGAAACGTGGAGAAAGTACTGTTGAAACAGTTGGGGGAGTCTTTTCTGGCGTTAGCAAACTCGCAGAAAATACTCATCTTAGAATGTTCGTCTCCAACGTACATAGATAGATGTCATCTGCTTTATAATTCCTTTATGAATAGACACTATTTCTGCCGAGATGACCAGCAGCTCTGAAACAAGCTGCTTCAATCATTAAAAAGCGAATACTGATATCCGAGTGTTGCTCGGCGTTCAATTAATTATTTCGTGCTGATGCTTTTGGTTTGCTTTTTCACAAAACATTCTCACTGTAGTGCAACGAAACTCCATAATGCAGACCAGAAATTTTCTTCTCATAGGAGAACTCGCAGTTCTATTAACCTTATTGCACCAACTTTTCTCCTCCTCTATTTATGCAACGCATGTGTCATTTGATGTTTTTAAAAACCGGTAACGAAACTGCTTTTCCTACGATATTAAAAAACAATTAAAATATATGTATGTCTGCTAATCTTATTATACTCGAAAACAATTTAAAATCAAGGAATGTGGTTTATCAATATTAACTGGCTTAGATACGCAACGAATACTTACTAAAATATTTTTATTTTTAATAAATCATCATTGAACAAAGTTACTAGATGACCTTTGTAATTTTGAGTCGCAGAGGTTGCGACTCAAAATTACAAAATAGATGCAATAGTACTAATGGCATTAAATAGCTTTCAAAAAGCTACTCTTTAATCATGGCAATAATATCGAGAGAGTTATAGATTTAGAGAAGAATTGGTAAGTGTATGTTGTAGTTTTATATTTTTATTTAACATGGTCAAATAATAAAAACTTCTGTAAGGCCAGTGCTTTAAATGGGAACTGATAACACTTAAATGTTAAATAAAACAAAGCAGATACAATAAAACTGAAAAACTTAAATAAATATACTTGACAACAAAAATAAAAGGAATTACAATGGGACTGAAAAAGGAATGCAGTAGTTAATTAAGGATTAATACATAACTAAGCAATAATAATAATAATTAATATGAGAAGGTTTAGAGAAAATTAAGGAGTCTACTAGTGAACGCCGAGCGAGACGGTCGTGTCTGGCCGCTCTGCTTTGTTTACCTGTACTAGCGCTTCCTTGTGTTGTGCAGTTCGCTGTGTTTGCTCTTCTAGTGTGTTTCATTTTTGTGTTTACTTTTTTTTAAACTATTATCATGGCTCTTCAGCTGGACAATACCGGCAAGATCTTACATTCTGCTATAAATGTGGTATATGACGATACCACGTGTCAGGATAATTTCACTTCTACAACACATGTTTCACCATCCAGTCAACACTACCTACATCAACCGTCGACTTCTGCATTACAACACACTTCATTTTCTACCTCTGGGTTACCTGCAGATAATGCTGTAAGTAAATCTATACTACGGCCATCCCAGCTACAATTAAGTCGGCCGCTTAATTCAGTTGACAACACTGTCCAGCAAGATGATGATACGATGACTGACTTTGCCCCATCGGACTGTTTAGGTCGCGACCAACGTTCGCAGCTCTCTCACTCTGAAAGCTCCTATCAGAACAAACGCCGCTGCACTGACCCACCTTCCCAACAACCTCCTGCATCTCGTTATGCGTACACAATTCCTACCTCTAACAGTTTTTATCCTCTAAGTGAAACTGCTGATCCAGAAAGTACTGATACTGTATCCATCTCTCAAAAAGAGAAAATTCCTCCCATTTGTGTTCGCAATGTTCACCATTAACAATTATTTTTGCAAGACATTAAGAAATGTGTGCTATCTGAATTTCATACTGAGCATCGAGGGGCTATTCTTAAAGTTTATGCTACGACTACCACTGACTTTCGATGTCTTACATCTTATTTCACCTCCATTAACCAGGAGTATTATACTTTTCGCAACCCGTCGGACAAACTGTTATACGCAACATACCGTGCTAGCTCAGTGATCAAGAGCTTTACGACGAACTCTGTGTGTTGAACTTTCCTGTTCTTAAAGTTACCCGCTTGCTTCGCAAAAACAAGGAACCCATTCCCATCTGTGCTGTAGACCTCGTGAATAATGACGCCGGTAGAAATATCTTAAATCTTTCCCGACTGTTGTACAGTGTTGTGAAAGTTGAACATCGACGTCAGAATACAGAACTATGGTCACACCAAGAACTATTGTCATCTAGGGCCCCGCTGCGTTCGCTGTATCGGCAGCCGTCACTTCTCTAAATGCACAAAACCATCTACTACACCGGCTCAGTGTGTTCACTGTGAACAGAACCACCCAGCAAACTATCGTGGCTGTCCTCATTACTTAAAGCTGAAGGAACGTCAGTCTCGGCACTCCCAGCAGCCGGCAGCACCTACACACCACAGTTCAGAGCGGCCACCCACGCCTTCTCTTCAACAGCACCCACAACAACAGCAACCACAACGTCAACAGAGTCCTTCATCCCCTCATGTATCTACAAGGCCCTCTCGGGCTTATTCTCATGTATTGAGTGGTCGTTCTCCTGCCTTCCAAGACCGTCCTTCCGCCTCTTTACCGGAGGCTCCTACCTCCACAGCTCCGTCTGGGGCTTTTCTTAAAGATCTGCTTGCACAGCTTGGTACATTTCTCCGCACATTGTTTTCTCCGGTTCTGCCGCAAATGATGCAGCTTCTTCGCTCCCTACTCTCTCCTGTGTTTTCTGATGGCCAACCGTCATCTATTGTCTCTACGTCAGCTCACCCTCCTAAACTGGAACTCTAACGGCCTACGTGCCAAACACTCCTCCTTTACTGCCTTTCTCACTCAGCACAATGTGTATATTGCTTGTGTTACGGAGACTCATTTTCTTCCCAATGAGACGTTCACTATTCCTGGCTATCTTATTTACCGGCATGACCGCGAGGCAGAAAAGGCATCTGGTGGTGTTGCTCTTTTCATTAGACGTTCTCTGCGCCACAGCGAAATCTTTCTTCCACACGTGCCCAGTCTGGAGGTGGTGGGTATTAAACTTCACAGTGCAAATGATAGTGATCTCGTCATTCTCAGCGCCTACAAACCGCCCAATCGCCGGCTAAATACTACTTATCTCTCACTCCTCTTTCCTTTGGAGAACAGTACTCTTCTTTTGGGCGACCTTAACTGCAAGCACTCCTCCTGGGGGTGCCGATCCACCAATCCGAATGGTCGGCTTCTGTTTACGGCTCTACACACCTATGGTCTTTCGATATTGGCGCCTGCGGATCCTACTTATTACTCTTCAAACCCCTTAAATGCTCCTGATATTCTGGACATCGGTGTGCATCGCAATCTTCACCTTGCTACCTTCGTTTCCTCCCTGGGAAAACTTGACTCTGATCACTGCCCGGTGATTGTCACCTTTCAACTTCCACCTGCCTTGCTCCCACCCATTCCCAGACTCATAAATGGATATGTACATTGGGATAAATTTCAGTCTCATCTGGATGCGACACTCTGCAGCTCTTATCAACTCACCTCAACCCTTGATGTTGACCTTGCACTACAGCACTTTACTGACACCATATGCCGTTGTGTCCGTCTTTCCACTTCTCCCAATGTGCGACCTTATTCTCCACCTTCCTTACCCCTCTTCATTTTAAATCTTCTCCGAGAAAAGCATCAAGTTCGTCGACAGTGGCAACGAGACAGACAACCCTGGCCCCGTAGGAAGTTTAACGGTCTCATTCGGCGGGTGAAGCTGGAGTTGGAGCGACATCGGCTTCAGTCCTATGAGCGCTATCTGGCGTCACTCTCTCCTCACGACCATTCACTTTGGGCAGCCACCAAACGTGTTCTCCGTGAGCCGACTGTTGTGCCGGCGCTCTATGCAAGCGGAAGACTTGTCACAGATATTGCTACCAAGTGTGATATTCTGGCCCATCATTTTGAGCGGGTGTTCACTCTCCTCTGCCAGCCGCAGATGTTGCTGCAGTAGAACAGGAATTAACTACTCATCGCACTCGCCCTATAGTTCATCAAAGGATTTCTTTTACTAGCCCGCGGGAACTGTCTACTCTGATTCGCGCTTTCCCACTTAAGAAATCTCCTGGACACGACTTGATTCCCAACATTGTTCTCAAGAAACTCTCCAAGAAAGCTCTTGCCTATTTGTCATCCCTCCTAATTGCCTGTCTACGCCTCGGCTATTTTCCTCGCTCCTGGAAGCTTGCTCATGTCGCGGTATTCCATAAGCCCAATAAACCAAAGCACCTACCAGACAGCTATCGTCCAATTAGTCTGTTGCCTACCTTCTCCAAGCTGTTTGAAAAAGTGATCCATCGCCGTCTACTCTCTTACCTTACTTGTAACCATGTTATTCCGCCATTCCAATTTGGGTTTCGCTACAAACATTCCACTGCATTTCAGCTTTTGCGTTTAACTCAGTCAATTGTCCATGGCTTTGAAGCCCGTCAATATACCACGGCAGTCTTTCTAGATGTGGCGCAGGCGTTCGATAAAGTCTGGCACGCCGGCTTGCTTCTCAAGTTACACCGCAGCGGTATTCCTCATTATTTATTGTTCTTAATAGAGAGTTTCCTATCTGACCGCAGCTTTTCAGTGCGTATTGGCGGTTTCCTTTCCTCTCCACGCACTATTACCGCCGGTGTCCCACAAGGCTCTATCTTGGCCCCCACACTATTCAGTATCTACACTTCTGATATTCCAGATTTGCCCCGAATTCTTTAGCTCTCTATGCTGATGACACCGTTCTCTACTATTGTCATTCTAATCCTCAACACGCCTATCAAGTGGTACAACACTCCTTGGATCGCCTCACTCAGTGTTTCAACACTTGGCGCATCTCTTTGAACCCTCAGAAGACTGAGGCAAAGATTTTCACTCTACGTCGCTATCCTGATCTTCTTCCGTTGCGTATTTATAGTAACAATGTGTCTTGGCTACCTGCTCCTGTTCCAGTCAAGTATCTTGGGGTGCTTATGGACACTCGACTGACTTGGCGCGCTCACATCGATCGCCTCATTTCCCTGGCTTCCGGACGGCTTTCCAAACTCTCGCCATTGCTTCATCGTCGTACCACTCTTGGATCGGAGTCCTCCGTATTACTCTGCAAGTCCCTCGTTCGTCCGCTTTTCACCTATGCCTGCCAGGTATGGGGAGCCGCCCACACAAGCCATCTACGTCGTCTCCAAGTCATTCAGCACCGCTTTATGCGCATCGCTACCAACGCTCCTTGGTTTATTCGTAATCAGCAGCTCCATCACGAACTGGGACTCTTACCTCTTCACGACTTTATTCGGAGGATCGCCCGCCGTTTCTTTTCCAATTGAAGGACGTTCCTGGAGCAGTGCACTATCACATAGGCGTTCGCACGCGCCAGCCAACCCGCTTGAAGAGAAGACTACCGCAAGACCTACTTCTGAGTGATCCCTCTGATTCTAACTCTAGTGATTGATATGCTCTTTTACCTCTTGTGTGCTGTGTCTTATACCTGATGTTCATTTATAACATACTGTAGATATGGGGTGGCCTGTAAGCCTCCTTTAAATGTTATAGTCATTGCCCTGTATGTTATCACTGATCTGTAAAGCATTGTACTGCTGATCGATCAAAAATAAATAACAAAAAATTAAGTAATTTAAGGTGAAGTAAAATACTGGATAAGTTTATAAAATACGACCTTAGGTCACAGGAGTAATGGTCACAATAGTCTGACACTGATATTTACCAGTAATTATGAGTTTCAAATTAAAGGGAAGTAGATACAAACTGGTCACTACCGCTGACTTCCAGTTGCAACAGTAGCAGTGGGAAGCTATTAGAATGAATTAACATACATAATTGTCTTGTTTTAGTTAATTAGGTTGACATATCTATACAGTTATCAATGGAAACAAAAATGATGCTATAAATATCATTTAATAAACAATTCATTTGGGATATATGTCCTGGTTTAGGCAACCAGATGCCATAATGATATTCCAAAAATTAATTTTGTTTTTATTTCAGTTTATACGTACCTTATGCTGACATTAGTAATTAAGTATAATTTACATCATTTTTAATTTTATTAACCAGTGACTACGTGCATAACCAGAAAGTGTGTGTCAGTGTAACAGCCCACATTGTCAATGATGCCCGCGTATATGACAGTTTTTACCTTACTCAAGCTGTTTTTTTTGTAGTGTTTAACGCCCGCTCTTACTACTTGTGGCACCGCAGGCGATGACACTGGTGATACATGGAATGAAGATGGAGCACCGGTGGAATGCGATGGCGGAGGAAACCGGAGAACCCGGAGAAAACCCCATGCACCGCTTTATCCACCATAAATCTCACACGCAGTCGCTTGGGATCGAACCCGGGCCATCTAGGCGAGGGGTGAGTGGTTTAACCGTTCGGCCACGGCGCGGCTCAAACTGGTTTTGTAGACATTTTCATGTGCAATAAACATAGCATAACCTAGATTAATTCTTCATGATGATATTTCTAGCGGAAATATAACACATAAATGGAGTTCCTATTGTAATATTAAATTATTTGAGGTTTTACTTTAAAGTATATTTTGGCTATTTCTAAGTATGTAGCAAAATTTTATTGGATTTTTACAAATTCATTTCAGCCACGTTTCAGATCAAGTAATACACATAACTAATAAATGACAATTTCTTTCTTTTCTCGTAAAAACAGAAAACAAGTTGAAAATAGTCATATCTGTAAAAAGATGTGACTTAATCAGGTTTGAAATTCAATAGCCCCTCAAGGATAAAATAGGTGTGAATTTTTGTGTTATTCTTTTCTGAAATACGAGAATGTAAACAAAAATGTAGAAATATATTAACTAATTTGTATTCGTATTATTGAAGGTCAATAAATAATTTGAGATATTCAGTGGTACTTTTAATCCCATTAGCAGCATAGACATCGGTGCCACTTATATAAGATCATTTCCTCAGTCGCCTACAGCCGTTCTCGAGTGCCATCTTTCCCACAGTGCAAATAATATTGTGTGTGTGGCATCTTCCTTCCTCTCAGTATACAGTGTGTTTCAGGGCCTCTACGACAAACTCGCAGATGCAAACATATGTTTTCCTCCAATGTGCGGATAACTACCTTTGTAACATCTAAAAATTTATGGGCATAAGTCCAAGTACACAAAAACGGAATATTCCACGTACCTTACCAGTAACGCATTAAATTGGGTTTCCTAGATCCACAATTTTTACTTCGAGTGTCATGTTTTCGCTCGAAAAATGTATATTTGATGAGGTCCAATTAGAAAGGGGATTTGAGGGCCTGTTTATGCGTCCGTGTGTATCTATATGTCTGTAAACTGTATAAATCAAAAATGAAAAACTGAATATACACCAAACCTTAGATCTAAATAGGAGTTGTCTGTCCGGGTTGCTCAGTTGGTTAGGCACTGGCCTTCTGATTTCAAGGTCGCGGGTTCAAACCCGGTCTAAAACTATAATTTTTAAGTCTATTTAAATGCGACATCTCCACGTCAGTACATTTACTAGCATGGAAAAGAACTCCTGTGGGACAAAATTCCGTGTAACCAGCGGTGCTGATATGATCGTACCAACTGACAACGTCGTTAACAAACAAAGTATTTTATTTAAATAAGAACTGAAGCTTTCCTAGAGACGAGCATACTCTAAGTTCTCGGGCTTCAAGCCAGGTAAGATGATATTGAGTGTTTCACGAGCGTGGATCTCTCTCATCTTCAGAATACCCACAAAATATGAATGTCTTAGCATCACCTTACTTGGCTTCAAGCTTGATCATCTAGAACCTTAGACCTAGTCCACACCTTAATGCAATTGCCCGCAAACAAAAGTTCAAGTGTTTTCAACTGAAGGTTTGTGAACAGGCAAACAAATGCAGTGAATGTTTGTAAAATGTTAATGGATCCATACAAATTTGTGAATGTGTTTTGTGTGAAATAGCTGCCGGCATTAGTGCTCCTTGCATGCATTTTGCGTTGAAGAAAAAGACACGTAAAAGACGTTAGTGGACGCTAAATTTTATCCAAAGCTTCTTTGTATACCCGGAGTACACTGATGTTATTTAAAAATTAAATTATAGGCTTACTTTAAAATTGTCGTAACAGACTCACATAAGTGATTTTGATGTACTGATTCAAATAATAGATCCTCAAGGGAGGAAGTGGTACAAAATATAGAATAGTTGTTAACAGCTATTAGCAGTAGCTCTCAGATTGTTGATGGTGGCGCCTTGCCTACACTTTTCAAATTTCAATACAGTCTACTTCAGCGATTGTGTATAGAAGCTTAAAATGTTTTGTGAAGGTACGTGTTAAAATTAAACATACTGTATGACATGAAATTACATATAAAATGATCGGAGTGCTGTTGGCGCCGAAATTATCTGCTAGAAAACATTCTCAGACTTGTGTGTGTTGTCGCATTTGTACCATGGAATAGCATAAAAAATAAAATAAAACCATTAAAAGCAATAAAAGTACTCAAAGATTTGTTTGTGAACTTCATATAGTATTCAGGTTTTAAACAGTTTGCATACATTTGTTTGCTAGTTTATGGACAATTGTGTGTAGGCGTAGACTAGGCCGAAGTCAGGCATCTTCATTGAAGCTAGGTGGAGATTACAGGAAAAAAAGTTCCCCACCCAGATAATTTGTTTTTATTTAATAATTGTGGCTCCAGCAAGGATAATATGGGCTTGAGATACGCCATACATATACAATTTAGTACGGGATTACATTTTCTGTATATACGAGGGCCGTTCAGAAAGTAGCCTCCGGTTGATTGCAAGAAATTCACCAAGTTAAATAAAAATATTTTAATATATACATCTTACAACTACATCTTTGCACTATTTTTCTACATAGTTTCCATAACGATTGAGGCACTTATCGTATCTGTTCACAAGCTTTGAAATTCCTTCTGCATAAAAATCACCCGCTTGTGCCTGGAGCCAGCCTGTGACCGCATCTTTGAGCTCTTCGTCGTCATCAAACCGCTGGGACCCGAGCCATTTCTTCATATGCATGAAGAGGTGATAATCGCTTGGCGCCAGATCTGGGCTGTAAGGTGGATGGCTGGCAACGTCCCACTTGAAGGACTCAAGAAGGGCTGTTGTTCTGCGAGCAGAGTGAGGACGGGCGTTATCGTGCAAAAAAAACGATACCGGAAGTCAGCATACCACGGCGTTTGTTCTGTATAGCCCGTCGTAATTGTTTTAGTGTTTCACAGTACACGTCTTGATTAATGGTCGTCCCACGTTCCATGAATTCAACCAACAACACCCCTTTTGCATCCCAAAACACCGTTGCCATCAATTTTCGGGCAGAAAAATCTTGCCGGGCTTTTATTGGTTTGGTAGGCGAATTTGAATGTGCCCACATCTTTGATTGTTCTTTTGCCTCAGGGTTCACGTACTTAATCCAGGTTTCGTCCCCGGTCATGATTCTGTTTAACAATGGTTCACCTTCGGCCTCATAACGTGACAGAAAGTCTAATGCAGAGGCCATTCTTTGAGTTTTGTGGTGGTCGGTAAGAATTTTGGGCACCCATCGTGCACAGAACTTACGGTAACCCAATCTTGCTGTCACTATCTCGTACAAGAGAGTCTTAGAAATCTGTGGAAAATCAGTAGACAACTGCGACATTGTGAAACGTCGGTTTTCACGAACTTTTGCATCAACTGTCTGAACGAGTTCGTCCGTGACCAATGATGGTCTACCACTCCTCTCTTCATCATGAACGTTTTCTCGTCCACTTTTAAATAAACGTACCCATTCACGGACCACTCCTTCACTCATAACTCTTGGTCCGTACACGGCACAAATCTCACGATGAATAGCTGCTGCAGAATATCCTTTGGCTGTAAAAAACCTTATAACAGCACGCACTTCACATTTGGCGGGGTTTTCTATTGCAGTACACATTTCAAACGGCCACAAACACTAAACTAGCGCAGGTACGACTTTCACTCGACCACGGCTTGATGCCGACTGACCTGCTGAGTGCGTGAATGCACAGATGGCGTCGCTACTCCCCCCACTACCCGCACTGTGACCGATCGGAGGCTACTTTCTGAACGGCCCTCGTATAACGTAAACATTTTTCATATTTGTCGAATTCTATAACTGGAAAATTGCAAATGGAAGATAAAAGAATAATGCAGAAAAATGTAGTCTCCTGAAGTTGCCAAACTGACTTGAGAATTCCATCATTTGGGTAAAGGTTTGTTGTCCTTGTGACAGAAGAGCTCAACATGCTGCCTATATACTGTGTTGCCATTACTGGGAGCTTCAGTACCAGGCGTCCCCACCTAACTTGAATGCTGACTTCCCTGACCCATAGATCACTGTTAATTGTTGTTCATGTTCCTCATGATACTGTATTAAACCATGCGTCTTTTGTTTCCGTAAACCACAGTATGCTGTCAAACTTCAACGCCATGTGCATACCTGTGCTTGTATATAACCCTCTGAAAAATTCAGAGTGTCTGTCATCACTTGCTTATATTGTGCTACGTTCCAATAGCCTAATACAGACATGTTAAGGTTTTGTAGGTGTGGCAATAGTACGGGCGATGTCACGGTGACATGCTAGGACTCTCAGCACCACTGCTGAAGGCTCATACTGCTTATTACTTTTTTATATTTTTATTTGTATAGGCCCCTATAACTTCTATGTTCAGATCGGGGGTCTTTTAACTTGTGATGCAACTTTTACATTCACTGTAAGTTATTTATTACGATAGGGTAGTCATTTTGTATCATTAAAAATACGCACATTCACTCTCGCATGCATGCTTCCAAGCTGTGGGGGATAGGGAATCATTCTAGTTAAAAAAAAAAATATCCCACCTCCAGCCGGGAATCGAACCCGGGACCTCCAGGTGGAAAGTGAACTCGCTGACCACTAATTACTTTTTGTTTTATAAGGGAATGTCACTTTTTGACTAGCACGTGTTACGTTATGTGCTCTCTGTGCTATGAAAGTAACCGCGGGTCATTTGTGACATTGCCCTAAACACCCCTGCCTTAATGAGTTGAAGAGAAGCTTTGTGGCGGCTATCAGCACCCGTAGTTCAAAGCGGATTTGCTAGTTGTTTCGATGTAGCAACTATTATTATTCCTATTCCATCACCAGTTTTTGTTGGTCTTGTTTTTATTGGTTTCTTAAACAATTCTCGGTGAGACATGAACAAATCTTGGCAGTTAACATCCCCGTGGATAAACCGTTGTATAACCATTCATGTATGCACCTAACCGCCGTTAGTATAGAATTAAACTGATATAAAAAAGAAAGGGAAGCAAAAAGTTATGTTTCGCGGCCAAAGCCAGCCACACCCAAAGTATTTAGTCGTCCAGTCGGCAGTAGCCTTGAAGATCCAATATAGACACACATAAACTTCAAAGTAGTTATTTTTCCAATGACATTACGCCTTCACGTTGTAAAATCAGTTTTGCCCTCCTATGTGGGGTATTAAAATAGTACAATTATATCACTTACGGAGCTGTTATAACTAGTATTGTCAGGTTATATGTATAGTGCTTTAAATACCAGTTTTGTTCTAATATTTAGTTTCGCTTATGAGCAGATTATAACCTATCTACTACTAACCAAACGTATATTTTGAGAACCGATAAACGCATATCACAAATAGAATTGGAATATTTAATACTTGGAATTAAAATGAATGCTTGATTCTCAGATAATCGAGGTCTGACTTTACGTATTAGATAATCATTTAACTTAAAGGGACTTGTTCTAATATAAATATGCCCACTGTGAAATAAATTTCTCACAGTTTAAACTGCAGATACTCACAGGTTGCAATTGTAATTTTGAATGATGCAATAATGTTACAATGTATTGCTTAGGAATATATTAAGATATAACTAGCTTCTGAATTTCAATTAAAGCTCAGTAAGAATTGGGATTGGAATGAAACTAACGTTTCGATACCAATACTGACATTTTAAGGAACAATATTCGATACTCGAGTTATTAAGAAAGACTAAAGACAAATCTGATTTCAATTAGTGGCGTTCGTTTTATTTCTATTGTACAAATACTCATAATGAGGTTTGTATTACATGCTAATTCTGTGATTGTTACTTTTGTTCATTCTCCTTATGGAAAACAATTAAATTTCAACATGTCTACAGGTTATGCATACCTTATTTTCAGTTACATCTAAAAGCAACACCTTTTATTTTCCTCTTCATTTAATATATTGTACGGAAAATCTTCATCTAGATGATTTCGTATCCAAAAAGAATGCTAGTGGCAGTAAATTGCTTTATTACCCAGCGGGATGGCTCATGTGTTAACGCCTGTGGCCTGCTTTCGGGACGTCCGGTTCGGTCCCCGGCGACTGTCCTCTCTGAGCTCAGGATTTTAAGAGGTTTCCTCGAACCGCCAGGAGACTGTTGGAATGGTTCATCTTCCACAACGACCTTCCCGTGCCCATCACTCCCGTATTTTGTGTTTCAGGCTTGCAAGACCTCACCACAATGTTCAACAGGTTGCGGTTGGGCGGTGGCAGTGCACTCTGCAAAGGTTTCTTCCTGATGTCGTTGTGGGATTCTTCGTGCGAGACGCTCCTTCGCAGGTCCACCGTAGTTAAGGGGCATACGGGTGTGCGTCGGGCGACGTCGGATGCATTATATCTGGAAACGTTAGGGACTCGTCCATATTTGCGCCCGTCGTCATCTGGATCAGGTCGCACTTCGGATCTTTCCTCTCATTCCTCCCTTCCAGGAGTCACACAATTAGCAAAGGGGCCACAATGGTCTATGTGTGGCGATGTTCCCCAGTGACTCAGGACCCTTACGCGATAATCCTAATCCTTAAAACGTTCTACCCATTGTATATTAACGCTACATGGTATATACATTTTTTTAAAAAAAAATCTTGTGAGGAGACATTAGACGTAACTCGTTCAAAATTCTGATGTGTTACATACAAATGACTTTTCTTTTGTCTACATTATGCTAATCGTGGTAAACATGAACAGAAATGCTCCATGTAAGTAGAAGGGAAATAAGGGAATACATCAGTCTAAAGCCATAGTCAAATATTTAAAAAGCTATCGATATACGATTGACATTGAAATTCGGTTATGTTTCCATGGTTAGGAGAAAAACGGAAGAGAGACGAAATGGATGTGGACTTCATGTTTGAGAAAGGTTTTTAACAAGGAATATCTCAAATTGTTAGCTTCCCGTTTGAGAAAAGTATAAGTATTTTAAAATTGAAACAAATAACACGGAGTATCTCTACAATAAAAGAACATTAATAAATAAAGAACTATATAGACGAGGTCTACATTTTTTGTGAAGTAAGCTTTTGTCCTCGTACCTGATTACGGGCTGATCAATCGTTCCAGGTTCTCCATCCTATGGTTTCGCGCCGTTGGCTCCCCAACAGGCTTCTGACTCCTAGGCATCCGCTTGTAAGTTCTAGGGACGTTTCAGTCGTAACTACGGGGAGGGTAAGCCGACCACGAAAGTTTTTGTTTGTCTTTTACGGTTTACCTGCAAAAGTCATTCAGAATGAAGAGGGCTTCAGGGGCTATTCGTAAGATATTCAGGATATACATATTATTTGCCTTGTAAACAACTTTAATATACGGCATTTTAGTCAAAATATTTAGAATCGAAAATTTCGTAAAATGCTCCATGTAAAGAGTAGTTTGGGATGGGGGATATTTCTGAAAATCTTCGTGCCGTATCCGTATCCAAGTTTGCTATTTAACTGACTTTTCATTTTGAGTTGTACTGTCCCGCCCCCCCCCCCTCTCCAACGTATGCACTGATCTTTTTCTAAAATTCTTTTTTCAAAGCACTATGAAGCACTGAATTTTATTATGGTAATGATTACAAAAAAGGGGCGAATTAAGTATTATTTTTGTTCTTTATTGTACTCTTGTGTTTGAACAAAGTTGGTTAACTGGAAAGCACAGAAAGGAATAATGTCACAGAGAATACAAATAGAGAGGGGGAAAGCAGCTATGAGACGTAGTCCCCGATAAAAGGAAGCTTGAAAGAAAAATGTTTTTGTGTGTGACAGCCAATCTGAAGGATATAAACGAAACATGTATGAAAGTCGGGCATGCTTGTGGACATCATGCGGTATGAGAAATAATAGATGTTTCTGGCAAAAAGCAGGATGTTATCTGGTACATAATGGAGAAACTTTTCTGAATAGGAATTGTGTGTGGAATGGGGAAAAAAAAAAAGTTCTGAAGAAATCTTTTCAATGCTTCTCTAATTTGAGTGTATGTTTCCGTAAAGTTCTGCTTGCATTCGTATAGTGCTTCTTAGACAATTTGCATCTTGCCTTAATATCACAATACATCCTTTCCAGTTCCAGTCAATGTGAATACCTTTACACTAATTATACACCATGTGAAAGTATAAGAGAGCCGCTAATAAATAGGTACTATAAAAACGAACAAATAGATAAATGTTGGTCCGAACAAGACTACTGTAAACGCATCTCAGAGGCGTGTTAGTGGCTATAGAAACGATGATTTGTTTTATCTTTGATAAAAATCTACGATATTTTCTGACTCCAATGATGTAGCAATTGATAGGTATTCTCAATGTTTAGATATGACGTCAACTATGGCACAGTCCCCGAACGGGATGGCTTAGGCGGTTTCCTATGTGGCCTGCATTCAGAAGGTCCGTGTTCGCTTCCCGTGGCCGGCCTACCTGGCCCATGGATTTTTTTGGGAGTTTCCCCGGGTCGCCAGGTGAATGCTGGGTAGGTTCCTTTCATCCCCTTAATTTTCTCTCCATCCGTGTCATTTCTATTGTCCTTTTTCTTCATCCCATGGGCTTATTTCAGGGTTGGAAGTGTCGGCGATGGTTCTAGATGCAGTGTGGCAGGGATAAAGGATGCTCTGAGTAGACATCTCCGTCTCCCGATTTCGCCTGTTTACCGGAATACCGCTCTCCTGGCGGGGGCATTGAACCTTATATGGGGAGGGACAGGCAGACACTATATGGGTCTGACTGTCTGGATGCTTCAATCTGAAAACTGTGGGAACCCTATCATTGCTGTGCCGTCGCAATAGTGTATCGTCTCACCTCTTCCTCCCTCCTGGGGGCGCCTCCTCGTTAGGCGTAGGTTCGGTGCTGAGTCCCGTTGGACAATGTCCTGTCCGCTCTACGGCACAGCCCCACATCACTTTAGTCCTTTGCATTTTTTCCCCAAAGTTTAGTTTATGGAGCTTAGGTGCACCTTTCTCGGAAAGTACTATCGTTTGAGAGCTGAAATTGTTTATGAAGTTATAAAGCAGTGCAACAAAATCAGTGGAAAAATATTTTCAATTGGTGCATTTTGCATTAAAAAAAAATACCGAAATTGTGTGTTTTGAGGAGAGTAACATTATCTCTCTTGCCATTTTGTTCAGAGCTTATCTCACTCTTGATAAAGAAGGAATACACTAATTTTTTTCATTAACAAGCCTTTTATTTCATGAAAAAAATTTAAGATCTGCCAACAAATTATGTGTATCTAACTAATAACAAGTATTTATAGAATTTCACCACTTGACCTAACTTAGGAGTATGCTGACTTAAAGTATAAACTTAGAATACATATGGTGGGTGATCAACATGTTAAGAAACAGTTTTTGACATATGGTGTAATTTTTGTTATCCTGTCTAAGAAAAATTCCTTGAATTCTGAGTTTAAAATGCATAAATTTGAACATTTTTCTTATAGCTTAACGTTCTTTAACCTCGTTTGTCATATCGGACGATGAATGAAGTCTGTGAAATGATCTAGGAGTCCATGAAACATAGTTGCTCGACATTCGTCTTCTCAGAATAAGGGAGAATCCTTAAATAAGAAAAAAAAAAGAAACACACACACACACACTCACCCTAAGCGAAAGTCGAACACGCAACCTCTTGAATGTGAGGCAGACATGCCATCCCCACAATATTAATGGTTACTTTTTTGGTACAGTTAATCGTTTTCGAGATATTCCGGACTTGGGTGTTAATTTTGGCCATTTAAACATTTCTCAAACGGGAAGACATTTTTCTTCTCGGTTCTCGTTTGTTTATTCCTGCAAGCAAAGAAATCGGAATTTCAAATGTTTCACATAGCAACCGGCTTTTATAGGACGAGACTTCTACTTACAAGGAAGCAAGTAATAAGACTAATTTTGCTTGTGAGAGAACGTAGGCTTTCACGGCCGGAGTCAGTGTAACTAAGACTAAGTGTTTTGCCGTGGTCTGCTGGTGTTAGAAGTCCCAGACGTTTCGTCCACAACTACGTGGACATCTTCAGTGGCGCGGTCGAAGTTTCCTTGGAGAAGGTTTCGCTGCGTCTGAAGCGTTGCTTATGTTTATCTTGATTAGCATGATGTAGATAACAGTTTAATGTTTTGAATAAAAGGTTTGTTTACCGAACAGCTAGAGGATATCTCGTGAATGGAACACATTAGATTTTTTCCCCTTCTACTTACAAGGAACCAAGTAATAAGAACAACTTCTGCTGTTTATCTCAATTATCATGAAATAGATAGAAGAATAAGCTTTTTAACAATATGTTACAGAGATGTAGAGAAAGTCATTGAGAGAGAACTATTTGTGCCTGATGCGTTTGTGGACCATTCTGTGCACCATATGTTTTCATGTGCAGCAAATTGCTGTTCGGTAGAATAAATACTTAAAGAAGCATCATAATAATCATATTAGATGTACAGAATGACGTGTATGAAATTTTTATGTCTAAAATAAATAGTTCCTACGTTTTGATTCAACATCATTAAGAGAAGGGGGAAAGAAAATGTTTGCTACATGCGAGAAGCAAACCTGCTACCCTCGCAAGAGGAGCAACCTACGTTTTGCCACAGCGCTAGACTCGCTAGAGTGAACACATAGGGAAGTGCTAGAGTGAACACATAGGGAAGGTGGCAGGTTTAGTAATGACGTACAATACAAACTGTATCAAGTTTTGTGTCGTTAATATTTTTAGTTAATGTTGATAGTTTGTTGTTGAAGAAGCTTAAGTTACGTATTTGGTTATGATTATTGATCAAATGGGTCAGTAATATTAAGCTGTGGAACTTGTGACAACTTACAGCTGCCCCTACACAACTGTATCGCGGATGGTGTACACAAGGCGCTGTGCCCTGTAGGACTTAGGCGAATTTGGCGTTCCAGACATGTCTCATTTTTCCCCCCAATGGTTGTACATACAACCACAGGTAATCTAGAGGTCTGTCTTAAGGATTACCAGGCACGGATGAGAAAAATATACAGTGGAAAAGCTGATGTGTTCCATTCACATTACTTTCTCTACCTTTTCATAACAAACTATTCTTACAAAAGCTTATTCTTCTGTCTATATCATGCTAATCGAGACAAACATTACCTAGGTTTTATTTCATAGTTCCGCATAGGTAGCACGGAAATAAGGGAACGCACTAGACTAAAGCGACAGTCAAATATTTTAAAATCTGTCGGTTTGCGATTGTCATAGATATTCAATCCTCTTTCCATGGCCAGGAGTAAAACAAAAGAAAGATGCAACGGATGCGGATCTTCCGTTTAAGAAAATTGTAAGTATATTAAAATTGAAACCAAAAATGACTAGGTATACAAAGGAAATATATATATGACATAAATAATATAGTTTAACGTGGTCTACATTTTTGTATATCTAGTAAGTTTTTGTTTGGTTTAACAGTTATGCAAAGTCATTCAGAATGAAGAGGAATTCCGGGACTATTCCCAAGGAATTCAGGATATACATTTTCTTTGGCAGTATACGGTATTTTAATCGAAATCGTTAGAACTCATTTTTGGAAAATCGAAAATTTCGAAAAATGTTCCATGTAAATGGTAGTTTGGGTTGGGGGAGATTTTGCTGAAAATCTTCGTGTGGCATCCTTGGAAGATGCTGATTTTAAATACCAAGTTTGGTATATAAGCAACTTTTCGTATTTGAGGTATGCTGTCTAGTTGCATATATACAGACACAGACACACACTCGCGCGCGAAACTTTTTCTTAAAGCATTTCTGATGACATGTTGGTATTGGGTTTTGGGTGGAATACAATATCTTCTCTATCTACTATGTGCCCGCATTGTACATATGTGCTAGAGAAAGCAAAAAGTAGCAGTGAAATAAACGGTCAAAAGGAATGTAGCAAAGTAAGCTGTCAAATGATTGATACTCGAGGAATGTTGGTTTTGGATTTAGGGAAAATCCAACAATGTGCAACAACCGGCTAGTTAGCACGTGAATGAAATCACATAACATTATTGTTAGATCACAGAATTGTCTGCATGTATTTCACTGAGGGTGATCGAGTAGTTGTGATGGAAGTGATTAACTAATAAGGGACATATGCATTTTACAATGGTTACGCATACCAAAAGTACAGAGAGCGTTTGGTTGTGGTTTAAGATGGTTCTATGTACATATGAGCTCAAAAAATATGGTGAAAGATAAACAAGTAAGATTACCGTCGGTATGCAATACCCGAAGTAACCAATTTAGAGGTGAAGAAGCGTGCAAAGGAGACGAAAAACAGAACCCAGGTGGAGAAGCCATATTTCAGCAATACACAAAAGAAATGGCAAAAGTATACGACAAAGGATAAGACTTTGTTGGAGAATGCCAAACCAATGTTAATGGTCACCCTCCGTGGTGTAATGATATATCTTGTACCCAAGATCGCGGGTGATGGATTTTTTCGGCGTAAAAGTCCATAGCATGGCTTTCTCTGAAAGGAAGTGTACCAGTGTACCGTTGGGATTAAAGCCTTTGTGTTATAGATTTACGTTTAAGTTTGAAAAACAGGCCTCTGAGCAAAATTAAGCGGTCTTTCGGACATATATAGAAAGAGACGCTGAGAACCAGAGTAGTTAAGGAGTGTCCATAAATAATACACAATTTTTTCAACTATAAATGTAAACAAATGTATATCATTAGAGAAACAAAACGCGTATGACCAGAAGCAAACTAGAAGCCGTGAAGAAAATTATTCTTGATGTCGAAATGCCGAGAATGAACGACTGGACCAACTTATTTTTTCACTACATAGTGCGCTTTCCCCATTAGGCATTTTCACCGACCGCGTTTTTCGTGACACGGGATGAGAGACCGGATTTACCCAAAATCACCATTAATACTCACAAAGTAACATTAGTGTACCTTCTCAGAAATAAAGCTCTTTGATGTGTGCTCAAGGAAGAACTTAATGTAATTTAAATATAAGATGAGAAGCTCATCTATTATATAAATAAACAAGGGTTAAGACCTGCAACACTTTCTCAGTGTATTCCAAATAATTTTTCCAGATTTTAGAATGGTGATAAGCATCACTCACCACTCCTCACCGCATTTGAATGCCAGAGGTGGTGCTGTAGGTCAATATCGACTTGGAAATATAAGCAACATATAATTCAGTGTGTTTCGAATTTTACACTTTATGAAATTCAAACAATATTTACTGCTTTCAATGTTCCATGTTTTATTCAGTGTTGAAAATCTTTTCAATAGAGGCATTGGACATAGGGCATTCAATGATCATGACATTAACATTCTCATCTTGGGGATATCCAATGAAAGGATGACCACTAAATATTTTAATAACTTATTTTCAGATGATCAAATTTCGGGCTGTTCAAGAACCTTAAACTATCTCGAAAACACAGTTCTTCGCAAAAGAAAATTTCTTATAATTTTCGATTCCAACACATTCTCTACTAAAGCTTCTACTTTGCTTTTATTGCAGCCAGTTTACTTATTCTGCAGAATCGTCACCAAACATATACCGAACGAGCTACGTTACTATCAACATTATTATAACAACTAAGATTTTGCTTTGCATTATGATAATTTGTTACAATTTCACTGGTTGTTACTGACTGTTCATTACTATATCCTTCGTCTCAAAAAATTGTTATTTTCTACTTACAGGAAGACTGCACTGAACTTGTATAGTAGATTGTGTAGGCTTGTACAACAGAATCCTCAGGATAGCAACTGTTACATTGTAATTTGAAACATTATTTTTCACGGGCTGTAACTAGGAATGCCTGCTTTTCTTCCTATTTTGTTAAGTAAATAGAAAGTCGCCTTTACTTTTGGTAGGAACCATCCATTTTTTTTACAGGTACCAAACAGCAAACAATATAATCACCACAAGTCGAAACACGTGACAGACAGCGTGAGGAACATGATGCTGCGACATGATAATGCATACAACCAGCTACTGTACAGCGTGACCACGTGATAAACCGATTTACCGAATGAACATGATAGCATGTCAAAATACAAACTTTAAGCATAGAATGAAATATGGGATTTCTGGCGTGCCCCATGACGGTAATAGCGAACACGATTTTTCCTCTTCAGATACGGGAAATACCGTATAATTCGGGACATCTGGCAAGCCTAATCCGAAATGATGATATTCAAGTTTTACGTTCTTTAACTAGATTGGTCATATCGGACGATGAAGGAATGAAATCGATGAAATTATGCTCAAATGCCTTCGGGTCCATGGAGCTTAAAGTTCTTCGAATTCGTCCTTCTTTGGATAAGGGAGAACTTCGAAAAAAGCCTAATCCAGGTAAACTCACCCTAAGCGAGATTCGAACTCGTGACCTCTTGAATGTGAGGCTACATGCTACCCTGACACTACAGAGGCGGGCCCGAGTTTTTGTTCTTTTTTCAAGCAAGTTGCTGGTTTGACTTCTTAAGGAGTTACGACGATCGTAACTCGGGCCCGTAATATGGAGCATATTTGTCGCAGAACATAAACAGAGATAGGGGGGGGAGGTACAAAAATGGAACTTCTCCACAGGTCCGAGTATACAGTTCCAAAATAGCAGTCCTCCAGCCTTACACTTATGAGAGCTTAAGAATATTTTTATAACTGGTTCCAAAAGTAACGCTCTGATCGTAGAGATTGCTTGTTTTAAAACAGAAGAGAATGTATGGCTGCTTCCAAAGAGGGCAACTCCCATGGAAATCTTCCAGCCAAACAGATTTAATAACTATATAATTGTCTGTTGGGATAGACGTTCGAAAGGCTCCTACCCGAGACTCCGTTCCTCTTTTGTTGTTTTATTTGTTTGTTTTTTTGTACTTTTTTTAATTGTTTCATTTATATAGCCCCCTTTAACATTTAAGGTTATAACGGGGGCTCTGCATTAGAAACAACTCGTCTGTAGGTACTTCTACGTGGGGTTTAAATCGCTTTTACTCTCCTCAAACACATTCACTCTCAAATACTTACTTTCAAACTCTGTGGTGGAAAGGGAATAATTCTGGTTAAAGAAAAAATTCCCCGCCCCTACCGGAAATCGAACCGGGACCTCCGGTGAGAAGCCAGCTCGCTGACCACTACACCATGAAGGCAGTTGACTCTTGTTTTGGAATGTAAAATTAACATCATAGGAACACATACAAGTTGATTACTATTACTACTACGACGACGATGGTGACTATAATTAAAATAATGGTAATAATAGTGGTAATAATAATAATGATGGATCTAATTCCCTTTACCGCGAGTTAATTGAGCAGCACTTTTAATATGTATATAGAAATAGTATTGTTAGCAACTACACCATGACTCCACGCGCATGATAGAAGGGAAGAAAGCACCATGTTCCGAATCCTGAACGAAAAATCGCAAAAGAACACGAGTCAGACCAATAACGCAGCAGTGGACTAAAGGTGTATACTGTTGGGCGTAAATCCTCGTGGAGGTACTTAGATACTTTTTGGAACGGTTGCTCATAACGCAGTGTTATTTCGGGATTGAAACAGATGAAACTTACTGAAAAATAGTAATGTTCTCTCTCTCTCTCTCTCTCTCTCTCTCTCTCTCTCTCTCTCGTTTCCTGTACTGCTCAACAAGAGATTTGCACTGGTTCTAGTTAAAATTCTGTCGTAAACTGGCAAAAGCTTGTCCTGTTTGTGTTTGATAAAAACAATGTCATCCGTAAATTATAATTCATTTTGTAAACGCTTTAGAAGAACACATATAAACGCAGTATATCAGAATAAAAACTTTTCCTTTAGACTTACCGGCTATTTTGGTGAAATGGACTCGCAAGATAATCTTGGCCACGCCGTGGCCGAGTGGTTAAATCACTCGCCTCTCACCGGCCGGGTTCGATCCTAAGGGAGTGAGATTTGTGGTGGACAAAGCGTCCCAGGGTCGGATTGTCTACGGGTTCTCCGGTTTCCCCCGCCATCGCATTCCAACGGTGCTCAATCTTCATTCCATGTATCACCAGTGTCATCACCTGCGGTGCTACAAGTAGTAAAAGCGGGCGTTAAATACTACAAAAGAAAATATATAGGTAATCTTGGACTCTGTTCAGAGTAGATCCTAAAAATCTCAACATGTGCTGCCTGGGCCACCTGTATGCTTAGAATCTGGCAAATATCCGAAGCTTAGGACAAATCGCATATCTACAGATCTCTTTTTAGAAGCGTTATTAGAGTGTATTAATAGTTTGCTATTTTCAGAATTTAAGCCTTAATGACGCCATAAATGTTCAATTTACTTTCAAAATTAACTTTTAAACAATAAGACACTTTTGTTATTTCTGAAACTGGAAAATGTGCATGGACTCTCTTATCCCAACAAAAATATGCATATTCATCCAATTTGAAAGAGTATATTCGAAAGTCCAAGCGTAAAACACAAAAGTACTTTGTAAATAATAATGTTTTCGATATTATTTTAAACCTAAAAACAAAAAACAAAAATATATCCTCAGCCCGAAGTGGGACCAAGGCTTACCGACTGACCGCTGCATCCCCCACCTCTACGTTTTAGAGGTGCCATGAGTGGGGTGCAGTACTGTGGGGTGGAACGTAGTTAGCGCTTCGAGTCAGAGGCATCTATAGTTACAAGCCGGAAGTTACATTTGGCAACGCTGTTCAGCCTTTTCAACTGGGGGCCTTGGTATAAGAATCTAACAGCTGCTTTATTGCGATTTACTAAAGAAATACTGCGTGAAAATACAAGTTATAAGGAATGGGGAGATTGGGGGAATGACCTAATAACTAAGTTCAATGATCCGCGAAGCTAAACTCCAACGATTCCGTATTGTCTTATGCAGTTTCTTCCAATCTGCTTAATTTATTTATCAGTTTTCTGCGAAATAATTTCGCTCTTTTTTGCTGTTACTCCAGTGGGAACTTATTTGGACGCCTTTGTAGATTATACTTTTAAAAAATATATATATGAATCTTGAAATCTCTTTCCTGAAACATTTTGTTTATTTTTAACCAGTTGATTTTTACTGTTTTTCAAGTTGTACACATAAAGAAGCCCAACACTTAAGTGTTTTACTCATTTTTTTCACACAATTTTGTTAATTTTACTGTAAATCTATAACTGAGCAACACACATGCACAAAAACAAATACCATAGTATGGGTTACCTTCTTTTGGCGTAACACTGCAGGTGATTAGAATATTCACTTGATATTTCAAAGCAAGTTAGGTCATGTTACATAGTCATCATAAAATGAAAATTCAAAAGAAAAACTTCCTGTTCAGAAGCACTTATCTGCCATACAGAAGTATCCACATAATTACTAATATGTAACAAAATATCTGTAGAAGTATTTATTAAATTTACATGTTTGAAAGCCACGTGTAGAATGTCTTTTCTTATTTCTCTGTTTACAATTTCTATCATCCTTTGCTCAGGGTCTTTTCTTTTAATATTTCCGCGTTTTTTGGAATATATGGTTAGCTCTAAAATGCAGTTGGATAGATATCTTGCAGCAGTTCGTTTCGTTTTGGTGGTAATTACCACGACTATCAGTAAATATTTCACCTCTTACAAAGCTCTCATTGCAGAAATGCTTAATGCTCACCACTGAGTTTTTATTTGGCTACCATTTATCCCGGTGGATGCTTCGTAAACACTTTTCTTTCATCTCAGAATTAGCTGGAAACCGAAAAGCAGTTGGTTACATAACCTCTATTTAGAGCTGTCGCAATTGCTACTACACATAGGAACACAGCACTTCCTGGGCATTTGCAGGCAGAAAAAGGATGAAATTAATTATTTCTTCTATAACTTGTTTATATAACGTGTCATATAAAAGATAAAATTATAAATCGAATATTTTACTTGCACTTTCTTATCTGAATGGAGAGGCACACGGTAAATCCATACTTATAGCAACAAAACGTCTTTAACTGAAATGTCATTCATTAAATGTGCATGTATAATGATAAATGCTAAAAAGTACACAAATTTCAAACTGTTTTCACTTTATCACTATAAATAACCAAAATTAGTTTAATAGTTTCACCTCTAGCAGAAAGCCCTCAAAACAGCCTCCGCTAAATTTTGCCAAACTTACCAGGTTACGGCTTGTAAACTATAGACGGCTATGTCCGTGTCCTTTACGGGCTGTTAATGTAGTCTTCGCAACCGGGATTTTAACCTTGCACACTCAATATGTTTAAATTACAGGGTGGCTGAATTTTTATCAGCTGTTTAGTTTTTATGTTTCTATGGTTGTTATTTATTTACTAGTATTTATTCAAACTGTATGTTCTACGGGGCAAGAGCGAGAAATCCAAGGCGTCTTGCCTTGTGTGTAACAGATTGTGTCTTTTAATCTATACCTCCAAGAGCATTTTAGTGCACTAGTTTCCAGCATTACTAAAGCACTGTGCATTTCCTTGTAGAATATACTTCAGTCAAAAGAGCACTGATGAAAATGAAATCTACTTTGCAATTTTTCAGGTGGAAAGGTATTTTGTGACATTCCTGACGGATGACCGTTATTGCAAAAGCTTTGCGTTGGAACAGTTTAACAATCTCCCTTACAAACGAAGTGAATCTTTGAGTTTTGGAATAATATGTAATAACTAGAAGCAAGTGACTTGGCGCGAAGACATGAAAAACAACTAGCCTTACGTTTCGGAACTCCATAATTTTGTTCCCTCGACTATCAACACTTTGTATAGCTAGCATACTAACTTAGATATCCCTTTGTGTGTAAATGTAGTGTTGGGGTTTGTGTGCATATCAGATACTCAATTTCCGTTCCAGGGCTGCTCATAGCCCGTCTCACACGCGACTGTAATTCTCAAGTTTTGTTCGAGGTGTTGTATGTAGGTGGCAATGGAGAAATTCACCTTTTTTGGAGGTGCTGCTACATCCACATAAATCTTAAGATGAACCTGAGAGGCGGCAGTGAAATGTCAAAAGGTGCTTCTGTAAAAGTGATGTTCCTACAAGTACCAACATGTTATTACATGTGAAAGAAATATCAAGGTACGACATAAAAGTCGACAAACATTCACATATTACTAATGGTGGTGTTGCTGTCGCTTTGTTAGTTGGGTAGTAGAAGCCAGAGCTTCATTTAAAAAGTCACCGACCATTTCGTGGTGCTTGCTTTTCCCGCCCGCAATCTTTCATGTACAGAAAATTTCGTAATTTTAGTAGCGCAGTATTCGGGTTTTTATACGTCATTGTCACTCTATTGCGTATAGGAATATTACTATTCCGCTTAAAACCTATTGATAATATAGGCATGCCTTTATTGTAAGCATTTGTTGATTTTTTTATTCCTCTCCCCCTAACTATATGATCAAAACGTAATCGAATATTCCCACGAGCACCGATAATGCCCCTGTAAATGCGGCGTTTACTGTATAGTGATACAAGACATTTATACAAAACGCACGGAATATTTAAAAAGTGCATCATTGTAATACCCCGCACCATTAAATTTTGGTAATTCTTCACCGGATGCAACAGTTTAGTGTTTTATTTATTGTATGATGACAACTCTTAAAAACGTATGACATTACACGATAGGTTTCGATTTCACATGATACGTCCCTAAGTTTTGCCAACCAGTAATTATTCACTCATAAAAGCACGCTTCCTGGCGGGAACCACTTTCCGCTCCCTTGAATAGGGGCTAACTGCACAAGTAGACTCAAGGGCAAAATGACGTCAGAGGATTTTCCTTGGGTGCTAATACGTGAATCAATGGAAATATCGAAATCATACTTAAAACTGTTGGTGTACAGCAAGTTGAGTTATATGATTATACCTATACCACCTAGAGAACATGCTGTAGTATTAAAACAAGATGGTCCCCATGTAGGCCATTGGGTTCAGAAAGCAGTAAAGGTAGTTTACTTATTTAAAGCTATGATATATTTAACAAGAATCTTACAGCTCGCCTCTGAGGTGTAGGGTAAGCGTGTCTGTTTAGATTCAGTAGGTCCCGAGCTCAAATCTCGGTTAGGGTGAGTTAAGCGCATAGTTGTTGTTTTTTTCGTTTTTTTTTTTTTTTTGTTTTTTTATTTCTTTTCTTTCAGAGACTTCTTGGGTACCCTAAAAGCTCTACAGATCTCCGGCACGTTAGAGCATAATTACATTCATTCCTCGTCCGATACCAACTAACCGGTTTAGAATCCTAAGATTAAAATGAAAAATCGTATCTTCCTTTGAAGGAAAATATAATTCACAAATAAATCTAAACACAAAAAAATGAGAACAATTATTATGATTTGGATTATACAATTGATACTTGCGACATATGCATTAATAAAATAAGTAATCGCTCACAGTATTACAACTGAAATACTAAGATGAAAAGGCGACACATTCAATTTTCTAGAAACTTCAAATTATTATACCTATTTTCTTTCTTGCTGATGTAAAGAAAAATTGGATATGTTACACTCGCACATCTTTCTCTACCTATTCTGAAACGAACCATTCTCATAAAAGCTTATTCTTCCATCTATTTCATGCTAATAGAGATGGACATTAGCAGAAATGGTTTTATTACACATTTCCTGGTTGGTATAAGAGGAATAATGGAATAAACTTGGCTAAAGCGATAGTCAAATCCTTTAAGAGCTGGTAGCTTTTAATTGACCTTACATGACCATGATGCGAGAAAACTGAATAACACTTCCCATTTGAGAGAGGTAATAAGTATTAAAGTTTAAACAAATAATGAGGAATATCTCAGAAATGGTTAACTTCACAAAAACGTATTTGACATAGATTGTGTGCTTTAACGAATTCCACATTTTTTGTATAGCAACATTTCATCTATCTATTCCTGTTATGCAAAAGTCCGCCAGAATAAAGAGGGCTTAGGGGCTATTTCCAGAACATTCAAGATATACATTTCTCTAGTAATGAAAACATCTTATACATACTATATTTTAAATTAAATGTTTAGTCATTTTTGAGAAGCTCAGAATTTTCGAAAAAATATTCTATGTAAAGTATAGTTTGGGGTGCAGATTTTCTTGAAAACATACGTACTCCATAAATGGAAGATATTGAGCTTAAAGGAACCGAATTTTCGTTTTGGAGATATGTTGTTCACGCGCGCATACATAGAACATTTTTACAAAAATGTTTGGCGGGGGGGGGGTGTTCGTGAAGCCTCAGAACATATATTACCGGTGAAATCCGGACAAAAAAATTTTTGGTGGAATACAATAGCTACTTTCACTGCTTACTATGTGTAATAGAGGAAGTAAAGTTATTCCTTCAGGCAAGATCTATTAAAAATCGTCTGCGAAAGCTCCAGGGACATTTAAAAAAATATATTCTAAATTTACCTATCTGTAAAATCTGAACTAGTTAATTTCAGGCTGATGTGAGTAATATTATCATTATTAAATCATTAGTAATTTTAATTATATCATCTCGTGACCGCCATGTCATGTTGTCAGAGATATTATTCAGGTTAAGGCAACGAGTTAAATAGAATGCAGAGCGCGCTGTTGTACCTATATCTTTGCTACAAAAAGCGAGCGATTGTATTTAGTGATCGCCATATTGCTAGACATTAAGCAGAGACATTTTGGTTAGTGCATGCTATGCAATGAAATGTATGTTACGAAAAAGTAACTCAAATGCGAGGGTTGATTGGGTCGCAAATGGGTGTTTTAACGGAGGTAGAAATCTTGAGCTTTTACAGTATGATATTTGGTAGTTTTATCTGAATGTCATTGAAATCACGTTGGAGATTTTAAATCTTTACAAAAATCAGAAGGTGTATAACAATTTCTTATTATGTAAAATATAATATCAATTTATGCTTCTATTTTATAGGTACGCTCACAACATACCAGAAACTGAAAAGAAACGGATCCAAGCAGTTTGAGGACTGAACTGACTGCTCATTGTGATAGCCAATAAATGTATGGTATTTTTAGGGAATATTTAACAATATCAATGAAATTATACCGGAGTAATTTGGGTTATTTTAACATTTTGTCTATAGATTTGCTTTGGGAAAATGTTTTCAAGTTGTTTTTTAAAACTACAAAAATTAGATTAAAACATTTCTATAGTGTATTTCTTAAGTTCTTCATTAGCTTCTAATTAAGACCAAAAGCTTTTATGAGAAATATCACTGAAATCATTACACTTTCTATTTTGCAATTCATTTTTATGTAGTTAAGATATGCCTGAGGCTAAAAAGAGGTGAAAGTTTTAATGGTGGTTTATATGCCATTTGGGCATGGCAATATATTAAAATAACTTAAGAGTTATAAAAATAAAATGGCTAGACTTTTCATGGATCCACCTTTCAGGGGTGAAATTTAGGGGGGCTTGAGGGTTAATTGTTCCCCTAGGTTACGAGAAATAATTAGATTAATTGTTGCTATTGCTCTACCAAAAAGAAAATAACGAAAGCTGTACCTTTAATGCAAATATTTCACATTAGGAAAAGGTAATTCCTTTTGAGCTGAATTTGCATCAAAATTCACATAATAATTCAGATATTGCCCCCCAACTAGAAATTGAATTGATGCTCTTCCCACGCCCTCTTTCTTAAAACGAGCAGGAATTCCAAGAAAATCACTAAACTCGTATTGCTTTCACTGAATACCATTCGATTGCACGCTGCTCACAAAATAATTGTATCTCGGCTTATGCGTTAGGCGAGGGAGTGTGTCTATTGCGTTTTGAAAAACGATTATATCTACGTAAGACATAGATCGAGGCATGCATTATCGGCTTTCACTTGATGAAGCTTAAAGTGAGTATTTATGTTAATAAAGTATAAAACTATTTCACAGTGGTATCTTTCGAGTTGGAAAGAAGCAGTCTTCGTGATTTAAAAAATAAAACCTAATAAAATCCTATGACTGCTCGTGAAGCTGTTAGTTTCTAAGCTATTCATGTGTATACGTGGAGGATGGAGAAGGAGAATGGCGATAGTAAAGGAATAACCTACCTTCCACTACTATGGAAAACTGTCTCGTAAAATCTCCAGTCAAAATGTTTCCTTGTTATTAGTGGTGACATGTAGACCTTGGGATAGTGTGTTACAAGTAGGTACAAGGATATTCTAAATCTACATGTTGCTGAAACTTTCAAAATAATGAAATAGGACTGAGATAACGAGAATATGTGTTTTAAAAATGCTGTGGTATCCTTTTATTTGCTGTATCTGTATTCTCGATAGTGTTTGTGACAGTTTTAGTTGGTGGTGCTAAACGAGGCAAACCTCAGCAATCAGACGCGAGAGAAACTGTTTGCAATGTATTTATACATACTTTTTGACAAAGAATTTGAGGCTTTAAATACGGGAAATTCTGTAATATCCGTCCTGGATATCAAAGAAAAAACTATTTCAGCTGATACATCTACTCGCACAATTCGTAGAAATATAAATGAGAAGAAGAAGAAGAAGAAGAGTCTTGTATTAAAAACTCCTGAAAAGAAGCGACCTACCAGAAAGCCCCAGATACAGGTTGTAGATTCGTTTACGCTGCGGCCATAAGAAGAGCGGTGTAATATAAGGAATTATTTTATGAAAGCAGATATCCTTCACGGAAGTATGTGGGCATTGTGCCAAATATTAAAATATACTATAGTGCATCTGCCACCGTAGCACTGTGGCTTTAATGCCATATAAATTATGGGAGATGTTGCAAAACACAACATGGTTTTCAAATTTCCTGTTATTGAAAATGTATTTTATGTCTGCTAAATTTAGTGCTGAAAGTTGGTTTAGTGCTTGGGAGCTCGTACAGAAATTGGAGAACTACCATTGTAAGAAAGGTGGCTTGGTAGACGAAGTTTTGCAACAATTTGTGAAGATTCAGAAAGCGAGGAAAAGGAAGAAAACGAATATGCGGAGGAGGATGAGACACGAGTTTCTTATAGTGCTTAACGCCCGCTTTTGTTACATAGGCACCGCAGTCGATAGCACTGATAATAAATGGAATGAAGATGCAGCGACGGTGGAATGCGATGGCGGGAGAAACCGGAAAACCCGGAGAAAACCCGCCCCTGCGCCACTTTGCACATCACAAATCCCACATGCGGTCTATTGGGATCAAACTTGCACAGAGGCGAGTGGTCTGACCACTCGGCCACGGCGTGGCTCCGAGAGATGAGAGTGCCGGCATTGTTTCGCAAGAGGTCAGATAGCTGGAGTAAATTCCTTTCCAGCTTGAAAGATTCATCACAACGTGGGAGTAAGATTGTGAGTTTCTGAAGTTGCCTGCCAATCAAAATCAAGCGCACTCCAGTTGGTGTCAAGTTATTTAGATTGGAAAATGATTGTCTCCGTATGTACTTAGGCTTTAACGGCCGGTGTTCATTTGAAGTAAAATTTCTTCCGGACTTGCAGCTCGTGGTAATTCATACTTTTCAACCACGGCTTACAACCTCAGAAGAGATTTTACTTCAAGTGACTGTCTCACTTTAAAATTAGAATGGGACTTTCCGAAAGAATCCTCCCCCCTCCTAAAAAAAAAAAACATGCGCCAAAAGTAAACCCACGTATAGAGACAAAATTTTGTGTTGCAAATTATTTTAAAAATTCGCAGTAATAGTTTTCATCAGTGGTGTTTGTGTCGAATATTCACTATAAATTCGCAATAACTTCGCGATAATTTTCGGGCAGAATAAATGACTAATGGTATGACAGAAATAAAAGTTAGCAGGTAACTAAAGTAACATTAATGTTAAAACCCCTTATTTCCAAGCTCAGAACATTTTATTTCAAACCAATAACATGAATCAAATATAACGTTCAGACATTACCAAACTACAACACACAGCGAGTTTTTCGTTGTCCTTTGTCTGTTAAACTAAGACGTAGAGAGAAATCCTCTCGTGGTCAGCATTTGATACTGCCAGCCAAAGACATTGAAGGGACTTTTCACAGAAAATGTGGCAAGACTCACCTTTTGCTTTCAATGATAAGAAAATTATTGCTACATATATATATTTTTTTTTGTGTCTACTATGGATTAACTGTTCAAAAGTGACAAACTTCTTTGTCACAAAGAAGCAAATCGGAATTAATACAACTAGTTTTAAAAGAATTTATTTGGTTAAATATTACCATTACATTATTTAAATCACCTGTATGTAGTTGTGTTTATTAACTAACCAGGAAGGCTTAAACAAATTATCTAAAACTTTTATTGTTATTTCTTTAGTTTTTTTGTGATAGTCCAATTTACAGTCATACCATAGCAAACTTTTAAAGTATCTTCTAACATGGGGATCCATGCGTTCCACAAGTGTACTTGCTCTGCTTCCAAATGATCCCTCTTAATATTTCACATTTGGCCATCAGCAGGTTAATTCAAAATAAAACAGGGTGATCTACAGGTTTTTCCTTGGATTGAAATTCTAATATTGATTCTGTTACAGCCTTATTTTAATTAACTGCTAAATATTTTTCGTTGAAATTCCAAATATTTTTCACAAATTATAACTTCCTGTCATAATAATGGAAATTTAAATGAAAGCTTTAGTTTTATAACTAGAAATAAATGAACATTTTCTGTGCAAAATAAAAAACGACACATTTCTCATTTATCGCAGAAAAAACATTATTCTCGGAAATATGAAAAATTCGTGAAAATTCGCGAAAAACGCAAGGCTTTAGATCATTTCAAAGCTATGTCAAATGCTCATAAAACATTTTGTTTTGTAATTCAACAAATTTCTCATTTATCTTTAAAACAAAATCTCCTGCTCTGCCCTATACATGATGACAAAAGGAATCTATTAACCCCCAGATAATTATGTGGTATCAAAAATAGTTTGGCACATTGCAAGTTAACGCAGAAAGAACTTTGCAACAACATTATTATTATTATTATTATTATTATTATTATTATTATTATTATTATTATTATTATTATTATTTTATTATTATTATTATTATTATTTTATTATTATTATTATTATTTTATTATTATTATTATTATTATTATTTTTTTATTATTATTATTATTATTATTATTATTATTATTGTTTTTATTATTATTGTTTTATTATTATTGTTTTTATTATTATTGTTTTTATTATTATTTTTAGTATTATTATTTTTAGTATTATTATTATTTTTAGTATTATTATTATTTTTAGTATTATTATTATTTTTAGTGTTATTATTTTTAGTGTTATTATTATTATTTTTTATTTTTATTATTATTTTTTATTATTATTTTTTATTTTTATTATTATTTTTATTATTATTTTTTATTTTTATTATTATTTTTATTATTATTATTATTTTTATTATTATTTTTATTATTATTATTTTTATTATTATTATTTTTATTATTATTATTTTTATTATTATTATTTTTATTATTATTATTTTTATTATTATTATTTTTATTATTTTTATTATTTTTATTATTTTTATTATTTTATTATTATTATTATTATTATTATTATTGCTTGCGTAAAAATAGAGCTTCAGCGAATATGTTATTTGTTAGATGGAATGGGGAAATGAGCAACTCCAATGATTCATCCTATAATTATTTTCCTTGAAGCAAATAGAAATGTTAAAATAATATTCTGCTTCTCTCTTGCTGTGTTAGACTTTTAAATGTGATAGAGCCCACTTAAAAGATTTCATTTATTTTATGAAAGCTTAGTGATGCAAAAGAAAAACTCTCTTTATAAACTAATATTTAACATATAAAAGTGCATTATTAATTTTTATATAGTTTTTATTTATAATTAATGCACCTGTTCCTTACCAAACCCATTTTCTTTTGCTCATAATGGAATTTCAAACTTTAGTTGGTAGGCCGTGTTTATTACTTAGTATTAGGTTTTATTTATTTGAATATTTTTCCACGTATAATGTACACGCAAGTTTGATGATAGACTTAGATCTGTATAACGAAGATACTAACCTTACTGATGAAATGCAACTAACGTTTTAAATAAATAAATAAATGAAAATAAAAGCAATAAAAATAAGAAAAAGGGTTTCCTTTATAGAGGAAGATATCATTGAGTGTATATTTTAAATGTCAGACATGCACTGAGAAGCCAACTGAGGGTCTGCATACTAATTCACGTGGGTTTGAAAAGAAATCTTTGTTTTGTTGGATTAAGTTAGGTTATAAATGTGTTACAAATTGCCAAAGATTTCTACACATTTGTATATCCAGGTAGCAATGTAGAACTTACATAACCAGTTACTACTATTAGACTAACAAAATAAACACATGAAATGTATGCATCACAAGCAATTTATTACGAACGCAAAGAAAGAAAAAGAAAAAAAGATAGGTAAACAGTGTCCAGCAAACATGAGCAATTCGACAGTAATTGATTGCTTGTGGATATTAAACTAAATATTAGTGGACTAGCCTCCAAGTTTCTGATCAACAAACAGTTCTCCCCGTTGATGGTTTTTTAGGCTTTGTTCCTTCACAGTTTAATCCTTTTGGAACTTGGGCACAGACTTAGCTGCAATTTTATAGCTTCCAATGCAATGGGGAACACAGCACTTAAAACCATTGTTAAGAACATTACTCGTATAAACGCAACTACGCAATAAATTTCTTAAATAAATCACCGAAATACATTTAATTTTCACTATATATTGTAACAGCGTATCTACTCATGTCTTTTTTTATTTAAAGTGAAAGCAGTGACAAACCTGTTATTTTCTAGTTGGCGTTAATTGTACAAAACCCTGCACTTATTTAACATATTGGGACTTTTAAAATATTTTAATTTTTATGTCATAATCGTAACTGCTGGCTTAGAATTATTTCTCTGGTTGGCCATGAATAGTTAATAGAAATTGATTTAGCGCATTTTTAATTTTTGTGCATTACAAGTCAACATAAATTGCTTTAAGGAATTCCAACTTTTTCTATTTGATTTAAAATGAGCATTAAAGCAGACAATTATGACAGTGTCCCTGTAGTTACTTTTGTTGATATACCACATTTGGATTTACTGCTCTCATGTCCAAAGAAAGAGAAAAAGATACCCACCCCTCTGTCTCTGTAGTAATAAGGTACGCAAAAGGTGTTGTCACATAACTTGGATGGTAAGGTTCTCGAGACCAGTAAACGCAAAGAAGGTATTTACTTTTGTTTCTTCAGTATTAACATTTTACAATTTGAAGTTCATAATTTATATAGAAATAAACTATTAAATTACTTCACAATAAGTCTATATTTCGGATGTACTTACTCCAAAAGCTCATATAACGTTTCAAAATTCCATCTCCAAACTTTTATATGTGCTTCTAAAAAAATGTATCTTATATATTGCATTCCATGTACATGCCTTTCTCTAACTATTCCTCTACAAGCTATTTTAACAAAAGCATATTTTTCCATATAAATTGAGACCATTAATTAGCCTCGGCGTGACACAATGACAATCATTCTATTAATTATCTAGATGTATATAAGTAAAGAAAGTTAACGTTTATGAATTTGTATACATAGGAACCAAGAAGTCAGTTTTTGACTTGAAAGCTACACAGAATCCTGACGCCAGACTGCTGAGAGAGGTGAGAAGTTGCTTCTCTTGTGTAAGTCACGTACGATTTTCTTATACAGGAGCAGTCCAGTTTAAAACCCACGAGGGGACTTCTGCTTTATATTCGTAGTATCACGTGGTTATTATGACATATTCTGGGAGATTCGCAATGGTTTTTGGGTCACGATGGTGTCATTTTGGCGGACTTTCTAACCAATCAGGAAGAAGCCACCACGTCACCGTTTTTAGTATAAAAGAAGTAGGGTTCGATACATCGCGGTCGTTTGTCAAGAATCGCCCGTGAGAGGCAAGGTCGTTTTGTCAATAATCTGCCCGTGAGAGGCAACGTCGTTTTTTTGCCCGTGAGAGGCAACGTCGTTTTGCTAAAAATTTGTCCACGAGATGCGGTAGGTCGTTGTTCTGTAAAAAAAAAAAAAAAAAAGCCCTGTTCGCGAAGTAATGACGTGCAACTGTAAAACTCTGTCCGCGAAGTAAGATTGTTATGAGAAGAAACTGTTAGTGAATTAAAGTAACATCGCTCACCTATTTAATAATCGGCTCGTGATTGAGTGAATAGTGCCATATACTCAACTTAGAAACGGTGTAATTGAGAGTACGTGTGAGTGAGTGGTAAGAGTACCAGTCAGCAGAATAACAGTGTACAGCAAGGTGCTTGTCTTGGAATCTCCTTATAGAATAAATAACAGCAAAAGTTCACAAGTGTTTTCTTCACAATTAAAAGACCACTCCTACAACTCCTCTCACTTGTCAAATCCACGCCAGAGAGAGTCGATGATCGTGCAAGACTGAGCAACGCCGTGGTAACCCATCCAAGAAGAGCTGCAGTACCAGGTACGTGAGTGTAGTGGAATTGATTTGAAGTGACACTTAGGTACGCCGCACATAAGCACCCACGTTGAGCCGTAAAACTCAACATAAAATTCCTATTACATATGACTGTCCAAGGTGCGGTGTAAACTACAAAGTAAAGTCTCGTTCCATATAACCTCTCAACGTGGGGTAATAACGAATAAAAATTCCGTTACAAAATCATGTTAATCGTGAAAACATCTGTAGAAATGGTGTTAGTACACATTTCCTGGTAGACACAGTTGAAATAGGGTTTAAGTGGTAGTCAAATCTTTTAAACCTTCGTCACTATGAAATTCCGTTCTCTTTACTGGCCAAAGAAAATAAGCGAACAGTGACTTTCCATTTCAGAAAAGTGTGTTTCAAAACTCAAACCAATAGCAAGCTATATCTGGGAAGTGGTAAACTCAAATCCATGTTGAGGGTAGTTGGGTGCAGGAAATGTTCTTGAAAAATATTTATGCATCCTTCGAGGACGCTGAATTTAAATATAATGTTTGGGTTTAAGCGGCTTTCGTTTTAAGTTTTTTTTATGGTATGTTTGACGCCCACTTTTACTACATATGGCGCTGCAGGCGATGACAATAATGATGCATGAAATGAAGATAGAGCACGGTGGAATACGATGGCGGAGGAAACCGGAGAACCTGGAGAAAACCCGCCTCTGCGCCGCTTGTCCATCCAAAAATCCCACATGCAGTCGCCTAGGATCAAACCCGGGTCGCGTTGGTTGCTAAATATAACAGTTAGGCACAACTTGTCAATGCGAGCAGCCGGAACCGGAGGTCGGGCGGGAGCCACCGTGGAGGGTCTAACAGATTCCAAGCGGTTCATCTCAACGCGGGGAGCGCTAGGTGCCCACTTCTCAGGCCTGACCAAACGCCCCGAGTCTACAGGCCATCCCTACACCCTACACCGAGAGCTGAATTTCCAAAACGCAGTCACCTTCACGAGATGGCGCCGCCACCACAGTTCTCGCCGACACTTACAATCCAGTAACAGACCGGTTGGATGAAATGGTGATGGAAAGAAGGGCAGGAAGTTGTGGGGGGGGGGATAAAGAAACCTTGCAACACTCGCCTATTGATCGGGAAAACCCTCCGAAAAAAAAACTCATGGGTCAGAGAGGTCGGCTGCGGGGAACCGATCCCACGACCTCCCAAATGCTAGTAGCAGACGAAACGTCTCAGCCACCTAGCTCGGCTTGTAGCGTTTAACTCCCGAGAACAGGATCAGTGTGTACTCAGCATCGTTGGAAATTGAGCCGAAATAGGCTGCGGTACAGGCCAGGAAAGCCAACATTGCGGGTGTGGAATGCATGAAAAAATAAATGTTAGTGAGTTATATTTATGGACGCTCTTTAACTGCTGCATTCCAATTCTATATTGGGCGTGAAATTCCGCTTAATTTTGCCCAGAGGGCCATTTTTTCAAGTTTGAGGTTCTTTTACGTGTCGTAAACCTACGTCACGGGACCAACGACTTTGCTTCCCTTCCTATGGAAGCCATGCTAAGGGTTTTTACGCCCTAAAACACCCATCACCCTCCGTCTGGTTTGAACCCTCTAGCTTGGGAACCAGAGTCTAGTATGTTACCTCTAGACCACGGAGGTTGACGAAATGCTTGATGTCGTCTTACCACGAGAAGAAGGCGAGCAAGATGAATGTGTTACATAACAATTATCTGTCCTGGCGTTAACGTTCTTGCACGCTCGCGCCAATAAACATAGATAGCTCGCGTCTAGAAATGAGAACGTGGAAGTACATAGTTATACCGATCGCAGCAGTTAGATTTGGCAGCAGGGGTGACTCGCATACACACATGAATTATATATATATATATATATATATATATATAAATATATAAAATACACATGCATATATACATACTTACATACACACATAAGTACATATGATAATAAACAAACCAACTGCATGAGCAGTAGGCTCTCTGTCAAACCTCAGACCCTGCTTTTCTCGTGGTCCAACAGCAGTTATTGGTCACATCAACTCCACCTAGCGGTCGGGTGATGTCCAGCTCTGCCGTAAGTAATGGTGCGTGAAACCGACAGTCGGTTTGGTGGGGCTATAATAATATATTATTGTTGTTGCAATTGTTTTTCTTTTTTTCTTTATTTACTAAAGTGCTAAGTACATACATAATTAGGACTTACCTTACACTAGTTAGTTGGCCAGGCCATAACTTTTTCACTCTGAAAGGATTTACAATATTTCACAGCTATCCTTTGTTATCTTACATCTGATCTAGGTACCGTGTTTTTCAACTGACCATTTCCACTTCCTGTTTACCTTCCAAAAAAACTCCCCTAATTTAGATATCTACTTTTGATCTTCAAAAATCTTCCTAAGTACAACTTCTTTGTTCCTCAACAACCATTTCTTATTTATTAGACCTTTTCTCCAATTCTTTGTGACCTTATATCGAAATAAAATGTGAACTTCATCATCCTTGTCCCCACATATGGGGCACATTTCTGGGATAACGTCCCCCCTCATTTCCCTTAGTTTCCAAAATACCCTATGTACACCAGGCTAATCCTTCTCTTTTGTGTTTTTTACAAATTAATATGTAGTTCTCTAGGTCATATTTTAGTTCCTTGTGCGAGCGTCTTGGCAAATAAGATCTATTATTATTATTATTATTATTATTATTATTATTATTATTATTATTATTATTATTATTATTATTATTATTATTATTATTATTATTATTATTTATTATTATTTCCCCTTTTGTTCCCAACAACAATTTACGTTGTTTATTTCACGAAGTTGATCACATTGTTCCGTATCGTTGCTCCAAACTCCACCACCGTTTGCTTTGGAATGCACTGTTGTTCATATGTGTGGGCTATATTTATGATAATGTTATTTCCTTCAATAGGTGAATATGGATAAACTTCTGGAATTCACCATTTATGCAAAACACACACACACACACACACACACACACACACACACAGTATTCCCGGGGTTGCGCGGGAAACGCCTGCTCCACCCACGCTGTATAAACAGAAAATCTAAGTACTATTATCATTATTCAGTACAGCCAGCAAGCCTATCAGCAGATGTAAACGAGACATGTAATATAGAGTTTCATATTGCGCAGAAAGCGGAAAGTGATACTATCACGCATTCCATGGTTCACAAAATCGGTATGCGGCCACGAAAACTTTAATGTAACAACGGAATGAGAATATTAAATATGAAGTAGACGTTTCTCCCCAACATTACAGTCACTTGTCATTAGCTAATTACCAAGCTTGTAAGACTATACACGGTTTAAGTGTTTAAATGGACCTAACTTCTCTACTCCCGCATTAGTTTCGATGCAACACTATGTCTTCGGAACGTGATATTGTCCAGTAGGACACGCCACACACCAACGCACTAATGTAGGCTCAAGCTTTGTATGCATAAATAGGCTTGTTTTTCTCTGAAAGCACAAAAACGGCAGCGTTATCGGGGAATATAAGAAATTGGTCCATGTTGCCGGAAAAAGAATTGACTGAGACCAGCAACGTGACGATAACGCTGCCCTTAGTTTCCACGAGTCACGTCGTCGCATTTGTTAGACCTAATATGGGTTGTTTTCGGAAATTTTTGTTTATTCGTTGTGTCAAAATCACAACCTTTATCGCGAAATACGGTTGGCTACAACAAAGTATCGGTGTACTGGAACACACAGGGTTCTCGTACTATATGTTATCCAGTAAACTAGGGATCTTGCAAGGCAAGTAGAATATTATACAGCTTAACACCTCGTTAAACCACCTTAATTATTTATTTACTTATGTATTTATTTATGTAGCCTAACGTCGTTTAGCCCGGTTGGTCATATCGGAGGATGAATGAAATAGATGAAATGGTTCTTTAAATAATCAAGGAGTTCATGAAGCTTAAAGTTACTAGAAATTTATCTTCTTAAGATAAGGGGGAAATCTCTAAAAAATCTTAACCGAATAACTCGCCCCAAGCGATATTCAAACTGGCGGCGATCTTCTGAAAGGAAGCAGATTCAATACCTCCACACTGCTGAGGCGGGCTGTTAAATTCTTAAGGTTACTTTTAAAACATTCCGTAATTGACGTGCATTAACTTGTTTCATTAAATAAACGCATGTCTTAGCAAAGGAAAGTTTGGTGATTACTTCTCTGAAAGCCGAGGCAGAAGTAACCTGTAAGCTCATACTCGGGAGGTTCCGGATTCGATTTCCGTCGGGCCGGCTATTGACCTTGGATTATTCTTCGTGTTTTTCCCAGTGGGTAAGCGAACGCGTAGGTGGCTCCTCTGCTACAGCGAATTTTCGTCCATCATTTCCTTTTAAACACTTTGTCTGTTTCAGAATTGTAGGATCAGATGATGGTTGTTGGTGTGTTGCGTCAGGATGGTGGAATTTGCCCTATAGAAGGATCCCTCCCTAGCATCTGGGACTGTTGTGGCTCCCTTGCGTTTTCTGTGGGTGCCTCCTCTGTTTTCGGGAGCCCCAGGTTGCGGGTGGCTAGGGCAGGGCTGATCGGCGTCGGTATTTGTCAAGTTGTATCCTATCGTCCCTTCCTCTTAAGTCACGTCGGAAGCACAAAGGGTCCACTACAGCTTGCTTGTAGTGCCGTGCTTTAGTCACTGGAACCCTCTCCGGCTGACTTCTCCTGTGCATATTAAAACCCTTTTTTACTTTCTCTATCGAGTACTATGTATGTGCGTACGCAATGGATAGAGAATGTATTGTATTTTACCCAAAAATTCAATACCGAGATTTTACCGTAAATACATGTTTTGAGCTCCCTGAATCCAGAAAAGCATTTTCCAGGTCCATGTGGTGTGTGTATGTGTGCGGACAGCAAACTGAAAATGAAAAGTCATTTAAATAACAAACTTGGTATAAGTTCAAAATCTTTCAAGGATGAGGCATGAAGTTATTCAGGAAAATCCCCCACCCCAACCAGCCTTTACATGGAACATTTTTATAAAATTTTGCATTTCTCAAAAGCGGCTCAAAAATGTATTACAATATTTATTAAAAATAACAAGTTTTTAAGATACTTTCATGACAAACGAAATGTAAATCCCGTATTATCTGTGAATAGCCCTTAAAGACCTTCATTCTGAATGACTTTTGTATAACTCGTAAACCGTAAGAGATAGACAAAGATTTTCTACACAAAAAATATAGATATCGTTAAAACTCACAATGTCAAAATTTGTCATAGACTTAGCCGTTTCCGAGATACTTTTTGTTATTGGTTTCATTTTTATAATACTGTAACGTTTCTCAAGCGGGAAGTCATCTTTTGATTCATCTGTCTTGTTTTACTGCAGGCCATGCAAAGGGAGCCGAGTTTGCTTCAATTAGGACCAACCTTTGAAAAAAAAAAAGTGACTATCGATTTAGCCTAGTGTATTCTCCTCTTATGTCCCTCTACTTACAAGGAATAAGTAATAAGGCATTTCTGCTAATGCCTACCTTGATTAGCACATCGTAGATAAAATAATAGTCTTTTGTAAGGAAAGTTGTTTGTGAAACAGTAGAGAAAGTCATGCGAATGGAACACATCAGATTTTTTACTATTGGAACCAGTTGAAAAATTCAATGCTGTTTATGGTTTATGTTGGGAACCTAAAACTAAACTGTACTTAATAAATGTATGTGTACCTGCTATTGTAGGATAAATTAAGAGGACGAAAGTATTAACCAACGCGTGATTTTATCCATTCTGTATGTGCATAGATAAGTTGTGACGCTCTATTGTGACTGCAAGAAGTTGTAAATAATTAGTAAGTTAATCTAATGTAAATAGATAGCTATTATATGTAGAATATCTTTTATGTATTATCAGATTATGTTAGTATAAGCTTAGTTTTTAAGAGAGATGAATACGAAACAATTTGAAACTGTCGGGGTGGAGGGGGAGGCAAATTGTTCGCAAGGAGGTTGTGGCACTTTTACGGAGGTGGAATTTGTTGACTTTTGTACGGAAGTCTAAGAAATCCCAGAAATAGTTCAACAAGAATTATTTAAAGAGTGGCACTTGTGCGGAAGATAATTGCCTGGCCCGATCTAATGCATTTCTTAGAATTGTGACGTGAGTACAATAAGGGTTGGGAGGAGAGTGGCACTCGCTAAGTAGAGTTCATTGCTGCAGTTGATATCCGAGTGTCAAGTAGTGTAATTAATTATAAATGTTGTGGAGAAATGGAATTTAGCGAGACCACAAAAGGAAAGCCTTTAGTTCTGTATGACGGGCATCAGTGTATATTGGATTATACCAACAAAGAAATAACGCATTGGCGTTGTATAAATTTCTTAAAAAATAAATGCAAAGGAAGACTGTCAACTAAAGAGAACAGGAAAAAAAAAATGGAAAATAAAAATGGGGAACGAAAAGAGACTACTTCCCATGGTGTTCCCAAGAATTGATACTAAGTCGGCTGAATGTCTCTTACAATGTGTATTAAAAAAAAAAACGTAATTATTCAGCACCAGTTCCTTCTAACCATATCGCGGTGGTATGTCAAACTGACACACTGCCGTACTCTTAACGTAAATAAAGCAATTTAATACTATTTTATGATGCCGTAATGCAACACTTATCTGACTAAAATAAATAGCTAACATTTATAATAAGTACATTTACATGTGAACTTCTTTCTATTTTCTGCAACTATAATCATATTTTGATTTTTAATTTACTAGTTATACATATCCACATTATTAAACCTGTTATTACCAGCTATTAATGTCAACATTCAACTTCTGACTCGCCAGGTAGAGGAAAAGGTTCCTAAAAGTGTCACTGCGTACAAATGTCTCTCCGTAGAGGTGTTGCAGCCCCGTTCGCAAGGTCTTTTGGACAATGGTATGTAGAGGACGTGAAATATACAAAAGAACGTCCTTGCGCTAAAAAGACATAAAGCAAGCGTTGGGGATGCTAATCTCTCAAAACCGTGAAAGCTACTCTGAAGTTAGCAACCTAAGGAAACTGCTAAAACAGTAGTGATTGACTTATGAAGACAGATGCTGTTAAACGCGCCAAGGTAGTCAATCACAGCGTAGTTCTAATGCTTCGACTGAACCGGATGTTTGCTATGTATTCCAAGGAGATGAGAGACAAGGCACTTCCACACACCAGTTTTTCAGTTCTATATTACGTCGTCACGACATATATTATTTACTTGAAATGTGAAGCCTTACTGGTAAGCAAACGCGCCGAGAGTACAGTTTCAGCTCAGATCTTCGTGTGTATAGTGGACAATGGTTTTAATGGATACTCAGCTAAAAATTACTAATGTCATCATAAGTAATACCACTCTTGTCGATAATTCACGACCGGAGCGAAGCTGCAGGAGCTAGTTGTCCTAAGAGATGAAAACACGAGTATTCTATCAGTGAAATAGACTATTAATAATTTATAATATATACTAAGGGAGATTCTATCAGGTTATGATTATAATACTTTCTCAAATAGTAGATAATATGTTCGACCATGTTTATTTATCGATTTTTTTTCCTTTCCTTTCTTCATTGCCTCCTGAATTAAACAAACGAACGCTAGGTGCGATAAGATTTCAAAGAAATGAACATCAACTGCGATAAGATTTTTCTACAATATGGCTCCAATCAGATGATTGAAATTGCCTAATCTAGGCCATTACATTGGCGCTTTAATAGTTGAGCTAAATTGTCTTTGAAATATTTTACCCATCATGCCCTGCGTAAGGTATACTTGCTCGATCTAAGAACCAGGCTAGCCGGAGCAAATGCAAATAATACTTTTAAATAATAATGGCGATATAAAATAAATAAAGCTAACAAGGAGCAGAAGTGAGGCCCTCCTCGCGGTTACCTAATTGACGTTTAGTAATTGATACCTAATTCTGTTTTCAACAATCATTATACTCTTTAATTAGCAGCTAAAGCTACGATGGTACACTAGTGTATAAAAATGTATTACTCGTTTTAATAAATCGACTAGCATGCCTACCTATTGCTGTTGTCTAGAAATATGTTACGTTAATTCAGAAAATAATGGTTAAAAACGTCAGAGTACGTTGAATTTAATGCTGGGCATATCTTATATAAAGGGAAATTGTAGCATTACGGAAATGAACACCAATTCCAGATACGCTTGAAATGAACTTACGATACATCTGCTGATATTACTTAGCAGAGAATTTGATTTATAGAGACATGAAACAGACATGGGCGGTCGAAGTCGCTAAGACTGGCTCCTAAACGCGAGGTCCGCGATTCAAATCCTGCCGTCTGGCCCCGGTAGCCGTAGTCGTTGGTGCATTTGGAGTTGAGTTTTGCTGCGAATATGTCGCGGGATCGAATCCCTCCCTGAATGGGAATGGATATTTAGTTGTGTTCCTGTGTTTCTGTACCCTCTAAGCCATTCTGTCCCCTGAAGTTTCCGCATGAAAGCCAATGTGTGTTAAAAAAAATTGAGAAGAAGAAATAAAAAAGAAATTCTACCAGGACCCTCCTCCCTGACTGGTAGTTTTTTTCCAGATTTTCCTCAGTCCCCGTATCTGGAAAACACCTACTGTGTAGGTATTCTAAACTTACACTAGAACGTTTCCTTTCCTAAATATTTAATTTCATGTCATCAGTGTCCACCGCCAATGGTGCCGTATCTGGTATGAGCAGATGTTAAACACAACAGACAATTTTCAAGTAAAAACGCCAATTATTTCAGAATTTATCCACATTCCATTTTTGACATCACAGGTTTCAATGTTCTATTGCTGAAGATAATTAATACCCGTTATTTGAAAGTACAGTTTAAAGTTTGTCTGTGCAATACCGACAGACAATTTCTTTACTTAAATATTTGGAACTTCTAACTCTGAATTTGAGCCATAGCCTTTTCGCTCCCATTGCGAGTGCAAAGGTTTAACGTGTTCACTGTGATGAAGGCGGCAGTGCTGTCTAGTTAGAGCTAAACCTAACGGAAGAGTGTCGAATAACCCCCGGTTCCCAGGGATCGAATATCACGATATTCACGATTCATGGTCATACTGTCATTGTTATCGTAACTTAAGCGATATGGGTACAAATTGTGCTCAAATTACCGGTAGCATGCAGGATTATCTTCACAGAAAAACCAATAAAAATCTCTTTCTTATGCCCCATTCACATAGAAAAGTTAATGCAAATGCAACACGAACACTAAAGCGTATGGTCAGGTTAATAAATGGTACCATTCTCTATCGATTTCGTTAACATGAACGTTATCGCCAGACGCTAACGCCAAAGATTACAATCTCCAAGCTTTAGCGTTCGTGTTGACGTGATTTCAATACTTACAACCGTTATTTTAAGTTATGTTTTATCCGTGCGAAACAAGCAAATTAAGTCCTACTCGAGTTTTGATTTTGTCTAAAATGATTAAAATTTTAATGCAGTGAATTGAGTTGATTTGGCGTACCACAAGCATGCAGAAACATGGGTGATAATGGTCTAACAATGAGAAGAGTCACACATAATATTGTGTAAAAATGGAAACAATCTAGGCTTAGGAGTTAAAAGACAGAATAAGGATTTGGGAACCTGCTGAAATGACTGAATATGGGGCAAAATTCTTGGTATAGAGTAGGGATTCCTCACATCTACTCTGAAAACCCCTAAGAGCTTCCCATATTTTTTCGGGGCTAAGCGATCGCTCTATAAAAATAAAATAAAAAGTGAGTGGAATTAACAAACAAGTAAGAAATCAAATCAAAATAAGGAACATTGAAATTACACGCTGAACAGAAAATTACAGGGGTAAATATCACGTTTCGTCTAATTTCAAGACAAAGGATAGGCCAAATGTACTGCGTCTAAACACCGATGTTGGGGGGGGGGGGGGAGTCTCCGCAAGTCAAAAAAGTTGCAAACAACTGGCATAGGGTATTTATCATCTATGAGTCGTATTTCTTTATCAGATAAGCTGATAATACACCTGATGAAATGACTGCAACCTTCACCTTTCCTTGGTACCCTTCACGGATCAGGTCACGCGTTAAACTGTTTATATCCTTTCCTAACTCGAAACTGATGTTACCATGTTTGAAAAGGACTCCCTTTCTGAATATAAATAATAATGAATGACGTAATATTGTCGCTCAGGATTCAGCAATGAAGAAATTGAAGGGAAACAGGAAGGCCAAGAATAATGAAACATATGATCTTTTGTTTTTTATAAATACACAAACTATGAAGTGACAAATTTTTATTTTCTAAGCGTTTTAAAATTATTTTTTTCAAAATATACTCTCCATTTGAAAAAGGGGGGCGTGATGTGTCTCCTGAACGCCATAGTTTGTGTACAGTAAAAACGTTCTCCTTTCAAATCTCCCGCTTATTCCATAGAGAAATACTAAGAAACTCATAAAGTTTACAACCATCGCCATAGTCTACCAGAAGCTGTCAAGAAGATCATAAAGCCAATTTTCAGGGATCCGTCAGACAAAGAAGTTTTGAAAAAATGTCTTCATGGCAGAACTCAAAATAAAAATGAAAGTGTGAATAGTGTGATCTGGAGTGGTATCCCTAAAATGTGTTTGTGGAGATACACTACATTTTGGTACTATGTATTATGCCATTGCAACGTACAAAAAGGGAAAGGTGTGAGGTCCTAAAGAGGAGTGAAACTAAAGCCAGGACGATATATAATTATCGTGTTATTATCCTTGCAAACAGATGTAGCAGTCAAGTTGCGCAGTACAAGGAGTGGGGGAAAGAGGCGGAGACTGGAAGCGATAGCCATGGGTATGTGAACGCACGAACATATTGGCTGCCGGCCGACTGCAGCAATCAGATCATGCCACTAAGCATCATCTTTACACCGCTCTCGTCTACTTGCACGGATAATACTATGCATTGATAATGAAAGGAAAAGTGATGCTAAGATAAAGCAGAGGGTATGGGAGAGACAAGCTGCACAAAAAACTATGTCCAGTAAAAATAACAAACCCTTCATATAGTGCACTAAAATTTAGGTAAAATTTTGAACTCCGATTTCCGTAAGTTAGTTTTTTCCACATGCATAAGAAACATTTTCTCCTAAACTATTGAAGCTAGGGATCTAAAAAATTTAGGGCTTGTATATTATGTCAAATTAAATTTTGTGTCATTACCATTTTACCATATCTCATTTATGGAGGATTTTTGTTGCACTATGCAGTGAGAAAAGTTGCAAAAATGTCTTCACCCACAAAAGAAGTAATATCTTTGACAAATAATGCACACCTATATGCTGAAATTCCTATGATACTTATATGTAATATCTGTAAGAGGGAGCGAGAGCTTCCTTTGCTGACAATGTAGGAAAAAATGCTCATTGCATTTAACATTGCGGGTATAGACATTCCAGGTTCCGTAGGTTACAAAGACATATCAATTACAAAAATATTTTAGGTTAAGAAATACGAGAGAGGCTTCCACTCATTTTGAAATATTTCTGGAAGATGCTGAAGCACGCATTATCTGGAACGTACCATTTGTTTTTTAAATTAATTAGTAAATTCTATTATACATTCATATAAAATAATTGTGCGGAAACTGAACAACAAAGTATACACATCCTCATGACGTGTTGAGGTTGCAACCCAGTGGCTGTCATGATTATTATCAACTTGAAAATTGTTAGTCTTGCCGTAAATCTGAACGTCGTTTGCGTTTCTGTTCGGTGGTGCAAGGTGGATTGGAATATACTACAACTGTTCATTGCAGTGGTGTAGGAAGGAGCTATGAAGACGAGTATAACAGGAGTGGAGAGTGTACTCTGTTGGAGTGTTCAGGCCCTCGTGTTGCACTTCGTTACGGATATATCAAGGTGCATCTGCTATCTAGTAAGAACCAGATTCTAGAGAGTTTGAATTCTTTTGATTTCTGAGTCTGAAGCCGAACTTCATATTGCGCTGCCATATTGCCAAATCGGTCTATCAGTGAGAAGTGAATTATTCTCTTTAACTGAAGAGGTAATTATGATAGAATAGAAGGTCAGGATAGGATAGGATACAGTCGGTGGGGATTCGGCACGAAACAGGTTATTGTACCTACTCCCCAGAAGGGGTGCCCCCGGAAGGAAAAGATGAAATGAGAGGTTACACCGGGCGGCCGGAACTAGGAGCGATGGACGGTACCGTAATGACAGGTTCCCTACAGTTTTCATGTTGAAGTACCCCGAAAGGAAGACTGGGACCCCCGCCCCACATTTGGTCCAATGCCTCCGCCAGGATCGGCCCTCATCCCGGCAACCTGCCGAAGTCGGAGGATGAAAATAATAATTATGATAATTCTTTTTCCCCAGCTACGCGGCACCGAGAATCATGGCCGACACTTCCAACCCTGAAAGAAACCAATGGCATGAAGGATGAATGAAATTACATGGAAACGACATGGAGGGACCGGAAATTAAGGGGGTGATTGAAACATACTTGGCTTTCACCTGGCGACTCGGAAGGAACCCCCGAAAAAACCCATGGGTCAGATAGGCCGGTCACGTGAGCGAATCCGCGACCTCTCGCATGCAGGCCACAGAGGAAACCGCCTCTGCCACCCCACTCGTTAATTATGATGGTAATGACGATGATGATCCTTTAAGCAGATGTTTTAACTGAAATATTTTCTGTCGTAGTCTTGTATGCCTCACCGTTGGCGTTAAGATTTGTAAAATTACTAATACACCGTTGTTATTCCCGAATAGTTAGCTCCAAAGTTAAACTACTTGTACGAAAACAAGTAAATGTTAATGTTTATTCAGCAGCCTTCACTTGAACTTATAATGACATTTTTGGAACATACGTTATTCGCCTTACTTCCGAGAATCCAGCGCGCTTCTTGCTGGGACTCATCCCCACGACCACCACTTCCGGTGCAGACGGACATGCGGAATCTGCTTTTGTGAGGGATAACAAATGTTCTCGAATAAAAGGTTCAACGAAAGACACGGTCTTAAATGTACGCATATCATTATACACTTTAGGTGCGTTGTTTCTTGGCGAAAATAATGCGGTAGCTTTCGTAAACGTTTCTGTTATGGTTATTTTGGGAAATATTATATTTGATAACATCCCGTACATAGCTATTCTTTACTTTGTACTGTTTGCAGCTAAAATACCTTATCACACGTTATTTATTGCAACTCCACACGTGCAGCAGTTCACCTAAAAATAAATATATAAATAAAATCGTATGTGTTCCATTCACATGACTTAATCTACCTGTTCTGCAAACAAACTTTTCTTATTATAGTATTCTTTTATCTATATCATGCTAATTGAAATAACCATTAGCAGAAATGGTTTTACTACTTGATTCCTTGTGAGTAGTCGGGAAATGAGGGACCGCACTTGGCTAAAGTGATAGTCAAATCTTTTAAACGCTAATCGCTATGTGAAGAATTGAAGTTTGGTTCGCTTTGCATTGCCAGCAATTAACAAAAAAGAGATATAACTAAAGGTGACATAGTTTAAAATGTATACCAATAACAAGAAATATCTCGGAAACGGTCAAGTCTACAACAAAAAGGCATTTGATACCAAGTTTGACACCAAGTCTTGTAGTTTTTTATATATGCACGCGCGCGCGCACACGCACGCACACACACACACACACGGGGATCTTTTTTCTAAAAATGCTTTTTTGACTCAGGGGACTGCAAAGCATATATTTCCGACGAAATCTCAACATAGAATTTTTGGGTGGAGTACAATACCTTCTCTGTACACTATGTACATAGTGCGTGTGGAGTAAATAGTTGAGGTTTTTAAAGTATCTCCATAAAATTACGTTTAATTTTTGTCAATTTTAACCTAGATTAAAATACGCCAACAAATGCTTTTATATCAGGCTGTTAGAAGTATGAGCGCACATATTTCCCGTGATGGTAGATCCGAACATGACGAATTAAAACGTTCATAGGAAAATGTAGCCACCGAGAACGGGAAAGGAGATATTGAAGTGTAACGATACATTCTTTGCAGTGTATGGCAACAGCTTAAAGCTAGCCGGTCCCCATGGCCACGCTCGCTAAAGCGTCTCGCTTTGGTGCATCGTGGGCAGTGGATCGTGGGTTCGAGTCCCGCCTTGGGCATGGGTGTTATATGTTTGTGCAATGTGTATATGCTTGTAAGAGAAACAGTAAAACCAGTAAACCAGTAATCAGTAAAACCTACGGGGGGAAATGTAAATAGGGATACAGTGTCGGAGTCCTGATCAGACTCCGTTGCTGTTTAAAAAAAAAAAAAAAAAAGCTAAAGATACGGATGTTTTATTTACTAATGCAGCTTCCGCTATACTCGATCACATCTACATTTGTTTACTACCGCGTCTCACCCTTAAGACAGTGGGATCTAAATGGGCCGGTCCCCATGGCCACGCTCGCTAAAGGGTTTGAGTCCCGCCTTGGACATGTCTTTTTGTAAATGTGTGTGTATTAGAAGCAAAAAGTAAACGGTAAGCATATAGAAAAATAAAAGAAATGTTGGAAAAATGGAAAAAAGAAAAACAAAAGAGAGAGAGAGAGAGAGTGAGGGAGGGGGGGGGGAGTACAGCTGAGAAGTCCCGACAAGACTCCGGAACAGTACTTTTGAATTAAAAAAACTTGTTACCACATGTTCTATGTATATGTATGCTCTCAACTTTGGCGTCCAGTTACGATCGATCAGACACTTTATGTTCTTGTGAGTGATGCATTCACCAAATGGTGAAGTATCTGCAGTTCTGATTAAGGATATTGTAAGACATCTCTCCTCTTTGTATTTTCAGTGCTTCCAAATGCTATTTTACAGCCACAAGGATATATATATATATATTACTAAACGAATTAGGAGATATAAAACGTTACATTCTTTAATTTGGTAATCATCACTGTTTACCCTCGACAAAAATACGTTCAACCCGGATGGAACGTTTTCAAACAGCATAGAATGAACGATGCGCCGCACTGCATTTTTCACTTTCTCTAGCACATATATGCAATGTACACAGTAGATAGAGAAGGTATTGTATACCTCCAAAGATTGGATACAGAGATTTCACCGTAAATACATGTTTTGAATACCCTGAATCAAAAACAATTTAGAAACATGTTCATGTGTGTGTCTGAAGGTCATGTGTGTGTCTGAAGGTGCATTTGGGCAGTTTAGCTCAAAAACCAATAGTCGCTTAAATACCAAATTTGGTAGTTAAGTTCATTGTCTTCCAAGGATGCGATACAAAGATTTTCAAGAAAATCCCCCCCACTCCAAACTACTCATTATATGGAACATTTTAGAAATTTTGATTTTCTCCAAAATGGCTGTAAAGATTTTTATTAAAATGCTATACGTTTGAGATATTTTCATGACAAACGAAATGTATATCTTTACTTTCTGGGAGTAGCCTTTGAAGGCCTCAATCGGGATGACTTTTGTATAACTGGTAAACCGTGAGACAGACAGACAGACAGACAGACAGACAGACAGAGAACTTTACTCCACAAAAATGTATCTCTCGTTAAAACACACAATTTATACCATATACTTTTTTTTGTAGAGTTACCCGTTTCCGAGATATTTCCTGCTATTTGTTTCAGATGTAATTTGCTTAAACGTTTCTCAAACGGGAAGCCACCTCTCTTTTCGTCTGTCTTTTGTTTACTTCTAGGCAGCAAAGAGAACCGAATTTAATTTTTTTCATATAGTGACCTGCTTTTAAAAGATTTGACTACCACTTTAGCCTAGTAAATTCCCTTATTTCTCTTTTACTTGCAAGCAAGCAAGTGATAAGACCAATTCTGCTAAAGTTTATCTCGATGATGTACATAAAAGAATAATCTTTTGTAAGAAACTGTTTTTGTCGAACAGTTAGAGAGAATCGTGTGACTGGAGCCCGTCAGATTTTTTATTACATTATATTGCGTTAACTTAGCATGTTTTTGTCCCCCCAGTTTTTGCCTTCTTTTTTTGGTGGCGTACTTAGAGGCCCTTAGATTCGTTCCCCGTTTTGTAATATGCACACTGTTTCTGGGCACCCGGTAGGCTAATCTGTTTCATTTTCTGGCTAACACTCATTTTACATGAATAATCTAATACGTGTATTAATTTTGTGTCTCTTCTCTGTTTATTAACATTTCGTCCCATCCTGACTTCTCCTTCCATTGGTATAAATATTTAGGAAAAATGTTAATTAAATAACATATTTGACGCACTATAAACATACATACTTCCTTGCAGCTGTTACCTGTTAACTGAATAGATGGATTACTCTTGTTTGACATACAGATATATGTAAAAAGTTGCAGGATTCCGGCTTTTTTAAAAACTGTCTCCAACCCTCCTCAACATTTTCTCTCGCTTGGTGTCGTTGTAAACCCAATAACAAAAAAAAAACTTCCCTCTGGTTTACTTTTCTATTGCATAGGCATAGAATTTTCCAAAAATATTTCACATAAAACATTATAACGCTCATCTTATTAAAATAGAGTATTCAAACCATGCAGTAGGAACACACAAATTCACTCTAGCGAAGAACAAAATATTGTTAGGTTCTACTTATAGTTTGGTAGTTTCTGTGCTTATCAGTATCACACAGTAACAGCAAATAGCGGGCTTGTATTGATAAACAGGTTTTCTTTAGAAATTTGGACCCCCAGAAATCTATAAGGGTCTAAAATAATATAATTTGATAGAGAAAATTGTTCTACATAGGATAGTATGTTCAAAGCTGAAAATTATAACTGTATATTATCATTTAGCAATTTAGTGAGAGTTGAAAAGGACGAAGTTAACGGCAATAAGTATGCGTTAGATATATTCCATTTGCCTCTATACTGTCTTTTAAGGTTGAGACAAGCTGTAGTAAAGATAAATTAGGTCTGGAAACAAATGCACAAAAACTGACTTTGCCACGTGTCTATGAAAGTGAGGAGAAACTCGCATTTAGTAAAATCGCGCTCGTGCAAACCGAGGTGTAGTGTGCGTGCATCGCTCCGCCTTGGAACATATCACACTGAGGAAGAAACAGTGAAGGTGAGAAAATGGAAGACAGTGATGCGCGAGACAAGCATAGGAAAGAGGGAGACAGCACTATTGCTCAGAGTCCAGGACTGGACTTTGCACTTTGGTCAGCTTAGGGAACTCCTATTTTGCAGCATCCGCCGTGCAATACACAGGCGCATGCACACAGAGAGGGACTGTTGTTTGTCTTTGACTCATCAGCTCCTGCAGGTAAGAAGAGGAGGTGTGACTTTCTTAACGCTTTCCGAGCTGGTCTCCAAATGCTGAGCTAATGTAAGCGGGAGCGGGTTGTGTGAAGCGATAGTATGCTCAAAAACAGCATTTAGTCTGATGAAATAAAAGATGCTGAAATGCGAACTTTAAATACCTATTCAGGCGCATCATAGATGGTAAAACAAAGCGAACATCTTTACTATTTAAGAACAGTATTAGTGATCAATAGCTGTTGGACAAGATGGCATGTTTATTTAAAACTTTTATTTATTTAAATATGTAGAGCAGATTCTCAAAGCATGTGTTATTAGAATCTATGGAAGCCTTACATCTGTTTAGCGCATTTTGGGCTATTCTCGCTCCAGCTTCTGCGTTCAGCATACTCTTTAGGTTGCTTGAAACAACTGTGCGAAGATCGATAAGAGCAAGTCATCCTGGTATCACATGATACGTCTTCAAATGTCCACAGAAGTAAAAATCCAAATAATTGAGATCTGGCGATCTTGCAGGCCAAGGTAATGAACCAAATCGGCCTAGCGACCAATCAGGAAATGCATGATTGAAATGTCGATTCTCGAACCACTGCACTTGTGTAAGGGGGCGCCCCGTTATGCATTAATTGGCATACAATTTTTCCAGAACAAATGCTTGTTTTCTTTGCTCCAAGCCCAGGAATTCATGGACTTGCTACTGGAAGCTAATTTTCCACCGGCTACCATATTTTTATTTTTCTCAGAAATAACTGAATTCGCGCTTTATAGTGTTACAATATATTGTTCATTTTACATGGTATACTTTTCTAAAAGCGAGGGAATGGATATTTCATAAAAATGTAAAATAAAGGTTTCCATAAACATAAATAGAAGTAGATAGCCACTTATCCATTGTTCCATATAATTGATGATATAAGGAGCAACCCAGCCGTGTGGCTCAGGCGTTTCGTCTGGGACTGGCATTCGGGAGGTCGTGCAATCGGTTCGCTGCGGCCGACCTGTGACCTATGGGTTTTTTCGGGGGTTTTCCCGGGATGGCGTTGGAAGTCGTCTATAGACTCAGGGGCGTTTGGTCAAACCTTATGCACGGGCTCTTGGAGCTCCCCGCGTCGAAATGAAGAACTGCTTGGAAACTGTTAGGGATCCTCTACGGCGGCTCTCTCCCGCCGTCCGATTCCTGCTGCCCGCTGTATTTACTCACATCTCATCCTATCCTCCTGGGATCTGACGCACAAAAAGCAATCAATTGCTGAAGTGTGGAATCCCTTCCGGCACACTACACTACAGTAATACAAGGAGGAGCAAAATTTAGAACACTATAATCTGTAGTTATGAAGTAAGCCGCAATATGTAATTATGAAGCAGCATGTACAGCTTTCTTATCTTTATCTGTTTAGAGGATTCTTCGGTGTCTTCCCTACCTTTATGAACATTATACTTTGAACACTGCTCACGTCTTTACAATGTTTTCAAAAACTTATGTTCGTTTTGAAGTTTTTCATTAATTATTAATCCCCCCCCCAGGGTCACAAACACAAGAAGATCGAAGGAGTACAGTACTAAAACATTCTTTTAATTAAGCACAAGGCCCTGGAACTACCGTACGTGCTGAATGTTGATCATGCTTTCACACAAACAATACTATCAGTATACGGATTCGCGGTAGACAAAAACGGAACACAGCCGCCACTTATCTAAATAAAGCAACTCTGCTGCTATAGCTGTCAACGAGAGCAATATTTACCACAGTTTATCGACATCCCTTTCTTTTCGCCAAATTTTCAAATTTATCATCATTGCAATAATGTTTTATTTTAAAAACCCCGCACTTTTTCAACCCCGGACTTTGAAGTTGCTTCAGTCAGTTCTGCGGCAATCAGCTTATCTCGATTATCCTGCCCCAAACATTCCGTGAAAACTGGTGCTGGAAATTATCTTGTAAGTAGTGTGGGGGATTTTCAAAAGCCACGTATAATTAATATAATGTTGAAAACGCCATTACGTGCTAAACAGGTTCATTTCACCAGCACCTTGATGGAAAATTACGATACGCACTCGCTGTTCTTTCAGCCCCTGGCAGAATGCTATTCTAGACGCAAAGTAAATTACACCAAGGTGTTCGGCTCTTTGAATATGATACAGGCAAAGTAACTGATTCTCATAGAAATGAACTGTCCAATTTGATACACCAACAGTACTTGTAATACCGCGGTAACTGCTCTTGGATCCTCTTTCACTAACTGCAAAATTGCTTTCTCTGCCTGCAGTTTGGCATTCGAGGGCCGTCTGTGATGTCGCTGAGCTACTGCAGTAAATGATCTTGCATTTGCAATTCTCCTGTTAGGCGATCTTCAGTTCTTTCTCGCGATATTATGCAGTACATTGAATGTTAAGACCAGCGTATAGCATTCAGCTCTAAAACATTTTACTGTCGTTATTACCTCTGAATGTGTAACAAATGTGTAGTGCAGGTATTTCCGGAAAGGTATAACTTGATTAAAGGTAAATAGATTTGAAAAATGAAGAATAATTCGCCGGTGTCCGTGGAAAGGGATGTAAGTCCAAATATGCAATTTTTCAGTAAGCAATTTCAGCCAGTTCTCATAAATAGCAGTTTCACATTTCAGTAACTTTATTAGCACCATGATTTAGGTTAACTATGAAGCTGTGCACAACCAAGATTTGACTTTTCTAGGCTTAATTCTCTGTATAGGTAGAGAATAAAATCATGTGTGAAATGCAATTTTGGACTCGTACTGCTTTTGCTAGGCACCAACGAATTGGTGTCTAAGGCATAGAGGGTAGAGGAAGTCATGCGAATGTAACGCGCAAGATGCATGCTCAAGAATAGAGGAGTATTGAGCTTTTTCGGTGATATCTGTGTAGAGAGCTATTCCCCGACCTGTGTTTTCAAATGCAGTAAGTAGGTACGCTTGTGACAGCAATGATTTTCTCATTGACTTCTCACTTTGGTTCGTCTTTTGTTATTTTCTGTATTTGTAATCTAACAGCAAAATAACGATTGCAGATAGTGGGAAACTTTGTTTAACCTATTTTATTTTAATTCATTAATACTGAAAACCGGTGTTACAGCATTTCTAATTTGTGTATGCAACCCAATGCTTTATTCATCTATCGCCGATTCATTTAACCTTGTCTGTCACTTTGCTTTTCTTGTTTTCATGAGAGTGGATGAACAAAGAGTAGCTAGAGGACACGAAGAACAGACTGGTCAGATTTACAGCAATTTTAAACATATCCTTCTCCAAAACCCAACTTCCGCTCATTTGTCAATTTGAAACTTTCCATTCTAACCCTTCCGTGACCAAACTCGCTCATTAAAATTCCAGCACGCACAGATTTTCTTTGCTGTAATTTTGCATTAGTCTACTTCAATCTAACGTTGCATTTCTTTAATTACATAATGGGCACCCCATCTAGAAGGAACTGAGGGGTGATCCTGGATCTTATTTTCCGTTCCGTTATTATCGAGAACTCTCATGTCCGTAGTCATGCTTACATTTCATCCTATTGCAATGGTTACGCATCGAACATGTAGCATCTTCCAGTTTCTAACAAACATGTACTAACGATACATGGAGGTGAATCTTGTCCTCTGAAAAGAGCTTCCTCGTCTTTCACGTCTTAGGAGGCGATCAAGGGGACCGATCTGTGAAAATTGGGCAAAAGTAGTTAACAATTCACTATCTTATGACTTGGCAACATTCTTGGCAACATATTTTGCTAGCGGAGGAAAAGGGGGGGATGTGAGAATGTAAATAAAATAATTAAATAAGCAGTTCCCTTATGAAGACCACAGAATCAAGATGGTCGAAAGCTTGGACTTCTTCGACTCCAATTTAACTCGGCTGCTATCCCGTGAAGTCAACTGTAATTAACACCGAGAAAGCTTCAAAACTTTAAATAAAGCTTAATGGAGGGCGCTAGCTTTCGGGAGTTTTTCTGTTATTTTTTACACTTTTTACAGCATTTTAAGAAATATAGTATGGATGTATGCTCCACATGTTTCCGAATTATTAATTTTAAGTAAAAAGATATGTACTTTCTAAACAAAATACATAAGCAGAACGAGAAAATTTTTCAGTGCGTTTTTTTTTTTTTCTCATAAGTATAGGTTGTTTTGTTTTGAAAAGCTGAAACTCACAAGTGAACAAAAGTTATTTTTAAAAAGCAATTACATAAAAGTATATTTATTAGCAATATTATCTTCTATTTCTAAATAGTTAAGAATTCCGGTAATTAAATATTATTTCCAGCATAATCCTGTAGGAATAAGGAGTATATGAAGCAGAAAATGTTGCTCCGGCGAAGTCATATAAAGCACTCTTTGCGACCTCACTTATATATGGCAAAGTAATGAACGAGTGAGTCAAAAAAGGTACGAACCGGCTGCACGGTGGTTTGCTTGTCCGCGTCCTCGGCGCTCGTTGTCGTTTGCCGCTTATCATAGAAAGGCGCGGATGAAACCATACAACATTTTTAAAACTACTATTAAAGGGTTTACTTCCCAACTTTATGAGAGGAGATGCCGAAACTGGCCACCGCGTTGTCCACATATTTTTGGTATCTCTTAAGGAAACTATCCATCACTCGCCGTAGGTCACCTTGAGGAATCCTGGCAATTTCCTGGCGGATGTTTTAATTCTTCCAGAGTGTGTGGGTTTTTCTTGTGCACCTGTACACTTTGTTTTAATTTACATCAAAGATATAAATCGCAGGAGGACCGAGGAGACCGCAAATCTCTACTAATAATTCTGTCCTGAAACACACTTTCAGTTGTTTCAGTTGGCCTGTGAACAGTTGAGGATTCTCGTTGAGAAAATACAAAATCATGCTTCCAACCTGTTATTTCTCTAAAAAGAATGGGGGTAAAATTGTATTCACGTATGTACGGGCGTCAACTGTTGACTCGAAAAAATTGACATAACTCTTTTTCCGCAGTCTTTCTGCAAATCGTACTTTCACTTTGTCTCAGTTAACCAACTAATCAAATACATGCTGTGCAGTGGAAAACATAGTGAGCCATAGTACCCTTTGTGACTAAGTACGGGACAAAATAATATATCACTTGTAATAACTAAACTACATCATATCACTGTCAACTCAATACTGCACTTCCAGAGCAAAGCAAAACTGCGTCAGAGGCGTGACCTTGTTTACAGCAGCAGTGTTGAATCACGTGTCCACACCCCCAGTGAAAAACACCTCATAGCCGGTTCGGAGGTTTTTGACTCATTTGGTATTATTAACTGCAACAAATTTTAAGCCCCAAAAATGGCAGTAGATCAATGCTCCAAACTATGAAAATCATGCTCAAATGAAAGTTTGTTGTTTGTGATAATTCGAGTGGGTTTACGCCTCACAGATCCTTCCGCTACTCCGTGCTTCATTGAGGTTTTGCTTCATGGATCCCTCGGCTACGTTTTACGCCTTAAGATCCTCAATCCCTTGGCTACGCTTTGCGGCTTAGGGTCCTCTACCCCTAGCCTACGCTTTGTGGCTTAGGCCGTATATCTTTGTGGCCGCATATCTTCGACTACACTTTGCGGCTTAAGACCCTCTATCCTTAGCTACGCTAAGCGGCTTCTGCTTTTTTCAGATTGTGAATGTTGGCAGAACTCGGAGAGACAAGGACAGAATAAGCATTGTTTCCATGATGTCTGGGTGGAATGTGCGCCATTTTTGTATCATGTCCGTGTCTGAAAAATTGCAACAGAGGTCACAAAAGTAAAAATTTATGGTTATAAACGCATTAAAACATGCAATATATTACTAAATAAGTGTTATTAGCATGCGTCCTCCATGTTTGAATAATAAAATACTATGTATATATAATAGGTATAGGACGAGGTGGTTTCTTCTATGGCTAGTGTTTCGGAGGTCGCGGGTTCGCTTCCCCTAGCCGTTCTACCTGACCTATGGGTTTTTTCGGGGGTTTCCCCAAAAGAATGCTCCAAGTGATTATCTCCATTCCCCAACTTCGGCTAGTTGAGGGGATGAAAACCACTCCTGGCGGAGGCGTTGGATGTTATGTGGGGGCGGAGGCTCCGGTCTGCCTGTCCAACTGTCGGGGTGCTTCTATCTGGAAACTAGGGATCCTGTAATTGATGTGCAGTCGCTCAAACAGCTCCATATTGCTTCCATCTGCTGCTTCCGGTGTATCCTCTCACCTCATCCCTCCCAGAGGTGCCCCTATGTGGGCCTAGGTACAATAATCTCAGGTTTGGCGCGGAGTCCCCTTGCGAACATATTCGCTCTTATCCTATGCTATAGATAGAGCCATTTCAAATTTTTCCAAAGATCGGGAGTTTATTCGGGTTTTCTAATAGAATACGGTTAAGGATTCCTGAGTGTTGAGCCTCTAACGGGTTTAGGAAACCTTTCATTAGTTCTAAAATACGTCAATGCGTTCTTTGACTTTTTTTGTCTGTGAAAGATATAAATAGATTTCTAATCCTTCTCCGGATACCTAGGCTGCCGCAGAATTGGTCGTCTTCCACAATATTTGGCAAGTGTCTATTTTCAAAAGTGCTCCTCTCTGAAAACTACTCTTTCTCTTTTCATTTGATAGCAGCAGTCTTCTTAAAAACTCTTGAGTATCTCTGGTGCTCACCCTCTTACTCAGCTGTTTATAAGTATAACGCCTAGTAAAACTAACGCACTGCAAACTCAAATTTCTCTAATATTAATAGCTGTCAAACACGCTCGCATTTAAATACTCCTTCCTTGCCAATAATGAGAAATTAGTTGTTGGGAAGCATTAATTCGGGAACTATGGGCTGAATTTAATGCGGGTGGTATTCAAATAAGAATAATAATTATATGTTTAATAAAAGTCGTGTGTAAGACAGGGCTGGAAAGATAGAATCAGACTGAAAATTTCCAACTATGCATTGCACTTTTCAGGTTTATTTTGCGATTCCAGTCCTGCACTACACACGGCTATTGTGAAAGAACAATTTGTTACCATTGATTGATCTAATAGTTGGTTAAACTATGAAGCACAGGATTTAACTTGCTTACAAAATTGTAAGTCGTCATTGGAGTATCTCAGTGGTGTGGCCAGAAAAATGTTAAAGGGGGATTGCCTACGTATACGGATCCAATTTTTAAACAATTTGTGTAAAACTAAATGGTAAATATGAATTAATCCTGATTTGAGATATTAAAAATATATATATATGTATATATATGTATATGTATATATATGTATATGTATATATATGTATATGTATATATATGTATATGTATATATATGTATATGTATATATATGTATATGTATATATATGTATATGTATATATATGTATATGTATATATATGTATATGTATATATATTGTTTTAGTAAGGGGAGAGGTTACAACCCCAAACCTCTTGGTTACGCCTCTAGAGCATGCCATCTCAGATGCATTTGAGATTTCCTTGTAATATAGGGAAAACTGAGAATATTTTTGGGAATATAATGTCATATAGTCATTGTGTCATGGTAGCCCACATGGATAGGACAACCAGACGTAAGCCATAAGAACCATGGTTCAAATCTCGGTTTTGGCACTGCATTTTTCAGTTTGATTCTACCTTGCCAAACCTGTCTTACGGTTTGTGTGGAAGAGCAGTTAATTACCAGTGATTGACCTATGACGTCCGGAATTTGTGATCTACCTGAAAAAATGCGATTCATATTGTACTGGCATGTTACTGTGGTAATTCAGTTGGTTAGACCAACCGGACGGAACCGGGAGATCCGTGGTTCAAATCCCGGCTGTCAATGAATTTTTCAGTTTGATTCCACGTTTCCAGTCAAATAACAGTTCCCCGTGGAATGTCAGTCCTCATACTTATACTGGAAGATACATCGCAGAATGTCATATCAAACTTCTGAAGCTACATAGCTTCTATTGTACATCTATGCACTATAGATATTCATGCCATGTTATGAAACTTAGGGTCATTAAGTATTAATTATTATTTTAATTATTTCCAATATCTAGTGGAGATACTGAAGCTTAATTCAGCCTGTATCTAAATAAAATGGAGTATCTAAATCAATCTTCCGTAGTAGAAAATATTGTGACTATGCGCCGAGTGCACGCACCAGTGCCTTGCTGACCCGCAATCCCTACACGTCTATGAGCTGTTTGCTTTCGATCGTATAGCAAATGTTACACTGCGTGGTCGGCTTCCTTTTATAGTTCCATTGCGTTGCACGTGTTCCAGAATTTAGCACGAGAAGGGGTCTGTAGTGCCTTAGAGCCCTGTAATGCCACACCTGGATGTAGTGGACACGCGTTAGAAAGATATCTACCTCTTCTGGAAATTTCTTGTCACGTCATCGACAGGTATTTAAAGGGAGCCGCAAGCAAGGAGCTAGTTTCGATTGTCAGTTCTCAGCGTGCAGGAGCATAAGAGGCAACAGTCAAGTGCCTACGAGCATCGAAGGACGAAAGATAAAAATTGTACTGCAGTATTGGGATAAAGACGTTTATTTGTGTCTATTTCGTACAATATAAACACCATCACTTGCCATAGGAAATATTCGTAATAGTGTTTTTCGTTGTGTCCGATTGTAAAACCAGTATAATTTAGACCGCGCCGTGGCCGAGTGATTAAATCACTCACCTCGGTTTGATCCCAAGCAGCCGCATGTGAGATTTGTGATGGACAAAGTGGCGCAGGGGCGGGTTTTCTCCGGGTTTTCCGGTTTCGCCCGCCATCGCATTCCACCGGTGCTCCATCTTCATTCCATGCATCACCAGTGTCATCGCCTGCGGTGCCATAAGTAGTAAAAGCGGGCGTTGAACACTACAAAAAAACATAGTGTAACAAAACTGCTCTATATACTCAATCTGTTCCTTATTGCTTCCATATGATTACAACGAAACATCTGTTTGCAAATAAACATCTTTATTCGTTGCTTTCGCAACAATTCTACATCGCAGATTTATTTAGACGCTCGCTGCACGCTCCTAACCACCCGTCGAAATGGGTGTGGGCCATTGTCCTCTTTTTATGCCTGTCGATCACGTGGCAAGAAGCGTGGTGATTATTGTTGCACTTACAAACCACCGAAGGCGTCACAAACTCAACCACAGGTGCGACAAAGCTTCGATGTATAGGGCTCGCTAAATGCATTAGCTAATGAAATGAAGCCAACGGGTGAACGGCAACTGTCAGCTATGACTTTCGAAGCAAGCCGCTCACACAAATACGGGATTAAAGCTGGCAAGGCGTGGTCACAATAGGAATGATTTGCTTGTAACTTCACTTTCAGATGAAACCTTCCGTAACACGAATATGCTAGCTAATAGAGTTGAATTCCTTGTTCCAAAAGCTTTGTTTTCAGGCTCAAAGGTTCTACCCCGGCACCCTCCCTTACGCTCAAATAACACATATACTCTAGGAAAATACATTTTCTGCTCTCAAACATAGTTGCACTTTTTTAACATATAGACAAAATGTCAGGGAATGTATAATTGTGCTTGATGATTGTACTTTACATTGCTCATGCAAATTTTGTCTCGTATTAATAAGACTGCAACTATAATAGCACACCAATTTAAGTTCGATTTTAGAAAGAAAACGTTTGCAATTCATTGCTTTCCTATGAAGTAATGTTAGTTCGTTTTTACTTTAACAAACGTAAGTACTTATGCTGAAATAATTTTTTATGTATTGGGTTTGGCTCTCGAAAACTAAAATACTGATACTGAAGTGGATTCAATTAAAATTGGTATGAACATAGTCCATAAAATACTCCAGGACGACTAAACCAAAAGGTTGCTTGATTTAATCGTCCTGGGAGTAGCAGCAGCTTTTGCTCCAATACTTGGAATTGTTCATGGATGAATTACGTCTACTTGTATGAGATTACATTTCGTCTCAGAAGTTATTTTTATATTTACGCTATGAGCTACGAGTTAGTTTTCTATTGAGGGACCTGCATAAGAAATCTCGCATTGGGGTGCCAGAAGGCAGCGTACGGTCGCCGTTACTCTTTGCCGCCTACATGTCAGACTTCCCCACAGAACCCAATACTGTTACGTGCCAGTATGCCGACGATGTCCTCATAATGTCTCGTGACAAGAACGCCCGTTTCTGCTACCCCCCGCTACAGAGATAGCTCCAGGCCATTGGCAGGTGGAGTGAAAAGTGGCGGATGGCCATCAGCCCGCAGAAGAGCTCCGCTCTACTGCTGGCTAAAATCCGTCGCTGGCGGCTGGAGAGATCCCTGAGGTTGCGGCGGAGGCGGATCCCCTGGGTCCGCACCGCCAAATACCTCGGAGTCCTCCTCGACCGCGGCCTTACATTCACTCCACATGTCAGGGAGAAGGTCAGGATGGGGCACGCTGCCCTTCGGCAGTTGTTTCCCATCTTCCGCTCCACCATGCCTTCACACCTAAAACTACGGCTGTACCGAGCAGCCCCTGATGCTGTTCGGCTACGAGGTCTGGGGTTCGGTGGCTCGTTCCACCATCCGCAGGCTACAGACCGTGCAGAACAGAGCACTGATGATGATATATGGCACAGACCGTAGATTCCCATCCCACATACTCCATTCCCACTCCGGAATTCCCTATATAGTGGATGTTGTGCGAGAAAGAACTCGCACAATTTACACTAAACTTGCCCCTCACCCCAATCCCCTGGTGAACACTCTCGGTCGCTACGACCATACGCTGCCCAGGAGACGTGTCAGCTACCGGCTTCCCAAGGATGCCTTGGGATGGTAGTTTCGGCTGTTTCTCCCGTCAGTACACTCACCCCCGTAGCATTGAGCCCGGTCACAACTCGGTTGGGTGACCATCGAGTTGTTCTCCGACCAGCTGCACAACTGGCTTTCCCCTACCCCCTACCTCCATCCTTTCAGTTTTCCCCGATAGGTGGCATTGCTTTTCTTGACAGCCCACAAGCGGCTAACCAAGTTAAGCAGCATCGGGCCCGGTCCCTTCCTGGGTGGGTGACCACCTCGAGAGGTAAACCAGCTCGCGCTGGCAGGACAAAGGGAAGCATCTAGCCCCAGCAAAAGACATACACGCTTCCAACTGACTACACCTATTACATCGCACGGGTAAATCCGCAAGAAAAGCGGATAAGCGATTTGCCCCCGCCGGAGTCCATTCAGGCGACTAGTTCCTGCTCCTGGCTCCTGTTACTCTGCTTTAGTGGCATATCTGAAGCAAGAGCCTGCGGTGGCACATATTTCTCCGTGAGGTACAAAAGTGTCACAGTAAAAATTAGTCCTACACTCCTGATTAGAAGCAGATTTTATTTGCGTATCCTTCACCAATATCACTTCTAGTAATATTTTTGCGTAACATCAATCAATATCTCTACATCCCCCTTTAAGTAAAAGTTATGGGCAGCATCCGTGACTTGCTCGGACAATAAATCTCAGGGGAAATGAAGAGGACTTCACAGCCTATGCCGCGACAGAAGGCTAAGGGTAATACCAACCTCTCTGAATGCACTCATTAATACAAAAAAAAAACAACAACAAAAACAACAAAAACGAAATGAAAATAAACTGAACTATCTCGTTCATACACTAGGACATGAATTCATAAGTTATTATAACTGGTTCACTGACACTAAATGCGGCGCGAAGTGCTCTGTTCTACCGGAAAGCGCATACCGGCTCGTACTTGGCCGACAAGGTCCCTTAGAGCAATAGTGTGACAAATACAAAAGCCGCTTAACAAATCTATTAGGTGCCACTTCCCCGTAGTTTGGGTAATCACTACTTCAGAAGATTTGGTTCGGCAGTTTCGAGCAGTTCCCTTTTTCAAAACGTCTAGTGTTCGACTCCACAACGAGTGAACCGTCCGAAGAAGAGGCTGCGGCATACGTCGTGATATTTCATCACGCGGAGACGACGCGGATGAAAGTGAAATGACGCAGGGAACTGAACTATTTCATAGCGAATGAAGTGTTAATAACAATCGAATGAAGTCCCAGTGTAAAGTTGAACTATGCATCACATTGACGAAGAGACAACTTAGTGAAGTGAGTTAGAAAAGTGGACAAAGTCAAAATATTAATACCATTAAGTTTTGTTTTTAAATGATAATTTATATGTGTAATTTTAAATGTATGTTTTAGTATTGAATAAATTTGGTATTATTCATAACGACACATTTTCGTTGAGTGAAAATGTGGTTAAATAATTTTGTTGTGTATACATACTGCCGCATTTAATTAAACACATACTAATTATCTATTTAAATTATAACCCGATTTGATAAAATAAATATGCCTTGATGAGTCAGATGAATTGAATTACTTTAACATAAAACGGATTTAGACATATTTTACGCTTTTATTAGTTTCTCTGTTGCGTAAAGTAAGTGGGGAGAAGTATATTCCACTCAAAAAATTCGATATCAGATTCAAACGTATATATGTATTGAGGTACTCTGACCTCTCGTCAAAAACATTTTTGGAAATATGTCCGTGTGTGTGTGTGTGTGTGACCTTCAAAGGATGCGACATGAAGAGTCCCAAGAATGGCTGTAACGTTTTCAATGAAAATACATGTTTAATATGTTTTCATGGCTAATGAAATATTTGTCCTGAATTTTATGGGAATGAACACCTTATTCATTATGAATAACTTTTGCATAGCTGATAAACTATAAGAGACGGACAAAATCTTAGTGCACTGTTTACGGTTAATTTAAGACATACATTTTTACTTTCTCCATACGCACTATGTACATAGTGTGTAGAGAAAGTATTGCACTCCACCAAAAATTCGATACCAGATTTCACCGGAAATATATGTTTTAGGGTCCCCAATATCCAAAAAAAAGCATTTTCACAAAAAGGTCCGCGCGCGCGCGCGTGTGTGTATGTGTGTGTGTGTGTGTGTGTGTGTGTGAACACGATAACTCAAAAACGAAAAGTCGGTAAAATACTAAACTTGGTATTTAAGTTTAGTATCTTCCAGGGATGCGACACGAAGATTTTGAGAAAAATCCCCCCACACCCAACTACCCTTTTTCATGGAACTTTTTTGGAAAATTTAGATTTTCTCAAAAATGGCTGTAACGATTTTGATTAAAATTTCGGATATTAAACATATTTACCTTTCAAATGAAATGTATATCTTGAATTTTCTGGGAATAGCCTCTGAAGAGTAGTTTATTCTGGATGAATTTTACTAAATTTTGAATAACTGCTAAACCGTAAGAGATGGACAAAAACTTACTACACAAAAAATGTAGAACACATTAAAACACACAATTTATCTTGTTACATTTTTTTCGTGGAGTTCGTCTTTTTTGTGACATTCCTTATTTTTGGTTTCTGCTATGAAAAACGTATATTTTTCTCATACTGGAACTTGTCAACTCCTATCCATATAAACAAAGGATCTTCATTGACATAGCAACCAGCTTTTGACTATCACTTTAACCTACGGTTGTCCCTTATTTCGCTTCTATCGTACTTATAAGGATGCGAGAAATAAGACTTTTTCTGCTAATTTTTTTATCTGGTTAGCATAAAGTAAATAGAATTATAAGCTTTTTAAGAATTATTTGTTGCAGGGATATGGAGAAAGTCATGTGAATGGTACACATCAGATTTTTAATAAACCTCTCCGAAATATTCTTTGTTACTATAATTTTTATCAAATTTGAAGTCGTTTTTTCCTCCTGGTCATGCAAAAAGAACGGAGTTTCAAAGCGATCGCATAGCGATCATTTCTTAAATGATTTGACTATTGTTTAAGCCTATGGTATTCTCATGTTCCTATTATTCCTATAAGGAAATATTTAATAAAACCGTTCTACAATCCTTTTTCTGGTTAATATGAAGTGGATAGAAGAACGAGCTTTAATAAGAATAGTATCTGAAGAATGGTAAATCAAGTCATGTAATATGACACAGCGAGCTTTTATATGCCTTCTGAACTGGCTTCCCTAAACACAAAGAGAGGAAGCATGTATCCGTGTATAAGAGTGTAAAACGCACATCTTACCCAATAGTTGTCACCTGTATTGCAGTCTTACAGTTTATATAGGTGCGGTTAGTTGTTCAGTAAAGAGAAGTAGACATTCTTTGTTCTATAACTGATTATTTTATTACTTCAAGAAAACAAACGTTTATGGAAACAAACCACTTAAATACACCATCAAGTATGTGAGAATAATTGCACCTATTAGTTTCAAAACATTTCGATTTAATAGTGATAATAAGGAATAAGGAATATTGTACCTCTTTCGATTAAACATGTTAAATTGCCAAACATTCATTATACTAGTTTTTCTTCCCAGAAGATTAGTCATATCCTGAGTTTCTATGAGAAGTCGTATGCTTCTTTACGAGAAATGAAGGGGCTAGAAGCAAAGGGATATAAGTGCCAAAGCATAACTCTAAGAAAATCAGCTGCAAGTTTGAATCCTATTGTAAATTCTGTTGGACGTTATTTTTTACATTATTGATATAATAACGTTTTTGTACTGTTTCGTAAAATTTATGGTGAATTCGGCGTATACTGTAGAAGAGCTATAGATCAAGACTCACATATATTGCATATATCTATATGTGGAGTTTTGCACCACTCCACCTACAGATCATACATTTTCCATATATGTAGGTCCTATTTAAGTGCATTTTGCCTAAGGTAATGGCTTGAAAGCTTAAGGAAAGATTCAGTGTGAGCTGTGAATTTTTTGATAACATCAAACGGAATGTTGTTCTTCGTCGCACATCCGTCAGAGAACACACGTATCGCATTTTTATCTAAGACAGTACATTTTCAAATATTTTTGGGAAATGTCAGCTTTTTTCTTTTTTTTTTTTTCTTTTTTTCTACGGTTTGCATACCCAAACTGTAACCCGGAGAAATTATTGATTTTGGATTTGTAGCATTGTTTTTGTGCTTCACTCGGGGCTATTGTGCATTAAAGATGATTGTAGGTCCCATTACTTTAAGGCTCAAAAATCTTGAAACTCTATTTGCCTCCCGTTTCGGTAATATTTTATACTGGTATTTGCAAATATGATCTAAAGGTTTCACTGATATATCAGCTTTCTTTATACTTTTGCACCATATATAGTGACCTGAGTGACTGCTTATTTTTGTTCTTTTTCTGCCAAGACTCCTCTCGCCTTACCAACTTTCTTGCTCTTTTAAGTTTATTTGTATCCGTCATCGTGAGTTATATTAGAAATTAATTTTGTTCTTGTTGATTATAATGATGTTAATCTTAATATCTCACTTAAGATAAGTTTAAGCCCTCCTATCCTATTGTGGAAAACGCTCTTCATAATAATGGCATTAAAATTCTTTCATAAACGGATAATTCTCATCATCAATGTAAGCCATAATAAATATTGCATTGAAGGTTAATCATACACACATTTGGTGCACCCTATGATAAGATAAGAGACATCGTCAAAATAAAAAAGTGTATGTCACACGTAAAATGTAAACACAGGAATAAGAAATTATTATAAACGTTGTACGCATGGAGTAAACAATTTTAGTCCATCTGTAACATAATTAGAGAGAAATTAAAATAAAAGGGAATGATAAACATTGTTTGAATTTAAGTTTAAAAGAATTGTATAAGTTCTGATTATTGGTATAATTATAAGCTTACCTGATGTTCCTCTCTCAAAGGCATCTTATATTTCCCTGTATAATTTGACTAATTATTCATAACTATTAAATAAACTGATAATCTTTAAGATACATCACAGTAGCAATTACTCCATGTGACTTTTTGTGAACAGTTGGTGGCAAAGAGAAGTAAATGTAGCACTAGACAAAATAACAGTATGGTGAAGTGGTTCAGTACTGATAGCCTCTTTTAATGATGTCGCTGTACGGATTTGCCGCCAAACAGATTGGTTCTTAATTGAATCGTTTTTTCACACAAGCCGTGTGTAGGACAGGAGTTGAATGGGCATGGTATGGTGAGTCAGTTGAATTTAATACCGTGCCGGTATGTTGCCATGGCAGCTTAGTGGTAAGAGCGACCGGCTGGAGACCAGGAGATCCGTGGTTCTAATCCCGGCTGTGGCATAGCATTTTTCAATCTGACTTTTCCTATCCAGATTGGCTCTTCCTGTATACTCATCACCAACAAACTCAATTTCTTTTATTTTGGCATTTGTACCACTTTGCTTCTAACCCTTTCAGATCATCGGCAGAAACCTACTCTGATGACAATGATGACTGAATATCACAATCAGAACCCCAAGTTATCAGTCCCGCCTCTGCCTTACATTCAAGAGGTCGCGAGCTCGAATCTCGCTTAAGTTGTGTTACCCGAATAAGCTTTCTTTTGCTTTTCCTTTTTGGGATTTTGGCTTATCCTGAGAAGAATGTCTAGTAACTTTAAGCTACACAGACCCCGAGATCATTTGAGCATCGCTTGACCGATTTCATTCACTCTCCGGTATGACCAACCGGTTAAAGGACGTGACTCTTTTTATCACTTCTTAATTGTGGTAAAATATACAAATATTCAGCACATATGAATGTGATGCTTAAGCAAACTTTTCGCTTAGAATAATTTGTGAAGAAGCAATAGAAATAACGATTTTCAAATAATTACAAAATTCAAGTTGGAATCAATATTTTAAGCAAAAAGAATTACATACTGAAAACACTCCTTTTCGTTGTCTTCCGTGGTCTAGGAGTAACCTTTGGTTCCCAAGGTCGCGGCTTCAAACCCAGTATTGGACTTTTCAAGCGTAAAAGTATTTAGCATGGCTTTTTATGAAATGGTCTTTCATGCCCAAAATGGAATGGGACGCTCAGAACTGTTGCAGTTAAAGAGTGTCCTAAATAAAACTCAATTTATTTTCATTGTTTTGTTATACTGTGTATTGTTGTGTATATTAGATCCTTAGTTTCCCCTGAAAATTAGCACACACAAAATTAGTTCCTCTAACCTCGGTGCGATTTTATTAATTTTGAGAGGAAGATTGCATTCTTCATCTGAGTACAAATAAGCAATAAATACACGATATATAAAATAGAATAATTTACATTAGTATATTGATTTCTAGCATGAAAAACGTTTGACAAAATATTGGTGAAACGTCTATTTAATCTATCATGATTTCAGAAATTAGTCGTTTCCAATTTAAACAGTTGTATCGGCCAAATTAAGAAAGAGAACATTCAGTTTTGATATGCAGAAAGAACAAGAAATCCTCATTAATGCTTTCGTTAACGGCTTCACAAATTTAACTCTTCACACGTTTAAATCGTGCCGGTGACTGTTAGGCATTACATAAAACAAACTGTTCCATATATGCATATATACATTATACACAAATTTGAACATAGGTGAAATTAAAAAAAAAATTATAAAACTATAACACGAAAAAAACGTGAAAACGCCAGAACACGTAAATTGTAACATCATTAAGAATGAGAATCTTCTCTCATGTTTTTGACTGCTGGGATTTTTTATCACTTTCCAATGTCACATACATGTGAGATTATAGGCTAGAATTTCCCTCTTCTTCCACAAGTTATAGGTTCCATAACCTGTTCCTCCTTAATTAAACATATAATTCTTTGTTCTTGCTCTTCCTACTTGGCGGCATCCTCTAGGTAAATAATTAATTAAACACATTGTTATTCTTTCCTTTCAACATAGATATATTCAGGTATCATTTATGTTTATTTTTGTCATTTTTTTCATTTAAGCTGAACATTATAACTGCTTGCGGCTTTCCATATTTCTGTGTTTGTCTAAAAGGGCAAATCCTGATACTGCTCTTAGGAATCCCATATTTGCTGTCTCTAGTATTTTACTGTCTATTGGTTGTTCAATCTTCACTTCCTTGTATTGCTATGGTGCTGCGCTTTATAGAATTTCATTTGTGTTGCTTTTTACGTGTAATTTTTTAATGTTCTTCTTATTGTTCTATTCATTTCTCTTAATGTGTTTTTTTTTTTTTTATCAACTCTTCATTTTTATTGCATAATACGTTAAAACCTAGGCAATTAAAGCTAGAAACTTGTTCTGTAATTTCTTCATTTATATCTACCCTCATCTTACATGTCTTTTCCCTCTAAAAGCTATTGATGTGGATTTACTTACAATGAAACCGTACTGAAACGTGTTTTGCTGATATGTAACAATTAATACAATACTACATCAGTTAATATCGATCAAACCAAGGGAAGTTATGCTTTTACTAGATATTCAGTGCGGAGATAGATGTACACACATCTTTCACTCTATGTAATAAGAATTACGTTAAGATAGCAGTTATGAAATTACAGTTGTCTCTCCAGAGTAGGCAAAGTAAAAAATCATCAGCACCATTCAGTGCAACTACAGAGGTGAACCAGAAATTGCTTGGTTCAGTATAATTTACCGTAACAATTTTGTGCAAGGTAAATGTATTGGAGGAATGTTCTATTTGGAGCGAATATGGCCCCAGGGCAGCAGTTCAAACTGAAGTAACTGATTCAGAGATGCGCGCGCTGAAGTATTATTTGCATAACTGCGAAAGATGAGTCAGTTATGACCTCTGTGTGAAAGAGAAACGTTGCTAAATAATGAGTGAGGAGTTTTGTCGCGGATAAGTGAAAGCAAATTCTTTATCACGCTAGTTTTCAAGTGGTTGCATCGCATCAGGAAGGAACAGATGAGCACGAGGTAGTAAGCGAGCATTGACCTCGGCAACTGGCTTCGATTATGTCGATGGCATCTTCATGGAGATGTCAGATAAGACTGGAACACCTTCGAAACTAAATTTTACCACAAATGACCCTTTTTTCGGAGAAGGCATCTAAAGCTACAAATACATCAGGGATGGCCAACCAATTTTGAGCTCGACCCGGTAAATGAGTGCGTTTGAAGTACCGTCTAAATTCTATTAACTGTTTTGAATGAAAACTAAAATATTGCAGAGGTATTAGTAAAGTATTTGAGTAAGTGTAGCTGTATGCGGATATTTAAAACATACCGTTTTAGAATCAATTCATTTATTCTTAGTTTTCCTTGTTTTACTTTCTCTAGCCCGTATGTAGAATGTACATAGTGAATACCGAAGGTATTGCATTCCACCCAAAATTTGGTATCGATATATCACTGGAAATGCATGTATTGAGACCCTCTAAATCCCAAATCACACACTTAGAAATATGTCTGTATGTGTCTGTGGGCAGCATAGCTAAAGAACGAAAAGTTGGTTAGATACCAAACTAAGTATTTAAGTTTAGTATCTTCCAGTTATACAACTAGAAGATTTTGAAGAAAGTTCCCCACTCCCAGCGACCCTTTTCATGGAAAATGTTTAAAAAATTTTGATTTTCTCAAAAATGGATTCTAACGACTTTGATTAAAATGCCGTATATTAAAGGTATATGAATCACAAATAAAATTTATATTTTGAATTTCCTGGGAATAGTCTCGGAAGACCTCTTTATTCTGGATGAGTTTTGTAGAATTTTTCATAGTGTTTAAACGGTAAGAGATAGACAGAAACTTACTTAAAAACTGTGGATCTCGTTAAAACTACAATTTATGTCATATACGTTTTTCTTGTGCAGTTGGCAATTCTCGAGATATTCCTTGTTATTGGTTTCAATTTTAAAGTATAAAAATTTTCTCAAACGGCACCATACAAAGCGAACCGAACCTCAATTGTTTCATATAGGACCAGTTTTCAAAATATTGACTATCGCTTTAGCCTAATGTATTCGCTTATTTACCTTCTGCTTACAAGGACACAAAAATAAGACCAAATCTGCTAATGTTTATCTCGAATAGCATGTTGTAGATAAAACAGTAGTCTTGTGTAAGAATACTTTATATATTGAACAGCTAGATAAAGTTATGTAAATGGAACAAATCATAATTTTATTTGAAAGAACATCATGTGTATGCTTTTTTTTTTTTTTTTTTTAAATTATCATAAAAACGCAATACATTATAAAAGAAATACTCGTTAATACACTATTAGTAAGAATCTTCCAAGGAATGTGGAAGATCTGTAATGTTAATGTGACTTTTGAACTCGCTTCTTATTTACCAATTTGCCATTTATTAGGTGTGATTTTTGATATGCACAGAGCAAGTGAATTAGCAAAATATTTCGATCTTTATTAGAGATGAACAGAAAATAATGCATTGTTCCGATTACCTTTATTAATGCGACGCTTACAGAAGTAACGGAAACAGCAACTATTTACCCAGTAACGGTTACAGAATTATCGGAGACAGACAGTAACTAGTTACCCAGTAACGCCTACGTAAGTAACAGACACACAGCAACTAGTTACCCAGTAATGGTTACAGGTTTAACAAAGTCAGACAGTAACGGTTACGGAAGTAACAGAAACCCTTAACATTACGGAAGTAACTGAGACGGACAATAACTATTTACCCAGTAATGGCTACAGAAGTAACGGCGACAGACAGTAACTGGTTACTCAGTAAATGTTACAGAAGTGACGAGCACAGACAGTAATTGGCTACCTTGTAAAGGTTACAGAAGTGACGAGCACAGACAGTAATTAGTTACCCAGTAAAGGTTACAGAAGTGACAGGGACAGACAGTAATTAGTTGCCCAGTAAAGGTTACAGAAATGACGGGGACAGACAGTAATTAGTTACCCAGTAACGGTTACATAAATACTGGAGACAAACAGTAACTAGTTACTCAGTAACAGTTACATCGGCAACGGAGCCAGGCGGTAATTAGTTATTCAGTAACGGTTACAGAGGTGACGGGGACAGACAATAACTAGTTACCGAGTAACGGTTACAAAAGTGACGAGGACAGACACTAACTTGTTACCACGTAACGGTTACAGAGGTAACGGAGACAGTAACCTCGTAGTTACCCAGTAACTGTTACATAAATAGCGGAGACAGACGGTAACTAATTACCCAGTAACTGCTACAGTAACTATTTAGTTGTCTGGTTAACGGTTGCTAAACTAATGAAACGGTTACCGAGTCTGCGATACCATTCATTGCTTGTGCATTGGTATCGCTTATCGGGAACTGTTAACTTGTTAAGGAGTACCAAATTCCTCCGCAAGAGACTGTGAGTGACATTGTAAATTTAATATACCATCTGGCGAGAAAAAGCACTACTAAATATCCGATATGGTACGTGTATGTAACCAAATGAGATTATGTGCATTTTTTGTGATGTTAGACAACAATGTATGTTTGGGCGTTAATGTTTCTTTACTCTTTGACAACATGACCTTCCAAAATGTAATTATTTTGTTTTATCTAATGTCCTTTGAGAATAATGTTATAATATGCTTTATTTTACCTGTGTTGATTGTGGCAAAGGTGATTACTGATTATGCATTTTCCTTTGCTATTCTCACCAAATAATGAAGTGTAGGAATGTAGCAGCAATTACGAATTATAAGCCACCTAGTAATCAAAACTGTTCATCCAAATGGAGAAACTTCTCATTAGATTGCATTAAATAATAAAGTAATGTAAGTAACGACATCTTCATATACACGTGTAGTTACAACTAATCGTTACTGTTAACCATTAATGTAAGCTAACCTTGATAACTTGGAAAACAGATTAATCGTTCGCTACTGGTAAACGTTACCTGCAACTGCGAACGTGATAACCATGAAAGCAAGTGACCTAATCGTTACTGCTCACATCGCATGTAAGCGTTAACGCACTGTAACGGTGACAGTAATAACCGTTACCCGAAATCAAAATTTCTTATTTGCAATGGTTGAGTTTATTCTTAATAACATTCATGTCAGAAAGCTTTGCTTGCAAATGTATGTATTACTAAAGCTGCATTTGCGACCTAGAACATCATGAATTTCAGGAAACCGGTGTGAAGAGACATGTTTCCTATTAAATTAGGAGAAGTGAATGATCCACAACGATCTTTAAATTTATACAAAGTAATGACTGGTTTTAAATTTCTATTATTTCCATTTGTAAGGATGGGAAGTATTTATGAATAGATGTATGCCACTCCGTATTATACAGTTTCATATTGGACCTTGGTCCATCTGCAGGTCATTCAAAACGTTTATTTTTGAGGGGTGTTACTTGCTCCGTGAGCCTTAAGGTTGGCCCCCTGAACCGCACTATAAACTTCTGGAGGTATCCAGCCTACATACGATAGGAGTTTTTATTTTCTAACTTTGGACGAGGAGTACACAAAAAAGGATGGTCAGACAAACAAGGGGATCCATTATAATATATAATCATTAGGAATATCTTTATGGTAGTGATGGGCTGAGTAATACACTAAGTATAATATTAAAGTAATACCTAGGGTATACAGTGAATTGCTAATTACAATAAGAAGCAACTCCTCCTGACTGAAACGCTTCAAAATTAGAAAGAACAATAGTATGGCCTGAAACTTAAAGATCTGGCCCAATATGTTTTCTTTGGTTTTCTTTACGTGTTTAATCATCAATTGTGGCCATATTTTGTTTTATTTTTACACATTGACCTCATTTTTACATTTTATGTGGTGGTGGTTTAGGGCGCACAGCTGTTAAGGTCAGTATCACCCTATTTTATGTAGGACCGAGGGACGCTGGTACATGATAGGGCCACAGGACCTCCCGTATCCAGGTAGCGTAGCAGGTAAAACAGCCTATTCCCGTTCAGATCTAATAGCCAACTGCCCGGTATGAATATCCGTAATTTTTATCTTGATTTCATTGTACGACATATAACTAATTCATTGTAAATATGTCCTTCGGCAAGTTTGAAAATAAAGAATGGGGGGGGGGATGCTACTTTGGAAAAGTTAACTTTCGGATAACAAATATGCTTAAAAGCGGCCTAGAACGATGGAGGTGCAACGTTATAGTTTCCAAAGCTTTATTAAAGCCGCTTCCATTGAAGGTGTAGATGTCCTAGGGAGTGTGGCAGATCACAACACGTTACGCTACCTAGCGACAAAATTCAGAGACAGCAGGTACTTTTTGATTCAAAGAGGAAAGCTACTGAACAATTATGCGAGAGCCTATCAAAACCAGTATACAATCAACTGTAGAGAGAAAACGCGGAAGAACTACCACTAGAGTTGTCTATAGTTAGCTAAATCGATATAAAAGCTAGGTGGGAAGTACTGCCAAAGTTACCAAAGTATAAAGGATGTTCGTAATGTTCTGAAAACATTAACTGCGAAAACTGTAGATGGAGCCAAATTGTTGTAACAAGGATACTGAGAAAATCATACCATTTTGTGAATTCAAAAACCTCAAGGTACTTAGTCAATGTGAAACAGTATACGCTGATGGAACTTTCAAGTGTTGCAAAATAAATATTTGCCAGCTAAGTACAATCCTTGGGCTCGTCATTGGACATTATATTCTATTGACATGTTTTCGTTGAATCAAGGTCTGAAATACTCCCCATAAAGAATGTTTTCTGACTTTGAAGAAAACTCCCTGAAAGCTGAAAGTGAAATGTGTACTGATGTTAAAATCAAAAGTTGTAAATTCAGCCCATAGCTGGGAGCGAAGTCTACAAAATCTGGGACCTGCAGTTAACTAGTTTTGTGACTATTTGGTGGAAACTTACATCGATGAAAATGTATTGTTTCTTCCTTCCAAGTTGCAATATCCTGAGAACTGCGATAGTCAATTTTATTCCTGTAGCCCAGATCTTTGTAGATTCCTTGAAGTACTGAAGCAAATTCAATTGGACACTAAAATTGCAAACAATTCCTAAAAAAGAACACAGGGAAAGCAAAAGGGCTTGTCCACACTTAAAATACATGATGCAGCAAGTGGAAACATACAGAACTGGAACAGTTTCAAGAATGCAGTATTTAAAAATGGATTTGTTACAAAATCAAACCTGGAAGATCCGGAATTTGAAAAGTAAAAGGAAAAATATTGCTAATTTTAGAGACTTATATGTGTGTATATATAGGCTAAAGTATGAGCACAAATTTGTAAAGATATACATGTTTAAAATGGCATAAATAGCTAAAAGCTAAATGCGAATTTATGAGCACTAATTACAAAAAGAAAGAAACAAATAATAATCGAGCTAATACTGTGGAATCTTTTTATGGTGTGAGCCAGTTCGACTTCTCGTGGTGCACTCTGGGCAACGCTAAGCGAGCCAATTCAAATTTAAAGATTTCGTTTGATATCAGCATAGTAGTATAAAAAACTTAAAGGATTAAGCCTGGGTTTTTTGCGAATTTTCACAAATTTGCAGCCTTCTCGCGAAAGTCTATTGGCGGGATAGATACGAAAATTGATATGGTTTAAAAAGGCATCAAACAAATTAAAGAATTTAGGAATAGTGTGTGATCACATTACTGTTGTTGACATACTTGTTGAATCACTATCTGTCGTGAAACGCTGGATACTTCAATGTAGCTGAGAGCAGCCTTTTGACATCAAATGTTATTCATTCAGCTTCAGTCTATTGTCACCAGTCGTAATCAGTTTCCAATGCGAATTTGTTTGATAAAGTGGACCGAAACAGTGAAAAGAGTCCAATTTCTCGTGTAGCTCAACCCGCAGAAACATTATATCTTTTAATTTAGTGAAATGACAAACACCAGGAATAAATAATATTTTATTTAACAGTTCCTATCATCGCCAAGCATATAATATACTATCACAATGAAATTCCATATCTCAATTATATTTCGCATTAAATCAACTGATATTACACTATGTGCATTATTTAAAAGCCAATTGTATTGCAGTTTATAAGGTAAGTTGGTTTTTACTTTTTCTATAGACTACCGATTTTTTTCTATAATTTTACCGATGGTAGATTAGAGGAGGCATATTATTCCACCCAAAAGCTATTTACGGATTTTACACCGGAAAAACATGTTTTATGCTACCCTGCTCCCAAACACATTTTATTTCCAGAAAAGGTTGGAATGTATCTGACTGACAATCTGGGAAAGTATAACTTACAATCAAAGAGCCGGATGAATTTAAACTTCTATAAGTTCTGCATCACGGATAGATTTTCTTAGTTTCTTTTATTCGCAAAATTACCGCGTGCATTTATCATATTATAAAGACAAAGGGCTAATATTTATAACATAAACGCCAAATCTTATAACGATCATTGCCAATAAAACGCCTTTATATTAATGAGTTGAACTTGCACCTCCATCAACAGAAGGATTCCTAGAGCTGCTACTTGCTTTGACCGAGAAGAATAGGTACCATGTAATTATCGAAGGGTACGCGAGGAGTGAACGCTATTTTTGTCTGCGGGAGGTAAGGATCCTGCGCCCCTGACAGTTGCTTTTAGTAACTATGGGAACATGTATATTTTTTATATCTCAAAACAGATTAAACAATGCATTCGATATTTAATGTGTCAGAACAAAAGGAACGTATAGAAAGCAACATTTGAATAATCCTGATATGAAAATAACAATAACATCCCGTACATAACTTTGTATTACATTTAGGGCAAAACGTTCTTTTGTTGTTAAGGACACAACTTTACATCTTCTTTTTCCTCTCTTATAAACATCGTGGCCCTCATCATATATAAATTGGGGTATTATTACATATATTGGAGCAATTTAGGAACTTATGAGACGAAATTATATTACATTCTGGTATGAAAATAGCCAACCAGAATACAGCCCAACTAGTATTCTATAAGACCAATTGGATTATATACATGAAAACTGAAGTGCCAAAAGCTGTAATTAAATAGAATGCTACATGTTCCAGTTAATGAAATAAACAGTGCGTGGAGAGTAAACAACATTAATGCGGATCTAAATAGCAAGAAGCGGTACAGTAAGTTAAATGAAACCCAACGTCTAGAACCGTTCGGCCACATAAATACAATATCTCAAGAAAGATTAATACAGAAACACATTACTGGAAACAAATTTCTTCAGCCAATGATTATTCTACAAATCGATGGAGAGGTTATAAAGCAGAAACCATATAATAAATAAGAATAGTGAAATGACCCGCATGTGTCAGAACAGGAATACATTCAGACGTTAGAAACTTCACAGTAAAACGAACCTGTAATATCTGAAGAACAAGGAATAAGGGGTCACTAAGCGGGGAGCTTTTTTATTCTGAATAAATCTGGTGTAGTTAAAGCTTAAAGATGGGTGGCCAATTTTAATGGAACATATTATTTCTCTGGTTGGTAGGAGCTCATCGTGCAATATATATAATTACTTCCTGACAGTTGCATTTTCATTTCTGTAAAACCTTTATCAACGACTGAGTTGTGAATCATGTATGATGCTGAATGTATGGCTACAGTTTTACTTGCGGAACTGCAAATCAGTTCACTTATATCGATAACAATGGTCACAAAGCGCTTAGTTGTTACATTGAAAGAACTTTTGATTAACATTCAGTTCAACATTAGATGATATGGTTGGATAAAATAGGATTTGGTGGTGGTGGTGTCGGCGGTTGCCATGATATGACATTTGATATGTCAATATATTAATACTATTTTAGTTCAATTGTAATATGCAACAGATTCTTAAATAACATTTAGAAGTAATGATGGCAATAATATATATTGTGAAAAGATCGAATTATAAGAGTAGTCATAAAGGTAAGAATCATATAATAAACAGCAACTTAGTTTTGCAATAATGCCTTTATAAAGTCATTCAAATCAAAAAGAAATCTTCCAATATCATTCACTTGAAATATGTCTCGAAACATCTTTAATTGATTTTAGGATACTCTAACGGGTTGAAAATGTATTATATAAAGAAACTACAATATATCATAACATTCATAACCCTTTGGAATACAGTGTAATTCTTGCGATACTATTCTAAGGTTTTTGTGTTGTATTGTTTTTCCCCCCTGGTGTTATGGTAATTCTCTTTGTTCTCTGTGAAGCTCCAGAATTTTAAGCATTTACAAAATAAATAAATATCTCCTTGGCAACACGATCTATTACATCTTTTTTCCCTTTCTTTTCGTATTTTTAAACTCGGCTATTTCCTGTAGCTTCCAAGTGGAGCATAGGGCGTCGTTACGATGTTTCCGTGATCGGATATGAAGTTCTAGTTCGTGAGATTGCCTTGGGAACGAGGGATCAGCTCGTCGCCCACAGATGGCACTGTAGGACTAAATCACGTCTTGAGGACGCAAAATGGTGGGCTTATGACCTGGAATACTTTCAGGGTATGGGGTTCTTTTACGCGCAAATAAACTTTACGCGGGACCACCGGCTTTAGTTCTTTTCCGAAGGAAGCCATGCTAAGGAAGTCCATCACCATCCGGCATGCTTGAACCTGCTGTTTTGGGTTTTATATGCTAGCATGGTAACCCTTACACCACAGAGAGCGACTGAATTTTGAATACTTATAGCTAATTTTACTGTTCTCAGAATATTATAACATACCTTAGTTTCCGCATAGGGCATTATTGGAACATTTGAATAATATTATTGGCATCTGATCGTGCCCAACTGCTGCTTTGCTTTTAAGTGACTTCAAAAGAGTTTTAAATTTCTGTCTCTGATACCGGTATTAAGAATATACATTTCCAGTTACTTCCCTGCTCATATTATGTCCATTCCCAAATAACTGCTTGATCATTTCACTATATTAATTTTGAAATACACCAGCAATAATTTGGGGGTATTTGGGGTGGGGGGATCTTCAGATACAAAGTCTCATAGAAAAGTTCTTGGGTTTGCTATTGTGTGGTAAGCACTTTGTAGCTATGCTCCATATAGCTTTTTTGCATATTTTTTGTATTATTCATGAATTCCGCAGCTTAAACTTTCTCTATCTATCTCATGACCTTCTTAAGTGTTTCCTTATATTGCTGAAAATATAGTTCCATGTCCTGAATATATTCCCTTTTTCTCAAGTTACCCAATTCATTCTATGGATTCCCGACCTCTGTAGCTTTATTGCCATTGCGATTCCTGTGGTATTTACAAGAGGGGATCCTCATTTCTGAATGTACATTTTAGTGAGCCACAGACACTTATGTGGGTGCTCTGGAAACACGTCAATGACCCTGAAGAACAACTCGCTCCCACAGGACCCTAAAGTTTATCACTGAAGTTTCTGTCTGTTAGAAAAGCCTGTTTCAGTATATCTTCTGCAATGTTGTTAAAGGGGGCACAATAGAAATGCACAAACAGATAGCCAAAATTCTTGGAAGACACTTAAAAGAGCCAATTCAGATATCAAAATGAGAAGGTGCTTAACAGCCTCCTCCTTGATAGCAAAACTGAAATAAAATGCTAGTTTCTATCCAAGATTTAACAAAATTGCAACATAAACAGAAATTATAGTTTAAGTTGCACCCAGCTTGGCATGTGGGATTAAAACTTTATGTTCGGTAGGTTCCAAATTGTGTTGCCGAATGATTACTTTCTTTTCTATTTTGTCTGCACGTACTAAGTACATTGTATAGAGCGGGTATTGTATTACATCCAAAAATTCTATACCGAGATTTCGCCAGAATTATACGTTTTGGGACCCCTTGAATCTAAAAAAAGCATTCTTAGAAAAATATCAGTGTGTGTGTCTGTCTGTCTGACAATGTGTGTGTGGGGGGCAACATAGCTCAAAAACGAAAAGTCCGTTAAATATCAAACTTGGTATTTAAGTTCAATATCTTCCAAGGATGATATACAACTATTTTCAAGAAAATCCACCCACACCCCATTAACCTTTACATGGAAAACTGTTCGAAAATTTTGATTTTCTCAAAAATGACTAACGATTTCGATTAAAATATCGTATGTTAAAGATATTTGCATAACAAGTAAAATGTATATCTTGAATTTTCTGGGAATAGCTTCTGAAGACATCTTTATTCTGAATGAATTTTGCGGAATTTTGCGTAACTTAGAAAAAAATAAAGCTCACAATTTGTTATATACATTAAGGTTAGCATAAGGTTCAATCTTTTAAATCCGACTATCTCTTTCAAGCTTTCTCCTTCTTGTATATGAAACGGCAGCTGCAGTGAAAAGCCTATGTCTGAAATAACTCATAAATATTGAGGGCGCTTCTTGGAGATGATCGCGTACAAAATATCCGGCATGCTCTGCATCAGAGGAGAACGGTTCGTGGCTGGGTTTGTGGAGGCAGTCAATCTATAGGTCTTTCAAAAGTCACTTCAAACTTTAAACACTTATAAATAGTAAACTATTTGAGATAGGAAAAAACAAAAAGGGTCACATACTGGGCAAACGATGTCGTTTTATAAAACACTGGGAAGATGTCCTCCTTTCTCTTGTTCAAACCATTGTTTCTGCGACGCCATGCACAGCATTTTGGAGATGATGTCTTGGAGATTATTAACAATTGCTTACGGTATAGCATCTTTCAGTTGATGTTGGATGTTCAGGAAAACTCGTTGAGATTGCGGCGGCCACTTTGTTGGAAATGAATGGAACATGGGCCTGCTCGTAAATTAAGTTCTAAATTTTCTCGCACCTTGAGAAACACTACTCTTGCTTTCATACTACTAATGAATCAGATGCATTCTATAATCTAGTGACCGAGTCATGATTTGTAACTTACAGATGTTTATAGCCGTATTAATAAAACTACTCGTGTTTTATTCCACGAAACTGTAACCATTGTATCGGTGAACAGGAAAAAAAAAAACAAAAAAAACATTGCTTCCCCAGTATGTGACTTTTGTTTTTATTCAATCTCAAATATTATAATACATATTTATATGGGTTTAAAGCTTGAAGTGATTTTGAAAGACCCTATATTTCAGTTGGCAAGAGCATCGACAAGCTAGCTGCGTGGTCTAGAATACCGACACTTGCCCTAATTTTAAAGTTATGATTTTCCTTTTCAGGAATTTTCCATATTCACAACAGCGGAGATAAATTACTATCAACACACGTGTTTAATAATCGTTGAACTAATATCTGCAAAATACGCATACAGCATTTTTAAACAAGTAGAAATGATTGTGTTTCCGAATGAAGTCAGAACTGTGTTTTTTTTTTTTTTTTTTTTTTTTTTTTTTTTTTGCGAAAAATAAATATCTAACGCAAATCGGAAAGAGTTGGAAACGTTACACTAGCGCGTTATTAAAATTCTGGTGCCAAGTATCCCACGAGAAACATGCTCTGTGTAGTGAAGAAGTCACCAACGGAATGTCCTACGAAATCTGCACTACATTACTCAAGCTTCTGCATTAATCTCTGTTACACGGAATTGAAAATATGACATTTTATAGTCTTTGCTTCAGCTTTCTCCTCAGACGTCCTCACCCCCTGTTGTAGGTCAGAGGTTAACAACCAGCACTAGTTTGTGCCTCATGAAACAAGCCACAAACAGTCTTTAAACACGGTGGTTTAGTCGTTTCCTTCTTTCTTTCAGTTCTGTAGCGGAATTGATCGAGTGAATCGACGTATTTATTTTGCCTTTACACAAATATAGCAGAGAATAGGTCCTTCTTCAATACACTTAAAATAAGCGTACTTACTGCCAGTAAACTTGAAGTAAATGGATTTAACTTTATGGAAATATATACGAACATTGAATTCTTTCTCACGTTCCGTCTGAAGGTAATGGGCTTACATATTACACGCATTAACATCTTGATATAATGTTGGTACTTTATTAATGATTTCATAATAACGGAGCTACAAAGGGTGTCAGGGAACGTACTAGTTGTTATTCCCTTATGTACATATATGTACATGATTAGGACTATTATATAAAAAATGTGTAATAGCATTTTCTTTTGTGGTGAGCCCGCCTGGTCGGAATTGGAATGGGTGAGTCTGGGGAATAAATGATGCCCACCTTCACGTACCTTCACCCCACTTTCATCCCTCTGCTGGTCTCTGGAGCATGAGATCTCGAACGTCGTACTTCTCAGGGCGCGGTGCACATCCCGTTCACGTAAGCTGTAAGTTTATTTTGGGATTTGGGTTTTCCACATACAGACACTGTGAACACTTACAATTTCCAGTAATCGCTGTTTATTTTTGATCCTTATTGAGACCGGCAGTCCGTTGCCAGGGCAGAGCCACACATTTAAGATCTATGTTTCCGGGCGAACTCCGCGAATATAAAATACTAGTTTCCATTTAGAAATGTTGTTACCGTAGCGTGGTGAACATGTTTTAAAACTGCACTCTCCTACCTCTGCACTCTTCTGCCGAGTACTCGGGACAGCCCAAACAATACTCTGATATGCAAGTAAAACCCTGTTATTAACAGTCGATCACTCCTGCACCTTGCGAGGCGTGAAACTTGTTGATCTGACCATTTCCTGTCCTATGCAGAACTCCTTATTTACTGCATTTCCATCTTTTTGTTCCATAGCACACTTGCCGAAATATAAATTTTTAGTTTTCCCCTCTAACCCTATAACTATATGTTTCACTTAATAATAGTATTTAATATCATCAATTTAATTACATTAATTGTTATCTTCGAATATTAATTATACTTATTGTCTTACTTTTATGGTTGATAAAGACGGGTTCAGTGGTCAGCCATTTTTAAAAACAAAGTAGGTTTTTTTTTTTTTTTTTTTTTTTTTCCAAATTACAGGGTTTATAGTATGAGAATGTATGCGTATAATTATTTGTTAGTTGACCTAGTCTCGACATCTTCGAAACGTTGGAGTCACTGGTTTATTGTTTATTCTTTTGCTGTCCATGTTAAACGTACCATTTAGTTGATTTTGTAAGAGCCTAACTATGTGTTCTTTTATAGTTTACATATCAGAAACATGGTTTGGTTCATCAAATTAGCAGTATCCATTTCAAAACCTATTTAAGGTTAATTCTGAATGAGCTGATTATTCGTAGATTTTGAGTTTAGGCTACAAAATGTGTTATTGGAAAATGCAGATGCAATTATTAGAAGGTCATGACCACGCGCTATACAGCAAAAGTTAAACCTTTTTACGCACTGACCTACTTCTGATTCTGAAGGAGAGTGCCACACTCGTTCTCAGTTACCGGTCAGCTGCCACTGTAACTTTGCCAGCGTGTGCGTTTTATGTTCTCAACAGGGCTAAATCTCCATAGAAAATGGTCATATAAAATGAAAGATACGAAATATGTTCTAAACACTGAGCTCTGTAACCGGTTAAAATTAATGTAATCACTGTTCTTCCAATGTTGGCTCTGTCTAGTAAATTATACCACGGAGTTCGTAAGGAACTCGAAACTATAGTGTTGAGAAGCATGTGCAAATGCATATTTGTATTTAACCTTCGTGTTTTAATAAAACTTAAGAATTATGTCTCACGGCCTGTTAAAACGATAGACATTCAATAACCAAACTGGCATTCATGAATGTAAATTCTACGCTATCGATCACCGAAGCTGTCACCTGACCGCAAAAAAGAGTCCAATGTGTTCTTCCAATCACATATTTTAAATCTGAAGTCAATAAGTAGGAATACTAGTATTTCAGAAAAAGTTAACTCTAAAAAAGCATATTGGTTATCAGCATATTTACGCATGTTTTGGACTATGCGTCTTATTTAAAAAGATTGTTATATTTTGTGCAGATTTTAAGGTTGGTGCACAGAATCCCAATTTTTCAATCAAATAAAGTAGGCAAAATATAGTTTAATAATGCAAATGTATAATCATTGACACCCATTGCATTTAATTTTTTAATTAAGTTATATTTTAGACGTGTTGGAATTAGAGGTGTTTCAAGGGGCAGTTAATTTCTTCCCTTCAGTAAGACCAGAGGAATTTTGAAGGAATTGCTTCTTAAATGCTTGATTTTAAAATGTTTGTTTAGAAGTATGAAATGCTAAAAGGAACATTAAAACAACGGCAAAAGTTTAACTATGCGAATAATAAAATTACGTGTAGTCACGGGCTGATATACTCGTACGATGGTAGGCAACTGTTCCAAAAGCTTACTTCTGGTTTAAGCACAGAAAAACTGAGCGACCATGACTTCCGCTCGCAATTGCCATGGTTCAGATCATTGCTATGCAAATAAAATATCGGAAAACCATCTAGCTTTAAAATGCATATATAGTTTAGCTGTATAAGAATTTATATATTCCTCGTAACACTTGCATTAAAAATTAGTAATGTAAGGATGTTTGAGAAAAGTTTCTACATTTGGAAATGCGCCTTTCAAAGTGACATTTTCTGGTCTTGCTAAGAATTGAAATTATTTCATGATATTCTCAAAGTAGCATACTTGCTGCAATTTTTTACAAACACTTTTTCACCTAGATGTCCTGTTTGCTCAAGTGAATTTTCATAGAATGTTTCAAGTTCATCAGCAAAAAATCCTTCCATCCGTAGATATCCCAAACTCCCAAACCTATCTGTTCTTTTCTTTTCTCAAGTTCAGCTAATGTGGAACACGTATTACCTTTTATTTCCGTTCAGATAAATCCTCTCATATATCCGTTTATTAGGAAACATTCTGTCGCTCTGTTTATATTTTTCATTCTCACTTGTTTTACCTCCATTTTCAAATGTTATAACAATTCTCAGAGTTTAAGAGGTCCCTCGAATGTGTGATTACCCTTTTATATGTCTAAAAATGTGCAAAATTAAAATTTCGGCACAGTCCCCCTTAAATGTATAAATGTGTTATTGCAAGTCAAGTTTTGGAAACAAATACAAAAATGAGGTTACATATCTTCAAGATTTCGATTTTCTTATGTTCTACTTCTAATTTATTTAGGAGGTGCTGTTGGTACCATACCATTGGTACCTAATAGTTTTAACTTAAGGTGCCGTTATGTTTCCATCTTTGCGGTGTACCGAATGTAAAAAACAGGTATCAAAGTTGACCACAGCATTTCAGAAACGAACAGTTATTTACTCGTAGAAATGTTAACATTTATTTTGCTGCGTCTACTGTAATGCATTTTAGTTTGCATTCCAATATTCAGATCTGCACGAGTCTCCGTATCCCTAAATAGAGCCCAAGCTCTTAAATTTCTGCTAATAATTTAAAATATGAAGGATTCGTTTTTCTACTGTTCTAATATCTGTGACGTTAAATGTTATAATCGGCACGATTTTTTTTGTGCATCGGCTTTTAAATTTTGTCACGTGATATTATAAATGAGCATATATTTAAATAGATTTAAAACACTTAAAATGAATTTGTCTTCAGATTTCTGACGTTTTTAATATCAAATTACTCTCTGCGAATAAAATGTTTAATCAAAGAGCATGAAAAATGCTATCTTAGTCAAATGAAATATCGTAGGTTACTCGGCTTCCTCCTCCTCCCGGGCATTGCACTGGTTTTTTAAAATTAAAGCTTCGGCTTAAACGTTTAGTACAGGCATTACTGGCAACAAAAGAAGTATTTATACCAAATTTCATTCAAATAAATATACATACATATATTGAGCTTCCTAACCCATTTTTAAAACTACATTTCTTAATACTTTTGTGATAAATTAAGTGAAAATTTTCCTTTAGTGAATAAATCTTTTTTAAAATTACTTTATATAAAAAGTGAAAAAACTGGAAAGAGAAAAAAATAGCACAAGATTAAACTAATTAATTTTTATACTTTCTCTAGTCCCATATATACGACGTACATAGGGATAGAGAAGTTTGTATTCCACCCAAAAATTCGATGTCGAGTTTTCACCGGAAATACATGTTTTAGGACCCCCTGAATCCAAAGAAAGCATTTTCAGAAACAGGTTCGTGTGTGTCTGTCTGTCTGTGTGTGTGGGTCTCTGGACAGCATAGCACAAAAACGAAATGACGGTTAAATACCAAACTTGGTATTTAAGTTTGGTATCTTCCAAGGATGTGACACGGGGCTTTTCAAGAAAATCTAACTACCCTTTACATGGAAAAATTTTCGAAAATTTTATTTTCTTAAAAATGGCTCTAACCATTTTGATTAAAATACCACATATTAAAGTCATATCTCTCGCAAATAAAACGTATATCTTGAATTTTCTGGGAATGGCTTCTAAAGACCTGTTTATTCTGGATGAGTTTTGCTTAATATAGTATAACTAGTAAACCGTAAGAGATAGACAAAAACTTACGTCACAAACAATGTAGATCTTGTTAAAATATACAAGTTATGTCATATTAATTTTTTTCATGGAGCTTACCGTTTTCGAGGTATTCCTTGTTATTAGTTTCAATTGTGAAGTACCTATACTTTTCTCAGACGGAGGTGTCCGTTTTTCCTTTGCTCTACTCCTGGCCAAGCAAAGAAGCGATTGGCAATGACAATCGAATAACGGCAGCTTTTAAAATATTTGACTATCACTTTAGCCTAGTGCATTCCCTTAGTTCCATTCTACTTATAAGGAACTAAGTAATACAATTCTGTTAATGTTTATCTCCATTAGCATGGTGTTGAAAGAATTATTATCTTTTGTAAGAAGTTTGTAGAGTAGCTAGAGAAAGTCATGTGAGTGTAACGCATAAGATTCTTTAAAACGCATCTTCACCAATATAAAAAATCCAACCAGACATTTTATTACACACATTCTGTACTGCGTGGGGAAAATTTGCAACAGTTTTTCAATTCAAAATGAGCTATTCTCCTCCATAAAGACATAGTATGTCTGCTTCAACACCTTAATTATATGCATTTTATATCTCTACTATATTTTCCGATAAGTATACCAGCTCTACTCAGTGTTGAAGACCCTTGATGACCTTTAGTTGTGAAATAGGAAAAATTTGTTAGCACGCTATAAATAAATTACACCAGTAAGGTTTAGAACAGTTTGAAATAATTAGTCAAATATTAAATGTCCTTCTCGACATGCTTGAGAAAGAATAATATAAAGTAAATAAAGAATAGTCTGCAATACCAGACTTAGAGCGATGCACCAATAGTTTGTGATCATTATTACTATTTAGGTTAATCCTTCTGGTTCAAGCGGTAAAGAATTAAACTAGGAGGGAAAACGAGCATATTAGTGTACCAGATATAAATCCTCGACTGTATATTCGAACCACTAATTCGTTCCGTCGCATGGAAATTGTTGGGGAGTTCTAGAACTTAACATACTTGTGTCACTGTGCAGTATTCAATAATTCATGCTGGTTAAGACACCGAATCCAATAAATATGCTATAAAATTGCGCAAGCATAGGAGTGGTATTCTTTGGCAAAAAAGAGATGTTTAGACAATGAATATATGTACATTTTACAAGAATACGAATAGATAACAAGTGCTGGTCAATTTTCTATTAACCCATACAAAGTAGTGGTACTCTGAAGGGTAGAATGTTCGTTGAACCCATTGCTGCATATATTACGCGTCATTTCTAAACTAGGATTCAACAGAACTTCTTGTGTGTTATAGTCTCCTGGCAAATGTATAAAACGACAGTAATATGATTTTGATTTTTAACGATATGCACTGGATGAAATAAATTACAACATTATCAAAAGTTAAAAATACAATGTTTTGAAATACCAAAAGCGATGATGTATGTTACAGAAATGTGTTTGGCAAACATTCAGGAATACTCGTAAAACTGTCGGTTGTTATGAAATTGAAAGTTCAGAGTAGTTTTGTACTATACTATACAATTTATTAAAGTTGTATGAATTATTAAAGTGTCTATATGTTTATATCTTTAAAAATAATTGTATTTATTGGATGCTAAAGGCATTTTTCAATATTGAGCGTATTTTAAATCTGTAATGCATTAATAATGTGTTTAAATTCCTTGATATTTCTTTAATGCGCTGGATTAGACAAACAACTCTTCTTCTGAAAAATGTTATAGAAGAAAAAAGGTTTGTAGTTCCTGGGATAAAATCACATTATCTGGCATAGCTTTTAGCTTTACGTTATTAATACTTCCCAGAGACAAGTGACAATTAACATTTATGGAATTTAGAAGCCATGTTTGTGGTCATTCTTCTTTAACGTCGAAGTTGAAAACCAGAAATTTATAATTTCTACTGGATAAGAAAACTTGAAACAGAGTTACAGGACATTTCTCCAGGAGACTGTATAGCGGATATCTACAGAGAGGATGTAGACTTTTTTATTGCCCATACACAGGCGCTACATAGGTACACAACTGCAAGGTAAGATAAAGCGAGTGGGGAACTAGATGGAGGTTGGAGTACTCGTTGACCTTGTGTTTGAGAACGCATTAATAACTAAACTACCAGAGAACATTAACAAATTAATGCACAAGTAGAATCACAGTTTGGACATCCTTTCTACCGTTCCTTGAAAGTGAAACAGACGTCTCTTGCTCTGTTTCGCACACAGTTCCAGTAAAATAAGATTACTATCTGCTTCTTCGCTAACCTGAATTTTAGTTACGGAAGCAAGTCACCAGTATAAAAGCCTTGTTTAAAGTACGACTAAAGATATTTTAACATTTTTATAGATAAACTTTTCCTTAAAATGTAGCGTAACGGAAAGCACTGTATAAATTTGGTGAAAATCTTCCAAAATAAACATTAACATTATGCATTCAAATATTAAACGCTATAATTTCAAAATAGTTTTGACTTTTTATATTGTGGATGTACAATTTTTATTCTGAAAGGGTACATTCTGGAAATAAAATTCTTTTGATTTTAAGATTTGCTTTGTGGAAGTGTTTTTTCTCAGCATTTTCGTTCGCTCAAAATGTTCACACCATGCAGTTGTCATTCAACTGCTCTGGAGGGGGGGGGGGGATACACATTCCGAAACATAAAGCAAATAAAATTATCTTACACACTTTTTCGTTGCACTAAATGTTTGAATTATTGATTCTTAAAGTAAAATTAAAACCCTAAGAATTGTAAATTTGCAATTATAGTTTTCTTTAAATTATCTCTCAATGTGACACTAGCTAAAAAATATGACACTTTTTGGCAATTTGGTCAAATAAATCACATGCATATTTAAAACCTTATTTTTAAGGCTTTGTCCACAACATTTGGTAAAGAGCAGTATAATTAAATGTTCACAATTTGAGCATTAGAACGCTCTCAAAACAAAATTTAAAATATTTCAACGTTTATTTTAGAATAACTTAATATTAAAATTTCAGCAAGATTGACTGAAAAAATCCAGTTGTACATTCCGTTACGTTAGCGTTGTTAACTACTAAGTTTTTTGCTAACTCTTTTATATTTCAATTCTACTTGGTAGAATATTCTTAGCGAATTTTTTTACGAATTTGGAGGAATTTACAAACATATTTATAGTTGACCCGTATCATACTAAACGTAACAGAGCATACGCAGTCAAAGAAGGGTTACATTTATATATATTAGTCCCCTGTATATAATCATCATCATCATCATCATCACTTCAAGATTTTCCCGTTCCGGCTTCACGATATCAACCCAACGCTACCTAGGACGTTCAACATCCACTTGCTTGGTAGTTTCTCGTTAGTAGTTTCTCATTTGTTCGGTCCTCTATGTACACCATTAGAATTACTCAAAAGGAATATGGTACATGGATAAGTAGATCTTACTATAGTGAGACAGTCATTAGCTGTAATACGACTTGGAACAATATGGTCGCTGCAGTTTTGTATGGTATCAAAGCTTGTAAGACATCAGCTTAAAAGTTATTCAAACCGATTAAGGGGACACCGAAGTGACAAAAGTGTTAAAGCTAGGGCTTTAATGTTTTGTACAGGAATTACTGGCAACAAAAGAATATTTCCACAAAGTTTCATTCAAAAATGTTTTTTTACTTACTCTATACGTACCGTGTGTATAGAGAAGGCATTATAATGCACCCGAAATATTCGATACCAAGATTTCACCGGAAATACATGTTTTGAGACTCCCTGGTTCCAAAAAAAAGCATTTTTAGAAATATGTCCGCGTGTGTGTATATCGGCAGCATAGCTCAAAAACGAAAAACCATTTAAATACCAAACTTGGTATTTAAGTGAGTATCTTCCAAGGATGCGACACGAGATTTTCAAGAAAATCCCCCCACCCCCAACTATCCTTTACATGGAAATTTTTTTCCAAAATGTTGATTTTCTCAAATGCCTCTAATGATGAAAATGCAGATCTCATTAAAACACACAATTAATGAGAACTATAATTTTTTGTAGCGTTAATAGATTTCGAGATATTCCGCATTATTGGTATCAATTTTAAGATACTTTAACTTTTCTCGAACGGGAAGACATCTTTCTTCTCGTTTCTCACTTGTTTACTCCTGGCAAGAAAATCATTGAATGGAATTTCAATTGTTTCACATAGAGACCGGCTTTTAAAGGACTTGACTATCGCTTTAGTCTGTGCATTTTCTTATTTCCCTTTTACTTACAAGGACGATAGTAATAAGACTAATTCTGCTTATGTTTACTTTGATTAGCATAATGTGGCTAAAAGATTAATCTTTTGAATAAAAGGTTTGTTTGCGGAAGAACTATAGAAAGTCATGTGAGTGGAACGCATCCGTTTTCTATTTTCATTCTGCATGCATTAATTTATTCGTTTAATTAGCTAAAGTCAAGATCTTATATATATTGAGCCGCATGCACAATTTTTAAAACTACATTACTTAATACCTTTGTGACACATTTTCTAATTGCAAAATTGCTATAGTGGATAGACTTTTTAAAAAATAAATTTTATATCACAAAGTTTAAAAAAAAAAAAAAAAATCGGCGCACGAGTATACTAATTAACTTTTAAAAATAGCATCTAAGAAAAATATCAAAAATCCAACAGACTTTTATTACATACATACTGCACTTCTTTGCAAAACATTTTCAGACCTCTATCTGTAATTTTGTGGGAGAAGGTAGATTTTGAATATGAGAAAATAACATAAAACCGAATCTGAGAAAAATGGCTTTAAAGTTTGACAGGGGGAGTAATCAACCAGTGCAACGCTTTATAGTGGTGTCCAAAACATCTGCTATATTCGCTCTAAGAGAATGAAGCAATGGAAATATGTACCTTAAAGTATGCACAAAAAGTCGGCGTTTTTACTAAAATCGCTAAATAAAGGCACTTATGTGTCCCCTTAAGCACAATAATCGCATTTTCGTTAAAGTGTAGAATCTCCATGACGTATCCATAATCCCTTGTGTGAAAAATAACTGCTCATATATCTACCCTTTAACTTTTAGATCTTTCCTTGGATATTTCACATGTTTGTTTGTGTGGCAGCATTTGAAGTTAATGAAGTAGATTTTGGAGCTGTTTAGAAATTAAGGGTATTTGGATTTGGTAACCTATTTCTATTATGTATGTGATATAGGATGTGTATGTATTAAATCCGAATAAACTATTTTACATGACACAAAAGCATGGCTGAAGCTAATATACAAGCATAGAGAGGCGTATCATATGAATTTGTAGCTTCAGTGGAGTGAAGAAATTGTTAGAAACATTGGAGTTTTATATTAAGAAACGACACTGGTTGCATGTAGTCAGAAAACATAATTAAATGAGAAATGTGGTTTAACTAGTTTAAGTTTTCGGCAATGAGTTGTATAGGAATGACTCTGTTCTTTCGGAAGATTAGCAGAGAGTGCTTGCTGGACCAGATAATTATCAGTGAAACAAAGCAGGCAAGTATGAAGCGATACCATCGCCGTAAGTCACGCCGTGCCACGCCAACTTTCGGTTTCGCTGTCTCCTACCCGATCCGCCATTGCAGTTTTGTAACATCAAGCCTGTTAACGTATGTGTGATGTGCCTATCACCATTGCATGTAGGCGGAGTGGAAGAGGTTGCCCCCATCATCTTCATTCAAGCAGAAACCGATTTCGTGCATTAACTGCAAAAGGTGCACGTCACTATCTTACCGAATGCAGTACTGTGGTTAGCGAAGAGTGTTCGTCATTTTTTGAGAATAATGATTAGTGCCTCAAGTCTTACAAGTAACAAAACATATTATCTCTTTTTATAGCTGTTATATTCTTTTATGGAACACACAAAAATGGAATCCTTAGCCGCCCTTAAGTACATAAATCCCACATTTTTATTCTCCTTAATTAATCTCTCTTGTACATACGTTAATACTCATAATATATCATATAAGTGTACCTTCACTATTACAAGATTGTTGAAACGAGATGTACATTGAGAGCAGTCCAATTGAGAAGAGAGTGCTCCCGTTCAATAAAAAAAAAAAAAAATAGGAAAAGCTAATATATTTGCTAACTTTGGATACATAAAAGACAAAACTTGAAACCTGGAATAGGTAGCCGGGCAAATGGTCATTTAAAAGGCGTTTTAGCCATCGTAGTTTACGCCAGCTAAGGGAACAGCTGAGGACATAGATTTATGGTTTTGTTTTAACTTGTACGCAAATTTCTCGAACCTGTTGACGTGCTGAAGGAGCTTCAAATGTTCACCGCTCTGCATTAGAATAAAATCTTAAAATAAAAGAAACAAGGTCAAAATATGCAAATACTTGTTTATTTAAACCAAATAGCATCTCATATCTAAGTTGAATAGAACGATTGAGCACGGTTTATCATAGTATACCTAATTGTGCAGTTTATAATCATCAGCATAATGTTCTAAAGTCAGACATTTTCTATATGAGGCTATAGATGAAAATGAATGTCTCATACTCTCAAGCATGTCTATACGTAGAAAAAAATCAGCCGCTGATTGCACTCCTTCAACTTAAGCCTAAGGGGTGAAAATTCTACAACAAATGCTCTGTCTTACCTGCCAAAATAACTACACAAGCAAACAGGGACCTTTGAGATTACGAAGCGCTAGGCTGTTAGAATCTATCACTCCCTATTTGAAAACGGAAACCAAAATAATAATAATTTTATTTTTCTATAACCAAATCACATCAAAACAACATAGAGCCTGCTCCGAATCAAGCAAAGAGTGCGGTCTCATAATTAATTCGACCGGCATCTCCAATGGATTTTTGTGTTCTCTTAAGACTCGGAGTTCTCCAGGAGCTTGGTGCAAATAAGTACTTCATCTTAATCATTTTCTCGACGATGACTAACAGCAGCGAAATTTGATATTTGTAGTAGGTATCTCTCTTAAACGTCAATAATAATTAGTGTACATGCCTCTTATGCTAGTGAAATGTCAAGGTCTAAGAGCCGATTACTCAACCTTCTCTATTCTTCCTTATTTTTTCTGCTTCCTATTATTTCATTACTCCTGTCAGTGCATCCCTTAGTAAGTATTGCATTTTAACTCCAATGCCCCAGCCAGTCAGTATTGTATCTCCTTCGCCAACTCTTCCCAAAATTGTTTACCTTTCTTATAAGTCCATTTCATATTATTCGGTCCTTTCAGTACACACAGTTCAGATCACCCCAGTGCAGTTCATAAATATTTTATTAGTTTTTTTATAATAAAGAGATTCTTATTATATTGACATGTTGTGTCTGATTTGATGCTGCTACTAATAGTGATGCCTAAGTTTCTAAAGCTGCCCACTTGCTGCACTATATCTTGAATTCCTAAGTGTATCTTCCTCGCCTTTTTCCGGTAACTATGTCATTCGATTTTACCAAGTAGTATTATTTCACTATAACCATTGTCATTTATCATTAGTAATTTCATGAATACTGTTTCCTTCGTTTCTAGCAGTGTGGTATCGCCAGTAAAAATAGCATATTCTTCTTCCTGCCACAACGTGTCTTTTTTCTGAAATAGATTTATCAGATTCTCCAAGTAAAGTGATTGATAAAATGCATCCTTATCGCCCACCTCTCCCTTTTAGAGGTCCTTCTGTTACATTTTTATTATGACTCCGATTATGTGTTTGATATTCAAGTTACTAGGTAGCCTTCATTCTCCCCAACCAAACTCCACAAATATAACCTTCAGAGACTCCAAATCGCCTTCCAACCTAGACTGTCAAAAGCTTTTTCCATATTCGCAAATGCTTTTACATTTATTTTAGTTTCTAATTAGCTATATTCAAATATTGAAACCTTCAGTGGATTCCGAAGATTTATCTTGTTTTCTTACAGCAGGTCAACTGCACGACTGGGAAATGTTTATCAATTGTTGTTATGCATACACTTTAAGAAGAGGCGAGTTGCTAGCAACACTACTCATTCTAAAACAGATTACTTTTTGTAAGAAACCTCAACATCTTGCAGATCTGCTGAATAATAATACACACAGGCAGAGATGTACCGGTTGATCTGCGTTCCTCCTCTAATATGTATGGCCTACCTTCCATATATATATGGAAAAGCGACTCAGTTCACAGTTATTGTTCGAGTATAAGTAATTGTCTACAATGAAGGAAAAATTTGAATTTGTATAATTATTTTTGCAGCTCAGATTTTCGTTCATTCCATTTTCATTAGCTGTCACAATAATTGATAAACTCATGCTTGAATTGGCTTGTTGCGAGGATATGTTAGATTATTATGTTAGATGAACAGTTGATTATTATGCTAGATAAACATTAATTATGTAATATATTATATGATTGATAGTAATTTATATTAATATATTTGGTTTTTATTTTCTTGTTTACCTTAAGGCTGTTTAAAGTTACAAAAGTATAGAATCACAGATCTCTCTTAAAATGTTATTGCTAATTAATATTTTATGATTTAGAAACTGATCCAAGCAACAGAGTCAAAGCAGGCTACCAGAAATGTTGACTGCTTAACCAGAATGCTAATGGGCGTGGGCTTTTGATACAGTTATGCATTTTCTTGTGTATTCAGAGATATATTGGTGCTTAAGGCGTTTGAGGAGGTTATTAATTTGTTACACGAATCTAGAGCATTGGACGTGATGCTGAGTATAATGTCCTGTTCTGTTACCTAATATCCCTTTCTCAAAAATCAGGTTGCTAACAAAAGCGCTGACAGTTTTAGTATAGCATTTTGTAATCGCTTAACCCTTTCACTGCTAACTAGTCACTAGTTATTCCAAAAGGTATCCCTCTCCCCTTAAAAAAATTGCACATATATTTCTTTAAAATAGTGATTTCACAACTTTTACTGTATTGCGTTTAAAAAATTATTTTATATGTAATTAGTAGAGCAATTTTTATATAATATCTGAAACTGCGGTAAAAATGGACTTTCACCTGGCATAGAAGGAAAAATAGTCAGGTTTAGGAATAAAATTTGGTTTACTCTAGGTACTTCCTCATTAATATCTAAGTATATCTCGTGTCTATGATTTTACAGACTAATCCCTGATCTTGTTAAGTATAATATAAAATTTGTTGTTCTAAATGGTCATGAAATAATTTTATAAACACCACGCTCGTAAATGATGAAAAACGCTGAAAGTTAAACATAAGCATATAGCTAATAAAGTAACGGGTTAGGCCTTGCACATTGCTTGTTCTGCCTTGCAGTGAATGTAATCCCATTGGTTCCGTGCGAGTTGCAAGAGTGCACTCTGGTGACAATGCCATGCATTTTCTTCCGGGAGTCATGCGCAATGCGTATGGGATAGTAAAGCACGAATGTTTTTGGTTGAGATGGCTGAATGGTGTTAGTGGTTTTCTTTCTTCTCCATGCTAATCGAGATAAACATTAGCAGAAATAGTCTTATTGCTTAGTTCCTTGTAGGTAGAAGGGAAAAAGGGAATATACTATGCTAAAGCGATGGTCAAATCTGTTAAAAGTTGTCGCTATGTGATTGTCATTGAAATTCGCCTCTTTGCGTGGCCCGGAGCAAAACAAAAGAAAAACGGACGACTTCCTGTTTGAGAAAAGTATACTATTTTAAAATTGAAACCAATAACAAGGAAACGCTTAGCTTTAGAACTAAAATGTAAAGGACATAAATTATGTGTTTTGACGAGATCTATATTTTTTTTGCATAGTAAGATTTTATCTATCTCTTAGGTTTACCTGTTATGCAAAAGTGATTCAGAACGAAGATGTCTTTAGAGGCTGTTTCCAGAAAATTCAACATATGCATTTTATATGTCATGTAAATATCTTTACTATATTGTATTTTAATCAAAATCTTAGTCATTTTTCAGAAAATAGAAATCTTCGAAAAATTTTCCATGTAAAGTGTTCTTCAAAATCTTCGTGGCACATCCCAGGGAGATATTAAGCTTAAATACAAAGACTGGCATGGAACAGAATTCTCGTTTCTGAATTATGCTATCCTCAGACACAATTACACTGTAAGGTTTCTTCTAAAAATACTTTTTTTTTGTATTCAGGAGCTCTCAAAACATACATTACCGGCGAAATCTCAGTATCGAATTTTTGGGTGTAATACAATACCTTCTCTACCTATTAGGTGCGTTGTACACATGCGCTAGAGAAAGTAAAGCTGTCCTCCTGGAAGGAAATTTTTCTCGTTTCCGAATGAAAAGCAACAAGCGAAAAGTCGGTAAGCTTGAACTTATTTAAAGATTTATGCATTTTTTAAAGGTGGAATGACCGAAATGTGGCATCCCATTTACTTTCTGAAATCCAATGCATATACGCTCGATTGAAAATTAGTTTCATTCGCCATATCTCAAATTCTCTGCGTCTACTAGAACGAATGTGAGCTATTGCATACATGCAGTAGTCCCTTCCGGAAAAACTTCCCTGCTCTTGCTGCTAGGGGCGCTTGCTGTTGAAATACCAGCACTAGCACGGTATTTATAGGAGGAGTGTCAACATTCAACAAAGATACCATACATATCGGCCAATTTAAACTATGCTCGTAATAACCAAATAAAATACGGAAAGCACTCATTCTAATCCTATTTTTTTAAACATATATTGGCCTTCAGGCGTAACATACTTGGCGATCAAGGGGATAGAATGACTTAGTACACAAACAGTTGCCAATCTTCGACAACCAGATAACCACACAGGAATATAAAGATGAACCTTTTTCTGAAGCGTAAACCGCACTATACCAATCTTAACAAAATATTTTAAATGCATATAGGTAACATTATATGGTAAGAAATTGAAGAAATATGGATTTAAAAATAAAACTACACGTCTAATGTGCCAATAAATACCACATAGATTTACTCATCATAATTTATTTGTCCAAATGAAGGATCTTTATCATTATCCACTGACTGATACTCTCTTCTTTATTAGGCACTACAGCTTCAGGGAAGTTTCGGCGTTGTCAACAGTTTTCTTTCTCTCGGATCTATTTTGGATGCAGGCTGGCCAATTCTTAATTTCCATTGCTTTTATGTCCTTATAATACCATCCAGCCTTCTATTTTTTGGACGCCCGATTGCTCTGATAACAACTAGCCTCCAATTATACATACTTTTTACAAGTTTATCTTCTTGCATTCTATTCACATGTCCAAACCAGCGTAACCTTTGGGCCTTAACACAATTTATTATGTTTTTATCTCCTTTTAAGTTATTTAGTTTGAAATTCATTCGTATGCGCCATATGCCATCTTTTTCTTTAACTGTTCCAAAGATACTGCTCAAAATTTTCCTTTCAAGGGTTAATAATCTGTGTTTAATTGATTCATTTAGTACCCTTGTTTCACATCCATACGTTCTTACTGGTTTTATCACTGTATTATATAGCCTAAATTTAGTTGACTTGGACACAAACTTGTATTTAAAGAACATTTTGTTAGCATAATAAGTAATATTTCCCAGTAAAATTCTGTGATTTATTTCTTCTTCTATATTAATTTCCATTTACAATTGAACTAAGAAATGTATACGTTTTTACTTGTTCAATTTGTATATTGTCGGTGGTCAGATTACTTCAAATTTTGTGTTTTATGGAACACTTCATGTATTTTGTTTTAGAGTTGCTTATTACTAATCCATATTTTGATGATTTATCTTTCAATCTCTGGACTTTTTCCCTTAACGTTGGTATATTTCTTCTTCTCATTATTATTATTATTATTATTATTATTATTATTATTATTATTATTATTATTATTATTATTATTATTATTAGGAGGAGGAGGAGGAGGAGGAGGTCCTCTGCATATGCCACGCATTTCTTGGATTTATTGCTTATATTACCTCTCAGAGCGAGATGTTTCATTACTGAGTTTACCACTATGTTAAACAAGGTTGCAGATAAAGGATCTCTTAGTTTAACTTCATATCCAAATTTAAACTGTTCACTATACTTATTATTTATTTTAACTTTGAAAGTTGTGTTCTGAAATGTTAATGAAATTAGTCTAATTAATTTATTAGCTACTTTATATTGTGTTAAACATTAAATTATTTTGTTCCTATTTACAGAGTCGAATACATGGGTGTAATCAATGTTATCAAGTCAATTTTATATTCATGGCATTTTTCACAAATTTGTCTGATTACAAAGATATTGTTTAACTTGGATTTATTTGGCAAAATCCTATTTGATAGCTAGATTGCTTTCTACCATTTCAGACAATCTATTGTTTAAAATACAAGCAAAAATCTTGTTCGCTATATACAGAAGTTTAATTTGCCTATTATTATCGCATACTAATCAGTCTCCTTTTTATAGATTGGAATGACAATGTCTTCATTCCATTGCTCCGGTAATAATTCATCATTCCGGATTTTGTTGATCAGATCATGTCATTTTTGTTTAAGTATTGTCCCTCCTTGTTTGACTAGCTCTGCATATATATTATCTGATCCAGCAGCTTTATTTGACTTGAGGTTGCTAATTATATAGCATTTTTCATTAAATTGGGGGGTGGGATTTCTTGTGTATCATGTGACTCTTTAACTTCTTGTTCTCTTGGGACGAAGAATATTGTAATTTCGTTCGGGTAGACGTTCAACAAATTGTGTAAATACTCTTTCCACTGGCTATTACCTGATTTACTGTGGTTAACAAATTGTACTTATTATCTTTACATAAATTCTGTAATATTGTGCACTGTTGCTTCAACTTTTTGAAGTCGTTAACATTTTTTCCTGTATCATTCTTCTTATGACTTTCTTCTATATCCATAGTTTTATCATCGAGCCACTTTTTCTTTTTCACATTTAGGTTTGCTTCCTTTTTTCACTATAGCGTTCTTTGCTACTTGTTTTAAGCTGTAAGATCTTACCTCTTGCATAATTTTTCGCTCATTTGATTTGCCTACAATCCTCATCCTACCATTAATTCCTTGGGAGCTTTTCTTGTTCTTGTATGGATTATTTGCAGTCTTATACTCCTATTATTCATTAACCGTTTCATTTTGTGGGATTTCTTTTAACTTATCACGTAATAATTTCCTGTATTCTCTTAGTATGACTGAACTCTGTAGATTTGTTTTATTCAATTTTATTACGTTTGCTTGTTGTATTATTTTTTCTATATACTTTAGGTAATTTTTTATTGATTATTACACTAACAAAATAGTGGCCTGAATCAACATTTGGACCTCCTATCGATTTCACATCTTCTATTACCTCTTATTTGTTATAATTTATTAATATATGATCTATCTGGTTTATTTAGGTGTGATGCAGCTATATCCATGTTTTTTATGTATTCGCTTGTGTTGAAATAGTGTGCTCATTATTATCTGTGTGTTAGATATTGTGAATTTACATAACATATGCCAATGTTATTCGTTTTAGTGTGGAGCGTGTGTTTCCCAGTTATTTTGTTATGTGCTGTTTCTTTCCCTAATTGGGCATTAAAATCTTCTGATGTTATTACCGTTTAACTTTTCGATACCGTCTTAATCATTTTCTGTAAATCTTCACAGAACTGTTCCTTTATTTCGACATTCTTCTCCTCAGTCGAAGCATATACGTTTAGTGTTATATTGTTCTTATGTTTACCTTTAATATATAATGTGCAAATTTTCTCATTGTATGACGTGTTACATGTTCATTACGTGTTTTAAGCTCTGCTTTTTACATAGAAAGCCAGTACCAGTCTGACCTGTGTTGGATCTATGTCCACTGTAAAATATAGAGAAGTCCTTATTTCTAATACCAATACTACTCCACCTGATTTCTTAGATGGCTACAATTTCTAAAGTGATTTTGTGTATTTGATTTGCCAGTTTCTGCATTTTCCCTGGCTGAAATAGAGTTTTTAGATTCCAAGTACCAATATGTAGTTTATTCATTTTTAGTTTTCCATGCTTGGGTCTATATCTATTAATCCGTCCGGCTTTGCATCGCTGAGATTCTTTAGCAAGACTATTTTTACGGTGATAGGTAGCTGGCCTAACGCCCAAACCCCCAGCTTGGAGGAACAGGGGGCTATATAAATGAAAGAATAATAAAAAAAAGTCTCCCTATTTATGTCCCTGGGAGACAGGGTGGTCTGGCTCTACCCCCGGACACTGGGTAGCTCCGGTGCTTCGGGACCGTTGCTCCCCGTACCCACTTGACTGATGCTCTCGTTTTGAAGAAAGCACAACTAGAGTAAGTAGTTTATAATGCAATGCAGTGTATCATCAGTTGAAGAAAATGCCTTGCATGTTGCACAATTGTTTATTACATACTCAGAGACGTGTATTTATTGTTGAAGTAAAAAGCCGATTTCCATCCCTCACTTTAAAATTAATTTTACTGAATATACGTTCGAAATCAACATTCAAGTGCGGCAACTTAGGGTCAAAAATAAAAACTAAGAAAATTCACAATAAAACTCACTCATCAGCCCCATCTTTGAATGCCAATAATTGTCCCCAAAGCTTATCACCTTTATTTTAATTAGTGATTTCTTCGCATTCCGAGGAAGTGCGGTCAACCTTCGCTATGCGCCTTTTATAACTCCATGGCACGACAGCTCCCGGGGAACCTTGGCCTACCGCCCGGCCGCTGCGTCCCCCATCTCGGTCCACTGCAGACGTCATGGATGGGGTGCAGTATTGGAGGGTGAGTCGTGGTCAGCACATCGAGCACCTCCCGGCCGGTTAATGCGGTCCTCACGCTACTTCTCCATCAAGTAGCTCCTCAATTGGCCCCCCAGGGACCTCACGAGGCTGAGTGCACCCCGTTCCAGGTCTCCCAGCGGGGGAAAAATCCCCACGCCGGTACTGGGGATCGAACCCAGGTCTCCCGCTTGGTAGGCAGCTCTATGCGCCTTTTTCTTTGCAATAATGCACTGTCGTTCATGGACCCACGTGTGAGCAGAGAGGTATCAGTGAAGGGTTCATTCTTCGCTGTACAACCGCCAACACGGCAAGAGGAATGAAAGTAATGGCAATAATGTGTCACCAAGGTTGTGCCCTTTTTCAACTCCATGCAGTGCACTTATAAAACTTTTCTGCATCATAGTAAAGCATTTAGATGGTGCAGGGAAAACCATGGAGTAAGGTTGTTCCAAGCAGTGTTCAAATTACAGTATACAATATATTAAAAATACATTTCAAAAATAATGTAACTTATAACGGAACCGAATTTACTGCATACGGTTCACTGGTCCAACCATGCATCGTACACGTAAGACCAAAAACCACAAATGCAACCGTCCGCTAAGAAACACAATCCCATAGCGGGATTCGAATCCGCAACCCTTTCGCGGCCGAACGTAAATGCCAAACGCGCCACTGACCACGGAATGAAAACAAGTTGTGTGCCACGTGAGGATGAGTGATAAACGCGATATAAACACACTCATGATAAATGACAGATGTACATGCTATCGCCAGCCTGAGAGGCAGATTTGCAACAAAAGATCCTCCCATCTATTTCATGATAAGAATTTGATGCATTCCAGATACATTAACTCCGTTATGTAATATATTTGATCGATAAAATCCTGAACCTAGTAACCAATGTTTTACTCGCTAAATGCGCATTTGATATAGTATTTTATTATCAAAATGTGGGGAATGCACACTAGTTACACTCATTCACTTATTTATTGCGTGTGTTTAATGCATTTAAAACCATCGCTTTTCATTTCTGTCACTTCTGCTCCACGTACGCAACAGTGTCACCCGAAAATGACGCATGTCCTACCATCATGGGAACATAGCTTCTTCTGTCATGTCTCTCCGCATGTTGCCAACATTCACAATCTGATCATAGCGGAAAATACATAGTGCTCAAGGCAGCGACATCTTAAACGAAAAAAAAAAAAAAAAAGTACAAACAAGGGTCCGAAGTCACAAAGCGTAGCGGAGGAGTTAGGAGTATTTAGCAGTGCTGTCATATATTGGCGACATTTTAGCAACATTTTCATAGGTTGACTTACCGCAATTTTTGGCGCTTTTTGCTTGTGTTGTGGTTAATGACGATGCTTTGCCTATATAATTGAGGTCGTAAAGAAGGGTAGGCGTGTGGGTGGACAATATGGGTTCGTCGCAGCAACATTTTCTACTTAATATACTCCTTGCTTCTTAAGGATTATGCTGTGTGTAATAATTACCACTAAGTAATCCATAAATATTTAGAAAGTGCAGCAATGATTGCCAGGATCGGGAATGACACGCATTTGAATTCATACGGTCATGAGAATATAAAGTTGACAATTCTTTTCGAATATATTGAGATAAATGATAATGTTAAATAAGGAACTAGTTTCCTCCGCACATCTTTCTCCAATTCAGCAGACAGTGAGAGGTAACTTTTTCACGTGGTAGTTAAGGTGATGTATCTGTAAAATGTGACCAAAAACTGTGCAAATTTTAAAAATTATTTTATTTCATAACAAAGTGATATGCATTCTAAACTTTAAGAAAATGCATAGTTTTCGTACTTGGCAAATTTTAAATACCAATTAACTGAGGCTATAGATGGGTAGGCGTATGCTTATTAATGGACACTCCAAATTTAAGCCTTATTTTCTCGCAAACCTTTTTACAATACTTATCCATACTCAAAATATTCCACGAGAATCAGTTTTTCACTAATTTGTTTCAAAAATTTCATACTGCCTCTCAAAAGCACTTTAAAGAAAAGTGTCATATACTTTTTCGAAATAATGCTCCAATCTTGATACATAAATTATTAAATTTTGGAAAAAAAAAAAAAAAGAATTTGAAGTGTGCGCAAAGCAATAATTTTCCTGGATTAATTACGGATTATGGCAGCTCAGTTTGTAAATCCATTCACTGAAGAAAAAAAACTGGATTTGTTTGTGAATATTTTTAAAAATACATCATTTAAAACATTTTACTAGAAGAATGAATTTAGAAAATTTAAAATTATTATTGAAATAGCCATGCAAACTAGAATTTGTTACATGACAGCAATATCGCTATTGTTGTGTATAATAACTGGTATAAATTTCAATAAGATACCTTGCATACTGTGGATTTTCCAAATTTTACAGATTCATCACACTAAGAGATACGGAGCAAGGTATATGTAACAAAACTTAGGTCCCAGGCGGCGCGACCGTTTCAGCACCGCGTGAACGCTCGGTGCGCAAATTAGATGTATGTGTGAGGGAGTCAGGAGGACGTTTTGTCCGGATTACATATTCACTGAGCGTGGATTTATTTACTCTATTAATAAGACAATGTCGTTTAAAATCAACTGAAGCTAATGTTAAGTACATGGAAACGCATTATTTGCTTGCATTTTACCAAAAATACTCCTGCAGGAGTCTTTCACTCTCACATATTTTATGTTAGATAAGTTGATGTGATTACCGAGAAGGCCATGCTTTTGAAGGTCCGCCTATCCCACCTGTATTCACAGGAAGGCATTGAAGCTGTGTGTATATGTATGATGCCGGAAGGGTTTCCACAACGCAGCCATTAGCTTATTACACGTCAGACCTCAGGTGGATAAAATGAGAGTCAACGGGCGGCCGAAACTGGAAGGCGGGAAGAACCACCCTGGAAGATCCCTAACATATTCTAAGCAGTTCTTCTTCTCGACACGGGGAGCGTTAGAAGTCCGCGCCCCAAGTCTGACCGAACTCCCTGGGTCTACAGACGACTTCAAACACCATCCCGCCGCCGAGAGCTTTATTACTAGCACGGAAATGTGCCACCACCGCATTCCTCGCCGAGACTTACAACTTTGAAAGAGACCGGTTGGATAAAATAGAGATGAAATGAAGGGACAAAGTTCTGGGGAGTGAAGAAACCTCCCCAGTATTTGCCCAGTGACCGGAACCCCCCCCCCCGAAAAAGCCCATGGTTCAGAAAGACCGGCCGCGGGAATTGATCCTACGACCTCTAAATTTCAAGTCTTAGGCGAAACGCCTGAGCCAACACTTGGCTCGGTTAGGAGCTATGTTAATATTCAGCATAACAAATATGATTCAAATTAATGAAAAATAGATCCCAATTTAGAAGTTAAAGAAGGCATATTTACCATCACCGTTATAATAACGTATATAAATGTGGTCGAAGTGCTATAGGAATAGTTCAGGTTTGTGCAAGGGTTACATTTATTTTTCACGTTCAATGCAGTGATAGATCACAGGCCATCCTAGGAACGAGCTAGTATGTATTCATTGCAACTGGGAAAGCACATCCAGTTCTTAGGTCTATAATGCAAAATATAAAACTCTTAACCTTTTACTGATTGTTCAAGGGAACCTTTGAATTGGTTGTATCAATATGACAGGCTACCGAAAGGTATGGAATATCCAAAGATGTATATAGCCTTACTTTATTTATCCGTAAATGCTGTATTTTGGAGCCCGGTGTAGTGCCACCAGGGAAACCTTTCACAGCTTCTAACACGGACATTTCTACAATATGGGGTATCTGTCGCTCCAATTGCGGAATGGCTCATGCAGTTTTGTCTGTGGCCCGCATTCCGGAGGTCCTCAGTTTAATCCCTGTGACCTGGTTACCCCGGGTCGCCAGGCGAACGCTGGGTAGGTTACAACCCTCCCCCGAACTTCCTGTCCTTCCATGTCGCTGCCATTGTCATTCGATTTATCTTTCATGCAGCTGATTTCTTTCAGGGTCGGAAGTGTCTGCAATGGTGCTTAGTGCAGTGTGACAGGTAAAACGGATGTTCATTGTGACTCTCTACATCCCCCGACTTCGGCTGGTTGCTGGGATCAGAACCGCCCCTGACTGAGGCGTTGAACCCTGTATGGGGGCGGAGTCCCAAGTCTTCGTGTCCGACTGTCGGGGTGTCTGTATCTGGAAACTGTAGGGACCCTGTCATTGCTGTGCCGCTGCTCCTGGTTCTTCTCACCTCGTCCTTCTCGCACTGATGGGGCATAGGTGCACTAACCAAAATAAGTTTCGTTGTCGAGTAATTTTCGTCCGTATTCTATTCGCTATTTAAACAACATTTCACTTGTTGCGTCTATTTGTTTATTTGTACTAAGCTTCACACAGGTTACGGCTTTTAAATGAAGAGTAATGCATCACCAAGCCTTATCCAGAAGAATAATGATAAGTATTGCATATAATTTGCGGTCTTTGCAATCTATCAGTCCATATTTATTGACTTTGCTCATTTCACTTTAATTTTTTATAAATATTCCCCTAGTAACTTAATTTGATATGTATCTTTAAAACATGTTCTACGTGCTATTGCTTTATCTATCTATTTTGATTTGAGTAAGTTCACCCTTCCTTGCTCTATTCATGTTAGCATGTTATATGTTTCCTACTTTCTTCCTTTCCAATAATCAGACAGTCTCCTGACTCGTCTTTGTTTCTCTAGAAGCTTTAGAACTCCATGCTGTTAGTCTTAGTCGTACAATCTCGCAGTTATCAACATGTCATTCCTTTTAGAACTAATCTTAATAGTTAATATCATTTAATTGAGCTCATTGATGCACACAAAATTTGACTATTCATAGGCCCTAACCCAAAATGCATCAACTCGACTCGTCTGAGTCTCAGCAGGTGTGCGTACTCGACCACAAAACTCGAAGCAGAGCTGGAGGGGGAGCGTAATAGCCAAATACTTTTACTATCCATATGCCCCAACCCATGTCGACTCGTCTGGGTACACTCGCGTTCTCAACCACACAATGGAAGCAGAGCTGGAGAGGAAGCGTGATACCCCTATACGTCGATGAGTCACAATACTTGCGTCCTGCCACTTTATTTCCAGCACATTCAGCTGTGACCATAGCTTGTCTATGCTGCGCCAAATTGCTTGTGACAGGTAGACTGCTGTGAGTAGCGAGTTGCTCGCTGCTCTTTTAGCCCCCACCCAAACTGAAACATCCTATCCGTTGGCGTAATCTATATCGAAATATTTTTCTTAAATTACTTCTTCCTGCCCAAATAGAAACATACAATTTATCTTTAGTTCTTTAATCTTTTAGCCGAACTATTTTTTTCTTAGAAATGTCCCAACACTCGAAACAACATTTTTAGTAGATATAAGTAGTTTTTTGCTAATATTCGCACTGCGTTTTAAAATAAAATTGCTACAGTGGCTCACAAAAATGGAAGTCAGGGTCACTTGAGTTATGTGGGTGTTTCGTTTGAACTAATAGTTCGGTAGGCCTTCAGTGTATTACCATTTAATTTAGGAGCTGGCTCTGCAAACCTGTTTCTGGTTATGTAGACTCCCGAAGAGAGACCTTAATCCCAGTTTTGTTCTTTATCCATCTAATGCAGCTTATGATGCTAAGAAACATATGTAACGTAATTAATGAAGACGCGATTTGATAATATATCAGCTTTTCTCTTATATTTTCAGTTATTCCATTAGTTGTGTAAGATTCCGCCGAGTGTTTAGCCTTCAAGTACCTATACGTGTTGTTAAGATGATAAAAAGATTTTTGTTCCATTTATATGCCGCCTTTAACAGCTAGATCATATTGGCATTTTCTTCTTTGCAAGAATTGCTCGCAGCAATATGTTCACTCGTTTGCTGTAGATGTCTACCTTTAGTGAATTATCTTTAGCTTTGTACTCAAGGTACTCTCATTCATTCCACCAGTCTCTGGGAAGGATGGGGAATAATCTTTGCTAGAGAACAATTTTCACTCCCCAGTCGGAAACGACAGGCAGATACTCTACCGACTGAGCTACGGGCACAGCGAAAGTAAAGCTGTATATTCTTAAATATATTTTAATGACAAGGTGCATCTTAATGTATGAGCGAAACAACGAAAAACCAGTAAGTGTTTGTTTTCCGCTTGCAAAGCTATAAAGTTAATCCGAGAGAGAGAGAGAGAGAGAGAGAGAGAGAGAGAGAGAGAGACCTTGGTAAACAAGTGGTTTATTTGTTTCAAAGGTAAAATGTCCTCGGAAAGTACCTGCTTCCGCTCCCACAGCGTATCTCTTTATTCCCTAACAATACATTTGCATCTTAGAATGCAATATTTCCCGTATCGCTTGACCTTGAACCTCATACATTTACACGATATCTGCCACTAGACGTTTGTACCAATGGAACCTGCAGGTGAGAATTCTGTGGAAAATATAATAATTCTGTAGACATTTTTGGTGTAACCTCGTATTTTTGTAAATAATACGAGCCTTGCGTTTAAACTTTGCACAAATTGAAGCTGCAATAGACCTGCTAAAGTAGAATGGTATAGATTTTATTCCTGCTGGGAGGTTCAGCAAGGGTATCTTGTAGTACCAGCGAGAGAATAGAGAGGAGGAAAAACATTTAAAGGTGTCAGTTTCTGCTTCAGGATAACCCATTATATACGTTAAGGATATTGGGTACTAAATCAAGGAACCATCGAAACAAAATAAGTTTTCCATATTTGCATTGAAAAATCCTCTAACATCAGGTTCAGTTTCTGTTTTACTATTCTGTTGAAATTGTTGAAAAATAGGGCATGGAATTTTAAAACTATTTTCTCGTATTCTTGCTTAATAGAGTTCCTTATAGTGCGATTTCTGTTCAATTGTTTTCAGATTTTCAGTATAGGTTCCTTCAAGGTGTAAGAAAAGATCTAAAGAACGATTTATTGATATCAAATACTGTTTTGGGATTGTTTTAATAATTTTATATTTAGAAAACTAAAAGTGTTACATTATTACTTTTCCGGTAAAAGCTATCACGCTATACAAACTTCATATATTGTTGGTAAATAAACTTTATTCAAAGAATAGCATTCAGCATTTAAAATATTAAACTTTTCAGATTTTCTTCACTTGGGGATTTGATCCAAGCGATTTTTTTTAAAGTTAGGTACAGAATTAGGACGGACAAATCTTGAGGCTTGTGTGAAATAACTATACTCCATTGATTGGCCTAATAGTTGGTTAATCTACGAAGCCCGGCTACTGAATACAGGCAGCTCATGCTTTCTGGACCAATGAATGACCTGTAGCGAAGATAGTGAGCTACCTATCTTTGATTAACAGGTCAGCAAATAGTTTACGTTACAATAACAAACAGCTCTGCTTCCTTATGATTACGTTTCGAGAATACTCAGTGAAGGTGAGTTAATGACGCGCATCTAATCTCTCATTTAAAAATGTCACTCGTCAAGAACTGGTGCGCGACCTGTACTTATGGTATTGCAGTCGCCATTGGGGCATATCATCTCAAAATTAATTTGAGATCTCCTTGTGGATTACCGGCAAAAGTGCGAGCCACATGGAGAATTTAATGCCTTGCCTGCACGTTGCCGTCGAAGCTCAGTTGATTAGACCTAACGGACGGAAACTGGAAGATTCGCCGTTCGGATCCTGATCATGGCATTGCATTTTTCAGTTTCATTCTACCCTTCCAATTTTGTTTTATACACGGCTTGTGTGAAAGAAAGATCATATACCAAATCTAATTAACGTAGATTTGGTATTTGATCTTTCATCTAATGTAGATGAAGTTGGCTGATATTTGTATAAATTACAAATTAACAGTTTCTGTAACGAGTATCCTAAACTCCGCTATTCGTCCAAAGATAAAAAGAAAACACCAGGAACGTGTTGGTGAGAGTTCCATTATATTTTGTGACTCTGTAGCTCCATGTATTTGAAAATGAACATTTTGACTTTTATTACATATTTATAGTACACATTCTTCATACACGAACGGCATTTACTCGATTTCACCCAGAACTGTGAACAAATACTATGAATAAATTCTTGCATAAAATGTTGCTTTAAATTGTGTTTTTTCAGCATGGCTTGGATCGCCCTAAAAGTATCTTGACGTTATTAACTAAATGCCATAAGTTGCCATGTGAAACGTATGCATATATTTTTCTTTATGTTGAGATAAGACACTAATTTGGAATTTTCAATGTGACGTGATAAACAATGCCAAATTTGAGTGTAATTGAGAATTATCTTCTTTTCCTATCAAGGATTGGGTGTAATCGCCTGTTCCGGTCTGTCATTTAGCAACCTCTTAGGAGCTCTAACCAAATCTATCTTCCCGATCGGTCTACAATTCATCTCCGGGACAGTCCACCTCAAAATGTCCAGTAAAGAGAAAACGGTTACCTTGAATTTTTTGAAATCGACGACATATTTATGTGTGTTGAACCCACAGATATAGAGAGATTAAATAGGAAATGCCCTGTCATAATGGATTGTGCATGGTGAAGCACGTTTTTGACAAGCCACCATATTTAGATACTACACTTTTGAGATAGTACGCCTTGTGTGGGTTAAATGCGCACACAGAAATAAGATTTTATGGTGTTAAGGATTCAATTAAGCAGTAAATTTAGAGTGTACGTTTTAAACCGGTATAATAGTCAATATGTGTGAGGTGTTTGGTTGTAGCTTCTCGAATAGCAGAAGCAAAAACAAGGGAAAGGAAATGTGTTTCAATACACAGGTTAGTGTATTTATTTAATTAATTTTTCGGTGGTATACTTAGTCAAATACGTTATACATTATCAACAGTACGATTATGTATTGTTTGTTAGATTTTAGATTTCCAACTCGGGAAGACCTTAGGGAAGCTTGGGTAAAGGCAATTCGCGGACAAAGTTGGCAACCTACTCCGGTTTATAAAAAAACTTGCTAATTTGCCCATTTAGCCGCTATCACGAGAAATAATAACTATCAAACCATGTGCTTTTATGATACCACAACTGTGAGTATAGGAGGTGTGTTCCTCGGACTCGGAATGCAATGGTAATTATTGCAATATTCCTCGATCGAAATTCTTAATTAATATCTCACATTCTACTAAAGCATTTAAACCAATACTGCAATATATGATACAACCTTTTGTTACTTTAACAGTAGAAATTAGAACAAAATTAAGTTATGACCCTGCCGCGATGTTTGCTGCAATAATACCAATTTAGCAATAACTTCTGGCAGGCCAAAAAATGTGATTGTATTAAATATAGATCTCTCCCCTTCCGTTGTTCTTTAGTTCAAAAACTTGGAAAAACAATTAATTTGGCAGATGTAGCGTGTGCTGCCACAAAATAGCGGATGGGCACAAAACATTCTTTAGCAAAACGCTAACATATCCGCGTTGTGGTTGAACCACACTATCAAACAATTCCTGCAAAATTCCATACCTCTATTCAAAGTAGTTTTCCTTACCATAAATATTAAAATAGTCATTTCACGCAATATGTTACATTTGCATATAAATATTTAAAAAAGTATGTCCTTTGGAATTACAATATTTAAAAACAAATATGCTAAAGATCAGTAGGACATGCTAGTATAGTTAAAAGGTAAAAATATCCCAAACATCAGTAGAACGTGCTAGTATAGTCATTATAGAAATATTTAACCATAGAGTTGTTGTTTTAATATAAGTAATTGAACTTGAATAGGAGCCGACGTTTTGAAACATAGGAAAAATATTAAAATATTCCACTCAGAATAAGGAATATTCACTCATAAAAATTCTGGTAGGATATCAGAAACAGCGGGAAAAACATATCAAATATACCAAGAAATTGTGACTAGAACGGGGGATTTGTTTTGCTTTTTTGTGTGTGTTTAGGGCTCGCATTTACTAAACGGCACCGCAGGCGATGACACTGATGTTACAAGATGGCGGGGGAAACCTGAGAACCCGTAGAAAATCCGACCCTGCATTTTTGTCCACCACAATCCCAGATGCAGTCGCTTAGAATCAAACCCGGACTGCCTAGTGAGAGGCGAGTGGTCTAACCACTCGTCCACGGCGCGGCTTAGACCGGTAGAGGTTAGGCGTTTGTGAGTGCGCGTGCCTTACTGCGGGAAATATGTTACCACTTCAACGGCCTCATTTCTATTTCAACATAAATATTTATAAGAAATATAATGAAGAGGACTTACAATTACTTTTAATTTAGAAACGTGCTTCTTCTTATACATTGTTATCCAATAATAGTAAGGATTTCATTTAGTAACGGCAAAGCGCTCTCTTTCTCAATTCTGAAATATCTTCAACATTGTCACTCCCGATACATACTAACAGTACTAGATTACAGATTTACTTGTACATTGCAGCTAGGTTTCGTTTCTATATTAGTATTACTTTTACTTTACAGCCCCTTGGAACCCCGAATTCTCTGCAACCTTAGTTTTGTATTTTTTTCAAATTCTATCATCATCTGAGCGTTCTTTTCGGAGTGGAATAGCAATTAAGTATCCATGGAACTATTTTTCTTAGTTCTTTTGTTATCTGTTTTTATGTGGACTCTGTAAGGGATTAAAACAGCGACTACTTCTGGAAATGTTTTCTCTCATGTTGAGAAACTTGTAAATGAACAATTAAATATATTATTACGTATACTATGTGCCTGCCTAATTTTGCAGCTTTCATTTTTATATAGTTTATATATTTTTACTCAAAATAATTATAATTACTCACCTATGAGTTATTCACTGGCACTAAGTGTGGCATCAACTAAGTATTTTTTTTTTGGGGGGGGGGGAGACAGAAAGAGTTGGAGGGTAGACAGAATGGCTTATCTCGCCATTAGGTGAAGTGCGGAAGTGGAAGGAAGTGTCGGAATCGAAGGAGATAACTCGGGGTAGGGAGGTTCCGATGAGCACCCTCGTTAGTGCGGACGGTTAACTGCTGGCCGATAAGTGACCCGGGGAGTTTTAGGAGGGTTCGGAAGGAGTCCAGGGTTTCTTTATTGCTGATCTGTGTTCTTGGGGGGAGGGAAGGAAGCTCTCGTCGAATCGTTGCAATGAGTGGTGATGAGGTAAACTTGACTATTTTTCTTGATATTGAGTAGCTGCGTCAGTGTTGGAATTATGTAGGGAGCCAAGGAGATGTCGGTTTGGATTGATGTGTCCGATTTGTTGGTCGGTGCCGTAGTTTGCTTGGGGTAAGTATGTCAGCCTGTCGTCAGTCAGTGCGTCACTGAGTGGAGATAGTTGGCTGAGTTGGTTGTAATGTAAGCGTCAAAGAAGACCAGGTTGCGCCTTCTTCTCACGCTTCGAGGTGTCGGTGGTTTGTCTGCTTCTGTTGGAGTGAACAGCGGAGGTGAGTCAGCCTTGGGAGTGGCTGCGATCTGCGTCGATGTTTCAGACGTGATGTCCGTGTCAGTATAGTGTGTCGGTCGGTCAGTGAGCAGTGAAGTTAGTCAGGTGAGGTCTTCCTACAGGGACTTCTGAGTTCCGGCGGCAGTCTTGAGCAAGGCTCTCTCGGTGGCGGCTCTAGTTTGTTGTAAGTCCTGGATTCCGGCCTCGATGATCTGTTGTTTCAGGTGTAGAAATTCTGGTACTGCGGAAACAGTGGCGGCGATGGCGGCTAAAGCCTCCTACAAACTGGTCATTCGAGCGCTGATGTTATGGACCTCTTAGTGGAGGTCCTGGTCGGCATCCTGCGTAGCGCTGTCGGTGGTGGCTGCAGGCTCCGGTGGCTGATATGGGGTGGTGGTGGTGGTGGTGGTGGTCATTGTAGGCCTCTAGTTGGTGGGGCTGCGTGGATATCTGAGACACTGTAAAATCTGGCCTGTAAAATGGCCGAAGCTATTGCAGGTGGCGCAGTACAGTTTGAGATTCCGGAGTCGTGGAGAGTGCATTCGGCCGTGAGGGTCTGAGTGTGGTTGATCTGCGCAGGTGCCCTCAGTATGGCCGAATGCACAACAGCGGCGGCAAGGCGTTTGTCGGGGCTCTCGGCTGGCTTCAGCGTTTAGGCGCCGCCCAAACAGGGGAAGGCCGTTGCGCAGAGAGCAGCTTCATAGTCCCCGGCCTCGGCGAATTCCATCCATACTAGCGGCGATGGGCCCCTGGAAGACATAATCCTCTTGGCCCTCATAAATGAAGGCCATTGGTGGCGTGCTTCTGGGTGAGATATCGGATGGGCAGATCCCTCGGTACGCCCCGTAAAACCGCACTGTGCCTCTGCAGGAGCACAGGCGGTGAAGGCTGCGGTGCTAGAGGTGGCCGGCGGTTGCACATAAATTTGCACATTTCATTGGCGGCGGCGATGGCGGGATAATGTGCCGGCAGTCGTACACGGCCGTCGTACAACCATGCGTCACGAAATGTCTAGAAGACAGACTGCTGTGATTGGAAGTGCGCTTGAATAAAGTTACATCGTAGTGCGAAAACCAATCCCCTCAGAAATTATTTTCTTGCGTTTTATTTGAGGTACCAATAAAATTAAAACTGGTATGTCTTTCTACAATTATCATCGGGATTCAGCTATTTTTAAACTTGAAATAAAATAGCGGGAGGTTAAAATAATTAAAATTTTTATGTACTTCTGAAAATTAAATTACATTTAATTCATGCTTAATTTCAGGAAATTACAGGAAACCAAAATGTTGATATTATGTATAACAATTCGCTAAGTTCTCGTGATATGCAAGGATGGATATAAATATAAAGTAAGAATTGCAGTAATTTGTTGTATAGATAGTATTGAAACTATAGGCGATAAATTACTCATATTTTGCAGAAACTTGTAATCTTGAGTCCCTATAAGCACACAAAACTTGAATTCAAAGTAAATCAGGAAGGTTTCGATTGTCTGCTCTCATATGGAATGACTTGTCTTCTATGGTAATCTATTCTGTCATTCTGTCAACATAGGGTTTCCAGTTCATTCTATTTTCGTAAATGATGGTAGATGAAATTACATATTTTATTTGCATTTTACAATAAATAAAAGTGAATTATGTTTAATTTGATTTTTAGCTGTTTTGGCTGGAATAACTTAAAGTGCTCAAATTATTTTTCTATCTTATCATTTAATATTCTGGTGTGATCTTATTGTTTCATTTCTTATTTTGACAGCTTTAGTACATTCTCTCACATATCCCATGACTTCATCTCTGCTGTCTGCATGCTATTTTTTTTTCTTTCTTTACTGTCCACTAATCGGAACCCTATATAAGAGTAAGCACAGCCACAGATTTATAAAATTTCATTTGTTCTTTTCTAATTTTCCTTCCCAAAATTCTTCCAAATGTCCCGTAGTTAATGTGATATCTAATAACAACTTTCTCTGTTAATTTGTCGTTTTTAAAACCAATATTATATCCTCCTAGATCATTGAAGTGAGATATTTGTTCCTTTTCATATGCAATCTATGCCAAAATTAGTCAAAAAAGAGAATGGTGGAGCCAGGAATGGAAGAAGTGATATGCTTCAACCAATTAGAACCATATTGTACCCCTTATTAGGAAAAAACGTATGGTAATGCATCTATGAAATTTGGAATATCCACAGTGTGCAAGGTATCTTGTTGAAGTATATGCCAGTTATTACACAGAGTAACATGATGTTCTTGTCATGTTTCAAAATCCTAGCTTGCATAGTTATTTAAACAATAATTATTATCTAATTTCAGTGTTCTAATAAAATGCTCTACAGGATGCGTTTTCAAAAAAGTCATACAAAAATTCAAGTTTTACAGGAAATGAGTTTTAAGGTAAACATATAGTATATTTTATACTAACTGCTTTTATGGTAGAGAAAGTATTGCTTTCTGTGCTCTTCAAAACTAATGTATTTTCAAAAGTTATTAATGCAATTCTCAAAATTCGAGCATTCTTTCGAAAAAGCATACGGTATGTGGAAATATATCGTTTGAAGCATTTTTAGTGTGAAAAAATGCTGAAAACATTTTGCCTGAAAACAAGGTTCAGAATTGGGCTTGCTTATTGATAGAAATATATCTGTTGTGTGTGCGCTTGTGTTAATTCATAGTTCAAAGGCACCAAGTGGAAAAAAAAAATTATTAAAAGTTTGGAAAATAAAAGTTATTAAAACTGTTTCATAGTTTTTCTTAAGTTTTTGTCAAATTTCCAGAAGCGTTACCTTAGTTATATATAATATACCTGTAATTGTTTAAAGCCTATCGCTTCTCCAACTCCCTAACTCCATCCTTTTTGACTCATTTTCACTTTGATTTCGTATGATAAATGAATTCCCAGGGTGTACTCGTACTATAGAGTAGTTTAGGCGTATAAATCGGATAGAAAGTTGATGCATCTGTCATTTAAACGGTAACGTGTTTTGAAAACAGTTTTATCTATAAATATAAGAGTATCTGTTGGCTCTTCAACGCTTTTGTACCTACCAAGTACCGGTTCTACATAAATTAACTGGTTAACAATGAAGATGCACCTAAGTCATTTATGCCGCATACATAAAAATATGTAGAGCAGGGTAATGTGGTAAAAATAAGCTCACTATTGTGGGGAAGTTTAGCCATTCTACAATCTGAAGTGCAGAAGAAAAATGAAGACTATAAAATAAAGTATTCGGTGTCACAAAGTGGGTCCAATGCAACAAGCTATAATAGTGACGATAAATCAGGCAAGTTACATCTAAACATGCAATAATCTTGCAGCAGACAGAGCTAAACATTTGCAAGAAAGTTCCCGCTTTTCATTGAAATGAAAATAAAAGCTCTCACAACTACGTCAGAAGCAGCCTTGTGATATTTTAAAAAAGAGTTTCAGAAAACAATTGATGAATCAAATTATTTCCTTGTGATACCTAATTACCAAATACTCTCACTTTGCAGGTCCTTTAATGACTACGTCCCTTACTACTTTTACAGATATTTTTCCGATGAACATTTATATTTGCGAATAATTTAGAACAAAGACAGGATTTATTGGCATGGTATGTAACTATTTTTTAAAGCCACAGGACATGGCCGAAACCATAAGTTAAATGAAACAATGTGCATATATGACAGCAAAGAAGCTTACCCTGCCGTTCAGTTCCAAAATATTGATCTGCAGATCAGTTGAAATAAACCCGCACCTGTTTTCAATGAAGGTGGTTCAAAACATTTAGGTGAACTTATTTATTTATGTGTTGTAATATTTTAAGTACTCCTGATTTAAACTAAAGTTATATTTCACATTGTTAGTGTCCTTTTAATTTGTAATTGCGTATTATTTAGTATTTAATGACTGACTAGTGCCGCTTTTTGGTGCACTACGGTTATACAAGTGTTTAAAGATGGCATTTGTGCATTTGATGTCGATATAATAAGGATTATTCGCTACTAAAATAAAATCAACCACTGCTGATTAACGATGTGGATTCAACACGATGATGTTCTACCGCAAAAGTCGATCTGAAAGCATAAGGAATTGGAAGCAGTTGGATAGGAAGACAAGGATCAGTACCCTGGCCAGCCAAATCACCTGATCTAACGCCCTGGGTTATTTAAAGCAACAAGTGTATGCAGAGGAGCCAGAAGATTCAGAGAGCCTTCACCAGCGTATTACGTAGACCTGTAGATCCATCACGCCCGCCATCATACACTGAATAAGAATTTCAATACAACAGCGTGCTCAGGTGTGCATTTACAAACAAGGACTGGGTTCGAGCACTTACTTCGTTAAAAGGATTATGTTCGAGCATTGGTCATCGCCAGCGATTTCAAGCAAGCACAACTTGATATACAGTAATGTCGTTTCAAGATCACCACATACTAATAAAATAGGTTTCTTCGCACTGCACCAAAGAACTGTAATACTATTACGACTTTCGTCCTAAAAATTATTCGATATGTAATTTGCATATTGTCTTAAATCAAATGTTTTAGTTAAGTGGTTCATACTTTATTTACAATAGTGTCGTTTCAAGTTCACCACATACTAACAAAATACGTTTCTTCGCACTGCACTAAAGAACTGTAGTACTATACAACTTTTATACTAAAAATTATGTGATATGTAATTTGTGTATTGTCTTAGATAAAATGTTTAAGTTATGTGGCTCTCTCTCTCACTCACACATACATACATATACATGCGCTCACGGCCCTTTCTGAAAATGCTTTATTGGATTTAGGGAATTTCAAAACTGTATTTCCGGTGAAGGCTCGTCATCAAATTTTTGGGTAGCGTGCAATCTTGGTGTGGGTACACAGTAGAGAAAGTAAAGACCAACCAACGAAGCATTTTAATATGCGGTTGCAGAGGCATGTATAGGACTTGTTATGAAAGTGACTAATTGGATAAAATCAAAGCTTTTGAATACCTGTAAATGAGACACCGCCATAGTACACTGCTATTTATTCCCTTTGTTCTGAGGCAGTAATCCCCATTTTCTGCACGGCATACCTATAAAATATATTGATTCCTACAAAGTGGATTTTACAAACATTTTATAGATGTAAAATATTTCAATTTAAAACCTTAGAAACATTGTGAAAGTAAAAATAAGACAAAAAATTAGGTCTTCTTGGCACACTACAAAACTTATTTAAATTCCCTCCATTAGACAAGTGAATATCACGGAGAATTGATAGCAAGCACAAGTCAGGATGTGCTTTTGCAGTAGATATGTCTTCAGTTGTATAAAATGGAAACGCTCTTTCTGCACAAGCAGCGAAAACAGGTAAAATGGTTGACAATTTGAGGAAAACATATAAAATCCAGATAAGTTGTTTCTTTGAAGTTACTCATGTAATCAGATGGACTTCAGAAAATCTCCCTTGAAAAATAGTTTTTTTTTTTTTTTAAAAGAAATTCTTCTCATTGGGATGAACCAGGGCCCCCTGTTCCCCTCGAAAATGCCCCAGTGTTGAATTAATATACCAAGTGGCTTATGGCGATTAGAAAGCACATGCAGAGAACCATTCAAACAAAAAAATAGCACCAAGAAAGTACAATGAGAATTAGATTTCTGCTTTCAGAAAAAGTCTATAAAGTGAATATCATTGAATCCAGTTACTGCGTAGCATGGTCTGAACAACGAAATCTAATTTAAGAGTCGCCGGCGTAGATGGGTTGCATGACACATATTTTTAATATTCAAGTAGGAGAACTAACTAGTGTAGCGATTATAGTTCAGAGCTGTAGTGTGCTGAAGAAAGGGTTCCTAACACACATACTGCATTTAAGGGACGCTGGAAATGAAATTTCATGTTATTATATTTCAGTATATATTTTTCTGAAAATTGAATTGGAATTGCATTGATGTTAATATGAATATTAAATATCATCCTAACTGAATAAATAGACTTACGTTATTTCATAAATTTTACTAGTTAAATATGTTTTATAAGCAAAATTTTCCACGTGCCTCAAAATTTGGAAAATAGTTTGGCATTTTTTTTAATTGGAGCTTTGAGCAACCTAAACAATTTACGCGGTGATATCTCAGTAACTTATATTACTGAATTATGATAGTTTTAATCTCTAGAATTAATAATTGTGTTATAAAATATACCTTTGAAAAACTACTATTCGCGTTAGCATGATTTTGTTCTGTGTAATATTGTGGTAGTTAATTCTGCACATTCTGGGAGATTTTAGTTGTATTTAAACAAAAATTGAGGAAAATGCTATTTTATAAAATAGCATACTAGGAAACAGATGTATTGTACGATGTTTGAATGACTTTAGTGTCCGAAAGAAGGTGCGCGGGGGGGGGGGGCAATTAAAATTGATTTTCTATGGATTCCCAAAGGTTCCTACCACTATTTACGTAACAAAGCGATTTTCGATGTTTTGACGAATTGTCAAAAATCACTCCCTATGTCCCTTAATCAAAGAAGGAACTATAATTTCTATCGCAAATTTTAAGACAGTACGTGAACACACAAAAACCTATATATATATATTACCCAACGAACTTAAGACAGGAGGCATTTTTTCCGAGTGTTGAACCCACGACTGGAGAACTTGCGAAGTCATAGCTTTGTTACTGCTTTATCGTGGGTTGCTTTCGCCACACCCCTAATGTTCTGTTGCAAGCGGATCTTTTGTGCAGGAATATTAATTTACAGCTGTCAGTATTGGTTTATTGTTACAGTGCATGTTTATAACATTAAGTAGCCACACGAAAATAGGGCAAATACCAAACGTTAGGCTAAGATTAAATAATGTAATTCGCGAGTATTACATAAAGTTCATGACTCCTTTCACTGGAATTAATATACATCTCAACGAAGTTTGCTCCATTTTCATTTACTTTAAGTTAGCACATTTCCGTTAGCAATTGTGAGCCATTTTTTTCTTTTCATTCTTGCTTATATCAATAATTTTATGGTTTTAATATCAGTCCTATCTAACTATAGCGGACGCACATTATCAGAAATATATCATGATTAAGCATAAACGACCTGTTACAGCCTGAAAGATCATTGATAATGTTTATAATTTGTTTGAAAATATAATTTTTCGAAATTAATATTGAATTTATAAAAGCAGACGGAGAAAAACGTAAACAAGATTACATGGAAAATGCTGTCATTATATGCAATAGAGTTTCCTTTAATTTGGGACTTATACGATCTACACTTCCCGAGATTTTTAATCAAATGCGTAAGAGAACAGGCTGTACATTGAGAAAATGTCAGTAGGGTACTGCCAGTATTCAGCTGCAATAGAAGGCTTATTAACACAAATTTAAACGAGGATTGCTCCTCTAAAAGCTTGTTTCACATTGTATTAATATTCTCAAAACATAGTAACGTAATTGATGATGGGATTCTTAAATTGTGAACAACTTCACTTTTAATTTGAGGTGTATGTCCTGAGACTCTGATGGCTGATATTAGTCACCAACCGGTCCTCTGAACTATAACTGGGCTATGTGCAATACCTGAGGTTCTGTCTCACCCACTCCTAAAGGAGAACTTTCTTTTATTACCCAGGTGGCTTGTCAGGGTGAAAACAAGGCTTTCGTGTTGCAACTCCCTGCTTTACCATATTCACGATCTGACAACTCCCACACTAAAGACGTGATTGCTTCGACAGATTTGCAGCTCAGGCAATATCACGGAAGTGGCAACAACCATTTTAATCAGGCTTAAACAACATGAATTGCGGTGTATTCATCTTTCTCTCCAGCATTAGCTAATTGTTTAAAGTGGAGATGAGGGATAAATAATTTATAACAGAAGTGAAAATAAGGGATAAATGCAAAAACTAAGGGACAAAGTTAACTACTCGTACAGAATACATATAGAAATAATCATAATGTATTATTCTCTGTAAAATTATATCGCTATATTCACAACACAAATTATATATACTCCTGCATATACAAAAAAAAAAACAAAAAAAAAAAAAAAACAGAGGTTCACTCGTAACAGATTACACAATGATTTAAAACCTTATCTTTTAATTACTAGCTTTCTGGTTTTTGACAACTAATCCCGCTTCTTTCTTGTCACCTTTTCAAAGAGACAAATTACTTACAACCATATTCAAAATATACATTAACGTGATGTTTTGTTTTTATTAGATCTATACTACTCTTGTTTCTGTGTTTGTCCATTTATTATTCATTAGCGAAAATATTCTTTCTGTACCTGCATTTGATCCTAGACAGCTGGTTTAAATATTAAAGCAAAGTGGAATAGAAATCTGTAAATTTAATGCCAATAACAGCCCTGGAAAAAGTCAATGCATTTAACATTTTGTTTTTAGCACCACCAAAAGCATTGTCGGCTATGCTTTGGTAGGTTTTACTAATAGCTTTTACTACTTCAAAAGACTCCATTATACTTATGTCGGCACTTTATGGTTTCCTTGAGTATACCATTATGTTCTTAATATGAGTAAAAACAGTAAATATGTCTGTAGTGTTAATTCCTGTTCTGCATAATCACAGTCATTGAAATATGTTCTCAATACTTTAAGAAAACCATTACTACTTTTAAAATAACTTCTTATGGTTTCCTAGTTTTTAATCACCTTTTCAACAGCAGAGGTTTAGTGTTCACCACCTGGTAGGATCGTGCCTAAGAATTTTACTCCATTCCATTTCTGCATATTTAAAAAATGACATAAGAGAATCCCTTCTCTTTGCAGAAATGCAAAAACGGTCATAAACTTTTAAAACTACATTTGCTATATCAAGTTTAAAGTATCACTTGCACGTTTTACAGCACTATGTAAACACAATTCACACATTGAGCCCGCAAAATAGTTCTGTTATCATCATTTAGCAGTTTCATAACTGAACTGTGCTTTCCAAAGCTTTAATTTGCATTATCCGCACAGTGTGCACCACAATTGGAAATATCTAAACCGTGAAACCCAAGGGAAGCTTTCTGCAGGTTGTGAATGCCCATGGCCGTTTTATCATATTGTTCTATAAAGTCAAATAGTTGATGTTGTATCCCAATATCTGAATCAAATACCGGAAGACTACTGGGAGCATTTTTTTTGACGCATCAGTTTAAAATAAATAGAGAAAGGTAAACTCGACTTAGATGGGTCTTTCTTCAAAATTTCAGTAAAATTAGACAGGCCAATCACGGGACTTGAAGCTTTTGTGCGACTATGTAGCATGTTAGTTTTAAATACACGAATCACTGAACACTTCCATAGCTAGTTTCACATTACAATCCATGTTATTGTAACTGAGGTTTTGTTTTACATTGTGATACACGATTGCCAGTTCTCCTGCAGTTGGCTGCATATTTGTTGTGTGATGTGCCACTGAAGAACTTAAACATCTTGTTTGCCTGCTTGACTCCACTTTCCTTCTCTTTGTGACATACCAAGATACAAAAATAACTAATCAATGACTGCTATATTTCTTAGATTACGAAATGAATAACAGGACAAAAATAATGACTATACGCCTATAATTTATACTACTGACCCAGTGTTTTCGAATGTTGAAAAAGGTCTGTTGCTATCATGTACAATACAGAAATTCTTCTTGCAGAGACAACAATGGGCTTTATGACGGATCATTCTTTACATGTGCAATCCACTAGTAGTTTTTTCCCAATTAGTGCGATATACACATGACCAATTTGTCATTTCTTGGTGGATTTTCTTCTGTAGTACTTATACTCAACATCACTCATCTTTAACTTTTTACAAAATATCTCAATGCCCGATTGGTACCGTTGTCCTCGCAGAACACAACTACAACGACTGAGCGATAGTTAAAAAGGAATACATATCTCGTCACGCACCGATATGCATCGAGCCAACGCAACATCGAACGGAAGTCGTATTAGCGAGCATAAATTCATCGATCGGAGGGGGAGGAAAACAAAGGAAGAGAATTGACAAAGAGCATCAAACCAATCATCTAATTTAAAAGAATGAATGGCAGGAATTGTGAAAATACGGGATATATTTGGAAAGACCCCGGATTTTTGTCCAAATTAAGTGAAAATATGGGATTTCCCGGGATAGTTGGAAACTATTCTGCTCTGAAATCATTTTTGGCATTGCAGTAATTTTCACTAGCATTAAACCATGGGATTCTATAAAATATTGTTTACATTGTAGAAATTATCCAAGGCGGTCGTGACACGAAACAGTTGCTGTAAGCTGGGGGGAAAAAACTAGAAGAAATTCTAGAAAATGTATCCAGACCACTGGTTCTGTCTACCTCATATCCATGGAGCTTTGGCTCCTCTAGCATAAGCGTCATCCTTAGTTTGTTTATATGCAGCTTAAACCTGAATATTGCCTCCAAAGCACGTCAAAACAACGAGCAGAGAAAACCGAAGAATTATTAACAAACAGCGAACAATTTTAACTTACACTATTCATTACGGAATGGTGCCGAGAAAGACTAAATGAATCAGGAGTGTAATGGATCTGCACCTATAAATTGTGTACTCTAGCAAACTTTGACGTTTGCTGACTTGCATAAAGTTGGCTAAATTGGAAACAAGTGAGAAAACTATCATTGGTCATTTAAAACTAAATGAGATCCCAATGCACATAGAGTTTTTACTTTGTTGTCAAATTGGCCATCGATATTCATTCCGTACCGGGATGTTGTGAACCAAAATGTCGTTTGCTGTTTTGCTTTTCGTTCTTTTTCCGTCTTGGTTTCCGTTCTCGGGTTATTGTGAACCGGCCATAGCTCCTCGTATTCTACCTAGAGCAAGGCAGGAACTGCGGGACAGATTTACCCTCTGTGATCGTTTACCTATCTAATCGATGTGTCTGAAAATCTGTGCGAATATGTGTAAAACTATAATTTAATAGAAAAAATAGTTGAATACAATGAATATATATTACTTTTGTTTATAACCAACAGAAAGTAAAATATTACCGTATGTAGAAAATTTAGGGAATTAGTAAATATATGCGACAAAAACTGAAGAGAAAGCGAAGAAAGGAAACTTGTGCCATTTTGTCTTTTGTATTGCGAACTTTGAGCATTCAGAACCATGATGCTTAATTAAAGCTCAAAAAACTATTGATTCAACTGCATATATAGATACACCATTTGATAGCTGTTTTCAAATAATACTAAGAAGATGTAGATAAATAAAGAAAGTGGAACTACTAAGATTTTGCTCGTTCACTGTGTCTGCTGCTGAACTTGACTAGTACACTGCTGAAGATTTGCTATAACATTGACTACAACTTTTGGCGTGATTAAAGAGAATTGCGATGTAAGATCGCCGGGCTTCTACTTCTTAGTGGGCTTACCATCCCGCATGCGGACTTATGTCCTCTAGGACAGGCTGTTCCGTGTTGGGTGCGCGACAAAAGATCTGCGAGACTCTCAGAAGTCTACATGCAACATGCAATCATCTGGCTCAGACGAGTTGAGTTGAAACAGACGCTCTAGGACTTAAACGTGGGTGCCTAGGGTCAAAAGCCTGTCGAGGAGCCAACGAAAATTTAATTACAGAAGGAAAAACCCGGAACAGGGAATTAGCCCGTAACCAGGTATGAGAGTGAGGGAAGATGATCCTGCTTTGTGCACTAAAAAACCCACATGTGGTCCCTTGGGATTGATCAAGGACCGCTTGGTGGCGGCTTCTACTTACTTCTGTAAAATCGTTAGTAAAATATTAAAGAAGAAAAAGTAAAAGTTGTAACTAGCTTCTATAAAAAGTAACTTCTAAAAAAAATAGTCACACAACTTTGTTTTTGTGAGAAGGGGTGTTTATCATTTGTTTACGAACACAGGTACTGCTCAATAAAACTACGAGCTTCCGTTGTAGTATTTGATGCTCATATTATGTAAAAGCAGGTTTGTAGCTTTTTAAAAGTGTTAGATTAGATAACGTGAAGGGGGTAGAGTTTAATAATTTCCAGCACGCCTATAGTGCAACTCCAAAGTAATAGGTGCTTGAATTGTTTCCCAGAATCTGTTCCCTGAACAAGTTTCAGAGTTTGGTGCCAATGCTGACTTCTTCTCCTAGTTTTTCTCTGGTTATAGAAAGAGCAAGTCTCTTTCTTGCCAGAAATGGACAGTCAAAGAGGATATGGGAAGAAGTTTCTTCGTCCTCTTTGAGCATTCTACAGATGGGTTCATCTTGTAGAGTCCCATTTTACGTAGATGTTTCCTAAAGTGGCCATGTTTAGAAATTAATACAACTGCTTTCCGTGTTCTTAATTTGTCCCGCCTCAGAAGAGATACTGTTTCCTAACTTGACTTTTCCCGGGATGGGCTTGTTTCTGAGTTGTCATCTTTCTTAGTCCACGCTTTTACCGAGGTTTGGCAGCATGTATACCGATTGCAACTATGAGTTCAGGGCCAAAATAAGGTATCTGAGTATCCAGTTTAGCCAGCTGATCAGCCGTTTCTTTCCAGAAATACCTCAGCAGTCGGTACCTACCGCACTTTGAGCCTGTTGTGAGATGGCATGGCAAACCAGTTTTGACTTTACCTGGTCTGAGGAAACTGTTCATTTACTATTGTACAAGAAGAACATTAGCGAATGGTCTTATTACACAGTTGCTTGTAAGTCGACGGGAAATGAGGGCTAAAGCGATAGTCAAATCTTTTAGAAGCTGGTTACTATCTGATAACTTCAGAATTCTTTCTCTTTTCATGGGCAAGAATAAAACAAAAGGAAAAACGGCGACTTCCCAGTTGAGAAAAGAATTAAACATTGGAAAATTTAAACCAGTAACAAGGATCTACAGAAATCAACTCTGACAAACTGTGTGCCTTAACGACAACTACATGTTGTATGTAGTGAAAATTTGTCTATCTCTTACAGTTTACCAGGTACACAAAATTTCATTTGGGATGAAGAGGACTTAATAAACTATTCCCACAAAAATCAAATATATATATAATTGGTCATTTGGTCATAAATATTTTATACATGCGATATTTTATTAAAATCGTTAGCCATTTTTGAAAAATCAGATCTTGCGAAAAATGTATACGTAAAGATTAATTTAGCATGAGGGATTTTCTTGAAAAATCTTCGTGTCACAACCTTGGATGAAACTGAATAAATACCACAGTCGGCGTTTAATGGACTTCACAATTTTGAGTTATACTGTTCACAGGCCCACACAAGGACACACCCACACAGACACATGGAAATGTTTATAAAGTGCTTATTTTGGATTCAGGGGACCTCAAAACATTATATCCTGTGAAATCTCGACGTCGAATTGTTTGGTGGAATACTTCCCCTACTAACTACATGCTGTAGAGAAAGTAAATAAATGCTCTTCAACAACCTTAAATACCATTGCAATTATTTCAATATTTGCTGACGTATCATTCACATTGATGATTTGATAGACCGATTTTAGCTGGACGCCAAAGTTGCGAGATTACGCGTAGTCATGTGATAACAATGCGACCCATTTAATCTGTACTACCATGCTTTAAGCGTTGAGACGCGCTTTAGAAATCTAGTAAGCATTATGAAACGTGTTATGGTGTAGTGTAATATGGCAACATCCAACCCCTCAAAGTCCTGCTTGTAGGCTAAGAGAAAAAGGATTTTATGTACAACCATAGTCTCTAGAGCAGTGGTTGCCTTGGAAACTACAAGGGAAAATGTCCCTCCAGTAACTGTCACATGTTATTTCTTGTTTAAAATAAACATCAGGCAAGAGGATACTGCGGTGGTATTCCTTCCTTCGCAGTGAAGTTTTTCACCACTGAAATGTCCTAGACCCGTCCGTATCTGAATCAAACTCTGATCTCTCTATATGTTAGTCAGAATTACTGTCTACCACGTCAAAGGCACAGACACAAATCCAAATGATCAACATTTCAATTAATTTAATCAAAATAAGAAATCCAGCTACCCTATAACCATTGGTGTAACGGAGTGTTGCGAGAAAAAATAATACTAAATATGTATAACGTCTGAGCCTGCTGCTTTTCTAATACTTTCACTTCTCATCATGAATTTGTTTTCTCCAACTGGCGATTCTGCAGTTCCCCCTTGTTCTCGAGAGTCCAATATCTTTACCATCCGCATCCAGTAATTGTTGTGATTGTGGCTAGACTCCTGGACATTACTTTTTTGTTACTGCCATAATTTTCTGTAAGCAGAAGTGCAGCACATCATGTCCACTATAATAATACAGTATCCTCTTTATTACTTGTATAAGCACAAATTAGTAGGTATCATAACTTTTTGTTGTGTTCACTGTCTCACCAACCAACAACCAGCAAATGAACCAGGTGTCCACTGGCATTTGCAGTGGTTATTCATGTTTGCTGGCCAAGGGAAGACTGGCAGACTGATTTCCAAGGCAACCTGTCCGAACACAGTAATCAACTCGGTCCCGCTAACTCAGACAAGACACGATTCCACTTTCGCTGAACGATTAACAGTGACTAGCCATTTGTAATACTGGTAGTTCATTCTACTAGAAATGGTGAATTAATAACCAGCATAATTTCAAATCAAAGAAGTGTACAACATTCATTTCAATTGTTTGCTTCTTTCTTGTGCAAAATAAATTATGCGTGTTGTCTCCTGAATTAATCACGAATTAGACAAAACTCAAGAAAGGCAAAAATGTATATTTTGCTAACTAATGTGCTCCTAATAGTTGCTTACACCAGGTGCGGTCAACCCTAGGTCCGCGGGTCAAATAACGGCCCGTCAAGACGTTTTGAGTGGCCCGCCGATAGCTCAGGATCTGATGTGAATCTATTTTATCATTCGAAACTGCTACTCTTTCGAATCTTGAGAGAGAGAGAGAGAGAGAGAGAGAGAGAGAGAGAGAGAGAGAGAGAGTAACGCAGATGTATTTATAAACTCATTTTGCATTTCGAAATCTCAGTTTCATAAGTACTGCCCATCCTTGCAAGTGGAGATAGAAATTCAGAACGGACCAGGACTTTGTGCATTATGAAATACACATTTTTCCTAATTTGACGGAATTTTGGAAATAGGTCCCTTTAAACCAGTTTCGTGAGTGTACAGATTTAGCCTCATATACATTTTTGAGCAAAGCTGTAATTGCAATGAATATAATAAAGAATAAATTAATCTCAATTATCATCTAAACTTGCTAACACGCTTCCTCTGTGCACATAAAACTTACACCTAATACTTAGAAAAATTTAAATGAAAAGCAAGTTTGAAGGTAGCATTAGTACATCAAGTCTTAAAAAATGATGATTATTGTTGTTGTTTTAATTCCGCACAATGTGCAAATATGAACTGGAATGTCATCATTCTTGTACTAGTTTTGTTACTGGCATTTTTCTTTCTTTCTTTTTTTTTCTTCTGAAGTTTAGGGCGTCATGCATTCCATAGTTCACACACGTGGTCTTCATTCTGCTGGTGGAATCTCTATTTTGGGCAGGACATATTGGTAGAAACCAGACATTGGGCTGTAATCAAACATTGTAATAAGGAATATTTGCATTATAATTAAGCTTGCTTGATTTTATGGACGTTTAGGAAATGTTAAACATTATATGGTGATCTTTCAAAATGAAAGGTTAATAACAAAAATAACTGATTTGTGTTCTAAATCATTATGCTTTAAATATCGACCTACACCTACCTGAATAGTTTACTAATACTTACCTATATAATGCTTAAGTTCAGATTCAAAATAATGATTAATGTAAACTTAGTTGGATACCTCTTGATTTTTTTTTTATGTAGTTACCGGCCCAAACTGAAATTGTGATTACGAAGTGTTACTAAAACAGCATTATTTTTATTTTTGTGGGTCGTAGAACGTTTCGATATAAGGGGAAACATTTTTAACAAAAGGACAAACTTATGTTATAACCTTTACCGTAGCACGCTATCCGCTTTCTGCCTCGCGCTTGTCAGCTGAATGGATGGTTTATTATTGTTAATCATAGACAGTGATTGCTGTAAGTTTGAGGATTGCGGCTTATTTTAAAAACTTTCTCCAACCCTTGCTAACGTTTTCTAACGCTCGCTTTAACTACTTGGGCACCGCAGACGATGACACCGATGATAAATGAATGAAGACGAAGCACCAGTGAAATGCAATGGCGGGGGAAACCGGAGAACCCGGAGAAAACCCGCCCCATACGCCGCTTTATCCACCAAAAATCTCGCATGCGGTCGCTTGGGGTCGAACCCGGGCCATCTAGATGAGAAGCGAGTGGTCTAACCACTCGGCCACGGCGCGGCCCTTTCTCTCGCTTGATCTCCGTTGTAAACCCAATAACAAAGTTTCTCGCTGCCTGACTTTTCTTCTTTATAGGTATAGCATTTTCGTAAATCTCTGATTTAAAAGTCATAACGCGCATGTTATTAAACATGGAGCATTCAAGCTAGGCACGTATTAGCTTCTCAGTTTATTCTAGCCAAGGGAAAGGTGGCGTCGAGCTCTGACCTTTAGTATATTAGTTACTTTGTGATAAGCACAGAAACAGTAAGTATCGGAACTTTACTGAAAAACATATGTTCTTTGGAAATTTGGACCCACAGAAATCTAAAAGGCTCTAAAAATGATATAATTTGATATAGAAAAAAAAATCTGAATATGATATGTTGAAAGCTGAAAATTATAACTGAATATTTACACCATGTTATTTGTATTGGCAACTTGGCGACAACGCGGTAGTAGAAAAGGACGCAACTATGGCAACATGTATGCCCATTTAATTCCATACTATCCTTTTCGGTTGAGACAGGGTTTAGAAACGGTTGCTTGCGGCTGGACGGTGGTTATTGTCAATGGAGCAAGTATAAGTACAGATTCGTGTCCCACAAAATAGGGATGAGACAGATCAGTTTTCTCTTGTTGCGTTAATAAGAGCGCAGTCAGTTGTTATCGTCATAGTTTGTAAATTCCTTTTTACACAATTTTGAATCATTTGAGAACTCAGAAGCGTTATTGCTTTGTATCTAAAACCTGTTCCAGAAACTATTTACTTAATTTTCTTTTCAGATCCTTGAAACAAGAACGTGGAGAAAAGTAGACATATTTTATTAATTTTTATAAATTATCTCGACGTTGTTGCGATACCTACGTTTAATGCAGTAATATCCATTTATAATTTTATTTATAATTTTGTGCACACAATGTTAATAAACTATAAACCTAAGAATTTTAGGCCATTGTGTAATTACTATTGAAGCCTAAGTTAAACATATTAACATCATTAAAATCATGAAGAAGGTAATGACAAATTTAAGGTTGAAGGTTGTAAGGGTACAGAAATCAAGAGTACTTGTCTTGATTTGCTACACGCGAAGGTTTGATGTCTGCATGCTGGAAAATATAGTTTGGGTATCCCTGTGATAACGGCTTCAGCACTGGTCGTGAAACACGCTGGCCTCTACCCAGCTGACGGAGGGATTTATTTCGGAGGGGGACATCTCGTGATGGCGTTGTCATGTGAGAAAGCCTCGCTGTATCGACTATACATTATTCCTATGTAAGCATTTGCATAGAAATAACACTGTTAATCTCTATGTACGTGTTTGTACAGCAGTGTGTACATTTCCTAATTTGCTGACTGATTTTTTCACAGTGGTTCTGCTTGCTTTCATCACTTAATGTCCATTTCCCTTCTACCCGTTTGCATACCACATCCTTCCCCGCCATTCTTTTCCACAACCAATGGTTACTTATCATCAAATAACCAGAATCCATATTTCGGATCAGAAACTACTTTGTTTTACTCGTGGGTTGTTTTTTCATTTTTGCACTTTGTCAACAAGAGGAAATACAATCAATACTCCAAGATGATGAATGGTTTGACTGTGGAAAGCTAGGAGCACTATATTACGTTTCAACGTGGTATCGCTATTCAACACACACATATACATAAAATATTAGACGTACTTCTTGAAGCTACGGCGCAGAATGCAGACACATTTTTCTTTTCACAGCTTGAATGCTACATTATAGAATTGATGATCCTCCCAGGCATTTTTAGACCTCGGGCATCATCATCAATTCTACGACCCAAAGCTTCAGTGAGAACGCTTCAAAATTTTAAGAAGTTTTGAAAGTTGTGTGGATATTTTATAGAAAAAAATTTAAAAATGTTTAACATCTTGGGACGAACTATCGTATCAAAAGTAAATTTTGCACAAATATTACCGCTCTTGTAAGATGTGCAAATGTCTAACTAAAGAGCATTTAAAATAGTGGAAAATGATAATTTCACTTCCAGGTTACCCCATGTTAGCTATGCCATTCTCCTCTTTAATGAGATAGCTTTATCTTTACATATTTAACTTTATTGAGAAGGTTATCTTTCAATAATTGGAATTTGGAAACTCGTTCTTGGTAAAATAATAATAATAATGATAATAAATCAAAGAAATGTATGAGTCTCAGCATAGAATGTTTAATTTGTTTTAATTCCGTTACGTTAGGAACGACTAATTCGGTCTTTACGAGTACTTTATTCCTTAGCATTGTTAATAATTTCAGACTTGGTAACAAATTTGTAATTTTATACAATGACTAGTTGAAATACTCGGCCTTTCCCGTGTTTTGACGGTTTATGCTTGCTACATTTAGCCACAGGTTGCCTGTCAAATAGCCTGCGTTGCTTCCGACATATTTAGAACTTATTTTACATCAAATTTAAATAAATAGTTAATTAAAATTAGGAATCTACAACGAAAAAACAATGTCCAAAACACGGTTGAACAACTACAAATATCAGTTTGTAAAGATAGTTGCTTGTGAATGCAGCTATGACATGTATTCACATTTGGGGTGACTCGTTGCTATCTACAGAGAAAATATCAGTTAGAAAGAAGTAATATCAGTTTAAGTAACGTCAATATATCCTTATTTATTCTCAGTAACCAACATACGTAAAACTACTAAGGAAACACAAGAAATAAAACAAACGAAAAACTAACAAAATGAATATATAAAAGAAAAGAGGAAGAATGAGTGGTATATCGTTTTTTTTTTTTTTTTCTATTTGTAGTGTTTAACGCCCGCTTTAAATACTTATGGCACCGCAGGCGGTGACACTGATGATACATGAATGATGATGGAGCACCGGTGGAATGTGATGGCGGGTGAAACCGGAGTACCCGGAGAAAACCCGCCCAACCCCACTTTGTCCACCACAAATCTCACATGCAGTCGCTTGGGATCGAACCCCGGTCATCTAGGTGAGAGGCAAGTGGTCTAACCACTCGGCCACGGTGCGGCCCGTATATCGTCTGGTTTGACGCCCCAATTTATCGTTTTTATATGACATCGGTTTTGTTTTTCTGCTTATAAAAGTTTTATTTACGATTACTGATCTCTTTGAACATGCAGGAAGATACTTAACACTTTAGATGCAGACTGTACGTGGTACGAGTGTGAGCTTGGACAGCTGAACTATCGTATCGCTAATACCAAGAAATCTGAACAGAAATAATTCTCAGTTTGATTAGCTGGGTTGCCATTCCTGCAGTTTGCGCCAGCAATGTGGATGGTGGCTTGCAGTATACAATTTAGCTTTTTGCAACAGTGAGTGTTCTATTGTTGGTCAGTATGGATAAAGTTATGACAAGAAAGTGTTAAGTTGCAGAAAGTAATGCCATGATGCATTCCAGTTCTAAACTCAGGCTTCAATTCAAGTAATGCTAATGTTCATTAAAAACCGCAGCATTGGAAGAGAAATGTATTAGTGAAAGTAGTGATAGTAAGTGCACTCCACCTCCTCCGACTACGACTACCACCACCGACGCCGCCGCCACCACCACCACTTTTTATGCATATAACGCGATACTGATTCTTAAGTTTACCCCTGCGTCAGAAAATATGACTCAAACACTGGGTAGAATACAGTAATCTCCGTGCCTTCTGTGCGTAGCAGAGAACGTAAGAATTCAAAAGGAATGTGGTTCTTACCTGAGCGTTGCAATTTGCTTCTTTTAGCATTAGATTGTATTTGCCCATTAAGCTTACATTTTTTGGAGGCATTTAATATCTACTTATTACAGAAGGTACTATAAGGAAAATAGACGTAGTCAATATAGCGTTGTTTTATTATTTATGTATGCGTGTATTACTAAGAAAACACAAGAAGAATGAAACAAAAGAACTGCAAAACATGTTAATTCGTCATGAAATGATATGTATGAATCCACGGCTTCCTTGAGATAAATAAGCTGTATTTAATTTAATGAACTTCGAAGCTTTGATAATTCATTATTCAACCATGCGACACACACACGCACACTGAGCTTTTTCTAAAAATGCCAAGTTTCGACATCTAATCTTTGGGTAGAATACAATACTTCCCATACCTACTATAGTAGTAGAGAAAATAAGAATTCAAAAATAATATGGCTCTTACCTGAGTGTTGCAGTTTGGCTATTTTAGCATTATGTTGCACCTGCCCAATAACCTTGCGGTATTTTTATGCATTTAGTAATTATTACAGAAAATAGTTGTACCAAGAAACCACGAGAAGAACGGAAAAAGAGCCAAAATATGTTAACTCGCTGTTCATACATCTTGAAATGAAGTGTATAAGTCCACGGCTTCTCGGAGATAAATGAGATGTATTTAATATAACGAACTTCCATGCTTTAATTTTTCAACCATGCGATCATAGCGCTTGGCGCTTTTGAATATTTAATAGTGATTATTACTTTCTCTACACGTACTAAGTACATCGTGTATAGAGAAGGTATTGTATTGCACCCAAAATTCGATACCGAGATTTCACCGGAAATACATATTTTGAGACACCGTGAATCAAAAAAAAATTTTTTTTTTAGAAATATGTTTGTGTGTGGGGGTGCCTGTGAGCAGCATAGCTCAAAAACGAAAAGACCGTTAAATATCAAACTTGGTATTTAAGTTCGGTATCTACCCTCCCCAAATTACCTTTTACGTGGAACATTTTTCGAAAACTTTGATTTTTTCAAAAGTGGCTATAATGATTTTGATTAAAATACCTTATGTATAAGATAGTTTTATGACAAACGAAATGTATTTCTTGAATTTTCTGGGAACAGCCTCTGAAGTTCTCTTCGTTTTGTTTAACTGGCAATCGTAAGAGATGTACAAAATCTTACTTCACAAAAAATGTAGATCTTATTAAAACGCGTAGTTTATGTTGTATACCTTTTTGTAGAGTTAACCATTTTCGGGATATACCGGATTACTAGTTTCAATTTTAGCCATTTAAACTTTTTATCAAACAGGAAGACATCTTTCTTCTTGCTTCTCGTTGTGTAAACTCCTGGAAAGCAAAGCGTTTGGAATTTAAATTGTTTCACGTAGCGACAGGAGTTTGAAGGACGAGACTATCGCCTTAGCCAGTGCATTTTCTTATTTACCTCTACTTAAGGAACTAGCAATAAGACTAATTCTGCTTATGTTTATCTTGATTAGCATGATGTAGATAACAGATCAATCTTTGAATAAAAGGTTTTTTGCCGAACAACTAGAGGACATTATTTGAATGGAACACATTATATGTTTTCTCTTCTACTTGCAAGGGACCAAGTAATAAGGACAATTTCTGCTAATGTTTATCTCGATTAGCATGATGTAGATAGAAGAATAAGCTTTCTTACAATCATTTGTTACAGAGATGTAGAGAAAGTGATATGATTGTAACACATCAGATTTTTGTTTCTTATAATGGCAATTTTCGAGATATATCTATACAGGGTTTCAAAAATACGGGGCATAATTTCAGGTATGTATTTCCCACATGAAGACAATCAAAATAGTTCATTATAACATGTCTCCGGAAATGCTTCATTTCCGAGTTATGGCCTTCACAACATTGAAATTCACTGGAACGTTTTTCTTTCCGCCGATAACTTGTAGGCATTACAGGAAATTAAATAATCCTGTGAAATCGGACGGAATTTCGAATTTCAAACTATTAGCAGTAATGTTCGCCTTTTGTCAAAGTTTTATAATATATATTTCGAATCTGAGAGATATAATGGATCCATTTCTATAGCCGAAAAGAAGAAACCATTAGAAACTTTGAGGTTATAATTATATTTAAGATTCATCAGATAGATGAATAAATAACCAGGAATGTTTTCAGGTATGTTTTGATATCTGTGTTACAGTGCTTCCTAAACTTCAACTGGTGCTTTCTTTTGTAAGTTATACAATTACCATATCCGCCCAGGGCGCTTAAAAACACTTTTTTTTTACCTTGCAAACACTTATATTTGAAAATCTACACGCTGGTATAATGAAGATCTAGCCGCAATTTTTGTGACAATTTACGAATTTGAATGAATGATAACTTATATTAACGTGTGCAATTGTGTACGATGAAGTAAAAGGTTGCATTTTAGAAGTATGTCCGTACATATGTGTGTATGTGTGTACATTTGTCCTAATCATTTGTTATGTAAGATACTTTAGGTTCCACATAGAAAATTGCTATATGACACCTTTTGGTGTAGTTTTAATGGGGCAAAAAATATAAATCAATATACTAACTTATTACTCAGTTTTTCAATATAGTTTATACAACAGAAGATTAAAATCTTAATATTTCTGACAAATTCGTTATTTTCGATGGGAAAAATATTTAAGAAATTACATAAAATGTTCCTTACGTTATTAATGTTGTCACAAGACACAGATATAATACTGACACAATTGCAAGCATATGGAAGAGGTACAAGCTCGTGTATGTTAAACCTTTACTTATATTTTATCGTTTTAAAACCTCACAACTGGCAGTTTTACAGATATTCGACACATGGGTTACACAAGGAGAAGAGAGGGAGTGAGTGTGATAGCTGGAAAGGGAGCAGAGAGCGAGACGGACAGTGAAAAGGGAAGGAGAGTGAATAAAGATGACAGTGAAAAGCGAAAGAATCTCCATATTTAATGCAATAAAGCAGCATTTCTCAAACCTTATAAAGATTGAGGATAAAAAATTTAATTTACTCCTAGTCTTCCAGTGTTACCACCTGCGCATTTAACTTTTGCAGATTTCAGCAAAGTCTCAGATTACAAATCCTGGAGCTCAAGACGTAAGAGGTTTCAGGTAATGGATTTGAAAGACATTTTTTGGAAATGAATTGTTGTTCTGAATTTATTCTTTTTAGTGTAAAAAGAAGTACATAATAGGCTTAAACTGCGGTTCAGTTGCTTCTTCAGTGAAATAAACCAAAATCATAATGGTTAAATAGTTAAATATGTGGGACTTAATCTCCGTTTAAGATTCAACGGTTGGTTAACGTGGAAGCAAGCGGAAAGTCCAACTCAAGGCCTTGCATGATAATTCTTATATTTGACTGCGTAAAAAAACACGAAAAGCCCTGTCCCCCTAGGCCACATTCCTAGTATACAAGAGCTCATGGAAACGTGAGCAAATAGATTAACACAGCTTCTTAAACTTTCAAAAGGTGTGGCTTCCTTAAACAATTCAAGCATACTAACTTTATAGCTAGGACGGGCAAATATTTTTAATTTCTATGTATGTACGTCTTATTTCTTCTCTAGAAAACCCCTCCTGTACCCCTAAATAACACGCACGTACCCCGAGAAGTACACGTACCAGTTTCAGAACCACTGCAATAAAGCGAGTAGAGCTACGGGTTCGCCCTGTGGAATAAATTAAAATGTTTAAAATTTTCTGTGATACAGTAATTAAAAGAATATATTTATATTGCCGGAATCAGAAGGTATGTTAAAATTATAAGAATAAATATAGTATCAGCAAAATGTCAACATAAAGGTGCTGCTTCAATTCCAATGCCTTGACTTGAAATGTCGTTTAAATAAATGTATAACTACATTAAATATTTCACAAAGTTAATTTCTCAAATTTTAAAAAAGCTATTTGAATTTAAATGCCAAGCAATCAGCTCGTTTTCCTTTTATCAGCCACTTTTAAAACTCACATTCAGTCTCTCAGGAACACAACGCTTCTGGCACGCATCATCTTTATTTTCGTCATAATTCTTTAATTCTACATTTATGGAACTATTTTCATATTAAACGTCAGTAATAAGCAGGTGAACTACTTTTTCTTTAAGCGTCTTTATTTACGGATTAATTGAGTTTTTTCTTATAAAATGGAATAAAGTAAGCAAAATAATGCTCAGTTACAATTTCAGGAGGGAACATGATTTTTAAGTTGAAGTATTTAGTGCCAAGGCAAATAGTAAAGATTCCTGTATTATTGGACTGTATTTGTTGTTAAATAATTTAACAAAGATTATAAAATTTAAAGAAGTAGCATTTTCTCTTAAAACTAATATTATGTGTATCTCTGGATGATTTTATAGTAACTGGAATTAAACTTCTGTCGAGTGTGAACATCAGAAAACGCTGTAGAAATCATTTGTATATATTTGTTTCTTCTGAGTAAGTTATTCGCTTCCCCCCTCTTAGAAGTCTCTAAAGCCCTCCCACAGGTTAAATTTCTAAATCTCAAGGCAGGAAATGAGAATGAAAGTGACAATATTATGTAACTTCAATCTGGTCACATTATTAGAGGATATTCTTGATTTTCTAGTTTTCTACAGCACCCAGTTTAAAATCAAGATATTTGCTCTTTTTCTGTTAGTAACTGTAGATCAGTAATTAAGTTGAAAAAGTAGAAAATGTCTTTAAATATCATTCCATTTAGTAGGACTTCACGGAATATCGTACTTCTGAAGATGTCGCAAGACATTACGAGTGATAACGTCCAATCATGTTAGTTCCTAGTAAAGCGTCTACTGGATTGATTTCGCCCTTTGTAACATAATTCAATTTTAGTCGAACAGAACCGAGGCGTTTCGTCTGCGGACTGGCATTCGGGAAGTCGTGGGATCGGTTCCCCGCAGCTGACCTCTCTGACCCATGGGTTTTTTCGGGAGTTTTTCTGGGTCACTAGGCAAATGCTGGGGATCTTCATTTCCCCGAATTTCCTGTTCCTCCATTTCATCTTCATTTCATTCGTCTGGACTTTCTTTTCATTCGTCTGGACTTTCTCTCAGGGTTGTAGGTGTTGGCGAGGACTGCGGTGGTGGAGATAAATACGCTTTGGATACTCAGCTCTCGGTGGCAGAATGTACTCAGGGGCGTTTCATCAGACCTGCTGCGCGGGCTCCTAGCGCTCGCCATCGAGATGAACTACTTGGGTACTGTTAGGGTCCCTCCACCATAGCTCCCTGCCGCATTCTGGTTCCGGCTGCCCCCTGTAATTGTGCTCACCTCATTCTCTCCTCCCGGGGTCCAACGTACACAAATCCTATCACCGGATGAAGTGCGGTATACTCCACAACACTAGGCGGACAGAAATCGAAAAAAAAAAAAAAAAAGCAAAAAACAACTGATTGTTCCATTCACAAGACTTTCTCTAACTTCCAGAAACAAACTTTTCTGAAAAAAAAATCTTTTATCTACGGCATACTAATCGAGATAAACATTAACAGCAATGGCCTTATTACTTGCTTCCTTGTAAGTATAAGGGAAATTAGGGAATACACTAGGTAAAAGTGTAGTCAAATCTTTTAAAAGCTATCGCTGTATGAAACAATTGAAATTCGATTCCCTTTTCCCTTTTCGATTCTTTTATCTACGGCATGCTAATCGAGATAAACATTAGCAGAAATGGCCTTATTACTTGCTTCCTTGTAAATAGAAGGGAAATTAAGGAATACACTAGGTAAAAGTGTAGACAAATCTTTTAAAAGCTATCGCTATAAGAAACAATTGAAATTCGATTCTCTTTTGCATCCCCGGAGTAAAACAAAAGAGGTGAAATGAAAGTTTACTTCCCGCTTGAGAAAAATTTAAGTAGTCTAAAATTGGTACAAATAACAAGGAATATCTCGAAAACAGATTAACTCGACAAAAAATGCATTTCACATAAATTGTGTGTCTTAATGGGATCTAATTTTTTCGTGTTGTAAGTTTTTGTCTATCTTTCGCGGCTTACGGTTACACAAAACTCATCCCGAATGAAGAGGTCTTTAAGGATATTCCCAGAAAATGAAACATGTACATTTCGTTTTCGTGAATATAACTTGCACATATGGCATTTTAGTCAAAATAGTTACAGCCATTTTTTTGAGAAAATAAGCATATTCGAAACATTTTATATTTAAAGGGTATTTAGGTGTGGGAGGAGTTTCTTGAAAATCTCCCTCTCACATCCTTAGAATATGCTGAAATTTCGTTTTTGACCTATGCTGTCCACAGACATACACGGACATTGTTCTAAAAATGATTTTTGTTTATTTTTTGATTCAGTGAGTCTTAAAACATGTATTTCCGGTGAAATCTAGGTATTTACTTTATGTTGATTACAATACCATCTCTACCTACTATAAATATTGCACTACGCGCTTGAGAAAGCAAAGATAATGCACTGTTTATGTAAACTAAGTTACACCCATTAGTATACTTACTTTTTCCTCCAGAAACATTTCTGTCTTCCGTTTGATCCTGGCAGCAAATGTTTAATTCTAGGCGACGTCCAGTTCAAATTTTCTGTTGGAAGTAGCCGTGTTGGTATTGCATGAACTAGCCCTAGGAGATACTCATATTTGAATATCTTTGTATTTTTATTTTCGGATTCACTCTTAATTCTTTATTGTTGTTTAATAATGCTTTGGACTGTGTATTTCCTTTGTCTTTTTATTTTCGTGTTTACTCTTTTAATTCTTTGTTGTTGTTTTAATATTGCTTGTAATGTGTATTACAAAAGCACGTACGGTCTGTGGACCCGTGCGATTGTTGAACTTCTATGTATGATATTGCTATGTCAATAAATACACTTATTCATACTCATGTTCTATGTATTTATTCAAGTTCCATCATGACATGTGGGTGTAGATTGGGTCCCATTTACTGTTGTCTCTTGATCAGTAAATTTCTAGTTTCTGATTTCGTCACTATGTGCACATGGTAACGAGGGTTCAACTCATCGTTCATAGATGACACTGTAGGACGAAATCATGACTTGCGAAGTGAAATATGGCGAATTTAGTTCCTGGGTCCTTTTTTTTTTTTTTTCCTTCACGGTATGAGAATTTTAGTCCGAAAAAAATCCATCACCCACCGCCGGTTTTGAACCCAGATCATTGGTTATTAGAGATAACCACTACGCCACTGACGGCAACCATGTCTTCGTATGTTTAGTAATTATTTCCTATTTATCTACTATATAATTAAAAATAGTATGGGAAGTATTGTATTCTACCCAAAAAATCTATATCGAGATTTCACCGGAAGCATATATTTTTGAGACCCCCGGAATTAAAAAAAAAAGAAGAAGAAAAGAATTGGGAAAATGTCCGCGCATATGTATATGAAGAGCAGAAACTCGTAAACAAAAATTCGGTTCAGCACCTAAGTTCGTGTTTAGTTTCATCAACTTCCAAGGAAGTAAAAGGAAAATTTGCAAGATAATCTCCATCCAGAAATAACCTTAACATGGAATCCTTTTCAAAAATGTTGATGTTCTCAAGAGTGGTTCTAACGGTATTGGTTAAAATGCCATATGTTTAATCATTTCAATAACAATTAAAATGTGTAGTTTAATTTTGTGGTAATATAGCCTCTTTACGTCCTCTCCATTCTGGATGATTTTTGCGTAACAGGTAAGCCATAAGAGACAGAAAATCTTAATAAAGGAAAAATGTATACCTCGTTAATGCACACCATTTACGTAAAACACACCTTTTATGTGGAGACAGACTTTTCCGAGACATTCGTTGTCATTGGTTTCAGTATTCACACACTTAATTTTCTCAAATGGAAAATTACTATTTGTTTCCCTCCCCCTTTTTTCCTTTCTTTTTCTCTCTCAGCCGTGCAAATGTATAGCGACCAGCTCTTAAAAGATTTGACTATCGCTTAAAGCCTAATGTATCCCACTAATCATCTTGTACACATAAGGAAGTATACAATGAAATAATTTATGCAAGCGCTTATCTCGATTAACAAATGAGCGGATAGAAGAATAAGCGGTTGTATATAAGAATATTTTATACAACAGTTAATAGAGAAAGCAATGTGAGTGCATGCCAGGTTTATCTTATTTGTAGGATTAAATTATCCAGATTTAAAAGAAGTCAATGCATAGCTACTTTATATATAGCATATTTTGTGTATAGCATATTTTGTGTATCTTGAAATACTATAGGATATCTACGCAATGCTACGCATTGCCGATCTTTCATAATGTCATAAACGGAGGATTAATACTTATGCTAAACTGGTTTCGTATACTTCAAATGCTTCAGTTCAAAAATAAGAGAACGTTATTTTTCAACAACGTCTTAGCGGGAAAAATGAACTTCTACAGTAAATGAGAAATAGCTATTAAAATAAAGTATATCATTGCCTACAAAGGACTTCTATCATCCAGAGCCCATACCTGTCTCATATAAGCACTTATAAATCTACGAAGAATGAGGTAAACACAATAAAAAAGAAATAATAAAAGTGAAATGGTGCTTATTGATTTAACACAACAACTTGAAGTAAACACAAGCTGTCATAAGTGTTTGCAGTGAAGATTAAACTACCTCTTATGATTTTCATCAATTTAAACACTGTTCTGTCCCACGTTACGGCGATCATAAAACACAAACGTTTTTATATGTAAGTTTCCACTTACTTCATCCAGTGATAGTCCGATCACCTCCTTCTCCTCCTTCAGTAACTTTCTTCCAGATGTTCAAGGTCTGCTGGAGTACTTCCAGGGAAGCAATCCACTTATTATCTGTCCATGTAATCAAGTGTATTAAAGTTCTCCAGAATATTGCTCTCCCCTTCCACTGATCACATGAGCAATAGCGTTTCCTTTAATTCTTCCTTCAGCTGGCAAGTTTTCGATCCTACACATAACTACAGGTTGTGGCAAACCTACGTGATGCAATTTTTCCGTGAAATAGGTGTCCCAAACGAGATTCTGAAAAGAGCAACCATAGGCCTCTGCAGAACTAAAGTGATATTCTTATTAAACAAATACAGCAGTCTGTGTCTTTGGCAGTGTCACAGAAGAAATTCTCTATTGTTTTATATGGTCAGAATTTGATTAATCATTTGTCTATAAACATGGTACTGTGCACATCTCTTCTGCTATTTATTCAAATTTAAGACATTCTCATATATAAATATAGCTCAACATTCTTTTTATGTTCTCTATCACGTATGTGCAAGGTACATTGTAGATAGGTATTGTGTACCACCCAAAAATTCGATACCGAGATTTCACCATAAATACATGTACATGTACCTAAAACTTATAAAACCAAAGAAACAGTGGTACATTTCTCGCCGGGTACAAATGTTTTCATTGAATTCTTGCACTACAATCCAAGTGCGGGATATATTAACTGAAATCCAGTCACCTAGGTTTAATTTTTAGAGATAGGTGAGGCTACTACTTTAAGTGTATAAGAAGTACTCGTCTGCTTTCTTCGTATTATAGTGTGAGTACTGTTTCTTAGTGCAAAAGCTACTAAATATTTCTTTTGTGAATGCTATTTGGAAATACCTAGGTTTTAAGTTTTGAATTAGGTGAGGCTACAATTTTAAGTGTATAAGATGTACTCGTATGTTTTCTTCGTATTATAATGGTAGTACTGTTTCTATTTTAGTGCAAAATCTGTTAGATATTTCTTTAGTGAATGGTTTTTCGGAAACACTTGGGGTTTAATTTCAGAATTAGGTGAGGCTACTACTTTAAGAGTATAAGAAGTACTCGTATGTTTTCTTCGTATTATAGTGGGAGGCTCGTTTGCTTCTATTTGAAAACTAGCGTTCTGGCTGGTTCAAAACGCTCCTAAAATAATTGCTGGTCCCCATGGCCGCGCTCGCCAAGCTTTGGTGCTTCGTAGCGCTGGGGATCGTGGGTTTGAGTCCCGCCTTGGTCACGGGTGTTATATATTTGTGTATATGTGTGTGTTGTAAAAGAAGAAAATAGCAATCCAGTAATAATACAGCAAAACAAAGTAAAAAATTAGGCAAATAAAAGTAGGGTATACAGTGCCGGAGTCCCGATCAGAATCCGGTACTGTATTTAAAAAAAAATAATTCGGAGTGCTGTCGTGTGAATTGTGTTGAGTTTATTTAACACAGATGCGTTTGCAGAGTTATATAGTATACTGCAGTAGTTTAGTTTAGATCGAATAATAGTTCGGTAAGCTTTCAGTAAGGTGTTAAAGTTTGCTGCCCAATTATTTCCTGCAAGCAACTTCATGATAGCTGTTCGTCTTATGCAATCTTAAACTAAGAGCAGTTATTTGAGATGCCGATCCTAATTGCAGGTCGAATATAGCTCCTAATAGTTTCATTGTCTTCAATGCTGGTAGAATGTTACCGCACACCACATTCGAGTTTCGTTTGCTTTCAAAGTAATATACATTTATATTTAAAAACCGAACATTTAAATCCGGTTTCCTTGGTTCAGCTTAGTAGTTTTTGCATACAGGACTAAATAGCTTGCGTTGTTTATACATTTTTACCTTTGAAGGAAATAAGAGATCGTCAGCTTAGCAAAGAGACAACATTTAGCTGGTGGTTTTACATGGCAGGTAATGCTCTTACTACCTATAGAGAGTAAGGCTGATAGCAGAACTTTGGGGGATCTCTTCGGTATTTTTGACTACTTTTGATGTTCATTCTTTATCCGGACTTGTATTGTTCAACTTTGTAGAAGGTCGTGGATAAAATAAATCGTATTGCCTGTGATACCCTGTTCTGCTAGCGTCGTATAATACCCATTTGCCAAATTATGTCATACGCTTTATGAATATCCAAGCTAACAGAAAGTAGGTGTTGCCTATTAGGAAATGCGTCCGATATTTCCGTTTTTTTTATGATCAAGGCAGATTTTAATTCCTCAACTGTTTCAGGGTCTGCATCTTTATTGTTCCCTTTCATTTTCCGTTGAATAATTACATAGTTCTTTGAAGTAAGGAAGTCAACATTCTTCTGAAATATTATCTAGCTTTAGTGTGTAAAATACTTAAATAAATCGTAAAATATATCTAACACTCAGCAGCATTTGGAAACTGTCTACATCTTTTATTTTTCTACATAGTTTGTAGCATCAGTTGGGAATGAAGTTATTTATACACCCAAAAGAAAAACCTATCCGTATAAACAACTCGATAAAATTATATTTCTTTTATTTCCACTTAAAATTTTCAATTTATTGTCAGTAGTCTGCCAGCGGTAGCAGGAATCTCTCTCTCTCTCTCTCTCTCTCTCTCTCTCTCTCTCTCTCTAAAGAGGTTGGTAAAGAGAGATAGAGTGAGAGAGTTTAATTGCATCATCTTTCATGCGCTTGCTGAAGCTTTTGTACACTTAGCAAACATTCCATAAACTTGTTTGATTTTGCTTTTGTATTTTTGTTGTAAAATTCAATAAATTGCAATATAAGTTTCGCGTTTATATCGCGATTTAGTAAAATTATCGCAGCTGAGTCAAGTTCGCATTTTATTGCATTTTCAAAAAACATTGATCGGTGGTTTATAGGTTGTAAACATGAAAATACAGTAGTACAAGCCTTATCGACCGAGGTGGGACTGCGGAAACGTATGCGACTCGCATTCGGTATGTTCCGGATTCGATTCCCGCCGAACGGTCACTAACTTGGAGTTTTTGTCGGGAAGTTTTCCGGGTCGCAATTCGAATGCCTGAGCAGTTTCTTTCATTTCCCGAATTTCCTGTTCTTTCATGTCGTTCCATTATCATTTCATTCATTCTCGCCCCGTTGATCTTTTTCAGGGTTTGAAGTGTCGGCAGTGGTGTTTCAGCGCGACGTGGCAGGGGAAAAGGATGTTCTCTGGAACCCACCATCCCCAGGGATTCTGTTGGTTGCCGGAGTATAATGCCCGTCTCGTAGGGGCGTTAGACCCTATAGGTGGCAGTATCACCGGTCTGCCTGTTCGACTGAATCTGGTAACTGTAGGGATTCTTTCATTACTGTGCCGTCTCTGCTGTATCCGGCCGCCCGGTTTCTCCTGTCATCCCTCCCGTATAATAGCCTCGCCGATTCAGTGGCGGGTTCCCTATCTAACTTCAACGCTTTGAGGATTTAGGGCTATCTCCCATTTGCGAAAAATCACAGTTCATAGCTATGACCAAAAGATACCGAGAAAATAAAAAGAAGCTGTCTATTGGGAAATGGTTAAATAGAGCGTTTCGAGTCCCCTCAATCCAATTAGGATGTAAATGTACAAAGCAGAATCACCTACGTGTTACAATTTACCTTTTTGTGATCAGACACGTGTATCGAAACATTGCAAATTATTAAAGTCTATATTTCCTTTAACTAATCGAAAAACAGAATATACGTATTTTGCTCTGCATCTTCCAATGTCTCTGACATTATGACATAGAGGCTATAGCTTTAAAAAACTTGATGTGTTACATTTACATGTCTTTCTCTGTATGTTCTATTAACAAGCTTCTTACAAAAGATGGGCTTATCACTTAGTTCCTTATAAATAGAAGGGAAATAGCTATGCTAAAGCAGTAGTCAAAAAAAAAAAACAAAAAAAAAAAAAAAACAACTATGGTTTCCTGTTTGAGAGAAAAAGTATTTTAAAATTGAAACGAATAACAAGGAATATCTCGGAAATGGTTAGCTCTACAACAATTATGTAAAGGACATAAATTGTGTATTTCGATGAGATCTACATGTTCGTGTAGGAAGCTTTTGTCCATCTCTTGTGGCTTGCGAGCTATGCAAGTCATTCAGAGTGGAAAAGACTTGAGAGACTATTCCGAGGAAATTCAAGATATGCATTTTGTCATATAAATATCTTTAATATTTTAATGAATATCGTAAGAGCCAATTTCGAGAAAATCGAAATATTCGTAATATTTTCCATGATAAGGGTAGTTTGGAGGGGGTCTTGAAAATCTTTCTGTCTCATGCTAAACTTAAATTGGTGTTTAACGGACACACCTACGCACACGCACTGGCCTTTTCCTAAAAATGTTTGTTTTGGATTCAGGGGTCCTCAAAACATATATTTCCGTTGAAATATGGTATCGAAATTTTGGTGGAATACAATACCTTCTCTAAATACTATGCACATTGTATATTCATACATGCTCGAGACTAAAAATATATATAAAATGAACCTCAAGACTGCAACCTAGCTACATTCTGTGCATCTATATACAAGCTATATAAACTAGACCTAGTAAAATATATCAATATTCATATTATTAATATAATAAAAGTTAATTCTTACTTCTTGCGTGCGATTATGTATGCTGATGAGACGATTTTTTTCGTGGTTAATAATAATTCAGATAGTTAAGTTACGACGGGAATTGCATCATGGAAACGGCACTGGAGTGCTTTAAGGTTGTCTATTACTAAATGCAAACAAGACGATTCAAATGGATTTTAGCTTAAAATCATTAAAAACCAATTGCCAGCTTCATGTGCAGAATTGTGCTAAACTTGCTGGTCTATATACGGTTAAACAATTAACTTGAAGAATGAGTAGTGATAAATTGACATTCAAACTTTTTGAGATATATATTTAAGAAATTGTATACCATTAGAAAACTTGAAAATAACCTGCACTTATCTATTTGAATCTGTGATTAGATGTAGTATAATGTTACGAATTGGAAATAGAAGAACCAGTGATATTTTATTACTGTAAAAGGACATTATACGAATTATTAAGAAACAACGGCAGGTGATAATTTACAGTCTTACGTATTTTTGCTGTTTACAATTTGTATATTTACATAATTTTATTCACATGATAAATCCTCAAGGAATTGCTTATTAAGAACTGATAACCAGAACACGAGACAAGACACAGAAAGTATACTGATATACCATTTGCAAGGTTAAGCAAAACGTAAAATAGTTACAAATATTTGAAATCAGAAATGTATAACAATGCACTTTATTTAAAACAAACAAATATATTTTCTTATACAATATAGAATTTTTTAAATATAGGCTATACAAACGGCTCTCAGACAATCCATTTCATTGAATTGACGAATTTTTAAATGAGGATGATTAACATATGACATAATTTTATAATTTATTTTGACTATCTATTGCCTGTGCTATGCTTCATGACAAAGTTGTTGTACTTGTAATTACAATCTTTGGAGTGCAGAAACGTTTAAATGGATGGGATAAGCTGAAGGAATCTCTTTATTTTCTGCTCGGTTTACAGACTCAAGAACACCTCCATGAATCAGCTGTTCAAGGTCAGCAGCATACATGGAATTTGCTGCGTGGGTCAAGCTGCGGTTCTTTTCTTGGAGTTCATTATCGTACGGTACCGACAATTGTATAAACATGTTTAAGTAGCAGATGTTAAATATGCCAATAACAAGCATTGTTTCTCAGGATACTAGTGTTTTATGACAATTAAGCTCACTATTAAAGCGCCAATGCAATGACCGAGATTAGGAATTTGAACCAATTGCGGTCATGTGACTGGAGCGATATTGTCGAAACACTTATTGCAGCTGATATTCATTTCTTTGAAATCCTGTCGCACCTGCCGTCCGTTTGTTTAATCAAGGTGACAATCCAATCAGCCGTGACATTGCGTGATTGCGGAATGTTTGAAATGGTTTGGTCAGGCGACCGCACAAGAAGTAAAACAAATCATTAATAAAGCCGTTAATACGGATAAATACCGCGCTAATATATGGAAACAGTTCATGTATTTTTGCTTAGAAAGAGGTCACACGTTTTTATGTGACACCCCAACGGAAGAAATAAATACCATTTTACAAGATTGGGCAATCAATAGGAGAAAAGCGAATGGAGATAACTGCAAAGAATACTCGCTAAGACGATGTGGAATACTACAGCTAAAAATGCTTAAGGCAAAATATTACAATATTTTCAGATATACAATTCAAAGGCTCCAGAGATGCAAGAAATGCTAAAAGAAAACAACTACAACATGTACTAGAAACAAAAAAGGCGAGTGCAATTGCACTCAAGGATGACAAATACTCGAAATTAAATGATTTATGTGGGGGAAACACACCAACGGGTTTGCAGATGAAGTTCTTTCACATTGCTTCCCTCGAATTGGCAGTGTGAAACATACTATTTTCAAAAGGAAATAAGAGCTGATAGGGTCCCACATTGCAGAACTGCCTACAACCAGTGTTCAGCAAAACTTGTCAAGGAGGCAATGAAAAACTTACGGACACCAAACGGCTAATTCTTAATAAGCATGGTCCACATAAATGTCCCGTAAGACTGTATTAACTGCTCGTTGGAAAAGAAATCAATCTATTACAAGTCGCCCCTTTCTGACTCCCAACCCCGCCTACCATAAATCAGGCCGTTGGTAAAAAAAAGAAACTGCTGTTGACGTAAACCAGCTGTCAAAGTGGACACCAAAAGGCGCAAACTTTCCAACCATTCAAACCGTTCAAGTATGATTTCTTAAATGACTTATGCTAGAGTCAAAGAGCAGGAGGAATTGATTCAAATAACTGGGCATGCGAACTCGTCATCTCTAAAGCCATATTTACAAATCAGTGAGCAGCACCTTAACCTAACAATAAAAAAACCTTAGAAATCAGACCAACAACGTCGGCTTCATCCAGCGAGCCAACCTTCGCTTTTAATAACTGTCAGTTCCACATTTGTACTTTCAATTAATTTAGTTACAATGTTTGTTTAAAGTTTAATCCAGTTGATAATGTATTTAGTTCAAAAAAGGAGTAAAAGTAATCATTATTTGTATTTCTTATGCATGAGATGAATGCAATAACTTCAAAAAATAACGTTTGTTTCCATTTCATGTATTAGTTATTAAAAACTAAAAGAAAATAATTGTTCCATAGTTCTATTGTTGCTATCGATATTCGTTCATTGGGTGTAGGTACGGTCGGCCAAATCATAATTCAGGAGGCAATGAAGAAAGAAAAAATATTCGGGAAATAAACATGGTCTAATGCGTCATCTAAATTTGAGAACTAATGTAAGTATTACAATCATAGCCTGATAAAATCTCGTTTCCTATGAATTATAAATTATTAATAGTCGCTTCGCTCCGGTCGTGAATTGTCGACAAGATGAAAACACTCGTGGCATTACTTATAATAATGTGTTATATTTTCATCAACATTTATAAACAATTATTGCGTCAATTAAACTTTAACTGCTAGAAATAATACACCCTTCGATGTGATTTGAGGTTTGGTTTAGTATCTTCCCTCATGACTTTATCTGTAAGTCCTGGTTTGTGCTAAATATTCTGCGAGTTTTCTGTATTTATAGTGTTGAGCCTCTTTGGACTTTTATTGTGATGCAGATACAATTTTGGATTTATTTAACACAATAAGATGTCGGTGTATGTATTAGTTAATGCATTACCCTTTTCTTATACATTTACGATAAGACTACTAGCTCTGTTGAAGAGTAACATGACCTCCTTGAGTATAATCGCCATATTTTAACTTAACCCTTGAGACAGCTCCGGCACTTCGTGGTAACAATACAAATAAATCCGTAAACAGTGGAAGCGTTATATTATGCTGGAGGCTATAGGCAGATGCGATGGGATTGGCTGTAACACAAGAACGTGCAGTGACTGACTGTTACGGACTGTCAAGGGACAAGTTGTAAGCCGCAATTATAATACCTGCCTTAGTTTGAATGACACTGCTATACAAATCCGTTCATGCACTACCGCGAGCCTTTCTTCACTAGATAGGGCTGATGAGATTACAAATAAAATATGTGGCGCCTAGCTGTCATTATACAATTGTTTGAAATTACTTAACTCTGCTTCATACAAGCCCTTCACCTATTGCACGCATTATTGAACACTCGTAAGAACGTTTGAAGTAGAAATATGGGAAACCGCACACTGAAAGCTATTCTGATTCTTCAAGCGAACGGGAATGTGTAGCATAAACTTTAATTTCAAGTACTTCCCAAAGACGATAATCACATAGTTATATTTATAGAACCAGCAGGGCAGTCGGTTACTCTCCAATCAAAATCACATTGTAATGTGAGTCGGTGACATTCTTGCACTTATTTCCAATCAGCCCCTATTTCGTGCAATCGCGTTCTTTGGGAGAAGAAATGCACAAGTTTGATCGCTAATTAAGGATACACGTCCAATAATTTACAAATTAGGAAAGATGCATCAAACAGCACACCATATCAATTATTGATCCCTTGATTAAAATACAGTTCAGTAATGTGATTCTGGTTACCTTAAAATTCTAAAGCATGAGAAACTCAAGTAAGATATTTCCATAATATATGTATAATTTTGTTATATTCGTGGAGAGTACATTAAACATTTTAACCCAACCTTTAGGAATGTTTCTGTATAGCAATAACGATTTACGTTCCAGCATTTTGCTTTCTATATTATTCGAATAAAAGCCATCATACAATCTACGTATACATAAAATTAGCACAGCGGTAGCCGAATGCTGATATTTCTACATTCAGGCCTGCAACATTGAATTTGCAGTCACTGCTTTGGGGAGATGGATGATAAAAAACTACTGAGTTTTCATGTTAAAATTTCGGGAAACTATTTTTTTTCCTCCTGAGTCCGCTTAAAACCCGTTAAATTCCTATATTGTCACTAAAATAATTCTATTCTATGTTGCCCTTAAAAAAACCTTTAGATCTAGTGGCAAAACCGCTAATCTTGCAAAACTGAACATCAGAAAAAGAGAAGTTACAAAATACCAATTTGACTCAATATACCTATATAAATATATCGACATCTTTGTCGATGTATTTTTTACACTCATATTGTCCTTCAGGAGGGACCTAATTAGCCACTAGGGGGGAGAGAGAATGACGGAGATGAACACAAATACAGCCGATCCCGGTGGCCGCGCTCGCTAAAGTGTCTCGCTTTGGCACTTCGTGGTGTACAAGATCGTGGGTTCGAGTCCCGCCTTGGACATGGGTGTTATATATTTGTGTATGTGTGTGTAAAAAGTAAAACAGAAATACAGTAATCACAATAAACAAATTAGGTAAATAAAAAGTAGGGTATACAGTGTCGGAGTCCCGATCAGACTCCGGAACTGTATTTAAAAAAAAAAAAACAATACAGGCACCGCAAACACCCTTGCCCAAGGCGGGGCTCAAACCCGCGATCCACTGCGCCACGAAGCATCACAGCTAGATACTTAGCGAGCGCGGCTGTGGGGACCGGCTGTCGATATTAGTATACCCAATGTTGATTGGCGCCACTGCTGCAGTTTATTTTAAAGAGGAGATTTTTGACATTTTTTCCATGTGGTTTTCATGGCATATCCTTCCACTGTTCTGCAAGCCAGTAAGGTGCGAAAAGCTTCCTTTCTCTTCGTCTACAAAATGAACCTGCTACCCCTGATAAATTTCCCACGTTATACTATACTGTAACACGTGGTTTCATATTGTAAAACAAGCCCGGCAATGTTGGCCACCCTATAAACATACTCACATGTTACTTCTTGTTTAAATGGACAAAAAATCCCCACCCTCATAGGTAGCCTCGAGCTTAGGCGCATTCCACACTACGCTCCAATCCGCTATGACAGCACGGAAGTAGAATGGAAAATATACAGTCGTTGGTTCTCAAATGTTCTGTGGTTCATATAATTAGTTTGTAACAATAAAATAATACTAACTCATTTAAACACATCAATCTAATAACTTAAATGTAAACACATATCCGGTGTTATCTGAACTCCTTGATCACATAATTTCGTCGAGCATGCTATGACATATTGCTCTAGCGACCGGTAAATGAAGTAGACGTTTAATGCATTTGGTTCTGACTTCTGCCCCATCTATAACTTTTTCAAAATTGCTCACGAAATATCCTGTGCTGCTTAACGCGCCTCAGCAGAAGTATGAAGATACTATGAAGCCCTTCAAAAATAATGACTAAATAAAAGCAAGTGCACAAAGGCACAACTGTAAATTAAATTAACAAAGCAATAATTAAATGAATATGATAGGAAAATTTATGATGGCATTAAACCATGCAACAGGAAAATAAATGTTACCCATTGGATAGTCATAAACTCACGAGATAATGAACAGAGATTCATCCGACTGTTTTTAGAATTCAAGGCCTGTAATTGGACTGGATGAAATAAGAGTTTTCTGATAAATTAAGGAGTAAGACACTATTTAAATACCCATGGTTGTGTTTCATTAGCAATATATGGTTAAAACATTCTGCCAATATTTCAGATTTAGCCTTAGATGAACGCTGATCAACATATACTCATTATCAAGAATGAATATGTTTCCAAACATAGTAATCATACGCATAGATTGAACTTGCAAAATGGGAATATACTAGCTCATATTCATACCAAATATAGGTACATACTCCTTCTTAGGATGGACTATTGATAGTTACTCTATATATGGAATATATTCTACTCCACTTCCATTGCTTGAGAGTGTATTAAAATTATGCAGACACTGGAAAGGTTAAATATAGTACTTACTGGAAAAATTGAAGCACATATATGTTTGTATGTTGTGTAGTAATTATTATTCCTATAACCCATTAATCTCAAAGATACGAAAGAAACTCCTGTTAATTAAATTCTAAAATGGTGAAGCGACTCTTTTACTTAATTCTTAAAAAGTAGTCCTTTAGATTTTATGCGTTACTAGGATTGGTATTAAAGGTCAGAACTTTTTAGAGGAAATATTTTGAGCAATATCGCAATACTGAATTCCAACAAGTGAATTTGTCAATCCGCTTATATCATCCTATTTCTCCACCGGATTTCCTGCCGCTAAGATGACCTCCAGTGCTTGATGGAAACACGGAATAGAAAGTAAATCCTTTCCGACGTCATCGGCTTCAGCTTGCGTTTTCTGATCAAAATGCAGAATCATATGAGTGACCTATGCTTATGATGCTGTCATCAAGTTATTTCTGTTAGGCCGTATATTACTGCTTCAAGGTAACTGTATACCATCATCAACATCGAGTAAATCTGTTTTGCTTTATGGATATCCCCCACTACGTTTCGTGACCATTGACATTTCTTCACACATTGAAAACGTTTTTCGCGTAAATAATTCAAAGAGCGTAGGTATTGTAAGGAAAAATCCTTGTCTGAATTCTGGTAAAGGGGAATTAATGTACCTGGATTTTGTCCACCACAGTTCTAAAAACTGGAAGTGGTCTTTGAAATTCATGACCAAATTGACTGTAATTAAATACAAGACAAAATAGCGATGCCAATCTAAGGAATTTAAATTGTTTTCACATACATTCATTCTTACCGAGCGAGTTGAGTCCGCGGAGACGTGGAGGTCCCATGTTCAATAAAATAAAAAATGCTACCCCAACTATAACAAAAATAATCAAAATTAAAAATCCTAAGATTAATATTAATAATTCCCAGATTAAATTAATTTCTAGACCTATTCATGCTCATGTTCATGAATTGGCACACAGTGAAATTAATACACAAGTTCCCTTCAACCGCTGCCTCTGAACTTGGGTTTTTCAAAGTTTTCCTTGGTAGGTAGACGAATACCTAGGTGGTGTTTCAAGTACCACGGATTCCTTTTAATTCCCCGTTATTCCGTTTCCTTCTTGTGTCTCACTTGTGATTAATTCAATTATTTGTTTGCTAATGACACCGTTAATTACGAGGAGCATATCAGTGTCGCCAGTGTGCCGGAATTTGGTCCCACAGGACTTATCTTGTGTGCCAGTAAATCTACTGGCATGGGGCTGTCATTTTTAAACTCACAAAAACCATCGCTTTGGGCCGAATTTGAGCCCCCAACTTTGGAATCACGAGACCAGCACCTTAACATTTCTGGTGTGCTTTTAGGTTTCATGGGGAGTGGCTGAACTGGAGAGATGGCGCGGATGTTTGCTCCAAGGAAAGAAATTCCACGTGGACGGTCGGTCAGCTGCATGCAATAGTGGGGCGTATCTTCGAGCCAGAAACTGTTAGGGACTTCTCCGTGTGTCTGGCATTTCTGCCTACTGTGCTTTCACTTCATCCCTTCCTCATTAGGTGTGTTAGCCGCAGTATCTCGCACGTGGTTCGAATTGCGCGAGACTTCCCCTTACATTGTATACCCAATACTATTATTGGTGAGAAGTTTCCTTGTGATTGGCAATTGTGGAGTGTGTCGTCTGTTGGTAGGGGCTCGTCAGGTTGCTGACCAATCACAGTGTAAGAATGCGTAATCGTTAGAGGCATAATGTCATCGGCGTGTCAACACCTACGGGTTCAGTGGAAATTACTGCGCGCATTCCCATGCATGACTGATCTGATTGTAGGATTTCATTCTATAAATGAAAAAATTTGGTTGCGTTATACACAGTGATTCCCTAAGGGTTTAAATTTATAATAGTTACTACCTTTTATATATCACGGACATTGCTCTTGTTCTCTTCTAGAACTAACACGAGCGACACTGTGATTTTAAAATGTCTTATAGCTATGATAAACGAGTTGAGGTTACGTTAGCCAAAAAATAAAGCTTTACGTTCAGTGAAGTATAGGACCCAATATTCATAGGAATAGATTAGGTAACTAATGAGAAATGGTCAAAGCAGTTCAACATACGAGAACTGTGATAGAAAATGCATGGAAAGAAGACATTTTAGAGGAAGCAGTGGCGCTGCAGACAGCGAGTAAATCTGACAACAGCGCACTGAGGCAGCCCCATGTTAGCAGGAATTCAATCACAAGGTAATTTCTCACCAATAATAGGTTGTTTGGCTGAGTCGGTTTACTCCAGCACATGGAACAATAGACCTCGGAGCCCGGTTGAAAGGGGGCGTAATAATAGCCAAAATATCATTGCCGAAGGTCATCACATAAGTGCTTGCGCTTTCTGTCATTTCATTCCAGCACCTCATTCAACCCCGATGACTAACAGCGGTTTTATTAGAGCTTAACTAATCTTTTTCTTCTCCTTTCTAGATTACTGTAACGTGGCCACTCCACTCAGGTTGTGGTCGCTACAGGAGAACATCTTAAAAATTATTACTTATAAAATTAGGCAAAATATTGAAACTATCATCTGGAATCCCATAATGAAACAGTTCAAATTAGAATAAATGCAGAAAAAACGTTATAAAATAATTATTGGTAAAAGAATTTGGATGGTACTCTAGGTATTTAATCTATGAAATCTTTTTGAGAATATTTAACTTCGACGCTATAAATTCCAGAAGAACTATTGTGAATTTTTCTGTACAAGGATCTACATAATTTTCAATGATATTCATATTATAGATAACCAAAGACGATACTTTGTTTTATAGTGAATTTCTGTTGGATGGTTGCTGCTTGTCTATATTGACAGGAAGTCAGTGGATTCAAGGGCACTGTACTCGAAACGAAAAAGCAACTTATTTGTGCTGCGTCGCAGAAAGAACTTATTACAATGTATTTAGGATTCTATTCAAAAGTGTGTAAAATAGGCAGCATGCAGCTTGGCTTCAATTATGGTCCAACACGGTTCATATTAAATATGCACATATTGCTGCTGCGATTTTGAGCACAGATTCTCGCAGTACAATAATTTTTTCCTGATAAAAGGAATTTAGCTTTTTCACACCTAGAAATACACAATGTTATATTGTGACGGAAAAGAGTTTTTCTCAAAATTATGTACCTATATTGCAAATACTTGTGTATAATTTGACTAACTCGCCGGTTTTGTATATGATGTAAATACGTGTAAGTAATATTGTAATTCTGCAAATAATCCATAATGCTACGCGTATATGCATATTATATGGCAGTGGTGCGCTATAGACGCGTTGCAAGTTTTTGTTTGGTTTTTTGTGTATTTTTCGACCTACCAGCGAGCTTCGACTGAATACTCTTATCTAATAGTAAACATAGATACTCTATATTCCGATTCCAGTGAACGTCACAGCGAACTGGCATAAAGTGCTGTCCCTGCTGAAGACATTACTCTTTATGCAATGAATGTTCGTTTTGACCAAAGGCGAAACGTTACAACAGCATGGCAACTGCAAATTCCGTCCACCCACATGCAGGAGAACATCTTGGGCAGAGTGCAGTACTAGGGGCGGCGTGTGCACAATAAGGGTGTATGCCGCTTACTACATGCGGATTCCTGGTCCTCAACTGCCACTGTTTCCCAAAAGTGGTTCCTCAGATAAGCTCCAATATCTTAGTATGGCTTACCTAGCCTCCCAACAGAGTGAAACATTCCCATGTTGGTATCGGAAATGCATCCTAATCCATCGCATTGCAGACAGCAAGCACTTCGTGTAATAAAATAAATAAATAAATAATGATGATGATGATAATAATAATAATAATAATAATTAATAATTAATTATATATTTCAAACAAAATTAGGCTCTCAGTCTCGGACCGGGCTCATTCTCAGTTCAGACCGATCCGCGCTGCGCCTAAGAAAGTCGGTCTTGCAGACTTCTAGCTCAATTTCCTCAGGATGTTGAATGCCATCGATCCCATTGGGTCGCCTCCGTGGTGCAGCGGTTACCGTGCTAACCTCTTGTACCCAAAGCCGCATGTTCAAACCCGACGGAAGGCGATGGATTTTTTTTTTCCGGGAGTAAAAATCCTTAGCCTGGCTGCCTTCGGAGGGCAAGTAAACCTGTTGGTCCGGTGTCGTAGATTTACGGCTTAAAAGAACCTCAAGCCTGATAAAGATGCATTTGAGCAAAACTAAACGTTCTTTCACACCCAACATAGGATGGAACGCAGAGAAGCACAATTGTTAAAAGAGCGTCCATAAATAAAATTCCGTTTCATTCTCTATCCATCATTGTCTGAACTAAACACCAAAGTGGTATTCCACAGTCCACTACACAACGCATAGAATACAACATAGAAATAAGGAGTAGGCATCAAATCTTCTCTATTCAGAGGTTCTTAACCTTTTAAACTTTTTAGGTTTAAAAATGTCACCACGGAAGTTTTCGATACCTTACGCAATGCTTCAACAAACACCAGAGATGCGATGGTGCTGCATTTTCCCTTGTGGAAGTGAAAGCTGTTGACCCGCCATGTAACAGGTCTGAAAATACACAGCGATGACATTGATGAGATTATACCCAGTTCGTTAAGACATTTTTTCATCATTTTTGTGGCGAATTGCACAGTCGAAATTTCTTACTTTGCAGAGCAACGTTTTCAGTTATTTAATTTGCAAATAAAGCCGTTAAACGTGACATTAAAAAGGTGGATATTACCTATTTACGTATAGCTAACATACTGAGTGGAGAAGCGTTAATGCATTAATATTACGAGGGGAAGATAGTGTAGAGTATGTGTAACAAGAGGCTAAAATATAAATGTTTCCATAAAAATAGTATGTGTAAGGTTAAAAACTTAACTTTAAGGTTTTCCATGCTCTGTTTACTATGGTTCTTCGACAACATTTTGAATTAGCTAGTTTTATCATGTTACTAAATTGAGCTCGTGACGTAAACATTTAAATGCAATTTTGAACTGGGTTTTCTTTGTTACGTTTTAGACATTTTCCGATACTTAACATGTTCCTTGCGATATACATTTTAATTTTTTTCTCTTAAAAGTTGCAGTCTCCCAAATGATACAAACTAAACGCATGTTGTATTATTTTTTCTAGGATGAATGCATATGTTATCCTGCATTGATTTGGTAACTTCAAATATATGCACTTGGTTGTTTAAAAATATAAGAATATGTAGTCCTAAAGGAAAACAAAATGTAAATCGTCATGTTTTCTATGTGACAGATTTTAGTATAAGCATTCTCTTAGTCATCTAATAACGAATCTAAATCATATTTTTTATGGAAAAAATTGAAAACTTCATCATCTAGAGCATTTTTGATAAATCTTTGAAATTCTGTTTAAAAAGAATAATTTGGAAACAGCTTCTTTATTGGCACCAAATTTTATACCGGCACTCCTAAAAGCATTTTTTCCAGGTAAAAGCTGATCTGAAGATGATGTCTTATGGTCGATATGGTTTAAATATCTCATAACTCCAGATTTTCTTTTATTTTGAGTTCTGTCAAACAGTTCCTCTCCTGAAGATTAAAAACTATAGAACTACCGAAAATGACAACCAGAGAAGAAATTCGGGTTATTTCACAAGACTCCACACGTCATAGTGACTTTCCGCGACCGCCATCACTGACGGTCATTAATGTAACGTATCTTCAAGAAATGGCACTCTCTCTAATCTTTGAAACATAAACTAAATGCACTAATTGTACATTTCTAGCAGTGGTCTTTTTACTTTCTCTACTGCGTACAATAAGTAGGAGAAGCATTGAATTCCACTCAAAATTCTGATGTCGAGATTTCACAGGAAATAAAGGTCTCCAAATCAACATTTTTAGAAAAAGATCCATGTAAGTGTGAATGTATATTGCTGTTGAGCAGCAGAACTCAAATATGAAAATCCTGATAAACACCAAACTTGGTATTTATGTTCAGTATGTTCCAAAAGTCCGACAAGAAGATGTACAAGAAAATATCCGTACCCCAAATTGCGCTTTAGTTGAACAATTCCCATTTTTTTTATTTTCTCAAAAATGGCTCTAACGACTTAGATTAAAATACCGCATGTTTAAGATATTTTAGCGATAAATGTGTGTTACATTCACATAACTTTCTATCTGTTCTGCAAACAAACTATTCTTACAAAGTATTCTTTTATCAACACAATGCTAATCAAGATAAAAACTACCAGAAATTGTTTTACTACTTGCTTCCTTATAAGCAGAAAGCAAATAGGGGAATATACTTGAATAAAGCGACTGTCAAATCTTTCAAAAGCTTTCGCTATGCGATTTTCACTGATTCGGTTTTTTTCGGAGTAAAACAAAGAGATAGGAAACGGAAAAGTTGAAGTAATATGAAACTAAAACCAATAACAGGGAATATCTCTTAAATGATTAAGTCTATATAAAAAAATGACATAAATTGTGTGTTTATGCGAGATCTACATTTTTGGTATAGTAAACCTTTACTTTTGCCTATCTCTTACAGTTTACCCTTTATACCATTCCGAATGAAAAGGACTACAGAAACTATTCCAAAGAAATTCTGGCATAAGTTCTACTTCGCAAGCAAATATTTTAATATAGGGTATTTTAATACATTCCGTTAGAGCTATTTTTCAAGAAAATTGAAAATTTCGAAAAAATATTCCATATAAACAGTAGTTTGGGGAGTGAGAATTTTTCTGAAAACCTGTCGCATCCTTGGAAGATACTAAACTTAAATACCAAGTTTGGTATTTAATGGACTTTTAATTTTTGAGGTATGCTGTCCACACACACACACACAGGGGTCCTCAAAACACTTATTTCCGATAGATTGTTGAGTTCGAATTTTTGGGGAGAATACAATCTTCATACCTACTATGTATATTCTATATACGTGCTGGAGAAATCAATAAAAATGTTGGATTTTCTTCTAGGAATATTTTATAAAGGCCACTTTATTCTGAATTACTTATGTTATATATAATTTGTTGCTCATGCAGCAATGCTCATTAAAAATATAGCTCGCTTTGCCTAGTGTATGCTACAATAAATCTGAATGAAAGTTTATCTGGGCTAATAAGAATGAAATAAGAGTAGTTTGTGTAGCAGGAGTAGAGAAATCAATATGAGTGCAACGCATACGATTTTTGATTTACACTCTTGCCTGAGGCCAACTCTTTGGTGTCATCTCAAAATGTTGTGTTTAATTTAAACCTGTTAATCTGCAGACATTTTGCTGCATGTGTATTTCTTTGTTCTGTTCAACCTGAACATTCTGATGACTCCGTCATATATGCAGCTGCTCTGAGTTGTGCATTATACGGTTTAAGCTGATATGGAAATTTTAATGAGGTGGAGGTGCACGTCACGCACATACTAAAAATTACGACATTTGCGTTGCTAGAAGTCATGGTTTTAACACGGTGCTCCCTGAATTTGTCCAGTACGTTTCACAAAACAGGAGTGCTAATTACAGGAAGTAGACACTTAGATAATACTTGTCTGTAGCATGTACTTACAAGGCACTTTGATGTCTATTTAAGGCAAGATATGTGTGAAAATACAAAGATCTCCAATTTTCTTCTGATTGCTTTGACCTTTTAGCGTACACTGAAAACATAAAACAAACCAGGTGGCCCAACTGACCCTTATTTGGCGTGTTTAGATATCCCTTGGTGCGTCAAAAGAGTTGCAGATCTCAACGGGGCTGTCTTTATGTTAAAACCCGCCAGTGGAAAACTGGGCTAGAGCGACCTCCGTTTTACACCCAAACAATGAGAGCGGCCTTTACCGTCTCCGATGGTTACAATGGGTGTAAAGCGAAGCTCACTCGCGCCAGTACTCCACTGCCAGATTTTTTCGTCAAATAGCCCCGTTGAGTTCTGCAACACTTAGTATTCTTAGTTAATCACCTTTTGATATAATAATATTAAATGGTGTTTGGACCTTCGGTTTATTTTCAGCTTGGTATATACTTACACATTTAGTAGAGACTAAATGGCGAACTATAACCTATAGAGGTGTCCCAGAATTCGACCGCACAAATTGGCAGGATTGTAGAGGGGTCCAAAATAAACAGTTTAAGATAGGGAATCTATGGGCTATGGACTCTAAATTTTTTGCTACTGCATAAAATGTATTAGGCATTACCACGCCAATGACCAAACCGCAGTGGATCGAGACGTGAGCACCTGGATTTCGGAGAGCATAGATAGCGCAGCATTAGTTAGCGCTATGGTTAGGTGTGAGTATCGGGTTAAGTTGTTGCGGCTTCAAGCCTTCCTGGGTACATTTATTTTTATGTCATCTCATTTTTTACATTTTATATTGAGCCGTTCATATTTTGCTGCGTCACTAAATAAGATTTATTCGTGATGACAAATAAAATAAATGTAATGTACGATTAGCATGTAGGTGCTACTTGCTTGTAGATGCAACGGAGAACGTCTCAGTTACAACTGCATTTAACATCTGAGGGGGTACAACAGCGTACGTGTTGTATTAGGTTAAATGCCTAATGACTGCTCTGGTGGCTTAATGCGTAACGCGGGAAGCTGCTATCCCAAAGGTCATGAGTTCGATTCCTATCATTGAGTAAATATTTTTGCCGATCCCGATGGCCGCGCTCGCTAAAGTGACCCGGTTTGGCGCTTCGTAGTGCACAGGATCGTGGGTTCGAGTCCAGCCTTGGGCATAGATGTTTCTGTGTTTGTAAATGTGTCTATGTTTGTGTATGTATATGTATATGTAAAATGAAAATGTTAAGCATAATAAGGTCTACTAAGGAAATATAGGAAACTGAAAAAAATGGAGAGAAGAAAGGAATACAGCGCCGGAGTCCTGACAAGCCTCCGGAACTGTATTTTTATTAATAAAAAAAAATGCCTTATGCAGGGTCTCCCGTGCCTCAACAAGCAACACGCAATACTCAGCGCTAAACATATATCACTTGAAAAATATGTACTGCGAAACATGTTGAGTCTACATGTATTTTGATTTCCCATCAACATTCCGTTTCCACTGCAAAAACAGGTGACGAAAGACACGTTACGTTTGATGACATTTAACGCGCGAATTCTGATTATGGTTACCTTTGTAGTCCTAATATATGCTTGGTGGAATCATAAAAGCAAAGGTCTGATGTGTTACATTCTCATGATCTTCTCTACCGTCTGTCGTTGATTAGCAGTCGTAAGTATAAAAAGTGTTGTTACAAATGCTTATTTTTCTCTCTACTTAATTTTAATCAAATACAACTTTCCAGGTATAGTTCCGTTGCATATTTCGTTACAGATTTAAAGAGATAGCGGTAGTCAAATATTTTAGACCAGACACTATGTGCAGATCTTAGAATTCCATTGTCTTTCCATACTTTCGCGAGAAAATCTATAGGATTTTAAAAGAATGACAGTGGAACAATTCGAACCATTAATAACGGATATCTCGGAAACTGCTTTTGTGGCAAACAAGATTATTTGGAATAAATTGTCTGCTTTAGAAATATCTAGCCTTTTTGTCCGGTATGCTTTTCGTATATCGCTTAACGCATACTATTTATACAAGATAATACAAAATTCCTTCGAAATGATGTAGACTAATCAGGCTTCTCCTAGAAAACTGAAAATATGAATTTTATTTATCATGTAAATATATTTAGTGTATTGTGTTTAAATTAAAATTCTTAGAACCATTTTTGAGAAAATAATAAGCAGTTTCATGTAAAGGAAGGGATATTTTCTTGGAACTCTTCGTATTTCATCTTAGAAAGATTTTGTTTCGTAATCGGCTTACCCTTCTCATATTTAGGACCGACACCACCTTTAGAACTAAAAAGCGGATGCCTAGGGGTCAGAAGCCTGTCGGGGAGCCGACAGACCGAAACCACAGAATGGAGAACCTGGAACGTGTGGTCAGCCCGTTGTTCTCTTTATTTATATTTATTCTAAGTTTATCAGTCCGGTATTATTTAAAGTCTCAGTGAAGTTTCTTTTTCAAAACAATTAGAATGAAAATTAAGGATCGAAAACTGAAGAACACGTAAAATGAACTGCCGTTTGCTCTTAATTCGTTTACCTTTTAGTTTACAACTAAATTTATTAGTGTGAAAAATACTGAACTAACTTTCATCTTGATGGATAATGCGTAAAGAAGGAAAAAAAAGTGCAGACTGTGGGACCCGAACCGCTGACACATTGGAGGTGATGAGGGAACATGAAATTGAGCTACAATAATTGCGCTCGCTTGTTTCGTTAAAACTTGTATGCATAGTGTCACACAAGTCTCCCTCTCCACTTCTGATCTCTTTTAACTGTTGTGAGACTCCTTTTTGTAGCTTAAGCCATTCGTTTAACCTTCATTCATTATAATTTACGTTGCTGTACACATGAACAGCGATCCTATTGGTAATACACGTACTGTAACAGGAGTTATTAAGCACATCTTTTGTAATGGACGTAACTATTGCTGCTTGCTGCTAAGGTCTATTTTCCTATGAAAAGCAGGCTAGATTTGCGTGTTACCAAATGGTCGACTAGCAAGGTAATTTTGACCTTATTGCTTTCAGAGTATGAAGTGTTGCCTATCTCCAAAAATAATGATGTACAGGTGAACCACCTGGTATATACTACATAATCTGAAGTATGATAGCATCTGTGAACTCAAGCTATGTGGTATCTTTCTTCACAAGTATATGCGATTCTCAGCTTTTTATTTGAACAACATTTTTTTTCTTTCTTTCCTTCTTTCTTTCTTTGCTGTAAACTATATTGCCCGCTCTAATTCACCCATTTTCTGAGAAACTTTTGAACATAGGTAAAACATGTTGAGACGATGTAAGCGTCATCAAAATGTTTTTGTGAAGCTACTTTGGTGCTAATTACATTGTTTTTGGTATATACTGATTAAATTTAATTAAAAGAAGATATACTTAAGAAAATAATATATCTTAGTTAATAAAGGCACATTGCATAAAACTGAATTACTTTGCATCCTGTAAAGCTTGAGCTTGATATCCTGTAGTTTCTAAGATAATCATTATTTTAGCGAATTTATACTTAGCTAGACAGGTTTTTACACCTTAAATAAAATGTTATGCAGGTTTTTCCTAATTGTAATTAGTTCAAGAAAACAAATTGCTGTATATGCAATTAAGTGCTATATAATGCGTGTTGTGGAAAATAATTTATTTTAATTGAACTATTTAATATGTTAACTAGTGCACAACGAACTTAAATGCATAGTTCCTGCAGATCGCTGGAAAATTTCATGCAAATAAATTATAAACTGTGATCCAAGGATTATCTATTTTGAATAGTGAAAAACCTTAATTAAACGAATAGAGAAAATGGAGTTTGAAGCTCATTGCGGTGCATTATCTAAATGGTAAAGTACCAACTAAACAGTCATTTGTGACCTTTAAATGGTTCATTGAAAATAAATTGTGTAGCATACAGGTGCAAACTATTAGCATAATAAAATGCAGAAAATTAAACAAATAAAAAATTACCACATGTTTTCCGTATTTCACAGATCCATTGCCATAATATACGGTGATTAATCGTTAAGGAAAGGATATGAAATATTGAAATAAAATGTAAACTCTAGTAACATAATTACTCATATGCTATGTTTTAGGAATGATATTGGCAGCTACAGACCAATAAGCCTAATGTCCGACCTGTGCAAACTATTTCATAAAATCTGATGAATTCCATTCACATAACTCTCTAACTGTTCCGTAAACAAACTGTTGTTACAAAAGATTTATCTTTTATCTACATAATGCTAATCAAGATAAATTTTAGCAGAAATGGTGTCATTACTTAACTCCAAATTAGCAGGGATATAGGGAAATACACTAGGTTAGGGCGACAGTCATATCTTTTAAACGCTATCTCTGAGTTTGTTATTGAAATTTGGTTCTCGTTCCAAGGCCAGGAGTCAAACAAAAGAGATATGCATTGAAAGATGACTTCCAGTTGTAGAAAAATGTAGATAGTTTAAAATTTAAACCAGTAATATGGAATATATCTTAACGGTCAACCCTACAAAAAAAAAAAAAAAAAAAAAAAAGTATATGACATAAATTGTGTGCTTTAACGAGATCTACATTGTTTGTTAAATAAGTCAGAACGAAGAGGCCTTCAGAGGCTATTACCAGAAAATTTAAACATTCAGTTTGTAATAAACATATCCTTAAAATATGCAGGTTTCTAGTCTCTCGAATTTAAGTCTTCTGTTTAGTAGCTGGTCTTAGAGTATGAACATAAGGGACAAAAGGCTTTCCAACCTAGGAATATCCTTCTTCTTAATTCGTTTTCTGACCTGTTTTTGAAGGAGGTTAGTTGTCTTATGTATATATATTTTCTGTTACATATGGTAATATTTTCCGTCAATTGAGACTGGGGTTTCTTGCCCATTTGTTATCAGCTGCGTTTATGACATGTGCATTGTCCTGATATTTCACTTTGTGTAGATAGTTATTGTAGCATTCACTGTAGCTCTGTAGGTGCTTTAGCGAATAGGATACATCATCGGCGAATTTTATATTTGTTAAGTGACTTCGGCTTATTTTTATTCCGTGAATTCTGCCCCGCTTTAGTCTCTTATGGCATTTGTAAAGAGTGCGGGAGAGATTGGGTCACCCTATCTTCAGACTAAACGGCAAGTATTTGAATTCTACTTTCACTTTCGCGAAACTGTGTCTCTAGATGTTATTTATTATACAGATGTATTTGTCTTCCATCCCCTGTTTGGTTAATGCCTGCAGTATGCTTGTATTTTCTTTCGAATCAAAAGCATTGCTGAAGTCGACAAAACAGGTACAGCGGTAAGTTACTCTGCTGTCTTCTCGAGCAGCTGGTTTATGGTTTGCAGATGATCGATTGTACTGAAGCCCGTACGGAATTCTGCTTGCTTCGGAGGTTGATTTTCGACTAAACCAACCGTTATCCGCCTTGTGTTTGTTATTATTTTCTCTATCACGTATGTGCAAAATGTAAATAATTTGACACCGAAATGTCACCGGAAATACACGTTTTGAGGAACCCTTGATCCAAATTTGGTATTTAAGTTTGTATTCCAAGATACAATATGAAGATTTTCAGGAAAATTCCCCTATCCCGAACTACTCTTTGCATTAATATTTTACGAAAATGTTGATTTTCTCAAACGTGGCTGTAACTGTTTTGATTAAAATACCGCGTGTTTAAGATATTTTCATAAAAAAATAAAATTTATACCTTGAATTTTCTTTTAATTGTCTCTAAAGCCCTCTTCATTTTGGATAACTTTTGGATTAAGTGACAAACTGTAAGAGATAGACGAAAATTTAGGGCACAACAAATGTAGAGCTCTTTAAAGCACGCAGTTTTTCATGTAATTCTTTGTAGAGTTAACAAGTTCTGAGTTATCCCTTGATATTTGTCTCAATCAGCAATCCTTAAAATCCTTAAAACGCTTCTCAAGTGGGAGGTCCTCATCCGTTTTTCTTGCTCCTGGAGAAACAAAGAGAACAGCATTTCAAAACCATCAAAAATGTTTTACTAATGCTTTAAAATATTGTATTTCTTTCCTCTTTTACAAGTAAATAATATGTAACTAAATATTTCTGTCAATGTTTATCTTGATAAGCGTGAAGTAGATGGGAGAATAAGCTTCTTTAAGAATCGTTTGTTGCAGCATAAGTAGAGAAAGTTATGTGACTGAGCACATCAGATTTTCCGGTTAAGTTCACCAGACAAGGTCATGTTCCCTGAGGTATCATTAAAATTTAAGGTGATCAACACTGCAGCTCAAACACACTCCAGTGTTTTGAGTTCTGAGCAGCCACTTGCAAGTCATGTAATTAAACAACTCGTCAAAATACTATACACGCATTCCTCAAGCATGAATACAGAATGCTGCAAACTCTGCTGTGAAGTACTTCAACTGTGGCTGTTAAATGGTTGCAGTTATTCCTGCCAAAGACTTTAAACTTGCAACTGCATAGACAACTAAGCATGGTTACAATTGTGAACGTTACTGATTGAAGGGGGAATATCTTATTTCTTAGACTTTAATTTCGTTGTGGTACTTGCCACTTTTATCAGCTCTTTCTGTATAATTGGACAGTAAAACAATAATATGCTATTATGCTCATTTAGAAAAATGGTTCGGAAATTTCTTCCAATGGCCCAATGCCTGGAGTTTTACTTTTGTCAAAACAATCCTAATATAAAGGGCTCGGTACTTGCCCCCGGTGAGCCTTGCGATCAATTACTATTCAGGACATATATCTTTAGCATTGTTTGCGGCCAATTCAGCAACTATCACTGTGCAAAGCGAGTATAGACTAACTGAATGTAAAAACGATAACAGCGCCACCAAATCAAGGTTACTTCTAAATGTCCCGAGTAGTACAGGTACAGCCTAAACAATGCTAACACAACGTGTACTCAGTGACAGCACCTCTGTTGGCTTGTTGACATTGTGAAATAAATAAAAACTAGTAAATACTTGCAAGAATCTATCAAGTATATACTTGCTACATGTATGAAGTGAACAAAATAAGATAATACTTGGTAGCAAATATTTGTTAATGTGTCGGTTTATTTTAAGAGTCTTCACTTACCGTGGTTTTATTTTAATTGTTTGTGTTTACTTTTAGCACAAGACTGTTGTTTTGGTAAATCAGCTTGCACCTGCGATTTTAAAACTAGTATTGTGCTTTAAATCCTTGAAGGACTAATAACATTGTTGGGCGTAAAGGAATCAGCTGCAACAATTGACGTAATCGACACCCTACTCTTTTTCCCCCCGTTTAATTCTCTATTGGTGGAGACCAATGGGCTAATTGCCATTGTAGTTTTCAATTTATCCAACCATTTTCTTCTGTGTTCGTTTCGTCTAAAGTATTTGGGAAAACTCCATTCATCTGTCTTCTGCGCAGTTCTTGTAGTAGAAGATCGTCATTTAGAATAACGGCTTGTTTGCGTTCTTTCGCAGGGTAGCGAAGTAATATTTGAGAGGTAAAATCAGACTGGAAAGTGCAATGTCATAGGTGGGATTTAAACTACAAATCTTCTTTCCGTGCGGTTGCTCCAACCAACCGAGTTACTGTAACAATATGTCAGTACGACATCAAATTCTACAAGTAATTCGAGTTTTTCCGGTAGACCATCAGGCTTCTCAAAATTTTTGAAATAATATACCTCAATGACGATTTGCAAGTTCGTAAGCACTTTTAAGACCCACGCCACATAGTTAACCACCTATAAGATTGATTAGTAATATTCTTTCACATAACACATATAGGCCTTATTTGAGAAGTAGAATCAGACTGAAAAATTCACCAGTATAGCCGTGATTTGCACCACCGAACTTCTGCTCTTAGTGCGGCTGCTCTAACAGGCAACACCACTGGGTCGCCCTTAGAGTAAAGCAGAGAGAGACAGGAGTAGAACGCAGGTCGCCTGCAGTAACACCACCAATGACATGGCACACGGGATCGTGGGTTCGAGTCCCGTCTTGAGCATGGGTGTTTCTGTGTTTGTAAATGTGTATATGTCTGTATATGTATATGTAAAAGGAAAATGTTAAGAATTAATAGGTCAGCTAAGGAAGTGTAGGACACTGGAAAAAACAGAGGAAAAGGGAATACAGCGCCGGAGTCCTGACAAGCCTCCGGAACTACATTAAAAGAAATGACCGGTGTTTACTTGGATTTACCCCGTTGAGCTCTGCGATTCTCTAAACTCACGATAGGTTATCTGCACACATGAGATACGGCGCTATTGGACCACCTGATATGTTCATAGGCGTGTTCATAACTGGTATCGTAACAAAAATAACTGTAAAAAAATTATTGAAATTGTTATAGCATTAACTTAATAAAACAACAAACTTCTTTGTCGTTTTCCGTGGTATAGGGCTAACATACTAATCTCTGGTTTCCAAGGTCGCGGTTTCAAACCTGAAGGAAGATGATGTTTTTTCTCATAAATATCCTTAGGACGACTTCCTTCGGTAGGAAGGTAAAGCCGTTGGTCCCGTGCCATATACTTGCGGTACGTAAAAGTACCTCAAGCCTGATACGGAGGCCTCTGAGCAAGATTTAGCTGTCTTTCACGCCCAATATAGAATGCGACACTGAGAAGCACAGCAGTTAAGAGCGTCCATAGATAAAACTCAATCCCCCCAAAAGTCCTTAACTTGGTTAACACCATCTTAATTACATTGTAACACCAAGAGTATTATACTTAATTTGTATTCACATTTATCAGTGGATATTTAAAGGTATCTTAGTGAATGGTTGGTATCGAACACAATTCAAAAGAAAAATTCTTTTGGGTAACTATCGTACTCACTTGCCAATGACGCTGCAAATTGAATTTCTGAGAGCAGAAATTTGTCGGAATTAACACTTTTTACGCCTTTTCTATAAATAAGAGAAGACTCCTCGTAGGCATGCTTATGCATAGGAGTCGATGACCTGCTCGTTGGATTGATTTCTGTACTTCTGGACAGTATAAACTGAAACACAACACACAGTACAAGGAATAGGGACAACTCCCTGTTGTCGCGTATTTACTCACTGCATGCACGGGGCAAGCCTGTTCTTGCTTCGGCATAAGATAGTTTTTTTAAGTATGATTGCCCTGCGTGTGTTTCTCCACGCTGAGCAATAAAATGGTAAGTAAAATAAGCAACACTAAGACCTTCCCCTTCTCACTGCATTTTGACAGAAACTGCTACAATGGACGAGGTTGGCTCTGACCAACCTTGTAAATGAAGCTTGTAAATTGCCAAAAGTCATACGATATGGATTTTAGTGTTACTAAAAGCTATAAACCTGTTGCTTCTATTCTCTGTAGCTGTAATAACTGTACAACGTTTAAAACATGGCATGCAGCGATTTGAATGTCTGCCTATAAATCTAGCTCTCGATTAAGTTTTAGTTAAAACGATGTTTTGCCAACATTAAAGTGAACAAATATTTCAAAGGCGACCACAAATTTCTTGCGGTCGATGCCTCTCCTGTAGCCGTTGCTCCAAGGGACGATGTGAGATCTTGTTCTCAGGGTAGGTGTGGGTGCTTGCGAGAATGGACAACTCCAGTTAAATTTACTGAGAATATTTAATGGAGGCGGATAACTGATGTTTGAACGAGTTGAAGATTATTTTAAGCTGAATAACAAACTTCTCCTGAGGAATTACATGTCGTATCAAATCCACTGAATTGCAGAGTATTAAAAACTTTACGTTGTAGGCAATCACTTTTCTATCTCTCTATTCTTTCTCTATAACACAATTAATTTAGTTAGAGCATAATTCTGGTAGCAATCTTGAAATACTAAATTCTCTGCAATGGAGCTGCAGTAAAACGAAAAAAAGACAAAACTGGAGTTCTTGTATATGCTCTAAACAGCATAAAGTTAGATACTGTTATTTTAGCGTAATACATTTCAAACTCTTTTTTCCCGGGTTATAATTGTCGGCACGTTTTCAGTTTCAAATTCTTCCATGGGATATAGTCTTTTGTGCAAATGAATGAAACCGTGTATAGGTCATTTTAGGTACTTTACAAAACTTGAGTTGTAACAAGGTGCAGCGCCGGGTTAAGTCTTTGAAAGTCGCCATTACAATCTGCAGCGCATCTATACGTTGCAAGGGTTGTATTGCACCATGTCGCATGCACACGACTATGTACTATACTTCTTAACAATAATTTCTGATAAAACAATGAATTAGGCAATTTATTCTAAGGAATTTCTATCAGCCACTCTATACGTGTAGAGGGAATAGCAGATATCGTTTAATTACTGTGGTTTTGTACTTCATAAACAACCTGCGCGGACAGTTGTTGAATTACATTTTCGCCGTGCAGACCAGTCTATATAGTTGCCGAATTTAAATCTCTAGCAATCTCTTTGATATTGCATCTTCAGCATAGAAACGTTTTTTTTTCTCTCTTTCTTTCTTTTTCATTTTTTTTTCTTATTTTTTAAAGAAACTCTTTCTTTTATTTTTGCTACGTTTCTGTTGTTTTCCTATTTATTTCAGTTGTTTACATACAGACATACACATTTACAAACATCCATGCCCGACTCTAACCCGCAAATCCCTGCGCTTCCTCTTCGTACTTTCCCCTGTTTGAATGGTTGCTTTCTAGCTGGTGTAGCGGTTGGAGCTTTTGCCTTTTTCGTGGTGGTCTTCTGTGGTTCTGCTTGGTTTCTTCTTCCCTTTTGATGCTATTTTTGTGATCTGGAATGTGCTGTTTTCTTCTGAATGATCTATGCTTTTTGCTTTCATTTATCACAAGTTTATGATGTCAAATTGACCATTAATATGTGCGTTTTACACAAGTATAGGTTACACCAGATGATAAGTCTGCTAGGACTGTTAAATTTTGACATGCGTGGTGAGCCTTAATGTCCTGTTTGTCTCACCTGCATTCTCAGGGAGTCTAAGATTCATGTCAACAGTAAGCAGAGATAGCAGACTGATCAGAGATAAACGAGACAAATGATCTAAGGGTGCGGATTTGAGAACGCGCGAAAAGATAGTATAACACTGGAGTGGTTAAATTAACTCATGCTGACTTCAAATTTAATTAATCGAGGAGAAATACCAAATGATGAAAATAAATGTTAAACGCTAGCCTCTCCTGATGTGCAACAATTTATAATTCAGGATGAACATATAAGAATTGGGACACGAAATATTTATCAGCTCTGAAAATGTCAAAATATGTAATCATTTAGGTCAGTATGATATCTTAGCTAATTATAAGTAAATGCTTATGGAAAACATACTCTTCACGGCAGTAGTCGCAATTTCTCTGCCAAATTAAAACATCTATAATATTCCGCAGGTAAGAGGTATTAGCAGGTCAAATACCTGGCGAGCCCCATTTCATAACATTGAATAATGGAGTCAATGAGGCTGCAATATACACACAGACAAACAATTAATAAATAGTTTTAATTCTAAAGGTTTCAGCGCAGTTTACCGTGAAATTTCCAGGTCAACTCGAGAGCATGCATGCCAAGAAGGCCTTTCTGAATCAAAAACCGGTATACTCCAGTATGCCTGTGTGCGTTTTGGCGTCCTGCCTGAACTTCAGTGTAAGGCTACTCTAAACAGTTAAGCAGATCCGATGACCTTCAGCACTTAATATCCTTTACAGGTGATATGGTTCCTTCGGTGTGCGAATTATCTTCCTTGTTATCCAAAAGTACTTAATTTTAAGTAAATAGATTGCCAATGCATACACTGATTCTTAAGGGAGTTCATAATATGAGAGGGTAATACATTTAAATTCAAATGATCTCAAAAGAGCCGGGCCTCGACTAAAATTCAGGATTTTATTGTTAGAAGAGTGAAATACAAAACTGTAACAATTTATTGTGACTACAAAACCTATCGTAGTGGTGAAGTTTAAAACCATAGCACTGTTCTAGATAATTTTGTACAGTGTCCAACATAAAGTTTGTGTAAAATTACGATTAGGAGGTGTAATAGAAAGCATTCTTATTGATAGTGAGATTTCTAAATCATTTCTTGATTAGGTGCTTCCCGCTTAGTAACTGAAGCCTTGTGCTTTTCATTTGTAAGTTCAAATAAGGTGCCAGCTATACAACTATACCTTAGTTTCCAGTAGCCTATTCGGCCGCAAATAATCTGAATATCAAATCTAAAATTTAAATTTCCATGTGCGTTTAAAGTACAGGGTTACTACAAAAGAAATAGACAACTTCAACTGCCTGTAAAACAAAAACTATTAGAGATAGCAACCTAATTATTTTGGAGGTATGTTGAGAAACTCTCAAAGTTTCGTTTGTTACTATTGGTAACGCTGTAGTGTTTTGTTTGTTGTTGCAGAAGCTGAAATGGCGGAAAATCCTGTGGAAAAGGCATATTCCGTGTAGGAATTTGCTAGAACGCAATCAGCAACTGTTGTCCAATGACATTTTAGAACACGTTACCACAAAACGCCACCGACTAGACAGTCAATCTACGACTGGTATAGAAAATTCGAGACAACGGAATGTTTGTACAAAGGGAAGAGCTCGGGAAGACCAAGAGTTTCGGAAGAAAACGTTGAACGTGTTCGTTCTGCCTACATAAGAAGCCCACAGAAATCGACATCTAGGGCAAGCACGCAATTACAAATTCCACAGCAAACTGTATGGAAAATCTTGCGGAAACGACTGCACATGATGCCTTACAGATTAAAGATGTTGCAGTTTCTGAGTGAAGAAGATAAGGTCATACGGCGTGACTTTTGCATCGACATGTTGCGACATGATGAAGACGATGCTGGTTTTTGTGAGCACATCATTTCATTTTTGTGGTAACGTGTTCTAAAATGTCGTTGGACAACAGTTGCTGATTGCGTTCTAGCAAATTCCAACACGCAATATGCCTTCTCCACAGGATTTTCCGCCATTTCAGCTTCTGCAACAACAAACAAAACACTACAGCGTTACAATAGTAACAAACAAAACTTTGAGAGTTTCTCAACATACCTCCAAAATAATTAGGTTGCTAACTCTAATATTTTTTTGTTTTACAGGCAGTTGAAGTTGTCTATTTCTTTTGTAGTAGCCCTGTATAACTACTTTAATGTAGATAAAAAGAACCACTACAAATGCATTTGAACTCTCATCAGTTCTTAGAAGTGTATATAAACTGCATTAAGATCAATGTAGACTGTAAACTGGTATCGAAGCACTCCTTGCAAGATAAGCGTTTCTCTTCTTTTGTCTACTGAACGTTATAATTCCAACACCTAACTGTTTGAAATGCTATATGAATCATGGTTTTTAGTTTTCTCTTCTGAGAAATGTCACTAAAATAATTGTTATTATACATTTCAAAACTAGAGTTATATGGCATTGGATAATTAATTAATTAATTCACTGTACCAATAATCTTCACGGGTGTTTAAGGAAATAAAGACAAACAAATGAAGTCCTACAAATTATTTTTGTTGGCGTGTATACAATATTTTTGCATATTTTCATAAACTAAGTGGAATAAGGTTCGACTAGACTTGTCACAGTCCAGACTCAGACCAGGGATCTTCGGCTCAGTGCCGACGCACTTATCGCTTCAGCTAACATCGCTAGAATTCCGTGTATGCATTAAATCATTTCATATAATTTTGATTCAATTAAACTCCAAGGTGATCTCAAATATTACCTGTAACTTACCACAAAGGCGACTTTTTGGGCTTTATAGGTAACCGCTAGCAGTATTTATGGAGTTTTGATCTGTACCCTCACAAGAGCCGTATGGAGGTACCAATTTGGAAAGTTGAATCAGCTGTGCATTGTAATTAAAACTAGCTCACTGTGATAGCTCAAGCGATAATATGATCCGCACTGAGATCCGATGTTCCTGTCCCGGCAGAGGCATTGAGGTTTTCAAGTCTGCTTCAACTTTTCAACTTGCAGGCAGACCTACACGATTAGTGTGAAAACAATATCAAAACACAGGAAGAAGTTTGCCTTATTAAGGCATACTTGAGATTAAAACTCATAATTTGTAATTAACATTTCGTCGGAACTCCTGATATGCATACCTTTGATTCTTTCACTATAGATTTGCATTACTAACTGTAATGCTCACTTAAGGTGCTTTTTGGGCTTAAATCGTCCGATTTTACTTGACTAAAGAAAAAGTGACATTAAATACTGATATTACTTGATTAAAATCTCATCTTACCACATTAGCAGAATTTAGTCATTAAAGGTTTGTTTCCGCAAATATGCGGATAGGTATTCTATATTTCCAAAACTAAAAGCCGGCGTCATTTAAACTACACGAAGTTTTACACTATGAAACACAGTTTTACACTGAAACCTTAAACATGGATCTTAAAACATGGCTGTGAGATTTGTGGTAGACAAAGCGGCGCAGGGGCGGCTTTTCTCTGGGTGGTCCCGTTACCCCCGCCATCACATTCCACTAGTAGTCCATCTTCATTCCATGTATTATCAGTGTCATCGCCTACGGTGCCATGGTAGTAAAAGCGGTAGTTAAACACTATCAAAAAACTGTAAAACTTAGCTAAGGCCCAATCTTTGTAATGTTACTTAGAGATCAGAACTCAATTACTTCTGCTTTCAAATACTTTTATCACCTTCCACGCACCATTAGAGTTAGTGCCATCAAACATTGCTCGTTTTTAATAGTTCAGCACTTCGGCTGCTGTTGATGGCGATCAACCGTGTAGATGTCGACAGCCAGTTCCGTTAGAATGGTTAACGTTGAGTCAGCGATCGTGACTTTAGGACGAGAGTCATTCTCTGTCAGAAGAATTGTGCAAGTAAGTGATAATCTAAGGGTATGCGACTTAATGTACTCATTTTTATTATTCATTATCATGAACCAACGTTTCGAGTAGAGCCTTTCCCAGGGCTTTTCGCAATAAACAATATTACGACAGAAAGCCGTATAGTTGCGGACATGTTAGCATTAACTATTCAATCGCAAACACCGATAAACACATTTCAAGAAAGAAGCTTACATGGCTAGTGCCATAGATAGCATAACTTTGGTCTGAACAGCCATGTTAGTGGAAACTTACAATATTAAAATATTTGTCGAAGTATCCAAGAGATATAAGCTTCTTCAAATATGACGCTGAATATTTGTTTTCATTGCTGTTGAAGCGTGTGAATAAATTAATTTCATTCCCAAAAAGAAAGTTTCCTACTTCCAATTTCTTAACCATATAACTCATACTACGTTTGTTAATCGCTGTTCACATTTCCTTGCAGTTGTTACTGTTCTTTACATCTACTATCACCGTCAACCAGCATGATCAATATGTATTAATTTCTGGCGAAGCTCTTAGTTATTGCAACACAAAATATACATGTACAATGTATATTGTATATACCCACAGATTTCATTCGAAATACGTGTATTGAACACCCTGAATCCAAAAACTCGAATAAGAAAGGTCTTTATGGACATTAATGTGTGTGCGTGCGCGTGGCGTTAATATGTGCGCATGTGCCAGTGGACAGCATAAGTCAAAAATAAAAAGTTAGCTTCATGCCAAACTTGATAATTAATTTGTATCCTCTAAGGATAGACCCTAACATTTTCAGAAATTCTCCCCACTCCAAACTACCCTTTACATGGAACATTTTTCGAAATTTTCGATTTTCTAAAAATGTTTGTAACGATATTGATTAAAATACCGCATATTAAGATACTTACATGGCAAATAAACTGTTCTGATGTATAATCTACATATCGGGAATAGCCCATGAATCCTCTTCAATCTGAATGGCTTTTGCATAACTGATAAACCATAAGAGGTAGACCTAAACTTAATACATAAAAATATAGATCTCATTAAAACACAGAATTTGTGTCATATAATTTTTTGTATGGCAGAGCTAACCACTTCAGAAATATTCCATGTTATTAGTTTGAGTTTAAAATACTAAAACTTTTTAAAACTTTTCTCATCGGTTTCATATATCTTTTGTTTTACTCCCGGTCATGGAAAGAGAACCGGATTTCAATGGCGATCGCATAGCGACAGGCCTTTAAAAGTTTGATTATCACTTTAGCCTAGTGTATTCCCTTATCCTACTTATACTTATAAGGAACAAAGTAATAAGCACATTTCTGGTAATGTTGATCTTGATTAACAGTATTCCGATAAAGAATAATGCTACTCAAGAGGACGTAAGAATAGTCTTTCTTGTAGAATAGATAGATAAAGCCATGTGAATAGAACTCATTAGGTTATTTCTTCTGAACAATAGGTTAATCCTATGTCATTGTTCATTCAATGAAACCGTCACAAGTGTTATAGATGACCACCTGTTAAAGTGTTTTGCATAGAATGTAGTTGTGGTTTAGAACATTCGTGTCAAATTATTTCTTATAAAGTGATAAGAGATAATGATTTTCAGAAATTTGGGTACTTAAATTTAAAATGCTGTTATGGTCACCATTACCATTATCATGTTATATCTTGGTAGATAATTATTATGGTAGTGCTGATGCGTAACAATATCATGTCTGTTAGTTTTTAATCGAAAGTCTCTGATGCACATCGCATCCTAAGGAGTTGACCAGTAACAGTCCGCGCATACTTCAACTTCTGCGGCAGGCTGATGAGAGACCGAGTTTATTCTGTGGTTAATTGTCTGAAACCCGTACTGGTATGCGGAGGCATGGAAATTCCAGATGAAAGCCAACGTCGTGATATCTAGGTGTATGATACAGTTGTGGTAAACTGAGAGACCATTTTTAAACGATTTCGATCCTCAAGTCCACAAAGAAGTGCAGCACAAGGATACTTTCAATCAAAGGTGAGAATTTTGTACAAAACAGTCTTACAGTTTCTGTATCGAAGCACTTTTAGAATTTATACACACACTTACATTGTAAATTCCCTGATTTTCCATGTGATACTATTGCATCTTTTCAACTTTGCTTCTCCAACAAGAAATACGCTGAGTTTAAAAGGATAAATCTAAAGGTTTACAACTACTTTACAATAACTTTTATTTTCGTATGTCTTCTACAAATGTTTCATATCCACCTCGAGCTAATTTGGATAAGTATTGGCAGTAATATGTAGTTATAATGTGCATATGCGTGGACGTCAAATAAAATCTCAAATTACATTAATAATTATCAAAATAAACACAATACATACCCTACCAAGGAGATTTTGGAAATTCCTGTACAACAGTGACCTTGGATGGTTAAGTTTTAAAAGTTTTGATGCTTTCCATGCTGAAGCTTTCCAAATGCCAGTTTCTTGTGCAAGAAGCCTAAGAGATTTTCGAGGTGACCGTTCTAATCTTTCTCCAATTTCATCTAATTTTTGCTCCATTAGCACGCGCCTGTTACTTTTTTTTCCCCTATCACAAACTTGTCCCGTCTCCCTGAGTTTATTTACATGCAAACAAGGAACACGCATCCAGGAAATTTTACAAGATGATGTAAGGACATAGGTATCGCACATAAATACTGTTTGTGGTACTGTATAGTGCATTTTGATAGCACTTCAAGCAAAACTAAACACTTCTAAACATTCCTAATTTTATTCACGTGTGAACTGGACTAGAACACAAGTAAGACTGACGCACGTGTGACGACAGAACGGATGTTGGATGCGCGCGCAGGGATATGTAGTGAGTCACCGACCGCTTCCTGATGGCCAAGTTTTGTAACAAATGAACTGTATATAGGAGCATACGGAAGCTAAAATTAAGACAGTTGTTTTATATACCTGTCTTGATGCTATATACTCATTGCATGAACTCAGGATAAAATCTATGATACATTCACATGACTTTCTCTGCTCACTGTTCCACAAAATATTCTTACAAAAGCGTATAATTCGATCTAATTTTTGTCAAATCAGATATAATTTCAGTTCACATTTTCGTATTTCATTGTAGAATATACTAGATAAAGCGAGAGTCACAGTTCTAAAGATACTGTCGCTATGTGATAACTTTGAAATTTCATGCACTTTGAATGATCACGATAAAAAGCGAATAAAGGCTACGCTGGTCAGAAAAGTAAAACTATTTCAAGCCAATAATAAGGACTTTATCTAAAATAGTTAAGTGAACAAAAATAGGTAGGTAGGTGATGTGACAAAAACCTTGTGCTTTAACGAGATCTACATTTTTTGCATAGTCAGATTATGTACCTTATGGTTTACCAGTTATGCAAAAGTTATCCAGAATAAAGAAGACTTCAGAAGCTATTCCCAAAAATTCAAGATATACATTTTATTTTCATTAAAATATCTTAAACTTGTGGTAGTTTAATCCAAATCATTAGTAATTCTTAATAAAATCAAAATTTTCAATTTTTTTAAATTAATTACTTTTCAGGGGGCGTCAACGTGCATTTCCGTTGAAATCTCGGTATATATCTTTTTGGTGGAATCTACTTACAATATCTAACTAGTAAAAAATGCAAAAAAATTGTGATGAATTACATTCAAATGCTCTTCTCTACCACATATTTCTCTACAAAATATTCTGTCTGTTTCATATTAATCGAGAGAAACGTTTGTAGAAAATTTTTATTACATATTTCTTCAAGTGCAATGGGAATGGTGCAACATAGTTGATTAAGCGATAATCAAATATTTATAAAGAGCTGGCGCTATGGGTGGATTTTTAATCCGGTTCTTCAAATTGTGTATTCTCGGAATATTTTGGAAATTGTTAGCTGTGATAGAAAGTATATTTAACATAAACTTTGTACCTTAACGGGAATTAAATTTAATAAGTTTTGCATATATCTAAAAGTCATTGAAACGAAGAGGACTCCAGAGACTATTCGCAGAAAATCAAGAAATACCTCAGTTTGTCATAAAAGTATCTTAAACATATGCTAATTTAATCAAAACAGCCATTTTAAAGAAAATCTAAACTTTCGAAAAATGTTCCATTTATAGGATATTTTGGAGGGGGGGATTTGCTTGAAAAATCTTCGTGTTGCATCCTTGAAGGATTCTGAACTTAAATACGTAACTTGATATTTTAACGACTTTAGTTTGTGAGTTATGCTGTTGGCACACGCGTATCCACACATATACACGCACGCAAACCTTTTTCTAAAAGCTTCTTTTTAATTGGGGGTCGCAAACCGTGTATTTCTGGTGAAATATCGGTTTCCAAGCTTTGAGTAGAATATAATACTCCCTCTACTTATTATAGGTAAGTAGGTAATAGAAAAATTAAAAAGTATCTGAAAAACAATACTAGAAAATGACAATGACCAAGAGCGAACATCTCGGAAATGAATAATGACTTAAGGGAAATTAAGAACGATAATTCTGGATCCCATATCAATGTTGAGTGGAATTTAATGATTTGTTTGTTACCACAGAGCTGACTCTAATATGATTTCCTTTTGTTTTCTTCATTCTTTGTTCTTGAAAAACATCAGCTGCTTAAGTACCTACGACGCATCTGATGAACTGCGTAAAGTGTTTAAAGTGCTATCGCTTTTATTGTAAATAAGTTTTAGGAAAAAACGAATAAAAGCTTGCTCTCCGGAATATTTGAAAGAAGCGACATAGTTATCTATTGGGTTTAATCAACGCGAATGTGTTACGTTTATTGTATAATTAAGCCGAAGCTTGGGGGGGGGGCGTGAGATTGTGGATCTTCGCACAAAAACATACAGATTCTGCCTGAAAATGTTTAAATCAAACGATTTTTGCATTCACTACGGCTTAACTGTGGTAGGCATTAGTATTCAATATCAAGATTTTTCGAGAATGTGCGTTTTGATGATACCTGAACCCCCAATTTCAGAAACAAATCTTTCTATGTGTGAGAACATGCATATAAAAATAGATACATAACAAATCTCACACAAACTGTGATAAATACGGTGAAGCAATTTCTGGCGTGATTTGTCCTGTTGGTTGGCGGTCGGTTTAGCGAAACCCGAGGTGAGCCAGTTAACGTTCATGACGAAACCAAATGCAGTTTTTGTGTACGCGTTGTGGAAGTTAGGTGTAGTGCAGCGACACTGTTAAGGGTGAAATGGAGCAATGTACGAATGTGAAATTATGGCTCAAACTTGGTAAACAGTCGAACCGTCATTTGATGATTTTCAGGTGAGAATTGGCGAATTTTCTGAATTTTCGTAGATGCACGACTTCTCGGGCCTACCTGTCATTGCTCGTCTTGATCGTAACGAAACCGTTTGTAGGTACATTCAAAGATATTAAAAATGCACTGGCGCTGTGATTTTGCTGAAAGTGTGAACGTTTGACGCGGACTCCTGTCTTACGACATTTTTATTGGTGCCATTCTGGCTCAACATACCACCCGAGTAAGAAAATGTAAAACCGATTGGGCAATCCACTCCATCCTTCAATCCCACTCGATAGTATGCCTCAGAATGGCATTAGAACTTCGTTATGTAGCAAAGAGAAAAGGTTAACCTAATTTTGTATCACACGCTGAGAGACGTGGCTTATTGTCCAACCAGAGTTTCTAGATCAACTATTTGCAACTCAGGACTTCGTTTGTCGCAAGTTACGTTTCATGTGCAGCCCTCTTCGGTAACGTTGCTTGTTCAGTATGGTTTAAGAGCATAGTGAGGCTACATGAGAGGACTCTCCTGAATCAGTAGATGGCATAAGCGACAACCAGCGCCCAAACAGGTGGAAGATATGGGCAGACAACGAAGACTTACGAAAAGTCTTTCCAGGCATACTTAATGTATTTGAGTATATCACTCGTACGTACAATTTTTCGATAAATCACTTTTGTTACAATAGCATATGTAACACAGGAACTATAATGGGTTCACTTTATCATTTTCTGGCGACTATTAATTAGATTCTCGGTGAAGTTCCCGCAACTTTTTAGAAACGTAGTCCCATAAAGCGCACGAAAAGATAGTAAGAATTGCTTTTTTATTTTCACCCTGCTCAATTTATCATACCGCAATTACAGTAAGCCTGCAGTTTGTGCACAAATGTAATGGCTTTTTCACAGGAAATTCAGCTAGCACTATTAGATCATTCGGTAGGTCAACAAATAACATTAATACAATCCAACCATGTTTCCGTTCAGCAGTGCTTTATGCTTTCGTTTTGATTTCTGTCTCGGAAAAAACTAGTTATTGTTAAGGCCATGTCACTGAAGCTTATGTGCAGGTGTAGCTGTGAGTTTGAGAGATGGTTAGCGACGCACCAAGAGGGATTAAATCAGGAAATGGAGACGGATATAGTATAGCCGAGGGGAATGTCCATGTATTCCATTGAAGGGTTACAAAGTCTCGCCTCAGAACATTCCTGACCGAGACCATCTCTTGACCGGCCAGTTATAGAGTAATCTATTGTTTACAAAACGTGAGTCAAGCAAAGTACCACAATGTAGTAGGATCCCCTAAATGTAGAGTCTACAGAGAACACCAGAGATGATACAATATTGTAATTAAATTAGTTTGGTTACTAGAAAACCTTTCTTCTTATGTTTGTTTATGCCGTACTTAAACATTGTAATAATAATAATAATAATAATAATAATAATAATAATAATAATAATAATAATAATAATAATTATAATTGACATTTAGTATTCCTGAGCATCCAGAATAGAATAAAATAGGAATGATAGTTCTTGAGTTATCTTCATATATATCATAAAAATGAAAAATGGACACGAATGACCGGAGCCGTTAAGTCACAGAATCCTGGACGGGAGATTTACAGTTCAAATCCCGCCAGAAATTTTCTTCCTCATGAGTCTTTATTCAGGTTTTCCTCAGTTCTCATAGCTGGCAAATACCGGGCAGACACCCTTAGTTTAGGCATAGTGTAGGGTATATGACGAAGATCCCCCCAGGAGGAAGGAATGAATTGAAGGAATCACAAGAGGCTACCGCAATAAGGCTGCTACAGAGACGCGCAGAAGTCTCTAAAAGTTCCGGGACTAAAGTTCCATCCCACTATTGGGGCTGCGCAGAGAGATGGCGCGTTCAAACAAGCAGCCCTTTAGTGTCCACGTGAATAGTTTTTCCTTGGAACAAGCATCCGCAAGCCGCGCCGTGGTCGACTGGTTAGACCACTCGCCTCTCACCTAGACGGCCCGGGTTCAATTTGTGGTGGACAAAGCGGCGCCGGGGCGGGTTTTCTCAGAGTTCTCCGGTTTCCCCCGCCATCGCATTCCACCGGTGCTCCATCTTCATTCATGTATCATCAGTGTCACCGCCTGTGGTGCCATAAGTAGTTAAAGCGGGCGTTAAACACTACCAAAAAAAAGCATCAGCAGTATCTGTCCGACACTGTCATACGCCACGAAACCTAGAAGCACACCTGAAAGATGAGAAGGAAAATGAATATCGGTAAGGAAATCGTGGTAGTTTAGAAACAGCCCCAGCCTTGGTCTCTAAACCATGAAAACTCAAGATTAGAGTGGACAGCCAACGGAAAATGAAGCCGGAACCTCCCGAATGCGAGCCTTGCAAGTTACCACGGAGCAATCTCACTTGGTAACTTAAGCCGGAACGTATCGTTTCATAATTTTCTTTCAAATTATCATTTCATTTAATGATTGTCTGTGGTGCCGTATGAAATAAGAGCGAGCGTTAGGCTCGATCTCTCCATTCATGTTAAAACAAGAACAACGCCTTAAAAACTTGAGTTCAGAGTTGTACCAGCTAAAACCCTTAAATATCGCAATATGTCATAAAATCATCCATGGTTGTTGTAATATTAAGTGCATTACTTGTATTTATGGCTATAATAATTCTGCAGTTAAGTTATCCAAAGAGTTCTGACGTTGCTGTGCAGCTATTATTTAGCGAGAATGCATGCTCTAGTAACTGGATGGATATTAACTTAAATGAATGATTTCCAACATGGGTAAATAAGCTTGGTTATGTTTTAGCAAGAAGTTGGCCAGTAAAATGGCGGCTAAATAACATTTTCGTCATTTACACTGCCATTAATATCCCTTGTTAGACTGAAGTTGTAAAAATTCGAGTGCTAAATATTTTCAGTAGTATACAGCACACACATTACAAACACCTACACTGTTATACCTGCGATCTGCACTAGAAATGCAATAAAGGCTAAGTTTGTTATTTTCAGCACACGTACTTCTGTCTACATAGAAGGTAGAGAAAGTACTTATTGTATTCCACTCAAAAATTTGATACCGGGATTTCACCGGAAATATGGGCTACGAGCCCCCCTCCACCCGAGTCCAAAAATAACATTTTTTAGAAAAATGTCCGTGGTTTGTCTTGTGTATGCGTGCGCGCGCGTGTGTGTATTGTGTGTCTTAGGACAGCAAAACTCAAACACGTAAAGTGATTAAATACTAAACTTGGTATTTAAGGTATTTTCCAAGGATGCGACAGGAAGTTATTCAGGAAATCCCTCGCCCTAAGCTATCTTTTACATGGAAAAATTTTCGAAATATTCGGTTTTCTCAAAAATGGCTGTAACGATTTTGACTAAAATACCGTATATTAAAGATATTTACATGGTATATAAGACGTATATCTTCAATTTGTTGGGAATATTCTCTGAAGTTTTTCTGGCCTTCAAAGAGAACCGAATTTCAATGATAATTGAATGAATAGCGACAGCTTTTAAAACATTTGAATATCACTTTAACCTAGTGTATTCCATTAGCTTTAATTATAAAGTTTTGAGTAATAAAGCCATTCTGTTAAAGTTTACCTCGATTAACATGAGGTATATAGAAGATGTTCTTTTGTAAGAAGTTAGTATGCAAAATATGTGCAGAAAAAGTCATGAATTGAAAAGTCATGTTTTTCTTTTTCTTCTAAACTTAGTTTCTAGCTTAAATTTTGAACACCGAAAAATAGCCGCATTTCACAACAGCGGACTGAAAACCTACTTCAAATGCATGTTGGAGGCGGTTTGTGATTTGCTTTAATTGCTAAACAATTGCTGAAGACAAGTTATTCACTATAAAACGAAATTGAATGAAAAAAGCAGGATATTTTGTAGAATGCTCAAGAAAAGTGGTAGAGGCAAACTCACCCCAGCATTCGACAACCGACCCGGGAAACACGAAAAACCCATTGGTCAGATTGGGCGGTGGCCGAGGATCGAATCGGAAACTTCCAGAATACATGTCACACATTTACCGTGGCGCTATCTTGTTCGCCTAGAGGAGAATTAGAGCAAGCAAATAGATATTCGTAAACCTATATACGTATATCTCAGGCATTGCCTCTTGCAGAGGACTAGCGAACGATGAGTAGAAGGGGTGGATGTCAACAATTCACCAAGGAGGTCACATTAGTGAAATGGGACTTGTATCGAGCCTTTCCAGTATTTTCATTTGGAGCATTCGCGTGCACCACGTAAACTCTCTGTCGCAGCATTTATGTATCATTCGACCATGCAAATTTTGTGATCGGTGATCTCTTCTATCTCGCGTGCACAGAACGCACAATATGCCCTAATAAAAAACAGTTTTGAAGCGTCCAGTGCATCAACCTGGTTACGAAATCATCAATGTAATCTAAGGTTCAATTTCGTACCTTCCCTTTGAGATAAGGAGCTCGCTGAACTAATAATGGCATTATGCATCTAGGCACTCTGGCGTTAAGGGCCAAATAAACCTGAAGACTCAGTATAATATAAATATAAGTAGATTTATTGGAATGTAAAAGAATTCCCGCGGGACAACAAATTATATATATATATATATATATATATATATGTATATGTATATTATTTTTGTTTGTGTGTATCTATATATTATTATTGTTATTATTATTATTTATTTGTATACGATGTTGTTAGTTGTCAGAATCATTTCAACGTGGCCGGAGTGCCGGATTTTCATCCCACAGGAGTTATTTTACATTCCAGTAAATCTACTGATTTGGAGTTGTTGCAGTGCACACTTGGAAACCATCGGTCTGAGCCGGGTGTGAACCCGCGAACTAGGAATCACAAGACCAGCGCCTAACCAACTGAGTCACTTAGAACGATATCAAGCACTTTTTAACCCTCTTTAGATTATGATTTTATGAACTATCTTATCAAGAAAAACTCGTAAATTTACTTGCAAAGCTCATTAGTGGCTCAAATTAAATAGCAACCTTGCGTTTAGGAAAGCGTTATACAAATTGCATAGTACTTTCATAATGAACAGTAATAAACTGTTGTGCAACTGGGTGTACAAGTAGCACCTTTTACAATGCATTCTGGATTATGGTGACTACAATTCCTTTGTAGTAACCTAAAATATCACAATTTGTAGTGAGTTTAGAACTTTCTCTTTTGCACTCCGGGGACATATCACGAGAACCATAGTTAACCAACACCTACATTTCGCAGTGAAATCTACAGAATTAAAGGCCATGACATTTGTGACAAAGGATTTGTCGAGTGGACCCTAATTCTAAATACCATGGATGGTTCTTCGGTAAAATTTGTTGATCACTTTCCGGCTAAGTGGATAATTTAGTATGGGGAAAAACACCACCTATGTGCGTGTAACAAATCATATCAATGCATTAACCTCGAGAAAAGTGCTAATTAAACAAAGTGCAATAAATAAACAGACACCATAAGTTAGAATAGTATATCTCCATCTTTTAGAACCCAAATACAAACAAATGATGGTAAAGAAGGTGATAACACATCACATCATCATTCATATGATGATGTGTTTCATTCACATGACCTTCTCTACCCGTTCCGCAAACAGACTAGTTTTACAAAAGACTATTCCTTTATCTATATCATGCTAACTGAAATAAACATTAGCAAAATAAACTAATTACTTAGTTTCTTGCAAGTAGGAGGGAAATAAGGGAGTACGCCAGGCTTAAGGGATAGTCAAATCTTTTAAAAGCTGGTCGGCATGTGATACAAAAGAAGCGATTTAAATTGTTAGTGTAAAACAAAAGAAGTGTGAAACGAATAACGGCATAGAGTTTCAGAAAAGCTCTAAGTATTTTAAAATTGAAACCAGCAACAAGTTATGTCTCGGAAATGGTTAGCGCTACAAAAAATCTTATGTGGTCCATTCATATGGCTTTTTCTACATCTCTGTAATAAATTATTGTTAAAACGCTTATTCTATTTACTTTATACTAATCGAGATAAACATGAGCAGAATTGCTCTTATTCCTTGTTCCCTTGTAAGTAGGAGGAAATAAGGGAACACTAGGCTAAAGCGACAGTCAAATCTTTTAAAAGTTGGTTGCTATGTGATTGAAATTCGTTTCTTTGCATAGACAAGGGTAGACAAATTCCCGTACGAGAAAAGTTTTAAGCATTTTAAAATTGCAACCAATAACAAGGAATATCTCGGGAAAAATGTATATGGCATAAATTGTGTATTTTAAAGAGATCTACATTTTTTATATTACGATTTTTCTCTTATCTCGTACGATTTATCAGTTATACAAAAGTCATCCAGCATGAAGGGGTCTTCAGAGGCTATTCCCAGAAAATTCAACATGTACATTTTATTCGTCATGTAAATATTTATTATATACGATATTTTAATCAATCATTAGGGCCGTTTTTGAGAGAATCAAACTTTTCGAAATTCTTTCCATGTAAAGGGTAGTTTGAGGTGGGGGCTTTACTTGAAAATCTTCGTGTCATCAAATTGGTATTTGACGGTCTTATTCGTTTTTGAGCTGTTATATGGATAGACACAACGTGCGCGCGCGCGCTCACACACACACATACACACACACACACACACACAGTCGGACATACAGACTTTCTTCTAAAAATGCAGTTTTTGGATTCAGAGGGACTCAAAACATATATTTCCTGTGAAATCTCGATATCCAATTTTTGGGCGGATACAATGCCTTCTCTATACCCTATCTATATAGCAGGTGTAAAGAAATTAAAAAGTATATGGGATAATCTGTGTGTTTTAATGAGATCCACATTTTTTGTTTAGTAAGTGTCTTATCTCAAGTTTGGTATTTGATCGCTTTTCCTTTTTGAGCTATGCTATTCACACACACACACACACATATACACACACACACACACACACGGACACATCGACATACCCACGAACCTTTTTCTAAAAAAGTCTTTTCTTTTGGATTCAGCGAGCCTCTAAACATGTATTTCCGGTGAAATCTCTGTATCTAAATTTTGAGTGGAATGCAATACCATATATATAATACTTACGTGATCGAGAAAGTAAAAATATAGAAAACTTCAGCAAGTAATAGCAAATGCTTCGGAAATGTTAAATTCGTAAATTTTAATTTTACTTCTTTCATATGGTCTCTCACTAGGGTTAAACTATAAATAAGTCCTATAAGGAGAGCATTAAAATCTACATACTTTATTATTTCTGCTTCTGCCTTTCCTCTTTTCTGCTCCCTTTAGTTCTGTTCTATACTTATTTGTTTTTACTCCCTCTACTTCGAACACTTGGAAGAGGTATTGTATTAGGGTGTGGGGGGGGGGGTGGGGGGGTGGGGAGGGAAGTCAAGATTAAGACTCCAGAAGAAAGTAAAATTTAAAAAGTTCCCTTAAGCCAGCGTATTTGGGAAAAGAGCACTTGAGAGGGAGGAGACAAATTCAGCGAAGTAGATTTAGTTGACAGAAATTTCGTTCCAAATTTGCGCAAAAGTGAGTAAAACCACGCATTCTACAAATCATTTAAACAGCGTTTTTTTGTTTACTTGTTCTAGTAGTGTGTATTTAACCGATGTTACGTTCATGTTTTTCCTGATTTACCACATTACTGAACAAGGTAGGTAGAGAAGGTATTGCATTCCTCCCATAAATGGAACCCGAAATTTCACCGAAAATGTTTTGAGGTTCCAAAATAAAACTAATTTTGAGAAAACTTTTCGTGTATGTGTGTGTTTGTGTCTATGAAAAAATAAAAGTCGGTTGGGTTCCAAAGTTGGTATTAAGTGTAGTATCTTCCAAGGATGTGACCAAAAGATTTTAAGGAAAATCCCCACCCCAAACTACTACATGGAAGATTTTTCGAAATGTTCGATTTTTTTTTCAATAAAAGGCTGTAACGATTTTGATTAAAATGCCACACATTAAAGATATTTACATGAAAAATAAGGTGTATATCTTGAGTTTTCTGGGAATAGCCTCTGAAGTTCTACTTCATGCTGGGTTACTTTTAAAACCCGCAAGAGATAGTCATTTATCCAAAAATATAGATCTCATTAAAGTACACCATTTATGCCCGATGCATTTTTTTTTTTTTTTTTTCCTTTTTTGGGAGTTAACAATTTCGGATACCAATTCCTTGTTATTGGTGTAAAGTTTTCAGCACTGAAAAACTTTCCTCAAAAAGGATACCGGTATTCATTTTTCTTTTGTTTTATTCCTGGCCATGCAAAGAGAACTGAATTTCAATGTCGTCACTCAGAAACCAGCTCTTAAATGATTTGGCTATCGCTTTAGCCTAGCGCATTCCCTTATTTCCCTTCTGCTTACAAGGAACTCTGTAATAATACCAATTCCGTTAATGTTTATCTCGATCAGCATAAATTAGAAAGAAGAATAAGGTTTTGTAAGATGTGTGTGCTGCGGAATAGGTAGAGTAGGTCATTTGAATGAAACGCATTAGATTTTTCAGATAATTTCGCGCACGATGTTCTATGTACCGTAATATAAAACACGACGGCGTCGTGGGTGAGTGGTTAGACCGCTCGCCTCCCATCTAGGTGGCCCGGGTTCGATCCCAAGCGCCGTACGAAGCGGCGTCTGGGCGGGTTTTCACCCACCACTCATTCCACCAATTGCTCCATCGTCACCTTTCCAATCATCAATTTCGCTTACATGCCTGGCTACAGGCCGACCGCTCGTAACAGGTTCTCCATTCTGTGGTGTCTGCCGTTGGCTCCCCGACAGGCTTCTGACTTCTGGGCTTGTAAGTCCTAGAGGGGTGTCTGTCCTACAAATAGGGAGAGGTAGGCCGATTGCGAAATGAAATATAAAACTCGTTAAATTCATTGCTTAGGCTACCAAAATAAAATGTAAGTAAGCGGAGTATGTAGATTTAAAACGAGATAATAATAATAATAATAATAATAATAATAATAATAATAATAATAATAATAATAATAATAAACGTCTACGAATTTGTAAATCTATTGTATTGATGTTTGTCCTATAATTTGTGCGAGAGCTAGGGCTACTATCACAATTCCCGTCATCTCATAGCAGCGCACGCCGTGGCTCTTCTTATGGGCCACTGTTTGCATTTTGTCAAGTCTTCTACTATTACTGTGTTCACAGATCACACCACTTTGCAGTGGCATCCATGAATTGCAAACATCTTTAACCATTCACTCACCGCGAGCAAGCGCTTAAAACTTAAAGGCTTAAGGTTCGACTGCGAATCCGGCCCGTAAACAGCGTACGAGCATTACTGAGCGGGATGGTTAAGGCGGTATAACTCTAGGCCCGCTTTCAGGAGGTCCGGAGTATGACCCTTCGGGGCCGACCGCGAATGCTAGATTGCTTAATTTGATCCACGTATTATTCTATCATTCTTTTCATCGCTAAATTTCATTTTCGTCGTCTTCTTCTACTGAACCACTCCCGACATTGGACTGATCACCCATCCTGCATATGTTATAATCCAAAGTTTGCTTACTTGTTTCCATACAGGCTACTGATCCAGGGCATTTGCTTGCAAGTCCTTGGGGTGTAACTCCTACAAAGAGCAGGGTAATCCCTGTTCGTTATTGAACTAAATAAAAAAAATATATGTACGCAGAGAAGGGTAATCCGAAAATGAAGACGAAATTGATTATTTAAACAAATAAGAAGGGTTACGTTCGCAGAATTTAATGTAGAATCTATTCAAATAAAAAATTGGCTTTACATTTACCAGCATTATAGATGTTCTACTCACAAACTCGATAAACTTTCTAAGATAAAATACAACATTAACATCTTTAATCACTTAGAAAATGCATAATTGTGAGACCTTTAAGCTATGATTTTGATATTTGTGAAAGTACAGAAATGCACAAAGTTTTATTATTTCTTGGAGTGTTAGATAAAAGTAAGCAAGAATCCAAAATAACAATTATACTTTTAATTTTGTAACCAATCTGCCCATATATTGTATATTTCCCTTGGCCTGTGCTCAGGTTTTGAGTGTCGGGTGAAGGTTTCGGAATTACCCTCTAGGTGGTCCTAAACTCAACCACCATTGAAGTTTCCGCTTTGTGTGTGGGCCAGGAATTCTTTCTTCCCCCACAGGAAGGCTTGCTAATAACCCTTGGAGGATCCTACTAACGGAAGAGGGTATTGTATGAAAGGGAGTCTACGAGTTTCCTTTTAACCTGACTAGGGCACTTGGTTTAAATAAATTTGGCCATGGCGTAAATAATATTTTGCAACATAAATAGGTAAATTTTCATTCTGTAAAATATTTCAAAAGAACCGCAATTGCTGTTAAAGCTTTAGTTAAGCAACTTTCATGATAAGGAATGAAGTCATTACATAATTCCTTATATTCCAGAGGTGCAATAACAACCTAAAAAGTGAAAGCCGTTGTCGGTAATTAACGTTTTCTCTAGACACAAGATAAATATTAATAAACTGTATAGTATGGAAATTGGACAGAAACAAACATAAAAGCTGAAAATTAATAAAATGATATAGCCTACACATAATATGTAATAACCGTACTCACCTTTGCTTAGGGGAATTAACATTTCTAAAATCTGCAACACCGATTTCTTTTCAATTTGAAGACAGGAAGCAGAGTTTAGTGCATTCGATGTAAACCAAATTTCATGTAATTTTTAATCCAGAAATATTAACATTTTTAGTATTTTTCAGTATTTTGAAAATTGCTCTACAGGGCGAGATTATGATTTGAAACAGCTTTTAATAATATAGTAATAAACTTAGATATTAATTTGTAATTAGCCCACAAGTTTGAGCGAATATGAAATAGGTTAATTATGAGATTTTAAGTTCTGACAAACAATTTAAACACTCAGTACTATTTTATGACATTTATTAAAACAATTAATTGATTTATACAAAAATACTTGTGTGGATCAATTTGAAAATGAGAATGTGTCGAAAAATTAAAATCAGATAAAACAACGTTTAAGATTAACTCTAAAATAACACTGTTTCTGACTAACTCCTATTTTTTTCTGCTCTTCTGCAGCTGATTTAGTATTTTTTGGTCAGAGTCATTCAAGAGAAAATAAGGGCAACGTTGCTGTTGTCCAGGTCGATTACGTATATCGACAATATGTGGTAACCACCGTATTAGCCACGTAACCCCTACCTCCTCCTTTCAGTAAGGCTCTGACCAAAGAACATTTGAAGATAGCTGAGGTTTTTCTTGAATGGTTTACTCACTTTAGTGTTGCAAAACTTATTGTTGTTTTACTTTCTCTACTACGTAAGAGTATAAATTAAGCAGCGAATCTATTGCAGCCCATCCAAAAATTCGAAGATATTTCAACGGAAATAAACATTTTGAGGCCTCAGAATACACAAAAAGCATTTTTAGGATGCTCATGTGTGTCTGAATGTGTGTGTCTATTAACAGTATAACTCAAAAACGAAAACATTTTCAAGAATATCCCCAGCTACCCTTTAAATATAACATTTTTGGATGCTTATTATTTCCTCAAAAATGACAGACAGCCAGACAGACAGACACACACATACATACATTCTAGCTGCCCGCCCCGGCTTCGCACGGGTGGTGTTCCTAATGAAAAAGCTGAGACAAAATCTTCCGTTTAAAATACGACCATGCAATGAAATAAAATTTCAATTAAATGGTTTGGCAATGCTTTATTGTAATGCCTGGTAATGTACAATTTTCCTTCCGGAGAGAAAATAAATAGCGCCGATGGTTTGCCGACTCTCGAGCATGCAACGTAATGCGAAAAACACGGCAATTCAAGGTATATTTCACACATTTGTAACGATTGACCTTGGGATTTATTGTCATTGCGAATGCAAGGCGCGCGGGAAACTGAACACGCTTAAATTCATAAGGAAAGTCGGTTGGCATTGGTGGTGTCCGGAATAAGCACATTCTCGCTTTTGAACTTTCCTTTGATTATAGTAGCTTAAATCAACATTTTCATAATCTTTTCGTTCGTGTTCCGTTGCACACTTTCGGCTGATTGAGATTGCGTAGCATAGTTACTACCGAGTCAACCTTGAGCTGTAAATTGTATGGCGGAATGCTGGCAAATCCAATGAATTTAGGAATTCAGTTAGATAATTAACGACTTCGATTGAATTGGAATCGATCGACTTAAATGAATGCATTTATCCATAAAATTTACTCTGATTTTTTATATTCAAATCATCTACATTCTTAATAGTTGCTGCTAAAATGGCTCGTTCGCTCAACCAAGCATAGTTTTTGTCATCAACCCAATATTTGGGAACACTTTCGATATTAATTCTTCTTTTGACGTTGTGAAGTGACAAAAAATTGGTGGAAATGAGGCCAGTAGAAGTATCAACAGAATTTTCCCACTGCCAATGTCTAATTATACCTTTGCATCTACAAATCGTAATGATCTACGAATTGTAGCATATATTATTGGTATTGCGAAAAGGGCGAAGTCAGCGCACTCATAAGCTAATGTGAAAAGGATGACATATGCAACTAACAACGTGGACAATCAAGGTGGTCTATGGCATACTAACAATGACAGCGCTTTCATAGTGTGGTAGGTAAACGTTTAAATAAGTAATAAGCTATATTAAGGAGAAAGTCACAAAGTAACATTCATGCTTCTTCCAAATCTCTTTCTTTCCTTTACTCCTGATGTTTTCTATGTCAAAACAGCAATGTTTAAGGCTAACAATGACATAACTAAAGAACAAGTATATCTGGTTGGGCAAGTGATAAGTTTTTATTTGATGATAGCTTTGTGAATTAAATGTAACCATTTAAACCAAAATATTACTTGATCAAATGTATTAAGAGCAACCCAATTGCAGTTTGATGGTGACGGGAGTATCTTCATGTTGCGATGAAATCACCTTTGGCAAGCTCATGTACCACATAACCTCAAATAACCAACATCCGCAATAGGAAGTTAACCTAAAACGGTTTATTTTCTGGGTCCCGTCATTTCTCCACCATTTTCAGGTTCCAAGAAGGGTTATTGGTTATGTGCATATTTTATAGCTTGTTCATTTTAAAGAATTTCAACAAATTTTCTTTATTTAAACGATGTGGCCAAGGAAACGATAGTTAGTACATAAGAAATATATTATATTTTCACTGCTATCTTGCGGCATTGACTCCATAACCAGGTACATTCCCTTAGCATTGAATGGGGAAGAAAAACTGAGCAGACTACGGTCATTTAGCGGCAAATAAGTACTTACTCTAGGTGTTCGTCGCCAGGAAAGCTTCTTTGCGTCTTTATTTTAAATGATAGGCGTAAGGAAAGGACAGTTATAACATAAAAATGTATTTGAATTTCACTGCTGCGTTGCGTCATTGTCTCGATAAACTGGTGCGTTACCGTAACCTTGAATGGGGAGGGAAAATACTACTACAGCCATCTAGTGGCAAATAAATAAGTACTTACTCTAGGTGTCTGTCGCCAGGAAAGCTTCTTTGCTCCTTTATTTTAAACGATAGGAGTCAGGAAAGGACAGTCGATCCATAAAACGTATTAGAATTTCACTGCTGCGTTGCGTCATTGTCTCGATAAATTGGTGCGTTGTATTAACATTGAATGGGAGGGAAAATATAGCAGTTCTACGGCCATTTAGCATCAATAAACGTGGTACTACTGTCATCTAGCGGCTATTAACCGAAATTGTTCTCTTGGCACTGTTATTATTCATGTTATGAGTTTTTAAAAACTTTCCCGTACAATTTTTAAACTTTTTCTTTTCCAAAAAAACCTTTTCGTGACAGTAACGAACAAAAAAAAAAAAAAAATCAATTTGGTGCAGTCGTTCGAAAGTGATGCGCGTACATACATTTCGGCGATTCATATATATATATATATATATATATATATATATATATATCAGAATATTATAAATTTAATCACTTTATTTTATATGAAGACCAATGGCTCTGCTCACTTTGAAGCAACAGCACAAGCTACTGTTCCACACACAAATACATGTCTGTTATGGTACAGTGTGGAATTCCAAAATCAATCGGAAGAGGGTGCAAAACACAGGAACACATTACATTTATTGTATTTTACTTTTGAAATGCCTTTGCATTAGATAATTCACCTCTCTGACCTTAGGTAGAATCGGTCTCTGCATTATTTTTTTTTTTTTTGCCTCTGACATCACTTGCTTCCTCTTCACTCCTGAGCATGTTAAAAGGAACATTTGCTTCTTCTTCTCCTCCCTCAGCAAGTTGTTGCTTATCGTTGGATGTAGTAAGTTGTACTGACTGTCTCAGCAATAACCGCTCCCTTAAATTTCGATCGTAGCTCTTCCAATTCATGTTCAGTTTCACTCTCTAATGCCTAATCTTCACTACTCTCTGGTGGTGTACTTGAGCTCGGGCTTTAACGGCCACATTCCATGAGTTGTGAACCCGGCCTTTCCTTTCTTGTGGTTCTGATGACTAAAACCCAATAGGCAGTGTTGTGTTTTCTATTATTTTCAAGTCATTAGGACCGCAAAAAGGGCGAGTTCAACTTAACAACCTCATGGGCAATGGGTAAAACTAGACTCGTATGCCAGTCATTTTGCCGTCGAGTATTTGATGGACGAAAGGCTTCATTATCCCAAAAATACATTTTCTTGTCAAGTATTTCGTGACATGTGTGAGCACACAATTGGTTCAGTGTAGTGCAGTCGCATGCTATCGTCCATGCTGTTTTTTTGAAGACACAAACACTAATATCATTATAAATCGCGGCATTCGAGATACACACATACGTTTTACCTGTTCAAGGAATAATGTCTGCTTTGTCCAGAATGTTTTTTTCTTAAGTGTTTAACGCCCGCTAGTACCACATAGGCATCGCAGGCAATCACACTGATGATACATGAATGAAAATGAAGCACTGGTGGAATGCGATGATGGGGAAACCGAAGAACCAGGAGGAAACCCATCCCAGTGCCGCTTTGTCCACCACAAATCCCAAATGCGGTCGCCTGGGAGCGAACTCGGGCCCGTCTTGGTGAGAATTCGTTGTTAGAAATATCATACCACAAATTCCGCCTATGCACATGTGTTCACTCTACTACGCACCAAGAGGAGGGGGAAGGAATAAGAAATCCTCCCTCGTTGTGCTGACAACAGATTCTATGAACTTGACGCCATTTAGGTGGGCAGCTTGGGTTTGTTGCCTGAGATAAACTCCTTGCATAGGAGTTTTCTTATCTTGGAGAAGAAATAAAATTGGTTTGCAACTTTGAGGTACCACCAAACGGAAGAGGGTTAAACATCTTACTATCACGATTCCCTTAGTATTTGTAACGAAATATGTAATGTAGCTGTATCTGTAAATGTTTATCTCTATTAAGATGAAGTAGACAGAAAAAGAAGTTTCGTAGGAACAGTTAGAATACGAACAGTTAGAATAATAAACGATATTGGGTAGGGAAAGTCGTGTGATTTTACTATATATTTTACTACAATTTTATAGGAAGCTAAACTTAGACATTTAAATCACTATGTGTCTTGTTTTAAAATGTCGTATTGTTATAAGAGTTACACAGAGCTAATGTAGGTTTGTTTGTCCTTTTCTCCCATGGTGATTCTTAAACAATAATACGAAATGCTCTGAGAGTGATAAAAGCGCAACGAATTCGAGTGAGTAAATAAATGTTGCATTCTAGACTAAACGCGTAACTTCGTTGCCACACGTTGCACACCGCTTTCTCCAGTTTTGTTAACATGAAAATTGGTTTTCTCTCCTTCTTAAAGATTTCATTCTGGATAAGTTTTAACATTACCTACTTCAGTAAAATACAGTTGTATCCTAGTTGTCACTACACCCAAAGAAAAGAAATATACGGGGGATTTTGTGACTCTTTTATTAGCACATTTCAGGTACCTTCACAGAAGCTGTATTAAGTACACGGTAGCATATATCCACTATTTACGGAATGTCACCATCACGCAAATTATCGCGAACTTACTTCCTGCCAGAGGAATGTGTTCATGCAGAACTGGGTGAGTTTGTCTAAAACAGTCAAGATAACCTAACAAATGCTGGGAAAATCCACTTAGGGATTAATACATTTTCTTTAATTTCTACTCAAATATTAAGAGGAAGTATTTTGGAATTTGTTTCGACCTATGGTGTAAGCATATGATCGTATTTATGCTGAAAGTGACTCCTGTCATCCTGCTGTTTATTGAAAGAACAATATACTTTAAGGAGATACTGGACTCTGTAGATGTGGTAACTGAGCAAAATGGCTCCGTGGTAACGTGTAAGACTCGTATTCTGGAGGTCCAGTTTTCGATTGCCGGCGACAGTCTGAGCTTAGAGTTTTTGTGCTTTCCCCCTGTTTGACAAGGCGAATGCTGGGGTGGTTTCTTCTACCACGGCTATCCTTTCCCTCAATTCTTTTTATTTAATTTCTGGTCTGCCTTCAGGTGCTGCAATTTTGGCGGTGTGGGACAGATCGCGCAATTGCTTACGCTGTTTCGGTTGCAAAGGCCGCTACACTGACCTCCAGAGATTGCTCCGTAATGGTGCGAGGGTGTTTAAGCTTGGAAATGTTAGGGATATTTGAGCGCCTCTGTGGCATGTCTGCTAATGGTCTGAAGCTTCTTATGGTTTTTTCACTTCATCCGTGCTTCCTGGGGAGTAGAACCACAATAGATCCATAAAGGTGACGTGGGAGTAAGCTGTCCCTCTCCGTTGCAATATCCTATGTTATCCATTTCTTTCTTGTGCCACTGCTCGAGTAACCGACCCGTTCCAAAATTCAACAGCTGGACATTAACACAGTTATATGTCAGATTCCTCACGACGATTTAATTATTACTATTATTATCTGTAATATCAATAATAATCATAATGGAATTAATAAAATATTAATAATATTAATATTATTTACTATTATTGTTATTAAGTTGCTAAGGATTGCCATAACTTTCTTTATAGTTCAGTACACCGCAATATTTTCACTTTGAATATTGAACGCGTTTTTATTAATCAGAAAAACATGATAATAACTAAAAGTAATAATCAAATATAATAATTAATATAATTAAATTAATGATATTAAATACTATTATTTAAGTGAAACACATAATCATATGGTTAGAGTGGAAAACTAAAAGTTTATATTTCGGCAAGTATGCTGTGGAACAAAAAGATGGAAATGCAGTAAATAAGGAGTTCTGCAAAGGACAGGGGAAATGCAGTAAATAAGGAGTTCTGCAAAGGACAGGAAATGGTCAGACGAACAATTTTCACGCCTCGCCAGGTGCAGGTGTGATCGACTGCTAATAGCCGGGTTTTACCTGCATACCTGGATATTGTATGAATGTCCCGGGCAGTACTCGACAGAACAGTGCTGAGGTAGGACAGGGCAGTTGTCGCTTACAAAAGTGAGTGCAGTTTTAAAACATGTTCACCACGCTACGGTAACAACATTTCTAAATGGAAACTAGTATTTTTATATTCGCGGAGTTTGCCCAGAAACATAGATCTTAAATGTGTGGCTCTGCCCTGGCAACGGACTGCCGGTCTCAATAAGGATAAAAAATAAACAGCGATTACTGGAAATTGTAAGTGTTCACAGTGTCTGTATGTGGAAAACCCAAATCCCAAAATAAACTTACAGCTTACGTGAACGGGATGCGCACCGCGCCCTGAGAAGTACGACGTTCGAGATCTCATGCTCCAGAGACCAGCAGAGGGATGAAAGTGGGGTGAAAATAGACATAATTTATTCCCCAGACTCACCCATCCCGATTCCGACAAGGTGGGCTCAATATACATCATCGATATAATTCTTAAAATTCTAATTCTTGGAATAAAATTAATGCCCGTGAGTTAATACTAGCTAAATCATTAATTTCACACACTTCTAAAACATGAGAGCGATCCGGAAGGAAACTGCTAACTCAGTGTGCAACACAAACCTGAGTTGTGTATAAGTATGTTATTTATGATAGTACTAGTACATGTTCATCATAATTTTAAATGTTAGTACTTATATAATTGTGCATTATATATATATATATATATATATATATATATATTAATTAATATAATTATCTATACCATTATATCAATTTGTGCACTAGAAATTACTTTATTATTTTATTATTATTACTATTATTATTATTTATTATTATTAATCATCATTAGTGCACGTTATGTGTATACTGAAACTTTCCATTATGTGATTCAAAACATTACAAAGAAATAGTATAATTACAAACGTTTTTATGAACGCTTAAATTCTTTGGCATTTCTTATGTTGAAAGATCATTGTGTATGAGTTTCTCAGAACTAGCTTGAGGTATTACACACCCTTAAGTAGTTAACGTATTTTAACTGGAAGACGCAGATTTCCATTGATAGAACATTGAGTTTAACAAACTTGCGCTGCACTGTGTAAGTAACACTGTTTATTTTATTGTTTCAGGCGAAGCGTGAATGAGCATCACTGTGAATCACTTCGCTGGCAGGTTATTTTGGATGCAAGAGTTAGCAGGTAAGCTACTTTTTCTATATCAATGTAGTTTTATAAAGCAGGTAGTTAAATGCAAAATACTAAGCTGTACGAATATACCCTTTTACAAGCGATATATTTCGAATACTTTACTATGTGCTGCATTTCATAACCACCCCATTTAGTTAAAGTAATTAGATCTCACGTAAACTACCAGCTGCATATATAGATATTCTAATCCAACACGCCGAATTTCTTGGAAATTGGTTCAGTCGTAAAGTGACGGTTCGCTGTTGGAAAATTTGACGAAGATCCGCCCCATTATACGATGTGATTTTAAAACATCGGTTTGAAGTGTAACAAATGTCTTTATTGCCTCAAAAATGTTTAAAAATACGGTCTTTGATTCACTGCTGCAAATAATTCTTTCGAGGTTTCGACACATAGATAGTTTACAGCTGTACGCCATCCATGGTTCGCGCGCCACTGGGAGCTAACAATCCAGTCACTCACGACTCAGTGCAGTTCACAACACAACATGACAACCTTGCATGGCAATCCTTCCTCCTTTTATAGCTAGAAAATAACACCATGAATTTTGGGGAAACCTGTCGAAGATACCGGAAGCCGAAGCTTAGAGAAACATCTCAAGTGTACCAGATGTCGATGTGTCACGTTCCGAAGTCTCTGTAACGTCGCGCCGGTTTTTCCTCATCCAACTGCGATGTCTCACATCCCAGTTCCACCGCCGCATACCAGAGCGAAAATGAGTGGGATCACATACACGACCTGCATTTCACAGTAATAACACCGGTGTGCATTATTGTGGGATATTCCTTCAAAATATGTCTACTTTATGATATTTGATGTGTTAATTCCAAAACTGTAATCAGTTTTTTCTGCCACGTACCATTTTTTTACAACTTAAAATGTTTTAGTGTAGTTCTGTGCATAACTAAAACCACAAAACCAAGAAATACTACTAATTTAATTGTTGAAATTAATCTGTTTCACAACAGTGTAACAGATGTAACACACAACAATACATACCTTATAATTTCAACCCCTGTAAGTTTAGCTCAGTTGTTTTTCAAATAGTAAGGATCTATTTTTGCGAGTGGCAGTTGTATGTCGTACATTTGTGTAATTTGAAGCAACATGTCTTCTTGAAAGTGTAAAAATAACGCCAATATATTTTGCTACATCTGTGGCAATTTTGTTATTCGAAAGAGAAGACAAAATATTACAAATTTGTTTAAAAGGCCTACAATGCATATTTTCATCCGAAGCTTGAAAATCTGGACAAGAAATGGGCTCCAAAAAAAAAAAGGTAGAACAAACGTAGAACAACTAAGCAAATGGACTAAAGGAAAACGAGCTAATATGCCCTTTGTTATTCCTATGATCTGGCATGAACCTCGACACCCTGTCGATGACTGCTATTTTGGTGTATGTGATGTTACAGGCTACAACACACAAAAAAAAAAATGAAAAAAAAAATCACTAATCCAAATGTATTGTCAGCAAAAAGACCGGTATTACATTGTCCTTGTCTTCCTGTGCCTTCTCTATTGGGAAGGAAACTTCATCAGATTCTGAAAAAAAATTCTCAAGACAGCAGCAGTGATTTAGATATCCAAGAACCTCAACAATTCACACAGGCAGAACTCGTTGCTTTGGTTAGAGACTTAAATCTTCCTAAGGATTCTGCTGAATGATTGGGATCCAGACTAAAACAGAAGCATCTACTCTCTCCGGGAACGTCATTTTCTTGGTACAGACACAGTGAAGAGGATTTTATTCCATATTTCTCTCAGGAAGAAAATCTTACATATTGTCACAATATTCCTGATTTAGTGATTTTCTTGGGAACTGTTAATTACATTTCAGGTGAACGGAGAGTTTATAAAGATTCCTCTGAAAGATATACTCTTGTATAATAGAGATAAATGTGTATCAGTTCCAGTAGCCCATTCAGTTCACCTCAGGAAACAAACTTAAAATTACTTCTAGAAAAAATCAAATATGCAGAACATATGTGGCAGGAGATTTAAAAAAAAATTGGCATGCTACTAGATCAGCTATCATGCTGCACTTAAGTGTCATGTTTTATTTGTGAATGGGATAGTAGAACCCGATCCGATCACAGGACAAGAAAAAATTGGAAGCAGAGAGACAGTCTCGTGCTAAGAATGAAAAATGTAACTCATGAGTGTCTTGTGGACCCCAAAAATGTTCTTTTATCACCTTTGCACATAAAATGAGGCTTAATGAAGCAATATGTGAAGGGCTTAAATAAGGATGGCAACTGCTACAAATATATCCGCAAGAAGTTCCCTGGAATATCTGATGCTTAATTTAAAGAGGGAATATTTGTTGAGCCACAAATTAGGTAGTTGATTTCTGATACCTTATTTGAAGAAACGATTACAGATACTGAAAAACAGGCATAGGTTGACTTTGAGTGTGATCCAAAACTTTCTGGGAAATTACAAGGGTCCAAATTACATAAATATTTTAGAAAATATACCTGAGAACTTTCGAAAGCCGGGCTGCAATAAGAATGTAAAAGTGCATTTCCTGCAACTTGCCCGGTCTAGGAAGGGGGGGGGCATAATGACGGTCAGGGCGCTGGAAAATTCCTCCATAGTCATCCTTCATTGCCCATTAATCTCTCTGTAATTGTGTTGTTTCCGTTATACTTGTATTTTGGCAGTGAGATATGGAAAATATGCTGATATCTTTCGCCGTACTTGGTTCGCCGACTTTCGTATTGTACCAAGCGGATGTTGGGAAGCGAGAAAAACCGGAATGCTGAATCACATTCGCTTTCTAATTTCATGTTAAATCTATCTCAGGTTTTGAGATTAGACAGTTAAAAATTTTCGACTGCCGTTTGGAATATATTACTATATCTTTCCACTCACCATTTTTCAAGTTGAAGCTCATACATAATATTCACATTTGACCACAGGACATACGGGTCCCAGATTACGAGCCCTAGTTATTACCCTGAAGAGCAAAGCTGGTACTTATTACTTTCAGTTTCGACAACGTCTATGGATCCAACTGTCGCCGGGGATAGCGCTTGGCTAATACAAATAAATAGAATATTTTCTTGATATATGATGATTATATCAGAGGTTATGAATATCGAAAAATGCTATTTTATCAAAATCTATACCTTCTATTATTAAAAAGACCGGAAGAATTTATCAGGAACAGATTATTCTTGAATTGGATTGAACATTTTAGCGGGAGCAGAGGAAAAAAGATAAATTAAAACATCACGAGACCAACGACAGCAGAAGGTAGAGGTTTTCGATGATCACTAAAAAGATAGTTGTATGGATACTTTACATCGTCATGAGATTCTGCGTGAAGACAAAATAAGCATACCGTAAACAGAAGAAAAAGCAAGAAGAAGAAATTATCTGTGCAACATTGAGAGAATGACCAAATGTGTACAGCAATTTTTGAGTTATTGTAATTTTCTGTTTTCTTACAGTTTATATTCTAATGCCGTGCATCTGTATGCACTTGTGAAATGCAATGTTCAAGATTGAAAGCATACTGATCACAATGAGCTGTTTACGGGTGCAATTCTTATTACCCTTAAAAAAATCGTGCTTAGTTTATGGGTCAAAGTATTTGGATTGTCGTTGCAGTCACAAACACACAGACATTAATGAGAATGAAAATCAGAATGAATAATTACATTTACTCATTCACTTTTTAAGACTAATATTATAACTGTACAGAATGTTCACTTCGCTCAGCAAGCTTAGCCTGGTCAGAACTTTATTAGGAACTAGTTGGCGTAACCGACGTTGCAAGATTAACTTTTTAAACTGGAATGTAGAATTAATTTTGCTTACTTCTCCCGTTCTTTGGCGTTATTGTAGAATACTATATAGAAGTTTATGGTAAATCCTCAATTTAATCGTAACTTCTTACAGCCTCGGATGTGAAATATCGGCGTTAGGTCTGATTTCCTTAACATCTTCCTGACAGTATTTGAAGTTCTGCAATTAGTGCGGCGTAGCCTGTCAGCACTCTTTGGCGGTGGTAGGATTATCGGTCGGAAAAGCCCAGTAGCTTCTTAAATAACCACTTTAAGTGAAATTTCAAACCCGTGTACCTTTTCTTTTGTCTCACACGTATTTAATGATGCAAAAGCTCTACAGTTTTCACATAATACAAAAAATACTTGATATTCAAACTCTTTGGCGGTGGTAGGATTATCGGTCGGAAAGATCGAGTAACTTCTTAAATAACCACTTTAAGTGAAATTTTAAACCCGTGTGCCTTTTCTTTTGTCCCACACATATTTAGTAATGTAAAAGCTCTACAGTTTTCATATAATTCAAAAATATTTAATATTCAACGAAATAGAGGTGAAGTAGGTGAATACGAGAATTCCGTACTGCCACTAAACCAAGTTAATATCTTTAGAAAAATACATAGTCTGTGACCATTGAAAAAAGAATCCTCTTGACCGATATAAAACATGGGTTGGCTGAGTTCTGTTGTGAGCAATTTTCTCTCTTTGTATAATTTAGTACACCCTGCTATTGAACTTGATTACAGCATAAGTACAAAGGAAATAAAGCAACATTTCCTACGTAAGGGTTGTTACACGGTTTTTTCATCCAGTAACTTCACTGCATACATCTACTAAATTATTATAATAATAATGGGTATTCAGAGGTGTTCACACTCTTTCTTACACAACTATCTGCAGTGTTTTTAAATGACAAATTAACGAAATACGCATAACTTAGGATTCATAGCTGGTGGCCCATCTGCACTAATTTTGAGTGTGCAGATATATCTTGGGGTATTAAAAGAGTTGCAGAACTCAACGGGGCTATTTCAAGGTTTTTTATTTGACATATATATTGGCTTTCAGGCGTAATCTACTTTGGCCATCAGGAAGATAGAATGACTGAGATGGTACACAGACACAGAAACATACAGCACTAAACGTCCATGCCCATAGCGAGACTCGCCTGCGACCGTTTCGCGGCAGAACGTCAACGCCTAATGCGCCAACGACCACGACTGCCGGGACCAGCTCTATAGTTACAACCCACCAGTAGGGAACTGGTGAGATAGACCTTCATTTTACGCCTCGGAATGGGCCTGACGCGCTCAACGTCCCCGCTGGTAAACAAGACGGGGAAAGCTAAGGTCACTTTCGCCAGCTCTCCACTGCAGGGTTTTAATTTGAAATAGCCCCGTTGAGTTGTGCAATTATGTTAATCCTCCATCGGATATTTGCGCATCTCAAATACGGTGTAGGTGGGCTACATGGTACAGTTATAAACAGGAACTGTTGTCGTTTTTTAGGCTCTGTCTTTTGTTTGCTTAAGAATACATCATGACCATCTGTGTATTCTGCTTGGGTTAAAATATAACCCAGTTTTAGAATTCACCACGCAATCTCTGTAAATAAATTCTTTTTACTCCATGGCATTTTCAAAGAGGGTTTTATAAATAATTGTTACTAATTTAGTGATTTATAAATTGAAATTTGAAGGTGTTCTATAACCCATTTCAATCAGAAGGAGTAGGGTTTTGAATAGTGAAACAATTCTCAAAATCTGTGTAGTGGTTTTTTAAGTTAATGCACGCGCGCACACACCCAAAAAGGTTCTCTCTTTGTGTGTGTGTGTGTGTGTGTGTGTGTGTGTGTGTGTGTGTGTGTGTGTGTGTGTGTGACAGAACCGTAACTCAACAAATCTCAAAAAATATGGATTGGTACGGGGATAAATGGTAAATATATTTTAGTTAACATAAAATCTAATATTTTACAGCGATTGGTTAAAGTTAAGTTTTCTGTTTTCACTTGCACTAGATAGTACACACCAGTGTTTCAGCATTTAATTATTTATCGTACTCAGAATCGATATTAAGTATACCATTGTTCTTTCACATAATATTTGAACTCTAGGACCATCCATCAGAGACAGTGCGGACCACTTTTAGAGGAACCAGATCAGTTGCTTTCACTAAGTCACGTTTCATGCTTTCAGCACTCTGATTAGATCTGCAGTCTGCTTCCTAACGATTACAGGAGATTACAAACGAAAACACTTATGACGGGAGAGTTTAAAGTGAGTCAGTGATTTGAACAGGAGGCCCTACCTCCATAGTTTTTAGAAAATAAAGAAAAACATAATAACAACCCAAGATGGTACCTTGGAAATTTATGTTGCATAGATAAATGTAGCTCCAGACATTATTGATTTTTTGGACTTAACCTCAATTTTTATTTCACTTACTTACAGAACACTTACCGAGCCAGATGTGCGTCTAGGACTGGCATTTGGAAGGTCATGGGTTCAGTTCCCCTAATCCCACTTGTCTCATGGGATTTGTCGGCGTTTTCCCGGGTCACGAGGCGAATTCTGGGGATGTTTCTCCATTTCCCCGAATTTCCTCTCCCTTTATTTCATCTCCATTTCAACGAACCGTTCACTTTTAGGGTTGTAAGTGTCGGTGGGGACTGCGGTGGTGGTGCCCTCTTGGGGTGTTGACTGTGCTTTGGACACACGGCACTCGGCGGCGGGATGGCGTTGGGAGTCGTCTGTAGACTCAGAGACGTTTGGTCGGACGTGCGGGCTCCCTCCCGTCGTCCTGTTCCGGCTGCCCGCTTTAATCACTTTCATCTCATCCTATCCTCTTGGGGTCGGACGTACAAAAAGCCAATAAATGACTGAAGTGTGGAATCCCCTCCGACACACTACACTATACTACATAGAACACTAGTTTTAGATAGTTTCTGGTAAAAGTAGAGCTTTTTCTAGATGCCAGTAGTGTTAAAGTAAAAAATTCTGTCAGTGTTGTAAAGTTATAACACCCCAATATAGCCAACTTTGGTTTTTTTTTTTGCGGAATGTGACCACGACCTCGTTCAAACAGACGAAATCTGACTTACAAAATGCTTGTATCCATTCAATTTCAAATTCAAACAATGAGCCCACAAGAAAGCATATGTATTACCAATACCTCAATTCCCAATTCCTCTGTCCAAAAAAGAACTATTTCAAGTTGCAGTAATTGTACAATAAACATTACAGTTTCGTCAAAAGACTAGTAAGTTTAATGAAACCTGTAACCTCTTAATAATTTAAAACGTTGGTTGTGAAAGTTGCAACCTGTGAATAAATTAAAATGTTGTTACGCTATTTTCATCGTTTTATTATTTTCACTGCCTCCATTATCTAGGATTGTGTGGCTTTGTAACTAATCATGTTGTCAACATTGATGCTAAGTAACGCAGCAACTGGACATCGCAGCACGTTGAACACCAACTCCGTGAAATAGGTAAAACGAACTATTTATAATCTGTAATATATTTATAAATATTCAGGACTGCATAAACATAGCGTAAGCCACTCGTGTTCAACGCAATTTTATTCTCCTTTTTCACTTTTATCATAAATAGCTATCGTGTTCAGGACTTGTTTCTTTTATAAAATAATTGTTAAAAGTATAAATGTATTGGTCTTATTTCTCTCATTTTAAACTAATGAAACAAATTATTCACATAGTGCGTTTCTCTTGAGGTTAATGAACATACCTAATACCTATACTGACATACAGAATATTTTTCGCTATAGTTTCTACTCAAGTTCAACACCAGTTTTTGGCCATGTCAACATTTTCTGATAAAAGTTCCTATGTTCATCTGTAATATATTGTAATATTTTTCCACCTGCTTTTTCTTATTGTTTCTTATACTTTCCGGGATGGCAGTTGTGGTCTAGCGTTCCCGTTTACCAACTTGAAAGAGTGAGTACTAAATAAGGTCATCATGTCTCGAGGTATACTTCTGCTACTAGGTTTTGAAATCCATACCTTCAGTATCTATTATTGTTGCTATGAAAGCATTTAAACTTCTCCATAACTTTCCCAGTAACATATTCACTCCCTGGTAAACGAGCTCTCTTTCTCTGCTCTTGAGAATAATCCACAGTATTTCCAGCACATTTTCTCTTATTTCTTTTTGGACTCACCTTCAGAATTATTCATAAGAAGTGGCACAAAAATAGTTAATATGTTGCAATATTCATTACACATTACCTGAAGTTCCATCCAAGTACTGGATTTCAGATTTCATCGGAAACACAGGTTTTGAGGTCTACTGAACACAACTACGTTTTAGAGAGCATATCCTTGCATGTGTGTGAACAGCATAACTCAAAAACCAAATGTGGATGAACACAAAACTTGGTATATTTAATTTCACCACCTTTCAAGAATACGAAAGAAAACTTTCGAGAAAATCCCCCAAATCAAACTATCCGTGGCATTGAGGATATTTTGTTTTTGAAAAATATGATTGGCGATTTTGTACACATATGTTTAAGCCTATTTGCATAAGTAAAAAAGTAAATCTTCAATAATATGTGAATAACCTGTGAAGTTCTTAGTATTACTGGTATACCACAAGAGATTGATAAAGTTTTACCATACCAAAAACATAAACTTTATAAAAATACAGATTTTATATTGCAGAATCTTTACAGTAGTTTTAGCCGTTTTCGAAATATTTATTGTTATATCTTTAAACTTCCCTATGATACTTGTTATATGGCATCTCTAAGCGGCGTCGTCCTCTGAGATTTAAGGGTAACACCTAGCCTTTGGTTTCCAAGGTTGCGGGTGGGCGACCAAGGTGAATTTTTGGGGGGTTTAAACCCTTAGCATGGCTTCCTTCGAAAGCAAAGCTGATGGCACCAGATTTACGCCACATTAAGGAATCTCAGGCCTGATAAAGAGGCCTCTGCATAATTAAATGGTCTCTCACGCCCAATATAGAATGAGGCGCTGAAAATCATAGCAATTAAAGTTCCTTCATAACCATAAATAAGAGAAATCAAATGTTTCCATTCACATGACTTTCACTACTTGTTCTGCAAACAAGCTATTGTTACAGAAGGTTATCCTTATATCTATATCATACTAATCGAGACAAACTTCAACAGAAATGGTCTGATTTCTTGCTTCCTTAAAGTAGAAGAGAAATAATGGAAACACCAGGCTAAAACGATAATCAAATCCTATCAAAGCTAGTTACATGGTCAGGAGTAAAACAAGAGACATAAAACGAAAGGGAACTTTCCGTTTGAGAAAAGTGTACGCATTTCAAAATTGAAACTAATAACAGGGAATATGTCTGAAACTGTAAGCTCTACAAAAAACTGTATATGACACGAATTGTGTGTTTTAATGAGATCTCCATTTTTTTTAAGTAAGCTTTTGTACATCTGTTACGGATTTTCCTGTTATGCAAAAGTCGCTCAGAATGAAGAGGACTTCATGGGCTATTCAGAATATACATTTTTATTTGCCATGTAAACAGCTTTAATATACGGCATTTTAATCAAAATCCTTAGAGCCATTTTTTAGAAAATCGAAAACTTTCTATTTCTTTATTTTCTCAAAAATGATAATTTTTTCAAAATAATGTTTATTTAATGTATCTTCGTTACAAATCAAATATAAAACTTGAATTCTATGAAAATAGATTATGCATTCTGCATTCTGAATTGCTTATGTATAATTTCAGCCTAAGAGATAGACACGTTCTTGCTACACCAAAAATGTAGATCGTGATAAAGCACACAGCTAATGCGAACTAAAATCATATGCGACGTTAACCATTTCAGAGATATTCTTGTTCTTTGCGAGTTTTCAATTTTTTTTAAAGAATAAAATCCCTATTCATGTTTTTCTTCCCTCCACCTTCCCTTCTCGTGGTCGTGAAAAGAGAATGGAATTTGACAGCGAGCCGCTCTGCTGTATAAAGAGGATTTTATCAAGAAAATGATCTGATAACATTATTTATATACGATTTGTGTTTGTAATTGGCTTATAGTGAATAAAGTACTAGATGTGATCTAATTTATAAATTTATACATTTTATAAATATATAGGACACCAATATTAATAACTGGCATGAATTAAGAATTCCTAAATGTTGACTTAACAGGAAATGCATTTCTATAAAAATGGATTTCCTAACAAACCGAACATAAATGTAAGGATACAAAACTTTTCCGGTAATATTCAATTTGGACGTATAGCTAAGGTTAACGGTATGGTAGGCTATTCTAAAACCAAATATTACGGTAGTATGTGAAAGTTATCTATTTACTTACGAACGGATTGATACGATTATTTATAACAAATTTCTTAAATTCTGTTCACAGAATAGCAGCTGGAATACTTAATGTTGCACGACCATCATTTTTTTTTAACTAAAATTTAATTTACCTCCCGCGGTTTAGTATGATTATTTTACAATGATCTATAGCAGTCTGTTCCAATTTGGATGCGCTCCAGAGAGCAGCAGAATACTCACGACTCGCAGAACTCTATCTGCAGCGTGCAATAAATAAGCTGAAAGTTAAGGACAAGCTGTCGTCACGGATAAATGAAGTGGAAGGAAGCGCCAGCCCAGTAGGGCTCCGAGGTTGAAGTTGCGCACGCGCGCGTACTCTGAATCAACCGAGCAGAGTTGGAGCAGCCTGATCTTGATGTTGTATATAGTTAGTGGGGTGTCTAACTGCCTCAAGCGCCCCCCCCCAAGTTCTGACCGGGCGAGATGCTTCCACAGTAACGCGTAAGCCTCGGATTTGGGAGGTCCCGAGTTTGATTCTTGTTGGGCTAGCCCCACTGATGGATGTTTCGTGGTTTTCCCAAGTTGGTATATGAATACTGGAATAATTCCTCTTCTACTGAATTTCCTATCCTCGTCCTTCCCTATCATGAAACGGGTTAAATGAACATGCGACGGTGTTCGGCGATGCGGCTGGACGGTGGTGGTGCGCGTTGGTTGGTCTGCTAAAGGACCCGTATTCTGGAGCGGCATCATCTGGCTCTAGGGTTTCGGGGTTTGTGGGCAGGATGACCGGCGTTGGATGGGTTCGATATGGAAGCTTTAGGGACCCGCCACGTTTGCGCACATCGTTGCCCGGATCTAGTCGGCCATCGGGTCTCCTCATGCATCTGTCCCAGTAGTCGTGTTAGGAGCACAACGGGCCACACTGGCTTACATGCGGTAATGCTCCCGATGTTTCGGTAGCCCCTCCGCAATGTGTACTCCTATCCATAATCTTTTAAGTTCTGAAATACTGACTGATTGGTCTATAAGTAATTTTTGGCGATGGAAAATCATCAGTTAGGATGGCCGACTTGTTTTGTTGACTTTTGCGGTAGATAAAATGTAAAACCTGTGTAACTTAGTCACATTTTCTCATAACATACATACATGACAAAATAAGGTAAATCTGATTCATATGAAGATTTAATACTCCCATGCCGTCAAGTTAACCTCTTTAGAAAAGACACATAGTCTGAGACCATGGAGAAAATATTCTTCTCAACTATTAATTATGTAATACCGGTTTACTTATTTATAATTTTAGCCAATTTCTGTCATTATACAATTATAGTTTAACATGCTCTGATAACGAACTCTTTATAACATACAAGTTCGTTTGGAAAATACACAGTTTGAAACCATGGAGAGAAATATTCTTCTCAGCTATTAACTATGAAGTACTAATTTATAATTTTAGCCAATTTCTTTCGTTGTATAATTATTGTTTAGCATGCTCTGCTAACGAGCCCTTTGACATACAACATCTATAGAATTAAAATAATGGTTATTCAGAGGCTTTGTCACCTGTTGAATTACATAAACACATCTGCAGTATTTAAAATGTAATTAAAGGAATGAAAAACAACCCACGATTCGTAACGCCATAAGCAGGATCGATTGTCTCTTTTTAAGTTTTTAAGCCTTTTCTGTTCGCTCAAGTATTATGCCATAGCTATCTATGCTTACTGCTTCAATTGACATAATCTGGTTCGCTTCTATACGCATTCTCGTGTAGTGCATCAATTACTTTCTACTTCATGTGGTTCTCAACAAAGACCTTATAAATACTTTTAGTAACTTATAAATAATTGAAACTAGAAAGTGTTTATACCTCTTTCCATGAGAAACAACTGGGCTTTGTAATGGTGAAAGAATTTTCAAAACGGGTTGTGTGGTTGTTTAGATTAACACAAGCGCGCGGGTGTGTGTGTGTGTGTGTGTGTGTGTGTGTGTGTGTGTGTAAATTGTCTCTTTTTATAATGGATATCTTAATGGAGCAAGAAATCAAAGATCAAAATATGTTTCTTATTATTCACTTTTGGTAACATTTTTACATGCCAGTTGTTCATAAGCTTCCTAAAATGGATGTGTGTTACAACAAATCATTCGAAGAGTGTTTTCGAACTTCCTGTTGCTATTATTTGTGCAAGTCAGATACTGCTGAAAGAGTTTTATAAACATAGGCAACATTTATGCAATTTACTGAGCCGCGCCATCGCAGAGTGGTCAGACCATTCGTCTCTCGCAAAGGCAGTCCGGGTTCGCTCCCAGGCGTCCGCATGTGGGATTTGGGGTGGACAAAGCGGCGCAAGGGCGTAGGTTTTCCTATTTCCCCCCGCCATCGCATTCCACCGGTGCTCCATCTTCATTCCATGTATCATCAGTATCATCGCCTATGTAATAAAATCAGGCGTTAAAACATCAAAAAATGTCATTTACTACCATTACACTTGTGTTTTAATGGTTACGAATATCCTGTCTTAATCTCAAACACACAATATTTTAATAAATATCAGCAAAGCTTTTCTTTATGATAATGAATAAAAATCAAGATGTTTTCTAGGAAAGTGTTTTTATAGAATGGGGAATCTCCTTTGCCTTCTTCTGGTAGTCTGAATTAAATGTAGTCATAATTTCTCTGCCTTAGTTAAAAGTTAGAAAAGTGGGTGTAGGAATAGAAGCATATATGTTTATTACATACACAGAATGAAGTGTAAACTATCCTGAATGGCTGAATAATTCCTCATTTTATGTGGCATTAAAGAATATAAATACTCCGGAAGCCTGCAGACTCGCTCACACCACACTTAACTCAATTACTTCATTGTTACAAAGGTCAGCACGGTCGGCATAGTGCATTAAATTAATCTTCATTAATACACTGCATGACGCGTTTCTATGGTGACCTGTGGGATGAGACCAACAACAATTTCACCGGGTGATAAAAGCTTCATTTTCTCTCTCTCTCTCTCTCTCTCTCTCTCTCTCACACACACTCGCACAAACACTCGCGCACACACACACACACACACTCGCACACATGCACACAGCATTTCTGCTAGTTTAAGTGAATGAAATAGATTTCAAATCAAAGTAATAGCAAAGTAGTGTAACGTCTTGCGATCCAGCGTGTGTAAGTTAAGCTGTACAACTGGGGCAACCCATTCTTTTATGAATACATTTTCTGCACAATATTGGCAACTCTGTGGTAAAATGAAACCTTCACAGTCTGGCCCCGTAGCGTAGTCATAGACTTGCCTGCGGTGCGAGGGATCCCAGGTTCGAATCCCGGCTGGGGGAGGGGACATGCTTCTCTAGCCAAGATTACTTATGATGTTCCCCAGAGTCTGGAAATATGAATTAGAGTTTGTGATCTAATTACTGTGATTTTCCTTCACTCTGTAGCCAACGCATGGGACCCCAGTCGTCGCACCTCGGACTCCCGCCGAAACCTTATTGTTCGTGTGATCATCAAGTTAGGCACATATCCGCAATTGTATTTTTCGAAATGGTAGAGTAATTGATCCAAACTTAATATTCTTTTCTGACGAAGGATTCTTCCATAATATATGATCATTAGTTCTATGCAAAACACCTCGATGTTCGGTTCCTGTTTGTCGAGTAATTAATTTTGCTCCTTTGAAGGAAGGCATAAGGCATACTTCGTTCGTTCGTTGTTTCCCCTTGTTTACTGGACGTAGCCCCCCCACCCCTCTCTCTGTGTCTCTGTCTCTGTCTCTCTCTCCTCCCCCCCTTTTTTTTTTTTTTTTTTTAAATACAGTACCGGAGTCTGATCAGGATTCCGGCACTGTGTACCCTACTTTTATTTACCTTTTTTCTTTTTACTTTGTTTTGCCGTGTTATTACTGTTTATTACTGTTTTCTTACTTTTTACAACACACAGATATACACAAACATATAACACCCATGCCCAAGGCGGGACTCGAACCCACGATCCCCAGCGCTACGAAGCACCAAAGCGGGACGCCTTGGCGAGCGCGGCCATGGGGACCGGCGCCTTCAGTGGCATATAGAAAGAAGTTCTATACGGTTTTCCAGATTTGAGTAATCAATCTCACGGTTGCCACGCATATTTTTGGTGTCTTACACACTTTGTTATTCCTATGAACGGAAAATAAATACAAATTATCAGGTTTGCATCATAAATGTATAAGTTAGAGGTAGGGTTTAGTGTTAATAATTATTTTAAAAATGCGCATTAATTTCGTGCAACATTTTTCAAAATTTTTGATAAATAACTAAAGAAACTTCTGTATTAAAACCGCTTATTTTCAAATTAAAAAAATTATATCTCAAATCAATATGGTGAATATAATGAAATATGAAATATTAGATATCATCAAACTGATACATACACAACTTCTGACAATTGCACTCATCCTTATGTCTGTTACAAAAATATATTTGTGGAACAAATCTCTAGCTGTCAACAATAAATATCGGTAGTCTTGGACATAGAGGGGATTTTTCGCAGAAAACGTGATAAGACCCGCCTTTTGCTAACAATACCAATGGAGCTGTTACTACATCTAAATTGTTAACGCTATTACAATGGCTAACTGTTCAAAAATAACACAGTACTGTATAACAAAGAAGAAGATCAGAATTAATACAACTAGTTTTAAATACATTACTTAAATCACCGATACTTGATTCAGTAACCAACTTGAAGGCTCAGACAAATGACCTAAAGCTTTTGTTATTACATCATTAGTTTCTTTTACCATATTGGAGTTTTATAAAATTTATTGAATGAATTAATAACCGTTGACCTGGTCTGGGATAAACCAATCCATCATCTTATACATCAACAAGTTCCTGACTTTTGCTTTGTTTTGTAAACAAGGGTTTACTCAGCTGTGAATGAACCAGGTCAGTAAATCAAACAAGCTATCCAACCAATGTTGCTTCCAACATGCCTCTTAAAACGAATTTGACCGCGTCCGTGCATTTTAAATTACACGCTCCACGTATACGTTTAGATGGTTGTATATGCAGCAAAGTTCACATTGCACCGTCTTAGTACCCTTCACAAGTTCGTACATTGTTTGACACTAATGGCTATGTTTTGCCGCAAAATAACAGATTTTGGAGAAACCCAAGGTTAATACACGAGATTCCCTTGCATGACTGGAAAATTAGTGGGCTATAAATGCGTACAGAGGACCTGCGTGTCTTTGGAAAAAAAAAAAAAAACGTGGACGCAGAGAGATATAGGAATGACTTACGCCATTCTTTGAGCAACTGACCAATATTGAATATTTAATGTCAGTCTGTCTTTTTCCAACATGACTTCTACCGTGCAAACAGCTGATGATATTCGTTAAATTTATTGCATTTATAGCTTTAAGATAGTGTAATTAATAAAGATTATCGCCGTCATGACTTCTGATTTAACTATATGTTGTTTATGTCTATGAAGGTGTTAGAAAAATAAGGTGTGTGCACCAAAGCCGTACATTGGAAAACTGAAAGAAAACATCGGGCGAGAAATTCACGCAGTCTTTACCTTCCCGATCACGTGTGTACAGTGTACATAGTCTGTAGAGAAGATATCGTTTATGTACAATGAACATAGTAGGTACAGCATGTTTTTATTCCACTCAAAAGTTCGATACGGTAATTCTACCGGAAATACATCTTCTGAGACCCCCTGAATAATAAGAGAATAGTCGTAAAAAAAAGTTCCGCGTGCGGGTGTGTAGACAGCATTGCTCAAAAATGAAAAGTCTGTTAAATATCAAACTTGCTATTTAAATTCAATATTTTCAGGATGTGACACGAAGATTTTTGAACAATTCCCCCACCCCAAACTACCCTTTATATGGGACATATTTCGAAAATTTATATTTTCTCAAAAATGGCTCTAAAGATTTGTATTAAAATATCATATATTAAGATATTTTTATAACAAACGAAGAGTATATCTTGAGTTGAACAGTTACTACACAAAAATATAATTGTTAAAACACAATTTATGTCGTGTACCTTTTTTGTAGAGTTAGCCGTTTCCGAGATATTCATTGTTATTTAAAGGTGTTTTAAACAACTTGAATTTTTCTCACACGGGAACCCAACTTGAGTTTCCTATCACATTTGTTATTTTTTGGTCATATAAAGAGAACCGGCTTGCAATTGTTTTACATAGCAACCAGCTTTTAAAAGATGTGACTATCGCTTTGGCTTAGTTTTCCCCACTATTTCCCTTCTATTCCAAGGAAGTAAGTAAGAAAAAAATTGTTGATTAACATGATGTAAACAAAATTAACATCTTTTATGAGAACAGCTTATTCCCAGAACAAGTAGAGAGTCATGTGAATAAAATTTTCCTGAGAAGATGCCAAAAGGGCAACATTTCCAATATCTTTTAAGATAAAATATTGTAATGGTTGTAAGTGCAAGTAAAGACCGTGAGGAGGTTGGAGGAATATTATATCTATTTAGGCTGAAGTCCGAACTGCGGTGATGGGCTTGAGATGCCATGCGGTGACTTCATTGTGAAGCAATAGTATAAGGTCTAGAGAAATAAAATCCAGTGACAACTGTGCACAAGTTAGCACCACTTCCCATAGGCAATATCTTCCAAAAGTAAATCAGTACCTCTGCATTTATAGGCGGGGTTATAAATGGGGAGAGAGAGAAGAAAAAAGAATCATCTATTGCAGACTTGTTCAACACACTTGTTTGAATGATTTATGTTAAAGGTACCTGATATTGAATTTTTGTGAACATTTCAAGCAACATCATATAAAAACTCCACAAACATTGCAGAATTATAACTTAATTGCGGTGAGAGCAAGTAGCACATCGCATTTCAAAGCTTGATTTTCAGTAATTTATTCTTATGTTTATGCCGGTTTCTCACTATGCAATTCCGATTCAGTTCCATCCCGATTTTCAGTGTGCACGCTTTGAAGGTTGTTGGAGAGCGTAAAGGAGCCTTTTCTCAATACCAAACACAGTTTTGAAATTGGGGTTTCAAAAACGTAACTAAGCTGTTATATATTTTATTATAATTTTCTAGGAGAAACTTTAAGTTTACAAAAAATTTACTTTTTTTGTTATAAAGAACTACATTCGAGGAATAATAAGGTGTAACATTCAATTACTTTAAATCTTCCAGACTTTCAGCACGAGGGGCATGCGTTTTAATATCACTTTCTGAGAAATGTTTCTACATTAAACCATGAATATGCAGTTTATGCTTTAAGTGTGTCGAAGAATCCGTGATTAAAATATCAGAAAATGTGTATTCTCCTTTGTCTTATTCTACTAAGCGTACACTATTAATGATGTTAATAATAATAATAATAATAATAATAATAATAATAATAATAATAATAATAATAATAATAATAATAATAATGCAGTGAAATACTACATGCCCCTTTTCGTTACGATGTTTGCATGTTTTGTTTCATTGTGATAAGCGTATACTGTGTAATAAAGTATGAAAATAATTCAGTTAAACACTACGTGATTTGACGTTTACCTATTTTCCTTACGTGTTTTGATGTTCTGATTTCTTCTGCTAAGCTTATCGTACGTAATATTATTAATGATAGGTTGATAACAATATAGTGAACGACGTTACGGGTTAGCAACTGAGTTAAATTGGAGAAGTAAAAGTCCTAGTTCTCGACCATCTTAACTTTGTGGAACCACCCTGACGAAAACCGCGGCGTTTAGATGGTCGAAAGCTTGGATTTTTCTACTCCAATTTAACTCGGATGTCATCCCATGAAGTCATCACTAATAACCAACACAGAGAAAGCTTCAAATCGTTAATAAAGTGAAACACTACATGCTGTCGCGTTCGCATATTTTTCGTTCCGATGTCTAATGTTTGATTCATTTTGCTAAGCGTATAAGACTAATAATATAGTGAAACAGTAGTGCTGTGGTGTTTGATTTTCGTTGGGCACATGTTCTTATGTTTGATTCATTCTGTTAAGCATAATAATATTAATGATGCTGGTAATAAAGTAAAACATTACGTGCCTTCGTGTTTGAATATTTTTCGTTACGATGTTTTCACTTTTTGATTTATTCTGCTAAGCGCAAACTACGTAATAATATTAATGATAATATAGTGACACACTGTACTATGTTTGATGCGTGTTTCACGTCTTTTACTTATCCTGGTAAGGATACACTATTAATAATAGTATAGTGAAAAGCTACGTGCTCTCGTATTTTTGTTTTTCGTTACAAACGTTTCACGTTTTGTGTAATTCTGCTAAGTGTATAATAATTATAACAATAATATTAATAATAACAACTAATGCAACGAAACGCTGCGTACTTTCATGCGTTGCTTTTATTACGATACCTTAATGTCTTTATTTACCCTTCAGTGAACCTAGTCAAAGTTAATTAGGAGCAGCGTATATACAATTACAAAAGTGAATATTGGTGAATACTGATAGGTGAATTTACTCTCTCAAAAATAAAGGCTCTCTAACTGAAATGAAAAGCAGTTAACATTTTCGTTCTCTTGTATATTATCACGAACTGAAACTGCAAGAGCGCGATTCACTCTCTATTTTCGCTGACATGCAAGAGGTGTGCAACGGTCACCTGCGCTATTTGCTCACTCGCCATTGACCGGCGTTTGCTTCTACTTTCCCCGTGAATACAACAAACATCTTTATAGCACGAATGGTTATCTGCGCACACACACACACATATATATATGTATGTAGTCTTATCGTTTTAGCACGTTTTGCTATTATTTGATATGGTACACTAAAATGTTTTACAATAGCAAACATTAAATATATTGTTGACAACCGTAAACAAAATGTAGAAATTGTTGAAAGTTACACATATTTTTAAAACACTGCAGCATCTATATATATATATAGAGAGAGAGACAGACAGAGAGGGAGAGAGAGAGAGAGAGAGAGAGTGAGTGTGAGAGTGTGTTTGTTTCTCTTGGGCATGCACAATGATGTGTGCCTCAAATATTTCAAGTAAACCAGCTGTTCAAAAACGTGTGAATTTTTAAATCCAAAACAATTATTTTTACCAATTGTATTTTGATTTAAAATATCTACATAGTTTTTCTAACTTTCGTTAAGCTCATAGATATTTGTTCACATAATTTCCTGCCTAATAATCTTCAAATTGATATACTAATAAGGTGTGTAGCGCAATTTTAACAGCGCTATCTTGCGATTTCAAACGGTAGAAATATTTATAATTTTAGTTTGGGGAAATAGTGAATGAAAATTCTGTACTGTGCTCAGAGTAGTTGTGCAGTGTGATACATAATCCTAACTTAAACTCAATTATGGTAATAAATATCGAATAAACTATACATTTCTGAAAACTAAAAACATGTGCTATTATATGATACCAAAATTAAAAAAAAATTGAAATGTTTGAAAAAATTGCATTTCCAAAATACAAATGTATCTATAATTATTAATTTAACACTTATAAAAGATGAACCTTTATTTGTTCGTCAACTTATTTCACATTATTATTATTATTATTATTATTATTATTATTATTATTATTATTATGATTATTATTATGATTATTATTATGATTATTATTATTATTATTGCTATTATTATTATTATTATTGCTATTAATAAAAGTTGTGGAAAGCATTAGAGAATACGAATACATATTAACAAAGTAATCATTCATGCAATACAAATTTGTATAAAGTATTGTATCTAATCCAGGAATGGGAGTAACAATTGGAAATGGATATAAACATTGTTTCTTTCAAATGACCAGGCAGTAATTGCGAGTATGAAGACATGTTTAGAAAGTTACTAGAAGAATATGATAAATGGATTCTGGAAATAAATTGAGGCAATATTATTTTATGGGGGATTTGGAACAGAAACCAAAGATTACATTTTAGGAGAACAGAAAGATTGTATTAGAGGATGCGATTAATTAGAGTATTTGGAGTTAAAAGAGGGTATAGAGAGGAAAATGACAATATGTGCAGAAAGGTAAAATTATGACATCAATGCTGTGTAGTATCCTGTGGAACATATATACAATAAGAAATATACATTACAAATATGTAATACAAGATTGAAAACATACTGTCACATATGGAGATGAAATATAAAAGTTTGCAAAAACTTATAATTAAAATCTATGTCGAAGAAAATGGATTTTATGAAGTCAGTGAAATCTTCAAGATTGGAAAAAATAAATAACATTATAAGATACCATTGTTATTAAGAACTCAATACTTGGCTATGTAAGATACAAACAGCTGTGTTTGTACGGATGCCAGAAGAATAAATGAATGTAGCTTACCGGGAAAGTTGCTGGATGGAGTCCACCTGGAAGAACAGTAAAAGGAAAACCCCGAAATTCATGGAATGGATGGATAGAAACCAGCGGATAAAAAATATTTAGGCACAGAAAGATGTGAAAACCTTAAAACTGTATATGAATAAAAACAAATTATTATTAAGATGATGCATCTGTGAAATTTGGAAAATACATTGCATGTAAGGTATCTGAAATGAAATTTATAGCAGTTATTATTCACAATGATAGTGATATTTTTGCCATGTAACAAAAGTCTAGCTTTCATGGCCATTTAAATAATTGTCATTGTCTAAATTCATTATTCTATGAAAATGAGCCACGTGATGCAAAGACTAATCGCGTAAATGAAGCAAGCTTTTCAGTAAAAAAAAACTTTTACCTTTCAAACTCTCCTTTATGTTTCAAAATTGTATAATTTCTTTCTAAAAATTGGAGCATTATTTAGAAAAAAAAACAACATATTATCATTATTCTACTGAGGCATTGTAAAGCTTTTAAACAAATTAGTAAAACTTGCATTGTATGGATCATTTTTAGTATGAAAAAGTGTTAGAAAAGAGTTTGCTAGAAAGCAGGGTTTAAAATTAGGACTGTGTGTTAATAAAAATGCACCTGCACATTTCAAGCTTCATTTAATTGGGAGTTAAAGAGCGCTAAGTGGGTAAACATTTTTTCTTGAAGTTTAGAATTTGTTATTTTATTATGAAAAAAAAATTAAGTCATACTTCACAAATGCTTCACCTTGAGCGTTTTAACCTCATGAATATCTGCGTCCAGCTGTCATGTATTGTAGTCCATAAGGTCGGTGTGCTAAACACTTGATGTATTTGCGTATTTACCTAATGTTTCAAATGGGCATTTCTGTAAAAAGTACCTAGTTGTTTGAAGGTTTCCTGTTACACACTTGTTATTAATTGATGTTCTCTTAAACGTGCGTAATTCGTAACCACAGTGAATGAGCAATTCTGAATAGCAATGCTTTAAGCAATTAAAGTGTTAAAAACAGAATAATAATGTATGAATCTTTGAATGTCTTCAACAATGTAAATGTGCATATAAGCACTCAGCTCACAGCGCCTCAAGCAACAGTCCGGCTTTTGGAGAGGGCTCTCTACCTTTCTTTATTCCTGCATTCCCTCCACGTTTTATAATTAGAGTTGGAAGTGGTCAGACACGTAACGCACCTAGACCGTACTGGGCAATTTATGCTTCTAACGTGATCCCTGGAAAGAAGAGGCCTAAGAGCGACTTTTTGCGGACGACAATGTGCGCTAGTAAGGACGCGGTCCCTGACAATTTCAACATGACAGCAGTTCCGAGGTCGGTTAGCTCTGCCTGAGCCACCCTCAACTTGGGTGTCCCGGGTGTAGACAAAACAGCTCCCAGAAAGAAAGGAAGGAAGTCTAGCAGTCCAAGGAGAAATCTTTCCAGAGCACAAATTCCGGCGTCAAGCTGCAACATGTCAATCGATGTCGCCTGGAACACATGAAGTGAAACAGTTAAAAGGAAATGGACAGAAAATTCATGGTTGAAATGGAACCATTCCAGTATTTGGCTAACAACCGTAGGAAACCATGAAAAAAAAAAAAAAAATAAAAACATGGTTGGAGCAGCCGGTCCGGATGGGAAACGTACCTGGGACCTTCAGAATATTTGCCTCGCAATTTTCGCGGAGCTATCTGCTCGGCCTTTCATTGGCGTGCTAATACAACACAGATCTTGACATTTATTTCGTTGAATTCTGAGACGTCCTGTTATGTATAAATGCCCTTCCTTCCTTTTTACGTGGTAAATTGCTGTCCTGCATTCTTGACCGAGTGGAATGATGTTGATAACGTTAGGACGTGTAGTGTAGCACCAAACAGTTTCACATGGCCTCAGATATATCGAGCTCGTCCTTTCTAATGGAGGTTCCGGGATCGAAGCCAAGTGGGACATGATAGACAATAGTTATGGGCTTATGTGGCGATCTTAGTGTACAGGTTATGTATTTTTGCCGTTTCTCCAAAGTGTTGAAGCATTGAGAAGTAATTTAATGTTATTAATGACAGCTCACTAGTGCTGTGAATTAGGAATCCGTTGCCATGAAAAGGGATATATTATAGCTAGCCAGCTCTCTCTTAAATCCCTCTACACTGAATTAATTTTGACAAATAGGATCAACCATATATACAGCGTGGGAGGTGAATAAGTGCAAATATTAGTTCAGCGTTTGAGGACGATGATCCGGTATTTGCGTTTCTTCTTTCGCTATTTTCTAAAGTTAGCTATTGAGGAAAATTTCACGATGCTTTTAGGACGTTCGATGATTATTTACGTAACAGCTCATTCGGTTGATCTCTGCTCTTTGCCATGCCCAACTATATGTGATTTGAGGGAAGAATATCGATCGCTCTGAAACTTTAACCTATGGAACCATACGTTTTTGTTTTCATACAATATTATCTGATTACATTTCATAACATACTCAGCGTTCAACTTAAAAATATTGAACACAATTACATTATTATACTTTATTTAAATTTAGTATTATTGAAACAAATACACAACGAAAACCAACATGTAAGCATTTGCACTTCCATTGTTTATACTATAAAATTAGCCTCATTGTTTTTACAGAGATGAGAAATTAAGATTAAGCTTCAACTCTTACATAAAAAACAAACAAAATATCTTAAATTCGGAAATAAAGGGAGGCTGTGTCACAGATTCTTTGATACTCTGAAGTGAACGTTCGTCTTTTGGGAAGATAGCGATTTAGAAGTCGCTGATGATACAGTCCCTCGCATCATTTATATACTCCCCAGTGGCGGCGTAACATAAATGCATATCTGCTAATTCAGCATATATAAAACCATTCATTGTGTAAAGGAAAGTTTGCGACTGAATTGGTACCTCGTTTCCCCACTGTGAATCACATGAATGCAGGCGGCGTTGTGCGAGTTGCACTAATACAGGAGCTGGTCGTTGTGTGATGTATGTAAACACAGGAGAGAGATAACGCAGGGCCGTTCAAAATACAATAGACCCTGAAATTTGCCACAGTGCTATTAGTAAGCAGACAAAATGAGATACATTTATGTTCCTACTATCAAATTATTGAGCTTATTCTCCTTCCATCCTGTGTATATTTTAGAGCAAGAGAGAGAGAGAGAGAGAGAGAGAGAGAGAGAGAGAGAGTGTGTGTGTGTGTGGACGAAAGCTGAGGAGAAACTGAGGCAGAAGAGACAAAAAGAAAGCCGAAAAGAGTTTTGCCGAGGACTTATTCTTTCCTCTTCCTGATCACTCTCAACATTAATTCTTTCGCCCTCTTACAGGGTTATCATTTTTTTTATTTGTATCTTGAGTTCATACTGTATTCTTCATATTGAATTTGTTCAGGTTTCATTATCTCTGCTGTGATTTAATTCAGTTTTCAGTGTCTCTTAAAGATGTGATTTAGGATATTTTACGGAGGAGGACATCTCGCCCACTACGACACCACAATCAACCCATTGCAGCTATACCCTCCGGGAGACACCGATGAATTGAAGGAACTGTTGCAGGCTTGAGGCCCTAGGCAGTTAGGCACAGACGCATAGGGGTTCCATTTCCAAGCTTGAACACCCCGGCGCCATTAGGAAGCAATTCCTGGAGGGGCGGTGCAGTGAATTTTGCTAACAGAGATCTCTGGTGTTCATGGGGTATTTCTGTCCAGCACCGCCGACACTGCAGGGCCTGAAAACACAACTGAAACGTGAAAGGAAAATGAGTGGCATGAAGGAAATGACAACCGTGATAGAAGAAACAATCCCAGCATTCGCCTGACGAAGGGAAACCACAAAAAAACCCCTGGCGGCGCCGTGGCCGAGTGATTAGACCACTCGCCTCTCACCTAGATGGCCCGGGTTCGATCCCAAGCGACCGCATGTGAGATTTGTGGTGGACAAAGCGGCGCTGGTGTGGGTTTTCTCCGGCTTCCCCCGCCATCACATTCCACCGGTGCTCCACCTTCATTCATGTATCATCAGTGTCACCGCTTGCGGTGCCATAAGTAGCTAAAGCGGTAGTTAAACACTACCAAAAAACCTAAGGTCAGAATGGGCTGTCAGGAACCAAAACAGGGATCTCCCGAATGTGAGTCTCACACGTTACCGCTCTCGGTCACTAATATGATTCAGTTCAATTTCTACTGTCACTTCTCTAAGAGAAGTGGAACAAAATCCTTCTCTAATCGCTCGCAGTAGTAGCACTGTGGTCAGAGCACCTGACAAACTAGCATTTAATGTCGTATCAAAAACAATTCACCATGTCACTCACGAGCACCCTCGCTTAAATAAAACTGCAAGAATTTCTGGAAACTATGCGGGAGGAGACAAGAGGCTACCGGAATTATCTCATTGCGTCGCCAGCAATTTTGGAATTTACCAGCATTTCCTTCACCTTATCTCTGCAACCGGCCAGTCTTTTGCAAGATGAATAACACCGCCTGCCACGCGATAAGCTCTGCCCATGACCGTTGTTTCACAATGAACGTATTCCGAAATTCATCCAACAATTTGCTTCATGATGTCGCAGTGAATATTTTCCTCTCTACTTTATGGCACACTCCACTTTTATTGCTTCAGAAATCTCTTACATACTTCTTTCCTCAGCATTCCGCAATAAGCAAACTAAACGTTCGTTTGCCAGCTCAACCCATCATTTTGATATTTTTACAGCAGCACGTGTCAATACAGCTTGTTGGAAAAATGCAACTAGTGGAAAATCAATGTGTTTGTTTAACTAGGATTGCTTTAATTACGCAATAACCCCATTCCGGAAAATATATTTCGTATAAACCATGGTTTTATGACCAGGAAAGCCATGCAAATACAGAAGGTGGAACTTGTATTCTTGAAAGTATGTACAATATAGATTTATTTGCGTGCAAAAGTTAAAGAATATTCAAGTTCTTGTCACCATTTGTAATAAGCGTAGAGTGGTGAAATAGTAAAACAGTTACACATTAATGCTATGAGTATGGCAGATATCTGAAACTGTCCACTTGCAGCAATACCCCATGTTGAAGGCACAAGTACATTTGTTTATTTTCCTTCCAGAAAACCAGTCGTTACAGTTTGTGATTATTCTTCATCCTGAGTACTCTATATTGCTTGATAGTACTCCATTAACATGCGCCTTAATTTCTTTTCCACTTTTTAGAAATGCCATATCATCAACAAATCTTATTTGTTTTTTGTTCCGCCCGTGTGCTATTCGCCCTTTGTTCTGGCAGACTGGCAACTATTTTTCAGCTCCCCAAGTAGACATATAACAGGATGGAGGATCAGGAGCTCCATTCCAGAAATCGCGGGTCCGCTTTCCGGCCCTACCAATTCATGAGATTCTTTGGGGTTTCCCCGAGTTGCCAGGCGAATACTGGGTAGGTTTCTTTCATCCCCGAATTTCCTGTTACCCCATGTCGGTTTCATTGTCATTCCATTCAGACTTCATTCCGTCTTTTTCAGGGAAAAAGGATGCTCAGATTGACTATCTCCGTCCGACTTCGGCTGGTTGCCGGGAGTTGGCGGGGGAGTTGGACCCTGTGTTGGGCGAGGCCCCGGTTTTCGGGGTGCTTCATTCTATAAACTGTAGGGCGCTGTCATTGCTGTGGCGTCGCACCTGGTTCCGGCCGCCCGGTGATTCCTCTCGCCTCATTTCCTCCCTCCCGGTGGTTCCCCCTCATGGGACGTAGATACAATTACCTCAGGTTCGGTGCCGAGTACCCACCGACCATACTCTATCCTAACCTATCAGAGACTGCCCTCGAACGGCTCTTTTTATTCTACTTCCCTCTGACTTGTCTTCTATCCTGACTTTGATTTGTAACGGTTACTTAGAAACCTTCACTTTATCCACTCCACATGCCATTACTGAAGAACTCCTGTACGTTTCTTCAAGCACACTCTTTCAAATGCATTTGCAGATAGAAGAGTGTCACATACAACTTTTTAATCTGTATGTGTTTCAATTTTATAATACTAAGTACTGATAATATTATATCAAAATCTGATGTATTACATTTATATTACTTTTTCTTCCTGTTATGTAAAAAAATATTCTTACAAAAGATTATTCATCTACTTCATGCTAATCCAGATAAACATTAGGCAGAAATTGTCTTACTACTTAGTTCCGTACAATTAGAAGGGAAATAAGGGAATACACTAGGCTAAAGCGATAATAAAATATTTTAAAAGCTGGTTACTATGTGATTGAAAATCTCTTCTGTTTGCGTTGCCTGGAGTAAAACAAGAAAGGACAAATGCTTGTTTCAGAACGTTTAAGTATTATAAAACTAGAACTTTAGCAAGGATATCTCGGAAATGGTTAACTCAAAAGGAAAAGAAAAGAAGTCTGATAAGTTCCACAATTCTGCAACATTTTCTTACAAAGGCTTATTCTTTTCTTTACTTTATGCTACCAGAGATAAACATAGCAGAGATGGTTTTTAATACTTAGTTCCTTCAAATTCGAAGTGAAAAATGGAATACACTAGATTAAGCGAGTCATCTCTTAAAAGCCGATCTATATGTGATTAAATTGAAATTCCGTTCCTTTGGGTGACCAGTCTGAAAAACGTGAAGAACAACTTTCCGTATGAGAAAAATATAAGTACTGGACATCTTAAAATCAATAACAAGGGATATCCCGGAAATGGCTAACTCTACAGCAGCAGCAGCAGCAGCAGCAACAACAACAACAACAAAGGAAAGAAAGAACTGTATGACATAATTTGTGTGCTTTGTGTGCTTGTGTGCTTTAAGGAAATTGTGGTAAGATTTTGTGTGAAGCGGCGTCTGAACGGGCTTTCTCCGGGTCCTCCAATCCCCCCGCCACTCATTCCACCAACTGCTCCATCATCACTTTTCCTATCATCCACTTCCTCACGCTCATGCCTGGCTACGGGCCGACCAATCGTTCCAGGTTCTCCATTCTGTGGTTTCGTGCCGTTGGCTCCCCGAAAGGCTTCTGATCCCTAGACATCCGCTTGTTAGTCCTGGGGGGGGGGTGTCGATTCTAAATAAGGGGAGGGTAAACCGACTACGAAAAAAAACTATTTTGTGTATTTCTAACGGTTTATGAATTATGCAGTCATTCAGAATGAATAAAACTTCAGAGACTATTTCCCGGAAATTCCAGATACATATTTTATATGCCACGTCAATGTCTATAGTGTATGGTATTTTAATCAACTTTGTTACGGCCATTTTTGAGAACATTGAAAATTTAGAAATTTTTCCCATGAGTTTTGGGTGGTGGTTTTTCCTAAAATTCTTCGTGTCGCATCCTTTAAGGATAATAACCTTAAATTCCAGGGTTGATATTTAAAGGACTTCTCATTTTTGAGTTATGCTGTCCAAATGCACACACACACATACGCCCAAATGGACCTTTTTCTGTAAATCTTATGTGTTACATTCACACAACTTTCTTTACCTATTATGTAACAATATATGCTTCTTCTACCTACTTCTGCTAATCAACACAAACCACAAACATTAGCAGAAATGCTCTTACTGCTTGGTTCCGTATAAGTACGAGGGAAATGAGGGATTAAAAACTGGTTGCTATGGATTGAAATTCGCTTCTCTTTGCATGACCAGGAGTAAAACAAAGCAAACAGGAATGACAAATTTCTATATGAGAAAAGTTTAAGTACTTTGAAATTGAAACCAACAAATAAAAAGGAATACCTGGGAAATAGTTGTCTCCACAAAAAAGTGTATGGATACATTTTGTGTATTAAAAAGAACTACATTTTTTGTGTAGTAAGTGTAGCAAGTCAATCCCCTACGTCTTATCAGTTATGCAAAAGTATTGCAAAATGAAGAGGTCTTAAGGAGCTATTCCTAGTAACTTCAAAATAGACATTTTATTTGTCATGTAAATAGCTTTAATGTTTGGTATGTTAATCAAAACCGTTACAGCCATATTTGGGGGGGGAAGCAAAAAAAGCAAAAAAAAAAAAAAAAAAAGTTGTTTAAAGTGGCAAATTTTCTTGAAAGTCTTCGTGTCACATCCTTGGAAGCTAGTAAACTTAAATTTCAAGTATGGTATTTAACGGACTTCTCGAGGGATGCTGTCGACAACTACACATATACATAAACACATGGGTCCTTTTTCTAAACATTGCTTATTATTCAAGGGTACTCGAAACATGTATATCCGGAGAAATCTGGGTATAAAATTTTTGGTTGGAATACAAATACCTTCTCTATCTACTATATACATTGTACATACATGGTAGAGAAATTAAAAATCTGATGTGTTCCATTCACAAGACATTTTCTATCTATTCTGAAAATAAACTATTCTTTTAACTGCATCAATATAAACAATATAAGCATGGCCAGAAATGGTCTTTTTGCTTTGTTCCGTAAGTAAGGCGAAATACACATGGCTAAAGCGATAGTCAAAAGACTAAAGTTGCCGCAATGCTATTGTCATTGAAATTCGGTTCTTTGTCTATGGCCTGGAGTAAAACAAAAGAGAGATGAAACGCATGCGGATTCCCATTTGAGAAATGTATGTGTAAATATTTTAAAACTGATCGTAATAGCAGGAAATACGCTGAAATGGTTGGCTCTCGAAAAACTATTAAACATCTTTAATATACGGAATTTTAATCAAAACCATTAGACCCATTTTTTTAGAAAATCAAAATATCGAAAAATAGTATTTTCTGAAAATCTTCGTGCCCCGTCATTGGAAGATACTAAACCTAAATACTAAGTTTAGTATTCTAAGTTTGGTATTAACCGACTTTTCGTTTTTGAGTAATGCTGCGCACGCACACACTCACAACCTACTATGTACATGGTACATGCATGCTGCATGAAGTGGAGTTCTCAGCGTCCCATTCTATCCTGGGCGTGAAAGACCGCTTAAGTTTGCTTACCGGTTGTACGAACTCGGAATAAATCCTGGAATAGTTATTCTTGGAATACACCATTCATGGTATAAATGTGGTGACGAGTTGTACGATGCAATTTTATTCCTTAGATATCTATTCGACTGTTTGTAGATTTAAAACTAATGTTGGCTATGCTGCGAGTCATTCTTGGCCAACTTGATACGTAATTACTACTTTGTTTTGCTGAAAACTTCATTGTTTTCACAATCAGCTGTCCCTAAACTATATATTATTTCTTATTTTAACTACTTACGGTACTATGAAATCATTATGAATGTTCATAAGCGTGTTCGGATGTAGAATTGCTATACATTTTACAAAACATAAACATATGTATACTGAGACTTCTTGCGATAGGTTAGGAGTATGGGAATATAACCTTACCGTATGTGCAAAGATGTATCTTGTGCTGATATATGATATCTTTCCGTTTCGGTGATCAAAACGTACTTAGCCTCATTTCTGTATTTTATTTATTAAAATACTTAGTAAGTGAATTTTGAAAATTACATTTTAGTGTTGCCAATGCCACTATCAACTTAAGATATGTATAATTGAATCGTTGCACCAAGATAAATAGAAAACAATTTGCTATATAAGTATTATTAACCAACAGAAATATTAGTAGTTATGTCGAATAGTACATTAAACCGTTCCCATTGCAGTTCGCACTTTGCTGATGGCAATATTTAATACAAGAGCTAGAAATTTTCAACCAAACCAATAAAACCGGGAACATTATATTTTAGGGAAAGTATTCGCTATTCAATCAAAATTGTCTCTAATGTGTTAAACCTACAGCATATAACACGAAAAATTATGAATTTATTGTAAAATAATATATTTAGATTTACGAGCTCTGATGGCGTCTTTTAATCTGGGCATATCCTCCCTACATCACAAAGCTTGTAGTGTTATAGTTTTTAAACTTGAACATAACTTCCAAAATCTGATTATAGTACAGAATGTCGCTAACATTAATACTTGTTTTTATTAAAATCTGGACATCTATTACCAACACGTGCTTCACTTGGTCATGGTACAGCAGGGTACTCCATTTACACCATGACCAAGTGAAGCACGTGTTGGAAATAGATGTCCAGATTTTAATAAAATTGACAGCTTTAGTGTATGTTATGGCTTTTTTAACATTTTAAAATTAATACTTGTGGTTATCTTACGTTTTGAAACATATTGCCGTAGAAGTAACCTATCCTTTGTATTTCGTCAATAAAACGTAACCTCACTCTTTACAACGCTATGCATTGTGCTGGTGAATTGCTGCACTACACTATTTTATATTTATCTTGGGTTGGATTAAATGTAATTGTTTCCATAAAATAGAGTTATTTTGATGATAATATTGTAGGTAGATTTTACTTTTTTATAAATGAAACTTTATTTTAACTATCTTCTTGTCATATTTATCTTATAACCATCAAGTCGTCTGTGTGATATCATTTTTCAACTTTAATTTCAATATAGCCGTGTTCATTTATCAGACTATCTCTACAAAATATTGTATTTAGGTATAATATGTCCTTAAAACATATTATAAAGAAATAAATCGTTTATATCGGTCAAATATGGGTCAAAATTGTGCCGAGTACCCAATCGGCCATTTTCCTTTTTATACTCTATTCTCGGAATATCGGCTTATCCCCTCAAGGAATCTCGGAATAAGTTATTCCATGTTTATTCCCTTGATAGTCTCTATTCCTTTGTCGTACAACATAATTTTGCACATAACCATGGAACAACGACTAACAGAGGTTTATTCCAAGTTCGTACAACTGGCCCTAGAGGCCTCTCTATTAGGCTTGAGGTTCTCTTGCGTGCCGTAAATCTACGGCAACGCTTTACTTCCCAAGGATTTTTACACCCGAAAAAATCCATTGCTCTCCGCCGGGTTTGAACTCGCGACCTTGGGTGTATGAAGTTAGCATGGTAACCATTACACCACGGAAGGCGCCTACGTGCTGCAGAAAGCAAAAATATACCACCTATGTTCTGCTGCAGTTTTAACTCTTGACACTATAGGAACAGAAATTATTATGTGCGATAACTGTAACTTGAGTTGAACACTATTTATAACTATATATTTAGTTTCAACTAAAGTTGAAAACTTTGGCTTCTACTTCATATGGGATTTGAATCACTGGCGTGAAGAGGTGGAACCTGAGGTGCGATTACACAGGTAAAAGCGTAAGTACGACTGGTAACAAACAGTTACCGCATAATCTGTAGGAAAACTTCCAAGAAAGGATTCATTGCGGTGTGCTGAACAGTACGCCAGTATGGTTTGCCAACAGCTGATGTTTCCGTGTATTGAATTTAAAATATTAGTTATTCATCAAGATATCACACATTTTGTGCTGGTTGGGAGTTAGAAGCAGGTTTTCTGAATAAGCAGACCCAAAATACTCTATACTCAAACATTATGACTGCCACAAGTTTAGTTTCTGTAAGCTGTAGTTTCCAAGACTGATTTTAACAGTAAAAATCAACATCCGAGCTTTAATATTTACCGAACCTGGGTTCTTTATTAGGCAAAGAGTATAATATTGCACTTCCGAAGAAAAACCTTATACTTATGAATTCTTGCCAATCTTGGATGATTGAGGTGTTCTTCAACTTATAATGCGTTTATGACAGACATATTAGAATATTTTATGTGGTTTATACCACGTTTATAACTTTTCAAATTCAAATTGAGAGAAAGAAGGAAACGGAATATTAAGATTTTTTGGAGTATTTGATGTTTCAGCTTGAAGCCAGCATATTATGTCGTATTTACTTCCCCATGAAGTAAACCCAAATTGATAATCTGGCAATCATACCATGAGTGAATCGTGAATTTTAACGTTTAAAGTAATGAACTTCTGTAAACGAAGTGTAAGTTTTATAACCCAAACTGTTACCCCAAACTGTTACCCGATTTGTTACTTATTCCCTAGAAAATTCTTTTAAGGCTCCCCGTTGTTTAGAGCCACATACTTAATCCAATTCACCAGATTTCAGTGAATCCGACTTTTTTATCAAGGTAATACACCGGGTTCAAAAACAGTCTACCACATCGCTGCATAATTGGTATCCACTACTGAATTATGAAAAATATTTAACCTCAAAAGCAAAAATACAATGTTATATTAACAGAATATTAAAAATTAGAATAGTAATAACAATAACAATAATAATGAGCTTAATAATAACAATCATCATCATAATAAAATCCTCTTGAAGAAACATTTATTTTTAAACTAAATGAATTAAGTTGGTAAAATCGTAAAATTGTTATTTTGTTTTGAATCTCCCGCAATTGGAAACAAATGATGGATGCGTTTAACATTGAGGAATTATAATTATAGTGTCGTAATGCGTCTTCAGGTGTGATAAGACTCGATATCCTTCCACGATTAGTTAATACTTAGACGTTTTATTGCTACTCGTCCATGTGTTCTTACGTGATGCATGTGAAATAATGCGCATAATTTATTTATGAGCTACTTTTGAATTCATATTCCAAGTTTTCAAGTATTTTTGTGCTGTTCGACATCACAGTCATCGTAAGTTAAGCATCATCATCATGCCGTTCTATTTTTGTTTGCTACTACTTCTATTATCTATGTTCTGTATTCATAGACAGGTTAAGTCCCCCGTAAGTGGATGTTTCGGAAGTAAATACACATATAAGCCCCTAATAGATGTAGGTTATCAATGTTCATTATACTCCGTGGCACATGGGATTAAGCTAGGAGTTAGGAATAGTCAGACGAAGTGGCCTCCAATAAGTGGAGCACAGCATCGCACGTAGGCCCTAGTCCACCCTCGTGCTTCCAATGTGACCCTGAGATGAAGGGCAGATCCGAAGGGCGACCAGTTCCGGACGACAATGTGCGCTATCAACAACGGGTCCCTTTGGATTCCAGCATGACACCAATTCTGACACCTTTAGCCCTATCTTAGCTATCCGCAATTTGGTAGGTCCTGGGAATAGACGAGACAGTACACAGGAAGGAAGGAACCGCAAATCTTCCATAGCGCAAATTCAACCACCCAGCCGCACACCAAACGGCGTCGCCTGGTCCTACAGCGCTGAAACAGATGAGGTGAAACAGACGAATGGAGATGATCGGCAGGAAATTCGTGGAAGAAGGGTAACCACCCTAACACTCCTCTACCGACTCCGGGAAGCTACATAAAAACAGATGTTCAATGTTGCCGGACCGTGTAATAAAGTAGTATGTTAGTAGGCTTGGTATGGCGCTTCCATAGAGCTTTCGAGACCAATGTACACAGAATAACATTTTAAGGTTAATATGCGGACAATAATTATCTGATTGATAATCTGTGGCATGAGAGGCCTTGAAGGGATTATAGGCTTCACATGCATCTGGTGGAGATAGCAATCATTCAACCAATTCGGGAAGGAAATGTGGTCAGTAACACGCGTCACCCAGAATTAATGTAGATTTCCTTGATGCATGGATCACGGCCAATGTACTGTCCACCCAACACAAGAAGGCAAGCGGGGTCTGAGGGGCGAGCGAGCGAGGGGGTGGCTTGAACTGTTATCTGGTCACGTACTAGTGGTTCTGTTTACATTTACTACGTATGTGTGTACATTTACTACGTTACTGCTGCCAGATCTAATGCTCGTTTCAGTAACTGCAATGAAGTATTATGCATTATTTGGCTCTCGCTGCTAACACGCGCTACGGCATGTAGTACTACAGTTATATAATGTTTTGTTACTTTTATTCTTCGTTTAGTATTTAAATATTTAAATGCAGAGAGCGGTAGCGACAGCAGCGAAGATGAGGACTTCTCCGACTCGGGATCTTGCACAACTAGACTTCTAGCTAAATGTGAGTTATTTGAAAACACTGTGTATTTTAGATGAACTTAACGTCCTTGTCATATCCAGATGTCGAGCATAAACATCATGCGGTCAGCAAGAGTGTTTACATAAGTGCTTACGTTACACATTCCTCTACCATGCCTTCTTGTATTGGGTGGACAGTAGTTCCAATATCTCTCATGATACTGAGTGGTCACCGGTCCTAACGTGAACCGAAAAACATATTTCCCAAAGGGTGGGCTTGAACCTAGCATATATCATGATTGGGAATAGGGGCAACATGCTCAAACCCAATGCACCATGGCACAGGCGCTTAGTATATATTTTAAAATAATAATAATAATAATAATAATCATAATAATAATAATTACTGACAGTATATGAAGATAAGAAGTCGTGAGGATATCGAAGTTCCCTTTAATGTTTTGTGTTACCTGTTCAATGATGGTTGAGAAAATCATTTCATAAGAGTATTCTTCAGGCATTACCTGTAAATACAAAGTTATGCCTAACATTTTTAACTTTCCTTTATATAAGATATTAACTTTATTTTCGCAGATTTAGCACAATGTGTTAAACATTTTTTCTGCACCTACAGATATATCTAATGTTAGCAGAATGTCTGCTATGAGCAGTGCAGAATCTTGCTGTTTTGACGCAAAATACTAATTTAAAGCTAAGACGTACCGGACATGTTTATATTTTCATGCAGCACTGTAAACATTAATGAATTCAGATAGATACTTTGATGATACGTTTTCCACTCTTATACAAATGTATCATTCATTCAAATAATATAAATATTGTACGTAACACCTGGGCCTTCCTTCTCTAACAGTTAAGCATCTTCTCTTTCTTAATTGCAATAACATATTTGATGGGTATCTTATTGAACTGCGTATTTATTGTTGTGTTGGTTTTTCTAAGCTTCATCATGATGACTTCCGGACTCTGAATTCATGCCTTGACTTCTCCCAAGATTTTAAAAAGTTCACTTTCTCTACTGCGTATAGTAAGTAGGGGAAATATTGCATTCCACCAAAACATTTGATGTAGACAGTTCACAGCTAATATGAGTTTTGAGGCCTCCCGAATAAAAAAAAAATATATAAAAAGGTCTATGTAACCTGTGTATGTAGAACACCATAAATCAAAAACAAAAAATTGGTTAAATACCAAACTTGGTATTTAAGTTCTGTATCTTCCAAATATGCGACACTAAGGTTTTCAAGAAAATCCCCCATCCCAAATTATTCTTTACTGAAAGTTTTTCGAAATGTTTGAGTATCTAAAAAGTTTCTAATCATTTTCATACCGCAATTAAACATATTTACATAAAAATAGAATTTATATCATGCCTGTTCTGTTAGTAGCCTCAAGAGTCGTCTTTTCGGAAGGAATTTTGTATAATCATGTATAAATGGAAAATGTTAAGTGACCGACGAAAACGTACCACACAAAAGATGTATATCTCCCTATTTATTCCTAATTACTTTTTGTGTCTTAAGCCATTTTCGTAACATCTGTTTTTAATGACTTGAATTTTTAAATAACTTGTCTTTCTTTTCAACTCCTTTGAGTGTTCAGTTGTTTCTTGCGATTGAATGGACCTTTAAGACCAGCTCGCAGTTCTTAAAGCATTTAACTGTCGCTATTCGCTTTGTATCTATAAGGAAATGCGTTATGTAGCTACTTCTGTAAAATTTATCTCAATTAAAATGAAGTAGATGAAAAATTACAGTATACTCAAAATAAGCGATAGATGGTAGAAAAAAAAAAGTCTTGTGAAAGTAACATTTGTGATACCCTTCTCGTGTGCTTTATAGTGTGCAATAAATAACTATTTTTCAGTGTTACCAATGTTTTGTTACGCACGACTTCCAAATCTTGACTGAAGGTTAATTGAAACTTCTGTGGGCCCGCCTAGGTAGTGTGGTGGTATCGTGTCTGCTTCACATTCAACAGGTCGTGAGTTCGTATCTCGCTTAGGGTGAGTTACCCGGATAAGGTTTTTTTGGGGGTTTTTCCTTATCCTAAGAAGACGAATGTCGAGTAACTTGAAGCTCCATGGACCCAGAGATCATTTGAGCATCATTTCACCAATTTCATTCAGAATTTTTGTTAATACAGTCCTCAGCTCAAGCAGTAAGTAATTGGCAAATAACCACTTCCGGACCATGAGAAGAACGCGAAAGGGATATAAGATAAGAGAGGGGACTTGCTCACGTTGTCGATGTGTTTACCACGAAATGCATGTATGTAAATTTGTATGTGAGACACCCATGCTGCGATGGGTATAACTCGCATTTCCAGCTTTTTTTTTTTTTTTTTTTTTTTTTTTTGAAACAGTAACGGAGTCTGATCAGGACTCCGGTACTGTATCCCTATTTACATTTCCCCCCGCAGGTTTTACTGATTACTGGTTTACTGTTTCTTTTACAAACATATACACATTGCACAAACATATAACATCCATGCCCAAGGCGGGACTCGAACCCACGATCCCCTGCTCACGAAGCACCAAAGCGAGACGCTTTAACGAGCGTGGCCATGGTGACCGGCTGCTTTTCATTGCTAGCGTGAGAGAGCTATCTAAAAGCAGTGTTTATGTTTATCGGAGCTAGCGTGCAAGAGCTTTTATCACCAAGATAGAAAATGTTTATGCAGCAAGTTTCTCTTACTCGCCTTCTTTCCATGATAAGACACAGCATTGCGTAAATAATGATAATAAACGTGGATAAATAGTAATGTTAATCAGTTGTATGGTTAGTTCATATGCTGTCTCAATGTAACCGGATTCCTTCTGCTTTATGTGTAAAGTCTTTGGTAAAAAAAAAAATCCATTAAAATATTCAAAGCTTGATAGCCTATATATATAAAATGTATTGAGGTATTTTATTACGCTATTTTATTGGATTTACGCAGTCCATTTAGGTACAATAAAACGAAAACAATAAAATTGTGGCGATTTTTAGTTGTGATAGGTAGAAACAACTCATATTGTAAAGATCAAGATATTTGATGTTTAAGAGAGTTAATGGAGAACTTCATTATTCTATGGACATAGCTACCACATAAACCATTGTTAATGTATTGTTTTGAATACCCTCTACAATTAGCCTTTAGACGAGTATCGTTGAAGTCGTATTTTCAAAACGTAAGTTTTACATAAAATACAAAATAAATTGAAACTCTGTGAGCTGTAAATAGTGCATGAAAACTTACTCACCGAAAGCGTTTACTGACGTATGAATTGAAATCGCTCTGAAATTCCATGTTAATTAATGCAAGGTATATTAATGTACATAACATAACATGAATAACACTGTAAAAATCATACACGGTGAATGGAATGTTGATTTGACAGCTGCTTTTATTTGGAAGTACTGATTAAAACAGTTGACATCCTCTTAATTGTACTTACTATAACACGTACAAAATTACAAAGAATATTTTCTCCCTTCTCGGAGTGTAAAGATGGTGTGAAGTATGGCATAATTAACATAAGTAACAACGCTTTTGGTCATCAGCGTGACAACTGTAAGCTTACATTTTCTCTGTAACGTAGTCTTTGTAATACCAAACAAATTTCAAAGGACGAATAAAGTTGCTGTATACTACAGGCGGTTCAGGATCATGCAAACTGAGAGGCCTGCATGCAGTGTGCGCAATATAAGAAGTGGTTTCTCGAAAAATGTCAAGGACTCCCAACATAGTACAACAACTTCTTGTGGCGCTCTTACAGAGATTGAAACAATATTGTTTTAAAAGTAAATCATTACATATATTTGGTAATAAAATGAAGTTATTTTTTATCCTAATGTGTAACATTTTATTTTAGAAATATTATTGTGAGCCCACCAGAGTAATATTGCGAAATTGATGGGATTGTCCAAATGATTTAAATTACAAAACCGAAATATCAGTATGTTATTTATCCTGTTCTAGAAGAGTGAAACTTTAATATTGCAAAATACCCTAATATACCTTGCATACGCCTATTGGTAGCTAGCTGCAGCTAAATGTTATAATAATGGTGTTCCAAGAGAATTTACTACATCAAAGGAGGGATAATATGGGATGCTGTCCGTTGCATTAACTATATTAGTTGTAAATGGCTTCGTCCGCTACATACAGTTAATACGCCAAAGACAATAGATAATGACAACGTGATGAAGTAGAACTCTAGATTCTGTCATTTAGTAGATGCGGTGTAATTACTTCCTGTAATTTCATGGTGTATTATGTTCCGTTTAAGGTGCATTGTACTTTTAGTATTCGTTATAAACGTAATTTTATGTGCTTTTCATAAACTGCGTTTAAAGACTTATTGGCGCTGTCTGTCCAAAGTTCAGGTTGACATAGGTGGTAATGTGGTGAAATATTTTAACGATGTGCAACAGAAAAAAAAAAAAAAAATACTGTAGCAGATGTCTTTATTGACTCAAAACTTGTTTACCAATACACCTTTGATTCACTGCTGCAATTAAGTCACTCGACGCGTAGACAGTTTATGGCTGCACGCCATCCATGGCTCGCGCACCACTGCGCGCTAACACTTCAGTCACTCACGAACTCGTTACAGCTCACAACACAACTACCTCACTGCAATCCTTCCTCCTTTTATAACTAGAAAATAATGCTACAGATCTTCCTGGAAGCTCCTAGAACCCGAAGCTTGGAGAAACACTTCGAAAGTCGGAAGAATAATGATGCCTCGTGTTCCAAAGATTCTTGTAACCGTCGCATCGATCTTCCTGTTGTTAACGCATCCGAAGAGATGTCTGTTGTGCCAGAGCGAACCTGAACAACGCAGTCACACACGAACTCCCACACTGCTCCCTTCTCAAGGCTGATCATTCCGACCAGCACCATCGCTACAAGCTAGACGATCCAAATGCACAACCCGCTTCTTCCAGTCGGGTGCGGTTGTCTATCTCGTTGAGCCTCTCCACCACACGGCTCATGGTTGTTGGAATCTGGGCCTATGCCCCTTGGTCCGTGTTCGGCGATACAACCAAGCCTGAACTTCCTGCTGGGAAGCTTCTCTGTTGGCTTCTCGGTCGTAACAGGTCTCCACCTTTTTGCATGTGTGCTGGCTGTGATGACGAATCGGAGGTTCACGAGGTCCTTCGACAGTCGGTCTACCAGATGCGCTCCAGTGGCCACCACATCCTCTTTCAGGGTCACCCTGTGGACTCCAGGGTGTCCGTCGGAACTCTGTACACCACCTCATCTTCGCCGAGTCGTAGGATAGTGATGAAGACTTAGGCGTGCCCCTGGCCAGTTCAAGTCTTCGTGTACCACCTGCCAGGCGGATGGATTGGGGACAGCGTTTAACTAGGGGTCCTGGGCCGCATCCTCAACACACAATTGTCTGACTCTCGTCTCGGTTGCTTACATTCCTTCACCAGGTGCACGAAACGGCTATATCCCCAGCACATACCACTTGCAGGTCACTGTCGCCGTAGCGCCGAGTAGTCTGATCTTCTCGGTCGCCGGCTGCTACCAGCTCGCGCTTTCCTGTCTTTGCGCAGGCGCTGCCCAGTTATCTTGGTGTGGACAGTTCCATGCTAGGTGTCCCAGCTGGCCACAGCCCCAACACAAATCCTGAAAGATTTTCGCCGATGTCCTTGGGCTGAGCCACTGACCCCGCTAGTGTACTGGAAATTCCTAATCCTCCGGGTATGGTATGCTCTAACCTTAGCCGCTTCCATTCTGACTACTGCCGTTAACGCCTTGTGGATCATCTTATAGGCGCCGAGCAACATCCGCTGCCGTATCTCGGCGACACGCTCACCGGAGACAAAGCAGGTAAGTTTCCTCGGACGCGTAGCTAGGTGGTAGGTTTACCAGAGCTTTGTTCACAAGCTATTCGATGGCTAGGGGGAACTGCTGCATCGTCTCACCTGGCTGTTGAAGCCTCGTCTTAAGCGAACTGCGATAGGCTGCAGCTAAGTGATGGTTTCCAAAGCGGTTCCTAGATGGGCCTGCCAGATCTTTCCGGACTTCGCCGACTTCGGAATAGCATCCAGTACTTCTTCGCCCGTCCCTGGAGGCTTGCTATTAGCTGTGAGGCATTCCCTTCTGCTGACCATCGGATATGGGTGGCGACGGCGGTGAACTGTCGGCGAAAGACTTCAAAGGTTGACGTTCTGTCGAACTTGGGTGGTTTGATTAGTGTGGGTGCTGTGTCCCGTTCTGGCGTCTCGACTTTCAAATCTTTCAACCTTCCGTGAGCATCTTTAATATCATAGCGTTCGGCTCCTTGGCACTGCTGTCGACTCTTCCCTCCAGGTCTTCCAAGGTGACAACGCGTTTGTTAAGGTCCTTTATTCTTCCGCCGAGCTGTTCCATGTGCGTCGATTTTGGTCGTTAGTTCCATGTTTATGTTTTCTATTGCCGAATCATCTTAATCTTCAATTTTCTCCACGCCGAGTTGCAGTTTTTCAATTTTCATTTCCATTTTGTCTTCCAACTTCCCTAGTCCGGATTTTATCTTCTCCTCCATCATATTTTCCGTTCCGAATTTTATTTCTTCCATTCTAGATTCCATTTTTTCTTCCATCTTCTCCATTCCCGATTTCATTTCTGTCTTCATTTCCTTAATTTCGACCAACAAACTTTTCATCATCCCTTTCATCTCGGCGTAAACATCCCACTCCTGACACCAGTGAAACGAATGTCTTAATTGACTCAAAACATGTTTACAAATACAGTCTTTCATTCATGCTGCAAATAATTCACTCGACGTTTCGACATGTAGACAGTTAATAGCTTCACGCCATCCACGACTCGAGCATAACTGCGCGCTGACACTCCAGTAACTCACGACTTGGTACAATTCACAACACAACAGAAAAACCACACTGCAATCCTTCCTTCTTTTTATAACTATTAAATATCATCAAATATCTTCCTGAAAGCTTCTAGAAGCCGAAGCTTAGAGGAACATCTCGCATATCGAGAAGCGTCATGATGTCTCGCGTTCCGAAGGTCCTCTTGCCGTCGCGTCGCTCTTGCTGTTGTTTACGCATCGGATGACATGACTCTTATATCAAAACGAACCTGATCAGCGCAGTCACTCACAGACGGCAATGTCACAATACACCCTCTATCCAACGCTAAGGAAAAAGTCAAAGTTAAATAATATGCATTTAAATAGTATTTAATTAAACATTTTAGGGTTGAGCAATTATCTTTTGGAGACCGTTACGAAATATGTCAAGCAAGTGAATATTACAAGGTTGATCTCCAATATTGGACCGGACTTTCGAGGGGAGGGGATTCCACATTGAGCACAATGTCGCTATCGTATGTCAGACCCCTGGGCGAATGCGCGAGATGAAGGTAGAATGCAGTTGTTCAGAGCAAGTGCGAAGTGAGCCATATTCTACGCTGGTAGTTCATCTCTCGGCTACGTTTCGCCAGGCAGCCGCAAGCCCATAGAGTTTCAAAACTGGCTCCTCCCCGCGTGGACAGACGACCACAATGCCACCCCAGAGGAGAGAGTAGCGGTTACAAAGCGAAATGTTATCGCCTCTGCCGCAGCACAACCGCCTACACTTCCACCTGGAAAGACTGAAATGAAAGATAAAGTGGAACGAAAGGAAGGGATGGGATATTCGGGGGATGAAAGAAACCTCCCCAGCATACGCCTGGTGACCCGGGAAATCCCCCAAAGAAACCCATGGGTCAGGAAGGTCTGGCTCGGGACATCGATCTGACGACCTCCCGAATGCGAGCATCGCGCTTTTCGGTGAAGCCATCTCGCTCAGTTACTCTCACACTGAGTATGTCATTTACTTCGATATCGAAGACATCGAACACAAGAGGGTTTAGCACAACCTCAGTTTGTCCTCAGGAAAGCCTACCGACATTACGTGCAATAGAGATGGTGAAAGGAAATTGCAGAAACATAAACGAAGTCATGGTTACACCAGATGTAAAAAGTGATTTAACCCACAACCATGGTTGAGTATAGTATATGAATTTCAAATAAGGAAAATAACCCCATATTTATCTGCTAATTAGTAAATATGCATAAACTGTAGGAATATGAAACTGATAGGAATATAAAGATGGACATCAGTTGATGAGTACCACAAGGCTCTGTCCTAGGACTCTCTATGTAGGGTATATAATGATGGAGTATTAAAAGAGGAATTACTGATTGGAACAAAAGCTATTTAATATGCTGATGATCTGGCATGAATAGTATGGGCTAAAATCAAAGAGGTAGTTGATAAAATAGAATGGTCTGTGAATAAAGTTCGAATCTGGATGTGCAAAAAGGGACTACAAATAGCTCCTGGCAAAACAGAAATATTTATTTTGAAGGGAAGAATACTAAGGAACAAGTGTCACTTTTGGCGATAAGAAATAAGCCATATCTAACATACTTAGGTATTTAATTTGGCTCATAATATGAGCTGTGGACACACATAAAATACTTGGCTGGGAAAGCGGGGACAAGAGTTATGGGAAAATTAGGAAGATTGATGCCAAACATTGGAGGACCCAGAGCAGGGGGAAGAAAGCCTCTCGGTAGCTTAGTCAATTGCATAATGTTATATGTTGCACCCGGATGAAAACTTGGACAGAAAAATAACATACAACAGAAATATTGAGAGGGTAAACCAGTACTGACGATAGGAGGAACCATTCTCGTAGGTTTATTTGTCAAGGAACGCACATATGCACATATTAATAATAAAAGAAACTGAAAAGCAAAGGCAAAATACGCTGAAAATATGGCAGCGCGAATGAGAACTAAAAACCGAAACGGCTCAGTGGATGAAGGCATTAATACCAAAAATAGAACCATGGCTAGCAACAAAACATGGAGAATCTGGATATTATGTTATGGAATTTCTCTCAGGACACGGTAATTTCAAAACAAATACTTCAATATGAAAATAGTAAATTATGAAGTCTGCTTTCACCGCAGCTGACCTGATCATATAGTTTTGAGGTGTGAAGGAATGGAGAGATACAAGGAAAAGAATACCAAACCAATTGGACAAAGTATGTAGATTCCCAAAATTCAGATCGTAAAATTCTTTCAGATAGTTAAGCACATATGCCCTTGAAACCCCCAAAAAATTGGCAATAAATATGCACTCTAAAATAAGCATTCCTTAAGAGTAGAAAGAGTGAACTAGTACAAATACAAATTGATAAACTTACGTCAATCCTTAGAGAATGAAGCAGAACTGCTAGAGAGTGAGTGAGTGAGTGTGTCTCTTGGTGTGATTTCCTTTGATGTTCGCGAATATCGCTGAATTAGTTAACCAAATCTTTTTTCTTTTCTTTGTTTTTTCTTTGAAATTATATATTTTTATTTTTAATTTGACATTTTACCGTATATTATAAGGAATATATTTTAGTTTGCATATTCTTTCTTCAAAAACAGTAAGTTATTCATTGGAAATTATTATTCAGTGACATGATGCCTGTTGGTAAGAATGACAAATGAGTAGATAAGAAAACAAGATCGTCGTCTTGCTCATTACCTGACACTGACCAACTGCGAGTCCAATTAAATAATAACCTCTGTGGCTTGCTGCCAGTCAATTGGGAAAAAAAAAAAAAAAAAAAAAAAAAAAACAGAAAGCAAAACAAAATGTAAAACTCAAAAATATATTTTATAGGTATTATAATATTATAAATATAATGCACTTATCAAACTCACCACAATATGTCGTTATGAGTGCGATAAAATGACATACAAATAAAGAAAATTCCATAACTCATAGACATAATGCTCTCGCATATGCATGCAATTATAACACCTATGAATAAATTCTCTTTATTTCAAAAATAAAGGCTCTGCAACTGAAGTGGTAAACACTGTTTGCACTGTTTTTATATACGAGATCAGGGACTTCAATACAAATCTGGGAACTACTCTCAATGAGCGAGATTCCCTCGCCACTACCGCTGATGTGCAAGAGGAGCAAAACGCAAGTCGCCTGCGTTAACACCGCCAATGACCGGTGTTTACTTGGATTTACCACGTTGAGGTCGACAATTTCTTTAAACACACACAGGGTTATCTGCACATGTGAGATACGGCGCTGTTTGGGCCACCTGATGTGCAAATGCATGGATTTCCAAGCAAATACATTATTGGAGAAATGCTTGAGAATGAGCTAAAATAGAAATTTATAAAAAAAAATGATAAATATCATGGAAGGAAGAAAAGAGAGAAAAAAGGATAAACACCTACTGCACTGCGAAGTAGTATCGAGAAGTGACTGCGCAATTCTGGATAATTTGGAGGGGTTTTAGTGCGTATTCGTATATAAAGTCTTTCCTGTGTTAAAAAAAATGAAAGAAGAAAAGAAAGAAAGGAAAATAAAAAAAAATCGGTGTCGCTAGTTTCTGCCATATTCAGTAGTTGTCATACGCACACATGTGTATACTGGGGGATGCTTCTCTTAGGAGGCGAAGAGACGAATGAGAAGTTATAATCCAATAAATCCATGTTTTTATAAGCTTGACCCACAGAACTGCATCCTTCCGCAGTGATTTACCTTCCTTTTCGCCCTGATTGACTATGTACACCTTTGAATTGTGACAAACTAGCCGTGTACCACGCAAGGATATGCGATTAAAGCGAGGATGCACATGCTATCGCCAACCTGGGAGGCAGGTTTGAAACAAAGGATCCTGCCGTGTACCACGCAAGGATATGCGATTAAAGCGAGGATGCACATGCTATCGCCAACCTGGGAGGCAAGTTTGAAACAAAGGATCCTGCCGTGTACCATGCAAGGATATGCGATTAAAGCGAGGATGCACATGCTATCGCCAACCTGGGAGGCAGGTTTGAAACAAAGGATCCTGCCGTGTACCACGCAAAGATATGCGATTAAAGCGAGGATGCACATGCTATCGCCAACCTGGGAGGCAAGTTTGAAACAAAGGATCCTGCCGTGTACCATGCAAGGATATGCGATTAAAGCGAGGATGCACATGCTATCACCAACCTGGGAGGCAGGTTTGAAACAAAGGATCCTCCCATCTTTTTCATGATAAGTATGTGTATGCATTTCAGATGGATTAACTCTCTTAATTAATATATATATATATATATATATATATATATATATATATATATATATTTCATTCATACTGTTATGGGAATGTATTTTTGAATATTCTCTCCAAATTTTGTTCATGTTAAACAAGTAACAAAATGTACTGCACAATTGCCCATTCCACAGCGGCAGCCAATGAGAAGTAACTAGTTCACGTGACCGTTAAGAGATACGGGGCAAACTTTAAGTGGAGCAAACCTAAGTTGTGTTATCAAACATTACACGAATGCATTCTATAAGCAGGAGGTGGTTTACAAAAGTCGTGAGTAGGTTACATTTTCAATATTAGTGTGGACACCACTACACTGACTGTAATGTGCACACTGGTCAAATGTTGTAGATTTATTCATACAGGTTTGAAAATATCACTGGGGTAGTTTTTTTTTTTTTTTTAAGTTTTAAGACATAGTATAAATATCAACCCCTATAGTTGTGAATAAATTTGAGCCTTGATTGTCCAAGCAGAATTGTTTCATTTATAAGCGTCGAGAATAAAGGACAGGGGTAGTTTTTTTTTAAAAACTTCAAAGTACTTTATTAGAAATAATGGTAGAGTAGTTTTCGGAAGTTGTAAGATAATATGATTTCTGCCAGGCCTATAGGTTAATTGTGCTGTTTGACCAGTTGGATTAAACAATGTATAATTCTATTTAAGCAGTTGAATAAATGGAGAAATAATTGTTGAGAGCCGAAGGTAGCCTAAAATATTCGTTTCATCCTATAACATATTTGTACGTTTTGCTTAGAAAGGCCACAATGTTGCGTTGCAATGGCAGGATTTGTAAATAGACACTGAAAATAAGCACGGCGGAAGTTAAGGGAAATATTGAAGCACAAGTGTACCAAGTTTTGTCAAAACCTTTACAGGAATATTCCGGGATAACAATGTCAAACAACATTAAGATCACTTGGTAGTAAGCATAGGATATTCAATTCCTCCTATCCAATAACTTAATTTTAAAAGGTTTTAGGCTTCTCCATTAACTCCTTTGAGAGGTCATTAAAATTTGCCACCTTAATCAAGTGCAAAAAGTAAGTCCCATGTTCGTAAATAAGAAGAGGAAATGAAATTAGGTGATGTGAGTAGGAAAAAATCCGCGAAACCTACCACTATTATTTATTTATTCATTTTTGCCTACGGTCGCCCTTAATGAGTGGTAGTGAAATATCATTAGTTTATTGGCTTCCGAGCCATCCTCCTGCGGGCATACGCATACACGCATACATACATATGCACACACTCAGATACACATATATAACATACATAACATACATACACATACATACATACATACATACATACATACATACATACATACATACATACATACATACATACATACATACACATGCATGCATACATACATGCATACACACATACATGCATACACACATACATGCATACACACATACATACATACATACATACACATACATACATACACACACACACATACATCCAGTGCTGCCCTTTATCTCATAGCTTTAATTGATTCATATTAGTTTAGAGAATGAGATCGATCTCTTCTGGTATTCCAGTCCTTGTTTTAGTCAGAAAATTGCAATTGAGGCGCTGATGAATTATTCAAGCATTATTTTGGAGATAGGATATAAACAACTGTAGAAAACAAATCCTATCAACTGCGATATTAATAGCTCTAGAAAACAAACCCTGTTTATCATTTGGGAGGATGTAAATTCATTGGTGAAACGTGGAAACAGTTCCCAAACGCCCAAACATTTTTATTGCCAGAGCTCACATTATGATGACATATCTTTTAATTTTTGCATTAGAGGTATCGCTCACTTGTACATAAATCCTTATCACGGGTCCCAGTTTATGAAAATGCATATTTATTAGTTTCTTTGGTGATTTTATATACTTTCTATTTAAGGCTTCCCCCCATTTCCTTGTTCTTTGCGCATTTACTTAGTCATTTTGTATTTACGTTAAACTTATAAGCGGTTTTATATTGTTTACATTCTACATAAGGATAACCTTTCCAACAAAAGAAATTTCAGTAATTTTGAGAAAACAGAATAACTTTCTTTGTACGTGCTTTTCTGACATCCCTGTTTAATGTATATTCTGCAAAGAGTTGCTTGTGTGTGGAAGAGTGGCTATTGCCAGGAGAGCAGTATCGCCACAGTTATGAATTTGTCCCTAAGTAGGGACCAAACTGGTCATTTTTCCCCCTTTTGGGTTAATGAGTCCATACAATTCGGTTGCTGTTGTGAGAGGCTTTTTCACATTCACGTGAATGTGGCCTAGGTTAACATTCTAATCTCTGGTTCTCAGGGTTCCTGGTTCAAATCCGGTGGAGATCGATTTACTTTTTTCGGGCGTAAAAATCCTTAGTATGGTTTCCTTCGGAAGGAAAGTAAAGCCGTTGTTCCCGAATCGTAGATTTAGGCACGTAAAAGAACATCACGCCTGATAAAGAGGCATCTTGAGCAAAATTAAGCGGACTTTCACGCTCAATATAGAACGGGACGCTAGAATCACCGCAGCTAAAACTCAATTTAATTTTATCTATATTCGCTATAAATGCTGTATAATCTGAGATTTCAAAAGAGCTAGTGTTAGTTTTGTAAGACCTGATAGAAAAGTAACATTCTTTGTTTTAGATTTTTCTAACAGGAACATGAAACAAATGTGTTTTTAATTAATTTGTTAATTTACCTAATTAATTTAAACCCTACTTTTATGCTTGTGTAGCAGTTATACGCATATATAGATTAATTTATAAGTTTATGTACACACATTGTAATAAATAATATACATTTTAAATTTAGGTCTTGTTTGAAATTATTACGTAAATTATTTTTGAAATATTTTGAGTTTTTATATAGCATTTTAAATATCATCAAAATCTGGGCGCTGGTTGTAATTGTCTAAATAAACCGGTGTTTATATACTAAAGAATTAATGATTAAGGATATATTACTAATTCTATGATATAATCAGGATGTGCCCCATGATTGCAAATGATCTAATTTGTTAAAATTTGTTTTGCGATTGTTGACTGTGCTATTTTAAGAACGTTATTATCTGTTCAGTTTTTAAAAGATAGCTTTACTTTCAACGAAAACACCAAATCAGCGGCTGTCCATTGTAACCTCTCTGACCCAGCGATGTCAACCATTTTCGTCCGAGGAATTATCAATCCAATCAGTATCTTGGGCCGGTTGTACGAACTCGGAATAAATCATGGAATAGTTATTCTTGGAATACACTATTCATGGTATAAATGTGGTGACGAGTTGTACGATGCAATTTTATTCCTTAGATATCTATTCGACTGTTTGTAGATTTAAAACTAATGTTGGCTATGCTGCGAGTCATTCGTGGCCAACTTGATACGTAATTACTGCTTTGTTTTGCTGAAAACTTCATAGTTTTCACAATCAACTGTTCATAAACTATGTATTATTTCTTATTTTAACTACTTACGGTACTATGAAATCATTATGAATGTTCATAAGCGTGTTCGGATGTAGAATTGCTATACATTTTACAAAACATAAACACATATGTATACTGTGACTTCTTGTAATAGGTTAGGAGTATGGGAATATAACCTTACCGTATGTGCAAAGCTGTATCTTGTGCTGATATATGGTATCTTTCCGTTTCGGTGATCAAAACGTACTTAGCCTCATTTCTGTATTTTATTTATTAAAATGCTTAGTAAGTGAATTTTGAAAATTACACTTTACTGTTGCCAATGCCACTATCAACTTAAGATATGTATAATTGAATCGTTGCACCAAGAAAAATAGAAAACAATTTGCTATATAAGTATTATTAACCAACAGAAATATTAGTAGTTATGTCGAATAGTACATTAAACCGTTCCCATTACAGTTCGCACTTTGCTGATGGCAATATTTAATACAACAGCTAGAAATTGTCAACCAATAAAACTGAGAACATTATATTTTAGGGAAAATATTCGCTATTCAATCAAAATTGTCTCTAATGTGTTAAACCTACAGCATATAATACGAAAAATTATGAATTTATTGTAAAATAATATATTTAGATTTACGAGCTCTGATGGCGTCTTTTAATCTGGGCATCTCCTCCCTACATCACAAAGCTTGTAGTGTTATAGTTTTTAAACTTGCACATAACTTCCAAAATCTGATTATAGTACAGAATGTCGCTAACATTTATACTTGTTTTTATTAAGATTTGGACATCTATTACCAACACGTGCTTCACTTGGTCATAGTATAGATGGACAGATTTTAATAAAATTGACAGCTTCACTGTATGTAATGGCTTTTTTAACATTTTAAAATTAATACTTGTGGTTATCTTACGTTTTGAAGCATATTGCCGTAGAAGTAACCTATCCTTTGTATTTCGTCAATAAAACGTAACCTCACTCTTTACAGCGCTATGCATTGTGCTGGTGAATTGCTGCACTACACTATTTTATATTTATCTTGGGTTGGATTAAATGTAATTGTTTCCATAAAATAGAGGTATTTTGATGATAATATTGTAGGTAGATTTTACTTTTTTATAAATGAAACTTTATTTTAACTATCTTCTTGTCATATTTATCTTATAACCATCAAGTTGTCTGTGTGATATCATTTCTCAACTTTAATTTCATTATAGCCGTGTTCATTTATCAGACTATCTCTACAAAATATTGTATTTAGGTATAATATGTCCTTAAAACATATTATAAGAAAATGAATCGTTTATATCGGTCAAATATGGGTCAAAATTGTGCCGAGTACCCAATCGGCCATTTTCCTTTTTATACTCTATTCTCGGAATATCGGCTTATCCCCGCAAGGAATCTCGGAATAAGTTATACCATGTTTATTCCCTTGACAGTCTCTATTCCTTTGTCGTACAACACAATTTTGCACATAACCATGGAATAACGACTAACAGAGGTTTATTCCAAGTTCGTACAACTGGCCCTTAGAGAACAGCGGTCCCCGTCTAGTCGTCTAATGTGCATGGTTGAGTTAGCCCGGGAGTGGTCGTGCCAAGCATCTTCATTTGAACTATTGCAGTGCAGTCAACCCACCAAGCTAATACGTGTAACATCCGAGGGTCATCCAACTTACGACACGCCAGCTAACCCAGACGCCGCGCCGGGAGAATTTGGTGTTTGCCCAGGTGTGGGTTCTAGGTTTGCCAGGTGTCCATATTGTACGGGATTTCCGCATCTAAGAGCCGAGGAAGCTTGTGGTTTATTGATCTCCAGAATGTCTCTCGTGCATTCGGACAAGCAACAGAAATGCCATCTTTCATATTTTGTTTAGTATACCATATGTTTACCATAAAGGCAATATATTTTTCATAATGAGTAAAGCGTCGAGGTTAATGTTCCACAAGGAAGAACTGAGAAAAAGAAAGTATAGATAATTTGTCAATTATTTGTTTCTTCCACACTAGCCGTGTGTAGGGCAGGAGTTAGAAAAGTAAAAAACGGAATGGTCTAGCCGGGATGTGAATCACAAATGTCCTGCTCTCCGTCCAGTTGTTCTAACCACTAAGCTATCATGCAACCTTGCCAACAAGGGATTAAATTCTCCAACTGACTCGCGTAATTTACTGATTTGAGAGCGATTTCACACCCTATTAATTTTTTTTAAAAAATCCAAATTAACGCTAACATAACTCTTGGACATAAGTTAATTTTGTATGCTTCTGCCATGTCTTGTGTGGGACAGTAGTGTTATTAACTCCGTCTTAATTAACCTCCCAGGCATTTATGATTGACATAGGGTCTTATTTTTCTCTGAGGAAACTATTTAATTTCCTTCACACGAAAAATATAATAGCCATATCTGCATTTTTACACGCTGTGTCTTTATTACCAAAGCAAGATGACTTAAGCGGGAACGTGTGTGATCCACTTTCAGGAGGTCCAGGATTCATACTCGCGGGACCGTCTAATCTGACCAAAGATTTTTCGCGGTTTATCTTGTTAACCAGGAAAATGCTGGGTTGATTAATTTGATCCGCCATCAGTACCTTTCACTTTCTTCTTCGTCGCCATTCCAGGCAGTGAGCTGATCGCTCATCCTGGATATCCTACGATCCAATGTTTGCTTTTTCTTGTACAGACTTATGACCAAGGAATGGCTTTTTAAAAACTTGTAAAGAGAAGGGTAATCGCAGAAATAAGAAGAGCATGTTTATTACTTTGCTGGAGCTCTAATCGTGGTTTCTTAGAAGCTTGGCAATACACTAACCCTATGCTTGCAAGGTCAGGTGATAAAAACGACATCAACACTTCGACATGACAAGATGTACGCATGTATGTGCGTTCGCCAACTGAGAGGCGGGTTTTAAAACGAAGGATCCTCCTTTGATAACAATTTACACCATTTCAGATACATTAAATCTTATTACATATGTTTGATTCATGCGGCTAAAAAAAATGCAAATTTGATAATTCTCTTCGTATATATTAATATAAGTATGCATGTTAAATAAGGAAATCCTGTGTACCGCACAACTACCTATTCCACCACAGCAGCCAATGAAAGGTGACTAGCTACGTGACAGGTACCGGTCAAAGTTATGTGGAACCAGAGTTGCCAGATTGGGCGAAAGTTAGGGCTACTAAAAGATCGACTTTGCTACCGATTTTTAATTCAGGTGATTTTCGAATTGTTGGGCTTCTTCTGAAATCACGAAAATAATTTAAATTAATACCTTGAAAAGTATATTTTATACAGTTTCATAAATTAAATAATATATTAATGGGTACACTGATAATATACTCGTTTGGTCACTGCTATAAAAATAGTGCTAATTGTAAAATAACTGCAATCAACATTCACAGGAGAGAAATTAGCTGCTATACTGTTTTCCTTGTTCCCTTTGCTTCGCTTCGTCACTCTTAGAGTAGTCGCACCGATTTCAGGAGGACTGTTTGAATAAAATGCACCATTTCAGTGTAAATATATTTTAATATTTTATGTAGTGGTGTTAGTGTTTGAATAATACATTCTTAATGTAATTGCAGTTTAAATACAGTGCATATAGAGTAACTTGAATAAATAAAGTATTAATAATGGGTTTCTGGTTAATTGTGATAACGCTTAAACGAGAGTGGCTTTCCTGTTTTGCGAGGAGTTCCAGATTCGATTCCCGATTGGAGGTGGGAAGTTTTCTCTAGGCAAAGTTATTCCCTATCCTTTCCAAAGTCTGGAAGTATGGATCAGAGTATGAATGTGCGTGCAATCTAATGAATAACATCTAAAGAGAAACAGATAACAATAAACGGATTAACACTAATAGACAATTTGTTCCAAAGGAAATTGCCGCTGATATAACCGCGCAGTTTCAGGCGGGGTATAAATGGAGCATTGTTTTTTTAAAAAGGCAATGTGAAATTGGGTAGTTTCAATGTGAATTTTGTGATTTTGAAAACAAATCTGTCGATATTGTGTGAAATAAGTGTGACAACTATCTTTGGAATAAACCTTAGTTGGCCTTCTATGAATGTGGTATAAAATATAGAAGTTGTACACTGCAAAGCGCTGTAAATGAAAACATTAGACATTTGTGTTGGTAATTAAGAACAATGTAATGAACAACATTACATCGATATTTGTAGAATTATAATTTTACTTATTAGTGTGGTCTGTTTTTAAGTTAGTTATTTTCTCCAAGTAAGCGTGGCACACACAAAACACAGGTGTTCATTTTCTCTTACGCTGATCGGAAGGCGTAACCTGGTGTGGGCGGGCCTTGCTATAACGAATGTGTATTCGAAATGAGTTTGGATGTTTCTGTAATGCCAATGACCCCCACACTACCTAGGCCGCAGGTCACGCATTTATGTGTGAAAACGTGGAATCAAAACGTATATGCTGTGTTGGCAGGCATTGTTCATTTCATCGCGCAGTTAAGACAATATAAAACACTGGATAGTAAATTATGTGGTTGGTTTGTAGGAAAACCGTTAGACGAAGAAAGAAAAGAACCAACGCCGAAGTGGGTTCACATTCAGGCATCATTATTAACATATCTGTCTATTCCCCTAACACCTTGTATATGTTAGTGAATTCTTCGTCGCCCTCCATGGTGTAATGGTTACCATGCTGGCTTCATATACCCAAGGTCGCGGGTTCAAACCTGGCGGAGGACGATGGATTTTTTCGGGCGTAAAAATCCTTCGGAAGGGAAGTAAAGCCGTGGGTCCCGTATCGTAGATTTACGGCACTTAAAAGAACCTCAAGCCTGATAGAGAGGCCTCTGAGCAAAATTAAGCGTTCTTTCACGCCCAGTCTAGAATGGGACGCTGAGAACCACAGCAGTTAAAGAGCGTCCATAAATAAAACGCCATTTCATTTTGTCATGTTTCAAATAGAATGCGCTGTCAAGGCAGTGTTCATTTATATCCTACCAGCTATCTTACCCGGCATTGTGAATGGTGAAAGTTTCTACACAAGGAGTTGAAAATGTGACTAGTGTAAAGCTTTTTATAAGTTTTAACGTATCTTATAAATTTACTCAGTCCTATAGCTGAAGCATACAATTTTATGTATTGATTGGACAAGAAGTATGATGTGGTGTAAAGGTGTTGAAAATAAAGAATAAGGGCAGTGTTTACAAATGGTAGTGTGCTCCTTGAGCATATAACAGAAAGCAAAGGTTAGGTACGGCATTTATGGTAATTATTATAAGGTGGCCTACGTTTTTGCCAGCCCATAACTGTACGCACTTTGAGCTGATGGGTTGAACAAATTCCTATCTCAGGAGTTGAAAATGTGGTAGGGGATATTTTGAGATTTACAAAGTAGCCTATAATTTTAATTGGGTGCTGTAGTATATGTGTAGAAAGATAGGATGTTATTTATGTCAGGGTTTTGAAAACAGGAACTAAATGAAGATATTAGAAGTTAAGAAAGTTGTAGAGTAGCTTATAATAATTATTACTAGACTCCCAAACTCAGGAGTGCCAAGTTTTGTTAATACAGTAATGAGAATACGCCTTGATATTAAAGTTAAGGAAATCAGAAGGAAATTTTCGAATACCAATACCAACTATAAGGAAACCTCTCCACCATTAACACAATTTATCTTCTCTATCTCAACCTTCTATTCATCATTCACCATAACATTAGCTCGGACTTCTGGTACGTTACACAGATCAAGAGAAAAATTAGGGCACACCTTTACAGTTGAACCGAATCTGCTGCTATATTAAATAAACACCTCGATTTTTACTATTATTATTATTATTATTATTATTATTATTATTATTATATGTATCAGTAACTAGCACTTACAATTTAAATATAAAGGTACTTAAAGAAATTGTTGAATACTTCACTTAAAGCATTTTGGCTATAATTTGTTTCTTTTCTTCATTTTAATATATTTTTTGGACCTTGTATATGTTTATTAGGTTGTAATTCATGGATTTTTTCCTTTGCTAACTATAATATATTTGTTCGATTTTTTTAAGTTTGTATTTATTATGTTTTAATGTATTGCCTGGTAGAGTGGAAGAGAAAGCCTCGGCCTTAACTCTTTACAGGATATATTGATAAACAAATAAAATGGATACATTTTTCGGTATAGCATTTGTCTGCTGTGCGCAGGGTTTCCTGTTCAATTTCCGGGGTGAGGATTTTTCTCTAGCCAAAAGGATTCTCTGTCCTCTCCAGAGTCTAGAAGCATGAATGAGAGGGTGAATGTGAATATGATATAAATCCCAAAGAAATAACATCCACTGACCACTACACACCAGTTGATTTCACCAATGCCAATAGGGAATGTGTTCCAAAGGGGAACGGCGGCGATATGACAATTGCAGTTAAAGGCGTTGTATTAATGGGAGAATTTAAAGAACTCAATTGTAAAAAAGTGTAATACTCCCTATATCTTTTAACTGGAAGTAATTAAAATGTGCTATATTCGCAATAAAGTGATAAAACCTCTGATATTCATATGTCGGAATCGGGTTGAAATTATGTGATATGGAGGTGAAAACTCCTCTAACCCCGCCGCCGTTTTTTTTTAAAGCTTTAGGTATGTTTTCTAGCTGAGACCATTAGGAAGAACAACCCTTTTTAACCGTGTAAGTTTATCAAAATCATTTGAATGGTTTCTGAGATTACCTAATACATTCATAGATATCAATTGTTCCTTTATAATGTTATTATGTAGGCAAAGATTTACGGCACATTTTAACTATGCTGTCGTTCACAAACTTGCGGGCTACATCAATAATACTGCATGTGAGATTTGTGGTGGACAAAGTGGCGCAGGGGTGGGGTTTATCCGGGTTCTCCGGTTTCCCCCGCCATCATATTCTACCGGTGCTCCAACTTCATTCATGTATCACCAGTGTCATCGCCTGCGATGCCACAAATTGTAAAAGCGGACAGTTAAACACTGCCAAAAAATACAGCAATAATGGAAGGAAAATACAAAGTGGATTTTTTTTAATTATGTGCTCTTTGAAACTAACAAAAATAAACGAATTATCTCTTCCGTTTGTTGTGTTTGTACCTTATATCGGTGTGGTTACCAAATACTGTACATAAAAAATGTCAGCGGCACAACGAACATATTCGAAAATACCTATATCTAATTTAGTAATTAAAAATAAAGTTAGTTACGTGATTAACTTTATTTTTATTGACTAAATTAGATATATCTTCGAATATGTTGTCATTTTTCCTGAATAAACATTCATGAATCGCAAAAGATTGGGAAAATTCGCAGGTGGAAAACCACTGCACACGTACTGGTATACAGGCTGTTTCAAAAATACGGGGCATAATTTCAGGTATGTATTTCCCACATGTAGACAATCAAATTAGTTCATTATAACATATGTCCGGAAATGCTTCATTTCCGAGTTATGGCCTTCACAACATTGAAATTCACTGGAACGTTTTTCTTTCCGCAGGTTGTTGTCATTACAGAAGATGTTCAAAATGTCCACCTCCTGCTTGAATACAGACCTCACATCGATGTCTCATTGACCTGCGAACACGATCCCAAGCTCCAGGAGTATTGCGTATGTCCTCACAACTTGCCACAATTCGATTCCGAAGGGATTCCAAATCCGGCACCGGAGACGAATAAACCAATGATTTTTAATGGCCCCACAAGTAGAAATCGAGAGAGTTCAGATCAGGTGAGCGTGGAGGCCAAGCAATTGGGCCACCTCTACCTATCCATCGATCAGGAAACCTTCGATCCAAGTACCGTCGAGCCGTAAGACTGAAGTGTGCAGGAGCGCCATCATGCAAGAAGTGAATGTGTTGATGATTGATCAGTGGAGTGTCTTCGAAAACGTCAGGTATGGTGTTTTCCAGGAAGTTTGTGTACGCCTGCCCCGTAAGTCTGTTTACAAGTACATGGGGTCCAACTAATCGATCACCAATGATACCGGCCCACATGTTGAGGGAGAACCGCACCTGGTGATGAGATACAACAGTTGCACGTGGGTGTTCATGCGACCATACATGCTGATTGTGGAAATTTGTTATGCCATCTCTTGTGAGCTGTGCTTCATCTGTAAATAATACGACGGCAGAAAAGTTCGGATTTACACCACACTGCTGCAAGAACCACTGACAGAACTTAACTCTTGCAGGGTAATCTGCTGGTGACAGGGCCTGTACACGTTGCAAATGATAAGGATACAATTGATACTCGTTCAACAGTCTCCAGACAGTCGTATGAGGAATATTGGCTTGCAACGCTAACCGTCGTGTGCTGATAGAAGGAGTCCTGTCCACAGCCTCCAGAATCTCCTCCTGCACTTCTGGAGTTGTAGATCTTGGTCGTCCCTTCCCAAACCAGGAGAGGTGAATGTTCCATACTCGCACAGATGGGAATGGATACGTACAAATGTCTTCCGATCTGGACATTGTCGCTGTGGGTACCTCTCCTGGTACAAACGACGAGCCAGCGCAGCATTGCCGTCCGCCGTACCGTACTTGTGTATGTCTGCCAGCTCCTGATTTGAATACATGTCGCACAGTCTTAACGCCTAAAGAACACTGAATGTGACCTTCCTCAGAAGGAACTATCAGAGCGCCCTCCTAATATCTCCTTTGACGGCAAAGAGAATTCCAATGGTGTGAAGGCCATAATTCGGAAATGAAGCATTTCTGGCCATGAACTATTTTGATTGTCTACAGGTGGGACTTTCAATGTTGTAAAGGCCATAACTCGGAAATGAAGCATTTCCGGAGACAGGTTATAATGAACTATTTTGATTGTCTTCATGTGGGAAATACATACCTGAAATTATGCCCCGTATTTTTTAAACACCCTGTATACTACTAGTATACAAATACTTTTACACTTTTTTTTTTCATAAAATGTTTTAGGAATTAACAAGCGGAAAATTTTCCTAGTCTCTTCATAATCACAGTAGAAGCTTATATTAAATGTAAATAAAAGCTTTCCAAAGTATATAGCATTACGTACAGGAACTGCAGTATAATTACCAGCATTCTTGTAAAAGCAAAACTCGTAATAACATTGTGTGGAGTATGCAAAACAAAATTGCATTTTCTGTTTTCTTTCCATGAAAGGTGAACTGCAGCCTACTATTTGCTTTTTCGCAGCCATTCACTTATGAATTTATTAGCAAATGTTCACAACTGCCATCGTTTCACATTAGTTCGCCCAAGTTTACTCCCACGAGAAATTACTTGTGTGCGAAAAGGTAATCCTAGCAGAAAATGCCGAAATAAAAAGCTCACGAATAATTCACCTCCCAAGCTGATCCGAAAGGCCACCTCGTAACTAACTGCTGGTATTATGGTAGTCGAAAGTGCGTCTGGCGTAGAGGAATCATAACAAGGGTCAATATGGGCGATCAAGTCAATTCACTTGATGAACTGATATTATACGTGCAGTGCAGTGGTCAGTACGGCCATGTTTTGTCCTTGCATCAGCTGTGCTGCAGGTGTTGAACCCGGCATTTATGGAAAGATAAAATTAAGGGAGTTATCTAGATTTTAGCCAATGGTAGACTTAGCACGTTTAAATCCGTTCTCTATAATTCACAAATAAAATTTGTTGAAAACCTCAGGAAAATGCACTTTGTAATTGCACATCCAAAAATACCAAGAACCTGTAACTTCAAAATGTATTTTCTCTTTGGATATTGTGAATAACGTTTGTTTACAATATGCCAGGAATCTAAGATCGAACCCTCTTTCATTTTAAAATATGTTTAACTGGTAGTTCTTTTGCACAATATATACGTTCATTTAAAATGGTCCACCTGGTGGAGTTTTCGTCAAAATGTTCCGAAATATTTTATGTGCCTTTAAAAATGCAACAAAATGGTTGTATAAAATTTCTGCTGCGAAACATTGTTAGCTACGGAATTTTAAAGTAATGGAGGAGTTTTAAAAATATAGTTTTATTTCCTAACATAAGTAAGGAAAGTAAGGTTTCGTAAACGTAACTCATTTAGAACTACGGTATTCGTAGGATAATATATGAACAGAGGTATACTGAAGGTATAAACACTCATACTTAACTCGTATGTCACAAGCAATCTACGAAATATAAGTAATGTAAGTTATTTTAAATCAGGATGTCGGCAGCAATTAACTTTTCTTTCTTTTCCGCACTGCAGCGAATGTTTTTACGGACGAATGATTGTAAGTATATTGTAACTTTATAGTAGCTGAGTAAGCTTGTTTGGATAAAGCAAAAATGTGCATACATAATCAGATTGTAGCGTTATTGTTCAATAGGTGTCGCTTATGTTTTCATACAAAAAATCATTTAAACGACGCAATTTTGTTGTGTGTTACGTAAGCTCTGTTGAATAGATGTATTGACGTGTGGTTCAAGTAGTGCATTACTGTAGCTATTTCTGGTACAGTCTGGGCAGAAGTCCCTTCTAAAGTAAGATAAATATTGTGTTCGATCAAAAATTAATATGGCGTTTTTCTTTGAACCTTTAGAAAAATATACGCAGCTTTTGTATCTGATATATCAATTTTTCTTAGGAACTATTTTAAGATATCAGGTCACTAGTTTTATGGACAAGCTAAAGAATATTTCACGTATATTTTAATTTTATTTATTTATTCCCAGAGAAATATTACGTTAAATACAAATATTGACTAATTTCTAGCACATCCACTGAATGAGAAAATATCACAATATAGAAAAATACTTTACGTAACTAATAATGATTAACTACAATAATGTTTGATATGATAAAGTCCATATGACATAACCTTTTTATTAAGTTATAAAAGACTATTTTATTATGCAAATGCTTTGTAACCAAACCTAAGTTGAAAACAGAGAGGAATATTGTGCCAAAGTGCTACTCATAATAATAAAAAAAATAAATAACACAAAAACAGTTAATGTAAAGTAAGTATATTTAAACAATTTTGTTCTGGAAATTATTTTTTGATAATTATATTTCAAAATGGAATTGCAAAATTGAATATTTTTTAGCATTACTTTTTGAATAGTGCACAAAAATCTTTAGATTCAGACTAGGAGTTTTTTTATGTATTTTTGTCAGTACAGTGGAAATTTAATCCGATTATTTGTGTATGTATTTTAGTAGAAAGTTACAATAAGTTTAATAGATTTTTGATAATGCTGTATTCAGAAAACAGAAGTTCTTTTGGATAATCATTAGGTTTCTTTATATATATATATATATATATATAACTGCTAGCGTAAAAAGAATAAATGCGAGATCCTATGCAATAATACTGCAAATAATTAAATATTTTCCAACAGTGTAGACCTATGTTTAAAATAGTTCTCATTGTTCTGTCACACCATCCATTGCGCATGAGACTCATTAATTATACAGTAACTTCCCTGATAATTTCAAATTTGCTGCATTGGTTTCTAACACAACATTGCAGCATCTGTAGAAGTTTCAAAAGAGTATCTCAGAAATAATTGATTGTAGATGTATTAAAATTCAGAATGATTAGAATAAGCAATTTTATTTCATTTAGTAGAAAAGAAGACGAAGACCCATGACTTAAACTTTTAATTAAATAAATAAAAAAAAAAGAAGAAAAACACTGAAGGAGAAATTAAAAATATTTTATTTGAAATATTTGCAGCAGAAAGTTCTTATAAGTTACGGGTCATTACTTGGTTTCCTAATGCTATAGGAAAATCCCTGCATTAAAAATGCATCACTCATTTTTCATATAATGTTTCTTGATCATTTTACATTAATCCTCATTAGAAGCTTTCAGAGGCAAAGAAAGCTCAACGCATGGAAGTGAAGATAGATTCCTATTGTAAGGAAAGTACAGCGTGCGGTCGCACACATATCGGAGACAGGTCTTCTCCAGGTCATGGTCCATTGCCATACTGTTTAATGCAATGGGGACAGGATGCGGGCATTGTTGGCGACATTACAGCTCTGGACGCGATGCTGAGCTGCTGGCGAAACTCACTTTAATGTATGTTTACTAACTAATGCGAAAAGGCTAACAATAGAAATACTCGACTAGGGAAAAATATGACAAAACTGTAAAATACTGGATAGGCTATAAAAGCTATCAAACCGTCCAGAAACACATGAAAATGATATAAAACGTAACAAATAGTGCGAAGAAAGTCAAACTCTGTCACAAGACAGAAATTACCGTAAAAATATAGAAAATGGTTGCAGACACGTCTTAAACTAGCATAAAGTGTCAAAAAGTAATTTTAAACATGAGAAAAGGGCTACAAGGCATCATGAAAGCGACATCACCTCAAATGCGCCTAAAGCCGTCATAAGCGTACTTAAAAATATCATTAATATATCTTCATCGCTGTCAGAAAAGCCCATAAAGAGCTTCCAAAGGATACATTCAAAGTAGGCTGAAATACCTATTGCCTGAGGGCTTAACACTACCCTATAGTTCTGAATACCTTAAAAGTCATAAATGATATGTATGGAACCAGAAAGCACTACAAAATTCTGCAAAATAAACTAAAAGTGTGCTAAAATACCTATAAAAGTGTTAAAACCACTATAAAACGATGCAAAATACTGTAAAATATTACCATTACGTCTGAAAAAGGGCTAAAAAGTATGTCTTAGAGTGCAATATACCATCAAAAGTGTGCGAAGTGACTGGAAAAGAAATAAAATGACTGATGAATATACAGTGACTATCTAGCCCAGAGTCCTAACACCCTCTCCCAAATGGCATGACATTAAAAACATTTTAAACAACAGTGACAGCAAAAATGTATGTGAAAGCACTACAATCACTACAAAGTAGTCCAAAAGCTTGCATAAATTTCTGTAAATGTGCTAAAGAGCATTAGAAAACGCCGCAAAATGATGTGGAATATTAAAAAAAAAAAACATCTGAGAAAAGCCTAAAATACCTGTTTTAGATCCTTAAATACCCTCAAAGTACCGTGAAATGAGTTGAAAAATAGTTAAAATGCCTAATGCATGCTCTGAAACTAGCTGTCCTAGCGTCCTAAACACCCTCCAAATGGTACGAAATGTCATTAAAATCATTCTAAAGCAACTTTGACGACAATAAAACCACCATAAAAATTCCCTCAAAATTGTAAGCGAAAGCACTACAATCGCTGAAAATAGTCCTAAAACTTGCTAAAATGCTTATAAAAGCGTCAAGAATCAATAGAAAATATTGTAAAACAATAATAATAATTATAATACTACTACTAATAATAACGAATAAATAGTAATAATAACTAATAAATAATATTAATAAAAAGACCCTCATACATCCCCACAAAGAAAAAAAAAATGTTAAAACATGTAAAAAATCTGGGGAAAACAATAAAAATATGTAATTGTACAACAGAGCAAACGAAACTTAAAAGGACCTTAAAGGGTTGAAAAATACATATAATATACCTTGAGCATAGGTTAGATCCATCCTCATCCCTTGTATGCCCCGCTGAATCCCCTATTTTGCCTACGTAAGCCCATTAGCCCTTCTCTTTCGCTAGGGTCTCCCTCCTCCTTGAATTACCTGTATCACCCATGTATGTGCATCGGCCCCTACGCCAGGATCCCTTTATATTATCTACTTATATCAGTTATAGCCATGTGTAAATTATTGTATAACTTTCTATAAACTAATTTTAATTAAACATCTTGGTTTTAGTGTTTTTTTATCATTGTCATTCTTCAAAATGTTAAATCATCTAATAATAATAATAATAATAATAATAATAATAATAATAATAATAATGATAATAACAACAACAACCACGACAACGACAACATAGCAACCAATACTCAATCCTGGAACAAAAATTTCGCTGTTTCCATAGAGGGAATAACCATTTAAAGCCTATTTATATATCAGTGCGTTGAGGAAAGAAAATGTTGCTTTGGTTCCATTAGTCTTCAATAGGAAGTACTGAATGGTGTTTATGGTCATGCCTTTTCTTGTTTGTGCAATCTTAGTTGGCAAGCTTCCTTGGTAAATGCGTGCTTGAACTTAATTACTTTTATTCAATGTCTCTTCTGTTATGTAACTGTCTGTCTATATGTCGCATGTACACAATATGGCATGGCAACCAAACCACCTTCACACTCATTACTAGATACCTCGTCATCTTCCCAATATAAATGACGTGCTTGGCCTTCTTTTGTTTTGGGCAGCTCTCGCCCCGCACACCGTGCCGGATTTGCAAGCTTTCTGGGTGTTTTGAGCCAGCGTGCTCGATCCGAGGAGAGTGGGCACGTACGCACAGCACGACTGTCATGTGGCCAAATTGTGTCATCACACCGGGATTACTAACACATCCTTTGCAGTCTCTTAAGTAATGCCGGTGACATTATGCAATTGTCCTGCAATACCTACTCACAAACTGTCATTTGCACAGGCTTTCCTCAGTGAATTTCCATACTTCAGTTTTTCTGAATGGAGTCGTAATGTGATGCTTGAAAAAAATGTAGTATGTATCAAAGTGAAGTTTAATTCAAATATATTCTGAGCTGTTATTTTGAAAAACATTTTACCGAATAAATGCTTAGTAAAACTTTACAGCAGTACGATGATGCGAAACGCGAATTAGTTAGCTAGTTAAATTGTGAATCCTGTTGGTTAAACTTGGAGAAGTAACTCCATTTTAAGAGTAAACATCCATTTTGTAGTGCCTATTGCAAATTAAACCTGGATCATATGTATTAGATAAATAAAGATTTTCAGCCACAAACACTACTACTTCCTTTAAAAACACGTTTTCAAATCCAACGATATCTTCAAAATTAAATTTCATTAATTTCATTAATTCGCTTATTTCTCTGAGCTAATTAAAGCAACATTTTTATTCGTTTATTTTTCGAAAACGTTTATTTTCATAAAAATTTATTTTGAAGTGTTTCTGCGGATTAAACAATGGAGTACAAGAAAATAAACAAACAAATCATGTTAGGGTATTAATGCAACGAATCATTCACATACGCTTGTATATTTTCTGTATAAATTTCATAAAAATGCTTAGTGCTTACACAATAAGGTTGGTAATGAAACGAGAGAAAGATAAAGGATAACAAATAAAAGTTAATCCATTTCGTTCTGTCTCAAGCATCAGCTTCATGATAGCTTCCTTAAATACGTTTTAAAATTCAGCGATATTTTTAAAATCAAATTTCACCAGTGTTATTAATTGGCTTATACCTCTAAGCTATACTTAGACAGCGACTTTATGCTTTGCTTTTTTGAAAATGTATGTTTTAATATACAATTTTATGTTGAAGTGTTTCTGCCGAGTAAATGGCGGAGTACAAGAAAATAAACAAACAAAATATGTTACTAAATTAATGCGACGGATCATAAAGTTGAAATTGTGTATGTTCTGTAAAAATATCATTAAAAATGCTTTGAACTTACCGGAAAAGGTTGGTAATGAAATTAGAGGGAGAATAAGGAAAATAAAGGTTTATCCACTTCGTTCTATCTCAAGGGTCAGCTTCACGTTACAAGTTTTGGAGATTTACTGGATTATTGTGATGTGACAAGCGCCACTCTTAATTTAATTTCACTTTATTTTCTGTTATAAATTTGCGTAAACAAATAATACTGTTTGCATTTAATAAAACAGGTTTATATTCAACATCATATACACTTGTATTTTGGAATGGGTTACATCATCTACTTTAATGAGCCCTTCCCCTGCTTTCATGCTTTTGAAAGTGGATTTGAATTTCTATATTTGTTGTCTCAGAAACATTTGTGGTGATGCTTTTACACCCTATATTATAACTAAAACCTAATTTTCACATAAGAATTAAAAATTCTCCTCGTTTTTGGAGAAAAAAAAATCACGTTTTCTGTAACACTTTGTGTGAAAACAAAAGAAGTATTGTGCAGTCTGCGTCTTCGTTTGGTGAAATTGTAAAACCCGTGCACAAGAAAACTTTTTGTTTCTCCCACTTCCCTGAAAGTTGAAAGCAATTTTGCTTACAAAACCTCCTCAGGAAGCTTACAAAATCTTTCATTCGCGTAAAAATGTGTTTTTCCTCCCATGATTAAATAGAAGCAATAGCTAATAGAATCATATTAAGAAAAATCTGATGTCTTTCATTCATATGACTTTCCCTATCTGTTCTGCAAGCAAACCATTCTTAAAAAAATATTACTCTTTTACCTACATTATGCAGATCAAGATAAACATTACCATAAATGATCTTCTTACATGGTTCCTTATAAGTAGAAGGGAAATAAAAAAATAAAATAGGCTAAAGCGATAGTCAAGTGTTTCGCTATATGATTGTCATTGAAATCTGATTCTCTTTTCATGGCCGGGAGTAAAACAAAAGAGATAAACGTATGAAGACTGTCCGTTTGAGAAAAGTTAGTGTTTTAAAATTGAAACCAATAACAGGGAATATCTCTGAAATGAATAGTTATACAGAAACTATATAACATAGATTTTTATTATAAGGAGATCTACATTTTTTATGAAGCAAGTTTTGTCTAGCTCTTGCTGTTTACCAGTTTTGCAGAACTCTCAGAATGATGGGGACTTCAGAGGGCTATCCCCAAGAAATTAAGGATATACTTTATTTTCCACGTAAACTTCTTTAATATACGTCCATAAAATCGAACATTTTGTAAAATGTTCCATGTTATGTGTAGTTTGTGGTGGGGGGAAAGAAAGTAAAAATAATTAGTTTTGCAAATCAAAAGAACAACATTGCGTAATATTTGCACACACGTTTTTAATGATCTTATCGGTGGAATCAGCATAACGGTATTCATGGTTGTATGTGATTTTATATTTGGGTGGTGTGGGGGAGAAATTGTAATCTAAGTTTAGAAACTAGAATAATACATAATTATGCTCTTTCTCTATAGAATGTAACCGCGATATCCGACCAACATTTTTCAGTCTTTATTACAAAACTTAAAATTAAGTGACCTTCTTCTTCTTCTTCAGATTCATGGAAGATTGGGCCTTTGATTCATTCAGATATCGGAGGATGTCATCTAATGATATGCAGTGAGATGTCCCCTGATCCGTTGCTCGTAATGCGCAGGGTTAGAGCCTTAGTAGCCCCTAAAGAAAACGCTACATCTTCCATTAAAGTAGATCTTCGCCGTTGGTTGGCCTACCACCCCAGGCACGGGCTCTCCATATTTGTATCTCCAGTTGCTTTAAAGCTAAAATGTCATTTTCTCGCCATCTATAATGTTTGTTCCATTAAAATGTTGCACACAATGCCGTTTTTATTGCCTTTTTTAACCTTGCATGCTCGTGAATAATGATAGAGAGGGAGGGGAGGGGATGTTCACCTTGCTTCCCGAAATATTATTCCGTATATCTGCAATCTATTTGGTAAGTGTGAAAAAATGGCATTTACTTAAATAACCAACCAACAGAGTTGTATAATATTTGTAACATCTTATTTTTTAGCCCTATATGATTGCAGCATCCTTTACACTTATAAATGTTCATTTCTGTATATCGCAGAACAAATTAAATCAGATATATTAACTAAAGTATTTTTCTCGTTGTCAATAACACATACGAAAGCCACACTTTGACAGTGTGCATAACGCTAATAGAGAAGTGCGGAATAAAATTTGTAAGTTGATTTAACATCCAGGATTTGTATTTAAATCTGAATCACCTATATAAGCTGCGATAAAGGACATGTGTTGCTTATTAGTGTGCTGGATGCTTATAAGCCTGAATTTCTATTACAGTGAATGCCCTTGTCAAATATTTTGAATTCACAAGTAGTTTAGAAAATTTGTAACATTTGGTTTTAAGTGTGTTTGCATTATTCCAATAAAAAACCAAATTTAAGCTTTGCTTTACAAATTAGTACTAAAATTCAAGTTACAAATAGTCCTTTGGTGCATGAATCATATAAATAATAAAAAGTCGTGATTTCTTGTGCTAGAATACTAATTATACATACGTTTTCATAAGCAGATTATAAAATAATGTTTGAAAGAAATAGATGTAGAAGCCCAAATTGTTCCGCAGTATTATTATAAAAATGATTCAACCATTGATAAAATAACTTAAGAAAGGCACGTGTACAAAATAATTATAACTCTTATTTAATTTATGGTTGGTTTGCGTTTTTATGATTGTTGCCTACCAATGTTTGTTGTAGTGAAAGTTTTTCATTTTTACATGACATATATTTTGTCCCATGTTATTGAAAATATAGGAGATGAAAAACCAGAATGAAATATACAATTATGGGAGGTGACTGGCAACGTGCTAGTGAAAAACTATTATGCTGACACAGAGCACAAAGGAAAAAGTAACACAGTATTATTACTAGATAAGTATTTCAGAAGCAGAGCTAATGTATAGTACTGAAAACATTTCAAGCCCACTTTGAGAGTAATACTTACGCGCTGTACTACCATAATTAAGAATATAAAAAATGAAAGATTGGTGGGTTGACCTTTGATTATCTTTAGTCAAACTTGTATGTTTTTAAAACATTAAAGATACTAGTCGCCTTAAAGTCCGAATAAATTATAAACCAGCAGTCACAGACTATCTTTAATTTTTAGCCGAAGAAAATAGTCGTCCTCTCTACATGCAGTGGGTAAGCACGTGTCACAAGGAATAGTCACTATTTCTTATATAGTGCGATCAGTTTATACTGTCGGGAACAGAAAGAAACGCAAGCCGTCGACTCCTACGTTTATGGAAAGTGTCGGAATAGGTAAGTGTTAAGTTTGCGGCAAAATTCTGCACTCAGAAAATTCAATTTGCAGCGTCATTACGTAACCCGTAGAAGTCCGTGCACAGTTACAAAGGAGAAGAACGTTTCTTTCAAATTGTGTTCGATACCAATTAATTAACAAGATTTTTTTTTTTACCGCATTAGCGGATATGAACCAGAACGTTTTTCGTTGCAAATTAATTTTCATGCTATTGGCACTACAATGCGATTACAATGGTGTTAACCAAGTTAAGAAGTTTGCCGTTTTATTATATTAATACTCTAATAATTGTAATTATTTTGCAATTATGGTACGGCTACCTATTACCACCAAACCTATGAAATAGGTGTATACTCATATCCGAAGTATAAAAACTAATATAAGAGACATCATAAGAGCAATTGTTCTACCAATCATAAACCTACAATAGGCGCGTTTACTTGTGAAATGTAGATTACCTATTTCATATGCAAAATGTTGCATACTGCCACAGCACTGAAGGGATTGTATGTTCTTGCTTTCCGCGTATTTGGTCACGCAGTACACAGTGAACAATTCACACTAGCATAAGAAAGTTTGCTTTACTCAAAGCGCAGCCTGTTGGTGACCCCTGATATAAACATTTAAAGAACTATATCGCCTTTAAGTTGCATCTATTATGTCATATTCTAAATTTGCACTTACAACTAAATTGTGAAAAGTTTCAACCGAATGGAATCTACAAATTAGATGCTAACTCCTGAAAGTTTTACTGCATATTCTGTAAAGCTATGAAAGACAAAAAGAATATGTATAGTATTATGGATTAGATTTTTCCTCAAATAAACGATGTGCAGAGAAATAGGTTTTACTTTTTTTACAGATACTAAATATGCTTTTTACTTACTTTGTAGTAATTTTAGCTATTAGAGACAGAAATGAATAAGTTTCCTAAGTCTACCCTTGAATTCGAACTAGTTAATATTGTGCAAATTTCATTTTGAAATGTGCAGAAAATTCTAAAAAGAGATTTGATACTCAACAACGAAACATTTCCGAAGATTTGTTAAAATGCTGATTATGCCACACAGGAAAATCAAATTATATAAAAATATATATATAAAATAGAAACCCCACTCTGAAATAATTCCTTATTGACAAATAAAGTAACATTTGTGCAAGGACAGAAAACATTAACATCCTGCTTACCGAGCGAGATGGTTTCGCAATACATATGAAGCTCATGTCGGGAAATTCCAGGTTCAATTTCCGTTGGGCTGCACTGTAGCTGTGGATCTTTTCTTGATTTCTCCGGATGGGCAGGCGAATCCTCTCCATTATTTCATTTCATCTGTTTTAGGGTTTAGAACTAGGAGACGGCGGTTGGTGTGTTGGGGCATGACAGTGAAGTTTGCGCTCTGGTAAGATTTCTCTCTGGCGTTTGGAGGGGCTGCTGGAGTGCCCTCCTCGTCTGGACCCAGGACGCCGAAATTTCGGTTCGTTAAGGCAAGGCCACCCTGCGTCAGGATTAGTACCATGTTAGAAGGTTAGGGACCCGTTCTTGATAGCGCAAACCGTCGTCCGGATCTGGTCACCCTTCAGATTTCCCCTTCATCCCTTTCTCCCAGGAGTCAGAAGTACAAAGGGTCTCTTATGGTACAAGTGCGTTGCTTTGCTGCAGTTACAGGAAACCCCTCCACCTTACTACTCCTAACGACATCCTGCTTGAAAGCAGAGAGGAGACAGATAATGCTCTGTAAAACATTATCACGCACGAAATAAGGTGTTAATTTAAATCGAAGGGGAGTAATAGAATATAATGGTTATTACTTATTACGTTGAGATGTTGAAAATAAACTAATCCAGCCTTTTTTCTTTCTTTCCTTTTGTCTTATTTTCTTACACGCCACAAAGGCATTGCCATGCTCACTGTAAACATTTTGGTGTCAAAAATCCTGCAGGTTACAACACTGCTGTATGCAAACAAAGGTTGAAGGCGACCCCAACGGCCTCTCAGTATATAACTTACCACGCAGGCACCGGAAGCGTATGTTGCCACCGTGAAGCCTTTGTTTGGGTTAATGAAATGGATCCTCGATGCACCAAGGACAGTCATTTTTTCCGCCTTTCTTTCACTACGTGAACATTGATCCAACACAAACTCGTTAAATTTTAACTGCGGCTGTCTAAGCGGTGAGCTAAGTTATGCTGGCCAAACATCCATCAATGATTTGCGACAACCCTCGGCTCCATATCTGCAATAGTAATTGCATAAATCATCGAGTGTGCACTGTTGCATCCTTGCAGCGATGTCACATTTGATCGATGATAGCAAATTATTTGATGTCCATCCTCTCAACGCAAAACTTTCTTGCTTCCAGAATTATGAAAATATCGAGATACTTCATGCCCCTCCTGCTAATCCTAAAGGAAAGAGTGATAATTTCAATGCCTTCAAAACACAAAGAATAAAAAGAATAAGGCAAAGAATAGTTTTCTGTATCAAATCATTTTATTGCATAATTGTATAAAACATCTTAATAACAAATTATCCTAATAACAACCCAGTGCCCGCCTGGGTAGCGTGGTGGTAGCATGTCTGCCTCACGTTCAATAGGTCGTGAGTTTGAATCTCGCTTAGGGTGAGTTACCCGGGTAAGCTTTTTTCGGGGTTTTCCCTTATCCTGAGAAGACGAATGTCGAGTAACTTTAAGCTCCATGGACTCCGAGATCATTTGAGCATCATATCATCAATTGCATTCATCGTCCGATATGACCAAACCAGGTTAAAGGACGTTAAATTAAAAAAAAACAAAAAAAAAAAAAAAAAAACAGTAAAACGTATAATCTGTTTGTATTAAACGAAAAAGCATTCTAGTAGTGCCTTCTCTTGAATTAAGGAAAACTAATAACGTATAGTTAACTGTATATTTACAGTCGGGTGAAAAAGTGCCTACATGAGCTGTGTTAAATGGTAAGAAATTAGTAACAAAAGCTCCCAAATTCGTGATTCTACCCATACCTTATCTATATTTAGTTGATTGGTTGCTTTTTCATAGTTTTATATCGGTTGCAAGAGGTGCAGCGGAGGCTACAGGGCCGCGCCGTGGCCGAGTGGTTAGACCACTCGCCTCTCACCTAGACGGGCGATCCCAAGTGACCGCACGTGAGATTTGTGGTGGACAAGGCGGCGCTGGGGCGGGTTTTCTCCGGGTTCTCCGGTTTCCCCCGCCATCGCATTCCACTGGTGCTCCATCTCCATTCATGTATCGTCAGTGTCACCGCCTGCTGTGTCATAAGTAGTTAAAGCAGGCGTTAAACACTACCTAAAAAGGGAGGCTACGGTCTAAGACAGTTTTATAGTCGCTGAGAAAGCAATCAATTCAATATTATTAGTTATTCCGTAGGTTGGAAAGGCGAAAAAACAAACACTAAAGTTGACATTGGGGAGTTATTTGAAGGGACGTGCAAACGTTGCAACCGCAGAGCATTGCCAGATAGCAGAACAGAGGGACAGGAAACATGCTTTTGGTGTTCGGAACCTCGAATTTTTATTCTGCTTCTACCTTTTCATAATCAACTCGGAATTGGCATTGCATAAATATTATTATAAGAGTTATGCAAACAATTCGTATAAAGAAGTTTCCCAGCCGTTTTCAAGAATACGAAAATGTTAAGTTTTATGGCTTTTAAAGCTTTTTCGTTTTACGTGGTTCATTTGTGTATACCTCAGTGCCTTGGCATGTTTTTCTTAGCTTTATTTGTAATACTAAACTTGTCCAGTAATCCCGTTCGTGATATTCTTCCACCAAATTGATATGAGATACTATAGTCTCACAACCCTCCCAGCGTTAATTTTGCTCAATAAGGACAATAGTTTTCGATTTGTTACCCGCGCATTTTGTTCCTTTCAAATTACATATATTATAAAAAGGACAATGTTTATAAGGCAATTTTATCCAACCACTCCCTATAATATTTTTCTTACTACCTCTTTTTACTTCGCTCCTGGGTCGCAAATTGATCTCTGTTCATTGGTTAGGATCCGAAGCCGGAATTTTGACATCAAACTAATAGGAGACTGCCACACCTGCCGAGCGCCTTCCAACATTTCTGCGCTCATATTGTTGAAACGAATAAGAGATTAGCACAACTGGTTAGATGTGAAACACAACTAATAAGGGAATTCTAGCAACAATAAAGAGAAACACCATAGAACACCAAATCCAGCAGTACTTTTTTGACGCCCGGGTGTACAATTTTTTTTTACCTATTTTAGATATAAAGTTTAGCTAAATAAACACAGCTAAACTGTAAAAACTCTGATCGGATACACAGGCTATACAAGTCGCGTGAAAATGTACAGCAAAGCAGTGGCGAGGCGTGAAATAAAAAAATGGGAACGCTATAGTTTAAACTCTCTACTGCTAGAAATAAAAGGTGGAGGTGGGCAGTTGCACATTTTATCGAATATTGCGCTTATAAATTAGGTTTGAGATTCACAATGAAAACAACAAATAACAATGTTAATATAATGGTTATATTGAAAACAATAGCACTCACCTAAACTGACTTACACACCAAATACATCCGTCGGTTCTTCTTTATTGCGAACGTGTCAATTACCTTCTCAATAAAGGCGGCATCAGAATACAATTCTCCCAACAGCTTTTTTTCTACAGCTAAAATGCTTACGTTGCACAAGTGATTGGTCATTGATTTTCTTAAGTATCTTTTGATTCTCGTGAGTGTACTCATTGATCTCTCACTACGTGTTGTTGTAGCAGGATATGTTACAACTAAATGCAATAGTTTAGTCACCTCCTCATTCACCGAGTCTAAGTCATTTATAACCAAATACTTCAGTACATTTTATGGTGATAGACGTTTTTGATCATCTGTATACATATTAAACCGCTCATTTTTAAGCTGGTCTGAACTAAAATAACCAGGATACTGCTTTATTAGTTTGGAAATTTTCGTCTCAGGAAATTTTTTCTTATGTTCCACGATTTTTTTTTTAATTCAGTAATTCTACAAATTCGAGCTGTGGAAAATCTTCAAATCTGGATTTCATTTGAAGAACTTGGCAGTCAATGATTTCATATGTCAGCACTTTCAATCTAGCATTTTGAGAGTCACTACAATTTACATTTCTATTCAACTGGATACTATTTTGCACACACTCTTCAATGAAAATTTCGCATTCTTAGGTTTTGTATATTTGCAATGGCGAGTTGTATTTCATTATGGCAAGCATTTATATCAACCAGTGACTGCAGAACACCTACTACAATTTTATTAACAAAGAAACACAATTGACATTACCTCAACAGCGCTCCAGAAACACGTCAGGGTACACGGCTGAACGCTAGCGTATGCACGATCGGTATTTGAGGGTTTTGCGGAAGCGTGAGGGGTAGGCAGGAGGATGGTCAGAGGTTTGCGGGGAGGTCCTGCTAGCCATATCACATACACGCAGTGAAACGCTGACTCGTCTCAGCGTACTCTGCTGTTTTCAAACGGAACGGATTGACTTATAAATCTTATGTTTGCTAGTTAGGCTTATTAGAGCTGCTCAACAGTATGATCTGCGAAAAAAATCGTTACCAAGTTATTGCATACTGTAATAATCCTCCCTTAAAGCTGTTAGGAAAAAAAATTAAATATAAAACAATTAAACACACAAAAATAAGGGGAACACTCAGCGTACTAGCGTCCCCTAAAGCGACGCCCCTGCAGTAAAGCTAAGTATTTTTCTTTATGTGTAGAAAATGTTATTTATGTGTATATTTGCAACCTAAGGGAAGTTAAAATATGCATATTATGCATATACATGCATTTAGAACCTTTTGTAACTGTACACTCACAAAATGCTTGTATTGAGCGTATTCATCTATGATTATTGAAATAAGATTTTTATTTTCATATAACTAGCGTTTATGTATACGTAGTGTAAGGTCAGTTGTGTGTATCATTGACATGTTCTAATATTCACGGATCTCATTTGGGTATATGAATTTTGGGTGCTGAAATGAGGTTATCAACTAAGTAGTGGAGTAAATGATAATGTAGATAAGATAATTGATAAGAGAGCAAATGATAATGTACGAAATGCATTAAATACGAATTATCATAAAGCAATTTGGAATATCGGAAGAATTTGCAAAAGTCATGTAAATATGAGGAACAATCAAAAGAAATCGGGTTAGATACCAAAATGTGTCAGTGAATATTCGTTACAAAACCATGTCTAAATGGAAACCTTTATGGGAATATCCCCAAAAGACGACATATTGAAACTTCCGCCGTGGACAAATCAGCAGCACATGAACTATGGTCTAGTCAAACAGGGGCCAAAAAAAATCGTGCGCTTGTTAAAGAACCCGGTTCCAGCTATAAAGAAGCTTTGTTAACCGTCAGTTGAAGGCGAATGCGTCAAGTTGTTGGCTTTCTTACTGGCTACAACATCCTTCGCAGACATCTACACATTATGGGAGTTTGATGCTACCCCAGTTGAGAAAATTGAAATTGAGTGTTATTTATAGACGCTCTTTAACTTTAGTGGTTCTCAGCGTCCCATTTTATATAAGACGTGAAACATAGCTTAATTTTGTTCAGAGGCGTCTTTAGCAGCGCAGAGGTTGTTTTATGTGCCATAAATCAACGACACAGGACCAACGCCTTTACTTCCCTAACGAAGGAAGACATGCTAAGCATTTTTACGCCCGAAAGAAACAAACACTTATTGCTCTCCAACGGGTTTAAATCTGTGACCTAGCACGTTACCGTAAACCATGGACGGCGAACTCCAGTTGCAGGATGTGCGATAAGGTGGCAGAGACTTCCTCGCATATTATGTATAGATGTGCGGTTTAAATGTAAAATTATGTGCACTTATTCATCTCCAACTTCACAGATAAACATTTTGTAGTACAGTGAAGTAGGTGATAGCTTATTTTGAAATTTGGATTCGGATGTCGTGCACATGTCGGTAAGAGAAGAAAGTTTCTTCTTTTTTAAAGTATTACCCTCCGCTTTGGAGAACTTACACCCCAAAACTACATTGCCTTAAATCAGTAGCCCTGTTGAGAAGAAAGAAAGAAAAAAAAAATACTCTACAGCATAGCATATCCAGAATGTGTGATAAGCTCAGTAACTGGCATGGAGGTAATGGAGTACAGTGATGAAAGGGGTGATAAGAAATTTCGCGGGTCATATTAATCAATCCAGCATTCGCCTAATGTCTGAGGAAAACCGCGAAAAAATCTTCCGTCAAGTCGGTCGGCCCCGGATTTTGAACCCCAGACCTCCCGAATGCGCGGCATACCCTTTAACGCGGCGCCAAATCGCTCGATGAGAAGAAAACATCACGCCAAAAAAGAAAGAAAGAAAAAGAAAAAAAATTGACCCACTCCTCTTTACGCCTGCTTGCGTAGGCAGCATGCCCGAGATCTCGTCTTGGCATGATGGGAGGTAACTTTTATCTTCTCCAGTCCTCTCAATCACACTGCGCAATGCGGTTGGGACCTGCCAGTTGCTGGAGTATGCCTACAGGACGTGGAATTTTACTAGACTCATAGAGTAACTGAGATTTGTCGTCCATTGCCATACTAGGATGTCGGAGTAACTCAATACTCACTTTGAAGATGCACTAGAATTTATTGAAGCCCAGAAAATTCTACTCTGTTCTCATCCTAACCTAATATGCTATTTTGTGGGAACTCTTAAGAGGAAGAATTACTTCTATTTTAATACTTTTTTTGGAAATATTAAGAATAAAGTTCTGAAATAATTTTCCACAATTTTACAGTGTTTAAGCTTCTTCTCTTTACCAAATGTTGTTCCAGGTCCCCAACTATTGTACATTTTCCGACACTTTTCGACATCTGGTGGAAGGTTTCCTGAGCAAAATGTCAAAATCTGCGTCTAGCCTGCATTGCTCCAAGTGATGTAAAATCACTTGCAGGAAAATGCATAAAAACTATCCGGAGGCCAAGGTGGCCTTCATTGGCGATAAGTAACATTTCTGTGACCGAAAGTTTAATCAGTGTTTGAATGGGGATTATTCTTCGATCAGATTTCAAGGACGGATTTTTTTTTTATGGTTATGTGGCTTGGCTTCATTCAAGAGCGCACTCGGGGATCAAAATGTTCAAAAACTAACCAATAGCTGTGTTAATTTCGCTAATGCATGGCATTTGAAATTATTATTCAAGTTCTATTTGTCATAATTCTATTACCAGGTACCTCTTTCTCAACTCTTTACGCATAAACATTTTGACTGCAATGTATATTTTTCTGCACAAAAGATATGATAGGATACAAGGTGACACACTATGTTATAAAATTATTATCTAGTGAAAAATAGCAAAGAGACTGCTTTTATTGTGGATAATTTGAAACTCTTTCATAAGTGGCTTTATTTTGGGCTTTTAGAAGTGGAAATACACAGGATAAACTAATCTAAAATTAAGATTGAGTAACGGAGGGGAAATATGTCTTCCTATTAATAAATAAGTAAATAAATATATGTGTAAGTGAGAGAAGTTTAACCTAACAACACAGAATAACAGAACGACAAACTAACCTACTGCTTTTAGTTGCGAATCTGTCACTTTAGAAAAAGACATCTCAGAGAGAGAGAGAGAGAGAGAAAGAGAGAATTATTCTTTGTATACTGTGATAGGGAATTTGAACAGAGATTTGGGATACAGTCCATCCGGTCGTATTCTTTTTGCTAGGGCTTGAAGGAGGGGAAAGAGGCGCCACTGCCTGCACAAACCTGTCCCTCCCACCCTTACCTCACCTGATTACTAAAAAAAATGCGAATAGACTATAAGTAAAGAATCTTGTGTATTTTTACTTTCAAGCACCAAAGAAAGTTTGATTAGACAAACTAATCGAAACGTTCCACTTTCCTCTATGAACCAGCTGCCAATCACATTGATATTTATGCTGTGGAACTCTTTCAGGTTATGTTAGGAGAACTATTGAGGTCCATTAATCAACTTATTTGTTGTGTGATTAGAAGTGCAAACCACGTATGAGGTTGCTAGGACCTTATAAAATGATCCATTTTTACGTGTTTTAAACTCTCAGTCAACAGGTCTTCCGCTCAAGGAGCTTTCAACAAAGGAAAGAGCATCGTGTGTTGTGGTTCTAATTCCAAATGCATTAAGACAATCAGTTAATGAACACGCAGTGTTTGACGATTAACGTTTGTACAACCCAACGAAAAATCAAACTGGCTGGGATTAAGTAATTGCAAATCAGTAGCTGATTTGGTTTGTTTTCCTGCAACTGAACATTAGTAATACACGTTAAATTCCTTAATGCAAGGCCAGATATATATATATATATATATATATATTCTATAAAAACAAATAACTAGTATTATGCGTCCATTGTTTAAAAGAAAGTCCATATTGGATGTACACATGGCAACTATGCTATATGAAGCTATGCACCTGTGGCCAGTGAACAGAATGCAAAGGGACGTCCCTTGCATGGACAGGGGATATGTACATAAAATAACTTTATTCACTTTACAGTTCAGATCGATACTCCAAAAATAGATCTTAGCAGAGCATATTATTTCTTGAAATTGGAGGCATTAAAAGCTTGGACGTTCTCCACTATTTCAAGTGGTTAAAATAACGCTAAAATCTCGTTACCCTAGGACAGGGGTTGCCATACTTTTCAAATCGCGGGCCAAATTAACCGTCACAAAAACGAACCTCGGGCGAAGCCACATAAGTTTAGGATAGGGACTCGCAGGTTCCGGGCGCACAGAACAGATTAGCTTTCAAACACTGTGTTTTAATGAGTTAAAATCAAGTGACGACTATTTTATTCAGTTTTATGACAATGTAGCTTACAGTCAATACATAACACCGGTTACCAGAAGTACTTTTACGTTAATAGCATTTCATATTCGATGAAAAGAATGGAATAGTCTTTTCTGCGCTATAATTGGAGCTTTGTGTAGTTAAATATTCATCAGTTATAGCAAATCTGTGTTTAGATGTCACATATTTCCTTTTTGAAAATGTCTTTAGAGATATGCCTTGATGCGAAGGCTGATATTAGTTCTGGAGCAAATTCTTTCAAAAGAGGAAATATTTCACTAGCAGATATTTGTAAAATCCAACCAAATGCATTTCCTTGCATTTGTCCTTCAGAAGGCCAATGCATTTCATGAATTAAAATAGCGCTTTAATTTATATAATCTTTCGGAATTCATGAATAAATTAATCTACGTAATAAATGCGTACCATTTCTTTTAAATTATACCTTTGACGCTTGTAGGCGGGCCAAACGAACGCAGCTCTCGCTAATCCATTTCGGCCCCCGGGCCATAGTTTGGAAACTTGCCTTAAAAATCAAATATTAAAATGGTAATTGCTTACCGCTTCAAGAGATATTGTTTTTAAGGCATGAGTACGATAACTGAAAATAAAAGTGAGACTGGCTTAAACGTATTACCACATTTATAGATGCGACCTTCCTTTAGAAGCATGCACCTTAACGGACTTCCGTTGCATGTCGCTAATAATGGCAAGCACCAATTACATGTAAGGGAAAGACGATGATGGTAATGATGTCTCTAGAACAGCTCTAGGAGGAATGAAATAAGTGGTGATAGTACCACTTATTCAACCTTCCGTCACAGCAAGGCCAGGGTGTCGTCCTACTTCTTCCGCATCGGTGAAATACGAGGTATTTTTTTTATTAGTCGTCAAATGTCTCTCTTTCAGCGAGTAGAAGTGTTTAGGGTTTAGCTTCTTCGTAATACTGTGGCTTGGTTTCTCAGATTTACATTATTTTTATCTGTTGCTATGCTGATGTAGATACTAAATGTGTGTCTACCCCAGCAAGTTTGCGTTATCTTTGTTAATAAACAGGGCTCAAGTACGTGCTTTTCATGCTTCTTGTAAACAAAATAGTGGCTTATAAAATTATTATAAGTATATAAGGATTTAAAACTTTGGACCCTTACATTTTAGATACAAGTGAAAACGAATTTCTAAAACTATCGTTGTCCTTGTTTTCAGCTCTATTTACAGAATGCATCCGCTCAATGCCGGGTAATTTTTTATAGTGTTGAACGCCCGCTTTTACTACTTTGGCTCCACAGGTGATCAATGCGGGTAACACCGCTGCAAATACATAAATATTATCCTACACTACCAGATAAAAAGCACTGCATTATTACATATACGATCATAGTACCCCACGTATTTGGATTAACCTCTTCGGCCGAGGTGATATAAAAATGGAATAAATAACAAGATACATTTTCATCTTAGAGATTTGAACTGGCGACATTTGAGCTCCTCACGTTGGGAGCAATAATCCACTTAGGCACACCGTAACTTAGCTAAAGTTGCCTACAAAGGACATTTGTACTATCTTGCTTGCAGATCAGCACTAATCTACAGTTTTGTAAGTTTTCTTCAGTTTCATTGTGTTCAGACAATAGTTAAGGCAAATGTGTGTGTGTGTGTGTGTGTGTGTGTGTGTGTGTGTGTGTGTGTGTGTGTGTCTGTATGGCTGTCTGTCTGTCTATATGAACATCCAAAAACTCAGTTTTCTTCTGATTACTTTGACATTTTTATGATACACCAAAAAATAAAACGTTTATAGTTTACAGTACAAAATATCACTCTTTTATACATAATTAAGGACTTTTTGATATGACAATATGAAAAGCTACTTGAATCGCACGGTTTATTTTATCGCTTCCAAATTTTTAGTCTGAGTTTAGAATACGAACACAAACAAATTGTTGTGCAGCTATATGTCATTTTTTATTAGTTTAAGAGAAAAATGTGCATATCATTGAATTTTTAATCTTTATGGAACATATTTTCAGCTAAATATTTGATATTTTTATAAGTGCGTAGCAATTTTTAAACTCTTAATGTCTGAGGTTCTCTTGAAAATTTCAAGCTAACAAGTAGTTCAAGGAGTGCTTTGAATAGTAAAAATGCTGAGAAAGGGAGTTGAGAAAAATGGAGCTTAAAGTTAGCCCAATCCTTTATCTATATGGTGCAGGATAAATTAATATCTATTTGTGCTTTTAAAAATGTTAATAGCGGTGAAAAAGTATATTTTCTGGATACCAGAAACTAGGGATGCCTGATTAACACGATGTAAAGGTATATTTGAAATGGTAATGGTTAAAGAAAGTGGTGTACGTGTACTACAGCTGTCAGTTCCTAGATTTGATGCCTAGTAAACTGCGCCGCCAATAAAGCAATAAATACATAAATAAAAGTAACAGGTAAGAGTTAAAGCATCTGAAACTTTTATTTTCTGAATTACGTTTCGCTTGACAAAAGGTGCAGTCTACATTGTAAACTTAATAATGGAAGCTTACTGCTAAATGTTAGTAGTAATACCCCATTTTGGTGATTATAGGATTTTCAACTGAAATTGAGTTTAATTTATGGTCCTTAACAACTAGGTCCTTAGCGTATCGATGTACAGTGGGCGTAAAATATCAATAATTTTGCTCAGATGCATCTTATAGGTTTGAGGTTTCTTTATGTGCCATAAATCTACAACACAGGGCCACCGACTTTATTTTCCTTCCAAAAGAAGCCATGCTAAGGATTATATGCCTGACAAAAAATCCATCGCCCTACGCCAGGTTTGAATGTGCAAGCTCGGGAACTAGAAGCTAGCATGATACCCTAAACCACGGAGGACGACTGAGGACATGTAAATCAGGTGTAAATGACCTGAAGATTTTGTCTTAATTATTTGATCTCTTAAAGTTTTGCTGGTTTGATTTACAGAATGTGAGTTGCACTCTGTGTATATTTGGGTACTTTTGTTGTACCTATTTCTAGCCCCGAGTTTACACTCCCAAATAGCCCGTCACTCACTTTCTTGTTTATCCTTTCTTATGTACAGGATAATCCTTTACAGGATTTTCCCTTTATTCTATAACTCAGGATTCAAATCCTTTGTGTTTGCTTAAACAGTGCGCGATCATCATCGGGACTTCAAAATTCATACGGCTCCTTAAAATGGTTAATTTAGTATGCTGTAAATTAGCGACATTAGGCATTAAGGGGTTAAAACATCATATACATTAACCTACATGAAAAATAAAGTTGAGTTGCTTCTATCTGCACTAAAAGAAAGAAAGAAAGCGAAGACTGTAATACCTTGTGTTTCGCAAGACAGCTGCAAGCTTCAACCCGAGGACGACGACGATGGCCTATTATTTTGATGTCAGTAAGTGCAGAGGCGTCCTTATTTTCAGGGAGGAAACACTCTTGAATCAAAAAGCAGCAACGTAAGTAATGAACGCAGATGAAGGGGAGGGGATATACCCACAAGGGTCACGAGTGCAGTTGCAGTAGAGGTCGATAGAAGGAAAGTCTCAGACAGGAAGTATGGCTGTACATCACCTTAAAAACCCTCTGCCCCTCACGGTGGCGCTGGCGTCCATCCCAGGACATACATAAATATCACAAAACGGTGGGTAGATGACATGGCGTTTCTTTGGCTCATTACTTTCTGTCGTGTTTTGCTTTATTCTGTGAGAATAACTTCATAGCACATTTATACACTTAGTTATGGACTTTTATAGATCGTGCTAAAGCTACAGATGAAAAACTGGAGCTCTCCAGAATACTTTAGAAATGTAATAAAATGCTTTTATGAGGGTTTTGAAATATTTATCAACTAAGGGTGTCTGAAAATAGCATCCATTTTAATAACTAACGGAGAAAAGGTACGGCTGCACACATTCGTTTTAGGAGACCTAGGCTAAAATTTGAGGCATTTTTCCACAAAAATTACAGTTTTTAAATTAAAATAATTGATCATGATTGCTTTAATTGTTTTTCCCATACAAGCCGTGTGTAGGACAGGAGTTGGATAGATTGTCAGACTGAAAAATTCAATGCCAGAGAACCACGGATCTCCCGGTCTCTAGCCGGTTGCAGTATCGCTGAGCTACCATGGCAACATGCCGGCATAGCATTGAGTTTCTCAACTGAAGGGCATATTTCCCGGTAAACCACAAGGTGATACCAAATTACTTTGAGATGACAACCCCAATGGCGACTTACAGTGTTGTACGTACTGAAGTCCCAGGATTCATACTATAGCCAACTATTATGGTCAATTGGTATTGATCTAATTGTTTTTTTGTCGTGTGTAGGACAGGAGTTGGTTAGGTAGATTCAGACTGAAAAATTCAATACCGTAGCCGAGATTTGAACTGGGAAACATGCGAGTCAGTTGAGAAATTCAATGCTATGCCGGCATGGTGCCATGGTAGCTCAGTGCTAGAGCAACCGGCTAGAGACCGGGAGATCCGTGGTTCAAATCCCGGCTATGGCATTGACTCTGCCTATCCAACTCCTGTCTTACATACGGCTTGTGTGAAAAAACAATTAAATCAATACCAATTTACCTTAATATTTGGCTATACTATGAATCCTGGGACTTAAAATACTTGCAACATTGTAAGTCGCCATTGAGGTTGTCATCTAAACATAATTTGAGATCACATTGCGGTTTACCAAGAAATATGTGAGTCAGTTGAGAAATTCAATGCTATGCCGGCATGTTGCCATGGTAGCTCAGTGGTAGAGCAACCGGCTAGAGACCGGGAGATCCGTGGTTAGAATCCCGGGTATGACATTGAATTTTTCAGTTTGACTTTACCTATCCAATTAATCATTGTTTTATATGAAGAGTAGGCTTTAGAAACGGGAGGATTTCATTTGCTTTTATTTCAGTGCATTGGTTTTCAGTTTGTATAAAATGTTGATTGGAGAGATCCGAGGTTCAGTTCCCGAATTGGGTGAGAATTTTTCTCTAGTCAATAACATTCCTTATCCTTCCTAGGATGCATAGAGAATGTGTGTGCGTGGGTTTTCTAATTTATAAAAACCCAGGGATACAAAAATCCAATGAAAGCCGTTTACCAATAGCTTAGTACATTCCAAAGGTAAAAAGACCTGAATGACTGCAATTAAAGGCATAATAATAATAATAATAATAATAATAATAATAATAATAATAATAATAATAATAATAATAATAATTAATAAACCCTGATTCCATAGTGATTTTGAGGGGTGGAACAGAAAGTGCAACGATTAAAATTATTTTGAGACCTCACTAGCAACGAATTATGTTGTATATATTTATGCAATAAATTAATTATTATTATTTTTATTATTATTGTTATTATTATTTTATTATTATATTTTATTGTTTATATTATTATTATTATTATTATTATTATTATTATTATTATTATTATTATTATTATTATTATTATATATTTTTTCTATAGCAAACTGGTAAAATCAAAGTTTGTACTATTCACAGAAAATTAAAACTCAGAAAGATCTTTGTTTTTACACAACAGAGAAACATCTGCAGGACTAAGATACGATACATATTGAGTGATCATTAAAATTAATTGAACAATAATAACTCTGAACCAAACAGTTTTATAAGGACCGGTTGCACAAACTTGGAGAATATCTGGGAAGAGTTATACTCCGAATACCCCAACTACAGCATAAATGAGGTGTCGAGGTGTATTATACTCTTTTAGCTATTCCACTGTAGTAGTTATAGTGTGGTGATAGCATATCTGGCTCACATTCAAGAGGTTCCGAGTTCGAATCTCAGTTAGGGTGTTATCCGGATAAGGCTTTTTCCCGGGATTTTCCCTTACCCTGAGAAGAAGAATGTCAACTAATTCTAAGCTGTATGAATCCCGGGTTCATTTGAGCAATATTTCAGCGATTTCATTCATCGTCCGATGTGACCTACTAGGTAGTGGCCATTCAAGCATAATTATCTCGGCTGGCTCTGTTTTGTTGACATTTGTACCGTTTTCACAACGAGCTGCCCCTAATCGTTCGAACAATGTGTATGCTGTAATGTGTAATAATTACGAATGCTCCAGCGTCTCGTACTAAGTTTGCGGCATATTTCGTTTTCTATGCTCAAAACAGTTACTCCTTCAACCTGATTTCTGCCATTATATTATTTAAAAACGCTTATTTTTATTTTATTTATTTATTTATTTATTTTTATTTCGAGGTTTGAACATTACATTTTAACTGTTGACGAATCGCTGCACAGAGATCAGGTATCTAAACCAGTTGCAAAGCTGGTAGTCGCATTAACAAGAATATTATTGTATTGCGTACTAATAGGGCATTAGGAAGTCATTCTAATTAGTTATTGATCGCACTTTCCTGAACGGTACTTAATGCAACAGCCAAGTGGAATTGCTCAGATTTTGTTGCGCATTCGGTAGGCCGTGGGCTTGATCCCTATCAACCGCCCACTCTGACTTGGGTTTTCTCGTGGCTTTCCTTGATGCCAGGCGAATGCTGAGGTGGTTTTTCTTAAACCGACCAATTTTACCAGTCCTTCATTCCCCATCATTTCACACAACCTTTCTGGGTTGCCCGGATAGTTCGATGGTGTGTGGTGTGCAGTGCTAATGCGCTCGATAACCTTCTTCTCCTCATCTGGTACCGAGCCAGAGCAGTTCCTACCTGTTCGTCAGGAGGAGCGCAGGGTGAGACCTGTGAGCTTTAGGGACCCCGCAATAACCACAACTGCCGCTACTTGGTCCGAGCAACAACCTTTCGGATCTTTTATCTTATCCCTTCCTCGCGGAGGTTGCATACAGCGCATTAGGTCTTTGGCCGCAGTGCTTAAATCCTTAAAGAAATTGCAATAGCTAGAACTGCTGAGACAAAGCAATGACATCGAGAACATTAATTTTACTTTCTCTACTATTACTACTACTTCGTTAAGTAGAAGAGCTATAGAAGTCCACCCAAATACAATGCTGAGATTTCATCGGAAGTGCACGTTATGAAATCACTCAACCACAAAAACTGCACTGTTTGAAAAAAGGTTTTGGTGTATGTGTGTTTGTGTGCCTGTGCAGAGCATAACTCAAAAATGAAAAGCCTACTAAATGCCAAACTTAGTATCTAAGTTTAACATTTTCCAAGGATGCGAAAAGAGAATTTTCAAGAAAATTCCTTCACCTCTTAACTAACTTTACATGGAATATTGTTCGAAAATATTGATTGTTTTTCAAAAATTACTCTAACGATCGTGATAAAAATATGTAAAACATTTGAATTGCAAATAAAATTAATGATCTAAATTTTCTGGTAATAGCTACTAAAGTCCTCTTTATCAAGAAGGAAACATATATAATCTTGCATAACTAACAAGCGTTAATCGATAGAGAATGCGTACTGCACAAAAATGTATCTCTCTTTAAAATACACATTTAATTTAATTTAATTTCTTATCTTTTTGTGGATAAAGCCATTTCTGAGATATCCATTGTTAATAATTCGAATTCTTCATACTTAGCCGTTATTTTCAAGTCCTGCGATTTTCAGTTGTTTCTCGCGATTTCATTGAAAGATTATGGAATTTTAAGGCCGGAATATAGCGTTCAGTTATTAAATATTTGACCGTCGCCATTCAGTTTATGTCCGTAATGAAATGTGTAATGCAGCCTTATCTACAAAGATGTATCTCCATTATAATGAAGTAGATAAAAAAATAAACTTTCAAAGATTATATTTTGTAGTCACTAAAACGGTAGAGGGTAGCGAAAGTCGTGTGAATATCAGATCATATTTTTACTCACCATGTTCCCTTTCGACTAAAACCTGTTTATAATGCCATTCCGCTGTTTTGCGTCGTAAGTAACAGTGAGGAATTCGCAATTGTTTGGAATAAACCTATATTGTAAACATTCCTGATTTATGGATTCGTTCTCAAGTAATTAAAACTTACTCTTGTGCCGGGTATAGGAGCTCTGAAGGCCTCTAAAACTGTCAACACAGCAATCTCATGCCCGCATCGTACAGAATGGCAGCAACATTCACTCTTGTAGCTATTTTAGATTTTGAATAATATTTATGTAACTTTTGAACTAACGAACCATTTGTATTTTCTCAATAATAACTAAACTCGCTCTTTACGTTGCTACGCATCGTACTGGTGAATTGCTACGCGACATTTTTTTATCTTAGGCAGTAATTAGCTTCACAGTTTCTCTAAATTTATTATTATGCTGATAATATTCTAGCTACATTATTTTGTTTTAAATAATACATGTATTTTAATTCATTTGTGTCTATCCGCCTATCATATGGTGTAAATAACCATACATTTACTCTGTGAGGTATCCTTTCTCCACTTAAATCTCACTATCGTCGGGTTTATTATTCGGATCACCTCTGGTTAATTTAAGCTTTTAGGTTTTCAAAACATACCAGGAAATTTATCGTTTATATCGGACAAATTTGATCCAGTACTATGCAGGTAAGCAGCCATTACTTCTTATACTCGGATTAAGGAGTTGTCGCCACTTGAAGGCATTAAATAGTTAACCCATGGTTACCCTGGATAATCTGTATTCCGCCATCGTGCAACACAATTTAAGGTTTGTTCTGTTTGTTTTCGCTTTCTTTCCATACTCCTACACATAACATTAACATAGAGGGCACCCATAACTGTAGAGAGTTAGTCAACCTGTTCTTAAGGTAAAATTTTTTTCACCGTTAATCATTTTTGATATGGTAAATAAAATGCTTCTTTTATCCCACAGCTTATCGTATCCCTCTTAACTTTTTAATTTGAGCTGAGTATATTGATAGTAATTTCTGAAGCCACTAAGACAGTTGCATTAAGAAGAAGAAGAAGAAGAAGAAGTTAAATGGCATTCTAGTGCCAAAGAAATTGTGTAGGTATTTCTTAATTTTAGCTAGTTTAGAGGAAAAAAACATTGTTTGAATACATGTTATTGCGTTTTTCAACTTTTTTAATGTGTTAAACATAATTCATTTCAACTAAACTATTTAATGTTTTAAACTAATGTACAACCATTTTTAAATCCATTTTTCTTGAAGCTCTTTCGAAAATTTTAAGCTATGGCCCAAAGAGCATTTTGAATAGCCAAAACTGCTAAAAAAAGTTCGATGCGGTTGTTATCTAAATGATAAAGGGCAATAAATTAAACAGTTGTGGCTTTAAAGTTCTTGATATTAAGAAACCAAGTTGTTAGTATGAAAGCACAGTTAAGGTATAATAAAAACGAAAAAGAAAAAAATCGAAAAATGTCTTTATTTTTCCAAATTTCAGATACAATTCTTAACAAGATATAACATAAAACTATTTTAATGTATGAGAATGTTTTAAGAAATGAATCGATTTCAGCTACATTTTAATGTACGACAACGCTTTATGAAATGAATCGATTTCAGCTACATTGCACTTTCGGGAAAACTTACAAAAAATCAACATTTACTAGAAATATTAATCTCAAAAAATAATAAATTCTGGATTAAATATTAACCTCCATAAACAAAAAATATAGGAATTATACAATATATATATATATATTAACAGTGTAATAAACCGAGTTTGGTATAGAATTATTTTGAAGGGGATTTCAAGATTCCATGCTAGTGACAGCAGCATGAATAATGCTACAAAACATTGGAGAGACAGTATTTATTTGTTTGGTTTATGTTCTTTCTAGCTAACTACTGCATTTCTGAACTTATTCCGTGCTAAGGAAGTCGCAATACCTTAAAGATTGCTTCGATATAGTTATAATTCCCTAGTGCTAATGAAATTGAGTGGCTACGTATGTTTAGTAGTCAAAGGGGTCTCTTGTAACTGGAGCACATCACCGCACATACGCCATAGTGGGCCTTTTGTGCTTCCAACGTGATCTCTGGGAAGAAGGGATGAAGAGGAGATCCGATGGGTGACCACGTATGAACGATGATGCAACCAATTCAGATGCTGGCTAGCCCCGCCTTGTCATTCACAGCCTGGGTGTGAGTCTCTCTCCCAGGAAGGAAGAGGTACCCAGTAATCCCTACGCCAGGGAGAAATATTTCTAAAGACAACATTCCAGCGTCTTGGCGCACCACGCCAACCAATTTGGCTTGATCCTAAAACCCTGAAACACATGAAAAGGAAATTCATGGTAGAAAGAGAATTATCAGCATTCGGTTACCGATTTGAGGAAACCATGAGGAAAACCACGGCCAAAATGTCCACCGGAATCGAACCCGCGACCTCCAGGGTGAAAACCTCGCACGTTACTATGGGGTCATGTCGTTTGGTTCGAAGTTGCGTGGAACATTACGTATTAGATTCAAGGGAGAGAGTGTGTGTGTGGGGGGGTGGGGGGCAGGTTCACAAGTTTACTACAAACTTGGACGTTAACATTTATGCCCTAATAGTCAATAATAATAATGTATTTCTTCATCGTACTTTTTAAGCGTTACTCATACAAAAATTTTGATAACGAAATTATTTTATTTCATATTATAGATAATAAATCCACCACCTTAGATTTTACTGAACTAGCTACTGTATTATTTGTTTCGTTCTTCACTCTTGGCGCATGTCGAAGAAAAGGCAAGCAAGAAATATCCTCAGCTACGGAGACCGCACTGGGGGGTAGCGCAGATAAATCATTACATACATGGAAATTAATACGCCTTATAATTTACGCCTTAATTACGAAGCTATAACTTATGGTGTCTCTAGAGGATATTAGAGAAGCAAAACCATCTCAGCTATTCGATAATGTAGACTCGTGCAATGCAATTCGTTACTCACGGCATGCCTAATCTTAATGGCCTGCGGTGATATTTTTCAGGGGGACCAGCAGTAATGGACTGTCACGATGCTATTTAACGTATCTGCATAGGAAAAAGTTGAAACTACTTCTTCTTATTATTATTACTATTATATTAATAATACGTACTAGAACGAAAATAAAGCTTACTTCCATCTAGATGTGACGGAACCTTCCTTTCTCTTTGACAGGAAGATTTTTGGACTCTGCAGAGGACTGGGCGTAATCTTATCGTTTGCATTCAGGCCCTAATATCAATATGTAAGTAGAGCGTACGCACAGGTACAATAATAAATCACATTTATACTAATGGAACATTCCGAAATGACTTGATGTTGCTTTGTATGCATTAATGAGATTTATAAAGAACAAATTATGAAATTACATGAGAGGTTAATTTTCCTGAACAGAGAGAAATGATTTAGTAAAATTGTTGCCTTTTGTTAGCCACACTGGGAATCGCTGAAGTTATGAATTAAAAACTTTGTGAGGATAAATGGAAAATACAGTCATCTAGTATCAATGAAATCTATGAAGTAAGCAGACAAAATTAATTACAACGTGGTTGCCCTTTGTCATGTGCTTGATGCAAAATATACATTTCTGGTTACATTTATAGGTAAGGTGTAAATGGTTTATATAATACGTAGATAGCAAACTGTAATAAAAGAATTTTCCTTTTTGTCTGCATAATTTTGCTAATTCGTCTACAACTTCCTTGTCTCTAATACTCTTATGTACAGGAATTCAGAGTTGCAGAAAGAATAGTGTGTTTAGCAGTAAATATTTCAGTATTAAATACAGGATGTAGAAGATAACTTGAAGGTATTTGAAGAAAGATTGCAAGTCTGGGCCCGCTCCAATAATGTGCAATAATGTGCTTCATTGTCGCTTTTGGTCATTAAGGTAAACTTTTTAAAAATTTTGATTGCAAAATAAACACAGGCGTGTTTTATACAATTATCCGTTTACGCGTTTATGCTTTGGTACCTTGTTTTTGGTACCTTAACGTCCTTTAACCTGGTTGGTCATATCTGATGATAAATGAAATCAGTGAATCTCGGGGTCCACGGAGCTTAAAATTACTTGACATTCGTCTTCTCAGGATAAAAGAAAACCCCGAAAAAACCTTATCCGGGTAACTCGCATTAAGCTAGATTCAAACTCGCGACGAGGCGTTTTAATGTTCATTAACGCCCCAGAAATAAGCATTAGTTTTGATAACATCGTTTCTTTGCACTGCGAATTATGATGCATCTGTTACAATTAAATGACATGACAATATATCTTTTGTTTTCAGTTTGCATTTATTCCAGCTCAAAAATTAACTTGAAAAGTCGAGTACCAGGGAGTGAAAATTGGTGCCTAGAATTAGGGTACCTGGGCTGAGTTCGAGTGTGGCCTCCTACTGTGACGTCATACGCGGTGTGTTGCGGCATTGTTCCTAGTAAGCGTTTGTATAGTCTTCACATTATTCATGCTTTTTTTTTTTTTCTTTTCTTTTATTTCTTCTAACTAACTTTTGGAAATCGATGGTAATAATGTAGTTTTAGAATCCTAAAATTCTTAACGGAATTATAATATAAATGGCTGCTGATTGCATAAATGGTATAATAACCTAAACACAAACTGTGACTTTATACCTTTCTGCTTCTGACTGTATCACACCGCAAAATGTTTGCATCACTCCGCATGCCTATGCTGTTACACAAAATGTGTGCCAACCTTTCACTATGGATTCAACAGACGTGTACGTTGATAGCTCTTTATATACGGAGAGGCGAGAGCGAATGCGCATTTATACTAGGAGAGATATCCAAGTAGAAACAACAAAAACATTCTAAAATGTTGAAAGACGTGTGCCTATAACATCGACACTTGCAAGGATGCTTCCCTGCGAGAGACGTGCAAGTGGCATCTGGTGTTGATACACAAGCCTGTTTTAAATGCCATACAAAATGCTGCGCATAATAGTACACGGGCAGTTGCACAAGTGGTAAACCTTAGCCAATCTTCTGTGGTGCGAGAACGGCGAGCCAATACATTTGATCCACATTATTTGCACCTATACTAAACTCTCCATGGGAGAGATTTCGAAGCTTGGGTGAACTGTGATTGGATGTTGCCGAGTGGCACACGACACAGAGGTTGTTTCCAGAATATATTTTTCGCAATGGGACCGTAAATCGCCACATACATTATTGGGTAAGCAAAATAGCTTTACAAGAGCAATGGGTAATGCATTTCTGGCGCGGAATTTTAAGTAATCATCTTATTGGACCAGTTTTCTTCGAGGTTTCTTTCTAACAGGTTCACACCACCTGGATCTTCTTCCTAACGAGCTCCCCTTGCCGCTGAAAAATGTACCACGGCAAGAGCTATTAACGATGTGGTTTCACAATGATGGTGCTCCACGGCACAAGTGGATGATCGTCTGCAATCTCTTTCGGCTGGTTGCCGGGATGAGGACCGCTGGTAGGGGCATTGGACCCGGTGTGGGGTGAGGGCTTCGGTCTGCCTGTCTGACTGCCTGGGTGCTTCAACCTCGAAACTGTAGGGACCCTATCGTTGCTGTGCCGATGCTCCTGGTTCCGGCCGCCCGATGTGTCCTCTCACCTCATAACGCCCACCCGGTGCCGAGTCTTCTCAACTGTATCCTATCCTAATACGAACCATTTTTACAGCAAACAAGCGTTGAACGACTATACACCTCTTTCAACTGAGCTATCTAGAAGCACGAGAGATTGTTAACCAAGTTAATGCAATATGATTTTTTGTGTTTTAAGTCGTGAAAATGTTTCGTTAGCATCACCTGTGTATTACAAATGCATCGAGTGCGAAGCCAATGATATCCATTTTACAGCATTTTCTTAGATACTATGGGCACCTATATTTTCATGTTAACGAGTATAAATTGCGGATTGCATAAAACTGGAGCGGTAGAGGCGGCTGAGTGACCTAGTATATTGGCTTATAACGAATATTTTAATAATATGTCAAATCATTAAACGCATTTGGGTGCTTAGAACTTGGGCGAACAGATCTCAAAATAATTGTTTTAGAAGTATACACAACGTATTCTGAACACAAAATAGGTATATTTATTGCAACGATACTCTAGCTAATTTCTCTGCAAAGTTTACACTCCAAACAATATTCATAATGCATTTAAAATGCATGATCTTCATTTAGAGCAGGATGTTCCAGCTTGTGTGTTTGTTTTTGAGCAGCACAGTCCTCACGACTCGCAGGAGTATTCCTGCCGTATCAAATACAGTTAGGAATTGAGGGCAAGCTGTAATCACGACTGAATCAAGACAAGAGGCACAAACACCTGTGCTATGACCTTCGCCCAGCGACGTATTGGACTTCACGCGCCACCGCCAGCCAGGCTCCTAGAAGTGTTGCTGCATATGAGCGCCCACTATGATTCAACCGAACAGAGGCGAAGCACCCTGATATAGAATGACCACAGAAGGTATTCATCTCCACTTTAAAAATAGTAACGGCCATATTATATTTTTTTTCTTCATTTTGGTACGTATTTATATATATATATATATATATATATATATTTTTTTTTTATTTATGGACCGCTTTAACTGCTAGAGTTCTGAACCTTCCAATCTATATTGGACGTGAAATGTCGTTTAATTTTGCTCAGAAGCCTCTTTGTCAGGCTTGAGGTTCTTTTACGCGCCATAAATCAACGAAACAGGACCAACAGTTTTACTTCCCTTAGGAAGGAAGTCATACCAAGGATTTCACGTCCAAAAAAGTATATCGCCCTCCGCCGAGACTGCACCTGTAACTTCGGGGACCAGAGGCTCACATGTTACCCCTAGATCACTGTGGACGACAAATAATCTGTATTATTACAGTTCACGTGTTCTGGAGATTTTTAAAAATGGCATTTTAGTGGATTTGCATTTTTTAAGAATTACTGGAATTTTTCATTTATTTTCGTGCGCAGTGTTTACAGTTTAGTTTTTATATATATATATATATATATATATATATATATATATATATATATATATATATATTTATTGATACAAAACGATCAGCCAACTCTTCTTAAATATTGATCTTGTCAACATTTTGTAAGTACCAAACATTGATGAAACATTGTTTGTATACTTTGTGATGTGGTATTTATTAAAACGCTAAACAATAAGCAATTTGAGAAACATTAAGAGGAAAATGATATATTTTCTAAATGCGGTCTAAGGTGTGTTTTTTTTTAGCAAGCTTCATAAAAAAAAATACACATTTTAAAACTGCTAGCGTTGTTCTCAAATGAGCAGTCCATTATACTGTTAGTATCATTTATTCATCCAAAATTGAAAATACGATATATATATATATATATATATATATATATATATATATATATATATATATATATATATATAAGCTCCATGGCACGACAGCTCACGGGGAGCCTTGGCCTACCGCCCGGCCGCTGCGTCCCCCATCTCGGTCCACTACAGACGTCATGGATGGGGTGCAGTATTGGAGGGTGAGACGTGGTCAGCGCCTCGAGCCCCTCCCGGCCGGTTAATGCGGTCCTCACGACCTGGAGCCGCTACTTCTCCATCAAGTAGCTCCTCAATTGGCCCCCCAGGGACCTCACGAGGCTGAGTGCACCCCGGTCCAGGTCTCCCAGCGGGGGAAAAATCCCCACGCCGGTACTGGGGATCGAACCCAGGTCTCCCGCTTGGTAGGCAGCTGCGCTACCACCGCGCTAAGGAGACGACCATATATATATATATATATATATATATATATATATATATATATTCCTTGCAGTTTTAGTGCATGTATATATTTCAAATGAATTACACAAATTTTCACATATGGTATTTCAAAAATGGGAACGTTCACAATCAAAGAGAATTCCAAGGGATCAAAGAAAATGTTTTCGTCATATGTGTTGGTTCTTTACTCACAATAATACACACAAGACCAAATGTAATCGTTCCATTGCACATAAATCAGTTTACACACCAGAAGAAACAACATGGTGTGGAATATAAGTGCTAGGGAACCAGCAATCCACCTACCATAATTAACTCATCCGGTCTGTGCCTACACTCATAATCTACCATGTGCACACACAAAGCCAATAGACACAATGACAGGCAAAACTTGTTCATCCAATGGCGAATTTTCAGTTCGTTGTGAATACGACATTCACATGAGCATGTGCAATTGAATGGATTTTGTTTCTATTGTTCATATTCATAAAAAGCACTAAAGGCGTATTTATCAGGTGCATTACCGACATCTGTTAAACACCAGCTGTTTTACTCAGCACTGCAAGGAGGCGTTCAAATAATGAGTTTACAACTAAGTATAGGATTAGTTTTTGTTTGTTTGGTGAGTAGCCATCAATTACAAGTTGTGCCTAAAACGCATACCCAAAATTTTGCCCTTGGCGGTGCAAATTTGTACATAAGTGTTGAAAATATGAATCACGGCATTTATTTCAGGTTTTAAGATAGGAAGTGCACAGTGTGCCCGGGTTGAAAATAAATGCTAACAATAGGTTTTAAACAGTTTGTGCAACCCTAACATTATAAACAGGTTAAATATCGTGCATATTTGGTTCGTAATAGCAGCGTGGCAATAATAGCAATGACGAATTTTCTATATCAATTGCATATTATTGGTATTCCAACCCTCCGCAGTTTATCCAGAGAAGATTAAACAATTTTGTGGTATTCTTTTCTTCTCTGAGCAAACAAGATACAAAAACATTTGGGCATTATTGAATATAAAATAATCAAATATAGATATATAATTGCCTGCCTTACTGTGCCAAAAACGGGCTACTATATAGTCCGTGACACATGTTCACTTCGCTCTTACCAAGGAAATGCATGCAAATGGCTGTCTTATTTATCGTATAAACACGCCAGGTAATACATGAAATAAAGAGAGAAAAGTTAACGTCTCACTTAAGATCATATGAAGACGCTGCCGCTTATGTCAGGTATAAATGCTGCATTTTTTCATTATTAATTTCATACAATACATAATCTTAAGTTCGCATAACATGCTGTATATAACGCGTGAATAATAGTAATATGACATTCGTAAAAAGTGCCATATACTATAATAATAATAATAATAATTATTATTATTATTATTATTATTGTTATTATTATTATTTTCTAGATGAGGTGTCACTAACTCGCTTGATTTTGTGTCGCAGCATGCAGTGGGTAAACACTTGACAACAAGGATTGCCTTCCTTATGCAGTGTGTCGCGCGTCGGGAACAGAAAGCATTCCAATATTCTACCCATCTATTCCTCCGTTTATCCCTCCCTAAGAGAAATCTTTGTTACTTATAGAAAATGGCAGAATAAGTATTTAGTTTTTGCCAAAGCTCTGCACCCAGAAAATTTAATTTGCAGCATCATTACGCAATTCATGCAAGTGAGTACAACAGTTACCAAGGGGGGAAATCGCTTCTTTCAAATTTGTTCGATACCAATCAATTACCAAGATGCCCGTGCAAATTCAGTGCTATAAATGTGAATGTTTTTCGTTACAAACTAATTGCAATACTTTTGGCTTTATATGTAATGTGGTGACTAACCAAGTTAAGAGGCTTGATATTTAGTTATGTTAATACTATAAAAATTGTCACTATTATGTTTTGCAATTAAGTTACGACTACCAATTACCACTGAACCTATGAACATATGTATATGCTCATATCCGAAGTATAGATATGGACTAATGTAAGAGACATAATACAGCAATTGCTCTAAGAATCATAAACCTACAATAGGTTATGAAATGTGGTTTACACCACCGAAGGGATGATCTGTTCTTGCATTCCTCACTTTGCTTTACTCAAAGGGCAACCAAGTGGTGAACCCTGATCTATGTCATCCAATATAAGTTACTGTTACTTACTAAATTATAAAACATAAGGATTGGGTAGATTTTGGAAGCTGTAAGGTGAACTATTATTTTTATCAGGTTCTATAGTATAATAGCACAGTAATTTGATAAGATAGGTAAAACTTGTAAATTTTTACACAACATATTGAAAATAAAGTAGAATTAGTTTTTTATAGATGGTACCTACAATGTTTGGGCTTATAGTATAAGTGTGCAAAGTTTTGTTTAGCTAGGACACAGGTTTTGATTCGCCAGTCAGTATTTGAAAATATGGGTAACGGAAGGTAACTTAAATTTTTCTCACATTCTAAAACTCAGCTGTACCACGTTTTGTTAAATCTTACAAAACATACTTCTTGATAACAAAGTTTAACAACATCGGAGCTCAATTTGGCTATAGAACACTATTTAAAACTCCATACCGGTCTAATAAATCAAAGCCTTCCTTTTATCCCTCTGAGATGAAGCAATTAAAAATCTGTCATGTTCGAAATCCCCCCCCCCAAAGAAAACAAGTAATAATCATATGCAACAAGACCTTTACGACCCCACCCAGTTTCAAAGGTTTTGGAAACATCCATCTCACAGCCTATGTTCGTCCGGAATTAAAATCGGTGAGTGGTTTTCGAAATTATCTCTCTTTTCTTCACACATACATATACATACACGCGGGCGCGCGCTCATGCACATAGGCTCTTGCTGGCTCCATAACATTAGTATAGATACATAATATTAGCTCAGTTTTTAGAATAATACATCACTTTTATAGTATGCAGAAAGAACTATATTAAACGTTCACATTTTTAAGCCGATACCTACAGAGTTACTAAAACATTACTTTTCACAGGCATTTTGCAATGTTCAAGTGTTTTTTGTTTATTTCGTATCTATATCCCATAGGATTCGGCAGATATGCCGTATTTAATTATTTATTTTATTTAGCTAAATTCAAATGGCTGCGCCATTTAATTTTCAATATATTTAATCATGTTCTCACTATATTTTCTTTGTAGGTATAATTACTATAGATTTTATGTAGTATAAGTTTAAAAATATTGAAGGCTTAATAAATCCAGCTGTGAATAAATACTTATGGTTTAATTCTTTGTAAGTGCTGAAACGTTTCTGTGTTGCAAAATGTAAACAAATTATATCTTTCTATCGAGATTCTAACAGAGTGCATTAAATTGGTTGCCTGATGAGTTGTTAGAAGTGTAGAAGAGCCTTAAATGTTTACATGTTTCTATTACACCGTGTATCTATTTTACTTTTTACTTCCTCTACTACGTACAGCAAATAGGAAAACTACTGCATTCCACCTAAGTATCAAGTCGCCCTCCGTGGTGTAATGGTTACCATGCTAACTTCATACACCCAAGTTCGCGGGTTCAGACCCGGCGGAGGACGATGGATTTTTTCGGGTGTAAAAGTCCTTAGCATGGCTTCCTTCGGAAGGGAAGTAAAGCCGTTGGTTCCGTGTCGTAGATTTGCGGCGCGTAAAAGAACTTCAAGCTTGATAGAGAGGCCTCTGAGCAAAATTAAGAGGTCTTTCACACCCAATTTAGAATGGGACGCTGAAAACCACAGTAGTTAAAGAACGTCCATAAATAACACGCCATTTTTAACTAAGTACCGAGATTTCACCAGAGTTACACTTTTGATACTCCCAGAACAAAAGACAACAGTGTGAACAACATAAATCGAAATGAAAATTCGGTTCAATGCCATACTTGGCATTTAAGTATAGTATCTATCAAAGATATCAAAACAGCCCCACCCCAAACTGTCCTTTACATGGAAGCTTTTTCGAAATTGTCGAATATCTCAAAAATGCCACCAACGATTTTGATTAAAACGCCACGTATAAAATGTATATATTGAAAATTCTGGAAATAACCTTTGATGAATTCCTCTGCATTCGGAAGTAGTTTTGTATACTCGTGTATAACTAGTAAATGTTAAGCGATGAATAAAAACGCACTACACAAAGGTGTCTCTTTAGAACACATAATTTATTTGAAATAGTATCCTTGGTACCATATGCCATTTCCGAGATATACGGTATTATTGGTTGAAATTTTGCAATCCGTGGTCATTATTTCCAAGTTCTTTCGATACTGTTTCTCACAAGTGAATGGAAAAGCTATGGAATTTTAAGGACAGCATACACCGTCCGGTTCTTGAACATATGACTATCGGTATTATTTTTGTATCTATAACGAAATTAATTTTGCAGTTATTTATGTATATGTTTATCACAATTGAAGTAAAGTAGTTAGAAATATCAACTTTCGTAAGAACAGTTTGCATACCCTCTATTTAAACATTAGAAGTCATGTGAATGTAACATCAGTTGTTTTCCAAGGTTTTGCGCATTATCACTAAAGCCGCCTGGTTTGTTCCAATCAGCATGTGTATAGAGAAATGGGACTACTAACCCTCCGAGAGAACATCTACCTAATATGCAAGTCGTTCTTCACAAATCTGCAACATGCCCAAGGAGCTGTGGAGTAAAATCCCGGTGTCCGCAACCACAAGCTAATTCCTATTCACTCTTGGTTTGATCTGCGCCACAATGGAACCACGTTACCAGTGCACCGTGGTACAGCACAGAGCAATGCGCACAGGAAAATAATCCCATTCTAAAATTCTTAAACATTATAATATTCTATACACACATCTAAGAGTTTAATTAACGCTGATATGTGCTGTTAAACAGAGCAACAAGTCCCAACATGCAAATCGTATCACTCACCGGATCTTCAGAATATTGTTTACAACAACTACTGTTTAGAATCATAGAGGACGGTTGCTGTGAAGTTGTTCTTGCATCTTCGTCGAGTTACGTATGGCTGTTAAACCACTGATTAGTGGTGAAAAAAATAGTGTCGAATGCCTATTATGCGCCTTATGAGACATATTCAATACTTCCTGTAAAAGTGGTGAAATTAACTTCTGAGTTGACCGGTATTTCGACTATAAGTGTAAATGGTTCTCGTAATGAAAAAGATTAAGCGGAAAAAGTGGTTAGAGAAGTGGTTAGAGCCAGGGAAAAAAAAAAGAAATAAAAAAGAAAGCCTGTGAGGCACGCAATGCAAGGATGTAGGTAACTATTTTGTGATGAATACAATTCGCATAACAGTGCACAATTTATTTTATAAACATGCGCCGCCAACAATTGATAAAGTGCAATAGTAAGTTAATGCTGATCCAGATTTTCCCAATTTCAGAAGAACGTCATTTTATAAAATATGTAAAATTGGATTCCAATTTGTCCAAAGAGGCTGAAATGCAAGTTATCGCATACCGGTTACTTGCTTTTTGTTCGTATCTTTCAGAATTATTATGTGTGCACACATTTATTTTGTTGTAACTATCAATATTATCACCTTTAACCAACAACAGAATATACTAATCACCGTTTAAGTTGGAATAAGGATCCAATGTATTACATGATGCATGTACTCACCACGAGGTCGCGAAAATAATGGTCTTTATTGCGCGAATGGGGGAAGGTTGCATTATTTATGACAGTGCACTGATCCCAGGGTTTAGTTTGGGCACGGATCAACTTAAGGGTGAATAGATGGTACATTGAAGCGTAAACCACAAGACATTCTTCATCTTTCCATATTTAAACCTGATTTGTAAAGCATTCGTGCTGGTCCATCGACATATAAATGATGGTGATGATGTCGATGGTAATACTAATACTACTACTACTACTACTACTACTACTAATAATAATAATAATAATAATAATAATAAAACAATAATAATAATAATAAAAATAATAAAATAATAGCAATAATAATATAATAACAATAGCAGTAATAACAGTAAAAATAACAATAATTATCTTCATAATAATATAATAATTATCATCATGTTTATAATATAATGATCATGTTTATAATAGTAATAATCATCACCTTCATAATAGTAATAATAATAATAATAATAATAATAATAATGTACATACTAATCTTCATAATAAAAGTGATGATGATGATGATAATAATAATATAATATTATTGTTATTATTATTATTATTATTATTATTATTCATCTTCATAATAGTTTTTCTTAGTAAGTTTCTCTCCAACGTCTTTTCCATCTTATCCGTACACGTGGAATAGGTATAGAAGTTAAGGCCTTAGTAGGTTTTTCTATTTATTGAGGTTGAATGAAACACTGTTATGCTGTTTTAGTATTTGAGCAATTATTTAAAAAAAATACGGTATACACATTTTTAGTAGAGTAATTAATACGTGTGCAGAAATTTAAAAGCAGTCTGATTCAATATATCACGAAAGGGAAGCTTGTCAATGTGGACTTCCTTTAAGGTTTAGTTTTCGCCACAATTTGGAATGTTCGTTTTCTATAAATCCTAGGTTAACCTGGAGTTTGGACTTGCTCACTGTTCAAGTAGCCGAGGCGTTGTCTACATTAGACTCTATGGAATGTATTCTTCATTTTCACGTTATTTTAATGAGTGTCTAAATATAAACATGTTGTACTAAATGTTTACGAATCATTAGTTTGCTTACGCATTAATTGGGGGGGGCTTATTTTGCTCACTGGATGCTAACTAAGCCCTTGAGCTTGTTCTCATCCTTCCTGATACTTAAAGAAAAACTACTCGTTTAAGCTTTACTTCAAGCGCATGTAAGAAAAGGTTTGATATAATTTATTTTCTTTTGTTGTTTATTTCAGAGTTTAAACATAATTATTACGATTGTACTTGATTAAAGAAATGTACAAATGTTACTGTAAATTCACGTAATAAGCTTGAAAAAATAATGCCGTAAATTTTAATATAATTCCCATAATGCAGTAATACGACTGTGATCAGCATGATCCAAATTTTGATGACCTAAGGTTTGAAACAATTACCTATAAAATTTCCATAGACATTGGTAAAATAATATAAACGTTATAAAACCCTAAAAATGAGATTAATTACGGTTATAATTACTGTACGGACATTTACAAATTAATATATACATGAATTTAACTTCTATGCAAGCAAAAAAGGCAGATATCCGAGTAATACTATATTGTTTCAGTTCCTTGTTTAAAGAGTCTGAAAGAAAATGTGAATTATTTTTTGAATCTGGTGTTACAAAACTGCAGTATTAACTCTTTTGGGTTCTCAGGTCGTGTTCTCATCCCTGGTTTGAGACATTAATTCTTAACTACTCCCCTGAAAATAACCACGCCTTGACCCATAATCAACCGTTTCCAGACTAGCCATTAAATAGGAATGTGAGTTGTTTTGCCAACAGTAGGAATAAAGAATGTACAAGGTTACTCTTATTTCTCAGTTGAATAATCATATTAATGTTTGGAAAGTTATCATGATTTACAATTTCAGTAATATAAAACTCCTTACATACGCACGTGTTTGCCCAAATAAAAACGTAAAGGCAAGAATATACGAAAATAATGACATAAAATCGAACAAAATGCTCCCAAAATGGATAACGGTATAAAATGACCAACAATGACTTAATAAATATCTATATATTTTCGTATTCTGGGGCCCACGATAAGGACTTTTGTAGAGGTTAGCAATGCACATGAAACAACAATTAAAACATCAGATTTCGTCAGATCCCGGGCCCTGGGGATCAGCTTCGAAACCTCGGTGTACATTTTTACTGTGGGGAGTAAGTTACCTTACCCCTCAAGCATAATTATTCTACCCGTCTACAAATATCGGTAGCGGCAATATAGTTGTCATAGTTGCGAATTCGGTGATTACAAAATAAAACACGAATAATGCAGCAACGGATTGTGTACGCAATACGTTGCTAACTATCGGGGTATTCTTCTAAGACACTCGTAATAAATGGATATAAGCAAACGATGAAAGGAATACCACAATTTGAAAAGAAAATGTTGCATGTGGAGAAAACATGCTGCGTTATTATCGCTACATCCTTTAGATACAAAGATGGAGTAAGTAATAATGATGCAAGCATTAAAATAATATCCCTTTTGATATGCCATACATTGTACTTTTTTTTAAAGAGGTGTTCAGGTGTTCATTTTTGTGTAGTAAGTTATTGTCTATTTCTTTCAGTTTAACAGTGGTGCAAAATCATCCAGAATGAAAGATCTTCAGGGAATCTTACCAGAAAATTCAAGATTTGCTTTTTTTTGTGTTGAAAATAATATATTAAGTATGTGGTACTTTATTCAAAATGTTAGAGAAATTTTTGAGAAGATCAAAATTTTCATGTTTTAATGTAAACGGTAGTTTGGGGTAGGAGATTTTCTTGAAAATCTTCGTTTCGCATCCTTGAAAGGGTAGTCTTCCGTGGTGTAGTAATTACCATACTAGCCTCTCACAAACCAGGCGGACGGTGATGGAATTTTTTTCGGACATAAATACAGTTAGCGTGCTTTCCTTCGGAAGGGAAGTAAAGTTGTTGGTCCCGTATAATGTTTATTTATATGTAAAATCACCCTATATTGGGCAAAATTCTGCTATTTCATGTCCACAAGTCGTGATTTCATCCTACAGCGCCAACTACGAGCGATGAATTGCGCCCTCGTCACCATGGCTCATAGTGGCGAAATCGCGAACTGGAAATTCCAATTAATCAAGAAAACACTGGTAGGTGTCCCTGTACGCCGATATGGCGTGAAAGGAGCTTAAATTGATTCTTGAAAGATGCTGAATTTAAATATCAAATTTAGTATTTAACGTAGCTTTCGTATCTTAATTTTGCCATTCTTGCATACACACATACATATACACACGGACCTTTTTCTAAAAATATTTTGTAATTCAGGTGACCTAAAATATACTTCCGGTGAAATATCGACATTGAATTTTTTGGGTGGAATACAATATCTTCTCTACACATTTTGTACACAGTACGTGGTAAAGAAAGTCAAAACCTATCGTTTATTGGTTTTAGGGTCAAAGGTTGAATTATTTGTTCAACAATCCTGATGGTCTTCTTCAGGTGAACTAGTGAAACTGAATCTGGAGAAGTTGCGGTCCTGATTATTGATATATTATCTCTTCACTATAGGATTAAAATGCGAAAAGGTGTGCAGTACAAAACTTTTAAGAAAGTGAAATCAGTTTTTCTCGGTATAACTTCATGGCTAGTACAGCAGAGAAACTGAGCGAGGCGTGACCTCTGATAGGAAACTGCACAAACTTGATTTCTCCTGTGATGATATGGGAAAATAAACTTTCATACTAATTGTGCGTTTCTCTTACTAGCGTAGATAATGCGGGAGCATTTGTTGTGCCGTATTTATATTACGTAGCGCTTGCGACAACTCACACCATATGTTCTTTATAGACCATTATTTCCCCTATTGTTTTCGCTGTCTTCTCATTACCTATCTTCTCTCCAAAATCTAAGCTTCGTGTTTTTGCTTTCTTTCTTATAGTTATTGTACGCAGTTTCATCCAAAGCGAAATATGCCAGTATTACTAGAAATCTAATGTAATACATTTTAAGGAAAGGTATAGTTAAAGAACATTTCATGTTAGAGCGAGAGTATCTTCAGTAATTAGAACCGACTTGCAAAGAGTAAGAGGAGTTAATTTTTAGGGCGGTAATACATTTATGTCCGATTTAAGAGGTCTTTGGGTTATTTTTATCAGATTTGTGTTGTTATTTATGGAAGCTGGTACATACGGCCAAACCGCCGGTCCCCATGGCCGCGCTCGCCAAAGCGTCTCGCTTTGGTGTTTCGCAGCGCAGGGGATCGTGGGTTCGAGTCCCGCCTTGGGCATGGGTGTTATATGTTTGTGTATGTGTGTGTAAAAAGTAAAACAGAAATTCAGTAATCATACAGTAATCACCGTAATCAAATTAGGTAAATAAAAAGTAGGGTATACAGTAAAAAAGAAGAAAAAAAAAAACAAATCAAATCTATTCAAATGACTCCGCCATTATGGCCAGGTTTTTTCCTGCAGTTGTTCGGTGTGTCTTAACCGCGGAAATGTTTAAACTATAAAGCAACCGAACGTTGATAACTAACAATATACGGTGAAAAAATAAATGTGTAATTTGTTATAATACTCTACACATTACTTACTATGATTCTTTGGTAATATTTTTGCTCTAGCTACTTTGATCATATGTGCGAAATTGTGGTCATCAACTTAGAATTTAAGTGCTTCTTTGCATGGGTCGCTATTGTGCTCTCCAATTTTTAATTGATTTTTCACCGTTTTAATTAGGCATTTGGCAATACCTAAAATGATCTTTACGATATGGTTTTTGGCTTTTGTTGCATACGAGTACCACTGTAAACAACTGTTCAAAGTATAAAATGAAATCATTTGTTGCAAACTATACATTTTTAAGAATTCATCTGTAGGTCGCTTTAATAGGGCGATGAGAGGTAGCAACAGAATGCAAAGTCCGGCGAAAACTTGCATGGTTTGTCAGAGTTTTCTTTGCTGCGGTTTAGGATAAACAGCCCGCCGAGTACAACCCAATTCAAATAGTTCCTCAAAGAGGGTCTCGGATGTTCAGAACTACGGAAACGTATTTATAATAGCGTCAGAAGTGGAACGGGTATTAGGTGTTCGCAATGCTTGCACGAAGGCACAGCTCCCCCAGCCCCCCCCCAAATATTCCATAAATATGGCAAATGAACTGAAATACGACCGATCGAAAAATTACGAATAATATCCAATAATGTATTCTGTATAACTATGCCCAATACATATATCTATGAATATATTTAATATGGAAGCTCTTTTGTTAACGGTTGTAGGTTAAGTGTAGTATCTCCTTTGGTATCTTGTTCAGTATGTGCCAGTAACAAAAGAAAAGGCCTTAATTGCATGTGTATAGCCTAAATGTATAGCGTATATTTTGAAGTTGAGTTTTGTATCTGTTATTAAAGGCATTCCTTAACGAGGAATGTCAATTTTGTGATATTTTAATAAATATTTCTATATGGTAAGAAAATACAGGACCAAATCTTTGCCATACCTTAAAACTGTATAAAAGAAAAAAATACACTATAGCGTTTTTGTGAAATTGCTAATTATCTGATCAATATCTGATGCTTCAAAGTTATTGCTGACGAACGAAAAGACGGTGTTGTTTTCTATGCATGACTTATTTTCCCTTAAGGCAAACAAGGGCGAGGTATGAACATTTTTGTTTCACCCTATTATCAGAACCTGAGAGAAGAATACACCTTTGCTTTCTTTCTTTATTGTGATGGGATTTGAAAGGAAAGCGCATTACGTACAGCTGATTCATGACATTCTAGCTTAATTTGACATTTCAGCAACAGGAGCCACGTAGCCTACGTTTCCCGTAGGCATATAATCCTTCTAAACCCAGCACTACCCCGGAGCAAAACATAACCATAACTTCGGAGAGCACCTTCCCTACCTGTACATCTCGTAGATTAATCCCGAAGTGACAAGCCAACTCCGTAAAATGGCACGTGGCCTGAGATATACCCCGAGCTACCAGGACTGCCATTTGCCGTCTAATGCTCTTTTCTCAACATATAATTTTCTAATGTTGTCGTTCATGAAAATACATGATTCATTATTCGACATTATACATAGTTTTCGGCCTGCTATCTTTCAGTTAATTTTCAATACGGAAAAGTGTATTTGCCAGAAGCGATTGAAACATGAGTTAAATGTGCTAACCGGAATCTATGATTTCCATGTACAAGCATCATTCTTGCTACGACATATAATTTAAAAACGGAAATTATGTGTAAAATTGGATAAACCTATGCAGAATCAAAGCATGGCCTTTACGTATTCAACAGTTTATTACGATTTTTCATCCAGCAAAATTACCATCAATTTAAAAGTGTTATGATCTTCCTTAGAAGTTAATCGAAGAGACTATAAAACAGCTACATCAGGTGTTTCTTTTTCGTAAGTTATTGCAGTACGCTCATTAAAATGTTTGATTTGATCAAAAGAAAATGAGAACTTTTGATTTAATTTATAGTTGGATCAAAACATGTATAGCTAAAAGAAATAAATTATTCCAACATAATATAAAAAGCGTTATCTAAACTCTAGACAAAACTATGGTCAAACACTTTTCAACATCTTAGAAATGTCGTATGACACGGGACATGTTTGAAAAAAAAAAAAAAAAACTGATGTATTCCATCCACATGACTTCCTCATCTATAACAAATTAATTTTAAAAGCTTATTCTCCTTTCTGTTTCACCTAATCTAGATACACATTACCAAATTGGTATTATTACTTATTTCCTGATAAGTAGAAGGGAAGTACGGGAACACACTAAGACAAAAGGATAATCAAATCTTTTAAAAGCTAATTGCTTTGTGATTGAAATTCGTTTCCTTTGCTTTGGCAGGAGTTTACAAACTTGCGAATGAGGAAAGGGCGATCAGTTCAAAATTGAAAATAACAAAGGATATCTCGGAAATGGTTAACTCTACAAAAAAGTGTATATTACATAAACTGTGTTTCAACGAGCTCTATATTTGTTGTGTAATAAACTTTTGTCTATCTGTTACTGTTTACCTGGTATGCACAAGTTAATCAAAATGATGAGTACTTTAGAAACTGTTTCCAGCAAATTCAAGATATAAATGTTATTTGTTGTAAAAATATTAATACGGTATTTTAGTCAAAATCGCTAGAGCCATTTTTAAGAAAATCAAGTTTGTCGAAGTTTTTACATCTGAAGGGCAGTTTAGGGTGGGGAGATTTTCTTGGAAACCTTCGTGTCGTATCGTTGGAAGATGCTTAACTTAAATATCAAGTTAGGTATTTAATGGACTTTCGTTTTTGAGTTATCGTGTCCACAGGCACATGGGCACACGGATACACACACACTTTCTAGAAATGCTTTGTTTTTGGATTCAGGGGACCCTACAAAAATGAAAAACTAAGCATTATAATAAGTATATGTCCGAACATCAGAATATGTCCTGAGAAAATGTGAATATTAATATTGACTTATCTATTGCAGTAATGTTAGTAATGTTTGAGCGCCATAGAGCTTTTTAATAATGAAGTTATACTGAATGCGTTTTGGTTGTTTTATATTAATGTACAATAAATACTCATAGAATAGAAATAAGATGATAATGATACAGAAGTAGTCTTTTGTCTGGTTTCATATTTTTTTCTCTTATTACAGTTTAATATATTGCAGTTCAACATTTTGTTTATCTTTCAAACATTGTCTTTTTATTTAAGTATAATCGTATTTGTAATTATTTGACCATTTTGTTACCCTATGATCAATTTCAGATACTAGGTTAACGAATTACGTATAAACTCGCTGTTACTTTGTTATTTTGTGAGGTCGTGAAAGCCCAAGTAGGTAATTAAGTTTTCTTATATTGGCAATGTTTCAGCCATAATGACAATTGCCGAGAAAGATATAGATGGTATTGCGAGTTTTGTAGGAATTACATGAAATGAAATAATTAAACTTGTGAAATGGGACGGAATTTCGAATTCTAAGATCGAAAATTTTTGCCTTGTCAAAAGTTATCTGTGCCAAGTTTGGTCGAAATCGTTGGTACGGTATAGTGACCTATAAAATATACATACTTTTATTTTGATATATTAAGATTATCACATACAGATTGGCTGATCGGAACTAAATCAAGCCAAATAGGGTTCTGTTAAAATGCAATATACAATGACATTGACTCAAAGGAAGTGTTGATATTCGAAGAAGCAAACAAGTTAAATACATACATCCCTCTTTCTGCGCTATTGCCTCCTGTTTACGTTCCCCTACTGTGGCTGTTGTAGGCATTAATAGCTAATACTCTACATCCGAATTATCATCCAGCTTTTGTTGCAACACCATGTGCTACCACAAACAGGTGTTCCCTTGATATACAAAGCTAGTATGCAACACTTGAAGGAAGCTGCAAGATCAGAAATGTATTTCTTAAGGATAGTCCATAAATTGTTTTCCGTTTGTCACCTGATCGTCCATGGAATACATTGTGATTCAAGTGAAACATCAAAATAATACCGAAGTTCAGGTACGATTAAAATGAGTAGATAGTATGATCTTCCCGTTTGTAGTACATACTCTACCTAGTAAAAATGAAACATTGCGAATGTTTACTCCGGCAGTGGAAGCAAAGTGGAATATTTTTTTAGTGTTTAACGCCTGTTTTTACTACTTATGGCGCCGCAGGCGATGCATGGAATGAAAATGGAGCACCGGTGGAATGCGATGGCGGGAGAAACCGGAGAACCCGGAGAAAACCCACCCCTGCGACGCTTTGCCCACCACAAATCCCAAATGCGGTCGCCTGGGATTGAACCCGGGTCGAGTGAGAGGCGAGTGGTCTAACCACTCAGCTACGGCGTGGCCATGTGGTTGATCATCTGTCTTTTCTGTACTGATACTAATCTTCTCATGTAGAACATATATGCATTCTCACTTTTGAGTATATGTCAAACATGTCGCCATTGGGTTATGTGATCTCCAAATAATTTGAGATCATCGTGTGCTTTACCGGGTAACATGCGAGTCAGTGGAGAAATTTAATACCATGTCGGCATATTAGCATGGTAGCTCGGTGTTTAGAGCAACTGGTTAGAGACCGGGAGATCAGTGGTTTAAATTCCGGTTATGGTATTGAATGTTACAATCTGACTTCCTGTCCAAAATAATATGTCATGCATGAAAAGAAGAAAACCGTATCCTAGGCACAAACTCAAGAATATGTGCAAAATTTGATAACATTGATAGTGGTGATCAAGGGAATACAGTGCTGCCAGATTCATATTCTATACTTTAATTTTCAACCAAAAGTTTACAATAATATTCTTTAAAGATTTGCATTAGTGACATGTACGGTTATTAAAGTTGAAATTTATAACTCAAAGTGTTGGTAGTTAGTAGTAGATTTAATTTATTTTTATTCTTTCTCATGTTAATGTTCCCTTGTGCTGTAATGTTCATTTTTCTGAACCAATAATTTGTGAATAGGTAAATGCTTGCATGGACAATTAAGAACTGCTGTGCAATTAGCTGCCCAGTGTTTATTTATAAGTCTGCAAATGTTTACGAAATCGCTTTACTGAAATTTGAAAAATATGGACGTTTAGATTTCGTGTACTATACAGGTATTCGAAGCTATAATTTCAAACTAATTTTAACTTTTGGTACTTTAATATCTGTACTATTATTAAAAAGGGAATCTTTTTGATGATTTTCACAGTTAAAAAGCCCTGTTACTCCAGGTGGTCACCGGTTATTTAATGTTTTCAAAATTTTGAAAACTGGGGTTGAAATCTGTCACTTATTAAAAATATGACAGATTTTAAGTGCTTATAGCCCAAAGGGGTAGATGCGGATGTTTAAGGTACTTAGAAATTGGGTTATTTAGGACATATTAAGGGATTGTATATTGTATATATCACAAGGTTTCCGTCATATTTCAATGTAGTATTAAGTGATATTGTTGATATGCTTTTGATAAAAAGGGTTACATTTGGATTCTATAAACTGACTAAAATGATAAACTACCCTTACACTCAATCTTATTTTCAATCCCTAGCATACAAATCAATATTCTTCGATCTATCTAGGTGAAACAATATACGCGCATAGTACAGAAGCTAACAAAAATATATGTTACCTTGCAAACATAAAAGACTGCCCCTCATGAAGAAATCTGCACTGTTTAAACCAATTATATAAAAAGAGTTTGCAAAAATTATAGGTTACGTTACAAGTTCCAAAATCTATCTAATCCTTATTTTAAGTTATATAAGCACTCGAGAATTTTAAAAGCTACTCTTATTTTACTTTCAACTCCTTATAGAAAAAACTACACACCATAGGCAACCAGGACAAAAAGGTATGCAGTTGGACTACAGTACTTTGTTAAAATTAGGGATGGTATGGCGATAATATTGACACCTCAATGCTCCTGACATCGGTTGTATCGGAGTATGCATAATACTTTGAAATAAGCCTTCGATACTTTTAAATTATTAAGTATTATTGAAAGTAGTTGCGTTTAACTTTATATTAGATAAGGTGTGTAGACTTCACGTTATTGCTGAGAACCACAGTAGTAAAAGAGCGTCCATACATAATACGCCATTTACATTTTTTTTACATTTTTTCACGTTATTGCCGCGAATGCGTCCCGAAAGAGTTCCTGGACTATCGTACTTGATAGATTTTGACTACCTTTCCTGTGGTTGGATGAATTCAACATTGTACAGACCCATGAGCCTAAATGAAAACGTGCAAACTAATGGAGGAAGGAGTAGAGCACGCAACATGCAGCGTTAACTGCTAAATTAGCTGACGGATTAACCATGTTTCTATGATAGCCTTGGCGATTCACACTCAGCCATTATGTTTACCTACTCCGGTCACCAAAATCTGTGAATCCAGCAGAAACAAACCAGAGTTTAAAACGTGAAATAGCACAGCATATGGGAATATTTTTACTTCTTTCCATGTGTTAGTTTGTGTTTACGCAAGTAAACATGGGGTCACAAGCGTAGCAGAGAAGTATACTGAACAGCTCAAGTTCCATAAATATGTTATTTCGGTGTGTAAAACTGATATTGAAAGCCATGCAGGAATGAAAAAAATTTAAAGAAGCATGTAACACTCGCATACAAGTGAAGTTTACGCATCTCTATTAAAGAAGCAATGTACAAGTTTCCCGTCACTAACAAATCATCATACCGTGACAAACTACAATTTGCATTTGTCTAACTACATCAGCCACATCAAATAAAATAGTGTAGGGTGCAGATCAAAATTTTTTACATGCTTCATACAGAAAGCTTCTAATGAAAACATAACTCAGTGAACAATTTATCGCATTCAGTGAGTGAGTATCCTATACAATCAGTATTGGTATCGAGTAGCAAGAAATACTAATGTCGTTCTATCACTAGTTTAAAAAAATGTGTATGTATATTACCCATATACACATTTTCAACCCCTTATTACACACATTGTCACCATTTGACCTATCTGGACAAAGTTTTGACCACATACGCATTACGAACTAGTTACGACCTTCAAAGGTCACTCCTATCCTTATTTTCAATCCCGCACTTACACAATATACCAATACAATGCAGGGTAAGGCAGCCATTAAGGTTAAAGGGGAAGATTTCCCATAAAAATCTTATAGACATGTATAATAATTCCATTAAAACAGGGGGAATTAAACTATGTTAATTTGACATTCGAATTTAAAAAACTACCTGTGCAAATTCGGGAAGCCAGCTAGTTGATAAAACTTAAGATATTCTTGAAAATATTTTAGAGCTGTTTTTATGTGTCAAAATCGTCCATGCAAAGGAGCGCTTATCCAATTCTACAGAAGCTTTTCATGCGTTCTCAAAAAACAAAAAAACAAAACAAAAAAAAATCTGGAAATTCACGTGATAAGGTTTCAAAAATGGGTTTCAATTTTAACTATATCGCAATTTTTGTCTCATGATCAGATAAACCACATGTGTGCTTAAAAGAAACTCGTAGACAATCTGGCAGAGGTCATAAAAGCTGAAAGCTCAATAACCTGTAGACTAAATAATAATAATAATAATAATAATAATAATAATAATAATAATAATAATAATAATAATGATAATGATAATGATAATGATAATGATAATGATAATGATAATGATAATGATAATGATAATGATAATGATAATGATAATGATAATGATAATGATAATGATGATCATGATCATGAGAAGAAACTTACTGTTGAACGTTTAGGTATGACAAACTGGCTGAAAACTTTGATATATCATTTTCAGTGATGCATTTCGTTAAAGTATTAAAATACTTATTATAGTATTTAAATGTTCTTTATTAATGTTTCAAAGATCAACTTTTGTTTATAAAAAAGAAACCGACTTCTTAAGCGTGTGTATTTGAACAGTTTTGACATTTCAAAAGGATATTATATTGCAAGGAGGGTTTAATAAACATGAGAATGTCGAAAAGGAAAGAAAAAGCCAAGGAACAGCTTTGATTTAAAGATTTGACATTATGTATTGATTACAGAAATGTCCTGCACCGCATGTTACCCCACCCCAGATACTTCCTTCTCTGGTAGTAGCTGTTTTCTTCTGATTTGATTTGGAGATATCTTTTGTGTCCATCTTTATTCTGAATGGTACATAAGGCTGTACGTATTCTAGTTTAAATGGCACCCTTAGGTAAACAAAATGGCCGCTATTGTTTAAAATGATAATTGTTATAGAAATAACAATACTACATGATTCAGTCCCTCGAGAAACTTTTAAATTTGATGTATTGTTGGTACGAATGTAAAAAGCTGACAATGTTTATCAAAATTGTGAAATTTCGTGACTATATTACCTTGATAAATGTGGTCTAAACGCTTTCGTTTAAGCAGCAACTATTTAAAATAAAGGAAAACTTTACCTGCGGGATTTTCGCACACAGCAACAGTATCGTGGTAGGAGGGCAAGGTCGACGTCCTTGACCGACCTTGAGTCATCTATAGTTAAGTTGTTTGTGTAGTTTACGGTTGCCCAGTATCTTGAGCGCGGCCATTGGGTTTTCCAGTACTTGAAAAAGATTTATTTATTGTTTTAAAACGTACTTTTTTATCAATGGCACTGAGTGTAAATAATGTACAACTATTATCAAGAAAACTGAAACATGACGTGTGAGATAAATCCATTTAAGAAAAATATTTAGGGTAAGGGAGAAGAGATTTGTCATCTAAAATATTTTTCCGCTTCTTTTTCTTGAAAGTAGGACTTGACATCATTGTGGGCCACGTTTTTAAAATTTATGTGTCATAAAAAAACATGTTAAACTTATTTTCAAGCGCATTATGACATAACTGCCAAAAATATACTATGAAATGGTGAATCTACATTAAATGTTAATAAACAAAGTTGGTGAACGAAGTAAATGAACAATTAGAATTGATCTAATTTTATATACGATCTTTAACAATCTATCTACATCAAAATAAGTTGTAGACAGAATCAGTGTGTTAAGCTGCTGCTGTTGCTCTACAACAGTGTTGTTATTCTAAGTGCCACCTGCTGGGAGAGGGGGTTTAACTAGTAAAACATCAAGCAATGCGCTGAAAGTTGGCGAAGATGGAAAAGGAAGCGACTGCAATCTTGCAGTGTTCTTTGTAAACAAATATGAACAGTTGAAGACACTACACCTTGCTTCGAAAACAGGTAGATTAGTATTAACGGGTATCGGAAGAAAAGAAACCTATGTTCAGCTATTGGAAGTGTGCAATAAAGTTACTTTATTATTTAATTAAAATATGCGCAGAAATGTTAAATTTCTTTTACACAATTTTAAGAGACACAATGACATATTTTGGAACACGTGGAACATAAATAGCATGCGATTAGCACCTAGACTGTTTTTACGGTTAAAAAAAAAAATACTAGCTTCCATCACCCGACTTAGTAGGAGCTAATAAAGATTCAGTATCAGATTTGCTTATGGTTTATTGCTTTGGTAACACGTTTTAGCATTCTTGAGTACCCTGAATTCTTCTATAGAGTGATTTTAAATTTCTTTGCCACCTTTTGTTTAACAGTTCCAGCTTAAAGTCTACTCGGTGATTCTGGAATCCTGTTCTATTGCCTCAAGAGCATCTGGTATTTTTAGTGCAGATGATTGTAAATACATGTTACTGTAGTTGCAATATTACTCGAGTAATTCATAGTATATGAAGGATGTTAAATCGAAATGGAGAAACTATTCTCTTTACTGCAATATAGCAGCCATCTCTCGTTATAGGGTTAAATAAGGTTACCAAATTTGTCTTAGTATTGAACAATTATGCTGTAGCCTCTAGTCATAATGGTTCGCCATTTGTGCTGAAGTCCTCACAGATAAATACCGTCACAAACGATGCTAATTCTGATGATGATCAAAATGTGCGATGCTTACAGGAACATTGGCTACAGATCTGTATTGGCTTTTATTCTGGGAATAAATGGAACAGTCGCAACGGAACCGACTGTTGTGACGCGAAGGGGAGGAGTGTGTACATCACAGCAGTGCCTTACGTCACCAATACTCTGTGCGGTAACACCATTGCTCCGTTTAATTACTAAAACTCCTCTCCCTCATCATTAGACAGAAGATGACACATAAAAATGTGGCAGGTGACAAGTATGTTTAAAAGCCGTTCAGAATTTTCTTAAAAATTCTTACATGGCATGTTCACATGATTTTCTCTACTCATTACAGATGTGCATACATACGTTTTAGTATGTTAACGTTTTAGTGTAAAAAGCAACCCTTCTATCCATGCTACTTTACTCGGGAAACATCTTTATTTGTAAATTGTTACAAAGTGATTACGTGCTTAGTTATATGTATATAAAATGGAAAAGTAGCATTCAGATGTTAATATCAGAAGCACGAAATAATAAAATCAGAAGTTATAGTAAGGAGCTCTTGCTAAAGTAAGGAAAGAGAAAACGTATGACTTGTACACCTTCTAACATTCAGATGGCACAGTTACTATTAGTAAACTCTAAGCTCTGCGGTGTTCTTGGATCCTTTTTTTTCTTTTTTCTTCACATTATAGTTTCCTGATTATATACAATTGTACAACAAAAAGCAGAATGAAGCGCAAACTAAAAGTTATTTACAGAGAATTTACAGGAAATCCAATATATGCATCTTACGTTTCCTATCATTATCTAAAAAATATTACATTTCAATCAAAATCGTTGGAGCCATTTTAGTGAATATAATGACAAATTTCTCCATAAAGGATAGCCTGAAGTGCGTAGTTTGGTGATAAACCTTGTGTTGCAGCTTGAATGATTCTGGCCATATATACGAAATATGCTATTTATCAGATATTTCCTTTCTGGGTTTACTGCATTCTCTCTCCCTTACTCTCTTATACACACATACACATATAATGTTACAGTAATTTTGTGGCTCGACACCGTGCACAACAGCTGCTTCTGTCAGTGCTTTATATCCGTTAAACATATTTAAAACTATGACAGTGTACAAATCAGGAGTATCGACTTAGATATGCTTCTGCTTATGGCAGAGCTAAATCCTTCAGATTATTATTTCTGGGGACATTTGAAGCTTAAAGAGTACCATGAGAGGTTGGTACACCCGACGATCTTCGCACACTTGGACCTCTAGGGCAGACACAGTAACTCTAACGAGGGTTGGGCAAAATTGGCTAAGAAGATGCGACGCCTGCGTAGATTCTAATGGAGCACATCCTGAGCATCTACTGCAAATGAACATATCATATTGTTGATGTTACAGTTATTGGTCATTAATAAAATTCCTGTTTAGTAAAGATGTGGCTTTGATTTAATTATTCCACGACACACTTGAATGAGGTATTTACTAATTCATATTTGAATTTGGTTTATCTTTGATCGGCACACTAAATCTTTTGCTTAGTCTCTTACGCAGCTTTCAGTTCAGGTATCGTGAATGCGATCGGATAGCTGGAAAGAAAACCACCCCATCCCTCGTTAGTGACAGTAGTTGAATAATAATCACACAGGCATACGGCCGACCGGATTTCAAGCACAAACCAAAACAAAACATTAGCCTGGCCGGAAAACAAAGCATTCTGCTCTTACGAAGTCTTTCTCTTTTGCTAGACTGTGTAGATAATGACTGTGTCCGTTACCTTTCAAGATAGATGAACTTGTTATTAGACTTGGTTATTCGTCATGTTTGGATCTCACAACACGCGAAATCTGCACACTCATGCCTAAGATGCTGTATATTTTCCTAAAAAGACTTGTTTTTTATTCCGTAGACTTCAACGCATCTTCCAGTGTATACTTTTCTTGATAGCGAATTTTGATAGGTAAGCGGTAGAAAAGGGGAGATAAAAATAAAGAAAACACCTAACCGTTATCTAACGCACTTTTAAAACTGTTAAGTTTTTTAAACTAGGAGTGCAAGTGGATGTTTCACTGTTAAGCAAAGAAACCCGAATTTGTAAAATGATCCTTGGAAAATAGAGCTTTAGATTTTATTGCAGTACTTTTATACCAGGTGGGCCACGCAAGCCGTTCTTCGCTGAAGTTAGATACTCCCGGATAATGCGGACGCCGAAAGGTTTGCCTAAGCAAGTCAGTCAAGGGGACGCTATACCAACAGTGAGGAAACCTTGCTAAACGTAAGATCAGAGCTTGAAAACTAACACTTAACTGCTATAGCTAATCCCATAACTCATCGCTAGAGCACTTGCTCACTGTGGTGGGAGGCCGGGTTCGACAAAAAAGGTTCCTGTGTAGAAGAATGATTGACCCTGAGCAAATCAATACGCACATAGGCCAAAGCCTGTTTCAAGGCTTGTCAATATCTGCCAGCTAATTTATCAATACACACAATGAAACACGTTGGGCTTCACAATTAGCAATATTAAATACATTCTATTATATCCCTGTTTGCAATAAAGAATAACGAGTATAATGAATATAATTAATATATGTTCCTTTAAACCTATGCTATAGACTGACATATCTTTATTATTGCATTATTTATAACATAAATGTTCAAATGCATGTCCGCCTTGCTGGATGCATTGATGTAAACGTCTCTCAGCATTAGCATCGACACCTCTTAAAATTTCTGCAGGTACTGAAGCGTAAGTATGACGTATTCTTTCTTTTAACATATCTGGATTTTTCGGTTCCGTTTCGTAAACCCTGGTTATGTTATAGCTCCATAAGAACATATCGAAGGGAGTTAAATCAGGCGATCTCGCTGGTCATCGAATGCAGCCACCACGACCTATCCACCGTTCGGGATACACTTTTTGAGAAATTCTCTAACCCTTCTACAATAATGGGGTGGTGCACCATCGTGCTGAAACCAGTGTCTGATAGCTAACTGAAGTGGCATATTCTCTAGTAGATGCTCCAGATTCAGCTCATTCTGTAGGAATTGCAAATACGGCTAACCAGTTAGTATGGGAGCCAATTATGTGGTCTCCTGGAATGCTGCGCCATACGTTAACACCCCAGTGCGCTTGCAATAATGTAGTCGTAACCAGTTGATTTTCAGGAGCCTAATAATATAGATTATACCTATTTACAACGGAGCGGGCCGCGCCGTGGCCGAGTGGTTAGACCACTCGCCTCTAACCTAGACAGCCCGCGTTCGATCCCAAGCGACCGCATGTGAGATTTGTGGTGAACAAAGCGATAGGGCCGGTTTTCTCCGGGTTCTCCGGTTTCCCCCGCCTTCGCATTCCACCGGTGTTCCATCTTCATTCCATGTATCCCCAGTGTCATCGCCTGCGGTGCCACAATTAGTAAAAGCGGGGGTTAAACACTACCAAAAACAGCGGAGTCATTGGTGAAATAGCATACATCTCCCCATAAAATCTGCCCCATGAAATCCGGATTTACGTCTGCTTTAAGAGACCTCTGCAGCACTATACCAAATTTTGGAAATAGGTTCCATATAGCTGTTGGTGTAGGTACAGCTTAAAAGGATGCCATTTTCATTCCTTCAGAATCCTTTGTATCAAGACCTCGATATCCCCAGGCCTGCTGCAGTTCTAATTACGATGAGAAATAGGCATTAATAGTTGAAAACTGAAGACTTTCATAATAATAATAATAATAATAACAACTATATAACATTACTATTTATACTACATTGTACGTATGCATTATTTTAATTTAAGCTATGTTACCTTGCGTTGGATTTGCTCCAAAATACCCCATAACGTTCCGGGAAACATCAGGTATGTCGCAGATTGGTTTCTCCACGACAAGTTTTGCCAGAAAGATCCCTCAGTTCTTAAACGCATCTCTGTACGTCTAAATATAGGCTCAGAAGGTAAGCGACTCGTTGGAAAACGTTGAGAATACAATGTTCGGACATCAAATGCATTGCGGTGCGTCTCCCCAGATACGCTTCCCCTGAAAATCGTCGGCAACTTCCCAAAATATTCGTGCGTTATCCGAGAGGTTTTTGTTAACAAAGATAAAGCCTATGTTAATCTTTTCAGTAGCACAGTAATACGTCCATTTTTGTATGGCTGCCTCCAAGTTAGTACCTAAAAACGGTACCCGAAGTTGCGGTTATGATTAGCTGTTAACCGAAGGTCATAATTCAAAAGATGGTCCTAATTCCCAGTAATATCTAACCTGAACCTTAACCGGAGATCGTTATACAGGCTCCTAATACAGCATCAACTTTCTGACGAACTGACAGCGAGAATAGGGGTTGAATGAATGGAACCTCTGCCTAGGTGTGTCATCTGAAAACTTAAGGGACCCCATTGCGTCGTACCTGCCATCACACTTTCTGGCTGCCGTTTGTACTCCGTAACTTCATTTCTTCCTTTCTAAGAGGCTGAATAGGCCAACTACGTATCACAGTGCTGAAATCCTACCCAACATATAATTTTATGCATACCATAAATGTGATTATGCATTAAAAAAGTTTATTGGAAGTTTGAGTATAACAACTCGACAAGCCCAGTTTAACGATATTTCCAAACGAATAATGACATACAATAAGATATGCTTGTCCATTGTAATTTTCCCTGACCCTTCCCAGTAAAAAAATTGCACGAATATAGGGAGGAACACGTTTTCTTTTCTTTTTTCTTTGTTTTCAAACCTCACTGGCATTTTCAGACAACACTACGTAGGAGATCCATAATGGGAGGTATACTGAATCCCAAACTCATCTTCTCTAAATTGTATGATGCAGAGAGGTTCTACGTGGTATACGAAAGCCGTATTGCATTATCAAGCATAACGGCTTGAGATGTTTCATAGAACCGTGATCCATACAAATAACTATTCTTTGTTTGCATTTTGCGTGTGTCGTCACTCATTATATTATATTTTAGAAGTTAAGGCCCATGCGCAAGAATTTGCGAAATCATTTCTGTTTGAGCAGAATTCGAAGGAAACGTTACAGGTATTTTGTTTTGTTGTACAATATGCCATTAATAAGGAAATAATCATAGTTGGAGCGATTAGCTTGTAAAAAACAGTTAAAAAAGCATTGGTTGAAGCAAGAAGCCTTTTCGAGTTGAAGAGTTATGGACCAATTAAAATATTACCGCAGTATAATTATTATTAGCTGTAGATTTCTTCCATGGTGCAGCGAAGTTACTCAAGACAGTGTTTCAACAATTGTTTGGGATAATAATCTCTACCGTAGCGGTAGGCAAAGCTTCTATGCAGACAAAGAACTAAGTGGACCACTTCAAGAAGAAAGAATTTCTGCTTCAGTGGTCACCGGCCTTAAAAATTAAATCACTTTACTAACAACGTATGTGTGGATAAGAATTAATCATTTTGCGTGTTCCTACCAATCTTAAGGGGGCTAGATAATGACTATCTTGCAATTTTAATGGTATTTTAGACCATTACAGATACGGCAGTCACAGTTTGTGACGGAGGGGAAGAAACAAAAATCACCGCATGTGAATTTACATTCATGCTTTTAGAGTATGTGGAAAACATTTCAGAAAGATGTATAGAATAATGTTCCCGAGAAAGGAACCTCTGTGCTGGATTGCAGTTTTAAAAGAGGTTGTTGAAGGAGATCTAGCAATTAAGATTATTTTAAAAATGGTGAATCACTACAGTATTATTCCAAGTTGCTACGCAAAATGCGATAGCTATGTCTTAAAACTTGAGAGATGTGAATGGCGCGCTGAGATACCTAATTCTAACACGCAGCTTCCCTTTAGGTATTTGGAGTTGATAAGTTTTCGGTAGACAGTAGTACAGATGAGTTCAGTAACCGAGTTATGCAGTGTTGTAAGTGGAAGCTGCGAAATTATGCCTATTTTCATTTACATTACAGATATTTTTCTTGGTGTAGAAAAGTAATGCTGCGAAGCGTAAGTGATACCTTGAGAGTGTCTGCCCGTTCTATTTTTCTCGGAAATTATAAAAATTGCTAGTACTTGTGACATACTTTGATATTAATAATAGGATGACTAATCTTTATAGCTATATGTATTCTTCAAAATTTCAGACACTTTATAAGCTTGAATATCAATCTCTGTTACTCTAAATGTTAAGCTGCATATTTCAAAATGGTTGTGGTTAGAGGTTTAGTTAATTATTACCTGAATCGGTTTTTACCATGTAATTAGTTTTTATGATATTTTTACTTTCTCTAGCATGCGTGTACAAGTATATATGAATAGAAAGGGTACTGTGTTTAACCCAAAAATTCAATACTAAGATTTCACTGGAAGTACATGGTTTGAGGACACCTGAATAAAAAAATAGAAAAAGGTGCGTTTGTCTGTGTGTGCGCGTGTATGTATGTGGACAGCATTGCTCAAAAACGAAAAGTTCGTTAAATACCACACTTGGCATTTTTTTTTTTTAGTATCTTTCAAGCATGCGACTCAATGATTCTCCGGAAAATCCCCCCACCCTCAACTATTCCTTACATTAAACATTTTTCGAACATTTTAATTTTCTCAAGAATATCTCTCAGTATTTTGATTAAAATATATCTCTTTAAGACATTTTCATGAGAAATGTAAGTGTATCTTGAATTTTCTGGGAATAGTCTCTGAAGACCTCTTCATGCTGGATGACTTTTACATTACTGGTAAACTGTAAAAGATACAAAAAATTATAGATCTCGTGAAAGCACACAATTTATGTCATATACATCTACTTTAACTTTTCTCTATGGTTTTAGTCCTGATCGTGTAAACATAAAGAATTCCAGTGTTTTGCATGGCAACGAGCTTTTAAAAGATTTGACTATAGATTTAGCCTAAAGTGCTCTCTTATTTCCCTTCTACTTAGAAGGAACTAAGGAATATGAACATTTCTGGTACCTAACGTTTATCTCGATTAGCAAGATATAGATAGAAGAATACTCTTTGTGAGAATAGTTTGTTTGAAGAACAGATAGGGTAGGTCATATGCATGGAAAACATCATATTTTTATTTTGGGGGAAATATGTTGTAAATCTGTGCAAGATAAATTTGAAGTTCACCCAATCTTTAATTTGTATTTGTATGTCTGAATCCAATAAACATGGTCAATAAACATGTTTGTAATAGTATGTAGTCTGAAGAGAAAAATTTTGGGTGCGTGCGCACGTAAGATAATCAATCAACCGACTGTTAGAATTCTTTCATCATTGAAAAGCCCAATTACCCCTGACGGACATAAGCCATATCATATGTATAAACATTCCAAATTGGGAGTCTAGGGATTATATTCATAGCGTCGCCACCCAATTTCAGAAGCGCTTCGGTGAAAATGAATATTAGAAGGAAATAATTGGCTTTAATTGCGAATATGGCAGACGTTTAATTACTTCCAACCCAAAGGACTGAAAAGTGAGACTTAAAATCTCTAATATTTGGATACAACTGCATAACCCTTTGATATTACCATAGTCACTTCTAAGTGCTCTTAAAAGTGTTACATTTAGATATGATTTTGACTAAGCTTACTCTTGGGCTTTAAAATGTGGTAAATGTAAACTAACCTACATTTCAAAAAGCTTTATTTTGTATGCTTTAATGTAAAATAATATTCCTTAACCAGTTCAGACAACATTGTGTATATTTGTACTATTGTACCCTACCAAAATTATATGCTATATTGTAACTATACCTCTCTCAGAGATTTAGCCGGTGATCCCACGACCTCCCAAATGCCAATCTCACATGAAACACCTGAGCAACCTGGCTCGGTGGTGTTAAAACTACCCGTAAGCTTTTTAACCCTCTACTTGACCAATCAGGGTACGCATTTGCGCACGTCAGCGACAAGACTTGGTAAAATCATAGCATATGTTGCAATATAATTTTAAAGACACTACTCCTAGTACTGCTGTTTTCAACATTTTATTAATCTGAACAAAACGTTGGTCACTTACACTTCGGGTGCAAGTGAAAATTGTAGGTTACTCACGACTTTCTCCTATCCTCATATCTGAAACCGTACTTTCAAAACGCATCTTTCTAATGCTAGGTAGGGCAACTAGTGTTTTACTAAAAGAAAACAATAATAATCAAAATGAATAGAAATGTGCCAAACATCAAAATCATGAAAGATGTTATCATTTTAACTGATCATATAACATTGTAGTCTTCGCCGCAGTACAGAGCTGTTGTAGCTTAGTCGTTCTGAGTGGCTTATTTGGTTAGACACTGGCCTTCTGATCCCAAGATCGCAGATTCAAATCCGGCCAAGACCAATGGTTTTTAAGTGTGCTTTAAAGCAACTGCACCATGTCGGTAGATTTACTGGCACGCAAAGGACTCTTGCAGGACAAAATTCCTGCTCATTGGCAACGCTATTATGATTCTAGCAATTGACAGCGTCCTTAACAAACAAAATAATTAATTTACTTTTTATGTGAACAGCTCAGGTTCACTGATGGGCAGTGAGTAATTAATTTCATTTCTAGTATTAATCGCAATTGCATTTGGAAATTAAAGACTTAGTCGCTTTAGCTACGAATGTAATGTGTCTAAATCCATAAGATGTACAGCGATTATTTACTAATTGGAAAATAAACAATTGTAGTATCAAGAATACAACATTTGCTGTGCAGGATATTTGTGTACACGCTTCATGTGATATTGAATTGTTATACCTTTATTGTCCACTTTCCATAATCAATCTAGGCTACAAGAGGAAAGAAAAGCTGTGGCTTTGTAAACAGTGCTGTACCGTTATGTGGCGAGCTGAAGCTGTTGATAGTGCGAATTATTTTCGCAAACATTTGAAACCTTAATACCTTAAAGATATATATTAGTTTTATTACACCATAAGCATACAGTTCATCTAGCATCGGAGTTTAGTTTTGGATAAAGAATGTTGATTTAATTAAAAATGTTGTTACTGTATAATATAATGCTAAGTATGTCACGTTAATTAATTTTAGAAAGGTGAAAAGTATTAGGATTATGATAGATTTTAGTGACATATTTTGATTGTAAGAATAAATTTTCCTACAGCTAAGAAATAGGTGATCTACATTGGCTCTACAGTAATCTCAAATGTGCACTAAAATAAAGCGAATTATTGATTTACTGAACAATAAATAACACAGAAAACTTCAGATTGAAAGAAAATCGTGCAAAACATATTATTTGATGCTTTAGAGTTAAAATAACAAAACTAACCCCCACATATAAGCGAAACGATAAGATATAACTCAATGTCTGAATCACTGAAAACGTACAACCTGGGACACAGTATTATAATTTGCAGAGGGAATGGTAATAGTCTTTCCAGTACTATGTCGCAGCACCTTCAAAATGTCAAATGATGAACGGTTGAGGAAGTGGAGACCACATTCCGTATTTACTGCACTTAGTTGACAAACTCTCAAAAGACGACCCAAAATAGTATAGCTAGAGCTCCGCAGAGCTCTACAGAGTATGACAGAAGTAAGTTTCCAACGTTTTACATACGTACATGTGGTAAATGCACGCAAATAGTAAAAATACCACTGAGGACCGTAATGTACATGAAAATTGATTAGGAGTGTGCTGCGATTTTGAATGGAAAATTTATGCATTTGGAAGGACGATGATAGATTCAGAGAAAATAAGACTCCAGCAAGGCTCAGCAAGCTATAAATATTTCCATGTACTTTCTATTCATTCTTAGGTTGATCCACGCCAAAACGGAAACACGTGGCCAGTGCACCGTGTTACAACACAGTTGTAGTGGAAGAATGTAATCCCATGCTAGTAATTTAAATTACACAATGAATTTATTCTTAAGTAGCACAATATTCTATACAAATACCTAAGAGACAAATTGATGCCAATTTGTGCCGTTTAACAAAACTAAAAGTCCCAAAAGGCTATTCAATGTGTCACCTGATTTTCGCAAGATTGTTTACACAATAATGGTTGCTGGTTGTTGCTGTTTACAATCATGGAGGACGGTCGCCGTGGGTTTCCACTTGCATCTTCGTCGAGTTATATAAAGCATAAGGCGGTAAACCGTTGACTAGTGATGGAGAGGCAATAGTATTGAATGTTTATCACAAGTATTGTGAGAAATATCCAAAACTTCCCGTAAAAGTAGTGATGAAGTAAACAGTGCTAAAAAAAACTGAAACGGTAAAAGGGGTTTCACCCGGGGAAAAAAAAAGAAAGTGTGAAATACGCGATGCAAGAATGTGACGGTTTTTTGAAGAATGCAATTCGCGTAATATTGCAGTTTTTTTTTTTTTTAATTAAGCCGCCGTGGTTGATAAAGTGCTGCATATAACGAATGAAGAAGCAGTGTTTTGACAGATGGATAGTTTAAGTGACATCGTTGCTGATAACCTGGTTATCAGTCTTGGAGTGGAAAGCAGCAGCACAAACAGCTCAGACGATGATTCAGACCTGGAGAGAATAGAGCCGCTTCTAGAGAGCGAATAAATGTAAGTTATCGAATACATGTTATTTATTTTTTCGCTCGTGTTTTTAAGAGTTGGTTATTACATGTGTTCCCATTTATTTTATTAAGACTATCAATATTATCACCATTATATCTAACAGAATATTTTAGTCACCGTTTAATTGTCAGAATAAGGGCTCTGTTCGTTTTACATTGTAATATGCCGTACATTATAGTATACCGCATGTACGCCCCACGTGGTCGTGAATGTGTGACACCATTTCTGGCACGAATGGCGGAAGGCTACATTATAACGTGCACCGGTCGCCGGGGTTTTGTTTTGGTGAGGATCAACTTAAGGCTGAATAGATGATAAGTTTCTTGATGAAAAAAATCAGCGCAGGAAGTAAATTACCTTTGTTCATTTTAACGTCATGGATGTGCGGCTAGATTCAGAGACTCCAGGTGTACAACTTCACATCAGAATATCCGAAAGGAAGGAACCACACCAATGTGGATTCCATGTCAAGAAGACCCTGCTCAGACGAGTTTGACCACTGCACTAAGGTGGAGGAGCAGTTCGTGTGATTTCGGTGGTGCCTGCAGATATATGTGATAGTGCCTGAGGAGAGAGAAGCTGCTGGACATCGATTTGGGCCGCTTCTGAGAGAAGTGAAGGTTGGAAAAAGCCGTGCTAGGCGCGATGCCTAGGAGTAAAACTGCTACGGGGCACAATGAGACTCACTGGAGCCCAGGGAGGGTGGATTGTTTAAGAGTTTGGGAGTCACCTGACCGGAAGACCCAGAGAGAGCATTCAATCCTCATTCGGTGTAAAGTGACGTTAAGTTTTGCAGAAAGTACATGCAGGGACTTCAGGAGGACCATCGACAAGTTAGGGCGCTAATGATCTTAGAAGTTGAGCGCCCTTAAACACCAATCATCAGTACCATCATCATCATCGACAAGCTTCAACAAATGTAATACCTTTTTTTGATTGTCTGAAGAAAAAAAAACACCTAACACCACTTATAAAAGTCCAAAGAATCCTTATAAATTACCTCAATAGTAAAAAGTCAAAAACAAACACTCCGTAATTAAAGTAATAAAGCTTGCAGCATAGATTAACAACTTTCTTCTCCAATGTAATGGACGGCAGAGCACACCCGAAGATTCTGGGAGGGCTGGGGACGATACACGTAATTCCGATGAGTAAACCGGTTCTTCATATTCGGGCGTCTCTATACGTTATACCAGAAAGCCCGGATTAAAAAGTTGGCGCTGCCGAATCTTTTCTTCTTCGTTTTGTGCTGTATTTGCCGCACTTATTCGATGCGGTTATATGTTGCTATTCTTTCACCACTGCTCGAGTTACTGATCTGTTCCAAAGTGCAAAAGCAAGACACAAAGCTGTTATGTCTGATCTCTCAGTGTGTTCATAGTCCAGTGTTTTATCGTGGCTTCCATCTTAGATTTTGAATAAAATTCTGAGTTCGCTTCCCGACGAGGTAGATAGTTATTATTTATATTATGGAGGTTCCTTGTCTTAACCAGTGTCTCTACATCACTATTTATTCACCTCTCATTGAAGCTGCCCGGGTTCAATCCCAGGCGACAGCATGTGGGATTTGCGGTGGACAAAGCGGCGCAGGGGCGGGTTTTTCCGGGTACTCCGGGTTTCCCCGCCATCGCATTCCACCGGTGCTCCATCTTCATTCCATATATCATCAGTGTCATCGCCTGCGGTGCCATGGTAGTAAAAGCACACACACACACACACACACACACAAATGCATCACTGTGTCCATATAACGGTTATTGAAATGACTTCATTTTCAGGCCTGACACTGGCCGCAACCTAAAAAATAAATTAATCGCTTACCGCCAAAAAATATAACTAGTTCCAACAGTTACATAACTCTTTTTGACGATCATGGTTCTTAAGTAGGTCAATGTATTGTTTACTGCAGAAAATAAACTTTTCTGTGACACCTTCAATATTCGGTTTACTGCAGATAGGGAAGATTAAATTAAGTTCCTTCTCTCTATTTTAAATTAAAAAATGTTGACAGGTGCCTTTCTGTAGTAAAAGGTTCTCACGTGTCCAGTCGTTTAGTATATATATATGTTACGCGGGTAACACACAGTAACTATATTGTTTACCCACATATATTTTGTTTAGTTTTTGTCCGCCTGTATTGACAATATGGCAGTAATGACAATGATGCTGCTGCATTATCAATGTCACCATTATATATGGTATGCATAAACAATTTTTTCATAACAATAGAAATAAGGCTAACATATTGAAATATTTACAATAGACATAAACTTAATAAACATTATTAGCATAAATAGGATTACCTCATAATGCTAATACAAATTGCGGCAAACAGCATTCATTCGGTTGCTAAACCCACATGAACCGCGAACAGAACATTAGTGATGTCAATGACAGGTAGAAATAAGGGCTGGTTTACTGCATAGTGCAACAAGCGCTTTCCCCTCCCATCCTCCCTACCAGCATTTTAGGAATGTATACCCCCGCCGCTGAATCTTTGCACTTGAGTTGGTAAATTCGTTAAAAAAAAAAAAAAAAAAAAAAAAAAAAAAAAAGAGCTTTACCCGTTAGAGTTACTGAACCAAACACAAGGCAGCATTTCGGTCATTCGGTTAAAAAGCGGAAACGGAACTTTATGCGGCTATGCTGCTAGATCTCGTTATTTCTAATAGCGTGCCTCACTCAGCTTGTGATCTCTAACACGTGCTCGAATTGTTCTTTGCAAGCTGCATATTTTTCGTTGTTTATATTTGTTATTGTTGATAGTGTTGGTGTTTATTTATGCAGGTCTATCTATATTTAATTACCTATTTATTTAAACATTTCATTCATATTATGTATTTATATAAGATTTAAAGTGCGATAATGTCTAAAAATGTTGCCGATCACCAAGTGATAGTCTGCGGTGAAAATTCTTTGCGTAAAGGTGTGCCACATAATAGCCAGACATTCGAATTATTAAGAAGGACCAGGAAAGGAGTGCATGTATGTTAATGGACATCCCTCTATTCCTGCTGCAAACTAACCACAAGTGTTGAATCAGTGAAACATAATGACTAAGATTTAAATGGAACTGAGCATTACAATTTAAAACCGATGAATGAAATCACTTTGTTATACTACGCATACATCTGCTACATTTCTCTCAATGTAACAAGCAAGCTTGTACTATATCGTCGAAAGTACGTACTCTATGCTACATTCGTTGCAATATGTTATGTGTGTGTTGTTTTCAATCAATAATAAGAACGAATTAGTTATTAATCATCGGCATTCACCACTAGTTTTCTTGCGTAGTCGGCTTACCTTCCCCATATGTAGGACTGACTTCCCCCTAGGACTTACAAGCGGGTGCCTAAGGGTCAGAAGCCTGTCGGGGAACCACAGAATGAAAAACCTGGAACGAGTGGTCGGCCCGTAGCCAGGCATGAGCGTAAGGAAAGGGATGATATGAAATTAAGGGAAAATGGATGATAGGAAAGATAATGGTGAAATGAGTGTCGGGGGAAAGCGGAGGACTCGGAGACAACCCGCCCAGACGCCGCTTCGACCGCCACAAATCCCACATACGGGCACTTGGGATCGAACCCGGATCGCCTCAATCACGGCGCCGCCTTTCACTAGTAGAACACTGTATATATGCGACTTTAGACGATAGAAAGATTCATAATCAGCTGTTCTTGTTCACTAGCAACTCTGGCAACGTCGCAACCGCAATATAACCAACATTACGTGAAGCCAACCTAAAAGTCAAATGCAAGGATTCGGCGGCGGGGGTGTATATAGGTACACTCTAACTTTGTAGTTTTCCTTGCCAATCACCCTAATGTCGTACTATGGGTGAAACTAATGTTTACGCTTTCTGTGTATTAAAATCCCATGATGCCAATTTTGTGCATGGAATTAAGAGTGTCTGAGGGCTTATAAACTTGGAGAGTGGAAAGAACGCGGTGTAGTTTAAGAAAATCTAAAGCAAGCCTCCAGACTTTCCCCTTAATTGTATTAAAAAGACGATGTAAATAATAATAATAATAATAGTAATAATAATAATCATAATAATATGCTACTTTTGTAAGTATACCAATCGAAACGAATGCATAGCTGAGTTACGTATAAACGAAATCTCAAAAATATGTACATACTTTAATATGTTATATAAAATTAAGGAATGGTATCGCAATTGACGTCTTAAGTTACACGATATTCCCAAAGCCTGAATAGAAAGTAAAAAGACAAAGAAAACACAGACGATTTTACTTGCGGGAATGGTAGCTGTATTCATAGCAAGTGTGTAAGACTCGTTACCTTTCTCTACACCATCACGATCTATCTCTACTTACATAATCTCTCTTGCTGATTTAAATTTTGTTATAGGCGTTCTGGAGTAAAATAGATAGTAAGCGTTTCTCTCACTTCATTACACCAGACTAATAGCGAATGACTCAACAATGGCTCTTCGAAGAAACATGACTGCTGCACTAGTTTGGTATCTTATACTATCACAATTACTCTGGGCAATATTTATCAAAAACTTTATCAAAGAAAACTGATTATTATCAATGAGTAATGATGGTTTGTGGGTTACATAATAAAGTGCCTATTTTAATATTTTGATTATATAGCGCGGAATATTGCAGTAACAATATTTGGATAACGCAAAGAGCTCTGAACCTGCCTATATGATATTCATACTAAATACTGAAGAGAATAAGAAAAAAAAAAACTGTTCTATTTTACACTCGGGATTCAAATGTAAATTTTCAACGAATGTCGGGCACATTACCCCTACACCACTATGTTCCCTTATTCTTAGCACCTTATTATTATTTAAACCATCTTGTTATTTTGTTATAGGCGTTCTATAGTAAAGGAGGTATGATAATCTTTAACTCTCTTTAAAACATGGCCAAATACGAATTGTTACACAATGGCTTTTTGAAATCAAGAATCGATTTGGCTATCTTGACTCTAAACAATATTTATCCAAAATTTTATCAAATAAAATAGATTATACATACATGCACGCACGCACGCACGCGGGCGGGCGGGCAGACAGGCAGAATTTTGTTTTAACAAGTACAGCTCCAAAATTGAACTCCCTGAAGGTGAATCAAATAGTGTGATATGCTAGAGAAGAACAGAAACTGTTTGAGGAAAACCCTTTAAATTAACTTTAACAAACGTATACAGTATAGCCATTTTTGTTATAAACTAGAAACATCGTGTCAACTTTACTGCATCATCTCACTAATCATATTACATTAGCAAGAAAATACGCTGTTACTTTAGTAGTATAGGAAATATAGAAAATGTTACACATTTATTGTTAATATGAATATCTAAAGCCATAAATGAAGAGAGATTTTCTTGTGGCTCTTTTGGTAAAATGCGATAATGGAGATAATTTGCCAGACTATAGAATATCGTATTACCAGGCAGGCTATAACTACTGAAACTTCTGCTGCCTACAAGCAAATAAGACATTTAACAGTTACTGGTGTAATGGAGTATGGTGTGTATGTGATATCCCTTCCTACGTTTTCAGTCCTGCCCCCAAAGGTTGGGTTCAATTATATTCTCGGTGTACCGAGGTGTTTGGGTCACAGAACCGACTTATCTGAACGTCTCGAGCCCTATTCCGGAATGTAAATAACCGGCGGTTGTCAACGAAAACATTCTTATAATTATACTTACAATTCCGCGCTAACCGCCAGAGCATACTTGAAGTGTCAGATCACTGGATGTATCTGCGCTATTTTAATACTATCACCTGAGAGTGCTTTAAGGATGTGCACACAGCTTGTATCTTGGATTTGTGTCCAATACGCTTCAATTTTCACTGAGACTTTTTCGACAATGTCACCAAACCACACCGTTCCAATCTATCTTACACATTCTTAACCAATGCTATGAAAACTTCCAGAGCTGTGCTCTTTTCTTCAAGATGTTTCACAGTTGGTGATAAAGAGCAAAAACTTATTTTAGTATATACCAAATTTCCCACCATTCATCATCTTTAAACACTTCTCGGGCTGTCCAAATTGTTCTGGCGTCTTCTGTGTCAAGCCTGAATTGACAAAAGATTTCTCTGTTCGAAAATGCTTACAAAGATAAAAAACAAATTTCTAATAAAGAGCTCCATCTCATTATTATTGGTTCCGAAGGTAAAAGAACATCCAGGCCTGGGGTTTGAGATGTTTACTGCATGAAGGGGATTTGACGAATGTTTACATATTTTATATCTGAAATACGTGAGCCCACTTGTAGAAAGTATGATCTCATATATTCTGTCAAGTTATATCCGCCATTTTTGGACAGCATTCCTTAAATGGTTTTGCCACTTTAATCATCTATGTGGCTGCATTTGTTACAAAAAGCAGCACGTCTTCGTACGCTGAATCTATTAGTTCATGATAAGAACTTGGACTATACAAACCTAATACATATATTTGAATGATTTACTTTCTGAGGATTTCAGAAGTCTGCAAAAATATTCCACCTGATCTATTCGGCTAACATTTGTTAGGTATCGACTTTCGGCGTCGTTGGTTTCGTCTGTGGAAACAAAGATCTTATTCGCTGCCTTCATCACTTTTATTGCCATAGCTTCGCAATAGAAAACAGGAATTTAATGTGACGGATGCATTTGCAAAGAGCATGTAGCCATTTAACAGACAATAGGGGTTTGAGAGGAGGTGCGCGCTTTCCAAGAATTTAGACAGAACAGGTAGAGGGTTCGAAAGACAAGGACAGAACTAAACCGGACAAGTTACCTCTCATACAGTATAAAGGACGCTAGCTTTCAATTTATGGAAATACATAATATGGCCACGATAATTTTTGCGCGTGCAGGTTTGGCACCGATCACGTGGTAAAACATATTCACGTTTACAGTATAGAAATATATAGTGATTAATAGTTATGAATGCGGTGCTTACTTGACTAACATTTTATTGCGTTAACTGTCAGTACATATAAACACACAATGCGACTGCGTTGCTCTCCAATTCTCTTGTATCACTAGCTAGATAGAGATTTCCAGTTTTAGTAATAGGGTTGTTCCTACAATATTCAACACAGTTTTTGTACTGCTTAGTAGTGATCTTGAACAACACAGAGCATGAACTCAGTAATTACTTGTTACTGCATTAGACACTGCCGCCCCGAGAATTGTGGGGAAAGAAAATAAAGAAAAGAAGAAGAAGAAACATGTATCCAAAGCGTACGAATTTGCCATTAGTCATTACGCGTGTTCTTTCGTTTTTTAAACGGAAGACAACTGTCGCCATAACCTTTAGTTACAGAATACCAAATGCCGCTAAAGTTGTTCCAGACTCGTTGTTAGCCGTAAGAATAACGGTAAAAATCTTTTTAATCAGAAAGTTACAGACCAGCCTTGATAGCGATAATGAATCTTAACTATACAATATGTGCATAGTTGGTTTGGAAGCATATTTAACATGTGCCACTTGTGATTTTATTCTCCTTTCTCGGGGCCAGAGAAATAAACTTTGTGGCCTTGTAGGTATAATGAAAGAATAACATTTTTTTAAAACGTATATTATTTTAAAATAGTTTAAGCGTACAACACATAGAAACATTAACTAATGCCCATGCGTTTATTCTCTTATGCTGTGATCTCTCAGATTACGCAAGCCATGAGAACATTTACAGGAAACGTTCTTGTTTTTTCTACCGTGTAAACATATTCAGGAGTTTCAAACATAGTTGCACCGCACAAGTGGCACAACGACATTACTAGGTAACGTACCCGCCTGGTCCCGAGATCAATTCCCGGCTGGGGGCAGGGATTTTTCTCCAGCCTAGATTATGCCCTATCCAACCTAGAGTCTGGAAGTGTGAATGTGGGTGTATTTGATCTAATGATTAAAATTAAAGATAAATAGAAACCTAACGGCATTAGTGCACAAGTTAATACCATTACCCATAAGCAATACGTTTCACAGGGAAATGCAACCGATACAGGCATATCGCCTTACTTCAGTGGACATTTCTGCAATCCTGATTTGTATTGTAGTTGACGTTTTATCACATTCCAGTTCAAATTCTATGGAATTTCTGTTCCGATTGATTCATATGTTTATAATTTGCTTCATACATGCTATGTATATAGAAAATAAATTAACTGGGATGTAATCATCGACATATAAAAACAACTACATGTTGGTCTTGCGTGTACTTGGTAATATCAGTCTTTTAAATAAAATCTAGGTTAACCCTCTTCGTGTTAAAGATACTGGTGTTTCCGTTTGCATAGTACATACATCTTTTTCCTTCACCTGCTGCATCCTTATATCTTCTGGGACAGGCATCTTCAACTGACTGCCCTATCGTGCGTAAGCAAATGCCCTGAAGCCCTGACGTTCGGCTGTGGGCAAGAGAAGCAACTCCTATAGTGGCGGGACCAGAATTTATATGTAAAGCTACATTTTTGATATAGATGCAATAAAAGTGGATTTTTTTAAATTACACTTTCGCTATTGCTCACACAATAACAAGAACAAGCGTTTGTACGCTGTTATACAGCTATCTAACATAATACGAAATAAAACTTTCTTCTTCTTTTTATTGTTATTATTATTGTTGTTATTGTTATTGTTATTACTATAAAATTATATTAACTAAATACAAACCACAATGCACACATTTTAATTTAAATACAACTAGCTCATGAAAGTATTCTGTCTTACTTTCCAGTTTCCTGAATTCAACCAGCTTTTCAAAACGTGGTTATATTGTTTCTGGACCACACAATCGCAAACATGCTTTCAAGTGTTCATTACTTAATTTACTACTATGGCGTGATTTTGTAAGCTGCAGTAAGGAAAATAGAGTTCCAGATATATAGGTTGTTCTAAACATGCACAAAATTCTTGTAGTGAAATCGAGTTTAGAAAACCTCTCTTGTGCAACGAAAATGCAGAAATGTTTTTACTTTTCCTGTGTCAATATTTATCCCTTAATTCAATATCGTTTTGTAAATCAATTATTTATAACTGTAGTTAAACGGAATATAAAGGCAGCCACCACAACTACAAAACAATACCTATGTTCTACTGTCAGTGATGGACTGGTTGGAGTGTGTAACTGTGCTGCCTGCAGTAAGGGCTGTAAATAGCCCTGCACGCCCTCAAGCGACCTTGACTTGACTTGACTTGACTTGACTTGGAGAGTCTGTTCTAGGAGATGAGCTTTACTCTTCTTTCGCTAGGTTGTCATTAAAGTAAAATAGTTAAGTTATTTAATGCCTGCACACTTTAATATGGAAAGAATATTTGTAAATCTGAACAAGTTTTGAAATGGTCAAAAGGAAAAGAGAACTACCTCGATCGATAGTTACGAGGATAATCCGTAACCATGCCGTTTGTTAGTCCCTATAAAATGTATTGCTGGTATGATATTAACAGTCCAACTAGTAACAGCGTCATCAATGAGACTTTAATGAACGTACTGAATGTGTAAAAAGCTGCAATTAAACAATGATTAATGAATCGCAGAAAACACTTGGTGGCACTTAATCCGACGTTAAACATATGTAGAGCCGAATAAAGACACTACGCATATGTTTAACATATAAACGAACCTTAGCTAACATTCTTGCAAACTTGAGAGCACCTTAAGCATATGTTTCTGATATCTCTTATAGGAATATTAGTAAAATAAAAATCTGCAGTGTCAAACAGTATACCGTGGAGATTCGAATAATTTCTTCACCAGACTAACCACTTTAAGTACTTAAGAGCTTGAATTCATCAGCCACTTAGTTGCATCATCCTTCTTTGTTAAAAATTACTTGTGTAGTATAACTTTCTGTATTTGAGTGTGTAATTAATAAGGTATTTTGAATGTCAACAGACACTTGGCGGAAGTCAGTTTCGGTCACGGCCAGGGAAGACAGGCACCACAGAGCTCGAGGAAGTGGCGGATGACACTGCTGCGACCTGGACTGGCTCTTGAACACTTGCATCGATAGTCTACAAAAACAGCTGGTGAGTAGCAATGGTATAAAGTAAAGGAATGTGGATCAAGGTTGCCCTTAATTAATGGAAAGCTGCAACGTCATGAATAGATTTTATGCTTTGCACTTTGTTTTTAAAACTGCACATTAAGCCACTGTATGGTTTGGGCCGATTAGTTTAAACCTGTACACCCTGAATATGAATGAAAACTATTTTATAGCTGAGGTCGTTAAGTAATGGACTCATGAACGGGAGGTCTGAGATTCAAAATCTCCCAGCACCGGTCTCTCTTTCGAGGTTTCCTTCAGTCCTCGTAAATGGCAAACTTAGACCTGGAACGTTTCCTTCCTAATTATTATTTCATGTATTACAAGTGTCCTATATTTATTTTGCAATCTGCAGTAAGAACGGACATGGTTTTCAATTGTCCATCTAATGGACCGTAGTTCGAACGTCAGTTATAAGTTTTCTGAATGTTGAGCATTCCCAAAGGAGACCGTACAGTTTCCGGTAGCATGAAGCTTTTTAATACATTATAAATATCGACCTTTTGAAATTAAAATTACTGATAAAGAGGGATAAACATTTCATTATAGCTGCAGATGTGTTAAGCCAACGGATCTCTGAAGTATTGGTATCTGAAAAAAATATTTAAGTGCATAAAACCAAAGAAGAGCACACAAGGAAAATAATGGGGCCCAGAAACATTAAGATTGGGGAGGGGAGAAGACATCGTTTTAATTTTTGCTAAGCTTAAGTTGAACTGGAAAGCATACAGCCTGCAAATATATTTTAATCCTTTTATATATCACAAAAAATAAAAATATGTAAATGCTATAACTTACGAGGGGGGAAAAAATCAGCATCTTTAAGCATTCTATCTTCATAATAAAGGCAACATCATTTTAAAAAATAATTCCAGTAAGAAAGAGAGCTGCACCACTTAGAAGGAGAAATGAGCATTCTGTTGTCCTAAACATTTAAATTGATGTAGAACTCTACCAAGTAATTTTACCCAACGATTTTAATATAGATCTGTAAGCATGTAATTGTGGTAGCGGATAATTGAGACTGTCCTAAATTAGTGTAGAACATTTCTTTATTGATGAATCACAACATTTTGAATTGGTCCTAAATATTATTTTCAACAATAAAAAGAATGCTAGTAAAAAGGATGATAATTTAGTTCAGCTCCATGAATGCTGCTCTTGATTATAAATATTTCGGGACAAAAATCGAAAGTAATTAGTGTCAACAGAGATAACTTTAAAGCTGTATTTGGTGCGATAATTATAGTGAGGGATAGTGTAACTTTTGCTTCGCACTTTTATTATTATTATTATTATTATTATTATTATTATTATTATTATTATTATTATTATTATGATTATTATAGCCATTATCAACACTGCAGTGTAAATTGCCTGTGCGTGGTTGAGTGGTCAGCTCGCTGACTTCTCACCCAGAGGTCCGGGGTTCCATTCCCATCTGGGGTGGGGAATTTTTCTTTAACCAGAATTATTTCCTATCCCCCACAGAGTCTGGAAGTATGTATTTGAGGGTGAATATGTGTGTGTTGGAGGAAAATAAAACGATTTAACCCCAACGTAAAAAACCTACAGCCGAGTTGTTTCTAATGCAAAGCCTGCGATATGACCTTAGATTTTAAAGGAGGCTATATAAATGGAAAAAAACAATGAAAAAAAAAACAACACTGGAGTGATTTGCATATTTCATTCTTCTTACAAAAATAGTCAATTTTAAAACTTGTTTTATTTCAAGCAGAACTTGAAATTAAACTGCATAAATGCATTTTGAGCTATAAAACATAAAAACCGTCAACACAGACAAAATCTCTGTTTTTTTCCACACCGTAATCGAATCCAAGGGGAGATGTTGCGAATAAAGCAGATGAAAATACGAGAAAACAGATCACTCATTTAGTTTTTTAACAACATGCTATCAACTATTATTTGCAAAATTCGGTCATTGAGCAGTCTAGTAATATTGAGCTTGTTAAGTGGCCAAAGGTGCTCTCATCTATCTGTTAAACATCATTCAGGGATAACCATAAAATACAGTAAACTCTCATTCATGTCTAGTACCGAAGGGATAGCTGCCAGGTTACAACGAATAAAAGTGTCCAAAAATTGAAAATCTTTGAAGGTCACACGGTCATCATAACAAACGAATCTGATTTAATGCCAACACTTTCCACTATATAATTCCCTATTTTAAAACAACCTAACACTTAATATTTGCTGTATTGGTAAATAAGCAGTAAGACACTGAAGGAATACTGACACAAACCAGTTGAAACTTTAGGTATAGCAGGCTCGGACCTTCCTTCATTCCTTGCTTGATTGCTTCTTTATTTATTTATTTATTTCAGTTTTATACAAGAATAATAGGGAGCTAAATTAAATCTATACAATGTTATACGCATCAAATACAGCAGGGTCAAATTAAAAGACAACACATGATAGATTAATAAAATATTCTGCTATATTATAAATAAGGATTATTAGTTAAACAAATGCGTAAAGCAGTGTTAAACCTTACTAAGCTAACGAGTTGGGTAATTCATTGAATATATCAACGGCAAGTAAATTGAGCCATTTTCTATGAAGTGTAAATCTTGTTTGTTGAGCAACTGTTAGAAAATTATTTCCAGTTGAGTAATTACGTACACTGGCTTGAGTAAATTAGCTGTTTAAGTTGGTCTTAATTTTCACTCAACAAATACAGATAGAGAGCAATTATAAATATACCTTCTTTTATTAACAGTGGTCTACAATGTTCATGCCATAATGAACCAGTTAGAATACGGATAACTTTTTTTAAATAATAGGGGCTCCTTTGATGCTATTATAATCCCCCGGATATGTATCCTAAAACTAGTTGTACTCTGGAAAAGAAGCAAAGCAAACACTTTTAAGATAACTTACAAGTACCATACGTTTCGGACATCTGATAAATGCGTTATTTTTGAGAGTCTGATATAAATGGAATCGACACGGGGTTCCTATTTATATTCTACTAATTGTAGTTCCTAGAAGTTTAACAAGACTTGAAGCATCAGAGTTATAATGCAATAAAAATTAAATCCTGAGTTTTATTAATATTCAAACTTAAACCATTAACTTTAAACCGATCAGTAGCCTCACTGTAAGCCTAAATCGTTATCAGTGAATCTAAATTGTCGGTGACAGGTAGGGGTATAAAATAGAGTAGCATCATTAGCAAATAAAATAAAGCTAGATCCAATATTTAATGACAGTGCATTTATCATTATTAAAATAGTAATGGAACCTAAAATTTACCCTTGTGAAGCCCCATTATCAATATTAATAAAATCAGAATAATATCCGTGCTAATAAACAGCCTGATAACGATTTACCAAATTAGCAAAACATAAATTCCAAGACAGATAGGAAAGACCATAGCAACGAAGTTTATTTGTGATAAGTTTCATGAGAAATACAGTCAAAAGCTTTGGTTACGTCACACAAGATCAGTGGCATCATGGTGATTTTCAAAATTGGAATTGACTTTTACTTTAATTGCTGTAGGTATCAGCATCCCATTGTATTTTGGGCGTGAAATTTCGCTTAATTTTTGCCCAGAGGCCTAGTTATCAAGCTTGAGATTCTTTTACAAGCCGTAGATCTAGTACACGTGACCAACGAAGAAAGCCATGCTAAGGATTTTTACACCCCAAAAAAAACTCATCGCACTCCGCTGGGTTTGAATCCGCGATTCCTGGGAACCAGAGGCTAGCATGTGACCCCTAGAGCACAGAGGACGACGTGATTTTCAAAGCTGTTAGAATAGAGGAAATACATTTTTTCACCACATCAGCTGCCTATACCTTTTTCCTGAAACTATATTCACAAAGAGTTGTGGCTTTAAAAATCATATATTTGAGACTTCATAATAATTTCAATTATTTTACAAAATACTGACAAACTTTGTGATGGTATATAATTTTCCAGTTTCGGGGGATCACCCTTCTTAAAAATTGGAATAATCCTGGAGGCCTTGAGTGAATGGGAAAAATGCCACTTAAAAAACAGTCACTATCACAAAGAGCTAAATGATTGATAATGCATTAGATTATTTTTACAAAAGTAACAGCTCTTGCACATACTAAATGTTAAGAGAAACTTTTGCAGAAATCGTTTCATTATACATTTCGTTGAAGATACAAAGGAGATATAGTAAACTGAATCGATATGCTGATGCTTTAAGGCTAGTTGTTATATGCTGGCATATAAATTAAATAACTCTTTCCATAGCGAGAAAATAAACGAATAACTACACCACTTCAACAAATTGCAATGTATAGAAAAATAGTTGAAACAAATTACGTGTATCTCGAAAGCGGCTAATGCCATAATATTTATTTAAAATAGTGTGTTTTAAAGAGATATACGGTTTCTGAGTAATACTTTTTGTCTATTTCTTATGGTTTATCAGCTATACAGCTTTGCACAAAACTCCTTCCGAATGGAAAGTACTTCACAGGCAAATTTTATAAAATTCAAAATGTGTATTTCATTTGACATGTAAATAACTTAAAAATAGAGCATTTAAATCAAAATTGTTAGAGCTATTTGTAAGAATGTCGAACACTTCCAAATATCTTCCATATAAAAGGTAGCTTGGGATGGAAGAGCAAAAATACCAAGCTTGATATTTCTCGGACATTTCAATTTTGCAATGTGCTGTTCACACATGTGCGCGCGGATTTTATTTTCTCTGAACAGTACTTTTTTGACTCCAGGAGGCCTCAAAATGTGTATTGCCGGATAAAGTTAAAACATGCTTTTGGTAATCACAATTCACCTGATTGCAAGATTCTCTTTAATTCTTCACTACTAACGATAGGAATTTCTTTTGGAGTGCTATCTTCCCTCTTAAACATCATCTGCAATTCAATTTGGTTTCTTCTTCTCTCGTGACGATATTGTATACTTTGGGTTGTACTTTCTGCCCTCTGAATTATGTATCTAATGACTTTTGCTCCTGTATTTTTGGCTTTATTTTTTAATTCGAATACGCGCAATACGCAAAGCCGAGAGGGCCCGACGGCCGAGTCACGGCTGCAGGTGCGATTATTTTTTCAGTAACAGTTCCGACCGTTTCAGTTCCGAAACATTCTAAGTAACTGTCCCAAAATAACAGTAAAGTTCGTCCAGGATTGTTTGCAGATAATGTAACTGCAGGATACCTTCATTTCTGGTTAGCTGTCTCAGGTTCTTTGACATTAAGTCACGATTCTTCGATCTCTTATGAATCGGTATTGCCCATTGGCAAAATGAAGCTTGCTCCTTTCCTCCCAATCCAGGATCCTACATTCAGCCATGAATATACGAATTTAAAGGTACTAGTGGTCTAAAGGTCTTAAGAGCAATCCATATGCTGCGTTACATCAATAAACTTGTAATAACTACTTATTTATTCAGGTTAATGTATTCATGCCATTCCTCAATAGCATCATCGCCATCACCACATTAGATTCCAAGATATTAATGATTTGTATCAAAACGACATGTACCTATTTCCTTTGTGTATCACAACAGCTGAATACCACAGTGAAACTAAATTGTCCGGAAGACGTTTAAGGCCGGTTTTATAAAGATCACTAGTCGTATTTTAGTTTTAATCGTAGTTTAGCAAACAACGGGCTCCAAACCCTTATTTGTTTGCGTAACATTAACCCAGAACCATCAAACCACGAGGTTGTATTAACCATGAATTACATTGCAACACCACGAAATTGGAGGAAAATTCGTGTGTACGGCGAGCAAACGTTCAACCATCTGAAAACACTTTCCTTTTGTTTGCTGCAACTGGGGCGCAACATCTGTCCTAGCTGTTCTACATACAGCATACTTTGATAAATATAATTTTAAGCTCTTTGGCACTGAGTTGTAGGAACGAATTATTTCTCTGGTAAAACACTCGAGGACGATAGTGAAACTCATATGCGTCATCTGATTTAATATCAGAATAATCCGAAACCTGAAAATAAAATCACTTTTATTAAATAATCCTAAATTAACGTAGGTAGTTCTACATTTATGTTATGGCATAAAATATTAGTGGTCATTTTCATTAAACTGATTAATCACCAAACCCTGCAACGGCAAGTAAATCCGTAACTTTATATTACTTGAAAATGAAAACTGAAATATTACAAATAGTTATGATCGAAACCAAGAGCATTCCGTGACCCGGAACTGAGCACAATACTCCAGATCACTGCGCCACGGTGCAAATATTAAAGGATACTAATTCTGAAAGAAGTTAACATACAATTAACTCTTCATTTTATTTTTAAAATCCACTATTTAATTTCTTTTCCACTATAATTTTTGTTAAAATTCTGCTTAACTCTGGTTAGCTTGATTTAACTTGCGAAAACTAAAGAGTTAAGTTGAACCTTCAGCTAAGGCGAAATAACAATGGATTACTGTTTATACAACGACATTTCAAGTTAATTGTAACTTATGATTAATGCCGTGTAGTAAACTTAAGTGCCGCTTTATACGTGCAACCGGCCCTTAGTGGGATTCCCCACCCCCTGTTGGAACTTGGAAGCAAGTATGCTTCCAGATCATTATTCACAGGGTGTTATGCAGTAACGCAACGCATTCTTTATGATCAGAACGTTACACAATGGAATCGGTTATACAAGTGTTCAAACAATGCAATTAATGCAAAGCTGATAAGAACAAAGTAATCCTTGATTGCGCGAAGAATATAGCAAACGACGCATTAAAGATTCGCTTTTCTCCATCTTTGTACTTCGTGATAATATGTAGGAAGCATTCCATTTCACAAAGCCAATCAATGATATTTCAATGTCTCATGTTTTCAGGCCCACTGATTAAAACAAAAACATCTTAAAAATAATTCGTGTGTGTATGAGTGTGGATAGATGTATGGTGTACAACATATCTCGAAAACAAAATACCTGATAAGTACCAAACTCGATTTAAGTTCAGTATATTCCAGGGATACGACATAAGGGTTTTCAAGAAAAGGTCTCTATTATGGAAAATATTTCGTTGTATTCTATTTTCTCAAAATTTGCTCAAACATTTTGATTATAATACCGCATACAAGAGATATTCATATAGCAAATAAAGTGTTTTCTTGCATTTTTGTAATCTTCACTCGGAAGAAATGTATAACTAATAACAAATATACTACAACGTGTTAAACAAACAATACACCTAAGATATCGTTAAAACATAACGATTATTTCAAACAAGCATTTTGTCATCAATGATTTCCGAGATATACCCAGTTATTGGTATGATATGTTCAATAACTGATACTTGGTCGTCTCCTTAGCGCGGTGGTAGCGCAGCTGCCTACCAAGCGGAAGACCTGGGCGTGGGGATTTTTCTCCCGCTGGGAGACCTGATACGGGGTGCACTCAGCCTCGTGAGGTCCCTGGGGGGCCAATTGAGGAGCTACTTGATGGAGAAGTAGCGGCTCCAGGTCGTGAGGACCGCATTAACCGGCCGGGAGGGGCTCGAGGCGCTGACCACGTCTCACCCTCCAATACTACACCCCATCCATGACGTCTGTAGTGGACCGAGATGGGGGACGCAGCGGCCGGGCGGTAGGCCAAGGCTCCCCGTGAGCTGTCGTGCCATGGAGTTATGTAATAACTGATACTTCTCTGTAGGTACAGGAACTATTGAATTTTGTTCAAAAATTAGATTTCGAAGTTTCAACAGAAATACATGTTTTAGACCGCTGAATAAAATATTTTTAAAAATGCTTCTGTGTGTGTGTGTGTCTGAGATTGAGATAACAGCGTAGCTCAAACGAAATTTTCGGTACCTTTAGAAAATACGATACGAAGATTTTCAAAACAAATCTACATCAACATACTTTTTATTTGAACAATTGTGTCTTTTCATTTTCTTTAAAATTGCTCTAACGATTTTCACTAAAATGTCATAATTTTAAGATGTTCATATTACAATATGGTCATCTTGAACTCTCTGGAAACTCAATATACTTTTGCTTAATCGGTAAACCATAAGCGAAAGGTAAAAACATGACAATCAAATATTTAGGCATCTTTAAAATACACAGCTTATTACAAATAAATTATTCTTTGTGGCATCAACCCTTTCCAATATGTCCAGATTTATATGTGTAAATTCTTTCATTGCTTGTATCATGGTCACCATTCGTTATTTCTTGGAATATCATAGAAAGAGTATGGAATTTCAAGGACAGCACATAGTAACCCGCTTTTAAACATTTGACTATCTCTTCAGTCTCCTGTGTACTCGCATACTCCCTTAATGCTGGCAACGAAATGTGTGATTACATTATTTCTGCTAACGTTTATCTGCTTTATCTTGATTACCATGAATAGAGAATAGAGTTATGCATGAATGGTCTGTAGAAACTATGCATTTTTAAAACCTGCTGTATTACACTCACAGGATTTTCTATATCTGTTCTGCAAACTGCTGTTCTTACAAAAGTCTAAATCAAGTTAATCGAGATAAACATTAGCAGAGATTGTGTTATTACTTGCTTCTTTGTAAGCAGAAGGGAAATGAGGAATACACTAGGCTAACGCGACAGTGAAATCCTTTAAAAGCTATCGCTATGTGTAACAATTGAACTGCGGTTATGTTTGCACAACCAGGAGTAAGCAAAGATATGAAATGAAAGATGACTTCCCGTTTGAAAAAACCTTTAACTCTATAAAACATGTATATGACATAATTTGTGTGTTTGAATGAGATCTATATTTTTAGTGTTTTAAGTGTTTGTCAATCTGTCACGGTTTACCAGTTACACAAAAAGAATGCAGAATGAAAAGGTCTTTAGAGGATATTCCCAGAAAATTCAAGATATAATTTCGACTGTAATGACATATTTCAAACACATAGTTTTTTTAACTCAAATCGTTAGCCCCATTTCTGAGAAATTGAAATTCGAAAAATGTTCCATGTAAAAAGGGGTGAATTCAACGGGATTTTCGTTTTTGAGCTATGCTGCCCATACACATACACGGACGTTTTTCTAAAATGCTTTTTATTTGGATTCAGGGGTTCTCAAAACGTGTATTTCCTGTGAACTCTGCTTATCGAATTTTAAGGTGAAATACAGCACCTATACTTCTACTATACACGTCGTTCATACGTGCTAGAGAAAATAATAAATGGTAGCCGGTAGAGAAAGTAACATGCATTTAACAAATGGGAATTTTATGCAAAGTTTCTTGTGCAGAGGCTGTTCCATTGTCTGGATTAGGTGTCAAAGCTGTGAACTCGCTAAAGCGTTAAAGCCTAACCTTGAAAACTACAGGCAATCCGAGTGAAGGATGCTAATTTATAATGGGAAAAAGAACAAAGAAATATCTAGTGAGCACGGGATTACCTAATACCTCGTACAAACAACAAGGCTTTCCAGAGTATGAAAACCGAGATACATGTTTAAGAAAGACTCTTTTTACTACTAGCGAATCGTTCGTTTTATCCACTTCTAAAACGAAGAGCAAAACTTATGACATTTCGCGAGTTTGATAAGTTAAAAAGCTACACTTCAATTCCCGGCTGAGGGGTGGGAAGTTTTAGGGTAGGATAGGTTATTTCCTATCCTTCATTGAGGCTGGATATATGGACGAAAACGTGTGAGTTTGTGACAGTGAGTTTAATGTGCTACCCAAAATAATGCCACGCCACTGTAAGACGAGTGAACTTATTGCTGTGAGCAGGTTAAGGAATTTCCAAGCATTAATGCCAGGAAGAGAGCGAATCAGGTTTAACAGTTGCCGATTTAAGGCTATGATGTCAGAGATAACAAACCAACCTGCATCTATGTTGGCGTGTGCAAACCAATCACGAGACCGCGTTTATCTGATGTCTGTGATTCGTGGAACTCGCCTCTGTAGTATGGTGGTAGCCTGTCTGCCTCATATTCAGGAGGTCCCGAGTTCGAATCTCGGCTGGAGTGAGACGAATAAAGTTTTAGTCGGTGTGAGTGTCTCGGTTGGTTTGGCGCTGGCCTTCTGATACCAAGATCAGATCAATGGTCTTTAAGAGAGCTAGAAGACGAGAGCTCAATAGATTTACCGGCATGTAAAATAACTCCTGCGGGACGAAATTTTGGCACATCAACGGCGATGATATTCTGCTAATTAATTGACAGGTTCGTTAAAAACAAAATAATTATTAAATTTATTTAGTGATTCATGGTCGGTGTTGTGTAAGTCTATGTGTTGAGACGGTTTGATTACAGCTAACTTGAAGCCAAATGCTTAAGGATTCCTTAGCGTACTGATGAGCATTTGTTTCAAAGTTAAAATGCCACCGATATGACCAGAGATGCTAAATCCGGTTTATATATGTAAATATGTCATTCTATAACAACAGATATTCATTTTGGCCATCTTGAAAGTAAATTACTCAACGAAAGACCTTAAGGGATATTCTTTTCCAGAAGAAAATGGCGCACTTGAACATATAGGTAATATCTTTTCAAACTTTCAAGTGATATAAAATTTGACTCGTACTTAAACATAAGTGTTTTCTTTATATCACTATTTGCCATTTCTAAAGCAGAATTATTGCTTTTCTGAAACTGCACTTTCTTTGATGTTTATCATACTTTTAAGAAAAATAAACACAAGATTTCGTTCCTTTTTCAAAAACAACAGGTCGAAACTAATTACAGTTAATTCGTTCTTACTTAATTTTAAAAATAAGGAAAATTATTTATTCAACTGTTATTCATTTTATACTACACAAAGAATCGCACATTTTCACACACGTAACGTAATGGCGCACTAAAGCAGCTTCTCACTGAAAAAACTTAAACATAGAAAAACGGCTATTTCTGAAGCGCAAACCCTACGATAAATATTATTTTCGGCTTGTTATTTTTAATGTATGTTTTGAGTATCTCTTACAACCGAGCAGATAGCACCACGGGGCTCTGACCATGACATTTTTCGTGATTTTCTCAGGTCGGTAGACGAATACCGGCGTGTTTCCTCTCGTACTACGAATTTCTCGTTTTCCATTTCCTTCCATCTGTTTTATCTCATGTTTCAAAATTCTGTAACAGGCAACGGAAATTGGTACATTGTGATGGTGCAGTTTGCACTGTATAAAGCTTTTTACTTGCATTAAGCTGCTCTTTTCCTGGATGTAGTTTATTTCATTCTGGGACTACAAGGTTAAAAATGGCCGAGGCAATATCCCCGGAGTCTGGAATGGTGTTATTCTGGACTTGTTATATCTGTCTCAAGTTAGTTCAGTCCTGATGTCAACAACAAGGCGGAGCTGGCTCAACTCGCCGCGTGTTAACGGTACATGTGCGCACATAAGTTTTGCAACACTAGCGATATATATCAGCAACCTGTGGAGAGTACTTTGAGAAATGTGGCAATTCTGTGTCAGAATGTACTGCATGCAAAATGTTATTTAGAGTCGATGGTTCATTTCTGAAAAAACAATCACAGACTTTGCAGCGAATAGCACTTTTCGCAAAATCATCGCATCTCTCCGAACAATTTTTATATTTACGCGATTTTCCCGGTGTTCTTAGGCTTCCGGATGCTTGCTGTTCCATTCTAACACTATGCGCACTAAATGCAGAAACGCCAAGGAGATCACCCGTTTTCTTTTTCCATATTCTTTATGGCCGATTCGGCGTTTCTTTCTTTAAGCACCGCGAAACAATGCGCGACCATTCGCCTCTTGACACTTTTTAAAGGCTTGCCTCGATTGTATTTTATTACGGCTAATCATCCATGATCAAAAGCTTACTGCTTTTAAACTGCATATAGCAAGTTCCCTGGGCTTGTGAGGCATACGAGATGTACAGGAAATACAGTCTTAAATAACACATTATCAGAGGCGACCCTGCATTATAAACAACAACAGCTTAATAAGTTAATAAAGCCATCATATACTTTCGCCGGTCTTCTGTCTAATCTATATGTTTGTTATAGAATGTGTACGTCTGTTGTAAATATTCCTTTCAGAATTCACGAACCCAGAGCCATCTGCTTGGTATTTGTCGGATTTGGATAAAATGTCGGACTACTACCTTTTATAAGAATCGAAGCATTTGCATACTTTTCTCTCCGAAACTAACTCGCGCAGAGCAGTGATCTGAAAACTATTACAGTACTGTACTTTTAGGAGGCTGTTACAATATGCATCCACGTAAAAGTTAACACCCATTACCTTCCCTGAACCAATCAACAGCCTAACGCTCTTTTGCTTCAGTATCTCTGTCTCTCTCTCTCTTCCCTCCCATGTGTTGACATCAGGACTGAATTAACTTGACACAGATAGGTACCCCGACAGTGCTAATGCGTATGCACTTCCAGATCCGGTCGAACTTTGCTTCCCTTTCATCCTTTCCCCAGGGTTCACATTGAAAGCACAAAGGATCTCTACTATGGCGTACATACAGATGCTGTGTTTCGGTGACTGGAGGCTCCTCCGTTAAACTAATTTTAATCATATATTTTATTACCATAATTTGAAACATTTATTGGAGAATTAATTGTTGACTTACACAATTTATCCTTAAAATACGCTGACTTCAATGTAAAATGTAGATACTTATTCGGTTTTAAGTTATGCTTCCCTCTCCTTCTCTTTTCTATCTCCCGCACTGACACACCCTTTGGCGGTCCGTGACAATCTCGATATCGAATGCAATATGGAAGTTTACTCCACTTAAGCTCTGACGTTTTTACTTATGTTTTTCATGGCGAGATATCTTAACGCCAGACTTATTGTGTTTAATATGATATCCACGGACATTAACTGTGGCTGTGCAGCGTAATTCGCACTGTAGAAGAATGCGTCGAAGAACAGGAAGGGGGGATCTTAGCGCACTCCTGGCCGACTTTCCAAAATGCTTCAGTAGTGGTGGGACGCCGAGATGTAAGTAGCTGTTTCAGCAGATAAAATTGGCGAGGCATCTGGTGACTTCACAGGGATCTGTTTAAATGGTGTCGCGTTGACACCTGTTTCCACAGCTTTCTAGTGTCAGTAATGCTGGGAAGTGTGACTGCATGCTTTATCCATGTGGGTCCAAAAATTTGGGGCATTCTTACCATACAATCTCTTCATTAAAATTGAGCCATAATATTCCTTTAATAGTAAGCTGCATTAAGATTTACATTGTTGGCAACTCTGTGAATGCTAAGTGTCTCCCTAGATCAGTAACCTACAACCACCCTGAATCCCTTGGAAAACTTTTCTTTGTTCTCTCGAATGAAAGTAGAGCGTCCCTTTTGACCACTTACTGGCAATAAATTGCCCTGGGTTTATTTGTATCATATAGATGCACCCTTGTTTCATCTATAGAAACCACCAATGGCCACTTTCCACTTGCCAGGTGGTGTTCATAGAGTTTTCTTGTATTGGTGAAAGGTTCTCTGATATGACACTCTTTCAAGCATGCCCACATGCTTTATAGCGCCGTTGTAAATCTAAATAGCTGCGAAGTATTCGATAAACGGCCCCTTTGGATGTTTCGATGCTTGTTTGTGTTGGTGAGCTTTTTGGAGTCACCTATGCCTTTAAGTCGTGCTGTTTGTGTCCTTTACTTCCTGGATTTTTTTGCACATTGAGCACATTCCTCAGAAGGGAATCCATTTTTGTGTAGCTGTGCTATACAGCCCACACACGCTTACTTATGGCCTTTTAGTGATTACATTTCGACGGCATGGATGTCCAAAAGTAAGCGTACAAAAGGATAAAGAATTAATGTTATTTATTTTTAACGTTTATTACGGATGTTCGCATTAAGCTAAGACAGTTTTTTGTCCCTGTTCTTAAATTATCCTCAACAAAACCTCAAAGCCACGAACATCATTTCCGGCAAAATCTAGAATATGAAACGCTATTTAACTGTAATGTTCTAAGCTTTGCAGTTCTTCTTTTCATTTTGTTTTCTCCGCTCATATCACGATGGTCAATTTGGAATCTGTAGTGAAAGTAAATCAGCATACTTTCTGAAGCTTAGTGCATTCCCCATGGTATTTTATTGCAGAGACATTCGTGAACATTAATTTAAACGGATGAAATCTTAAACTGTAAAGACTGTGGATCACTTATTAGCTAAGCAGCCTTTATAACACTGAGACTTATCGTCTCATCCCCTACTGACTTTATTTCTATCGGTTGGAAGGACTGTAAATGTTATCGATTAAAACCGAGATAGATCTGAATATGTAGGTACATTCTAAAAGTTTATTGACCATTACGTTCAAACTCTCGTAGATTTATAGAGTAATGCGGAGTCTTTTGGCAACATTTCATTTTCCGCTAAGTAGGGAAAATCATCCTTTGGAGTAAGTTAGACTTGCTGTCAGTAGAACACACACTCTTTTTCCGATATTACTACGAAATTGATACTGTGTTATGAGTAAGGCACTAATTTTGCTAGTGACAATTCTCAAAAGCTCTTTCGACTGCTCTCAGTGAAATGTTAATGTAAGAAGTTAACATTGAGACATAATTGTTTAAGTTTAAATGAAATAATAAAAGCAAATCAACGTTTTAACTTAAAAGTATACATATTATCCAGTAATGTACAAATCTGAAGTGTTAAACTCAAATGACTTTCTCTATTGATCATCTAAAAACTATTCTAGCAAAAGTTTATTCTTCTGGCTGCTGCAAGTTATGATAAATGTTTGCATAAGTTGTATCGTATATTGTTTAAAGACAAAGAGATAGCCATAGTATACTATTCAAAAGTGCATCACTATATACTAGTCGTGAAGTTCCAAACTCCTTGCGCAACACCGCAAGAAACAACTGAATAACAACAAAACTTTAAAAATGACAGAAATGTTGAAAATGATACCAGTAATATCGATTTTATCGGAAATGGTGTATGCCGCATAAAACACTTCTATGAAATAAATTGTCCACATTTTCTGTATAATACTTGTTCTCTATCTTTTGTTTACCCGTTGTAGAAATTGCATAAAAGTTCTTCCGAATGAGGAGGACTTAATAGGCTATTACCGAAAAACTCGGACACACCTTAAGAGACACTGAACTGGTTTTTAAGGGTAAATAACATTTTATATTTTAATTTTAATATTCTATAAATATTCTGCAGACACCTGTGAATCATTTTGACTGAACATTTTTCGTCATCTGCCATATTTATAAGCCCAGCAGCATATTTAAATCACCCCAGTTCTTCTTTCCATCTCAGCCTTTTCCTCAGTTTTACATTTTCTACTCATGAATTTATTCCTTACGTTTCAAATTTTCTCTAATATGCATACGTAGTCTCAAACGTGCTAGCCCGAGGATTTAAGGAGTTTTATGTGCTTTATTTATTGGTTCAAAAAGTATTTTATATTGAAAAAACAAGGAGAATTTCAACACTAACAGCTTCATTAAACAAAAATATATTTCTCTACAACTACTATCAACTGAAGTAAAACCCTTACTCTTATTTTAACTCTGCCAAAGTTCAGAAAATAGGACTATCATACCTCTCTGATGAATGTGATTGTGCAAGGCAATTTTAGAAAATGTGCGCTTTCCCGCCAAATTAAAACATCTGAAGAAACTGTTCAGTCATTTCTTTATTTACTCGTTAAGTGTGTCAGTTTTCAAGTATATAGATTTAACATAAAAAGGTTATAAAGTTCAGTCCCAGTGTGGACCTAGATGGCCCGGATTCGATCCCAAGCGACCGCATGTGAGATTTGTGGTGGACAAAGCGGTGTTGGGGCGGGTTTTCTCCGGGTTCTCCGGTTTCCCCCGCCATCTCATTCCACCGGTGCTCCATCTTCATTAATGTATCATCAGTGTCACCGCCTGCGGTGCCATAAGTAGTTAAAGCGGGCGCTAAACACTACGAAAAAAAGTTCCAGTATCTCTTAAATTATATTTGAAACAAAATCGTTGGAGCTATTTTTCAGAGAATAAAAAATGTCGTAAAGGGTAGTTTCCGGTGAGGGGGATTTTCTTGAAAAACTTCGTGTCGCATCTGTGGAAAATATTCAATTTTAAATACCAAGTTTGAAATTTATCCGACTTTTCATTTTTGATTTAGGCTGTTCACACACACACACACACACACACACACACACACACACACACACACTAAACATTCCTCAAAATGTGTATTTCCGGTGAAATGTCGGTATCGAAATTTTAGGTGGATTGCAATACCTTCTCCCCTAGTGGCAACAAAAATAAAAATTGCATTGAAAATTTCGTACCAATAGTAGCGGACACCTCAGAAATGGCTAATGCCTCACAAAAATGATATTTGGAATAGGTGGGTGTTCTAAAATTATCAACGTGTTTTGTGTAGTGACTATGCTTTCCTCTATCTCTTATGTTTACCAGTAAATCAAAGCTGTATAAAATTCCTTCCAAAAGACGACGACTTCACAGACTATTCTCATAAAACTGAAATACCTACATACCTACCTACAGACAGACATACCATACATAACAAACATGCATACATTTTTCCTGCGGTGCCATAATAAGTAGTAAAAGCGGGCATATATAATCACTTCATTTGGGTGAAAGCACGTGAGTATTACTGGTAACGAATTAGCGGATCATCTTGCAAAATAAGCTGCTGAAGATAATGGACTAAATATTATATACAAGATTCCAAAGTCTACCATCAAAACCGAAATTGTAGAAGCAGGATATCAACAATGGCAGCAGAGATGGAACACCATAAAAAGACCCTCAGAAAATCATTCTCCCCTTCTATAAAGGACCGGCTTAAGAGAAAACTTCCCATGACACTGACATTCATTCGGCAATAGTTTCAGGATATGGAAAAACCAAAGCCGACTTACACAGGTTTCACCTCAGACGATCCTCACTGTGCATGTAATAACCCACAACAAAAATCATCTTGCATACGAATGTAGGGATACAAAGCGACAAAGGCGCAAATTAATAGAAGATGTACACATGAACGTTGGAAACTGGCCGGTGACAAATTAGATTCTTAAAAATAATCGCTTGAAAGGATTTTGTAAATTTGTCCAATCAGTTGATCTGTAAATGAATCTGTTAAACAGCATTGCATAATGTAAACTCCAGAGCCGTACCACCGACACATTTTAAAATAATTTGATATATAATAGTAAGTTGTTAGTATACTTAAAATCATCAAGAATTAATTCTATTTTAAGTGTGTTAGAGTATTTATTAAAATGCAATAATGTCATTTAATGCATTACTTTGTAATGGGATATTCAGTTATTGCTCAATAAAAATTACACACACACACACATATATAATGCTATTGCACATAATGTTATTTTGATCAAAATCATTAAATCGTTTTTGAAAAAAAAAAAGAAAAAAAAAAGAAAATTGAACATTTGAAAAAAAGTCATTTATGTAAAGATTATAGAGGTAGGAAGTATACCTGATACTCTTCATTTTGCATCTTTGAAAGATACTTAAATACCAAGTTCGGTATTTATCGAACATTTCCTTGTTGAGTCAAACTGTTCCAATACACACACACACACACACACACACGCAAACACACACACACACACACACACACACAAACAAACACACACACACACACACAATCACATACATCTTTTCCTAAAAATGCTTTTTGGGTTTCAAGAAGCCTCGAAATATGCATTTCCTATAAAATATCGAAATCCAGTTTTTCAGTGGAGCACAGTATTTCCTTCACTTATTGAATATATAAAACGAAATAAGTGCACTTGGCAATAATTGTTACAAGAAAGTTCTGGTGTTTACCGAAGCACCCGGTTTATTAAACAAGGGAACGTAATAAAACCAAATAAATACTTTAATGTAAACTTTTACAAGGGTGACCATTTGTTTTTGTTTTAACATTGAATAAAATGATATTAAAACGCCACACAATATTGATGACAATTATAAGGAAGCGGGCGGGCGAAGAAACCATAGCTATGTGAGGCGTTTATGCTGTTGCTACGTCGGAGCTATGGCATAATTTACGATTTCTAAAAAAGCTAAAATAGTAAATTGTTGTGGAGGAGTTAGGAGTATTCAGACGTAGGGCCCATCAGTAACTGTGTTGCAGCACACCACAAAGACCTAGTGGTTCTTTTGTGCTTCCAACGTGATCCTTGGAAGATAGGGATGAAGGGGAGACCGAAAGGGCGACCACTTGCAAACTACGATGTGTGCGATCAAGGACTGGGTCCCTAACGATTGCAACACGATACGGATCCTGACTAGCGTTGTCATAGCCGCCCGCGACCTGGGGTTCCCGGCAATAGATAAACACACTCTCAGGAAGGGAAGGGCCCTATGAGTCCCATCAAACGCCAGGGAGAAATCTTCCCTTGCATAAGGTTCCACCGTCCTGCCGCAACAGACAAACTGCCGTCTCCTGTTCCTACAATTATGAGACAGATGAGATAAAATAGATAAAGAAATGTTTTCGTAAACTTCCACGGCCAATATTAAAATTATCTTGGTCCAGAGTTTCCGGTGTAGACCGCGTCTTAAGGCTAAAATCTGCCGACGTTTCGCCCATCTTGTGATAAGGCTTCCTCAGGGCTAACTGCGTCTGGTCCGGCTGGCGTACCTTCTTATATACTGTAGTTGGGACATGCCAAGTACCGCCCTCCTGTGTTGCCATTGGTTATCGTTTGGCCAATGGCTGGGGTCGCTGCTTTCTGTATTCCTATTGGCTCGCTGGCCGCAAGGTGGGATGCTTTTCTTAGCAGAGGTCTCCAGATGGTGTTCAAACTTTTTCCATTGTCTCTGTTAACTTTATGTTCTTCTTTAATTATTTCTATGCTTTCGCGTATAATGCGATGTTTGTAGTCTTCACATGGTACCAATAATTTCATGTTATCAAAATCAATGTGATGGCCAGTTTCAATAGCATGTTCGGAGAGAGCGGACTTTTCAGGCTGATTAAGTTTGAGGCTTCTGATGTGCTCTTTTCGACGTGTGATTGCCGATCTTCCGGTCTGACCTATATATGCTTTGCCGCAATCGCAGGTTATTTTATAAATTCCTGGCTTAAGTAGTGGGTTGGATTTGTCTTTTACTGGTCTGAGGGTGGATTGTAACTTCCGAACCGTGCTGTACCGAGTATTAATCCCGTGTTTGAGTAAAATTTTGCCAATCCTTTCAGTGGTGCCCTGAACAAAAGGAAGGCGAGCCCATCTTGTCTTTTGTTTTTCTTTTTCTTTTTGTGGTTTTTTGGCATTCTTTCCCCAGTATTTTATGTCGGTTTTTGAGTATCCGTTGGCTTTTAACACTTCCTGTAAGTGGTGTCTCTCTTCAGTTAAAAGATTTGGGTCACAAAACTGAAGAGAGACACCACTTACAGGAAGTGTTAAAAGCCAACGGATACTCAAAAACCGACATAAAATACTGGGGAAAGAATGCCAAAAAACCACAAAAAGAAAAAGAAAAACAAAAGACAAGATGGGCTCGCCTTCCTTTTGTTCAGGGCACCACTGAAAGGATTGGCAAAATTTTACTCAAACACGGGATTAATACTCGGTACAGCACGGTTCGGAAGTTACAATCCACCCTCAGACCAGTAAAAGACAAATCCAACCCACTACTTAAGCCAGGAATTTATAAAATAACCTGCGATTGCGGCAAAGCATATATAGGTCAGACCGGAAGATCGGCAATCACACGTCGAAAAGAGCACATCAGAAGCCTCAAACTTAATCAGCCTGAAAAGTCCGCTCTCTCCGAACATGCTATTGAAACTGGCCATCACATTGATTTTGATTACATGAAATTATTGGTACCATGTGAAGACTACAAACATCGCATTATACGCGAAAGCATAGAAATAATTAAAGAAGAACATAAAGTTAACAGAGACAATGGAAAAAGTTTGAACACCATCTGGAGACCTCTGCTAAGAAAAGCATCCCACCTTGCGGCCAGCGAGCCAATAGGAATACAGAAAGCAGCGACCCCAGCCATTGGCCAAACGATAACCAATGGCAACACAGGAGGGCGGTACTTGGCATGTCCCAACTACAGTATGTAAGAAGGTACGCCAGCCGGACCAGACGCAGTTAGCCCTGAGGAAGCCTTATCACAAGATGGGCGAAACGTCGGCAGATTTTAGCCTTAAGACGCGGTCTACACCGGAAACTCTGGACCAAGATAGATAAAGAAAGTAATGGGCAGGAAATTTATGGTAGCAGAGGATCCACCCTTGGCCTAGCGTAAACACCCAAGAGTAGACTTCCCGACGGGAATCAAACCCGGAACCTGCCAAATGGGAACCTCGCATATTACCGCGGAACCATTTTGCTTGGATCATTTTGGTGAAGTGAAGCGCTTAAGAAAACGGGAAGATAGTGAAAACCTAGGTAAATTAATTTTTATCAAATACTACAATAAGAATACTGTTAACCGTTCCGTTTGTTAAATATATTGGTTGAATAGTTTAGTCCAGAAATCCTACTTTTTCTGCTCAAATAAACCATAAGAAATGAAAATAGGTTATGCCTATTTATTCTTCTTTGAAATACAGCTACCTCGTAAAAAGAGAACTATTACTTTTCCACCTGAAAAAGGTGGGAACTAACTAATGCTCGACGGTGTTTTATTTATTTTTGGATTTGACATTTTTTCATTGCTTTTTTTTCGCTTTAAAGTTCAGAGAATTCCATAATTTGCTACTCACTTTCATCAAGAGGTTCAACAAAAGCTTGCATAAGGCAGCATAAACTGAATGGTGTACCTAATGTGACAAAACCGCACCACCAGTAAAAGGAGAAAGGTGTAGAAAAAGTTTTGTTGGTCATTTGCATTCAATGAACGAACCAAGAGAAGGGAACCACTGAAGTGCAAATGTCAAAGCAGTCTAGTATGTAAGCAGGTTTAATAGAAAAGCTAATCTTTGAAATTTATTCCTTTGGCAATTGGTTGAGTACGAAAGGGAGCTACTTTGGCATCGGCCAGAGCTTGAAAGTGCTCTGTTCCTTTTACGTCCTCATCTTTGCTTTCTAGTAAAGTATCACATTCTAATATTCATAGGTTTTGATCTTTAGATCCCAAGGTCATTTACTGTTAAGTTAGTATATTCTTGTGAATCATTTTAACGTAATTCCCTTTCTCTGTGTATTAAGGTTGTCCTTGTTTTGTCGGATGACAGCAGGAGGTTACGCTTGGTCAGTCATGACAGGATGTCCGTTCAGCAACTGCTGGGCATCTTAGTGAATTATGTAACACCGCTGTCATCATCCTTCCGAAGTGAGTGAAGGTTTGGAAGAATATCCATTACGCTAGTAGTTTTGTTGTGCAAGGGCAATTCTTTACTGCAAACCCAAACTCCTCCATTCATTACAACTTTCTTCTTCGTCTCCGAAAATTAAATTTTGACCTTAATTTTATCCACCATTTGCTTCATTGTTTTACCCTGGATCTTTTCTCCGTGTATTTCTTTCAGTACATTTATCAGGAATCATGCAATGTCCCAGCCAGTTTCTTTGCTATTCACAATCACTACCGGACTATTCTTTCGTCGCCTTCTGTTTCTAACATCTTCATTACCTTCTTATTTCCGGTCCATTTCAAACGCTTAATTCATCCTTGTAAACATTTTAAGTACGTCACGACGTTTCATTATCTCGTTGCATTATTAAGTTTCCGCGCTATATACATAGCATTATGAACATAAAGCTTAGCTGCAATTGTTGAAATAATTATATTGATATTTCAGAACTGTTCACCTAGAACGTCAAAAATATTCTGTGTTATTGTAATAGAGTGTTTGCTATAGGGTCTTCTTTCGTCACATTGGGCATTACCGACGTCTATTGCCGAGATAGGGCTTTTGTCCTGTCACTGAACATGGTATCTTCAATACATTAGATAAAATGGAGTACTTACTGCAAGTCACTGGGTTTGAATGCGCTGAACACGAATTGTTAAAGGACATGATGGTCCATAATTTTGATAGCAAACGAGCCGTTCAGAACCAGAGTATGAAGAATTCTAGATTGGAGCAGAAGGACATTTTTTGAAAAGATGGATCAACAGAAATCTAATGCTTGCCTCAACTCCAGCTTGGCATGTCATATATATATTCCATCTATAAATCATGTATAGAAACTTCTATTAAATCATCAATATGCTTATATAATCGTAAAGTGTTTATGGTAGTAACCTTTCGCACCAGATTTATCGCCTTGTTTATGTTGGAATGAAGTACCTCTTGATTCTCTTGTGCCAGAATTTTACCGTAAATCGTTACGCTAAATCAGTGAGAATACCATGTTGTGTTATTGGTGCTTTCGCTTCGTAAAATGACGCATGTCCTAGAACATTCGACACGTGTTTTCAGCGGTTGCAGGCTGATCAAAACCTTCTCATTTAAAACAGGTGTGTTGTATTTGTGTCAAATATTACAGGTACACCCTCCCAACACCAAGACAGTGAAAGGGTTCATATTAAAATGGGTCTGAAAATCACTTGTTAGAGACTCATCAAAGAATTTGCCCATTGGTTGACCAACAATAATTACTTGATTTAAAGTGTTGCCAACTAATTGATTGGGTTTTTTTGTTGTAGAACAGAAAATTATTCTGTTCTACAACAAAAGAAAATTATTCTGCGTGCGAATAGACCAACAGCATTACATGCATGACCATACAGATTGGAATGCATCACGCGCACGGATGCTTTATGCGGAAAGATACCCCAACAGGCAAGTTACCTTCTTCATGATGATTCTAATGAATTCACCGTTACAGAGAGAGAGGGAGGGAAAGGGGGAGGTAGAGGGGGGAGGGAGGGAGAGAGAGAGAGAGAGAGAGAGAGAGAGAGAGAGAGAGAGAGAGAGAGAGAGAGAGAGAGAGAGAGAGAGAGAGAGAGAGAGAGAGAGAGAGACGAAGAGACGAAGCGTTGATCGTGAAGAACAAGTTCTTCGTGATGTGGACGCAACACCATCAGATACATTAAGGAAAGGCGTTGGTCCTGTTGCTATCTGGAGAATTTTGCAAGAACCAAGAAGAGCTTTCTGTCACCGCTTATTATAGGGTTGTGCTATGTTTATGGATTTCTTGGCAAGCAACTTGTCTAGTGACATTATCTTCAACGTTCACAATACTCAAAGCTTGGCCTGTCTAAACCCACTTGAAGTACGACAGAATAGACGTCAACAGAGGTTCTGCTTAAACGTTTGGGGTGAATTCATTAATAATAATCTTATTGGTTCCCGTTCATATCCTCCGCGCCTGAATGCAGAGATGTATCTATGACTTTTCAGAAATGAGTTGTATAATTTAGATAGTTGATGTGTCTATGGTTTTTACATGATGGTCAGACAGTGATCAATTTTGTCTTGAATGATAAATTTCCGCATTAATGAATTGGTCATGGGCAGATTCGTTGCATGGTCTACTGGATGATTTTTTTTTCCATTTATACCCCACCTTTAACTACATGGTCATGTCGGCGGCATTCTCCTTTGGAACTGTTGTTGAGTTTCTAATTGTGTACATAAACCCACACACATTCACACTCCCAGACTCTGGGAGAGATAGGGCATATTCTTGACTGGAGAAAAATTTCGAATCCGGGACCCCTCGCACAGCAGTTAGGATCTCTACCGACTGAGCTATTAGACCAGCCTCTCTTGATTTGAACCCAATGAATAGTTCGTCTGGGAACATTTAAAGCTCCTGATTTACGCAATTCCTGTACCGAGTATTGACACTCCGAGCGAACTTATTCACACTGGATTTGACCAAATAAGAAACATTCCAAAAGTGTGCAACAGAGTTTTCGATAGCATGGAACGCATAGCCTTAAGGCATACATCGAAGCAGGAGGAAGCCACTGTGAGTAATTTCTGCAACCTTCAATTCTCTGTTGTAACTCCCCAATAAATTACTTTCAGAAACAGGTTCATATGAACTGTTTTCACTCTTTTGATGATAAAGAGGGCGTCCCGAAACGTTTCATACCAATAAAGACACGCCTGTATAATACAATGTAATATAATAAGTAAGGAAGTTTATTCAGGATCGGGCCACAGGTGTGCGGGCGCAGTTTTGACGACTGAGCTGGAAATGGCCGCAAATAAAGTAATAGGGTTTTTTTTACTGAAAGAATAAGGTCATATAAAACATGAAATGATACTGAAACTAGTAATAATAATAATAATAATAATAATAATAATGACACCTGTATTATATGAGGTTTTGAAATCGTTTTCAGTTCAAAATCACCATGTAGTACATAATGTTTCATTACACTTTCTTGTCAAATCCTGTGATTATGGTTAATTTTTCCCCAAATTGTTATACTTTTACATTAAAACGTGTTCATAACCTAAAAGGAGTACATTAATCAGCTTTATACTAAGAGGAAGCTTTAAATTCAGAATTTTTGGCTCAATGCAATAAGAATATCTAGTAATATCTAAGAAGCTATGCCAGGTGGCTCAACTATCCCGTATTTGACGTGTGTCGTGCTTTAAAAGAGCTGCAGAACTCAACGGGGCTATTTTAGATTAAAACCTATCAGTGGAGAACTCGCGATAGCTACCTTCGCTTTAACCCTGCGCGACCTGCTCACTGTATCCGCTGATGAAGAAGACTGATAAAGCAAAGGTCTGTCTCCAATCCTTCACTGGCGGGTTTCAGCTTGAAATAGCGCAGCTGAATCTGCAACTCCTTTGACGCACGAAGGGATATCTGCACACGTCAAATGTGGGGCATTTGGCATCTGGTATTTGAGGCAATACTTTGAAAATATTTTAATGTTATCTCTGTAATAGGAAATATGTTATGATAAATGGCTCTCACTCTGAAGAAGCATGTATAAACTATGGTGTACCCAGTGTTCAGTTTTAGGCCCGTTACTTTTTTTAATAAAATTTGAATAAAAATATTAACATATGTTAATGAATTATCAATCGTGTATGCAGATTATACATCTTTTGTAACGTAAGAAAATAATATTAATATGTTGTAGAAACTTACTGCAGACGCACAAAAAATCCTTAGCATGGTTTCCTTCGGAAGGGAAGTAAAGCCGTTGGTCCCGTGACGTAGATTTACGGCACGTAAAAGAACCTCAAGTCTGATCGAGAGGCCTCTGAGCAATATTAAGCGATCTTTCACGCCCAAATTGGAATGGGACGCTGAGAACCACAGTAGTTAAAGAGCGTCCATAAATAACACGCCATTTGCAGACACATTGAGTAGTATTGCACAGTGAAACCAATGTCACAGAATATTTCAGAAACGGTTAAGTCTAAAATCTATATGTCACAAATGGTGCGTTTTATGGAGATCTACATTTTTGTGTAGTAAGTTTACGTCTATCTCTTACGGCTTGTCAGCTGTACAAATATATAACTGACAAAAGACATCCAGAATGAAGACGTCTTCAGAGGCTAATCTCAGAAAATTCAATACAGATATTTCGTTTCTCGTAAAAATATATTAAGCCTATGGTGTTTTAATCAAAATTATTAGAGCCATTTTCGAAAAAATGAAAATTTTCGAAAAGTGTTTCTTGTAAAGAGTAGTCGCGGGGTGGGGGATTTTCCTGAACATATTTCTGTCGCCTTCTTGGTAGATACTGAACTAACATAACAAGTTTGGTATTTAACCGATTGTTTTTGTGAGTTATGCTGTCCACAGACACACACACGGCTTCTTCTGTTATTTTTTAATCAGAAGTCCCTAAAATAAGTGTTTCCCGTGAGATCTCGGTATCGAATTTTTGGGTGAAACACAATGTTTTCTTTATACACTATGTACGTGTTACACGTGCTAGAGAAAATAATACATGAAGTGGAGCTTCACTAGCTTCACCTGAATAGCCGCCACTCTTTAGTATGTTAAAACTATTTGCGACTTGAAAGGAGTGTATATAGTTCCTGAGGTTACTATTAAATTATAAGTGCTAGATTGTGTCATTAATTTCGTTCGCATTATTATTCTGGTTTTAATAAGTTAATGAGCATCCCATTGGTGCGTGTCATTGAATTTCATTCGGATGTTATCGGAAAATGTGGAATCTGGTGGTGTTGGACAGCTTATTGGTCGGTACAATTTTAGGTGTAATACTAACCTTAAGTTGTTGTATTCAGTTTATCATGGCTAATATTCTGCAAAATGGAAAGAAGGAAATATAAAGGCTTCAACATATTAAGTAATTTCAATCGGATGTCAAGGAAATAGCCCAACAAGCTATTATTAATTGTTTTCATTGGTCATGTAGGTAAATATCTTTAATATATGGTATTTTATTCAAAGCTGCTAAGTCCATTTTTTATAAAACGGACTATTCGAAAAATATTTTATGTAAAGGACAGTTTTGGGTATGGATTTTGATGAAAATCTTCGTGTCGACGTTAATTCGATTTCGAAACCAAAAAGTAATAGGTCTATTTCTTACGTTGTGCAAAGTTCATCCAGAATGTAGAGGTCCAGAAAAGTCAGGATATATATTTTATTTGTTATGAAAATATCTTTAGTGAATGTATTTTAATCAAAATCCTCAAAGGCATTTTTGATAAAATCGAAAATTTCGAAATATCTTCCATGTAAAGGGTGGTTTGGGTTGGGGAGATTTTTTTGAAAGCCTTCGTGTCACATTCTTGGAAGATGCTGAACTTGAATATCCACCTTGCCAATTATGCTGAACTGAAATAACTAGTTTGGTATTTAACAGACTTTTCATTTTTCAGTTATCCTGTTCACACATACCTCTTCCTAAAATGTGTGATTTTTTTTTTTTTTTAAATATTCAGAGTCCTCAAAGCAGGTGTTTTTGATGAAATCTCGGTATCAAAGTTTTGGGTGGAATACAGTACCTGCACTATCTACCATGTATGTGGTAGAGAAAATAAAACACGTGTACCTGAATCATTATCTGAAGGTGCTTTGAATAATTCTTATATTGTCGGAAGCATTCGTTTTTATTTTAGTTCGCCAACTTGTTTGTGTTGGAAATGACAACTCCTCCAAGCGCCAGATTTGTTATTATTTCCCCCACTTTCCTTTGTTTACCTCTGTTTATCTCTACTGTTTTCCTCGAAAGTTTGAAAACAGACAGGCTCTGTCTGTGGTTGTTAAGACACCGGAAATATCCAGCACAGAATGATAAATGTCATTCTGAATGGAACTCATACCTGCCTCACAAGGTACGTTCGTGAAGTGTTTTGCCGATATTGAAATAAAATTGATTATGATGAAAACGTCTGGTCAGATATTAGGAAACAAGAAAAATATATTCATTGTGCTCAATTAAGTGATTCAAAGTTTGATTTTGTCCTGATCGGGAAAACTTCACACTGTGGAGGGGTTTGAAAGTCTTGAGTAGAAATGCCGATAAAGTGGTTAAATTAAAACCTGAAGAAATTATACTAGTCCAGGAACTGCAACCGCGTTATCACACGACTAAAGTTCGATTCTGAATTGGATGCTGGATAGAACTGTTGTTGGCAGAACAAATCCAGAATTTACCATATTTTTCATACGAAGGTTGGCTAAAACTGAACGGCCGAGTTATCGATGTTGGAGAACAGAGAAGCCTGATCTTATGCATGAAGTACCGCACCATTTGGAAGAAAATAATGAAGTGTTCCATTCACATTGCTTTCTCTACCTGCTCTGAAAGCAGTCTATTCTTACCAAACACTATTCTTGTATGTGTTTCATGCTACTCGAGATAAACTTCAGCAGAGATGGTCTCATTACTTAGCTCCTTGCAAGTAGAAGGGAAATAAAAAAAAACTTAAGCCTAAAGTGACAGTCAAACCCTTTAAAAGCTATCGCTATGCGATGATGTTGGAATTCGTCTCTTTTTACATGACCAGGAGTTGTCGCGGTTATGGGATCCCAATATGAAGCTGTACAACGCCTCACTTTGTATATGCCAAGTATGCGAGTTTTTAATGGCTCATGTTGAGGGTGTTTCTGGACTCACTCCACTACCAAGATAGTAGATCTCTCCCCGTACCTGATTTGAAGATCCACTATCGAAGATGCTGCCTCCGGCTTAACTCAGCCTGCACGAAATTTGACTCACTCGGGTGGTAATGACAATGAGCGTAGTTAGGAATGGTCTTGCGAAATAGTTAACACACTTTCACTTTCATCTATTCGTTTTATTCTTGACTAGAATTTAGATATATGTATACAAGCACTTTATTTACAAGCAAATTGATTATGATGATTTCTAAGAGCCTTGGCATTTTAACGACGTAAATGTACTTCTCTCACAGACCTGATTACTTTCTCACTCTGTTTGCATATAACACTTATAACAATTACTTTCACATTGTATAGTAACCTGGCAACGAGTATGCGCCTTGAACTTAGTGGTGAGTGTTCTTAACAGTAATTACGCGTACATGACCTTGAGTGACTGACTGCCCAACAGCGATTACGCGTACATTATCTCGACCTTTGTAATGGCTGACTGAGTGACTGAGTGCGTGAGTGAGTGCCTAACATCCTACAATCTGCTACTTATATAGTAAATTGCTGTCATGGCTGCTTCATTCTGATTTGTCAGAAAGACCGCGAACTTGGCGTCTAGGTATCCCATAATGCATCTTTCTTTACCCAGAATGCATCATAAACCCCTCGTGACCGTCACCTCACAATGAAGAAAAACTCATTTCTCTGCAATTTGGGACTTTACGAGATTCCGTCTTCACTCGTTCCTCTATTGCACGCACATGCACAAGAGTACGTGACTAACAATAACGTTCTCATTCACTAAGAGCCTTCTCCTCTTCAATAGCCAAGTTTGGTAAACCTTCTTTCAGCTGTGCTTGCTGAAAGCTAGCTTTATACACTTTTAAATACATTCAATGATTGCTAATTAACACTTTTAAATACATTAAATAATTGACAATTAACAGAAGTAATAATAATAATAATAATAATAATAATAATAATAATAATAATAATAGCGAAGCCGACTAACGGTCTCAGAGTAAAACAAATGATATATAAAACGAATGACGACCTCACATATGAGAAAAGTGTACGTACTTTATAATCGAAACCAATGTCAAGGAATATCTCGGAAATGGTTAGCTCCAGAAAATGTACATGTCATAAATTATGTGTTTTAGCGAGATCTACATTTTTGTATTAAGTTTTTGTCTATTACGGTTTACCAGTTATGCACGTCATATTTTGATCAAAATAGTTGGAGCCATTTTAGAGAAAATCCAAAATTTCGAAAAATCTTCCATGTTAAAGGTAGTTTGGGGTGGCGGAATTTTTCTGAAAATCTTCGTGTCGCATCCTTAGAAGATAATTAATGTAAATACCAAGTTTGTTATTTATTGGCCGTTCGGTTTTTTAATTATGTGACCACACACAAAAACGCAGGGTCTTCAAAACATATAGTTCCTGTGAAATCTCGGCATCGAATTTATGGGTGCAATACAATATCTTCTCCATCTAAACGCCTAGCACATTGTACATACTTAAGCACTAGAGAAAATAAAAATATCTGTGTGTGGTGTGGATAATAAGGTCAATCCTGTTTTTCTAAATTATTTTCAGTGGTCAAAGATATCGAAATTTTGCGAACATTAACGACTCTGAGTGCCAATCTGTTCTTCAGCAGGATTCCACTACTAGTGACACTACTTAAGAGATTTTTTGAGACAAGAGTTATTAGCATCAGCCTTCATGTGGCCTCTATTCGACGCCATGTAATTTGTATTTAGTGGGAAAGATAAAACACATGTATAAGAATAATCCGCATACAATAGAAAACCCGAAACAATCATATCAGAGGAGACATTTCCAAAACCACACCTACCGAGCTTATGACTGCTTGGGAATTTCATGGGCAGTTAGCAGAAGAGAGACCCCCAGCACCTCATGTAATACGGCTGATAGTCATCATTGTCATCAGTTTTTAATTATATTTTCTGTTTTATACATGATTTCAATTTATGTACGGGGAAGCTAACTCTCTTTTCTCTACAGCTGGCGCCTCGGTCGGCAAACGCGGGGCCGCCCTTCTACGGCCCGCAGTCCGAATAACCTGCCTGTACTCTTGTGTCGAGCAACCAGTTATTGAAAAGAAATAGTTTTTTTATTAATTTTGGTTTGGGGGATGATAAAGAACCAAATTCTGCAATGCAGCGAATCTGTTGTGAAGTGAAGTGTATGCGTTGTTTTGGGAATAACATCAACTAAAAAAACTACATACAAACCGATTCATAGCTTCTAGTATCACTATCTAGAGTATGGAAGATGCCACATTAAAAGAAAATTGTTCCAGAGCAACATAAGTTGTATCACTTGTAAAAGGTATGGTTGACATTCATCAATATATTTACACCAGAATATCTAAGAGGAAATACCTGAAAATCATTTCATGACCGTGGTGTCCTGCGAAATTGCATGATAAGAAAATAATTGTATAAATTATGATATATAAATTATAATACTGCACATATTGACTACAAGAAAAAGAAAAGGATCAAAATATATCCACACGTCAATCATACATCCAAAACGTGTAATAAAATATTACGTGCATACTATAGCTTTAAATATCCATTTATCAAAAATTTTACAATGCTAACTTTCAGAAACATTATGCTTATAAACCTGATAATGAAAAATCTGTAAAGCCCCATAATAATTTACATATTTTGATATTTTTTTAAAATTTATGTATGCCCATTGGAGCAGCTTTTTCTCTCAGTGACACCCAAACTATGCTATGTAACAAGTTTCGTTTGGTTATTTATACTGTGTCTGCACGCTCTAATGATACGCTCTTCTTTTTACGACAGTCTTGCGATGAGAATCCATAAGGTCTAATCTCCAGCTACTATCGAATCCCATGCAATGCTAAAGTGTTAACATTTATCAGGTAATATTATTAGTATTTTTGACATTAGCAAGGTTTCTGAAATTTCATCATTGAGGACTTGCAGTTTAAACACTAGGTTTTGATTTTCACCGATATTTATTTCCACTTCTTTGGATTTGTCAAACTAATAGTTGTAAACTTCTTGAAGAAGTAGGTATTTCTGTTAGTATCTATATTGTAAATCCGTTTAAGAGTATCGTGCATCTCCTTGGCAGATTCTTTCTTCAAGATGCGGGTTCACAATTTCATCCACAGTCCTCAGCAGTACATGTTGAGCTGTGGCATCAATGGCCTTCCATTTAGTGTAATTTCTTTCTTTCCAAAACCAGGAAGTTCCGACATTCCGTTTACGATGTCTAACACTTGTTCGGCATGAGACGGAATCTTAAACTCAAAGTCCCACATTGCAGAAGTAGCATTGCCTTTCAGTTTTCTGATACCTGGAATATCATGACTGTCTACTTCAGGTAACACCGAAGTCATATTATTACACCATATGCACTAGTACTTAGTTTGCAATTCTGTTTTCATACTTCACTAACACAATATTTTATGTTGGAGAGTTGTGACTTTTTTTTCTTTCTCGAGTGTATCCTAGGCCCATAACCTGTTGAATACTATACGGTTTCGAAGTCTTTGTTATATGGCTAGGAATATTTGTTAATAAATAATAACTTCCTTTATCTTCAGTTTGGCGTGTGTTATATATGTTATGAGAGAAAAAGAAACTAATAGCTGCCAACACGACATAGATTGTTGACGTTTAACAATCGCACCAATATTATTCCAATAAATCTGACCGGAAAAGTTTGAACTTGTTTACATACTTCCTTATTTATGTAATGCATTTTTGCTGTACTTAAATTAGAGGTAATATCTTAATGTATGTTGCCTGCAGTAATGTAGTTCGACTGTAGGAAAAGACTGGATATGTGACATTACATTGCTTTTAAGCTCTTCTGAAGTTCTCTAATGCCCCATTCACAATGAGATTTAAGCGCAGAGACATTATAAACGCAAGACCTTGCACCCATGTTATTCAATGTAAGCATCCACATAGATACAGGCAACACGCTATTCAATGCAATGCAATGCAACGCAAGGGTTTGCAAACTCCAAACTTTATCCTTGCGTTGCCTACACAGAGAAAGAATTCTGCATTCCATATTCTCTGCTTTGCTTACAATAACAGACGATCGCAATAAGAGATTTTACAGGTTCTACTGTACATACACGCTCTTCTATTTGGCCGTGCCGCGCCATCTCGCATTTCCCTCAAGAAGTTAAGGCAGTCTCCTTGCGAATCCTCCGTTCATTTAATGGATATACCCACCACCTGCGTCTAGATTTTCTTGGTTCTCATAAATCGAGAGGCATAAAGAACTAATTCACAATTTCTTAAATGTGCAGCATTATCACTTACTGCAGTCTTTATGCTTGCATTATTTTCAATATTTTTGGATAAGCAGTTATTATGACGTCACTGCCGCGAGCGTCGGCTGGTATGTAATTTTATAACCTATTTATCTGTAAAAGATTGAGTGAAATTTTATATGATTTTGTAGGGTATGTTATTCAATTTGAAACTTGCGAAGCGCTTGGAAGATAAAAAAAAATCTGATGTTTCTTTCTCTGGAAATTATTGTTACAAAAAGATAATTCCTTTATTTCTACATCGTGGTAATGGAGATTAACTTTAGCATAAATGGTTGTATTAGTTCCTTCTACGTAGAACTGAAGTAAGTTAATACACTAGGCTAAAGCGATAGTCTTTAAAAGCTGGTCGCAATGTGAAACAATTGAAATTCGGTTTACATTGCCCGGTCAGAAGTAAAACAAAAGAGGTGAAACGTGATCATACCTTGATTGCGATTAAACTGTGGTTGCGGTGCATCATTGTTAATCCTCGTTCAATTAACCGCCGCCAGCTAACTGTTCGCTAAGCTCGTGATTCTACGAGAATTACTCAAAGTAAAACACCCAACTCAATAGTCCAAGGGGTTAAAGTGCAATTTCATTCTGTTTGTTTATATCACTTCGTTTGTGTTTCGTTTTGAAACGTTTTGTGAGCGGACATTTATTTTTGTGCTTAAAGAAAATAGAAAATAAAAAAGGTCCACAAATTCTTCTTAGATGGACTAGGTTCTATTGAAATTGGCTTTCCCATATTTCAATAAATTGGAAAATAAAAGGATTCATGTTCTTCAAAGAACAAGCTGGAGATGTGGACGCATTTAACCATGACACTAGACTGAACCCAATAACCAAATAAATAATAAATCACTAAGAGTTATGGTGTGTCAATTTTTGAAAAATAAAATAAAAGTTCTTTGTAAATTGCGTTATAGTTACCATTTTGATAATATAGAAGAATTCGTTATCTCATAGTATTATTAGTGACGTAAATCGTAGGTTAAGCTTAATATTTAAGCTTGGTATTATACTTTTAATTTCCTTTTTCCCAACTCCGTGGTGTAGAGTTAGTGCATATGCTTCACATTCAAAAGAGTCCCTAGTTCGAATCTCGTTTAAGGTCAGCCGGATAAGGTTTTCTTTTTACTTTCTCTAGCACGTATGCTCAGTGTACATAGTAGACATTGGAGGTATTATATTCAATCCAAAAATTCGATATTGCGATTTCACCCTCCGTGGTGTAATGATTACCATGCTGACTTCATATATCCAAGGTCGCGGGTTCAAACCCGGTGGAGGACGATGGACGTTTTTTTCTTTTTTTTCAAAAGTAACGGAGTCTGATCAGGACTCCGGTACTGTATCCCTATTTACATTTCCCCCCGTAGGTTTTACTGATTACTGGTTTACTGGTTTTACTGTTTCTTTTACAAACATATACACATTGCACAAACATATAACACCCATGCCCAAGGCGGGACTCGAACCCACGATCCTCTGCCCACGAAGCACCAAAGCGAGACGCTTTAGCGAGCGTGGCCATGGGGACCGGCACTTTAATATATGGCATTTATGACTTTTTCGGGTGTAAAAATCCTTAGCATGGCTTCCTTAGGAAGGGAAGTAAAGCCGTTGGTCCTGTGTCGTAGACTTACGGCACGTAAAAGAACCTCAAGCCTGATAGAGAGGCCTCTGAGCAAAATTAAGCGGTCTTTCACGCCCAATTTAGAATGGGACGTTGAGAACCACAGCAGTTAAAGAGCGTCCATAAATAACACGCCATTTACATTTACCGAAAATACATGTTTTGGGGTCCTCTGACTCCTAAAAGAAAGTCTTTTTAGAAAAAAGTTCGGGCGTCTGTGTATTTGTGTGCCTGTTGACAGCACAATTCAAAAACGAAAAGTCGGTTAAGTACAAAACTTAGTATTTAAGTTCAATATCTTCCAAGGATACGACACGAAGCATTTCAGAAAAATCTCCCCACCCCAACAACATTAATCATTTTTGGAGTGCTTTTTATTTTCTCAAAAATGGCTGCAACGATTTTGAATAAATGCCATATATTAAAGACAGTTTCAGAAACGAAATGTACATCCCCAATTTCTGGGAATAGCCTCTGAAGACCACTTCACTCTTGATGACTTTTGCATAAATTTTGTGTAATTGGTAAACCGTAATAGGTAGACAAAATTATACTACACAGAGATGTAGATCTCGTTAAAACACACAATTTATGTCATATACATGCTTTTTGTATATTTAATCGTTTTCGAGTTGCTCCGTGATACTGGTTTCTATTTTAAGCTACTTAAACGCCCCCCCCCCCCGTTTGAGAAAAGTTTATCTTACTTCTTCCATCTCTCTTTTGTTTATTCCCGGCAAGCAAAGAGAAGAACGGAATTTCAATTGTTTTGCATAGCGACCGGTTTTTAAGGGATTTGAGTATCGCTTTAGCCTAGAACATTGCCTTTTTTACCTTCTGCTTACAAAGTATCAAGCAAAAGCACCAATTCTGCTAATGTTTATCTCGATTAGCATGCTGTAAATAAAATAATATATTTTTTTGATTTACATATATTGGCCTTCAGGCGTAACCTAATTGACCACCAGGGGAGAGAGAATGACTTACATAGAACACAAACCCTGCCCATAGCGGGATCCGAACCCGATGCCCTTTCGTGGCAGAGCGTCGACGCCAAACGCGTACACGCCACGGCTGCTGGGGCCGGCTGATAATCTTTTGTAAGAGAAGTTTTTAGCACTACAGCCAGAGAAAGTCATGTGAATGGAATACATAAGTTTTTTACTTGCTCTAACACGTGTGTTCAATATGCATAGTGGATATAGAAGGTATTGCATTCCCAAAACTTCGATACGGATAGTTCACCGGAAATCCATGTTTTAGGGTACTTTGAATAAAAAAAAAACATTTTAGAAAAATGTCCGCGAGCGTTTTTGTATGCGTTTTGTGCATTATGTGTGTCTGTGGACAGTACACCTCAAAAACGAAAAATACTTTAAATACCAAATTTGATATTTAAGTTCGTCTTTCAAGGATGCGACACGAAGATTTTCAGGAAAATCCCCCAACCCCAACTATCCTTTGCATGGACCATTTTTGAAAATTGTTGATTTTCTCAAAAATGGTTCTTAATGATTTTGGTTAAAACACCATATGGTTAATATATGCTTATGACAAATGAAATGCATATCTTGAATTTTCTGAGAATAGCTTCTAAAGGCCTCTTCACTCTGTATAACGTTTGTATAACTGGTGAGATAGGCAAACCATTACCACATAGAAAATGCAGATCTCGTTAAAACGCACAATTTATGACATATACTTTATAGCGACTGGCTTTTAAGATTTGATTATCGCTTTAGCCTAGTGTATCCTCGTATTTCCCTTCTACTTAAAAAGAAGCGAGTAATAAGACCAATTCTAGCCGGCTAGGTAGCGGCGGTCGTTGGCATGTTTCGTGTTGACGTTCTACCGCGGGTTCGAATCACACTTTGGGAAGGGATATTTCGTGTGTCTATCTAATTCATTCCTTCTTCCCTGATGGCCAATTAACTCACATCTGAAGGTCAATATGTGTGTTAAAAACATACCAATCCTGCTAATGTTTATCTCGATGTGATGTAGATGAATAATCTTTCGTAAGAAGGGTTTGTTTGCGGATCAGATAGAGAAAGTCATGTGAGTGGAATACATCACATTTTTAGGGGGAAGGAGATTTTCCCTTATAAGATAACTTTAAGCTCTATGGACCCCGGGCCCATTTGAGAGCTATTTCACCCATTGTATTCACCGTCCTATATAGCCAACCTAATTAAATATTGTTAAACTAACAACCAAAAAATGTCTTCAAAAACAATATAAAAATTACCGACGTTTTAACTATTGCTAGTGCAATAATAATAAAAAAAAATCTATAATTCCTCTGACACCTGGAAATCCATCGAGTTGATGAAAGCAGAACTTAATTCTACTCTTCGACGAAAATCATACAAGCTGTGGATAATGAGAAGAAATTATTTTACGCATCACTGATGATGCCGTTGTTCGGTGTATGCAGAAGTATCAAAATCGCAATATTGAAAGCTCCTGTAGCATATGATATCAGAAACTTTATCAGTGCAGGTGGTTCGCAGAAATGTCTAACCTCTAATTGATTTCATTTACTAGCCACCACACGAATCACTTGACACCCCGGAATCATTTTCAGATTTTCTGTCCGTATACTCTTCAAAAGGATCGACTCTTTCTACAATGATCTGGTTTTAACATTGGTTGCGATTTAAGTAATATAGGTACATTAGCCCATCACTTATATGTCCAAGAAAATAGAAACTGGTAACCGTTTTGGCAACTTGAACGCAATCAGCAGAATTGACCGGTCCAGCACTCGCGGTCAAAGTTGACCATAATCGGCTACCTCGTTTTATCATAGTCGATGCAACTAAAAATCGCGTTGAATGCGTTCAAAATGTCTTAATGACTGCAATGAAACCTTGATCGAGAATGGTGCACATGGACATGAGTAGCTTAAATGAAATCAATAACAAGGAGTTTTTCGGAAACGTCAACTCTAAAAGAAAGAAAAAAAATTACATATGGCATAAATTGTGTGTTTTAAAATTGTTGTGTTTTAACGAGTGTACATTTTTTGTTTAGTAAGATTTTGTCTTTCGGTTTACCTGTCGTGCAAAATTCATACAGACTGAAAAGGTTTTCAGAGACTATTCCCAGAAGAATTCAAGACATTTTGTAACGTGCGTATCTGAAATATACGGTATTGCAATCGAAATTGTTAGAGCTATTTTTGAGAAAAACAAAATTTTGAAACAATTTTCGATGTAAAGGGTAGTTTGGTGTGGGGGAGTTTCTTGAAAATCCTCATGTCAAATTCTTGGAGGATACTAAACTTAAACACCAGATTTGGTATTTTACGATTATCTGTTTTTGAGGTATGCTCTCCACACACACACACACACACACACACACACACACACACACACACACACACACACATGGACATTTTCTATAAGTGTTTCTTTTTTAGTGTCTGGGGACCTCAAAACATTTCCAGTGAGATCTTAGCATGGAATGTTTAGATGGAATACAGCCTTCTCCACCTGCTGTATGCATGGTATGGTATAAAGAAAATAAGAGATTTTTCATTGAGATCCACCTTGTCGTTCGGTCAAACAACGTTCTGTTGAATTCAAAATGAGATGTCGTTTCTCAATAGTGGTTAACTTATAATATGACGTGAACAAACCGTGTCTTTCATTGTTATTTATTTTTGTACTACAGTTAATCTTACAATGCTGTTAGCTATCCTTTGTTGTTTGTACGAGTATTTGTTTTTTTGTTGTTGTGAAAAACATCTTCCCCTTCTAATTACATATATTTCTCCTGCTTCATGTTTCTGCTTTCAGACATTGCTTTTCCGTTTGCTGTTTGCAACGTCTTCCTACTCTTTTGGGGGTGAGTTACTTCCTAATTTAGTGTTTTTATTTATATAATGTCTACTATAACCTCAGTTTTGCATTTTTAAATACTGATGACTCAATAATAAGAGTGTAGATAGAATGCTATTACTCCAAGGAGTTTAATCGTGGAGTCATAGTTCTCACTTCAAATAGATTAATGGTGCAAATAGAAAATTTTCAGCCCAAAGTAATAACTGTTTTCTCTGAAAATAAAATGTTGTCATTTTGTAATCTCTCTTATGAACCACTAGGTGGCATCAGTGGTGATACACTCAAGCACACGAGGCAGAACTTGATCCCGCGAAGCACCAAAACTAAGCACTTTGGCGAGCGCGGCCGCATGTAATAAATTGGTATCAATGTGTTCTGAAAGGTTTCAGGTTGGCAAAAAACAAATAAACTTATGGCAATGTCAAGTCTTGCTGGTCTTGTCAAACCTTGCCCAATGTCAAATATTTTTCAACATCTGGCAATTTTTCTAGTAAACACTTAAAATGAAAAACAAGTTTGATGTTTTACAAGGGGCTTAAGGAAAAAGAAAGAGTATGTTAAAAAAGAAAAGCCTCTGCCTTTCCACTTTTATGGCCCTTGAGACAGGTAAATCCAAAGGAGAATTGTCTTTGAGGCTTTGAGGAATATTGTGTATTGCCTACTTCACCACGGTGTGAGTGTTCACCAAATTGCAATACAATTTTTCGAAAATAATTTTATTCCCTTATGCTTTGCACCTTATCACTATATTTTTTATGCATAAAAATATAATGCCATCACAATGTTCATGCGTACAGCGTAGAGGAAGACAAGATCCAGGAGTAGAACTATGATAAATATTTCTTTAACAATATTCCATATGTCACGATTTAACAAAAGTTAACATTATAAGTTAGTTTCTGGGCATTCAATCCCCGGATACTCTCTTAACGGACAATCAAGTGACTAATCAGCATAAATCTGATAAAATCTGACAGGAAAATTATCTCCAATCAAACATTGAGTCTCCTCTCTGCAACATAAATTGTACTGGTTGTCATATCAGAGCCACCTTTGTCGCTGATCAGTTTGATTTGCTTTCCTGCAACAGGACATAAGCCCCCCCCCCCCCCGACCCGTCTGATAGTTATTATTTTCGTTGATGGCCATTATAGGTAATTTATTCATCTCAACCATTTATGAGTTACGTGAACATGTTAAAAAGTCATTACCCGATAATAATAAAGCTATCTTATATGTTGTTGATATCCTTGAATCCACTTAGCAGTAAGTGAAAAATTAACGCTGATGTCACTGATGCTGTAATGTATTTCTCATATACCACTGTGAACTTTAACGGGATTTCACAATTACCGTGCATCACTGTCGCTCAACCTCACACGAAGGTAATATTCGTACAATCCAGTAGATGTAACATGAAAGAATAACATTTTCATAATGATATCTTAAGGAGTGCACGTAAACTACACTGGCAATGAAATTGGGACTAATCTGAAGGAAAGAAAAGAATTCGAAAATAGCTTTTTTTGTAGCAGATAGTTATGGAATCTTTGGGCATGTATAAAAAATCAAAATTTAGCTGCCCCTACTTGCTTCGGGCTCTGTATCTATTAAAAGATCGTGCAGTACACCTGTTTACTAGCATGCTAGTTTGTAAAACAAGAGCTGCAAAACCACTGATGCCTTCTTACACTCATATTACCGCTAGTAATTAGGGAACATAATATATTTTCAAAGTTACTGACGTTCTAAGGGAAAGAAACCAAACGGTTTTCCATGGCTATGGTACTCAAAGACAGTAGAAAAATGACAATTTAAAACCCGTGGAGTTTAATAATTTGCCGTTTCATGATTTAAGTGAATAGCATCTGAAGCGCAAGGACTGTTCACTTGGCTCTATAATTTAAACGCTTGATTCTTTTATCGGGGTGTTTGTCACCACGCTTTATTGTCCCGAACATTTGGCTATAAAGCTGTTGTAATCACGAACAGCTATAAAGCTGTTGTAATTTGGTTGGTAATGAACATACAGGATAGTTATAATGTTAAACATGTTATGATCGTAACTGCGGAAGCTTCTTTTGGATTATTTCCTGAAGGAGCATCCCAGGTGAATGTCCTTTGTACTTACACCAGCCAAGTTTCTTATCAGAAATAAATATTTCTTCAGACTTCCTATGTAGACAGGCTCATATGTTTAATGTTTCTGGCAGCTTTGGATAGTATCTAACAACAGGAAGGGCTCACTTGCTTTGAAATCTGATGCGGATGGAGATTAAAATATATTTATATTGGCAAGATATGATGACAATTGTATTGTTGTAAACAACATGCGGGCAATTTCAAATGTAAGTCCCAATGCCAAATAATCAACTAAATCTGTTTAGTTATTTAATTACCAGCGAAGCTCTTCAATTTACTCAAAGTAAAGAAAAACAAAATACAATAGGCTTAATATTGTGCAATAATTCAAAGAAAATTAGCGTTTAAGTTCAGATTCGCACAAACGCATGTCTGAAAAGTTGATGCACTTAAAAGACGAAGTGGCAGTAAACAAATAAAGATCAGCTCCTGCTATATGTACGAGGCTGGTCAGCAAATACCGAGACTGATTTCTTCTGGTTTCCTTGGTGGTTACCTGTCTGTAATATGAACATTTGAAAAGAGCGGGGTTTCATATATAATGGCCATAGTTGGAAGCACTCTCATATTAGTAAGTTGGTAGTAATGTTTTAGATTGTAGATCCTACTTACATTGCGTAAAGGCGACGCAAAAGGACCAGTACGGTGAAGTTAAGTTCTGCTTTTGCTTAAGGAATGGAACCTCTGAGGCTTATGAAAAGCTGCTGTAAGAATGCAATGAAGATGCAATGTCTTGTGCATCAGTGTTCAGGTTGTTCTATAACTTAAAAGAAAGCCAAGTTGTCTGTATTAAGCAAAGTGGGCATGGAGTTGCGTCCTTTGCCGTGACGGAAGTCAATATCAATACAGCTGCTATGATTGTTCGTAAGAGTAGGCGGGTAATATTACATAACATCAGTGAAATGTTGAGACTTTCATACATAGAATTGTGCATGATCATCTTCTATGGTCAGTATTAATTTTTGCTGGTTGGGTCTCACAGCTATTGACTCCTGAACAAAAACATATGCACATGGAGACTGCCGTGAAGCGTTGCGCATCGTTGTTGATGGAGAGGATGCATTCCTAGAATCAGTTACTACCGGTGCTGATTATTATTATTATTATTATTATTGTTGTTGTTATCATTGTTGTTATTGCTATTGTTGTTATTGTTATTATTATTATTAATCATTGTCCTAAATGAAAACAAGGCAGCACAGTGTGGACATTCCCGGGTTCTCCAATAGTCCCCCTCTCAAAAGGACAAAATTCGTTCAGAGAAAAAAACTGGGGATCAATTTTTATTGTAATTGATCGAGCTTACATTTCACCTTTCTTTGACCCAGCAGGTCAATTTTTATCAACACTTATTTACTACACGTAAGTATTGGCCAAACTGAGGAAGCACATCGCAAAGAAACGAACACCTCTTCATCGAGCTGGGTGGAAACTTTATCATGACTTCATCATCTTGCCTCATAGAAGCCAGAAAAGTGAAGCGTTCTCAAAGACCTGACAAAGAATTACCTTTGTCATGTGTTCGAGTACTGATAGAAATGACATAAAACTGAATTCGAGTAGGAGGGAATACTTTGAAATATATCATGTTATCCTGAAATGGATTGAAAAAATATATGAAAAAATCAGTCTGGCTTCTTTGTTGATCAGCCTCGTATTTCGATAAGCATTATTTTATTTACTTCCTATTTGAATATTGTGCCACGAATACTACGTCTAGACATGGAAAAATTGACTTAATTCCTTCGAGGCGAGCTTGAAGGAACCAGAAGCGCCTTTGCCCTTGGTCTGCACAAGCTCTCCTGAGGCCACAAGACCGAGTCTGCATATTGTGCGAATAAAATTTAAACTGCTAGTAGAACACTATATTTTCAGGTGATTTAAGAAACTCTGTAAAACCAAATACTATTTGCTTTAAGTATATTGCTAGGTATGCGTTGTCGTTTTCATACAAGACTGTGCAAACCGATTGTCATGATATTTTGTGTATAAACTACTGGTATTACCAAAGACTGCGCCATAATGGATGGGTTCTATCACGCCGCAAAATTAAAATATCGAAATATCTTGCTTAAACTACATGTTTTGAAATATAGTTTATAAAAAATATTATAGTCATCTTGTTTCTAAAACATTACTATTTACCTAATTTCGATTGGAAGAAGCCCTAAGAATTTACATCAAGTTTACATTACAATTTATTCGTGTATGTAAACACCCAATATGGAGAAGATAATAGTTCGGATCGCATAACAGTCACAAAGGTGGAAGTTCGTATATCAGTAAATATTTGTAGGTTGAAACTCTTATTAACACCTTAGATCCTAAAAGAATCATTTTTTTAAGTTTTCAAAATATCATATTGCATCTAAGTCGTACAGGGAGATGGGGGGGGGGAGGGGCGTTGACAGTAAGAATTGAGAGGAGGATAAGACGAAGGAATAGGAAAGAGAAGCAGAGGGACGATAGTGATAGAAGAGCAGACAGAGAAAATTGAGAAGGGAGGATTTAGGAGTGGTCAATCAGAGGATTCAGCAGTAACATAACACCGCACATACTAGTAACAATGGGTCCAATGTTTAGTCCTCCGTAGTAAGAAAGTATGAAGGGGGCACTCGAAGATGGAGCAGATCCGGACGACGATGTGCGCTAGCATGAACGCAGTCCAAAAGATTCCAACATGAAATCAGTCCTAACTCCGGCTATTCCTGTCAACCACTCGCAACCTGAGGATTCTGGAAATAGACGAGACATTCCCAGGAAGGAAGGGGGCACCGGCGGTCCCGGCAAGCGCCAGGAAGAAATCTTTTCAGAACGAAAATTATATCGTCCTTTCCGCGACACACCTAACACCTTCCTCTGGTCCTACAACCCTGAAACAGATGAAAGGAAATAATGGAACAGATAATTCGTGGTAGAAGGGAATACACTCCAATATTCGCCTACCATCACAGGAAAACCACGAAAAAACTGTCATACAGGAGTGGAGTGTAACAGAGAAGAGTCTCTTCATTTACAATAACGCTAGCAGAGCTGCGGGTTCTACTATAAAATTATTTTGTTTGCTTAGGCCACTGAATTACCAGGATCATATCAGCGCTGCTGGCTTGCCGGAATTCGTCCCGTAGGAGTTTCTTTATATGGTAGTAAATCTATCATATCAGACATGGAGCTGTCGCCTTTGAGCACACTTTAAATCCATCCCTGGGCCGGATATGAACCCGCTACCTTAAGACCAGAAGGCAGGCGCTTAACCAACTGAACTACACGGGTTCTGCTAGATTACAATGAATGTACAAATATGAATTTTGAAATATATATTCTAAGCAGGGGTGAAAGGTGGATCTATAGTATTTCTACGCATTATGAAGACTGTTTATTTTATTCACACGGAGCATTTAGTTTGTAATGTATTTATTCGTCTTTCTCTGTTTACCCTACTCATATGTAGGGTTTACAGCCCCCCCCTCCCAGGATCTACAAGTCAGAACTTGGAGCCTGTTGAGGAACAGAGTTTCTGGATCAGATAGAAACCAGGATGATGGGTGATCTGCCCGAAAATGAGGAGTGGATGATGATACGAAATGACGGTGAAAGGGATAAGGGAAATATGGTTATGGAGCAGTTGGTGGAATGAATGGTAGGAGAAACCGAAGAATCTGGACGACACTTTATCCACCAAAAATCCCACATGATCTCCTGGGTCGAACCCGGGCCGCCTAGGTGAGAAGCGAGCAGTCTAATCACTCGGACAGGTGTCGTCCCGTCATATATTTCACCCATCAAAATGTTTCAGCTGCTTATCCATACGCGGATGGAAATATCTGTTCTCTGAAGTGACAGTTACACCAAGGGACACGTTTTCCCAAGACAAACAGATGTGCATCTAACTTGAGTTTGCACCCACATGAAACTTAACTGTAGGAAGTTCGAGGAATATGCTGCATTTATAACCAGAAAACTGAAGATAGCATAATGAAAATTTGAGCTTTAAATACCGAAGAGAAGTTCATTTATTGAAAAATCTTCAGAAAATTCGTAGGTTGCTCTTTGCGATATGATTGATTTTGGTTTTGAATTTCTTCAACTCTGTCATTGCCTTGGTACCATATTGTAACAGCTCTAGATGTCAGGGTCGCAAAGTACTGGAACATAGTAACAAATCTCCACTTGATCAGAGAGCATAGACCATTAGCTAGGTTATTAAGAAATAATTAACTACGGTCAATAGATTTATGAAGACTTCGAACTTCGTGCATCTGTGTCGTATCATATTTAACCTGTAAGTAATGGTGTTGACAAAAGCGTCTGAAGGACGAATTAGACAACTTTTTGATGTTACGCTACCGGCACATGTTTCGTCAGACACACCGTTTATCAAGCGTCTCTAAAAGGAAGAAACGAATACATTATAGATAAGATAGAATTAGACCTCGTCGCTCTATCACATGCAATACTCGAAACGACTTTTCATTTTTGAGCTGTCCACACACTTGCACACTTTTTTCTTCTGAGACTGCCAAAACGTATATTTTTGGTGAAATTATTTCGGTGTCGAACTTTCGGTCCGAATTCAATATTTTCTCCATAGATAGAGGATATTATTATTGTAAGCAATAGAAAAGCAGCAGTGAAAATAAACATGAGAAATTTCTCTCCCCTAATTTGAGTGCTAGAATTTTGTTTATCTACCACTGACCTAAATTCAGTAGGGGGGTGCCTATTTATTCCATCCAACAATTCCAAACCAAGATTTCACTGGAAATAAGTGTATTAAGGCCCCCTTAATAAAACAATGTTTATAAACGTCCGTCTCTGTGTGTGTGTGTGTGTGTGTGTGTGTGTGTGTGTGTGAACAGGCCGCGCAGTGACTGAATGGTCAGACCACTCGCCTCTCTACTAGACGGCCCAGGTTCGATCCCAAGCGACCGCATGTGAGATTTGTGGTGGACAAAGCGGCGCAGTGGCGGGTTTTGTCCGGGTTCTAAGGTTTCTCCCACCATTCCACCGGTGCTCCATCTTCATTCATGTAGCATCAGTGTCATTGCCTGCGATGCCACATCAATAAAAGCAGGTGTTAAACACTATCAAAACAAATGTGCCTGTGAACAGCGTAACTCGGAAACGAAAAGGTACTTGAATAATGCCAAACTTGCTATTTAATTCTAGTTCCTCCAAGGAAGCGATATGAATATTTTCAGCAAAATTCCGCAATCCTAAACTACTCCTCACACGGATAATTGTTCCTTATTTTCCATTAGTTTATTTTCATAAATGGCTTAACGATTTTGATTACAATATGTTTAAGGTGCTTGCATTGAAAATAAAATACATACCTGAATTTTCTGGGAATAGCCTATGAAGTGCTTGACTTTTGTGTAGTTGGCAAACCTTAAGAGATGGACAAAATCTCCGCATAAAATATGTAAATCTCATTAGGGCACACAACTTATGTCTATTTGGAGGGAGGCGATAACCGCATGAGGTAAGATTCCATTAACGCTTAAGCCTACTGTACTCCCTCCGATTCCGCGGTAAGTATCCACAAGGAGTCATGTCTGCGAAAGTTTATTTTCGATTAGCATGAAGTCTGTTATGGAAGAATAAGCTTTAGTTACAATAGTTTATTGAGGTATTGATAGAGAAATTCAAATTAATGTAACATATAAGAGTTTTTAAATGGAGACAAATATTTTCGAAGTCATTTATATTTATGAAATGCTACCTTACGCTTAATTTTCGGTAACGTAGCTTCTTAAACCAACGACTTCTTCGGTGTTAAGGGCGTGAAATTAAAAAACGAACAAACAACAATGGATAGGAATTTGCACTAAAGCAACTTGACCGAAAATCAACTCTACTGGTGCATTGGCTTCTCTGTTTGGCTATTTGGCTGACAAAGGATATGCAGTATACTGCAGGAATTGTCCTTGGTAATGGTTTTGCCCTCGGGGATTGGCCTTCACAGAACCACCGCGTACCGGCCAAGAGGCGGGGAGAGACCGCCAGGTCAACTCTGTGTATTGTATGCTTTGTCCTCGGAGATGACCTTCCAAAGAAGAAGCATGATTCAGAATGATGTCAAACAGCTCTTAAGGGATAAGGCATACCGCGGTCCATCCGCATATAAACGCAGACGTAGTATTTAATTTATCTTTCTTGTTTTCTACCACATTGTCATCTTCTGTTTGCAGGTATAGTGGAAAACATTGTTGCCTAAAATCGTCAGAGATGAAAATTAGTAAATTCTCTGAAGCATCTTTACTTTTGTTTGTAAAGTAGGCACATCAATCTATCAACCATAGTTTTGTACCAACGATATAGCCACGCTCATCTGATCATCCTTATTTTCCTTTTTCATCCTCGTATTCGCATTGGAATACTTTATTTATCCTTATGTTTTGTACAGAACATTTTATCCAGTCGCTCAAGTGTCTTTATGATGAAAACGTACAGTGCGAGTATGTGAAGTGATTTTTGTATAAATTTTTAAGTAACCAGATTTTCTTAAGTAGCTTTGTTGTAGTCGCGTGTACATGTGCTGGGCATATTAATTTGTACAAATGAAACATGTGAAGATACACATTGACGAAATTCTCTATCCATTTCATGGGAATAACGTAAACTAGAGCAGCTCTGATTAGGATCATGACACTCCATACGGTTCCATCCCTGGCCGTCCTTCGACTTGATTTGCATTTATTTTTATTTGCTAATCGCTGTGCACGTCACGTATTCCTGTGACACTCAGGAAAAAAGTTCATTTTCACCACTCCTGCTATAAACTATCACATAGAGATTCTAAAAGTATTTCCTTTCCCCAGTGAAAACCTAATTTGTGCCTCATAATTTACAGAAACAAAATCAGATTTCTTGAAATTTTTTCGAGTACAATATTACAGTCAACTGCTTACTTGGGCTTAAAATTTGATGAATTCTTCTCAAACAAATAATAGCTACATTTTTCTGGAACTACTCTATGTGTACTCAGTCTACCAAAAGGTGCAACGGGGAACTACCATATACGTCTACGTCTGAATTGTAATGCTTTGGAAAAGTTTCCACGGCATCAAATTAGGGACTCCATATGATTGATACTCGTGGTGAGAGTATTTTAAAGAGCCTAGCTTTCTCGGCTACATGCTTTGCCCAAGTACAACGTGAACTTTTGAGTCTCTACGGGTAATAACATCATTTCATTTTGATATTTTCTGAAACAGTCGGATCATATTTGTTGCATTCGCACAAGGGTTAGGAAAAAATGTAAATGGCGTGTTATTTATGGACGCTCTTTAACTACTGTGGTTCTCAGCGTCCCATTCTAAATTGGGCGTGAAAGACCGCTTAATTTTGCTCAGAGGCCTCTCTTATCAGGCTTGAGGTTCTTTTACGTGCCGTAAATCTACGACACGGGACCAACGGCTTTACTTCCCTTCCGAAGGAAGCCATGCTAAGGATTTTTACACCCGAAAAAATCCATCATCCTCCGCCGCCGGTTTTGAACCCGCGACCTTGGGTATATGAAGTCAGCATGGTAACCATTACACCACGGAGGGCGACACAAGGGTTAGGTTTAGATTTAGGAGACACTTATAATATTAAATAATCAGAGTATACATTTGGCGACCCCCCCCCCCCCCCCAGTGACCCATATAAGAATGTGGCGATTCACATGGGTGTTGCAAAGTACCGGGTCTTCAGATTTATCCGGTTTTTGGCGCCGGTGGGTTTAAATGCTAGACGTCATTATTAGCTCAGTGAGCTCCTTGTCTCAAAGGGAAGGTGCGGCATTGAACCTTGGAGCGCATGCATTGGCGACTTTGCAACAGGTTGATATACCTTGTGCGCTCTTTTCACGCGAGGTGGAAATGTCCACCGATCACAGAATTTGTATGGTTGAGTTCTACTTTCGAACTGGAAGAATACGTTACCTATCATCACAAATGCTGCGATTGAAGTCCTATTTCACTAAGGTAACCTCGAAACTGTTGACATCCCCCTTCTATCTATCGTTCACTAGTCATCTGCAAGAGGCAAAGCGTGGTAAACTCGCTACCTGTTTTTGACGTCGTGCGTTGATAAGCGACTGGAGGCAAAGTCTGAATAAGTCATTCAGAACTGCTGAACCGTATATAACACCATGTGTCCAAATACAACCCTTATATTAGCTTCTATTTTCTACTTGGATGAACTGGCCTCTTTATTGGTTAGTTGCTTGCATTACCTCAAAAGATAGAAGGAGGGAGTTGTCTGTGTTCTTAGTCCCGTATCTCTTTAATTGGCACGTGCACTTAGGGTTTTTTTCACATATTTTTGCCCCGTTTCTCTTTGTGGTCACATGACTAGTCACCTTATTGGATGCTGTAGTGCAATAGGCAGTTGTGGGGTACAAAGTATATTCTTATTTAACATGAATATTTACGTTAGTAATATCCGAAGATAATTGTCTAATTAACATTTTCACAGCCGCATGAATAAAATGTATCATGTAACAAGAGTTAATGCATCTAAAATCCGTGTACATTTTTATCTTATGTTTTAAACCTGCCTCTCGGAAGACGAAAACACATACATCTATAATGATAGTGTTTATATCGCTTTTATCGCCTGATCATGCACTTCATAGGGCTTGCATACCGTCATTCAAAGGTTACTTAGCCAATCAGGGGAACGGGGAAGGACACACATTCGGGATAAGCTTATAAGGTACAAGGATTAGTCTTCTCTCATTGGAATAAGTTGTTGTGCAGTACGAATGAATTGCTTATTTAACATGGTAATTTATCTGTATATTCCAAGATAATTGCCAACTTTTCATTTTCATAGCTGTGTGGATCAAATAGATTATGTAACAGTTAATGCATCTGTGATGCATGTAAATTCTTATCAAAAATATGTTGAAGGCTCCTTTGGTTTAAATCTGCATCTTAGGATGACGAAAGCGTCTATAATGAACTGTGTTTATATAGCTGTTATCCCTGACTTTGCATTGCACAGGGCTTGCACTTCCCTATTAAAAGGTGTGCATTAAGACAATCAAGGGAAAAGGGTAAGTAAAGAGAAGCGGAAGAATACATGTCAGCGGGGAAAGGTTACAGAAAACAGGGTTTAGTTGAGTATTGTTAATAATACTCATGATAATTGACAATATAAATAAGGATTAAGGATAGCAGCAGTAGTCCATTTAATGACGTTTTTTTTACTACTGGCGTTACAACCGCAATACACATTGCATTGTTGTTATTAATGATGATTATGATAATAATAATTAATAATAATAAAATTGTCTAGATTCGTATAGATACAAGTAGTTGACACATTAACAAATGCATTTGACAGATGAAAATACTTTCTTGATTTGATACCTTTTGCACCAGTGAGGATAGGTTCTTCGAGAGCAGTACTTGTGGCGTTACATTCCTTTTGGTGGAGGCAGTAATTTTAGACTTCGTTTCAATGTTTATTCCATTAGAAACGTTTGGTATGGATATTGTGTCTTATGGATTTTAACGCTCACCCACACTTCCCTCTATAAGCCGAGTCCCAGGCAATTGTTATTTTGGGCTAACCCGTTACTTAATCGCAATAGACTTAATTAAGAGGCTATCTCTAACCCCTGTTTCGTTTTATACCGAATATGGCATTACTCGTTTCTCCACGTTTGTTTCTTGGAATGCTTTTCAAGCCAGTATAAACAAAAGTAATGAGTAAGAATCGGAAATTAAGGCTCCAAATCCCTAGCCTTAGTGATGAGGGGTTGGGTGAAATCCAGTGTTAGGTGAACCTGAAAACTTTTTAGAAGAAAGAAAAGAAAAAAACAATACATTATTGCGAGTTAGGTAAATGGGTCTCTTTTTGCTCTAAAGTATTCAGCATTTCACCTGACATGACCCCCTGATTGAAATGTCGTTTCTATATCAGGGTATCTAAAAATAACGTTCCATTTAGATAAATATCCCACAAGATAACAACCATAACATAAACCATATAAATATTTCAGTTTACATTAAACAAACACATCAGTAAATTATGAAATACATAATCTTCAACAGAGCAAATTAATTGGTGTTCCCGAGGCATGGACATTCTAAAATACCTGTTTTTCCATAACGGTAAAGACGACGCAATGTCCTTTATCCTAAGATTCTTTCCCACTGATTGTCCTGGAAGCTTCGCTGGAATAGCTCATTGGAATGTAGCACTGCTAGATTTTAAGAGGAAGTGAATGCTGTAACTGTCAGAAACACCTTGTTGGCAAACAACTGGCATGTCACTTGCTATTGGGTCTTGAGGCAGCCATATGAGTAAAGAAGATTTTAACCCGTCTTCAGCTAAGTGATATCCTTCTCAGTTCCTGCAAACTGGTTTTTCTTCATGGAGACTACGTTTATGTAGATTTGCTAGATGGCAGTGTCCTGTTAACAACCTCACTATTGGCCGCATCTGACTCTTTGATACAAGTGGGTCATACTGACTCTTCCTGTGATTCTCGATTGGAAGCTGTATTACAGATACGCAGCCTTTTATTACTTTCTGGACCACGAATATACATTGTGCATAGTAAACAGAGAAGGTATTGTATTCCACCCGAAAGTTCGATACAGATGTCTCACCGGAAATACATGTTCGTGTGTGTGTGATTTTCTGCGAATAGCATAGTTCAAAAATCAAAAGTCGTTAAATACTAAACTTTAAGCTCAGCTTTTCCCAAGGATGCGACATGAAGATTTTCAAAACCTATCCCCCAGCCCAAACTACCTTTTATAGGGAACACTTTTCGAAAATATTGATTCTCTCTTAAATGACTAACAATTTTGATTAAAATCCCAAATGTTTAAGATATTTTCAGGAAAAATGAAATGTATAGCTTGAATTTTCTGGGAATAGCCACTAAAGATCGCTTTATTCTAGATGATTTCGTATAACTGCTAAACCGTAAGAGATAGACAAAACCTTGCTTCACAAAAATTTAATTTCGTTGAAACACAATTTATATCCTCTACATTTTTGTACGGTTAACTATTTCTGGGTAATTCCTTGTTATTGATCTAAGATTTAAAATAATCAAACTGGAAAGCGTTATTAGTTTTGTATTACTTATACTCCTGGCAATGCAAAGAGAACCGAATTTCAATTTATCATATACCGACCCCCTTTAAAATATTTGACTATCGTTTTAGTCTGGTGTATTCCCATTTCACGTCTACTTAGCAATTAACAAGATCATTTCTGCTAATGTTATCTCGATTAGCACGATGAACATAAAATAACAATCTTTTGTAAGAATAGTTTGTGTTCAGAGCAACTGAGCTTTATCTGAGAAAACTACAGCTGAATTTGCAACATCAACAAGGCTTAGTAGCTCTTGAAAACATGCGTTCATGGCTAGCAATGCTGAATACAAATACAGGCTGGTATACTACCGCTGTGCGGTGTTTTTAATGTGGAGAGAAAATCTGACATCCTGAGCTGCTAGGAGGTACTGTACACCCTTACCTCTTCAGAGAGCAGAACACCCCGCAAACGTACTCTCGTCAGTGGACTACAGCAAGATTCTAGCATGGGGGTTTCAGAACCATTAAGCGCACTATCCAGGATGTGTTCCATTCACTTGACCTTCTCTACCTAGTCTGTTAAAACTATTCTTACAAAAGATTCTTCTACATACTTAATACTAATAGGGATAAACATTAGCAGCAATGGCGTTAGGTCGTACTTAGTTCCTTAAAACTAGAAGAGAAACAGGGAATAGGCCGGGCCGGGCTGGGCTGGGCTGTTGAATGCAGGTTTTTATTGTTAATGGTTATTACCTATATATTTTCACACAGGTAAGGGATATTTCGGTAAAGCTATACGATGGTTCCACCACACATACGGACATGCGCGCGGCACGCACGCACATACACAACTAATAATGACATTTCCTTAATTTTAGCTTGTTTACAAGTATACAAGTGAGAATCAGGTGATTCAAAAAATTTTATAGAAAGTTAGATATTAGGTGGCGTAATCCCATTTTAAACATAATATAGGGACCAATAGAATAGTTGTCTATTATCGTGGTTGTTGCTGACACTACATTGCCTCTGAAGGTAAATTAAAACTAGAACTTTGAACTAAGAAAATAATCCCCATATTGCTACCTATTCCAGGGCTCCATGCAATGTTGCAACACCAGGTTTTATGGTACACAACTACAAAGATGCCTAATGGAAGTAATCAACTCTGCCGGTTGATATAGTGCTTTGTTTATCCTTATAGAGGCTCAAAGCTCCTTGGAATGTTGCCTATGTACCTTAAATGTGGCTGAGGAGAGAAGTAAAAAAATAACAAGTAATATGAAAGGCCTGCATTCCTGAATGGAGATGTGTGATTCAAGTCTTCCAGGACCATTGTCCCTGACTGAAGTTTTTACTAGGTTTTCCATAATCATAATTAGAAAATGCTAGGAAGGTACTCTAAACTTGGGCCTGGAGCTTTCCTTCCCAAACTTCTTGTCCAATTGTCATTTGTTGCTTAGTGCTATTAATAATTTAATTCAAAACTAAAATAGTTTATCCCTAATTTTTTAGAAAATACATCAAATGTACAAAATTCTTAAAACATTTGTAAAGCATTTTGCAATGTATTTAAATGCAGTCTTTTTTGTTACAATCATAAAACTATAGAATCCTAATACTGCAAGGGAGCAGATTGATATGTCATTTTGCAGAGGTTGAAAATGTATTTTATATATGATAAATAAAAAACATATTTGTTTGTTCTGTTACAGGTATAATGGCATTTACTGGGTCCAGAAGTTTACAACGGATGTTATGCCTCGTTGTGCTATGGGGGCTAATTCTACTGGCAGTGTTTCACTTAAGAAGTAATGAAGTGGAGACACCAGGGATTGGTATTAATTCTGTCAACAGCCGTCTACTGCTGCAGAAGCTAGGTGATCCTAGAACACCAAATCCTGATCCTACAGCCAGCACAAGCCAGTCCACCACATTGGCTGCACAGCTGTTCCTAGAACTAGAACCTATGATTGACAAATCTCCAAGCCACTCTGAAGCAATGATTGTGGAGGAAGTTCAGAAAAGGCTACCAAGTTTGCCAATTGCATATTGGAATAAACATAAAAATAAACCAATGTTCTATAAAAATGAAAGCTGTGCTAAATTTCCAAGCATATTTGATCTTGAATTCAATAACATATATTGGCAAAACCTCCATACTTCAAATGGAACTTTTCAATTGTATGGAGCATATTATGATGTACGTAGATTCAGCAAGATTGGTCCAGCAGTAAGAATACTTGGAATGATAAATCGTATTGAGCCAACAGTTAAAACCTACTGTCAATTTTGGTTTGAAAATCAGAAAGAACCTGTGCTGGTGAAAGTTATGGAATACAAATATATCTGGTATAAGAAGTGGGGAAATTATAAGCAAGGAATCTATCAGCCCTACCTCATTGCTTGTCAGATACCACAAAAGTATCACAAGATTGTACCTGCTTCAGTTTCCATAGTGGAAAAGCCGTGTGATACTGCTACAAATAATCTTCGTGTAGTATACAACAAACCAGAAAAGAAAAAGGGATTTGCAGTTTGTGTTAAAGGATTAGATTTTCTGCATGAAGATCTGTCTGTAAGACTTGTTGAATGGATAGAACTCTTGAGTATCCTAGGTGCTGATAAAGTATTTTTCTATAAACTTCAAGTTCACCCCAACATATCCAAAGTACTTAATTATTATCAGAAGCTGAATCGAGTTGATGTGACACCCCTTACACTCCCTGGTGGTCAGCCCAATGTTCCTGGATTCCAGCATATGTATCTAGTGAAAAGGGTGAATCACAAGCGACAAAATGAATTGATTCCTTACAATGATTGTCTTTACAAAAATTTATACACTTATGAGTACATTGTACTCTTAGATGTTGACGAAGTAATCATGCCTTTGAATACCATGTCCTGGAGAGAGCTAATGGATGAAGTGTTACCAAAAGCATTAGCATTGAAAAATGAAACTCGGGCTTCTTATAATGTTCGGAATGTGTATTTCCTAGATGATTTAATACACACACATGGATGGTTCAAAGACATTCCACGGTATATGCATATGTTACAGCATGTATATCGAAGTAAGAATTTCACCAAACCCAATCAATATGTGAAGTGTTTTCATAATCCTGAACGAGCACTGACATTGCATAATCATTTCCCTCTTGCATGTCTTGGGTCTGGTTGCACATCATATTCTATTAACACTACGGATGCACAACTTCAGCATTACAGAGCAGACTGTGTTAAAACCCTGAAGAAATCATGTGTGGAATATCGTCAAAATAGTGTTCTGGACACAACTATATGGAAATTTAAAGAAAAGCTGATTGCACGGACAACTGAAGCCCTGAAAAAACTTGACTTCTTTAGCTCCCGTGATGTCCGAGCCCATATACAATAAAATTCAGTGGGTGTGTGAAGTGGTATTTGTGTGAGAGTGGAACAATTTTGTGTGTTATTTGTGTTAAATAGATACATATTAAGAAAGGCATCAAAGACTGATATTTGTTTATACAAACTACCAACATAGTTGTAGTACATAGCTGAAATTTAAATTATATAAGACATTTTCAAACATAAAAGTGATGTTGATGTGCTAAAATATGCAAAAAATACTTCAAGATGAAAGGACTGTAATTTAAACTGAATGACACATCATTGCTTGCTTTTACACTAAGGAAACAATGTTGATGTTCTCAATTTAAACATAGGTGCTAAATGTATCCAATCTAAAATGTTTAACATAAATGAGACAGCAGATAATTTGTGTTCAAGTGTATATTAAGCTTGAAGTGAAGAACCCTGTTGACCTTTTGGCTGTTTTATTGGAGAATTTTAATAAAATAACTTTATTCATTTGTTGTTATTGACTGTTCCCATTTAGAATATTACTGTACATTGCATGGGTTTCTTAAAGGTAATTATAACATTTAGAAATGAGGTACTCACTATCAAAATCACAAAAGTCATAAATCTTGAAAATTGCACATCAAAGTCACATATTCTCAGAGAATAATCTTATTTGTTGCTGGAAAGACATTTTCACAAAACTAAGAGATATTGAAAATGTATGCTGGTGAATAAATGTACTTATAGAACATATATATTATAATAGATTGAAACCTGTTCAAGATGGAAATTACATTTTCCCATTTTTAAAAATTATTTATTTATTCATTTATTTTGGGTACAGTTTCCACATTACATACTCTCAATATTTTTCCTATGCACAGATTTAATAATAATTTCAAACCCATGCCAATTGTACCTGCCCCTACATTTATTAAGAAGCACTCAGCCTACGTATGTAGTTTTATGTCAACAGCATAACACACTAAATAATTTGTTACATAAATTACTTTAGTCTCTCTGTCCATTCACCAACCCATTTAACACTAATTAAAACATTTTACACTATACATTTGAGTCTCTTTGTGCTTTCTCTAAACACACTAAGCACTCTTTATGCTTTGTTTATTTTTTAAACTTTGTAGATTTGGTTTGGCTGCATTTGAATATTACTGTACATTGCATGGGTTTCTTAAACATTTAGAAATGAGGTACTCACTATCAAAATCACAAAAGTCATAAATCTTGAAAATTGCACATCAAAGTCACATATTCTCAGAGAATAATCTTATTTGTTGCTGGAAAGACATTTTCACAAAACTAAGAAATATTGAAAATGTATGCTAGTGAATAAATGTACTTATAGAACATATATATTGTAATAGATTGAAACCTCATTTGGGCATCATTTCACCAATTTCATTCGTCGTCCGATATGACCAACCAGGTTAAAGGACGTTAAGCTAAAAAAAAAAAAAATTAAAAAATAATTAAATCAACATTGTTACATTAATGAAATAATAGATATTTATAAAAAATACAAAATTATTAAATGAATAAGTACAGAAATTTAAGAATACAGAGTGATTAAAATGGTAAGTAATAATTTGTACACTTATTTTGATATCTTAACAGTCTCTAAAAACATCTTCATTAAATCCTTTTGCTTCTTCTGGAATTTCAAAAGATTGCACAGCTTCTTTTACATCTTTCTTCTTCTCACTGGACACCATGTACATCTTCTGTAGACATGAGGACCTCAGCATTTCTTTGTGGCATGTTTTAATTCCAGATTCGAAAATAGAAATCTCCACAGTGTAAATATTCTGCACAATTACAGAAACATTACACATGTTTTTAGAAGTCACGTTGCATTCCTATGTGAAATGGCACCTTTGCTTTCACAATCTTCAGTGTTTTGATTTGCCAGGCCCTGTTGAGATCTTTGGTAACTCCATCGGATTGCAAAATTCTGTAGTATTCATTGGGTGACAAAATATCTTTCTTTTCTTCTGTACTCCTGCTCAACCCTACCAAATACATGATCAGACCCCATGTAACTGTGTCCTCGTATGGGAAAGAAATGATGTATAGACATAAATATTGTACTTCTTTTCAAAAAGGCAATGAGTGTGGTCATTACTATACTCTCCTTATTTTGACCGGGACATAAATCTGAGAAAAAATGAATAATGGAAGGACATTTAATTCTTTTTCCAGTTCTAACAGAAAATGCAACGTAGCATATGCCACTTGATTATATCCCTTAGATGACTCGGTTTCCAACCAGGTATAGAAATGTATATTCTTTCATTTGTGGTTTAGAGTGAACCATAATGCAAAGATTATAGAACCAAACTAGCATAGAATAGTACACCACACCTATTGATAATTTAGGTAGTGGCTAATTTTTCTGCATATGAAACAGATTTTGATTACACCAGGATTTTCTTCTTTCATTATAGTATAAAACTTCTTTGCACAAAGTTTATGCAGTCGGTAGTTTGTCCTATATTTATTCTTCTTCTCCAAATCTGTCTCTTGCTTTATGGAAATTAGTCCTATTTTGCACAAGCATGTATCGGTGTGTGATGTCTTGAATGAGAGATTAAAACACTTATTAAAAATAAGCATTTAGATAATGAGCATGTAGATAGTACAAAATATTTTCCACATTTTTTGTGTGATGGGTAGTTTCTTGAGGATTTTCGTCTACTGCAGTGGCTTTCTCTGCACTTGTAGCTCTTAATATCATTTTTCACAGCAATGATAAGCTCTTGGTCCTTTACACAAGTTCTATCCTCGATTTTCTTTAGGTAAATTCCCAGTAGAATAAAACTTTCTTGCAAGGAGGGACAGTCTATCCTTAGACATGCCTGCTATTCCCTGAAAACTTGCAGCACAGATTGGCATTATATCTCCATTTTTCTTTCTGATGCTATGTTTAATATTCACAGTTTGTTTTCTTTTAGAATTTTCTTCCTTCACATTCCTTCGCTTTTGGAGAATTAATTTCATGTATTTAAGCAGGAATTTGTGTTGGTCCAATTATTTACATGTTTTATTTTATTTGGGAATCAATAATATCTTCATATGTCAGATCTCCTACTCTGCATTCCTTGCTTTCCCTCTTTAATGACTTAGATGGGTAATCTTGAATTCAATGATTACATTTTATACACGGTTTTTATTGTTAGAACGACTTAATGTATTGGAGGGAAGATTCGCCGGCAGACCCAAAGAACTGAATACGGTGATTGAAAAGATGCCTGACGGAAGGTCAAGGCGACAGGATGCGAAACAATCTGTACGCGTCAAGCCACCCAAATTCGAGTAACATCCACTTCGAAGTCTTCCGCCGACAAATCACCATCGTTGCCACACACGCCAGTAATAGAGGAAGTCACACAACTTATAGCAAGCATCCAGGGACGAACGGCAGAAGCACTGAATGCTATTCCTATGTCTGAGATGTCCGGATACATCTGGGAGGCTCTTGAGAACCACTTTGGGAACCGTTGCCTGGCTTGGTGATTGAATAGCTACTGAACAGCAATAACAGCAGATGAAGAGAATTCGCTACAACGGGGACAGAGAGACAACCCAGTGATGACTATGACAACCTTTTAATGGTGTATGCTGAGGGTACGGCGAGCCTGGTCACCTAGTGAAGGCCTGTTCACACCAAGCCTATCATCAGGCGGAAAATGAGTAATGGGGAGGCTTGTGTAGAAGAGTGGGCGACAGCCTCTTCGCAGACACTGGGTACAGGAAAGCTATGCTGCATACCTGTAGACACAGTCGCAACTGTGACTGTAATCAGACCTGACGTGGGGAAGGGCTTGCCACAATGAACGCCCAGTTGGCCCTACCAACTAGTGATGGCGTCAGGCGACATGTTGCCTGTGGAAGAGGTCCTGCTGGAGTTAACACTGGGACAGAGTAATGTCACCCGTGGGTATTTGTCACGAGGGTGGCTGGGGATATGATACTGGGCCTGGATGCCTTCAGGAGTCAGGAGGTGACGGTCGACCTCGGCCGGAAGATGTTGCGACTTGGCAGAAAGCTTTGTGTTGCTCCATAGACCCCGTAAACATCCGGAAATATGCAGTGTGTTCCTGAGGGACGATGTAATTGTGCCCGCAAGAAGCGAAGTGGTGGTGAAGGCGCGCCTGAAATAGCAACGGTCAATGCATCTTATATTGGACCGGAAAACATAATAGAATGGATTATAGTTGCCCGAGCATATTTGCCTTGTTGGGAGGAAAAGCTCAAGGGGCTTTTGAACCCAACGGGCACAGACATCTAGATCGGGACGAAGCTAGGAAATTGCGAAGCAGCAACGAGTTTATTGCCCTGCGACGGATCGAACCAACAAGCACAGTAAGTAACGCACAATAATTTTTTCTGCCTTGGTATTGCAGCTGGAATGTTGCAACTTCACACATACATAGTTTGAAGTTTTCACTACAGAGGGTATTTTTTGTTACATGTGCAGCTCCAGTGAGAGAATCGTGAACTACGCAACAAAGATGGCTTGCTTGCTGCTATCATCCCCGTGCGAAGAGCAGAGAGGTGTGGTTCGGTATTTGTGGGCCAAAGGGCATAAACCGAGTGTAATTTATAGGGACATATGTGCACGTATGGGATTGATTGTATGGACCATAGCAATGTCTTCAAGTGTTGTGCACTCTTCCAAGAGGGCTGTGTGAACCTTAGTGATTCACCACGCTCCTGGAGGCCGGTAATAGCTGCAATGCCATGGAAATTTCTGAGGCATTGAGGCGGCAATTTTGAACGACCAGCATGTGCAACTGTGAACCTTATCTCAACAGTTCAACATTTCCTATGGTGCAGTGTATGATATTGTTCATGACACATTGAAATTTCTTAAAGTTAGTGCTCGCAGGATGCCTAAGAACCTCGCAGACAACCACAAGGGGCAGCAAATGATAACAAGCTTGGATCACTTAACGCAGTACACTGCAGAAGGGCATGACTTTCTGAAAGGAATCATCACTGGTGATGAGTTGTGGGCATACCACTACATGCCCGAAACAAAGCAGGAAATTATGGAGTGGAAAGATGCTGGTTCTCCAGTAAAGAAAAAATTCAAAGTGACTCAATCTACTAGTAAAGTGCCTGTGATGGTGTTCTGGGATATCCACGGTGTTTTATTGGTGGACTTCACTGAACACGGGACCATTGTGAATGCTGCAGCCCACATTAAAACTTTGGTAAAGTTGCGTCGTGGCCTTCATGACAAACACTGCAACATTAATGCTGACTACATCAAACTTCTTCATGACAATGCTTGCCCTCCCCCCCCCCCCCATGTTGCTGCTGCTGTTCATCACAAAATCATCAAATTGGTAGGGAGGTGCTCCAGCATCCACCATACACTGCGGACCTTATACTGTTGGGCTTTCAACTGTTTTGTCCTATGGAGACATTCCTGGCCAGCCAACGCTTTGCGACAGATGCAGGAGTGAAATCAGCAGTCTGCAGATGGCTATACTCTGGGTAAATGGTTCTCTATGAACAGGGCATATTGTAACTGGTATCACAATGGAACAAATGTGCTGAGAAAGTTGGTGGCTATGTTGAAAAGTAGGTAAAAGGTGCAAGTTCATTTATGATTTTTTTTTTTTTTTTGTAACTATTAATATTTTTGTAAAGAAGTTATTGTGCATTACTTTTTGATCCACCCTCATATTTGTTTTTTATTTGTCCTATCTGAAACAGGTACATGAATCTTAATAAGCATTAGCATTTTTTTCAACTAAGTCTTAAGAGAAAAGTTGAGCCTCAGCATCTATTTTATATTATGCATACAGGAGATAATGAAAATAATCATTACCCATCTAACCTCTTACTAAGCAGAGTTGTAATACTATGATTTGTTATTGACTTCCACAATAATAGAATACAGGTACATTACATACCCTTAGTTTTAAACCCAGTGTAGAAGTTAAAAAAAAAAAAACTCTGTTCCAGATGGGAATTAAATCTGTACTGCTCTGCATTCTAGCCATTGCCCACCAAATCACAGGGACAGAAGATAACAGATTTTTGTGAGGGCAAGTAAAATATAATGTGAATTATCAGTTCTTATGGCCTTCTACATATGTATATTGTTGTCAAAGCTCATAAAAATATCTTAAAATAGCTCTAACAAGGCTACCAATTACAGTACCTTACTGTCACAATATATAAGATGTTCAAAAATACAGCTTGCAAACCTTTAGGACTTATAGAGGAAATTTGAAATATGATGTTTTGAATACGAACCCATGCCCGGAAATTTATTGTTTCTGTACTACAAAAATTTCAGGTCAGTTTACTTGGTATTCAACTGGCTAGTTACAACAAGAGGTGTGCACATCAGATTTAACAGCTGATACTATTTGACCTCTACCCTACCTCTCTAACTTGGTTGACCTGGTTCTTCTCTCTGACAAAGCCCAAGGTAATGGAAGTGCTGCTCTTGACCTTTACCAAAATCATTATCCACAACATCCAACTCCATTGCATACCATTTTTGACACAATTGTTCATCACCTTTAAGATTCATCATCAGCAGGAGAGACACTGGTGCTCCAAAGCCATGCTGCACTTCCAACTTTGAAGAGGCTGTTCTACATCACATTGATACAAATCATCAATGAGTGTATACAAGCAATGGCGCATGCAATCAGTGTTGCTCATTGTTGTGTGGGACTTCCTACATTATTAGCAACTACTCCCACACCACCGCCAATGAGTATATTCATTACTGCCAGCCAGTTGTGCACCACATGTTGCATTCTGTGTGTGGTTTCTGCATTGCTGCAATGAGCCCTAATTTCCAAGGTACATTTTCTTCAGAGATGAATGTCAATTCACTAGGAAAGGTGTACTTTGTTTCCAAAACAGGCATGTCTGAGCAGATGAAGAACCTCATGCCATGCATGTCCAGGGATTCCAATGCAGATTATTTATCAATGAATGGGTACGTTTTCTGAATGGACAAGTGACTGGACCAATTATTCTTCCACCCAGTCTAACAGGTACAATCTACTTGATTTTCCTAAAACAGGTATTGTAACATGCTGGTGGGAGATGTGCCACTGAATGAATGCTCATCAATACGTGTGGTTTTAGTGGCTAGCACACCCCCTCACTTTTCACTTGCTGGTTTGGAACATCTGGACCAATGGTTTGGAGAAAGAGGATAAGCTGAGGTGGACCAATCATGTGGCTCCATCATGATCACCTGATTTGAACTTTTTCCATGGAGTTACATGAGGAATTTGATCTACAGCCTCCTGAGAATCAGAGGAAGATCTAATGGCATGAATTGTGGTTGCTGCACAACAAATTGCAAAAAAAATGAGGTGTGATGGAGCGCCTTCACCAGAATTTCTTCATTAGTTCAATGTGTGCACAATATTGGTGGTTGCTACATTATACCAGAGTTGTACTGAATCAGAATTTCTTATGGTTTTATAGTTTAATTGCTGGCATGATTGTTATACTTGCAGTAAAAACTGAGTATTGACATAAAATGGATGTCATTCAATCATTTCATCTTTATGCACTGGCTATAGATGAATAGTGACTCTTGAGCATACATTCTGAGTGTTCACAAAAGCTTGAGGGTCAGTTAGCAATTTCAAATGTGAAAAACATCTGTTCCTTAATAGTTACTATTGCAAACAAAATGGTACAACTGAAGCAGCTCACAACAACAACAATGACAATAATAATGATGATACTTATGCATAATTTGTCTTACAAAAGAAAGGGTAGTTTTGCGATTGTTTGTTGTGTATATCATTAAGTATAGCATTCTAAGGCAAGAAGTAATGTGGAAATTAAATTGCAGTACAGAATATGGATAGTCTGAAATATGAGATTCTGTGAGCATGTTCTTGCCTACTTCTGCCAACATAAAAAAATTGCATGTTTAGCACACTATTACCGCAACTGCACTGTATTAAGAAGTGCAGTGCTAAGAAGCTTTAACATTACTGTCCTCTAGCAACCTTGATTTCTACCACAGTGAGCTACTATCTGGTGTTATTAATGTTAAATTTTACTGAGAGAGCATGGAAAAAGAGCTAAGTCATTTATGCACACTATTCAGTGTACACAATGTGTATTTGGTCCATAAGGCAACTACATCACACCAGTCATGCATTCGCAATATCTACTGAAAACGTGGAAAATTCATGATGTGCAACCAACATTGATGCCACATTTCATTGAGTTTAGAGTAGCAGCACCATAGATTTAAACACCATATATTTTAAATTTGCACATACAAGTTATTTTAACAGCATTAAAAAAAAAAAATACAATAAATCCACAAGGTGCTAAAAGTTGTGTTCACGTGCACTTAATCTCAGTACTTTGGTGTGCACGGCTTCCACAACCATTGACTTCTGGGATAATGAATACATTTATTATGAGTTGAGAGTTTGCCATTTTAGCTATTACTTAGTAGTGTAGCATCTCTTAGAAAATTAGGCAATATCCTTACATGTTTGTTCATAATTTTCATACATCTATTTATTACCTAAGATGTCATGTTAGTAGAGCATGGTTTTTCTAAGTTCAGTAGTGCATAACTTATAATGTGTTTCACAATGGCCAGGTTTTGCATCTTCAGTCTGTAATCATTGCCAATGTGCCAGAATTTCATTCTACATTGCTTTTACTTTACCTGTAATTATACATTTAAACACATTTAAATTATCATTGGCTTTGGCCAGGACCAAATCCACAGCCGCAGGTATAGAGAACACCAACTACACCAATAAAGTCATTTTATCTCAAGCATAATTATCATATGACTGTTATCAGCAGCATTATTTTTGAGAAGTGGCTATACAGGAGTGATGAGAATAAACATTAACTTAACTACTATTATAAGTAATATAATTGAGGAGCTACTTACAGTGAAGACGTAATCAAATTAATAAAAGGGTTAAATTTATATATACTTCATTTATTTATTTGGTAGGACAATGTTTAGCAGACCTTTTCTCGCATCTTCAGCTATTTAACCACTACTGCTGGAATGTGATGCTGTTGGTGCTTTCATACTATTTATGCTGTCATTTGGTGGAAGGACAATGAGGTGGAATAATCAATCCAGGGTGGGATGTTAAAAATCATGGCTGTGTGGCAGTATTTTAGGATGAAACTCTTTTCCCACATTGTTAACTCAAATGGATTGGATAATTATTTTAATAACTTTATTTCTGGGTTAATTTCATGGTTGTTGTGCCAAAAATGACATACAGCTGCAGATTTTTAATTTATATAGTGCCCTTTAACATCTAAGATCACATCGGGGGCTTTCCACTTGAAACAATTCATTGTCTGTAGGTTCCTTTACGCTGGTTTAAATAATTTTGTTTACTCAAACATGCACACATTCACACTCGCATACAAACTTCCAGACTCTGGGGGATAGGGAATAATTCTGGCTACAGAAAAATTCCCTGCCCCAGCTGGGAATCGAACCCGAGACCCCCGGGTGAGAAGTCAGCTCGCTGATAACTTGACCATGGAGGCAGTCGCAACTGCAGATTTGTCGGATTGTTTAAGCTTTGTTTCTTTTGTGTTCCATGTTATGTGTTTCCAAATATTTTTTGGTTTTACCAATACATTTTGAATTGTAATCCAAGCAAACTATAGAATATATTCCAGATATTTTGATAGGGGGTATTTTGTGTTTCAGTGAGGATCCAAGAGATTTTTTGTACTTTATCTTTTGAGTAGAGTTAGTTTTGTGTTGAATTTATTAAAAATTTTGTAAAATTTGTTGTCAAGTTGTGGGTAGTAAGTAAATATGTAATATTTTTTCGGTCCTTCCTTTGTTCCCGGGGTAGTATGTCTTTAATGTATTTTGGCTTCTTGTATTTCTTGATCTTCTTTATGATGGTGGAACTATCAAAACCATTGGTTACTGTTGTGTTTAAAATATTCCCATACTCTTTTTTATATTTAATGGTATTAAGAGGGACATTGACTAATCTGAATGCTAAGCTATTGAACACTGCATATTGGTGTGGTATGGGGTTCTTTTTTATGTAGTTGTTAGTGTGTGTAGTTTTTTGGTGTATTCCATACTCTATCTTGTTTCTGTTAGTAATGTTAGTAATTTGAGATCAAGGAATGGAAGGTAGCCATTATTTTCTCTTTGTATGGTGAATTCTATGGTTTTTTCTTGTATGTTGAGATGTTTGAGTGCATCCTGTGAAAGTTTTCTTGGAAATGTAGCAAAAATATCATCTACATATTGAAACCAACTTTTGAAAATCTGTGGGAGTGAATTTTTTATATGTATTTCAAAAACACCCAAATGTAGTTCTGTTAGAATTGGGGAAAGTGGGTTTCCCGTGACAAGACCTGTAATTTGTTGATATATGTTGTAGTTGAAGGTGAAGGCTGATTGTTTTATGCATAAGTTGGTGAGATTTACCAGATCTTCTATTTCCCTTTCATGGAAAAGATGTTTATCCTAAAATACCACCACACAGTCATGAGTTTTGAGCTTCCCTGCATGGATATAAGCAGATGATCCTCTTAAATCTCTTTGCTTCCAAGTCTGCCTTATTGTTTAGGATCTTGATGAAACTACTGATAGGATCATAGAATTATCTAGTAAAAGGAAAGCATTACAAGGAAATGACACAGAGAAAAAATACTTTTAAAAGCTGGGTGACACAGGATATGATAATCATTTTTAATTATTTAGAATGTTAAAAATGATTTTGCTTATATATTAGAAAAGAAACAAATTAGTCATGTTACAAAATATATGTGATATTTTATCAGAACTATGAAAGGGAAAGCTACGAGGCAAATTGCTGCTCTTACCATGTAGTGGAGTAGTTATACTTCCACACAAGCATGATGTATATGTATAGGCATCCAAAGAAGAGAAATTGAATTCCTATGTCTATTCACAAAATATATTATAAAAATGGACAATAAACGAAATATAAATATTAGGGGAACATTAGGAAATGCTCATATTTATTTCTGGTGAATGAATGCCCAAAACAAGTTGGTTGAAATAGAAACACTGGTAGTGGTGATAGTAGGTTATGGGGATGATGAAGCAGTCACAGTTAAAGTGGATTGTAAATGTAGGTAGGTAACAATAATCAAATTTACACACTCCAATGTTAAGTAGCAAATTTAAGGAATACATTTTTAGAATTCAAGTGTATTTTATTGTCCCACTTTAAATCTAGTATAACAACTTCTCTTTTACCTAGTATAACTTTAGTGTGCAAGAAATGCTTTATCCAGTGATGCTGCAGCAGAAGTATAACTATTAAGAGGCCTTTAGTATTGAAACTTTTGCTTGCTAAAATATAAAAATTAATATCTAAATATAGTTTTTAGTTTCAAATGCTGCACCTTAATCTATTAATATAAAATTTACTTTTAAAATGTTTCAACTCGGTATTAATTAATATTTATCATTTGGTTGTATGCTATATTTTTAAAGAATGGATCTGATCCATAAACTTCCCCTTAATACCTCTCTGTTTATGCACTGAGCTGCAGGGTGATATTAAAAACCAAAACTAGTTGGTTATTAGTGTGTTAATGTGTGTAATTACTGCAGCTGTAGCAGTGGAACAGAGAAAGGAAATTGTGGTGACAATGCTCAAGAACAGCTAAATAACCTACCAAACATCCCCCTCAGGACACCAAGATTTCACACATGGACTTCCTCAATTTCATCAAAAGGGTTTGTATTAATCAATGGAAACAAACATGAACAGCCACCTCTAGAAACAAATTACATGAGAACTACATCTACTTCAACACTATTATTTCAGCCATAAGGATCAAGTTGTATCATCCCAACTACATATTGGACATACTTCTATAACCCACAAACATCTTCTTGACTGAGAACCTCCTCCTATGTGCAGCCTCTGCAGAACTAGCCTCACAATTAATCATTTTGTCCAGCCAGCTATGTCTATACAGAACATACAGATGGATGCAATATCAACAGCCTAGCAGACATCCTAAACTCTGTACAACACTTAAATTTCATGAAATAAACAAAATTGTACAGTAATGTTTACTAGATTTATATATTTCAAATATGGCAGTTTTAATTGTAATTATATTGCTTTCTCATTGCTTTTTAATGTTGAATGCACATTTAATGTTTTAAAGGATTGTAATTCTATTGTACTTTATGGCTTTATAGTTGAAGTGAAATAAATAAATTAATAAAAAACAATGTTTGAGAATAAGAACACTGTTGTTTAATTTTAATAAGACAATTGAAGCTATTTTGAATGAATCATTTATTATATCTAATATTCATCTTGAGAGAGATACAGAGAAACTACAATATATAATAGTAGTGACAAACTTTTAAGCAAGTGCTTCTCCTGTTCAGATCTTCTATGCTTGGGCCATCATATCACTTGATAAAAATTATAATAGAAGGATAGAAAGGAAATTAGAGTGATATTTTATTAATACTTCCCAATATAAATTTTTTATTTTTCAAAGCACAGGCCTACCTATTATAAGCTACATGATTTCACAAATCCAGAACAAGTTAAAAATATTTTGTTCTTTGTTAAATACCTATTTAGCAAATTGAGTTATTCCTAAATAAGAAACTCAGTAGTATATTGGTTTAATATTCTGCTTTATATATCCAATACAACTCACAAAGAATTTAACTGGTAAAAATTCTACCAGCATAATACTGGCATAAGTGTAAGTAAGCATAGTATTACATCACTGCAATAATTCATATTTAAAGATACCTGAAAAGTGGATTACATAAAAGATAAAACATGAATGCAATTCATTTGTAGTTACTAAGAAATCTTTCAACATTCAAAACAGATTTATAACATTTTTCTGATGCAAACCGTTTGCTTGTTGTTACTTCATGTTATTTCACATAACAAAATGACATGCATGTAGAACTCACACAGGAAAATAAAACAAAAATGAGAAGCCTTCCAAATGGCCAAACCCATAAACCTGTTTGTTCACCTCATGAAATTAGATGATAAAAACTTGCAAACGAATAAGCAAATTTTTAACTGCCTTTGTAATTCAATGTGTAACATACTAATGATGTTGGGAAAAACAATTATTACCAGCTCTTAATAAACGTATGTTACAAGCTCAGTGGTAGGTTGGTTGGGTACAATATAATCATATTTTTTTAATAAACCTATCTCCAAAAATTATTAGTTTATATGCTAGGGTTGCTGCTGAAATACGAGAGATTAGGCAGTATGGATTACAAAAGATAGAAAAGAAGTAAAAAGTAATACTCAAATACTGTAAGAAAACGTAAGATTTTAATCAAACACTGAAGGTACACGAAATGACTGCTGCCAACTTTGATACATTTTGTTCATTGCCTGGTTATGTATGCTCTCATGTATAGCATGTCCACAGATGTCCACAGGGGTATTAATTAGGATTTAACATGCTTAATTTAGATAAACATCTCTGTAATCTTTGAAACATAGTAGGGACTGTTTTGTTTTATTTTATTCTTGTTACCATTAGGCTTATTACTAGTTGTAAGCACTATTTGGATTAAGTTAATTATCTACACAATTTTAATACAATCAAGTATGCAATCAGGAAGATACAATAAATACTAAATACAACATTTGGAAATATACATCCTGGTTTAGGAATGCAGGTGCCTAATTGCTACATTGCAGATTTATTTTATTTATTTACTAATTTTTCTTGGGCTGGGTGATGCCTGTTGGGGGTAACATTGTTGACAGAGCCTTTCTTATATTCCTTTGAGCCTTCTTGTTGATGAGAAGCATCATGGTATATTTTGCATTTGTGTACAGTGGCATTGTTCATTCCCACTTGGTGAAAGCCACAGAAATGAATACTCTACAGTATGGATCTACTAAATGGAGTAACACTTCTGTAGGAATTGTGAAAGATTGTTGTGTATCAAGTAACAAATGGAACAATATCCCTGGTAAAATGTAACTCTTAACCAATGAATGCAATGTTTACTGCATGTTGTAGACTCTATGGCATATTTACCTATAGACATCTTCCTTCCCATTTTGGAGTCTCTGCATGTAAAAAACGAGTTTTCACATCTGAATCTTTGAACAAAATGATAATGGTTACATGGTACATATATATCTACCACAGGCCCTTGTAAATATGTGTTTCATTTATACCTGTATATTCAAAGGTTTTTTGTACCTTTAAACAATATGTAGTTTTGTTAGGCTTAGGTCATTATTATAAATGTAGATTATTTATATTCTAAGCCCAAAAACTCTCAAACGTATATCTTTAAAAATATCAGAGTTGTTATGGTTACTTAAAATCATAAATTATTTTATGCAGTATCAAAAACACTTGAAGATATGCTAGAAGCATTAAATTGCTTTTTGGGTAAAGAATGTAGAGTCAAAGACAATTAATTACAAAGAGAAAATAAACCTTGTATACTATTTGGATAAGCTAGTAACAGTGATGTGAAATTTAAATTTAAGAAAAAAGTTTGAGCAAGAATAGAAATACACTATTAACAGAAGAAGATAAAAGCAGGAATACCAACATACAACAACAATAAAAAATGGCTTCACCAAACAAATCATTGACAAGGAAATAGCAAAATTTAAAACTAGAAACACATTAAGGATATTACAAAACTCACCCAGCAGAAAACCAAAATGGTGTATAGAAAATGTACATTTCCCCCAAATATTCACTACAAATTTCATAATATATTCATAGAAAAGCATTTTCTTAACTCCACAAAATAAATACTATTCAGAAAAACTACTTTGTAACACTATGATGAAAGACCCAGTACCAAAGAACTAATAATCCAGCAGCTTATTAAATCAATTTCTCAGAATATGACAGAATCTATATAGGAAAAAAGAAAAAAAAAAACATTGAAACCAGATAAAAAGAAACTTGAGACGTATCAAATACAAAGAGTCTGATAAATCTACGGCAGCATACCACTTCTGGACCACCAATCACAAAATCACATTGAGCATTACACTCCTAAAAAAAAAAAAAAAAAAAAAAAAAAAAACAACAACAGCAGCAAAGTTGGATTCTTAGGCAAATATTCTAATTGTAACATGCCAACACCACTTAATGCATTTTGATTGCCACCACCGAATCAACTATGGAAGTATATCACTCCACCACCATACGTCAACCAAACAATGAGCACCAATAGACATCAATACCAGGAGCCAGTTGCTATCTTCTGATGGTGAGAGCAAATAGGTCTCAAAGTTGGTCAGACATACAAAAAATGTAAGTGATATAAATGTGTTGTATTCTGACCCAAACTTTCTTTTAACTTTAGATATATTTTATTATGAAATCAAAGGAAGAAGTGTGATGCTTATTATGCAAAACACTCATCATGAACATCAGCAGAAATCTATAAATTTTTCTCTCCTCTCTCTTTCTGTTTTGCTGAGGAGTGCATACTAATTATTTTGAAACAATAGTGAATTACTTTGAATCTTAAATGTATTTTTTTTCTTTCTGATTCCGCTTTGACTTTTAATATTCTTCTACTCATTAAATTTAAATAAGCATCATACTATTGTGGTCATCTTATCTAGATAAAATTCTGTTTTAGTTGAAAAACTTGTAACTTCAATTGGAAATTAAAATGTAAATAAATTTATGTTTGTCTTGCTATAAAGAAAGGCCCTCTCTGTGGTGGTTGGATAATCTGAAAATAAGAAAGAAAAATTCACTTAAGATGTATGCATTCATATTTACTGGAAAATAAATGATAATAACATCATAGAAAAATGAATTTTTCAGAGGTAGTATACAAAGTTACAGATCTACAGATTAAACAATTTTGTAACATTCCAGAAGGACAAAGCATTGTTTAGTTCCCTTCTCTTCTTCCTCTAACTTTACATTAATCATTAGCTTCATTATTAGGTTTCAGATTTTAAGCTAAATCTTCCAGTTTCTTTAGAGAAGGTATGTCAAACTCAGGCAGATTTGTGGTTGAGTGGTTAGGCCACTTGCCTCTCACCTAGGTGGCCCGGGTTTGAACCCAGGGGACCACATGTGGGATTTATGGTGGACGAAGCAGTATCTGAGTGGGTTTTTTCCAGGTTTTGGTTTCCACTTCCATTCATTCTACCAATTGTGCTATATTCATCTTTCCTGTCATCCTATTCACCATTATTTTATATTTCGTCACTTTCATATTAGGCATCAGGCTGATCCCCCATTCTAGTTTCTATCTGATCCAGCACCTCTGATCCTGAACAGGCATCTGACTCCAGGCATTGGTTTGTAAGTCCTCGGGGAGTGTAAGTCCTACATATGAGGAGGATAAATACAGTAAGACAGAAATAATAAATGTCAAACTTATGGATAGGGCCAATTTAGTGTGATGAATTGAAAACAAAGGCTGTATTTCAAAAGAGAACAGATGCATTATATTTTGATGTAAAGACATTTAATTCTGTTAATTTTAAGGTATCTTTTCCATAGTCACATGGTGTTTAAACAATAAAAATTGCTAAATAGGCAAATGAACAATTAAATGGCCTATATTACTGGTTTTTGCTTGAGAATTAGCATATTAAGTGAGAATCAAGAGTTTCAATACCTGCACTTGATTCTGTGAGGAAACTATTTTCAGAAATGAAGATAAGTGCTCTTCTATAAGTCTTGATCTGTGAGCAGATTTTGCTTCTGGAGGAAACTATTCATAGAGATGGGTGGAACCAAACATTGCTAGTATTCTCACAACAAACTAACACATCACAGGGTATTAGCTTGGCAAATAAGAAAGGAATTGAGGGATCCTTATTTCATCAACACAAAATTGGCACTGAATTTCAATCAGTTATATTTGATGTTAATATCTCCCTTGTGAAATCAAAGAAGAATGGAGTAGCAAACAAAGAGAAATTATTATTACACAATTTGAAATCTTTAAGTCTATTTTCAAAGGCATTAACTAACTATTTTATGTGAGAAATATAATGAGTAAAATTATAATTATTGCAGAATTTCTTTAAGTCCTGGCAGGTTGGAAAATGGATTAAGCTGCCATTGCTTGTTTGCCGTTCCCAAAGTCTGAGCTTCAATTTAATAGCCTTAATGTTGTTATTCAATGAAACTGCAGTATGATTTTTCCCTTGCTTTTTTAAATTGAAGTCCTGTTATGTCCACCATAAAGGCCAAATCCTGAACCCACAACTGTGATATGTAAGCCAATGCACTTCTGCATAGTACCGTAGATTCTGAAATGCACTGTCACTGATTTTGATTCATCCACCAAGAATGAACAAAGTTCACAACTTTCTTCAGTAATTACAGAACATGACTCATGTTTATTATTTTTAAACACAAAGCTTTCTGGTGAATGATGCAGTGCTTACTGCTTGGGCAGTAACTTAGTAATACATCCCTTCTAATTACCTAATGTAGAAGCACCATCTCTTACTGCACGCACAAGTTTTGATAATGGAAGATTGTTTTTTAGGGCCCTACTTATCTCATTAAAGATATCTTCACTGGTTGTTGTACTTCTAAGCGAAATTCTGTCCAATAACTCCTCATTGCCATTATTAGAGGCCTAAATAAACACAGCTAATTATACCACACCACTAATGTCTGTGCTTTCATTAACTGCAATATAAAATGCTGTGAAACATTCAAATTTTCCATCAGCTGCTCACTTAAATTAATCACAATATCAACTCTTTCTGACCCGCCTGGGTAGTGTGGTGGTAGGATGTCTGCCCCACATTCGAAAGGTTGTGAGTTCGAATTTCGCTTAGGGTGAGTTACCTGGATAAGGTTTTTTACGTGAGGTTGAAAATGAAAGCATAGGCTTTTGAAACTAGTCCCTCATAATAACAATGTAAGTGACGCAGTGTTAAAAAACCAACTTAACAAATTAATACACACATTATTAGACATTGGCAATGGGAAAATTCCTGTTGATACTTCTACTGGCCTCATTTCATTTCCACCAAATTTTTGTCACTTTACAATGTCAAAGGAAGATTTAATATCAAAAGTGTTCCCAAATATTGGTGTAAATTACAAAAACTGTACTTGCTTAAGTGAATAAGGCATTTTAGCAGCAACTAATAAAAATGAAGATGATTTGAATATAAAAAATCAGAGTAAATTTGATGGACAAATGCATTCATTTAAGTCGATCAATTCCATTACCAATCCAAATGAAGTCATCAATTATCTAACTGAATTCCTAAATTCCTTGGATTCGCCAGGATTCTGCCACACAATTTACAGTTCAAGATTGACTCAGTAATAAATATGCTACGCAATCTCAATCAGTCAAAATTATGCAATGGAGCAAGACTCGCTGTTAAAAAGTTATGAAAAATTTGACTTAAGCCACTATAATCATACGAAAGTTCAAAGGCAAGGATGTACTCATTCCAGAATACCACTAATGTCAACCGACTTTCCTTTTGAATTTAAGCGTCTTCAGTTTCCGGTGCGCCTTGCATTTGTAATGACAATAAATTCCAAGGTCAATCATCAGAAATATGTGAAATATACTTCGAATTGCTGTGTTTTTCGCATGGGCAGTTGTACATTACATGCTTGTAAGTTGGCAAACCATCGGCACTATTTATTTTTTATTTTTTCTCTGGAAGGAAAATTGTACATTATAAGGCATTACAATAAAGTATTGCCAAATTATTTAATTTTGTTTCATTGCATGTTCATATTGTAAATGGAAGACTGCCTCAGTTTTTTCATAAGGTACACCACCCGTACGAAGCTGGGGTGGGCAGCTAGTAAATAATAAAAAACAAACAAACTGGTAAGTGAAGCAAGAAAGATATTTAAAGTTAACTTTCTAGTAATTTTAGTGAGTTGATTGCAATTTTGTAGATGGAAAATGCTTTGGCTATAAGGATCTCTGAAAATTGTAACTACCTACAGATGGAGTGAACACAGTTTTATGTACGAGGAATCCTACACATGGCTTGTGTGAAAAAACAATTATTCCAATACCAATGACCTTAATATTTGGCTATACTATGAATCCTGGGTCTAAAGTACTTTCAACATTGTAAGTCGCCATTGGGGTTGTCATCTCAAAATAATTTGAGATCACCTTGTGGCTTACCGGGAAACATACAAGTCAGTTGAGAAATTCAATACTGTGCCAGCATGTTACCATGGTAGATCAGTGGCAGAGCAACCGGCTAGAGATTGGGAGATCTGTTGGCTCAAATCCCGGCTATTGAATTTTTCAGTCTGACTCTACCTATCCAACTCCTGTCCTACACACGACTTGTGTGAAAAAACAATTATTCCAATACCAATGACCATAATAGTTGGGTATACTATGAATCCTGGGGCTAAAGTACTTGACACATTGTAAGTGGCCATTGGGGTTGTCATCTCAAAATAATTTGAGATCACCTTGTGGTTTACCGGGAAACATATGAATCAGTTGAAAAATTCAATGCTATGCCAGCATGTTGCCATGGTAGCTCAGTGGCAGAGCAACCGGCTAGAGATCGGGAGATCCGTGGTTCAAATCCCGGCATTGAATTTTTCAGTCTGACTCTACCTATCCAACTCCTGTCCTACACACGGCTTGTGTGAAAAAACAATTATTCCTATAAGTAAAGCTGTTCATTCACCCCTGAGTTCAATTACATATGAAAACTAGCAATGGCTCACCACATCAGACATACCAGTGATGATCCACTTCTCACTTTACCTGTGCAATAATTGCTAAAGGTTTGCTCTCTTATTGGTAGTAATTGTTAAACTGCCTGAAACCTTATCCTTTGAAGATGCCAACCAAACAGTTAATAGGTATATTAAGTGGGAGTATATTTACACATAGACCATAGCCTTAGAACAGAGAAGCTTTTAGTAATTTATCAATGCTGTACGTGTTTTTGATAATATTAGTGTTAATGTGTACTTGTACTTGACACAAATGAATGTCTGAATTTTATGTCATGCAAAACTGAAAAAGTAAAATAGATACATTGTTGAACTTATATTTACTAGGGACTCCGTCTTGTCAGAATTTACATTTCAAATGGAGATGAATTTTGTCATTCCTTGTTACCCAATGGTCCAATATGCAAGAGATATCTCTGTACATCTGCAAGTAAAGTAAGATATTTGACAAGTTGGTTGGGAGACATTACAAAAACTTCAATTTTTGTCTGGGATAGTTAATACCCGAATTAGGCAAGAGAAAGAGATATATATATATATATATTTTTTTTTACAAGCAGATATTGGAAATGTTTCATCATGGAGCCAGTAGATAATTCTCTCCAGGAGTCGTTTGATTGTGCTTAACGTAAATACAGATATATGTATATTTAACTTTGGTAATTTATATTTAAATATGAAGAAACTAAGCAGCATGCTAAATATTTACCTGGTGTTGACCTTTGAGTACATCTAGCTCAATTTCAGCAATTGTTACACCATAAATGAAGTAGTTTGCCACATCACTCAGTGTTGAAAACCTATAATCAAATAAGGGCAAATTACTCTTTATGTTTTATTATTATTATTAGTATTATTATTATTATTATTATTATTATTATTATTATTACTAGTATTATTATTATTATTACTATTATTATTATTATTATTATTATTATTATTATTATTATTATTATTATTATTATTATTATTATTATTTTGTTTTATTGCTAGAACCAGCTCAAATTCAGTTCCACAGTTGCGATTAGAACATGGTTCTCCCGTTCTCCCATTGTTCTAACCAGTGAGTTACTATGACAACACTATGATTTCCAGAATACCAATTGTTTATGATAATGTCGTTAAGGTATTATATCTGAATAGAGAGATAATGGTTGATTAACTGAGTTAAAACCAATTCAGATGGAAAATTTATTGTCACACAGGCATGTCACCACAGTAGCTCAATTGTTAGAGAAGATGCATTTGGAGCAGGAGAATCAAGTTCAAATCTCGGCTGTGATATTGAATTTTTCAACTGGTTGTAGTAGTAAAACAAAATACACTTTAATAATTATATCACCAATATAATCATAAAAAGTACTCAATATTAGGTATAAACTATGTTAGCTTAACATAGACACTAAGTACCTATGATAGCAAGTTGGCATTAAGGTATCATTTCTGTAGTGAAACTCAATGGTTGGTTAACCAGGATAAAAGCCAAATCAATTGGAGAGTTTATTGTCGTACCCACATATTTTCACAGGATCTCAAAAGTTAGTGCAACAATGCAGAGAGCAGGAAAATTGTGTTCAAATCTTGGCTGTGGGATTGAATTTTTCAGTTTGTTCTAGTGATAATGCAAGTACAATAAAAATAATATAATTCTCTCTTTCTGTTTCTCCCCAAAAAATTGAAAGAAAAAAGAAAGACATTCAAAACTTTTTAAAGGTGATTTTCAACACAAGAATATTTTTTGTGTGTCAATTTGACAGAATACACTGTACAATCAGTTTTTATTCACTACCATTCTTGACATACGTCCATTTCTAAAATAAGTACAGTGCAATTTAGGTAATTCCATTGTTCTAAATCCAAATTATACTGTGATTGAATCTTTACTTTGTTCCCCTGAGCTTGTTATGTAACAGTGCATAAATATGTTGGAGTGTGAAGATGTGAGAGGGAACAAAATAAAATTCTAAAATTGAAATGTTGTTCAGTGAGCGCTTTCTCTGGTTTTGAGATATGGCAATGGACTACCTTTTTGGGTAACAATATACTGAGTGCTCCACTTGTTAGAGGAATTTTGTAATCAGTAACAGAAACAAAACAAGAACCAGGGAAGGACAATAGAGTTCAATACACTGACAGGGCATCTTTCAGAAAACATCTGCACTTGTGCCCACAATGCTCTACACATGCTCTACTCATCGTACACTTTTGTTATCATGAGTCAAGCCATTATTAGGCATATCATTATATACTGTTGTTTTTACTGTGTTGTATTACTTTCTCTACATATGTTATGCATAGAGTAGGAAGAGAAGGTATTGTATTCCAGCTAAAAATCTGATATAGGGATTTCACCAGAAATATATTTTGCGGTCCTTTGAATCCAAAGAAAAATAAGTTTAGAAAAGGTCTATGTGTGGACAGCTTAGCTAAAAAATTAAAAAATATTTAAACATCAAATTTAATATTTACATTTAGTATCTTCCAAGGATGTGATGCAAATTCCCCCACCCCAAGCTACCCTTTATATGGAAAATTGAAAAGTTTGTTTTTCTCAAAAATGGTTTAATGATTTTGATTAAAACACTAAACATTAAAGACATGACAAATAAAGCGTATATGTTGAATTTTCTGGGAATAACCTCTGAAGTCCTCTTCATTTTGGATGGATTTTGCATAACTGGTAAGCCATAAGAGATAGACAAAAACTTACTGCACAAAAAAAGTAGACCTTGTTAAAACACACAATTTATGGCCTATACATTTTTTGTAGAGTTAACCATTTCTGGGATATTCATTGTTAGTGGTTCAATTTTAAGCTTCTTAATTTTTCTCCAACAGGTCATCTTTAATTTAATCTTGCTTGTGTTTTACTCCTGATGATGAAAAATAAACCAAATTTCAATTATTTCGCAAAGCGACCAGCTTTTTAAAATATTTGACTATCATTTTAGTCTGATGTATTACCTTATTTTCTTTCTACTTAGAAGGAACTAATACAACTATTTCTGCTAATGTTTATCTCGATTACTATGATGTAGATAAAGGAATAATATTTTGTAACAATAGTTTGTAGAGAAAGTCATATGAATGGAACATATCAGATTTTCTTTTCTGTTATATATCATATACACCTGCTCAGTTTGGAATAAATGTTATATAGATTGCCTACACCATTTTTTAAAATTTTAAATCACAGAAAATTCATATGCCCTTCATATTCAAATTATACATGTATTAGTTATGCAAATAATGAATACAGTTTCAATGAAAGTATAAGCAATTTTGATACAATTAATAGGATAATACAAGTATATATTTTGCAAGAATTTGCTCCATATTGATTAATCATAGTACAAATTTGAAAATAATAATTTGAATTTGGTCATTTGAAAAGTTTATGTGTTTTACTTCCTTTTAATAGTTTATATTGATAATTTACTTTGAAACCATTACTTAATGTTAAAAAATTGACTGTTCTATAAATCTGACGGGTGACTAACTTTATAACACTTTATAATTATGTTTGTACCATCAGCAAAATGTACAAAGGATTGACAGAATATTTTTATTTTTAAAGGGGTACTAATGTCATAATACTTATTTATGAAGTAATGAACATGACATTAGGAATTAAATTAATTAATGAAGCAGCTTCATATATTGCTCGAACTTCCTGCATATGAAGAAATTTATATGATCTTCACCAATGAATTTGAATCTCTACATGGTCAGTAGCACTACATTTTTTGCCCTGTAATTAATACTGAATTTGTTTGCATGTGGATCAGTAGTAATAACAAATGCTCAACTCGTAAACAAATGAATTGTTAGGCAGAGAGCAACTGCTGCAAAAGTCATCCAAAAAGCTTTTAAGTTGTATGAGATAAAGCAATTCTGGTACTCTCTGCATGCAGCACAACTAGCGATATTGAGAAAAATCTGCACCAGTGTTGCTACCCATATCACTCCTCTCTTCAAAAGCTTTCCTAGTTATTCTTCATTTGAGTCATTGTTACCATGCAACAAACTGAAAACTTATTTTAAGTCCTTAGAACAGTTAATGCCAAAAATATTGGAGATTTCAGCCAGTATAAAATGACAAAAGATTTCAGTATGGATATAACAATGATGATAACTTTTTATGGCAAACAATATATTATCAGTCAGGAAGCTCTGTATGGAAACATTTGTGGTAAAACAGTGTATGCAAATAAAATGTTGGTATACCCTGGATGCAGAACAGCTAGGAAAGGATTAAAGAAGTTAGAAAGTTGGAAACTTCACCCTAAAAGAAGGAAATCTTCTGAAAAACTAGTGAACTTAATCCTAGCAAATCTGTAGCCAAGACCAAAATGATAATATGAAAGAAGCTCTAAAATGAATAAGTGAGAAAAGCAGTTGCATGCGGTGATCATTCAGATAGCCAAAGCAATGAATATCTATTTTAGTTTTAAGTAAATAATAATAATAATAATAATAATAATAATAATAATAATAGTAATAATAATAATAATCATAGTAATCATAGTAATAGTAATATTACTGGTAATACTACTAGAACAACAAGAACGAGAACAAGAACGATAATAATAATAAATCAAGGAACATGGTCGCTTTAATAAAATCACAACCAACAGTAGTATAAATCAAAGGAATAAGCTTTAAAGATAAAAACGCAACTGATAGAGTTTTAGTTAAAGGTATGCATATTAAAAATAAAAATTGCAACTGTAACAGTTTAATTAAAAGAATAGTTATTGAAATACTACATTTAATCAAGCTAGCTAAAGTAAAATTTAACAGAAAATAGTTAATTTCTGGATTTAAGTTCACTTTTGGTAGTCATAACTAAGATCGAGGGAATTGAAAATTCATCCTTCTCTCCTGGGAAGCAAATTTATTAATTTTCTGTTTGTTTTGAATTGTTCATTTTCCTTACTTCTCTTAGTAAATGAGATTCAGTTGAAATGACTACAAAATGAGAAAGTTTCTCTCTCAGTCTCTTCTGCAGTAGAATTCCGAGCAACTTTTGATTCTCTTCAGTGCTGAAAACAAACTTACTGCTGAAAATGTACTCCCAGTATTTTAAACTGCAGAAACTTTTGTTTTAGCATTGCATTAGTAATCAATAGTAAATATTGTAGAAGTTTTAACATTGGGTTTTTAATAATTTTCTTTACTTCAAATATACACACATTCACTCTCAAATACATACTACTAGACTCTGTAGGGGATAGGGTATAATTCTGTTGAAAGAAAAATTCGCTGTCCTAGCCTAAAATCGAAACCAGGACTTCTGGGTGAGAAGTCAGCTCACTGACCACTTGGTCATGTAAGCAGTCTGTAAACTCTTGTACTATACACTGCAGTCATTTCTCTTTGCAATCGAATGGTGTCAAAGTACTTTCCATATGTATATAAGAAACTTTGAAAGCTGGTTTTGTGGAATTGGTATGTACTTAGTTTACATGTGACAATATGTTGAAAATTCTCTCTCAATATAGAATAATCTTAAAATCTTACGTACAAACAAATTATCAACATTATCACACACTTCAGAGTAGAGAAATTTATATTCAATATTTTCCACTTTGAAGACTTCTAATTGAGACACTGTTTATTGAAAAAAATTGTTCTGAGTCATTATGTAATGCTGCTATTGAATGGCGAGTCTTTTTTCTTTTCTTTTGACATTTGTTTTGAAGTATGTTATACAATACATCAATGAAAATGAATATTTGGTCAAATATTTTTAAGAGGAAAAACAAATTTGAAACCTTCCACTAGTATTAAAATATCTGAATCAATTTCATGAGGGTGTTCTAACATAGCGCTATACATGTTACTAACTTGAGTGATTTTCCTGATCAAGATGTTTACCAAACTTTACAAATAATTCCATAGTGTTGAATGAAAGGTATACCCACAATGCTGTGTTTTATATGTGGCAAAACCATCGAAAACAAGGCTTGTATTGTCATTTTGAATTCAATTATAAAATCCTTTAAAGAGGTTTCTAAGCAGGTACTGTGCTAATTCCAACAGTTCCAGACAATTTCCCTTATTAATAGAATTTTCTGCTTGACTATGTCCTCAAAAAGCTAATCCTTTTTGTTTTGTTTTTGTTTTTTTCAGAAAAATACAGCCCTAATAAACCTTTTAGAGATAACTATGTTTCCAATATTTTGATTGTGTATATTTCATTTTCTGCTGGTTATCAAGCGCAGTTTCTGTTTCTGTTTCTCTATAGTAGCTATAGATACCTACAGATTATCTTAGATGATTAACAGGCAGTTTGTGTTCGACTGCTGATCACCGAATTTCTCAAATACGTTTACCAAGAATTATACTCTACGTTACGTTATTACTGTTAACTCCTCTCCGAAGCTTGCTTCTTTGGAGCAATGAAACATGCATAGAGCCTGTGACCTTCAGAGGTGCGTGCAAGAAGTTCTCGCTATTCAGTTGAAGCAAGAGGGAAGTTTCTTCAGCTGGCTCACAATCACTGTCTGTAAAGTAACGTATTAGATCTTTGTGTTTGGGAGAAGCATTGCAATTTATCTAGATTATTCAATACCTATGTGATTATAACAACATATACTATTAATACGTCTGAATATTGTCTGTCTCCACATTGTTTAGTCATGTTAGTATGCTAGCTTTCTGACAAAAGTTCCCTGTTCAATTCTCACAATTATTGCAGTTGTTACTGAAGCAGTACTTCTGTTGCTTCCCCTGAATGCACACCACTGGAGAGAAGCAGCTAAGTATTATGAGTTCAATAAATTTTTATTTTTATTTTACCCTAAATTGTTAGTATACCCACTTATCTACCTACACAGATTTTCTCTTATGTTTTCTGTTAACTTGATTACTTATATAGAAATAGGAGTACTACTCACATGTATGTAGCACAAAGATCCACACTGCTTACATAGCAAGCGAGTACGAGCTCTTGCCATGTTGGGTTAACGAGAGTCCTTTTTATTGGTTCCATGCGCTTCATTAGCTCTTTACAACACATCATTGCAGCCTAAGCCAGAAAAAAGCTTTAGTTCAGAAATTATAAATTTTTAATATGCCATTTCAAAATTATAATTATTATAATTAATATAATTATGGAAATATATTAAATGTTTGACTATTAATTAACATTCTTAAAGGAGCAGTTCAGTATAAACATAGAAAGCTGAAGATAAAGGATAAAACAGTGATACACAAAACAATTTTCACCACAAAATTGCAAGCAGTTTTTTCTGAAACAGACACTATGGTGCCAATTTTTTTTCTAATGTTTGTTTTATGGTCTGTGACCTTTAGGAGATGCTTTTCCACCAAACACTCAGCAGGAGGTGACATTACTCCTAATGGAAGGATAATAATGAGGATTGCAATGGAATGAGGGGACCAAAAGCTTTCTATAGACTCTGAACCATGTTGGGCTGGATACCTTACATAAGCTAGTCAGAAGTGAAGGCCTGGATAGACTTAAAGTTATCACTCCATAGCTGCAAATTGAACCAAGTACCTCTGGCACTCAATTATCAAAGGTTATGGCATCTCTTTTACTATTTGCATTGCAGTTACCAACATACTGCAATGTTATATGAGGTTGCAACTCTAGGAAATAAGCAAGTATCTGTCGCTTCATGTCATATAATCATGAAAAGTCAACTAAGAAATTTAAATCCTGATATAATAGCTAGAAAGTAGATTCAAAAGAAAGAAAGTATATACAAAATATTTTGCATATTTGATGTTTTAATGCACTAAAATATGATATTTCTCTAAAAGAAAAAAACAACATTTTACTCAAAATATTATGCTTGTTAAAATGGATAACAATTCCAACATGATCAGGAAAACATAAGGATTGTATCTTCAGCATTCTAGATTTACAAGATATAATAAATAAAAGGACTTTTATGCTGAAATGCAGGACCTGATTGGAAAGTGTACAATGTAATGCAAGGCATACCATAGTATTTTAATTTCAACAAAGTGCAAATAACATAAAACCATAGATATATTAAAAAATCTAGTACTACTGTACCAAGGATCTCTCATACCATAAAGCCTATAATGTAATGCAAAGAATTTGTCAGAATAACTTTCATGAGACAGTACACAGATACACAGCAAAGAAAAATACTTATAGGTATAGCACTGAATTACTCCTTCCAGATAAATGCTTAATTTCTCCAGTTCTAGTGAGCCAAGATTGAACTGCACTGAACAGTAATAAATACAATGTACAGACATGATGCAAACCCAGTTTCATTTGCCTTGCATTATGTAACTATTTCTGCTGGCAGGTCACATCAATAACTTTCATTTCTTATTGGTCTTCCATAGAACAAAATAATAATAAATAGAGAGCACAGATGGGGTAATGTTTGACAGATTGCATATCGACAACTCAATGGGGATAATGACATAGAGACAGAGGCAGAATTGCTACAATCACTGTCTGCTGTCACATATAGTGCTTTGTGTTCTCTGTTAAAAAAACAGTTTGAAGTGCACATTCCATTTGCATCTGCAGGTTAATGTGCACTGAATTTCAATCTATATTTACCCAAATGCACTCCCAAATAATAAATTCTTGGCACACAGAAAATTAATATTAATTAACTAAAACTTACTTGTTTCAAACCTCTACATTGTTAAACAATGATGATGATTTTCCACACTACATAAAAAGGATTGTTATAAGAGATACTATTTCTTGTTTTAAGATGACAAGGGGTTGACATTTTGTCATTGTGGTCAAACTTTCAATGTTAAATTTTTGTGCCTAAATACACTCCAGTTTTTCTCTTTCATGCAGTATTAAATTTTGTCCTATGCCCATGTTTAGGCCCACAATGAAAATTTTTATAGCCCTAAATATGGGATTTAAAACTTCTTCAAACTCATACATGCCTTAATTTACATTGAAACAGAAGAAAGAAACAGAAATTACCCAAATACAGCAGAAGCAACAGGTTGCTGAAAATATCATTGGAAATTAGAAAAAAGGTATCAGAAGGAATAATAGTGAAGGTCTAAGTCCAAGCCAGTGCATAATCTCTAACCTTTGATTTCTGTGTTCTCACTTTCCTTTCTTTGATATTTTAATTTGCGTAATACATTTTTGAAGCTGTCAGAATTTTTTCACAGATTAATGCAAGTAACAGAATTTTTCCTAATTTTATATGCTAATCACATTAATTTGATAGATGCTAATAAAAAACATTTTGCTGAAATCCAAAAACTGATATATGTTTAAAACTCTCTAGATGTGAATATATTTATCAGCCTGCAAAATCTAACAAGATTTTTAAGTATTTGTATTATCTATTCACAAAATATCAGCTCAAAAGAATAAAAACTGCAATACAATGAACATTTGGTTAACATTACAGAAAAAGGTTATTAAATTGCATTAGGTACAACACTCTTTGGGAATGGAAAGGTAGAATTATAAAGTTGTTTTTCCCAAGAAAGGCAATGAATTTTTCAGCCTTATTCTACCATTCCACTATTCCACTATTCATACTATGTGTGGAAGAACAATTAACTCCTACACTGTTTGGTAAGATACTACATGTTAATGGCACAAATCTATGGTAGGAGCCTGAAACTCTCTTGTTCCAAAGCAGAAGTTAAAACATTCTATCCTCTGTTTACATAAAGTTAAAATTGAACTATTACACCAACAGATTTCCAAAATATGTTTTCTCATTAAGTTGGAAAATATGAAGTCGAAAAGTGGACAAACTGATGTAAAATTATTTTGTCATTGATCAACTAATTTCTATTACAAAGGTAATTAGGTATGGTAGAAACTAAACATTGTAAACAACCTGATTTCACCAGAGATTTATTTTGTGAACACTTGACAAATTGGATTAATTCATGAATGACATTATCCCGTAAATACAATTCTATGTCGCATTCTATATAGTGAAAAGTGTAAGAAACCATTTTCTATTCCAGATTAAGGTTATAAGGATGCTCCATCAGCTGAATTTATAAAATTAAGACATGCACTTATATATTTAATGTTATGCATTGTTTTGGACAACTTTCCAAGACAGACATGTTTTACTCATATGTAGGAACTACAACATTTTAATCAATATATAAATATAAAATTACATCACTTACTATTTTTAATTGAAAGACATTTTTCTGTAGCCATGGGTATTTATCTTCAGTTCCCATTTTACTGCCATCCTCATCCATTGTTGTGGCTGGCCTTGTCCGGGGTGGTGCCTGGATGAACCTCTGCTTTAGTGGGTTGTCTGAGGGATTTTAAAATTTAAAACACATTTCCTGGTCTTCCATATTAAGATATTTTCCCAAACTATTCTGCATTTTCAATTTTGAAATCCTACCAAGTGATCTACTTGCAGAGGTTCATCTAAGAACCATAAGGGACAAGGTCAACCACCATGATGCAGTCAAACGGAAACTGAAGACAGAAGCACATAGCTTCCAAAATATCTTACAATTAAAAACAGAAAGTGATGTAGTGTGCATGATGTAAGAAGTGTTGTAAACAATGAAACTGTGAGCCCATTGAGTGTGGGGATAGCATGTTTGCCTCATATTCAACAGGTCATGAGTTTGAATCTTGCTTAGGGTAAGTTACCCAAATAAGGTTATTATCGGGGCTTTCCCTTATCCTGAGAAGGTGAATGTGGAGGAACTTTAAGCTCCATGGACGCTAAGCTCATTTGAGCATCATTTTACCAATTTCATTCATTCATTCATTCATTCAACTAGGTAAAAGGACAAAGGACATTAAGCTAAAAAAAAAAAAAAAAAAAAAATAATAATAATAATAATAATAATAATAATAATAATAATAATAATAATAATTAAATTTTGAAATATGGTGGAGTAGTTTGAGTTACCATATAGATAACAAGTTTCACTTACCCTTGAAATATTTCCAAGTAAAATAAAGTAAGTGAATCTTACTTTACTTTACTCGACTCAGATTACTCCAGCATAAGTGTTGTAGTGTTACAAAATCAACTTGCTAATTAATGATTAGAACACATCACTGTTACAGAGCCCATCATTTGAAGTTGCAATTATAAGTTAAATTAGATTTTGAGTTTTGACACAAATTACTTGTGCGCTTACCATAGTAATTTCATGTAAATCTGAAAAGGATTTTGGTAAAAAAAGACCACTATATTACATAAAATCGAACTAGACATGCAAATTATGATAAAAATGCTTTATTTCCTAATTTGTGTGTATGTGTTTAATTAACCTGACTTCATAACACTGAGAAAAAAGAATTAGTAGCAAGATTCTTTATTTGTGGATTGAGACCATAGCAGAAGTTACAATATTATTTTCTTTCATTCTGCATATAAATTCACTAATAACTAAACTATAACTTGAGCAAAGGCTTTTTTATTGAAGTCATCCAAGGAACCCAGAAACCAGATGTAAATTTAGAGTAATTCAACATGAGAGGTGGCAATGATTCAATCATGTGAACTTTAACATTGCAAATGTATGAATATTGTTTCAAAACTATTTCTTTCAAATAAAAGCTGCTAAAATACACTCATCACTTTTTATATTCTTGAAGTAAATTATTTGTTTAACCCTTTTGTTATTACAACAACATTGTCAGCATTTATCTTCATACCATGTTCAGGGTTATAATTCATTTAAATTTATAAAGAATTAATCATAACTATGTGATTGATATTTTTCTAACTCACAGCTCTACATGAGTTACTGTTTACATAAATAATTCCTATTTTGCAGTTGTTAAGTTCAAACTAAAATTGTTAATCAATTTGCCTACCAATTTCCCTGCTTACCAGAAATTACTATATTTGTCGTACATTTCAGCAGTTACTTTAAATACAACATACTCATAAGGATATTCACTCCCTTCTAAATCTAAAAGGCTATGTGATGTAAATTGTATCCATTAGCAAAAGCAGCCCGAGTTGGTATTAAGCTACAAAATCTGATTCTGCCTCTTTCAATCAATTTGCTACAAATGCTCCTAAAAAGTCATGATTTTATAAAATGTTTGTGTAAACAGTTTAAAAGTTTAACAAGTACATCATGGAGTTTGAACTGCTTCTGGGAACAAAGGAAATCATTTTTCACTATGGTTTTCATTAGTTACAGTAGTACAAGTGTTTCATTTTCCAGGATAAGTAAAAAACTTTATGGTATTTAGGTAGCATTTAGTTAAGGTGATTAAGTTCTCTTGTAAAACATTACCAAAAGTACTACATTTTGAGCTCAAGAAATAAGATGTATTCAAAATTCCCATGATTCCCTTAAACAATTTGAAATATTTTATCATAGAGCGTGCTGAATCTGTCGTAAAATATTTCACATTTTCATAATCAATTGAAAATACTTGTTACATATTGATGATAGTATGTAAACATGTCCTATTATTTGCAGAGGCTAAAAATGCACAGTACAATTGATAGATTTCTTGATGAAATGAAATGTTTTTGGTTTTAACTAAAATAGCAAATATACAACAGCCTACTGAATCATTACATATTATGGCTAATTCTTGCTTTCCATCTAAAGTTCCTTTTATTTTTGTAGTTATCTCTTCATTGCGACAAGGAAAAAATGACTGCATGAGTTGACTAGAAGCGGGAGGTCTCCCAATCCTATACAAATTATCAAAATTAAAATAAAATAAAATAATTGAAAATAACCATTTTTAAGGACCTATTTGTTTTATGAAAACATATAAAATAAATTAATATTATTTAGCTTAGTATTATCTAGTAATAAATTACTTTCAATAATTATGAATTTAGTTTCTTAGTGAGTTTACCCTCTTCAAATGTAGGATTTATACCCCTTAGGCTGAAGATGTGATTGCCTAGGGTCAGAAGCCTGTTGAGTAGCAAATGAACATGAAATCAGACTGAAGAACTTGGAATGATAGATTGACTTATAGCCAGGTGTGAGAATGGGGAAGAAGATGATATATAATGAAGGAGAAATGGGTGAAAAAAGGTGATGTTGGAGCAATTGTTATTGTTAGTATGGAGAAAACCAGAGAATCCAAAGAAAACACAACCCCATTTTGCTCTTTCACCAAAATTCCACATGTGTTCCCTTGGGATTGAACTTAGACCGCCTTGGTTAGAAGCATGTCACACTACCACCAATTATGATTTACAGTTATGTTTTGTAATTATACCTTATATAATAAAACAGTTAATAATCACTTGGAACATATTTTTGAAGCCAAGTTCTAACTGCTGGGTGAGCCATTATTATTTTAGGAATACTTTCATTCAAAAACATGTTTTATGGTATCCATTACAAACTGCTTTTGTTGTTTTTATTTGTTGTGATGATTGAACAAACCTTCAATTGATGCTTGTCTTTAAGAGTTACACTTTTTTCTTCAGGGTAAAAATGCTCTTCATTTGAAACAATGTTTAGATGCTGTGTCTCATTTCTCTAAAACTGCCCACAAATTACAAAATCTATACACCAAAATATTAGTATCAAATACATAAACACATTCACTATGAAATTCTTTAGTTCCAAAATGAACTGTAACCCTTGGAAGTTTGACCCATCTCATATTTATGCAACATGTTTACACCCTTGCCCTTAGCTCCTGTACCCTTTCAGAAGGTCATTGCCTTTTTTCCCCCCCTCTGTCAAGTGACACTGACTGAGTTTTGGGAGTAGAGGTGATAATAATTTGAATGCATTTGGAATGGGTGTTCTTCCAATTCTAACTTTCAGCTTGTAAATAGAGTGAACATTATGTTCACAAGTTCAGATGTTTAAATGGTGTATCAAATAGTAAATGAAATATGAATTAAAATAGTAATGAAATATAAAGTTTCAATGAATTTTATTTTATTTTGCTGGAATAATTTGTTTTACTTCAAAACACATCTATCACAAAAATTCTAAACAAACATTATTGTAAGCTATCATTACCATTATATGTGTAAAGAGAAAATCTTGTTTCCTAATTAACAATGAGTTACTTTTAACACCTTCGAGAAATTTTGTGGTTTCTATGCACATGTTTTTAACTGTCAAATTGATATTTGATAGCCTCTTCCATATATGTGGCTCACAGCAAGTGGAGTAAGTGATATCATATATATTCTGCTAAGCTTCATGTATCCTTTAGATAGTACAATGAGTTCTGATAAAAAAAGAATTGTGTGAAAAATATTTGCATAAGTTTTCCAAACAATTATATTAACAAACAATTTTTAAATCAGATTGCTTCTTTAAACAAAATGGTACTTGCTTCACCTTGGATATTCATTTATGGGTCTTGGAGTAACTAGACACTCTGTTTATGTATTTGAGGGAGAAATACTTACATATGAAGCAGATTCACTTGTTATATTTGCTGCAGTAAAAAGGTTATTTGGTTTTATACTAACAAAATCAAGTGGTATTCCCAATTCATGTGCAACTACCTGGGCCACCTGTAATAAAATATTGTTCATTTTGGTATTAGATGATACACCTATACAAATTTCATGCAAGTTATCTATTTATACAATTTAAGTATAGTGCAAGAGCTATGAATCTCCATCTGCTGAAGGAAAATTTAATACAAACTTCTTTTACAATAAATCCTGTCCATTAATTTTTTTTCTATATTGAATAACTTGCACTATAGAATCTCTGTACATTCATTCTATTCATTTTCAAGTGAATCAATGTTTAGGTTCTGCAAGTTGATATTTACTTCTACTACATTTTCATAGTTGTTAATTTAACTGAACTAATAAGAATATTGCAACTTATTCCCGAGGATATTTCTCTTCATGGAGTGTTGGCATTTATAACAATGATATGTGATGCTTATGTTGTTGCTTGTATGTGCAAGGCACATAAATGATTTTTAAGCTAAAAATACTTTGAGAATATAGTTTTTATTTTGCCTAATAACCATAGTTCTTAGCATAGTTATGCTTTTCAGGTTAAAAAGTTGATTTTTCACAAGAAAGCTAAACTTTGATGTACATATTTAAGATTAGTCAAGATAAAGTGCAAGAGTTAGAGTGAAGTGTAATCATAGTATTTAATTAGTTGGGGGAAACTTTCAACTTCACTAATTGCTACAATCATTAGCTGATATTTAGTGCAATTTCTAGGAAGAGGTTCACTGGATCAATTTTCTTTGAAGAAATTGTAAACACTGGTATGATGTGTATAAAAGCATTCTTATGGATCCCATGGAGCTGCTAGATGATGTGGAAGTAAAGCAGGGACATTTTCAACAGGGTGATGCCATATCTCTCCCTCTAATGAATCTATGGCACATATCAGCAGGTTTTTGTGGTCTAAGCTATTCTTAAAGATTTGTGGTCTCCAAGATCACTGGATCTGATGTCATCACATTCTTTTCTGTTTTATTATCTCAAGGACAAAAACAGACCACAAACCATCTAGGATTTCTAGAAAAACATACAAGGGGGAGTCAAATGAAAACCTTAAACATATTTTTAAATTTAATTTGCTCAGCAAAAGTGAAGCACTATTGTATTAATTCGGAACATATTCTCTATGGTGTTCAATACATGTTCTCCAGGAAGTAGGAAGTGTATGGATTCTTCTGGTAAATAAATCTTGTGATAGTGTGAGCTGCCACTTGTGCACCATCCAGTACACCTCTTTATCAGCTTGAAGCCTCTTTGAGTGGTAAAAAAAATGTGGTACTCACTCAAGGTAAGGTCTGGCAAGCGTGGCTTGGGCAAAGAGTACCAAAGTTAAGGTCAGTGATGGTTGCAATGATAACATGGGAAATGTGATTTCAAGCATGATCATGTTGCAAAATAACACATAATGCATATATTCAAACATCCACATCACTTTGATGTGATTGTAAGCCAAAGTTGTAACTACTGGTGATGATGTTTCCACTAGGCATGTAATATTCCAAGACAATGCCTCATTCATCCCAAAAGAGAGCCAGTATAATAATATTACCTGCAAATGGCTGTGTCTGGAACTTTTTGGATTTTGGCAATGAGGAATGGTGCCATTTCTAGCTTGCTCTCTTTGTTTAGGGTTGGTACTGTACTCAGAATTTTATCTCCTGTAACAACTCTTGCAAGAAACCTTCTGCTTCAAAGCATTGAAAACATTCTTCACAGGTGTCAACCTGTTGCTCTTTCAGTTCTAGAATGGGCTGCCATGGTACCCACCTTGCAGACCTTATGTCATGTGCTGAGCCATGACTAGTGCTCAAATTTGAGGCTATTTAAACCACTGATTACATGGTGCTTTTTATCACAATGCCTTCAGCTGCTACAAGAGACTATGGTGTCACAACATGATGTGCTTGGGCATCTGCCATTTGTGAACTTTCTACTCCTTTTGTAACCTTACTGCAGTGACTGCAGGACTTATGTTGAATTGTTGAGGAATGTGTTTAATAATATAGTGAGAGGGACAATAATGTACCTCCAGCAGGAAGGGCATGCTTACAGCTTATAAGTATTGTTATTTCTCCCAGAGATAACCTCTCACTTTCACTTGGGTACCTACTTTTATGTACCATTATTTAATCACTCAATTGGTTTGCTTAAAATGTGGAACATCTCAGTAAAAAATTCTGTGTGTTACATTATTTATTCGAGTACCAGACACTCCTTTTCTTTCAGGTTTATGAATGGACTCCTAATTTTAAGCTGATATATTGTGACTCATTTGCAACAATTTGTAAGTCTGCTACATTTATTCTGAATCATCTTGTATGAGTATCAATAATATTGCACATACCTTATTGTTGATTCCTTGACCCATTTCAATTCCACCATGAGCAACTGCAACAGTTCCATCCTGAGCATAAATTGAAACCAATGCATGATACAAACCTACAAGTTGTAAGGGGTATGTCATTGGAACCAGAGAAATAGCTCGCTTCTTCCATCTGTTGTCCTGTTAGAAGAATCACATCGTAATGTTGTCAACTGTGTTTATATATGTGGATGTTTTGAATAGTTACAGGGTGTATTAATGCAATATTAGTTAGCACACTGTATAGATGGAAATGTTGCACAGGAATGTTTTGTTGAAACGTGGTACCAACATTGAATTACATAGAATGAGATTTGTAGATTTACTAACTGTGGAACATTGTTACTAGATTTTCAAAGATACCAACACTTAAACTTGTAAGAATTCCATATTAGTATGCATTTGAACAACAGGTTAATGTTTATTTGATGGTAGTATAATTATTACTATCACAAAATAGAGAAGGAAAAGTATTAAAAAGTATTTAATATTTAACAGCTGGTAGCTTTCATCAAACCAAAGAGGAAACTATTAGCTAATCAATTTGAGGTCTCAAAGTATCCTTTAAAATAAGAGAGCTTATAAATTTGTATAATTAACAATAGCATATCTTCTGATTTGAATTTTTTGCCTATTTCTTTTTGAATATATCCAAATGCAAATGCATAAACAACATGGATAGAAACTGTGGATCATCTGTCAGTAATAGTAACAAAACTTGTTTTCATGCTAGAACTTCTTAAGCATTTTCCTGTTCTGATCAAATAAAGTTAACTGTTCACCACAGGTGCATACAAATCAATAAAGAAGACCATAATAGTATTGGTCCACCTACACATGCCAATAAGGAAGAAGAACCTTATACTATTAGACAGAAAACATGAGACATTAAAGAAGGAGGACAATTCTCTTTCTCTACCAAAACATAGTTATAAGTACATTGTTTTCAATAAAGAGGTAGACCATTTCCATCTCCGCGCTACAACCCAGTTGGTCTGAATGCCAATAAATAGGGAGAGTGCTTCCCTGTGTCTTCCATAACTTAGTGTCAATCCAGCCTTAAAACCAGACTTGATGTAAACAAAACCTTTTGTATCCTTCCACATTAACCTCATGATTATGTTGTGAGGAGGAAACACAGACAAAAGCCACATAGACACATGTTCTTTTTTTGTAATGTAATATAACTGTTTACTATTCCAATAAAAATTAAGTAAATTTAATAAATATTAAAATAATAGTAAATATCAAAATAAAAGCTGAATTGAAATTAAATGCATAATAATTGAAATAAACGCAACTTTAATCTGTAACTGCATTATAAGCAGGAAGAGGTGTAAAATGTGCCTAATTTAATATATTATTAACATCTATACAGTGTGTCCCACTCACTACTGAATGCAACATTTGTTTTAATAATTCCAATTCCATTACAATAAAAGTGGTGCGACTTAAAGTATAAAAAAATGTACTTATTGATTGATTGTTGCTTTGCATGATTTCATGTACAATCATTAATTGTTGATTGTGTTTTTTCATGTAGTGGAACACAGACTCAGTTTGTAGAAAGAGAAGCAGTGAAATGAACTGGTATAATCTAGAAGGGCATTTATTTATTATTTGAGTGTATTGGAAGAGAGTCTGAATACAGGCATGTCAAGAGCAGTTTGTAGGGAGATTTGGAGACAACTGTTATCTCCTAAGTAAGTGCACCATTTGGGCCTTATTGAAGAAACTTGCATTACGTGGAACTTTACTGGACAGACATGCAGGAGAAAAAGAACAAATGTCACAGGAAACAATAAAAAATATGAAGGATACACTTTTGGTATCTCCCTCTAAATCACCTGCCAATTTTTGCAAGACACAGGAATGTCAAAAGACTTGTCAGCATGCTGCAACAATCGCCTCTCACCTAGGTGTCCCAGGTGACTGCATATGGGATTTGTGGTGCACAAAGGTTTTCTCAGGGTTCTCCAGTTTCCTTGACCATCACATTCCACCAGTGCTCCATCTCCTTTTCATGCATCATTAGTGTCATTGCCTGCAGTTTTATAGTAGTAAAAGTGGGCGTTAAACACTATAATAAAAAGGAAGAGCATGTTGCAAAAAAAAAAAAAAAAAAAAGTGAAGCTTCACACTTACCATTTCACTGTGGTGAATGAATTAAAAGAAACTGCCAAAGTGAAATGACTATGTTACTTCAAATGTTTAAAACATTTCTTCAAAATAATCCAACCATTCTGGGCTACACTTAGTGCATGGAGCTGGCATGGTTTCACCTCTCAGGATGTGTAAATAATCAAAACTCCCATATTTGGGAAAGTGCAAACCCCTATAAAATACATGAAGAGTACCATCATTCAGAAAAGAATGGTGTATGGTGTGCAATATTTCTGCGCCAAATAATTGGTCCCATCTTCATTAATACAACTACCGTAACAAATGAATACCTTGAAATATGCAACATTTGTAAATAAACTGGATGATGAGGAACTCTTCATGGGATATTTCCAACAATACAGCGTAACATGCCACATATCAATTACCTTCATGATCAAAATTCAGTCCTTTTTTGGTGACCATGTCATTTCGAAAAGGCTTTGGTCACCATGCTTCAACATCACCTTATTTAATAATATTTTTAATGAAAGGGTGTTTTGGAACAGTGACACATATGAATAGAATATTTCTGACTTGGGTTTGTAGCACTTAAGTATCACTTACGTATAGTATTTCCAGAGCAGTTTTGAAACCATGTGGGCTTCATTGTCAATGGTTTCCTACTGAATTTCCACAGGGTGTTTTATGTTGAGGTGTGACGGTCCCTGTTAGCTGAGTGACAAACCTTCACAATATATTTTGTGGCGGCAATTCAAATTTGAATACGTGGCATTGGTTCTTAGCGATGTGAATTTTCTCCCAGACGTCAAGCTCTGTTGCATATCTGGCAGGTTTTATAAGCTGTATATTACTATTTCATGGTTAGTAGACCAAAAGCGGTTAGCAAATGACTGATTTGTCAGTTTGTTTGTATTTTACTGCTCTCATGTGTTCTTTTAGTCTTGTTTCAAGGTGTCTTTTTGTTTTACCAATGTAAAATTTGTTGCAATCTGCGCAATTTATTCTGTAGATTCCTGATTTTTTGTATTCTGGGATTTGGTCTTTTAGGTTGTTGCAGATCATTTTTTGTAGGCTGAACTCATATTTTGGGGGGCAAGTGTGATCTTATGTTTTTGAATATTTGTGGAAGTGGTAGAGTTGTGGAGAAACTATACATAGGTGATACTTATGTGTTACAAACCCAACTCAGAAATATTCTATCACCTAATTTGTATTTGTGGGACATCTGAAAGGGAAAGTTTATACGAACAAACCATGAATCATAGATGCTTTGAAAGTAAACATCACCACAGAGATCCAGGCAGTAAACATGGACATTCTAGTGAAGATAGATAGTATGGTTCAGTGAATGCTATATCTTCCTGTCAGAGCCTAAAATAGTGAGCATGTTGGGCAACATATTCTATTTTTGGAATGTATTATTGCTATGCAGGTGTTAGCAATAAATTTGGTCAAGGTCATTCTTCCTTCAGTTGTATATGAAAATGTTGATGATGGTTGTGATCCAGAAGTAGCCCAAGTAATGAAAGTGTTCCCAGTGTACCTGAGAGTATAAAAGCTCTAGAAATAACAAATTAATTTTTATCATCACAAAACCTAAATGATGACAGCATTTCTTTGATTAGTGTATATGATCAACTGGTGTGCATCTGTATGGAAAAATGAAAACTACAAAGGACATTTAAAGACTTTTTTATAACAGTACTCTGAATCCTATTTTTTAATTTGAGCTGGTTTGATACGTATATAAGTAATCTTAATAATTTATAATGTTTATTATTATGTTTTGTCTAATTTATTGTTCTGTTGTATTAAATCATACATAATCAGTTTGAAAAGTTATCTAAATAAACAAAAGAAAGAAAACAAAGACAGTTTCAGGTCATAATAAAGTTTTCTCTTATGGTTTCTCACTTATACATTATTCTCGATGGTGTAGTAGTTAGCATGTCATGTTACCCTCATGTACTCAACGTCATGGGCTAAAACCTGGTGCAGAGTGATGGACTTCTTGCAGGTGTCAAAATCCCTAGCATGGCTTCCTTCGGAAGATAAGTAAAACTGTTGGTCCCATATTGTAGATTTATACCATGTAAAAGAAACTCATGCTTGATAAAGGCACCTCTGAGAAAATTTAAGTAATTTTTCATGCCCAACATAGGATAGCATGCTGAGAACCACAGTAGTTAAAGAGCATCCATAACTAAATCTTCACTATTGTTTCAGCCATGTCTGTCTGAAAATGCATAACTGAGATTATCCTGTATTATAACTCAAGTTGAAGCACTATATTTTCTTGTTTAATGAATGGGTAAATAATTTTAAGCTATTTCTTTAATAAATGCCTGCTGTTATTTCTGATAATGTCCAAAATACATATCAGAGTGTGCTTCATAGTTTTCATTTACTCAAAATATAATGGAAAATATGTCATCATCATCATCATCATCATCTTCTTCTTCTTTCACTGATTAGGTCTTTGCCTGTTCCAGTCTCACACCTGTTCGGCCCAGCATTTTCTTGATCTTCTTCTGATCCTTTTCCTCTTGGCAAATATGTTAGTGCTTTAATGTAGTATATATAAGCTTGGTCATAAAATATGAATCACTCCTTGGAGAATTTTATAATATTTGTATTTGGGAATTTGATTATGGTATTTACTTTGCAACAGATATATAAACAACTCAAAAGAGAAAGTTTAAAAATGTGATAATAGAGGCTGCAGTTGAAGGGAATAGCTTTGAAATAAAATAAAGAGGAGGCCTAGCCCTGTCCTTTGTCCTTTGAAAATGAAACTACATATGAATAGGATTTCCAGAATAATTTGTTTTGGAGGTAATATGGCAGGACTTATTGTAGCATGAAAATTCTCAGAGTATTAATTCCCTGGTATTTCAATTTCTTGATTGAAAAGATGGTTTGTAACACTCATTTTTCAAGGAAAATGCTCCAAACCCAGCCTAATTATTGATTAGTTATACATCCCCTATTTCTAGTATTCTACTGTTAGAAATATTTTGAAGTGTTTAATGTAATTAATAATTTAATTAAATAAATAATCTCACTTACTTTATTAAAACCACTAATATTTATTTTCCTTTTTTCATAATCAGCTGTCTGTTTCATATCTTTAATTAGCTGTGGAATAGGATTGTTTTCCCTTTCCATGTTGCTCATTCTGACATCAATTGGATCTTTTTTAACCACTTTAGTGATGTGTTCCATTACAAACTCAATGGTTGCAATAGCTTCAGCAGATCCTTTAAAGAGAAAAGAATATCATCAGCAGTCATATCACAAAAATTCCAACAATGGATGGAAGGAATGATGGGTAATACATATCCTGTGAATCTCATGAGCATTGTCATCCCAAGTAACTCAATCAAGAAGTTAAGGGAATAGAACAGAAAATAAGTTATATTCAGAATGTATGCACAAATGCATAAAAACAAATGCTAAATAATTTGGAATGCTATGGAATAAAATAATAATAAATAGTGTACATAACTCTTTTCAAAGTGTTTAATATTATTTAAGTATAAATTAATAACATTTAACACTAGAAGGCCCAACTGGTTAAATTGACTGGTTAGCGATTTATAAATGTATATATATCAGAAGCTGTTGAGCTCAGTGTAGTAAAAATGTATGAATTCTCATGCATTATTTTACACTACAGAGACCATGAGACTAAATCGTATGCAGCAGTGTAACATAAGAGCACTTTTGAATGCGTATCCACTGATGTAGCTGCGCCATTCACTGTGTGAGACAGGAACAACAACTATCTGTTGGTCACCATGGGTTACTTCACCAAGTGGCCGAAGATGTTTGCCATCCCAAACCAGGAGGCTAAGACCATTGTGAACTGCCTGGTAGAAGAGCTATTTTGTCACTATAGGATACTGTTGGAGCTCCACAGTGATCAGGGCACCAACTTTGAGTGTAACCTGATGTGACAGAGACGGGAATGACTTAGAGTGCACAAGACTTGCACTGTACCTCTCCACACACAGTCAGATGGCATGCTTAAGCAGTACATCAAGACTCTAGAAGAACATTTGAAGAAGGTTGTGGCCAATCACCAGGGAAATTTAGATGTGAGGGTGCCACATTTCTTGCCGACCTACTCCTCTTCAACCCAAGGCACCACATGGTTGATACCAGCCAGTCTGGTTTTGGCTGAAAGCTGCAGCTACCATGATACCTGACATTAGAAGTCCTCCTGGGGTAAACGGCCAGCAGTCGACTACTCAGAGAACCTCATAGACCAGCTTCATGACATGCATAAGATGGTATGTCAACACATCCAGATAGCGAGCGACCAGATTAAGATCCATGATAACCAGCAGGCGAACAGCTGTGTTTTCCAGAAGGGTAATTTGGTGTGGCTATATCACCCTACCTGAACCAAGTGACGCTGCCCCAAGCTTCAACAACCTTATGGCAAAGAGGATAAATGATGTTGTCTACCATGACTAGAGGCTGCCAAGAGGAAGAGGCTAGTATTACACCTGGATTATCTAGGCAATTACAATGGTTCTGGTTGGGATGAGCAGCCCTGAGGAGGGAGCAGTGTGATTACCCTCTGTGGCCGTAATCGCCAAACATGTATGAATGGCTTGCTTCATAAATCATAGCTGATTGTTGGCATCCATTATTACACATGCATTAGTGGGCACTTGTGCTTGTGGCAAGCTGTTTCGGCATTGAAACTGTGGTTGTTACACCTGTGCAAGTGGACACATGCACTGTTGTAAGGTTTTTTATCGTCGAAGCCTGACATTGTACTCCTGAGTGAGTTTGTGACACTTCCGATGGTTTTGCATGTGTGATGGCTTCTGAAAGGTTCCTGTCACATGATTGACAGATATAAGAGAGGAATGAAGCCCTGTCTAGAGTTTAACTTCCACTTGAAATGCATTGCATGCAACAGTAGAGTTAAGTTTTGAAGGGAAGTTCATGCGAGTAGTAATTTTTGCCATGGTGTACTTCAAAGAGAAACTATATGGCAGAATTGTTACAAAATCATTGAAGAAAGTGAGTTATTTGTAAGCAGATTCTGATTGTAATGAGTTTGTGGAAGAAATAAAGAGTGTTTGTTAGAGCAAAAAAAGAGTTTTTGTTACCGTTGAACTTTTATTTGTGAAAAACAATCATTTCTTTCTGGAGCAACTGAATACAAGGTTCTCAATTCTTGTGACTGTTCAAAGATAGCCTTGAACTTGGTGGATTCAATTTTAAAAACTCATGACAAACTTGCATATGAGGAAGAAGTAGGAAAAAAAAAAGAAAGAAAGCAAGAAAAGAAATGACTGGGACATCCTCAGCTTTATTTGGCAATTGAGCATGTGATAAAGACTCTAGAGTGGAATTATGGACGTAAATTACTAACAATGTGTACACAATATGCAAATGACTCTGCAGTTGCATTATTCATAAATTCACTGTTATGTTTTCCTTGCTTTTTGCTTAGCTCTGATGCAATGGCAATTAACTGGATAAAAGTAGGATATGCTGACCTAGAGCATCTGAATGAATAATTAAACAAAATGAAAATTCATGTGTATATAAGAATATATGTATTCTATTTGACATGCTTGGTTAAGTGAATATCACCATCAATTGGATAAGGCTTTTGGACAGCTGGTAAAGAGACACAATGGGCAAGTTGACTGTAAAAGGCACATATACTCTAGGTTAATTAACTGCATAACATTTTGTGGAGTATTTCAATTAGCACTGCTTGGCCATGGTGAGTAGGGGAATTCTGAAAATCCTGGGGTGTTTCTTTGCCTTATTAATTTTGTAAGCTCTGTTGATATAGTTATGCAAGAACACAGAAAATGCAACCATGTTCAAAGGAATTTCAAAGATGGCACAGAATGACTTTCTTGACTACATGCTTGGGGTGTGCTGGGAAATTATATCACAAGAAATAGTGTAGCTCACTACATAGCAGTCATGGCTGATGAAACAACAAATTTGTGCTTATGAGGGTTAGCTGTAGAGCTAACGAGGAGCAAGGGTTAGCTGTAGAGTGGCTCTGGGGTTTTTCCAATCTTGTTGCCCAAGATACTGATGCTATATCTAAAGGAATAAACACAGAACTACTAAAGGTATAGGAGAACAAAACATGAACTAATAGTCAATGTTCCGATGGTGCTGCTGCAATGAGTGACAGTGCAAGTAGAATTCAAGCAAGAATACAAGCTGTATATCTTCATGCATATTATATAAGCCATCAGTGCAATTTGGTTCTACAGAAGGCTGCTACTATAAATAGCTCATCCAGAAATTTCTTCTAAACACTATCAGGATTTCTTGCAGTTTTTTGAATATCTTGTCTAAGAACCAAAATACTTGGTAGAATCAAGCAAAGCAGAATTCTGAGGCTAGCTGCTACACAACTGGATTTGTAATATTTGTTCAGTGAATACTGTGCATGAAAACAAGGAACGCCTCATAGAGTGTATAGAGGAAACAATTCTGCTTGAAAATATTGATGATAAAACAAGACATGAGTCAATCAGCCTCTTGGGAGGTTTCAATGATTCTCAATCTCCTTCTAGTTGGAATTCTTTCACAGAATAATGCCTCACGAGGGGATGTTGTTTAAAGTACAACACAAACAATTCAGTGATGTAAAAGCAAGATTCTACTTAGGTTGGTTCAAATCTGTTTCATAGTAAAGCAGAGACACTACACTTAACAGATTTGAAGTGTTGAAAATCGAAAGAGGAAGAGGCAAGACGTTGACTGGCAGAAGTAAAAAAAAGATGCAAGATGATACTTAGCCATTCAAATGACAGATTTTAATTTACTGATCATTTAGTAGCTTTGAGGCTAGTTGATGATGCTGCTTTCCAGACATTCTTCGAGGAGTTTTCCTAAACAGACTTCATCACTGCTATTATTCAAGTGTTATTCCTATCACAGCTTATAACAGAACTTCAAGTACTGTACAGCCAGCACAGAAGAAGCTTCATATATGTTGCTATTCTCTACAGAAAACAATCTCAATAAAGAAGCATTTTCACAATTGCCACTGAAAATTATCTCTATGCCCATGACTACATCTGCACTTTTCCACAATGAAAAGAATTAGAACATTTGCTAGGAGTGCAATGGCTGAAGACTGACTTTCAGTTTGCAATGCTTTCTATTGTGAAGATGCTGTTCAACAGCATAAAAGAGTTCTATCATTGAGTTATAGACAAATTTGCACATTTGAAAAAGAGGCACATGGAATTCCTCAACTACTTACATAATTCTAAAAGAATGAATATTATTCACTGTAAATACCATTCTTCAGTGAGCTGCATCAAAAGATTGTGTCTCTTAATCTTACTAGGACACTGATGTTGCTATTAAATGCTTGGAGAAAGTAACTCAATAGTTTTATGATGCTGGCTGAGTGACGAATACTGTAAAATTTTTGTAATAATTATTTATATTAGGCAGAATAGCTGTTTCTAATTTTACTGGATATGATGGTGGTGGTGGTGATGGCGGCAGTAGTGGTGGCAGTAGCAGTGATGGTGGGGTGGCAGTAGCAGTGGTGGTGGTTTTATTCTACAAGCTGCCACTGTCACCAAAAATTGTTCTTGTTGGGTGCTGCATTTGTTAACCCAGGGTTAGGCAGAGGCTTGAGTGGTGGTTTTGTCAGGGAAATTTTGAATAAGGTACATTTGTTAGCATTAGTCGAGATCTGGCTAGAAAGCAATGAGGATATCAGTTTGCAGGGGTATGATTTTATCGGGAAGCATGGAGCAAGGAGAAATATTAAAGGGAGAGTGGAGGAGAGGAAGTCAGAAATTAAGGAGATTATGTAGGTGCCAATATGCAAGTGTTTTTGGTAGTGTTTAATGCCTGCTTTAACTCCTTTTGACACTGTGATGACACTGGTGCTACATGGAATGAATATGAAACATCAGTGGAATGCAATGGCAGGGAAACACGAGAAAACCTGTCCCTGCGCTGCTTTGTCTACCACAAATCTCACATGCAGACACTTGGGAATGAACCTGGGCTTTCTAGTAATAAGCAAGTGGAATGCATGCATTGGTGTACTGTATAACCCTCCAGTGAATTGCAGGTTTCACAACTACAGATCTCTTTCAATAACTAGATAAAGAGTTAGTAAATATAAAAGTAGAATTTCCCTTGATGGAATTTATATTTAAGGAAGATTTACAACCGGGAGTATAAGGGAATTTAATGTGTGGGAAGAGAGAGGGAGGGATGAATTTAGTAAAATATGGATTAGGCATTGCAAGTACAAGGCTGTAAATGAGTAGGAGTAAAAGTTAATTCAGTTTTGTGAGAGTAATGAATTTGTAATGCTGATCGGCTGTTGGGGAGAAGATAAAATGGGTAAATTTATGTTTACAAGCGCTTTGTGACAGATTGTGTTAGATTATGTTTTGTGTAATGACTGTACTTTGTGTAAAGTTTATGAATTTAAGGTAACAAACATGTGTGGAACAAGTTTAAATTTTTCACTTATAGCGCCTTGGCATAGTGGTGAGAGTGTTGAAAATGGAGATGGCAAAATGTGTGGAACTGGAACTAAGACATTAGCTGTAAGTGGGCTCTGAAAAGGGATGATGGGTATTGTGAGATGCTGGATTCAGGTATGGCTAAGCTGTGCCTGTATGGGTGTAATTTAACGATTTTTTTTGGGATAAAGGTGGTGATGCAATAGAGTTGGGTGAGTTTATTTTTAAATAGGCTGGAGGTGATATGATGGTAAATCATAGGGGGAATAAGAAGGTGTATGATCAATGGTTTGACGAGGAGTGTAGAAGGAGGAGAATTGTGGTCAGGGAGGCTGTGGTAAGATGAAGAGAGAGAAATGATGAAATAGACATGGACATTATGATGCAATAGCGGAAGAGATATAAGGCATTACTTGACCACAAGAATTAAGAGTGGGCAAGAGCTAGAGCCATGGACATTCAGTGAAAGTTGGACTCAGATGGGGACATCAAGCTTGGCAGATTTTTAATTAGTGTGTCAAAGGAGGGAGGAGAAATATAAACATAAGTCCTAATGGTGGATGAGGTATTTTCAGAGTTTATTTATTACTGAAACAGAAGGCAGAAGTAGTTTGAACTTGGAAGTTTTGAATAATTATGTGGAGGAATTGAATAGACCTTTTTCGCAGGAGGAAGGTAACAGTCAAGCTTCTAAACTCAGAAAAAAACTGGTCTACCTACAGAGTTTTTCAAAATGTTGTGTGAAAATCCAGACAGGCTAATATTCCTGAACTAGGATCATGAATGTAATTAAAGAGAAGAAGAAGGATATGCCAGATAGTTGGTTTGTAGCAATTATACAGCCCATATATAAAAGGAATGGGAATGAAACAAATTCAAATAATTATAGAGGAATTGTGCTATTATCCAATTTTGGGAAAGTCTGTGAGGGATTTTAGTAGAGAGAATATGAAATGGACTGAAGAACACTAAATTATATCTCAGTATCAAACAGCTTTAGGAAAGTGAAAAGGACAGTGGACAATATATTCATAATTAAAACAATGATAGGTAAATATCTAAGAAAGAAAAGGAGTAGATTGTATGCTATAATTATTGACCTAGAACAAACTTATGATAGGATGGATAGAGAAGTGCTACGGCAAAAATTAAAAGAGAAGAGTTTAAGTGCTAATATGGTCAGCATTCTACAAGAGCTATTATCAGAACAGATTTTGTGTCAAGTGTGACTTGGGAGAAGTAACTAGGGCTGTGGGACAGGAGAGAGGGCTGAGAGAAGTTTGTAAATTAACCCCCATCTATTTAATCAGTTTGTTGATGATATTTTGGATCTAGCATGTTTGTATTTGTATACCTGCTATAATGATGATGTGGTGGTACCTTATGCTGATGATCTGGTGGTACGTTCAAGTTCAGTGATTGGCTTAAAGTTAGCTATTGGTGCGATTTATGGATATTGCAAACAATGGGGTCTGAAAGTAAATCAGGAAAAAGCTAAAATTATGGTGTTTAAGAGGTGGAATAAACTACAAAAAGATGAAAAATGGATCATGGCAGATAAAGAAATCCTAGTTGTCAACAAGTTCTCATATCTGGGTATCAAACTGAGCAATAATGGAGGCTGGGAGAAACAGAAAAAAAATGTAATGGTTAAAGGGAAAATTAAATGTCACTTTATTTATGGACACTCTTTAACTGATGTGGTTCTCAGCATCCCATTCTATACTGAACATGAAAGTCCAACTAATTTTGTTCAGAGGCCTCTCTATCAGGCTTGAGATTCTTTTATGCCCGAAAAAATCCATTGTCCTCTCCGGGTTTTAACCCACGACCTTGGGTATATGAAGTTAGCATGGTAACCATTACACCATGGAGGGTGACTGGTTAAAGGGAGAATGGCCATGAAAGCAATATAAAACTGTTTATATATAATGCCAGTAATGAATATTAAGTGGTTTGAAAGGCTTTATCCTGCCCTGGTTGAATCTTGATGGAGAATTGGAGGGGAAAATTGGGGAATAGATGAGGGTTGATGTAATATGAATGTAGTATTAAGAAGCTTCTGTAAATTAATTCTAGGAATTCCGATTAATACTGCAAATGCAACAGCCTTTTTAGAGTTAGGAAAGGTAAGTGTGAGAGGATTACTGATGGAGGACATCCTGAAATATTTAATTTGAATACTAGAGTTGCCTGATACAGAATTAGTGAAAAAATGCCTGATATATCAAGAGGAAAGTTTGGATATTATATCTAATGGGTGGTTGAGGAAAATCAGGGAACAGATGGTTTAAAATATGTTAGAAGATATTTGGCTTAAAACAGGATACTTTGGAAGAGATTTTTAGAGAGAAGTGAGATTGAGAACGGAAGATGTAGATAGGCAGATCTCATTTGCTGAGGTCAGGAAGAAAGGCTCACTGTCATTTTACAAGGAACTAAAAGGTGATCGGAGAAGGAAAAGTACATTTTAAAATGTGAAAAACATGAAAGAGAAGGGTTAGCTTGATTTAGATTGGGTGTTTGGAAACTAAGGGGTATGAGGGGGGAGTTTATCCCTGGAATATGCCCAATTTGTGGGGACAAGGAAGATGGAATTCACATTTTACTTCAATATAAGGCCACAAAGGGTTGAAGAGAAAGCTCAATAAATAAGAAATAGCATTTGAGGAATGAAGAAATTGTAATTAGGACAGTTTTTGAAGATGAGAAGCAGATACATAAATTAAGGGAGCTTTTGTGGAAGGTAAAGAGGCAATGGATATGATTAGTTGAAAAACATGCAACCTAGATCAGATTTAAGATGACTAAGCACAAATACATAATATTGTAAAATGTTGTATAATGAAATAGTTACAGCTTGGCCAACTAACAAAGGTTAAGGTCAGCCCTTACTATGTTTGTACTTATCACTGTAGTTAATAAATAAATAAATAAAAATAATGGAGAATACTCTGAAAAATTGGAAAAATTACAATTCAATTGAAAAATAATTTTGGCTTCTGCTAAAAACTTTCAGTGTCCCCCAAATTTATAACATTAGATTTAAAAACTCATATGGGTGGAATGAGATAAACTTTACAAATTTCAAACATTGTCATATTGTCATTGCTAATCCTATATCCTACTTAATAAATCATTCCAAACTATAGAAGGGTAAATTTCTTCAATGCATAAAGAGAAGCATAGTCTGACCTATATATGAATAAAACAGCGAGGAGAAAAGTATAAGTAATTATGTACAGGGCAATAATGTTAACTTTAGACATTTTTCAGAAATTTTGTAAATGAAAAGGCAATGAAAAAGCTGGAGCCTTATTTTTTGATCTTTCAACATTATATTACATTGATCATGACATTCTTATCCAAAAATCCGATAATCATGGTTTAAGAGGGTTATCCAAGGACTTAATCAATTTGTACTTTAAAATTAGATCACAGGAAACAAAAACAAATATTCTCTGCACAATTATCATACGCAAGGTTTATGTTGAAATATGTCCATTTTTCTATTACCTGCCAGCATAGTAGTGTAGGAAGGGGGGCATAATGACAGTCAGGGGACTGGAAAACCATGCCACAGTTATCCTTCATTGTCTATTACTGTTTCAGTATCAATTGTAATTGTGTTTTTACCAGTTGTACCTGTCTTTTGGCAGTGAAATTTGGAAAATATGCTGATATCTTTTGCTGCTTTTGCTTTGCTGAATTTGGACAAAGCAGGTGTTGGGAAATGAGGGAAATTGGAATGGGGAGTCATATTCTCTTTCTCATTTCATTTTTAATCTATCCCTGGTTTTGTGATTAGGAAGTTAGGGATTTTCAACTGCCATGTGGAATATACTTATATTTATATTCTCTTTCTACTTACCATGTTTCAAGTTAAAGCAAATTCATAATACAATTTCACATGTAAAACTGTAAACTTGGCAGTTTTGTAGAAGCAATGTATTTTATAATATGCATAAGTGACATAGATACCAAATATGTATAATGTGAATATTATAAAAACAGATGACCTAACTGGCATCTGTTCTGCAGATACTAAAGATATTTAAATTCAGAACATGAGCTCTCAATTACAACATCTAGTTTTAGCTAATTTCTCTGATGCTAATACCTTAAATGCAACATGGATAAAATTACATCAGTACAAGTTAGACTTATAAATTGGACTCAATTCAATCTCATTTTAAGGTAAATATGCATACAAAACACTAGACATTGGCTGTAAATGCCCATATGTGTGCACTATCTCTTAAGGTCTACTCACATTGTTTGTAAGAAATGACCAGTAAACACATTTTTCCAAAGAGACACTTTGAATTAGTTAGAAATTGTAATATATTACACATGTAGTAGGTTACTATAGTGCTATCTATCCAAATCTATCACACGGAACAGAAATGTAGGGAAGTTGTACAAGGGCTATCTAGTCAGAATATTTATTTCACAGAAGCAGGGTTTTGAATTACAGGGAAATTGGGAGATTTCCCCCTCTCATTAAATAATTTCCATAGTTCATTAAAAATGAATTCCTCTCTATCAGGGAAGAGTTTTTTTCATTCTATTAAGAGCACTATTACTTCTCTCTTTGGTAATGCAGGAAGACATGTTACACCTTCAATGCAAACTGTACAAGGTAATGGTATGAGCCACGAGTCAGCAGAACTATTGTGTTGCTAATACTGAGCTGAACAATAATGCCTACAAGGTTTCAGTTCAGTTTTTTGTAATAGTGTGTGTGTTTTATTGTTGGTCAGCATGGATAGAGTTGTAAAAAGAAAGCATAAAGTTACTGAAAGTAATGAATGGCAGCGATGTATTCCAGTTTGAATCTCAGGATTCAACTTCAAGTAGTTATTACATATTCGGTTAAAACTGCAACATTGGAAGTGATATGTGTTAGCAAAAATAGCGAAAGTGTACCCCCCCCCCCCCCCGCCTTTGAAGTAATGCTGTCTGGTCAGTTCAGAGGGGAATTTAACATTGAATCTTTGCAGGGTAGTTTTAGTTGGTGAGAATTTAACCCACCTACTGAGGTGTCTTTATAAGATTTTACCCCTGCTAAAAAAAAAAAAAAGAAAACCACCATCACTATACTACGTTTTATGTATATAACACACCAATACTGCTACCATTGGTATTACTATTATGACTTGTATGTATAACACAAATACTTATTCTTCAGTTTTCCCCACCACATCAGAAAGTGTGATTTGAATACTGTGCAGAAGTCATACTTTAGTTTATGTTAAGATTAAAAACTTCAGACTCTTATAAATAGTATTCATAGAATGCAAATTATTTACCTTGATTCATTACACAGTATACAAAGAATTTTATTTTTGTGTAAAGTATGCTTAATGATTTCAAAATGAGCCATAAAAATGCTAGTTTATGGAAAATGTTAATGATATGATTATTTTGTAATGGGGAAGAAATCAATAGGTAATAATAACTGATCTGCAATTAAAATGTTATATGGTACTAGACATTTCTAGTGAAAATAAAAATACTAATTGATAAATATTTGTAAAATTTGAAGAGCTCCAAATATATGTATTTTCCTTTTATGTACATATATTTAATATGCAAGAAGCCTGTATGAGTATAAAGAGAGCTAATAAACTGAAAGCAAAACTGTCAGACTGAACATCAGTAATTAAAAAATGATTAACTTCTAATATATTTAGTCTTTTATTGCCTCTTAGGTAACAATTCATAATCAACAATGTTGTAAAAGGACTCCACATTAAAACATAACCTAGAAGGGTTTTTCATAAGATACAGTAAAGGACTAGAATCTGCATTTTTATTACTTGTAATATTTAGTGTAACAAACGAAAGAGGACTTATGGAATCATTTATATACTCAATTGTGCATGAATGGTGTGTACTGTTATCTGTGCATTGGTTCTTAATTGTGTTTATATTTTCGCTGCTTCATATTATTTATAGCTTTTTGCTATGTTATTTAAGAAATTCTGTAACCTTAACAATAGTCCAAATTGAACATAAATATTCCTGTTATCTAATTACCTGGAGCCCTGCAGTAAGTTGTTGACGGTGTGTCAGTGCGTGCAGCTTTTCCTGTTATACTCCAGTTACTGCTATCATAGCAATTTGGAAAAGACTCTATTGCAATTGTAGTTACAGGCTCATTGAATGAACTTCCTGCATCTTCCACCAAATCTGCCTTGAGACACTGTATCTTTCCATCTTTGTCTACGTAAGCCTGAAAAGATATCTTTACTGAATACTTGGGTGGTAAATTAAACAATGAACAGTCTAGCCTTCCATTCAGCAGTTAGATTTGAAATTAAATGCAAATTAATTTTTGAACAGTTTATAGAACTCTGGTTTTATATTTGCTAAAAATTCTGAGAAATTTGAATAGTTTTGAAAGAACAAATGATAAGGTAGAAATGCTTATGTGTAAACTGAGCTTCTAGGTATTTTACAAATATAATTCTGAAAGCAATGAACTACAACACCTAATATTAAGTAATAAACTGTTTGATTTTAATGGTTTTATATTTGCTAAAAATTCTGAGAAATTTGAATAGTTTTGAAAGAACAAATGATAAGGTAGAAATGCTTATGTGTAAACTGAGCTTCTAGGTATTTTACAAATATAATTCTGAAAGCAATGAACTACAACACCTAATATTAAGTAATAAACTGTTTGATTTTAATGGTTTTATATTTGCTAAAAATTCTGAGAAATTTGAATAGTTTTGAAAGAACAAATGATAAGGTAGAAATGCTTATGTGTAAACTGAGCTTCTAGGTATTTTACAAATATAATTCTGAAAGCAATGAACTACAACACCTAATATTAAGTAATAAACTGTTTGATTTTAATGATTTAGTTACAATCCATAGGTCAGGACTTCAAATATCCTTTCATCCTTTCATCCTATCTTTGCTTATTTCTTTTTTCTTTAGTTATTTGTGTTTCTTTTCAAAACAAGATAATGCTATAACCATAGTTTATTACAGGAAAGCTCTGTTCAGGACCTCTGAAACATTTTATAAATTATTTAATATTAAAGTCTACTATCTAACTTGAGCTTTGTTGTTGATGTGAAAAAAGAAATGGTGCATAAAATAAGTAATTTTAAAAATATTTCTGTATAGTTCACAGTAACTATCTTTGAATATGTCACTGACAATTTTGTGCCAAAAGCTAGTTATGAGGACAAAATGTGATGTTAGGTAGGCACAAATAAACCAATTTGGATATATATATTTATTATTTGTTTTGTATTTGCCATCTGCTTGCTTTTTAACCCTTTGTGTAAGTTAATCAAAAGCAGAGAGCATACTAATTTGTCTTTAAAAATGATGTGCTGCTGTTTGACAGCACATATAAATCCACTTAGCAGTCTTATCCATGGCTGTTGAAGGAGTGATATTTACTGATGTCATGCTTCAGCTTTCATTAACCATATAAATTCATGCTGTGACAACTTTATTGAAATATTATAATTAAATATTAGATAACATATAATCCAGGTTTGTGGTCCATGATCTACTGGGCTGCTTTTTCTTCTTCCTGGATGTTTCATCTGCGACTGTGGTAGACATCTTTAGTGGCATTAGCGAGGTCAAAGTACTCTGATGGAAGTTCTAACCATGGTCACGGATAAAATGTCTGGGAAGAAGAAGAAATAGCCCAGTAGACCACGGCCCACAAGCCCAGTTTATATGTTATCTAGTATTGACACCGGCTGTGAAAGCCTACAAACTTTGATTATAATAAATATTGAGTATTTAAAGAATATTTTACATTGAGAAGTTATTTATTTGAAACTGTCTCCTAGGAAGTATTCAGTTAAGAGAAACTCACAAAGAATGTTAAGCAATAGCTTATTCACCGCAAGATACACAGTGCAGCTTATATTACATAGTAATATAAGGAGTGATATTTACTGCACAATAGGTGTTTAATGAATATTAGTAACACAAGAGTTACAATTTTAGATAGATAGGTAGGTAATTTATTTCATCTTTTCAGTTACTAACTTCATACATACACAATTACTTTCCTATAGTTGCTGAATTTGGAATCATATAGAGTTAACATCCTGGTTGTTTATGTATATGTACCATTCGCTCTAAGTATACATTTTTATACACTATCAACTCAATCTATTTATTTCTTTTATACCTTGAACCTCATCAGTTTTATTATTAGAATCCTCTCTTTTTTGGTAATTTTCCTCCACCATTTCTCTCTTACCTTCCACATATAATTACCTAGCTGTTTCAGAAACTCTTTCTTATTGTTTCCAAAAAGTTTTAAGTACAATATTCCTTGTGATAGTTGAAAATGAGTCGGAATAGTAACACTCACCTCACTTATATGTAATTATGTTCAAAACATATGTTTCAAGGGCAATTGCTCTCTTCTTCAGTTGAAGTCTGACTGATGGCTGGAATTTGTGCTCTGTGTTCTATTACAGTGGAGCCATCTGGTGTTCTCAGTAGAAGTTCATAATCATGTGGCGGTATTTCAAAATTCATCAGTTGGTCTTTTTGTTGTGTAATGAGAATATTCTCCCAAACTGTAAGTTCTGCCGGGTTGTTTACAGGTTTTAGCAATTTTATGTCATTTTGTATTTCATGATGTGATGTCCAAAAATGGTATGCTACTGCCGATTTATCTGGTTGTTTCTGTTTGATATGTCTGAAATGTTCCTTTAGCCTTGTTTCCAGTCTTCTTTTTGTTTGGCCAATGTAACATGATTTGCAGTCCTTGCAGTCAATTCTGTAGATGCCTGATCTCTGGTTTGTAGGTATGGGGTCTTTAATGTCTGTTTTGAATGCATTTTTTATGTTGAATTGGTTACTTGAAGCTAAACTTATATTGTATTTCTTGAAAATTTTTTTGAATTTACTATCTGCTGTTGGGTGATAGGTGAATTTTTTATATATAACTTTCGGTTTTTGTATGGACAAAGTGGTGATTTGTTTTAAGGTTAATTTCTCCTTATGTTTTTTAATTTTTTGGTCAATGATGTCTGGGTTAAAACCATTGGCTGAGGCTATATGTCTTAGTTGGAGGTATTCTGTGTTGTACTCTTCTGGGTCAAGTGGGATGCTGAGGAGTCTGTGTACTGAGCTGTTGAAGACTGCCTGTTTATGAGGTTCTGGGTTGAAACTATTCTGTTTTATGTAATTGTCTGTATGTGTGGTCTTCAAAAAATTCAAAAAAATTTTCAAGAAATACAATATAAGTTTAGCTTCAAGTAACCAATTCAACATAAAAGATGCATTGAAAACAGACATTAAAGACCCCATACCTACAAACCAGAGATCAGGCATCTACAGAATTGACTGCAAGGACTGCAAATCATGTTACATTGGCCAAACAAAAAGAAGACTGGAAACAAGGCTAAAGGAACATTTCAGACATGTCAAACAGGAACAAACAGATAAATCGGCAGTAGCATACCATTTTTGGACATCACATCATGAAATACAAAATGACATAAAATTGCTAAAACCTGTAAACAACCCGGCAGAACTTACAGTTTGGGAGAATATTCTCATTACACAACAAAAAGACCAACTGATGAATTTTGAAATACCGCCACATGATTATGAACTTCTACTGAGAACACCAGATGGCTCCACCGTAATAGAACACAGAGCACAAATTCCAGCCATCAGTCGGACTTCAACTGAAGAAGAGGGCAATTGCCCTTGAAACATATGTTTTGAACATAATTACATATAAGTGAGGTGAGTGTTACTATTCCGACTCATTTTCAACTATCACATTGATTAAAACTTCACTTGTCTCAAACTTCTGAGTTATTTAATTACAATATTCCTGTTGGTAACATTTCCCAATTTTTATTCCATGCTAATTCTGTCTACATATTTTTGTTTTTTTGCAAACAATTATACAATTTACATTATTATCTACATTTCCACATGGTGGGCATAAATCTTTATCTACTTTTAGACCTTTTAATAACATTGTTCCTGTTCTTGCCCATGCTAGACCCTCTCTATCCATTTTTCTACAGACATCATTGTATTTTTCTCCTCCCCATTCTTTTTTAACATTCCTGTATAACATTAAAGTACTCTTATCCCCTAAGCTACCTATTATCTCTTGTTTCCCTATATCATCTATCCTCGCTTTCAGTTTATTCCATAATTTTTGTTCTCCTTAGTTACACAGCATGGAATTTTTAATTTAATAGCCACTTTTGCATCCTAGCTTTGAGCATTTTCTCAGTAATACCTATTTGAAGCATCTGGCTAATTTTTTGTTCAAAATCACTCCCATAAATTTCTTTAGGATGTCTGTGATGTTGCAACTGTAGTAATTCAACTGCTTTAATATTGTATGGAGATAATCCTTATTTTGTGTAAAATAATGTATATTACTGCGTTTCTGTTGCATGAACTAATTCTTTCACCTGTCAGTAATTTAAAAACCAAAAGGATTGAGACCAGGTGAATATACAGGACATATTCCTCTGGCCTTCCCCTGCCTATCCATTATTTGTATGACTGTATGTAGAAAAATCATATGTGTCTGATCTCAAAAATTATTTTTCCAGTTAAATTAATGCAACTGTGTTGGATATACACCACAGTAGTGATATGTAATACTAACCAGAAACCCACATCAAGAACATCTTTCCATGGCACTATATTGACACTCAAAATACAATAAATGTATCAAGAGGCTGACATGTATTTGTAAAATCAGTTGATCATTCTACAAAATGAGTTAGGAACACACCTAAGATAAACATTTGAACAGCACATGAGGAATATAAAGTTAAAGTAAACAGGTAAATTGGGATATCAGAACATGTTTCATCCTCTTTTTAACCAGTTGAAAGTAAAATAAAATCTTTAGAAAGGTACCTGCAAAACTATTGAAACCTATGAGGTTAATACATAAAAATAAACTTAATTGGTTATCTGGTACCTATATGAATGACTCCAAAATTTATTAACTTCAGTTACTTTTGTACTTGACAAAACTAGCTTCTGCAGCATTTATCCCATCCTCCTCAGGTGGAGATAATGCTGGCCTGAACTGTTGGATCTTGGTAGTTTCTCTTAGTAGCATTTGCCATCTTCTGGATGCATCTGGAAAGGTGGTGTGGCTTGAGAAGCTGCCGTAGAGGATGGAAGCAAATCCTCCAAAACTAGTCCCCAAAATTCAAATGTAGTTGAACGTAATAACAATTCAACTCACATAACACTTCTCCATTTATATCCTTTATATTGATCTCTTCTTACCATAGATCTATCCAAAAGAAAAGGTTAACTACATTTTCTGACAGGAAATGAGTACTGAATCAAGACTGAGTATCAAAATAATAGTTTACAAAACATGTTCCATAAATTTAGCTTTAAATAATGAACTGGATGATAAAATTTATCTTCAAATATTATATACAACAATATTTTACTGTAGATTCCTGAATTTACTTATGTACATTTACAACTGTGTACTGGTCTAAGGTTGTCCAAATGTATTGTCATGCTAATCATATCTAGCGCTATAGCCTCAGAATGATGTGGCAGTGGGAAACTTGTTTCAACTGGCTGAGCAAGTCATTGGTAGTGAAGTTGAAGTTTTGGCAAAGTGATAAAAACAAAGTAAAAGCTTAAATGATCATCTGACTGTAAATGGTTATGATTTTTCACTTTTGTGGAATAGGAATTAGCACTTTCATGCTGCACAAAGACAGAAGCAACAGAAGGGAAGTGAAGGCATATGTTGTCCTTACATAGATCCTGCACAAAATACAATAGATTTAAATTGCATACCTCATAAGTGACAACTTGAAAGTTTTGGGCTTGAAACTCCTTTCAGTATGACATTTGGGAAGGGGAAAAGATGATATATTTGGCTTCTGGCATAGGTATACAATTATTTTCTATATCTGCATACAGTTAGATTTTACCCCACAGATCCACTTTGATTCAGGACATTTGTATGGAGAGCTAACTTACACCTACAGAGAACTACAGGATTACTGGCTACATAAGCTTATTCTACCATCTTAAGATTCCTGGCAAGAGATTTAAAACAATTCAGTAATAATCAATAGTGTATCCACAGTATTCATTTATATGAAGGTGACACTAAAAGTTTTGTGAAAGAAGGTGATAAAATTTTTAAAATTTAGATCTGATCATTACTCTTTTCAAAGTATTCTCAATCGCATACTACACAATGATTCATTCTTTCATATTACTTTTCAAATGCTGAACACCATTCTTCTGTGGAGAGAGTATAAATATGATTTTCATAAGCAGTTATTTCAATTTCAGATGATTCAAACTACTGACCTAGAGTTTTTCGTTAATTTTGGGGAATTGAAAAAGTCACATTGGGAGATATGAACTGTAAGGGAATGGAAAAAATATTTGACTCCTGCAGAAATGTTGTTGTTTTTAGTGCAGTGTAGGCAGAGGCGTTGCAATGGTGTAACAAAATTCCACGTAGACCAGCCTTAGAACACTTTGTTCTCACTTCATTGAAGACTTGTAGCAGACATTTTATTGTAAACTGACTGGCACTGACAATCCTTTGTTTCCCAAGTGAAAATGTCACAACATGTATATTAACTGAGAAGATCAAACACATGATTTGTTGACAACACTTCTTGATTGCCTGAATTTGATGGGGGAGTATCCTCTGCTGGAAAACCCATACTTATAATTGTCACTTAGGTTATGGGTCATACTGGTATATGTATCTTTCATCATCTGATACAATGTTAAACATGTTTTTGGATCTTCCCCAATCAAATTTTTTTATTACTTCCTGAAAGCATTGCATATGTGCCTATGCCTATATCTACTCAATTGTAAGGACTTCAGAACTTCATACATGAAGTTATTCACTGTTGCCAATCCAATATTCAGAACTTCCTGAATTTGATATGTATAAAGATGTACTTCCCATAACATGCACTCTACTTTCATTACATTTTTATCTGTTGTTGTAGCCAGCCATCTTACATAGTATTCATGGATTACAAAGAACAAAGATCCCCAAATGCCCGCTGCAATCTTTCAAGGCACTCTCTCTACACTAAACTGGCTTTAAAGTTATTGGAAAACATTGCACAGAAATGCTCTCATTTGAGATCCATCCTAGCATATTTCATAGTAATATCTGCATACACATATACAAAAATGTTCACACTGCTTAGTTTTTGAGCTAACCTAGACATGCACAAGTTATTATTTGAACTTTAATCTAAACCTAGGAAGACTTGCTTTGGCTACCACTTACTCATTGTTGTCCATTCTCAAAACTTTTAGCGAAACCTTAGGCATCTTATGCCTATCTAGAATCCAATGAAAAAAAACATTGTATTGATTTTTTAAAGCTTAACATGCCTCATAATCAACTGCTACAGCACCCCTCCTTCCTAGTGCTGCTGTGTTTACTTCCATAGGTGTAGTGAGTCGTACAGGTTTGTTTAACTTATGAGCTGCTACAGCACATGCAGTAGCTATTAAAGTTGGTCGTGAAATCTTTGATCCATAAGCTCCGCCAAGTCTCCTTACTCTAATATTAATGCTGAAATAAAGCAGAAATAATTTAAAGGGAGTTACTGTGATCTGCCTCATCAATGTTAAGCTTGCAAAGTGTGAAACAAACATTCACTGGAAGTAATCAAGTATGGAAGTATGTAACAATAAAATATTTTCCATATACACTGCCAGTGCAAGTAATGTAACTCAGCATTTAGCGTGAATTGTTGATTATTCCACGTAAATACAACAATTGCAAAAATCATTACTCAGATGCAATCTTTTTCTAAAAAGTGAGTATAGTAATATACTTCAAAAATTTAAAAAACAGGTAATTTGCTTCATACTTTTGTCTGTTAGGCATCATCTAGGAATGCTGTACCATTGATTATTTAACCTGGGCTCACTCCATACAAATCCAAGGGTGAGTTAGAGCACCCGGGGTGTCAAGCTACCTTCCACCAATACACAGTATTTTCGGTCAGAATTAAATGCTCTCTTAATGGTGCAGAGCAGTTAGACTCATACCAAATGACAAGCAGTTTTCAGTGAGCATATTATATGTATATCTGGGAGAACGGGTCAAATTAGTTAGTAAGAGTTGTCAGTTATATTCAAATTAAAAAGCTGCTGCTGCTGCTTTCTTGAAGAAATGAACATGTATGTTACTATATAATGAAGATCAGAAATTAAAATTGGAGGGAAAAACCCATTATTTTCATTGGGAATCTAGAAAACTTAGATAGACACATGCACACACACTCTTTTTATGTAAAAAATTAAAGTCAGTTCTATTATTATATAAAACATGGAAAAATGGTGATCAACAATACTTCAGTTTAGAAGGCATTATATGGATTAATTTAAGCAACAAAACTAACATTCCCATAGCTATCATGCCGATATCTAACTGATTCGTTGGCTTTAATGGGCAGTGAATCCCCTTCCCAACAGAAATCAATGCTGGACCTACTGAGGATTTTATTTACAAATCTGGTCATTTATAGTAAACGGTGTATGATACAAAAATAGAATATTTAAGTGTTATAATATAAAGAAAAAATTTAGAAAATACAAATTCATAACACATTTCCCATGCAAAGGCTTGTATAGAGTAATAAAATTGAGAAAATGTGCAAAGTAGTAACTTAATAAATTGGAAATAAATTTTATAAACATAAAAAATATTATTTAAGGAATTTGTTTTACTAAAATATGTTTTTGAATCCAGAAAATATTAAAATAAAAAGTATTTTTTGATTGACTACCTTTTTTCCTTTAATCCCAAGGCTTCTGCCACAGCTACTTGTGTAAGATCCATCCACTGAGTAGCTGAATAAACATCCATCCCATCTTCAATTGGCACACATAGAGTTGTTTGGAGTTCCATTACATAATGGTATTGGTTGGCAAAATTTAAAGCACCTTTGATCACATGAGCTGCAGCTGCTGTAATAAATGAACTCAAGTGGTGTAAATACATAAGATTAAATTTTTGTCATTAGTTTTCATAATATGCCATTTCAGATTCAAAAAAGTTCATAATAAGGTATAAAAGTCAGTACAAGATTTCAACTATTTGCTAGGAAAGTATAAATTCCATGAAAACTAGCTAATGGAAGCAGTCTGTAATAAAAGTATGCACGAAAGAAAATTATCTGCTGGTTTTAACTGTTTCAGAAAACAAGCACCAATCATTCATTTAAATTATAGGGAATCAATACTATTAGAACTGACTTGGCTAAAATACTTTATCTGTTTGAAGATTGTTTTTGAAAGCTGTACTCTTTACCACCTAAGCAGGGAAATCCATGTGTAACAGCTAATTTTTTTGGTGATGAAGCTATTATACTATGTAATTGCTCCCACAGAATTGGAAGGATATGTCCCAATTTCATGAAAATAATATTAATGAAAACAATTTTTAAATATAATGTTACACTAATTCCTTATTAAATTAATAATCCAAAAGTCAGTCTCTCCTCTTTATTATTATATACAATTGCCCCAAATGAAATCTTTAAACTTTTGCATAAGAGAAACCTTAATTGGAATAATGTGTTTGGTTTGATTTTTTTTGCATCACCAGAGAGCTATTTAGAGCAAGTCTAAATGTATAGCAGCATCCTGCTTTCATTAGAAGGCCAGTCTGATTGTGGTATTCATATAGAGAGTTTCATTTATATGTTTCTGCAGTTAACAGATTTTTTTTTCTTTTTTTTTTTTTTTCTTTCTTTCTAAGTACTGTTTTTGGAACTGTATATTTCCACTTCTTACAAATAATGGGATGTAATAAGCTAGCTGCTGAGGTGAAAACTTGTAGCCTCAACTGTAAGTCGAATGGCTGTTGATAATGGTTATTTATAACCTAAGAAAATGCAGCAGCATTATTGCAACATGTTCTGAAACCAAGAAAAAAACTAAGCTTAGTTGATAAAAAGAGGACAACACCAAGTACTGATGAGCTTTTAAAAGGTAATGTTTTCTGAAGAAGCACTTCAAATTGGTTAGAGGACAATCCATTTTGATGGAAAAGTCAACAAATGTGTCAAAGTTTACACTTAGAATTATTAAACAGCCAAAAACTTGATATTGCAAGGTGATTTCAGTGGAAATTATGATGAGGAGAACTTATATTTGCTTCCTGAAAATGTCAAAATTAAGAGAAGTAACTACTTAGAAGTGGTGCAACACTTATGCATGTGGTGCCTCTACCCATGAAAGAAAGAAAGAAAGAAAAAAAAAGGCAGCTTAGAAATTCCTGAAAGATAACATGATATATTTACTTGTAAGCTCAGATAATTACATTGTCCTTAAATGGTATAGAAAATGCTTGTAATGTGATGAAAGAAAAGACTGAAGAACTGCAACCATTGACTACTAAGAAGCTGCAGTAAGTGATGAAATTATGGGTGGAAGAGGAGCAACAATATTTTGAAAATAAGATTCAATTCAATTCAAGGTGGATTTGATGCCTAGAAAACTGTTGAAAATGATACAAGTTAAGAGGAATATGGGTACTGGTTGTAAAACATCATGGAAGTACAGCAATGTAAAGTCAGAATTACTTACTTTCATACCTACTGAATGAATGGATGAATTAATTTTTTTCTCTGTGATATTACAAATTTAATTTTATTCTAAGTATATATTCTAACCTGAGCCACATACTACTGAACCACATATTACTGAACACTTTGGTTATATGGCAAATGTTGGCCCTTACACCTCCTTTCTTTTATCTGTGGATGATTCCCACTATTAGTTTTACCTATCTTATCTCACTTTTCTTTAGTTTGCATTCTATCTTAACTTTACTGTGCACCTCTTCTTAGCACATCTTACCTATTTTCCATTTTGCTATTCACTACTGTGTTCTTCCTTGTCCCATTTTCATAACCTCTCTTAACCTCACATTTCCCATTTTTCCTTTATGGTCTTCCTTCTCACTTCTACTTACCCAACCATATGCTCAATCTGAGAGCCCCGTTGATAGACCCCCTCTCTCTCCACCCTTCTCGTCTACTCCCACCCCATACCTCATCCATTGTTTCACCTGTCACCTTCTTTATTGCTATTATCCACTGTCCTTTTTGACTTATAGTTTCTTCTGCCTCTCTCATGCTTTTCACACTTATTGTCTAACACTTTGTCCCACTACCCTTTTCCTTACCAACTTGCTGACCTAATTTATCTCCCCCACTGTTATAATGCACACTTCCCCTCCAACACTTCACTTGATTGCGCTTCTACCATAGGTTTCTTCACCATTGTTTGATGTATATGTATTTCTCCCATTGTAATTAACCTCTCCTTTTTCTTGTTGTTGTCTCCTGCAAGTCTCAAACTCCTTCCTGGTTAATGTAAACTTTATCAAGATTTTTTGGAATCCTAGTTGCCTTTCCAATAGCTCACTTACACCCTTTCATTCTCCAAGTCCTCTTCTCTGTTCAGTCCCCATGATTTATTACATTATATTGTATGTTTCTAACTTCCATATTTTCAATTTTCTTTCCCTATCTTGCACCTTTGTTTTTACTATCTGCACCTCCTTATTTTCTCCCTTGCATGTGTTGCACTTTTTTTTTTATTTTTGTCTAAATCTCTCTGCTAGTTCTTTACCTCTTAATATAAGTCTTTCATCTACTGTTTCTCTGGCTTCCATGTCATTTGTCTCCTGTTGGGCTTAACTGTGGGAGCTATCTGCTATGCATCCGTTTGCCTGAACTACTCTACTTAAATTCTTCACTGTATAAATCACTTCACATCATACCTTGTTGATAATTATTGATAAACAAACCATTCGAAGTGAACTAACATCTACAACAAAATGGCCACAGAAGAGATAAGAAATATTTCTAGTTTCAATGTAAATCTATTAGAATCCAAGAAAGATATAAAACACTACAGCAGTTTACAGAAGAAAAGACATCTTCGCGGAAATCAAACTTCTTAATGTGTGCCTCCAACAAAAGCTAACCCCAAAATTTGTGAGGAAAACCATAAAACAGAACAATTCCATACACCAAAAAGCAGCAGAGAAAAAAGTAATGCAAGTAGAAAAGTCCCAACATTAAGCCAACCTCTATAAGATTCAATTAGAACTATATAACTTGCACATGAAACTTACAAAGAGGTTAGGTTTTGATGCATGGAACAATATAGAAATAAACTTTCATGACATACTAATTTGTGCAATGATAAACAAAACTCAAAAACTCATAAAGAAAACTGAATATTACACCGGGAACATTCAAAATAGACGCAAAAAGACAAAACAAACCATCAGTTCACCCTGAAGACGAGGAAGATGCACTTCTTCGAAACGGTGTCAAGCCAAGTTTTTACCTGGCTAGAAGCCTGAGAAGATTTTGAATTAATACGTCACCAGGAAAGCTTCAGTTCTTATTTCAGTTCTTATTTTAAATAAAGGTCGATAATGTTGTGAACCTAATAAAACACACATTCACAACATCCGAAAAGCATGTGCTAAACAATGTTTTTAAAACATGCATCAACTACTCCAAAAATCCAGATGAATACATAGCAGACATAGAATTAGCAACACAGAAAGTAGCAGAAGCCAAAAAAAAAACTATAATCAAATGTAAATGCAGCAAATTATTGGCAGAGATGGGAAAAGACAAAAACACTGAAAAGGAAAGTACATACCCACACGAATTAATAAAAGATCTCAATGAAAAACCATTTGTATATTTAAAACCGGGCAAAGCATTGCAGTACTGCACAAGGACAATTACATAAACAGGGTAAACAAACTTATCCAACAATAGGAGTATGTAGTAGTTCCACAAAATCCACTAAACTAGTGCATAAAGGAAGTAAGAAAAACCATCACAAAGTCAATAATAATTCTAGAAACCCACAAACAAAGCCTGACACCAAGCAATCCTATACTACCCAGATTATATTGCCTTCTGAAATACACAAACAAGACGACAACATGAGACCAATAATAAATAACATTGATGCACCAACCTATCAATCAGCTGGATGGTTATTAAACAAACTAACCTCCATTAAAAAGTATGACAGCCTTAACATCTAAATTCAGCCCAATTAGTGGAAATCATTAAAGATTAGAAGATGAAACCAGATGTAGTACTGATCTAATTTGATGTATCATCCTTATTCACCAGCATCACAGAGGAAATACCAAAATTACTAAAAAACTGGGTAAAATCAGCAGAAACACAGGAAACACAGATAGAAGAGTTGACCCAATCGATGTACATACCTACAACAACAACAACAACAACAACAACAACAAATTCTACAAGAAAACTGCAGGACTTGCTATGGGAAACCTGTTATCACCACTATTGGCTGATTTATTCATGAGTGACCTAGAAGTAAGAGTAACAAGAGCCTTTCCACATATATTTAAAACTTGGGTGAGATATGTGGATGACATATTTGCCATTATCTCTGCAAAACTTGCAGATGACACTTTAAAGCTATTAAACCTACAGAACAGTGCAATAAAATTCACTGTAGAAATAGAAAAAGAAGGTTGGCCACCATTTTTGGATCTAAAAATCATAAGATGAAAAATCAAAATAGAATTTAATATTTACAGAAAACCCACATACATAGACTGTTACATTAAGAAAACAAACTTCAACCCAAAAACACACCAACATGCAATTTTCCACAGCCTGACACATAGGTTAGTAAACACTGGAAAAAGGAGAATATGAACAGGAACCCAGCACATAAAGAAAGTTGCTACAGAAAATGGATTCAAAACAGAGTTAGTGGACAAACTAATACTAAAGTATAAGAAGAAAGAAAGAAAAAAAAAAAAAGATTAAAGATTTCACCATACTAAACACAGGAGCCAACTCAAACAGAAAATACAGTAAATTCACATTCCACCCACAGTTGCACGATAAATTCCAAAAACTGTTCTCAGATCATAATATAGAGCTAGCACCTCAAAACAAATACAACCTCAGGAACCTATTAAACCACCCATTAAAAGACACCATACCAAACAAATTAAAATCTGACATTTACCAAATAAACTATGAGGATTGCCTCAAAATTTACATTGGACAGACTAAGAGAAACCTTCAAACAAGATTGAAAGAACACTTTAGGAAAATGAAACTCAAGCAAACAGACAAATCTGCAGTATCGCATCACTTCTGGATATCACAAACACAACATCAAACCAGACATCAAACTTATTAAACATGTAAAAACCACAACTGAACTAGCAGTTTGGGAAAGGATACACATTAGTGAAAACGGGCACAGAGTTATGAATTTTGAAATACCACTAGCAGACAACACATTAAGATTACTCCAAGAAAACCAGATGGCTGCACAGAGGAAATTACGAATGGAATCTCCCCTTTTGAAGCCAGTCAAACACCTACCCTGATGAAGATGAACATCTTTGAAATGTATCTGGGGAAAAAACTAAGTAAGTGAAACTATGGTGCCCATATTTGACTCAAATTAGTTATGTATTAAATTAAAAGTTTCATTATATAAATCACCTCACATCATACCTTGTTGATGAAGATATTCTTAAAGCATAGGCTCAAGAAATTATGTTGTTTTGAATGCACAGTGCTTGTAGTAGGGATAGAGGAAATTAAATTTTCTTTCTAAGTACTTTTTTCTAAATCAATTAGAATAGACTTTCCTGTTGCTTATCCCTCCCAAAGAATCAAGAAAGTGCTCACTGCAACTGAACCACAGGAGTAGCCGAGGGCAGCAGAAGATCCAGATACATGGATAAAAGGAATCACTCACACAACAAATCCACAAAGATAAATGATACAGCAGCTACAAGCCAGGTCCCAAGAGAACACTGCATGTGCATGCTTGCACAAACATGTACGCACACATTACGAATGGAATCTCCCCTTTTGAAGCCAGTCAAACACCTACCCTGATGAAGATGAACATCTTTGAAATGTATCTGGGGAAAAAACTAAGTAAGTGAAACTATGGTGCCCATATTTGACTCAAATTAGTTATGTATTAAATTAAAAGTTTCATTATATAAATCACCTCACATCATACCTTGTTGATGAAGATATTCTTAAAGCATAGGCTCAAGAAATTATGTTGTTTTGAATGCACAGTGCTTGTAGTAGGGATAGAGGAAATTAAATTTTCTTTCTAAGTACTTTTTTCTAAATCAATTAGAATAGACTTTCCTGTTGCTTATCCCTCCCAAAGAATCAAGAAAGTGCTCACTGCAACTGAACCACAGGAGTAGCCGAGGGCAGCAGAAGATCCAGATACATGGATAAAAGGAATCACTCACACAACAAATCCACAAAGATAAATGATACAGCAGCTACAAGCCAGGTCCCAAGAGAACACTGCATGTGCATGCTTGCACAAACATGTACGCACACATGCACGAACACGTGCGCACACATGCACGCACACACACACGCACATGCACACACACACACACACATAGCCACAATTTTTTGTATAGAGGGTATGAGTAATCAGGTGTCTTTTTAATTCTGACCTAAACCTGTTTTTGTTCATATGCAATTTTTTTTGTAGGAGATGGAAGTGCATTAAAACTATACCATTGTAGTAGACTCCTTTTTAGAATCTCTGCATATTATTTGTTGGTCTATTTAAGTGCTGTCTATGTCTAGTCTCTTTGTTATGTATATCTGCATCTTTAGTAAACTTTCTTTGGTTATTTATTACAAACAGCAGTACAGCTAGAATATATTTGTAGGCTAATGGCAAAATTCTAAACAATTGAATAGTGATTTACAGTGAGTTGATTGTCTTGCCCCTACAATTGTTCTTATTCTTTTCTTCTTTTTGCACAATAAGCACTTTTTTGGCTTATACTGAATTTTCCAAGGATACTAATGCATAGGTCAACAATGAATGAAAATAAGTACCTATAATAAGCTGGAATGATAAGAATGCTCTTATTTTAAGCTGAATCAATTATCTGATTGCAAGATATTTAGAGCTCAGTTTGGCTAAGATATAATCAATATGGTGTTTCCAATTCATATTACGAATTATAATAAGACCCATTAGTAGCCTCTGCAATTTGATTACTTTCATAGTCTATCCTCAAGTCTGAAATGCTTCTGTACTTTATGCAAAACTTAATGTAGTTAGCTTTTTCAAAGTTTATACAAATTTTGTTACTTTTAAACCTATTATTTGCTATGCTGAAGATTTTGTTAGTTGAATCTGGGAGCTGACTTGTTTCGTGTTCTTTAAATATAATACTTGTGTCATCTGCAAAAAGAACTGGATAAGCATTGTTGTTTATACTGCAGGTAGATCATTAATGTACAGTAAAAATAATAAGGGACCTTGTTTGAGTTATAAATAAAGTATTGTATATTTCAGACCATTCAGAGTATGCATTTCTATTATTTGAAGTGTTTATTACACCCTTTGTTTTCTGTTTGATAAGTAAGATGCAATTCAGTGGTGTCCTTTGTCCCTAATACCATAGTGTGATAATTTTGTTAGATGTATTTTATGATTAACACAGTTTAACACCATTGATAGATCACAGAATATGTGTATTAAGATTGGCATGAGAAGATATAAAACCTCATTAGTTAACTTGTAGATGGCATCATTGGTTGACATGTTCTTCCTGAATCCAAACTCTTATTTTGCTAAAATATCATATTTGTCTAAATAGTGATAAATTCCTTTAAAAAATAATTTTTTCAAAGTTTTTTGAAAAAAATATAAAAAGAAACCAATCTATAATTTGACATTAGTGAAGTTTGCCCTTTCATGTATAATGGCCCAATGACTGAATATTTTGATTTGTCTGGGAATATCCCTATTATGCTACCAAAGGTCATGAATAAAAAGCACTTTTACATACATCTCTACAGATATGTCCAAAGCTCTGAACAACCACCAACATTTACTCCAGATCATACTCTTCATGGAATTCACTGAACTTGTAAAGTAATATAATACCAGTTTCAAAAAAATGTACTCTTTGTTGTAACTTCTTATAATTTCCTATCCAATTTCATTGTGTTTTTATAACATATTTTAATTCATATTGTAACATACTGTTATTGTAACATACTGTAACTTGCCATTATGTAAGCTTTTCATGTCATGATAAGACGTAGATGTCAAAGCAACACTAAATAAAGAATCATAAAAAAAAAACCAAAAATGTTGTCTCTGTGCTATACATATTTTCACTGCATCATGTTATATGGTGTGATACTACTTTGAAAATTGCCAATAATAAATCTAGGTTACAAGACAGAATTATTCAAACCATATTAAAGGTCAACAAAATAAATAATTGCAGGACACTTTTCAAAGAATTAAATATACTACCTTTACCTTGTTTATATATCAAGGAATCAGTTAAATTTGTCAAATCAAATACTCATTTATATTCAACAAACATACAAATGCATGTCCACAGTACTAGAAGAAAGGAGCAAATAAACACAATTCTCCACAATATGGGTTTATTTGGTAGAAGTTTCACATGTGCCAGACGTTGCCTTTTTAATGGCCAACCTGAGCATTAAAAAAGCTTATCTGCACCACATAAATTTAAATTTTCTATCAAAAGTTTTTGTTAGGTCATACATTTTATAGCGTAGAGGTATTTTTTGAAATGTTAAACACAAATATATTAAATTGTAAAAACAAATGCATTCTTAACAACTTTGTATATATTGTTTTATAACACTTCTGAAATAGTTTGTACCTATATATTTTTCTTATCTTGTTGTATATATCTATGAATGTGAATCCTATTAAACCTCCAGCAGCTGCGCTGGTGCAAATCTGCTACCATAGAATTTGTTTTCTTTATTATTGTTGCCACAATGACCGTACCACATTGTAGCTTCAGCTAATCTTCTATCAGTCCTTCAGTCACATTTTTGACATCAAGGTGTACAGTTGTGCATCTAACAATAAGGTTTTGTTACAACGTAGCAGTTTGGAGCAAATTTGCAATTATGCATTTTTATTATGAAATAAGTTGACTGCTAAATCTACAGCACCTGGGTTCAATTTCTAGCTGGTGGGGAGGAATTTTTCGTTAGCATGGATTATTTTATCCCCTTTTTATTTAGAAATACAAATGAGATTGTAAATAAATGTATAAAAAGCAAAGTTAGTATAACCTGATAATAATCACCAAATATAAACGAGTGAATATCATTACCGAAAAGTGATTGCTTCTCAAATCAAAGCCACTAATGTGATTTATTAGAAGGCAACAAATGAATTACTGTATCCGAATTATTTTATTGTAGTAAAATGTAACTCAGTGGTGTACTTTGTAATTGTTTATTTCTGTTGCTAAATTCCTTAGGTCTTGGAATAGGAAAAGACTGAGCGATGCTGAAGTTCAGAAACTATTGCTTTGTGAAAATGATGCAGATGATAATGATGAGTTGAATCTGAGTGACTCCTCAGATGAAAACGAAGAAATACTTCAAGAGGATGCCACTCATAGTTCCAATTCTGAGCAGAAAGACAGTGATACTGAATTATGTCTAGATGATACTGATAACTTCTATAAAGGGAAAGATGGTATTACTGTTTGGAGTAAGACTCCATACAAAACGCTTTCCAAAACGAAGAAAAAGAATGCTATACAAATTTTTCCTGGAGTAAAGGGAACTGCAAGAAGTGTGACTGAAGAGAACCATGCTCCTTCCTGCCTGATTGATGAAATAATTACCTGCACTAACTTAAATATCAGAAATATGAAGACTGGCACTGAATATTCTAGAGACAGGAATTATAGAGAGGTGACAAAGGAAGAATTGCTAGCCATGCTTGGTTTGCTGCATCTGATAGGTTCAAAAAAGGGAAATCATACAAATGTACAGGACTTCCATTGGGACAGGAATACAAATTCTAAGAGCCTGTATGAGCTAAGGTCAATTTGCAAATTTTGAGAAGTGTGAGATTTGAAGACAAGATGACCAGACCATAATGCAGAATGACAGACAAGCTAGCACAGATTAGGAAAATATTGGACTTATTTGCACAAAATTGTTCAAACTCCTACAATCCTAGTCAATTTGTCACAATTGATGAAAAGTTAGAACCATTTTGTGATAGATGTAGCTTTATTTCATATATTCCAAACAAGACAGCTAAATATGGCATAAAAATTTATGCCCTTTGTGATGAAAAAACCATCTGCACTTCTAATTTGGAAATTTACCATGGAAAGCAACCCGAAGGACAATTCTTTGTTCTCAAATAAGCCCAGTGATATTGTAAGCAGACTAATAGAACCACTTTCTGGGTCAAACAGAAATCTTATCACTGGTAAGTGGTACACCGGTTACACATTGGCACTATCATTCCTTCAGAAGGGCATCACTACTATTGGAACATTACGTAAAAACAAAAAAGAAGTGCCGATACAATTTCTACCAACAAGAATTGTCAAGTTGGATCTAATATTTTTGGCTATCAGAAGGAGGTAACGCTTGTCTCTCATGTTCCGAAGAGGAACAAAACTGTTCTGTTACTTTCAACAATGCATGGTGAAGGTATTTTAGATAAAGACACAGGTAAACTGGAAATCATACTGGGTTATAATATAACTAAAGGAGGGGTGGACACAGTTGACCAGTTGTGTGCTACCATTTCTCATGTGACAAGGAGATGGCCATTAGCAATTTTCTTTGCTTTGGTCAACATTGCAGATATAAATGCCTATATAGTTTACAAAATGAATCACAGAAATGAACTAGTTAGTAGAAGAATATTTTTGGAAAAATCTGGCCCTAAAACTCATGAAACCATAGCTAGTCACTAGATCAGCCATTGTGTCATTACCCCTTGATGTTAAGGCAACTTTGAGCAAGTATAAACTTCAGGAAGACCCACAAGCAAATTCATCACTTCAGTCAAGGAAACAAGGAAGATGTGTGATATGTGGCCGATCGAAGAATAAATTTACACATATGAAATGCAGTTCTTGCAAACTTTTTGTGTGTATAGATCACTCGAGCATAATGATTGTAGGTAATAATTGTAAACATGAGGCAGAAAATGATGAGTCTGAGTGATTATTGGTTAAGTGTGTTACTTTCTATTCAGCAAGTAAATGTTAGTTTTCATACATTATTAAGTAAACAACAGAATTCTACTGCATTATTATAGATCCAACAGCAGTCATACAGGTCATATATTGTGTTCTTATAAAGTTATTGTGCATTTGTGCGCTTTATGAATATGATTATTGTTTCTTTACGTTATATTGTAGAAAATTATCGTTATTAATGTGCACATCTGTACAAGGTTCCTAGGTAAATATACATTTGAGTATCTTAAGTTTCATATGCTTTATATATCAGTTTATGTTTTTTGTTTGAGAAAGATTTAGTGTTCAAATAAAAACTGGTAGCAAAATTGCACCGTGCTGCTGCTGGTGTGACAATAATTAGCGCTACTGCTTGAGGGTTAATATGAATAGTTGCAAGTTTCTGATGTTTCTGTATTCTATTCCACCAGATGTAGAAAAGTCTACTCAAGGTTTAGAAAATTTACAGCTACATCACAATGTTGACTAACACACTAAAATTATGTATGAGCTGAGTTTCAAGTGCAATGGTATACAAAGTTTTAATTAATTTGCTCCAGAAAAGAAAAATTTGCTTTATTTAAAGACTGCACCACCACTTTATTACTCAGTAAAGGAAAACTTAGGAGATTAATCTGTGTAAATAGGAAATTCATGTATAAAAATGGTGTGTATAATATTTGTAATGGATCATTTCCCTCTATACTTCTAAAATATGAGTAGGTATTTATATAAATACCTGGTGTAATGACAACCTTTCCTGGTATCTCCACTCTAACCCTGGTCTTGTCTCCAGAATTAATGGCATCTCTTACATTGGTTATAGGCTTCTTGACATTTGTATATTTTATTTTCACTTTTTGTGCTGCATCAATAGCAGCTTGTCGTGTCTCTGCTACAATAAGTCCTACAGTCTGACCATTATATTTTATACTTCCACTGCAGAATATCTAAAAAAAAAAAAAAAAAAAAAAAGGCATTCACTGATTTATAGAATGAATTAGCTGCTGGGTAAAACAAGGTTATTTCCATTAAAGAGCTTTTAAAGAAGAATAAGGATTACAAATTATACTTGAAGAAGCAAATTCACACTAATTAATAGTCATTTGTAAACCTTGAAGTTTAACTTACTTTATCTTCAGTGTAAAGTATTTGTAAACTACATATAAAACTCCTAATTATCCTCTCAACTAAAATGCAATTCTATTTAATCCCCCAAAATTCTCTAATTAAGTTCCAGCTTTCTGTTTTCAGACATACACGAATGAATGAAGGAATTTTTAATTTATTTATTTGTACCTCTTGTTTACAAACTTAACACAAAATTATACAATATTGTTGTAACTAAATTAAGCGCTGTACAAATTTGCTGGTTGTCTAGTCCTACTTTGTACCACTCAGTTTCTTTGGCTCCCTGGACTTGTAACTCAATTGTCTATCCTTTCTTCCTTGTGTTTCTTACTTATGTAGTCCATTCCTCTTTTGCTTTCCTTAAAGATACCTCATGACTAAATTTTGTTTCTTTTTTCCTGTCAGCATTTTTACAATCACTATTTTGCTCTCAATTTTTTCTAATTGCCCCCCACCCCCCGCCCCACTATCTGTAGCCCTTTACATTCTGTCATGTCTGTGCCTTCCCTTCTGCCACACAATTCATATATTACCATTCTAAAGCTTCTCAACCCTCTTAAATATATTCTAAGTACTCATCTCTTCCCCGCTTTTTTGTGTGTTTATAAAAGCTTAATTGATTTTTGTTTTCTAAACTTTCCCATATCTCTTGTTTTTCTATGACTTCCATTGTACCTCTTATTAAATCCAGAATCCATTTATATATACATACACATACATCTTAGCATCCCTGTGTCCGACATTCCTATTTTTCTCGTAATTTTCTCCCTTCCTGGCCACCAAATATTTTTTTTGTCATACTCCTTTGTTGATGCATGCATCTTGAAAAATTTTCCCTCCTTCTTTGTCAAACATCTAAACAATAAGCTTAGAATTATTTCAAGTATTATTTCATTTCTTCTTGTTCTTTCCAATTCTACTAAGACTACCTCCCCATGTTTTAGTTTTGGTAGTCCTAGTAATTTTTTACAAAACATTCTGTACATATAATTAAACATTTTGCTTATTTCATATTCCCCAAATTTTCACTGCATAATATATTTTTGGCTCTAACAGTGCCTCATTTATTCCTTCCATCCATTTAGTTGTTATTTCTAGTATATCCTTATTCTCGGCATGGCTGCCTTCCTTTTAGCTACCACCCTTCTTATTTGTGACCCCCATTCTACACTATTACTCATCCTTACTGTTAAATAGTAAAATTATTTGAGACTACTAGATTTTTCTCACACAAAACCATTTTTCTTTTTTTTATTTTCCCCCCTCTTTTAAATACCATAGCATTTGATTTGTAGGTAGCTATTAACTTTAATTCCCCACACTTCTCAAAACTGTTGTATTTCAATGATTGCTTGTTGATGATTGTCATCTCCATTTAATAAACCTAGTATTTCGTTATTTCATATAGCGAGGCAGGGGTTGTTTCTTTTTACTATTCACATCATCTATAAATATATAATATGAAACTCAGCTTGCACCCCTGCCATAGACCCCATTTTTGTTGTATCATCTCTGTAATGCCATTTTTCGGACATCTTATACAGAATTTGGCCTCGTTGTAAATGTTCATGGTTTCTTTTATAAAGTTTTCAGTTACTCTGTACCCTCTTAGTTTATACCCTAGAGCTTCTGTATTTATTGCCTCTAACACTTTTTCAAAGTATGAAAAAAAATTATAAATCTTTCCTCTCCTGTACCTTTGACACCTCTCTAATTTGGTTTGTATTACAAATTTATATCTATTGCCTGTTTTTTCTTCCTAAATCCAACTTGAAATTCTGATAGCTCATTTTCTATTTCTACCCTCTCTCTTAATCTATTTACCATTATTCCTGGTACATGTTCCCTAATGTAGAAAGTAGGCTTATTCCTCAGTAATTTTCTAGTTGTTTACTCCTCCCTTTGTTTATAAATTGGCACCACTGTATTTTTATTTTCCAGCACTCTGGTATGTTGTTTTTCTCTTTCATTTTATTTAATAATTCTGAAATAATCCTTAGCCCACTTTGTCTTTACCTGTATCTTTTCCTGAATTCCCATGGTGTTCCATCAACTCCTACTGCTTTACCTTTCTTTATACTTCTTATTTGTAAGTAAACTTTCACCCTTATTATTTTACCATTTAGTTTTTGTTTATTATTATTTCCTGCTTCTTGTTACTGTTATTTATTTACTATGAAAAACATTCTACCTGCTCAGCTGGCATGATTTTGATCACTTTTTCTCCTGGTTTGTTCACTCTTCACATTGTTTCTCTTATTTTTTTTATTTTATTGTGCATCCTTTCTTGCCAATCTTCCATTTTTTCTCTAATAGACATTTATATCTCCATTTCAGTCATCATACTATTGCTATCCAATTTCTTTTCAAAATCCCACCATGTGATTAATGTTTTAAATATCTCTTTTATGCTGTTCTGCGCTGTTTGTCAAACCACCCTTTTCTTGAATGTAACTTTCCATGTTTTAAATCTGTACTTTTAATAGCTATAATGTATTTATTGATTTTTCCTCTATAATAGATTCCTTTATTCGGCATTCTATAATCTACTGTACCTTTGATTTTAAATCTATTATGAGGTTTTCTTTTTAATTCCTCTTTCCATGTATATGAGTTTAGTGTCTCTTTCTGTATTTTCTTTCCTCCGTTTCTTTTTGTTCACTATCTTTATTTACCTACATGCGTACTACTAAGTGTCACATTTTTTACCATAAAATCTATGATTTTGTCCTATACTACCCCAGTATATAACACATAACCTGCCCAGTATTAAGACATACATAGTATTTCATGAATTCAGCAGATATCTTCTTCTTCCTCTATGCATAGTTAAACATATTGTAGCTATGTGCATATGAACATTTGAAACTCATGATTCAATTAGCAAATAAAAGCACTAAATATATGAAAACAAAATATTTTAATTTAAACTAGTGGACAATCAAGTTCTGAAGATTTAACGAATCTTCTGTTTATTGTCAGTACATGATTTTAACATACTGTAAAGAATTTCAAGCTAAACTAATTATTAGATTTCCCAATGGGAAACATCCATCTTGTTGAGCCCTGCTGCCTCTCACATTGATATGATACATGTTAGCGGTATAGGCTGAGATGATTACACATCTCATGGTCTACACCTCAATTCTAGAGGCAAAAGGCAGCTTTCGCAGCTAATTGCCGACAGAATTATAGGTAGGATTCCTGTTATGATATCTGATAGGGCTTTTTTAGGTTAAAGAAAATCCCCCAAAATAGTCATGAAAGAACTCTAAAGTCAATTGAAATAGATAGAAGTTCACCAACAAAGAATTTTAGGAATACAGAAAATATCAGTAATTCTATTAAGATAAATAATAGCAGTGGCTCGTTGTGTATATTTCACCAAAATATTAGGGGTTTAAGAAACAAAGTTGATGAACTTTCTCTTAGTCTTGCTTCTGAAAAATTACAGCCTCACGTTTTATGCTTATCTGAACATCACTTAACAGAACAGGATTTCATACCAATTTCACTGCATGGGTACTCTTTAGGAGCAGCATATTCAAGGAAAAATTTAAAAAAAGGAGGGGTTTGCATATTTGTAAGACACGATGTACCCTATAAAATCATTAATCTAAACAAGTTTTGTTTTGAGCTAGACGTAGAGATGTGCGCAGTTCAGCTTAACATAAATCAAGTAAATTTTGCAATAATAGCTCTATATCGGTCCCCACTAGGTAACTATGAGTTATTCAAAAAACAGTTAGATGATTCCTTAAAGTTTATATTGAAACTGAAATGAGAAATGATAATTTGTAGTGACATAAATACTGATTATCTTATACCTAGTCTCCGAAAGGACTAACTCAATTCTATATTTTTTACATACAACATGTCACACACAGTACATTTTCCTACAAGAATTCAGGGTAGCTCCTCTTCAGCAATAGATAACATATTCATGAATATAGATAGAATGAAAACTTCAATAAGCTTACCATTTGCAAATGGTCTTTCAGGTCATGAGGCACAAATATTTCTCATTAAAGAGATAAACTTAAAGTTAAAACCAATCTATAAATATTGTAGAACACGAAAAGTAGATGAAAGCTCCCTCACATTGTTTAAGTATGCCCTTCAACAAGAATCATGGACTGAAATTTATGAAATAAATAGAGTAAATGACAAGTTCAATCATTTCCTACAACATTTCAACTCTCATTTTGTAGCATGCTTTCCAGTCAAATATTGTAAAATATATAATCAGAAGGAAAATAACACCTGGATTACAACAGGCATTAAAACTTCTTGCAAACATAAGTGAAAATTATACCAGGAATTGAAACACAATAAGACTCCACACTTAGAATGTCACTACAAAAAGTACTGTAACATTCTAAAAGAAACAATAAAAGCTGCTAAAATATTGCATTATAATAAAGAGATATCGAATTCTGATAATAAAATAAAAACTATCTGGAATATAATAAAAAGGGAAACAGGTAAGAGCTCTCAAGAAAGCCCCTCAATTGCACTGAATTCCGGTAATCAAAAAATTGATGATCCTCAAAAGGTCGCAGATATTTTCAACAATTTTTTTTTTAATGTAACAGACAAATTAAAAATAAACTATGGATGTAAAGAATCCGCAATAATTTTTTTGAAAACTTCTTTTGTAAACAAAGTCCCTGAATTTAAAGTAAAAATGACTACACCGTTTGAAATAAAAAATATAATAAATTTGCTCAAGACCAAAAATTCCTCTGGATATGATGAAATATCAAGTAAAATCCTAAAAGCATGTTCTGACCTAATATGCATTCCCTTAGCTATTTATGTAATGAATCACTAAAGAGTGAAATATTTCCTGACAGAATGAAGTACTCTATTGTCAAACCACTTTTTAGAAAAGGAAAACAAGATAATATATCAAATTATAGACCTATATCTCTCTTGTCTGTTTTCTCAAAAGTATTTGAGAAGGTAATGTTCAATAGGCTCTATATTTACTTGGAAAAGAACAACTTATTTGCCAAAGAAAAGTTTGGCTTTAGAAAAGGAGTAGCGACAGATAATGCAACCTACAAGCTCACACATAAAGTGTTAACAGTGTTAAATGAAAAGGAACATGTCTGTGGAATCTTTTGTGACCTAGTGAAGGCTTTTGACTGTGTGAATCATGAGATTCTGATAGCTAAACTAAATTTCTATGGAATAAAGAATAACATATTAGATTGGTTCATTTCATACCTAGAGAAGAGAAAACAAAGGGTCGAAATTAATAACTCCAATGGGTATCAAAATAGTGCCTCAGAATGGAAATCAGTAAAACATGGTGTTCCCCAGGGATCAATCTTAGTGCCTCTTTTGTTCTTGGTTTACATAAATGACCTCCCATTATACATTAACAGTTTTGCAAGTATTTATTTATTCGCAGATGACACTAGTGTTCTAGTAACAAGTAAAGATTTCAATGAATGTGCAGTTAAATTAAACTATGTTCTAAATTGTATGTCAAATTGATTCAAAGCAAACAAACTCTCAGTAAACCTTGAAAAAACAAAAAAAATTAAATTTATTACTACTCGCTCACCACAAACACACATAGAAATAGGAATTAATGATACATTGTTAGAACAGCTATATGAAGTCAAATTTCTTGGCCTTCAGGTAGATAAGCATTTGGACTGGAAGTCACATATTAGCTACATCACACCTAAACTTAGCTCAGCATGTTACGCTCTCCATGCACTGGTTAAATTTCACTCAATCGATACACTTAAGTTGGTATATTTTGCCTACTTTAACTCCATCATTGAGTATGGAATAATATTCTGGGGTAATTCAGTAGATAGTAAATGCATATTCTGGATGCAGAAGAAAGCTATACGAATAATCTGTAATGCTTATAGCAGACTATTTCAAAAATTGGGCATCCTCACCTTACCTTGTGTTTATACTCGTATATTATCCATTTGAAAATTCTATGCAGTTAATCGACATAGTTTTATAACAAACATGGAAATTCATAACATTAATACTAGACAAAAGGGATTGATTCATCATTCCAATGCCAATCTTCGTTGCTTTCAGAAAGGTGTATATTATGAAACAATCAAGGTATTTAATGCTCTCCCCAGTAATCTCAAAGAAAATGTTGGGAATTTCAGGGCTTTTAAGGCCTCTCTTAAGGAATACCTTTGTAATAAATCATTTTACTCTGTAGATGAATATTTAAGTGACAAATCTGTCTGACAATACCGCTAATAATCATTGTATTTATAAATATTACAATGTATTGCATTTTGTGTATATTAGTATATGGGTTTTATATTAAAATTAAACTGATTTATACTTTGACTTGCAGGAATGTGTCAAATGAATTTTTTTAGTATTTAGCAATGACACAAGGTCTGTAAAGCCTGATGTTTTGATATTTTACACTCTAGTACATAATTGTAAATCTTTGCATTGGAAATTCTATAACATATTTGTAAATACGTATTGTAATTTGTTGACATTTATGAAGAGTACATAATACAATAATCATGTTTTAGTTTATATAATTACTACTAGTAACTATTATATCGATAATTTGAAAACTATTATCTAACATAACATTAGTTTTACATATAATGAAATTATATTTATTTATTTATACATTTTAACACTATATTTTGATACTCTTTGTTTTTATGTGCACGCATGCAAAAAAAAAAAAAAAGAAGTATTCTGTTGTTTTTGTAACCTATGCTTTTAGAACTAGAGCTTTATACATTTTTTTTTTTCATAGTATATAGCATATAAACATATGTATACATGTATATGCCTTGACAAGTTCTATGTTCAGTGGCTTTCTGGCCTAAACGAACCTACAGAATGCTTTCTAATCTAATCTAATCTTGTTAGCTCTGCACATAAAGAATGATTTGCTTCTCATATATCACAAGGTTTACCAGTTGAGAATGACAGCATGGTGGTATGTTAGACTTGGAAATTGTTTGTCAGGCAATTGTGAATGTTAATGTATATGGAAGTACCTTCCTTTAAGGAAAGATTTGTTCCCACTTATAGCTTGAGTGCATATCTCTCTCTCTCCCTCTCTCTACCACCTGTCTTTTGATACTAAGGCTATCATGTTAGAGATCCTAGGATTGCAGATGTGATGTAGAACTTAAGATAATTTTCAAGCTATAAATAACTTTTTTTGAATTTATTGAAACCATGACAAAAATAATTTCCTCATTTGAAAGCATTTCAGTATATATGTAGAAATAAATTGGTGTGATACAATAAACTAAGGATATGTGGAAAAAATAAAAAGTCGTCTTACCTCTTCTTCTGCTTCTTGGAGAGGAAGACCTGGTTTAATAAATGCATTCTTTCCAGGAATATGTTTAGCATCCACATATGTTATCACACCTGGCATATCCTGGGGGAAAAAAAAAAAAAAAAAAAGAGAGAGAAAGAATGAAATATCTGGTTACTAATAACCAGCTTTACTCAAAATATATAATTATCACAATTAGAGAATAGACTTTCAGGTGCTAAAAAGGTTAAATTTGTTTATTTTTATGCATTAAAAATCAAGAAAGTATTTCTTAAAAAGTTCAAAATATTTACTAAAAGCTAAAAATATTTTCTTTCAATTTCCATAACAGTAAAAGTAGCAGTAAAAATGTTTTAATAACTCACCAGTGATGAATAATAATTAATATGTTGTTCAATTTGTTGGAAATTCTTTGTAGTTGCAGTGCATAACACATGTCTTTTCTAAATTGTCCATTAGAAATCTCTCCAATTGTCATGGAGCACTACCTGGTACTAGGAGAATGATCATTCTATGTCACATGATGTCAGTCTTGCATATTTCATACTAACACTTATACTCTCAGTGTCTACTTGAGGGCCTTTTAGAGCTTGGGTAACTTGTCTCATAATTTGAAAACCTGTATTTTTTTCAAACACTGATTTGAATTTGCTTTTACAGTTTACATTTTTAAGCCTTTGAGTGAGTTGATTTTCATTTCCGCATTATGATTTCTTTAACACTTTCTGTCAAGAAATTGGTTGTTGTTTCTAGTTTTATAATGAAATCATACAAGAAACTCAAATAGCAACATTATATGCCATGACATTCCTTAAACACCTGTCACAGATTTTGGACAACTTCTGTTGATGAAGCATCACCTTTGTCAAGTTCATCCACAACCAATTTAAAGCTATCAAAATTTTCCATATAGTACACCACTGCTGAAAGCCAAGTGCCCCAGCAATTAGTTGGTGGTAATGGTACATTTGAGTTTTTGTTTCTAAAGACATCAACTCTCTTAGGGGGCTTTAACTAACACCCTTCCATTGGATACCAATGGACATTGGGACACAGGGACTGAACAGTTTCACATACCTTATGTAGTGCATGCACAATGTAATTCACATTATCATCTTTGGTTAGCTCACACTAAAGTGCTATTATGGCTTTCTTTGTGTAAGATGCTGCATCAGTCAAAAAAATGAGCACTTCATCATACTTATCACCATTGGGCCATAATATGTGCATATTTTCTTTGGACAGCCTTGTAACATTAATGTGATTTACTGCCAACATTTCTTTGCGAGCTAGCAAAAATGCATGACCAGAAACTGTCTCGTTATTTTTAAGAACACCGACCAATACATTTCCCACTTTTCTTCCTATTGAGTCTTGAGTTTCATCAATACACACCCATATTTTCTTATTTTCACACACAGCCCTGATTTTTTGTAATGTTTCTTCATGGCACATTGGAAGGTAGTGTTTCCTTAAAGTAGATTCATCTGGAGGATCAAAGTTTGTATACTTCACTAGAAAAGCTTTAACTTCTGGATTGTTCACTGTAAGTAGAGGAATATCTGCCAAAACAAAAGTTTGGCATAAATCTGAATAACATTAACAATATTTTGGAGGTCCTGAATATGAGTTGGAGGGTCCTGCATCACTTAAAAGCACCTGCTTTATAGAAAAACCTGAAGCTGCCAAGATATGTTTGTTGCTGGATACTGCTGTTTCACTTGAGAGCATTGATTAGCTTTTACAGACTTTCCACAAGACTGACAGTACATAATTTTTCCATCTGTGCTGAATATACCTGGTAATTCTTTAATATAGTGCTGCAACTGAAAAGTTTCACCACTCTTTCCTTTGGCATTTTGCTAACAATGATACATGAATCACTCAACACAATATTAAGCCTTGCCCGGCACTTCTGAATTGAAGAGACAAGAATAAAATAACAACTCAAATGCGTAATCGTGTTGAGTTTAAGTGCATGGTGCAATACTCTGGCATGTGAAACTCCTTTCCTGCATAATAAGTGCATATGTTTATATTGCAGTGAGCTGTTGACAACACTTAATCTAATGTATTACAGGATATAAGAAGGTTGCACAGCTTCTTTTGTCCATGCCAAATTATTTTGTTTGCCAGACATAATAAAAGGAGAAACAATGCTCAGTACAGTATATTGGCAAAATACATAAAATATGTACTAACAACTATATTATGCAAAAGATTTAATTACATATTTTTATTCTAAAATTACCTATGTATTTTTATATGAGATAAAACTTTGTATTTGTGATAGTGGCAGGATACTCAATATTCATGCTAGTTTCCTGCTTGTAACTGCAAGTAAAAAAAAAATATTTACCTAGAAATCTCTTCTTTATCATAATAGTAAGTTAACTAATAAAGTTGTATTAGAAAATGTAATTTATTAAATAAAAAATATCATAGATATCAAGAAACTCAAAATCTTTAGACTCTCATTTCTGTATGTAAGGCCACTGTTGATGCTTCTGAAGAAATGAAGTTTTAAAACAAAGGTGAACAGTTTTGAAGAAAGTGATTTGTCAAAATACAGTTTCTCACCTAACCTAATAAAAGAGAATCCCATTACTCACTAGAAAAAATATACATAATATTAATTTAAGTTGCACTATTATATTCTAAATGTTGTACATCAGTTGTGGTATATTATTAAGTCAGTTAATCATTTGAAATATTCCTTGCTCCATTAAGTTGACAAGGATGATTATGAGTTTTTGAAAATATAATAGGGATTGGAATGATAATTGTTATATTTTTGATTTACATTAGATAGTTGTAGGATTTTCTAAAAATTGGCTGTTCTTCCAATCTCTTAAGCTTACATTATATGAATAACAAAAATCATCAATTCAAAATCTTCTCGGGCTTCTAGCCAAGTTTTTACCTGGCTAGAAGCCCCAGAAGATTTTGAATTAATACGTCGCCAGGAAAGCTTCAGTTCTTATTTTAAAAATCATCAATGCTACAAGTAAAATAGTTGAGTGATGTCTTCCTATTCTGATACAACAGTCTTTACAACCAGAATTAGAAGCATTTCTAGGTAAAGGTGCCATGATTGATTGATGTAAAATGGATCAGAATGTGTGGTTTTATATGAATTATATATTTGCAGTATTTTTTAATTAAAATCACTAGGTTACAAATAAAAACTTTTTTCTGCAGTAACATTAAAAATAGATGAAATTTACTAGTTTTGTTGAACAAAATTAAAAACTATATTCCATTTTTCCATAGCATATATGATTTTGGTAATATGATAATGTTTTCAATATAATTGTAACATTTGCAAAAATTTTACACTCTTATACATAACTTTTAATGAAAATAAGGAATAATAATAATAAAAGCATACTTGAACTTGAAAAGGTATATTAGTTATCTTGTGCACCCCTTTTTTTCCCCAATGGAACTTCAGTGCATGTAATCTTCTTGAGTGTTCACAGATAGGTGTGTCATGTGCAACACACTGCAGTAATTGGCCATCATGTGTAGGACCCAAGATCCCCGATAATGTTCAACCTCTTTCAAATCCTGGTGAAACCTTTTACCCTGCTCATCACTGACAGCTTCTAAATTTGATGGGAAATATTTAAGATGTGACTTAGGAAATAAAACTTTTAACTCATATTACAGTCAAACAGTCTGAAATATTCCAGCACATTTATAACAATTTCTTTGTATTGAGGAGCTTTCGCATTGCCCAGAAATTTCTTAACAACCTCTCTAAATACATTCCATGCATGTTTTTCAATTTCATTTACAGACCTGATAAAATTAACATCTTTCATCAGTTTCCATATCGATGGTTCATCAAATATGCCCACTCTGATTTTATCTGGTGACAATGATGGAAACTTTATGTGCAAAAGTACTGAAGCAAGGGCAACTTTTGTTTCATCATGCCAAGTTTTATGTGTAATGGATGAAGTATAACTTTTTGACATTCTTTTATCCATGTTCCAGTTGCTGCCTCTCAGTCTATTGGTCAGTTTCGCAATGTTTGTTCCTCACCCAGCTATCCCATTCACAAAGAAAACAATGGAATTTTGTGTATCACTCCTAGTAACAGGGCAATGATATTACTGCACATTTGCAATTCAAGTCGTGATACTTAATTTTCTCAAGAACACGTTCTGGAGTTTCATAAAACCCCCTTAGGTTCATAGAATATGCAAACAGAATTAAAGCTAAGTTGTTGCCCTTATGAATTAACACTGCTTTAAGACTTAATTTGGAACAATCAATAAAAAGACACCAGTTTCTTGGCTCATATACTTCCTTGCCCAACTATTGAATAAGATTACACACGGCCACACAAACACAAGTTGATCTTCTTCTGCGTAGTACTTGTGGAGTAATGCCAGGTGATAACAAAGTCCTCCTGTAGTGTTGAAACTAGTAGTTCATTTCTTGTTTTGAGGCCTAAATCCCTCACTAAATCATGTATTTCAAATTGATTAATCTGATGTGGTGAATCATCAAGTTCTCCTGGATCAGAAATTAACTCATTTTTGAAATTCATGACGCTGCTTTCAGATTCACTAAAATTGAGGTCTGTTGGTGGCATAGGTAAGGTAGTTCAGCTAATGAGGACGTTTTTATTTAGCCAGTAACTTTGTACATGTAAAAATAATAACTGTCAAGATGATTCAGTGATTCTGCTGCTCTCCATATCATTGGCTTGGCAAACGACATTGCCTTCCATTTTCCTTCATATCAAAAAGGTAATCACTGAACATACCTGTTACATGCAATATCAGGTGTGAACAATATTTCCTGATCATCAAATTTCTCTTTGAAATACAAGTCATGTAATTCCTGTATATTTGTGTCTATTTTATGTTCCTTCCTATCTAACATGAAACACACAAATGTAACAAATCTTCCAAGAATTTTGTACACACTGTCTCCTGTATAATGCTGATTTAAAAGTCATACTGGAACTTTTATTTTAGCGCTATACATATAGAAGACAAACATATATATTAACACAAATTTTCAGCTTAATTGAAGTTGAGATCTATGCAAATATAAGTATCTCACAATAGGATAGATCTGACCCATAGAAGAAAACTGGTAAGTGGGGGAAATATAAACATAAACATCTGGGTGATAAGGGAGGATGTGAGTGAGCTGATTAGGAGGAAATTCAACAACTAATTTCAAATAATGTAACAAAAGATAGCAGTAACTGTATAAGCTGAATGAATTTAGCACTATAGACATATGTGGATATATTATATAAACTATATGAATAGCCAATAATGGATTCCTTTTGAAATCAGGGTACTGATTTCCATTTAAGTCACGTATTTTCCTTTATACCACAAAATCAGTGTTGGCCGTGTAATGGATGGGGAAGGTAATATGACTTGCTAAAACACCTTTTATAGATATATGACTAGGAGAATTATAAGTGAGTGTGTATTTTTTTTTATCATGTAAAGTCCAAAAAGCTTTAGTGCGCAGTACAGCTCACTAGATTATACTCACCAGTGCTTCTGATGTATCTACATATTATACCCTGGCCTTCAGTAGTTAAAACAAATGCTGCATATGCTTCTCCAGGAATAGCAGGTATATCATTGACATATTCAGCCTCACCTAAGAACAGTATTATGAAATAAAAGGTAACAATTGTTAGAGGCATATCATTAGAAACTTAAGTCAATTTAGAAGCTTTCTTGTAGATATTCAGTAAAGGGCATTTCTATAAAGCAGTTTTATTTTTTCAAAATCTTCTCGGGCTTCTAGCCAGGTAAAAACTTGGCTTGACACCAACGTTTCGAAGAAGTGCATCTTCCTCGTCTTCAGGGTGAACTGATGGTTTGAGCTTGCGGAGACTGGTATTTATAAGAGCTGGGATGAAGCTAACATCTGATTGGTTCGCGAGATATTATGGCCTGGTATTTAAGATGACTGAGACATGGGCACGGACTTCGTAGAAAACTATTTATAGCAGTTATTCGGCTAATGTTTTGTGTTTGAGCAGGTAAGCCCGAGAAGATTTCGAATTAACACGTCGCCAGGAAAGCTTTAGTTCTTAGTTTTATTTTTATTTTTATTTTTCTCCCCCCAACCTTTTTTTTTCCCTTCCCATACATCCCATAATACTACTGAAAATTTTGATACAGAAATATAAACTGTAGTGGTGAAAATTCATCTTTTTTGGAAAAAAGCTTATCTCAACTTCACCCCAAAACTTAGAGCTCTTCTTCAGACTTATGCTGAATGTTCTGGTATGGAATAGAATAAATGAAGTTGTTAATCAACTGATTAAGCTTCTTAATCTTGTATTGAGTACAGTTGCATCTGTACCTGCATGATAAAGAAATAACAATTTCTTTCTTAAAAAAAATATGTATATTGACTTCATCAGTATCTTTATTATCAACAATGGCATGATGCAAAATGACAACAATAAAAATGTATTTTTCTCTGGCAATAATTAAAAGTTTTAATTCTGGAGATTTGCATTGGTTTTGTAACAGTATTTAGTGTGCTGCAGCAAAGTAAAGAGGCATTCACAATAATTTATTTGTCTCAATGTAAAGATATCCAAAAGAACTTTTAGGTTGTCATTGATTTGGAAAAGGTGTGGAAGTTGTATGATAATGATAATGTTGAGAATATCAAGCCTGTTTCTGATGTATCTGAAATAGAGGACTTTGTTCAAGGAATCCTTTTATTAATCCTTTTAGAACAATGTACATTGTTATTCAGACATGTCAATGGTATAAATATCCCACTAACTTTATACATGTGTACAGTAGTATTGTAGCTAAATGATAAGACAATAAACAATTTTCAATTACACATCATTAAGTTATTAAGAACTGGTAATTCACATTATATTTTGAAAACACACTAAGACAGCTTTATTAACTCATGGTATTTGTACAATATGATTCATACTCATCTGTGGAATAAAATGTATGCAGTAGTAGGAATGATTTTAAACATTTTTAAAATGGTGTATTTTAGTAATTACTTTGATATTCTGAGGCAATGTGTTAAATAGTCTAATACCCAAGTTCTTTACATTATTTTTAGTTATGTTAGTTCTACAGAACTGAACATGTAGTGCATCCTTTTGTTGAGTGCTATATTGATGGAGGATTTGATTTATTTCAAGCTGATTGTACCATTTTTTTAATATAAGTTAATGTCTCCAATATCAATATGCAAGTAAGAGCTCTACATGAGCACCGACTATCCTTGCCACTTATTACTCTAATTGCCCATTTCTGTAGTTTAAATATTTGTTCACTCTCATAACATGTTCCCCAGGAAATTATGCCATAGTGCATTAGGCTGTGAAAATTTGCATAGTAAACATTCCTTTGGTTCCCATTTAAAATGATTCCCAGAAATTGTGTATCTTTCCTATATTTAATGTTGAGATTGTTATAATGAATTTGGGGTTCAGATGTGCTTTATTTTGGTATGTGTGGAAGGATATCCCGTAGTTTTGCTTTCATTTATTACTAGTTTGTTAACTTGAAACAAGGAGTATAATTCTGCCATTGCCTGATTTACTGTTTTTTGTAAACTATCTTGATTGTTACCCTTTATCAGCACATTGGTATCATCAGCGAAAAGAATTATGTCTGCTTGTTTGACAGATGATGGCATGTCATTTATATAAATTAAAAATAATAATGGACCAAAGGTAGAGCCTTGTGGCATGCCTATATTAATTTCCCTGCCTTTTGACATATATCTGCTCATTTTATTACCTTTCAAGCATTCCAATTCTACAATTTGCTATCTCTTTGTTAAATATGATTTTAATAAGTCATTTATTTTTCCACAAAAACTGTATTTTTCTAATTTTGATAACAGTATATTGTGGTCCAAAACATCATAAGCTGTGGATAAATCTAAGAAAACACCAATGCCTGGAAGTTTTCTGTCGACTGACTCTTCTACTATATCTAATAATTGGTAAATTGCTGATTCTGTTGACCTGTTTTTTCTAAAGCCGCACTGTGCATCTGAAAGAATATTTATATTTGGACAAAAAAGAGACCATATGCCTGCATATTAACCTCTCAAAAATCTTAGAAAATATTGAGAATAAAGATATGGGTCTGTAATTCTCCAATTCTAACTTATCCCCTTTCTTGAACAAAGGCCTTACTTTAGCAATTTTTAGCTTCTGAGGAAATTTCCCTGATTCAATTGATGAATTGTATATATTTGCTAATGGACACTTTATGTAATGAATACATTGCTTAATTATCCAGTCTGGTATGTCATCCATTCCTGATGAGTGTTTATTTTTCATATGTCTTACTACTTTTATTATTTCTAATTCTGTAATTGGTTCTAAAAACATACTACTATTTACTTGTATATTATCAGTTACATTCCCATAGTTTGTGTGATATGTATTTGCTTCAGTTAATATGTTAGATATTTCTGAAAAATACAAATTGAATGAGTCTATAATTAATTGAGGTTCTGTTATGTTCCCTTTTGTGCTTTTTATTTCCTGTATTACCTCCTTATCAGTACTTTTCCCAATTTCTTTGTTTACTATTTGCTAAGGGGTTCTAACTTTATTATTTGACCTTACTATAAACTTGTCATTTTCCATTTTCTTTGCCTGTCTTATGAACTGTCTATATACCTTTTTATATTTGTTCACATAACCTTGTTTGACTAAACCTTGTTTTTGAAGAGCATTTAATTGTCTCAGCTTCCTACTAGATATAGTTATTCCTTGAGTTACCCAACCTTTTTTATTATATTGTCTGAGATTCTAACTTCTTAATGGAAAGACTATATTAAACCAATACAAAAAGCTATTTTGAAATGAATTAAACCTACTATCTATATAACTTCCCTGGTACACACTTTCCTATTTTTCAGTTTCCAGTAGATTCCTAAAATTAATTATATCCTCCTCTCTAAATTCTCTTCTCAAAACTCTAAGGTTTATAATTTGATTCGCTTTTTGAATCTTAAGTTCTAATAATTGTGCACAATGGTCTGAGAAACCTGTATCAGTAATTTTTGCTTGGTCCTGTTCTGTAAATTTTATGATTATTACATCTAATAAAGATGATTTTTTCTCAGTAATTCTGGTGGCCACAGTCACTGTATTTATAAACCCATATAGACTTAACAGATTTTGTAATCTAACTAATTTTTCATTATTTACCAAAAAATCAATATTCCAGTCCCCACATAACACAAGTTCTTTCTTTTTCATTGCATAGAATTCCATTACCCTCTCCAGTTTTCCCAAAAATAAATCAAAATCTTCATCTGGAGATCTATAAATACATGCAATTATTACATTTTTATTTTGTATTTCTGTTATTGACAGTTCAAAATTTTTGTCCTCTCTTAAGGAGTTAAATGCATTAACACTTTTTGTTTGTATATGCGATCGCACAAATATGCTTGATCCCCCACACTGGTATCGTACTCTAGAATATGCGCTTACTAATATAAATTGATTGATGCAACATAGTGGTATTTGTGTATCTAATAACCAGTGTTCAGTGACATACAGTATATCAACATAAGCGAGGTCCCCATTTAGCAATACTTTAAGTTCTAGTAGCTTATTATTTAAACTTTGAACATTTTGATGAAATATACATAATCTACCCGCTTTTGAATAATTTCTACTACTGCATACCCTTGATTTCATGACACCTTGATGACCTCTGTCCATAAAAAATGTTGATCTCTCATTGTTGGATATATTGTGGACTGCAATATCAGGATATGTTGAAAATTACAATTTCATCTATAAATGCCAGTAATTATTGCTATCACTTGAATCAAATACAAGGCTAAGTATTGCCAATTGTTGCAGAAATAAAATATCCAGTCATACTTATCATACCCTAAATTTTTTTGATACTCATAAGCGAAGTGTATATATTTTGAAAAACATTACAGACATATATGCATTTATAGAAGTACCTCTGATTGTGGGTAGATTTAACACAAAGCCAAACTTTTTTTCTATATGGTGGAGTAAAGATCCAATGTTTGAAAGGAAAATTTCCAATCACCTGTTTTAAGATATTATTTCGCTGAACTACTCAAATTCCCGGATTTGATAATTTATATAGTAATGATGAACCAAGAAGAGGGACATATTATGTGCTTTCAGAAATGTAGTGACAGCTTTCTTCTCACAACAAGAAAAGCATTATGTCCAAACCATTGTTGATGAAGAGCTTGTTGGTTTTCATGGGAAATGTCCAGAATGACATCTACATGAAATGCAATCTGGCAAAGTATTGTTTGAAAATATGGGCTTTGTGTGATGTTGCTACAACCTATGCTGTCTAAATGCATGTTTACAAGGAATAGAAGGGACATTAGCAAAAAAGCCAAGTAGTATTAGATCTTAGAAGCTAATTGATATCAGGTCATTACCATTTTTTTCACCAGTTTTTCCCTAGTTTAAGAGCTTCTGAAACAGAGACTGACTATTATCAGGAGCTCTAAGAAAGAACAAAACTGCAATTCTATCAGAACTTCAACCTCAGTCTGCTAAGAAACAGCTTTTGAGGAAGCTTTTCTTAAATGGAGATCAAACTGTGGTGTTACATGTGCCCCTCAAAAATAAGTTGGTTATTTGTCTAAGTTCTGAGCACATAGCAGAGTATGCAAGAAAGGAACTGAAATGGCCCGGCATATATAATGCTCTTGTGAAGCTTTTGACAATATGTTTTAGTATTCCAAAGGATTTGAATCAAATCTATTAAGGGACTATACTCCTTAGTTAAAGGTATAGGCACAATAAGTTGGTATTAAAACTATCTAGGTGGCACAATAAGCTTTAAGGCAGAAATGCATCTGGAGTTATACCAATTTTGAGAAAATGTTTTAGTACCACAATATTACCTTCCCTAGACATATGAACTATGTATATAGTACATAGAAAATGTATTGTATTCCACCCAAAAATTCATTGAGGTTTCGATGCATGTATATGTTACGCAGACCCCTGCATGCAAACAAAAGCATTTGTAGAAAAAGTGTGTATGTGTGTGAGAGAGGGGTGGGGGAAGGAGAGGGGGAGAGAGAGATAAACCAGGAAACAAACCACAACAATCATTAACAACAACACCAATATACTCACATACATACTAGCAAAGTGGCTAAACTGGAAATTTAATGAACTACCAAATCAAGAACCTCAGTGTAAGGAATTCATTTGAACTAATTGACAAACTCAAAGAAGTACAAATCTCCAGTAATGACTGCAAGGTATTTTTCGATGTAGATTCATTGTTCCCAAGCATACCAAAAGACAAATTAATGATTCATTTAAGGCAGTGGCTCTCAACATTAAACATTGATGTATAACTTATTGAGGAATGTACAGAATTAACAAATTAGCTCACAGAAATCTAAGTCACAGGAAAATTATATTAAAAATACCAGTTACGCTAGAAATGATCACTTCCATTAAGAATTTGAATTTATTTTAAGTGTTTTTCTGCCACATTTTTATGGGATAAAATACTGGAGTATTATAGCACAAGACTTGAGCTTTCAAAGGTCACTTAGAATGGGCTGGTAAAACTTTGAAGGATAAATTTTATCAGCAAACATATGGGCATCACATTCTCACCTTTATTGGCAAATTTACTTATGCAATATTATGAAACTCATACCACCAAGGTATTTCCTTATATTTGTAAGCTCTGGGACAGTTATGTGGAGGATATATTTGCAATAGTTAACCTCAAATTAGCAAAAGATACAGACAAACTAATAAACATGCAGGAACCCTCTATAAACTTCTCTTGAAATTGATTTGAAAATCATGAAAAAGAACAATTCCTTAGAATTTGGAATACATAGGAAAGAAACCCACACAGAAAACTACATAAAGGTAATGGCTTCAACCCCAAATGACACAACATGCAGTTATCAATGGTCTAGCACATGTTAACGTTCTACTGAAAAAAATGGAACATCAGAAAGAATTGCAACATACAATAAAGATAGCAGAATATAATGGATATATTTAAGAGCTGGTTTACAATAAAGTAAAGAATTTAAAAAACTACTGCGACCAAGTAATTTAACTTTTTCCATAAGAGAACAAAACAAAATATAAGGAACTAGCATCAAAGAGCCACACACCAATTTCAGAAAATACTTAAAATTACCATTTACTTTGACTCCAAAAAATAAATTCAGCATAAGGAAACTACTTAAACCAACCAAGATAGACAAAAAACTAAAAGAGAAGAAACTAGATATTTATAAAGTTAAATGTGAGAGTTGCAAAAAAAATCTACATATGAAAAAGTAAAATGAACATAGGAGCTAGGCTTAAAGAACATTTTCATCACTATAAAACAGATCAATTGGCAGTAGCGTGCCATTTTTACTTTCTCTAGCCCTGTATGTATAATGTACATACTGGATAGAGAAGGTATTTTATTCCACCTAAAAATTTGATGTTGAGATTTCACCAGAAATATATGTTTTGGGGTCCCCTGAGTCCGAAAAAAGGATTTTTAGAAAAAGTTCCATGCCTTGCCTGTGCACATGTTTGTATGAGTGTGGAGAGCATAGCTCAAAAATGAGAAGACCATTAAATAGCAAACTTGGTATTTAGGTTTAGTACCTTCCAATAATGCAACACTAAGATTTTCAAGCAAATCCCCTCACCACAAACTTCTCTTTACATGGAAAAGATTTAGAACATTTTGATTTTCTCAAAAATGGCTCTAATGATTTTGATTAATATACCATATATTAGAGATATTTACATCCAAATAAAATGTATATCTTGAATTTTCTCATAATATCCTGTTTGTTCTGAATGAGCTTTTCCAAATTTTGCTTAAGTGCTAAATCGTAAAAGAAAGACGAAAACTTACTACACAAAATATGTAGATCTCGTCTATTATGTCCTTTACATTTTTGTTGTAGGGGTAACCGATTCAGACATATTCTTTGTTATTTGTTTCAATTGTAAAGTACTACATTTTTCCCAGACAGGAAGTGTCATTTTACTTTTGTTCTACTCCTGGTCAAGCAAAGAGTCAATTTGCAATGATAATCGCATTAGGACAGCTTTAAAACATTTTACTATTGTTTTAGCCTAGTGTATTCCCTTAGTTCTCTTCCACTTATAACAAACTAAGTAATAAGCACATTCTGCTAATGTTTATCTCAATTAGTATGGTGTAGAAAGAAGAATAATCTTTTGTAAGAAGTTTGTTTTTAGAATTATTAGAGAAAGTCATGTGAGATTAACACATAAGATTTTTGGCAACAGCAACATGAAATTAAAAGGATGGTATATTTATTGGGAAATAAGCAGTAGAATTAACATCATGGGAAAAAATATTCATGGCCAAATTCAGGGATAAAATAATGAGCTTCAATATGCCTTTGGATGAAAATCTAAATCTAAGGTTGGTCAAATCACCAAGAGGGACATCACCAGAGTTTACAGCAACAGGAGTTCTAACAGGAAGAGGTACAATGCAATCACTTAGCTGAAGATGCACATAATGGATGTGCAAAACATATTTTAGGTAAAATTTATTGTATGAAGTACAAGAGTGTATGTGACTCATTCATTTTTAACAAATAATACTCCCTGTAATTAGTTTCAATTTTAAAACACTTAAACTTCTCTCTAACAGGAAGTCCACATCCATTTCTTATCTCTTTTCTCTTACTTATTGACTTGGAAATAGTACTGAATTTCAATGACAACTGCATAGGGACAGCTTTTAAAAGATATGATGTCATTTTAGCCTACTGTATCTCCTTATTTACCTCCTACTAATAAGGAACTTAGGATTAAGACCATTTCTGGTGCTGTTTATCTTGATTAACATGATATAGAAAATAATAATCTTTTGTAAGAATTGTTTGTTTGCAGAACAGATAGAAAAGGTCATGTTAATGGAAAGCATCAGATTTTTTAAAATAAATATGTTTACATATTGGTAAAGCATACTTGCATAGTAAGTTGATATTAAAACAATACAGGTAGTACAGTAAGCCTTTAGGTTGAAATGCATCTTGAGATAATGGCCAAAAACTGTATCAGAACAGGGAAACCAAAAAGTTCTAAGCGCATGATGATAGTTGTGCAAATGAAGAAAATGCTTACAAGCAATATGTAATGCATTACAGTCACACTAATGAAGTAGTGGATCAATGGACAAAATGGTGAGAGATATTCCTGTAAGAGAACAAGTTACTGGCCTTTCTTGTTATTTATGATATTAAGGACATTATAGCAGTTAATGAATTCATCATCTGGAAAACAAAAAATCCTGATTGAAATATGAAGTCACATGTAAGGATTGGGGCATAAAACTCTTAAGCCAAGGTCAAATTGTGGAATTCCAATGGTTGTCATAAACTGTTGCTTAAATGAAGCTCAACTTCAGGAAGCTGAATATGTAGAAGAAGCTGAGGAAAGAGTGAAGCAAATAATAGCATTGGAAGGTGCAAACTCGTATAAAACAAAATTGCAGAAAATTCAGGAAAGAATATGATAAGTGTTCATGTTTTGTTTGCAGGGAACATTATGAAATAAAACTGTAACAGTATAAAAATGCTGTTCACATATTTTAAATGATTCTATGTGAGAAAAAGTGTTTTAAATTGTTCAATTTTGTCCTACTTAAGTGAAGAAAATTTGAATTTGTTGTAGAGAATAATGAAGAATATATATTTCAGTTGGTTCATTTGAATCCCACTTGGTAATCTTTAAAACTTGCTACCTATTTGGAAGTGAACATGTTATTCAGATGGTGAATATAACTGTGAAATGACTGCTGAAATATGCCACCTGATTTTGATCATAAGAATATAAGAACAAATTTAAGAGAAATAATTATCATTTATGCAAGACACTGAGCATCTTGCCTATAGCAGTTAATCACAAATCTGGAGATTTAAAGGTACCCAAAGCACTGCAAGTCATCATTAAGAGAGGATATGTTATAATATTTGAGAGCACCTTGAAGGATTACTAGGGAATGACTAAAGCAATAACACTTATTTTTACAGTGTGGCATACCAGAATTAAATTATTTAAAAAGTTATGAGAACTAATTTGCTCCCATATATCAATGGTTAAATATAATCCAGCTAGCAGGTTCTTAAATGCTACTAAATTTGGAACCCTTTAGTGGTACCGTTGGCCTCTCAAAGCCTGGCACTGTATTCCTTTGTGTTATTGGCTTTACTGGTTATGTTGTAGCTTTTATCACTGAGCTATATCTCACTTGAATGTTTGCCTTTGATGTGATACATGATCTTGTAATTATTGCTCTTTATTGTTTTAAATTTCCCTAGAAGGCTCCATTAACCAATATTACTGTTAATATAAATGTATTTTGCATACACTTCAATTATTTTTTTACATGTCATATTTGTTTTCTAGTATATTATAAGTTATAGTGCACCCCCATTGAAAAAAATCAAAGACATGGAGCATGTAGGTGTTTTCATTTCAATTTAGATTAAAATTCTCCAGTTCCATGGCCACCCCACATTGTGAGACTTAGTGGCCCAAATAATTCACGTCCCTGCAGAATTGTTGGCACTTCTTTACGTTCAACCTCACGTTAGCTACCTGCAGCCTGTGCAGTATATTGGCTAGGTTCTCGGCAAGGTCTTCGAAGTTTTAGCCTACGACGATGATGCCATCCAGACAGCAGGCAGGCGTCGTAAGCCAACCGTAAATTGCCAAAAACCTTGGCCAATCGAGAATTCTCTCTTTATTTTGTCTCTGGCATCTAAGAACACATGCCAGTAACCTGATTTCAATTCTAAAGTCGAGAACCACTGGACACCAGCAAGTGTGTTGAGGGTGTTACCAATCCGGGGTAAGGTGAAAGAGTTCATTCTGGTGGCTGCATTCACCTTCCTAGTCCACGCAGAAGCGTAGCTCGCCGTTCTTCTTCTTCATCAGGGCCACAGGGGAGCACCAAAGGTTGTTGGACTTTTCAATAATTACCTTAGATCTCATCCTCCAGAATGTCCCGCATCTCCTCCGGTTTTGACAGAGGAACATATCTTGATGGTTGACTGATTGTTCTGGCGTCTTTGCTGTACTCATTCAGTGCGGTCATAATCAGAGTTCCCTTCGCTAGAATATTGGTGAAGTAAACGCCGGATCTTCTGCAGTTGTGACTTGGTCAGATCGTCGGCCTCCCTCTTCATGTATTTCAGCCGATACCCCAGGTCATGCGACAATGCTGGCTGGTTGGTACCGTCGCTGCCAACACCCATTTCTCTAACTCCTTCTCGGCTCGGATATCCTGGTCGGTGTTCAATGATCTCAGTAGCATCATGGGTACTTCCACACGAAAAGGTAACAATACCTGGACAACACAATCCGTTCAATAGTGTTTTGAGGTATAGTAAAAGCTTCCTTGACCGTTGACCCTCCAAGTGCGGTACCAACACCACCACCACCACCACCATCCTCATCCTCATCATCATCCTCAACATCATCCTCATCGTTATCGCTTCTTGCGGGCAGAACCATATCGTCTCTCAGGATCACCCTACAGATCCTCGAATGTTCATAGGGGCTACGAAACTCCTGGGGGTATTCAGTATCAGTATCGCATCCTAGGCCATCCTCCTGAGAAATATCCAAAGCCTCAGAGTGCTCCTTCTGTTTTAGAGCCCCAGATACCTTCAAAATAACTAAAAGTGAATAGAAAAAAAAAAAAAACAACATAAAACGCCTGATAAATACCATGCAACTAGCTGTGCTAGAGTCCTAAACACCCTCCAAATGATATGAAGTATCCTTAAAAGCAATTTAAACAACTGCACCCACACTAAAATCATCCTAAAACCCTGAAAAAGGCGTGTGAAAGCATTACAAACACTGAAAAATAGTGTGCCAAATTGTGCTAAAATGCATGCAAAGGTATTAAAAGCATTAGAAAACACTGCAAAATAATGTAAGATATGAGCAAATGACGATTCAAAAAGACTAAAATATCTGTTTGAGAGCCCTATATACCCTAAGAATACCGTGAAATGAGTTGAAAAAGAGTTAAAATGCCTTATGCATGACCTGAAACTAGCTGTCCTAGAGTCCTAAACACCATCCATATGGCATAGAGTGCCATTAAAAGCATTCTATCCTAACACCCAGAGAACTGCAAGCACACATACAAAAAGAAGGAGAACAAAATACTGCAAAATATTAGGATAAGTTCCTCAAACATAAATCCCTCAATGCATATGAATGTACGAACATTTTTCAAACATGGCATAAGGGTTGAAAAACATATCTAACACTCTGGGTCTAGGTAAGGTTCCCTCCTCCTCCTCCTCCTCCTCCTCCTCCTCCTCCTCCTCCTAGTACAGCTTCTTGAAATTCCCTATCTTTGCCATGTATGCCTATTAGCCCAAGCCCTGTTCTCTTGCTAGGGACTCCCTCCTCCTTTGAATTCCCTATCTTCCCCACGTATGCTCACTTGCCCTTGTGCCGGCTCTGTCCTTTGTTAGCTACTCAGTAGTTTAGATTGTTTTGGGTATCAATCCTCCATTTTGGTTGTAGGCGCTACGAAACTCACAAACTGTAATTCAGGAAGTGTGAAAGGAAGGTGTATCTTTAGATATAATTTTTTATTACATTTATATAGTCTCCTTTAAAATCAAAGGTCATATCGGGGCCTTTGCACTTGAAACAACTCGTTGTCTGTAGGTCCTTTTACGTTTGGTTTATTTTCCTCAAACACACACACACACATTCATTCTCTCACACATACTTCCAGACGCTGTGGGGTATAGAGAATAATTCTGGCTAAAGAAAAATTCCCCGTCACAGCCGGAATCGAACCTGGAACCTCCGGGTGAGAAGTCAGCTCGCTACCCACTCGACCACGGAAGCAGTCTTGAGATATTCTGGTAATTAAATAGCGAGGAAAACATGTTAAAACCTAACATTCGGTTTCTAGTTATCACAGAAAAGAATTAAATTGTTACACTGGGAGAGGAATATCTAAAATTCCTCAGATATGTTATCAATAATGGTTCGTTCATTGGTTCAGAGCGCGAAGAATTATTTGCAGTAGGTTGGTATGTTGTTACCTGATGGGTTCCACACTGCAGTCATCATTATTGTGCGTCAGACCCCAGGAGGATAGAATGATACCAGAATATCCGACGGACGGCCGAAACCGACCGCGGGGAAAGAGCCAACGTGGTGGGTTTCTAGCATAGTCCAAACAGTTCTTCATCTCAATGCATGGAGCGCTAGAAACCCGGGCCCTGGGTCTGACTGAACAACCCAAGTACTGCTGACGACCCAGCCCGTCATCGAGAACTGTATTTCTAGATAGGAATGGAGTTGTATTTAAGGATCCTCTTTAACTGTTGTGGTTCTCAGCGTCCCATTGTATATTTGACGTGAAAGACCGCTTAATTTTGCTCAGAGACCTTTTATTAGTCTTGAAGTACTTTTACGTGGTGTAAGACCGAGTTAAGGATTTTTGCGCCCGAAAAAATCCATCGCCCTCCCCTGGATTTACACCCGCTGCTTTGGGTACGATAGGCTAGCATGGTAACCACTGCACCAAGGAGGGCGACTATTATATTTTCAAGGTGCATTCTTCATCAGGAGAAGAGCTACCATCCGGCTGTGCGGAAACTTACAACCCTGAAAGAGGCCAGTTGGAATGAAATGGAGACGAAATGAAGGGAAATTTGAGGGAATGTAGAAACCTCCCCAGCATTCGTCTGATGACCAAGGAAACCCCCCCAAAAAAACCATGGATCAGAGAGATCGGTCGTAGGAATCGAAAACTCAACGTTCCGAATGCCAGTACCAGATGAAACGATAATTGCAGTAGGTACTAAAGTTCAAATAACATTAATAAATCATACTAATAATAACTGCCAATAACAACAACCTGATGTGTAACAAATTCCTGTTAAAAAGTTATTCTTCTATCTACTTCATGCCAATCCAAATAGGCCGCGCCCTGGCCGAGTGGTTAGACCACCCACCCTCACCTAGACGGCCCAGGTTCGATCCCAAGCGACCGCAAGTGGGATTTGTGATGGATCAAGCGGCGCATGGGCGGGTTTTCCGGTTTCTCCCGCAATCACATTCCACCGATGCTTCATCTTCATTCCATACATCATCAGTGTCGTCGCCTGCGGGGCCATAGTACTAAAAACAGGCGTTAAACAATGTAACAAAATAATCGACATAAATAATAGCAGATGTAGTTTTTATTACTCGTTACCTTTTAAATAAAAGGGTAATAAAGTATTTTGAAACGGGATATCTTGAAATATATCGGAAATAGTCAACGCCACGAAAACAAAGATGTATATGATGTCAACTGCGTGTTTTAACCAGATCTACAATTTTTGCACACTAAGTTCTTATTTATCTCTTAAGGTTTACCAATTATGCAAGTCATCCAGAAAGAAGATGTCTTTAGAGGCTATTCCCTGAAAGCTCAAGGTAAACATTTTATTTGTCATGAAAATATCTTCAATATACGATATTTTAATCAAAATCGTTACAGCCATTTTTGAGAAAATAAAAACGTAAAGGGTACTTGGAGGTAAAGGGATTTTCCTCAAAATATTCTTGTTGCTTCCTTGGAAGATACTAGACTTAAAGAAAATGCTTGTTATTTTACCGATTTTTTGCTTTTTAGTTATCGTACTCACGCACATTCGCACACAGACGCGGTGGTTTTTTGCTTGCTTGTGTTTTTAACACAGGGGATTGTCGACTTCCGGTGAAATCTCGATATTTAATTTTTGGAGTACCTATATGCTATGTATGAGGTAGAGAACGTAAATAGTGAAATTGTGATAGGCAGAAACATTGATAGAAATTATGTTTAAAGTATAGCCATATTAGGCCCTTAAACATAAAATAACCAGACATTATGAACAAAAAAAAAAAAAAACTAATTGTAGGCATCATAAAATTAGTAAATAAACAATTAAATAAAAAACAAAGTAAACAACTTTTTTATGATGTGCTTTTATTCCCTTTCTTTTACAGGCTTTATGTTTATCATGCTCTAGCTTTCCTTAACTTCCAGGGACGGCGCGTCCTATGTGTTCAGTGGTTCGGTGAACCCCCGGAAAAAGAGTTGCATTTCAAAATACATAAATTTATAATTTACATAATTATTCTTTCTTGTATTATTCATTTTATTTGCATTTTCAAACTATTTTATCGTATAGAAAGCCTTCAAGTCTTTGCAATAGCCGCATACGTTCCAACGCGCTGCCCGAGTTCAATCTCTCTTCTGAACCTCCGAGAATAAGTTTCCCCGGAAAAAAAGTTGCATTTCAAAATACATAAATTTATAATTTACATAATTATTCTTTCTTGTATTATTCATTTTATTTGCATTTTCAAACTATTTTATCGTATAGAAAGCCTTCAAGTCTTTGCAATAGCCGCATACGTTCCAACGCGCTGCCCGAGTTCAATCTCTCTTCTGAACCTCCGAGAATAAGTTTGTTGATGCTTCTTCGGCGGAGAGGGGTAAGGGGAAACGTCGCTAACAATACTGGATTTGAGCTGGAGTGATGACCAGCTCTGCTTCGAGTCGGCTCTGGCGGAAACGCACGAATTAATCCGAAATGAAAAGCTACATGACTGCAACAAATAGCACGTGTTCTTTCATTGTAATAGAGTGATTAAGTAAACAATTGTATTGTTGAAGAATGAACAGCGTTCAATACCTTTTAAAAACAACTTCACAGCTTTAAGCTTGGAAGAGAAGTGTAAAGTTAAGAAGCTTGGCAGGCCAAAACCTCAGTTATAATTAAAACAAGCGCAAATCAGCCGAGGTAATACATTTTGCAGGTCTTTCAATATACAAAAGAAATAGTTGGATCTGCGGTTGCATTACTACAAATAAGCTATTTTGTTTTCCGTGCTTACTGTTTGCTAAGGGCAAAGATACAAACTGGACATGCCATCGCCTGTCAGATCTAAGTCATCTAACACAGAAAATTAAAAAGCACGAGGAATCTATTGCACATAAGAATGCTTATTTAGATTTATCAGTCCTTGGAAAAACGGAAATTAGGCCCGCAACTTAGCTCGGTTTTTAGACAGAACATAGAAAGACACAATGAAAAATCGCTATGTTCTTTCCAAAATAATTGATTGTATTAAATTCTGCGGTGAGTTTAAGCTTGCCTTACGTGGACATGATGAAACAGCAGAATCTAACAATCCTGGAATATTCAGACGGCTAATAAATTTTACTTCAGCTTTAGATGCAGTTGTAAAAGAGCACATGAGCAATGTTATAGTCTTTAAGGGTACATCCAAGGATATACAAAATGATTTACTAGAATATTTGTTACATGTGTGTCGTGAGGAAATTAATGCTGAAATAGCCAAGGCAGATTTCGTGTCTGTGATAGCAGATGAAACATCTGATGTGTCATCTAAATTTCAATTGGTTATAGTATTTCGTTATCTGTTATCTACCTGTTGTAAGATTTTGGACATTTTTAAATCCACCTGATAATGACGCTTTGTCCTTAGCAGCTTGCATTAAAAATGTCCTCGCCAATGTTGTACAAGAACAGAAAGAAAAAGTAGTATCTCAAAGTTATGATGGTGCTAGCATGTTGGCCGTTATGCGCGGCCAACATGCAGGGGTGCAAACAATTGTAAGAGAAGAGTATCATTTCGCGTATTATGTGCATTGTTATGCTCACTAATTGAACTTAATTCTTGCCCAAGCTACCAGTCAAAATAAACATGTAAAACTGTTTTTCAATACTATTGCAGAAGTGCCAATATTCTTTTCTCATTCACCTCAAAGAGTGGCTGTTCTAGATGCAATTGTGAAGCGAAGAGTCCCTCAGGGATCAACCACAAGATGGAACTTTAAATCCAGAACAGTTCTTACAATTCGTGAAAATAAGAGGACGTTCTGGAATGTCTCCAATAAATTGAAGACACCAGCAACCAAAGCTTAGCCTATGGTCTAAGGTTTAAACTGCAACAGCAAAAATTTTCCTTTTGGTAAAAGGTATTTTATAATAAATGTCCTACGTGGATATCTTGTACAACCAATTACAAAAGCACACCACTAATCCTGTATCAATAAAGCAAGCAATAGCAGCATTCGAATATGAAATTTCGAAAATTAGAGACAATGTTGATAATATAATCAAGGAAGAACCAAATGTAGCAAAAAGAAAATGCGAGGACGTGTACATAACAAGGAATGTATCAGTTAGAGAAGTACGTGACATAATAATTCAGCAGAGCAAACAAAGTTTTGAATTCTCCAGCCAATTATTGGCCTCTAATTTACTTGACCAGCACTTCTTCCCTACACTAAAGAATAAATTTCCTGAAAAAATTCTATCTCCTGTTGTGCAGTCTTATCCATTTTTAAATAAACCTAAGTTAAAAACAGAACTACAGGTCATTTATTGTCGAAATGATTTTCAGGAAATGAAAAGTTCAGTAGCACTTCTGAAGTTTTTAATTGAAAATAGCCTTCAAGAACCCTTTGGAGACGTTATGAAATTGCTGAAATTGGTAGCTACTGTCCCAATGACAACGTGTGAAGCAGAGAGGTGTTTCTCCACTTTGAAGCGGATCAAAATGTTTCTTAGAAGCACCATGGATGAAGATAGGTTGTCTACTCTTGCCATGTTATCCATTGAAAAGGAAATGATCCACAAGCTTCCACATTTCAACGATAGAGTCATAGACAGATTCACCACGAAAAAGGAAAGGAGGATGTATTTTCTCTATAAATATACCTCTACAGGAGATTTAAACCTATCAACGCCTTCAGGATCATTTTAAGGTAATTTTAGAACTATAGATATATTTTAAATAATTTAGAAAGTCAAATTACTTGGAAAGATAAACTTCATTAAGCAGTAAAAGTGGTGAACCCCCTGTCATTTAAGTCACCAGCCGCCACTGTTAACTTCCATTCCAACATTTTTCTGCTTGCTTTGTCAAATACATTTAGTCATTACTCTGCTAGGGTTACAATGTAATTCAATCTGTCAGCAGAATTTTCAGGAAAGATTATTTGCTATCTAACGATTTTCGGCAGTAAGGCAGTACTTAACAGATTAAGCCTTTCGTATTTAAACGGGAATTTAATTTAATTTTTCTTTCCTCTATGCTTCTGAAGAAATGCCGTCACCCAGAATATAAGAAATTATTTCTGTAATTATATTTTAATATTCTTGTTTTTATAATTCATACACTTTAACTCAAGGTTACAATTTTTCAATAACTTAATACCGGTATGATGTACAGTATGTGTATGTTTGCGGTCGACCTGACCGCTACGTTTGTTGAAATCAGTTGCTATGCTAAGTTGGCACAGGAAGAGAAACCGTGGACGCATCGGAAAACAACGGCAATGGCGACGTGTGCCATCATAAGGTTAAGACTTTGCTGAATGCGAGGAATACCTTTATTTTTGTTTTGTTTTTGTTTGTCTTTTTGTAGCCTAACGTCCTTTAACCTGGTTGGTTATATGGGACGATGAATGAAATCGGTAAATTGATGCTCAAACGATCTCGAGGTCCACGGATCTTAAAGTTAATCGACATTCGTCTTCTCAGGATAAGGGACATCGCCGATAATAAACAAAAAAAAAAAAAAATAAGTGTCGGAGTAACTCACCTTAAGCGAGATTCGAACTCGCGACCTCTTGAATGCGAGGTGAATTCGCCACCCCGACACTACCGAGGTGGTGTTGGACTCAAATGAAAGCAAGTTCAAAGCTCAATGCAGTTCTCAAACAACACTGATGGAGGACTTCGATTGGGTAACAAACCGACGAGTCAGATCAATTTTTACTCTCTCGACCACGTGTGTACATCGTACATAGTAGGTAGAGAAGATATTCTATTCCACCCAAAAATTTGATACAGAGATTGTACCGGAAATACATGTTTTCAGATCCCTGAACAAAAAAACATGCATTTTTGAAAAAAAAAAAAAAAAAAAAAAAAAAAAGGTCCGTGTGTGCGTCTGCTTGGATAGTATAGCTCAAAAACGAAACATCCGTTATACACCAAACTTGGTATTTAAGTTTAGTATCTTCCAAGGATGTAACCCGAAGGTTTTCAGGGAAATTCCCCCACTCCTAACTACCTTTTACGTGAAACACGTTTCGAAAATTTTGACTATCTCAAAAATGACTATAAAGATTTTTCTTAAAATGCCTAAATTTTGACGATAAAGGAAATGTATATCTTAAATCTTTTGGGAATATATCCTGGAGACCTCTTAATTCTATGGGACTTTTTTATGACTGATAAACCTTAAGAAATTGACAAGAACTAAGCGCACAAAAAAGCAAATCTTTTTCTTTTGTTTTTGTTTTTATTTTTTTAATACAATTCCGGAGTTGGTTGGGACTCTGGCGCTGTATACCCTTTTTCTCTTTTTGCATTTTCCTAAGATTTACTTTGTTTTCTGTTTGATTACGGTTTTGCCGTTTTCTTCCAATACTCACATACATACACATTTTAAAATATATAAACACCTATACCCAAGGCGGAACTCGAACTCACGATCCCCGGCGCCGCGAAGCACCAAAGCAAGACACTTTAGGGAATGCGGCCATGGGGACCGGAAAATCTCGTTAAAACACAGAAGTTATGTTTTTTTTTTTTTTTTTTTTTTTGTATAGTCATTCGTTTCCGAAATTATTCTTGTTATTGTTTTCGTTTTGATAGTATTTTAACTTTTCTAAAATGTCATTTTTCATTTCATTTCTCTTTTGTTTTACTCCTGGCCAATGAAAGAGAACCGAATTTCAATTGTTTCACCTAGCGAAAAGCTTTTGATAGATCTAACTGTCGTTTTAGCCCTGTGTATTCCCTTATTTCCCTTCTACCTACAAGGAAGCAAGCGATAAGACAATATATGGTAATGTTTATTTTCATTTGTATGATCGAAAAAGAATAATCTTTTGTAAGAATAGTTTCTTTTGCAGAATAGGTGGAGAAAGACATGTGAATGGAACACACAAGAATTTATTCTGAATTTCATTGCAAAAGAAATTATGAATAAAAGCGTGAGATCGTGCCACAGTATACGAAGTGTTAATTAAAAAGCTGGATGCCTTATCAGGATGATGGGGAAAATTAAGTTAAATCTAATGACTTTAAACACGTTTATTTTCATATCGTGTTTTACATACTCATCATTCAAGGTAAAAGCCTGAGTCTAAAGGTTTTAAACAATCTTATTGTTTCTCTTCAATTTTATAATTGGTGTGGTAGACTATTCCTGTCAAGTACAGTTTATAAAAACGTTTCAATGAGGTTTGATTTCTCAGTTATGAGAATGTACGGCTGTTTGCAGAGAGTGCAAGATTCCTATAAGTTTTAATTTAATTGCTTTTTTCACACATGCCGTGTGTAGAGTAGGAGTTGGATAGATAAAGTCAGACTGAAAAATTCAATGCCATTTCCGGGATTTGATCACGGATCTCTCGGTCTCTAGTCGGTTGCTCTAATAACTGAACTAACCGACACGGCACAAAATTCCTTGACTGACTCCTATGTGTCACGGCTTCTGTAAATGAACAATTAAATTGACACGAATTGACCAAATGGTTGGCTAAATCATGAAGCCCAGGACTTAAAGTGTTTACAACACTGTAAGTCTCCATTGTGGTATGTCGTCTCAAAATAATTTAGATCAACTTGTGGTTTTTCGGGAAACATGGGAGTCAGTTGAAGAATTTAGTACCGTGCCGACATGTTGCCATGGTAGTTCAGTGGCTAGAGCAACTAGCTAGAGACTGGGAGTTCGGTGGTTCAATTCCCGGCTATGGCGTTGCATTTTTCAGTTGACTTTACCTTGGACAGGTTTTGTTTGCAATGCTAATATTGCAAATGTGTTTGATTTTAGCAGAAATCTTTAAGAGGGTTGAGAAAATTAAAACTAACGGACAGTTTTCTATGTAATACTTGAGCTGCTCACATGAATCTTTTCCTTGTATACTGAAATGTGCCCGACTAAAATGCCTTATGAAGCTACAGATCCCTCAATTATGGACGTGAGTACATTTTTCTATTGTTATATCACTTCCAGTTTACTGAAAACTGAAGACGAAAACAAACATAAACCATCGGGTTAAATCACGTATTTGAGAAATAAAAATTCTTGTTATATGTAATAAAGTTAAAAATCTGATGTGTTCCCTTCACATGGCTTTCTCTACGTGTTCTGCAAACAAGCTACTCTTAGAAAGTCTTTTTCTTTTAAATGCATCATGCTTTTCGAGACTAACATTAGTAGAAATTGTCCTATTATTTGTTTCCTTCAAAGGAGAGGGAAATAACGGAATACGCTAGCCTAAATCGATAGTTAACTCTTTAAAAGCTGGTTGATTGTGAGCACTTAAATTCGGTTCATTTGTATTGCTAGTAAAGCAAAAGCCAGACGAAAATAACGGTGAACCCATTTACTAAAAGTTACATAGTTTAAAGTTGAAACCAAGAATATCTCGGAAACGGTCAACTCTACGACAAAAATTAATATGACATAAATTGCTTGTTTTCACAAGCTCCACATTTTTGTGTAGTAAGCTTATGTCTATTTCTTACAGTTTACAAGTTATGCAAAATTCAACAAAATTCACCAGAATGAACAGAGCTTCAGAAGCTACTCCCAGAAAATTCAAGACATACATTTTTTTATTTTCATGTAAATATGTTTAATACATGGTATTTTAATAAAAATTGTTAGAGCTATTTTGAGAAAAACAAACTTGCCATGTAAAGGTAAGTTTGGGATGGGAAATTTTCTTGAATATCTTCTCGTGGCATTCTTGGATGATATCGAACTTAAATACCAAATCTGGTATTTAACGGTCTTTTAGTTTTTGAGCTAATCTATCTACAAAAACACACATAGACACATTTTTCTAAAACTGTTTTTCTTTTGGATTTAGAGGGTCTCTAAACATATATTTCCGGTGAAATCTCGGTATCGAGTTTTTGGGTGTAATACAATACCTTCTGTATACACTGTATAAATAGTAGATACGTGTAGAGAAAGAAAAAATATCCCTGCGTAATTTAAACACAAGCTAAGATGAATTTCGGGATTCAGAAAAGCTTCTGAAACTTACGTTATATACTGCCAAGTTTCAGCTGAATTGCCTGGTAAGGCTTCCAGAGTTGACGCAGCGGTGCCCATTTTGCAAGTGCTGTAAAGATCCAGCAAGTGAAAGAAGTGCCCCCTGCGACGTTATCTAGGGGATTGTTAAACGTTTGTCCCCCCTCCATAGAGTTGATGCTAAGGGGAACAGGTGTATATGATTGCACCGATAACTCTAAGGACGAATATAACACGAAATGTTAAGCGTTTACTTACCGTTGCCATTTTCTTGCATGTTTTACTGATGCTTACCACATAACATTTGAACTGATAGAAGGGAATTTACCAAATCACTTAGCCGATACAGAAAACTGGACTTGTAGTCACGAATAATGGACATTAATTCTCTACAAGCATAATTTCTCTATTCTAATTAGCACAGTAATAATTATACCAGGTGGAAAGAATCAGTGGTATAAGGGCTCACAAGACCTGGAGCATGCCCAGACACCCAAAACCGTATATCGAAGCACCTTAGCCTCGTTTTATGTCTAAATGTCTAATATTCACACGTTTAATATATTGCATTTTACCTGTTAATAAACATGTAAATTAAGACAATACGTATGTACATACAAACAGCGGCTTATATTAGAGGATATCAAGGAATTTAGTTCGTTCTTTTGCAAAATTATCATTCCATTATATGTAAGTTGGTTGGTTACATTGACTATACGGTTCACTCCGCTCATTTTACTATCCCACAAGTTCAGTTACATGCATCTAAGATGATATCACTATGTTCTTTATTGTTGTTTTTTTGAGGTTTACATAGATACATGTTTAGTTGTTATCCTAATTTAGAAAATATAAAATAAAATAATTTAAGAATTAATCCATTTTTCTAAAATAAAATATACTTACATTTTAGGTCTATGTTTTATTTTAAGCTTATATAAGACATTGCACATTTTGATATCTAATAATTATAGATTACTGTGCACATAGTTTTATAAAATTGGCCAACTCCCCTTGAGTGTAATGGTGGTTTTCTCTCTGTAATGTTTCCAACTACAAACAACAAGTCTTTGACTCCTCCCAGCGGTATCAGTTTTCTATGTGTCTGACCTGAAAGACAGAGACATAACAAGTAAGCAATGAACGATGTTGCAATCGTTGTCAATCGCAAGCATGGATCATACATCGTCTCTATGGAAGAGTAACACTACAATCGGTACACAAGGAAATTATGGCTGGTCCTGTAGTTCAGTCGATAGAGCACCTGCCTACTGTCCAGGTTGGATTCCCGACTGAGAATTTTTTTCTAGCCAAGATACTTCCCTATCCTCCCTAGAGTCTATTAGTATGAATGAGAGAGAGTATGTATTTGGGGCGCTTTATATCTAGCCAAAATACTTCCCCTATCCTCCCTAGAGTCTGTTAGTATGAATGAGAGAGAGAGAGAGAGAGAGAGAGAGAGAGAGTGAGTGTATGTGTGTGTGCGCGCGCTTGTGCGCTTTTGCGCTTTTTCTCTAGCCAAGCTACTTCCCTGTCCTCCCTAGAGTCTGTTAGTATGAATTAGAGAGAGAGAGAGAGAGAGAGAGAGAGAGAGAGAGAGAGAGAGAGAGAGAGAGAGAGAGAGAGAGAGAGAGAGAGTGTGTGTGTGCGCGCGCTTGTGCGCTTTTGCGCTTTTTCTCTAGCCAAGCTACTTCCCTATCCTTCCTAGAATCTGTTAGTATGAATTAGAGAGAGAGAGAGAGATAGATAGAGAGAGAGAGTGCGCGCGCTTGTGCGCTTTTGCGCCTTTTCTCTAGCCAAGCTACTTCCCTATCCTCCCTAGAGTCTGTTAGTGTGAATGAGAGAGTGTATTATATGTGTGCAGGCTTTTACGCATATTCTTTAGCCAAGATACTTCTATATTCTTCCTAGAGTCTGGAAGTATGAATGAGAGAATGAGAGTGTGTACATATGTGCGCTAGTGTGTTTCTATGTGTGTGTGTGTGTGTGTGAGAGAGAGAGAGAGAGAGAGAGAGAGAGAGAGAGAGAGAGAGAGAGAGAGATCTAATATATGTATAACAGCCCAAAGAAATAAAATACTTTGAGAACTCAGGGAAAGCTAAAGTAAAAACTGCCGATATTAATGTCATCACGAATTGCGTTAAAGTTAGAATTAATATGCCTGAAATATAAGTTTTTCATGCTATCCACCACCAGTAACGCTCCCAGCGAAACAGATACCCTGGAAAACTAACACAGAAACAGTGAAATATCTCGGTGTACTCCTGAGTCGACGACTCACATGGAAACCACATATAAGCAACAAACTTAAACTAGCCCGAGCAAGACTGGCAAAACTCTACCCCCTCCTCAACAAAAGATCTTCACTCAAACTAAAAATTGCACACTACTTTACACGACTCTATTAAGACCACTGCTACTATACGCTTGTCCAGTTTGGGGAGGAACTAGTCCTTCTGAAATCAAACGTATCCAGACATTTCAAAACAAAATATTGCGAATCTCAACGAATGTACCATGGTTTGTCAGAAATAGTCAACTACATAGAGAAACTGGAATCAGCATCATTCAACAGTCAATTTCTTCACAAGCCGAACAGTTTTACAGCAAGCTAAAATACGTCTCAGGAAACATTCACTATTCTCTTGGCAGAAAATCTAGCTATCCAACTCGCATCAAGAGTCGCCTACCACTGGACCAGCTCTCACAGCAAGACTTTCTGTAAAATAAAAACAAAAAAATGTACCTACTTATGAGGGGCCCAATGGGGCTTACCTCATTTCAATGTTATTCAGTATCATGCATGTAAATAATGTCTAAAATCAATGATCTGTAGAGCGCACATGCGCTGATCGATCAATAAATCATTAAAAAAAAAAAACAAAAAAAAAACGTTTTCCTTTAAATTCATGTGAGAATTTAATGAATCCAACCATTGCAGCATCAAGGCTTGAATCTGTAAATAAACCGAGACTAAGAAAACGCTACTAATAGCATGATGATACTGAGTTCAAGCTTTAATGTTACACTTGGGCAGTTTGGCCATATTTTAGGGGAGTTAAAGTGTCCTGTCGATCCAGTGTCAGAATTATCTGCAAGGACTGGAGGAGGTCATTCTGGCATAGGGCGGAGCTTAATTTACAATTGCCAACATAAACATCGAGGTCCCGTTATGAGCCACATTTAGTGCACCTGAGGGTAAATCAAATACATATTTAAGAAAGCATCTTCATCTTCTTTTGTACTTACTTCCATTCAAAGTTAAGCAAATGTGTTTCGGTTTTATTCAGTAAAGAAATATTTCCCAGAACATGCTTCTGCAGAATTAAAGACTATTAGCGAGAGCCTTGCGGCCGTAACCGCAGCACCTGTGCCAGTGGCCTACCTTGGAAATAATAGCTGATTGTTGCGTGCATTGTTACATATGCGCGAGTGGGCACGTGTGCCATCGGCGAGCTCTTTAACATCGAAGCCGGGCATTGGTACACCTGCATAAGTGTGCGACACCCGCGGTAGTTTGCACGTGCGACTGCGTCTGCAAGTTTCTTGCCAAGAAATCGACGGGTATAAAAGGAGAAAACGAGACCTGCACAGAGTTTAGTTTTTAACTGAAAATGCATAGCGTGGAGCAGTTGAGTTAGGAATGCATAGAGCGCAACACTTGAGAGAGTTTCGACGGGAAATTCGTAGTGTACAGTTGTAGCCGCCGCCACAACAACAGCGAGCGTCGAAAGAAAACTGTACCACAGAATCGTTGTGAAAGCATTGAATAAAAGTATTTTATTTGTGGACAGATTTTCATTTGTAATCAGTGAAAGAAATAAGGAATTGTTTGTTGAATAATAAAAACAGTTTTTGTTACCATACCATTTCCATGATGCTGTAGCACATATTTTCTGACCAGTCTTGAAACATTAGTAACCAAATGCTCTGTTTAGGGGACCTGACACGTGTGATTTTGTCTCCCACCGGCAAGAAGAAGCATGCTATTGCCAACAACTCTGCTTTTTAAAGCAGGGCCATTGAAACACCAATAACAGATTAATAATGAATAATAAATAATCAACTTCTACAATATGCAATCCAGAGGGGAGGGGGGAAGAAGTAAAGAACTAATGAAAATGAACCCCCTCCCCCCCAAAACGTGCAGATACTTTTGGTTCCCTAATGTAGGTTTCTTTATTTCATGTTGGCAAAATCCCCTTAACAGTTGTGTTCTTACTGAATTGAACAAAGTGAGCGGTGAAAGTAACTAGAAAATCTTCTCTAGCTGTCCAGCACTTCAGAACAGGTCGCCCATGTAAAATTCCTAACCGCTTGGCTGCATAGCATTAGCAATTGGTCACCGAGATAATTATCTGGGTTTCAGGTTATGAGGGGGTTGTCTTCCGGTTTAATTTTGAAGGTCACTTCCAGTTTAAGTGGAGAGAAGGGGGTGGTTGTTTTTCCGTATTCATTGCGGGGGTCACTTTCAGTTTGTAATTCGGGAAGATAAGATTGCTTTTTCCCCTAGCTGACATGGAACTCAGAAACAGAAGGGTAAACCTTGTGCACTTTACAATGAATGTCGATACAGAGTAGGAACAGTCAACAAGGAAAACTCTACTTTTTGGAGATATGTAAGTAGTATAAAGTTTAAATGCTCAGGAAGAATAATCAGCAGTAATAACGGTACTTTGAAGGAACTGCCGCATATCTCATGTTGTGTGCCGGACGTTGCTGCCACTTTAGTTCAGAAGCACATATCCAATATTCTAGAAAGAGGACAAGAGAAGAAATTGAGAGAACGTAGGCTTTCACGGCCGGAGTCATTGTAACTAAGAAATGTTTCCGGGCTGTTTTGCCGTGGTCTGCTGGTGTTAGGAGTACCAGACGTTTCGTCCACAACTACGGTGGACATCTTCAGTGGCGCGGTCGAAGTTTTCTAGGAGAAGGTTTCGCTGCGTCTGAAGTGTTGACTTTTTTTTTTTTTTTTTTTTTTTTTTTTTTTTTTTCGAGTGGAGTGGAAAAACCCAATCTACAGGCGACAGAGGGGATAGCTCTGCCAAGTGTTGGGGTCGCCCTAAACTGGCAATACCCACTAAAAAAACCACTCCACCGGAGAGAATTCGGGTGTAGGAATGCTGCAGTACCGCTTGTTGCACCTGCGGATTCAAGGAGCGGGTGTTATGGCTAGCCAAAGGCCATAGCCAGGAGAGAGTGAGGGCCAGGACGCAAACATGACCGGAGCCCTGATTGCGCCCTTGGAAGATTTGTGGTGGGAATAAGTACATATTGTGTGTGTATATATCTGCAGCCCTGTAACAAAAGGACGTAGTCAGTATAACATTTTCTGCCCTTTCGGGTAAAGTCGTTGGTACATTTCGTTTGTCTGGAGCCCTGTAACATAAGGGCATAGTCATTTAGATATTTCAATTTGGTATAAATTCTAAGCTAGTTATATTTTTACAACTACTGCTGCCCTGTCTGGCGAAGTCATTAGTTATTAGTTGTGTTTAACCCTCTAACTAGAGAGGGCGTTGTCATTTAGCAGAGACATCATTGGTTGCTCATGGACTTAGTGGTCACCCATCCAAGTGATGGCCATGCCCAATGCTGCTTTACCTGTAATAAAACACTTATTCTTATTACTTACATTCTATTATCTAAATACCAGAGAATGTCCGTTAGTGGTCTGCCAGGTCGCTGTAGAGTGGGGGTCCCTCAAACCCCCGGATCCGCCTTGACTCAGAAAGTAAGTACTTCAAGGGCCACCAAACTATGTCATAGACACATTCATGGGTAATTTTATTATGGAATTCTTACTAGCGATTCTAGATATTCTTGTATATTTAAATCGGGTTCCCCCAGGCCGAGGGTTCTGTCAAATAGAGAGAGCGGTCTCTTGTGTTTGTTATTTTCTGCTTCATAGGTGCCTAGTTCTTGTATTAGTTCATTGTTGTTTCTTGCTTTACGCTTATACAGGTTGTAACTTTGGCTTTTTATGAACTGCTCAATTGAATGCAGTTTTAGCTCCTCATGAAGGAGATAAGCCGGCGCTACTGGGGGTTGTTTGGCAATTATTCTAATTATTCCATTCTGGAGTGTTTGTAATTTATGTATGTGCGTTTTTGCAGCGTAGCCCCATACAGGGGATGCGTACGTAATGATCGTTCTTATTAGCGTTTTATATAGGGTAATTCCCATGTTTAATTTTAATTGACTGTTGAGATTGATGATGGGATATAGTCTGTTTAGTTGACCATTAGCCTTGGCTCTGACCTTAGCTATATGCCTACTCCAGGTTAGGCCTTGGTCCATGACAAGACCTAAGTAGGTCACTTGGTCTTTCCACTCGATAATTTCGCCTTGGTAGTTAAGTGGTTGTAGCAAGTTTCTGCCTTTACGGTGCTGTATTCTTTTAGTGAAGACTATAGCCTGTGTCTTCCTCGCATTTACTTTAATTCTCCACTTCTTGAACCATGGTTCAAGTGAGTCTAAAGCATTTTGTAGGCGTAAGTGTATTATTCGTGGTTGAGTGGATTGTGTGGTTATAGCAGTGTCATATGCATATATGTACTTGTTGGTTCTTACCAATTCTGGCATGTCGTTTATGTATAAATTGAACAATGTTGGTCCCACTATACTTCCTTGTGGAACTCCTGCTCGGATTTGTTTGGAGCTTGAGACTGCGTCCTCTACTGAGGTGTGAAATCGTCGTTCATTGAGGTAGTCCCTAATTAGGGCTATAGCAGTGTCAGGAAATTCGTAGACTTTCAGTTTTCTGAGTAGCCCTGCATGCCATACTTTATCGAAGGCACGTTCAATATCTAAATAGAGGGCACCTGTCGATTTGTTTGTGTTGAACCCTTTGGTGATTTGCTCCGTCATTCTTAACAGTTGTAGTGTAATAGAATGGTGAGCTCGAAATCCGAACTGTTCGGCTATAAGTATATTTTGTTTGTGCAGGTGTGAATTTATTCGCTTCAGTATCACTTTCTCTAATACCTTGCTCATCGTATTTAATAGGCTGATCGGCCTGTAGTTGATTGGTAGTGCTAGATTTTTGTTTACTTTTGGGAAAAGTAGGATTTTTGCCTCTTTCCATGCAGGTGGAAACCTGCCATGTTGGAGCGTGTAGTTGAATATTTTGGCAAGCAATGTTACTGCCCTTTTGGGTAAATTCTTTAGTACCACATTTGGTATTTTGTCTGGGCCTGGTGCTTTTCTTGCTGGCAGGTGTTTTATAATCCAGCTTATTTCTCCCGCATTTGTTTTTCGCAATTTGTTGTGTGTTCTTCTCTGACCTAAGATTTGGGCTTCATCTTCGACTTCTTGAATAAAATCGTCTTGCCCGTTCGCGGGATTGGGAGAGAATACCTCCTCTAAAGTGACCGCAAACGCTTCGGCCTTAGCCTGGGGGGTCTGAATCCAGGCCAACCGCCAGCTACTCGCTCTGCATCTCCGAGTGAGTAACTCACTTCATAGATACGATTGGGATAACACAGACAGGATCACGTACCACAGCATGTCTCACAACCAGGACTACATTACTACCCGACACAAGAAGAAGTTTACACGCCTTTCGGCGGGAAACAAGCCAACTACTACTTCCGAAACCAGCGTACGACACTCCCGTACAGTGGTGAATTTATCTGATCACCAACTGTCACCAGCAGAAACCTCTTTGCCTGCCAAAGGGGGCAATTTCGCGGTAGTCACACCGTCTCTACCAGTTGAGGACATCATTTCTAACATTGAATCGGGAATACGGGGCTTACCGGGAGTAGCTGCCGACGAGATACGCCGGGAATCCGCTAGGATTCTCCAGTATGCCAAGACCCCGCGCAGTAATCTAACTTTCAAAGAGAGAACTGCCTTGAAGAACCTGAACACCAACAAAGACATCATTGTGTGCTCAGCAGACAAGGGAAACGCCACCGTCATTCTCAAGCAACAGGACTACGAACAGAAAATTCTGGATCTTTTAAAGCCAGACACATACAGAAAAATACAACGCGATCCCACAGCTCGGATTTTAAAACAGACCAATCAGCTGATCAAAAATTCTTCCCTGCCAACAGAGGAAAAACGCCGAATCATAAAATCAGAAGCTCATCCTCCTAGACTTTACGGCCTTCCTAAAATTCACAAACCGGAAGTTCCTTTAAGACCTATTGTTAGTGCCATTGGTTCTCCAACTTACACCATAGCTAAATATTTGGCGGATCTATTACAACCCCACGTCGGCTCAACGGACTCTTACATCAAAGACTCTACTCATTTCATCCAAAAACTACAAAGTATCACTTTACAGCCCCAAGACCTTCTTATCAGCTTCGACGTCGTCTCACTGTTCACTATGGTACCGGTACAAGAAGCCCTCACACATCTGAAACAATTTTTCACGGACGATATAGTAGCACTCTTTCACCACGTTCTCACCACTACTTATTTCCAGTGGAATAACTCATTCTACGAACAAATAGACCGTGTTGCCATGGGAAGCCCTCCGAGCCCGGTGGTGGCAAACTTCTTCATGGAATCGTTTGAGTCTACAGCCTTGAACGCAGCTGCACATAAACCCACGGTCTGGTTCCGCTATGTAGATGACACATTCGTGATATGGCCCCATGGACTAGAAGCCCTTCAAGATTTCTACCTACACCTCAACAGTATTAATCACCGCATCCAGTTCACCATGGAAAAAGAAAAAGACGGACAGTTAGCTTTCCTGGACGTCTTGGTCAAGAGAAATACCGACGGGTCTCTTGGGCATACGGTATACCGGAAGGCCACCCACACTGACCGTTACCTAAACAGGGACTCGAACCATCATCCCAGACAAAAACGAGCAATGATCCAGACACTTAAACATCGGGCTACCCGCATCTGTGAACCGGAACAGCTACAAGATGAACTCAAGCACCTAAGACAGGCATTACATTCAAATGGTTATTCCGTCCAAGAAATCAATAGAGCTTTCCGTCCTGCCAAGTTTCAGTCCACATCTCAAAAGCCAGACCAACCAAAAAGTAAGGGCACGGTGTTTCTGCCATACTTCAATAATATCACCGACCGGATCGAGCACATATTGCGACGTCACAATGTCAAAACGGTTTTCAAGCCCACGAGGCAATTAAATAATTTACTACGCTCATCCAAAGATCCCCGGGAGCCGCTGTCATCAGCCGGTATGTACCGCATTCCCTGTTCCTGCGGCTCGGTATACATCGGAACCACACAACGCAGTGTTACTACTAGAATCAAGGAACACAAAGCAAACTGTCGACTAGGCCACACAGAAAAGTCCGCGGTCACCCTGCACACTATTGAGGCAGAGGGCGAGCATATTATAAATTTCCAAGACACCTCTATCCTCTCATTTACAACACACTACCATGCACGACTACAGCGGGAGGCTATAGACATTTACAAGCATCCGAACAATTTTAATAAAAAAGAAGAGGCACTAAAACTCAATAGGAGCCAGGAGCCAGGAGCAGGAACTAGTCGCCCGAGTGTACTCGGGCGGGGGCAAATCACCACGGTACCTATCCGCTTTTCTCGCGGATTTACCCGTGTGATATAAAAGATGTAGTCTTATGCAAGCGTTTTTGTCTGTGTCAAAGTATTGGGCAGGGTGTTTCCCTCTGTGCAGCCGGCGCGGGCTAACTTACCTATCTGAGTGGTCACCCACCTAGAGAGGGACCAGGCCCGATGCTGCTTACCTTGGCCAGCCGCTTGCGGGCTGTCAAGGAAAGCAGTGCCGGCTAGCGGGGGGAACTGAAGGGATATAGGTACGGGGTGGGGGAAGCCAGTGTTGCAGATCTGGTCGGAGTACAACTGGATGGTCACCCGTCCGAGTCGTGACCATGCCCGATGCTGCTTAACTTGGCGGGTAGAACAATAAAGGGAGAGGCGGCCGGAAAACTACCATCCCAATGCGTCCTTGGGAAGGCGGTAGCTTACGCGTCTCCTAGGCAGCGTGTGGTCGTAAAGACCGAGAGTGTTCACCTGGGGATTTGGGTGGGGAGCAAGTTTAGTGTATATTGTGCGAGCTCTTTCTCGCACAACGTCCACTATGTAAGGGATTCCGGAGTGGGAATGGATAATGTGGGACGGGAATCTGCGGTCTGTGCCGTATATCATCCTCAATGCCCTGTTCTGCACGGTCTGCAGCCTGCGGATGGTGGAACGAGCCACCGAACCCCAGACCTCACAGCCGTACAGCATCAGGGGCGGGATGACTGCGCGGTACAGCCGTAGTTTTAGGTGTGTAGGCATGGTGGAGCGGAAGATGGGAAACAACTGCCGCAGGGCAGCGTGTCCCAAACCGACCTTCTCCCTGACATGTGGAGTGAAAGTAAGGCCGCGGTCGAGGAGGACTCCAAGGTATTTGGCGGTGCGGACCCAGGGGATCCGTCGCCGCCGCCGCAACCTCAGCGACCTCTCCGGTCGCCAGCCACGGACTTTAGCCAGCAGTAGAGCTGAACTCTTCTGCGGGCTGATGGCCATCCGCCACTGTTCACTCCATCTGCCTATGGCCTGGAGCTGTCTCTGTAGCGGGGGGAAGCAATATCGGACGTTCTTGTTACGCGCCATTATGAGGACATCGTCGGCATACTGGCACGTAACTGTACTGGGTTCTGTGGGGAAGTCGGACATGTAGGCAGCAAAGAGTAACGGCGACAGCACGCTGCCTTCCGGCACTCCCGCCGCTATGGGTCTGACTGTGGAATGCCTCCCCTCCACCCTCACCCTGAAAGTGCGGTCCCGAAGGAAGCTACTAAGCAGGTGAAGGTAGGGGGAGGGATTTCTGCGTTCTTGAGCTTGTACAAGAGTCCCTGATGCCACGTGGTGGCGAAGGCCTTTTCCACATCCAAGAGCACCGCGACTGTTTTGAAGTTGTCCTGGAAGCCCAGGGCAGCCTTCTCAGCCAGTCGCAGCAACTGCAGGGTTTGGCATCCCGTCATTGAAAGCAGGAAACGTCATCAAACGAGAAGCAACGAAGCGGTCCAATCAGAAGCCACGTTCGCCGGAGAGCCCAAGCCCCGCCCCCCACTTGCCAGTATAAAAGTAGCGATCCCGACAGTCAACGCTTCAGACGCAGCGAAACCTTCACCTAGAAAACTTCGACCGCGCCACTGAAGATGTCCACCGTAGTTGTGGACGAAACGTCTGGTACTCCTAACACCAGCAGACCACGGCAAAACAGCCCGGAAACATTTCTTAGTTACAAGAGAAGAAATTACTTCGATACCTGCGGAAGAAATGGGTCCGTTATTTAACCGCGTATTTGAACTGGTGACGTAATGCCTTGTCGAAATGTGTGTAAAGTTACCTACATCGAGTCATGAGAAGATCACAAAGTGTAAAGGAAGAGCCGGAAAGTCCAGAGAACATCATTTTACCACCTGAATTGTTAAAGATGAAAGTCTGTGGCATGTTTCCTTTAGCTGATGATTTCACTGTGCCACAAGCACTAAAGAAGCAACTGAGCTAAAAGAAAGCCACACCTTTTTATGGACGGCACATTCAGAAGCTGTAGGAAACAATGATGTTAAATATACACCATCCACGCTGATCCTGGAATTACAAGTCACGAAACCAATGTCGTGCCAATGGTTTACTTTCTTCTTCCAAATAAGAAATATGAGACATACGGAAGGCTATCAACACAATTATAGAGAAAACTCCAGACTGGAACCCCAAGGATGAAATTAGAGATTTTGAAACCGGCGCTATTCAAGCTTTAAAGTCTGTGTTTCCAAATATACACATTTATGGTTGCAACTATCATTTCAATCAGCATTTGGAAAAGGGTGCAACAATTAGGAATTACACGTGACTAAATTAAAAATGAGAAAATTAGATTTTACATTAGGATGTGTTCTGCATTAGCTCAGCTTCCGCTTAACAAAGTTGACAATGATTGGCTCATTATATAAAAAAACTCACCAGGAAATGAGAAATTAAGTTAAATTCTACTACTAATTTGTGAAACAGTAGCTGGAAAATCATGCAATACCAAAAGAAATATGGAAATGCCACAGAAAATGTCACAGAACCAACAAAGCTGGTGAAGGATGGAACCACCGGTTCAACAAAATCATCCAAAGACCACAACGTAACATATTTGCGCTAGTTAAGGCTTTAAAGGATGATGCAAGGTACCAGAGATTCCTTTTCGATAGAATAGAGCTCAACCTGAAGGGGAGAAAACGAAGAAAGTCTGTAGTTACACTTGTTAAGAGGATTGCTAATAGCTTGAAGGATCTTGAGGAAACCAGTAAATTAGGAAAATGTCTCAATACTCTTGCCTATGTGCATACATTAAGTTAATAACAAATCCCGTTTTATACAAATGAAGTTAAATAATGAAGGAATAAGAAGAATCATTGCTCAATGAGGTTGTAAATGAATGAACATTTGATTATGGACGGAAAAAACAACCCATTTTGCAAACGGAATGAAAGTAACAAAATAATAATAATAATAATAATAATAATAATAATAATAATAATAATAATAATAATAATAATAATAATAATAATAATAATAATAATATAAATCGTTTTGGTGCGATCAGAAATCACCTCCAAGTGATTTATCCCGGAAACATTATAAACCAGCATTTCTGCACTAAAGAGTGTCAATTAGGAAGGTCCTTGATTTTTTTTGTACTGTTTAACGCCCGCTCTTACTACTCTGGCACCGCAGGCGATGGCACTTATGATACATGAAGATGGAACCCCGGTGGAATGTAATGGCGGGAGTCAAATGGTCTGACCACGGCGCAGCCAAGGTCCTTGATGTCAGGACTTCCAAAACCTTACTTCAGTTGTGCCATTATACATGTGAGTGAAGGATATAGTAAAATGTCAGTTCCCAGGACAAGAAAAACGTCTGGTAAAATGAACCTGATCATCTTCAAAAGTGAAAAGTATTCGACGTCCTTGTTATTCCTTTTAAATGAAAAAAACTCACGTGTTTTGTTGTTTCTTTTCAAAATATGTATTTGCAAAGTTTCCAAAAATTATACATAGAGCATTTTAGCAGTGATATTCGTTTACAAAGGAGTTGAAACTTTGCTTTCCATAAGTAGAGAGCGCATTTGGTGGACGTAAAGATTGTTGTTCACTACACATTTACCTGTACATGCAAACAGCACAGCTCTCCGAACGCCGTCCTCATGGTCGCGCTCGCTAAAGTGCTAGTACTGGGTATATTACCCATGTTTAATGTATGTTTTAACAACCCACTAATGTGTACAGTGTATATCTGTTTGTTTGTGTATGTTAACTTTTCAGGCTCAAATACTATTAGGAAAGAATGTGTGTTTTTCTCTTAATATGTTATATTATATTCGTTGTACAAACAATGTATTCTCTAAAGAACGAATACCATACTTATACTGTGCAATTATTTCTTTCTCACAGAGATTTATTCATTTTCACCGCTGTAGCCGGACGTCATTAGCTCAGCTTATTGCACAACCTACCAAGTGGTTGTCCACCATCGCCGATGTACCCCTTCCATTTTCCAATCATCGCCATCAATTCTCCTTTTATCATTCGGATTAGCAAGGTCGAGTACCCATAATCCTGCAACCAGGGGGTTAAGCGCTAGTGTCGCGTTATTCCGCCGCCTTAAGAGAAAATGGCGGATTATCTCTTAAACTTTCATAATTATTTTTTATCCTGTGCTATGACCAGTGAGCGTGTGATATTCAAAACAAGCTAAAGACATATATATATAAACAATTGTGCATGTGGTTTCTTAAAAAAAAAGAAGATAAAAATCAGTTTTTTGCATGTATTCAATATTGCATTGCATGTGAATATGTAATAAGCATATCTGCGATATGAACTTGTTGTTTATTAGGTTTTGCATACGGCTTGGCAATTAGAGTTATTCATAATCCTGTGACCAGGGTTTAAGCGCTAGTGTCGCGTTAATCCACCGCATTAAGAGAAAATGGAGGGAAATTTGAATTTTGCAAAGGTATGGATCAGCGGATACACCTTTTCAATTTTCAAATTTCCCGCCATTTTCTTATGGCGGCGGATTAACGCGACACTAGCGCTTAAACTCCACCTGGTGGCAGAATTATCGTTACTTGACCTTGCTAGGTCATATGTAATACTACTGACGCTTACTGAAAAAGTCGTTTTCTTTAGAAATGTGGACCCACGGTAATCTAAAATGCTCTAAAAAATTATGTAATCAGATACAGAAAACATTCTGCATTGGATGGGTTCAAAGCTGAAAATAATAGCAACTGAATATTTAAACCATGCTATTAGAAAGCGCGAGAGTAGAGAGACGAAGCTAATGGTAACGTGTATGCGTTAGACAGAGACAGAGATATTCCGTTTAACTCTTACCGTCTTTTAAGTCTGAGACAGACTATAGTTTTTTCATAGGAAATATCCAATCACAGTTGTATTCCTTTATAATTTATAGTCTCCCTTTTTAAGGGATACAGAAAACCAATGATTTGTTTTACTTCTAACTTTAACGTTGACCTTAAAAATTTTACGAAATACAAACTATATGTTGTCTATTATACTTGTTTGCTTTATGTAAGCGTCTAAATTATACTTTGTCTTTTATAATAATATATATTATAATTTAGTAAACACCAGATGAATTAGATGCCCTTTTTCATAGGTATTTATGCAACTTCAAAATATTAATCTTATGTGAAAACATAGTTCAGTCTCTTTGCAAAATGTTTTTCTGCAGCTATATTGTAAGATTGCCGGGATGAATAACTAAGTTTAAACATCTGAATTCAGAAACGGGAAATTAATAACATTGACGAAAATAACATGTGTCATTTACAAAACCGGTATTTTAAATTCAGTGGTGAGTGCCAGAGGCAGCCAATTCTAATAACATTGCTCAATGAATATTAGCTATTGAATTATTATTAAATGCCGCAGAATGCTTAAAAGGTATCAGACCACCGTAGATCTAAATGTTTTATAACGACGTGTTTCCTGTAGGCAGCCCAAAAATCGCTCTCCCCTCAGAAGAACTCTGTGTTGCGACTTAGTCGAGAGCAGGAGTGGGGAAAACGCCTTCTTTCCGCGAGTCGTCAGGTATCCCATATCCATTACTTTCAAAGTTATTTCTAAGATCCATTCATTGTTCTTTGAATATTTCTCTTGACGTTCTAAACCTTGTTTTAACAAGTTCAAGATTCTATACCAACATTTCAGGGCCCTTTCCATTATCTTTCCTCTATTTGCCACTCTGCCCAAATCTTTTGTGCTATCTGCCTAATAGTTGCATTTGGTAACCCAAACGTCCTCTACAGAGCATCCGGGGCACCTAATCTATGACCTCCCATTTTACTTCAAATCCCCATACTTCTATCACATACATTATTGTTGTCTCAAACAGCGTATATATTTTTTCTAACCGTTTAATGTTTATATTTAGTACCCTGTCCTTGCAGCTTCTGGATAATGGCATTCTCTGACTACTCTATATTCTTTTTCATTCTTAAATTTTTCATAATTGCTCAATTTCCCACCTTTCTTACACATCACAATCTGAGCTTTATCTTGATTCACTTGTAATCTCCATTGTTTACAAGAATTGTGTATTCTCGTAATTATTGTTTCAAACCATTAACTGGTTGCATCTACGACTAGATCATCTGCAAAAATTAATCCAGGAATCCGCATATTATTAATTATTACCATGAAATTGTTATTCCTCCCAATTTCCAATAATTCGTTTCGTTTCGCAATCGGCCTGCCCTTCTCGTATTTGTATGACTGACATCCCCTTAGGACTTACTAGCCATTGCCAAGGTGTCAGAAGCCTGTCGGGGAATCTACGGCACGAAACCACAGAATGGGGAACCTGTCACGAGGGGTTGGTCCGTAGCCAAACATGAACATGAGGAAGTGGATGATATGAAATGTAAGCGAAATTGATAATCGGAAAGGTGATGATGGAGCAAGTGGTGGAATAAGTGGCGGAGGAAACAGGAGGACCCGGGGAAAAACCCGCCCAGAAGACGCTTCTTCCACCACGAATCTCACATGTGGGCGCTCCAATAATGCATCAATAGATCAATAATACATCATTTATATATAAATTAAATAGGACAGAACTTATCTTACATCCTTGCTTGAGGTCTTTCTCTTGTTATAATACCTTCCTTCAACCTTGTACAAAAAGGTATTCTCATTATATGTATAATGCTCTAAGGAAGTTTTGGTTATATAATCATCGGTTATTTCCGGTAAATAACCGTTCTCTCTGATTGTATTAAATAAGTCTATGAAAACCTCAACTCTATTTCAGTGCACTATTCTTTAAGGATCTATGCTGGGAGATGTTTTGTTTCTCTTCATTAATTTAACATGCTTTATTATTTATTCATTCCTTATTTTACTATCCAACATGTCCACGTAATAATTACCTATTTACCTAATTTATATGACTTTATACTCTTTTTCCCCATACGCAATTCTTTAAAATATTCTATTTATTCTCCACGTGGTACACCGGGTTTCGTTACATATTTACTATACATTCCCTCCACTTGACCAACATCCATTTTCCTTGCCTTTTCATGACTCCAGTCTTCATCGAACCAGCCATCGCCCCTTTTTTAGAACCTCTTTTGTATCTTCATTGTATCTTCTTTGTCTTTTTTTTTTTTTTACTTGAACCTTATTCCACACGACATATCTATCCATATAATTAAAGGCCAGTACATGGTCTAAATTTATTGCTAAACTCTTCCTTTCATTTGGATCTACTGTGTTCTTATACCTTATTCATTTCCTCTTTAAAATTATAAACAATTTGCCCTTGGTGTTAATGTCCACAAACGGAAAATGTCCACTGTTAGTACTTAAATTCGATATCTTAAAATTGTTTACAATGTGTCCCGTGGAAATTGGCTACATCATCAATCACACTTTGCCCATTGTTATTGACAAAAATATCCAAAGCATTTAATTCTCAACATTGTACAAACATTTCATGCCTTCTTTAGTTAACTTGTGTTTGCTCTGTCTGAACATCTCTGTTTTCTCCAATATTTTACTATTCATCCAGCTATTTCCATCACATAGTCACATTCTCCGACCCTAATATTAAAAGTTTCCCATTAATATAAAGTGTCCTTTATACAGCTCACAGTATTCCTTTCTCATAGACAAAGTTTCTTTAACGCATTTATTTATTTATTATTATTATTATTATTATTATTATTATTATTATTATTGTTGTTGTTGTTGTTGTTTTTGCTGATGTTATTATCAACATGAAGCGCTACTGTGCGGTGCGTAGGGACTTCCGGTACCGACTTAGAATTCTTTCCCTTACAGGGGCTAGTAACGGATTCACTCAGATGCTTGCGGTCAATGGAGGAGTCACTTTATAGAAAAACTGGCCACTGAGGTCCTGGACTCTGCATATGGAATGTGGCATGTTGACGACATACTGCTTATTGACATATCGCTCCTGTGACTCCACTCTGCCCGGAATGTCCTGGGTGGGGATGGACGGAATTTGCAGATGATCCAGTGGTAAAATTTGACCAAAAATCGTAAAAAATTAAAAAATAATGCTTTCGTAATAAAAGTATATGACTTCTAAACCTTAAGTACAGACATCGTTTATCCCATTTGGCACACTCTAACTCCCAAATAACTGTAGCTATAATTGGGTAGGTGATGCTCTAGGTACTCCCAGCTTTAAAACTTACTTTCTCGCAAAAGTTTTTCTAACACTTTTTCATACTCAAAATGTTCCTCACGATGCAGTGTTTCACTAATTTTTTTCGCAATTTTTATTCTGGCTTACAAAATCATATTAAAGCCAATTATGATATACTTTTTCCAAATAATGCACCAATTATGAGAAACAATTTGTTAAATGTTGAAAACTCAAACAGGTTTCGAGGATATGAAAAGTAATAGGTAATTTTATAAGGTAATTATGGTTAACTGATAGGTTATAATATGTCAGGTCTATTTGTAAACTAATTAGATGTAAAAGTGGACTTTTTGTGAATATTTTGAAATGTATCACTTGACTCATTTAATTACAATAATGAATTTAGAGAACAAAAGATAATTATTAAATAATCATGCAAGCTAGAATTTTGATACATAGCAAAACTATAACTAAAGCTCAGTTTTAGGTTCTGAGGTGCTCACAGTTGCGAAGACACAAGGCGATCATTGGTATAAAGAGAGGGTAATGGGGAGGGGTTTGTAGCTTAAACATGCACATGTTGAGGTGTAGTCTGTTTCAAAAGGAGTACATTACATGTATTAACATTATATGCATTGTTCTAATTGACACAATAAAGCAATTATGTCATAGTATGATTAGTAAATAAAAGTGTATGTGCTTTTACAAATAAAACTATAAAACTTGAACCAGTTCACTGAACCATTGAACATATAGGATGCACTGCCCCTGGGCTTACCTATTATAATGTACATGATTTCACAACTTAGAATAAGATTAAAATATTATGTTCTTCCTTAAACTGACTTATTCCTGAATAAGAAACACAGTAGTATATAGGTCTAATATCCTGCTTTAAATATCCAAAACAACACACAGAGAGTCTAACTGGTGAAAATTCTACTGGAGAAATACTGGCATGAGAGCCAGTAAGCATAGTATTACATCAGCTACAATAATACATATTTAAAGATACCTGAAAGGTGAATTACATAATAGATAACACATGCATGCAATTCATTTATAGTTACTAAGAAATCTTTCAACATGCAAAACAGATTTATAGCATTTTTCAAATGCAAACATTTATTTTATTGAGTGATGCTCCTTCATGTTATTCTACACAACAAAATAACATGCACCATCAAACATTTAAAATGCACACAGGAAAACAAAACAAAAATGAGAAACCTTCCAAATGGATAATATTTGTTCAGCTCATGAAGTTAGATGATGAAAACTTGCAAAAGTATCAGAAGATTTATAACTGCCTCTATAATTCTCTGTGTAATATACTAATGATGTTGAGAAAAACAATTATTACCAGCTCTTAATAAATGTGTGTTACAAGCTCAGGGGTAGGTAAATTGGGTACAATGTGGTCATATTTTTTTTTAATAAACCCATCTCCAAAAACTTTTATATTATATGCTAGGGTTGCTGAAATGTGATGGGTTAGATAGTAGGGATTATAAAAGATAGAAAAGAAGTAAAAAATAATACTCAAATACTGTAAGAAAACATAAGAATTTAATCAAATACTGAAGGTACACGAAATGATTGCTGCCAACTTTGATACATTTTGTTCATTGCCTGGTTATGTACGCTCTCATGTATAGCATGTCCGCAGATGTTCATTGGGTATTTATTGGGATTTAACAACATTTTAATTCAGATGAACACATCTTTAATCTTGGAAACATAGTATGGGCTGCTTTGTTTTATTTTATTCTTGTTACTTTTAGTTTTATCACTAGTTGTAAACACTATTTAGATTTAGTTAATTATCTACACAATTATGACAAATTCAAGTATGTAATCAGAAAGATACAACAAATATTAAATACAAAATTTGGAAATATTGGTTTAGGAATGCAGGTGCCTAATTGCTACATTGCAGATTTATTTTATTTATTTACTAATTTTTCTTGGGCTGGGTGATGCCTGTTGGGGGTAACATTGTTGACAGAGCTGGCAAGCCTGTCTTATATTCCTTTGAGCCTTCTTGTTGATGAGAAGCATCATGGTATATTTTGCATTTGTGTACAAGGTGGCATTGTTCATACCCACTTGATGAAAGCCACAGAAATGAATACTCTACAGTATGGATCTACTAAATAGAGTAACACTTCTGTAGGTATTGTGAAAGGTTGCTGTGCATCAAGTAACAGCTGAAACAATATCCCTGGTAAAATGTAACTCTTAACCAATGAATGCAATGTCTACTGCTTGTTGTAGACTCTATGATATTGTTTACCTATAGACATCTTCCTTCCCATTTTGGAGTCTGTGCATGTAAAAAAAAATGAGTTTTCACATATAAATCTTTGAACAAAATGATATGGTTACATGGTTCATATATATCTACCACAGACCCCTGAAAATATAAGTTCTTTTATATTCAAAGTTTTTTTCTTTTTTTATCTTTAAACAATATGTAGTTTTGTTAGGCTTATACCATTATTATATATGTAGATTATTTATATTTCAAGTCCAAAATCTCATATTAGAACTCTTAAACCTATTTTTTCAAATATCAGAGTTTGTTATGGTTGCTTAAAATCATGAATTATTTTATGCAGTATCAAGGATGCTTGAAGATATGCTAGTAGTATTAAATTGCTCTTTGAGTAAACAATGTAGAGGTGAAAGTCAATTACAAAGAGAAAACACATCTTGTATACTATTTGGATAAGCTAGTAACAGTGGTATGAAATTTAAATTTAAGAGAAAGTTTGAGTCAGAATAGAAATACTCCATTAACAGAAGAAAATATAAACAAACAATGGCTTCACCAAACAAATCATTGACAGGCAAATAGCAAAATTAAAAAGTTAGAAACATATTAAGGATACCACAAAATTCACCCAGCAGAAAATCAAAATGGTGTATATAGAATGTACATTTCCCTTGAATATTCACTACAAATTCCATAATATATTCATAGAAAAATATTTGCTTAGCTCCACAAAATGAATACTATTTAGAAAAATTACTTTGCAACACTATGATGAAAGACATGGCACCTCAGAACAAAACATCAGGAGTTTATCAAATCTATTTCTCAGAATATGATTGAATCTGTATAGGAAAAAGGAAAAGAAACTTAGATACCAAATAAAAGGAAACTTGAGACACATCCACATCAAATACAGAGTCTGATATATCTACAGCATCATACCACTTCTGGACCACCAATCACAAAATCACACTGAGCATTACGCTCCTAAAATCTACAAACAAAAAACAAAAAACTGAAAAAAATAAAACACAAAATAACACAGCAGAGTTGGATTCATGGGCAAATATTCTAATTTTAACACACAAACACTACTTAATGCATTTTGATTGCCAACACCGAATCAACTATGTAAGTATGTCACTCCACCACCATACGTCAACCAAACATGAGCACCAATGGACATCAATACCAGAAGCCAGTCAGTATCTTCTGATGGTGAGAGCAAATAGCTCTCAAAGTTGGTCAGACATACAAAAAATGTAAGTGATATAAATGTGTTTATATTCTGACTCAAACTTTATCTTAACTTTAGATACATCTATTTTGTTGTGAAATTGAAGGAAGGAATATGATGCCTACTATGCAAAACACTCATCATAAACTACAGCAGAAATTTATTAATTTTTTCTCTCCCCACTCTTTCCGTTTTTGTTGAGAGTGCATGTTAGTTAATTTGGGGCAATAGTTGATTAGTTTTAATCTTAAATGTATTTTGGTTCTTTCTGATTCTGCTCACAGTTTTTATATTCTCCCATTCATTAAATTTAATTTAGTAACATACTATTGTACTTATCTTATCTAGTTAACAAAATTTAGTTTTGGTTAAAGAGCTTGTAATTGCAATTGGAAATTAAAATGTAAATAAATTTATGTTGGTCTTGCTGTTAAGAAAGGCCCTCTCTGTGGTAGTTGGATAATCTGAAAAGAAGAAAGAAAAACTCACTGAAGATATATGCATTCATATATTACTGGAATATAGTTAGTAATAACATCATACAAAAATGTATTTTTCATAGGTAGTATGTAAAGTTGCAGATCTACAGATTAATCAATTTTGTAACATTCCAGAAGGACAAAGCATAGTTTAGTTCCCTTCAAATCTTCCTCTAACTTTACATTAATCATTAGCTTCATTATTAGGTTTCAGGTTTTAAGCTAAATCCGCCAGTTTCTTCAGAGCAGGTATGTCAAACTCACGCAGTGTTGTGGTTGAGTGGTTAGACCACTTGCCTCTCACCTAGGTGGCACGGGTTTGAACCCAGGTCCACATGTGGGGTTTATGGTGGACAAAGCAGTATCTGAGAGGGTTTATTCCAGGTTCTCTGGTTTCCACTTCCATTCACTCCACCAGTTACGCCATATTCATCTTTTCTGTCATCCGTTTCACCATTCTTTCATATAATTAACCTCCTCACTTTCATATTAGGCACTGGGCTGATCCCCCATCCTAGTTTCTATGTGATCCAGAGCCTCTGATTCTCATTCTGTCCAGTAATTCCTAGTTGCATTTAAGCCATTATCAAAGGCCTAAATAAATGCAGCTAATTATGCCAGATCACTAATATCTGTGCTTTTATTAAATGCAATATAAAATGCTGTGAAACTTCAACTTTTCCATCAGCTGTTCATTTAAATTAATCACAATTTCAACTCTTTCCATAGCAGTATTTTGCAAAAAGGAAATAAATTTGAAAGTTTGAACCTCATCAGGACATACAATTTCAACAGCTGTTAGAAGACATTCCTTTACAAATTCACTTTTGCTAAAACATTAAGTGTTCTTTGCTGTAAGTTCCGAAATTATATTGCTTGCTTTAACAACACTTTACTGTCCTGTTTCACATTTGTAAAGATAGACTGTTGCTTGTTGACTGAAGCTTTTGTCACAATTTATCTTCTCCTGACATTTCCTTATACTGGTCATATTTTGTCTGATAGAATACTTAGAAATTGTCTACCAATCAAATAAGTAATTTTACCTTTAATTTGACAACAAAAATAAGCAATTTGCCATATTTCTTGAAAAACACAGAGTTTGCTTTCAATTGTTCATTTTTTGATACTTCTTGAAGGTTTAGATAACAAGATTGTTTCAGAAACATACTGCATGACACAAGAAAACTTGTAGACAAAGTTCATAACTTAAGCAAGCTAATTGTAGTCATCACTGTTATGGTCACCCTCCTACAAGGGTGGAAATTAGGCGGGGCCATATTTGTAACCTACAAAATGAGTTGTTCTGGTGAACTTCAAAACGCATTAGCTGCAGAAGCCTTCCATGCATTTCTCAGACTCACTTTCTTTCTAACTTGTTCCTTGTTTCCTTAGCTGTTGGAAAGTTTATATTTAAGAAAATACTCCTGAGAGAAACTTGTGAACATTTGATGTGAGAAATGCTTCCAAGTCTGAAGGTACTCCAATGCAAATTTGCAAGCAGACTGAAATGGCAGATGTCAAAACGATCTATATACATATGGATAGCTACCTGCATAATCTGAACATGAGCTACCAGCTGAAGTATTCAACATGTTGGCAGATGGTAAACAAGCATTAAATCACCATATACCCTGCATGTAATATCTGATCATATAATGCTTCATTTGCGCTCATAGTATTACAAATAGAATTTTATTAGGTAATAAGTATATTATTTGGTAATATTTTATTTACCAAAACGGATTCTTCTTAAAATATATGATACAACATTTTATGAAATTTAATTCCATGTATTGTAAAAAACAAATACTCATCTTAAGCATCATTTAGTGAAACCAGATTATGCATATTTCGATCTATGTTGTGTTTGGATTCTAAGAAATTGCTTTCTTTTTCAAAATGTAATAGGTACACTTGCACGCTTAACATAAAAATAGAGAGATAAACTTATTTTATAAGCAGTATGGGCTCAAATGATATTCAGTGAAAGCTATATGAGTTTAGTGCTTTTTTGGAATTCCTATTCATTGTAAGAAGAGGTGGGTAGTTAATAAAATCCTACCTCTATATTTTTGTAACTCTAAATCATTTTAATACATTTCCAATAAACCAGCATTAAAACCTGAACCTCATTTTCCGCCTTGCCCATGTATTAAGTACATAAAAATGGGAATGTAGGTGTCAATAGAAAGTTAAATAACTTCAGCGTTGTATCACATAGATGCTTGATTGTGGTCTTAATAAGAAGATAATGAATAACTTAAGAAATACTTTAGAGAAGCTTTTGAAATTACTTTTTTGAATCTTGAAATCTTGTATATATTCATAATTACTCTAATATACTTTTTCACTGATATTTCTTTAATAAGCCCTAAAATTTTCATGAAGTTATAGCTTTTGTAATGAGCTACTAGTTCAATATTCAAACTACTTGTATCCATTGCTTTAAAATTTCTGGACAATTTTGAGAAAAACTTTAAAATAGACGTATTAATTAATAAGAAAATGTTACATAATAAAGCATTTTACATCCCATATAAAATCCTGAACTTAATTTAAATGATTCTAATAAAACTACTGCATATCATATTGTGGAATCTCATGCTTTTGTTTCAGTTAGTATTTTAGTTATTGCACCCATATGCAACACAATTAACACCCAAATTTAAGTTATGTACATAATATACGTTTCATCCCATGGTATTCACTAAACACAATTTCTCTGCTTACCATCCAACAGGATGGCAGCCACTAAATAAATTGCTTGCTTTTTGTAACAAAAATCCACAGCAGCACACTCTCCATACAATTTAATTTCTTGATGTCAACTAGCCCTATTGCTTGAGTGCTGCCAATAGGCACAATAAAGTAACAACTTCTGGAAAAATAAAACCTAGATATGTGCACAAGAATTGTGTAGTAGGTAACACATGGAAACAATTAGGAATGAATCATTTTTGGAATGTCCTCACTGTGCTTGTTTGTGCACAGATGAACACGTCTCAAGCAAAAACATCTTGCTTAACATGTTGGAAAGCTGAGTCTTGAATTTTATAGTTTTCTAGCCATTTTATATAAAAATATATCAATCAAATCTAAAAGTTGAGTGGCCACATATGGTCTTAGGGCCACATGTTTGATAAGACTGCTTTAGAGGAACACATGAAATAATTGCAGTTGTTTATGTATCATGAAAAATCCAGGCTATTGAATTCACATTTTGCTGAATAAAATATCTGAAAAGGATGTATAGCACACCTTTAATGCTTTTGGCCTGTTAAAAAAGGCTGGAATATTTATGAGGGGTTGTTGTCACACTGATGTCACAGATTAAGCTCTAGTTTTTATAGTGTAAATACATTAAAAATAGCTCAGTTTTCTCTCCTGCAGAGGCAGAAAAAATTATGAAATTTTAAGTTATAATGGCTGACTTAAGGTTTGTCTTGTACTCAATGATCAGCAGTGTGGTAAAATTCCAGGCACTGATAATGAACTTTGCATGCACTGAGACTACAAGTATCTGTGCACAGGACTACACTAAAGATAACTACAATCAAGAATTCATTTAGCAAAGAGAATATTGACTACAAATATATTTCACTTTTTCCCATTGATGGGTGCCACCAAAAAAGAAAAAAAGAAAACTGAAGAATTAAAAAAGTATCTATTTTTAAGTATTCTCACATAATACTTTATACAAGGAATGAAATATTATTAGTGGATCATTCTAATTTGTAAATAATATTTTCTTGTTAAACTGTGGGATAGAAATGAGACATGGTTATTCTTATTTTTTGTCTATTTTCACTAAAAAAATTCAAGCTTCATCCATAACATCAATGTGATAATGGTCCTTTGTTCTTCAAAATTCAGTCACATCACAAAAGCTATACATTGAACTACTATATCTTCATCAAACTAAAACAAATGGAAAGGTAGAGACATAGCCATAGTTTGAACCATGGATTTTCCAGTTTCTGTCCAGTTGCTTGTTATTGTTATGTTTGCCTGAAAGTTATGCTCACATTCTGGATATTGTGGATGCCCTACCTGAAATGAAACAAATCAGTAGAATATATGACATCAAAACTAATTTTGGAATTCAAGAAGAAACAAATAAGTGGAGAAGATGTCTAATCTTTCACAATTAAGAAGAAAACAAATTGGTCCTATGGATGTCAACAACTCTTCATTGTCAAAGAGATTGTCCTGCAAATGAAGCCAAAGAGAAGTATTCAAATTTGAGAGGAAACAGGAATCTGAGGAGAACCTACAACAGGCAAGGAACAAATCCAAATACAAGAACAGATATGGTGTCAGTTAGAGGGACAAGGAAAGGAAGAGGAACATTGCAAAGAAAATCCTAGATACAAGTAGCCCAGGAGAGATGAGATAAAGTGTCATTTAATGTAGAAGTGCTGGTAAATGTGTTGACTAAAAACTGTTGTGCTAAATTTCACATAAATGTGTCAATGTTATTAGATAGTGAATGCTTAGATAATGTAATTATTAACAATAGATACTATGCTAGTCATACAAAATTATGACTATTAGATTTACAATTGAATGTAAAAGTAAGTAAGTTATGGTTTTTCATTCAGTGTTAATAAAATAGGAAATGTGTTAATTTTTCAATCATAAATTATAAATGAGTTAAATAGAAGTTAAAAATGTTTACTCTGTTCCAAGAATTAATCAAAATTTGATGAATGTCTCGCCAATCAGCAAGCAGAAAAATGTGCAGTGTTTAAGAAAGAGGAAGCAGAAATTTATAGTGAAATTGTTGCTTTTGTTGAGAGGGAAAATAAATTGTTCACATTAAATGGAAAAGCATATGGTTATAGAAATTCATACATAAGTGTTTCTCAAATTTCAACAAAGAAAAATACCATAAAATTCTTGGTCATACCGATTTCAATAATTTGAAAAGAAAACATTAAAATAAAGTAGTGGAAGGTTTACCAAATAAAATTGAAAGTGAATATGTGAAGCGTGAAGTATGTTTAATACACCAAAGAAGAAACTAAAGGGGAGCAAGAGATGTATAAGAAATTATACTTAGTGACCTATAGCTATAGGCTATAAGAATGGGTGATTGATTGCAACATTTATAGATGAAGCTAAGCGGCAACAGAGTAATTCACAAAGTGTAAAAGTGAAGTGTTTGATTGCCTTGTAAAGTATCAAGGTTAATACAACATTAAACTGGAAGAGGGATTAAAGAACTTTGATATGATAATGGAAAAGAATGCTTAAAACAGAGATTTCTACAGGTTGGCAAAGGAAGAGGACTTTTGTGTAAAAGTAATTCCACCATACACTCATTAACTGAATGGATTTGCAGAAAGATTTAACAGCTAATGGAGAAATTGACAAGATATACTGTACAGAATATGTAAATATAGTAACTTACATTGAAATAGACCCCTAAAATACTCAAAGATAAGAGAGACACAATGGAAATTCTTACAGGAAAGAAATCAGATGTATCAAATTTAAAAATCTATGTAAGCACTGTATTTGTGAGAATTCCTAAAGAAAGAAGAGCATCAAATTAAATCCTAAAGCAGCGAAAGGAAAAATAATAGGATATACAAACACTGGAGAAAAAGTGTCAGTGGATAACAAGATATCCATTAGCAGACATGTGAGATTATTGGAAAAGACTATACACTAATAGAATGTTATGGAGGAAAGAATAAAAAGAAATACATGGGATTATTGAAGAAAATGAACCATATGCAGAAAATATGAGATAAAAATAATGAGAATGGTGAAGAAACTGGAAGTGATGAGGAAATAAAATAAGGAAGAGAGTAAGGGGGTAATGGGAGAAAAAGACCTCAGAGAGGAAGAAGGTTACCAAGAAAATATGATGATTATGTCATGTTTACAAACTTCTGCAAAGCAAGAAGTCCAGGAAACTATGAAGAAGTATTCAGTAGTTCTGAGTCAGCTAAGTTTAAAAAGGCAATGGAAATAGAGATACACAGCTTAGATAAAAATAAAAGCTGTAATATAGGTGATGAACCAACAGATAAGAATATAATAGAAGTAAAATGTATTTAAGGGATAAATTCAAATGGAAAGTGGAACGCAAAGGTCTGTGGAAATGGATTTCAATAAATATATGAGGAAAAAAAGGAATATACCCACAGCTGATAAAGATATCTATTGAAAGTGCTATTATCTACAGCATATATAAGAGAATGGCAAAATGAAAATGAATGTGGAAAAAACATTTTTAAATGGAGCAATTACATTTGAAGTTTACATGTATCCATCAGAAGGAAAATAAGAATGAAATACTGAAGAAAATAAAGTGTGACCATTGAAAAAATCTCTGCATGGGCTGAGAGAAGCCATGAGACTGTTATGAATGTGTTCATAAGTTTATGTGTAGAATTCATTTTAAAAGATATGACTGCTGCTTACACGCAGGATACATAGGTGACAATGAGATAATATATATGTAGGTGATTTGTTGTTTTTTGCAGAAGAAAAACAGAGAGTATTGAGCTGCTATCTCTTTAGGACACTTTTAATCTAAATAAATAAATAAATAAATGAATGATTAAATAAATAAACAAAAAGTAAATAAATTATATTAATGAGATGCACAACAAATATAATGTGTTTCCCCACTTGTGGACAGAGGGAAAAGATGTAGAAAGGTGATTTAGTGCCTTTGAGGTGGTCTAAGTGAGTAGTAAGAATGAAGAAGAAAGACAAAATGACTTGTATGCATACTGTTACAGGAAAGCGACTGTTGTTGTATTGGTGTGAATGATAACATATGTAAGTGTATGTATATAAAGAATAAGTGGCAGAACAGAATGAATGTGTATTACTTATGACACACCTCAATTCCTAAGTAAATTAAGAAAGATAGATATAGTAATGACTGCTTGCGAAGTGGGAGACCTGGGTATGATTCCTGGTACCGGGGTGGGAATTTTTCCCCACTGGGAGACCTGGTTTGGGGAGTCTCAGCCTCATGAGGTCCCTTGGGAGGGGGTGCAATTGAGGAGTTACTTGATTGAGTAGAAGCTCCAGATCGAACAGATCGCATTAACTAGCTGGGAGACTCTAGAGTCGTTGATTACGTCTCACCCTTATCACTGCACTCCATTCATGATGCTTTCAGGCCAAGATGGTGGATGCAGTAGCCGAGTGGTAGGCCAAGGTCCTTTGTGGACTGTCGTGCCTTGGAGTTAGGTTACAGAATTAACTATTGTAATAAATGAATAACAGTCCGATCAAGTGAAGCTGTAATTGTTACTACCCTTAGAAATCAAATTTATTTATATATTCTGGGAGTGCTATGGCCATTAAGCCCTCTTTGCTAGACAAGGCAGTCTAAGTAATTTTTAATACACAGTAAGAACAGAAAATCATATGTAAATAAAAATACAAGCATAAACATAAATATTAGGAAAACTGAAGCAAATAAACATTGTAAGGCTTGTTATTTATGATCCTTAATGCAAAATTCCTCAGATCTTAAGGTAAAACAGAACATATTCATAATACCATCCCCTAACCACTATCAGCTGTCTTATTTATCTATAATTTAATGTAAGTCATTATTTATAGTTGGCAGTTAATACTGGAGAACATAGAAATGACAAGCTCTAATTTACGAATAGGCCTATCTAATTAAAATGTGTTATTATTTCATTACTTTTCCAAGAAGGCAAATACTCAAACTTTTAACTTACTGTTAAGCTTTTATCTTGATATGGATTTAAAATTTAAAGGGATGGCTTCTATAAATACAATAAAAATGGTTTGCTGCTTACCCGTTGAATACCATTCATCTGGTAGACCAGCTTCTTTCCTGGCTTCATCAATTGCATATATCATAGCAATGGGTAGAGAACAAGTCATGCATAAGGGAGGCTCTCCAGTGGCTTTAACAGATAGAAAGAACAATGTAATCAAAAACTCCTATGAGAAAAGGGATAACAAGTTTTAAACAGGTGACTTCAATATTCATTCTGACAGTTTAAATTGGATTTTGATTCAAATTTCCATAGATGTACAATCAATATTGTGAAAATGTGGCTACTTAGTTTTAATATACCATAACTACAGTGGTTAACATAATGTAGTAAATTATGTATATCAATTATGTAATTTTGAGCAAACAAATCTCACAACAAAACCAAGGATTTTTTAAATCAGGTAGAAAAGTCTTGCTCGCTATGTTTGACTTCTTGTGCTCAGTTTTTCCTCATCTTGAACTATTTTAATTACTTTATTATATTACATATATGCTAGTGCACCATACCTTTAGAACGAAGTACACCGAAAGGGTTTGGTGCATTTCTCCTCAAATAAACTCTGAAATCTATGGGAATATCCTTAGCGCCTGGTGTTTTGTAGTTCTAAAATAAAGAAAATTGCAATACATTTACATATTTTCATTTCAAATAAATTTCCTTTATATTCTGTTTATGAAGTTTCAAAATAAGTTGGAGATCCTTCTATTGAAAAATGTTACTTTATAAATCACTGAACATTTCAGTACCTATGCAAAATATTTAGATCTAAAACCATCTAACATTTATATTTTATTTGGAACAGCTTATAGGTCTTTAGAACTAAAATGACATTTGAAAGGCTCAGAGTTATAGTGCAACATTTTTACCAATACATGAAAATTAGTTAATGCCATGTTGTGCTGCAGAGTTTTGTATTGTTTATCTTCTGGCACACTTTGGCATGTTCTGTTAGCCGAGACTAACCTCTTGGAGTTCTGTAGCTTTGAACCTCACCTTTCCACAATTTCCATATTAACTTCCATTTGTGAGCTAGTGTAATTTAAATTGTTAAACAAAATTATTCTGATCATTCTATGAAGAGTCTCTTACTGGACCACTGGTTCTGGTGTCACATTCCTGAGCTTATAATGGTAATGACAAAATTATCATCATGGCTAGTCAACTGAGGATTCCACAACTCTCAGAAAGTAGTTATTGAGATACATAGCTTCAGTCTGCCTCAAATTTTAAAATTATAACCACATACTAGTTGATTATTATATAGATGTGTTTGATGAGAAGAGGAACTAAATCATTAAGGAACATTTAGATGGAGAATCAGAAGTAAAATCAGGTAAAGAAAACATATCAGAGCTACTGTTTCAGAGAACTAATTGGAATACTACAGCAGGTTAGTAATACTTACATTGTGAAACTGTATAGCCCTTTTCAGTTCAGGCTACCACTGACAATGATGTCACTAATTTTGGTTGGTTGAATGTTGAGAAGTTAGCAGTGAGGGCATTCGCTCTATTTGCATTCCAGTATTTTGATGTCATATTATCATGTTGAGTAAAGGTTGGGCAGTACAGTAGATGGTTTCCATTCATATCCTCTTTAAGTGGACTCAGAGGAGATCTCACTATACCAATCCTGAATAAATGTTTATTTAGACAGTCATTGCCTGTTAGGAGTCTAAAAGTTGCTCCTGAGGATTTTCTTGGTAATGTAGTGATTCTGGTCATGTTATTACATGAATTTTCCCATGGTTTTCCATTTGTTTGTAATACATTATCTTCTTTAATTTCTTTATTACATGTTGACATAATAATTCTTTTGATAGAGTGATAATTTATTGGATCAGATGAATTTGATGTAATTTTACTACCTTTCTTAGCTAGAAAGTCAGCTGTTTCATTACCCTGTATTTAACAATGAGCTGGTATCCATTGAAGTATTAATCTTTTATTTAAATTCATTAGTTGTTCTATGATTTTGCGGCATTCTGCAATATTTAAGCTATTAGGAGTTACATCAGATGTTATGGATATAATAGCTACTTTAGAGCCAGATAACAGTACAACTTTTTCAAATTTATTTATATGATATAGTAGGTTTTGTAAGCTCTGAAGTATTGCCGAAATCTCTCCACACAAATCTGTAGTATTTAAACTTAATCTTTTGTAGAAAGAGAAGAGAGGGCATAATGCATCTGAGTCTGTACCACTGTTATTTGGTAAGCTAGAACCGTCAGTATTAACATTCATTGCCATTCATTGGTAGGGTGTCTTTAATTTATTATTTCTAGTGTCATTTGTTTCAGAACACACAAAGAGTTTTCAGATTTTGTAAATTCTTTAGCTAAGTGTAGATAGCGTTCAATATCAAATAATTTTAATGGGGTTAATATTTGTTTGTATGTTTTCTTTTAAGTAAGGAAGTTTTAATCTATGTTTCACTTCTTTGACTTTATTAAAGAAACTTTGTTGAGTTTTTTAGCTTTACTTTTGGTTTTCTTTTTAGCCAGTCATTGAAAGGTAGTGTGATTAATTCTTCATATTGTAATATGGCTGCTTGTTCAATGTCAAGTTCAAGTCATGGATTATTTGTTAAAATTTGGTGTAGTTTTAACAGCTCCAGTTTCTAGGCGAAGAAGTTGATTTTGTAGAATGTTAAGATTTTCTATATTTTCAGTTATTAGTAATTCTTCACAATATTCAAATGTTGTTTAATAATCATCTTGTAAAAGGCTTTAAAGTTTGTGTAGTGCTTCCGCATTTCTTGTCTGTCAGTCTTTTTAATAGTGATAATTTTTTCCCATTTTTTTGCACATATTATCAAAGTGTTTTTTCCATAATAATTCTGTATCAAAAACAATACCTAAATATTTGGCTTCATGTGTTTCTGTGAGAGTTTTTCCATTTAGTTGTAGGGAAATATTTTTTTTTTCTTCCTTAGTGTAAATAGTTGATCATTTGTTTTCTGTGTATTAATTTTCATTAAATTATTAGATGTCCAATTCTGTAATGTTGTCAAGGATCATTGTGCTATATTTATTAATTATTGATTTTGATATTTCGGTTTAGAATTCCATAAGACTACATCATCTGCAAATATTAAGACTTTTGATTCTATTTTTTGTAATTGATGTGAAAGATCATTGATATAAATATTAAAGAGTGTAGTACTAAGGCTACTGCCTTGAGGTATGCCACAGTGTGTCAGTTGATATTTTGATAATTTATCATTATATTTGGTAGCATTATATTTGGTGTCATTAATGTTGCTTGTCCTAATGAATGTACACTACTTACTAAGTACTCGCAGGGAGTTGCAGGGGTGGAGTGCATGATACAGTCCATCATGTAATGCTATTAATGGTAGGCATTCATGCTGGCATTGCACTTATGTCATTGACATTAGAGAATAACAATACCGTTTAGACCATGGTCATAAATCAATTCAGCTCTTGGAACAAAACCCATTTTGTAACTGGTGCGGATTACAATTGCTCTCTGACCAGCAGAGTCATTCAACATCACTCCAGGAAGTTTGTCACGTTACCAGCAGTTGGACACTGTATAATGAGTATAAACCCATGTGTTTTCAATGCACACTAATGGATTTTATGCCCTAATTCATTTCTACATATTGCCCTGAGGTAAGTGGCTCTACAAATGACAATATCATGTTGTTCCATCAGTAAATTTCGGACATTCTTATATTTCTTAAATTTGAATCTCATATCCTTTATTATGTGCCAAAGTGTAGTTTTACTTCCAGTATAACTGATTTTGTTCTTAGCAGTAAAGAGAAGCTTTCTCAAGATCGGGATTTCTTGGCAAAGTTCATAATATTTTAGTAAAGTTCTATGAATAACAGTGTCTAAATGATTCAGCTCAAAAGGCCTTATCTGTTTTAGATTTTTACCGGGCATTGATAATTTGATGCCCAGCATTTCTGTCTTTTTGCACTCTTTGTTAATTGTTCTTATGGTTTTCTCACTTACTCTGACAACTCTTGCTGCTCTTTCTATGGCTTTTTCTAAAGGAAGAATAAGATCTGTTTTATTTTCCTCCCTATAAAATGGCAATACATTGCAAATTAACATTCTGCTTTCTGGTTTATAGAATTTTTTCGTTCGTTTTTTCTTAAGTGGAGTTTCCATGTTAGACACATTTCTTCTTCAGTCTATTAAAAGAAAACCAATAAGTGTCAGTAAATAAGCTGTATGCCATACAGTTGTACACGATGAGTGAATACGCTTGTTTAACACACCATACTCAGACCTCTCATACAATGCACACTGATTTTCCACATCACTTGTGCAATGTATGATGTAACAGTTAGTGCAAGAACATGTGGTGGGATGGGTAGTACATTCTCATTGCCTCCATCTCCTCACTCCCTCCCAACAGATCCCAAGCCTTGAAGATGACAACACCAAGGTGTCTTCCACCATGTGCATCATATAATGGTCAAATAGAAACTGAATCCCCTTTTAGCCTGTTTGGCTATCTGTGATGTCAAATTATGTTCAGTAATTGCATGTTAGTTTAGTCACCATGGGTGATAGTTTTCTTGAGTGAATCCCTTCTCTCAAATTGTTTATATAAAAATACTCTAGATTCCATTCAGTATAAGAAAATTAAAATTTTTGTGTGTGTTATACTGTATCTAAATTTTCATTGAAATTTTAAATTGTAATAGTAGTGGCTTTTTATTAACAAATCATTGTCAGAAACAATATATTATAACTAGCAGACTAAAAAAAGCAAATGAAAAAATTGAAATTAAAAATAATCACTGACACTTCCTGCTTGAAGGATAACTCCTGTAGCTAAAAAGATTTTTTTTTATTTATAATTTTATTTAATGTCGCCTAACTACACACTAACAATAAGAAATGTTATAACACTTTGAATACAATATTTACACTTTAAATTAATTATTATATCTAGCTTGTAACATTAGTTATTGGATTTTAACAATAATACCTATATAATATTATAGTGATTCATGCAATAGTGTATTAAAAGAGTACAACATTTTATAGTCAGTGCAAGTTTACAATCTTTTATGAATTTAAACAATGATGATAATTTGGTTGGTTCACTGATTGCTGCCTGAAGATCTGCAGGAATTTGGTGGCCGATTCTGTACTTAGTATAGTAGGCACATTCCGTTATGATGTGTTTGACTGATAGTCTCTGGCTGCAATGTTCACAGAATGTGAATATAAGGAGTTGTTCCAAGCTGTACCTATAATAGATCCCTGGAGTCTTTTGCAAGGATGAATCAAGCTTGAAAAATGCAACATTAAGGCTAGAGCTGAAGCCACAGATCTTCAAGCTTCTTATGCCAATGCATTATCACTGTGTTTCCCAAGGATGCATTAAAGCCTGTTCATCTGATTTATACATCGAGTAAACTTTCAAGTCAATCAGTTACTCCAAAATGAACCTTAAAGGTAACTTGCAATGCTGTAAGTCCTTTTAATTCTAGGCTTCGCTAACCACATTCTTGGACTAATTATGAATAATGATCTTCCATAATAGCCTATGCAGGCTAAGGTTTATATATATATAATTCTGACAGCATGATACAACAATGATAATTTATTGCCATGATTTGTGTTTCAAGCATGACATTAAATTTTTAAATTTTAATCAACCTTGTAACCATAGCACACAGAAAGTAAGTACAGAATTACGAGGGGCATACTGAAAGTCACGAGCAACCCATTGTAAAAATTTAAATTTCAACAATGTAATGAAACGAATTGCAGGATCGTAATCTACAGACTTTAAGCCACATGTTGACATATTGTGACGTCATGAGCTTCTATCACGTGACCACAGACGGTGTTTGAAAAATGGCTGACATTGATATTTCGTTTCGACAGCGTGCTGTCATTGAATTCCTTGTGAAAGAAGGAAAATCTGCTCCTGAAATTCATCTCAGACTTCTACGTGCATATGGCGGTGTCTGCATGGGTGCCAGCAGTGTTAGAAGATGGGTGAAACATTTCAAAGATGGAAACACGAGTCTGCAAAATGCACCTCGTAGCGGGCGTCCTCGAAGTGCCTCTACAGAACGCAACAAGTAAAGAGTTGATGAGCTCATTACAGGAGACAGGCGTTTCACTGTGAATGAAATTGCTTCGCAACTTGGAATAGGACATATTGCAGTGCAAGAAATGATCCACAGCTTGGGTTATCGAAAGGTCTGTGTCGACTTTGTTGGGTCCCCCGTTTATTGACTGAAGACCACAAACTTCAGAGAAGAACCATTGCACAAAACCTTCTTCAGAGATTTCATAATGAAGGTGATGAATTTTTGACGTGTATTATGACTGGAGATGAGAGCTGGTTCCATCACTATGAGCCAGAAACGAAATGTCAGAGTATGGAATGGCACCACTTGAACTCACCATCGAAGAAGAAAGCGAAGACAGTGCAGTCTGTAGGAAAAGTTATGGGAAGTGTCTTTTGGGATGCACAAGGTTGCATTCTGGTTGACTTTCTTGAACCTGGACAAACCATAAATTCTGCCCGTTACATCAAGACACTTCTGAAGCTCCATCGGGCTTTGCGTGATAAACGCCCTGGAAAGAGGATCATCCTTCAACAGGATAATGCGCGTGCGCATACTGCCCGTGCCACTATGGAGAAGATCAGGGCATTAGGGTGGGAAACTCTTCCACATCCTCCCTACAGTCCCGACTTGGCACCCTGCGCCTGCCATCTTTTCGGTTCTGTGAAGGAGCAGATGCGTGGCCAACGCTACGAGACGCTGGAGGATATTTGGAAAGCAGTGCATTAGGGTCTGCGGGCAGCTGGAACAGAGTTCTATCACAAGGGCATTTTCAAACTTGTAGAACGATGGGAAAAATGTGTGCAAAACAATGGAGACTATGTCGAAAAGTGAAAGAAAGTCTGTAGATTATGATGATGTATTTGGTTTGGCTTAAAAATAAATATTAAGATTGTAAAACAGTGTTGCTCATGACTTTCAGTATGCCCCTCGTACAAGTTATTTTGAAGTATAGTATATTATGGTGAATGAGATTTCCATGGAGTTTTACTCAGATGAAAGATACAGATAAAACTGATTTAATTTACATTCTATTATCTCAACATGGTAGTACTCAGCATGGAGAATGGAACTCCATGGTTTAAGTCCCATCTGTGGGACTTTCAACTTTCAACCTTAGATATACATATGAACAGTTTAGAAGAACAATAAATGATATTATATATTCTGGACTTTGTTTTAAAGTAATGAAAGTATAATGCAAGAAGTTTAAAAAGATAGCATAATTTATACACATTATTGAGTATATAAAGCAGTAATGTTGCCTGAATGTATTTTTTCAAATCAGTTCCAAATCATCTGAGCTGTAATAAGTAAATAAAAGTTTACCACAACTGTTTTACTCCAATGGGTATCAAAACAGTGCCTCAGAATGGAAATCAGAAAACATTGTGTTAAGCCAGGGATCGATTTGAGAGCCTCTTCTGTTCTTGATTTGCATAAATGATTTCCCATTGTACCTTAACTGTACTGCAAGTGTTTATTTGTTCACAGATGATACTGCTGTTCTAGTAACAAGTAAAGATTTCAATGACTGTGTGGTAAAATGAAACTATGTTCCAAATTGTGTGTGAAATTGGTTCAAAGTAAACAAATCTCACTAAACCTTGAAAAAAAAAAAATCAATTAAATTTGTAAATACTCACTCGCCACAAACACACATAGAAATAAGAATTAATGATACATTGTTAGAACAGCTAAATGAAGTCAAAGTTCTTGGGCTTCTGATAGCTATGCATTTGTACTGGAAGTCACATATTAGCTACATCACACCTAAACTTAGCTCAGCATGTTATGTTCTCTGAGTACTGGTTAAGTTTCACTCTATTGACACACTTAAATTAGTGTATTTTGCCTACTATAACTCCATCATCGAGTATGGAATAATATTCAGGTGTAATTCAGTGAATAGTAAATGCATATTCCAGATACAGAAGAAGGCTATATGAATTATCTGTAAAGCTTATAGAGACAGTCATGCAAAGAATTATTTCAAAGCTGGGGCATAGTCACCTTATCCTATGTTTACATATTATCCATTTTAAAATTCTATGCAGTTAATCAACACAGCTTTATAACAAATATGGAAATTCTTAACATTAATACTAGACAAAATATATAGTCATCGTCCCAGTGCTAATCTTTGTTGCTTTTAGAAAGGTGTATATTACAAAACAATCAAGATATTTAATGCTATCCACAGTAATCTCAAGGAAAAAGTTAGCAATCTCAGGGCTTTTAAGGCTTCTCTTAAGGAATATCTATGTAATAATCCACTTTACTCTGTAGATGAATATTTGTGGTGTGTGTGTGTGTGTGTGGGTATTTTTTTTTTTTTTTTTTCCTTAACAGAATTAAACTGCAGTATACTTAGACTTGCACGAATGTATCAGATGAATTTTTTAGTTTTTAACAGTGACACAAGGTCTGTAAAGCCAGATCCAATGATATTTTGCACTTTAGTACATAATTGTAAATTTGGCATTTTTACATTGTAAATGCTATAACATATTTATAAATATGTATTGTATATAGTGACATGCACTTATATAATAATATACAGAAATCATATTTAAGTTTTATATAATTGAAGAGGTGGATTCCAGAGGGTGCTAAGCCATTTTTTTTAAACTTTTCACAAAACTTAAACAACTGTGTAGGTAGGTAAATATAGAAACATTTTTACATTGTTTTAAACATCTTAGGTAACTACTTATGATCTTTTTTTTGTATACTTTGACATGTCATCTTAAATAAATTGTAATGGGAATATTTTTCAAGATGACACTAAGTCAACTAACTTAGCACTTTTTGGAAAACACCTTCAAAATGTTGGTTGGGTCAGTCAAAATATCATAGTTTTATTGAATGTATCTATTTATTATTTTTAAAAAAAATGAAAAAGTACATGATGTGAAATATTTTGTGTGTTTTACATAACATAAAATCTTTTTTGAGGCACATTGAAAAAACAGCAGCTATTTGTTACTAAACATCATCAATAGCTTTTATAAAAAGGGCTCTTTTTGCCATATAGGCCTTTAAGTAACTATTAATTTTTATTACCATCTTCAGTCAGATCTTTCAATGATTATTCATAAACTGTTCTATATTTTACAAAAAAGGTTCCTGCTCTTCATATACTTGTTCATTGTTGTCACCCTATCCCGTTGGATCTTTCAGTGCTTCTTCATAAAATTTGCGGACTTCTGGATCATGACTGATGAACTTTAAGAGATTGCAAACATCTTTATGCTTTTCTTTACTTATATGCAGTTTTTTTTGTTGAACTTTTGAAAGGTTTTTATAGGCTTCCCTTTATTTAATGGCACACCAAGATTTTCCACCTGTAGCACACATTTGCAACCTACTTTTTGTTTGCTTTTGGAAAATACAAAAACTCTTTGCTCTCTTATTAGGAATGGAAATGTTGTTTTTAGACTCTTGTTTACACACAAATTCTAATCAAATACATCCTAATCTTTTCCCAACACTTTTACAATACCATATTTTTCATAAATTTCCAAGTATTTTTAGGGCTTTCAATAACTTATTTTTTTCAGAACTCTTGTTCCATGCAGGCAAAGACTTGCTCAGGCAGCATGTAACGGTGACCACGAATAAGAAAATAAGTCTCTACAGTAGAGAATAATGAACTTTCATTATTATTTACATAATGCATCAAACTGCCTGAAATAGTTTAGTTCTTGTTCTGGCTGGAGAGCATCTGAAAACAACTTTAGTTGGTTTGGTTTGTGAGGATTTTGCTGAAACCTTATTTCTAGAACTTTAATGAACTCCATTAGTATGGAACAATCTTGGTTGCAACCTATGGGTGATTGGTTGTTGGTCCAAGTGTAAATATACACATTTTCCTTATCTTGAGTATGCCCATGAATAACAAAAGTCAAATTAAACATTCAAATTTGTCGTGAATAGTAGACTTCACCAATAGACAACTTTGGTAAACGTTGATTCTCTTGTATTTCCAAAGATACAGAAACAGCATCAGGAACATTGGCTCTTACTAATTCAAAAAATTTTATGTCCCACAGTTTGTGTAATCTAATTTTGGTTATGGTTTCAAGCTTAATCTTGGAATCTATTGCTGATTTCATAGTTAGTTTACATTCTTCACAAAATGAACAAATGTCTGTTATTGGATCTCCAAAGGCTAGATTAAATCAAGGTTAAATAGTTTAAAGAATTTAGAGTACAAACAAACCTTTAGGCCATTAGAATTTGCATCAGTTTTCCATGTACGCCACAGCATTTTAACACTCAGTTTAGGGGGAAAATAACCTCCTTCGTTTTTATGCCTCCCATAATGCCTCTCTCTACATTTAAACCTGGAAATGCAATTTATTATTGATGTGGTAATATTGTTACCATTTTCAGTGATTCCACTCCCCCCTCTGGTTCTGACCTAGACATGCCGTGTTCCCTGAAATATTTACTTATATAGCTTAAGCCTCTTTCGCCCAACTTGTGTTAAACAGTAAAACATTTTTGCACAGACTCAACCAATATGCCCATTAGCCTTGCGGATGAAATATATTGCAAAACTATGGCACCTAGGATTTTCCTTTCGTTTTTAGGCTCAGAAGTATAAACATATTTCATCAAAAAATTATCTTGGGCTGCTTGAGATATATGAATCTTATCGAAAAAATCAGTAATACCTTCTTCTGTTAAAGAAGCAGCTAAGCAGCTGTGATTGAGGTTATGTTTACAATCAATAGAAGGCTTACTTTAGGAGGATGAGCTGTTCCGAGTGTATTTGTGTTGACTTTTGCCCCAGTTTTCTTCATCCCTGGCTCTGTTTCTTCCTCTACTTGACAGAGCAACCTTTTTACTATATTCTTCTAGGCAACTGCTATCACACATTATCAAATGATAAATGATCACAACATTAACAAACCAAAACACATTGACTCAACATATGAGATTATGCAATGACAACTGATCAACTGTAGTACTGCGCATGCGCACAAACTTAGAGCTGTTTGGAATACATGTTCCACTCACTTAGTGCTCTTTGGAAAGAATGTTATGTTTTGTTGTTTATTTTACGGGAGACTTAGCTCATTCTGTAGCACTGTAATTGAACATTCTTTTTCAACTAAAATCTGAAAATTGAAAAAAATGACTAAGCGCCCTTGGGAATCCACCTATTCAATTACTAATATTATTTTGGCTATTTCGTTCATGACACATGATCTTAGGAAGTGATTCTAACCAATTGGGACTCATCTCTGCATTTTAATTTTTTTTTATTACACCCACATGCAATTGTTTTTCTAAATTTATGGCACCCATGTGTATTTGTTTTCTCTCTGAATATCAGTGTGCAGTGATATTCCCGTACATAATGGAGGAAGTTCCAATAGACATATTAAATGCAATCATGCTTTACTAAGCCAAAATAATATAATGTAGCATAATAAAGAGATCTGAGGTTTAAGATATGGGCATCAAGTTGCAGCAATTTTGGTGCAAATATACATCAAGGCAAATGGGATTTTAGGAATACTACTCTTTGTGTCCATATAGGCTATTGATTGTTATTTTATTCACAAAATAGTCTAATAAAGTACAATTCCAGTTACAACTTTTCTCTAGATAAATTTGAGAATTTATCATTAAAAGTTAGAGCTGTTGTTATATTTATGATAATTAGAAAACTATCATCAGACATTTTAGCAGTAATTTTTGATATTTTTTGTTTATATGTACATGTAAATAAGGAAGTACATATGCTTTTATGGAACACATTAAACACAGTACAGTGATGTAGAGGCCTCAAAAGCCAAATGATGAAATTATATGTCTATTCTGCTATTTTTGTAACCTGTGCTTTTAGCACTAGAACTTTATACAGTGTTTTTTTCTTTTTTCATAGTATATAACCATATGTATACGCCAAAACAAACCTACAGAATGCCATCTAATCTAATCTAATCTAATCTAATTATGACACACCCAGTTTGTTATTTGCCGTGGATGCGTATCATTAGAATGCAGAATTATTCAGAGAAATGAATGTACAAGCACTCAATGAATTTTGTTTTAGAGCTTACTTTAGCTTATGAAATATTGGCATATATATTGTATCTATGTGATACAATTTTGAAAACAGCAAAAACATACATACCAAGAGGATTTACTAAAAACTATAAACCTTTTTGGAACTCACAACTAGAAAAAATGAAAAAAGAAAGAGACCAGGCCAGAATCACAGCAGAAAAATCTAAAGATCCAAAAGAAGTACAAAATTGGAGAATAAGTACTCAATTCAAAAAAGAAATTAGCATTACCAAAATAGAACATTTTAGTAATTTTCTACAGAACATAGACTATAGAAAAGATGCACAAAATGCATACAGATTCATATATACCATTCAAAACAAGTAAGACAATAAAAAAATACCTTTTATTTATATTAATAAAATAACTACAGATGACAATGAAATAGCTAATATATTTAATAAATACTATGCTAATACTTATAAATTATCTGCAGATACCAAAAAAGAACAAAGAATATGTAAAATCAACAACTAAACTTAAAGATAATATATTTAATCAGGAATTCAATATTAAAGAATTAAACATAATTGAAGAAAAATCCAGGCCTTGATAATATACATACAGAATTCATCAAACATTTGGGAAAAAAAGCTAAATTTAGACTCCTAAATCTCTATAATTTGTCCTGGAATACAAAAGTACCAGATGAATGGAAGAAATCAATAATAATACCTTTTTTGAGTCAAACAAATCAGCAGAAAGTTTTTCAAGTTATCGTCCAATGGCACTTACCAACGTATTAACAAAAATCATGGAGAAAATGATTTCCAACTGTTTAAATTGGTTTCCAGAAAAAAATAATTTAATTTGAACTAAACAAGCAGGATTTAGAAAATACCATTCAACAAATGAACAGATTTTAAATCTTAGTCAAGATATTAAAAATGCATTAAATATAAAAGAAGACACTCTAGCAATACTTACTGATTTTCAAGGAGCATATGATGGTATTTGGAGATACAAACTACTTGATAAACTTAAAATTCTAGGAGTCCAAGGCAAAATGTTACATTGGATCAGTGAGTTCATTATTCAATGCTTTATTGCTACCAAATGTAATGATACACTATCAAAATATCAACAGACACACTGTGGCATACCTCAAGGCAGTATCCTTAGTACTATACTCTTTAATATTTATATCAATGATCTTCCATATCAATTAAAAAAAAAAAAAAAAATAATAGAGTCAAAAGTCTTAATGTTTGCAGATGATATAGGTGTTATAGAATTCTAAACCAAAAAATCAAAATCAGCAACTAACAAATTTAGCACACAATCCTTGACAACATTACAAAATTGGACATCTAATAATTTAATGAAAATTAATACACAGAAAACAAATTATCAACTACTTAACTAAGGAAGAAATAAATAAATATTTCCCTTCAACTAAAAGGAAAAACTCTCACAGAAACACATGAAGTCAAATATTTAGGTATTGTTTTTGATACAAAATTAACACGAAAAAAACACTTTGATAATATATGCGAAAAAATGGGAAAAAATTACCAGTATTAAAAAGCTGGCAGGCAAGAAATGGAGAAGCACTACACAAACTTTAAACATCTTTTACAAGATGTATATTAAACCAACATTTAAAGTTTGTTGAAGAGATATTAATAACTGCAAATATAGAAAAACTTAATATTCTATAAAATAAAATTCTTCGCCTAGTAACTGGAGCTGTTAAAACTACCCCAGTACTTGCTCTACAAATTTTAACAAATAATCCAAGACTTGAACTTGACATTGAACAAGCAGCTATCTTACAATATGAAAAATTAATCAGACTACCTTGTGATAACTGGGAAAAAAGAAAACCGCAAATAAACCTAAAAACTCAACAAAGTTTGCTTACTAAAGTCAAAGAAATCAAACATAGATTAAAACTTCCTTACTTGAAAGAAAGCATACGAACAAATATTAACCCGTTAGAACTATTTGATATTGAACATTATCTACACTTAGCTGAAGAATTTACAAAATCTGAAAAAACCTCTTCGTGTGTTCTGAAACAAATGACACTAGAAATAATAAATTTAAGATACCCTACCAATAAATGGCTACATGTTTATATTGACGGTTCCAGCTTACCAAATAACAGTGGTACTGGACGGAGAGATTTTGGAAATACTTTGGAGCTTACAAAACCTACTATTCATATAAATACGTTTGAAAAAGTTGTATTATTATATCACTCTAAAGCAGCTATTATATCCATAACATCTGATATAACACCTAATAACCTAAATATTGCAGAATGCTGCAAAATCATAAAACAACTAATGAATTTGAATAAAAGATTAATACTTCAATGAATAGCAGCATATTGCAGAATACAGGGTAATGGAACAGCTGAATTTTTAGCCAAGAAAAGTAGTAAAATTACATCATATTCATCTGATCCAATAAGTTATCACTCTATCAAAGAATTATTATGTCTACATATAATAAACAAATTAAAAAAGATAATGTATTATAAACAAATGGAAAACCATAGGAAAATTCATGTAATAACACAACCAGAATCACTAAATTACCAATAAAATCATCTGTAGCAACTTTTAGACTCCTTACAGGCCATGACTGTCTCAATAAACATTTATTCAGGATTGGTATAGTGAGATATGGATGGAAACCATCTACTGCCCTGCCCAACCTTTAGTCGACATGATAATATGACATCAAAATACTGGAATGCAAGAGAGCAAATGGCTTCACTGCCAACAGCTCAACATTAGACATAAATATGCATTCCTTGCAAAAAATATTAAAAATAATTTTCTGGTAAGAGTATAGGTAAAACAGCTTACCCATGATCTATTAGTCAGAAGTTGTCCATTTTCAGGTTTGTATACAATATATTCCAGAAGCCAGTAGCCTAGTCCCATGATAAAGGCACCTTCTACTTGTCCAACATCAACTCTAGGACTCAAACTTCTTCCTGCATCCTCCAAAATGTCTACACGTAGTATCTGTTTTGAAATCAATTGATATTGTTTAATGTAAATATGAGTATTTATTAAAAATTTTGTTCAAGTTGGATATTTAGATGACATTTAGATATGAATTCCTCTAATTTTGTTAGCACCAAAATATACCTTGTAATCTTTTTAATTCAATATTACTCTTATTAACATACTAAAATTGCATTAGAGGTATAATATTTCCTTCAGAAAACACTGAGTACACAAAAATAAATTCAACAAAATTGTGCCCTTAGCAAAGAATGTGTTTACTGTGATAGTTGAAAATGAGTCGGAATAGTAACACTCACCTCACTTATATGTAATTATGTTCAAAATAATTCACCTATCATCCAACAGCAGATACTAAATTCAAAAAAATTTTCAAGAAATATAATATAAGTTTAGCTTCAAGTAACCAATTCAACATAAAAAATGCATTGAAAACAGACATTAAAGACCCCATACCTACAAACCAAAGATCAGGCATCTACAGAATTGACTGCAAGGACTGCAAATCATGTTACATTGGCCAAACAAAAAGAAGACTGGAAACAAGGCTAAAGGAACATTTCAGACATATCAAACAGAAACAAACAGATAAATCGGCAGTAGCATACCATTTTTGGACATCACATCATGAAATACAAAATGACATAAAATTGCTAAAACCTGTAAACAACCCGGCAGAACTTACAGTTTGGGAGAATATTCTCATTACACAACAAAAAGACCAACTGATGAATTTTGAAATACCGCCACATGATTTTGAGCTTCTACTGAGAACACCAGATGGCTCCACCGTAATAGACTACAGAGCACAAATTCCAGCCATCAGTCGGACTTCAACTGAAGAAGAGGGCAATTGCCCTTGAAACATATGTTTTGAACATAATTACATATAAGTGAGGTGAGTGTTACTATTCCGACTCATTTTCAACTATCACATTGATTAAAACTTCACTTGTCTCAAACTTCTGAGTTATTTAATGTGTTTACTGTTCATGTATGTGGCTGATAGATGTGTTTGTGCTCTTTGAAGACTAACATCTGATTATGTTAGTACAAAGCAACATCAGGTGTGTTCTTCTTATGCAATGTAAGCAATATTATACTATATTTATTGAACAAAAGCAAATAATCTGTTCAGTTGCAGACCTGAGATAGCAATCTGTGACGCAGAAATACTGGCAGATTGACACAATGTCATTGAAATTCATTCTTTATATTATTCTAGTGCAAACAAAAAATCACTGGAGTGGTACCTGTCAAGATTAGTGCTCTCTCCCTCTCATCTTTCCCTCTCTCTCTTGTTTCCTTAATCAATATTGTTGAGTTCAGAGGAAATTAAAATAAAGAAATATCACTTTAGTAACATGACAATTACACCAATAAAAACTATGAAGGATAAAACAATAGAAAACAGAATATATCCAATGCATTGTTTTAATTGCATCTCATGCAAAACTGAATAAAAATAGGCATTTTCTTGAAGAAAAAAAAAATGCTGGAGAAATATAAAACAAGCAAAGAGAGAAATATACAGTGGCAGTTTATTTTTGAAAAGAAAGTCATTACATTTAATTCATTGTTGAATTACTGAAATCAACTCGCAACCCAACCTAACAAACTGATAAATTTGCAGAAAATCTGCATATAAAATGAACTTCAGACTTTAGAGCTTTTTTGACATTCTAACATTGTAGTAACAGACAACATTCCCTCCCCCAAATGCTCATTGTCAAATTTTTATTAAATATTATCAGGGTCTTCGAACACCCATTTTTGCAGATTCTTTAATAGTGTGTTGTAGCAGATAAATGAATGCCTTTAATTTATGATCTGATAAAAATAAAATGAATAGATGAATAAATAGATATTAAAAAAGCTGGTAAGTGAGGCAAGCAAGATAGTTAAAGTTAACTCTCTGGTAATTTTAGAGAATTGACTGCAATTTTGTAGTTGGAAAATGCTTTGGCTGTAAGGATGCCTGAAAATTGCAAATACCTACAGATGAAGTGAACACAGTTTTATGTATGCAGAGCACAAGTAGTATTAAACATTAAATTTCTGATTGTCTGTACGGACATTTATAGGGTGTGTCTTCTGATATTCCCTGGCCCCTTCGTCTCTCTAATTGGGGGATGAGGAGGGAGGAGTTGTAGCTTACACATTACCTAATCTTGCTTCCAATTGAGTAAGGTGGCTATTCCTATTAGCGAATGAGTTGATAAACCCAGCATAGGCATGCTCTATTGGTTCAATATTGAACACTGACCTGCAAGGTGACAATATCAGCCAATAAAATAAAAACATGTCGTAATAAAGTACCCTACAAATGGTAAGGATTGCGGTGTATGGAACAAGACAATGCCGGTTTCTTTCTGTGCCTTGTGTACCAGGAATCTGGTGAATGCCTGCCATATTTGACTCCTTAAAGTATCGTCACAGAGAAGAAGAGTTTTATTTCCTTATCTGGGCACTATATGTAAGGTTTTACATTGGTATGTGCAGATTTGTTGCTATTCATTATCTTTGTGTTACTACCAAGGCAATAGATATCCATATCAAATGTTTAGAATAGATTGCAAAGCAGAAACTCATAAATAAAATGGCTTTCATTGAGATCGTAGACAATTTTTTATCCCCTATCTATGCAGTCTTCTGAAACCTATAAGTTTACTGGCATATGTTTTAACATTTCACATATCATGAGCTCCTTCAATACAAGGGAATGAGTACATCAATTCTTTCATGCCAAGTTGTCAGTTGAACATACACAAAATATTCACCTTGCTGTAATCATGTGTTAACATGATGGAACCTGTTGCAAATTAAAACCTTAATATTTGTTTGCTTCATTGTCAACAACTTTGTGTTCCTACATCATTGCATATGTTTAAGTACATAAAGAGGCTCTCAGTACTGGAGTTAGTAAATGAATTAGGAAAAGCTTCTGGGCTGGAAGACTCTGGTCTATGTGTAAAGTTATTCATACCTGAAGTTCAATCACATATGATAACCACCAGAGAACAGAGAAGCTTTTAGTAATTTATCAAGCTTATACCTGTTTATGATAATATTAATGTTACTGTGTACTTGTGCTTGACTCAAGTGAATGAAAAGATGTTTATGTTATGCAAAACGGAGAAAATAAAGTAAATACATTTTTGAGCATATATTTATTTGGGGCTCAGTGTTACCAACATATACCAGGTGATCCAAAAATGCCTGAACTGGCTGGGTGGAGTTTTGCCTGTCCAGATCCTTGGCACTCGTTGCCATCTGCTAGTATCTTAGAAAGGCATGGATGAAACCATGCAACATTTTTAAAATACTTTTAAAGGCTTTACTTACTAATGTTAATAAAGGAGATGCTGAAACTGGCCACTACCATTGTTCATGCATTTTTGGTACCTCTTTAGAAAACTATCCATCACTTGCCATAGGTCACATTGAGAAATACTGGTACTTTCCTGGCAGATATTTTGTTTAAATTCTTCCAGGGTGTGTGGGTTTGTCTTGTACACTTTATGTTTTAAGTTACCCAGAGATAGAAATCACAGGGGATTAGGTCTGGAGACCAAGGGGCCCACAAATCTCTACTAATAATTCTGTCTTGAAAAGCACTTTCAATTGTTCTCATCAAAAGATTGGCTGTATGAGCTGTTGCAAGATATTGTTGAAAAAAGGAAATATCATGCTCTCTGTCTGTTAATTCTCTAAAAAGGGGGGCAAAACTGTATCCATGTATGTATGGTTGAAAAATATTAGGCCTATACCTCTTTCTCCTCTAATAGTGCACCATACAACAATTTTTTCACCATGAAGGGGTATTTCATGAACAATATTAGGTAGAGCTCCAATAACAATTATTTTGTGTGTACACATATCTATGAAGGTGAAACTAAGCCTCGTCCATGAAAAAAATACTAAATGTGGGTCAATTTCGCCATTGTATACCTACACTATTGAGAGTCCACTCACAAAATGTGTTAATACATAGACTCGTAAATAAATATATGTTGTACAGTAGAAAACAAATGCTGAGCCATAATACACTTTGTGACTAAGTACAGGACAAAATAGTAAAACACACTGGTAGTAACTTAACCACAGGATATCACTGCCAACTCAATACTGCACTTTCAGAATACAGAAAAACAAGACAGCACTATAACATTGTGTACAGCATCTGTGTGCTATCATGTTTCTTTGTATGAAGTGGATACTCACCGCACAATGGTTCGGAAATATTTGGGTCACACAGTACTTTTCAAATGGGACTGAATTTTGTCATTCCTCATTAGCCAATGGTCCAATATGCTCTGTACCTACATCTGCAAGTAAAGTAAGATATTGGGCAATTTGCCTGGGAGAGGTTACAGAAAATTCAATTCTTATGTGGAGTAATTAGTGCCTGAGTAAGGCAAGAGTAGGATTTAGATGTGTATATGTCCTAAATTGAAAGTGGATAATGTGAACAGAGAGATATTACAAGAAGATATTCGAGATGCTTCATTATGGAGCAAGTTGATAATTTTCTCCAGTTAGTGTTTGATTATGCACAACTTAAATACAGATATATGCACATTTAACATTGACATTGATAATTTATATCTAAATCAGAAGAAACTAAGCAGTATGCTAAATATTTACCTGGTGTTGACCAGTGAGTACGTCAAGCTCAATTTCAGCAACTGTTACACCATAAATGAAGTAGTCTTTCACATTACTCAGTGTTGAAAACCTATAATCGAATGATACAATTAACTTTTTGTTTTATTGCTAGAGGCAGCTGAAAAATTCAATGTCACAACAGTGTTTAAATAGTTCTCCTGCTCTCCATGCAGTTGCTCTAACCAATGAGCTACTGTGACAAGTTGCCAATAAGACAATAAACTCTCCAACTGATTTGAGTTGTTACCAGAATAAACAACCACTAGTACATCTTTCTTCAAAGATAATACCTTAACGGTTACTTAATATACAGGAAATGCTAACATAGTACATAACACCTTTGTTTAATTTGTTTTTGTCATTACCGTTATCATCATCATCATCATCATCATCATCATCGTCATCATCATGGAACAGCAGTGGCCCAGGTATAGATCCTTGTGATACACCGACTTTTACTATTTTATACTTTGATTTGGTGGATTTAATTATGTGTTACATTGCCTGTAATGTATTTCAGTGTACTGCAAGATTTAACAATTTCAAAGAATTTCATCATGACATTGTATTTCTGTATTTTATGCAGTAATAAAGAATGTCATACACTATTGAATGCTTTGGATAAATCAAGGGAAATTCCTGCACTTTTATCATCCCTATCAAGCCCTTTTAGTATCTGTGATAGCTCTAGTGGTGGAAAAATCTCTTTAGAAACCATGCTGAGATGTGTTAAATATTTTAAATTTATTCAAAAAAACCTATCAATCTGATACTTGAAATATTTTCAAAAATTTTGGCTACAGTGGAAGTTAGAATAATTTGTCTACAGTTTCCCATATCTGATTTTTCTCCTTTTTTGAATATTGGTCTCACTATGCTCAGTTTTAGTGTAGCCAGAAGGTTTCCCCATTTATTGCAGCATTTATTATGTGTACCAAAATATTGACCAAAGCATTTCTGCAATGTTTTAGGATTTTTGCTAATATTCCATCCCATCGAGAAGATCACTTATTTTATAGTTTATTTGAGATTTTCTTAACCTCCTCATTTGATGTTTCATCCAAAACTATGGAAGATAAATGCCTAGAAAATTCAGGTGGCATATCTTGAGTCCTATTTTGCTCATCCTCTATTACAGTTGTTTCACATAGCAAACAGCTATGTTAAAATATTTGACTGTAAATTTAGCCTAGTGTTACCTTATTTCCGTTCTACTTAGAAGCAACTAGTACAACTATTTTTGCTAATGTTTATCTCGATTACTATGACATAGATTTTGTAGCAATAGTTTGTAGAGAAAATCATGTGAATGGAACATATCAGATTTTTTTTTCATTATATTAATACAGACCTGCTCAATTTGGAATAAATGCTATATAGATTGCCTACACAATTTTTTTAAAATTTGAAATCTTGGATAATTCAAATGGCTTCTTAAACCCTTTATATTCACATGGGTTAGGTATTAGTTATGCAGATAGTGAAAACAGTTTCAAAGAAAGCATAAACAATTTTCATAACATTAATAAGATAATATATATCTTTCAAAAATTTGCTCCATATTGATTGATCATAGTATGAATTTGAAAATAATAATTTGAATTTTGTCATTTGAAAAGTTTGTGTATTTTGCTTCCTTTTAATGGTTTATATTATAATTTGCAATGAAAGCACTGCTTAATATAAAAACTTGACTGCTGGATAAGTCTGATATGGGTGGCTAATTTTAAAACACTTTATAATGTATCATCAGCAAAATGTACAAAAATTAACAGAATATTTTTATTTTTAAAGGGGCACTAATGCTATAGTACTGATTACTGAAGTGATGCACATGAAATTAGGAATTAAATTAATTTAGTGAAGCAGCTTCATATATTGCTAGAACTTGCTGTATATGAACCAATTTATATAATCCTTCACAAATGAATTCTAATCTCTACTTGGTCAGGAGTACTACAATTTTTTCCTGTAATTAATGGTGAATTTGTTTTCTTATAGATCAGTAGTAATAAAAAATCCTCAACTGGTAAACAATTAATTGTTAGGCAGATAGCAACTGCTTGCTAGCTATCCAAAGTGCCTTTAAGTTGTATGAGATAAAACAATTCTGGTAATTTCTGCATGCAGCACAACTAGCGATATTGAGAAAAATCTGCATCAGTGTTGCTACCCATATCACTCTTCTCTTCAAAAGCTTTCCTAGTTATTCTTCACTAAGTGATTGTTACCATGCAACAAACAGAAAGCTTATTTAAAGTTCTTAGAATAGTTGAAGCAATATTGCAGATATCAGCCAGTGTAAAAGGACAAAAGATTTCAGTATGGATACAATAATGATGATGACTTCTTAATTGGTAAACAGTGCATAATCCAGTAGGAAGTACTGGATGGAAAATTTTTGTGGCAAAGTAGTGTATGAAAATAAAATGTTGGTACACCCTGGATGCAGAACAGCTGAGAAAGGGTTAAAGAAATTAGAAAGTCAGAAACCTCACCCTAAAAGAAGGAAATCTTCTGAAAACCACAAGAAGATGGTCTTGAATCACCTAGTGAACTCAATCCTAGCAAGTCTGTAGCCAGGACCAAAATGATAATGTGAAAGAAGTTCTAAATTGAATAAAGTAAGAAAAGCAGATGAGTGGTATGCAATGACTAAATTTTAATTATATTTTAACCTAAATCGTTAGTTATAAACACTTATTTATGTACACAGATTCTCTCCTATGTTTTCTATTAACTTGGTTACCTGTATAGAAATAAGAGCAGGTACTACTCACATGTATGTGGCACAAAGATCCACACTGTTTAGATAGCAAGCAAGTACCAGCTCTTGCCATGTTGGGTCAACAAGAGTTCGTTTTATTGGTTCCATGCGCTTCATTAGTTCTTTACAACACATCATTGCAGCCTAAGGCAGAAAAAAACTTTGGTTCAGGAATTATAAATTTTTAATATGTCATTTAAAAAAATTAAAATATAATTATGCAAATATTTTAAAATGCTTAACTATTATATAGGTAACCTTCTTAAAGGAGCAGTTTAGTGTAAACTCATAAAAACTTGAAGACAAAGTTTAACTAAAGATACATAAAACAGTTTTCCCCGCAAAAATGCAAGCACTTTTTTATGAAAGAGATACTGTGGTATCAAATCTTTTTTCTAATGTTTATGCATATCGTATGTGGCCTTTTGGAGAATGTTTACCACCAAGCACTCTACAGGAGGTGACATTACCTCTAATGGAAGGACAATAATGAAGATTACAATGGAATGAAGGGAACTAAAACTTTTACCATAGATTCTGAACCATGTTGGACCAGATACTTCACATAAGCTAGTCACAAGTAAAGGCCTGGATAGAGTTAAAGTGACCACCCCATAGCTGCAAATTGAACCATGGACCTTGAATATGTGAGTCATGAGTGAAACTACAAAACTACCCTGGCACCCAATTATCAAATGTTGTGATATCATTTTTACTAATTGCATGATTGTTACCAATATACTGCAATGCTGTATGGGGTTGCAATTCTAGGGATAAAGCAAATATCTCTCTCTCTTTATATCATATAGTGAAGGTCTAATCAGTCAGTGCTTATAAAAAACAAAACCGAGCTTGTAGGCTGTGGTCCCTGGGCTTCTCCCCTTAATCAATAAGCTTTGATTTCTATGTTCCCACTTTCCTTTCTTTGATGTTTTTATTTGTGTAATACATTTTTGAAGATTTAAGAATGTTTTCACAAATTAATGTAAGTAATAGAATTTGTCCTACTTTTATACACTAATCACACTAATTTGATAGATGCTAATATAAAAATATTTTACCAAAATACCTAAAAATAGTATATGTTTAACCTCTTTAGGTTTAAATATATTTATTTTGCTGCAAAACCTAGACATTTTTTTTTAAATACTTGTATTATCTATTCAGAAAATATCAGCTCAAAAGAATAAAATCTGCAATATGATGAACATTTGATTAACATTATAGAAAAAGCTACTAAAATTTGATCAGGTACAAGAGTCTTTGGATGGAAAGGTAGAATAATAAAAAAGTTTTTCCCAAATAAGGCATAGAATTGTTGGTAAGATACTATATGTTTGTAAGATAGTACATGTTAGTTGGACAAGTCTATGGTAAGAGCCTTAAACGCTCTTGTTCCAAAGGCAGAAGTTGAAAAGTTCTAATCTGTTGTTTACTTAAAGTTAAAATTGAATTATTATACCAACAGATTTCCAAAACACGTTTTGTCATAAGTTTGAAAATAAGAGTGAAATTGAAAGGTGGATAACCTGATTAAAAATTGTTTTGCCATTGATAAACTAATTTATATTACAAAGGTCTTTAATTAGGTATAGCAGAAACTAAACATTGTAAAAAGCCTGAGTTCACTGGAGATTTGTTTTGTGAACACTTGACAAATTGGATTAATTCATGAATGACAGTATACCATAAATACAATTTTATATCACACCCTGTTTACTAAAAACTGTATGAAACCATTTTCTATTTCAGATTAAGTTTCCAGTAACCTAATTTATAATATTAAGAAATGCACTTATATAGAAAAGATTATGCATATTGTTTGAAGAAACCATTTTCTATTTCAGATTAAGTTTCCAGTAACCTAATTTATAATATTAAGAAATGCACTTATATAGAAAAGATTATGCATATTGTTTGAAGAATTTGCAAAGCCAGATATATTTCACTTATATTCTACATTCTACACAAAATTTTGCATTAATTTTTGTACAGAAATCGTGATATAAATATTATATTTTGTCATTGCGATTAATAGAGATTAATTATTTCATTTGTGTAAAATTACATCACTTACTATTTTTAATCGGAAGACATTTTTCAGTATCTATGTGCTTTTATCTTCACTTTCCATTTTATTGTCACCCTCATCCATTGTGGTGGTTGGCCTTTCCCTGGTGGTGCTTGGATGAAACTCTGCATTATTAGATTGCCTGGAGGTATTACAACATTTAAAATACAAATTCCTGCTCTTCCATATCTACATATTTTCTCAAACTATTCTGCATTTTCAATTTTGAAATCCTGCTGAGTGACCTACTGATGCAGAGGGACACAAGGGAGAAGGCCAACTGCCATGATGGATGGTGACTGCAATCAAACAGGAACTGAAGACAGAAACACTTCTGTCACACTTAGCTTCCAAAATATCTGTTTTGTTTAACAGATATAGAGTGCATGATGTAAGAAGTGTTGTTAATAATGAAACTTTGAAATATGCTGAAGTAATTTTAGTCGTTATGTAGACATTTACTCTTGAAACATGTATAGAGTAAGTGAAGCATTAAGTAACTATATATCGACTCAAATTACTTCAGCATAAGTGATATAGTGTTACAAAAATCAACTAACAAATTAATCTCAATGATTAGAAAACATCACAGTCACAGAGTCCACCATATGCAATTGTAATTTTAAGTTAATTTAGGTTCTGGGTTACAGCAGAAATTACTTGTGTGATTACCATAGTAATTTCCTGTAAATCTGAAAAGGATTTTAGTAAAACAAAAGATCGAACATCTATTTTACATAAGATCGAACTATACATGCAAATTATGATAAAGGAATTTTTAATAATCAATTTATTGCATATATATTAAAATTAAACCTAGGTTTGTAACCTGGAGAGAAAAAAGCATTTGTAGCATCTACATTCATTAACAATTAAACTACACATTGAGCAAAGGCTTTCTTGTTGAAGTCATCCAAGGAACCAGAACACAGACACATTTCAATACAACATATGTAGATTTAGGGTAATTCAGCATGGGAGCTGGTAAGGGCCGAATCATGTGAACTTTAACATAGCAAATTTATGAAAATTGTTTCAAAATAGTTTCTTTCAAATGAAATCTGCTACAATGCACATTACTTTTTATATCCTTGAAGTAAATTGTTATTTCTGTTATTACTGCAACATTGTCACATTTATCTGACAATGTTGCAGTATGACATTTTCAGGGTTATAATTCATTTATATTTATAAACAATTAATCAGAATTATGTGACTGATACTTTTCAATTTTCTGAATCATAACTATACATGAATTACTGTTTACACAAATAATTCCTAGCTTTTAACTTCAAACTGAAATTGTTAACCAATGTCCATGCTTACCAAAAATTACTATATACATTCAACATTTCATCAGTTGGTTTAGATGCAAGAACAAGCTTTTAAGGAAATTCACTCCCTACTAAATCTAAAACTGTATTTGGTATAAATTCTGTTCATGAGCAAAAGCAGACTCACTAAACTACAAAATCTGATTCTGCCTCTTTAAACCATAGATTTTCTGAATGTGCTCTTTAGAAAGTCAATTTAGCTAACAATGATTTTGGTAAATAAAAATATTTGTGTAAGCAGTTTAGAGCTTTAACAAGTACGCCATGGACTTTGAACTGCTTCATTGTTCATAATGGTTTTCATTAGTTGTAAGCAGTACAAGAATTTCTTTTCCAGGATAAGAAAAAAAAAAAAAAATAGACCTTTGGTATATAGATAACTTTTAATTAAGGTGATTTAAGTTCTTTAGTAAAATATTACCAAAAGTGCTACATTTTGAGTCCAAGAAGTCAGATGTATTAAACAATCACCCATGATTCCTATAAACAATTTAAAATATTTTACCATAGAGGGTGCTTCTTTCATAAAATATTTCACAGTCATTTTCATTATCAATTGTAAATGCTTCTAACATTTTGCAGATAATCTGTAAACATGTCCTATTATTTGCAGAGTCTAAAAATGCACAGTCCAATAGATTGATTTCTTGATAAAATAAAATATTTTGGGTTTTAACTACATTAGCAAATATGCAACAACCTACTGACTCTGTTTCTTTACAGATTATGGCTAATTCTTGATTTTCATCTAAAGTTGCTTTCATTTTTGTAGTCATCTCTTCAGTATAGCAAGAAATTTTCCTGCTTGAGTTGGTTAGATAAGGGAAGTTTCCCAATCCTAGGTAAATTATAAAAAAATAAAATACAGTAATTTGAAAATAGCCATTTTTATGCATCCATCTGCTTTATGAAAACATGTCAAATAAAATAATATTATTAAGCTTAATATTATCTAGTAATAATATATGTACTTCCAATAATTATGAATTTACTTTTTTGTGAGTTTACCCTCCTCAAATCTGGGATTCTCACTCCTTAGATCCTACATGTAATTGCCTTGGGTCAGAAGCCTGTTGAGTAGCAGATGAACATGAAATCAGACTGAAGTATATAAATGATTATGAATATTTGTATATAGTGGAGCATCATTACTGGAATTGTTTAACAATGAGTTGAAATTATAAACACTTTAAATTTCTCCACCTGAATGTTACTATTTAAGACTAGTCCACAGCTTGAGTCACACACCAGTCAACATTTCACTATCAGAAGCCAAATACAAACAGGAATAGACACATATACATGATGTAGCAAAATTAAATTATTTCAGTTAAAACTCCATTGCTAAGATAATTCATAAACATAAAATGCAGAAAATGCTAAATGAAACTACCACTTTGGAAAAGCAAAACAAGTCCACACACAATTACTGTAAATTTACTTTTCATTCAAGATACTTCTGGAAATTTAGGAAATTATTTAGAGATCACAACATAAACTTGATACCACTAAATAAATACATCAGAAATCTACTAAACCACCCTTTGATAGATAACACAGCAGAAACAAAATTATCCTACATTTACCAAGTGTATTGCCAAGATTGCTGAAAAATATACATTGGACAAATGAAGAGAAATTTGGAAGTTAGAACAAAGGAACACATGAGAAACATCAGATTTAAATACATAGACAAGTCCGCCACTGTCTATCAATTTTGGACAGAGAATCACAATATAGTACCAGAAATAAAAGTCATCAAACACTTATAAACCTTGGGGATTAAACACATGGGAAAACATCTTTATTCATAAGCATGAAGAAAATCTCATGAATTTTGAGATTCCTGCCATAGATGATGTCATCCAGTTAACAAAGACAAAAGATGGCAGCACAACTCTTAATGGAACCAGATACAACATGGGAGCATCAGTCGACAAATTAACTGAAGATAGGGAGGATGCTCCATGAAACTAGTCTTAAATAAAAACCAACATGTAAGTGCAAAAATTTAAAGTGTTTATAAATTTGACTCATTATTAAACGATTCCAGACTGAAGAACTTGGAATAATGGATTGGCTCAGAGCCAGGTATGAGAGTGGGGAAGAAGATAATACGAAATGAAGGTGAAATGGATAAAGGAAAGGAGATGATGGAGTAAATGGTAGAGTGAATATTGGGAAAACCAGAGAATCCAGAGAAAACCTACCCAGATGCTGCTTTTTTCACCAAAATCCCACATTTGGTCCCTTGGGATTGAACTTAGACCACCTTGGTGATAAGCACATGGTCTCTTTATTTGTTCACAGCACCACCAATTATGAATTTACAGTTGTGTTTTGTAATTATACCTTATTAGAATAATTAATACTCACCTGGAACATGCTTTTGAAGCCAAGTTGTAACTGCTGAGTGAACCATTATTTCAATAGGAATACTTTCATTCAAAAACATGTTTTGTGGTATCCATTACAAACTGTATTTTGTTGTTTTTATTTCTTGAGATGAGTGAATGAACCATCAATTGATGCTTGACTTTAAGAGTTACAGTATTTTCTTCAGGGCAAAATGTTCTTTATTGTAAATGCTATTTAGATGCTGTCTCATTTCTCCTAAACCGCCCACAAATTACAACATTTAGGATTCATAAACACCTTCAGTAGCAAATTCTTTAGTTGTTAAATGAACTGTAACAATTGGAAGTTTGACCCCTCTCATATTTTCAGTTGTAAATGGATATTGGAAGGTTAAGTCCCTAAAATAACAACTCACTTGCCCTTAGCACCTTGCAGTTGGTCAATACTTTTTTACTGTCTGTCAAGTGATTCTGACTGGATTTTGGGAGTAGAGGTGATAGTAATAATTCAATTGCCTTTGGGATATGTGTTCTTCCAATTCTAGCTTTCAGCTTATAAATAGAGTGAACATCATGTTCACAAGTTCAGATATTTAAATGGTGCATCACATGCTTTAAAAATAGTAATGAAGTATGAAGTTTCAATGAATTTTATTTTATTTTGCTGGAATAATTTGTTTTACTTCCAAACGTGTCCATCCCAAACATTCTAAATAAAAATTATTGTAAGCAATTACTATCATCATATTTGTAAAGAGGAATTTTATTTATTACTTAACAAATTGTCAATTTTATCAACATTGAGAAATTTTGTACCCTCCACTCTTAGATTTTAACTCTCAGTTTGACATTTAATAGCATCTTCCATATGTGTGGCTCACAGCAAGTAGACTAAGTGATGTCACTCTATATTTCCTTTAGATAAGGCAATGAGTTCTGATAAAAAAAGAATTATCTGAATACTGTTTGAATAAGTTTCCTAAACTATTATATTAACAAACAATTTTGTAACCAGACTGTTTCTTTAAACAAAATGGTACTTGCTACACATAAAATATTCATTTATGGATCTTTGAGAAGTTAGGTACAATGTTTAAGTATATGAGGGAGAGATACCTACATATGAAGCAGTTTCGCTTGTTATAGTCCCTGCAGACAGAAAGTCATTTGGTGCTGTCAGAGCATTGGTTGGTTTTATACTAATAAACTCAAGTGGTATTCCAAATTCATGTGCAACTACCTGTGCCACCTGCAATAAAATGCTGTTCATTTTAGTATTAAATGCATTTATACAAAGTCCATGCATGTTATCTATTTATACAATTTAAGTACAGTGCAAGAGCTATGAATCTGCAACTGCTGAAGTGAATATTTGATACAAACTTCTTTTAAAATAAATGCTATCCATTAATGTGTTTTCTATATTGAATAATGTATACTACAGAGTCTCTGTACATTCATTCTATTCATTTACAAGTGAATCAATGTTTAGATACTGCAAGATGATAGTTCTTTCTACTTGTACTACATTTTCACAGTTGCCAATTTAACTGAACTGATAAGAATGTTGCAACTTATTCACTAGACATTTGTCTTCATGTAGTGTTATCATTTAAGATTGATTATAATATTTGATGCATATGCTGTTGCTTGTATGTAAAAAGCCCTATAAAAGATTTTTAAGCTATAAATACACAGAGAACATAGGCACCTTTCATTTTGCCTAATTACTATAGTTTTTAAATAGTTGTGCCTTCCAGGTTAAAAAGAGAGCTAAACTCTGATGTAAAGACATATTTAAGGTTAGTCAAGATAAAGTGCAGAAGTTAGAGTGAAGTGTAATCATAGTATTTAATGATTTTGGGGAAACTTTCAACTTCACTTATTAATTGCTAGTTTTGAGAGCCAATGCTACCATCATCAGCTGATTTTAGAGCAATCTCCAGGTACACTGGATCAATTTTCTTTGAAGAAATTGCAAATACTAGTGTGATATGCTACAAAAGCATTCTCATGGATTTCATGGAGCTGCAAGATAATGTGGAAGGGCATTTTAAACAGGGTGGTGCGATATCCCTCCGTCTAATGAATCTGTGGCAGCTTATTTGAGGACTATGTTATTCTCCAAGATCACTGGATCAGATGTGACCACGTTATTTTCTATAGTAGTATCTCAAGGAAGAAAACATACCATGAGCCATCTGGAATTTCCAGAAAACCATACAATATTTTTAAATTTAATTTACTCAACAAAAGTGAAGCACAATTGTACTATTTCTGTATCTTGTGACAGAGCGAGCAGCCACTGTGCACCATCTAGTACACCTCTTCATCAGATTGTTACCTCTTTGAGTGGTACAAAAACATGGTACTCACTCACTCAGGTCTGGTGAGTGTGACATGTGCAAAGAGTACCAAAGTTAAAGCCAGTGTTGCATGCAACGATAATATGAGCAATTTGAGTCCAAGCAAGATCATGTTGCAAAATAACACATAACGCATATATTCAAACATCCGCATCACTTTGATGTGATTGTAAGCCAAAGTTGTAACTACTGGTGATGATGTTTCCCCTAGGCATGTAATATTCCAAGACAATGCCTCATTCATCCCAAAAGAGTGCCAGTATAATACGAGGGGCATACTGAAAGTCATGAGCAACACTGTTTTACAAACTTAATATTTATGTTTAAGCCAAACGAAATACATCATCCTAATCTACAGTCTTTCTTTCACTTTTCGACATAGTCTCCATTGTTTTGCACACAGCTTTCCCATCCCTCTACAAGTTTGAAAATGCCCCTGTTATAGAACTCCGTTCCAGCTGCCCGCTGACCTGCACGCACTGCTTGCCGAATATCCTCCAGCATCTCGTAGCGTTGGCCACACATCTGCTCCTTCACAGAACCGAAAAGATGGTAGTCGGAGGGTGCCAAGTCGGGACTGTAGGGAGGATTTGGAAGAGTTTCCCACCCTAATGCCCTGATCTTCTCCATAGTGGCACGGGCAGTATGCGGATGCGCATTATCCTGTTGAAGGATGATCCTCTTTCCAGGGCGTTTATCACGCAAAGCCCGACGGAGCTTCAGAAGTGTCTTGATGTAGCAGGCAGAATTTATGGTTTGTCCAGGTTCAAGAAAGTTAACCAGAAGCAACCTTGTGCATCCCAAAAGACAGTTCCCATAACTTTTCCTATAGATTGCACTGTCTTCGCTTTCTTCTTCGATGGTGAGTTCAAGTGGTGCCATTCCATACTCTGACGTTTCGTTTCTGGCTCATAGTGATGGAACCACCGGTCATCTCCAGTCACAATACACGTCAAAATTCATCACCTTCATTATGAAATCTCTGAAGAAGGTTTTGTACAATGGTTCTTCTCTGAAGTTTGTGGTCTTCAGTCAATAAATGGGGGACCCAACAAAGTCGACACAGACCTTTTGATAACCCAAGCTGTGGATCATTTCTTGCACTGCACTATGTCATATTCCAAGTTGCGCAGCAATTTCATTCACAGTGAAATGCCTATCTCCTGTAATGAGCTCATCAACTCTTTCCTTGTTGCATTCTGTAGAGGCAGTTCGAGGACGCCCACTACGAGGCGCATTTTGCAGACTCGTGTTTCCATCTTTGAAATGTTTCACCCATCTTCTAACACTGCTGGCACCCATGCAGACACCTCCATATGCACGTTGAAGTCTGAGATGAATTTCAGGAGCAGATTTTCCTTCTTTCACAAGGAATTCAATGACAGCACGCTGTCGAAACGAAACATCAATGTCAGCCATTTTTCAAACACCGTCTGTGGTCACGTGATAGAAGCTAATGACGTCACAATATGTCAGCATATGGCTTAAAGTCTGTAGATTACAATCCTGCAATTCATTTCATTACATTGTTGAAATTTAAATTTTTACAATGGGTTGCTCATGACTTTCAGTATGCCCCTCATATTACCTGCAAATGGCTGTGTCTGAAACTTTTTTGATTTTGGCAATGAGGAATAGTGTCATTTATAGCTTGCTCTCTTTGTTTACGGTTGGTACTATACTCAGATTTTTATCTCATGTAACAATTCTTGCAAGAAAGTTATCACCTCTTGCTCAAAGCATTGAAAAAATTCTTCACAGGTGTCAACCTGTTGTGCCTTTAATTCTAGAATGGGCTGCCATGGCACCCACCTTGCAGACCTTATGTCATGTGCTAAGCCATGACTAGTGCCTATTGAGGCTATTTAAACCACTGTTTACATGGGACTTTTTATCACAATCAATGCCTTCAACTGCTACAAGAGACTCTGGTGTTACAATACGATATGCTTGGGCATCTGCCAATTGTGAACTTTCTACTCCACTTGTAAACTTACAGCAGTGATAAAAATACATCAGGAAAGGACTTATGTTGAATTGTTGAGGAATATGTTTAACAATATAGTGTGAGGGAACAATAATGTGTCTCCAATAGGAAGGGTAATGCTTATACCTTATCTTATAAATATTGTTATTTCTCCCAGAGATAACCTCTCACTTTCACTTGGGTGCCTACTTGTAGGTATCTTTTTTAATCACTCAATAGATTTGCTTAAAATATGGAACATTTCAGTAAATAATTCTGTGTGTACCAGATGCTGCTTCTCTTTCAAGTATATGGATGAAATATGTAATTTAAGCTGTTATTTTGTGGCTCATTTGCAACAATTTGTGAGTCTGATATATTTATTCTGAATCATATTGTATGAGTATCAATGATATTGTGAATACCTTAGTGTTGATTCCTTGACCCATTTCAATTCCACCATGAACAACTGCAACAGTTCCATCCTGAGCATAAATTGAAATCAATGCATGATACAAACCGGAATATTGTAAGGGATATACCATTGGAACCAGAGAAATAGCTTGCTTCTTCCATCTGTTGTCCTGTTAAAATAATCACATCTTAATGTTGTCATTTGTGCTAATATATGGGGGTGTTTTGAACAGTTGTATATTAATGAAACATTAGTTTGCACATACCGTATAGATAGAAATTTTACACAGGAATTTGTTGTTGCAAAATGGTACCAACATTGAATAACAAGGAGTTATATTTATACAGAATGATATTTGTAGATTTACCATCCTTGGAACATTGTTACCATATTTTCAAAATATCAACGCTTAAACTTGTAAGCATTTCATATTAGTGTGCATTTGAGCAAGTGGTTAATGCTTATTTCATGGTAGGGTAATCATTACTATTACAAAAAGGAAAAGAAAAAATATTATTTAGCAACTGGTAGTATCAAACCAAATCGGAAACTATTAGCTGATAAATCTGAGAAGTCTTAAAGTATCCTCTAAGATAAGAGAGCTAAAAATGTACATAGCTAACAATAGTATTTCTTCTAATATGAATTTTTTGATTATATCCAAATGCAAATGCATAAACAAAATTGAACAGAATGTTTGCATCATCTAGTATAGTAAAAAAATTTTTGTTCTTACAAGAAATCCTTAAGCATCTTCCTGTTAATTCAAAATCTTCTCGGGCTTCTAGCCAGGTAAAAACTTGGCTTGACACCAATGTTTCGAAGAAGTGCATCAGTTCACCCTGAAGACAAGGAAGATGCACTTCTTTGAAATGTTGGTTTCAAGCCAAGTTTTTACCTGGCTAGAAGACTGAGAAGATTTTGAATTAATACGTCGCCAGGAAAGCTTCAATTCTTATTTTATCTTCCTGTTTTCCAAATAAAGTTAACTGTTTAATACAGGTATACCTCTCTGTGGAGGCAATAAAGAAGAAGAGCGTTGCTCTTCCTACCATAATAGTATTGGTCATCATACACATGCCAATAAGGAAGAAGAACCTTATACTATTAGACTGAAAGCGTGAGACATTAAGGATGAAAGACAATTCAATTTCTCAAACAAAATAAGTTATAAGTAAATGGTGTTCAATAAAGAGGAAGATCATATCCATCTCCCCTCCACAACCCAGTAGTTCTGAATGCCAATAAAGAGGGAGAGTGCTTCCCTCTACCTTCCATAATATAGCAAATGTCAATCTAGCCTTACAACCAGACTTGATGAAAACAAAACCTTTTGTATCCCTCTGCATTAACCTGATGATTATGTTGTGAGGAGCAAACATGGACAAAAGCCATATGGACTCATGCTTTTTTTTTTTGTTTTTTTTTTGTGTAATGCAGTATAATTCTTTACTATTTCAATAAAAATTAAATAATTTTAATAAATAATGATATAATATTAAATACCAAAATAAAAGCTGAGTTGAAATTAAATGCATTATAATTAAAATAAAACCCAACTTTAATCTGTAGCTGCACCATTATCAGGAAGAGGTGTAAAATGTGCCTAATTTAATATTTTATTAGCAATCTTTAAGTGTGCCCAACTCACTACAGAACCCAAAATTTGTTTTAACAATTCCAATTCCATTGCAATAAAAGTGGTGCAACTTGGGTATGAACAATGCACTTATTGATTGATTGATTGTTGTATTGCATGATTGCATATATAATTATTGATTGTTTATAGTGTTTTTTCATGAATTGGAAAACAGGCTCAGTCCATAGAAAGATAAGCAGTGAAATGAAACGAATTGGTATACCTTCTTGAGCAGTTCATGGGGAGATTTGGAGAAAACCAACAACCACTAATTAAGTCCACTATTTGGGTCTTATTGAAGAAATTTGCACCACATGGGACTTAAATGGACAAACTTGCAGGAGATACAGAACAAACAGCACAGGAAACACTAAAAAAAAAACAATGTGAAGGATAGACTATTCGTATCTCCCTCTAAATCATACTTCCAACTTCTGCAAGAAACAGGAATGTCCAATACTACTTATCAGCATGCTGCAAAAGAAAGCGAAGCTTCATTTCACTGTAGTGCATGAATGAAAAACCTGACAAAGGAAATGAGCATGTTAATTCAGGTGTTTCAAACTTTCTTCAAAATAATCTGAACCAAGTGTAGTCCAACACTTGGTTCATGAAGGAGGCATGGCTTCACCTCCCAGGAGATATAAATAATCAAAATTTCTATATTTGGCAAATTGCAAACCCCTATATAAGACGTGAAGAGTGCCTTCATTCAGAAAAAATTGAGTACAGTGTGCAATATTTTGGCAGCAAATAATTGAAACCATCTTCATCAATACAACCACTGCAATAAATAAATATGAAATGCCTTGAAATTTTCATTTGTAAATCAACTAGATAATGGGGAACTCTCCATGGGATATTTCCAATAATACAGTGTGATGTGCCACACATCAATTACCAGCATGGCTGAAATTCAGCTCTTTTTGGTGACCATGTTGTTTCAAAAGGTTTTGGTGACAATGATTGTCCAACCTGATAACTCCTGATTTGTTTTTGTGGGGACATCTGAAAAAGGGAAGGTTTATAAGAAAAATCCATGAACCATACATGATTTGAAAGAAAGCATCACCACAGAGGTTCAGGCAATAAACATGGACATTCTAGCGAAGCCATCCAATAGTATGGTTCAGTGAATTCAATCTTGCCTGGATGCAAATGATGCTATTTTCATTGCAATATCTTCATTAATATTGAAATTGTTACCAATAATTGCTAAAACAAATTCTGAGCTTGGTAGCGGGTTTGGTATCGAGTGGGATGCACTGTAACTTAGACTTGTGCTATGTTAAGATATATTATGTTTTCTGTATAATGTTTCCTTCCTATGAGAGCCTAAAATAGTGAGCATATTGGGCAATGTATCATAATTTTGGAATGTATTATTGCTATGTAGGTGTTAAAAATAAACTTGGGCAGGGTCATTCTTCCTGCAGTTGTATATGCAAATGCTGATGATGATTATGATACAGAAGTAGCCCAAATAATGAAACTGTTCCCAGTGTACCTGAGGTGATAAAAGCTCTAGAAATATCAATATGATTTCTATCATCACAAAACCTAAATATCTGACAGTATGTCTGTGATTAGTGTATATAATCATCTGGTGTGCAACTGTGTGAAAAAATCAAAACTGTAAAGAAAAATTAATAGCTATTTTAAAAAAGTCCCCTGAATGCTATTTTTTTTATATTTAAGCTGGATTGATATGCATATAAATAGTCTTGAAATGTATTAGGTGTGTTTATTATAACCTGCTTGTCTAATTTATTGTTCTCTTGTATTAAATAATACATAATCAGTTTGAAAAGTAATCTGAATAAACAAAAAAACCAGTTTCAGGACATAATAAAATTTTCTTTTATGGTTTCTCAGTTATACATTATTCTCCATGTTGTAGTAGTTACCATGCTAGCCTCTTGTATCCTAGGTCATGGGTTAAAACCTGGTGCAGGGTGATGGACTTTTGCAGGCGTAAAAATCCCTAGCATGGCTTCTTTCAGAAGGGAAGTAAACCTGTTGGTCCCATGTTACAGATTTACAAATAGAAAAGAACCTCAAGCCTGATAAAAAAGCCTCTGAGCAAACTTAAGCAGCCTTTCATGCCCAACATAGGATAGAATGCTGAGAACCACAGTAGTTAAAGTGCATCCATAAATAAAACTGCATTTTTTTTTAGGCACATCTATTTGAAAATGCATAACTAAGATTACCTTGTATATATCCTAACTTTAACCACTGTATATTCTGATTTGACGAATATGTGAAGAATTTTAAACCACTTTTAAAAAGTGCCTAGTTTATTCCTTCTAATGTCCAAAATATAAATCAGAGTCCTTCCTAGTTTTAATTTTACTCAAAATATGTCAAATATGTCATCATTTTCTTCTTTCACGGATAAGACCTTTGACTGTTCTGATCTCACCTCTGTTCAGCCCAGCATGTTCTATTCTTGGTCTTCCTCCGATTTTCTTCCTCCAGGCTAATATATGAGTGATTTAATGTAGTATATATATATGTTGCTTCTTGGAAAACAACTTAAAATATAGCTTTTTAGGGTCTTACTTTTTAAAACTTCATCATGCTTTGGAATAAAATGAAGAAGAGACAAGCCTTGAATTGTCCTTTGAAAATGAAGCTATAAATGAGTAACATTTCTTGAATAATTAGTTTTAGAAGCAATATTGCAGATGTAATTCTAAAATGCAAATGCTCAGAATATTATTTCTCTAAGTATTTCAATTTCTTGATAGAAGAGATGATACGTAACACTCATTTTTCATAGAAAATTATCTAAACCTGGCTTAATATTTGATTACTTATACATCCACTATATCTAGTATTCTACTGTTGGAAATATTTTCAACTCTTAAATGTAATTGATATTTTAATGAAATAAATAATCTCACTTACTTTATTAAAATCACTAATATTTTTTTTCCTTGTTTCATAGTCAGTTGTCTGTTTAAAATCTTTAATTAGCTGTGGAATAGGATTGTTTTCTGTTGCCATATTGCTCATTCTCACATCAGATGGATCTTTATCAACCACTTTGGCAATATGTTCCATCATAAACTCAATGGCTGCAATACCTTCAGGAGTTCCTTTAAACAGAGAACAACATCATCATATTCATCATCGCACAAATTCCAGCAATGGATGGAGGAAATGATGAGCCATTTCCTGAGCATTGTTATCCCAAGTAACTGAATCAAGAAGTTAAAGATATAAAACAGAAAATTTCAGAAGGTATACACAAATAGGTACATAAAGCAAGTTCTAAATAATTTGGAATACTATAGAATAAAATAATTAATAGAATGTATAGCTCTATTCAAATTTTTTAACAGTATATAAGTATGAATTAATAACATTTAACACTAGAAGGACCAAATAGTTAATTCTGCAGCAGGCACACTGAAGATAGCTGAGTTAGTGGGCGTATGTGGCACTCAGTGGCACCTAACTTTGACCTGAGTGGCTCATTTGACTCGATAGATCATGTTTTTAAAAACCAAGCTTTATCATTTGGGTATAAGAGGCATGGTAAATGAAATAATCATGTCATTCGTTAGATCTAGAGAATCTGTAGTTAAAGTGAAGAACTATTACTCCAGGAAGTATTACCCTAGTTATGGAGTACCACAGGGTTCGGTCTTGGGACCTTTGTTGCTTATTTTATATATTAATGATTTAGAACATCACAGTGCTGTAGACTGTTTAACTATGTATGCAGACGACACTTCAGTTGCAGTATGCACCAATAGCATTGATGAACTTAATTTGAAAGTTATAAATTCTATGAATTCTTTTAAAGAATTTTACATTGCAAATAAACTTATTTTAAACCTTGACAAAGCTGCTTGCTTGTATTTTAGTAACAAAAAGGTTTTAACAAATATGAATTTTAACATGGGTGGTACTATTTTAAAGTGTCTTGACAAGATGAAATTTTTATGCATTGTTTTAGATCAAAACCTTACTTGGCATGAACAAATTGATCATAGCCCAAATTAAATAAAGCATGCTTTGCTATTAGATGCCTGAAAATGATTTTGGACAACTGCTTGCCTACTGTATATTATGCCACTGTACAACCAATTTTATCATACAATATTATAATATGTGGATCTGCAACTGAAGTAAATAGGGTATTTTTAATTCATAAGGGAGTGCAAAAAATAAATTTTAATATGAAGCCAAGAGGTTCATTAAGATATGTTTTTAAATTTTTTTTTATTTTTACTTTAACTGATTTATTAATATATAATGCTGCATTATTTTGTAAAAACAACTCATACTTATTCACTCTCAACTGTGACGTTCATAATAATTTTACTAGAAGTATGAATGACATCCAAATAGGAAAAATATAAAACAACTAAATACTCAGAAACACCAAAGTACCTCATAAGTAAAATTGTCAATGCTCTCCCATATGACATTATTAAAGTAGATGATATGTGTAAGATCACTATGTTCATTTTTACATGACAAAACTTTTTAACTTTTTATAGTCTAAGTGAATTATTTAATTAATGTACATTTTATGGTGAGTCTATCTGTACAGTGTATAGCAACAGACAATAAATATATCTCTCTGTCTGTCTGTCTGTCTGTTTAATACCATTTAACTGGTATATTTACTAGTTTTCTGGTAGAATTAATAGATGGTGTTATTTACAATAATTAAGATCAATCTTAATGTCATTATTTAATATAATCTTTATACAACCAGACAATATGAAATAAATTACATTCAAAATAAATAAAACGAGCAAGTTAAAACTATTACCAAATATCTGACAGAAAGGTTTCAAGGATCTTTGAAATGAGCAAATTACAATAATTACTGAATATTTGACAGGCAATTTTAAAGGATCTTTATTCATTCTCAGTTTAATAATACATTATAAACACATTACAAGCACAGATTATACCACCATTATATGCAAATGTTACAAAAGTCCATAATCTATATAGCCATAATAAAGAAAACGACAGCCAATTTAAAAAAAAAAAAATCATGCATGCATATTAAGAATCAAATACTTGTGTCTTCTGGAAAAACTCTGCAATCCTTACTTGTAACAATATTGTGGGAATAATATTGCTTGCAAACAAAGTGTTTGCAACTATTAGAGGTCACAGTAGTTTTGTTATTTTTTACCACCATAAAAGATGACAACTCTAACAATTTCTTCCTTATTTTCGGGGATTGATTGATAAGGTGGTAGAAATCCTTGGATATTCCTTAGTAAAGAAGACAATTCAGCCCTTTCTTTCAAAAGGCTCTCCTATAGAGCCATGGTCACATTTGTGAGATATGCTCTTTTCTGAACTTTTTTCTGAATTGTGTGCAAATTGGGAATTTATACCAGCAATATCCAGATAACAGAAAAACAAAGCCAAAGGCCATCTTCTTGTTATCCTTTGTGTGAGGTAGGTTGTATGCATGTAGTCAAAAGTATCTACTCCACCTTTTGTTATGTTGTAGTCCAAATTTACAACAGACTTACCTGTAGAGGTATATATTTCATCAGTTTCATGCATTGATGCCAGGAAAAGTACAGCCATGTTTGTTTTCGTTTGGCATGAAAGTAGACAAAAGTCATCTTGAAATCTGAAAATACAGTTTCCAGTTTCTTGTGACCTCTTTGGAAAAATTTCTGAAGAAATTTCCTTTTAGTTCTTTTTTAGTGTCCCTAAAAAGGTTAGTCCATTTTCTAGAAGATACAGTGCTGAAGGATAACTCTATAATAGTTATCTGTCGTTATATTCCTGTGAGTGCCCTTGATTGGTTCATTCGCATGTCCATAGGCTCGTTAGATACAAGATATGATCCAGATTCTATCTGCCACAGTATACTTCAAAGTGTAAAATGTCTTGCTATCACATAATGCGTATAACTTCAAACTGTACTTGGCAGGCTTATTGGGCATGTACTGCACAAATCCACAACATCCATAAAATGAAGCAAGAATTTCATCTATGTTGTGAACTCCCCAGGGCTATAGTTGTTTCTGCAGCTGTTCAAAAATGCAGAGATGGCTGCAAGTTCGTCAGTTGCATGCTGTTCTTTTCTCATTGAAGTATCATCAAGCCTCAGTGACCGAAACAAGAATAGAAACTACATATTGCTAAGTGCTGCTCTTAGAACAGTCATTCCTGTTCCATTTGATGCCCACAGCTCTTGTACATTTTTGCAACCTTCTTTTTTTACAGTGGTCCTAAAAGAGCCATTATTTCAGAACTAGAAGTATTTGTGCAGTCTCTATCCCTTGTGTAAGTCACAGATGATCTGTTGTTATTTATATATCTATTCATGATGGCAGCAACAGAATCTATTAACTCGGAATCAAAAAGATTGAGGAAACCTTCAATTTCAGTTTCGGTTACTCTGGCACTGCGTTTCAAGTAAGGCAAGACCTTGATTATATTTTTACATCTTGTTTTCCCTGGAACCACTATATATGTTTATCTATAACTGGTTCTTATTAGTATAAAAATGACAGCCAGCACCTGGTGTTTCTTTCAATTCATTCCCAAGATCACATATTTGTTCAGGTTCACTGAAATGATCTGGAGTCTCATTATCTCTGTCAGAGAAACTAGCATAATCCTCTTCAGATGATTCCAGAAGAAGGTGCTCAATTTCTTCTGGCATAAATCCATTTCTTTGTGACAATCTAGAAATCAAATATTGAAGCCATATTAATAGCTAAATAATCATTCTCCTGAAGTGTTTTTGCAATATATGGCTTCTGATATTCAAAACGTTCAACAGTAGTTACCCTACAATTACTTACGGGACTGGATGCGTGCAGTACTCGTGCCATTTCAGTGTAGTTGTCTACTTCACAGATAAGTTACAGCTCTAATAATGGGTATAGTAATGCGACAATAATGAACTTTGGTGCCTGTTTAAGCCATCAAAGCATTGTTGTTTGCTTGGCGAGCTAACTTAATTATTGAAACAAAACTAAATTGGTGGTGCTGTATGCTGCCACGTGCTTGCCGCAGGGTTAAATTGACTGGTTAGCAATTTATAAATGTGCATATGTCAGAAGCTATTGAATCCTCTGTAGTAAAAATGATGAATTCTCATGAATTAGTATTTTACACTATAGACCATGAGCCTGTTGGCCATTATGGATAACTTCATCAACTGGCCAAGGGTGTATGCTATTCCCAACCAGGAGGCTAAGACCATCCCAAACTGCCTGGTAGAAGAACAGTTTTGTCGCTATGGGGTAGCATTGGAAATGCACAGTGATCAGAGCACCATCTTTGAGTGAACCTGGTGAGACAGACACTGGAATGACTTGAAGTGCAAAAGACATGCATAAGACCTCTATATCCACAGTCAGAAGCATGGTTAAGCGATACATCATGATCCTAGAAGAACATTTGAAGAAGGTTGTGGCCAATCAGCGAATTTTTTTGCTGGACTACAGCTCTTCAACTCATGACACCACCTGGTTCATACCAGTCAGTTTGGTATTTGGCAGGAAGCTGTATCTACCATGATATCTGATGGTGGGAGCCCTCCTGGGGTAGAACAGCTAGCAGTCGACTATTTGGGGAATCTAGTAGACCAGCTTCTCGACATGCATAAGATGGTGAGTCAACACATCCAGATAGGAAGCTACCAGATTAAGACCCATTACAACCGGCAGACCAACAGCTGAGGTTTCCAGCTTAGTTTGGTATGGCTATATCACCCAACCTGAACTAGATGATATTGCCCAAAGCTTCAACAATCATGGGAAGATGCCTTGTCGCAAAGAGGATAATGGATGTCATCTACCACATACAGAGGCTGCCATGAGGGAAGATGCTAGTAGTAGTGCACCTGGTTCATCTAGTCTTTTATGTTGGTACCGGATGGGATGAGCAGCCCTGAGGAGGGAGCAGTGTGATTACCCCCTACGATTGTAATTGCTGAACATATGCGTATACCTTGCTTCGTAAGTCATATCTGATTGTTGGCATCCATTTTACTCCTGCATTAGTGGGCACGTGTACAAGTGGAAACTTCTTTAGACATCGAAACAGTGATTGTTACACCAGTGCAAGTGGACATGTACACTGTTGGAAGCTTATTAGATGTTGAAGTCTGGCATTGTTTCACCTGCAGTGCTTTTGCACATGTGATGGCTTCTGGAGATTCCCTGACAAGTGATTGACAGGTATAAAAATAGGAACAAAACCCGGCCTAGAGTTCAGTTTTCACTGGAAATGCACTGTGCACAACAGTGGTGTTAAGTTTTCAAGGGAAATTTATAACGAGTAGTAATTTTTACCACAGTAAACATCAAAAAGTAACTATATGGTAGAATTGTTACAAAAGTATTCAAGAAAGAGAGTTATTTGTAAGCAGATTCTGCTTGTAATCATTTTGTAGAAGAAATAAAGAATGTTTTTGGAGCGAAAAAAGAGTTTTTGCTACAGTGTGGTGGAACAGTGGAGATGGTGGTGGTGACAGTAGATTTATTCCACAAGCAGCCACTGTCAACAAGGACTGTTTTCCTTGTGTGCTATATTTATTAACACAGGGTCAGAAAGCGGCTCTTGTAGAATGATGCTATTCATACTGAAAAAATTCTACAATGGAAGAAGCAAGGATACCCACAGCATTGTTACAGGAGATCAGTCTTGCCACTACAATCCAGAAACAAATTGGCAATTGGTGGTGTGGTGCTCTCCAGATGATGATCCCACCAACAAAAGTGCAAAGATGCAAAAGTGTAGAAAAGAAGAAGGTGGTTTCCTTCTTCTCAAAAACTGGTAACTTAGCATCTATCACCCTTGATACCCAAAAGCATTTACTGCAAATTGATAAATGAGTAATAATCTGCCATCAGCATGGCAGCATGGAAAGAAAGGCATCGACAATGCTTCTGCACATATATAGGCAGAATACTTAATTTATTGCCTGTTCAAAATATCAGAGTTCTTCCTAGCCCCCCTTCCAGATTTAGGTCCATGGGAGATTTTCCTTTTTCCTAAAGTAAAATAAAAGTTCTGTGGTCGCCAATTCTCATCATATGAAGATTCCATTAGGACTTACATGAAGGCTGTGAATTACCTTCCTAAAGAAGCTTGTTCAGATGCATTTTCAAAATACTTGGAATGAGTGCAAAAGAGTATTCATCATAATGGAGAATACTTTGAAAAATTGTAAAAATTACAATTCGATTGAAAAATATTTGAGACTTGTGCTAAAATCTTTCAGTGTCTTTCATATGCATAACATTAACTCTACATCTACTCATTCAGAGGTTCATCAAACCACCACCAGGGACAGAGACAACCACCACAGCAAGCTATGCCGGCAGTCGACCAAAGGAATTGACAATGGAAGCACATGGCTTCTGAAACATGTTTTCCAAAATAAAAAGTAAGTAATGTAGTGTTACAAAATCGACTCAACTAAATTTCAATTGCTAAAACACATCACTGTCACAAAGTCCACCATATATCAGGATCTTAAAAGAAGCTTAGTGTGACCTGTATATAAAAAAGTGGACAGAAAAATATAAATAACTATGTACAGGGCAATGCTGAATTAAGAAGTTTTCCAGAAACTTTGTAAATTTCACAGATATTTGAAAAAGCTAATCTTAAATAGATTTTTGCTCTCCCTAAAAAAATATACTTGTGTAGGTTCTTTAACAGAGTTTACTACAATCACAAAATTTATACATCGGGTCCATAAAGACAGAGAGCAGTGAAAAGACTAGAACCTTATCTTTTGATCTTTCAACATTACATTGATCATACCATTCTTATCCAAAAATCAGATATCATGGTTTAAGAGAATTACCTAAGAACTTAATTAATTTTCCATGAAAATTACATCTCAGTAAACAAAAACAAACATTTTCTGCACCATTACAATTTTGCATGTAAACTGTAAATTAGGCAGTTCTTTAGGAGCAATGTATTTTATAATACGCGCAAATGACATAGGCAAAGTCCAAGACATTAAAAATATGGCTGGCTCTGTGATTTTGATGAAAATGCAAATGTTTAACATGGGTTGTTCCAGGATTTTTATTGTTGCCATACTGGTACAACATACCATGCAAGTAAGAAAGTGCAAAACCGCTTGAGCAATCAACCCCTTCACCCCTCAGCACTGCTTGACACTTCCTCAGAACAGGTTGACTTCTATAAACAGTGTATTAATTTAGTATACCACATGTGCACATTACATTGGCATTAGAATTTCAGTATGTAGCACAGAGAAACGGCTAACCTCATTGAGATGGGTGGAGTATTGACCAATCAGAAAGTTTTGGGATCACCAGTTTGCAAACAAGAACTGCATTTGTGGCTATTTATGTTTCATATTCAATTCCTTCCCTGCGGTAATGTGTCCTGTCCAATACACCTTTAAGAACATAGCAGACATGTGAAAGATATTGGTGGGGTCAGTGAAAAGATAAGTATTTCCTGGTATAATTTTAATGTCTTTGACAGTACCAATATGAATAGTGTAAATATAGTATACACAATGATCTGTCTTGCATCTGTTCTGCAAATAATAAAGATACTTTAATTCAGAACATGAGCTCTCAGGTGTTAGTTTTAGTTAATTTCTATGATGCTAATACCTTAAATGCAACATGGATAAAATAACATCAACAAATTAGCCTTATAAATTCGACTCATTTCAATCCCATTTTAAGGTAAATATGCATACAAAACACTAGACATTGACTGTAAATGCACATGTGCATGCACATGTACATGCACATGTTTGTACACTATCTCATAGGGTTTACTCACATTGATTGTAAAAAAAAAACTATTATCAGAAAACATATTTTTCCAATGACATGCTTTAAATCAATTGGAAACTGTAATTTATTATACATGTAGCAGGTACTATAGTGATATCTACCTAAATCCAGCATATGGAACCGAAATATGATGAAGTTGTACAAGGGTTATCTATTCAGAATATTCATTTTGCGGAAGCAGGGTTACAAATTACTGTTTTTTTTTTGTTTGTTTGTTTGTTTGTTTTATTTTTTTTGTAGTTTTGTTCTATGACTTCATGTAGTTCCAAAGGGAGAAGTAATAGTTCTCATAATAGAAAGAAAAAAATACTATACTGCCAGGGAAGAAAGTCTTCTTTAATGAGCCAGGGTAATTATTTAATGACAGGAGGAAATCCCCCATCTCCCAAAGTAGTAAAATTGAGCATTAAACACTTTAAAAAGAAAATGTTGCTTGTAATATCTGGAGTAACAAACAAAATAGGACGTATGTAATCATTTATGTAATATACTATGCATGAATGGTGTCTGTTGTTATCTGTACATTAGTTCTTGTTGGTGTTTTTATCTTGGCTGCTTCATATTACCTATATACAATAACTTTTTGCTATTTTATTTAAGAAATTCTGAAACCTTAACAATATACAAGTCCAAATTCAACATAAGTATTCCTATTATCTAATTACCTGGAGCTCTGCAATAAGTTGCTGATGGTGTGTCAGTGCGTACAGCTTTTCCTGTAATACTCCAGTTATTGCTATCATAGCAATTTGGAAAAGCATCTACTGTAAATGGACTTACAGGCTCATTGAATGAACTTCCTGCCTCTTCTGCCAAATCTACCTTGAGACACTGTATCTTTCCATTATTGTCTACGTAAACCTGAAAAGATATGTTTAGTTAGTACTTGGGTAGTAAATTAAACAATGAAAACAGTCTAGCCTTCCCTTCAGCGGTTAGGTTTAGAAATTCAATGTAAATTGATTTTTAGAACAGCTTAGAGAATCAGGTTTTATATTTGATAAAAGTTCTGAGAAATTTCAATATATTTGCAAATAACAAAAGGTAAAGTAGAAATGCTTATGTGTAAACTCAATTTATAGCTACTTAAAAAATATAATTCTGAAAATAATAAACTACAACATTTAATATTAAATAATAAAGTGGTCACACAACTCTTTTACCTAACCCTTCTTTCTTTCTATAATGTTGGTAATGTACCACTTTGTCATATTGGCCACTTTGTTTATGTATATTGAGAAATCAAGTAAAAGAGGTGGTGGATGAACCCCTAATGTATTAGGGATCCATCCAACTGGTTGGAACATGTGTGTAAGTTTTGATTTGAGAGCTGGTAAGGCAGTTGAAGAAAACATAATTATATCACCTGATGGTCTACTTTAAAATATCCACTCTGAAGGTAGACAGCAAAAATGTATATGATTTTGCTCATCAACATATTGCCAGCTGAAAGAGTGTTACTATTTCCAAATTTTATTAGTGAGCATGGAAAGAAAAAAGGTAGTTACAGAGGTCAGGAGATTACATATTCTTTCATTCTTCCATACTTCTTTCTTTCTTTCTTTTCTTTCTTTCTATCTTTCTTTTCTTTCTTTTCTTTCTTTCTTTCTTTCTTTCTTTCTTTCTTTCTTTCTTTCTTTCTTTCTTTCTTTAGTGTATTTGTATATCTTGTCACAACAAGACAACACTATAACCATAATTTATTACAGGCAAGCTCTGTTCAGGACCTCTGAAACACATTAGAAATTATTTATTATTAAAATTAGTAGGTAGTTCTTTACTTAAACAATTTGAGCTTTTTGTTGATGTGTAAAAAGAAACAGTGCATACCATTAGTAGTTTTAAAAATATTGCTGCATAGCTCAGGACAGGAACTGCCTTTGTATATGCCATTGACAATTTTGTGCCAACAACTAATTTTTGAGGACAAAATATGATATTAGACTGGCACAAATAAACAAATTTGAACACATATGTATACTTTGTATTTACCATCTGCCTGCTTTTTAACATTTTGTATAAATTAATCAAAACAGAGAGCATACTTAGTTGTCATTAAAACTTATCAAATAGTGTTAGTGTTGACAGTACGTATCATGCACTTAGCATCCATATCCTTGGCTGCAGAGGAAGTGACATTTTCTGAAGTCATTATTCTCTTTATTCAAGTGCTTCAGAATTCATTAGCCATTCATGTTCTGTAAACTTTATTGAATAATGAAATATAATTAAATATTGAACATTTAAAGAATATTTTATATTGAAAAGCTATTTATTTGAGACTGTCTGCTAGGAGGTATTCAGCTAAGAGAAGGTCACAGAAAATGTTAAGCAGCATATTTTTGCTGCAAGGTACGCAATGCATATATGGTTTTGTCGAATATTACGCATGACAAAGCTCTTGTACAAAACTTGTGCAATGAATCAAAATTGATTATTATACTCCCAATTCCAAAAGAGCAAACTGCCTAACCAACTTTTGAATTGTAAATAAAGAAAGTGTAGAGTATTTTAAAGTCAAACTGTATGAGGAATAGTGGGAATTAAATATATAAAATATATAAGTGACAAGTTCTTAAACACTTTTGTAATAATTCATAACTCCAGTTTTCCACTCCAAATAAAGAACATTAATAGCAATACTAAAAATATTGGACTAACATAAGGTATAGGAATATCATGTAGACATAAAAGAGAACTTTATTTAGCAACTAGAGAAAGTAACTGAGGCAGACATAAACAATACTATAAAATGTACCTACTGCAGAATTCTAAAAAGAGTTATAAATGCAACTAAAAAACTTTGTTATGTAAAACAAATACAGTCCTCACAATGAGCGTAGCACTATATGGAACATTATTAATAAAGAGATTGCTAAACGCCACTCGGAAAATAAAATAAATTAAAGTAAACCAAATGACCACAAATGATCCCCAGTAGATAACAAATTCATTTAATGAATATTCCATTCAGGTGGCAGAAAAATTTATGGACAAAGAAACAACCAAAGAGGGATCTAATTTCATACCTTCAGGAATCCTGTATGGATAATTTTACATCATTAGAGATAGCACCCACAATTTTAATCAAAATAATAGTACTAATACAATCCTTAAAAACAAGAATTCATCAGGATATGATGAAATAAGCTCAAAAAACATAAAGGGTATGTGCATCCATTATTTGGAAACCTTTAAGTCATATTTGTAACATATTCTTCTTAACAGGGACGTTCCCAGACAGATTAAAATATTCAATCACTAAGTCGTTATACAAGAAAGGACATATCTCAGAAATGTCAAACTATAGACCAGTATCTTTGCTTACAGCTTCTTCCAAAATCTTTGAAGAAATTATATTTAAAAGAATTTATGAACATATTCATAAATATAATACTTTAGCAAAAGAGCAGTTTGGATTCAGGAAGAGCATGTCAACCAGGGAGGCCTATTTCAAGTTAACTAATGAAGTTCTTAAATTCTTGGGTGGCAAATTTTATACAACAGGAATATTCTGTTATCTATCAAAGGTGTCTGACTTTGTTAATCATAAAATACTTCTATCAAAGTTATTACACAATGATATTAGGGGCAAAGGGTGTCAATGTATTACATCTTACTTATAAAACAGAAAGCAAATGTTTATAATAAATACATCAAGTAATAGCAATGTCTATTCTGAATGATCTCAAATAAAGCATGGCATCCCATAAGGTTATATTCTGGGTTCATATTATTTTTAGTGTATATAAGTGATCTGCCTGCTGTAATAAATGACAATGCCTATCCAATTCTTTTGGCAGATGACACAAGTATTATAATTAAAGAACACAATGTCAGCGATCTCCCAGATTCATCTAATAAAATCTTCAACACACAAAATGATTAGTTTGAGAGTAACAAAACTCACATAAATTTTGGAAAAACAACATAAATTCTTTCACAAAGCATAAAATCATTGCAGACCTAAAGATAGAATATGAAAATAATCAGATTGCAGAAGCCCTTAATACAAACTTCCTGGGTCTTACTATCAATCGTAACATGAATTGGAAACACCATATTGGTTGTGTCTTACAGATTGTATTTCTGCATGTTTTGCAATCTGATCTTTAATTTAGCTTATAAATAAGAACATATTATAAATAGCATACTATGCATATTTTATTGATGACCTATGGAACAATATTTTGGGGAAATATAGTAGGTGCTAAAAATTGTTCATTATGAAAAGCAAAGGTAATAAGAATAATGGCAGGGACAATAAAATCAACTCACTGCAAACCACCTTTCAAAATGTATGAAAGTTTACCATTTGCCTGGGAATATATTCTAGCCATGTTGTCATCTGCAATAAATACACCAGAAACGTTTACAAAAATTGCAGACATTCATAACAAAAAGACCAGACATAGACAGACTTACATAAACCAACAAATAATTTGCAGTCATTCCAAAAAAGGGATTTACTACAAAGGAATAGTTTTGTTTAATTCACTTTCCTCTCCTATGAAAGAATTGCAAAGGAACAAAAACAGTTTAGAACAGAATTAAAAACATACCTTAATATTCACACTTTCTAAACCGAGGCAGATTTCATTCAATCAGAAAATACTGTTAATAAAGTACTATTGTAAATATAATAAACATGAATATTCTAAGAGTAGGTTTTTGGAAACAGACCTGCAATAAAGTTGTAAATTATGTAAAACTGACACCACTGAAAATTTCTTACAGAATCATTATTTGTAAATAAATGTATAATTAAGTATAAATAAAAGTAATCCTTGACATGATCTACATTCTAGAGTTTGGGCATAACCTTATCTCAAAATAGAATCTACAGAGGGCACTATTGTGTGTGTGTGAGTGTGTGTGTGTGTGTGTGTGTGTGTGTGTGTGTGTGTGTGTGTGTGTGTGTGTGTGTGTGTGTGTGTGTGATTTTATTTATTTATGGACAGCCTTTAACTGCTGTGGTTCTCAGCATCCCATTCTATACTGGGCGTGAAATACTGCTTAATTTTGCTCAGAGGCCTCTTTATCAGACTTGAGGTTCTTTTATGTGCCATCAATCTATGACACGGGACCAACGGCTTTACTTCCCTTCCAAAGGAAGCCATGCTAAGGATTTTTACGCCCGAAAAAAGACATCGTCCTCCGCCGAGTTTGAATCTACGACCTTGGGTATATGAAGAGAGAGAGAGAGAGAGAGAGAGAGAGAGTGCGCACTTGCATGTGCGTGCCTATCCATTATTTCTGTGACTGTATATAGAAAATCATATCTGCCTGATTGCGAAATAGTTCCTTTCAGTTGAATTAATGCAACTGTACTTATATGTAATATTAACCAGAAATCCATATTAATGACAGAATTACACATCTTTCTATGACAGTATATTGACACCCAAAACAAAATAATTGCATCAATAGACTGACCTGTATTAGTAAAATCAGTTGATCATTCTACAAAATGAATTATGGACACACCTAACATGTTAAGGTATGTCTTGAAACCCTTTGAACATAAACTTGGAACAATCATTTAAAAATGAAGTGTTTTCAGACATATGTTTCCTTGTTTTGGTATGAGAAGCTGATCCCCAACATCTATCTAAGCTTTTGATGTATTCTGCATACAAAGACAATAAGGAGCATATGAGGATTTAAAGAGCACTTGAGGAATGTATAATGAAGGTAAACAGATACATTTGTGATATCAGTGCACGTCTTATCCTCTTTAACAATCAGTTAAAAGAAAAATCAAAGCTTTAAAAAGCTAACCACAAATCTATTGAACGCTATGAGAAACTTAATACACCAAAATAAATATAATTGGTTTACTGGTAACTATATGAATGAGCCCAATATTTATTAACTTCAGTTACTTTTATATTCGACAAAACTAGCTTCTGCAACATTTATGCCCATCCTCTTCAGGTGGCCTGTTGGATCTCAATCTCTTCTCTTGATAGATGATGATGATTGGGTTTTAAGGATGTTCAACTACCAAGTTATCTGCACCCTTATAAAACTAAACCTGGCATGAGACCAGCACTAAAACAGGTTAAAAACATCAAACGATAAAATGTGAGCTAAAATTAAACATTAAATGAAGTGTAAAAACTATCCATTGCTAGAATCATAAATAAACCTATAAAACCATTTAGAACAGCAGAGTGTAAAAACGGATAAAAGTAGGTAAAACTAAAAGCATATTATAATGATAAATAAAACAAACTAGATCCTGAGTGTAAAACTAAGTGTTAATAACAATTTAAAAACCCTGTCAACTGCACCAGGGTCATCGCCAAATACCTCCGCTTGGGAGACCGGCAGCCTGGAGGGTTGTGCAAAGAGCTACTATAACAGTGCACTCTACCAGCACTGCACAAAGCAGAGTCCAGAGTCCAAGAACAGGTCGTCCAGGTTTACCTGGATGGAATGTAGTTTCGCCACAGTACCTAACCGCTGAAAGCAGTTTTACCTGTGCGATATTGTAGGGAAAAAGATTTTGTTCACAAGCTTTTGTGTCTATGTCCGCCGGGTGGTGTTAAAATTCCTCCGCATCCTTAGGCTTGAGAGCAGTCGGTCACATGGGCAGTCACCCACCCAAGTGGTGACCACGCTCAATGCTGCTTAACTTGACGTGCCGCTTGTGTGGCCACCGAGTTAAGCAGGCCAGGAGGGAGGAAAGTTGGTAGGATTATGGATTATGGGTGGGTGGTAGGTTTCAGATTAACCAGGGGGGCAGGGTTACAGCCGGTTGGTCTCCCGTTACTGCGAAACCTGGGGGCTGTTGGGATTAAGGGACGGCAGTCTCTCAGTCCAGCAGCCCGAGGGTTGGGGTGAAAGGGTATTTTATCATACAACGTGCGGGCTCGTTCCCTCAAGACGTCGATGATATACGGGATTCCGGAGTAGGTGTGTAGGGTGTGAGATGGGAATCTGCGCCCAGTATCGTAGATAATCCTTAATGCCCTTTTCTGAACGGCCTGAAGTCTGCGGATTGTGGACGGTGCCGCTGACCCCCAGACCTCGCAGCCGTACAGGACCAGGGGAGGAATGATCGCCTGATACAGGCGCAGTTTGAGGTGTTTAGGCATGGCGGATTTCAAAACGGGGTTCAACTGTCTGAGTGCGGCGTAGCCTAGCCCCACCTCGCCCCTTACATGTGGCGCGAAAGTGAGCCCGCGGTCGAGGAGGACCCCGAGATATTTGGCGGCGGTGACCCATGGGAGCTGCCGCCGCCTCAACCTCAGGGACCGCACCGGCCGCCAGCGACGGACCTTCGCCAGGAGAAGAGCAGAACTCTTCCCCGGACTGATGGCCATCCTCCACCTTTCGCTCCACCGGCCAATGGCCCGGAGCAGTCGTTGTAGTGGGGGGAAACAGTAACGGTCGGGAGTAAACTAATGGATCGGTAATTGCATGGGAAGACCGGGTCCTTGCCGGGCTTTAGAATGCATACTACTCGCGCCTCCTTCCAACAAGTTGGAAAGTGACGGAGTTGAAGGCATGCATTAAAAATCCGCGTCAGATGGATCAAGGCCGTTCGAGGTAGGTGTTGGAGCATGGGCGCCGTGACACCGTCATGTCCCGGGGATTTTTGGGGGTGCAGTTTTTGAATTTCGGAAGTCACCTCTTTCGGGGTGACTATAGGAAGATGGATCCCGTCGTGTGGTGGCGGCGTCTCCTCATAGAGGTAGTCCACCGTCGCCTCCACGTGGTCACTGAAGTCCTCGTCCTGGGGGTTCTCCAGGGGTTCAAACTGACTCTCAAAGTTGTCTGCAAACACCTTGGCCTTCTCGCAGGGCTCGAAAGCGAGGCCCCCACGAGTGCCATGTAGAGGATGCTGGTATTGTGTCTTGTCCTTCCTTAGGGACTTGATTATCCGCCACGGCTTCTTTTCCTGCAGGTTGACGGTCTGCATTAGGTTTTCCCAGGCTTATTTCCTGTGCGCTCGGAGCAGTCGCCTTGCCAGGGTTTTGAACCGCTGGTATACTGCCCATATCCTGGGGTGACGGAAGCGTTGCCACAGCTTCCAGACAGTCGCTTTGGCTTCAACAGCCGCCGGAGTTCATCAGGGATGGTCCTAGGGTTAAAGGTCTCGGACAGGATGCGGTGTGTGTGTGAGCGCGTACCGCCTTCAGGATCTGTTGGGAGAATGCCTTCGCCGCCGCTTCCAGCACCTTGACAGAGTGGATGCGTGGCCGCGGGTCGATGGTCTGGGCGAGTTCTAGGACTGCTGCATCCCATTCGACTTCGTTAAACCAGTCTGGGATTGCCAGGGCTGGTATGTGAACATTGGAGTCGACCAAGACAGGGTCATGGTCGGAATCCAGTTCGTTTACCACCGAGAGGTCTAGATGGAATGTTTTTGGTGATCATGATAACGAGTACGTCCGGCCTGCCATGGGCCCGGTAGGACGAAGGCCTTCTCGGTCCGTGCGCATTGTGGCTGGGATCTCCGCTGATGAGGCGGTAGTGTCCGCGGCCCCTGTGGTTTGAAACTCGGCTATACCAGTGCCAGTGCTTTGCGTTGAAGTCGCCTGCCATGCAGGCAACAGGATGCAGGTTTAACAAGGCGGTGTAATCCGCCTCAAAATATCGGCCGTCTGGAGGGTCGTAAACAGCTATTAGCAGCGTGTCGAATCCGCCAATGGCAAGCCGAATGGCGCACGCCTCCACGTGCTGAAGCTGCGGGAGAGGAAAAGGGGTGTGGGTAATGTGGTTTTTGATGAAAATAGTAGTACCCCCACCCTGTCGGCCGATCCTATCCGACCGATGGGTGGTGTAACTTGGCAACGAAAAATTTATACCAGCATGCAGGTGTGTTTCGCAGACTAGCAAGATGTCAACCCCATGAACAGCATATGCAAAAAGGTGGCATAAAAAGCATTAGAAAAAAGAGCTTTAAGGACAAAAAGTAGCCGTAAAAAGAGAGTATTAGGATCAAATTAATAAAATTCACTGTAGGTAGCATATTAATGATATAATTGACCCCGGATTGATATTTATTGATATAACTCTGAGGTTTTATTTAAAAAAGGGGGTTTTTTACCCCCAAATTGAATCAATTATTTGAATTTAAATGGAGAGAGATGTTTTTTCAGCGCAAAGTTTGAGGAAAGGCGGAATAATGGACACTTCATCCGTAAGAATTTTGGAACAGAAGCTCACAGGTGTGAAGGATAGATTTGCATATCTTTTAACAGAATTAAATCAAATAGTGGCAAAAGATAAAATGCAAGTGAAAACGAAAGAGGATATATTTTTATATCTTTCCAAAATACAAGAGGAGCACATAAAGCTGAGAATAAGTGTAGCAGCAAAGCAAACGGAGGTAAATGTTATAAGAGAGTGTAATGAAGAAGACATTATCTTATGCAAATGTTGCAGCAACACCCAAATTGACCACAGGGAGAATGGAAAAGATTAAAAAAACAATGGAAAATAGAAAACATGTTGTATTTGTAACATCAAGGAAAGGATACAAGAGATGTACAAAAGACTTTAATGTATAATCTTAAACCAGCAGAAGAGAAACTTAAAATCGCCAATGTGAGGGCAGCAGGGAAAGCAGCCATTGTTGAGGCAGAGTCCCCTGACGATATAGCCAAAATAATTGACAGCAAATATCTTAAAGATAAGGATATTATAATGGAATTACCAAAGAAAAGGTATCCATTGTTGATTATGTAGAATGTGTTAGCATGCGAAAGTGAGGAAATATTAAAAGACAATTTATATCATCAGAATTTGGAGAATGAAATGTCTAGAAAGGAATTTGATCAAAATGTAAAATTTCGTTTTAAAACAGGACCAAAGGATAGAACAACAGTACACCATGTTATTGAAGTGTCTTCTAAGATACGGCATTTGTTAGCCAATCAAGGAAGGGTATATTTAGGATTTCAAGCGGTGACGATAAAGGACTTTATATCCATATCCAAATGTATGAAATGCCAAACATATGGGCATATTGCCAAATATTGTAAGTCAATCCAATCTGTATGTGGCCATTGCGGAGAACTTGATCACGAAGCTAAGGATTGTGTCAAAAAGGACAACCCGGTATTAAATGTGCACCATGTTTTAGAAAAAATAAACAGTGTGAAGGCAAAGATAACTGTCCTTTTTATAAATTGTGCTGGGAGAGAACCATTTCACGTATAAATTATGAACTTAGAAGCAAAAAAGAAAAGACGAAGTAAAAATGCACCAAGTCGTTTAAACAAGAATAAGGAAAGGGCGGAAAAATATAGATTAAATCTACAATTAAAATTAGATGAAGAAACTCAACAGGTTCAAATTGAGGAAAATGTGAATCAAGTAAAAGAGAATAGAACAAAGGAGATGTTGTATCCGGAAGTGATTATTTTAAATGGAACCACGGAAGAAGAAAATAAATATTGCAAGGAGAGAAAGGTTATAAGAGCTGATTTTGATGCCATTATGATGGACGAATCACTAGATGAAGACATAAATGAATATAGAAGTAATATAAATGAATTATTTCAGAAGACAAAGACAGAATTGGAGTGCAAGGACAATTGTATACAAATTAAAGAAAGAAATATAATAATTGAGACAGAAACGGTGCCAGTTTTAAAAGAAATAAATTCAAAAGAGACCGAAGAATTAAGAAGTAATAATATTGATCCCACTGAATTTTATAATAATTTTGAGGAATTATTAAGATTAAGTAGATTAGAAGAAAGAGAAAACATGCTTGCAGCACTTAGACATTTAGTCAGATACTTACACCCCAAAGGTAATTCTGTTACACTTCCGTTGCCGGATGTAATAGATCGTTTGCAGTTAAAGATAGTGAATATTCCCACAGATATAGAAATTTTGCAAGAATTAATGAAGAAAGTGTTTCAGAGAAGGGAAGAGAAATTTGATTTGGAAGAAATTTATAATGATTTTGTATTGAGTTATGGTCGAGTAGTATTTGATGCGCAACAAAGCTTTCCGAATTGTTATTGTTGTATAAGACGAGTTAAATTAAATGAAAGAAAACATGTAGCCACACAGAAAACCAAGCCAGAGATAAAAATTATAAATATTGGCACAGGAAGCTTTATTCAAAGACCACAGGAAATAGTTAGAAAACAGGTAGAAAAAAGAAGAGATAATCAATCCATGTGGCAGATGTTTAATCCGTCAGGATCATTTATTAATTTTAATAACATTAAAAAACCAGCTACCAATCAAAAGTTTTATGAGAAAACAGATAATAAGGTTAAAATTCAGGAGCCCAAAAAATCTGTTAAATTTGAGGATAAAACATGGACTCAAGAGTGCATAGAAAATAGGCAAAATAATAGGAAACAAAGAATATTAAATACACCAACAAATTAAATTAAAATGGACAGAGAAGAGATTGGATTAAGGATTGCACAAATAAATGTACAAAGGAGTAAATTAATACAACAAGAATTATGTAGGTTGGTAGATGAATTAAAAATACATATTTTATGTATTCAAGAACCTTATACGAGTAAAAGCAAATATATTTTTAAAATTGTAAGATCACGAATAATAGTAGATGTAGAAAAACCCATGGCAGCTATTTTAATAAATAATAATGAAATCCAGGTGGTTAGAATATCACAACATAGCAAGGAACATGTTAATGTATAGAAATAACATATAAAGGAAATGGTTGTATTTTAGTAAATCATTATTTTCAGTACATGGATGCAATAGAAGTTCATTTAAATGTAATGTCATCAATTTTAGCGAATTATGAAGGAAGATCGTTAATATACACGGCAGATGTGAATGCCAAATCCAGTTGGTGTCATAGTTCTTTTGTGGATGAAAGAGGTGAAAAGCTGGAGGAGGTTATTTCGGAATATCAATTACAAGTACTTAATAAACCAAATAATCCTAAAACTTTTCATAATAGAGCAGGAGCAGCTGAATATATTGATGTGACCTTGGCAACACAAAATGTAGTACACAAAATAAAAGATTGGAAAGTAGCGCAAAATTTGACTACAAGTGATCATAATTTAATATATTACAGCTATACTGTTAAAGCAAAAAGAGATACCATAGTATAAAATAAAGAATTTCTTAGATATGATATTAAATCGGCTGATTGGAACTCTATGAAATGTATTTTACAGATGCCCCAATAAATAGAATATGGGCAAGATGTGGAGCATAAGGCCCAAGAATTAACCAACCCTATTAAAATTACCATGGATAAAACATTACGTAAAATTAGAATAAAATATAGTAAATATAGTGGGTGGACACAAGAATTACAAAAATTGAGAACCAAAGTGAGAAAAGCAAGACGTAATTATTAGAGGAGTGTATTGGAAAATGAAAGAGTTTTGAATTTAGCCATATAAAGAGAATTTAAACAGAAGCATAAAATTAAAATTAAAGAGACCAGAGAGAAATCGTGGGAACAGTTGTTGATAATCATTTAAAAACGAATGTATGGGGAATTCCCTATAAAGTTGTTATGAATAAAATAAGATGCCCCGAAATTATTTCAACCTTGGATAAAGGAAATGGTGAATGCACAAAGGATTGGCAAGAATCAATTATGTTTTTATTGGATAAATTGTTGCCGGATGATGTAAATGATTATGAAAATGAACATCATGATTATTTAAGAAGATTGTGGAGTATTGAAACTGAAAATGAGAGAATAATTTATCTCTTTGATGTTATGGAGGCTACATTGGCAATTAGAAGTTTTGGTAGAGCCAAAGCACCAGGACCGGATGGGATCCAAGCAGAGGTATTGCAAAATTTAGAAGATATTATTGCTCCTTATTTATGCAAGTTGTTTAATGAATGCTTATGGCAAGGAAAATTCCCAATATGTTGGAAGGAATCAATTGTTACGATATTAAAAAAAGGAGAGGATAAAGACCCCTGTGATGCTAAATCGTATCTGCCAATATGCCTTATAAATACGTTTGGAAAACTGTTTGAAAAATTAATATATAAAAGAATTTGGGAATTTCAAATTATGATGCAGGTAACAGAAAACAATTTGGATTTAGAAAAGGAAGGTCCATTGATGATGCAATTAATACAGCAATGAAGGCTATAGAAGATACAACCAAGAAATATATAATTGGCATATTTTTTGACATATCTGTAGCGTTTGATAATTTGTGGTGGCCAGCTTTATTTAAGACATTAAGAGACAGAGAGTATCCAAAGACCCTGTATAATATATTAAAAGATTACTGTAATGATAGAATAGTAATTGTAAAAGGAGAAGGGGCTAATACCAGCAAGTATATTAGTAAAGGTTGCCCATAAGGCTCCGTTTTAGGCCCCCTTTTTTGGGACCTAATGACGGAACCATTATTAAATGAATTACAAAGTTTGGCAGTGGTGGCCTATGCGGATGATTTATTAGTTATGTTAGAAGCAAATAGCAGGAATGAAATTGAGCAAAAAGCCAAAATTATAACGACATATGTACAAAATTGGTGTGATAATGTAAAATTAAAAATTGCACCCCTAAAATCGGCGTATATGGTATTGAAGGGTAATTTAAAGAGGGATCCCACTGTAAAAATTGGCAATATTAATATAAGAAGACAACAAAATTTTAGATATCTTGGATTGAATATAGATTAACGTCAAAATTTTATTTATCACATAAATGAAGCAAGAAGAAAGAACGAGAATATTATGATGAAATTGGTTTCCCTAGAGAGAAGAGATTTTAAAATCTCTACTACAGCACTTTTAAAAATTTACCATACGAGTATTATGGTTGGAATAATGGGATTTGGTTCAAGTGTATGGGCTGAGAAAGCAAGACAAATTCAGGTAAAAAGATTGCTTAGAAGATCGCAAAGAGAAATATTAATTAGACCTACAGGTGCAACAAATACATCACCAACAATGGCATTATTTGTAATATTAGGAATATGGCCTGTTGATTTTGTGATTAGATTAAGAGGAGCAATTTTTTGGCTTAGGAAAGGAAATAGAGAAAAAAATTATAGTATTATTGGATCACATTGTGAAACTGTTAAACAAATAAAAACAAAACTACTGGAAGAATGGCAAAATGAATGGGAAAATATGGATGAAGGAAGAAGAACATTTGAAATGTTTCCCCAAATTAAAGAACGTTTAGTAATGCATCACCTTCAACCACAAAAAGGGATGATACATTATTTAACAGGGCATGGACCATTTCAAAATTATTTACATAGATTTGGAAGGAAGGAAATGCCAGAATGTAATAAATGCAATACGATAGATATCCCTGAGCATGTATTTTTTGAATGTGTTAAATATAGTAATGTATTAGAAGCGTTAAGAAGGAAATTGGAGGGTAAACAAGTTGGCAATATTATACGGAACAAAGAAGATTTTATTATTATGAATAATATGGCAGAAAAGATATCAAAAATTGCAAAGGAACACATGTTAAATGCTATAAGAGAAAGAAATGAAGGGACGAGACTAAATTTAACAGAAAATGTAGCTGATGCTAGACTTACGAGATTAAGATACGCAAATCAACAGCAGAGAGAAGAGGAAGCAGATATTGTTACCGAATGTGAGGCAGTAGTAAATTTAGAAGATGATGGAGGGGACAGTGATATATATGCAAGGTATGGTAATAGAAGGAGATATTACACAATATGAACTGGTAGAATGGAGGCTGCAGAGAGGAGACAACGGGGAATAGCAGTAAATGTAGAGATGGAGGAAGCAACGGAGGCCAGGGACGAGGAAGTAGAGCGACAGCAAATTAACTGCATATCAGATAGGGACTGATAATAGATAGCAGTGAGCGACATCTACGTTCTCCAAGGCGGGGAGCAATCCATGGATTCCGGAGAATGAAGAGAAGTGAAAGTGAAGTGGTTTTTATTATTATTATTATTATTATTATTATTATTATTATTATTATTATTATTATTATTTTAAAGTAAATTCAGTGTAAGTGCATTTTAGAATTTTAATTTTGTGCAAGAATAGTGATGGATAGGAAGTGAAAAGGAAATTAAATGTTAAAAGAGAAGTTTATGTGATTGAGTGATTAAGTATAAAGATAGCTTTGCAAGAATTTATTGTTTACATTTTTATAATGATAAGTTGTGAGCATCGAAGGTAGATATTATGAACAGTGTAATTAGGAATAAAATTATTTAAGATTATGGATATGAAAATGTTAATTTTAAATATAAAGAAAAATGTATTATATTAACAAAGAAATATGAGAAAAATTGGTATTAAAGAGCATTGAAATGTATTATGGTAATTTAATGGTCTTATAAATGCTTTGAGCTATGTAATAGAAACTGGTTATGGGTATGTGAGTCTTAATATATATAACTTAAAATTTAAATTATTTGGAAAAAATTGAAAATGCTATATAAAAAGTGATGATAAAATTATAGTTAACTGCATTAAATAGTAGAATTTATATGTTTTAAAATTGACATCAAATAGTCAATTGTTAAATTTTGTTTTGAAAATGATTGAATTTATTTTATTATAAATTTTTGTTATTGATAGAGAGAGATTAAGCTTATTTATTATAGAACCGAAAGAATAGTTCTTGAAATATTTTAAATAGAAAATTTGTTACATTCTAATTGAAAAGAATTTGGAAAGAAATGAGAAATAGTAAGGAAGGAAAGTAATTTGTTGCTTAAGCTGATATATTGGAAATAGGTAATGGAAGATTTTGCTTTTAAAATTGTTTTGAATCTGTTAATTATATAGTGAAATATTGAAATATTGTTTTAATTTTAATAATTAATATTTTAATATTGTAAAATATTATAAATATTAACTGTATTATTGAAGTTGATAAATTGGATTATTAATTAATATTTTATGATATTTTTTAATTTTAATCTAAAATCTGTTTTATTGAAATAGGTGAAGGAAAGTTTAAGTTTACTGCAAATTATTTTTATTATTAAATATGGTATAATTGTGTGAATAGTGAAGATTATAAGAACTTGAACTACTTAGGTAATTGAAAATGAAGAATTATAAAGAACTTATTATAAAAGAAGACTCATTAATCAATTAGGAGTGGCTCCTGGAAGCTAGTAGCATTTAGTAGTTAATAAATTACTGGAAGCCAGTAGTTTTAGGATATTAGTAGGTAGAATAGTTTATTATTTGTAAATCTGATGTAACTTATAACATTTTTTTTGTAAACATGTTTTATGGCAATAAATGAAGTGTGGCAACTATGTCCTGACCTAGGTAACAAGATGTCAGGACAGACAAGTCAGACTTTTATGTATGTATCTCAACTCCATGGATCATTACTCAAGCAAGCTTGGGTAATGTCCCCTAATTCCGTTTGCGTTCCAAAACGCGGCTCGTAATGGTCTCCTAACGAGTCTGGAGGCCATTACATTGCGGAATTGGAGAACAGCACCTCCAGCGTGCAAAGCAGGATTTTGTGCTTGACCACGGGACTAAGCCTCAGGTCGGACAGTTGCTGCTTACATTTCCGTAGAGTGGGTAGAGCCCTGTTTGTGTATTCCCCATTAGTTAGGGTCCGGAATTCGTCCATATCGGACGGGGAAACTGCTTCGCCGTGGGTCGGCAGGGGGAAGTATACAGGATCCTGGAGCGTCGCCGATGCGCTGCCAGTGTCCGCCGTGGCAGTGACCAGGTACTCGGCGGACAGCTGGTTTTCTTGCGCCGCTGAGGGCGTGGCTTGTGTCTGCTGCTCGGTCGGGACCTGTGATTGGCCCGGCCGAGCGGTAGGGTGTGCCCTGCTCTTATTTTTCTTCTTTTGAGACTTGGACTTTTTCTTAGGTCTTGTTGTACCCCGGTTTCCTTGAGCCGGCATCTCGGTCGTTACGTTCACAGTCGTTTTGGTCGTGTGCGTCGCCTCAGTCGTCGTTGGTTATGCCGCTTCCGTCGTCCTTGGTGGTGCCGCCTCCGTCGTCGTCTCTGCCTGCTGCAGCGTAGTCTCCGCTCTTGTGAGAGCGGCCGAGAAGGAGGCCCCGGGGGGATTGGATCCACCCCACGGCCTCCTTGACGGCGGTTGTCGATGATCTTTTGCCGGGTTCGGCAGCCCTTATACACACTTGAATGTGCCAGCCCACAGTTGGCACACTTGCTTTTTTCTGGTGGGTTGGGGCAGTATTGCACTATGTGGTCTCCTTCACAGCGCAGACACGCAAGCTTACGCTCGCACACCTGGCTGAAATGGTGAGAACCCATCTAGCGGTGGCACTGCACTGGTCCACCCTGGCCGTAAAAGCGTTCCATCTTTACGACCGTGTGGAACAGCACACAGATGTTGTCTACTGGTTGGACCGCACCTCCTGGCACCTTGTCCACGACGACCATAAAGAGGGGCATCGGCACTTTGACGGCGCCCTCGTCTGTCTGAATGGTCTTTCATAGCTGAGCTACGGAAGCGGCGGCAATGCCGTGCTCCTGGTGAAGCGCTTGTTTCAGCTCCTCAGGAGTACATATAGAGTCCAAGCCTCTGATTATGCGACGCTCCATATGGGGGCGCTGAGGGGAGTATGAGTAGAATGGGATCTGAAGATCTCGAAGCGTCTGTTTATCCGCTTCGAAATCCTCAGGGGTGTTGGTCTGGATGTGGATTTTTCTGTGCTTTCTTTTGACTTCGAAGCCGGCTTTTATCTTTGACGCCAAGCGTCGCATGACTCCAACATTATCCTTGAAGTAGTCCGCGATTATTGGCGGTAGCCTCGTGCCCCTCTTGGCTAGGGGTGTCTGGGTGCCCTGTGGGGGTGCAGCAACTGTCTGAGCCGAGGCGGGGGGACCCGGAGAGATCCTACCGTTTCTCCCCACGACGGTAAAACCGTCCATATGGGGTTCTTGAGGTAGCTCATCCTCATCCGCCGATTCAGGCAGAGGGGAAAGGGAGGGGCCATCCTGGGAGATGGTGCTTGTCACTTTATGAGGAGTGTTCTTCCTACTTTTCCTGGTGGGTTCTGCCTCAGGTGAGGTGGAAGGACCAGGTATTTGCCCGTCATTTGGGTCCAGTGATGTGGGTGCCCTCCGGCGTTCCACAGCGGACCGGACCTCCTTTAAGGAGGCGCCTGTGCGAGCCATTTGGCTTGAGGTGTCGGGCCGAAGGCCCTAACCTTTGGCTGTGGTATTGTGGACCCGCTGTCTCGTGGTCGGTCGGTCTTCAAGGTCACAGTAAGTGAAAAGACAGGAGACAGTCAGAGAGGAGTAAGAAGAGGGGGGAGACCTGTTCCTGGACTACCGTTCTTTTTGTCAGGAAGGGCCTTTTTCCAACGGGCTAGCAGGGGATCGAAGTCCACTGCCCGTCGGTGGGGGTGGTGAAGGCCGCTCGCACTCTCGTGGCGGAACGGCAAGCTAGAAGGGGGTGCTAGGTCCACTGCGTTGCCGCTATATGGTGATGCCGGCGTGTACCATCCAGAGTCTGGCCGATGAGGTGGTCGCTGGTTGTGGCAATGCCGTTGCCCTGTGTAGCTGCTGCTGCCCAAGAGGAGCCGAGAAGTGCTGTCCTGCTTGACGGTCAGATCGCATCTGTGTGCGAGGCGTGCGTGGAGAGCAGACAGACGGACAGCAACAGGCTCTGTATTAAAAGGTGAACCATGGGTTAAAATAAAAAAACAGTGGCCAATCCGCAACCGATCCAATAGTACCAACTACCAACGAAATAAGGTTGCCCAGGTTATAGGGAGGTCTTTCACTTCCCTAAGCTTGTTACCGCGAAGAGCCGACCACCCAGCATATACGTCCGAAAGCACCACTCTCCGCTTAACCACTCTAAACTTTTCCGCTGGTGCACTATTAACAGAAACGCTAGACTCTGTGACTGCCGATTTTGCTACCAAATCCTCCAGTTCATTCTCTGGCAAGCCAACGTGTCCAGGAATCCAAGTGTACTCCGCAGTAACCCTGGAAGTGTTCAAAATGTGGAGGACGTCCTGAATGCGCTGGACTAAAGAATAGCAATTGTATAGCTCACAGATGCTTTTAAGTGCACTATGGGAATCACTCAGAATAAGGCAGTCACCGAATTTTCGACGGCGAATATATAGAATGACTAGGTAAATAGCATACAGATCTACAGTATAATGGATGTGCTACTAGGCAAACCGAAAGTATAAGGTTCTGTCTCAGTAACAAAGACACGTCCAACATCGTCAGGACACTTACTGCTATCGGTATATATAAAATATAAGTACATGCGGCTACCTAATTTGACAAAAATTCCATAAAACAAGTACGGATACTAGACACAGGCGTCATCCCGAGATCGACGTAGCACGCAACCAAGTTGGGTACACACTTTCCCCTTTGGGAAATATGCGAGACAGTGCAATACTGTGTATCCGAAGAAGCTTGCGGAAACGAAAGCCAGCAGACCTGGGAGAGTGACAGATTTCTACAACTTACGTCCAGTCCAGTACTGAAAGATTGGATGCGAAGGCATGCACTTAAGCCCAGTCATAATAGTTACTTAGCAGGACATCAGGTCGACATCGCAGAGAGGGTTCTGCAATTCAGCATGGAGGCTAACAACTAGGTTGGTTGGAAAACTCGGACCGCCGCACGGATACCCTGATTGTGGACGGTGTCTAATCTGCTCAGCACAGATGGTCATGCTGATGAGTATACAATGCATCCATAGTCCAACTGGGATCGGATCAGTGCACGGTAAAGACGCAGCAAAACTGTCCGATCCGCTCACTAAGATTTGCCACCTAGTATCCATAAAATATTGAGAGAATGGTCACATCATGCTAAGCTATATGTGGCGACCAGCAAAATTTCCGATCGAAGATCAACCCAAGGAATCTCGCCTCATCTGCAAATGGAGGTAAATCTGGACCGAGTTGAAGCGAGGGCGGCAAGTGCCTTCTACGGCGCCAGAAGTTTACGCAGAGGCACTTCTCAGTGGAGAAATGAAAGCCAGTTTTAGAATTCCAACAGAGAGATTCTCTAAACACTGCTGTAGACGGTTTTCCAAATAAGATGTCCGCTGAGAAGTACAAAGAATGTCAAAGTCATCTAAAAATAGGCAGGACGAGACAACTAGTGGAACACATTGCGATATAGAATCAACCACTATAGGAAACAGCATGACGCTCAGTGCCGAGCCCTGTGGAACTCCGTTCTCTTGAATAGAAAGGTTCGAAAACAACAACAACAAACAAACAAACAAACAAAACGAGCTGACCCTTACTCGGAAAACGCTGTTGCTCATAAACTCCTGAATGAACACCGGTAGGTGTCCACGTATATTTCAATTGGGAAGGGATCAAGGGAATTAAGATCCCTACTCGCCAACATGCATCATAAGCCTTCTTGAGGTAAAAAAGTATCCAAACGGTTTCGCAGTTCTTCAGAAACCCGTCCAGTATTTGCGTCGAAAGCGGCACAAGATGGTCAGCCGCTGATCAACGTCGTCGAGAACCGCACTGGATGTGGGATTCCAGCCCCCACACCAACCGAACATTGAACACGTGTTCCATTACCTTATAAACGCAACTGCTGATGGAAATAGAACGCTAGCTTGATGGAAGAATATGGTGCATGCTAGTTTTCAAAATAGGTATGATCGTGGTCTCCCGCCACTTTCCGGGTAAGATGGTGTCAACCCAGACACGATTATAGACCTCGAGTAGGATAAACCTTACTCACAAGTGAGAGATGTTGCAACATTTGGACGTGTGTGCTATCTGAACCTGGTTGATGAAGATGAGAGTGCATGGTCTAACTCCGCCATGATGAAAGGTGATTGTAATCTTCAAGGTTTCTGGAACGAAAGGCGATTCCTTGAGATTCCACCTGAGTCTTAACGGTAAGAAACTCAGGAGAATAATCGTCTGAGCTAGCCATCTGAGCGAAAGCACGGCCTAAGGTGTTCGCCACGTCATACGCACCAACAACAGGTCCGGCCGCTGTTTTGAGACCGACGATGAGCGTATGGGTCGATTTACCAGCTACAGGCCTCAACTTATCCCATACAACAGAGGAAGGAGTATGTTGATTAAAGGAGGCTACAAATTAGCTTCATGATTGCTTTTTGCTATGCTTAATAACTGGTCCAAATTTGGAACGCATTCTCTTAATTGTATGAGATTATCCAGCTTTGGGCGACACTGGAAAACTCGAAGAGCACATCTGCGAGCACAAAAGGTATCCCGCGCACTCATAGGTACACCAAAGAACCGGAAATCGACGAGGTAGTCACCGTGTCGAGCTCGTTGTAGTTAAAAACGGCCAAACGGGGGAGGGGATTCCAGTTGTCTCGAGCCAAAGGCTATCTAGGTAAATATGTGCAACATACATTTTGGAACATACTTATAAGAATTTGGAAGTGGTCATTAATGTGAGTCAGAGAGGATATTCCGCCGTGTGTTAACTGTTAACTGTGGAGAGAAAAAACTACTATATCAATATGACAAAAACTCTGAAAGGCGTCAGATAAACATATACGCTCTCTGGTGTTCACGAGAGCTAAGCAATTATTGTCCAAGAAATCTACAATTAACTTACATCTCGCCCAAGCCCGAGCTGAGGTCCAAAATGGGTGGTGGGCATTCAAATGACCTACCAACACAAAAGGCGTTGGTAACTGAGAAATTACGTCTTCCAAATCAGTGAGCGAAAGGTCGTCAGATGCAGGCAAATATATACTACACGCGGCAATTCTGTTGGAGGACAGCATAACCCTTGGATTGAATGTCAGACCTTAAGGACAAGAAGTCAGCAAAAATATAATCTCTAATAAGTAGCTTGGTACCCCCATGTACAGGAGCACCCTATCCATGTAATAAATCACACCGCAAAGAGGTTTAGGGCCTGAAAGTAATGTTATCTTGTGGACGGAGCTTCGTCTCTTGAAGCAGAGGACCGCATGTTGATTCTAGTTGAGCAGCAAATCAAGCTCTGGTCGATATGGTCGAATGCCGTCTATGTTCCACTGTAGGATAGCCATAGTCAATAGAAATTGATAGACGTGCTAAATTGAGAGGCGTTTCTTCATATTCGGCTGTGCCGGTCGGTTTAGCTTGCTTTCCTTCGGTGTCGAAGTAACACTCTTCTCAAGAGCGCGGTACTGTCGCTTACGCTGTGCTCCCTGGCAGTGGGAGCAGGACTCTCCTGTTTCATTTGTTCCACCGGGGAGGACTCCTTTCCAATAGAACATCTACGTTCGAGAACCTCGAAACAATTAGAGGTCTTGATCGACGAAGATGGTAGTCGCCGATCTATGCTCCTCCCAGAAGATTCCTTGGATGAGGATCTACGTGGAGAGTGGCGAGGACTTCACCTTCTCTTAGATGTTATAAAAGGAATCTTGACACTTTGCTTCAGACTTAACCGATCTTGAAACTTTTGGCTGGTGCAGAATACCCTACTGGTGTTTCGCTGTCATTTTGCCGAGGTCGATGGTTTGGGTGAAACGGTTGCCGGACTGCTCCTTACTGTGGCGGATTTAGCAGATGTTGATGCCGATGTAGACGTAGGGGTTGAGGACTTTGGGTGTAGTCTGTCTAAGAGAATATTTTCAGAAATTGTGACCCATTAATATCGCAAGTCTCTGTAAAACGGGGGCAATCTTGGGAACTAGATAGCTGTTCCCCGCTGCAATTCACACAAGATGGAGGGGTAGTACAATCCCATCGTGCGATGCGTCTCCACAGATATCACATGTCAGCTGACCAGTTTAGGATTCCCTTGTATGCCCAAATCCGTGGGTTTGGAATCTAAAGTCTAACCTCAATGGCGTCGTATCCTATCCATTTAGCGAGATCTACCCGATCAAATGTAAGGAACAGGGTACGGGTGGTCACGAATTCACCATTTACTTTCCGTTGAACCCTATAAACGGATGTTACACCCTATTTTGCTAGATCCTCTTGATGTTTCTCATTGGACAAATCGTGCAATGTGCAGGTAGTGATGATGACATATTAGGAGTTCAAGGTTTTGTGCTTTTCGACCTTATTCGGGTAGTTGCCTAACTGTTTCGCTCTAAGCATTTTCTCTGCCTGGAAGGCGGATATGGCTTCAACCAGGAGTGACCATTTTGAGCTTTAATACAAGACTTAACTGCACCAGCAATTTTATCTAAACTCTTTTGGACTACAAAAGGGCTAACCAGCGAAAATTTCCTTCCTTTCTTCCTCTGTTCGATGTATAACTAAGTAGTGAAGACCACTGGATTTAGCTACTTCTTTTACCAACACTAAATTAGTTTTTGTTTTGATTTCTTGCCATAAAACATAGTATGAATTCATCCCCCTGTGCTCCCCACCGCACTACAGACCCCAACGAGGGATCTCCCCACTGGGATGACAGGGCTACACAGGGGATACAGCAGGTTTGCCATCTCACTCACCCTAGAGCTCGGTATAGAGTCTAGACCTGGCCGATTGACCGGGTGACACGTTTAGGCAAAGCAGAAACCAAAGTGGTGTATGAGATTGCGTACCCTCCCCAGTCACTGAAAGACAGAAGCCCAATCTCAGATACACAACCCTCAATCAACCAGGGTATCTCTTTCCACTGACATGGTTCTGCATGCACGGCCTTCACGTGGGTGGGCATTGTGACAGACTAAGTTCCTCGCCACTCGAGGAAGTCACTTTTGATTCAGAACTCCAGGTGCGCCAAACCCATACATACTGAATAGTCCCCTGGGGGTTCTCTTTTGGTAGTATTTACTATATTATGGATGAATTTGGAAAGGTGGTGTGGTGGGGGAGTCTGCAGTTGAGAGTGGAAGCACACCCTACTAAAACTAGTCCCCAAGAGACCAAATGTAGTTAAAGGTAATAAAAATCCAGTTTATGTAACACTTCTCCATCTTATTTACTCCATTTGTTACATTTATGTCCTATATAATACTCATGCAATACCCCATACCTATAAAAAAAAAAAAAAAAAAAAAAAATATCGATATTTTGTGATAGGAAATGAGTTCTCAAATTAGACTGAGTATGGAGACAATAGTTTTGGAAACATTTTCCATAACTTTAGTTTTAAGTAATGTATTGAATGCTAAAATTTATCTTCATTTACGAGGGTGGTCTGAAAAGTTGTCGGCCTCACCCAGGGTTCGCGGCACTACTTCCATGATTTTGTTCCTTACGTTGGTACACATGTTAATAGATCCTATGTAAAATTACTAGTCATTACATTTGACTGTAGACAGTTGTTTGAAGCAGTGGAAGTGCGGATTGCTTTGAAAATGAAGAAATTCAACTATCGTGCTGTGATAAAATTCTTCGTAAAAGGAAGTTTAACACCTACAGAAATTCATTTGCGGATTGCAAATATTTATAGTGACTCTTCACCTTCAGTTTCCATTGTGAAGAAATGAACGGCCGAATTTAAACGTGGTCGTGAAAGCGTCCAAGACGATCCACGCGAAGGACGTCCAAAAACTGTAACCACACCGGAAATCATTGAAAAAATACGAGACACGATTTTGGAAGATCGGCGTACAAAGGTGCGTGAAATTGCTAATGCTCTTGGAATTTCAAAGGAACGTATTGGTCATATCTTGCATCAGGAATTAAACATTGAAAAAGCTTTGCGCAAGATGGGTGCCGCGTTTCCTCACTGTGGATAACAACCCATTCGCGGGATAGTTTCTGAAAAGTCGTTGGCACATTTTCGAAGAACTGAAGTTACTTTTTGCGCTAATATGTCACAATAGATGAAACATGGATTCACCACTACACACTCAAAGCAGCAGTCGAGGTTTCAAAGAAGGCGAGGATGGTGCTATCGGCGGGAAAGATCATGGTGTCAGTACTATGGGATGCCAAAGGATCTTTGTTGATTGACTATCTCGAAAAAGGTAAAACGATTACTGGAGAATACTACTCTCAAATTCTATCCCAAACTGAATGCAATATTCCTGAAAACAGACCCGGGTTAAAAAAAGAAGTTTATTATCAGGACACTACACCTGCCCACAAAAGTGTTTCGTTATGGGGAAATTGGGAGATCTGCACTATGAAGTGCTGGAAAATCCACCCCATTCCGCAGATTTGGATCTCTTGGACTTCCATCTGTTTCCAAAACTGAAGAAAGGCGCTTTTCGTCCAATGAAGATGCAATAAATTGCAGTTGAAAATGGGTACTTTGCAGCACTTCCAGAGGAACACCACAGAGAGGGGATAATGGCATTGGAACACTGAGGAGATTATGTTGAAAAATAAAACTACTTTGAAAGCATGAATTGTCGTTTTTCACCATCAAGCCAAGAACTTTTCAGATCACCCTCCTACATGACATTCCACTGTTGTATAAAATTCCTTTCAGTATGACATTTAGGAAATGGTAAAGATGATATATTTGGTTTCTGGTATAGGTAAAAGAATATTTTCTTAATCTGCCACAGTTACATTTTATTCCACAGATCCAATTTAATTGAAGACACTTGTAGGGAGAGCTAACTTATGACTACAGAGAATCCAGGATTACTAGCTATTTTAGCTTATTCTTTCATCTTAAGATTTCTGAGAAGAGTTTCAAAGAATTCAGTAATAATCAACAATGCATATACAGCAATCGCTTAAATGAAGGTCACACTGAAATTTTTGAGGATGAAAATGATACTTTTTTTAAAATTCAGATCTGCTCATTACATCTTTTCAAAGTATTCTCCATTACTTGCTAAAGAATGACTCATGCTTTCAAACTATTTATCAAATACTGAATACCATTATTCTGTGGAGAGAGTACAGATATATTTTTCATAAGCAGCTATTGCAACTTCAGATGCCTCAAATTATCTACCTAGAATTTTTTATTTTATTTTGGGGGATATAAAACAGTCACATGGGGAAGCTATGGACTGTAAGGGAATGGAAAAAATATATGACTACTACATAAATTCTGTCGTGTGTAATGCAGCATAGGCAGAGGAATTATCATAGTGTAACAAAATTGCATGGAGACCAGTCTTAGAACACTAAGTTCCCAGTTCATTGAAGAATTGTATCAGACATTTTATGGTATACTTCCCGGCAGTGACAATCTTTTTTTCTTCAAGTTGAAATGTCACAATGGATACTAACTGAGAAAATCAATCACATGATTTTGTTGACAACAATTCTGCCTGAATTTTGGTGGGGAGTATTATCTCCTGGGAAGACCCATACTGATAGCTATCCCTTTGTTTATGGACCATATTGGTATATGCATCTTTTATCACATGATGCAATCTTTAACATGTTTTTGGATCTTCCTCAAACAAATTTTTCTATAATTTCCTGACGCCTTGCACATTTGCCTATATCTACTTGTTTGTGAGGTGATGAGGGACTCAATGAATGCAGAAATTTCTGACATGATATTCAGTTTTAAAATGATGATCTTTTCATAACATGCACTGTGCTTTCATTACATTTTCATCCATGGTTGTTGTAGCCAGCCATCCTGCATAGTCTTCATCTTTGAGGGGATCCCGTCTTGTGCAAACCATCAATAAATCATGGATTACAAAGAGCAAAGATCCCCAAATGCTTGCTGCAGTTATTTCAAGGCATTCTCTCTCTCTTAATCCAATTATTTTTTTCCGTGATAAAATATTGAAATTTCAATATTATGTCCTATATGGATTTAATAACTCAGTAGAAGTCTATATTTTATTCCATTTGGCAAAACTGGGAGATTAAAAGCCCATCCTCAAATGAGGACACAGACTATTAGTGATATATAAATTTACATGAATACAATAGCATAGTTTTACGAGTCACAAATAACATAAACACAATTTTACAACAATGTAATATAAATGCAAATATAAGTTTTACATTGTATTTTATTTATATTTTAGATTGAACATATTTTTGTGATTATAAAATCTCATGGATACAAGAACATACCTTTATGAATCACAAATATCATTTACAACATTATTTTTAACAACTAATGTAAATATAAATTTTACATTGTACAGGGTGTATATAAATGACTATCGGGGTTTTAACTCTTTATACTATTTATTACATTCAACTTACAGTTATAAATTATATGTCAAATGAAAAATCAACTCAAACAGTTTTGTTTGTTGGCACAAGTGCGCATGTGCGTGCAATGTTTCTGCCGCAATCCGCTAGACATCGGTAGTAGCAAAAATGGTGCCTAGTAAACAGAAAGCGTTTTGCGTTTTGCTGTTTGCAAAGACCGAATCTGTAGTTACTGTGCAACGTGCGTTCCGTAGTAAGTTCAATTGTGATCCTCCTAGTGATAAAAACATCAGATGGTATAATCAGTTTGAAGATACCGGCTGCCTTTGTAAAGGGAAGAGCACGGGACGACCAGGAGTAAGTGAAGAGACTGTTGAGCGAGTGAGAGAGTCGTTCACTCGTGGCCCAAAGAAATCAGTCCGGAAGGCTAGTCGTGAATTACAAGTTCCTGTGTCGACTGTTTGGAAAGTTGTAAGGAAATGCTTACAGCTACGTCCTTATCGTTTAAATTATTACAGGCTCTAAAGCCGACAGACCACGCATTACGTGCCAAATTCGCAAACGACATGTTGTTTCATGACGATTTTGTGGATCATGTTTGTCTTCAGTGATGAATCGACTTTTCACCTTAGTGGACATGCTAACACTCATAATGTGCGCATCTGGGGCTCAGAAAATCCTCACGAGATGGTACAAATGCAACGAGGTTCCCCTAAAGTGAATGTTTTTTGTGCCGTATCCCGGAAAAAAGTTTATGGGCCTTTCGTTTTTGGTGAATCTACTGTAACTGGCACTTCTTACCTTTATACACTAGAGCAATGGCTCTTCCCTCAGTTGGAAGAAAATGAGCCAGAGAACTTCATTTTCCAGCAGGATGGTGCGCCACCTCACTGGCATAACGAAGTACGCGATTGGTTGAACGTCACTGCACCCGAGAGCTGGATAGGCCGCAAGGGCCCCAATGACAGGGCTTGCTATGCATGGCCTCCAAGTTCTCCTGACCTAACGCCATGCAATTTTTACCTTTGGGGCTTCATCAAGGATCGTGTGTACCTGCCTCCGCTACCAGCTGACCTCCCTGAATTAAGAAACCGGATTGCAGCAGCTGTTGCTAAAATTACTGAATACACACTTATCAACGTTTGGGAAGAACTCGGCTATAGACTTGATGTGTGCCGTGTGACAAAGGGTAGTCACATTGAAAATTTATAAGCTTCTTGGTAAAACTGTTTGAGTTGCTTTTTCATTTGACATATCATTCATAACTGTAAATTGAATGCAATAAATATTATAAAGAGTTAAAAACCCGATATTCATTTATATACACCCTGTATTTTATTTTGTATGGTAGTCTAAAATAGGTGATACAGAGTGTAATATTACATATTTTACAAAACAATCATGGATTTTCTTTGCAGTTTTCCATGTGACCTCTTCTTTGTTTGACTTGTTTACTTATGATGTGATTTTTATTATCATAACAACCATCTGTGACTGTAGCTATTGGTTTTCTTATCTTCCTAGCACTAGTCTTGGATTTCTTCTTTGAGGTAATAAATGCAGATTTGTCTCCTATAATCCAGGAATGACATTGGTGTTCTATCCTGAGAATTTGCCATCTTATAAATTATCCAGGGATTCACAATGCTCATGTCGATCATTCTTGTAAATGATGCCCAATACCATTTCTTTCCTCATATTGAAACATTGTATTTAGACAATAACTAGTCATGCTTGTAAACTTTCCCCATTTATTGTTATAGTTCTTTATTAATTGCAATTGTGGAACTAGAATTCTCTTACCTTCTTTCCCACAGTAGCGACTTGCATTATTTATGAACAATATAGTCATAATTGCTGGAACACAGTTATAGTACTGTTATCATTGCATTTCAAAACCAAAATTTCATTTTCCTTGTCAAAATGGAACTTGTATGTTCCTCGCGCTTTATTCTTTATTTCTTTGCTACTGTGCAGAGGGAACCTTTATGTACAATTTTCTCTGATTGTGCCTTTGGCCTGTAATCCTATATTCTTCAACTCAATCATGAGGGGATAACTTGTAAAAAAGTTATCAAAATACACAACATGGCTCAGTGAATAAGTGACTATGGAAAGAGGTTTTCAATTACACTTGCTCCTAAACTTATTTTTTTCTCAGAAGATTCATATTGTTCTTAACCAGTATAGAGATGAAAATTATAACAGTACCCTGAAATTCTACACAAAGATCATGGTTTAAGCCTGAACCTTATCAGTTTTCCTTTAATGAGCTGTTAAGTTTAATGTCCATAATGCTGTACAATCGTCTCATCCACAAATAAATCCTGCTCAAGGTATCCAAAATGTTTTGAAAGCTTTTGTCTATCATTTCCATTACTGAACGGATTTTTAAGCGATTGTCAGCCTTGGTCTCTGGAACCTTCAGTCTATATAATCTCATAAATGTGGCATTTGTTTTATTTTCCTTAAGCGATTTCTAGGACTTTACTCCAACATCCTCAGAAGATGATCAGTATAAGTTTGTTGTGGAAATTTAAGAAAACTTTAAATTGTTCATTACTTAACACAAAGTCTATTTGATTATGCACTTATTTAGTACTTTCTTTCACTATATGTATTACAATGTCAGAAGAAAATAGTTTCAAAAATTTCAACAGGAGTGTGGTTTCTAAATTCCTGCAGTAATTTTGCTTTATCTTCAGATGCCAAGGACTCTTTAGACCCTATCTTCAAATATTCTGGATCCATTTTCCACCATTTCCTCCACTTTCATATACCTCAGTATGTAAGTAGTTGAGTAAAGGTTTCAATGTCACTCTCACTTCTCAAATTATATTGTAATTCTAATTGCCTGGTACATCACTTACTTGAATTTCTCCTGTTAGATAGTCATCAAAATCATCATCATTAATTTATCTATGTCATCAGGTGAAAGAACAATAAGATCCACATCTCAACACACTTGCCAGGATCACGTAATCTCTGCTCTAGGTAAGCAGAAGGCTCACCTAAGACTAGAAGTTCAATCCCAAACTGATTCCTTACTGGCATAATGATGTGAATCTGAAATTATTCCAAAGCATGTTGCAGTTATGTGATATACAAAACTTTATTCAATAAAGTCAGCTATGCTTTCCATTGTTTATAGAATAAGAATAAAATAATATGACATCAATGAAACACATGTAAAACTTTGTCTTACCATAGAGAAACAGGGTCCTTGAAGTTTCCCTCTTGAAATCTCACTTACAACGACTGGTGGCAATTGGTACTAAACTCTTAATGATAACAGTAACACTGATATACATATCAATGACAGAAAAATAAAATATTGTTGACATAAACAGAAAACTTATGAGCAAAAATCATGAGTAAATAATATACACATTGGGCCAGTATCATCATTTGAAGACATCAATCAATTCTTGAACATATGGTTTACTCCCTTTGTTTAACTTTTGTTAAAAGAACCTATGGCTATAATTTAAATTTGACAACTATGAAACTGATTGTTTTATTTTTATTGTACTGCTGCATCTGAGTGCCAATACAGATTTTCTTTGTTGCCAAGTATAGGATATTTTTTATTGTTATCATCATTTTGTGAGAAAAATTATATACAATTGTAGAAGTACAATAAGCCTGATACTATTATATTTTAATTAAAAAAGTGCTATATGTTGTTTATAATTATTTATTTGCTAAGCTGTCCTTATACCATTAATGGGTTAAACTGACTTTACCCATACAAGAAATCATCACACAGAAATTGTCTCATTTGATATACATCCTAGCTTATGGCATAGCAAAACACCTGCATACACATATACAGAAGTGCTCACAATGCACATTTTTTGAGCTTACCTAGACCTGCACATGTTACTATCTGAACTCTGAACCTAGAAAGACTTGTTTTGACTTACCACAACTCATTGTTGTCCATTTTCAAAACTTTCAGAGAGACCTTAGGTAGCTTATGCCTATCTAGAATCCAATAACAACAAAACATTATATTGACTTTATAAATCTTAACATACCTCATAATCAACTGCTACAGTACCCCTCTTTCCTAGTGCTTCTGTGTTTACTTCCATGGGTGTAGTGAGTCGTACAGGTTTGTTTAACTTATGAGCTGCTACAGCACATGCAGTAGCTATTAAAGTTGCTCGTGAAATCTTTGATCCATAAGCTCCGCCAAGTCTCCTTACTCTAATATTAATGCTGAAATAAAGCAGAAATAATTTAAAGGAAGCTAAAATGAGCTGCCTGATCTATGTTAAGTTTTGCATAGTGAGTCACACACATTCTCTGGAAGTAATCAGTATGTAACAATAATTTGCCTGTAGTGCCATTTGTAGTAAAAGGGGCGTAAAGCTCTATAAAAAAAAATTAACAATAAAATGTTTTCCATATACGCTTCTGGTCAAAATTTTTTTAACAGCCGGTGCAAGTACTGCAATTCAACATATTATAGGATGAATTATAGATTATTCTAGTAAATAAAACAGACTTAAAAATCGCTATTCAGAATGCTATATTGTTTTTAAAATGTGAGCATAGTAATATTGTTAAAACATTTAAAAAAAAATAGATATTATGTTGCATACTTTATCTGCTAGTCATCATCCAGGCATGCATTACTACCAATTATTTAACCTGGGCCCAATTCATCCAAAACCATAGGTGAGGTAGAGCACCCAGCATATCAAACTGCATTCCACCAACACCATATTATTTTTTGATACAAAATAGATACTATCTTAATGGTTCAGAGCAGTTAGACACATACCAAATGACTAGCAGTTTTCAACGAGCATATTTTATGTACCTATATGCGGGAGAATGTCAGTAAGAATAGTGAGTTACAATCAAATTAAGAAACTCCTATTTTCAAAGAGAAATAAGCATGAATACTATCATAGAATGAAAATCAGGTATTAATATTAAAGGGTAAAACCTATTATTGTCACTGGGAGTTCAGAAAGATTTGACCAGCAGTGTACATACACACACATACTTTTTACGTAACAAATAAAAGTCAGTTCTATTATTATATGAGTTATGGAAAAATGAAGGCCAATAGTACTCCCAGGTTAGAAAGCATCTTATGAATTAATGTAAGCAACAGAACTAACATTCCCACAGCAATCATGTTGTTATCCATCAAAATCCTTGACTGTAATGAGCACTAAACTCCCTTCCTGACAAAAATCAATGCTGGGCCTACTGAGGACCTTATTTACAAATGCTGTCATTTATATTAAATAGTGTATGATATTGAAGTGGAATATTTAAATTAATATTATGCACAGGGAGACAACATTTAGAAAATAAGAATTCAGAACATATTTATGATGCAAACACTTGAATAGACTAATAAAATTGAGGAAAATGTGCAAAATAACCACTTAATAAATTGGAGGAGAAATTTATAAAACTTAAAAATATTGTTCAAAGCACTTATTTTATTAAAATAGGTATGCACTTGAATCCAGAAAATATAAAAATTAAATATAGTTTGTTATTCATTACTTTTTTAGCTTTAATCCCAAAGCTTCTGCAATAGCTACTTGAGTAAGATCCATCCACTGAGTAGCTGGATAAACATCCATCCCATCTTCAATTGGCACACATAGAGTTGTTTGGAGTTCCATTGCATAATGGTACTGGTTGGCAAAATTTAGAGCACCTTTGATCACATGTGCTGCAGATGCTATAATAATAAATGCACTCAAGTGGTGTAAATACATAAGATTCAATTTTTATTATTAGTTTTCTTAATATGCCATTTTAAGTTCAGAAAAGTTCATAATGAGATATACAAGTCAGTACAAGAGTTAAACTATTTACTAAGAAAGTATAAATACAAATCACATCACTCAAAAGTCTAAGTGTACAGTAGTAGTCTTACTTATGGTATTCATATAGAGAGTTTCATTTATACATTCCTGCAGTTATTAAAGGGTTTTTTATAATCATTTTTATTTCCTTTCTTTCCTAAGTGCTGTTTCTGGAGCTGTTTAATTCCACTTCTTACAAAAGTGGGATGTAAGAAGCTAAGTGATAAGGTGAAAACTTGTCTTTGACTCTGTTGAAGGTAGGCTCAACTGTAAGTTGTAAAGTTGACAAAGACTATTTATGGTCTACAAAATGCAGCACCAATGTTGTAACATGGTCTCAAACCAAGATAAAAACTAGGCTTAGCTGGTAAAAGAGAAGAACACCAAATACTGATGAGCTTTTAAAAAGTGAAGTAATGGCCAATCCATGGATTACAGTAGTAGGGTTAAAGAAGCAACATCCAGATCTGTCCAACAGTGCTGCTATCCAGAACATTGGGTTTGGGCATTGGTTTTAAAAAGATAGGCTATCAAGCTCTTCTACCAAAGTTATGAGGAACAAAAGATTCAAATTATGCAACATATTTAAGTGTTGGATATCAGAGGACTGATGTAAAGTAATGTTTTCTAAAGAAGCACTTCAAAATGGTCAGAGAACAATCCAAATTATTGTTAAATATAAATAAATTAAATTGTAAAATCAAATACATCCTTAACAACCTTGTATATATAATTTTATAACTAAAATAGTCTGTACCTATATATTTTTCTTATTTCTAAATCTTGTTGTATAGATATATCTATAAATATGAATCCTATTAATATGAATAGTTGCAAGTTTTTGATGTGTCTATTCAATTCTGTTCAATTATATTCCATTTTATTCCACCAGATGTAGAAAAGCTTACTCAATGTTTATAAAAGTTCTAAAATTCACAGCTTGAACATTAGGTTAACCAACTCACAAAATGATGCATAGGCTGAATTTCAAATGCAATGGCATACACTTTAATTAACTTTCCCCAGAAAAAATGTGCTTTACTTAAAGAATGTACCACTTAAAAATCAGTCTACAAAACACACTCTATTATTCAGTGAAGGAAAGCTTAGGAGATTAAACTATGTAAATAGGAAATTCATGTATAAGAATGTAGTGTATAATATTTTGAATGGATCGTTTCCCTATATACCTCTAAAATTTGAGTAGGTAATTATATAAATACCTGGTACATTGACATCCTTTCCCTTTATCTCCACTCTAACCCTGCTCTTGTCTCCAGAATTAATGGCATCTCTTATATTAGTTATAGGCTTCTTGACATTTGTATATTTTATTTTCACTTTTTGTGCAGCATCAATAGCAGCTTGTCGTGTCTCTGCCACAATAAGTCCTACAGTCTGACCATTATATTTTATACTTCCACTGCAGAATACCTAAAATAAAAAAAAAAAAAAATTAAAAACTCAGCATTCACTGGTTTATAGAATGAATTAGGCCCTGGATGAAGGTATGTTATTTTCACTAAAGAGCTTTTGAAAAAGAATAAGGATGACATTATACTTGAACAAGAAAATTCACACTAATTAATAGTCATCACTAAACCTTGAATTTTAACTGACTTGCAAAGAAAAGAAAAAAGAACCTCCTAATATTGGGAAACATTGCTGAATTCTTTGGGACAGAAACACATATCTCATTGATATGACTAAGTTGCACCTAACTTCTGTGTTCTGATAGATGTGGCTATATGCATTAGCTAGATGAGATAAGGAAAAAGTGTATTTGGCACGCCAGAAACAAATATAACTAATTCAGTTAGTAATCCTAGAACTGTCATTAGAACAGAGGATCATACCTAAGAGCCCATGAAAAGCAGTAGGATTCACTAACATGAAGGTATGATTGTATTTGGAAGCTATACAAACAATTACTTTGCTCAAAAAGTAAAGACATTTTAAAACAACAAATTAATAAACAAGATTCACTCTTTCTGGAATGGAACGAAAAGTTCTGCCAATACTAGTCTACTGTTTGTTTAAAATACATACTATATCTTCAGGGTAAGGTACTTGTAAACTACATGTAAAACTCCTAGTTAACCTCCCATCTAAAATGCAAGTCTATTTAATTCACAAAAAATCTCTAAGTTATAGTTTTTTGTTTTCAGATATACATGAATGAATTTATTTTTACCTTTTATTTACAAACTTAATACAAAATTATACAATATTTTCATAACTAAATCAAGTCCAGTACACATTTGCTGGTTTTGTGCTACTCAGTTTCTTTGGCTCCCTGGCATTGTAACTCAATGAGTAGCCCTGTACCATTTTTAGCCTCTGGATGTCATTCTTGTTTGCTTACCCCTAATTGTTCTTGCTTGTGTTTCTTATTTTTCTAACCCGTTCCTCTTTTGCTTTCCTTGAAAATACCCCGTGACAAAAATTCTTGTCTTCTCTCCTGTGAGCATTTTTACAATTATTGTTTTTGCCTCTCCATTTTTTTCCCATTTTCTCCTACGCTATTTTTCCTGCTCTTTTTGTGTTTTTATAAAAGCTTTTTTTATTTTCTAAACTTGCCCATATCTCTTATTTTTCTATGTCTTCCATTCTACTTCTTATTATCTTCCAGAATCCATTTATATTTTTCTCTCTTAGCACCCATATGTCCCCCATTCCTATTATTCTCATAATGTTCCCCCCCTCCTGGTCACCAACTATTTTTGTTTGTCATACTCCTTTGTTGATTCATGCATCTTTGTCACACATCTAAACCATAAGTTTAAAATTATTTCTAGTATTACTGCATTGCCTCTTGTTCTTTCCAATTCCATTATTCTATTCCCTATTTGTTGATTTTGGTAGCCCTAGTAATATTTTACAAAACATTCTATACATATGATTAAACTTTTGGTTAATTCACTGCAAAGTATTTTTGGCTCTAAACAGTGCCTCATATATTCCTTCCATCCATTTAGTTGTTATTTCTAGTATACCCTTATTCTCGGCATGGCTGCCTTCCCTTTAGCTACCACTTTTATGATTTGTGAGCCCCATACTGCATTATTATTCATCCTTACTGCTAAATAGTAAGATTCTTTGAAACTACTAGGTTTTTCTTATACAAAACCATACAGAAACTTTTTTTTTTTTTTTTTAATATCATAACATCTGATATATTTGTAGGTATTAATTTTAACTTCTTATACTTCTCAAAATTGAACTTCAATGACTGCTTGTTGAAGTTCTACTAATGACATGGATTTTACCATAAGGTCATCTGCATTTAATAAGCCTAGTATTTCATTATTTTATATTGCCGGTCAGGGCTGGTTTCTTTCTTTTACTATTTAATCATCTATAAGTATATTATATGACATGTAACTTAGTTTGACCCCTGCCATAGTACCCATTTTTGTTGTATCATCTCTGTAATGTCTTTTTTCTCATATCTTATAGAGAATTTGATCACTTTGTAAATGTCCATGGTTTCTTTTATAAATCTTTCACTTACCCTTTACCCTCTCAGTTTATATTCTAGAGCTTCTGTATTTATTTTGTGTAACACTGTTTCAAAGTAAGAGAAAACATGTAAATCCTTCCTCTCTTGTACCTTTGATATGTCTCTATTATGGTTTGTATTATAAATTTATATTATCTATTGCCTGTTTCTCCTTCCTAGATCTAACTTGAAAATCTGACACCTCGTTTTCTATTTCTACCCACTCCCTTAATCTATCTGCCAATAAGTATTCTTGTGTACACATTCCCTAATATAGAATGTAGGCTTATTTCTCCCTTTGTTTATATGTTGGCACCACCATATTATTTTCCAGCAATGTGGTATATGGTTTTTCTCTTTGAGTTTATTTAATAATTCTTATACAATCCTTTGCCCACTTTGTTTTTACATTGTATCTTTTCCAGAATTCCACTGGCATTACATCAATTCCTACAGCTTTACATTTCTGTATATTTCTCATTTGTAAATAAACTCCGTCTTTGTTATATTGCTATCTAGTTTTTGTTTATTATTATTATCTGGCCTGCCTTGTAAAATATTCTACCCATTCAACTGGCATGATTTTGTTTATTTCTTGTCCTGGTTTGATCACCCTTCTCACTGTTTCCCTTATTTTTTTATTTTATATTCCTTCTATTTCTTATTTTAATTGATTTTCCATCCTTTGTGACCATTCTTCTTTTTGTCTCTAATAGACATATATATCTCCATTTATGTCATCTTATTTTTCCTATTCAATTTCTTTTCAAAACCCCTCCATTTGATAAGTTCTTTGAATATCTCTTTGTTTGCTGTACTGCACTGTTTGTTGAACTGACTTTTCCTTATGTGTAACTTTCCATGTCTTAATTCCATCCCCTTTACCAGGCTTTTTACTAGTACTTTTAATAGCTCTAATGATTTTACTGATTTTCCCTCCATAATAGCTTCCATTATTCTGCATTTTATAATCTACAGTACCTGTGACTTTAAATCTGGTAGGAGGTTTTCTTTTAATTCCTCTTTCCATTTATATGGGTTTAGCCTCATTTTCTGTATAACCTTTTTCTCCTTTCCTTTTTGATCTCTATCTTAATTTACATGAATACTATTTACTATCTGATTTTCACCCTTAAAATCTATGATTTTGTCCTATACTTCCCTGCTATATAACATCTAATCTCCCCAATGTTGAGACATACATAATATTCCATAAATTCAGCAGATATCTTCTTCTTCCTCTATGCATAGTTAAACATATTGTAACTATGTGTATATGAAAATTTGAAACCTATAATTCAATTATCAATTAAAAACATTAAATATATGAAAAGATAAAATACTTTAATTTAAACTAGCTGACAGTGAAATTCGGAAGATTTAACAAATCTTCTGTTTATTATCAACACATGACTTTTACACACTGTAAATGATTTCAAGCTAAACTAACATTCTGGAATATCAACTTTAAGTTACAATTATTAGTTTTTCCACTCAAGTATCCCAGATATAGCAAATTAAGTCATCCTATAACTTCAATCATTCAAGACAAAGCAAATTCAATCAATAGCTTTTTACTATAGTAGTTGTTCTTATTGTATCACATACAATGCTTGGTGTATACATATTTTGGAATATTTGATAATTATTCTCTTTGTGGAGATAGAAAACATCCATCTTGCTAGCTCTGCACATAAAGAATGATTATCTTCTCATGCCAGAGTTTACCAGCATGATAGCATGGTGGTAGGCTACACTTTGAACTTGTCTGCCAGTTAATTGTGCGTGTTAATGTGAGTGAAAGTACTACTTATGGCTTGAGTACACTCCTATACCTCACCTCTTCCCTCTGCCCGCTCTCCCTTTCTGTCATCCTCCATGGTGTAATGGTTACCGTACTAACTTCATATACCCAAGGCCGCGGGTTATAACCTGGCGGAGGACAATGGATTTTTTCGGGTGTAAAATTCCTTAGCATGGCTTCCTTTGGAAGGGAAGTAAAGCTGTTGGTCCCGTGTCGTAGATTTATGGCACATAAAAGAACCTCAAGCCTGATAGAGAGGCCTCCGAGCAAAATTATGCAGTCTTTCATGTCCTATTTAGAATGGGATGCTGAGAACCACAGCAGTTAAAGAGCGTCCATAAATAACACGCCATTTACATTTTTTTCTCTCCTTTTCTCTCTCACATCTCTCTCTCTCTCTCTTTCGGTACTGAGGGAACTTAGGATTGCAGATGTGATGTCAAACTTAAGATAATTTTCAAACTGTAAGTAACTGTTTTTCAATTTATAGAAACTATGAAAAAAATAACTTCCACATTTACAAACATTTCAGTTTATATGTAGAAATAACTTGGTGTGCTACATACAACAAACCACAGATATGCGGAAAAGATAAAAAGTTATCTTACCTCTTCTTCTGCTTCTTGGAGAGGGAGAGTTGGCTTAATAAATGTATTCTTTCCAGGAATATCTTTAACATCCACATATGTTATCACACCTGGCATATCCTGGAAGAAAAAAGAAAAAGAGAGAATAATAAGAAAAGTAATAACCAAGTACACTGAAAATATATAAATATCATAATTAGGGTACAGATTTTGCCTTTTATAAACATATTACTAGAAGAATTATAGGTTTGTGTGGTATATTTTTTTATCATGTTAAGTTCAAAAAGTTTCAGTGCTCAGTACAGCCCATTAGATAATACTCACCAGTGCTTCTGATGTATCTACATTAGATATGTTACCCTGGCCTTCAGTAGTTAAAACAAATGCTGCATATACTTCTCCAGGAATAGCAGGTATATCATTAACATATTCAGCCTCACCTAAGAACAGTATTATAAAACAAAAATAACATTTGATAAAAACATACCATTAAAAGGCATTTGTAGAAAAAGATGTGTGTACGTGTGTGTGTGTGTGTGTGTGTGTGTATATGTGTGTGAGCATGTGCGTGCATGCATGTGTGATAAACCAGGAAACAAACTAAGACCAATCATTAAGAGCATCAATCTTACAGAACGGCTGAACTCAATATTTAATGAACTACTAAAACTCAAGTACCCTAGTGTAAGGAATTCATTTGAGCTAATTGACAAATTCAAGAAAGTACAAATCTCCAGGTAATGACTATATGGTATCTTTTGATGTAGAATCATTGCTAAACATAACAAAAGACAAATGAATCATTTATCTATGGTAGTGACTCTCAATGTTAGACATAGAAGAACAACTTATTGAGGATTACATAGAACTAACAAACATTTGTTTAGAACAGGCATCCTTCACATTTTAAGGAAAGTTTTACTAGCAAACATCCAGCTTATCAATGAGCAACTCATTCTCACCTTTCTTGGCAAATTTATGTATGGGATACTTTGAAATTCATGTCACCAAGGCATTTCCTCCTATTTTTAAGTTCTGGGTCAGATATGTGAACGTTATATTTACAATAGTTAACCATAAATTAGTAATAGATGCAATTAAACTCTTAAACATGTAGGAATTCTATATATACTTCTCGGTTGAAATTCAGAATGATAATATCTTGCCTTTCTGGGATTTAAATATAATGAAAAAAAAAAGAAAAACAATTCCATAGAATTTGGAATGCATAGGAAAAAAACCCACACAGAAAACTACATAAAGGCAAATGGCTTCAACCTCAGACAGCTCAAACGTGCAGTCATAAATAGTCTAGCACATTGGTTGATCAATATTCCTCTGAGAAAAAGAATACCAGAACAAATTGCATCATATAATAAAGATATCAGAACATAATGGATGTACTAAAGAGCCAGTTTACAGTAAAGTAAAGAATTTCAAAAAAAAAACTATAACTCTGTGATTAAGTAGCTACACCTTTTCCAATAGACAACAGAATAAAATACAATAAATTTGCATATCATCGAAGAGCCACACACAATTCCAGAAAATACTTCAAGGCTACCACATCACTGGCTCCAGAAAATAAATTCAGCTTAGAGAAACTGCTTAAATCAACCAAGTTAGACAAAAAACTAAAAGAGAAGAAAGCAGGTGCTTATAAAATCAAATGTGAGAGTTGTGAAAAAAAAAACAAAACAAAAGGAACATAGGAACTAGGCTTAATGAACATTTCCATCGCATTAAAAATAGAGAAACAGATAAATCGACAACAGCAAATCGTTTTTGGAAACAGCAAAATGAAACAAAAAAGATGATATATTTCTTAGAGAATGTAAAATAAGCAGAATAATTAACAGCATAGGAAAATACATACATTGCCAAAGTTAGGGATAAATTAATGAACTTTGATATGCCCTTGGATGAAACCCCAAATCTAAAGTTTGTGAAATTACCAAGAGAGGAGCTAACAGGGTCTACAACAACAGGAGGTCCAACAGGATGAGCTACAATGTCGTCACTTAACTGAAGATACAGATAATGGACGTGCGAGACATGCTTTAGATAAAATTTATTGTATGAAGCATAAAACTGTATGTGACTCACATATTTTTACAAATAATATTCCCTGTTATTGATGTCAATTTTAAAATACTTAAACTTTTCTCAAACCGAAGTCCTCATCCATTTCATCTCTCTTTTCTTTTACTCCTAGCCTTGGAAAGAGAAATGAATTTCAATGAAAACCATATAGAGACTGTTTTTAAAAGATTTGACATCACTTTAGCTTAGTGTAATTCCTTATTTCTCTTCTACTATAAGGAACTAAGAAATAACATTATTTCTGGCGAAGTTTACCTTCATTAGCATGATGTAGAAAGGAATAATCTCTTGTAAGAATAGTTTGCAGAACAAATAGAAAGAGTCATGTAAATGGAATGCATCAGATTTTTTAAAATAAATATCTCTTATGGGACTTTAGTACTCATTGGTAAAGCATATATGCATAATAGGTTGATATCAAAACAATACAAGTAGTACAATAAGCCTTTAGGCTGAACTGCATTTTGAGTTAATGGCCAAAAACTGTATCAGAACAGGCAAAACAAAAAGTTCTAAGCACAATGATGATAGTCGTGCAAATAAAGAAAATGCTTACAATCAAGATATAACACATTACAGTCATACTAATGGAGCAGTAGATCAATGGACAAAATAGTGAGTGAATATTCCTGTAAGAGAATAAGCAACTGGCCACTACTATTATTTATGATGTTAAAGACATTACAGCGATTAATGAATTCATCATCTAGAATATAAAAAAAAACTAATTGAAATGCAAAGTCACATGTAAGGTGAAGAAAATGTCTCCTGGAATTGGGGCATAAAACTCTGAAGTCAAAGTCATAGGCTGAGTTCTAATGGCTGTCATAAACTGTTGCTTAAATGAAGCTGAGCTACTGAGAACTGAATATGTGGAAGAAATGGAGGAAAGAGTGAAGTAAGTAATAACATTAAAATAGCAGAAAATCTAGGAAGAAATGTGATAAGTGTTCATTCTTTGTTTGCAGGGAACATTCTGAAAGTAAAATTGTAACAGTATAAAAATACTGTTTGTGTATTTTAAATTACTTTATGGAAGAAAATGTGCCTGTGTTCAATTTTGTCCCAATTAAGTGCAGGAAATTTGAAATAATGAAGAATGCATATTTCAGCTGGTTCATTTTGAATCCCAATTGGTAGTCTGTATATGCTTTAAAGCATGTTACCTATTTGGAAGGTTAAGCTTAGAGTCATATCAGGTGATGAATACAAATCACTGCTGAAATATGCCACCTGATTTTGGTCAAAAGAATATAAGAAGAAGTAAGTTAACTAAGCATTATGCCTATAGCAGTTAAATACAAAATCTGGAAATTTTAAGCTATCCGGAACACTGCAAATCATCTTTGAGATAGGATAAAATATTTGAAACCATATTGAAGAAGTACTAGTGATTGACTAAAGCAATAACAGTTTTAGTGTGGTATACCAGTATTAAGTTATTTAAAAAGTTATGATAAAGAATATTAAGAGCTAGGTTTAAATGGTTTACCAATGTAAAGATTGGAAACTTTCATAAAATAGAATTTAAACAGGGTATTACAGGTTCTTGGCTGGAGTTAACACTTTGAGAATGGATTTTAAGGAGAGAATGTGCCATAATGTCAGCAGTAACTGATAAAACAATTGACTTTAGTAGCAGGGGGCTGGGTTTAACTTGGGACTGATAGGTAATTGTGAACAGCTATTAATAATTGTGTATAAAATCTTCTGGAATGACAATTCATTCCCCTTTTCTTCTTGTGGGTTTAATTTGTAAAATATATATGAATAATCACACAAGTGTTCCCTTAATTTCCTGAATATAACTACATAACACTCAAAAACCCTGGAGCCAGTAGTTTGAAAAGATACTGAACCACTCGAATAATGGCAACACTGACCATTTTTAGAAAATCGAACAAGATTAGTTTTAAAAAGTTTAAATTATTTAATTGTTTTTAAAATATTCCCCCTTTAACATAAATAAAAGCATTCAATGAAAAGAATCCATAAAGTCACTTCAGAAACCAGGCTTTTATAATGTTCCACTGCTTCATCTGAAGATGAAAAATAGATTCCACACATTTTTCTTTAATTTTTGGAAACAAAATGAAACCACAAGGTGATATATCAGGTATGATGGAGGGTCTATGGCACAGACTTTTAGGACATCCAAGTACTGATACTTTTTTTGTATGCAACAATGCATTTTCAGATGTAAAATTATTTTTTCTATTGGATGCTTTTCATGAACTTTGCAGCAAACAGGCATTTGTGTTCCAATCAACAGTAACATTTTTCTGTCTCCTAATGCTATAGTAGCAATATGGCCTGTTTTAGAAAAAAAAAAAAAAACTAACAACCATCTGCTTACCAGCATTGTGAATTCGTCTGCCCTTAGAAGGCTTAGGTTCTGTTCAAAAAACACATTGTGCCAATTGACCTTCTTTTTAGGATCATCACAATAAATACAAGATTTTTCACCAATAATTCCAAGTCAAATTTGAGGTGCTGCCTTTGAATTTTACCAGAGTTTTTCTATGCCAATCAATACATTGTTGTTTATGATCAGCAGTCAGAATATGTTGTATCCATCAACAGCGAACTCTTCTGAAGTCTAAACTGTATTGGATTTGACTCATACCAATGACTAATATTACCTGTATAAATTTTTAAGATGACTATCAATCTTCTTCAAGTATTGCTAAAACAGCAGCAATATTTTTATCATTTATAGGAGTTCTTGGCCATCTTTCACCAAATTCATCAATTAGATAAAGTTCATCTGTTTTGAATTTGCTGCACCAAATATAAGCTGTCCTATTAATTGGTGCTTATTAGCAAAATGCATTTCTAAGCCAATCTTCATATTGTTTAGGCATTAACGGCCAGGACCATATTTAAGCATGTACAAACAGGCAAAATATTGCATGTCCCAGACAGGTTCATTTTATCTGATTAACTCATTTGCCATCCAGATTATATCAGAGATGCACGCTTCTGAAATGTTGATGGCTGTACATAGCCTGGCTTGAAGCCCAAGAACAACTAGAATAGCCAGGAAAGTTTCAGTTCTAATTTTAAAATGAATAGAATTGACAAAAACTTACTTACCCATCAGGGGCATGAAGTTATATATTGAAGAAATATTCTAAAAATAGTTGTTTCTATAACTAAGAGGCTAACTTCTAGGGATCCAGCATTTTGTGGAGATCAACAGATGTTCAGTTCACGATATGTCTGGGATTAATTGCAGAGTATGGTTTTCTTAGCTGACCAAATAGCAAGTTTTGGTAACCTCGGAAAAAGATGTACTTCATACTTATTACCAGTAACTTATGAAGACTTAATATGTGTTATGAGGTAAAGGTATTGTTTCTTCTAAATACTGTTAAGTCATAGGAGATTGTACTCTAGATATATATCGTAATGACCAGTTAAGTATACATTAGCAGAGCTGGGAAGTTCGTACCTATTTCCTTATGCAGAGTAAGAGCTGCCAGGTTTGGCAATAATATGCAGCATTATTTGTGTGAGCAAAGGTCAACATAGAGTGCAACCCATTACTGCAAAACAAATATAACAGTAGAACACAGAATCACATTGGTAGGAAGGTGTTCGAATAATATCTTGCTCTGCTAAAATATGAGCAAACTTAATTTGTTTTACAACCATATTAAGTTTTCTAGCAGTGTACTTATTTGTGTAATTATTTATTTAGAAACCAATGGCAGTTCTAGTATACAAACTATCAAACTTCTAGTAACAGAACAGCTTCACAGAAACATATTATTGATTGCAAATTTGTTCAGCAAGTTACCCACAACTATCATACTGTTACTGCCTAGAGGTATGGAGCTGAACTGAATCTGTGCAGCATGTGGAAGAACTGCCAAGAGGGATCTACCTCCACAAGCATCCTACCTGAAGTAAAGATGAAAATGAAAAATAACTGAGAAGAATTCAGAGTTCAGTGTGATGTATTGCATACAAGCTGCACTTTTAGATCCCAATAAATGCTATTTGCTTTGTGATACTGAAACAGAACTTGATAAAATATTCAAATATTTCTCGATCACATCATGCGAAGTAGAATAAACTTTTTTGGATTATAAATTTTGTTTTTTAGAATGTAGAACAAGGTTTTCATTTAAAAGACTTCAGGAGTACATATAGTTTTCAGTAATACAGCTGAAGATGAGCAAAAGTTTAGTTTAATTTCTGCTTTCGTTTTTATCTAGTAAGAATCTGAAGATATTTAAGAAATTAATTTTATTATATTGATATTATTTGACATTTGATCAGTAAATATTTCAATTTATGTTATAATTTCTTGGGTATTTTCATAATGTACCTAGAAATCTGTTAGAGTCACTCTTATATATGTAATAATTTGTATGTTGTACATAATTATTTAAATAGGTGTGCTTATATGAATGTCTCATAAATCATTTTTATTTCTCTAGAAAAAGTACTGTTTACTTGATGACAGGTTTGTTTACCTACCCCCCCCCCCCCGTGTTCTTATCAATGACATGTTTTGATGCGGCGAGATGGTTTGTCGCCACCTTTATAAGGAACGGTGAATGATATGAAAACTTCCTAACTCTGATCATTAGATACATAACTGAATGTGGGCTCTTAGTTGAAAGATTCTTATGTTTTACAAAAGATGCAAGACACATTGAACTGAAGTTTTCTTTAAGACTACATGGACTGAAACTTGACAACTGTAGTAGTCAGTCATATGATAATGAAGCCAACATGTTTGCTGTATATTTAGACTTGTAGGCAAGACTCAAGAACAAAGACTCTAATTTTCTTCATTCCATATTCGGCTCATTTACAACTTGGTTTTTGAGTTAATTCTAGGTTTATACAACCACTTTCAGATTCTACATGTAGATGAAACACCTTGTAAGCATGTTTTGATTCTGCAACTATGACACTGAAGTAAATATTAACAACCCAATGGTGTGCATGTGAGGATGCTTGTAACAGTTTGAATGGAGTGCTTTCTGCATTAAGGAGAATTTCAGAAACTGATGTGTGTCATTGAAGAAAGAAGTTGGTGATAAGTTGCCCTTTCTTTCATTTCTCTGCAGCATGTTCTTTAAAAAGAAAATCAGTGACGTTTATCAAATGAGTACAGAGGACTCAAGATTTACAACTGCACTCCTGCAACTAACTGTTCTTCTGAAGAGTCCTTTTCTGTTTTAAATTGGATTATGGGCTATCTATGAAGAGCAGAGAGTCAAGAATGACTGGTTAATACTGAAATACTAGCCCAATAGAATCAGACATGAGAGAGAGTCTGGATTTTGAGGGAGTGATAAATGAATTCACAAATACAAATATGAGAAGGAAGTCATTTTCCCAATTTTGCTAAGTTTTGGAAAAGCTACTAATGCTATTGTAACATGTATTTTGGACCGACTAAATTTCACATTTAAGCAACTATTGTGTAAGGTATTAAACTGTAGTGATTTTCTCTGTACTTTGAGCATATTTTTTGTTCAATTTTTAAATTTCTGTGGATATTTTTCACCAAAGGCACAATTGAACTTTATTATCTATTTCATAATTTTTAAATATTTAACTTGCATGTGTGCTTTAGATTATATATTATTTCAATATTTCAATAAAGCTACAAATTGAAGTTAATGATTCTGCAACTTTATTATTGGTAGTCCATAAACAAAAACCAATGCTGAATTTTAGGAAGGGCAGTGAAAATAATTTAGTGCACAGGCTTTTACACATTCTAAATATGGGCCTGTTAATGGTGATTTACAGTGCTAAAAAACTATAGCACAGAAATATGCTCAAGTCAAAATAATTTTTTAGTAAACACAAAATTATTAAATGATGATAATTATTAACACACTATTAAAGTGAATCAAACAAACTAAAAGCTACTAGCAACATGCAAACCATAAGAAAGTAGCTGCTGAGATATCAAAATATTTCTCTTTAAACAAACTATAAGAGCAGTTTTAATAACTACATTCCCATAGTAGCCACTGCTGTAAAAATATAATAAATAAGAGATTTCAGCAACTTCTTATGTCAGAATTAATCACCATTCCAAGCTTCCTCTTTTACAAAATATATTAAAAAAAAACAAAAAAAAAACCTGTCAGTTTGCCACTGTCCCAAAGTAACAGACCATTGGGAATAATACCTAAGTATGATAGGAATGTAAACTATTAAGACTTTAAAAGAAATAATAATCAAAATATGGTACTTAAGCAAAAGGAAATGGGAAAATATTGTAACTTATTACTTATTGGATAGGTAGAGTCAGACTGAAAAATTCAATACTATAGCCGGGATTTGAACCACGAATCTCCTGATCTCTAAGCCAGTTGCTCTTCATTTGCGCTACCATGGCAACATGCCGCCATAGCATTGGATTTCTTAACTGACTCTGTTTACAAAATACAGGCGTTTGTTTGATACTTTTGCAAAATTCTTTCAAACAGTTTTCTTTTGACACTCAGCAGCTGTACATTTCTAGTTGAATATGACTCATTGTGGGGCTCATTTTCTCCTTTCTATACCTTTTGATAACACGGCAAGAAACTTTGAGAAGTACTGCTTATTGCCACAACTGCAAACCACTACAGATATTACAAACTCACATACAGGTGCAACAACCAGAGCTTCAATGTAAAATACTTAATGATGACACATGTGTCCACTCATGCACATGTAACAATGCATGGCAACAGTCAGCTATGACTTTTGAGACAAACCACTCACACACATGTGATGATTATGCTGCAAGGCCTACTCACACTCCTCCTCCTCAGGACTCGTCGTCCCTGATCAGACAATCCAAGTGTACTACCAGCCTCTTTCCTCAGGGCAGCCTCTGGGTGTGGTTGATGGGATTCTCTTCACTACAAGATACGGTCCTTGCCATGGTTGTTGAAGTTTGGGGCAGCATCTCTTGGTCTGCGTAGGGCAATAAAATCATGCAATATCACCCTGCTGTAATCCCCAGCTGTTGCCCTGTCAGTCATAAAGGTTCTTCATCCTGTTGCTCACTACTTGGATGTGTAGACTTGCCATCTCTTGCATGTTGTGAAACCGGTATGTGAGACTCTCCAAGTAGCTTACTGCTGGCTGTTCTGTCCCAGGAGGACTCCCAAACATCAGGTTACTTGGTAGGTGCAGCTCACTGTCAAATACCACACTGGCCAGTGTCAACCCAGTGGTGTCATGGTAATGGTAGGCTAGGAAGAAAATTGGTACCCTCATGATGCAGTTTCTCTGGTGATTGGCCACAACATTCCTCAAATGTTCTTGTAGAACTATGATGTATTGCTCTGCCATGCCATCTAATTGTGGGTGGAGAGCAGTTACCATATTTTGAGCACTTCAAGTTGCTCCAGGGTTTCTCTCATCAGTTTGGACTCAAATCTGATGCTCTGACCACTCTGTAGCTCCAAGGGTAACTCATAGTGACAAAGCAGTTCTTCTAGGAGGCAGTTTGTGATGGTCTTTGCCTCCTGGCTAGGGATGGCATACACTTCTCGTCACTTTGTGAAGCAATCCATGGTGACCAACAGATACTTGTTGCCTCTGTCTGACAAAGGGAATTGGTTAACTACATCAATGTATCTTACATTATACTGTTGTATGTCAGCCCAGCTCCCCCCCCCCCCATTGCCACACACACACACACATGCACATGACATTGGTAGCACCACCTCTTAGCATCTGCCTGAAGTCTCAACCAGTAATAGCTTTTTTGAAGCATGTCAATGGTTTGGTTGGGTCCAAAATATTCTACCAAATTCCCCTCATGTACTCCTTCCAGCATTTCTCCATTCTTACTTTGAGGGAGAATCAGGAGCTCTCTCTTGGTTTTCGCACCAGGTTAACCCCCTACTCTGAATAGTGTTCCTTTCTTTGTCTTCAATGAGTCCCATTGGGATCAGTAGGACTTATGCACACGACTTCTGGGTGCAATGTCCTCCCAACTCAGTTTGGTCCCTGCCTCCACTTCCTTCAGGAGTAGCCCTAAGTCAGCTGTTGCCAGTTGTTCCCTCCTCAGACCCATGCTATCCCATCCAGATGCAGGTACCACCAAAATGACACATACAGATGCTGCATGCTCTTTCTCCTCAACTTTGGTACATTGGCCACACTCCTCTGGACAAGGTGGTTGGCTGACTGGGTGTTCGTGTCGGCAAGCCCTTTGTCACATCCGTTGCGATTACAGTCACGGCTTCATTTGTGTCTAGTAGTATCCAGCACAGTTTCCCTTGCAACCAGTCGTCTGCGATGTAGGCTGTCTGCCTAAGGCATGTAGCATCACTCGAGGGGGTGATAAAGACGGCCCCCTTGTGCCTCTCACCTCGCCAGTCCTTACTCGTTTTCCGCCTGATGGTCGGTTTGATGTGGATAGTCCTTCAATAAGTGATCCGGCTCGCCACAACCCCCGCAACCACTCGAAGGTTGTCGTCGTATCTGGATTGTTTCTCTGTCCCTGTCATAGTGAATATGCATCCACCGTGGTCTAGAAATAACATGTTGGCTCTAGTTCCCAAGCTCGCAGGTTCAAACCTGGCGGAGGAGGATGAACATTTTTGGGTCTAAAATCCTTAGCGTGGCTTCCTTCAAAGAGGAAGTAAAGCCATTAGTTCCGTGTTTTAACTTTACGGCACATAAAAGAACCTCAAGTATGATAAGGTGGCCTCTCAGCAAATTTGAGTGGTCTTTCAAACCCAACATAGAATGGAATGCTGAGAAACACTGCAGTTAAAGAGCATTCATAATTAACAAAAATAATAAAAAAAAAAACGCTCCGTCATTAGTGAAGCAATTAACGTCTCGTGAATAGTCTGGTAGTTGCCGAGCATTAGGCGCTGTCGTATCTCGGCTTCAGATATCCCATCGAGGAAGTAGTAGGCAACTTGTTGGGAGATGTGACTAGGTGGTAGGTTTACCAGACCTTTGTGCATCAGCTGTTCAATCGCCAGGGTGAATTCCTGCATTGTCCCCAATGGCTTTTGCAGCCAGGATTTAAGGCGACTACAGTAGACAGCTGCCAAACGATGGTTTCCCAACCATTTCTCGAGTGACTCTCAGATATCTCCAGATATCGCCGACGTCAGGATCGCATGCAGCACTTCTGCCGCTCGTAGCTGGATGTCTGCCATCAGCTGACCATCCTCTGCCGACCATCGATTATGGGTAGCGACGGCGGTGAACTGTCGGCAAAAGACTTCGAAGGTGTATGTTCCATGAACCTGGATGGCTTCACACTTGCAGATGTTTTGTGTACTCTATTCTCGACCTTTAAGTCTTTTAGCCTTCCATTGAGCATTGCTTGAACCATGGCATTCAGTTCCTTGGCATTGCTGTCGGCTGTTCCTTTCAGGGAGTTAAGGCATTAGTCGTGACTTTCCAGCAAGCTCTTCTATCAACCCTTTAATTCCTTCAGTGATTAAAAATAAAAATCTGTTTTCAAATAAACATCTTTATCCAATTCTTTCAAATCATTTCTGTTATACAGTTTTGTTTCAATGCTGGGTAACGGCTATGATTGTATGCTCCAAACTTCCTATCGAAACTGACCCAGCTGCTGCATGCTGTGCATTTACAGTTTAAACTGACTCACTGCAGGGCTCGTTCTCTCTTTTTTATACCTGTCAATGATGTGGCAAGAAACTTCCAGAAGTACTTCTTACTATCAGAACTGCAAACCAGCGCAGGTGTCACAAACTCAAACACAGGTGCAATAACCAGAGCTTTGATGTAAAATACTCACTGATGGCACATATGTCTACTAATGCAGGTGTAACATTGCAAGAAAATAATCACTTATGTCTTTCAAAGCAAGTCGCTCACATATATGCTATGGCTGCATAGCATAGTCATGATATTTAAATGTTATTATTCACAATACATCTGATAACATGACATATGTTTAATTTTGCATAATTTAGTATGTTTCATGGAAAGTCATGATGCTATAAAGATTTTAACACAAATAATTTTTTTCTTTTCTATTAGGATTGAACAATTCACCTAAAAGCTTTCAATCCTAGGATGAGTGAATAGAATGGAACTTAAAGGCTAAAATTGTTATTTATATTTGTTGCAAACATTCAATTTGTCTTACCAGAGCACTGCACCAGAGCCTCCAATTTAGGCACTGGTTGATTCAAAGGCCATACTGTCTTGTCTGTCCCATAGTCTTGCTTTCCACTAGAAAGGGGACGCATTAAATTCTTGCCACCACCCAACAACCTTTTTGCAGCTCCAGGTGGAGAGAGGCCTAGAACAAACTGATAAAGTGGAAATGTGATCATTCAGTGTGCAAAGTTATTCAATAATAATCAGAAAATACATATTAGTAACATTACCTATAAAGAGTTATAAAACCAACTTGCTGATCTTTTGGATTTTCAACAACAACAACAACATAATTATGTTTTTTTATAGACATTATGGCTTATGAGAGATGTTTAAACTCTGCACAAATAAAAACATCTAGCAGATAATACTTAATTTATATCTTTGTTTCCAGTGAGATGCCATTTATATAAAATTGCCTTGCTATATGAGGGCAGTTCAATAAATGTTAGTAATGAAGATTTCACTTTTTTAAAACACAAATTATTTATTTCTCAATATAGTCTCCTTTCTGGGATATACATTTCTCCCCTTCATGCTAGTTTTTAACCCCTCCAAAAAACAGGAATTTTCAAGCTCTGCAAAATGTCCGTTTGCTTCATTTGATCTAAATTTTGTTTCTGTGAGCCAATTCTTCATGTTTGGAAACAAACATACCATGGGGACATTTTATAACATATTTTGTGACATTTTAGTGGCAACAGCTCCAGATGAGTGTGTGATGGTACATTATCATGGTGAATCATTACTTTCTTCTTCGCCAAATGTGGCAATGTCACCTTCATCTTCTTGTCAAAGCAACCCAATAACTCACTGTAATACTGTCCAGTAATCATGTTTCCTTTCTATGAAAAGTCAATGAGTATGGCACTCTTCTCATGGTTTTGATTCTTGTTTGGTTTCTAAAATATAGTGATGAATCCAAATCTCATCAATGGTAACAACTCATTGAAAAAAGGTCCTTTTGATTTGACTTAAATATTTTCAAGCACACCTTTGAAGTAGAAAGCTGCACCTGTTTGTTGTTAATTGTGAGCAATCACAGCACCCATCAAGCCGACAACCTTTCATCTCCAAATTATCATGCAAAATCATTACTGTTGATACACCTAGGACATCTGCCACTTTGTGAGCTTTTGTTCAATAATCACCAAGAATCATATCAGGAAGTTTTTCAATAATTTTCTTGGTAACCACATCTGCTGGTGCTCCTCATCAAAAATAGATGTTTGATCACATTTATAGACATTGATGCAGTATCTAACTATTGTCATAGCAAAATCTCCCCACAAACTGCATCCAACTTTGCTTTTATCTCCTTAAAAACTTCTCTATCCAAAAGTAAAAGGCAAATGAAGAAAGATACTAGATTTTTTTCCATTTTAGTGAAAACACATTGTATGACATACAGAAAGGCCTCAAATCCAAACTAACCTATGAGTCAGTATGAAATTTGTTTTGGTAACATGTAGCAAATACAGCACATGATGGTAACACCATCTATTTTGAAACATGATCACTTATTGCACCATCCTCGTACTGTCATATTCAATTATATATGAAATTCCTTTGATTTTGAACTTATTACTCCATTTTTCACTAATATTTGCATAGGGATGCATATATTAGGTTGTAATTGAGATATTCACTTTGTTTCCATAAGCTTCCACTGAGCTTCTACCTTACTGCCATGGTTTGCATAAGAGGGCTAACATATTTTCATATAGTTCAAGCAGATTAACTATTTTACCTTTTTGCTCCATAGTGACAACATATCCAGTATATTTTGCTACTCTAAAGGTTAAAATTTGGCTTACTTCTGCCTGTCAGAAGGCTTTCAAGTGTTTGTCACTGCATATGGAGTGAAACTTTTATTTTTTTTTTACTTTCATGGCTGAAGCGACACCAATGTTGGCACAATCTGAAACATCAGTGATGTATTGTTCATCCTGGGGAGCCACTGAATATCTCCAGTGAGAAATATACAGGCTAAGTTGTTTATTTAGAAGCTATTTTATCAAACCACAAGCTGCAGTCATACATCTGAAAATAAGGGGGGGGAGGAGGGTGTCACAGTATGAAACTTCTATCCCTAAGAGCCTTCACCTCAATATGGATAAAATGGAATCCAGGATTCCAAAACTAACATTTCTTCAAGATGTTCGTAGTATGTTAAAAAGGCCAATCTGAGAAATAGTTTTGTTTCCTATTCTGTGAGTGTCATAACCTGTTTGCCACATTACCCTGTGACTCTGTATGATTTTTCATTCAGACAACATGACTTGAGAGTGACAGAAAATCTATAAAATCTTTGGTTTTTAATATGCATAATTGATAAAACTATAATTAAAAGACTGGGTAGTAGTTCATTCTAAATTATTGACTATAAATAACATTACAATGACTAGTCCAGTAACCAATGAAAGATTAAAAATCATTCCAGCTATTCATTCATTAAGGCAACAATTTAGGTAAGAAAACTTTATAGATACCTAGTTCACTATGCTATTAAAACATTTTAGTGCAAACTTTTGCACTTTAGGGCATATTTTCATGCCTATTGCATACACATCCTTCCACTATTGTAAGTGAACACTCCCTTTTGTATATTCTAGAGGTTGTGATTTTCAATTATTCTAATACTTTTTGGGTAAGGCTTTGTAGAGAGTTATGTTGGTCTAAAAAATATAAATATTAAACAATTACCAAATAATTTCAGTTGTTCTGGAATCTTGACTTATTCAGATTGCCTTTCCTTATCACACTTTATTTCTTAGAACATATTTTTATGAAATATATTAAATAAAAAATAAATAACACAGGCCAACAAAAAAAACTTTTCACAAACTTATTTAGCATTTATAGGTGATTCTTATAGTTTTGATATCACTGATTCCAGATTTTACATCAATTATTTTCTATCACCCACAGCTTTGTCAAATGTAACTTAATTACAACAAGAAAATTAGTAGAACAATTTTCTAGGAATGAAAGCTTTAATCTAAGTCTAAAGAAGAAAATATCTCCAGTACATAGTCTTACGTGTCCACTTGATTATATTTCCTTTCTCTCTTCTCCTTAAAGTTTCTGGTATAGCTTTTTCTCCTATGAGTCGCTTGCTGATCAACTTGATGAAGTGGCCAGCAGCAGTCTTCCATCATAGTGGTATTCTAGCAGCCCTGATTCCTTCTTTCCATCAGTTTGATGTCTTGATAAAAGCACTCACCTTGCTCCTCACTAACATTCCCCAAATTGTCTGGGTAGAATTAAAGGGGACAGTTCAAAATGTAAATCTTCAGGCTCATCAAACATCCTAAGCTTTTGAACTTATCCAGCAAATAGAAATATATTGTGGTTCCTTTTTTTTTGCCGAAGAACTTGGTGATGATACCCAAGTCTTCCTCTCATTTTCTGTCATTTTTGATTCAAATTTGGATTTGAACATAATTTTTCGGATATCAGGTCCAATAAACACAGCTTCTTTCAATTTTGCTTCTAATAAGAGAGGAAACTTATCGCAGACATGTTGTACATACCTTCCAACCCATGAGAACATAGTTGATTTTATATAAAATTGCATCAAGGTTTTCATAACTCTCCTTCACATATAACAAATGAGCAACAGGTAATGATGTATAAGTGCTACAATTGTGTAACAGAACAGCCTTTAAACTGGTATTGGACCAATCTATGAAAAGCCTCCCTTCATCATCTTTGTACTCTATTCCGAATTCATTCATTAAACCAGCAATGTCTGAGTAGTATGCTAAACCATCAGCTTGCTGAAAATATTTAGAAAATTACTGCTCTTTTCTCCTATATATGTAAACGTGGGCTCCTTCTGCCAAAAAGTTCTTTTCTTTGAGTCTGGAGGCAAGCAGTGCAGCTTTCTCCTTTATTAAGCCCAAATCCCTAACCAAATCATATAGCTCGGTTTGTGTAAATAACCTAGGTTCTAAATATTCTGTAGTACATTCATACTCATTACCTTGTTCATGTTCATCAGAGTGGGCATAATTACCCATATCCAGTGTAACATCATCAAAAACCTCTGGTGGTTTAGGGACAGGAACATCTGGACCATTGCTACTGGCCGAATGGCAAACAGAAGTTTAGGAAACATAATTACTTCTTATTTTTTGAATTGTAACCAGTAACATCAATTGTACAGAGGTAACAATCATTAGAGTGATCTCTTGACTCCCTCCATATCAGTGGAACAACGAATCAAATGTATTTTTCTCCTTTTTTTACCACTTTCTAAGATCTTTAACACATACATAGCACACTTTGTGTGGCACCCAAGGCTTATCCTGATCACAAAGTTTAGTACCAAAGTATGAGAATTACGCTTTTTCTAGCAAACTTTATAATATTTCTTTGATGCTTCTTGATCACAAACTCATCACAAATATAAGTTTTGCAATCATGGCTAACCATTGTACTCAATGCATGCACTAAAATGTAGGGCAGTTGAGCTATATTGGCTCTAGGAAAACAGACAGCTATAACCAGAGAACGTTGGTGTTGTAAATGCTTTCTGATGAAGACTCTGCTGCTCAACTGAGGTTACATGCTACTGTGACTGTTGATGTTAGTACTGCTTGGTCACTGACACTTCAGCAACAAACAAAATAAAAATAAGCAAAATAAGAATCAAGAGGGTGGTTATCTTACTGTCCAGATATACTAAGCTTGTGCAACCAGCATCAACTGATCTTTAACCCATTTTACTTATTACAATAGGGTATAAAATACCTTTAAAAATTGCTAAAATTTTAATTTTCTTCAATATTAATTGTGAATTATAAAAAGAAAATGGTCGGCAATACAGCCTTTTTATTGTCAGATTCAGATTCAGTACAATAATAACAACAACAACAATAATAATAATAATAACAACAACAACAACAATAATAATAATAATAATAATAATAATAATAATAATAATAATAATAATAATAATAATAATAATAATAATAATAATAATAATAATAATAATAATAATAATAATAATAATAAGGCAAATTCATTAAAAAAGTTATTTCATCATTGGTCTGTGTAATCTATACACAAACAAAAATAAATTTAAACAGAAGATATACATCAAGAAATTTATATTTGTAATAACATCAATTATGTACTCATTATTTTTATTTTGGGAGGCACACAGTTTTATTTTAAACCCTTTTGTTTCTCTATAATTGATATCATGTCAATATAAGTAGAATAAATATATTAAAAAGGTGTGAGCGAGTCCCAACAATCTTGTACAAGATTTGTAGAAAAGAGAATATATTAGAGAAATCATTCCTCATCCATAACTGTAAATTGAAAAAAGGTTCTAAGTGTGTAGGTTTGGCTGGCCATGGAAAAATCTAGGAGGCTATGCATTATTTACGTAAGAGTCAATTTGTTCTTTATTTACTACTATCCAGAGCAGGATAAAATTTGAAATGCAAACATGAATCATTTACGTAAAAATTATGATCCTAAGTTAACCCAATTCTCTTGACACCACTTTTCCTCTTTTCTCTTATGTTTATTGATTAATAGAACAATGTATCAGTAATTCTCTAAGACACTATACTGTTTTAGTTTTATGAGTAATTATCCTTATTCTCATTAACAAATCATTAACAATAATATTCAGAAGTATTTTGTGCATTATTAAGGTATTACCCAGTGTTACAACCACTTAGTATGTTCTCACATGCAAATATAAAAATCTATATGCTGTTACTTGTTGAAATAGGTATAACAGAAGAAAAAAATTAGCTTATATAGCATTTACTTACAACTATGCACCCAATTCCTTCCTAAATATTGTTTCTAAGACAAAACACATTAGATGTTTCCCTGTTCCATTAAGTGTTGCCCATCTGGATGAATAAGAAATTACATTAACCTGCTAGGCTTATTATGTCTACTAGATTTATGGGGCAATGTGCCTGTAAACAAAAGGAGTTTATCTTTATATGGAAATAAATGTAAGTACATATAAAGAAACATTCTGTTATAATCCATCTTTTTTTGTCTGAAATTAATGGGAAAATTCAAATGCAAAATTTCAAAATCAATTATAGCAAGTGTTTTATTTTATTTTAAACTCCTACCTTCAGAAACTCATCACATTAAGGTGGTTTATCTGGATGACATATTTGGTTAAGTGCTGACTTTCTATGTCCAGCAGGCAGTCAACAGAGTTTAGGTACAGTCTTCAATCATACACCAGTTTTGAATATGCAGTGTCTACAAATATATCCTGTTAATTTGGAATACTGTTTATCTTGCTAAAATATCATTCAGATATAAATTAAATGAAATCTGATTACTACACTCAGCCACACAATGCATTTATTTATAATTCAAAATAGAGAATAGAGACAATGTTAATAACTACATGATCATATCAAATGTTTATAAATAGAGCAAATTATTTTATGTATATGGCAATTTCTAACATGATAATTTTTGTGTATTGTATTACAGAATATTTTTAATTTGGATTTTCATTCTGCTCTTCTAATCTAATACAATTAAGATTCTTTACTTTTCTCTTCACTGGAAGCTAAAATACAAGTAAAGGAAGATTTACTTAAGTCTCTCAAAATCTATCTAACACATTTTATTATTTAATAACACTTCCTGAATACCAAGAATCAGAGCATTATAAATTTCTGAAATTGTACCTTTAGGAATATGTTAAGAATCACAGACCTTATAGAATAAAGCCTCTGCCAGACCCTTCCTATATGCTGGAGTTGCATCAGGCAAAACGTAATCAGGTTTAAGCTCTGTATCCAGTATTCGCAAAGCTGCCTGGAAAGTCTTTAGATCAAATAAATTCTTGCCATTCAAATACGATTCTGTCTTTGATGCATGTACCTACACAGAAACAGGAATATGTATAGTTTTCTTCTCTGTAACTTTCTCCATGAATATAACTTCTATATAGACATACTTACAAAATCAGGATTGATACCACCATATAAAATATTAGGCTTTGCCAGTATCTTGCACTTTTGACTTTTGTTTATTTTAAACTTAAATCCTGCATTGACGATTGCACGAGAATTTTGGGCTACTGGCATAATCTGAAATGAAATAAAATTATTTTTTTACAATATAGATCCCTGTTATATCAATAAGCATGTATACATTATTATTACTTTTATATTGCAATTTATTTGTTTCTAAACATATTTCTTCTTATATAAATTTGTATGATTAATTGCATTACCTTCCAAGTTGAGCAATCTTTCCTTTAGGAAATATTTGGCAGACAGGATTTGCCTAATGCTTTACATCACAATGTTTATCAAAATTTAATATCTTATAGCTTTGACTGTCATTTATGCTTAAGTGGAATAAATACAAACATGTAAAAGTATGAAATGTTCTATGTTATGCAAGCAAAATCATCGCATATATCCAAGAAATAAATTGAATTGTTGAAAGTGTAAATATATTTATTAGGAGACTTTAGACAAAGGCATGCATATGTTAAATTAACATATTCTTTAGTTTGGTAAACAGACAATCCTGTGAATTATGGAAGACACACTCAAGTAAATGTGCCTACCATTTCATCAGTGTGGCCAATTAATTTACAGCATACTGTTCTACCAACAGGCTTTGACAGCACAATTTTAACTGTGCATTTATAATATTAATCATCAGAAGGACCAAAGACAGTTTTATTATAACTGCAAATATCATGCAACTTATTTTCAGTTAATCATTTTGAAAATCCTTTATGCACATATGATCAAATATTTCAGGAGCTATAAAAGAATGAATGTAATTAAAACTATAAAACAAATTTGGTACTTTAAAATCTATAGAGCCCCACTACCTTCTGAAGCAAATGTGTGTGTGTGTGTGTATATCTTTTGAATTTTTTTATTCAGATTTAAAATCTTGGACGTCTAGTACTTTCAAAACCTAATAATTCAAAATATAATTTGTTTTTGTTTTAGAAGCACAGATAATAAGGTAATGCTGGCAACATTCAATGCACATTTAAATCAGGAACACCAATCCTAGCTTATTTATAATAACTGCTTTGGTACTTAAAATAAACTGTAATTCCTCAATAAAAATTGCAACCTGGACAGCTGTCCATCTCATTCATCATATAATATGAAATCCACATACCAAAGATGTAGTTGCATATAAAATGCTTATATGCATCAGAAACACACACATAAACATCTGAAATACTGAACTTTCTTTGTTATGATTGTGTCATTCAGGTGTAGGATTTTCAAAATGAGTTGAGGAAGGTTTAATTTTTAAATAGTGGTTCTATGGGCATGAGGCAAAAAATTTTAAACTGCCCTTTGTATATCCTATTCGAATAATATTTCAATTTTATGAATAGTTGACATATTGAGAGAAAATTTTCCCTTTATCACCTGAGAACCAATCTCTGAAGTTTAGGGCCCAAGTGCAAACACTTGATCAGCTAGATCACTAAGATAGTCACGTCTTAATTGGGTATAATGTAAGCTTTTAGTGTAGAAAATGCATGTTCTTGACAAATTATCCTTTTCAATGTGTTATGAGCATTTTTTAATATTTAGTTTATTAACTCTCTTAATAAGCTTTATTTTGGCAGTATAATTTTATTACATTTTAGCACAACATGAAATTCAGCAATGACAATGATGAAATATGTTGAAAGCTTTGTAACCGTGGTGAAAATATTATGACTTTTCTTCAATTTTTCTAAGCTTTGGGACATTCTTGAGTGCACCGTGCCAAACTAAACATTCAGTCCTAGGTCACTTAAGAAGTACAACATTGCAATGCATTGAAGGGTACAGTAACTTACTGTAGGAGGACTCAGATTCTGATTTAGATTAGTTTCAATGGGTTCTTCTTGTATCTTTGGAGGTATCTGTCAGGGATTTGATGAAAATAATTGAAATGTTGGCCTGTATTTAGGTTTGCTTTGTATCTGAAGGAATACACCTTTACTACAGTATTCCATGGTAAAGTTGCTCTCCTTAAAAATGTGTTCTAAAAGAAAGGTACTTTTTATAGGTTGCTCTTATATACTAGAAGATATAGTATTTATATTTATTTTAAAGCTTCCTTTATTTCGAGGTTGCCTCATGGACAAGCTTAACAAATACAATGAGAGCTATTGCCAGGTGATACGAAAATATTATTAAATAGGATAAACTAACATTTGTTTTGCAAACAAATAATGCATGACAGTTCCATTATAACTAAACAGAAACAATAGATTTTACAGAATCATAAAAAGTTTTGTGTGATGCTGCACAAAAATAATACAGAAGTTCAATTTCAATCCTACAAGAAAGAAAGACTGTAACTTGAATATGTGAATATAGACTTTATTCTCTAATTTATACAAGATGGAAGATGACCTATTTATCATCCTTGAACAGGCTCTTTATAATAAATAAAACAGAAGATCTTAGTGGAGTTTTTCTGTCTTAAGGTATTTTTTGAGTAAAAGGTGAAAATTGCTTAACATTAACTCCATTTTAAATGAAGATTTTAAGATAAGTATTTTTTTTTTTAAACATTTCATAGGGGGATTGAAACATAAATATTCTATGCATGTTTAAATACATTTTGAATTAAAACGATTCACAGTCTTAATTTTATTTTCTGCTTTGAAATTTGTCTCAGTTGGATCTACAAGTTAACCATGTAAATTATACAACATATTAATACTGTAAGATAGAAAGAAATGCACTTCATCTGTTTTTTATTTATCCTGTTTATGGCCTATTTTCGAAATGGAAGCTTATAATTTTCAGATACAAAATGGCTCACTTTATTAAAGCTAAGGATCTTTAAGTGCTATTCATTTACAGTGAAACACATCATAATACAACCACTGAGGGAAGAATTTGTCACAAAAGATTTACAAAAAGACAAGTACATCAGAGGACATTCTTTTTTATGTGTGAAAGAGTGCACATCTCATGTTGAAACAGCTGACCAAAGAAATGTTGCACAAGAAGAAGAAATCCATCACTTGGAAAAAATCCAGAAGATCTGAAGCACCTCACACTATCGGCATATCTCTTTGGATTGCTTTCAGGACATCAAAAGAATTTCTTATTGATTTTTCTGATTTTGTCTTGCTTTAATCATTTATTCAGAGAGTTTTATATTTCACTAAAATAATGAAGCATGATCACATCTTATTTCCCTACATCAATAACTGTTGCTATTAATAATTTGCATAATATTGCATGTGCTTCTTCAGTTCCACATTGTATATTATATTTAGGTCACATTAAAATCTTGTGTGATTTTCTATTTATTTGCATACCAGAATGTAAAATTTTCTTTTCTAATGGCCAGGACATCAAGGAAAAGTATCACTCTGTCCGTTTCAATTTCTGAGTGATGTCTGTCTAGTGTCATTCTGAAGATGTCCCGGTCAACAGAAAAGAAAATTTGACATTGGAATTCAATGTATATTGAAAACTGACACACACAGACCAATAACTGAAAAACATATCAAATCACCATCAAGGACAAACTGTCAGGAAAATTAAAGACACTTAATAAACAAGCTATTAGAATTTAGTGATTAACACTGCTTAAAAAAGGAAATACATCATTTAAGAATGCTCTGCAAGTTAACAGAGAAATCTGACCCTAGAAGGAGACAAAAGGAATAGAAGGACAATATCCCTTCTCAAGGTATGGGCTTCCTACCTTACCTTCTCAAAACCACAGATCATATAGGGAAGCTCCTATCCAAGTATAAAATCAAGACAGTTTATAAACCCACCCAGAAAATTAAAAATGATTTAAGATCTGTGAAGAATAAATGACCATCACTTAATTCTGCAGGTGTATACAATATACCATCTACTTTTGATCAAGTCTATTTAGGCTCAACTAAATGCAGCATAAATACTGAATTAAAAGAACACAAAAAACGTTACAGATTGGGACACACAGGCAGATCAGCAGTAGCTGAACATGCCCTCTTAAGGGGCCTAATTGTTATAGAGACATGGAATTTACCACTTTCTTGGAGAAATTTCCGCTACATTTTACTGTGAGGCAATATTAGATATACAAACATAAGGACATTATTTTAATCATAAAGAAACGATGGGCAGGTTAAACAATGCATGGATACCAGCATTAGAACACCTAAAATAGTCAAACAACCTGAACTAATGATAGCAGAGGTACGGACAGTATAGTTGGAACACAGGTGATTGCATGCCTATCAGCGAATCAGTGATGAGGAGGAGGTAGGTTCTTCTAGTGCATATATAAGGGAGGCAGAGCAAGAGTGAGATAAATTAAGTACAAACTCCAACTGTTCTTGGGTGCCCAAGGCCTGTATGGTTTCCAATTAACCCACAAGACACAAAAAAACAAATCCCAGCAAACTATAAATCATGTAAATTTAAACTTGAAAGCCAGGCCCAATGTATGAGCAAACAGGAAATTTAAGCAAATAGATAACCTTAGAAACTTTCAGTTTTCATCAAGTCCTCTAATAATGCTCAACACAGTTTTGAGTAGAACTTCAGGATCAATTTCTACTTTTTGACCAGGGTCTACAAGCCAAGAAGAAATTTTACTTCAAATGGACACCGACCATGAAAGCTGTAGTACATGCATAAAATTAAGCCAGTTTTAACCAATCATTAAAGAACTGTTTCAGCAGAAAGAACACAACTGTCACATTGAAACAAAAGTGTGAATCAAGAATTAGTTGAACTTATGAAGTTAATAAGTTTTAGTGATTTTAAGTCTGAGCACTAGTGTACTTACCAGCGTCAGGAATATTTGTTTGTAAATGTTTATGTGGTCATTTGTCTTAAAGCGCAACAGAATTAATTTTTAAAACACTTCATAGATCAAGTCATTGAAAGTGAATAAATTTAATAGCTTTTCCTCCAAAAATCATGTAATTTTCAGACTACACATAAGAAATAAGTGAATAAATAGTTTTTCCTCCAATACCTACATAATTTGTAGATTGCACATAGGAATAAATCTCTAGTATTGTTTCAAATGTGAAGAAATTTGTATTTTTTACCCTGTATCATAAAATGATGATTTTCCATCACAAAATTTGCTTACTGGAGCATCTAATATTCTCCAATGAATGTAATGGTATGTCATTGGAAATCCCCTGCTGTAGGTTATAATGAAGCTATCAGGGAACAGTGTTGCATGTTAAATAAGTCAAATAGAGGTCACTCTAAGGAAGAAGTAATTAATTTTGTCCTTAAACCTCCATATAAGTTTGGCTAAGAGACATATTGAACATTATATGAATCAGAAAAGAAAATTTCATTGGTTGGTTGGTGTTGCAGCCAAGGTAGCTCAGATGAAAAGAGATGAAGGTACAAAGTTTGATTCTCAGGTGTAGAAGTAAATTTAAACTTAAAGTTACATTGATATAATCAAATACTTAGCAGCACTGAAATGGCAAGCAGAAAGCATACTTATATTCAAGAATACATGCATAAATACTGCGTTCTACAGACCTTAATTGTTCTAACTGAGTAGCTTTCATCTATTTTAGGTAATAAAATAGAGCGAATAATTTTTTTATTCATATCCATATCCAAGAAGTCCATCAAGTTGACTTGACTGATTTTATCTCCTCTTTCCTCTGCAAAATAAAGTTAAGCATAAATATTGGCACTTTTCTCGAAGAACAAACTTAAGGTGCAGAAATTGTAAGCTCATCCAGAAATATAATAATTATTATTCTACTTGATTAAGGTTATTTTTTTAAAATAGAACAATAGCAATACATTAATGATGGTAGGGATTTTAGCAACTTTCTCTTCTCACTTGATGTATTATTGATATTTTCTTGATTATAAATGTCATAAGAATACAGTCCTAATTTCTTTTACAGAATAAACCAAAACAAATGTCATCTATTTCCAATATCACTTAATAACAAGAGGCTCCTTGCCTCTCACCTAGGTGGCCTGGGTTCAATCCCAGGAGACCACATGTGGGATTTGTGATGGACAAAGAGGAATTTGAGTGGGTTTTCTTCAGTTTCTCCAGGTTCTCCTATCATTCATTCCACCAATTGATCCATAATCGTTATTCATCCATTTCATCATCATTTCATATCATCTATTTCCTCACTTTCATAACAGGCATTGGGCTGATCATCAATCCTGGCTTCTCTCTCAACCAGAGCCTTTGCTCTTCAACAGGTGCTGAATCCAGGTGTTGGCTTGTAATTCCTGGGGGTTTTTAAGTCCTTCATATGAAAAGGAAAACAGAAAAGAAAGAAAGAAACAAAGAACAAAATAGTTCAGTCATTCCCTCTTTCTTTTTTTTTTTTTCCTTTAATTTAAGTCTAATAACATTATTATAATCTAATGATGTAATAAGTGCTTGCTACTTTCAATTTACTGGCATAAATATAATTAAACATTTTGTTGTATCAGTATATATGTGATACTATGTTGTCATTCACATAACATGAACTTACCAATTTCTAAGGTAGCACCAACAGTTTCCAGCATCAAGAAGACATCAGATGGAAAATCTCTATATTGATGTTTTAGGGATAAATTTCCGGCCAAAGTTCCAACCTGAGAAAATATTTTGATAGAAATAAAACTTATCTTGCTGAGTTTAAAGTATCATGGCCATGATTTCTTCAGTAGAGCTAGCATCAAATTTCCAATATTTTCAATATGCACTGTAAATCATTAAGATACATTATACAAATTATTGAATAAGCCATCTGTATATACTTGATATATATGCTACCACCTAATGTGAGAAAATAAACTGATAATGTAAAAAGATCATCCAGTTGGTCAGTCTGTAAAACTTGCAAATCAAAATCACAATTTCCAAATAGTCTATAACTGTATGGGTATATAAAATAATTTCTCCTATGTGGGTTTCATTAGTCACTTTATCCTAGGAAATTATTCTATTGTTAACTACTGACAGGTTATTAGATATATTAAAATTTATTTATAATTATACTATTAACATTTTTCATATAGGATGTTAGGGTATAGATGCTGATATTTTAATAAATGATACCTTAATGTGTATCCACTTCAGTGCATTAGTTTGTTTTTTTTTCTCACTGTCTAACAGTTTTCCCACAAACCAATCACATAATTTACTACTGATGTGGTTTGCATGGTCTTAACTATACAGCAAAATGAACAATGCCTGTAAATATAGAACAATGCTTCCATGTTTTCATACTCTGAACTTGACCTCCTGACCTGAATATATGGGGTTACTGGCCCTTACAAAAAGTATTCAAACTCAATTCCAATACAACATTCCTCATAGAGATATCAAGTTTATACCTTCCAACCTGTTCTCTCAGGGCACATAAGCATGTATGTCTTGAGTGTGCCACGCCTACTTGGAGGTGCTAACCAATCTGAAAACATACTACTTTTAATAATTAAAATTATATGCCTGCAAATGAAGTACATTGATATTATGATGTCCATTATAGTCTTAATTACCAATACAAATATCTGCACTTCTAGACCTAACAGCCTCTATTACTACAGTGAACTTTTTTTCATCCCCTTTACACCTCAAAGATAGATGAGACATCTTTCCCTAAAATATCACAAATAAGATGGGAACTACTGACTGCCATGGTAATCTCTAATTTTCAAACCCAGAGGTATAACATGTTATTCAAAAGGAGCTGAGAGTCAATTGAGCTGTAAGTGCATACATAGATTCAAGTATTGCAGGAAGAGCTTAAGATTATAAATAAGAAGGGAGAGAATGAAAAGTAGAAGTTTATTTTAACTGGCAAAATAAATATTAGTGTTCATTAATTGTTTTTTCCACACAAGCCATGTGTAGAACAGGAGTACCGAAATTGGGTGATTCATTATTCAAATGCTGGCTATGGAAATAATCATTAGTTTAAAATGCTCTAAGCAATCTATTTTCAGGAACAAAGGCCACAAAATCTAATGTTGGTACAGTATTATTGGCTACAGTGTGTATTAATAATATTTCTAGTAAATGATTACACAATTTATGATGCAATCCAAACTTTCTAAGCTCCTATAAATACTTAGTAAAAGTAATTAGATATTCATGTTTCAGGAAATGGTTGTTATCTTCATAAGACTTCTGAGTGGTCCATTTTTTATACTGTTTAATACCTGCTTTTACTACCATGGCACCACAGGCGATGATGCTGGTAATACAAGGAATGAACATGGAGCACTGGTGGAATGCGATGGTGGGAGAAAACCAGAGAACCTGGAGAAAACATGCCCCTACGCCGCTTTGTGCACCACAATTTTCACATCTGGTCGACCCGGGCCATCTAGATGAGAGGCGAGTGGTCTAACCACTTGGCCATGGCACAGCTCTGACTGTCCATGGTGTTGGCATTTCTGTTGTATTGATAGCCTATGGTGGACATATCTTTTGATGGAGAAATGAGTTTCTAAAGGGGTCTTTTTGGAAGCAGTAACATTTTATTGGTTATTGACTATGTTTTAGAATTTCTCCAATATGTCTGATTCTGTTGCATATCTGCCTGTTGGATTAGTGTAATGTTTAGTTTGATGTGGTTGGTCTTCCAAAAATGATGTGAAAATGTAGATTTGTTCATTTGTTCGTGTTTTAGGTATATCATGTGTTCCTTTAGTCTAGTTTTCAGATTTTTCTTTTCTTTATTATTGCAGTCAGAGCAGTTTATTTACCAAAATCTAGTTTTTTACTTTCTCTAGCAATTATGTTCATATAATGTACATAGTGGGTATAGCAGATATATTATTTCATGCAAACATACCAAGATTTACCGAAAATACATGTTTTGAGGATTCCTGAATAAAATAACATTTTAGAAAATGGTGTGTGTGTGTGTGTGTGTGCATGTGTGTTCAGTATCTTCTAAAGATGTAACAAACAATCTTCAGGAAAATCCCTCAAAACAAATTACACCTAACATAAAATATTTTTTCAAATGCTTGGTTTTTTAAATATTGGCTCGAATGTTTTGGTTAAAAACTTCTTAAATTTGTGATCATATTATTCCTTTAGCAAGATGAAAAGAAATTTGGGAACTTAGCTAAAGGAAGACATAAGATATTTAAAGCATATGCAAATATACAAATCTGTATTTTCACACCCTTTCTGGACAATCAACCACAAAATCAAACTTAACTTTACCCTAATCAAACCGGCCAGGTATGCAGCAGAATTAGACATATGGGAGAAGATTTTCATTCTGAAACATAGTCCACAACTAATGCATTTTGATTTGCCACCATCAAGCCTCCTCTGGAAATTCATTTCAACCCCAAAAGATGCTGCCATGATATACTACTAACACAACAGAAACAATGCGGACCAGTCAGAAACCTTCTGAAGATGGTAACAACCATTTTCCAAAATGTGTTAAGTGAATAAAGATAAGTAAATGGTAAATGGCGTGTTATTTATGGACGCTCTTTAACTACTGTGGTTCTCAGCATCCCATTCTAAATTGGGCGTGAAATACCGCTTAATTTTGCTCAGAGGCCTCTCTATCAGGCTTGAGGTTCTTTTACGTGCCGTAAATCTACGACACAATAAAGATAAGTGATATGTTGCCAGTTCTGACTAGTGATTAGTACATTTCAATAACCGTCACTGTTTCTAGCTTCTTTTCATGTATTACTGTTGCACAATTTTATTGGAACAAGATAGTATCAAAAGATGGATTAGCTTGTTGGGAAACTTGGACTGTGAAAATAAGCAACATTAACTTTAAACATTTTGTAATGTCAGCCATGAATGTGTATAGGAAATATTAGTAATGTGACAGTAAAACAATTAACTCTTTGGAATGGATTTCTTTTGTACTGCAGGCAGCAACTGATACTAAAGAATGGCAAATATAGCTACAGAGGGCAGCTATTCATTGACCTTCTCTTTCTTCAAATGAGTGGCTGACAAGTCAACAGTACATGGGCTCTGCTGGCTAAGAACTAAAATCAATTAGTCTTTTTCCAAGAATTTATCATTCCTGCAACTAAACTAGTACAAACCTATGAACCAAAGCAGCCCCATGATGTTGAAGACATTCCTTCATTGCTGGATGAAAAAAAAAATAAAGAATGAATAACACCAATAGCAAAACAGGTAGTATAAGTTCTAGAAACTTAAAACAGGCAGATGGTCCAAATGGGCATTTTCAGAGGCACCATAAAACTCCTTCCAAATATTTATGTTTTATATTTAGATATTTAGCGTAAAACCTGAGTTCCAAAAATAATATCTAGGCACATTGTCACAAATCTAATGCAAACAATGTATAAAACCCTGTTACCCATTATTGTTCATCCCAATATGACTCAGTAACAGACACGTAGACATGAACAATTAAAGCATTATGCAACTCAAGAAAATGAAGTTGGTAGGTGATGGAATAAAGTTATTAATGTGCTGCAGTTTAGGTTTCTGTTCCTAGGTACCAGTGTTCCTATGTTTGATTTGTTATTCTTATAACACACAACCCTAGTGTTTTTTCTAAGGGCTTTTGAGTGAGTGACAATTTTTGGGAGACTTTTCCTTAACACTAAACCTTGAATAGGATTCTATACTTGCTTATTTCATAGTTATTTTAACAACCATCTAGGCTCTCTTATTAACTTCTACTTTAAATGCTGTCCGCTGGAGACCACAAGACCAAATTTGAACATTCCTTTTAAAGTGTCTGGAATGTGCAAGATGTATAATATAAGCAATCCAGATTATTTAGAATTAGCAACACATTTCCTTCAATATGATGATGACAATGAAGGGCAATTGGTTGAAGATGATGCAGATGATTTGCTATTTGCATTCTAAGAGCAGAGAAGAAAATTGTGAATGCAGAGAATGGTGGTAAGAATATGAACCTCTTGTTAGATATATAGTATATTCTGTATTTACATCCCTCCACAAGTAACAAATTAGAGAAAGCATCCTGAATCAAGAGATACTGAAGAACAGACCCCATAATTTGCTAGATAATTACATTCATGCTGTACCATACAAATTATTATCATCTTATCTAACTGGAAGATTATAGTGTACTGACATAAACTATAGAGATGGTCGCTCCCTAAATAGAGTAAAATCAACTTTCACTGAGGTAAAACATGTGCCTCAGGGCTCAATTTTGGGCCATTTACTGTTTATTATATATATTAATAATGTCCCAAATGGTAATAATTTCACTACAGTCATCTATACCGATGATACCACAGCACTCTGTTTAAGTGTAATTAATTTTTGCATTTTTCTTGTAAAATTGTCATTTTTGGACATAATACAGATACTCCTCAAATAACAATACCTGTTTATCATGATGAAGCTCATTCAGGATGCTTTTTAAAATGATACATTATTTGAAACCTTTCTGCTCCAAGTTTTCATTTACTCATTATATTTGTTGAAATCCCTTCCTAACTATTGATTTTTGTTTCATGTCATTTGGAAGTCCCTCTATAACTAAAAATATTTTCATTATGTTCTGTATCATTGAGCTCTGCAGGACTTATGTTTACTTTTCATCTGATGGTATGTAAACGTTGGCAAATATTAAATTTTATGGCAGAATCAAGGCCACAACAAATGTAAGCAGGAATGCATATTTTATGTTCAGTATCACAATAAACCTATTGTAATTGATCTGTGTGGTTACCTCATAGATTTCACTGCTAATTGATGACTATTTTTCACATATCCTAATCATAAACATGTTTTCTAATTCAAATCTGCAGTGATTCCATGTGTCGCTAATGAAGGGCAATGATTCCATTACATAATTTACCTCTGTTCAAGTAAATTAACCTCTCATATAATTTGTCCCTTATAAATTCCATTAGAACATAAAAGCATTACCAAGGTATGTTGAATTCCTTCCATTTGTACTAATGTGCTTTATTATCCACATGTATGTATGTTGGTATTAAGGCCTGAATATTAATGATGACAATATACCCAGCACTCTGCAGAATTCTTATATTCTTTTACAAAATACAACAATTCCAGTGACCACCTCCACAGTAGAACATATGTTTTCCTGCTTAAAATACATAGAGAGTTACATATGGAAAATACTGTATTGCACAACATTCAAAGTTCAACATAATTAAATGATCATGTCATATAAAAATTTACCCAAAAAGGAAAAACATGGATTCCTTTGATGTACAGATGAAGGAGTAAACCTTTTATTTGTTCTAATAGGTATTACCTATAATAATTTTTTATTTGTCTTCATGTACACATGTATCACATATATCATGACAGTCCATTACTGTTGGTCCCTCCTAAAACTATCACAGCATACAACTAACACACTCATTATATAAAAATCAGGATAAATTATTTAGAATATCTACCACAATAAAAGCAATGAAAAGGATTCCATTATAATTGGTGGTTTGTAGCATATTAAACTCCTGTTACAACTAAAATATGTAAAAATGAAGCAGTTTAAACCTGCAATGAACAAATATTTAATTAAGAGATGCTAATATAGAATAGATGAGTTATAAAATTGTATCCTAATATTGCCATTAAGCTTTGGGTTTTATTATGTATGTATAATATATGAGTCTTTGTACACATGTAAACGTTTCTCTATATATAAAATTTGTAAATGATGATGATTGATGATGATGATTGATGATGATGATGATGATGATGATGATGATGATGATGATGATGATGATGATGATGATGATAATGGTGGTGGTGGTGGTGGTGGTGGTGGTGGTGGTGGTGGTGGTGGTGGTGGTGGTGGTGGTGGTGGTGGTGGTGGTGGTGGTGGTTCAAACTAGCATTTTCTGCAATCTTAGTCAGTAACATTATTTACATTTTATATACAAATCTAATATTAATAGAATCCAATTTACTTACATTTCGGACAGGTACATTAGCAACAAGATCTAAGTGATCTGCTAGCACTTTCAGATACGCATACTCCTTTTTTGCTTTTGAAAGATTATAGAAAAGGTCTTTTGTCTCATTAAGTCTCAGATTTCCTCCAAGGATGAGATTTGGTTCCTGAGACACTGCTTTCAATTCTGGCACATTACCAACATTGATGTAAACCTCTGATGGTCCCATTCTATATACTCCTGTGGCACAAAGCAGTGAGTGTAAGTGTTTATTCTAGTAAAATTGACAGCAGAGCTTTCTTTTACATTAGCTATACTCTTAACCAGTCAACTGATGTAAAATTTCAGAGAAGAAAGCAGTGAAGAATGGAGAAAGCTTAGTAAGGTAACTATTATGTTTTGTTTCTATGCTAGATTGAATTTCAAAGAATAGTTTAATTTAGAATCCTACCATGTGTTTGTACACTTTGTACATTCTTTTATGCTAACCTAGAATTAAGGAATCCATAAAGCTCAGGTTTGAATAAATTACGAGTATGCACCTAAACATTGCATTTGAATTAGTATATTTAAATGTCATTTCAATCATCTTTGCCAATGCTTAGGAGTAGCAATTACATTAACAATCACCTTAACATTAAGCAAAGAATGTCTAATTTACTTGCATTAAATTCAGGAACTGTCACTATTTATTTATTTAGTTATTTATTTATTTATTTGGAGATAAGGTTCCAATGGGCATATTCTTCTAGGTAGGGACTGCCCTTTGATGAGGTGGTAAACAAAATACAAAGAATACAATATACATATATAGAATGGCTACATAAATATAGAACATATATTTTTTAACCTATGTTTTTGAGGAGCTTGTTTTTGAACTGGGACAAATTAAGTGATTCAGTGATGCACAGTGGGAGACTTTCATGTGTTTTGGCAGCATTATGTAACTTACTATTTATTCCATTTTTGGTAGTGTTAACTGATTCTACAGGGTTGTAATTGACTGATCTTGTTTTGTGACAGTGAATATATTTTTTGTATTTCATCACTGAGTAGTACATAGATTATTTTCAGTATTGTCCATGAATAGAGATTAACTGTCAGGAAAATGGCAGAAAGTTTGTCCATGCAGAGGTTCTTTTGCCTTCAGAAACATGCCTAAGTCTGGTGGACTCATGTCCGGGCTGTAGGGAGGATGTGGCAAAATGCCCATCCATATTCGCTCATTTTTTTGTGCTACAATATTGCCAATATGTGGGCGAGCACAGTCTTGGAGAATGAGCTGCCCAACCTGAGCAACTGAGGTTGGGTTTTGTGCATTTTTCTGCACAGATTTTGCATGAAGCTATGACAACACTGTTGTGACCCATGTTCCACATGCTACTCCACGTGTCACAATGATTCATTGGTGACCATTAGCGAAAATCAATATTTGCTTGAAGTTTCATTCAGCACATCAAAACTTTTCATGTTTATCATGTAAAAGTGAAAATGACAAGTTCTTCCAGGAAGGTTTTTGTGACAGGTAGGGTTGATAATAATTTCACATATTATCACGAGTGTAACATTTATGCAAATACTGTGACAGTAATAGGGATAATTGTATACCTATTACACTCCATGGTCATCACATGCAAAGAGGAGGTTGCTAAATGAGTATTTATTAAATTGCAAATATATTACTAAGAAGAAAATTACTTGATTTCAATTTAATCTTTCAGCAATCGAATAAGTAAGCTTTCAGTGGTTTCTTAACAGAGAAGAGATGGCTATTGATGTAATTATTTTATTTTGCTTCATTATATACTGTGTGAAATCACTACCAAAGTAGCAGGAATCCCAGTGTACTGTGTGTTATACACTGTGACAAGAAAAATCATAAACAGTGTGTAAGACGTGAAAAAGTTTTACATCCTAAATGAATTAATTTGCATACATTCACTAAATAAAGAGAAAATTAGTATTTTGTAACCAAGTAAGGCCATAATTAACTTCCTTTTTATAACTTTGCTACTTGAAGTATTTAACTTATAATGAATTTTATTTTTTACTTACAGTTTTTTTTATTTTTTTGATAGCTATAAGTGACGAATTACTTTTATGTGCATATTTAAATTGACATCAATACTGGTAAGTTATATTTTGCGTTTTTAATTAAGCATATCATAGTTTTAAAAGTATGGTTGTACTTAGTTTGTTTGCAATGGAATATAGCTTTATAGTGCTATAGTGTTCCTGCTATTTTGATAGAGCTTTGTGATATTTCTTCTCAAATTACAATACAAAATTGTTATTCTTTCCTGTTGTGATTGAATATGTATTGGATATTAATTTACTACCCAATAATTCTCCTAACCAGTAGGTTATTGAACATAAATTAATATGACAAAATTCAGTTTTTAAATAATAATACTGGCTTTAAAATTACATTAGTGTTATAATTTGTTTTCTAATAGCTAGAATTTCAAGGTGTAGTAGTCTGGCATTTTTCACCTTTAATACCATATGTAAACTTGGAATTTATACACTGGGCAAGCACCATCAATCTAATTGACACGGGGCGGCAAACGAATTAATAGAAATTCCTATAGCTAACACATCCAGCAGAAAAAATAAGTAATCTTAATATTCTTATATCTTTTGTATTATTAAAGACTTTTATTCATTATTACAACCAGTTGAAAAATTTCAAGGCTATAGCTGAGATTTGAGCACAGGTTTCCTACTCTCCCTGCTGTTTTTCTAAAAGTTGAGTTACTAAGATAACATACTGGTAAGACATTATAATTCTCCAACTTTAACTCAAATGAGTTGGAGAATTTAGTGTCCTACCAACATGTTGTCATTGTAGCTCATTGGTAAGAGCAAGCACATGGAGCGTGTGAGAGCCACATTCAAATCCTATCATGTTGAATTTTTCAGCTGGTTTTAACAAAAATCTAAATTTAAACTCACAGTGGAATATGTTCCCTTCGCATAATTCAAGCTGTTCTAGAATGTCAAAAATACTGAATTCCATCTTCAATTATAGGTAAAAGATGAAAAAACTTGTTGGAGTAGGTATATGTATACAAAGAAAAACTATAAATGCTACTTACCATGAGCTGTGTTCCCACCAACTATCATATATGTCTTGTTTCCAATAGAATTAAAAATATTGAATATTTCAGGTACTGATGTCGGATGGTACCACACTCCTTCATTTGCAAGAAATGAGAGCGACATCTGATTTGTACAAGCATCAATATTTTCCAAGCATTTTTGGCCAGTTCTGGGACACATCTTAGTGCTGCCAAGTTCCTGCAACATAGGAAGTTAAACTACTATTATCTTTATTTTAACTGTAGAAATTAGTTTGTTTGCAAGATGGTATTAGATTTCATGTACATATGTACACATGAACATTGTTTGCATGCAAGGAAGACACAACGTGTCCTGTTATGAATCATCCAAACCTGAGAATACCTCTGTAATGCAATGTTAGGGCTGTTTGGTTGGTTAGTACATTCCAGAGGAGATTCCACACTGTAGCCACTATGGCCTTATTGTGCATCAGACCCCTGGAGCATAGGATGACATGAGAGTATGATTGATGGGCAGACAAAACTAGAGTGCAGGGAAAGAACCACTGTGGCAGATCCCTAACATAGTTCAAGCAGTTCTTCATCTTAATGGGAGGAGCGCTAGCAGCCCACATCTTAGGTATGACAGAACACCCTTGGTCCCATAGATGACTCAAATGCCATTGCGCTACCAAGAGCTGTATTTCCCTGTACATTCACCACCATGGCACAATCTTTGCCGAAACTTACAACCCTGAATGAGACTGATTGGAATGAAATGAAGATGAGATGAATGGACAGGAAATTTGAGGGAATGAAGAAACCTCTCCTACAGTCAACTAGTGACCCAGGAATAACCCTAAAAGAAACCATGTGTCAAAGTTAGGCTGCTGGAACCATATCCATAACCTTCTGAATGCCAGTCCCAGACATAATGCCCAAATCATCTGGCTCACTGCAACAATAGGTAATTGAACACTAATTTTTTTACAAAACCTTTGTGACAGAAAGTTTAATCTTTTATTGTAAAGAACTGAATTCAAGGAAATAAATGTAAAATGTTTAAGTTTTAGCTTTTTAATTCTTTATGATGTGAATAATTTCCCATGAAACTCTACTTAAGCTGTATAATATTACTTACCTGGACAGTTAATGACTTAGGATCATGAAAATTAATGTTATGCTACAATTGCATTGATAGAAAAATTCAGCTAAATTTGATGACACTTTTAGAAACTAATTAAATCAGTATTGAGTGCCCTGAAATGTTAAAGTGTTCCTTCCTACATTTTACACAATGGTTATATACAATAATGGAACACATCAATTACATTTTTGTTATTTACAAATGGAATAAAAAAACTGATGGAACACAAACATATAAATACAAAGGGAACAGTGATAGTCCAATGTTTCAGGAACTGGAAGCTATCTGCTGGCCTCAAAATTCCACTCTTTCCATGCAATCACAAGAAACAACTGAAAATCTACTGGACTTTAAAAGAATGACAAACTAATGAACAATTAAAACAATATTTTAGAAATTACTTATGGCGCTGAAAAAAGTATTTGAAATAAATTATTTAAAGAGGTTTGCAATTTTTGTGTACCTTTTCATCTATTGCATAATGTATACTAGTAACCCTGCAGAAGTACAGTATTTTCAGACATAAATAGTTTGCAGCCCAAATTTTATTATATTTTTGGTCCTTTTATATATTTTTGACCAATATTTGTGCTTATACTGAAATGCTATATACCACAAGCTTGCAATCTTTGCCAAAAGAATAAATCCATATAACATTATTTCATTCAAAATCTTCTCGGGCTTTTGAATTAACATGTCACCAGGAAAGCTTCAGTTCTTATTTTAACATTATCTCAGTTAAAATAATCATATTTAATTCAATTTCAACGCTATGGAAAACAATAGACCAACACAATATTAGGTTTGTTCAAGTTAATTAAAGGAATTTGTTTGCTCAAATCTTGGATAAGAAGTGAACAAAAAATGCTATGCACCTTTTTAAGAGTATAACCTTGATTAGCAAACATCCCTGAACACTGCCATTTACCTATTTTCACATTTTGTCATAATTATTTCTGCACATACAAATTGTGCATGCTGCTTACTATTGAATGCTCATTTTGAGTATTTTAAGGTGATAACTGATTAGCACAGCACAACAGTCACCTGTAAAACTTGAAAATTGTATCAATTGTTTGCAATTGAATGCTTATGATAACACAAAATGAAACTTGGTTTCAAATACAGAACAGCATACAAAGTTCTTTATTCACCAATTTCTTGTTCATCACAAAATGGTTCTCATATGAGTTTCAAATGATCAGCATAGATTTTCTGTTCACATTTGTTACATTGCTTCCTTGTATTTCTGTCCTTGGCTCTTCCACATAAATAGTATATACCTACTGAACTGCTAAGTTGCATTGCAAGGATGTTGTTCTCACTTACTAGAAGGAATTTAGCTCTCTTCCTTAAGGAAATTGAAAAACTTTTCATAAAGTGCCTCATTGTTTGAGGTTCCACAAGAGGCCAAGAAATTCTGTCAATAAATAAATGTCTGCTGCCTCTCTGATAGCCAACCATGTTAGGCCATAAAAGCACATAAGACACTGATGTTCAAAACGTCATAGACAATTATAAGAGGTAAACGTATTGGGTTGCTAGCTACTTCATACCTAGAACAAAGTTGTTCCTTACCTATTTTCATACAGTTGTAAAAGGTGACCATTAGAGTCTTATTCACTTTACCTGTTTCTGGATGTATAGCATTTTCATGGTGCTTTTGACAAGCACTCATTTATTTTTCCGTGGACAATATGATAATAGAGTTATATATCTGTAAAAGTATATAAGCATGCTCTTACACTTCTACCTGAATTTGAATTTCTGTCTATTTTGCTGTATTAATCCTACAGCTTATCCGGTATCTTTAGTACCAATGGAACTGACATAAACCAAATGTCACCAATTAGTTTCGAATTCTATCTTTTATAGGTTGTTGCATTCTCATCATTACATCTTTAGCTGCATTAAAGTGCAGTTGTAATGCTTTGACATTTTTGGCAAGCTCATATTATTTATTTGTTTGTTTGTTTATTCATAATTTGTTTATTTACTTATTTATTTATATATTTATTGAAACAATAACAACAACTCACTGTATTTATGGGTTGCCAACAAGGACAGACATATGAACTATCTAAAGCAAAAAAGGTAGTAATCAAATTGAAACTCCTTTATAAAGATAATGTAATATTGACAATTTTTATTAGTATGGCAATCAAAAAGGAAACTCAAAGGTGCAAAAGTACTATTAAACATAATACAAATTTTACATACAAAAAATAATTTATACCAAAGGAATATAGACGATGAAAATGCTAAAAATGGTTATTATACAACTGATTTCGAAGAATGGAAATTGAACCTTTATTGCAGATTTTTTCCTTCTTCAGTCCAAACTTTGGCCAAGTGTGAAAATGCAAAGGAATGGCGCTGTGAGATACACCTATCAAACTTTATGATATTTAGGTTGTATTTTGCCTTAAGTATGGGATTGTGGGTGTGTAAATGCGCCTTTTCTCTTTATCGACAACTTTTGGCTGTCCTTTAAGCTTTTTAAATCCAACAGTAGAGATGATGATAAATCCTGTTCTGATGTATACTTGAATTGCAATGATGTCAATTTGTCCTGTGCTACTGTTAGTTTCCAGATCGTGGACTTCTTCAAAGACTTTGTAGTTGTCTGTTTGCCGTTCTTTGGCAACCAACATAATAGTTACTACTAGTAATTATACGAAACTAAAATATGATTATTGCATTATGTACACTCCTAAGTGCATACATGTTACAATTTACAATACATATTGACAAATCTGTTACAGTATTTACAATGCAAAAATGCAGAAATTTACAATTATGTGCTAATTAAATATACAACTATGCCAAATATCTTTGGATCTGAATTAACAGAATCTGTGCCATTGTTAAATACTAAAAAGAACATCTGGCATATTTGTGCATATCTAAGTATAAAGCAGTCTACTTTGTGTATAAAAAATTACACAAACACCCCCCCCAACACACGCACGCACGCAGCATGCACGCATTCACACACGCACACAAATATGCATAAAATGCAATACATTATAGTACTGATAGAAACATTAATTATTAAGATATTGTTAGACACATTTGTCACCTAGTTATTCATCTAAGAATAAAATGGTGTATTACATAGATACTCCTTAAGGGAAGCCTTAAAAGCCTTGAAATTGCTAACTTTTTCCTTCAGATTGCTGGGGAGAGCATTAAATATCTTGATCGTTTTGTAATATACACCTTTCTGAAAGCAACAAAGATTAGCATTGGGAAGATAAATGTATCCCTTTTGTGAAGTATTAATGTTATGAATTTCCATGTTTGTTATAATATAAAGCTATGTCGATTAACTGTATAGCATTTTAAAATGGATAGTATATAAACACAAGGTAAGGTGAGTATGTCCACTCTTTGAAATGGTTCATTGCGTTACTGTCTGCTATAAGCATTACAATTTATTTGTATAGCCTTCTTCTCTACCCAGAATATGTATTTAGTATTCACTGAATTACCCTAGAATATTATTCTATACTTGTTGATGGAGTTAAAGTAGGCAAAATACACTAAGTTAAGTTTATCAATCAAGTGAAAATTAACCAATGCTCAGAGAGCATAAACATGCTGAGCTGAATTTAGGTGTAATGTAGCTAATATGTGACTTCCAGTCCAAATGCTTATCTACTGAAGTCCAAGAAATTTGACTTTATTTATCTGTTCTAATGATGCATCATTAATTGCTATAACTATGTGTGTTTGCGGTGAGTGAGTAGTTACAAATTTAATTAATTTTGTTTTTTTCAAGGTTTACTGAGTGTTTTATTGCTTTGAACCAATTTGATACACAATTTAGAACATAGTTAAAGTTTACTACACAATCATTAAAATCTTTACTTGTTACTAGAACACTAGTGTCATCTGCAAATAAATAAACACTTGCAATACTGTCAATGTACAATGGGAGGTCATTTATGTAAATCGTGAACAACAGAGGCCCTCAGATGGATCCCTGGGGAACACAATGCTTTACCGATTACACAATGCTGAGACAGTATTTTAATACCCATTGGAGTTATTAATTTTGGCCATTTGTTTTCTCTTCTCTAGGTGTGAAATGAACCAATCTAACATGTTTTTCTTTATTCCATAGAAATGTAGTTTTGCTGTCAGAATCTCATGATTCACACCATCAATAGCCTACACTAGGTCACAAAAGATTCCACCTACATGTTCCTTTACATTTAATGCTGTTAACACTTCATGCAAGAGCTTGTAGGTTATATTACAGTCTATACTCCTTTTCTAAAGCCAAGCTGTTCTTTGACAAATAAGCTGTTCTTTTCCAAGTAATTATAAAGCCCACTGAACATTACTTTCTTAAATACTTTTGAGAAAGCAGACAAGAGAGATATTGGTCAATAATTTGAGACTTTAACTTGTTCACCTTTTTTAAAAACTGGTTTGACAACAGGGTACTTCATTCTGTCAGGAAATATTCCACTCTTTAGTGATTCATTACATAAATAACTAAGGGGAATGCTTATTAATTCTGAACATCCTTTTAATATTTCTCTATATCCACAGAATTTTTGGTCTTGAGCAAATTCATCATATTTTTTAGTTTAAATGTTATAGCCATTTTTATTTTAAATGCAGGGACTCTGTTTACAAAAGAAGTTTTCAAAAAACTTAATGCTGATTCTTTACATCCATTATTTATGTTTAATTATGTTTAATGATGTACATCTTTGAAATGTTGGATTCAATTCATTAACTTACCTAACTAGGAGTCTGAGCACACTTACAATTAATACATTGTCAGGAGAGCTTCAGCTCTTACTTTATGTTTAATTTCCCGCTACATTCAGAAAGAAATTGTTTAAAATATCTGCAACCTTTGAAAATCATTAATTTCTTGATTACCTGTATTCAGTGCAATTGAGGAGTTTTCTTGAGAGCTCTCACCTGTTTCTTGTTTTATTATATTCCAGATAGTTTTGATTTTATGATCAGAATTGCATATTTCTTTATTATAATGCAATATTTTAGCAGCTTTTATTGTTTCAATTAGAATTTTACAATACTTCTTGTTGAGATATTCTAAGTTTGGGTTCATATTATGTTTCAATTCCTGGTATAATTCTGACTTACATTTGCAAGCAGTTTTAATGCCTGAGGTAATCCAGGTGTTATTTTCCTTCTGAGTAAGTATTTTACTATATTTAACTGGAAAGGATGCTTCAAAGTGAGAGTTGAAAGTTGTAAGACATGATTGACCTTGTCATTTACTCCATCTATTTCACAGCCTTCAGTCCATGAATCTTGTTCAAGGGCATATTTAAATATTTTGAGGGTGTTTTCATCTACTTTTCTTCATCTTCAATATTTATAGTTTGGTTTTAACTTTAGGTTAATCTCTATCACAAAAAGTATTTGTGCCTCATGATCTGAAAGGTCATTTGCAAATGGCAAGATTATAGATGTTTTAATTCTATTTATATTTATGACTATGTTATTTATTGCGGAATTTTATATTGTAGAATTCATATTAATTTTGTAGAACTTTATGACCCAATATGTCTATTTGGGAATCAAGCCAATATTTCAACATTTTCATACACAAAGTCCATTATAGCTAAATTTATGCTACTTACATCTTTAGTTTATAATAGGTTGCCATAGGAACTCTTGAATTTTTTTTTAGAAAATTTGTTTAATTTTTTTTTTTTTAAATAATGAATTCAATATTATTTCCCCATAGAACATTTCTTTTGTTTCTCAGCCATCTTAAAGAGAGCCTATAATCTGGTTTCTTTTCTGGGAAGAAATTTACCATACTTCAGCAATTTATTTTTAAAAATTTTATTTTTATATAATATTTATGTTATATAATTTGTTATATAACTATTTACATTAAATATAATATTGTTATTATGAGTGTAGTTAAAACATTGGAACTATGAGAGTAAATAGATTCAGCTACCATAAGTGGCTATTTTTCTTTTATTTTTCTGTACTTTCATCATCTAATTTATCTCCTATGGTAGGCTGAGAAAAAAAGCTTTCAGTTGTAGGATAATTATTCAGTGTCTCAATTACATCATTTTTATTTTCATTTATACAAATTACTGCTGCCTTGACAACAGATTTGTTAATATTTAGCTAACTTTCCTACTCATTTGGAGCTATTTGCTATATCTTAACCAAATATTTATGTGAACGTTAAAGTTTTGTGTCTCCTTTCCATTTATTTTCCATATCCCTTGTTGTTTTAGAATCTGCCAATAAGTCTGCCATTATTTAACTTTTGGAGCAATTTACTGTTTTTTTTTTTATTTGTTATAGCATTTTAAAGAAAATTCCTATTTTTAAACATTCATAGAATAATGTAGCAGCATGATTATATTAATAGAGGTAGAATAATAAAATAACACAATCCATTTTAATAGATATGGTCACAGAGATTATTGTAAGGTTGTTTTGGTAAATGGAAGATGCATCAAATACTACCAAACAAAATAATGAATAGTAAAATAACAGAAAGAGACTTCAACACAATTTTGAAGTTATTCTTTCCGCTCAAATGTAAGAAGCATGTTCCCAGATGGCACAATCCATACTTTTACATCATGCTAGATTAAAAGAAAGGTTTCTAATGTTTCTTAAATGTTTATGAAATAAGGATATAAAGTGAAACAAATCTAAAATCTTATAATTAAAAAAGAAATTTCATACAACTATCTGGCATTGCACATTTTATAAAAATTTTCCCCCTTGTGCTATTGCTTTTCACATTAATTTAAATACCAAAAAACTTCAATGATATCTGAGTTTTATAAACTGCCTTAGTACAAAACTATATAGTTTTCTCAGATTTTTTGTTCTATTTACTAAGGTTGATGGACAATGCGGTGACAAAAATATGTCATAGTTGTCATATTTGTGGCATATGTCTTAAAATTCATTTATCACAATCTGCTATATACCACATTTTGGTTTCTTATTACAGGTATGGCATATGTATTTGTAAAACTTACTTCATATATTGACATAGCATACCAAACCAGTAATACTTCTGCTAAAATAATCAAAATTATAATCAACAGGTATGGCATATTTATTTGTAAAACTTACTTCATATATCGACATAGCATACCAAACCAGTAATACTTCTGCTAAAATAATCAAAATCATAATCAAATCCTTCATCCTTCTGGTCTACATAATCATACCTGGTTTGCCTTTACTAAACAAACCAACAACAGTTCAGCATATAAAAAAGGGACTATTTTATTATGTGAATCTGAGAGTCAATAAATTTCTTATCTGGACACAATGGAGAATGTTGCTTATAACAATATGTTAAACATTGAAAGTGAAACATGGAAACAAGTGGATGCCTCAACACAACAGTTACTCTTTCACAGCATTCTTAATTTGACCAAGAAACCTAATATCTGTTTTTCACTTTTCCTTTATGTTCACTGTCACAGAATTTTTTATTCAGTGATAGAGCTATATTTATCACAAAATGTAGTGTTCTTGCGCTTTGTATTTAAAATTATGTGAAATATATTTGTGTTACACATTTAAAGGAATTTTACTAGTTTAAATCAAGGAAAAAACTATTTTGAGATAAAACAAACTTAGGAGTAAAACATTCTAAGTTGCTAAAATATGCCTGTCCATTAACCATGAGACAAACAATTCTTATCTTTTGAAATCCATTTGGCACTGCCATTTTCATACAGTAAAAAAGCACACTTATTAAACCTTATCACATCAGATAAAAGGCAGCCTGTAAAAGTATACAAACTATAATATACATATACATCATATAAGGTTGTTCTTTATTGCTGGTGACAGAAGATGTGTTTATGGCAAAGTTATCCTAATAGTACTTCCTGATATTCTCTGTTGTTTAAAAAATGACATGAACAAAACCTATTTAGGTATTCAATGTTTTGTAATATATAAGGCAGTATGCTGGTTAGCCACATTTTGAATGTACGAGGCTAAGAACACACCTATGGATACACTGTAGAGCATTATAATGCAAACTGCCCCTAAAATCTCTGGGTGTTTTTCTCAGATAATATTTGAATGCACTTTTATGGATCATCAATTAAAGCTTTGGAATTCTTCTGAGAATAAACCTTTTGTAGATCTATTTTCTTCAGTTATAGTTTATTCCGTGTATATGACTTCATTTTTGTTTAAAACTGGACTTTGTGAAACATCTGAAGATATTTGAAGTGCAATCAGAATAAATTATACATCACCTATTCAGCTTCAAGCACATTATATAGACATCAATACCTCAATTTTTGACTCTCTTCTCAAGCCTAAACATTCCTATTGCTTTACAGGGAGTGTCTTGGCACATTTTATTCTGCTAACAGTTGAAGGAAACAGGCCAGGCTATCCTGAATATAAGAAGAAATTCTGAAGTCTTAGATGCCATATAAAAATGATATGCTACTCCAGTGGCGTGCACTTATTAGAAGCAACCAAAGCATTGCTTCGGTAAATATTTACTCCTAAATTATTCAGTGATAACCTGCCAACATCTATAGGTATCCACATTTACATTTATTCCAAACATACAGAAATAATGAATTTCACTGCATCTTGGTTACGCTTACCAGCAGTGTACGCTGAGATCCCCAGACTCAAGTGTGTACATTAATACCAGGCTGGCTGCGCTACCAAGACTCAAGTGTATACATTAGCACATATGTACTCGAACCTATGCAAAATATCTGCTGATTCAACTGTGTACTATGTACACCAGTGAGAAAGGATCCGCACACATATGAAGGGTTCCAAGAGACACTGGCTTATATTATGCTTGCGAAACAAGCTTCGAACAATTCAGTCAGTTTCTGTTAATGTGGCAAGGTGCTGAAATTAAGTTTTAATGGTGATGTGTAGTTTGTAAAAATGAGTAAGTAAAGATTGATTGAACAATATAATTATTACACTAAAATGTCTCAGCCTAAATGTATTTATAAAAGAACTTTTATGTAACCCATTTTCTGCTCATTCATTCTTGTAAAAATTACAAATAAATAAAATGGAAGACCAATGCCGCAATTATCAAATTTGATTCAACATACAAATAAATGCATTAGATATTTTCAGTTAAATACATATCGTAAATGTGAGTGGTTAGCCAGTAGAGCTGAACTAAATGAATTTTACTGGTATTGTCTTTTGCTTGGTAGTTATATGAATACTAGATGGATAAAAACTAGATACACACATCTGGGATTTTTAGTTAAGTCTATAGTCGAACATAGATTGTCTGTGAATCATCTACATCTTTCGCAATTATTGATGCTTTTGGAAAAAGTGGAATAGACACTGCGCTTGATAACCAGTTAAAAGATGAGATTTCTCTACACAATCATAAGGTAAAGCAAAATAGGAAAATCCTTAAAAGACTTTTTAAAGCAGTGTAATTTCTGGGAAAGCAAGAGTTAGCCTTACGAGGACATGATGAAACAGAACATTCTGTTATATCGAATTGTAAAATAGACTGCAGAATATGATCCTCTTTTAGCAGAGCATTTAGAAACTTCAATTGTTTCTAAAGGAATTTCCTATAGTATGCAAAATTATATAAATCTATGCAGTTCAAGCACTAATCAAGGTCATGCATCAAGAAGCGTTATTTTTTCATTGTTACGCTCATGTACTAAACCTTGTTTTGTCTCAAAATACCTGTTAGATACCTGAATGCAAAATATATTTAGCACCCTTAACAACTTGCAGCATTTTTTTCAAGATCTCCAAAATGTACCACATTTTTGGCCCATTTTTGCAGCATCAACTTCTACGCATGTGCCCGACGCGATGGAATTATTCTTCCAGATTAGTAAACACTGTGTGCAGGAACAGAACTCTACGGTGTGATGTGTTTTGTGTAATTCTAGAATACCCTGCAGAGATTGATAGCTGCTTCAAATTTGTTTTCCTTCACAGATGTACTGTATAACATCCTCCAGAACAGAGCAAGTGATATTCAGTACTGTCAGTGCAAAATTCAAGAAACTTGTTGCTCTATAGCTGCATTGCGTGATGATTTTGAAGCGATTTTTCAAGAAACACTCTCTCAAGTGGAAAAACCTTCAAAGAGAAGAAATGCAAACTATAAACGCATTTATTGAGAAGTGTTTGAAAACATTACTAGCCCCTTAGAAATGAGTTTCAAGATTACACTAAACTGAGATTTTTAAATTTACTGGCACATGAAAACTATGGGCAGTGGACTAACAAGTTCTCCGAAAGCTGCTTTCGAAGTCTCTTAGGTACTTACGGAAAATTTTTTGACATTATTCAGTTGAAAAATGAGCCGATTGTAGGTACAGTAGTGAAGAAATTAAAAATAAAGCAATAGATGAACTTGCAAAACTGTTCAGCACTAATTCAACTTGAAAAAATAGCTTTTGACAGATTAATTTGTTAGTTTCATTACTGTGTACAATTCCAGTGAGCACTTCTTCGGTAGAGAGGTCATTTTCAGCACTGAAGAGAATCAAAAGTGACTCTCGAAATTCTACTGGAGAAGAGAGGTTATCACATCTTAGGATTATTTCAACTGAAGTGTGCCTATTAGAAGACCTCAGAAAAAAAAACAGTTCTTTGAGGAACTGGTTGTCAAATTTTCATCTCAGGATGGAAGAATGGGGTTTCTATTCCACTATTTTTCTACAATGTGTATTATAGGTGAGTCAAAGTTAAAAGTTTGGTATTTTAAACAGCATTTTGTTTACTTATAATGCATTATGTATTTTTTACAATAATTAATTTAATTCATTACAAATTCCAATTCTCATTTTATGGAGGGAAATCGCATCGCTAATTTACAACTTTTACTTAAAAATTATAACATGATGTGCTTCGACTGTCTGGGCAACCACCGCATGCCACTGTGCTACTCTCAATTGTAATTCATGAAGCAATTGTTTGTGGCTAGTTGGAGATGGATTCTTTAGGAGATATATGGGGCAAAGACATGGAATAGCAAAGGTGTTTCAGAATTACGTAGGATCTAGGTTTGAAGATATGGATGTTAAAAATGTTTAGGCTGAGATGAATGAAAAGAGATCATGTATCTTATGTAAAATTATTAAAAGTGTCTAACAAAACAGGAAAATAAAAAGGAGAGGAAAACCAGTGCATGGTTCTGTGGACGGGGCAAATATAATGGGCAGAGGGGAAATATAATGAAAGACATATGCCCCATATATACTGGGAAAATAAAGATGAAGTGCATGTTTTGATGAAACGTAGAGGAACCAACAGATGGAGAAACAATTATCAAGAAGAAATGGCATAGATGGAATAGAGGAGTAGTAATTAAGAAAATCTTCACTGCTCAGTCTTAGTTAAGGCAATTAGGAGAACTTCTTTGGAAAGTTAAAATAAAATGGAAATAAAATGGGCAAAGACAATATGATATTGTTTTTGTTGTTAAAAAGTTGTTGAAAATAGCATATAGAAAAGAGAAATTGTGAAAATTAATTGTAACTATTGGGAGAATAGGCCCCCTTAGACATAAGATGTATTGACTTTTAGCACCAAATATGCCTATAGCATATCATATTATATCATAGTCTTTGGCTACTCCTGTATTAAATCTTTATGGAATAATCAACCACGGAATCAAAGCCATACCACATCTTAGCCCAGCAAGTGTGGTGATAGTAAAATCTGTAATAATAGAAATTTCCAACTTGTATGAATTGGACTGGTTTTTTATGTCACAATATGGCATTATTTATAACAACTCTCCTTAATTCAGTTAGTTCTTAATACGCTTACGATGGCAACAGCTGTAAATGAAAAAAGCATTGGAAAGTGAATGAACATAATACTTGTAGACTTTTGGTATGCACAAATCTATCCTGTCATACTTAAAAGTTTGACATCCCATTCTGTGGGCCACACAGGTTTTGCCCATGCATACACAAAGGTTTGGTTGCATTAAGAGAAGAAGAAGAAGAACAGTTTGGCTAGTATAAGTTTTGACCATGTTTTGTTTTATTACCTCTATATCTGGCATCACATGTTTCAAATCAGCACTGGCATCAGATGCCAAGGATTTGAATGCATCAAGAATTGGTCGATAGCCTGTACATCGGCATGTGTTTCCTCCAAAAGAGTCTTCTACTTCTTTCATAGTAACGTTCTCTTTTCCTTCTAGAAGACTGGAACATTAGAAAACTCATGCATACATATATCCATATGTAACAACTTGTTAACTGGCTAGATCTTTCAAGGTGAATGGTATTAGTGGGATAAATAACATGAGGGTGAAAATATGTTTAAGGTGTTGCCAGCATCTAGAGCTGCATCAATTCAATGCTATGTATTTTGGTCAATACAACTAACTTGAAAGAAAGTAATTGCTCTGTAATATTGCAGGGTTAATACCTATACATATTCATCACCATGCCAGGAGAGCAATAACCACATTGGGAACCATCCTTCTGAGCAAGCTGAGTTTGAATAGAATTATAGCCTTTTTTTCTATTTCCAATGCCTTCCACAGTTGTTATTTCCCAACCATTGCAAGCAAACACTGGTACCAGGCACTGTAAATAAACAGTAAATATACAAAAATAAATAAATACATTTTAAAAGGCAATAAATTAGGATGGTAAATATTGAAAGACAGAAATAAAACACAAGTAAATCAATTAAGCATACCACAAAATTGTAAAATACAGCATTTTGCCAAAAATCTGGACTCTACTAATAGATACTAATTAGATGAAGGAACTGTACTGCTTGAAAAAGGTAGTTGCGTGTAATAACTAAAAGGAACAGGTTTGCTTATATAAAGAAACCACCAGCTATTTTAATATTTTGAATAAATAATAATAATAATAACAACAAATCTATATCATCATTCTCTCAATGAAATGGTCCTTTTCCTCCAGCTATTCTAATCATCACCAAACATTTGCATTAGGATGTTTAAAACATCATCTGTTTGCTTTTTACACTCTAATGGTTAGCTGAAAGAGTACTGACTTAGAGATGAGTGCTGCTGGCTTTATTTCTTTAGAATGAGACATCAGCTACCATACATATGGTCTCAAATTTTAGCCTCACAGTGCATTTTCTATCTTTTAGATATTTTCTGAGTATTGCTTATTTCACTTCACTAATTTTTTTACATTTTTGAGGAAATTAATTATTCACTTGAAGCCACGCATACTACAGTCACTGCAAAGAATGTGAAGAACTAATTTGTTATTATTATGAAATTTAACTAATTGGGATAACTGGAATATAGAGTTAACTTCTTTAAAATTAATATTAAAATTGACCCTATGATCCATTTAAAGATTAAATTACCCTGGAGACAACAGCATAATTCTTTTTTGGAGTTCATATCAAAGACATATTTTTGCCTTTGTGTTGGATTAAGACTGCTTTGAATGTGAAGAGCTGTATGTTCCATTTCATTGCTTTGCATATCTCAGCTGTTGCAGTTTCAGAATAGTTCTAAAGCTTTTTCTCCACAACCCCCAAAACCCTGTTTGCTGGAAGGAAGAGAGGGTCTGTAATAAGGAAGAACAGGGTTATTTCTTTTAGAGCTTAATGCACTCTTTTTATCAGGTAAAAGCATACTCAATAATGATATTTTTGTTCTGGCTTCCATACCCATCTGCAAGATGCCTGAATTCCTCCACTTGATGGAAATTCAGTCCAGACATAGAACTTCAGTTCTTGGTTACTAACATCAGTAATGCAAATAGCACAGTGCCCTATTTGTCTGGATTATTGATAATGTTGGGATAGGATATACCTACCTGTTGCAACTTGAAACAAAAAAGGAGCAAAGTTGTAAGTACATTCTTCACATTAATCCATAAAACCCCTTTGTAAAACCCAGGACAAACAAGCATATCCCTTCTTACACTTAGCAGTGATAAAAACCAGTTTAACCAATATAACAGATAATCATTTTCAGGGATATAATATAGTTTGCAGCAGTCTCCAAATATAAATAGAAAATGGTTTGCAATTACAGCTAGTTTTTACATGCCATTTACACAGTGACAAAATATGATTTCATGAGAACAAAATTCACAGCATGGAAAGGCACTCTAGAAGGTATGCAAAATCATTTATAATGGTTTTGACAAGAAGTGGACACAATATGTTATGCAATATAACTCCTTATTCAATTTATGTAGTTAATTCTGCATAGTATAAAACTACCATATAATATGTAGAAATTATTAAATGCAGATAATAGTTTCTTCTAAAGAATATATTAACTTTGTCCAATAAATATAAAGGCACTTGAAAGAAAAACGTTAATTAAAAGTACAAGTGGGTTTTTTTGGTTCGAGAGGTATTATTCATATTAATTGATTTTTATCTCACTTCCTTAAAGCAGTAAAGCTAGAAATGTATTTTAAGTGTTTAGTAATAAAATTGATGCACATTCTTCTGTGCATGATGTTAAAATATTTGCATTTGTGAGATGCCTCAGAAACTTACTTGTAGAATAGAAATGAGAACAAAAGAAGAAAACTTACTGAATTAGCTGCATAGACCTCTTGCTTCATCTTAAATGGATGTGTGGATTTTACTGTGACAACACATGAACCACAGCCACCTTCATAACACATGTACTTAGTACCTTTTAGGTGTGCATGGTCCCGGATAAAAGTGTTGAGGGTTGTCATTGGATCAAGCTTTGGAGGCACTGTAACAGCAAAGCGGTCTTGAAGAGTGATTTATCCTCTTTGTATCCTCATAATTCCTGATCAACTAAAACTTGCATTAAAATAATGAAATATGACTTCTTACAGTAGTTCCTAATCTTTATATATTTGATATTTGTGAATCTTTTAGAAAGAAATGCGGTTAGTTTGTTACACCTTCTAAAACTGCAAAGCACAATACTATAAATTGCAAATTTAAGCCAGCATTTATTTCAAACTTAAAATTAACATAAATTTTTAGGTAAAAATGTTGCAAAATTTATTTAAAGAAACATCATATTTTTATTTCAAGATCTACTAAACAATGCATGTTACACCTCAAAACATTAAAGTGCAACTGAATATCTGAAGAATATATTATACATCTTAGCAATTTACCATTTTCACGTGAGTGAATTTGAACCCTTATGTAATACCTATCTGTCTACTACAACAACCATTTAACTCAGTTGAATGCTTTCCATTTCTTTTTGTGTGGCTTGAACTGTGGGCAGTTGGAAAGGTAGAGTCAGACTGAACAATTTAATTCTATAGTCAGGATTTGAACCACAGATCTCCTAGTCTCCATTTGGTTGCTCTAACTACTGAGTTACCATAATAACAAGCTGACATGGTGTTACATTCCTCACCTCACTCACAATTTTCCCTAAGCCACAAGGAGATCTCAAATTATTTTGAGATAAAATACTCCAATGCCAACTTATAATGTTGTAAGAACTTTAAGTCCCATGCTGACGAGTTAAACCAGCTGTTAAGTCAATCATTGTTGATTTTGTTTCCACAAAAATCATTTATAGGTCAAGAGTTGGAAAGGTAAGCTCAGATTGAAAATTTCAATTTCACACCTGGGATTTGGACCACAGATATCCTGGTCTCTGTCTGGTTGATCTAACCACTGATCTGCTATGGCACTATGCAGGTATGCCTTTAAATTTCCCAAATATGTCAGCATATTGCCATGGTAGAAAAATATGAGCTATATATATTACAAGTTCCTATTACATTTTAAGATCAACTATAACTCCATAGTGTATAAAATCTAGTGGTCATGAGATGTTTTAAACATTATTTTAAGTAAAATACGATTGCTAGACAGAATATAAGGGATACAAATACTCAAATTGCGCTATACTAACATTAAGCATAGTTTTATGTGCTACATATTCAATCATTAAGCCCATTATGATGCATAGATGTATATAGTATTAGCAATATAATGCTGAAGAAAGTGATGCTAAATGTTTATTGATTTAAAAGCATCCAAATTGGAGAATTTGGCAAAACTAAAATATTACTAATCAGTAAATGTGAGAGGATTTAAATGCTTATAAACCCTATTTGCTTTATAGCACATCAAATTAGTTTCAGGAACATTTGCTGTCATCTGTTCAACCAGCATGTGAATTATTTCAATGTAGTGTTTCTGTTGGTAACATTTGGCATATTCAGGATAAGTTTGTGAAGATGGTGAACCTCTACTCCCTGTACACCAAAATTTATTACATGTTCCTTAGTTTCAAATATGTACATGTTCTCTCATTTGATTGTTTATTGTTTTCAAGCATCATAAAATAAACTAGAAGCAAAACAATTCTTTAAACAAACTGACATATCAACTAATTTAATAGCACAGGAGGAAATATGAATTTTCAGAAAAAAAGAACATTAATTTTTGTGAGTGAATGAATTTTTATGTCTCTCAACCAGACCACCTTAACAGATTCATATCTAAAACTAGGTACCACTAGTAGAAGCCCATCATACTGAAATAATTCCAGCAAGCAGTAGTCATTTTCCAGTTGAGGATGGAGCAAATCCTTTTGAAACTAGTTAAAGCTAAACATGAATAATGTGAATTTGAAAGTATCCATCCTATAATTACCATTTATTTAAATATCTAAGAGTCTGTGCAGTTTGAATACAAGTGAGTTTTAAGATGCCAATAATGCAGCACAGCATAATCATGGAACAAGAACTAAAAATAAATTAAAACTACCCATGCATAGGTTAGCACTATACGAAAAAAGTCCAATGTATGCCGGAATAAAAGCTTATAACAAACTACCAACTAAAATCAGGGAAATAAAAAACAGGAATTGTTTCAACAAAGCATTGAAAAACTTATTAATTGACAAAGTGTACTACTCAGTCACTGACTATATGAATGACAAATCTTTTTAACTTTTTTTTGTTCTGTAAGTTACATATTACATTATTGTTCCTAGGTTAGTACCATAACAGTTAAACACTGTTTGTATACATATACTGTATATTGTCAATTTATATTTATTGTAACTTAACTGTTAATTGTTCTTCATACTTGACGAGTCATCTGTTTATGGAGTCTTTACTCATTTATTGTAAGCGTATGTGACAATAAAGCATCTTATCTTATCTTATCTAAGCCTTTAAATACATACTTAATCTTTCCGGAAATATATATTTAAAATGCTTTACCTCAGAAAATGGTGATTTATGACTACATTTAGCTTACTCTGCTGTATCACTCAATATGATAGTGCCCCTCATTTTCATTTATAAATGTGCATGTTGCTAGTGCTGGGATATAGTTGCCTATTCGTGGGACTTTGGAAAGGAAGCCATTATTGCCACCCCTAGTTTAGCTTAATTGTGAAATTGCTAAACTGAAAATTAGTTTGTTTAGAAATCTCAATGTAACACAAGACCCAACTAATTAGCTGGTTGACTTAACACACGAAAGCCTTTTCCGAAACAGTCTATTTAAAAACTTAGCAATCTAGAGAAGTGATACTGTAAAGAATTTTATAATCCTATGGCCTAGCATAAACTGGGTCAACATAGGTGCACTTTTTTTAAATTGTTCAAAACTGAACCCTCTTTTCTCCTGTATTATTTTATTATAAAAATTTCTAAAATATCTGATAAATGAATTAAAGCTTTCTGAGTACACTCTGATTGATTCTGAGAGATTACCATCTTTTACTAATTTTCTATTAATATTTCTTAAATGGGTCTAAGTTTTCCCATTGTAGGACAACTTTAGCCCACTTATAGTTTTTGTTCCTTCAAAACTTAATTTTTATCTCTGGTCTATGTTATGCAGAAGCAAAACTATGACCTGTTGACTCACGTTTAACAAATGGAAATATCACACAAAACTAGAAAGAGTAAATTTATACATTTTGTTTAAAAGTTATAAAGTTTTGTTGGAAAAATACATGTTTGTCATGGGTTATATCCCTGGATCTCTCATATCTGTTAGTGTTTGTATGTACAATATGTTGGCATCACCAGTATATCTATCTATTCACTACAAATGATTATAACAGAAAACAAAGCTAATGGGAGATTTTTCCAAACAAAGATTTAATACCATTTGAAGGGTCTTTCTCTACAAATCTGCAGATCTTTCAAGAATTAATGACAAATAATTTAATCTCATCATCATGTTCCTCTTTAACCTTATTTAAGAACTCTAAGTTCCACTCAGCCTTAACATAATGACAAACACAACTATCTTCCAAAGTTCAATATATTTATCCTAAAAGTTGGTTATACCCTAAATCATCATATTGCTAGCCATGAAATTCACACATCCTACATCCTTTCTAAAACATACTAGAGAATGGGTTACATTTTCATATTTCATAATTACCAACTCTGTACTTCAGATTCAGCCTGAGAGGTGCAGTAGTTATTTCCTGGGTTTCTGTATCTCAAGGTTGCAGATTTAATCTCAGCACAGGATGAATGCACTTAAGTATGTTTGCATGTGATAGCCTTATGTAAATAGTTTTAGTGTAAAATAATTTCTACAGGAGAAAATTCCAGCAAACTGACAATGCTGATTAAACCTGAAGTTGCTAGTGACATTTAATGAATTTGATAATTATCAGTAGTGGTGCATCCAGGTGCTTCTAGTCCATAAGTATGAATGTTTTAGATTTGCAAGTAAGCTTTATTTCCTTTAGCGTTCACAACAGAATAATTCTGTCAGTTTAGAGAGTTGTGTTGCAATGATTGTTAATAGTTACACAAAGCTATGAAAACAAAGTTACTGTGAAGATTTAGGTGTTTGAGAAGAGGTAGCCTTAACTTTCTGCATTTTTGTTTTGGCAAAAGTGACTCTATAAAAACCCAAAACAGTTTTAAGGAGCAGGCATCAACATCCAATTGCATTTCTGGTCTAATAATAGTAAAAATTTTGATTAAAAACTTTCTGTTGCAGCTTTCTCTACAAACTTATCTACAACTGTACATTTCATTCTTATCCTACCTAAGTTTACCTTTTATTTTTTTGTAATGTTTAACGCCCACTTTTATTAATGGTGGCACTGCTACCTTTTAATTGCATTTTTATTTTGCATAATATTAACTCTTAACTGGTGAAGAGAACTCTTTGAGACACATGGAAAGCTTCAAAGCAGTGCCATTTATTGTTTATGCATAGCTGAATAATGATTTTTGCAGCACCTTGCTGTCTCTCTTTATAATAACCCTCAATGTCAGTTCCATTGAATTCATTGAGTTATTTGCTGATCAGGAGATATTCAGGTTCATAAGCCTTCCCATAGATGCCACATTAACAGTTGCATATGACCTTCCATGTTGAAAAACCTGCTGTATAATATAAACCATGTTTTAGTTCAATGCCATATATTACATCTAACAATCCTAGCTTCAAAAACCAAAATTAATATCTTGATGATGTAAAAAGTAATGTTGAACTATTATGTAATCCAAAGCAATCATGATACAGATAATGAAACTGAAAATGGTGGTTATGTTGAGGATGAGAAAGAGTAAAATGACAAAGACAGTACCACTGAGATTAAAATATTACAAAAGAAACAGAAAGTGAAAATTAAAAGAAAGAAAAAGAATTACTCTTATAGTGAAAAAAAGTTATCTAAAGAACCTATTAGAATTGTTCATCCTATTATTGTAACATAAGAAGCTATGCACCTCATTTATCATATAGAGGGCACCAACTCACCTATTGGTTGGTTCAAGCGATACAGTGGCTCTCATTCACTGTAAACACCAGAAGAGGTAAGAGGTCTGTTCTGGAAACTTCTTTTTTCCTGCTTGATGTTGTGGATGATGGTGAAGTTGGAAGCATGTTAAACTCTAAGCAATTCAGCCTAAAATGTTTTTTGTGTGCTTCCTTAAATTCCTATAGGATTAATTCAACCCATTCAGTAAGCCAAATTATTTCCCATGCAAGTTGAGCCCCTTCTTCAGAATGCACAGCTGTTTTGAAGGTAGAGTGTCTCCTTTTTTCTAGAGCTTTACTCTCTAGAATAAGATGAATTGCTGTTTTATCAGATTGTTTACATATGCAACACATTGGTTACATATTTTTTTTTTTTTTCATAATGTTTAACCATGGTGATGACACTGGTGATATATGGAATGAAGATGGAGCATTGGTTGAATCCAATGGCAGGGGAAACTGGAGAACCCAGAGAAAGCCTATCCCTGTGCCACTTTCTTCACCACAAATCTCACATGCGGTCACTTCGGTGGTTCCCAGTGGTTTTCCATATTTTCCAAATATTTTATTTCAGTGCACTGTGTCTGTGAGAAACCCAATGGTTTTCCTTAAAAGTTGCCTATTTAATTAAATGAGGCAATCACTTAGATTTTCATAAGTTCTTTGATAAGGATCCTATAGGTTTTATTCCTAACAATTAGGAATCATCTTTAAAGGATTGTTCTCCTCTAATAATTGAAGGCTTAGCTATTTTGAAGCTCATTCCACAGAATGGTTCTGGACCTATGAATAAAGCATAGGCTCTTTTCCAGGCCAGAAAATTAACTTTCCCATTACCTCCAATATGTGTGTGGCAAGGTACCCAGCAAATTTTAACATTGTGGATGAATTAGAGATTAAGTAACTTTTGGGATGTTTCCCAGATCGTCTTTGATTTAAACTGACATAAGTTGAGGGCAGGTAGTGCAGCATGACTATCAGAGTTAATACTTCTCCCTGCTGAGTGCAAACATTCTGAAACTCTCTCTAACACTGCAGAAATTATAAGTGAATGTGTTCACAAGCTAGCCAGTTACTGACATAGTGAGTTGTTTGCTGTTCATGATGCAACATTAAATGCTGGTTATTCATAGGGTTCTCTAAGAGAAGTTGCAACCAGAGCTGTGATATGCACCAAGTGCTGTTGCTTACTGTAAGAGATTAGAGAAGACTTATATTTGACTGAAATGGAATGAAGTAGAGGTTCATTCATGCATACCTATTTCATTATGCTGCTATGTTGCAAACAAAAGTGAAGCAACAGGAAAAATTGAACTAGATCACATTGGTAAAGTGGTAGTGAGAACCATGTGAACTGACAGATCACATTAGCAAAGTGACAGTAGGAACTTAGTAAAGCAGCAGTGAAAACTGAACAGTCACATTGTTCATTTGCTAGCATTGCATTCTTACAGAGTTATTTGGAAGTAAAGTATACTGCATAAATAATTGGAACTTATTCAAATATGAAAGAAATTGACTTGTATCAGAAGAATGAAGAAAAGTAAGACGGAAATTTAAAGAACATTTTAAGAGTCAGAATGGAAACATATGTATACATCACTTATATTTTTTGTTGTTCACCATTACTCAGTCTCTTCTGAAGATGAGAGCAAAGGTTCTAGCAACCGGTTGGGTACAACAAATGTAAGTGATGTATATGTTGTCATTCTGACTCTTAAAGTGTCCAAATTTGAATTAACATTCACTGTCACTAGCTTACCTAAATATTATTTTGAAGTAAAAAGAAATACCAATTGAATTCACCTCATCTAAACTAACAGATGTGGTATCTACAATGTGTGGCTTTACAACTAACCTACATCTTCTCTTATATGTTTCCAAGAGAAACAGAGTAAGTATTTTACTTTTCACTATGCATCAGAGCAAAGAAACCCCATAGCTTCCCAAATCCAGAGGAGTTACCAGTCTCAGCAAGATATGTACTTTATATCTTATAACTTCACATACAAGAAGATGGCTAACAGTGGTTTTTACATGAGTGCTAGACATAGCAGCACATAATATCTAATTTTCTGTATAACTCTTAACTTAATAGTTCCCAAATTTCAAAGCTGATTTTATTGTCATTAATTGCCCAAATAATAATACCATGGCATTTAAAGAAAAGTATTAAAAAAATATAGAAATAATAGCATATCAGAAAGGTCCTAACACTCAAAATGGAAACACATACATGCATACACAACATTGCAATCTGTAGATCCTATTATAAGATTAGACTCTATGCCCAAATTCTAGGATGTAGATCAAGTCAAGAATTACATTCATTCATACTTATTAATACATTTATTTACAAATAATAACTCTGATAATGAATTTTCAGAGAAGTCAGTTTTGCATAATTTACAATTACATGCCTGTTTCCAAAAACCTATTCATATGCATGCATTCTAGGAATATTCATATTCATTATATTTACATTGTTACAGTATTTTTTGATTGAATGAATTCCTCCTCTGTATAGACAGTGTGAGTAATAAGGTGTCTTTTAATTCTGATAACAGTCAATGTCTCAGATATGCTCTAAAAAGAGCTCATTTTTCATACTGTGCCCTTCAACTAAGACCTGTGATTATAGTATAACATTAAAATTTCAATGTAAATGATGATGATGATGATGATGATGATGATGATGATGATGATAGTGGTGGTGGTGGTGGTGGTGGTGGTGGTGGTGGTGGTGGTGGTGGTGGTGGTGATAAATGCCAGTACAAAAGTAGTACTTCAAAGTATCTGGGTTCTGGATGGTGAAAAAATAAATATGAGTAGTGTAACGAAGAATGGGAACTGTTGATGAGTGAAATAAACAGAATAATCTGTTTAATCACCAGCAATGTGCAAACCCATTAACAGAAACAGTAATAATTGATTTGTCAATGCCAAAGTATTGGTGAAATTTGGAAGTCCTATGCATACTCCATTGGATTTTAATAGTGACTCCTAATATTAGGCACTACACATGATTGTCTGACAACTAAAAAACTAATGTAGTAGCAGAACAGAGGCTTAAAATCTGGAAAAACAAACCAAAACATCTGTAATATTCATTTTGAAGATCCAATAGTTTGTGTTTCAAAAGAGAGATAAATTCAATAAAGTTTGTGCTGTGCATGTTTTCATAATATTGCTTAAACTACAAAGTTGGTATATGTTTTTTTAATGGGTGTCCATTTTTCACTCTAAAGGAAAATCAGACTTTATATAGTGAAGAAGTGAATCTATCAGATAATATGTTCCTTTTGTTTTTCCATAATAAGTGTTTTTTTAGGATATTTAACAAGCTTATAATTCACTGTAAACAAATATTCAAATCAATAATCAGCCTGATACAGGATTAAGTAAAGTGGCAGAGACTATAAAAGGCAAGTGAAGTGATTTTATATTAATTGTACTGCAGTTTGGATGTACTAGAAATATAATAAAATTTCATGTATTCCAGCACTGTAGCTCAAAAGGATTGTAAGCTCATGTGCATACTTTAACATGTAGTAAGTAGTGATGTAGAAATGCCATTAATATGTTTAATGTAAGTACATACCTAGTTAGTATTTTGAGAATGTATATCTCATTATCAAGTTTTGATGCTCTTTACATATAAGTAAGGATGTAGACATTAAGTGCCTTTAATATTTCAATGTACCTACATTTTAACATATGAAAATGTGTGTTTTAATACCAAACTTTGACACTTATTACATATAAGTGTGAATGTAAACACTAAGTGATATGACACAGACTAAAAGTCAAGTGAAGTTATTTTATGTTTAGTAACTGTTTCTTAGATAGTTTAGAAAATTAATGTTTATTACATGCATTTAAGCAATGTGTTTGTAAACTATCATGTATATGCACTTTTGAGAGTACTAAATAACAAATTAGAAATGACATTGACAAAATATTTTTATGTAAATATATCATATTTTGAGAATGTATAGGTATCTTAACATTAAATTTGGACACCTTTGCATATAAGAATGTAAGCCCTGTACAATAACATATGTAGTTGTAAAATCCAAGTGAGATAATCTTTAATGTCTAATACTTTTTTAAGCTTTAATGCACTTGAAAATTCATGATGTTTACTATTAATTGTAATACCAGAACTTTAAATGTTATATACTTGGTGTATGTAACTTTCTAAGCTTTGACATATTCTATGTTCAAGGTCTGCTTGGCCATCATGAGCCTTCAGAACACAATCTAATCTAATCTAGTCTATGCAAAACTATTGGAAAATAAATACTGAATCAAGTTACATACATAGATCAAATTACTTTAAAAAAAAACTCTTAACATTAAAGATTTTTGCCGTCTCCCAGAGTTCATGCCATTAGTGGTGCAACAAATTTATCACATCATCAGTTAGGAGTTAAATATCTATACTTAAAATAGGAATTAATAGTTCTAAGAATAATTTTCTTACCTTTGAAGTTCTTTCCGTTAATTTTCAGGACTGTTTCAGCATCTTTTCTGAAAGAAGAAATAAAGAAAATGTTTATTTAATAATTCTATTTGCTTGTTTTAAGAATATCACCAAATAGATATTTACAGTTTTGCAGCAGTAGATAGTACATACTATTTTTCCTGTCTGAATTTGCAAATAAAAATATGATAATTATACATTCTTGCCATATAACTTGAAGGAATATAACTTTAATCAAAAAGAACAATCAGATTTCAGCTTTATATAAAAGTAACTATGCAGTCAAAAATACATTGTGCATATCTCAGAATTGAGGAGAGCTTGAAGTTCTACAATCTTTGAGGCTGTATTCGTTTAATACATCTTTTGCTTAGAGAAACATCAGAACAATCAATTATCTAGTTCTTGCCACAAGTAACTCAAATGGTTTCTACTTATCAAACACATACACATGCAGATTTTCTAATGACAAGGTAGCTGGCTGTCAAATTTATTGCAAAAGTGACTGGTTGCACTTGAACAATGGATTGCCAACAAACTGCAATACACAAAATTATTTTTTCTGTACCCATCATTTCTATGTACTGCTTTTTGCAACATGTGCACCTTTCCTTTTTTTTCCCCTTTTATAGTAACTATTCTAGTTCACATACATAATAGTAGTATTTTCTGTATCTCCTAGGTGGAGCATAAGGCACCATTACAATGTTTTTGTGATTGAATTTAAAATTCTAGTTTGTGAGTTTGCCGGTATGTGTTACGGTGACAAGGGATCAGCTCGCCACACATAAATGGCACTTAAAACAAAATCATAACTTGCAGACGTGAAAATGGTGGACAATTTTGTCTAGGAACCTTCTTCTCTCAAGGTATGGGGTTCTTTTTTGTGCAAATAAACTTTACACAGGACCACCTGCTTTGCTTCCCAGTCTCTTTATTTTGTCTCTGGCATCTAAGAACACATGCCAGTAACCTGATTTCAATTCTAAAGTCGAGAACCACTGGACACCAGCAAGTGTGTTGAGGGTGTTATCAATCCGGGGTAAGGTGAAAGAGTCCATTCTGATGGCTGCATTCACCTTCCTAGCCCACGCAGAAGCGTAGCTCACCGTTCTTCTTCTTCATCAGGACCACAGGGGAGCACCAAAGGTTGTTGGACTTTTCAATAATTACCTTAGATTTCATCCTCCAGAATGTCCCGCATCTCCTCCGGTTTTGACAGAGGAACATATCTTGATGGTTGACTGATTGTTCTGGCGTCTATACTGTACTCATTCAGTGCGGTCATAATCAGAGTTCCCTTCGCTAGAATAATGGCGAAGTAAACGCAGGATCTTCTGCAGTTGTGACTTGGTCAGATCGTCGGCCTCCCTCTTCAGCATGTCTTTCAGCCGATACCCCAGGTCATGCGACAATGCTGGCTGGTTGGTACCGTCGCTGCCAACACCCATTTCTCTAACTCCTTCTCGGCTCGGATATCCTGGTCGGTGTTCAATGATCTCAGTAGCATCATGGGTACTTCCACACGAAAAGGTAACAATACCTGGGCATCACAATCCGTTCAATAGTGTTTTGCGGTATAGTAAAAGCTTCCTTGACCGTTGACCCTCCAAGTGCGCTACCAACACCACCACCACCACCATCCTCATCCTCATCATCATCCTCATCATTATCGCTTCTTGCGGGCAGAACCATATCGTCTCTCAGGATCACCCTACAGATCCTCGAATGTTCATAGGGGCTACGAAACTCCTGGGGGTATTCAGTATCGCATCCTAGGCCATCCTCCTGAGAAATATCCAAAGTCTCAGAGTGCTCCTTCTGTTTTAGAGCCCCAGATACCTTCAAAATAACTAAAAGTGAATAGAAAAAAAAAAACAAAAAAAAACGTAAAACTCCTGATAAATACCATGCAACTAGCTGTGCTAGAGTCCTAAACACCTCCAAATGATATGAAGTATCCTTAAAAGCAATTTAAACAACTGCACCCACACTAAAATCGTCCTAAAATCCTGAAAAAGGCGTGTAAAAGCATTACAAATACTGAAAAATAGTGTGCCAAATTGTGCTAAAATGCACGCAAAGGTATTAAAAGCATTAGAAAACACTGCAAAATAATGTAAGATATGAGCAAATAACGATTCAAAAAGACTAAAATATCTGTTTGAGAGCCCTATATACCCTAAGAATACCGTGAAATGAGTTGAAAAAGAGTTAAAATGCCTTATGCATGACCTGAAACTAGCTGTCCTAGAGTGCTAAACACCAACCATATGGCATAGAGTGCCATTAAAAGCATTCTATCCTAACACCCAGAGAACTGCAAGCACACATACAAAAAGAAGGAGAACAAAATACTGCAAAATATTAGGATAAGTTCCTCAAACATAAATCCCTCAATGCACATGAATGTACGAACATTTTTCAAACATGGCATAAGGGTTAAAAAAACATATCTAACACTCTGGGTCTAGGTAAGGTTCCCTCCTCCTCCTCCTCCTTCTTGAAATTCCCTAATCTTTGCCATGTATGCCTATTAGCCCAAGCCCTGTTCTCTTGCTAGGGACTCCCTCCTCCTTTGAATTCCCTATCTTCCCCACGTATGCTCACTTGCCCTTGTGCCGGCTCTGTCCTTTGTTAGCTACTCAGTAGTTTAGATTGTTTTGGGTATCAATCCTCCATTTTGGTTTTAGACGCTACGAAACTCACAAACTGTACTTCAGGAAGTGTGAAAGGAAGGTGTATCTTGAGATATAATTTTTTATTACATTTATATAGTCACCTTTAAAATCAAAGGTCATATCGGGGCCTTTGCACTTGAAACAACTCGTTGTCTGTAGATCCTTTTACGTTTGGTTTATTTTCCTCAAACACACACACACATTCATTCTCTCACACATACTTTCAGACGCTGTGGGGGGATAGAGAATAATTCTGGCTAAAGAAAAATTCCCCGTCACAGCCGGAATCGAACCTGGAACCTCCGGGTGAGAAGTCAGCTCGCTGACCACTCGACCACGGAAGCAGTCTTGAGATATTCTGGTAATTAAATAGCGAGGAAAACATGTTAAAACCTAACATTCGGTTTCTAGTTATCACAGAAAAGAATTAAATTGTTGACACTGGGAGAGGAATATCTAAAATTCCTCAGATATGTTATCAATAATGGTTCGTTCATTGGTTCAGAGCACGAAGAATTACTTGCACTAGGTTGGTATGTTGTTACCTGATGGGTTCCACACTGCAGTCATCATTATTGTGCGTCAGACCCCAGGAGGATAGAATGATACCAGAATATCCGACGGACGGCCGAAACCGACCGCGGGGAAAGAGCCAACGTGGTGGGTTTCTAGCATAGTCCAAACAGTTCTTCATCTCAATGCATGGAGCGCTAGAAACCCGGGCCCTGGGTCTGACTGAACAACCCAAGTACTGCTGACGACCCAGCCCGTCATCGAGAACTGTATTTCTAGATAGGAATGGAGTCGTATTTAAGGATCCTCTTTAACTGTTGTGGTTCTCAGCGTCCCATTGTATATTTGACGTGAAAGACCGCTTAATTTTGCTCAGAGACCTTTTATTAGTCTTGAAGTACTTTTACGTAGTGTAAGACCGTGTTAAGGATTTTTGCGCCCGAAAAAATCCATCGCCCTCCCCTGGATTTACACCCGCTGCTTTGGGTACGATATGCTAGCATGGTAACCACTGCACCATGGAGGGCGACTATTATATTTTCAAGGTGCATTCCTCATCAGGAGAAGAGCTACCATCCTGTTGTGCGGACACTTACATCCCTGAAAGAGGCCAGTTGGAATGAAATGGAGACGAAATGAAGGGAAATTTGAGGGAATGTAGAAACCTCCCCAGCATTCGTCTGATGACCAAGGAAACCCCCCCAAAAAAACCATGGATCAGAGAGATCGGTCGTAGGAATCGAAAACTCAACGTTCCGAATGCCAGTACCAGATGAAACGATAATTGCAGTAGGTACCAAAGTTCAAATAACATTAATAAATCATACTAATAATAACTGCCAATAACAACAACCTAATGTGTAACAAATTCCTGTTAAAAAGTTATTCTTCTATCTACTTCATGCCAATCCAAATAGGCCGCGCCCTGGCCGACCACCCACCCTCACCTAGACGGCCCAGGTTCGATCCCAAGCGACCGCAAGTGGGATTTGTGATGAATCAAGCGGCGCATGGGCGGGTTTTCTCCGGGTTTTCCGGTTTCTCCCGCAATCACATTCCACCGATGCTTCATCTTCATTCCATATATCATCAGTGTCGTCGCCTGCGGGGCCATAGTACTAAAAACAGGCGTTAAACAATGTAACAAAATAATCGACATAAATAATAGCAGATGTAGTTTTTATTACTCGTTACCTTTTAAATAAAAGGGTAATAAAGTATTTTGAAACGGGATATCTTGAAATATATCGGAAATAGTCAACGCCACGAAAACAAAGATGTATATGATGTCAACTGCGTGTTTTAACCAGATCTACAATTTTTGCACATTAAGTTCTTATTTATCTCTTAAGGTTTACCAATTATGCAAGTCATCCAGAAAGAAGATGTCTTTAGAGGCTATTCCCTGAAAGCTCAAGGTAAACATTTTATTTGTCATGAAAATATCTTCAATATACGACATTTTAATCAAAATCGTTACAGCCATTTTTGAGAAAATAAAAACGTAAAGGGTACTTGGAGGTAAAGGGATTTTCCTCAAAATATTCTTGTTGCTTCCTTGGAAGATACTAGACTTAAAGAAAATGCTTGTTATTTTACCGATTTTTTGTTTTTTAGTTATCGTACTCCCGCACATTCGCACACAGACGCGGACCTTTCGCTAAAATCGTTGTGGTTTTTTGCTTGCTTGTGTTTTTAACACAGGGGATCGTCGACTTCCGGTGAAATCTCGATATTTAATTGTTGGAGTACCTATATGCTATGTATGAGGTAGAGAACGTAAATAGTGAAATTGTGATAGGCAGAAACATTGATAAAAATTATGTTTAAAGAATAGCCATATTAGGCCCTTAAACATAAAAAAACCAGACATTATGAACAAACAAACAAAAAAAAAAACTAATTGTAGGCATCATAAAATAAGTAAATAAACAATTAAATAAAAAAACAAAGTAAACACATTTTTTATGATGTGCTTTTATTCCCTTTCTTTTACAGGCTTTATGTTTCTCATGCTCTAGCTTTCCTTAACTTCCAGGGACGGCGCGTCCTATGTGTTCAGTGGTTCGGTGAACCCCCGGAAAAAGAGTTGCATTTCAAAATACATAAATTTATAATTTACATAATTATTCTTTCTTGTATTATTCATTTTATTTGCATTTTCAAACTATTTTATCGTATAAAAAGCCTTCAAGTATTTGCAATAGCCACATACGTTCCAATCTCTCTTCTGAACCTCCGAGAATAAGTTTTGTTGATGCTTCCTCGGCGAAGAGGGGTAAGGGGAAACGTCGCTAACAATACTGGATTTGAGCTGGAGTGATGACCAGCTCTGCTTCGAGTCGGCTCTGGCGGAAACGCACGAATTAATCCGAAATGAAAAGCTACAGGACTGCAACAAATAGCACGTGTGCTTTCATTGTAATAGAGTGATTCAGTAAACAATTGTATTGTTGAAGAATGAACAGCGTTCAATACCTTTTAAAAACAAACTTCACAGCTTTAAGCTTGGAAGAGAAGTGTAAAGTTAAGAAGCTTGGCAGGCCAAAACCTCAGTTCCAATTAAAACAAGCGCAAATCAGCCGAGGTAATACATTTTGTAGGTCTTTCAATATACAAAAGAAATAGTTGGATTTGCGGTTGCATTACTACAAATAAGCTATTTTGTTTTCCGTGCTTACTGTTTGCTAAGGGCAAAGATACAAACTGGACATGCCATCGCCTGTCAGATCTAAGTCGTCTAACACAGAAAATTAAAAAGCACGAGGAATCTATTGCACATAAGAATGCTTATTTAGATTTATCAGTCCTTGGAAAAACGGAAATTAGGCCCGCAACTTAGCTCGGCTTTTAGACAGAACATAGAAAGACACAATGAAAAATCGCTATGTTCTTTCCAAAATAATTGATTGTATTAAATTCTGCGGTGAGTTTAAGCTTGCCTTACGTGGACATGATGAAACAGCAGAATCTAACAATCCTGGAATATTCAGAGGGCTAATAAATTTTACTTCAGCTTTAGATGCAGTTTTAAAAGAGCACATGAGCAATGTTATAGTCTTTAAGGGTACATCCAAGGATATACAAAATGATTTACTAGAATATATGTTGCATGTGTGTCGTGAGGAAATTAATGCTGAAATAGCCAAGGCAGATTTCGTGTCTGTGATAGCAGATGAAACATCTGATGTATCTTCTAAATTTCAATTGGTTATAGTATTTCGTTATCTGTTATCTATTGGAGAGCCTGTTGTAAGATTTTGGACATTTTTAAATCCACCTGATTATGACGCTTTCTCCTTAGCAGCTTGCATTAAAAATGTCCTCGACAATGTTGTACAAGAACAGAAAGAAAAAGTAGTATCTCAAAGTTATGATGGTGCTAGCATGTTGGCCGTTATGCGCGGCCAACATGCAGGGGTGCAAACAATTGTAAGAGAACAGTATCATTGCGCGTATTATGTGCATTGTTATGCTCACCAATTGAACTTGATTCTTGCCCAAGCTACCAGTAAAAATAAACATGTAAAACTGTTTTTCAATACTATTGCAGAAGTGCCAATATTCTTTTCTCATTCACCTCAAAGAGTGGCTGATCTAGATGCAATTGTGAAGCGAAGAGTCCCTCAGGGATCAACCACAAGATGGAACTTTAAATCCAGAACAGTTCTTACAATTCGTGAAAATAAAGAGGACGTTCTGGAATGTCTCCAACAAATTGAAGACACCAGCAACCAAACCTTAGCCTATGGTCTAAGGTTTAAACTGCAACAGCAAAAGTTTTCTTTTTGGTTAAAGGAATTTTATAATAAATGTCCTACGTGGATATCTTGTACAACCAATTACAAAAGCGCACCGCTAATCCTGTATCAATAAAGCAAGCAATAGCAGCATTCGAATATGAAATTTCGAAAATTAGAGACAATGTTGATAACATAATCAAGGAAGAACCAAATGTAGCAAAAAGAAAATGCGATGACGTGTACATAACAAGGAATGTAGCAGTTAGAGAAGTATGTGACATAATAATTCAGTAGAGCAAACAAAGTTTTGAATTCTCCAGCCAATTATTGGCCTCTAATTTACTTGACCAGCACTTTTTCCCTACACTAAAGAATAAATTTCCTGAAAAAATTCCATCTCCTGTTGTGCAGTCTTATCCATTTTTAAATAATCCTAAGTTAAAAACAGAACTAGAGGTTATTTATTGTCGAAATGATTTTCAGGAAATGAAAAGTTCAGTAGCACTTCTGAAGTTTTTAATTGAAAATAGTCTTCAAGAACCCTTTGGAGACGTTATGAAATTGCTGACAACGTGTGAAGCAGAGAGGTGTTTCTCCACTTTGAAGCGGATCAAAATGTTTCTTAGTTATCCATTGAAAAGGAAATGATCCACAAGCTTCCACATTTCAACGATAGAGTCATAGACAGATTCACCACGAAAAAGGAAAGGAGGATGTATTTTCTCTATAAATATACCTCTACAGGAGATTTAAACCTATCAACGTCTTCAGGATCATTCTAAGGTAATTTTAGAACTATATATATATATATATATATATATATATATAACTATAGATATATTTTAAATAATTTAGAAAGTCAAATTACTTGGAAAGGTAAACTTCATTAAGCAGTAAATGTGTTGAACCCCCTGTCATTTAAGTCACCAGCCGCCACTGTCAACTTCCATTCCAACATTTTTCTGCTTGCTTTGTCAAATACATTTAGTCATTACTCTGCTAGGGTTACAATGTAATTCAATCTGTCAGCAGAATTTTCAGGAAAGATTATTTGCTATCTAACGATTTTCGGCAGTAAGGCAGTACTTAACAGATTAAGCCTTTCGTATTTAAACGGGAATTTAATTTAATTTTTCCTTCCTCTATGCTTCTGAAGAAATGCCGTCACCCAGAATATAAGAAATTATTTCTGTAGTTATATTTTAATATTCTTGTTTTTACAATTCATACACTTTAACTCAAGGTTACAATTTTTCAATAAATTAATACCGGTATGATGTACACTATGTGTATGTTTGCGGTCGACCTGACCGCTACGTTTGTTGAAATCAGTTGCTATGCTAAGTTGGCACAGGAAGAGAAACCGTGGACGCATCGGAAAACAACGGAAATGGCGACGTGTGCCATCATAAGGTTAAGACTTTGCCGAATGCGAGGAATACCTTTATTTTTGTTTTGTTTTTGTTTGTCTTTTTGTAGCCTAACGTCCTTTAACCTGGTTGGTTATATGGGACGATGAACGAAATCGGTAAATTGATGCTCAAACGATCTCGAGGTCCACGGATCTTAAAGTTACTCGACATTCGTCTTCTCAGGATAAGGGACATCGCCGATAATAAACAAAAAAAAAAAAACACTTGTCGGAGTAACTCACCTTAAGCGAGATTCGAACTCCCGACCTCATGAATGCGAGGTGAATTCGCCACCCCGACACTACCGAGGTGGTGTTGGACTCAAATGAAAGCAAGTTCAAAGCTCAATGCAGTTCTCAAACAACACTGATGGAGGACTTCGATTGGGTAACAAACCGACGAGTCAGATCAATTTTTACTCTCTCGACCACGTGTGTACATCGTACATAGTAGGTAGAGAAGATATTCTATTCCACCCAAAAATTTGATACAGAGATTGTACCGGAAATACATGTTTTCAGATCCCTGAACAAAAAACATGCATTTTTGAAAAAAAAAAAAAAAAAGGTCGTGTGTGCGCGTCTGCTTGGATAGTATAGCTCAAAAGCGAAACATCCGTTATACACCAAACTTGGTATTTAAGTTTAGTATCTTCCAAGGATGTAACCCGAAGATTTTCAGGGAAATTCCCCCACTCCTAGCTACCTTTTACGTGAAACACGTTTCGAAAATTTTGACTATCTCAAAAATGGCTATAACGATTTTTCTTAAAATGCCTAAATTTTGACGATAAAGGAAATGTATACCTTAAATCTTTTGGGAATATATCCTGGAGACCTCTTAATTCTATGGGACTTTTTTATGACTGATAAACCTTAAGAATTTGACAAGAACTAAGCGCACAAAAAAGCAAATCTTTTTCTTTTGTTTTTGTTTTTATTTTTTTAATACAATTCCGGAGTTGGTTGGGACTCCGGCGCTGTATACCCTTTTTCTCTTTTTGCATTTTCCTAAGATTTACTTTGTTTTCTGTTTGATTACGGTTTTGCCGTTTTCTTCCAATACTCACATACATACACATTTTAAAATATATAAACACCTATACCCAAGGCGGAACTCGAACTCACGATCCCCGGCGCCGCGAAGCACCAAAGCAAGACACTTTAGGGAATGCGGCCATGGGGACCGGCAAATCTCGTTAAAACACAGAAGTTATGTTTGTTTTTTTTGTATAGTCATTCGTTTCCGAAATGATTCTTGTTATTGTTTTCGTTTTGATAGTATTTTAACTTTTCTCAAATGTCATTTTTCATTTCATTTCTCTTTTGTTTTACTCCTGGCCAATGAAAGAGAACCGAATTTCAATTGTTTCACCTAGCGAACAGCTTTTGATAGATCTAACTGTCGTTTTAGCCCTGTGTATTCCCTTATTTCCCTTCTACCTACAAGGAAGCAAGCGATAAGACAATATATGGTAATGTTTATTTTCATTTGCATGATAGAAAAAGAGTAATCTTTTGTAAGAATAGTTTCTTTTGCAGAATAGGTGGAGAAAGACATGTGAATGGAACACACAAGAATTTATTCTGAATTTCATTGCAAAAGAAATTATGAATAAAAGCGTGAGATCGTGCCACATTATACGAAGTGTTAATTAAAAAACTGGATGCCTTATCAGGATGATGGGGAAAATTAAGTTAAATCTAATGACTTTAAACACGTTTATTTTCATATCGTGTTTTACATACTCATCATTCAAGGTAAAAGCCTGAGTCTAAAGGTTTTAAACAATCTTATTGTTTCTCTTCAATTTTATAATTGGTGTGGTAGACTATTCCTGTCAAGTACAGTTTATAAAAACGTTTCAATGAGGTTTGATTTCTCAGTTATGAGAATGTACGGCTGTTTGCAGAGAGTGCAAGATTCCTATAAGTTTTAATTTAATTGCTTTTTTCACACATGCCGTGTGTAGAGTAGGAGTTGGATAGATAAAGTCAGACTGAAAAATTCAATGCCATTTCCGGGATTTGATCACGGATCTCTCGGTCTCTAGTCGGTTGCTCTAATAACTGAACTAACCGACACGGCACAAAATTCCTTGACTGACTCCTATGTGTCACGGCTTCTGTAAATGAACAATTAAATTGACACGAATTGACCAAATGGTTGGCTAAATCATGAAGCCCAGGACTTAAAGTGTTTACAACACTGTAAGTCTCCATTGTGGTATGTCGTCTCAAAATAATTTAGATCAACTTGTGGTTTTTCGGGAAACATGGGAGTCAGTTGAAGAATTTAGTACCGTGCCGACATGTTGCCATGGTAGTTCAGTGGCTAGAGCAACTAGCTAGAGACTGGGAGTTCGGTGGTTCAATTCCCGGCTATGGCGTTGCATTTTTCAGTTGACTTTACCTTGGACAGGTTTTGTTTGCAATGCTAATATTGCAAATGTGTTTGATTTTAGCAGAAATCTTTAAGAGGGTTGAGAAAATTAAAACTAACGGACAGTTTTCTATGTAATACTTGAGCTGCTCACATGAATCTTTTCCTTGTATACTGAAATGTGCCCGACTAAAATGCCTTATGAAGCTACAGATCCCTCAATTATGGACGTGAGTACATTTTTCTATTGTTATATCACTTCCAGTTTACTGAAAACTGAAGACGAAAACAAACATAAACCATCGGGTTAAATCACGTATTTGAGAAATAAAAATTCTTGTTATATGTAATAAAGTTAAAAATCTGATGTGTTCCCTTCACATGGCTTTCTCTACGTGTTCTGCAAACAAGCTACTCTTAGAAAGTCTTTTTCTTTTAAATGCATCATGCTTTTCGAGACTAACATTAGTAGAAATTGTCCTATTATTTGTTTCCTTCAAAGGAGAGGGAAATAACGGAATACGCTAGCCTAAATCGATAGTTAACTCTTTAAAAGCTGATTGATTGTGAGCACTTAAATTCGGTTCATTTGTATTGCTAGGAAACCAAAAGCCAGACGAAAATAACGGTGAACCCGTTTACTAAAAGTTACATAGTTTAAAGTTGAAACCAAGAATATCACGGAAACCGTCAACTCTACGACAAAAATTAATATGACATAAATTGCTTGTTTTCACAAGCTCCACATTTTTGTGTAGTAAGTTTATGTCTATTTCTTACAGTTTACAAGTTATGCAAAATTCAACAAAATTCACCAGAATGAACAGAGCTTCAGAAGCTACTCCCAGAAAATTCAAGATATACATTTTTTTATTTTCATGTAAATATGTTTAATACATGGTATTTTAATAAAAATTGCTAGAGCTATTTTGAGAAAAACAAACTTGCCATGTAAAGGTAAGCTTGGGATGGAAAATTTTCTTGAAAATCTTCTCGTGGCATTCTTGGATGATAACGAACTTAAATACCAAATCTGGTATTTAACGGTCTTTTAGTTTTTGAGCTAATCTATCTACAGAAACACACATAGACACATTTTTCTATAACTGTTTTTCTTTTGGATTCAGAGGGTCTCCAAACATATATTTCCGGTGAAATCTCGGTATCGAGTTTTTGGGTGTAATACAATACCTTCTGTATACACTGTATAAATAGTAGATACGTGTAGAGAAAGAAAAAATATCCCTGCGTAATTTAAACACAAGCTAAGATGAATTTCGGGATTCAGAAAAGCTTCTGAAACTTACTTTATATACTGCCAAGTTTCAGCTGAATTGCCTGGTAAGGCTTCCTGAGTTGACGCAGCGGTGCCCATTTTGCAAGTGCTGTAAAGATCCAGCAAGTGAAAGAAGTGCCCCCTGCGACGTTATCTAGGGGATTGTTAAACGTGTGTCCCCCCTCCATAGAGTTGATGTTAAGGGGAACAGGTGTATATGATTGCACCGATAACTCTAAGGACGAATATAACACGAAATGTTAAGCGTTTACTTACCGTTGCCATTTTCTTGCATGTTTTACTGATGCTTACCACATAACATTTGAACTGATAGAAGGGAATTTACCAAATCACTTAGCCGATACAGAAAACTGGACTTGTAGTCACGAATAATGGACATTCATTCTCTACAAGCATAATTTCTTTATTCTAATTAGCACAGTAATAATTATACCAGGTGGAAAGCATCAGTGGTATAAGGGCTCACAAGACCTGGAGCATGCCCAGACACCCAAAACCGTATATCGAAGCACCTTAGCCTCGTTTTATGTCTAAATGTCTAATATTCACACGTTTAATATATTGCATTTTACCTGTTAATAAACATGTAAATTAAGACAATACGTATGTACATACAAACAGCGGCTTATATTAGAGGATATCAAGGAATTTAGTTCGTTCTTTTGCAAAATTATCATTCCATTATATGTAAGTTGGTTGGTCACATTGACTATACGGTTCACTCCGCTCATTTTACTATCCCACAAGTTTAGTTACATGCATCTAAGATGATATCACTATGTTCTTTGTTGTTGTTTTTTTGAGGTTTACATAGATACATGTTTAGTTGTTATCCTAATTTAGAAAATATAAAATAAAATAATTTGAGAATTAATCCATGTTTCTAAAATAAAATATACTTACATTTTAGGTCTATGTTTTATTTTAAGCTTATATAAGACATTGCACATTTTGATATCTAATAGTTATAGATTACTGTGCACATAGTTTTATAAAATTGGCCAACTCCCCTTGAGTGTAATGGTGGTTTTCTCTCTGTAATGTTTCCAACTACAAGCAACAAGTCTTTGACTCCTCCCAGCGGTATCAGTTTTCTCTGTGTCTGACCTGAAAGACAGAGACATAACAAGTAAGCAATGAACGATGTTGCAATCGTTGTCAAACGCAAGCATGGATCATACATCGTCTCTATGGAAGAGTAACACTACAATCGGTACACAAGGAAATTATGGCTGGTCCTGTAGTTCAGTCGATAGAGCACCTGCCTACTGTCCAGGTTGGATTCCCGACTGAGAATTTTTTTCTAGCCAAGATACTTCCCTATCCTCCCTAGAGTCTATTAGTATGAATGAGAGAGAGTATGTATTTGGGGCGCTTTATCTCTAGCCAAAATACTTCCCCTATCCTCCCTAGAGTCTGTTAGTATGAATGAGAGAGAGAGAGTATGTGTGTGTGTGTGTGCGCGCGCGCTTGTGCGCTTTTGCGCTTTTTCTCTAGCCAAGCTACTTCCCTATCCTTCCTAGAATCTGTTAGTATGAATTAGAGAGAGAGAGAGAGATAGATAGAGAGAGTGCGCGCGCTTGTGCGCTTTTGCGCTTTTTCTCTAGCCAAGCTACTTCCCTATCCTCCCTAGAGTCTGTTAGTGTGAATGAGAGAGTGTATTATATGTGTGTGGGCTTTTGCGCATATTCTTTAGCCAAGATACTTCTATATTCTTCCTAGAGTCTGAAAGTATGAATGAGAGAATGAGAGTGTGTACATATGTGCGCTAGTGTGTTTCTATGTGTGTGTGTGTGTGTGTGTGTGTGTGTGTGTGTGTGAGAGAGAGAGAGAGAGAGAGAGAGAGAGAGAGAGAGAGAGTGATCTAATATATGTATAACAGCCCAAAGAAATAAAATACTTTGAGAACTCAGGGCAAGCTAAAGTAAAAACCACCGATATTAATGTCATCACGAATTGCGTTAAAGTTAGAATTAATATGCCTGAAGATATAAGTTTTTCATGCTATCCACCACCAGTAACGCTCCCAGCGAAACAGATACCCTGGAAAACTAATACAGAAACAGTGAAATATCTCGGTGTACTCCTGGATCGACGACTCACATGGAAACCGCATATAAGCAACAAACTTAAACTAGCCCGAGCAAGACTGGCAAAATTCTACCCCCTCCTCAACAAAAGATCTTCACTCAAACTAAAAAACTGCACACTACTTTACACGACTCTATTAAGACCACTGCTACTATACGCTTGTCCAGTTTGGGGAGGAACTAGTCCTTCTGAAATCAAACGTATCCAGACATTTCAAAACAAAATATTGCGAATCTCAACGAATGTACCATGGTTTGTCAGAAATGGTCAACTACATAGAGAAACTGGAATCAGCATCATTCAACAGTCAATTTCTTCACAAGCCGAACAGTTTTACAGCAAGCTAAAATACGTCTCAGGAGCCATTCACTATTCTCTTGGCAGAAAATCTAGCTATCCAACTGGCATCAAGAGTCGCCTACCACTGGACCAGCTCTCACAGCAAGACTCTGTAAAATAAAAACAAAAAAATATACCTACTTATGAGGGGCCCAATGGGGCTTACCTCATTTCAATGTTATTCAGTATCATGCATGTAAATAATGTCTAAAATCAATGATCTGTAGAGCGCAAATGCTCTGATCGATCAATAAATCGTTTAAAAAAAAAAAAAAAAAAAAAAAAAAAAAAAAAAGTTTTCCATTAAATTCATGTGAGAATTTAATGTATCCAACCATTGCAGCTTCAAGGCTTGAATCTGTAAATAGACCGAGACTAAGAAAACGCTACTAATAGCATGATGATACTGAGTTCAAGCTTTAATGTTACACTTGGGCAGTTAGGCCATATTTTAGGGGAGGTAAAGTGTCCTGTCGATCCAGTAGCAGAATTATCTGCAAGGACTGGAGGAGGTCATTCTGGCATAGGGCGGAGCTTAATTTACAATTGCCAACATAAACACCGAGGTCCCGTTATGAGCCACATTTAGTGCACCTGAGGGTAAATCAAATACATATTTAAGAAAGCATCTTCATCTTCTTTTGTACTTACTTCCATTCAAAGTTAAGCAAATGTGTTTCGGTTTTATTCAGTAAAGAAATATTTCCCAGAACATGCTTCTGCAGAATTAAAGACTATTAGCGAGAGCCTTGCGGCCGTAACCGCAGCACCTGTGCCAGTGGCCTACCTTGGAAATAATAGCTGATTGTTGCGTGCATTGTTACATATGCGCGAGTGGGCACGTGTGCCATCGGCGAGCTCTTTAACATCGAAGCCGGGCATTGGTACACCTGCATAAGTGTGCGACACCCGCGGTAGTTTGCACGTGCGACTGCGTCTGCAAGTTTCTTGCCAAGAAATCGACGGGTATAAAAGGAGAAAACGAGACCTGCACAGAGTTTAGTTTTTAACTGAAAATGCATAGCGTGGAGCAGTTGAGTTAGGAATGCATAGAGCGCAACACTTGAGAGAGTTTCGACGGGAAATTCGTAGTGTACAGTTGTAGCCGCCGCCACAACAACAGCGAGCGTCGAAAGAAAACTGTACCACAGAATCGTTGTGAAAGCATTGAATAAAAGTATTTTATTTGTGGACAGATTTTCATTTGTAATCAGTGAAAGAAATAAGGAATTGTTTGTTGAATAATAAAAACAGTTTTTGTTACCATACCATTTCCATGATGCTGTAGCACATATTTTCTGACCAGTCTTGAAACATTAGTAACCAAATGCTCTGTTTAGGGGACCTGACACGTGTGATTTTGTCTCCCACCGGCAAGAAGAAGCATGCTATTGCCAACAACTCTGCTTTTTAAAGCAGGGCCATTGAAACACCAATAACAGATTAATAATGAATAATAAATAATCAACTTCTACAATATGCAATCCAGAGGGGAGGGGGGAAGAAGTAAAGAACTAATGAAAATGAACCCCCTCCCCCCCAAAACGTGCAGATACTTTTGGTTCCCTAATGTAGGTTTCTTTATTTCATGTTGGCAAAATCCCCTTAACAGTTGTGTTCTTATTGAATTGAACAAAGTGAGCGGTGAAAGTAACTAGAAAATCTTCTCTAGCTGTCCAGCACTTCAGAACAGGTCGCCCATGTAAAATTCCTAACCGCTTGGCTGCATAGCATTAGCAATTGGTCACCGAGATAATTATCTGGGTTTCAGGTTATGAGGGGGTTGTCTTCCGGTTTAATTTTGAAGGTCACTTCCAGTTTAAGTGGAGAGAAGGGGGTGGTTGTTTTTCCGTATTCATTGCAGAGGTCACTTTCAGTTTGTAATTCGGGAAGATAAGATTGCTTTTTCCCCTTGCTGACATGGGACTCAGAAACAGAAGGGTAAACCTTGTGCACTTTACAATGAATGTCAATACAGAGTAGGAACAGTCAATAAGGAAAACTCTACTTTTTGGAGATATGTAAGTAGTATAAAGTTTAAATGCTCAGGAAGAATAATCAGCAGTAATAACGGTACTTTGAAGGAACTGCCGCATATCTCATGTTGTGTGCCGGACGTTGCTGCTACTTTAGTTCAGAAGCACATATCCAATATTCTAGAAAGAGGACAAGAGAAGAAATTACTTCGATACCTGCGGAAGAAATGGGTCCGTTATTTAACCGCGTATTTGAACTGGTGACGTAATGCCTTGTCGAAATGTGTGTAAAGTTACCTACATCGAGTCATGAGAAGATCACAAAGTGTAAAGGAAGAGCCGGAAAGTCCAGAGAACATCATTTTACCACCTGAATTGTTAAAGATGAAAGTCTGTGGCATGTTTCCTTTAGCTGATGATTTCACTGTGCCACAAGCACTAAAGAAGCAACTGAGCTAAAAGAAAGCCACACCTTTTTATGGACGGCACATTCAGAAGCTGTAGGAAACAATGATGTTAAATATACACCATCCACGCTGATCCTGGAATTACAAGTCACGAAACCAATGTCGTGCCAGTGGTTTACTTTCTTCTTCCAAATAAGAAATATGAGACATACAGAAGGCTATCAACACAATTATAGAGAAAATTCCAGACTGGAACCCCAAGGATGAAATTAGAGATTTTGAAACCGGCGCTATTCAAGCTTTGAAGTCTGTGTTTCCAAATATACACATTTATGGTTGCAACTATCATTTCAATCAGCATTTGGAAAAGGGTGCAACAATTAGGAATTACACGTGACTAAATTAAAAATGAGAAAATTAGATTTTACATTAGGATGTGTTCTGCATTAGCTCAGCTTCCGCTTAACAAAGTTGACAATGATTGGCTCATTATATAAAAAAACTCACCAGGAAATGAGAAATTAAGTTAAATTCTACTACTAATTTGTGAAACAGTAGCTGGAAAATCATGCAATACCAAAAGAAATATGGAAATGCCACAGAAAATGTCACAGAACCAACAAAGCTGATGAAGGATGGAACCACCGGGTCAACAAAATCATCCAAAGACCACAACGTAACATATTTGTGCTAGTTAAGGCTTTAAAGGATGATGCAAGGTACCAGAGATTCCTTTTCGATAGAATAGAGCTCAACCTGAAGGGGAGAAAACGAAGAAAGTCTGTAGTTACACTTGTTAAGAGGATTGCTAATAGCTTGAAAGATCTTGAGGAAACCAGTAAATTAGGAAAATGTCTCAATACTCTTGCCTATGTGCATACATTAAGTTAATAACAAATCCCGTTTTATACAAATGAAGTTAAATAATGAAGGAATAAGAAGAATCATTGCTCAATGAGGTTGTAAATGAATGAACATTTGATTATGGACGGAAAAAACAATCCATTTTGCAAACGGAACGAAAGTAACAAAATAATAATAATAATAATAATAATAATAATAATAATAATAATAATAATAATAATAATAATAAAAATCGTTATGGTGCGATCAGAGATCACCTCCAAGTGATTTATCCCGGAAACATTATGTTTTAAATACGCATAGCTGGCTAAGAATCCTGAAACTGTGAATTTGGGAGAAGCTGATTTAGTAAATCCTTATTAACTTAACACAGGGTCATTATACTAGCAAGGTTTATTCATTCCTTTCTTTCTTTCTTTCTTTCTTAATCTTAAGTGTACCCATAAATCTATCTCTCTCTCTTTCTTCTCTCTGGCTTAAAGAATGGCTTGCATAGCCTTCCCAACGCATTATTAACCAGCATTTCTGCACTAAAGAGTGTCAACTAGGAAGGTCCTTGATTTTTTTGTACTGTTTAACGCCCGCTTTTACTACTCTGGCACCGCAGGCGATGGCACTGATGATACATGAAGATGGAACCCCGGTGGAATGCAATGGCGGTGGAAACCGGAGAACCCGGAGAAAACCCGCACATGCGGTCGCTTGGGATTGAACCCGGACCGTCTAGGTGGGAGTCAAATGGTCTGACCACGGCGCAGCCAAGGTCCTTGATGTCAGGACTTCCAAAACCTTACTTCAGTTGTGCCATTATACATGTGAGAGAAGGATATAGTAAAATATCAGTTCCCAGGACAAGAAAAACGTCTGGTAAAATGAACCTGATCATCTTCAAAAGTGAAAAAGTATTCGACGTCCTTGTTATTCCTTTTAAATGAAAAAAACTCACGTGTTTTGTTGTTTCTTTTCAAAATATGTATTTGCAAAGTTTCCAAAAATTATACATAAAGCATTTTAGCAGTGATATTCGTTTACAAAGGAGTTGAAACTTTGCTTTCCATAAGTAGAGAGCGCATTTGGTGGACGTAAAGATTGGTGTTCACTGCACATTTACCTGTACATGCAAATAGCACAGCTCTCCGAACGCCGGTCCTCATGGCCGCGCTCGCTAAAGTGCCTCGTTTTGGTGCTTCGTGGCGCAGGGGATCGTGGGTTGGAGTCTCACCCTGGGCATGAGTGTTTGTAAATGTGTGTATTAGAAGCAAACGATAATCAAACAGGAAAATAATTGGAAAAAGAGAAAAAAGGAATGCAGCGCCGGAGTCCTGACAACACTCCGGAACTGTAATAAAAACAAAAAATATATGGTTTTAGAATAGGGAAGACGAAATAAAGAGGAGCGGGAATATTAAAGTCTTTGACGATGCAATATATCACGATTGTATTTTATATTATAGTTCACATTTACACATTAAATGGAACTGTTATTTACATATTTATTTATAATTCATTAGCCTATACTATTACAGGCGTATAACGGAGCGTAGGCATTAAGGCAATATATATTTGCAATATTTGTACGCAAACTACTTGTGGATTGCAGATATAATAATTAATCTATGTTGTAATATTTTAGTCTCTTTCATAATGACCACATTTTATGGAATGGTCAACAATATACAATTTTAAGAGATTTTGGGGTGACCCTCCTGCGATAGTTTCTAAAGGAGTATTACTCCACTGTCGCAGTTGAAACGTCCAGTAGAGTACTTCGACTTCGTCGCTGCCACCGAAGATGTCTGCCGTAGTCGCAAACGAAACGTCGGGAGGAAGAAGAAGGAGCCCATTAGACCACGGCCCACAAGCCCTGATTATAGTATAGCTAGCATCCAAATTTTGTCTACTGAACATGTTGTAAGAAAGAATATCACTATACTACTACAGTGCACCGCAACAGCCCGCTGATTGCCACACATGGTCTTGGCCTGTTTTTTCAACTGTCCCTAGTTAAAATGTAAATGGCGTTTTATTTATGGACGTTCTTTTAACTGCTGTGGTTCTCTGCGCTCTATTCTTAATGAGGCGTGAGAGAATGCTTAATTTTCCTCAGAGGTTCAGGCTTGAGGTTCTTTTACGTGCCGTAAATCTACGACACTGGACCAACGGCTTAACTTCCCTTCCGAAGGAAGCCATGCTAAGGATTTTTACACCCGAAAAAATCCATCATCCTCCGCCGGGTTTGAACCCGCGATCTTTGGTATATGAAGTTAGTATGGTAACGATTACTGCCCCTTGTTGCGGAACCAGGAGCTATAGCCTGGCTACACTAACGCCATATGACCTCCAGTTTTCGGTGTAATGAGAGAGACGCCTGGAAATATGCTCCCGCATTTTCATTCATTTCCACCAAGTAGTTCATATGTTATGTTAATATGTTCAGCTCGTCCTTAGGTTTTGCACACCAGAAGAGACATAACGCAGGGTCCTCTTAAAATGCCATTAGACCCTGAAATGTGTGTTTCATTTCTGACAAAGCTATTAGTAAGTGGACAAAATATACAACACACATGTTATATGCATTGTTTTCAACTAAATATCAAATTATTTGCACTTATTCACCTCCCACGCTGAATATATTGCTGTAGAAGCTATTGTAATTGTGTGTGTGTGTGTGTGTGTGTGTGTGTGTGTGTGTGTGTGTGTGTAAAACGAAGGTCGATCACGGCAGTTCTCCACTGACATTTTTTAACTTGAAATAGCCTCATTGAGTTATGACACTCTTTTAACTCACAAAGCGATACCTACACAGGTCAAATACAGGGCAGTTGGGCCTGCTGATATATGGTATGCCTGTCGTACAAACGGACAAAAAGCCACTTTTAAATGTGATGTCAAAGTCAGTGTACCAGATTGGTTGGATGCTTGAGGTTTAAAGTTGCTTAAATATGAGTTACATGGAACTTATTTCTCAGCAAATCATTTGTCAAGGCCACACATTTCAGAATGAGATATGGATGACCTTGATATGACAGGGGAGGCAGCAGTGATTCGAGAAAAGTGTGGGGAACTGCGGGTAAAAGGACAGATCACTGACGACCACATTTACTGAGTGACTTAGATGGTAATGTAGTTAGTCATAATGCAATACGCCTTAAGAAAATCAAAAGTGCTTCTGAACACGTCAAGGGAACCTTTTACTTAGTGCAAATGTGTCAGAACACCCTAACAACATTTCTGATGTAATGTCTAAAGATGCTCCAGTGCTAGAACATGTTAAAATTGTTAACGTGAACCAACCAGTGTATGTATCAAGAAGTGATAGCTTTATCAATTTGTAATTAAATGTTTAAATGAGAGTTTGTTCTGTTCCTTGATGGGGAGGTGATGTAGACTCAGAATTGCAACTTGCCGCCATATCTAATTATGTGTAACGGTCTAAGACAATGGTGGTTCAAAAGTGTAAAAATCTAAAGTATTATTAAATTCTGTAGCATGTTAAAAATGTTCCTATTTAAACTCCATAAACTACGACTACAACACATATGACGAATAAACACTGGAAAACGTGAAGGCTCTTATATGAGGTGTACTAAATATTTAAAAATGAAATGTTATATTCTTTAATAATACTTTCTGCACTAATGTCTTGTATACCTAATTTTCAATGGAAGTACGTGAAAAACTATACATTTAATTTGTAGACAACATTTTGTTATTTTTGTAACAGTTGGCCTGGCTGTATTTGCGTTTGATAAAATTAATATCACATTGGTGTATAATTGAAATATTAATTCATGTTACTTTCGTATATTTGCGATATGGCTGGACAATAAAACAAAAGCAACATATGCTACGAAGGAAAATTGATAACCTTCAACCAAGTAGGCGATGCAATAGTGTAGAAGCCATGTTACCTACGTAGACTTTTACATTAGCATTTCATAACTGTGGGCAGCAAATAAATACGCAATCTACATTGAGTGCTCATTTATCTCCTTCCAAATATTAACCACTTAGGAAAATGCTTTTAAGCCATTTTCACACAACTAAGTTAAATTGCAACAATTAAAGCGTGCTGGTCATTATGGCTGCGCTCGCTGAAGTGCCTCACTTTGGTGCTTCGTGGCGCAGGGTATCGTGGGTTCGAGGTCCGCCTTGGGGATAGGTGTATGTAAACGTGTATTAGAAGCAAACAAGAAAAAAACGATAATAAAATAGAAAAATCAAGAAAGTATTGGGAAAATAGGAAAAAATAGGGGCAAGGAATACAGCACAGGAGTCCAAACAAGACTGCAGAGGTTTACCAAAAAAAAAAAAAAGTTATCATATACATGTATTATGTTTATACAATTTAAATTATTACAGCAGTTGCAGAAATAATTTGACTTTCACCTGTGAAACATGGCTATGTTCGGTTTCAATTACTTTTTCTTAATTTCTGCATGCTTTTACTTAAAACATCACTATAAACTTTCTTTACATTAATTACCTATGGTTTCTTTGTACCTTTTTATACCGATCATTAATTTTCCTAATATAATGCAGTGATATTTAATGGAGGTGATACTGAATTTATGGTTACACAAATTAAGATTTACCTAAAGAAACTGAATAATACATATGTTAATTGTCTTATAAAAATATATGAATACTAAATGTCACGGAGGCCTTGAGAAGTGTCAAATTTGTACAAAAAATGAAGGCTTTTATGTATTGGTAACCAAGATATAAGTGTAGAACAGGGAGGCTGGATACGCTCGGTTATTATATGTTTCATACATTGAAATCCCTGTTTAGTATGTAATTGAACGGCGAATCTTACACTAAAGGCGACAATACTATGGCGTCACGAACAGAACGAGTATTTATCCAAAGTAGCACGAAAGAGCAACTGCGAGTATTTCTGGGTAGAATTTATGTATCACTTTAAAAGACTATGGTAATATCAGTTTCAGGTTCATTGCGTGGTGGTTAGCCGGAGGTAAATAATACCTCTAAACATTGGGAGACAAATTACAGTAATTGTGCTATTTATTTTCTCTCAAACTGCCGAAACAAGGAATTGTATCATTTATACTACATTTAATGTCAATGAAATAAAGAACTGGATGTATCAACAATGTTTTTAATCTATCTTTTCTCTCTCTCTCTCCGAACAAACTGAACCGATTGTTGTCCCTAAACTTTTCGGGCACATTTTCAACGTTTTAATTCTATTACAGCGAAAAATATTAAGTTCAGTTCGTTTAATATTAACAAATATCAGCTTTGCAGTTTTTATAGTTTTTAAGGAAGAAGGAAGAAAATAAAAACACATTGAAGGAAACGTAGTTTCAAAATAATCCCAAATAAATTACATTAGAGAAGTGTGGCCCAGTTTTATAAATCGTGAGAGCACACATTATATACAGCCCTTGCTCTCTCCTGGTTAGCTTGTCTGTGCATAGTACAGGTTTGAGGTAAAATTAAAGTTACCTCCAGTGATGAACAATGTATCATCCATAACAATTAAAGAAAAACGACATAAGTAATGCGTGAATTAGATGTTATATTGGTTTAGCAGTAACAGGCGAAAACACATACTAATATACGAGGGTGGTCTGAAAAGTTCTCGGCCTCACACAGAGATCGCGACACTACTTGCATGATTTTTCTTCCTTACGTTGGTACACATGTTAATAGATCCTATGTAAAACTACAAGTTATTTTAGGCAATAGTTGACTGTAGGCAGTTTTTTGAAGCAGTGGAAGTGCGCATTGCTTTGAAGTGGAGAAATTCGAGTATCGTGTTGTGATAAAATTCTTCGTAACAGAAGGTTTAACACCTACAGAAGTTTCATTTGCGGATTGTAAATGTGTATGGCGACTCTTCACCTTCAGTTTCTACTGTGCAGAAATGGGTGGCCGATTTTAAACGTGGCTGTGAAAACGTCCAAGACGATCCACTCCAAGGACGTCCAAAAACTGTAATCACTCCGGAAATCCTTGAAAAAGTGCATGACCTGATTTTGGAAGATCGGTGTACAAAGGTGCGTGAAATTGCTGATGCTATTGGAATTTCAAAGGAACGTATTGATCACATCTTACATAAGGAATTATACATGAAAAAGCTTTGCGCAAGATGGATGCCGCGTATCCTCGTTGTGGGTAGCAAACGCATTCGCACGACACTTTCTGAAAAGTGATTGGGGCATTTTCAGAAGAACAGAAGTGATTTTTGCGCCAATACGTCACAATCACAATAGATGAAACATGGATTCCCCACTACACACCCGAATCCAAGCAGCAGTCAAGGCGGTGGACAGAAGCCAGTTCTTAAGCTTCAAAGAAGGCGAGGATGGTGCCATCGGCAGGAAAGATCATGACATCAGTGTTTTGGGACGCCAAAGGAATTTTGTTGATTGACTATCTCGAAAAAGGTAAAACCATTACTGGAGAATACTATTCCCAACTTCTAACCAAACTGAATGCAAGCATTCGTGAAAACAGACCCGGGCTAAAAAAGATAAGAATTGTTTTCCATCAGGACAACGCACCTGCCGACAAAAGTGTTTTAGTGATGGGGAAATTGGGAGATCTGCACTATGAAGCGCTAGAACATCCCCCCTATATCTCAGATTTGGCTCCTTCGGACTTCCATCTGTTTCCAAAACTGGAGAAATTTCTCGCTGGTAGGCGCTTTTTCGTCCAATGAAGAAGCAATTGCGGCTGTAAATGGGTACTTTGCAGCACTTCCAGAGGATCACTACAGAGAGGGGATAATAGCATTAGAACACTGCTGGACAAAATTAGAGGAGATTGATTATGTTGAAAAATAAAGTACTTTAAAAGCATGAACTGTCGTTTTTCACTATCAGGCCGAGAACTTTTCAGATCACGCTTGTAACTGAAACACATTATTTTATTGCAACCGTTTTGTAGTACTTTATGCTATACTGTAAACCACATTTTTCTCTGTATCTGTTTCTGAAGTTTTGTTATATTTAAAATTGCAAAACACTAGTCTGATTTGCAATAATTAAAACAATTATCATCCATGGAATACAGTACATGTTAAATGGAGCGCACTATTGCCACATGTACCTACTACGTATATGTACTTACGTTATAACTTAGAGCTAAGCTGCGATAGATCTACGAGTTCAATATCATCTTGTGAAATCTACATCACTTAATAGTGAAATATCTGAACAACTATTGTAAGACATTTATTTTTCACCTGCACTTTAACTCTTCTCTTTAATAGTTTTACTTCGAAATATGTTTTATAGCATAAAAATATAAAAAATGGAGATATAAAATGAGAAAGATTTTAATTTTGTAGCCTACACCATTGTTTACTCCTAACGAAATTACATTCGGATGGGTGAAATGTTTTCAACAGAAAAGAACGAACGATGCGCTGCAGTGCGTTTTGTGCTATTCCATGGTATTGCTTTAACCTAGCGTGATTTTTGTTCCCCTCAGCCGTTTTGCTTCCTAGTTAATGGTATCCTTATTCGTTTCTTGTAATGCTAGATACTACTATTTCTGAACACATGGTAGTTTTAGCTGTTTCATTTATTACGCTACTAACTTTCATTTGACTTGAATAATCCAATTCTTTTACTATTTTCTTCTTAATTTACAAACATTTCGTCTTTTCCAAGCTTCCCCTTGCCTAGCTAAACATATATACGTAAAATGTAAAATAATCTGCATTAACTCTTTAATGTTCCATATACTGTAAACACTCCGTTACAAACTTATGTTAATTTTTGCTTCTCTAGCTGTTTGCTGCCTGGCGACCTAGAGTTGAATGGGTAGAAGACTATTTATTGTTATATACAATGAGTGTTAGAAGTTATAGAATTCCGGCTTGTTTTAAAAACGTTCTAAAACCCTTGTCAATATTTTCTCTCGTATGGTCCTCGTAAACCCAATAAACACACACACACACACACACACACACACACACACACACACACACACTCACATTCTTGTTGCGTGACTTTTCTGCAGCATAGGTATTGAATTCTCCGTAAATCTTTGATTTAAGATATAATAACATCCATCTTATTAAAGCTAGAGAGTGTCATCATTCTAATTTACTCTAGCGAAAAACATAGTTGCGTTCTGACCTTTAGTTTATTAATTACCTATTGTGAGATAAGCATAGAACAGCAAATATCGGACGCTAGTAGTATTACATACGACCTAGCAAGGTCAAGTAACGATAATTCTGCCACCAGGGGGAGTTTAAGCGCTAGTGTCGCGTTAATCCGCCGCCATAAGAAAATGGCGGGAAATTTGAAAATTGAAAAGGTGTATCCGCTGATCCATACCTTTGCAAAATTCAAATTTCCCTCCATTTTCTCTTAATGCGGTGGATTAACGCGACACTAGCGCTTAAACCCTGATCACAGGATTATGGATAACTCTACTTGCCAAGCCCTATGCAAAACCTAATAAACAACAAGTTCATATCGCAGATATACTTATTACATATTCACATGCAATACAATATTGAATACATGCAAAAAACTGATTTGTATCTTTTTTTTAAGAAACCACATGCAAAATTGTTTATATTTGTATATATATGTCTTTAGCTTGTTTTGAATATCACACGCTCACTGGTCATAGCACAGGATAAAAAATAATTATGAAAGTTTAAGAGATAATCAGCCATTTTCTCTTAAGGCGGCGGAATAACGCGACACTAGCGCTTAACCTCCTGGTTGCAGGATTATGGGTACTCGACCTTGCTAATCCGAATGATAAAAGGAGAATTGATGGCGATGATTGGAAAATGGAAGGGGTACATCGGCGATGGTGGACCCGGTGGACGCTTCATAAATGATGTCCACTGCGCTGATGGGAAAAGCGATCGAGCACTTACGTCTAAAGAGGAAACAGGTGATGCAGATGTAGAGGAAGAAGAAGAAGAAGAATCTGTGGATTGTACACCAGCCATGCTGAATACTGAATGCCAATGCTGCAATTATATGTAGCAGAGAAAAGCAAGAAGGCGATGGGTGGGGGGAACTGTTCACACGGAACAGAAAGCAATGTCAGCACTCTGACCGGTGATGGTGTAAGATTGCGTCAGCCAGAAAAACTCCACCGGATGTGAACCAGACACCCACTTGGTGTGTGAGAGTAAATGAAAACGGGCCGTGAAGGTAATGTGAGCGTAAAAGAAGAACTGGCCGGGAAGACCATGTGAGCGTAAAAAGTAAACCGGAACGAGAAGGTGATGTGAGTGCAAAAGAACAAGAACGTGCAGGGAAAGCGCCGTGAATGTTAAAGAAGAAGAACGGGCCGAGAAGACGGTGTGAGTGTGTAGACGAACCGGCCGAGAAGGCGATGTGAGTGTAAAAGAAGTACGTGCCGAGAGTGTGATGTGAGCGTAAAAGAAATGGGGGCCGCGAAGGTGATATGAGCGTAAAAGAACGGGCCTGGGAAGGTGGTGTGAGAGTAAATGAAAACGGGCCCATGAAGGTAATGCGAACGTAAAAGACGAACTGGCCGGGAAGGCTATGTGAGCGTAAAAAGTAAACCGGAACGAGGTGATGTGAGTGTAAAAGAAGAACGTGCAGTGAAAGCGCTGTGAATGTTAAAGAATAAGAAGAACGGGCCGAAAAGACGGTGTGAGTGTAGAGACGAACCGGTCGAGAAGGCGATGTGAGTGTAAAAGAAGTACGTGTCGAGAGTGTGATATGAGCGTAAAAGAAGAGGGGGCCAAGAAGACTATGTGAACGTGCCGAGAGTGTGATGTGAGTGTAAAGGTAGAACTGACCGAGAAGGCGATACGATTTGAGTGTAAAAGAAGAACATGCAGGGAAAGCGTTGTGAATGGTAAAAAAGAACGGGCCGAGAAGATGATGTGAGTGTAGAGATGAACGTGTCGAGAGTGTGATGTGAGTGTAAAGGAAGAACGGGCAGAGAGAGACAGCAAGTGTCCAGACCAAGCAAAGAAGTGATGATTTACAATGACAATCGCATAAAGGCAGCAATTAATACATTTGACAATGCATAGCCCATAGCTATCGCTCCCTTCTAGTTGAATAAGAAGAAGATTCTGCTAATGTTTATCTCTATTAGCATGGTGTTGAAAATGCCAGAAGGCGATCACACGGAACAGAATGTGGAGTCAGCACTCCGACGCTGCAACATTGCGCAAGACAGACAACCACTTGGTAGGTTGTGCAATAAGCTGAGCTAATGACGTCCGGTTACAGCGGTGAAAATGAACAAATCTCTGTGAGAAAGAAATAATTGCACATTATGAGTATGGTATTCGTTCTTTAGAGAATACATTGTTGGTACAACGAATATAATATAACATATTGAGAGAAAAACACACATTCTTTCCTAATAGTATTTGAGCCTGAAAAGTTAACATACACAAACACATATACACTATACACATTAGTGGGTTGTTAAAACATACATTACATATGGGTAATATACCCAGTACTAGCACAATGGTGGCGCAGGCGGATAGCCAGGAGATAGAACCGACAGAGGCCAGATTCGTAATTACTTCAGTTTTGGGAAATAAACTATTAAATTTGGAAAAATCTAGAGTTCTGGAGAGTACGAAATGTAATTGTTGTTCTACAGTAATTAGGGTGAATATAAAAACGGTAGATCCATTTTTACTTTCTCTATACACACTATGTACATAGTGAATAGAGAAATTATTGCACTCCACCAAAAAAAGTCGATACCGAGATATCACCGAAAATATATGTTTTAGGACACAACAAAATATCCATACTAAAATACATATTAGCTGATATAAATTTCTGCAAGATGTCTTATATACTGTGGATTTATAACGTTTAAGGGAGAGATAATTTCCTTTTCTTGATGACCACTTTTTTTTTTTTTTACTTTCTCTATACGCACCATGTACATAGTGTATAGAGAAGGTATTGCACTCCACCAAAAAAATTCGATACCGAGATTTCACCGGAACTAAATGTTTTAGGATCCCCTGTATCCAAAAAAAGTACTTGCAGAAAAAGGTCCGTGTGTGTGTGTGTGTGTGTGTGTGTGTGTGTGTGTGTGGTGTCTGTGAACACGATAACTCAAGAACGAAAAGTCGGTAAAATACCAAACTTGGTATTTAAGTTTAGTATCTTCCATGGATGCGACACGAAGATTTTGAGAAAAATCCCCCCACCCCAAACTACCCTTTACATGGAACATGTTTCGAAAATTTTTGGTTGCCGGGAATCGAACCCGGGACCTCCGACGGCCATATTAAAATACATATTAGATGATATAAATTTCTGCAAGATGTCTTATACAGGATGTTTAAAAAACACGGGGCATTATTTCAGGTATGTATTTCCCACATGAAGACAATCAAAATAGTTCATTATAACATGTGTCCGGAAATGCTTCATTTACGAGTTATGGCCTTCACATTGAAATTCACTGGACCGTTTTTCTTTCCGCAGGTCTTTGCTGTCAAAGGCGACATTAGGAGGGCGCTCTGGTAGTTCATTCTGAGGAAGGTTACATTCAGTGTTCTTTAGGCGTTAAGACTGTGCGACATGTATTCAAATCAAGAGCTGGCAGAGATACACTTCATGTACGGTAAGGCGGTCGGCAATGCTGCGCTGGCTCGTCGTTTGTACCAGGAGAGGTACCCACAGCGACAATGTCCAGATCGGAAGACATTTGTACGTCTCCATTCCCGTCTGTGCGAGTATGGAACATTCACCTCTCTTGGTTTGGGAAGGGGACGACCAAGATCTACAACTCCAGAAGTGCAGGAGGAGATTCCGGAGGCTGTGGACAGGACCCCTTCTATCAGCACACGACGGTTAGCTTTGCAAATCAATGTTGCTCATACGACTGTCTGGAGACTGTTGAACGAGTATCAATTGTATCCCTATCATTTGCAACGTGTACAGGCCCTGTCACCAGCAGATTACCCTGAACGAGTTAGGTTCTGTCAGTGGCTCTTGCAGCAGTGTGGTGTAAATCCGAACTTTTCTGCCGTCGTATTATTTACAGATGAAGCACAGTTCACAAGAGATGGCATAACAAATTTCCACAATCAGCATGTATGATCGCATGAAAACCCACGTGCAACTGTTGTATCTCATCACCAGGTGCGGTTCTCCCTCAACATGTGGACCGGTATCATTGGTGATCGATTAGTTGGACGCCATGTACTTGTAAACAGACTTACGGGGCAGGCGTACACAAACTTCCTGGAAAACACCATACCTGTCGTTTTTGAAGACACTCCACTGATCAATCATCAACACATTCAATTCTTGCAAGATGGCGCTCCTTCACACTTCAGTCTCAGGGCTTGCCGGTACTTGGATCGAAGGTTTCCTGATCGATAGATAGGTGGAGGTGGCCCAATTACTTGGCCTCCACGCTCACCTGATCCGAACCCTCTCGATTTCTACTTGTGGGGCCATTTCAAATCATTGGTTTATTCGTCTCCGGTGCCGGATTTGAAATCCCTTCGGAATCGAATTGTGGCAAATTGTGAGGACATACAAAATACTCCTGGAGTTTGGGATCGTGTTCGCAGGTCAATGAGACATCGATGTGAGGTCTGTATACATGCAGGAGGTGGACATTTTGAACATCTTCTGTAATGACAACCTGCGGAAAGAAAAACGTTCCAGTGAATTTCAATGTTGTGAAGGCCATAACTCGGATATGAAGCATTTCCGGACACATGTTATAATGAACTATTTTGATTGTCTTCATGTGGGAAATACATACCTGAAATTATGCCCCGTGTTTTTGAAACACCCTGTGAAACACATCTTGCAGAAATTTATATCAGCTAATATGTATTTTAATATGGTCATCGGAGGTTCCGGGTTCGATTCCCGGCAACCAAAAATTTTCGAAACATGTTCCATGTAAATGGTAGTTTGGGGTGGTGGGGGGATTTTTCTCAAAATCTTCGTGTCGCATCCATGGAAGATACTAAACTTAAATACCAAGTTTGGTATTTTACCGACTTTTCGTTCTTGAGTTATCGTGTTCACAGACACCACACACACATAATGCGTATAAAGTAAAAAAAAAGTTGTCATCAAGAAATAGGAAATTATCTCTCCCTTAAACGTTATAAATCCACAGTATATAAGACATCTTGCAGAAATTTATATCAGCTAATATGTATTTTAGTATGGATATTTTGTGTGTCCTAAAACATATATTTCCGGTGATATCTCGGTATCGACTTTTTTTTGGTGGAGTGCAATAATTTCTGTATTCACTATGTGCATAGTGTGTATAGAGAAAGTAAAAATAGATCTACCATTTTTATATTCACCCTAATTACTGTAGAACAACAATTACATTTCGTACTCCCCAGTACTCTAGATTTTTCCAGATTTAATAGTTTATTTCCCAAAACTGGAGTCATTTCGAATCTAGCCTCTGTCGCATCTATCTCCTGGCTATCCGCCTGCGCCACCATTGTGCTAGTACTGGGTATATTACCCATGTTTAATGAATGTTTTAACAACCCAGCAATGTGTGTAGTGTATATGTGTTTGTGTATGTTACCTTTTCAGGCTCAATTACTATTAGGAAAGAATGTGTGTTTTTCTCTCAATATGTTATATTATATTCGTTGTACAAACAATGTATTCTCTAAAGAACGAATACCATACTTATACTGTGCAATTATTTCTTTATCACAGAGATTTGTTTATTTTCACCGCTGTAACCGGACGTCATTAGCTCAGCTTATTGCACAACCTACCATGTGGTTGTCTGTCTTGCGCAATGTTGCAGCGTCGGAGTGCTGACTCCACATTCTGTTCCGTGTGATCGCCTTCTTGCATTTTCAACACCATGCTAATAGAGATAAACATTAGCAGAATCTTCTTCTTATTCAACTAGAAGGGAGCGATAGCTATGGGCTTTGCATTGTCAAATGTTTTAATTGCTGTCTTTATGCGATTGTCATTGTAAATCACTTCTTTGCTTGGTCTGGACACTTGCTGTCTCTCTCTGCCCGTTCTTCCTTTACACTCACATCACACTCTCGGCACGTTCATCTCTACACTCACATCATCTTCTCGGCCCGTTCTTTTTTACCATTCACAACGCTTACCCTGCATGTTCTTCTTTTACACTCAAATCGTATCGCCTTCTCGGTCAGTTCTACCTTTACACTCACATCACACTCTCGGCACGTTCACATAGTCTTCTCGGCCCCCTCTTCTTTTACGCTCATATCACACTCTCGACACGTACTTCTTTTACACTCACATCGCCTTCTCGACCGGTTCGTCTCTACACTCACACCGTCTTTTCGGCCCGTTCTTCTTATTCTTTAACATTCACAGCGCTTTCACTGCACGTTCTTCTTTTACACTCACATCACCTCGTTCCGGTTTACTTTTTACGCTCACATAGCCTTCCCGGCCAGTTCGTCTTTTACGTTCGCATTACCTTCATGGGCCCGTTTTCATTTACTCTCACACCAATTTCCCAGGCCCGTTCTTCTTTTACGCTCATATCACCTTCTCGGCCCCCTCTTCTTTTACTCTCACATCACACTCTCGGCACGTACTTCTTTTATACTCACATCGCCTTCTCGACCGGTTCGTCTACACACTCACACCGTCTTCTCGGCCCGTTCTTCTTCTTTAACATTCACGGCGCTTTCCCTGCACGTTCTTGTTCTTTTGCACTCACATCACCTCGTTCCGGTTTACTTTTTACGCTCACATGGCCTTCCCGGCCAGTTCTTCTTTAACGCTCACATTACCTTCACGGCCCGTTTTCATTTACTGTCACACACCAAGTGGGTGTCTGGTTCACATCCGGTGGAGTTTTTCTGGCTGACGCAATCTTACACCATCACCGGTCAGAGTGCTGACATTGCTTTCTGTTCCGTGTGAACAGTTCCCCCCACCCATCGCCTTCTTGCTTTTCTCTGCTACATATAATTGCAGCATTGGCATTCAGTATTCAGCATGGCTGGTGTACAATCCACAGATTCTTCTTCTTCTTCTTCCTCTACATCTGCATCACCTGTTTCCTCTTTAGACGTAAGTGCTCGATCGCTTTTCCCATCAGCGCAGTGGACATCATTTATGAAGCGTCCACCGGGTCCACCATCGCCGATGTACCCCTTCCATTTTCCAATCATCGCCATCAATTCTCCTTTTATCATTCGGATTAGCAAGGTCGAGTACCCATAATCCTGCAACCAGGGGGTTAAGCGCTAGTGTCGCGTTATTCCGCCGCCTTAAGAGAAAATGGCGGATTATCCCTTAAATTTTCATAATTATTTTTTATCCTGTGCTATGACCAGTGAGCGTGTGATATTCAAAACAAGCTAAAGACATATATATACAAATATAAACAATTGTGCATGTGGTTTCTTAAAAAAAAAGATACAAATCAGTTTTTTGCATGTATTCAATATTGTATTGCATGTGAATATGTAATAAGTATATCTGCGATATGAACTTCTTGTTTATTAGGTTTTGCATAGGGCTTGGCAAGTAGAGTTATCCATAATCCTGTGACCAGGGTTTAAGCGCTAGTGTCGCGTTAATCCACTGCATTAAGAGAAAATGGAGGGAAATTTGAATGTTGCAAAGGTATGGATCAACGGATACACCTTTTAAATTTTCAAATTCCCCGCCATTTTCTTATGGCGGCGGATTAACGCGACACTAGCGCTTAAACTCCCCCTGGTGGCAGAATTATCGTTACTTGACCTTGCTAGGTCGTATGTAATACTACTGACGCTTACTGAAAAAGTCGTTTTCTTTAGAAATGTGGGCCCACGGTAATCTAAAATGCTCTAAAAAATTATGTAATCAGATACAGAAAACATTCTGCATTGGATGGGTTCAAAGCTGAAAATAATAGCAACTGAATATTTAAACCATGCTATTAGAAAGCGCGAGAGTAGAGAGACGAAGCTAATGGTAACGTGTATGCGTTAGACAGAGACAGAGATATTCCGTTTAACTCATACCGTCTTTTAAGTCTGAGACAGACTATAGTTTTTTCACAGGAAATATCCAATCACAGTTGTATTCCTTTATAATTTATAGTCTCCCTTTTTAAGGGATACAGAAAACCAATGATTTGTTTTACTTCTAACTTTAACGTTGACCTTAAACATTTTACGAAAAACTAACCATATGTTGTCCATTATACTTGTTTGCTTTATGTAAGCGTCTAAATTATACTTTGTCTTTTATAATAATATATATTATGATTTAGTAAACACCAGATGAATTAGGTGCCCTTTTTCATAGGTATTTATGCAACTTCAAAATATTAATCTTATGTGAAAACATAGTTCAGTCTCTTTGCAAAATGTTTTTCTGCAGCTATATTGTAAGATTGCCGGGATGAATAACTAGGTTTAAACATCTGAATTCAGAAACGGGAAATTAATAACATTGACGAAAATAACATGTGTCATTTACAAAACCGGTATTTTAAATTCAGAGGTGAGTGCCAGAGGCAGCCAATTCTAATAACATTGCTCAATGAATATTAGCTATTGAATTATTATTAAATGCCGCAGAATGCTTAAAAGGTATCAGACCACCGTAGATCTAAATGTTTTATAACGACGTGTTTCCTGTAGGCAGCCCAAAAAGGTAACAATCGCTCTCCCCTCAGAAGAACTCTGATTTGCGACTTAGTCGAGAGCAGGAGTGGGGAAAACGCCTTCTTTCCGCGAGTCGTCAGGTATCCCATATCCGTTACTTTCCAAGTTATTTCTAAGATCCATTCATTGTTCTTTTAATATTTCTCTTGACGTTCTAAACCCTGTTTTAACAAGTTCAAGATTCTATACCAACATTTCAGGGCTCTTTCCAATATCTTTCCTCTATTTGCCACTCTGCCCAAATCTTTTGTGCTATCTGCCTAATAGTTGCATTTGGTAACCCAAACGTTCTCTACAGAGCATCCGGGGCACCTAATCTATGACCTCCCATTTTACTTCAAATTCCCATACTTCTATCACATACATTATTGTTGTCTCAAACAGCATATATATTTTTTCTAACCGTTTAATGTTTATATTTAGTACCCTGTCCTTGCAGCTTCTGGATAATCGCATTCTCTGACTACTCTATATTCTTTTTCATTCTTAAATTTTTCATAATTGCTCAATTTCCCACCTTTCTTACACATCACAATCTGAGCTTTATCTTGATTCACTTGTAATCTCCATTGTTTAAAATAATTGTGTATTCTCATAATTATTGTTTCAAACCATTAACTGGTTGCATCTACGACTAGATCATCTGCAAAAATTAATCCAGGAATCCGCATATTATTAATTATTACCATGAAATTGTTATTCCTCCCAATTTCCAATAATTCGTTTCGTTTCGCAATAGGCCTGCCCTTCTCGTATTTGTATGACTGACATCCCCTTAGGACTTACTAGCCATTGCCAAGGTGTCAGAAGCCTGTCGGGGAATCTACGGCACGAAACCACAGAATGGGGAACCTGTCACGAGGGGTTGGTCCGTAGCCAAACATGAACATGAGGAAGTGGATGATATGAAATGTAAGCGAAATTGATAATCGTAAAGGTGATGATGGAGCAAGTGGTGGAATAAGTGGCGGAGGAAACAGGAGGACCCGGGGAAAAAACCCGCCCAGAAGACGCTTCTTCCACCACGAATCTCACATGTGGGCGCTCCAATAATGCATCAATAGATCAATAATACATCATTTATATATAAATTAAATAGGACAGAACTTATCTTACATCCTTGCTTGAGGTCTTTCTCTTGTTATAATACCTTCCTTCAACCTTGTACAAAAAGGTATTCTCATTATATGTATAATGCTCTAAGGAAGTTTTGGTTATATAATCATCGGTTATTTCCGGTAAATAACCGTTCTCTCTGATTGTATTAAGTAAGTCTATGAAAACCTCAACTCTATTTCAGTGCACTATTCTTTAAGGATCTATGCTGGGAGATGTTTTGTTTCTCTTCATTAATTTAACATGCTTTATTATTTATTCATTCCTTATTTTACTATCCACCATGTCCACGTAATAATTACCTATTTACCTAATTTATATGACTTTATACTCTTTTTCCCCATATGCAATTCTTTAAAATATTCCATTTATTCTCCACGTGGTACACCGGGTTTCGTTACATATTTACTATACATTCCCTCCACTTGACCAACATCCATTTTCCTTGCCTTTTCATGACTCCAGTCTTCATCGAACCAGCCGTCGCCCCTTTTTTAGAACCTCTTTTGTATCTTCTTTGTCTTTTTTTTTTTTTTTTTTTTTTTTACTTGAACCTTATTCCACACGACATATCTATCCATATAATTAAAGGCCAGTACCTGGTCTAAATTTATTGCTAAACTCTTCCTTTCATTTGGATCTACTGTGTTCTTATACCTTATTCGTTTCCTCTTTAAAATTATAAACAATTTGCCCTTGGTGTTAATGTCCACAAACGGAAAATGTCCACTGTTAGTACTTAAATTCGATATCTTAAAATTGTTTACAATGTGCCCCGTGGAAATTGGCTACATCATCATTCACACTTTGCCCATTGTTATTGACAAACATATCCAAAGCATTTAATTCTCAACATTGTACAAACATTTCATGCCTTCTTTAGTTAACTTGTGTTTGCTCTGTCTGAACGTCTCTGTTTTCTCCAATATTTTACTATTCATCCAGCTATTTCCGTCACATAGTCACATTCTCCGACCCTAATATTAAAAGTTTCCCATTAATATAAAGTGTCCTTTATACAGCTCACAGTATTCCTTTCTCATAGACAAAGTTTCTTTAACGCATTTATTTATTATTATTATTATTATTATTATTATTATTATTATTATTATTATTATTATTTTTGCTGCTGTTATTATCAACATGAAGCGCTACTGTGCGGTGCGTAGGGACTTCCGATACCGACTTAGAATTCTTTCCCTTACAGGGGCTAGTAACGGATTCACTCAGATGCTTGCGATCAATGGAGGAGTCACTTTATAGAAAAACTGGCCACTGAGGTCCTGGACTCTGCATATGGCATGTGGCATGTTGACGACATACTGCTTATTGACATATCGCTCCTGTGACTCCACTCTGCCCGGAATGTCCTGGGTGGGGACGGACAGAATTTGCAGCTGATCCAATGGTAAAATTTGACCAAAAATCGCAAAAAATTAAAAAATAAGGCTTTCGTAATAAAAGTATATGACTTCTAAACCTTAAGTACAGACATCGTTTATCCCATTTGGCACACTCTAACTCCCAAATAACTGTAGCTATAAATGGGTAGGTGATGCTCACTAATAGGTACTCCCAGCTTTAAAACTTATTTTCTCGCAAAAGTTTTTCTAACACTTTTTCATACTCAAAATGTTCCTTAAGATGCAGTGTTTCACTAATTTTTTTCTCAATTTTTATTCTGGCTTACTAAATCATATTAAAGCCAATTATGATATACTTTTTCCAAATAATGCTCCAATTTTGAGAAACAATTTGTTAAATGTTGAAAACTCAAACAGGTTTCGAGGATATGAAAAGTAATAGGTAATTTTATAAGGTAATTACGGTTAACTGATAGGTTATAATATGTCAGGTCTATTTGTAAACTAATTAGATGTAAAAGTGGACTTTTTGTGAATATTTTGAAATGTATCACTTGACTCATTTAATTACAATAATGAATTTAGAGAACAAAAGATAATTATTAAATAATCATGCAAGCTAGAATTTTGATACATAGCAAAACTATAACTAAAGCTCAGTTTTAGGTTCTGAGGTGCTCACAGTTGTGAAGACACAGGGCGATCATTGGTATAAAGAGAGGGTAATGGGGAGGGGTTTGTAGCTTAAACATGCACATGTTGAGGTATAGTCTGTTTCAAAAGGAGTACATTACATGTATTAACATTATATGCATTGTTCTAATTGACACAATAAAGCAATTATGTCATAGTATGATTAGTAAATAAAAGTGTATGTGCTTTTACAAATAAAACTATAAAAATTGAACCAGTTCACTGAACCATTGAACATATAGGATGTACTGCCCCTGGGCTTACCTATTATAATGTACATGATTTCACAACTTAGAATAAGATTAAAATATTATGTTCTTCCTTAAACTGACTTATTCCTGAATAAGAAACACAGTAGTATATAGGTCTAATATCCTGCTTTAAATATCCAAAACAACACACAGAGAGTCTAACTGGTAAAAATTCTACCAGAGAAATACTGGCATGAGAGCCAGTAAGCATAGTATTACATCAGCTACAATAATACATATTTAAAGATACCTGAAAGGTGAATTACATAATAGATAACACATGCATGCAATTCATTTATAGTTACTAAGAAATCTTTGAACATGCAAAACAGATTTATAACATTTTTCAAATGCAAACATTTATTTTATTGAGTGATGTTCCTTCATGTTATTCTACATAACAAAATAACATGCACCATCAAACATTTAAAATGCACACAGGAAAACAAAACAAAAATGGGAAACCTTCCAAATGGATAATATTTGGCCACCTCATGAAGTTAGACGATGAAAACTTGCAAAATTATCAGAAGATTTATAACTGCCTCTGTAATTATCTGTGTAATATACTAATGATGTTGAGAAAAACAATTATTACCAGCTCTTAATAAATTTGTGTTACAAGCTCAGGGGTAGGTAAATTGGGTACAATGTGGTCATATTTTTTTTTAATAAACCTATCTCCAAAAACTTTTATATTATATGCTAGGGTTGCTGAAATGTGATAGGTTAGATAGTAGGGATTATAAAAGATAGAAAAGAAGTAAAAAATAATACTCAAATACTGTAAGAAAACATAAGAATTTAATGAAATACTGAAGGTACATGAAATGATTGCTGCCAACTTTGATACATTTTGTTCATTGCCTGGTTATGTACGCTCTCATGTATAGCATGTCCGCAGATGTTCATTGGGTATTTATTGGGATTTAACAACATTTTAATTCAGATGAACACCTCTTTAATCTTGGAAACATAGTATGGGCTGCTTTGTTTTATTTTATTCTTGTTACTTTTAGTTTTATCACTAGTTGTAAGCACTATTTAGATTTAGTTAATTATCTGCACAATTATGACAAATTCAAGTATGTAATCAGAAAGATACAACAAATATTAAATACAAAATTTGGAAATATTGGTTTAGGAATGCAGGTGCCTAATTGCTACATTGCAGATTTATTTTATTTATTTACTAATTTTTCTTGGGCTGGGTGATGCCTGTTGGGGGTAACATTGTTAACAGAGCTGGCAAGCCTGTCTTATATTCCTTTGAGCCTTCTTGTTGATGAGAAGCATCATGGTATATTTTGCATTTGTGTACAAGGTGGCATTGTTCATTCCCACTTGATGAAAGCCACAGAAATGAATACTCTACAGATGGATCTACTTAATAGAGTAACACTTCTGTAGGTATTGTGAAAGATTGCTGTGCATCAAGTAACAGCTGAAACAATATCCCTGGTAAAATGTAACTCTTAACCAACGAATGCAATGTCTACTGCTTGTTGTAGACTCTATGATATTGTTTACCTATAGACATCTTCCTTCCCATTTTGGAGTCTGTGCATGTAAAAAAAATGAGTTTTCACATATAAATCTTTGAACAAAATGATATGGTTACATGGTACATATATATCTACCACAGACCCCTGAAAATATAAGTTCTTTTATATTCAAAGTTTTTTTCTTTTTTTACCTTTAAACAATATGTAGTTTTGTTAGGCTTACACCATTATTATATATGTAGATTATTTACATTTCAAGTCCAAAATCTCATATTAGAACTCTTAAACCTATTTTTTCAAATATCAGAGTTTGTTATGGTTGCTTAAAATCATGAATTATTTTATGCAGTATCAAGGATGCTTGAAGATATGCTAGTAGTTCTAAATTGCTCTTTGAGTAAACAATGTAGAGGTAAAAGTCAATTACAAAGAGAAAACACATCTTGTATACTATTTGGATAAGCTAGTAACAGTGATGTGACATTTAAATTTAAGAGAAAGTTTGAATCAGAATAGAAATACTCCATTAACAGAAGGAAATATAAACAAACAATGGCTTCACCAAACAAATCATTGACAGGCAAATAGCAAAATTAAAAAGTTAGAAACATATTAAGGATACCACAAAATTCACACAGCAGAAAATCAAAATGGTGTATATAGAATGTACATTTCCCTCGAATATTCACTACAAATTCCATAATATATTAATAGAAAAATATTTGCTTAGCTCCACAAAATGAATACTATTTAGAAAAATTACTTTGCAACACTATGATGAAAGACCTGGCACCTCAGAACAAAACATCAGGAGTTTATCAAACCTATTTCTCAGAATATGATTGAATCTGTATAGGAAAAAAGAAAAGAAACTTAGATACCAGATAAATGGAAACTTGAGACACATCAAATACAGAGTCTGATATATCTACAGCATCATACCACTTCTGGACCACCAATCACAAAATCACACTGAACATTACGCTCCTAAAATCTAAGAACAAAAAATAAAAAACTAAAAAAATAAAACACAAAATAACACAGCAGAGTTGGATTCATGGGCAAATATTCTAATTTTAACACACAAACACTACTTAATGCATTTTGATTGCCAACACCGAATCAACTATGTAAGTATGTCACTCCACCACCATACGTCAACCAAACATGAGCACCAATGGACATCAATACCAGAAGCCAGTCAGTATCTTCTGATGGTGAGAGCAAATAGCTCTCAAAGTTGGTCAGACATACAAAAAATGTAAGTGATATAAATGTGTTTATATTCTGACTCAAACTTTATCTTAACTTTAGATACATCTATTTTGTTGTGAAATTGAAGGAAGGAATATGATGCCTACTATGCAAAACACTCATCATAAACTACAGCAGAAATTTATTAATTTTTTCTCTCCCCACTCTTTCTGTTTTTGTTGATGAGTGCATGTTAGTTAATTTGGGGCAATAGTTGATTACTTTTAATCTTAAATGTATTTTGGTTCTTTCTGATTCTGCTCACAGTTTTTATATTCTCCCATTCATTAAATTTAATTTAGTAACATACTATTGTGCTTATCTTATCTAGTTAACAAAATTCAGTTTTGGTTAAAGAGCTTGTAATTGCAATTGGAAATTAAAATGTAAATAAATTTATGTTGGTCTTGCTGTAAAGAAAGGCCCTCTCTGTGGTAGTTGGATAATCTGAAAATAAGAAAGAAAAACTTACTGAAGATATATGCATTCATATATTACTGGAATATAGTTAGTAATAACATCATACAAAAATGTATTTTTCATAGGTAGTATGCAAAGTTGCAGATCTACAGATTAATCAATTTTGTAACATTCCAGAAGGACAAAGCATAGTTTAGTTCCCTTCAATTCTTCCTCTAACTTTACATTAATCATTAGCTTCATTATTAGGTTTCAGGTTTTAAGCTAAATCCTCCAGTTTCTTCAGAGCAGGTATGTCAAACTCAGGCAGTGTTGTGGTTGAGTGGTTAGACCACTTGCCTCTCACCTAGGTGGCACGGGTTTGAACCCAGGGGACCACATGTGGGGTTTATGGTGGACAAAGCAGTATCTGAGAGGGTTTATTCCAGGTTCTCTGGTTTCCACTTCCATTCACTCCACCAGTTATGCCATATTCATCTTTTCTGTCATCCGTTTCACCATTCTTTCATATAATTAACGTCCTCACTTTCATATTAGGCACCATGCTGATGCCCCATCCTAGTTTCTATGTGATCCAGAGCCTCTGATTCTCAATCTGTCCAGTAATTCCTAGTTGCATTTAAGCCCTTATCAAAGGCCTAAATAAATGCACCTAATTATGCCAGATCACTAATATCTGTGCTTTTATTAAATGCAATATAAAATGCTGTGAAACTTCAACTTTTCCATCAGCTGTTCATTTAAATTAATCACAATTTCAACTCTTTCCATAGCAGTATTTTGCAAAAAGGAAATAAATTTGAAAGTTTGAACCTCATCAGGACATACAATTTCAACAGCTGTTAGAAGACATTCCTTTACAAATTCACTTTTGCTAAAACATTAAGTGTTCTTTGCTGTAAGTTCCGAAATTATATTGCTTGCTTTAACAACACTTTACTGTCCTGTTTCACATTTGTAAAGATAGACTGTTGCTTGTTGACTGAAGCTTTTGTCACAATTTATCTTCTCCTGACTTTTCCTTATACTGGTCATATTTTGTCTGATAGAATACTTACAAATTGTCTACCAATCAAATAAGTAATTTTACCTTTAATTTGACAACAAAAATAAGCAATTTGCCATATTTCTTGAAAAACACAGAGTTCGCTTTCAATTATTCATTTTTTGATACTTCTTGAAGGTTTAGATAACAAGCTTATTTCAGAAACATCCTGCATGACACAAGAAAACCTGTAGACAAAGTTCATAACTTAAGCAAGCTAATTGTAGTCATCACTGTTATGGTCACCCTCCTACAAGGGTGGAAATTAGGCGGGGCCATATTTGTAACCTACAAAATGAGTTGTTCTGGTGAACTTCAAAACGCGTTAGCTGCAGAAGCCTTCCATGCATTTCTCAGACTCACTTTCTTTCTAACTTGTTCCTTGTTTCCTTAGCTGTTGGAAAGTTTATATTTAAGAAAATACTCCTGAGAGAAACTTGTGAACATTTGATGTGAGAAATGCTTCCAAGTCTGAAGGTTCTCCAATGCAAATGTGCAAGCAGACTGAAATGGCAGATGTCAAAACGATCTATATACATATGGATAGCTACCTGCATAATCTGAACATGAGCTACCAGCTGAAGTATTCAACATGTTGGCAGATGGTAAACAAGCATTAAATCACCATATACCCTGCATGTAATATCTGATCATATAATGCTTCATTTGCGCTCATAGTATTACAAATAGAATTTTATTAGGTAATAAGTATATTATGTGGTAATATTTTATTTACCAAAACGGATTCTTCTTAAAATATAAGATACAACATTTTATGAAATTGAATTCCATGTATTGTAGAAAACAAATACTCATCTTAAGCATCATTTAATGAAACCAGATTATGCATATTTCAATCTATGTTGTGTTTGGATTCTAAGAAATTGTTTTCTTTTTCAAAATGTAATAGGTACACTTGCACGCTTAACATAAAAATAGAGAGATAAACTTATTTTATAAGCAGTATGGGCTCAAATGATATTCAGTGAAAGCTATATGAGTTTAGTGCTTTTTTGGAATTCCTATTCATTGTAAGAAGAGGTGGGTAGTTAATAAAATCCTACCTCTATATTTTTGTAACTGTAAATAATTTTAATACATTTCGAATAAACCAGCATTAAAACCTGAACCTCATTTTCCGCCTTGCCCATGTATTAAGTACATAAAAATGGGAATGTAGGTGTCAATAGAAAGTTAAATAACTTCAGTGTTGTATCACATAGATGCTTGATTGTGGTCTTAATAAGAAGATAATGAATAACTTAAGAAATACTTTAGAGAAGCTTTTGAAATTACTTTTTTGAATATTGAAATCTTGTATATATTCATAATTACTCTAATATACTTTTTCACTGATATTTCTTTAATAAGCCCTAAAATTTTCATGAAGTTATAGCTTTTGTAATGAGCTACTAGTTCAATATTCAAACTACTAGTATCCATTGTTTTAAAATTTCTGGACAATTTTGAGAAAAACTTTAAAATAGACATATTAATTAATAAAAAAATGTTACATAATAAAGCATTTTACATCCCATATAAAATCCTGAACTTAATTTAAATGATTCTAATAAAACTACTGCATATCATATTGTGGAATCTCATGCTTTTGTTTCAGTTAGTATTTTAGTTATTGCACCCATATGCAACACAATTAACACCCAAATTTAAGTTATGTACATAATATACGTTTCATCCCATGGTATTCACTAAACACAATTTCTCTGCTTACCATCCAACAGGATATCAGCCACTAAATAAATTGCTTGCTTTTTGTCACAAAAATCCACAGCAGCACACTCTCCATACAATTTAATTTCTTGATGTCAACTAGCCCTATTGCTTGAGTGCTGCCAATAGGCACAATAAAATAACAACTTCTGGAAAAATAAAACCTAGATATGTGCACAAGAATTGTTTAGTAGGTAACACATGGAAACAATTAGGAATGAATCATTTTTGGAATGTCCTCACTGTGCTTGTTTGTCCACAGTTGAACACGTCTCAAGCAAAAACATCTTGCTTAACATGTTGGAGAGCTGAGTCTTGAATTTTATAGTTTTCTAGCCATTTTATATAAAAATATGTCAAGCAAATCTAAAAGTTGTGTGGCCACATATGGTCTTAGGGCCACATGTTTAATACAACTGCTTTAGAGGAACACATGAAATAATTGCAGTTGTTTATGTATCATGAAAAATCCAGGCTGTTGAATTCACATTTTGCTGAATAAAATATCTGAAAAGGATGTATAGCACACCGTTAATGCTTTTGGCCTGTTAAAAAAGGCTGGAATATTTATGAGGGGTTGTTGTCACACTGATGTCACAGATCAAGCTCTAGTTTTTATAGTGTAAATACATTAAAAATAGCTCAGTTTTCTCTCCTGCAGAGGCAGAAAAAATTATGAAATTTTAAGTTATAATGGCTGACTTAAGGTTTGTCTTGTACTCAATGATCAGCAGTGTGGTAAAATTCCAGGCACTGATAATGAACTTTGCATGCACTGAGACTACAAGTATCTGTGCACAGGACTACACTAAAGATAACTACAATCAAGAATTCATTTGGCAAAGAGAATATTGACTGCAAATATATTTCACTTTTTCCCATTGATGGGTGCCACCAAAAAAGAAAGAAAGAAAAATGAAAAATTAAAAAAGTATCTATTTTTAAGTATTCTCACATAGTACTTTATACAAGGAATCAAATATTATTAGTGGATCATTCTAATTTGTAAATAATATTTTCTTGTTAAACTGTGGGACAGAAATGAGACATGGTTATTCTTATTTTTGGTCTATTTTCACTAAAAAAATTCAAGCTTCATCCATAACATCAATGTGATAATGGCCCCTTGTTTCTCAAAATTCAGTCACATCACAAAGGCTATACATTGAACTACTATATCTTCATCAAACTAAAACAAATGGAAAGGTAGAGACATAGCCATAGTTTGAACCATGGATTTTCCAGTTTCTGTCCACTTGCTTGTTATTGTTATGTTTGCCTGAAGGTTATGCTCACATTCTGGATATTGTGGATGCCCTACCTGAAATGAAACAAATCAGTAGAATATATGACATCAAAACTAATTTTGGAATTCAAGAAGAAGCAAATAAGTGGAGAAGATGTCTAATCTTTCACAATTAAGAAGAAAACAAATTGGTCCTATGGATGTCAACAACTCTTCATTGTCAAAGAGATTGTCCTGCAAATGAAGCCAAAGAGAAGTATTCAAATTTGAGAGGAAACAGGAATCTGAGGAGAACCTACAACAGGCAAGGAACAAATCCAAATACAAGAACAGATATGGTGTCAGTTAAGAGGGACAAGGAAAGGAAGAGGAACATTGCAAAGAAAATCCTAGATACAAGTAGCCCAGGAGAGATGAGATAAAGTGTCATTTAATGTAGAAGTGCTGGTAAATGTGTTGACTAAAAACTGTTGTGCTAAATTTCACATAAATGTGTCAATGTTATTAGATAGTGAATGCTTAGATAATGTAATTAATAATGATAGATACTATGCTAGTCATACAAAATTAGATTTACAATTGAATGTAAAAGTAAGTTATGGTTTTTCATTCAGTGTTAATAAAATAGGAAATGTGTTAATTTTTCAATCATAAATTATAAATGAGTTAAATAGAAGTTAAAAATGTTTACTCTGTTCCAAGAATTAATCAAAATTTGATGAGTGTCTCGCCAATCAGCAAGCAGAAAAATGTGCAGTGTTTAAGAAAGAGGAAGCAGAAATTTATAGTGAAATTGTTGCTTTTGTTGAGAGGGAAAATAAATTGTTCACATTAAATGGAAAAGTATATGGTTATAGAAATTCATACATAAGTGTTTCTCAAATTTCAACAAAGAAAAATACCATAAAATTCTTGGTCATACCGTTTTCAATAATTTGAAAAGAAAACATTAAAATAAAGTAGTGGAAGGTTTACCAAATAAAATTGAAAGTGAATATGTGAAGCATGAAGTATGTTTAATACACCAAAGAAGAAACTAAAGGGGAGCAAGAGATGTATAAGAAATTATACTTAGTGACCTATAGCTATAGGCTATAAGAATGGGTGATTGTTTGCAACATTTATAGATGAAGCTAAGCAGCAACAGAGTAATTCACAAAGTGTAAAAGTGAAGTGTTTGATTGCCTTGTAAAGTATCAAGGTTAATACAACATTAAACTGGAAGAGGGATTAAAGAACTTTGATATGATAATGGAAAAGAATGCTTAAAACAGAGATTTCTACAGGTTGGCAAAGGAAGAGGACTTTTGTGTAAAAGTAATTCCACCATACACTCATTAACTGAATGGATTTGCAGAAAGATTTAACAGCTAATGGAGAAATTGACAAGATATACTGTACAGAATATGTACATATAGCAACTTACATTGAAATAGACCCCTAAAATACTCAAAGATAAGAGAGACACAATGGAAATTCTTACAGGAAAGAAATCAGATGTATCAAATTTAAAAATCTATGTAAGCACTGTATTTGTGAGAATTCCTAAAGAAAGAAGAGCATCAAATTAAATCCTAAAGCAGTGAAAGGAAAAATAATAGGATATACAGACACTGGAGAAAAAGTGTCAGTGGATAACAAGATATCCATTAGCAGACATGTGAGATTAATGGAAAAGACTACACACTAATAGAATGTTATGGAGGAAAGAATAAAAAGAAATACATGGGATTATTGAAGAAAATGAACCATATGCAGAAAATATGAGATAAAAATAAAGAGAATGGTGAAAAAACTGGAAGTGATGAGGAAATAAATAAGGAAGAGAGTAAGGGGGTAATGGGAGAAAAAGACCTCAGAGATGAAGAAGGTTACCAAGAAAATATGATGATTATGTCATGTTCACAAACTTCTGCAAAGCAAGAAGTCCAGGAAACTATGAAGAAGTATTCAGTAGTTCTGAGTCAGCTAAGTTGAAAAAGGCAATGGAATTAGAGATACACAGCTTAGATAAAAATAAAAGCTGTAATATAGGTGATGAACCAACAGATAAGAATATAATAGAAGTATAATGTATTTAAGGAATAAATTCAAAAGTCTGTGGAAATGGATTTCAATAAATATATGAGGAAAAAAAGGAATATACCCACAACTGATAAAGATATCTATTGAAAGTTCTATTATCTACAGCATATATAAGAGAATGGCAAAATGAAAATGAATGTGGAAAAAACATTTTTAAATGGAGCAATTACTTTTTAAGTTTACATGTATCCATCAGAAGGAAAATAAGGAAGAAATACTGAAATACTGAAGAAAATAAAGTGTGACCATTGAAAAAATCTCTGCATGGGCTGAGAGAAGCCATGAGACTGTTATGAATGTGTTCATAAGTTTATGTGTAGAATTCATTTTAAAAGATATGACTGCTGCTTACACACAGGATGCATAGGTGACAATGAGATAATATATATGTAGATGATTTGTTGTTTTTTGCAGAAGAAAAACAGAGAGTATTGAGCTGCTATCTCTTTAGGACACTTTTAATCTAAATAAATAAATGAATGATTAAATAAATTAACAAAAAGTAAATAAATTATATTAATGAAAACACAACAAATATAATGTGTTTCCCCACTTGTGGACAGAGGGAAAAGATGTAGAAAGGTGATTTAGTGCCTTTGAGGTGGTCTAAGTGAGTAGTAAGAATGAAGAAGAAAGACAAAATGACTTGTATGCATACTATTACAGGAAAGCGACTGTTGTTATATTGGTGTGAATGATAACATATGTAAGTGTATATATATATATAAAGAATAAGTGGCAGAACAGAATGAATGTGTATTACTTATGACACACCTCAATTCCTAAGTAAATTAAGAAAGATAGATATAGTAATGACAGCTTGCGAAGTGGGAGACCTGGGTATGATTCCTGGTACCGGGGTGGGAATTTTTCCCCACTGGGAGACCTGGTTTGGGGAGTCTCAGCCTCATGAGGTCCCTGGGGAGGGGGTGCAATTGAGTGGTAGGCCAAGGTCCTTTGTGGACTGTCGTGCCTTGGAGTTAGGTTACAGAATTAACTATTGTAATAAATGAATAACAGTCCAATCAAGTGAAGCTGTAATTGTTACTACCCTTAGAAATCAAATTTATTTATATATTCTGGGAGTGCTATGGCCATTAAGCCCTCTTTGCTAGACAAGGCAGTCTAAGTAATTTTTAATACACAGTAAGAACAGAAAATCATATGTAAATAAAAATACAAGCATAAACATAAATATTAGGAAAACTGAAGCAAATAAACATTGTAAGGCTTGTTATTTGTGATCCTTAATGCAAAATTCCTCAGATCTTAAGGTAAAACAGAACATATTCATAATACCTTTCCCTAACCACTATCAGCTGTCTTATTTATCTATTATTTAATGTAAGTCATTATTTATAGTTGGCAGTTAATACTGGAGAACATAGAAATGACAAGCCCTAATTTACAGATAGGCATATCTAATTAAAATGTGTTATTATTTCATTACTTTTCCAAGAAGTCAAATACTCAAACTTTTAACTTACTGTTAAGCTTTTATCTTGATATGGATTTAAAATTTATAGGGATGGCTTCTATAAATACAATAAAAATGGTTTGCTGCTTACCCGTTGAATACCATTCATCTGGTAGACCAGCTTCTTTCCTGGCTTCATCAATTGCATATATCATAGCAATGGGTAGAGAACAAGTCATGCATAAGGGAGGCTCTCCAGTGGCTTTAACAGATAGAAAGAACAATGTAATCAAAAACTCCTATGAGAAAAGGGATAACAAGTTTTAAACAGGTGACTTCAGTATTCATTCTGACAGTTTAAATTGGATTCTGATTCAAATTTCCATAGATGTACAATCAATATTGTGGAAATGTGGCTACTTAGATTTAATATACCATAACTACAGTGGTTAACATAATGTAGTAAATTATGTATATCAATTATGTAATTTTGAGCAAACAAATCTCACAACAAAACCAAGGATTTTTTAAATCAGGTAGAAAAGTCTTGCTCGCTATGTTTGACTTCTTGTGTTCAGTTTTTCCTCATTTTGAACTATTTTAATTACTTTATTATATTACATATATGCTAGTGCACCATACCTTTAGAACGAAGTACACCAAAAGGGTTTGGTGCATTTCTCCTCAAATAAACTCTGAAATCTATGGGAATATCCTTAGCACCTGGTGTTTTGTAGTTCTAAAATAAAGAAAATTGCAATACATTTACATATTTTCATTTCAAATAAATTTCCTTTATATTCTGTGTATGAAGTTTCAAAATAAGTTGGAGATCCTTCTGTTGAAAAATGTTACTTTAAAAATGACTGAACATTTCAGTACCTATGCAAAATATTTAGATCTAAAACCATCTAACATTTATATTTTATTTGGAACAGCTTATAGGTCTTTAGAACTAAAATGACATTTGAAAGGCTCAGAGTTATAGTGCAACATTTTTACCAATACATGAAAATTAGTTAATGCCATGTTGTGCTGCAGAGTTTTGTATTGTTTATCTTCTGGCACACTTAGGCGTATTCTGTTAGCTGAGACTAACCTCTTGGAGTTCTGTAGCTTTGAACCTCACCTTTCCACAATTTCCATATTAACTTCCATTTGTGAGCTAGTGTAATTTAAATTGTTAAACAAAATTATTCTGATCATTCTATGAAGAGTCTCTTACTGGACCACTGGTTCTGGTGTCACATTCCTGAGCTTATAATGGTAATGACAAAATTATCATCATGGCTAGTCAACTGAGGATTCCACAACTCTCAGAAAGTAGTTATTGAGATACATAGCTTCAGTCTGCCTCAAATTTTAAAATTATAACCACATACTAGTTGATTATTATATAGATGTGTTTGATGAGAAGAGGAACTAAATCATTAAGGAACATTTAGGTGGAGAATCAGAAGTAAAATCAGGTAAAGAAAACATATCAGAGCTACTGTTTCAGAGAACTAATTGGAATACTACAGCAGGTTAGTAATACTTACATTGTGAAACTGTATAGCCCTTTTCAGTTCAGGCTACCACTGACAATGGTGTCACTAATTTTGGTTGGTTGAATGTTGAGCAGTTAGCAGTGATGGCATTCGCTCTCTTGCATTCCAGTATTTTGATGTCATATTATCATGTTGAGTAAAGGTTGGGCAGTACAGTAGATGGTTTCCATTCATATCTTCTTTAAGTGTACAGAAAGGACTCAGAGGAGATCTCACTATACCAATCCTGAATAAATGTTTATTTAGACAGTCATTGCCTGTTAGGAGTCTAAAAGTTGCTACTGAGGATTTTCTTGGTAATGTAGTGATTCTGGTCATGTTATTACATGAATTTTCCCATGGTTTTCCATTTGTTTGTAATACATTATCTTCTTTAATTTCTTTATTACATGTTGACATAATAATTCTTTTGATAGAGTGATAATTTATTGGATCAGATGAATTTGATGTAATTTTACTACCTTTCTTAGCTAGAAAATCAGCTGTTTCATTACCCTGTATTCCACAATGAGCTGGTATCCATTGAAGTATTAATCTTTTATTTAAATTCATTAGTTGTTCTATGATTTTGCGGCATTCTGCAATATTTAAGCTATTAGGAGTTACATCAGATGTTATGGATATAATAGCTACTTTAGAGCCAGATAACAGTACAACTTTTTCAAATTTATTTATATGATATAGTAGGTTTTGTAAGCTCTGAAGTATTGCCGAAATCTCTCCACACATATCTGTAGTACTTAAACTTAATCTTTTGTAGAAAGAGAAGAGAGGGCATAATGCATCTGAGTCCGTACCACTGTTATTTGGTAAGCTAGAACCGTCAGTATTAACATTCATTGCCATTCATTGGTAGGGTGTCTTTAATTTATTATTTCTAGTGTCATTTGTTTCAGAACACACAAAGAGTTTTCAGATTTTGTAAATTCTTTAGCTAAGTGTAGATAGCGTTCAATATCAAATAATTTTAATGGGGTTAATATTTGTTTGTATGTTTTCTTTTAAGTAAGGAAGTTTTAATCTACGTTTCACTTCTTTGACATTATTAAGGAAACTTTGTTGAGTTTTTTAGCTTTACTTTTGGTTTTCTTTTTACCCAGTCATTGAAAGGTAGTGTGATTAATTCTTCATATTGTAATATGGCTGCTTGTTCAATGTCAAGCTCAAGTCATGGATTATTTGTTAAAATTTGGGGTAGTTTTAACAGCTCCAGTTACTAGGTGAAGAACTTGATTTTGTAGAATGTTAAGATTTTCTATATTTGCAGTTATTAGTATTTCTTCACAATATTCAAATGTTGTTTAATAACCATCTTGTAAAAGGCTTTAAAGTTTGTGTAGTGCTTCCGCATTTCTTGTCTGTCAGTCTTTTTAATAGTGATAATTTTTTCCCATTTTTTTGCACATATTATCAAAGTGTTTTTTCCATAATAATTTTGTATCAAAAACAATACCTAAATATTTGGCTTCATGTGTTTCTGTGAGAGTTTTTCCATTTAGTTGTAGGGAAATATTTATTTTTTTCTTCCTTAGTGTAAATAGTTGATCATTTGTTTTCTGTGTATTAATTTTCATTAAATTATTAGATGTCCAATTCTGTAATGTTGTCAAGGATCATTGTGCTATATTTATTAATTATTGATTTTGATATTTCGGTTTAGAATTCCATAAGACTACATCATCTGCAAATATTAAGACTTTTGATTCTATTTTTTGTAATTGATGTGAAAGATCATTGATATAAATATTAAAGAGTGTAGTACTAAGGCTACTGCCTTGAGGTATGCCACAGTGTGTCAGTTGATATTTTGATAATTTATCATTATATTTGGTAGCATTATATTTGGTATCATTAATGTTGCTTGTCCTAATGAATGTACACTACTTACTAAGTACTCGCAGGGAGTTGCAGGGATGGAGTGCATGATACAGTCCATCATGTAATGCTATTAACAGTAGGCATTCATGCTGGCATTGCACTTATGTCATTGACATTAGAGAATAACAATACCGTTTAGACCAGGGGTCATAAATCAATTCAGCTCTTGGAACAAAACCCATTTTGTAACTGGTGCGGATTACAATTGCTCTCTGACCAGCAGAGTCATTCAACATCACTCCAGGAAGTTTGTCACATTGCCAGCAGTTGGACACTGTATAATGAGTATAAACCCATGTGTTTTCAATGCACACTAATGGATTTTATGCCCTAATTCATTTCTACATATTGCCCTGAGGTAAGTGGCTTTACAAATGACAATATCATGTTGTTCCATCAGTAAATTTCGGACATTCTTATATTTCTTAAATTTGAATCTCATATCCTTTATTATGTGCCAAAGTGTAGTTTTACTTCCAGTATAACTGATTTTATTCTTTGCAGTAAAGAGAAGCTTTCTCAAGATCGGGATTTCTTGGCAAAGTTCATAATATTTTAGTAAAGTTCTATGAATAACAGTGTCTAAATGATTCAGCTCGAAAGGCCTTATCTGTTTTAGATTTTTACCGGGCATTGATAATTTGATGCCCAGCATTTCTGTCTTTTTGCACTCTTTGTTAATTGTTCTTATGGTTTTCTCACTTACTCTGACAACTCTTGCTGCTCTTTCTATGGCTTTTTCTAAAGGAAGAATAAGATCTGTTTTATTTTCCTCCCTATAAAATGGCAATACATTGCAAATTAACATTCTGCTTTCTGGTTTATAGGATTTTTTCGTTCGTTTTTTCTTAAGTGGAGTTTCCATGTTAGACACATTTCTTCTTCAGTCTATTAAAAGAAAACCAATAAGTGTCAGTAAATAAGCTGTATGCCATACAGTTGTACACGATGAGTGAATACGCTTGTTTAACACACCATACTCAGACCTCTCATACAATGCACACTGATTTTCCACATCACTTGTCCAATGTATGATGTAACAGTTGGTGCAAGAACATGTGGTGGGATGGGTAGTACATTCTCATTGCCTCCATCTCCTCACTCCCTCCCAACAGATCCCAAGCCTTGAAGATGACAACACGAAGGTGTCTTCCACCATGTGCATCATATAATGGTCAAATAGAAACTGAATCCCCTTTTAGCCTGTTTGGCTATCTGTGATGTCAAATTATGTTCAGTAATTGTATGTTAGTTTAGTCACCATGGGTGATAGTTTTCTTGAGTGAATCCCTTCTCTCAAATTGTTTATATAAAAATACTCTAGATTCCATTCAGTATAAGAAAATTAAAATTTTTGTGTGTGTTTCCAGGGATACTATATCTAAATTTTCATTGAAATTGTAAATTGTAATAGTAGTGGCTTTTTATTAACAAATCATTGTCAGAAACAATATATTATAACTAGCAGACTAAAAAAAGCAAATGAAAAAATTGAAATTAAAAATAATCACTGACACTTCCTGCTTGAAGGATAACTCCTGTAGCTAAAAAGATTTTTTTTTATTTATAATTTTATTTAATGTCGCCTAACTACACACTAACAATAAGAAATGTTATAACACTTTGAATACAATATTTACACATTAAATTAATTATTATATCTAGCTTGTAACATTAGTTATTGGATTTTAACAATAATACCTATATAATATTATAGTGATTAATGCAATAGCGTATTAAAAGAGTACAACATTTTATAGTCAGTGCAAGTTTACAATCTTTTATGAATTTAAACAATGATGATAATTTGGTTGGTTCACCGATTGCTGCCTGAAGATCTGCAGGAATTTGGTGGCCGATTCTGTACTTAGTATAGTAGGCACATTCCGTTATGATGTGTTTGACTGATAGTCTCTGGCTGCAATGTTCACAGAATGGTGAATATAAGGAGTTGTTCCAAGCTGTACCTATAATAGATCCCTGGAGTCTTTTGCAAGGATGAATCAGGCTTGAAAAATGCAATATTAAGGCTAGAGCTGAAGCCACAGATCTTCAAGCTTCTCATGCCAATGCATTATCACTGTGTTTCCCAAGGATGCATTAAAGCCTGTTCATCTGATTTATACATCGAGTAAACTTTCAAGTCAATCAGTTACTCCAAAATGAACCTTAAAGGTTACTTGCAATGCTGTAAGTCCATTTAATTCTAGGCTTTGCTAACCACATTCTTGGACTAATTATGAATAAAGATCTTCCATACTAGCCTATGCAGGCTAAGGTTTATGTATATATATAATTCTGACAGCATGATACAACAATGATAATTTATTGCCATGATTTGTGTTTCAAGCATGACATTAAATTTTTAAATTTTAATCAACCTTGTAACCATAGCACACAGAAAGTAAGTACAGAATTACGAGGGGCATACTGAAAGTCACGAGCAACCCATTGTAAAAATTTAAATTTCAACAATGTAATGAAACGAATTGCAGGATCGTAATCTACAGACTTTAAGCCACATGTTGACATATTGTGACGTCATTAGCTTCTATCACGTGACCACAGACGGTGTTTGAAAAATGGCTGACATTGATATTTCGTTTCGACAGCGTGCTGTCATTGAATTCCTTGTGAAAGAAGGAAAAGCTGCTCCTGAAATTCATCTCAGACATCAATGTGCGTATGGCGGTGTCTGCATGGGTGCCAGCAGTGTTAGAAGATGGGTGAAACATTTCAAAGATGGAAACACGAGTCTGCAAAATGCACCTCGTAGCGGGCGTCTTCGAAGTGCCTCTACAGAACGCAACAAGTAAAGAGTTGATGAGCTCATTACAGGAGATAGGCGTTTCACTGTGAATGAAATTGCTTCGCAACTTGGAATAGGACATATTGCAGTGCAAGAAATGATCCACAGCTTGGGTTATCGAAAGGTCTGTGTCGACTTTGTTGGGTCCCCCGTTTATTGACTGAAGACCACAAACTTCAGAGAAGAACCATTGCACAAAACCTTCTTCAGAGATTTCATAATGAAGGTGATGAATTTTTGACGTGTATTATGACTGGAGATGAGAGCTGGTTCCATCACTATGAGCCAGAAACGAAATGTCAGAGTATGGAATGGCACCACTTGAACTCACCATCGAAGAAGAAAGCGAAGACAGTGCAGTCTGTAGGAAAAGTTATGGGAAGTGTCTTTTGGGATGCACAAGGTTGCATTCTGGTTGACTTTCTTGAACCTGGACAAACCATAAATTCTGCCCGTTACATCAAGACACTTCTGAAGCTCCATCGGGCTTTGCGTGATAAACGCCCTGGAAAGAGGATCATCCTTCAACAGGATAATGCGCGTGCGCATACTGCCCGTGCCACTATGGAGAAGATCAGGGCATTAGGGTGGGAAACTCTTCCACATCCTCCCTACAGTCCCGACTTGGCACCCTGCGCCTGCCATCTTTTCGGTTCTGTGAAGGAGCAGATGCGTGGCCAACGCTACGAGACGCTGGAGGATATTTGGAAAGCAGTGCATTAGGGTCTGCGGGCAGCTGGAACAGAGTTCTATCACAAGGGCATTTTCAAACTTGTAGAACGATGGGAAAAATGTGTGCAAAACAATGGAGACTATGTCGAAAAGTGAAAGAAAGTCTGTAGATTATGATGATGTATTTGGTTTGGCTTAAAAATAAATATTAAGATTGTAAAACAGTGTTGCTCATGACTTTCAGTATGCCCCTCGTACAAGTTATTTTGAAGTATAGTATATTATGGTGAATGAGATTTCCATGGAGTTTTACTCAGATGAAAGATACAGATAAAACTGATTTAATTTACATTCTATTATCTCAACATGGTAGTACTCAGCATGGAGAATGGAACTCCATGGTTTAAGTCCCATCTGTGGGACTTTCAACTTTCAACCTTAGATATACATATGAACAGTTTAGAAGAACAATAAATGATATTATATATTCTGGACTTTGTTTTAAAGTAATGAAAGTATAATGCAAGAAGTTTAAAAAGATAGCATAATTTATACACATTATTGAGTATATAAAGCAGTAATGTTGCCTGAATGTATTTTTTCAAATCAGTTCCAAATCATCTGAGCTGTAATAAGTAAATAAAAGTTTACCACAACTGTTTTACTCCAATGGGTATCAAAACAGTGCCTCAGAATGGAAATCAGAAAACATTGTGTTAAGCCAGGGATCGATTTGAGAGCCTCTTCTGTTCTTGATTTGCATAAATGATTTCCCATTGTACCTTAACTGTACTGCAAGTGTTTATTTGTTCACAGATGATACTGCTGTTCTAGTAACAAGTAAAGATTTCAATGACTGTGTGGTAAAATGAAACTATGTTCCAAATTGTGTGTGAAATTGGTTCAAAGTAAACAAATCTCACTAAACCTTGAAAAAAAAAAAATCAATTAAATTTGTAAATACTCACTCGCCACAAACACACATAGAAATAAGAATTAATGATACATTGTTAGAACAGCTAAATGAAGTCAAAGTTCTTGGGCTTCTGATAGCTATGCATTTGTACTGGAAGTCACATATTAGCTACATCACACCTAAACTTAGCTCAGCATGTTATGTTCTCTGAGTACTGGTTAAGTTTCACTCTATTGACACACTTAAATTAGTGTATTTTGCCTACTATAACTCCATCATCGAGTATGGAATAATATTCAGGTGTAATTCAGTGAATAGTAAATGCATATTCCAGATACAGAAGAAGGCTATATGAATTATCTGTAAAGCTTATAGAGACAGTCATGCAAAGAATTATTTCAAAGCTGGGGCATAGTCACCTTATCCTATGTTTACATATTATCCATTTTAAAATTCTATGCAGTTAATCAACACAGCTTTATAACAAATATGGAAATTCTTAACATTAATACTAGACAAAATATATAGTCATCGTCCCAGTGCTAATCTTTGTTGCTTTTAGAAAGGTGTATATTACAAAACAATCAAGATATTTAATGCTATCCACAGTAATCTCAAGGAAAAACTTAGCAATCTCAGGGCTTTTAAGGCTTCTCTTAAGGAATATCTATGTAATAAACCACTTTACTCTGTAGATGAATATTTGTGGTGTATGTATGTGTGTGTGTGTTTGTGTGTGTTTGTGTGTGTGTGTGTGTGTGTGTGTGTGTGTGTGTGTATTTTTTTTTTTTTTTTCCTTAACAGAATTAAACTGCAGTATACTTAGACTTGCACGAATGTATCAGATGAATTTTTTAGTTTTTAACACTGACACAAGGTCTGTAAAGCCAGATCCAATGATATTTTGCACTTTAGTACATAGTTGTAAATTTGGCATTTTTACATTGTAAATGCTATAACATATTTATAAATATGTATAGTAAATAGTGACATGCACTTATATAATAATATACAAAAATCATATTTAAGTTTTATATAATTGAAGAGGTGGATTCCAGAGGGCGCTAAGCCATTTTTTTTAAACTTTTCACAAAACTTAAACAACTGTGTAGGTAGGTAAATATAGAAACATTTTTACATTGTTTTAAACATCTTAGGTAACTACTTATGATCTTTTTTTTGTATACTTTGACATGTCAATTTAAATAAATTGTAATGAGAATATTTTTCAAGATGACACTAAGTCTACTAACTTAGCACTTTTTGGAAAACACCTTCAAAATGTTGGTTGGGTTAGTCAAAAATCATAGTTTTATTGAATTTAGCTATTTATTATTTTTAAAAAAAATGAAAAAGTACAAGATGTGAAATATTTTGTGTGTTTTACATAACATAAAATCTTTTTTGAGGCACATTGAAAAAACATCAGCTATTTGTTACTAAACATCATCAATAGCTTTTATAAAAAGGGCTCTTTTTGCCATATAGGCCTATAAGTAACTATTAATTTTTATTACCATCTTCAGTCAGATCTTTCAATGATTCTTCATAAACTGTTCTATATTTTACAAAAAAGGTTCCTGCTCTTCATATACTTGTTCATTGTTGTCACCCTATCCCGTTGGATCTTTCAGTGCTTCTTCATAAAATTTACGGAGTTCTGGATCATTACTGATGAACTTTAAAAGATTGCAAACATCTTTATGCTTTTCCTTACTTATATGCAGTTTTTTTCGTTGAACTTTTGAAAGGTTTTTATAGGCTTCCCTTTATTTAATGGCACACCAAGATTTTCCACCTGTAGCGTACATTTGCAACCTACTTTTTGTTTGCTTTTGGAAAATACAAAAACTCTTTGCTCTCATATTAGGAATGGAAATGTTGTTTTTAGACCCTTGTTTACACACAAATTCTAATCAAATACATCCTAATCTTTTCCCAACACTTTTACAATACCATATTTTTCATAAATTTCCAAGTATTTTTAGGGCTTTCAATAACTTATTTTTTTCAGAACTCTTGTTCCATGCAGCCAAAGACTTGCTCAGGCAGCATGTAACGGTGACCACGAATAGGAAAATAAGTCTCTACAGTAGAGAAGAATGAACTTTCATTATTATTTACATAATGCATCAAACTGCCTGAAATAGTTTAGTTCTTGTTCTGGCTGGAGTGCATCTGAAAACAACTTCAGTTGGTTTGGTTTGTGATGATTTTGCTGAAACCTTATTTCTAGAACTTTAATGAACTCCATTAGTGTGGAACAATCTTGGTTGCAGCCTATGGGTGATTGGTTATTGGTTCAAGTGTAAATATATACATTTTCCTTATCTTGAGTATGCCCATGAATAACAAAAGTCAAATTAAACATTCAAATTTGTCGTGAATAGTAGACTTCACCAATAGACAACTTTGGTAAACGTTGATTCTCTTGTATGTCCAAAGATACAGAAACAGCATCAGGAACATTGGCTCTTACTAATTCAAAAAACTTTATGTCCCACAGTTTGTGTGATCTAAGTTTGGTTATGGTTTCAAGCTTAATCTTGGAATCTATTGCTGATTTCATAGTTAGTTTACATTCTTCACAAAATGAACAAATGTCTGTTATTGGATCTCCAAAGGCTAGATTAAATCAAGGTTAAATAGTTTAAAGAATTTAGAGTACAAACAAACCTTTAGGCCATTAGAATTTGCATCAGTTTTCCATGTATGCCACAGCATTTTAACACTCAGTTTAGGGGTAAAGTAACCTCCTTCGTTTTTATACCTCCTGTAGTGCCTCTCTCTACATTTAAACCTGGAAATGCAATTTATTATTGATGTGGTAATATTGTTACCATTTTCAGTGATTCTACTCCCCCCTCTGGTTCTGACCTAGACATGCTGTGTTCCCTGAAATATTTACTTATATTGCTTAAGCCTCTTTCGCCCAACCTGTGTTAAACAGTAAAACATTTTTGCACAGACTCAACCAATATGCCCATTAGGCTTGCGAATGAAATATATTGCAAAACTATGGCACCTAGGATTTTCCTTTCGTTTTTAGGCTCAGAAGTATAAACATATTTCATCAAAAAATTATCTTGGGCTGCTTGAGATTTATGAATCTTATCGAAAAAATCAGTAATACCTTCTTCTGTTAAAGAAGCAGCTAAGCAGCTGTGATTGAGGTTATGTTTAGAATCAATAGAAGGCTTACTTTAGGAGGATGAACTGTTCCGAGCGTATTTGTGTTGACTTTTGCCCCAGTTTTCTTCATCCCTGTCTCTGTTTCTTCCTCTACTTGACACAGCAACCTTTTTACTATATTCTTCTAGACAACTGCTATCACACATTATCAAATGATAGATGATCACAACATTAACAAACCAAAACACATTGACTCAACATATGAGATTATGCAATGACAACTGATCAACTGTAGTACTGCGCATGCGCACAAACTTAGAGCTGTTTGGAATACACGTTCCACTGACTTAGTGCTCTTTGGAAAGAATGTTATGTTTTGTTGTTTATTTTACAGGAGACTTAGCTCATTCTGTAGCACTGTAATTGAACATTCTTTTTCAACTAAAATCTGAAAATTGGAAAAAATGACTAAACGCCCTTTGGGAATCCACCTATTCAATTACTAATATTATGTTGGCTATTTCGTTCATGACACATGATCTTAGGAAGTGGCCAATCCAGTACAATAGTGGTAAAAGTCTAACCAATTGGGACTCATCTTTGCATTTTAATTTTTTTTTATTACACCCACATGCAATTGTTTTTCTAAATTTATGGCACCCATGTGTATTTGTTTTCTCTCTGAATATCAGTTTGCAGTGATATTCCCGTACATAATGGAGGAAGTTCCAATAGACATATTAAATGCAATCATGCTTTACTAAGCCAAAATAATATAATGTAGCATAATAAAGAGATCTGAGGTTTAAGATATGGGCATCAAGTTGCAGCAATTTTGACGCAAATATACATCAAGGCAAATGGGATTTTAGGAATATTATTCTTTGTGTCCATATAGGCTAATGATTGTTATTTTATTCACAAAATAGTCTAATTAAGTACAATTCCAGTTACAACTTTTCTCTAGATAAATTTGAAAATTTATCAATAAAAGTTAGAGCTCTTGTTATATTTATGATAATTAGAAAACTATCATCAGACATTTTAGCAGTAATTTTTGATATTTTTTGTTTATATGTACATGTAAATAAGGAAGTACATATGCTTTTATGGAACACATTAAACACAGTACAGTGATGTAGAGGCCTCAAAAGCCAAATGATGAAATTATATGTCTATTCTGCTATTTTTGTAACCTGTGCTTTTAGCACTAGAACTTTATACATTGTTTTTTTCTTTTTTCATAGTATATAACCATATGTATACGCCAAAACAAACCTACAGAATGCCATCTAATCTAATCTAATTATGACACACCCAGTTTGTTATTTGCCGTGGATGCGTATCATTAGAATGCAGAATTATTCAGAGAAATGAATGTACAAGCACTCAATGAATTTTGTTTTAGAGCTTACTTTAGCTTATGAAATATTGGCATATATATTGTATCTATGTGATACAATTTTGAAAACAGCAAAAACATACATACCAAGAGGATTTACTAAAAACTATAAACCTTTTTGGAACTCACAACTAGAAAAAATGAAAAAAGAAAGAGACCAGGCCGGAATCACAGCAGAAAAATCTAAAGATCCAAAAGAATTACAAAATTGGAGAATAAGTACTCAATTCAAAAAAGAAATTAGCATTACCAAAATAGAACATTTTAGTAATTTTCTACAGAACATAGACTATAGAAAAGATGCACAAAATGCATACAGATTCATATATACCATTCAAAACAAGTAAGACAATAAAAAAATACCTTTTATTTATATTAATAAAATAATTACAGATGACAATGAAATAGCTAATATATTTAATAAATACTATGCCAATACTTATAAATTATCTGCAGATACCAAAAAAGAACAAAAAATATTAAAGAAAAACATCAAAGAATATGTAAAATCAACAACTAAACTTAAAGATAATATATTTAATCAGGAATTCAATATTAAAGAATTAAACATAATTGAAGAAAAATCCAGGCCTTGATAATATACATACAGAATTCATCAAACATTTGGGAAAAAAAGCTAAATTTAGACTCCTAAATCTCTATAATTTGTCCTGGAATACAAAAGTACCAGATGAATGGAAGAAATCAATAATAATACCAATTTTGAGTCAAACAAATTAGCAGAAAGTTTTTCAAGTTATCGTCCAATGGCACTTACCAACGTATTAACAAAAATTATGGAGAAAATGATTTCCAACCGTTTAAATTGGTTTCCAGAAAAAAATAATTTAATTTGAACTAAACAAGCAGGATTTAGAAAATACCATTCAACAAATGAACAGATTTTAAATCTTAGTCAAGATATTAAAAATGCATTAAATATAAAAGAAGACACTCTAGCAATACTTACTGATTTTCAAGGAGCATATGATGGTATTTGGAGATACAAACTACTTGATAAACTTAAAATTCTAGGAGTCCAAGGCAAAATGTTACATTGGATCAGTGAGTTCATTATTCAATGCTTTATTGCTACCAAATGTAATGATACATTATCAAAATATCAACAGACCCACTCTGGCATACCTCAAGGCAGTATCCTTAGTACTACACTCTTTAATATTTATATCAATGATCTTCCATATCAATTAAAAAAAAAAAAAAAAAAAAAAAAAATAGAATCAAAAGTCTTAATGTTTGCAGATGATATAGGTATTATAGAATTCTAAACCAAAAAATCAAAATCAACAACTAACAAATTTAGCACAACAATCCTTGACAACATTACAAAATTGGACATCTAATAATTTAATGAAAATTAATACACAGAAAACAAATTATTAACTACTTAACTAAGGAAGAAATAAATAAATATTTCCCTTCAACTAAAAGGAAAAACTCTCACAGAAACACATGAAGTCAAATATTTAGGTATTGTTTTTGATACAAAATTAACACGAAAACAACACTTTAATAATATATGCGAAAAAATGGGAAAAAATTACCAGTATTAAAAAGCTGGCAGGCAAGAAATGACGAAGCACTACACAAACTTTAAACACCTTTTACAAGATGTATATTAAACCAACATTTAAAGTTTGTTGAAGAGATATTAATAACTGCAAATATAGAAAAACTTAATATTCTATAAAATAAAATTCTTCGCCTAGTAACTGGAGCTGTTAAAACTACTCCAGTACTTGCTCTAGAAATTTTAACAAATAATCCAAGACTTGAACTTGACATTGAACAAGCAGCTATCTTACAATATGAAAAATTAATCAGACTACCTTGTGATAACTGGGAAAAAAGAAAACCGCAAATAAACCTAAAAACTCAACAAAGTTTGCTTACTAAAGTCAAAGAAATTAAACATAGATTAAAACTTCCTTACTTGAAGGAAAACATACGAACAAATATTAACCCGTTAGAACTATTTGATATTGAACATTATCTACACTTAGCTGAAGAATTTACAAAATCTGAAACCTCTTCGTGTGTTCTGAAACAAATGACAATAGAAATAATAAATTTAAGATACCCTACCAATAAATGGCTACATGTCTATATTGACAGTTCCAGCTTACCAAATAACAGTGGTACTGGACGGAGAGATTTTGGAAATACTTTGGAGCTTACAAAACCTACTATTCATATAAATACATTTGAAAAAGTTGTATTATTATATCACTCTAAAGCAGCTATTATATCCATAACATCTGATATAACACCTAATAACCTAAATATTGCAGAATGCTGCAAAATCATAAAACAACTAATGAATTTAAATAAAAGATTAATACTTCAATGAATAGCAGCACATTGCAGAATACAGAGCAATGGAACAGCTGAATTTTTAGCCAAGAAAAGTAGTAAAATTACATCATATTCATCTGACCCAATAAGTTATCACTCTATCAAAGAATTATTATGTCAACATATAATAAACAAATTAAAAAAGATAATGTATTATAAACAAATGGAAAACCATAGGAAAATTCATGTAATAACACAACCAGAATCACTAAATTACCAATAAAATCATCTGTAGCAACTTTTAGACTCCTTACAGGCCATGACTGTCTCAATAAACATTTATTCAGGATTGGTATAGTGAGATATGGATGGAAACCATCTCCTGCCCTGCCCAACCTTTAGTCGACATGATAATATGACGTCAAAATTTTGGAATGCAAGAGAGCAAATGGCTTCACTGCCAACAGCTCAACATTAGACATAAATATGCATTCCTTGCAAAAAATATTAAAAATAACTTTCTGGTAAGAGTATAGGTAAAACAGCTTACCCATGATCTATTAGTCAGAAGTTGTCCATTTTCAGGTTTGTATACAATATATTCCAGAAGCCAGTAGCCTAGTCCCATGATAAAGGCACCTTCTACTTGTCCAACATCAACTCTAGGACTCAAACTTCTTCCTGCATCCTCCAAAATGTCTACACGTAGTATCTGTTTTGAAATCAATTGATATTGTTTAATGTAAATATGAGTATTTATTAAAAATTTTGTTCAAGTTTAAATAATATCCATTTGGATATTTAGATGACATTTAGATATGAATTCCTCTAATGTTGTTAGCACCAAAATGTACCTTGTAATCTTTTTAATTCAATATTACACTTTATAACATACCAACATTGCATTAGAGGTATAATATTTCCTTCAGAAAACACTGAGTACATAAAAATAAATTCAACAAAATTGTGCCCTTAGCAAAGAATGTGTTTACTGTTCATGTATGTGGCTGATAGATGTGTTTGTGCTCTTTGAAGGCTAACATCTGATTATGTTAGTACAAAGCAACATCAGGTGTGTTCTTCTTATGCAATGTAAGCAATATTATACTATATTTATTGAACAAAAGCAAATAATCTGTTCAGTTGCAGACCTGAGATAGCAATCTGTGACGCAGAAATACTGGCAGATTGACACAATGTCATTGAAATTCATTCTTTATATTATTCTAGTGCAAAAAAAAAATCACTGGAGTGGTACCTGTCAAGATTAGTGCTCTCTCCCTCTCATCTTTCCCTCTCTCTCTTGTTTCCTTAATCAATATTGTTGAGTTCAGAGGAAATTAAAATAAAGAAATATCACTTTAGTAACATGACAATTACACCAATAAAAACTATGAAGGATAAAACAATAGAAAACAGAATATATCCAATGCATTGTTTTAATTGCATCTCATGCAAAACTGGATAAAAATAGGCATTTTCTTGAAGAAAAAAAAATGCTGGAGAAATATAATACAAGCAAAGAGAGAAATATACAGTGGCAGTTTATTTTTGAAGAGAAAGTCATTACATTTAATTCATTGTTAAATTACTGAAATCAACTCGCAACCCAACCTAACAAACTGATAAATTTGCAGAAAATCTGCATATAAAATGAACTTCAGACTTTAGAGCTTTTTTGACATTCTAACATTGTAGTACCAGACAACATTCCCTCCCCCAAATGCTCATTGTCAAATTTTTATTAAATATTATCAGGGTCTTCGAACACCCATTTTTGCAGATACTTTAATAGTGTGTTGTAGCAGATAAATGAATGCCTTTAATTTATGATCTGATAAAAATAAAATGAATAGATGAATAAATAGATATTAAAAAAGCTGGTAAGTGAGGCAAGCAAGATAGTTTAAGTTAACTCTCTGGTAATTTTAGAGAATTGACTGCAATTTTGTTGTTGGAAAATGCTTTGGCTGTAATGATGCCTGAAAATTGCAAATACCTACAGATGAAGTGAACACAGTTTTATGTACGCAGAGCACAAATAGTATTAAACATTAAGTTTCTGATTGTCTGTACGGACATTTATAGGGTGTGTCTTCTGATATTCCCTGGCCCCTTCGTCTCTCTAATTGGGGGAAGAGGAGGGAGGAGTTGTAGCTTACACATTACCTAATCTTGCTTCCAATTGAATAAGGTGACTATTCCTATTAGCGAATGAGTTGATAAACCCAGCATAGGCATGCTCTATTGGTTCGATATTGAACACTGACCTGCAAGGTGACAATATCAGCCAATAAAATAAAACCATGTCGTAATAAAGTATCCTACAAATGGTAAGGAATGCGGTGTATGGAACAAGACAGTACCGGTTTCTTTCTGTGCCTTGTGTACCAGGAATCTGGTGAATGCCTGCCATATTGGACTCCTTAAAGTATCGTCACAGAGAAGAAGAGTTTTATTTCCTTATCTGGGCACTATATGTAAGGTTTTACATTGGTGTGTGCAGATTTGTTGCTATTCATTATCTTTGTGTTACTACCAAGGCAATAGACATCCATATCAAATGTTTAGAATAGATTACAAAGTAGAAACCCATAAATAAAGTGGCTTTCATTGAGTACAAGTTTACTGGCATAAGTTTTAACATTTCACATATCATGAGTTCCTTCAATACAAAGGAATGCGTACATCAATTCTTTCATGCCAAGTTGTCAGTTGAACATACACAAAATATTCACCTTGCTGCAATCATGTGTTAATATGATGGAACCTGTTGCAAATTAAAACCTTAATATTTGTTTGCTTCATTGTCAACAACTTTGTGTTCCTACATCATTGCATATGTTTAAGTACATAAAGAGGCTCTCAGTACTGGAGTTAATAAATAAATTAGGAAAAGCTTCTGGGCTGGAAGACTCTGGTCTATGTGTAAAGTTATTCATACCTGAAGTTCAATCACATATGATAACCACCAGAGAACAGAGAAGCTTTTAGTAATTTATCAAGCTTATACCTGTTTATGATAATATTAATGTTACTGTGTACTTGTGCTTGACTCAAGTGAATGAAAATATGTTTATTTTATGCAAAACTGAGAAAATAAAATAAATACATTTTTGAGCATATATTTATTTGGGGCTCAGTGTTACCAACATATACCAGGTGATCCAAAAATGCCTGAACTGGCTGGGTGGAGTTTTGCCTGTCCAGATCCTTGGCACTCGTTGCCATCTGCCAGTATCTTAGAAAGGCATGGATGAAACCATGCAACATTTTTAAAATACTTTTAAAGGCTTTACTTACTAATGTTAATAAAGGAGATGCTGAAACTGGCCACTACCATTGTTCATGCATTTTTGGTACCTCTTTAGTAAACTATCCATCACTTGCCATAGGTCACATTGAGAAATACTGGTACTTTCCTGGCAGGTATTTTGTTTAAATTCTTCCAGGGTGTGTGGGTTTGTCTTGTACACTTTATGTTTTAAGTTACCCAGAGATAGAAATCACAGGGGATTAGGTCTGGAGACCAAGGGGCCCACAAATCTCTACTAATAATTCTGTCTTGAAACGCACTTTCAATTGTTCTCATCAAAAGATTGGCTGTATGAGCTGTTGCAAGGTATTGTTGAAAAAAGGAAATATCATGCTCCCTGTCTGTTAATTCCCTAAAAAGGGGGGCAAAATTGTATTCATGTATGTATGGTTGAAAAATATTAGGCCTATACCTCTTTCTCCTCTAATAGTGCACCATACAACAATTTTTTCACCATGAAGGGGTATTTCATGAACAATATTAGGTAGAGCTCCAATAACAATTATTTTGTGTGTACACATATCTATGAAGGTGAAACTAAGCCTCGTCCATGAAAAAAATACTAAATGTGGATCAATTTCGCCATTGTATACCTACACTATTGAGAGTCCACTCACAAAATGTGTTAATACATAGACTCGTAAATAAATATATGCTGTGCAGTAGAAAACAAATGCTGAGCCATAATACACTTTGTGACTAAGTACAGGACAAAATAGTAAAACACACTGGTAGTAACTTAACCACAGGATATCACTGCCAACTCAATACTGCACTTTCAGAATACAGAAAAACAAGACAGCACTATAACATTGTGTACAGCATCTGTGTGCTATCATGTTTCTTTGTATGAAGTGGATACTCACCGCACAATGGTTCGGAAATATTTGGGTCACACAGTACTTTTCAAATGGGACTGAATTTTGTCATTCCTCATTAGCCAATGGTCCAATATGCTCTGTACCTACATCTGCAAGTAAAGTAAGATATTGGGCAATTTGCCTGGGAGAGGTTACAGAAAATTCAATTCTTATGTGGAGTAATTAGTGCCTGAGTAAGGCAAGAGTAGGATTTAGATGTGTATATGTCCTAAATTGAAAGTGGATAATGTGAACAGAGAGATATTACAAGAAGATATTCGAGATGCTTCATTATGGAGCAAGTTGATAATTTTCTCCAGTTAGTGTTTGATTATGCACAACTTAAATACAGATATATGCACATTTAACATTGACATTGATAATTTATATCTAAATCAGAAGAAACTAAGGAGTATGTTAAATATTTACCTGGTGTTGACCAGTGAGTACGTCAAGCTCAATTTCAGCAACTGTTACACCATAAATGAAGTAGTCTTTCACATTACTCAGTGTTGAATACCTATAATCGAATAATACAATTAACTTTTTGTTTTATTGCAAGAGGCAGCTGAAAAATTCAATGTCACAACAGTGCTTAAATAGTTCTCCTGCTCTCCATGCAGTTGCTCTAACCAATGAGCTACTGTGACAAGTTGCCAATAAGACAGTAAACTCTCCAACTGATTTGAGTTGTTACCAGAATAAACAACCACTAGTACATCTTACTTCAAAGATAATACCTTAACGGTTACTTAATATACAGGAAATGCTAACATAGTACATAACACCTTTGTTTAATTTGTTTTTGTCATTACCGTTATCATCATCATCATCATCATCATCATCATCATCATGGAACAGCAGTGGCCCAGGTATAGATCCTTGTGATATACCAACTTTTACTATTTTATACTTTGATTTGGTGGATTTAATTATGTATTACATTGCCTGTAATGTATTTAAGTGTACTGCAAGATTTAAAAATTTCAAAGAATTTCATCATGACATTGTATTTCTGTATTTTATGCAGTAATAAAGAATGTCATACACTATTGAATGCTTTGGATAAATCAAGGAAAATTCCTGCAGTTTTATCATCCCTATGAAGCCCTTTTAGTATCTCATGAAAAAGTTCTGTGATAGCTCTAGTGTGGAAAAATCTCTTTAGAAACCATGCTGAGATGTGTTAAATATTTTAAATTTATTCAAAAAAACCTATCAATCTGATACATAAAATATTTTCAAAAATTTTGGCTATAGTGGAAGTTTGAGTAATTTGTGTACAGTTTCCCATATCTGATTTTTCTCCTTTTTTGAATATTGGTCTCACTATGCTTAGTTTTAGTGTAGCCAGAAAGGTTTCCCCATTTATTGCAGCATTTATTATGTGTACCAAAATATTGACCAATGCATTTCTGCAATGTTTTAGGATTTTTGCTAATATTACATCCCATCGAGAAGATCACTTATTTTATAGTTTATTTGAGATTTTCTTAACCTCCTCATTTGACGTTTCATCCAAAACAATGGAAGATAAATGCCTAGAAGATTCAAGTGGCATATCTTGAGTCCTATTTTGCTCATCCTCTATTACAGTTGTTTCACATAGCAAACAGCTATGTTAAAATATTTGACTGTAAATTTAGCCTAGTGTTACCTTATTTCCGTTCTACTTAGAAACAACTATTTTTGCTAATGGTTATCTCGATTACTATGACATAGATTTTGTAGCAATAGTTTGTAGAGAAAATCATGTGAATGGAACATATCAGATTTTTTTTTCATTATATTAATACAGACCTGCTCAATTTGGAATAAATGCTATATAGATTGCCTACACAATTTTTTAAAATTTGAAATCTTGGATAATTCAAATGGCTTCTTAAACCCTTTATATTCACATGGGTTAGGTATTAGTTATGCAGATAGTGAAAACAGTTTCAAAGAAAGCATAAACAATTTTCATAGCATTAATAAGATAATATATATCTTTCAAAAATTTGCTCCATATTGATTGATCATAGTATGAATTTGAAAATAATAATTTGAATTTTGTCGTTTGAAAAGTTTGTGTATTTTGCTTCCTTTTAATGGTTTATATTATAATTTGCAATGAAAGCACTGCTTAATGTAAAAACTTGACTGCTGGATAAGTCTGATATGGGTGGCTAATTTTAAAACACTTTATAATGTATCATCAGCAAAATGTACAAAAATTAACAGAATATTTTTATTTTGAAAGGGGCACTAATGCTATAGTACTAATTACTGAAGTGATGCACATGAAATTAGGAATTAAATTAATTTAGTGAAGCAGCTTCATATATTGCTAGAACTTGCTGTATATGAACCAATTTATATAATCCTTCACAAATGAATTCTAATCTCTACTTGGTCAGGAGTACTACAATTTTTTCCTGTAATTAATGGTGAATTTGTTTTCTTATAGATCAGTAGTAATAAAAAATCCTCAACTGGTAAACAATTAATTGCTAGCTATCCAAAGTGCCTCTAAGTTGTATGAGATAAAACAATTCTGGTAATTTCTGCATGCAGCACAACTAGCGATATTGAGAAAAATCTGCATCAGTGTTGCTACCCATATCACTCTTCTCTTCAAAAGCTTTCCTAGTTATTCTTCACTAAGTGATTGTTACCATGCAACAAACAGAAAGCTTATTTAAAGTTCTTAGAATAGTTGAAGCAATATTGCAGATATCAGCCAGTGTAAAAGGACAAAAGATTTCAGTATGGATACAATAATGATGATGACTTCTTAATTGGCAAACAGTGCATAATCCAGTAGGAAGTACTGGATGGAAAATGTTTGTGGCAAAGTAGTGTATGAAAATAAAATGTTGGTACACCCTGGATGCAGAACAGCTGAGAAAGGGTTAAAGAAATTAGAAAGTCAGAAACTTCACCCTAAAAGAAGGAAATCTTCTGAAAACCACAAGAAGATGGTCTTGAATCATCTAGTGAACTCAATCCTAGCAAGTCTGTAGCCAGGACCAAAATGATAATGTGAAAGAAGTTTTAAATTGAATAAAGTAAGAAAAGCAGATGAGTGTTATGCAATGACTAAATTTTAATTATATTTTAACCTAAATCGTTAATTATAAACACTTATTTATGTACACAGATTCTCTCCTATGTTTTCTATTAACTTGGTTACCTGTATAGAAATAAGAGCAGGTACTACTCACATGTATGTGGCACAAAGATCCACACTGTTTAGATAGCAAGCAAGTACCAGCTCTTGCCATGTTGGGTCATCAAGAGTTCGTTTTATTGGTTCCATGCGCTTCATTAGTTCTTTACAACACATCATTGCAGCCTAAGGCAGATAAAAACTTTGGTTCAGGAATTATAAATTTTTAATATGTCATTTAAAAAAATTAAAATATAATTATGCAAATATTTTAAAATGCTTAACTATTATATAGGTAACCTTCTTAAAGGAGCAGTTTAGTGTAAACTCATAAAAACTTGAAGATAAAGTTCAACTAAAGATACATAAAACAGTTTTCCCCGCAAAAATGCAAGCACTTTTTTATGAAAGAGATACTGTGGTATCAAATCTTTTTTCTAATGTTTATGCATATCGTATGTGGCCTTTTGGAGAATGTTTACCACCAAGCACTCTACAGGAGGTGACATTACCTCTAATGGAAGGACAATAATGAAGATTACAATGGAATGAAGGGAACTAAAGCTTTAACCATAGATTCTGAACCATGTTGGACCAGATACTTCACATAAGCTAGTCACAAGTAAAGGCCTGGATAGAGTTAAAGTCATCACCCCATAGCTGCAAATTGAACCATGGACCTTGAATATGTGAGTCATGAATGAAACTACAAAACTACCCTGGCACCCAATTATCAAATGTTGTGATATCATTTTTACTATTTGCATGATTGTTACCAATATACTGCAATGCTGTATGGGGTTGCTATTCTAGGGATAAAGCAAATATCTCTCTCTCTTTATATCATATAATTATGAAAAATGAACTAAGAAATATAAATCTTAAGATAAAATAATTAGAAAGTAAATTCAAAACAAATAAAGCATGCTTAAAACAATTAGCATATTTTATATTTTAGTGCATTAAAATGTGATATTTCTCTAAAAGAAAAAAAAAAACAGAAAACATTTTACTCAAGAAAGGATGTTCTAAAAACTATGCTTGTTAAAATAGATAACAATACCAACAAGCCTGCCTGGATAGGTGGTGGTAGCGTGTCTGCTTCACATTCACCAGGTCGCGAGTTTGAATCTTGCTTAGGGTGAGATACCCAGATAAGGATTTTTTTCTGGGTTTCCGTTCTCCTGGGAAGATGAATGTGGAGTTACTTTAAGCTCCATGGACACCAAAATCATTTGAGCATCATTTCAGTAATGGCCAAATAGACATTAAAAGAAAAATATATATATATATATATATATATATATATATATATATATATATATATATATATACCAATAAAACATAGAGATTGCATTTTCAGTATTCTAGATTTCCAAGATGTATTAAATAAAAGGAGTTTTATGGTGAAATACAATACCTGATTGGAAGATGTTATACAATTTATACCATAGTATTTTAATTTCAACAAAGTATAAACAAAATAAAACCATAGATATATTAAAAATCCTAGTACTACTCTATAGGGGTCTCTCATACCATAAACCTTACAATTGAGTTTGTCAGAAAAACCTTCATGAGACAGTACACAGATGCATAGCAAACCAAAATACTTTAAAATATAGCACTGAATTACTCCTTCCGGAGAATTACTTTCTCCAGTTCTAGTGAGCCAAGGTTGAACTGCACTGAACAGTAATAAATACCTAGGTACAGACATTATGCAAACCCAGTTTTGCTTGCCTTGCATTATGTAACTGTTTCTGCTGGCAGATCACATCAATAACTTTCATTTGTTATTGACTTGATGCAAGAACCAGAATCCATAGAACAAAATAATAATAACTAGAGAGCACAGATGGGGTAACAGATTGCAAGTTGGCAATTTAATTTGGAACGATATCATAGAGGCAGATACAGAGTTGCTACACTCACTGTCTGCTCCCTCCCATGGGGCTTTGTGTTCTCTGCTAAAAACCCAGTTTGAAGAGCATGTGCTGTGAATATCTACAGGTAAATGTGCAGTGAATTTCAATCTTTATTTATCAAATGCACTCCCTAATAATAATCCCATGTCAAACAGAAAATGAACATCAATAAACTAAGACTAACTTGTTTCAAAACTCTACATTGTTAAACAGTGATGATGATTTGCCACACTAAATAAAAAGGATTGTTATATGAGGTGGTATTTCAGGGTTTATGATGACAAGGGGTTGACATTTCGTCATTTTGGTCAACCATTCAATGTTTAATTTTTGTGCCTAAATATACTTCAGTTTTTCTCTTTGATGCAGCATTAAATTATGTCATATGCCTACGTTTAGGGTCACAATAAACATTTTCATAGGCCTAAATATGAAATTTAAATTCAAAAGCATACTCCTCTTCTTCAAAATCACACATGTCATTATTTACATTCAAACTGAAGAAAGAAACAGAAATTACCCAAATTGAGCAGAAGCAACAGGTTACTGAAAATATCATTGGAGGTTACAAAGAAGGTGTCTGAAGGAGTAATAGTGAAGGTCTAAACAGTCAGTGCTTATAGAAAACAAAACCGAGCTTGTAGGCCGTGGTCCCCTGGGCTTCTCCCCTTAATCAATAAGCTTTGATTTCTATGTTCCCACTTTCCTTTCTTTGATGTTTTTATTTGTATAATACATTTTTGAAGATTTAAGAATGTTTTCACAAATTAATGTAAGTAATAGAATTTGTCCTACTTTTATACACTAATCACACTAATTTGATAGATGCTAATATAAAAATATTTTACCGAAATACCTAAAAATAATATGTGTTTAACCTTTTTAGGTTTAAATATATTTATTTGGCTGCAAAACCTAGACATTTTTTTTAAATACTTGTATTATCTATTCAGAAAATATCAGCTCAAAATAATAAAATCTGCAATATGATCAACATTTGATTAACATTATAGGAAAAGCTACTAAAATTTGATTAGGTACAACAGTCTTTGGATGGAAAGGTAGAATAATAAAAAAGTTTTTCCCAAATAAGACATAGAATTGTTGGTAAGATACTATATGTTTGTAAGATAGTACATGTTAGTTGGACAAGTCTATGGTAAGAGCCTTAAACACTCTTGTTCCAAAGGCAGAAGTTGAAAAGATCTAATCTGTTGTTTACTTAAAGTTAAAATTGAATTATTATACCAACAGATTACCAAAACACGTTTTGTCATAAGTTTGAAAATAAGAGTGAAATCGAAAGGTGGATAATCTGAGTAAAAATTGTTTTGTCATTGATAAACTAATTTATATTACAAAGGTCTTTAATTAGGTATAGCAGAAACAAACATTGTAAAAAGCCTGAGTTCACTGGAGATTTGTTTTGTGAACACTTGACAAATTGGATTAATTCATGAATGACAGTATAGCATAAATACAATTTTATATCACACCCTATTTACTAAAAACTGTATGAAACCATTTTCTATTTCAGATAAAGTTTCCACTAACCTAACTTATAATATTAAGAAATGCACTTATATAGAAAAGGTTATGTATATTTTTTGAAGAATTTTCCAAGCCAGATATATTTCACTAATATTCTACATTCTACGCAAAATGTTGCATTAATTTTTGTACAGAAATCATGATATAAATATTATATTTTGTCATTGCGATTAATAGAGATTAATTATTTCATTTGTGTAAAATTATATCACTTACTATTTTTAATCAGAAGACATTTTTCAGTATCTATGTGCTTTTATCTTCAGTTTCCATTTTATTGTCATCCTCATCCATTGTGGTGGTTGGCCTTTCCCTGGTGATGCTTGGATGAAACTCTGCATCATTAGATTGCCTGGAGGTATTTCAACATTTAAAATACAAATTCCTGCTCTTCCATATCTACATATTTTCTCAAACTATTCTGCATTTTCAATTTTGAAATCCTGCTGAGTGACCTACTGATGCAGAGGGACACAATGGAGAAGGCCAACTACCATGATGGATGGTGACTGCAATCAAACAGGAACTGAAGACAGAAACACTTCTGTCACACTTAGCTTCCAAAATATCTGTTTTGTTTAACAGATATAGAGTGCATGATGTAAGAAGTGTTGTTAATAATGAAACTTTGAAATATGCTGAAGTAATTTTAGTCGTTATGTAGACATTTACTCTTGAAACATGTATAGAGTAAGTGAAGCATTAAGTGACTATATAACGACTCAAATTACTTCAGCATAAGTGATATAGTGTTACAAAAATCAACTAACAAATTAATCTCAATGATTAGAAAACATCACAGTCACAGAGTCCACCATATGCAATTATAGTTTTAAGTTAATTTAGGTTCTGGGTTACAGCAGAAATTACTTGAGTGTGATTACCATAGTAATTTCCTGTAAATCTGAAAAGGATTTTAGTAAAACAAAAGATCGAACATCTATATTACATAAGATCAAACTATACATGCAAATTATGATAAAAGAATTTTTAATAATCAATTTATTGCATATATATTAAAATTAAACCTAGGTTTGTAACCTGGAGAGAAAAAAGCATTTGTAGCATCTACATTCATTAACAATTAAACTACACATTGAGCAAAGGCTTTCTTGTTGAAGTCATCCAAGGAACCAGAACACAGACACATTTCAATACAACATATGTAGATTTAGGGTAATTCAGCATGGGAGCTGGTAAGGGCCGAATCATGTGAACTTTAACATAGCAACTTTATGAAGATTGTTTCAAAATAGTTTCTTTCAAATGAAATCTGCTACAATGCACATTACTTTTTATATCCTTGAAGTAAATTGTTATTTCTGTTATTACTGCAACATTGTCACATTTATCTGTATGACATTTTCAGGGTTATAATTCATTTAAATTTATAAACAATTAATCAGAATTATGTGACTGATACTTTTCAATTTTCTGAATCATAACTATACATGAATTACTGTTTACACAAATAATTCCTAGCTTTTAACTTCAAACTGAAATTGTTAACCAATGTCCATGCTTACCAAAAATTACTATATACATTCAACATTTCATCAGTTACTTTAGATGCAAGAACAAGCTTTTAAGGAAATTCACTCCCTTCTAAATCTAAAACTGTATTTGGTATAAATTCTGTTCATGAGCAAAAGCAGGCTCACTAAACTACAAAATCTGATTCTGCCTCTTTAAACCATAGATTTTCTGAATGTGCTCTTTAGAATGTCAATTTAGCTAGCAATGATTTTGTTAAATAAAAATATTTGTGTAAGCAGTTTAGAGCTTTAACAAGTACGCCATGGACTTTGAACTGCTTCATTGTTCACAATGGTTTTCATTAGTTGTAAGCAGTACAAGAATTTCTTTTCCAGGATAAGAAAAAAAAAAGGCCTTTGGTATATAGATAACTTTTAATTAAGGTGATTTAAGTTCTTTAGTAAAATATTACCAAAAGTGCAACATTTTGAGTCCAAGAAGTCAGATGTATTAAACAATCACCCATGATTCCTATAAACAATTTAAAATATTTTACCATAGAGGGTGCTTCTTTCATAAAATATTTCACAGTCATTTTCATTATCAATTGTAAATGCTTCTAACATTTTGCAGATAATCTGTAAACATGTCCTATTATTTGCAGAGTCTATAAATGCACAGTCCGATAGATTGATTTCTTGATAAAATAAAATATTTTGGGTTTTAACTACATTAGCAAATATGCAACAACCTACTGACTCTGTTTCTTTACAGATTATTGCTAATTCTTGATTTTCATCTAAAGTTGCTTTCATGTTTGTAGTCATCTCTTCAGTATAGCAAGAAATACTCCTGCTTGAGTTGGTTAGATAAGGGATGTTTCCCAATCCTAGGTAAATTATAAAAAAATAAAATACAGTAATTTGAAAATAGCTATTTTTATGGGTCCATCTGCTTTATGAAAACATGTCAAATAAAATAATATTATTAAGCTTAATATTATCTAGTAATAATATATGTACTTCCAATAATTATGAATTTACTTTTTTGTGAGTTTACCCTCCTCAAATCTGGGATTTTCACTCCTTAGATCCTACATGTAATTGCCTTGGGTCAGAAGCCTGTTGAGTAGCAGATGAACATGAAATCAGACTGAAGGATATAAATGATTATGAATATTTGTATATAGTGGAGCATCATTACTGGAATTGTTTAATAATGAGTTGAAATCATAAACACTTTAAATTTCTCCACCTGAATGTTACTATTTAAGACTAGTCCACAGCTTGAGTCACACACCAGTCAACATTTCGCTATCAGAAGCCAAATACAAACAGGAGTATACACATATACATGATGTAACAAAATTAAATTATTTCAGTTCAAACTCCATTGCTAAGATAATTCATAAACATAAAATGCAGAAAATGCTAAATGAAACTACCGCTTTGGAAAAGCAAAACAAGTCCACACACAATTACTGTAAATTTACTTTTCATTCAAGATACTTCTGGAAATTTAGGAAATTATTTAGAGATCACAGCATAAACTTGATACCACAAAATAAATACATCAGAAATCTACTAAACCACCCTTTGATAGATAGCACACCAGAAACAAAATTATCGTACATTTACCAAGTGTATTGCCAAGATTGCTGAAAAATATACATTGGACAAATGAAGAGAAATTTGGAAGTTAGAACAAAGGAACACATGAGAAACATCAGATTTAAATACATAGACAAGTCCGCCACTGTCTATCAATTTTGGACAGAGAATCACAATATAATACCAGAAATAAAAGTCATCAAACACTTATAAACCTTGGGGATTAAACATCTTTATTCATAAACATGAAGAAAATCTCATGAATTTTGAGATTCCTGCCATAGATGATGTCATCCAGTTAACAAAGACAAAAGATGGCAGCACAACTCTTAATGGAACCAGATACAACATGGGAGCATCAGTCGACAAATTAACTGAGGATAGGGAGGATGCTCCATGAAACTAGTCTTGAATAAGACCAACATGTAAGTGCAAAAATTTAAAGTGTTTATAAATTTGACTCATTATTAAACGATTCCAGACTGAAGAACTTGGAATAATGGATTGGCTCAGAGCCAGGTATGAGAGTGGGGAAGAAGATAATACGAAATGAAGGTGAAGTGGATAAAGGAAAGGAGATGATGGAGTAAATGGTAGAGTGAATATTGGGAAAACCAGAGAATCCAGAGAAAACCTACCCAGATGCTGCTTTTTTCACCAAAATCCCACATTTGGTCCCTTGGGATTGAACTTAGACCACCTTGGTGATAAGCACATGGTCTCTTTATTTGTTCACAGCACCACCAATTATGAATTTACAGTTGTGTTTTGTAATTATACCTTATTAGAATAATTAATACTCACCTGGAACATGCTTTTGAAGCCAAGTTGTAACTGCTGAGTGAACCATTATTTCAATAGGAATACTTTCATTCAAAAACATGTTTTGTGGTATCCATTACAAACTGTATTTTGTTGTTTTTATTTCTTGAGATGAGTGAATGAACCATCAATTGATGCTTGGCTTTATGAGTTAAGGTATTTTCTTCAGGGCAAAATGTTCTTTATTGTAAATGCTATTTAGATTAAAATTTAGTTGAGTCGATTTTGTAACACTACATCACTTACTTTTTTATTTCGGAAAACATGTTTCAGAAGCCATGTGCTTCCATTGTCAATTCCTTTGGTCGACTACCGGCATTGCTTGCTGTGGTGGTTGTCTCTGTCCCTGGTGGTGGTTTGATGAACTTCTGGATGAGTAGATCGCCTGGCGGGATTTCAAAATTGAAAACCCGGTTCTTGTTTTTCCAAATATATATGTTTTCCTAAACTTTTAATTCTGTCTTCCTTGTGATGTTTTTGAGGATTTTTGGACTTCTATTTATAGTGTGTTTCTCTTTCCAAAAATGCCAAGCTACTGCAGATTTTTCTTCTTGTTTGAGTTTAATATTTCTGTGGTGTTCTTTTGCCCTGGTTTTTATATTTCTTTTTGTTTGGCCGATGTAGATTTTTTCACAGTCATTACAGCTGAACTGATATATTCCTGGTTTGTTTTCTTGTGGGATATCATCTTTTAATTTGGAATTTAAAATGTTTTTTATAGAGTAATTGTTTTTAGGGGCTAGAATGATGTTATGTCTTTTGAAGATCCTCTGGAATTTGTAGAAAGTTGTAGGGTGGTATGTAAACTTCTTGTAGATCTTGTTTTCTTTCTGGTTTTGAGTGAGTGTGCTGACTTCTTTAATTCTCTTTCTATTTTTGGCTTTATTAACTTTTTTGTACACCAGTTCTGCCCGAAATCCATTCTCTGTAGCTATGTCCAAAATTTTATTAAGTTCACATTGGTATTCTGTTTTTCCCATTGGTACATTTACCAATCTGTGTGTAAGGCTGTTGAGTAAAGCATGCTGATGGGGAATGGGATTGTAACTCTTTTGTTTTATATAGCTGTTGGTGTGGGTAGGTTTCCTGTAGATGCCAAATGTAAGGTGATTATTAGTTTTTATGATTTTTAGGTCGAGGAATGGTAGTTGTCCATCACATTCCTTCTCCATTGTGAAATTTATAGACTTTTCTTGCATATTTAGGAGTTTTAGAGCATCTTCTAGGTGTCTTTCTGGGACTATTGCAAAGATGTCGTCTACATAGCGGTACCATATTTTGAACATCCAGGGGAATGCCTTTTTAATCCTAGTTTCCATAGTGCTCATGAAGAGATCTGCTAATATAGGTGACAGCGGGCTGCCCATAGCTAAACCAGATGTTTGTTTGTAATATTTCCCGTTAAATGTGAAAAAATTTTGATTTATGCACAGATTCGTTAATATGATGTATTCTCGCACTTCTTCTGTTGTTTTTCCTATTGCAAGTAACCAATTTTTGATGTGGGATTGTATGCTTTCTGTAGGTATGCTTGGAAACAGAGCAGTAACATCAAAGGAAACTAACATATCAGTTTTTTATGCTGTCTCATTTCTCCTAAACCGCCCACAAATTACAACATTTAGGATACATAAACACCTTCAGTAGCAAATTCTTTAGTTGTGAAATGAACTGTAACAATTGGAAGTTTGACCCCTCTCATATTTTCAGTTGTAAACGAATATTGGAAGGTTAAGTCCCTAAAATAACAACTCACTTGCCCTTAGCACCTTGCAGTTGGTCAATACTTTTTTACTGTCTGTCAAGTGATTCAGACTGGGTTTTGGGAGTAGAGGTGATAGTAATAATTCAATTGCCTTTGGGATATGTGTTCTTCCATTTCTAGCTTTCAGCTTATAAATAGAGTGAACATCATGTTCACAAGTTCAGATGTTTAAATGGTGCATCACATGCTTTAAAAATAGTAATGAAGTACGAAGTTTCAATGAATTTTATTTTATTTTGCTGGAATAATTTGTTTTACTTCAAAACGTGTCCATCCCAAACATTCTAAATAAAAATTATTGTAAGCAATTACAATCATCATATTTGTAAAGAGGAATCTTATTTATTACTTAACAAATTGTCACTTTTATCAACATTGAGAAATTTTGTACCCTCCACTCTTGGATTTTAACTCTCAGTTTGACATTTAATAGCATCTTCCATATGTGTGGCTCACAGCAAGTAGAGTAAGTGATGTCACTCTATATTTCCTTTAGATAAGGCAATGAGTTCCGATAAAAAAAGAATTGTCTGAATACTGTCTGAATAAGTTTCCTAAACTATTATATTAACAAACAATTTTGTAACCAGACTGTTTCTTTAAACAAAATGGTACTTGCTACACATAAAATATTCATTTATGGATCTTTGAGAAGTTAGGTACGATGTTTAAGTATAAGAGGGAGAGATACTTACATATGAAGCAGTTTCGCTTGTTATACTCCCTGCAGTAAGAAAGTCATTTGGTGCTGTCAGAGCATTGGTTGGTTTTATACTAATAAACTCAAGTGGTATTCCAAATTCATGTGCAACTACCTGTGCCACCTGCAATAAAATGCTGTTTATTTTAGTATTAAATGCATTTATACAAAGTCCATGCATGTTATCTATTTATACAATTTAAGTACAGTGCAAGAGCTATGAATCTGCAACTGCTGAAGTGAATATTTGATACAAACTTCTTTTAAAATAAATGCTATCCATTAATGTGTTTTCTATATTGAATAATGTATACTACAGAGTCTCTGTACATTCATTCTATTCATTTACATGTGAATCAATGTTTAGATACTGCAAGATGATAGTTCTTTCTACTTGTACTACATTTTCACAGTTGCCAATTTAACTGAACTGATAAGAATGTTGCAACTTATTCACTAGACATTTGTCTTCATGTAGTGTTATCATTTATGATTGATTATAATATTTGATGCATATGCTGTTGCTTGTATGTAAAAAGCTCTATAAAAGATTTTTAAGCTATAAATACACAGAGAACATAAGCACCTTTCATTTTGCCTAATTACTATAGTTTTTCAATAGTTGTGCCTTCCAGGTTAAAAAGAGAGCTAAACTCTGATGTAAAGACATATTTAAGGTTAGTAAAGATAGAGTGCAGAAGTTAGAGTGAAGTGTAATCATAGTATTTAATGATTTTGTGGAAACTTTCAACTTCACTTATTAATTGCTAGTTTTGAGAGCCAATGCTACCATCATCAGCTGATTTTAGAGCAATCTCCAGGTACACTGGATCAATTTTCTTTGAAGAAATTGCAAATACTAGTGTGATATGCTACAAAAGCATTCTCATGGATTTCATGGAGCTGCTAGATAATGTGGAAGGGCATTTTAAACAGGGTGGTGCCATATCCCTCCGTCTAATGAATCTGTGGCAGCTTATTTGAGGACTATGTTATTCTCCAAGATCATTGGATCAGATGTGACCACGTTATTTTCTATAGTAGTATCTCAAGGAAGAAAACATACCATGTGCCATCTAGAATTTCTAGAAAACCATACAATATTTTTAAATTTAATTTCCTCAACAAAAGTGAAGCACAGTTGTATTATTTCTGTATCTTGTGACAGAGCGAGCAGCCACTGTGCACCATCTAGTACACCTCTTCATCAGATTGTTACCTCTTTGAGTGGTACAAAGACATGGTACTCACTCATTCAGGTCTGGTGAGTGTGACATGTGCAAAGAGTACCGAAGTTAAGGCCAGTGTTGCATGCAATGATAATATGAGCAATTTGAGTCCAAACAAGATCATGTTGCAAAATAACACATAACGCATATATTCAAACGTCCACATCACTTTGATGTGATTGTAAGCCAAAGTTGTAACTACTGGTGATGATGTTTCCCCTAGGCATATAATATTCCAAGACAATGCCTCATTCATCCCAAAAGAGTGCCAGTATAATACGAGGGGCATACTGAAAGTCATGAGCAACACTGTTTTATAATCTTAATATTTATTTTTAAGCCAAACCCAATACATCATCATAATCTACAGACTTTCTTTCACTTTTCGACATAGTCTCCATTGTTTTGCACACAGTTTTCCCATCGTTCTACTAGTTTGAAAATGCCCTTGTGATAGAACTCCGTTCCAGCTGCCCGCAGACCCTAATGCACTGCTTTCCGTATATCCTCCAGCGTCTCGTAGTGTTGGCCACGTATCTGCTCCTTCACAGAACCGAAAAGATGGTAGTCGGAGGGTGACAAGTCGGGACTGTATGGAGGATGAGGAAGAGTTTCCCACCCTAATGCCCTGATCTTCTCCATAGTGGCACGGGAAGTATGCGGACGTGCATTATCCTGTTGAAGGATGATCCTCTTTCCAGGGCGTTTATCACGCAAAGCCCAACAGAGCTTCAGAAGTGTCTTGATGTAGCGGGTAGAATTTATGGTTTGTCCAGGTTCAAGAAAGTCAACCAGAATGCAGCCTTGCAGCCCAAAAGACTTTCCTACAGATTGCACTGTCTTCGCTTTCTTCTTCGATGGTGAGTTCAAGTGGTGCCATTCCATACCCTGACGTTTCGTTTCTGGCTCATAGTGATGGAACCAGCTCTCATCTCCAGTCACAATACAGGTCAAAAATTCATCACCATTATGAAATCTCTGAAGAAGGTTTTGTGCAACGGTTCTTCTCTGAAGTTTGTGGTCTTCAGTCAATAAACGGGGGACCCAACAAAGTCGACACAGACCTTTCGATAACCCAAGCTGTGGATCATTTCTTACACTGCACTATGTCGTATTCCAAGTTGCACAGCAATTTCATTCACAGTGAAACGCCTATCTCCTGTAATGAGCTCATCAACTCTTTCCTTGTTGCATTCTGTAGAGGCAGTTCGAGGACGCCTGCTACGAGGCGCATTTTGCAGACTCGTGTTTCCATCTTTGAAATGTTTCACCCATCTTCTAACACTGCTGGCACCCATGCAGACACCTCCATACGCACGTTGAAGTCTGAGATGAATTTCAGGAGCAGATTTTCCTTCTTTCACAAGGAATTCAATGACAGCACGCTGTCGAAACGAAACATCAATGTCAGCCATTTTTCAAACACTGTCTGTGGTCACGTGATAGAAGCTAATGATGTCACAATATGTCAGCATGTGGCTTAAAGTCTGTAGATTACGATCCTGCAATTCGTTTCATTACATTGTTGAAATTTAAATTTTTACAATGGGTTACTCATGACTTTCAGTATGCCCCCCATATTACCTGCAAATGGCTGTGTCTGGAACTTTTTTGATTTTGGCAATGAGGAATAGTGTCATTTCTAGCTTGCTCTCTTTGTTTACGGTTGGTACTATACTCAGATTTTTATCTCATGTAACAATTCTTGCAAGAAAGGTATCACCTCTTGCTCAAAGCATTGAAAAAATTCTTCACAGGTGTCAACCTGTTGGGCCTTTAATTCTAGAATGGGCTGCCATGGCACCCACCTTGCAGACCTTATGTCATGTGCTGAGCCATGACTAGTGCTCAAATTTGAGGCTATTTAAACCACTGTTTACATGGGACTTTTTATCACAATGCCTTCAACTGCTACAAGAGACTCTGGTGTTACAACACGATATGCTTGGGCATCTGCCAATTGTGAACTTTCTACTCCACTTGTAAACTTACAGCAGTGATAAAAATACATCAGGAAAGGACTTATGTTGAATTGTTGAGGAATATGTTTAACAATATAGTGTGAGGGAACAATAATGTGTCTCCAATAGGAAGGGTAATGCTTATACCTTATCTTATAAATATTGTTATTTCTCCCAGAGATAACCTCTCACTTTCACTTGGGTGCCTACTTGTAGGTATCTTTTTTAATCACTCAATAGATTTGCTTAAAATATGGAACATCTCAGTAAATAATTCTGTGTGTACCAGATGTTGCTTCTCTTTCAAGTATATGGATGAAATATGTAATTTAAGCTGTTATTTTGTGGCTCATTTGCAACAATTTGTGAGTCTGATATATTTATTCTGAATCATCTTGTATGAGTATCAATGATATTGTGCATACCTTAGTGTTGATTCCTTGACCCATTTCAATTCCACCATGAACAACTGCAACAGTTCCATCCTGAGCATAAATTGAAATCAATGCATGATACAAGCCGGAAATTTGTAAGGGATATACCATTGGAACCAGAGAAATAGCTTGCTTCTTCCATCTGTTGTCCTGTTAAAATAATCACATCTTAATGTTGTCATTTGTGGTAATATATGCGGGTGTTTTGAATAGCTGTATATTAATGAAACATTAGTTTGGACATACTGTATAGATAAAAATTTTACACAGGAATTTTTTGTTGCAAAGCGGTACCAACATTGAATTACAAGGAGTTATATTTATACAGAATGATATTTGTAGATTTACCATCCTTGGAACATTGTTACCATATTTTCAAAATATCAACGCTTAAACTTGTAAGCATTTCATATTAGTGTGCATTTGAGTAAGTGGTTAATGCTTATTTCATGGTAGTGTAATCATTACTATTACAAAAAAGAAAAGAAAAAATATTATTGAGCAACTGGTAGTATCAAACCAAATCGGAAACTATTAGCTGATAAATCTGAGAAGTCTTAAAGTATCTTGTAAGATAAGAGAGCTAAAAATGTATATAGTTAACAATAGTATTTCTTCTAATATGAATTTTTTGATTATATCCAAATGCAAATGCATAAACAAAATTGAACAGAATGTGTGCATCATCTATTATAGTAAAAAATTTTTTTTTCATACAAGAAATCCTGAAGCATCTTCCTGTTTTCCAAATAAAGTTAACTGTTTAATACAGGTATACCTCTCTGTGGAGGCAATAAAGAAGAAGAGCGTTGCTCTTCCTACCATAATAGTATTGGTCATCATACACATGCCAATAAGGAAGAAGAACCTTATACTATTAGACTGAAAGCGTGAGACATTAAGGATGAAAGACAATTCAATTTCTCAAACAAAACATAGTTATAAGTAAATGGTGTTCAATAAAGAGGAAGATCATTTCCATCTCCCCACCACAACCCAGTAGTTCTGAATGCCAATAAAGAGGGAGAGTGCTTCCCTCTACCTTCCATAACATAGCAAATGTCAATCTAGCCTTACAACCAGACTTGATGAAAACAAAACCTTTTGTATCCCTCTGCATTAACCTCATGATTATGTTGTGAGGAGCAAACACGGACAAATGCCATATGGACTCATGCTTTTCTTTTTTTTTTTTTTTTTTTTTTTTTTTTTTTTTGTAATGCAGTATAATTCTTTACTATTTCAATAAAAATTAAATAATTTTAATAAATAATGATATAATATTAAATACCAAAATGAAAGCTGAGTTGAAATTAAATGTATTATAATTAAAATAAAACCCAACTTTAATCTGTAGCTGCACCATTATCAGGAAGAGGTGTAAAATGTGCCTAATTTAATATTTTATTAGCAATCTTTAAGTGTGCCCAACTCACTACAGAACCCAATATTTGTTTTAACAATTCCAATTCCATTGCAATAAAAGTGGTGCAACTTGGGTATGAACAATGCACTTATTGATTGATTGTTGTATTGCATGATTGCATATATAATTATTGATTGTTTATAGGGTTTTTTCATGAATTAGAGAACAGGCTCAGTCCATAGAAAGATAAGCAGTGAAATGAAATGAATTGGTATACCTTCTTGAGTGTATTGGAAGATGGACTAAATACAGGCATGTAAAGAGCAATTCATGGGGAGATTTGGAGAAAACCAACAACCACTAAGTAAGTCCACCATTTGGGTCTTATTGAAGAAATTTGCTCCACATGGGACTTAAATGGACAGACTTGCAGGAGATACAGAACAAACAGCACAGGAAACACTAAAAAAAAAACAATGTGAAGGATAGGCTATTGGTATCTCCCTCTAAATCATACTTCCAACTTCCGCAAGAAACAGGAATGTCCAATACTACTTACCAGCATGCTGCAAAAGAAAGCAAAGCTTCATTTCACCGTAGTGCATGAATGAAATGTAGTCCAACACTTGATTCATGAAGGAGGCATGGCTTCACCTCCCAGGAGACATAAATAATCAAAATTTCTATATTTGGGAAATTGCAAACCTCTATATAACACGTGAAGAGTGCCTTCATTCAGAAAAAATTGAGTACGGTGTGCAATATTTTGGCAGCAAATAATTGAAACCATGTTCATCAATACAACCACTGCAATAAATAAATATGAAATGCCTTGAAATTTTCATTTGTAAATCAACTAGATAATGGGGAACTCTCCATGGGATATTTCCAATAATACAGTGTGATGTGCCACGCATCAATTACCAGCATGGCTGAAATTCAGCTCTTTTTGGTGACCATGTTGTTTCAAAAGGTTTTGGTGACAATGATTGTCCAACCTGATAACTCCTGATTTGTTTTTGTGGGGACATCTGAAAAAGGGAAGGTTTATAAGAAAAATCCATGAACCATACATGATTTGAAAGAAAGCATCACCACAGAGATTCAGGCAATAAACATGGACATTCTAGCGAAGCCATCCGATAGTATGGTTCAGTGAATTCAATCTTGCCTGGATGCAAATGATGCTATTTTCATTGCAATATCTTCATTAATATTGAAATTGTTACCAATAATTGCTAAAACAAATTCTGAGCTTGATAGCGGGTTTGGTATCGAGTGGGACGCACTGTAACTTAGACTTGTGCTATGTTAAGATATATTATAATGTTTTCTGTATAACGTTTCCTTCCTATGAGAGCTTAAAATAGTGAGCATATTGGGCAATGTATCATAATTTTGGAATGTATTATTGCTATGTAGGTGTTAAAAATAAACTTGGGCAGGATCATTCTTCCTGCAGTTGTATATGGAAATGCTGATGATGATTATGATACAGAAGTAGCCCAAATAATGAAACTGTTCCCAGTGTACCTGAGGTGATAAAAGCTCTAGAAATATCAATATGATTTCTATCATCACAAAACCTAAATATCTGACAGTATGTCTGTGATTAGTGTATATAATCATCTGGTGTGCAACTGTGTGAAAAAATCAAAACTGTAAAGAAAAATTAATAACTGTTTTAAAAAAGTTCCCTGAATGCTATTTTTTTATATTTAAGCTGGTTTGATATGCATATAAATAGTCTTGAAATGTATTAGGTGTGTTTATTATAACCTGCTTGTCTAATTTATTGTTCTCTTGTAATCAGTTTGAAAAGTAATCTGAATAAACAAAAAAACCAGTTTCAGGACATAATAAAATTTTCTTTTATGGTTTCTCAGTTATACATTATTCTCCATGTTGTAGTAGTTACCATGCTAGCCTCTTGTATCCTAGATCATGGGTTAAAACCTGGTGCAGGGTGATGGACTTTTGCAGGCGTAAAAATCCCTAGCATGGCTTCTTTCGGAAGGGAAGTAAACCCGTTGGTCCCATGTTACAGATTTACAAATGGAAAAGAACCTCAAGCCTGATAAAAAAGCCTCTGAGCAAACTTAAGCAGCCTTTCATGCCCAACATAGGATAGAATGCTGAGAACCACAGTAGTTAAAGTGCATCCATAAATAAAACTGCATTTTTTTTAGGCATGTCTATTTGAAAATGCATAACTAAGATTACCTTGTATATATCCTAACTTGAACCACTGTATATTCTGATTTGACGAATATGTGAAGAATTTTAAACCACTTTTAAAAAGTGCCTAGTTTATTCCTTCTAATGTCCAAAATATAAATCAGAGTCCTTCCTAGTTTTAATTTTACTCAAAATATATCAAATATGTCATCATTTTCTTGTTTCACGGATAAGACCTTTGACTGTTCTGATCTCACCTCTGTTCAGCCCAGCATGTTCTATTCTTGGTCTTCCTCCGATTTTCTTCCTCCAGGCTAATATATGAGTGATTTAATGTAGTATATATATATATATATATATATATATATATATTGCTTCTTGGAAAACAACTTAAAATATAGCTTTTTAGGGTCTTACCCTTTAAAACTTCATCATGCTTTGGAATAAAATGAAGAAGAGACAAATTTTTGATAGAAGAGATGATACATAACACTCATTTTTCATAGAAAATTATCTAAACCCGGCTTAATATTTGATTACTTGTACATCCACTATATCTAGTATTCTACTGTTGGAAATATTTTCAACTCTTAAATGTAATTAATATTTTAATGAAATAAATAATCTCACTTACTTTATTAAAATCACTAATATTTTTTTTCCTTGTTTCATAGTCAGTTGTCTGTTTAAAATCTTTAATTAGCTGTGGAATAGGATTATTTTCTGTTGCCATATTGCTCATTCTCACATCAGATGGATCTTTATCAACCACTTTGGCAATATGTTCCATCATAAACTCAATGGCTGCAATACCTTCAGCAGATCCTTTAAACAGAGAACAACATCATCATATTCATCATCGCACAAATTCCAGCAATGGATGGAGGAAATGATGAGCCATTTCCTGAGCATTGTTATCCCAAGTAACTGGATCAAGAAGTTAAAGATATAAAACAGAAAACTTCAGAAGGTATACACAAATAGGTACATAAAGCAAGTTCTAAATAATTTGGAATACTATACAATAAAATAATTAATAGCATGTATAGCTCTATTCAAACTTTTTAACAGTATATAAGTATGAATTAATAACATTTAACACTAGAAGGACCAAATAGTTTATTCTGCAGCAGGCACACTGAAGATAGCTAAGTTAGTGGGCGTATGTGGCACTCAGTAGCACCTAACTTTGACCTGAGTGGCTCATTTGACTCGATAGATCATGTTTTTAAAAACCAAGCTTTATCATTTGGGTATAGGAGGCATGGTAAATGAAATAATCATGTCATTCGTTAGATCTAGAGAATCTGTAGTTAAAGTGAAGGACTATTACTCCAGGAAGTGTTCCCCCAGTTATGGAGTACCACAGGGTTCGGTCTTGGGACCTTTGTTGCTTATTTTATATATTAATGATTTAGAACATCTCAGTGCTGTATACTGTTTATCTATGTATGCAGACGATACTTCAGTTGCAGTATGTACCAATAGCATCGATGAACTGAATTTGAAAGTTATAAATTCTATGAATTCTTTTAAAGAATTGTACATTGCAAATAAACTTATTTTAAACCTTGACAAAACTGCTTGCTTGTATTTAGTAACAAAAAGGTTTTAACAAATATGAATTTTAACATGGGTGGTACTATTTTAAAGTGTCTTGACAAGATGAAATTTTTATGCATTGTTTTAGATCAAAACCTTACTTGGCATGAACAAATTGATCATAGCCCAAATTAAATAAAGCATGCTTTGCTATTAGATGCCTGAAAATGAGTTTAGACAACTGCTTGCTTACTGTATATTATGCCACTGTACAACCAATTTTATCATACAATATTATAATATGTGGATCTGCAACTGAAGTAAATAGGGTATTTTTAATTCAGAAGGGAGTGCAAAGAATAATTTTTAATATAAAGCCAAGAGATTCATTAAGATATGTTTTTAAATTTTTTTTTATTTTTACTTTAACTGATTTATTGATATATAATGCTGCATTATTTTGTAAAAACAACTCATACTTATTCAATCTCAACTGTGACGTTCATAATAATTTTACTAGAACTATGAATGACATCCAAATAGGAAAAATATAAAACAACTAAATACTCAGAAACACCAAAGTACCTCATAAGTAAAATTGTCAATGCTCTCCCATATGACATTATTAAAGTAGATGATATGTGTAAATTTAAAAGATCACTATGTTCATATTTACATGACAAAGCTTTTTATAGTCTATGTGAATTATTTAATTAATGTACATTTTATAGTGAGTCTATCTGTACAGTGTATAGCAACAGACAATAAATATATCTGTCTGTCTGTCTGTCTGTCTAATACCATTTAACTGGTATATTTACTAGTTTTCTGGTAGAATTAATAGATGGTGTTATTTGCAATAAATAAGATCAATCTTAATGTCATTATTTAATATAATCTTTGTACATCCAGACAATATGAAATAAATTACATTCAAAATAAATAAAACGAGCAAGTTAAAACTATTACCAAATATCTGACAGACAGGTTTCAAGGATCTTTGAAATGAGCAAATTACAATAATTACTGAATATTTGACAGGCAATTTTAAAGGATCTTTATTCATTCTGAGTTTAATTACATTATAAACACATTGCAAGCACAGATTATACCACCATTATATGCAAATGTTACAAAAATTCATAATCTATATAGCCATAATAAAGAAAACTTTGGCATAGGATATTGAAATTGGAAGAAAGGAATTTGTTAAAACAGTGTTTAGTATATCAAGAGAAAAGTTTAAAGAACAAGGGATGGGTAGACTGTCTTCGAAATAACCTGGAAAGTAGTGGGTTAGGGGAAATGTGGAGAAGAAGAGAAAATAATGTGAATAACTTCTGGAAGTTGGCAAGGAAAAGATTTGAGGATATAGAAATACAAAAAATATTTAGTGAAATAACTGAAAAGAGATCTTTAGTTTTCTATATACCAATGAAAGTCTCTTGGGGAAGGGAAAAGTACATTGATGTGACAAATAAAGAGGAGCGAGAAGGTATTGCATGGCTGAAAGCAGGAGTATGGAGATTAAAAGGTCTAAGGAAAGGTATTCCACAAAATCAATGTCCTATATGTGGCGGAAATGAAGATATAGAACACATTTTATTTAAATGTAAAGGAACTGAAATTTGGAGAAAAAAGTATATTAATAAGAAATGGTTTAAAATAGATAGAAATGTAGTAGTTGAAATGTTTCAAAAAGATAGTAAGAAGATTGGACAATTCTTATGCAAAGTGAAAAATAAATGGATATGGACAGTAAATAGACAAAATGGTGTAATAAATTAGAATTAATAAACTATTGTAAAATATGAGTATGACCGGTAAAGAGCCAGGGCTGAACACCGATCATATTCACCTGTATAATGCTTAGCATAAATAAATAAATAAATAAATAAATAAATAAATAAAGAAAACGACAGCCAATTTAAAAAAAAAAATCATGCATGCATATTAAGAATCAAATACTTGTATCTTCTGGAAAAACTCTGCAATCATTACTTGTAACAATATTGTGGGAATAATATTGCTTGCAAACAAAGTGTTTGCAACTATTAGAGGTCACAGTAGTTTTGTTATCTTTTACCACCATAAAAGATGACAACTCTAACAATTTCTTCTTTATTTTCGGGGATTGATTGATAAGGTGGTAGAAATCCTTGGATATTCCTTAGTAAAGATGACAATTCAGCCCTTTCTTTCAAAAGGCTCTCCTATAGAGCCATGGTCACATTTGTGAGATATGCTCTATTCTGAACTTTTTTCTGAATTGTTTGCAAATTGGGAATTTATACCAGCAATATCCAGATAACAGAAAAACAAAGCCAAAGGCCATCTTCTTGTTATCCTTTGTGTGAGGTAGGTTGTATGCATGCAGTCAAAAGTATCTACTCCACCTTTTGTTATGTTGTAGTCCAAATTTACAACAGACTTACCTGTAGAGGTATATATTTCATCAGTTTCATGCATTGATGCCAGGAAAAGTACAGCCATGTTTTGTTTTCGTTTGGCATGAAAGTAGACAAAAGTCATCTTGAAATCTGAAAATACAGTTTCCAGTTTCTTGTGACCTCTTTGGAAAAATTTCTGGAGGAATTTCCTTTCAGTTCTTTTTTAGTGTCCCTAAAAAGGTTAGTCCATTTTCTAGAAGATACAGTGCTGAAGGATAACTCTATAATAGTTATCTGTCGTTACATTCCTGTGAGTGCCCTTGATTGGTTCAACTAATCTGTTCGCATGTCCATAGGCTTGTTAGATACAAGATATGATCCAGGATTCTATCTGCCACAGTTTACTTCACAGTGTAAAATGTCTTGCTATCGCACAATGCGTATAACTTCAAACTGTACTTGGCAGGCTTATTGGGCATGTACTGCACAAATCCACAACATCCATAAAATGAAGCAAGAGTTCCAGGGCTATAGTTGTTTCTGCAGCTATTCAAAAATGCAGAGATGGCTGCAAGTTCGTCAGTTGCATGCTGTTCTTTTCTCGTTGAAGTATCATCAAGCCTCAGTGACCGAAGCAAGAATAGAAACTACATATTGCTAAGTGCTGCTCTTAGAACAGTCATTCCTGTTCCATTTGATGCCCACAGCTCTAGTACATTTTTGCAACCTTCTTTTTTTACAGTGGTCCTAAAAGAGCCATTATTTCAGAACTAGAAGTATTTGTGCAGTCTCTATCCCTTGTGTAAGTCACAGATGATCTGTTGTTATTTATATACCTATTCATGATGGCAGCAACAGAATCTATTAACTCGGAATCAAAAAGATTGAGGAAACCTTCAATTTCAGTTTTGGTTACTCTGGCACTGCATTTCAGGTAAGGCAAGACCTTGATTATATTTTTACATCTTGTTTTCCCTGGAACCACTATATATGTTTATCTATAACTGGTTCTTATTAGTATAAAAATGACAGCCAGCACCTGGTGTTTCTTTCAATTCATTCCCAAGATCACATATTTGTTCAGGTTCACTGAAATGATCTGGAGTCTCATTATCTCTGTCAGAGAAATTAGCATAATCCTCTTCAGATGATTCCAGAAGAAGGTGCTCAATTTCTTCTGGCATAAATCCATTTCTTTGTGACAATCTAGAAAGCAAAAGGAAAATTGTAATATTGAAGCCATCTTAATAGCTAAATAATCATTCTCCTGAAGTGTTTTTGCAATATATGGCTTCTGATATTCAAAACGTTCAACAGTAGTTACCCTACATTTACTTACGGGACTGGATGCATGCAGTACTGGTGCCATTTCAGTGTAGTTGTCTACTTCACAGATAAGTTACAGCTCTAATAATGGGTATAGTAATGCGACAATAATGAACTTTGGTGCCTGTTTAAGTCATCAAAGCATTGTTGTTTGCTTGGCGAGCTAACTTAATTATTGAAACAAAACTAAATTGGCGGTGCTGTATGCTGCCACGTGCTTGCCGCAGGGTTAAATTGACTGGTTAGCAATTTATAAATGTGCATATGTCAGAAGCAATTGAATCCTCTGTAGTAAAAATGATGAATTCTCATGAATTAGTATTTTACACTATAGACCATGAGCCTGTTGGCCATCATGGATAACTTCATCAACTGGCCAAGGGTGTATACTATTCCCAACCAGGAGGCTAAGACCATCCCAAACTGCCTGGTAGAAAAACAGTTTTGTCGCTATGGGGTAGCATTGGAAATGCACAGTGATCAGAGCACCAACTTTGAGTGAACCTGGTGAGACAGACACTGGAATGACTTGAAGTGCACAAGACATGCATAAGACCTCTACATCCACAGTCAGAAGCATGGTTAAGCGATACATCATGATCCTAGAAGAACATTTGAAGAAGGTTGTGGCCAATCAGCGATTTTTTTTGCTGGACTACCGCTCTTCAACTCATGACACCACCTGGTTGATACCAGTCAGTTTGGTATTTGGCAGTAAGCTGCATCTACCATGATATCTGATGGTGGGAGCCCTCCTGGGGTAGAACAGCTAGCAGTCGACTATTTGGGGAATCTAGTAGACCAGCTTCTCGACATGCATAAGATGGTGAGTCAACACATCCAGATAGGAAGCGACCAGATTAAGACCCATTACAACCGGCAGACCAACAGCTGAGGTTTCCAGCTTAGTTTGGTATGGCTATATCACCCAACCTGAACTAGATGATATTGCCCAAAGCTTCAACAATCATGGGAAGATGCCTTGTCGCAAAGAGGATAATGGATGTCATCTACCACATACAGAGGCTGCCATGAGGGAAGATGCTAGTAGTAGTGCACCTGGTTCATCTAGTCTTTTATGTTGGTACCGGATGGGATGAGCAGCCCCGAGGAGGGAGCAGTGTGATTACCCCTTACGATTGTAATTGCTGAACATATGTGTATACCTTGCTTCGTAAGTCATATCTGATTGTTGGCATCCATTGTTACACCTGCATTAGTGGGCATGTGCACAAGTGGAAACTTCTTTAGACGTCGAAACAGTGATTGTTACACCTGTGCAAGTGGACATGTACACTGTTGGAAGGTTCTTAGATGTTGAAGTCTGGCTGTTTCACCTGCAGTGCTTTTGCATATGTGATGGCTTCTGGAGATTCCCTGACAAGTGATTGACAGGTATAAAAATAGGAACAAAACCCGGCCTAGAGTTCAGTTTTCACTGGAAATGCACTGTGCACAATAGTGGTGTTAAGTTTTCAAGGGAAATTCATAACGAGTAGTAATTTTTACCACAGTAAGCATCAAAAAGTAACTATATGGCAGAATTGTTACAAAAGTATTCAAGAAAGAGAGTTATTTGTAAGCAGATTCTGCTTGTAATCATTTTGTAGAAGAAATAAAGAATGTTTTTGGAGCGAAAAAATAGTTTTTGCTACAGTGTGGTGGAACAGTGGAGATGGTGGTGGTGACAGTAGATTTATTCCACAAGCAGCCACTGTCAACAAGGACTGTTTTCCTTGTGTGCTATATTTATTAACACAGGGTCAGAAAGCGGCTCTTGTAGAATGATGCTATTCATACTGAAAAAATTCTACAATGGAAGAAGCAAGGATACCCACAGCATTGTTACAGGAGATCAGTCTTGCCACTACAATCCAGAAACAAATTGGCAATTGGTGGTGTGGTGCTCTCCAGATAATGATCCCACCAACAAAAGTGCAAAGATGCAAAAGTGTAGAAAAGAAGAAGGTGGTTTCCTTCTTCTCAAAAACTGGTAACTTAGCATCTATCACCCTTGATACCCAAAAGCATTTACTGCAAATTGATAAATGAGTAATAATCTGCCATCAGCATGGCAGCATGGAAAGAAAGGCATCGACAATGCTTCTGCACATATATAGGCAGAATACTTAATTTATTGCCTGATCAAAATATCGGAGTTCTTCCTAGCCCCCCTTCCAGATTTAGGTCCAGGGGAGATTTTCCTTTTTCCTAAAGTAAAATAAAAGTTCTGTGGTCGCCAATTCTCATCATATGAAGATTCCATTAGGACTTATATGAAGGCTGTGAATTACCTTCCTAAAGAAGCTTGTTCAGATGCATTTTCAAAATACTTGGAATGGGTGCAAAAGAGTATTCATCATAATGGAGAATACTTTGAAAAATTGTAAAAATTACAATTCAATTGAAAAATATTTGAGACTTGTGCTAAAATCTTTCAGTGTCCGTCATATGCATAACATTAGATTTAAAACATTGTCAGCATGTCATTACTGATCCCATATCCTACTTAATAAGCCATTCCATATTATAGAAGGGTGAATTTCCTCAATATCTTAAAAGAATTGAAATTTAGTTGAGTCGATTTTGTAACACTACATCATTTACTTTTTATTTCGGAAAACATGTTTCAGAAGCCATGTGCTTCCATTGTCAATTCCTTTGGTCTACTGCCGGCATCGCTTGCTGTGGTGGTTGTCTCTGTCCCAGGTGGTAGTTTGATGAACCTCTGAATGAGTAGATTGCCTGGCGGGATTTCAAAATTGAAAACCCAGTTCTTGTTTTTCCAAATATATATGTTTTCCCAAACTTTTAATTCTGTCTTCCTTGTGATGTTTTTGAGGATTTTTGGGCTTCTATTCATGGTGTGTTTCTCTTTCCAAAAATGCCAAGCTACTGCAGATTTGTCTTCTTGTTTGAGTTTAATATTTCTGTGGTGTTCTTTTGCCCTTGTTTTTATATTTCTTTTTGTTTGGCCGATGTAGATTTTTTCACAGTCATTACAGCTGAACTGATATATTCCTGGTTTGTTTTCTTGTGGGATATCATCTTTTAATTTAGCATTTAAAATGTTTTTTATAGAGTAATTGTTTTTAGGGGCTAGAATGATGTTATGTCGTTTCAAGATCCTCTGGAATTTGTAGAAAGTTGTAGGGTGGTATGTAAACTTCTTGTAGATCTTGTTTTCTTTCAGGTTTTGAGTGAGTGTGCTGACTTCTTTAATTCTCTTTCTATTTTTGGCCTTATTAACTTTTTTGTACACCAGTTCTGCCCAGAATCCATTCTCTGTAGCCATGTCCAATATTTTAGTAAGTTCACATTGGTATTTCTATTATGCCCATTGGTACATTTTGACTTACAATCCCATTCCCCATCAGCATGCTTTACTCAACAGCCTTACACACAGATTGGTAAATGTATTCATATCACCTATATACAATAATTTTTGCTATTTTATTTAAGAAATTCTGAAACCTTAACAATATACAAGTCCAAATTCAACATAAGTATTCCTATTATCTAATTACCTGGAGCTCTGCAATAAGTTACTGATGGTGTGTCAGTGCGTACAGCTTTTCCTGTAATACTCCAGTTATTGCTATCATAGCAATTTGGAAAAGCATCTACTGTAAGTGGACTTACAGGCTCATTGAATGAACTTCCTGCCTCTTCTGCCAAATCTACCTTGAGACACTGTATCTTTCCATTATTGTCTACGTAAACCTGAAAAGATATGTTTAGTTAGTACTTGGGTAGTAAATTAAACAATGAAAACAGTCTAGCCTTCCCTTCAGCGGTTAGGTTTAGAAATTCAATGTAAATTAATTTTTAGAACAGTTTAGAGAATCAGGTTTTATATTTGATAAAAATTCTGAGAAATTTGAATATATTTGCAAATAACAAAAGGTAAAGTAGAAATGCTTATGTGCAAACTCAATTTATAGCTACTTAAAAATATAATTCTGAAAATAATGAACTACAACATTTAATATTAAATAATAAAGTGGTCACACAACTCTTTTACCTAACCCTTCTTTCTTCTATAATGTTGGCAATGTACCCCTTTGTCATGTTGGCCAGTTTGTTTATGTATATTGAGAAATCAAGTAAAAGAGGTGGTGGATGAACCCCTAATGTATTAGGGATCCATCCAACTGGTTGGAACATGTGTGTAAGTTTTGATTTGAGAGCTGGTAAGGCAGTTGAAGAAAACATAATTATATCATCTGATGGTCTACTTTAAAATATCCACTCTGAAGGTAGACAATAAAAATGTATATGATTTTGCTCATCAACATATTGCCAGCTGAAAGAGTGTTACTATTTCCAAATTTTGTTAGTGAGCATGGAAAGAAAAAAGGTAGTTACAGAGGTCAGGAGATTACATATTCTTTCATTCTTCCATACTTCTTTCTTTCTTTTCTTTCTTTCTTTCTTTCTTTCTTTCTTTAGTGTATTTGTATATCTTGTCACAACAAGACAACACTATAACCATAATTTATTACAGGCTAACTCTGTTCAGGACCTCTGAAACATATTAGAAATTATTTACTATTAAAGTTAGTAGGTAGTTCTTTACTTAGACAATTTGAGCTTTGTTGTTGATGTGTAAAAAGAAACAGTGCATACCATTAGTAGTTTTAAAAATATTGCTGCATAGCTCAGGACAGGATGTGCCTTTGCATATGCCATTGACAATTTTGTGCCAACAACTAATTTTTGAGGACAAAATATGATATTAGATTGGCACAAATAAACAAATTTGAACACATATGTATATTTTGTATTTACCATCTGCCTGCTTTTTAACATTTTGTGTAAATTAATCAAAACAGAGAGCATACTTAGTTGTCATTAAAACTTATCAAATAGTGTTAGTGTTGACAGTACGTATCATGCACTTAGCATCCATATCCTTGGCTGCAGAGGAAGTGACATTTTCTGAAGTCATTATTCTCTTTATTCAAGTGCTTCAGAATTCATTAGCCATATAAATTCATGTTCTGTAAACTTTATTGAATAATGAAATATAATTAAATATTGAACATTTACAGAATATTTTATATTGAAAATCTATTTATTTGAGACTGTCTGCTAGGAGGTATTCAGCTAAGAGAAGGTCACAGAAAATGTTAAGCAGCATCTTTTTGCTGCAAGATACACAATGCATATATGGTTTTGTCGAATATTACACATGACAAAGCTCTTGTACAATACTTGTGCAATGAATCAAAATTGATTATTATACTCCCAATTCCAAAAGAGCAAACTGCCTAACCAACTTTTGAATTGTAAATAAAGAAAGTGTAGAGTATTTTAAAGTCAAACTGTATGAGGAATAGTGGGAATTAAATATATAAAATATATAAGTGACAAGTTCTTAAACACTTTTGTAATAATTCATAATTCCAGTTTTTCCAGAACATTAATAGCAATACTAAAAATATTGGACTAACATAAGGTATAGGAATATCATGTAGACATAAAAGAGAACTTTATTTAGCAACTAGAGAAAGTAACTGAGGCAGACATAAACAATACTATAAAATGTACCTACTGCAGAATTCTAAAAAGAGTTATAAATGCAACTAAAAACTTTGTTATGTAAAACAAATACAGTCCTCACAATGAGCGTAGCACTATATGGAACATTATTAATAAAGAGATTGCTAAACGCCACTCGGAAAATAAAATTAATTAAAGTAAACCAAATGACCACAAATGATCCCCAGTAGATGACAAATTTATTTAATGAATATTCCATTCAGGTGGCAGAAAATTTATGGACAAAGAAACAACCTAAGAGGGATCTAATTTCATACCTTCAGGAATCCTGTATGGATAATTTTACATCATTAGAGATAGTACCCACAATTGTAATCAAAATAATAGTACTAATACAATCCTTAAAAACAAGAATTCATCAGGATATGATGAAATAAGCTCAAAAAACATAAATGGTATGTGCATCCATTATTTGGAAACCTTTAAGTCATATTTGTAACATATTCTTCTTAACAGGGACATTCCCAGACAGATTAAAATATTCAATCACCAAGTCGTTATACAAGAAAGGACATATCTCAGAAATGTCAAACTATAGACCAGTATCTTTGCTTACAGCTTCTTCCGAAATCTTTGAAGAAATTATATTTAAAAGAATTTATGAACATATTCATAAATATAATACTTTAGCAAAAGAGCAGTTTGGATTCAGGAAGAGCATGTCAACCAGGGAGGCCTATTTCAAATTAACTAATGAAGTTCTTAAATTCTTGGGCGGCAAATTTTATACAGCAGGAATATTCTGTTATCTATCAAAGGTGTCTGACTTTGTTTATCATAAAATACTTCTATCAAAATTATTACACAATGGTATTAGGGGCAAAGGGTGTCAATGTATTACATCTTACTTATAAAACAGAAAGCAAATGGTTATAATAAATACATCAAGTAATAGCAATGTCTATTCTGAATGATCTCAAATAAATCATGGCATCCCATAAGGTTATATTCTGGGTTCATATTATTTTTAGTGTATATAAGTGGTCTGCCTGCTGTAATAAACGACAATGCCAATTCTTTTGGCAGATGACACAAGTATTATAATTAAAGAACACAATGTCAGCGATATCCCAGATTCATCTAATAAAATCTTCAACACACAAAATGATTAGTTTGACAGTAACAAAACTCACATAAATTTTGGAAAAACAACATAAATTTTTTCACAAAGCATAAAATCATTGCAGACCTAAAGATAGAATATGAAAATAATCAGATTGCAGAAGCCCTTAATACAAAATTCCTGGGTCTTACTATCAATCGTAACATGAATTGGAAACACCATATTGGTTGCGCCTTATAGATTGTATTTCTGCATGTTTTGCAATCTGATCTTTAATTTAGCTTATAAATAAGAACATATTATAAATAGCATACTATGCATATTTTATTGATGACCTATGGAACAATATTTTGGGGAAATATAGTAGGTGCTAAAAATTGTTCATTATTAAAAGCAAAGGTAACAAGAATAATGGCAGGGGCAATAAAATCAACTCACTGCAAACCAACTTTCAAAACGTATGAAATTTTACCATTTGCCTGGGAATATATTCTAGCCATATTGTCATCTGCAATAAATACACCAGAAACGTTTACAAAAATTGCAGACATCCATAACAAAAAGACCAGACATAGACAGACTTACATAAGCCAACAAATAATTTGCAGTCATTCCAAAAAAGGGATTTACTACAAAGAAATAGTTTTGTTTAATTCACTTTCCTCTCCTATGAAAGAATTGCAAATGAACAAAAACAAGTTTAGAACAGAATTAAAAACATACCTTAATATTCACACTTTCTAAACCGAGGCAGATTTCATTCCACCAGAAAATACTGTTAATAAAGTACTATTGTAAATATAATAAACATGAATATTCTAAGAGTAGGTTTTTGGAAACAGACCTGCAATAAAGTTGTAAATTATGCAAAACTGACACCACTGAAAATTTCTTACAGAATCATTATTTGTAAATAAATGTATAATTAAGTGTCAATAAAAGTAATCCTTGACATGATCTACATTCTAGAGTTTGGGCATAACCTTATCTCAAAATAGAATCTACAGAGGGCAATATTGTGTATGTGTGTGTGAGTGTGTGTGTGTGTGTGTGTGTGTGTGTGTGTGTGTGATTTTATTTATTTATGGACAGCCTTTAACTGCTGTGGTTCTCAGCATCCCATTCTATTCTGGGCATGAAATACTGCTTAATTTTGCTCAGAGTCCTCTTTATCAGACTTGAGGTTCTTTTATGTGCCATCAATCTATGACAAAGGACCAACGGCTTTACTTGCCTTCCAAAGGAAGCCATGCTAAGGATTTTTGCGCCCGAAAAAAGACATCGTCCTCCGCTGGGTTTGAACCTAAGACCTTGGGTATATGAAAAGAGAGAGAGAGTGCGCACTTGCATGTGCGTGCCTATCCATTATTTCTGTGACTGTATATAGAAACTCATATCTGCCTGATTGCGAAATAGTTCCTTTCAGTTGAATTAATGCAACTGTATTGGCTATTTGCCACATTACTTATATGTAATATTAACCAGAAATCCATATTAATGACAGAATTACACATCTTTCTATGACAGTATATTGACACCCAAAACAAAATAATTGCATCAATAGACTGACCTGTATTAGTAAAATCTGTTGATCATTCTACAAAATGAATTATGTACACACCTAACATGTTAAGGTATGTCTGGAAACCCTTTGAACATAAACTTGGAACAATCATTTAAAAATGAAGTGTTTTCAGACATATGTTTCCTTGTTTTGGTATGAGAAGCTGATCCCCAACATCTATCTAAGCTTTTTGATGTATTCTGCATACAAAGACAATAAGGAGCATATGAGGATTTAAAGAGCACTTGAGGAATGTATAATGAAGGTAAACAGATAAATTTGTGATATCAGTGCACGTCTTATCCTCTTTAACAATCTGTTAAAAGAAAAATCAAAGCTTTAAAAAGCTAACCACAAATCTATTGAACGCTATGAGAAACTTAATACACCAAAATAAATATAATTGGTTTACTGGTAACTATATGAATGAGCCCAATATTTATTAACTTCAGTTACTTTTGTATTCGACAAAACTAGCTTCTGCAGCATTTATGCCCATCCTCTTCAGGTGGCCTGTTGGATCTCAATCTCTTCTCTTGATAGATGAAGATGATTGGGTTTTAAGGATGTTCAACTACCAAGTTATCTGCACCCTTATAAAACTAAACCTGGCATGAGACCAGCACTAAAACAGGTTAAAAACATCAAACGATAAAATGTGAGCTAAAATTAAACATTAAATGAAGTGTAAAAACTATCCATTGCTAGAACCATAAATAAACCTATAAAACCATTTAGAACAACAGAGTGTTAAAATGGATAAAAGTAGGTAAAACTAAAAGCATATTATAATGATAAATAAAACAAACTAGATCCTGAGTGTAAAACTAAGTATTGATAACAATTTAAAAACCCTGTCAGCTGCACCAGGGCCATCGCCAAATACCTCCGCTTGGAAGACCGGCAGCTGGAGAGTTGTGCAAAGAGCTACTATAACAGTGCACTCTACCAGCACATGTGGTATTGTCAGTGTCACTGCACAAAGCAGAGTCTAGAGTCCAAGAGCAGATCGTCCAGGTTTACCTGGACGGAATGTAGTTTCGCCACAGTACCTAACCGCTGAAAGCAGTTTTACCTGTGCGATATTGTAGGGAAAAAGATTTTGTTCACAAGCTTTTGTGTCTGTGTCCGCCGGTCACCCAAGTGGTGACCACGCTCAATGTTGCTTAACTCGATGTGCTGCTTGTGTGGCCACCGAGTTAAGAAGGCCAGGAGGGAGGAAAGTTGGTAGGATTATGGATTATGGGTGGGTGGTAGGTTCCAGATTAATGAGGGGGGGGTAGGGTTACAGCCGGTTGGTCTCCCAACCGGCTGCGACCCATCCCGTTACTGCAAAACCTGGGGGCTGTTGGGATTAAGGGACGGCAGTCTCTCAGGCCAGCAGCCCGAGGGTTGGAGTGAAAGGGTATTTTATCATACAATGTGCGGGCTCGTTCCCTCACGACGTCGATGATATACGGGATTCCGGAGTAGGTATGTAGGATGTGAGATGGGAATCTGTGCCCAGTATCGTAGATAATCCTTAATGCCCTGTTCTGAATGGCCTGAAGTCTGCGGATTGTGGACGGTGCCACTGACCCCCAGACCTCGCAGCCTTACAGGATCAGGAGAGGAATGATCGCCTCATACAGGCGCAGTTTGAGGTGTTTAGGCATGGCTGATTTCAAAACAGGATTCAACTGTCTGAGGGCGGCGTAGCCTACCCCCACTATGAAGTGCTGGAACATCCACCCCATTCCGCAGGTTTGGATCTCTTGGACTTCCATCTGTTTCCAAAACTGAAGAAAGGCGCTTTTCGTCCAATGAAGGTGCAATAAATTGCGGTTGAAAATGGGTACTTTGCAGCACTTCCAGAGGAACACCACAGAGAGGGGATAATGGCATTGGAACACTGAGGAGATTATGTTGAAAAATAAAACTACTTTGAAAGCATGAATTGTCGTTTTTCACCATCAAGCCAAGAACTTTTCAGATCACCCTCCTACATAACATTCCACTGTTGTATAAAATTCCTTTCAGTATGACATTTAGGAAAGGGTAAAGATGATATATTTGGTTTCTGGTATAGGTAAAAAAATATTTTCTTAATCTGCCACAGTTAGATTTTATTCCACAGATCCAATTTAATTGAAGACACTTGTAGGGAGAGCTAACTTATGACTACAGAGAATCCAGGATTACTAGCTATTTTAGCTTATTCTTTCATTTTAAGATTTCTGAGAAGAGTTTCAAAGAATTCAGTAATAATCAACAATGCATATACAGCAATCGCTTAAATGAAGGTCACACTGAAATTTTTGAGGATGAAAATGATACATTTTTTAAAATTCAGATCTGCTCATTACATCTTTTCAAAGTATTCTCCATTACTTGCTAAAGAATGACTCATGCTTTCAAACTATTTATCAAACACTGAATACCATTATTCTGTGGAGAGAGTACAGATATATTTTTCGTAAGCAGCTATTGCAACTCCAGATGCCTCAAATTATCTACCTAGAATTTTTTATTTTATTTTGGGGGATAGAAAACAGTCACATAGGGAAGATATGGACTGTAAGGGAATGGAAAAAATATTTGACTACTACATAAATTCTGTTGTGTCTAATGCAACATAGGCAGAGGAATTATCGTAGCGTAACAAAATTGCATGGAGACCAGTCTTAGAACACTAAGTTCCCAGTTCATGAAGAATTGTATCAGACATTTTATGGTATACTTTCCGGCAGTGACAATCTTTTTTTCTTCAAGTTGAAATGTCACAATGGATACTAACTGAGAAAATCAATCACATGATTTTGTTGACAACAATTCTGCCTGAATTTTGGTGGGGAGTATCATCGCCTGGGAAGACCCATACTGATAGCTATCCCTTTGTTTATGGACCATATTGGTATATGCATCTTTTATCACATGATGCAATCTTTAACATGTTTTTGGATCTTCCTCAAACAAATTTTTCTATAATTTCCTGACGCCTTGCACATTTGCCTATATCTACTTGTTTGTGAGGTGATGAGGGACTCAATGATTGCAGAACTTTCTGACATGATATTCAGTTTTAAAATGATGATCTTTTCATAACATGCACTGTGCTTTCATTACATTTTCATCCATGGTTGTTGTAACCAGCCATCCTGCATAGTCTTCATCTTTGAGGGGATCCCGTCTTGTGCAAACCATCAATAAATCATGGATTGCAAAGAGCAAAGATCCCCAAATGCTTGCTGCAGTTATTTCAAGGCATTCTCTCTCTCTTAATCCAATTATTTTTTTCCGTGATAAATTATTGAAATTTCAATATTATGTCCTATATTGATTTAATAACTCAGTAGAAGTCTTTATTTTATTCCATTTGGCAAAACTGGGAGATTAAAAGCCCATCCTCAAATGAGGACACTGACTATTAGTGATATATAAATTTACATGAATACAATAACATAGTTTTACGAGTCACAAATACCATAAACCCAATTTTACAACAATGTATTATAAATGCAAATATAAGTTTTACATTGTATTTTATTTATATTTTAGATTGAACATATTTTTGTGATTATAAAATCTCATGGATACAAGAACATACCTTTCTGTATCACAGATATCATTTACAACATTATTTTTAACAACTAATGTAAATGTAAATTTTACATTGTACAGGGTGTATATAAATGAATATCGGGGATTTAACTTTTTATAAATTTTATTACATTCAACTTACAGTTATAAATTATATGTCACATGAAAAAGCAACTCAAACAGTTTTGTTTGTTGGCACAAGTGCGCATGTACGTGCAATGTTTCTGCCGCAATCCGTTAGACATCGGTAGTAGCAAAGATGGTGACTAGTAAACAGAAAGCGTTTTGTGTTTTGCAGTTTGCAAAGACCGAATCTGTAGTTACTGTGCAACGTGCATTCCGTAGTAAGTTTGGTTGTGATCCTCCTAGTGATAAAAAAATTTGTAGATGGTATAATCAGTTTGAAGATACCGGCTGCCTTTGTAAAGGGAAGAGCACGGGATGACCAGGAGTAAGTGAAGAGACTGTTGAAGAGTGAGAGAGTCGTTCACTCGTGGCCCAAAGAAATCGGTCCGGAAGGCTAGTCGGGAATTACAAGTTCCTGTGTCGACTGTTTGGAAAGTTGTAAGGAAATGCTTACAGCTATGTCCTTACCGTTTACATTATTACAGGCTCTAAAGCCGACAGACCACGGATTATGTGCCAAATTCGCAAACAACATGTTGTTTCATGACGATTTTGTGGATCATGTTTGTCTTCAGTGATGAATCGACCTTTCACCTTAGTGGACATGTTAACACTCATAATGTGTGCATCTGGGTCTCAGAAAATCCTCACAAAATGGTACATATGCAACGAGATTCCCCTAAAGTGAATGTTTTTTGTGCCGTATCCCGGAAAAAAGTTTAAGGGCCTTTCGTTTTTGGTGAACCTACTGTAACTGGCACTTCTTACCTTTATACACTAGAGCAATGGCTCTTCCCTCAGTTGGAAGAAAATGAGCCAGAGAACTTCATTTTCCAGCAGGATGGTGCGCCACCTCACTGGCATAACAAAGTTCGCGATTGGTTGAACGTCACTGCACCCGAGAGCTGGATAGGCCTCAAAGGCCCCAATGACAGGGCTTGCTATGCATGGCCTCCAATTTCTCCTGACCTAACGCCATGCAATTTTTACCTTTGGGGCTTCATCAAGGATTGTGTGTACCTGCCTCCGCTACCAGCTGACCTCCCTGAATTAAGAAACCGGATTGCAGCAGCTGTTGCTAAAATTACTGAATACACACTTATCAACGTTTGGGAAGAACTCGGCTATAGACTTGATGTGTGCCGTGTGACAAAGGGTAGTCACATTGAACATTTATAAGGTTCTTGGTAAAACTGTTTGAGTAGCTTTTTCATTTGACATATCATTGATAACTGTAAATTGAATGTAATAAATATTATAAAGAGTTAAAACCCCGATATTCATTTATATACACCCTGTATTTTATTTTGTATGGTAGTCTAAAATAGGTGATACAGAGTGTAATATTACATACTTTACAAAACAATCATGGATTTTCTTTGCAGTTTTCCATGTGACCTCTTCTTTGTTTGACTTCTTTACTTATGATGTAATTTTTATTATCATAACAACCATCTGTGACTATAGCTATTGGTTTTCTTATCTTCCTAGCACTAGTCTTGGATTTCTTCTTTGAGGTAATAAATGCAGATTTGTCTCCTATAATCCAGGAATGACATTGGTGATCTATCCTCAGAATTTGCCAACTTATAAATTATCCAGGGATTCACAATGCTCATGTCGATCATTCTTGTAAATGATGCCCAATACCATTTCTTTCCTCATATAGAAACATTGTATTTAGACAATAACTAGTCATGCTTGTAAACTTTCCCCATTTCTTGTTATAGTTCTTTATTACCTGCAATTGTGGAACTAGAATTCTCTTACCTTCTTTCCCACAGTAGCGACTTGCATTATTTATGAACAATATAGTCATAATTGCTGGAACACAGTTATAGTACTGTTATCATTGCATTTCAAAACCAAAATTTCATTTTCCTTGTCAAAATGGAACTTGTATGTTCCTCGCGCTTTATTCTTTATTTCGTTGCTACTGTGCAGAGGGAACCTTTATGTACAATTTTCTCTGATTGTGCCTTTGGCATGTAATCCTATATTCTTCAACTCAATCATGAGGGGATAACTTGTAAAAAAGTTATCAAAATACACAACATGGCTCAGTGAATAAGTGACTATGGAAAGAGGTTTTCAATTACACTTGCTCCTAAACTTAGTTTTTCCTCAGAAGAATCATATTGTTCTGAACCAGTATAGAGATTAAAATTATAACAGTACCCTGAAATTCTACACAAAGATCATGGTTTGAGCCTGAACCTTATCAGTTTTCCTTTAATGAGCTGTTAAGTTTAATGTCCATAATGCTGTACAATCGTCTCATCCACAAATAAATCCTGCTCAAGGTATCCAAAATGTTTTGAAAGCTTTTGTCTATCATTTCCATTACTGAACGGATTTTTAAGCGTTTGTCAGCCTTGGTCTCTGGAACCTTCAGTCTATATAATCTCATAAATGTGGCATTTGTTTTATTTTCCTTAAGCGATTTCTAGGACTTTACTCCAACATCCTCAGAAGATGATCAGTAAAGTTTGTTGTGGAAATTTATTGTAAGTTAAGAAAACTTTAAATTGTTCATTACTTAACACAAAGTCTATTTGATTATGCACTATATTTAGTACTTTCTTTCACTATATGTATTACAATGTCAGAAGAAAATAGTTTCAAAAATTTCAACAGGAGTGTGGTTTCTAAATTCCTGCAGTAATTTTGCTTTATCTTCAGATGCCAAGGACTCTTTAGACCCTATCTTCAAATATTCTGGATCCATTTTCCACCACTTCCTCCACTTTCATATACCTCAGTATGTAAGTAGTTGAGTAAAGGTTCCAATGTCACTCTCACTTCTCAAATTATATTGTAATTCTAATTGCCTGCTACATCACTTACTTGAATTTCCCCTGTTAGATAGTCATCAAAATCATCATCATTAATTTATCTATGTCATCAGGTGAAAGAACAATAAGATCCACATCTCAACACACTTGCCAGGATCACGTAATCTCTGCTCTAGGTAAGCAAAAGGCTCACCTAAGACTAGAAGTTCAATCCCAAACTGATTCCTTACTGGCATAATGATGTGAATCTGAAATTATTCCAAAGCATGTTGCAGTTATGTGATATAGAAAATTTTATTCAATAAAGTCAGCTATGTTTTCCATTGTTTATAGAATAAAAATAAAATAATATGACATCAATGAAACGCGTGTAAAAGTTTGTCTTACCATAGAGAAACAGGGTCCTTGAAGTTTCCCTCTTGAAATCTCACTTACAACTGACTGGTGGCAATTGGTACTAAACTCTTAATGATAACAGTAGCACTGATAAACATGACAATGACAGAAAAATAAAATATTGTTGACATAAACAGAAAACTTATGAGCAAAAATCATGAGTAAATAATATACACATTGGGCCAGTATCATCATTTGAAGACATCAATCAATTCTTGAACATATGGTTTACTCCCTTTGTTTAACTTTTGTTAAAAGAACCTATGGCTATAATTTAAATTTGACAACCATGAAACTGATTATTTTATTTTTATTGTACTGCTGCATCTGAGTGCCAATACAGATTTTCTTTGTTGCCAAGTATAGGATATTTTTTATTGTTATCATCATTTTGTGAGAAAAATTATATACAATTGTAGAAGTACAATAAGCCTGATACTATTATATTTTAATTAAAAAAGTGCTATATGTTGTTTATAATTATTTATTTGCTAAGCTGTCCTTATACCATTAATGGGTTAAACTGACTTTACCCATACAAGAAATCATCACACAGAAATTGTCTCATTTGATATACATCCTAGCTTATGGCATAGCAAAACACCTGCATACACATATACAGAAGTGCTCACAATGTACATTTTTTGAGCTTACCTAGACCTGCACATGTTACTATCTGAACTCTGAACCTAGAAAGCCTTGCTTTGACTTACCACAACTCACTGTTGTCCATTTTCAAAACTTTCAGAGAGACCTTAGGTAGCTTATGCCTATCTAGAATCCAATAACAACAAAACATTATATTGACTTTATAAATCTTAACATACCTCATAATCAACTGCTACAGTACCCCTCTTTCCTAGTGCTTCTGTGTTTACTTCCATGGGTGTAGTGAGACGTACAGGTTTGTTTAACTTATGAGCTGCTACAGCACATGCAGTAGCTATTAAAGTTGCTCTTGAAATCTTTGATCCATAAGCTCCGCCAAGTCTCCTTACTCTAATATTAATGCTGAAATAAAGCAGAAATAATTTAAAGGAAGCTAAAATGAGCTGCCTGATCTATGTTAAGTTTTGCATAGTGAGTCACACACATTCTCTGGAAGTAATCAGTATGTAACAATAATTTGCGTGTAGTGCCATTTGTAGTAAAAGGGGCGTAAAACTCTATAAAAAAAAATGTAACAATAAAATATTTTCCATATAAGCTTCCGGTCAAAATTTTTTTAACAGCCGGTGCAAGTACTGCAATTCAACATATTATAGGATGAATTATAGATTATTCTAGTAAATAAAACAGACTTAAAAATCGCTATTCAGAATGCTATATTGTTTTTAAAATGTGAGCCTAGTAATATGGTTAAAACATTTAAAAAAAAATAGATATTATGTTGCATACTTTATCCGCTAGTCATCATCCAGGCATGCTTTACTACCAATTATTTAACCTGGGCCCACTTCATCCAAAACCATAGGTGAGGTAGAGCACTCAGCATATCAAACTGCATTCCACCAACACCATATTATTTTTTGATTCAAAATAGATACTATCTTAATGGTTCAGAGCAGTTAGACACATACCAAATGACTAGCAGTTTTCATCGAGCATATTTTATGTACCTATATGCGGAGGAATGTCAGTAAGAATAGTGAGTTACAATCAAATTAAGAAACTCCTATTTTCAAAGAGAAATAAGCATGAATACTATCATAGAATGAAAATCAGGTATTAATATTAAAGGGTAAAACCTATTATTGTCACTGGGAGTTCAGAAAGCTTTGACCAGCAGTGTACATACACACACATACTTTTTATGTAACAAATAAAAGTAAGTTCTATTATTATATGAGTTATGGAAAAATGAAGGCCAATAGTACTCCCAGGTTAGAAAGCATCATATGAATTAATGTAAGCAACAGAACTAACATTCCCACAGCAATCATGTTGTTATCCATCAAAATCCTTGACTGTAATGAGCACTAAACTCCCTTCCCGACAAAAATCAATGCTGGGCCCACTGAGGACCTTATTTACAAATGCTGTCGTTTATATTAAATAGTGTATGACATTGAAGTGGAATATTTAAATTAATACTACGCACCGGGAGACAACATTTAGAAAATAAGAATTCAGAACATATTTATGATGCAAACACTTGAATAGAGTAATAAAATTGAGGAAAATGTGCAAAATAACCTCTTAATAAATTGGAGGAGAAATTTATAAAACTTAAAAATATAGTTCAAAGCACTTATTTTATTAAAATAGGTATGCATTTGAATCCAGAAAATATAAAAATTAAATATAGTTTGTTATTCATTACTTTTTTTGCTTTAATCCCAAAGCTTCTGCAATAGCTACTTGAGTAAGATCCATCCACTGAGTAGCTGGATAAACATCCATCCCATCTTCAATTGGCACACATAGAGTTGTTTGGAGTTCCATTGCATAATGGTACTGGTTGGCAAAATTTAGAGCACCTTTGATCACATGTGCTGCAGATGCTATAATAATAAATGCACTCAAGTGGTGTAAATACATAAGATTCAATTTTTATTATTAGTTTTCTTAATATGCCATTTTAAGTTCAGAAAAGTTCATAATGAGATATACAAGTCAGTACAAGAGTTAAACTATTTACTAGGAAAGTATAAATACAAATCACATCACTCAAAAGTCTAAGTGTACAGTAGTAGTCTTACTTATGGTATTCATATAGAGAGTTTCATTTATACATTCCTGCGGTTATTAAATGGTTTTTTATAATTATTTTTATTTCCTTTCTTTCCTAAGTGCTGTTTCTGGAGCTGTTTAATTCCACTTCTTACAAAAGTGGGATGTAAGAAGCTCAGTGATAAGGTGAAAACTTGTCTTTGACTCTGTTGAAGGTAGGCTCAACTGTAAGTTGTAAAGTTGACAAAGACTATTTATGGTCTACAAAATGCAGCACCAATGTTGTAACATGGTCTCAAACCAAGATAAAAACTAGGCTTAGCTGGTAAAAGAGAAGAACACCAAATACTGATGAGCTTTTAAAAAGTGAAGTAGTGGCCAATCCATGGATTACAGTAGTAGGGTTAAAGAAGCAACATCCAGATCTGTTCAACAGTGCTGCTATCCAGAACATTGGGCATTGGTTTTAAAAAGATAGGCTATCAAGCTCTTCTACCAAAGTTATGAGGAACAAAAGATTCAAATTATGCAACATATTTAAGTGTTGGATATCAGAGGACTGATGTAAAGTAATGTTTTCTGAAGAAGCACTTCAAAATGGTCTGAGAACAATCCAAATTATTGTTAAATATAAATAAATTAAATTGTAAAATCAAATACATCCTTAACAAAATTGTATATATAATTTTATAACTAAAATAGTCTGTACCTATATATTTTTCTTATTTCTAAATCTTGTTGTATAGATATATCTATAAATATGAATCCTATTAATATGAATAATTGCAAGTTTCTGATGTGTCTATTCAATTCTGTTCAATTATATTCTATTTTATTCCACCAGATGTAGAAAAGCTTACTCAATGTTTATAAAAGTTCTAAAATTCACAGCTTCAACATTAGGTTAACCAACTCACAAAATGATGCATAAGCTGAATTTCAAATGCAATGGCATACACTTTAATTAACTTTTCCCAGAAAAAATGTGCTTTACTTAAAGAATGTACCACTTAAAAATCAGTCTACAAAACACACTCTATTATTCAGTGAAGGAAAGCTTAGGAGATTAAACTATGTAAATAGGAAATTCATGTATAAGAATGTAGTGTATAATATTTTGAATGGATCTTTTCCCTCTATACCTCTAAAATATGAGTAGGTAATTATATAAATACCTGGTACATTGACATCCTTTCCCTTTATCTCCACTCTAACCCTGCTCTTGTCTCCAGAATTAATGGCATCTCTTATATTAGTTATAGGCTTCTTGACATTTGTATATTTTATTTTCACTTTTTGTGCAGCATCAATAGCAGCTTGTCGTGTCTCTGCTACAATAAGTCCTACAGTCTGACCATTATATTTTATACTCCCACTGCAGAAAACCTAAAATAAAAAAAAAAAAAATTAAAAACTCAGCATTCACTGGTTTATAGAATGAATTAGGCCCTGGATGAAAGTATGTTATTTTCACTAAAGAGCTTTTGAAAAAGAATAAGGATGACATTATACTTGAACAAGAAAATTCACACTAATTAATAGTCATCACTAAACCTTGAATTTTAACTGACTTGCAAAGAAAAGAAAAAAGAACCTCCTAATATTGGGAAACATTGCTGAATTCTTTGGGACAGAAACACATATCTCATTGGTATGACTAAGTTGCACCTAACTTCTGTGTTCTGATAGATGTGGCTATATGCATTAGCTAGATGAGATAAGGAAAAAGTGTATTTGGCACACCAGAAACAAATATAACTAATTCAGTTATTAATCCTAGAACTGTCATTAGAACAGAGGATCATACCTAAGAGCCCATGAAAAGCAGTAGGATTCACTAACATGAAGGTATGATTGCATTTGGAAGCTATACAAACAATTACTTTGCTCAAAAAGTAAAGACATTTTAAAACAACAAATTAATAAACAAGATTCACTCTTTCTGGAATGGAACGAAAAGTTCTGCCAATACTAGTCTACTGTTTGTTTAAAATACATGCTATATCTTCAGGGTAAGGTACTTGTAAACTACATGTAAAACTCCTAGTTAACCTCCCATCTAAAATGCAAGTCTATTTAATTCACAAAGAATCTCTAAGTTATAGTTTTTTGTTTTCAGATATACATGAATGAATTTATTTTTACCTCTTAATTACAAACTTAATACAAAATTATACAATATTTTCATAACTAAATCAAGTCCAGTACACATTTGCTGGTTTGTGCTACTCAGTTTCTTTGGCTCCCTGTCATTGTAACTCAATGAGTAGCCCTGTACCATCTTTAGCCTCTGGATGTCATTCTTGTTTGCTTACCCCTAATTGTTCTTGCTTGTGTTTGTTATTTTTCTGACCCGTTCCTCTTTTACTTTCCTTGAAAATACCCCTGGACAAAAATTCTTGTCTTCTCTCCTGTCAGCATTTTTACAATTATTGTTTTTCCCTCTCCATTTTTTCCCCATTTTCTCCTATGCTATTTTTCCTGCTCTTTTTGTGATTTTATAAAAGCTTTTTTTTATTTTCTAAACTTGCCCATATCTCTTATTTTTCTATGTCTTCCATTCTACTTCTTATTATCTTCCAGAATCCATTTATATTTTTCTCTCTTAGCACCCATATGTCCCCCATTCCTATTATTCTCATAATGTTCCCCCCTCCATGTCACCAACTATTTTTGTTTGTCATACTCCTTTGTTGATTCATGCATCTTTGTCACACATCTAAACCATAAGTTTAAAATTATTTCTAGTATTACTGCATTGCCTCTTGTTCTTTCCAATTCCATTATTCTATTCCCTATTTGTTGATTTTGGTAGCCCTAGTAATATTTTACAAAACATTCTATACATATGATTAAACTTTTGGTTAATTCATATTCCCCAATGTTTCACTGCAAAGTATTTTTGGCTCTAAACAGTGCCTCATATATTCCTTCCATCCATTTAGTTGTTATTTCTAGTATACCCTTATTCTCAGCATGGCTGCCTTCCCTTTAGCTACCACTTTTATGATTTGTGAGCCCCATACTGCATTATTATTCATCCTTACTGCTAAATAGTAAGATTCTTTGAGACTACTAGGTTTTTCTTATACAAAACCATACAAAAATATTTTTTTTTTTTTTAATATCATAACATCTGATAAATTTTAATTTCTTATACTTCTCAAAATATAACTTCAATGACTGCTTGTTGAAGTTCTACTAATGACATGGATTTTATCATAATGTCATCTGCATTTAATAAGCCTAGTATTTCATTATTTTATATTGCCGGTCAGGGCTGGTTTCTTTCTTTTACTATTTAATCATCTATAAGTATATTATATGATATGTAACTAAGTTTGACACCTGCCATAGTCCCCATTTTTGTTGTATCATCTCTGTAATGTCATTTTTCTCATATCTTATAGAGAATTTGATCACTTTGTAAATGTCCATGGTTTCTTTTATAAAGCTTTCACTTACCCTTTACCCTCTCAGTTTATATTCTAGAGCTTCTGTATTTATTTTGTGTAACACTGTTTCAAAGTAAGAGAAAACATGTAAATCCTTCCTCTCTTGTATCTTTGATATGTCTCTATTATGGTTTGTATTATAAATTTATACTATCTATTGCCTGTTTCTCGTTCCTAGATCTAACTTGAAAATCTGACACCTCGTTTTCTATTTCTACCCACTCCCTTAATCTATCTGCCAATAAGTATTCTTGTGTACACATTCCCTAATATAGAATGTAGGCTTATTTCTCACTTTGTTTATATGTTGGCACCACCATATTATTTTCCAGCAATCTGGTATATGGTTTTTCTCTTTGAGTTTATTTAATAATTCTTATACAATCCTTTGCCCACTTTGTTTTTACATTGTATCTTTTCCAGAATTCCACTGGCATAACATCAATTCCTACAGCTTTACATTTCTGTATATTTCTCATTTGTAAATAAACTCCGTCTTTGTTATATTGCTATCTAGTTTTTGTTTATTATTATTATCTGGCCTGCCTTGTAAAATATTCTACCCAATCAACTGGCATGATTTTGTTTATTTCTTGTCCTGGTTTGATCACCCTTCTCACTGTTTCCCTTATTTTTTTATTTTATATTCCTTCTATTTCTTATTTTAATTGATTTTCCATCCTTTGTGACCAATCTTCTTTTTGTCTCTAATAGACATATATATCTCCATTTATGTCATCTTATTTTTCCTATTCAATTTCTTTTCAAAACCCCTCCATTTGATAAGTTCTTTGAATATCTCTTTGTTTGCTGTACTGCACTGTTTGTTGAACTGACTTTTCCTTATGTGTAACTTTCCATGTCTTAATTCCATCCCCTTTACCAGGCTTTTTACTAGTACTTTTAATAGCTCTAATGATTTTACTGATTTTCCCTCCATAATAGCTTCCATTATTCTGCATTTTATAATCTACAGTACCTGTGACTTTAAATCTGTTAGGAGGTTTTCTTTTAATTCCTCTTTCCATTTATATGGGTTTAGCCTCATGTTCTGTATAACCTTTTTCTCCTTTCCTTTTTGATCTCTATCTTAATTTACATGAATACTATTTACTATCTGATTTTCACCCTTAAAATCTATGATTTTGTCCTATACTTCCCTGCTATATAACATCTAATCTCCCCAATGTTGAGACATACATAGTATTCCATAAATTCAGCAGATATCTTCTTCTTCTTCTTCCTCTATGCATAGTTAAACATATTGTAACTATGTGTATATGAAAATTTGAAACCTATAATTCAATTATCAATTAAAAACATTAAATATATGAAAAGATAAAATACTTTAATTTAAACTAGCAGACACTGAAATTCGGAAGATTTAACAAATCTTCTGTTTATTATCAACACATGACTTTTACACACTGTAAATGATTTCAAGCTAAACTAACATTCTGGAATATCAACTTTAATTTACAATTATTAGTTTTTCCACTCAAGTATCCCAGAAATAGCAAATTCAGTCATCCTATAACTTCAATCATTCAAGACAAAGCAAATTCAATCAACAGCTTTTTACTATAGTAGTTGTTCTTATTGTATCACATACAATGCTTGGTGTATACATATTTTGGAATATTTGATAATTATTCTCTTTGTGGAGATAGAAAACATCCATCTTGCTAGCTCTGCACATAAAGAATGATTGTCTTCTCATGCCAGAGTTTACCAGCATGATAGCATGGTGGTAGGCTACACTTTGAACTTGTCTGCCAGTCAATTGTGCATGTTAATGCGAGTGAAAGTACTACTTATGGCTTGTGTACACTTCTATCCCTCACCTCTTCCCTCTGCCCGCTCTCCCTTTCTGTCATCCTCCATGGTGTAATGGTTACCGTACTAACTTCATATACCCAAGGTCGCGGGTTATAACATGGTGGAGGACGATGGATTTTTTCGGGTGTAAAATTCCTTAGCATGGCTTCCTTTGGAAGGGAAGTAAAGCTGTTGGTCCCGTGTCGTAGATTTATGGCACATAAAAGAACCTCAAGCCTGATAGAGAAGCCTCCGAGCAAAATTATGCAGTCTTTCATGTCCAATTTAGAATGGGATGCTGAGAACCACAGCAGTTAAAGAGCATCCATAAATAACACGCCATTTACATTTTTTTCTCTCCTTTTCTCTCTCACATCTCTCTCTCTCTCTCTTTTGGTACTGAGGGATCTTAGGATTGCAGATGTGATGTCAAACTTAAGATAATTTTCAAACTGTAAGTAACTGTTTTTCAATTTATAGAAACTATGAAACAAATAACTTCCACATTTACAAACATTTCAGTTTATATGTAGAAATAACTTGGTGTGCTACATACAACAAACCAAAGATATGCGGAAAGGATAAAAAGTTATCTTACCTCTTCTTCTGCTTCTTGGAGAGGGAGAGTTGGCTTAATAAATGTATTCTTTCCAGGAATATCTTTAACATCCACATATGTTATCACACCTGGCATATCCTGGAAGAAAAAAGAAAAAGAAAGAATAATAAAAAAAGTAATAACCAAGTACACTGAAAATATATAAATATCATAATTAGGGTACAGATTTTCAGGTGCTAACAAGTTAAATTTATTTATTTTTAATGTGTTGCAAATCAAGAAAATATTCAGGTAATACATCAAATTCTGGCCTTGTAGGTCATGATCGATTGGAAATTGTTTTCCATAAATTTTGTTTAAAGCTGCATGGAACTTCATCAGCGGAAATTGTTGCTTTGTTCTTCATCACAACGACTGATGTAGGATCTTTTTTTGGAAAACAAAAGCAAGGGATAGGAATGAGAGAGAAGGGGAGATAACATGGAAAGTGGTGAGCGATTTCGAAGTAATGCTGTTGCACCTCCGTAAGTGGCGGTTGATTCTTAGTTACAGTCTGAATGGCCATAGTGAGACAGAAAGATTGCAACCTATTGTTAGTTTTCTATGCTATAGATATGACCTGAAGGCCATAACTATAGCTCTAGTAGTGAAAGGGATGCTGTAGGAAAAGTAGGAAGGGTGAGAAGGATGAAGGGAAATAAGTGCTTTAATCACTTGTTTTAAAAGGATGCTATAGATATGACCTGAAGGCCATAACTATAGCTCTAGTAGTGAAAGGGATGCTGTAGGAAAAGTAGGAAGGGTGAGAAGGATGAAGGGAAATAAGTGCTTTAATCACTTGTTTTAAAAGGAAATGAGCTGCGAGCAGTGAGTGATGTGGTGCTAGCGCCTGGTGTTGTGCTGTCTGTCACGTGCCGCTCAGTGGTTTGGAGTAGAGATCCATTCTAAGTAGTTGAGAATGCAGTGTTCCAGTTTTTCCATTGTATGTTTATGTATGGCAGTGATAAATACCCCTAAAGCATTGATTCTGTCCCAAGGTGCAGAGAATTTTCTACTGAGTTGTGAGCCAATTTGGTCCTGGGCTACTGTGACCATCTGTGCTATGGTCTCAACAGTGCAGGGTAATTGAAGAGTGTCGTTGCGGTTGCTGCTAGAAGTCGACCGGAACGGCAGTACGGCTTGAAGGTCTTGTGTTGTGTCCTGGGTTTCCGCGTCCTCGAAGTATTTCTCTAGTTGTACTGCTTGTGTTGTATGGACAGGAGAGTCTCAGAGTCAGCTTTGGGCGCGTTGTGTTGAATTGTGGTCTGCAGTCTGGAGTGTCTTGTTCAGGCTGTGGCGAGAAGTCAATGCAGTCGGAGACAGTCCAGTCGTGAGTGCGGTGGTGTAGTGTGCCGGTCAACGAAGGTGAGGTGCACTAATGGTGTGGGTCCCCTGAAGGAGGTCATCCTGGAGGCTCTGATCAATGCAAAATCCTAGGGTATCACCAGCTTTAGATATATGTGTGGACTGGATAGATCGTGTGGGTAGCGTTCGCTCCCGATTTGTCCCCTTATTGTTCTGTTCTGCTCTGATTGGCTCAGCGGCTGCGTAGGCTGGATTGGAGTGGAGAATGCCTTCAGTTGTAGTACGAGGGCTGGTGTTTATCATAACCAAGGTGGTTGATGGCGTATGATTGCTGGCTTATCTGTGTTCCGGTTTCCAACATGTGTTGGGAAATGCAGCTCTATTTAGGCATTTGGTTTTTTTTCGTGCCTTTTGAAATTATCTGTATGTTTATAAATCTCTATAGCTTCGTAACTAAGACGAGGGTAATAGTTGATGGCAGAAGATAGTACAACTGTGTCAGCATAACGGATGACATGCTCTCTCTGTGCTAGTAAGGCGTGTTCCGCGACTGCTGACATTTCAGGCTGTCCAGACGGCAGCACCTCTTGTGTTCAGTAATGTGCGTGTTTATAGAACGTTGAGTGATGCCTATATATACAGAGCCACATAAGCATGGGATTCTATAAACACCTGCAGAGGCAAGTGGTTCTTTTAGAATCTTGGCTGAGTATAGCATGTTGCATATTTATTTTGTAGGTTTGTAGATGGCGCAAATGTCATGTTGTTTAAGAACTTTCCTAATGCGGTCAGTGACACTTTTGATGTATACAATAAAGGCAATTCAGTTATTCGCATTTTTTATGACCTAGGACCAACGCCACATTTCAGGATAACTTCAAGACTGCGCCGACCTGGAAGCTGCCTTGGTGTTGGATCTGCCCTTGTTAGGGCGGCACCTGTGCACAGCCAAAAATCCTGCTCCTCGCCGCCGCGGTGCCGCTACTATGGAGCCACAGCCTACACAGCATAGAGAACTGGGCATGACCTACGCCGCAGATGCCGGTTCATGCCACCTGTGGTAGTGCAGGACACTACGCCGGTCAAGCCCAGTGTCCCTCTTATCCAAGAAGCAAGCAATTATCAGCGCAGTCAGCCCGGACAGCACCACCTCCACAGCCAACGCAGCAATAATCACCACCATCTCCGCCAAACAACATTCAGCTGAAGGAAATCCTGGGTCTAAGTGAGGCCATTCAGGACCTTCACTCGGAGGTTCTGACGCTGATGGCCAAGTTGACTGCCCTGAAAGACCGGCTTCAGAAACAGCAGACTGAAACCAATATATCTCTCCAAGAACTACAACAACTTTAATAGAGTCACCACCCATAACATCGACAGCAGTGAAACGCCATCTAGCAATGCACAGCAGTGATATCCAGCTCATCTTCAGGAAGGAGGTGAGAGCCCTCCTAGGAACGTCGGATGAACGAGTTAATGCACCAGGGTATCCCGCCTTATGTCCTCCATGTACTAGCATCATCTCCACCTCAAAATCCTACATTTCTCATCCTTACTCCGCTGTGGGGACAGTCTGGGCCTAGGTCAAATATGTCTCCTGGCACTAGTTCTTACTCCCCTGGCTGCTATTTTCGGTCCAGTCAATTTCCACCTAAGAATCGGCGGGTACAATCATGCGATACCACATCGCCTATTCCTTTTCTAATATCGGTGGATGGGCCTTTTAGTTGGTATGGCCACACTCCGGGCTTGCCCAAGTCAGTTATTAAGGTCGATTTTTCCCCTCCACTCGAAAAAAAAAAAAAAAGATTCTGCATCTGTCATTGCCGAGAAGAACAAAGCAACCACCTCCACTTTTGATGTTCGACGCAGTTTCAGACAACAATTTCCATTATGCCACAGACCATCAAGCCTAAATTTCATGTATTATCTAATGACACCAGCCGTGAAAGCCTATGTACTCCAAGGAAATATTTGTTAAAAAGTTCAAAATATTTACTAAAAGATAAAAATATTTTCTTTCATTTTCCATAATAAAACAGGTTGCAGCAAAAAGTGTTTTAATAACTCACCAGTGATGAGTAATAATTGACATGACATGCCTATTTGTTGGAAATTCTTTGGAGTTGCAGTGCACAGCACATGCCTTCTCTGGATTGTGAATTAGAAATCTCTGCCAATTGTCATGGACAACTGCCCGGTATAGGGAGAATGGTCATTCTGTGTCACATGATGTCACTTTTGCATATTTCATAAGAGGCATATTACTAGCACTTACACTCTCAATGTCTACTTGATGGCCTTCTAGAGCTTGTGTAACTTGTCTCATAATTTGAAAACCTGATTTTTTTTTTCAAACACTGATTTGAATTTGTTTTTTACAGTTTGTATTTTTAAGCCTTTGAGTGAGTTGATTTTCATTTCTACATTAACAATTTCTTTAACACTTTCTGTCAAGAGATTAGTTGTTGCTTCTAGTTTAATAATGGAATCACACAAGAACCTCAAATTAGAACGCTATTTCTTAAACAACTGTCACTTAGCAGATTTTGAATAATTTCTACTCATGAAACAATATCTTTGTCCAGTTTATCTGCAGCTATAAAGATTTTCCGTAGAGTGCACCACTGCTGAGATCCAAGTGCCCCAGCCTGTAACAATTGTTGTTGGTGGTAATGGTACTTGGGGTTTTTGTTCCTAAAGACATCAACTCTCTTAGGGGCTTTAACTAACACCTTCTGTCAATTGGATACCAATGTGTCCACATTGGGATACAGGGACTGAACGGTTTCACACACCCTATTTAGGGCATCCAGAATGCAAGTCACATGCATCATTTTTGGACAGCTCATACTAAAGTGCTACTGTAGCTTTCTTCATGTAAGATACCTGAATGGCCAATTAGAGACGAAACTGCCTGAGCCACTTGGCTTCGTTTACATTTGTAGTACTTTTGAATTATAACACCAGGTTACAAGTGAAAACTTTTTTTCTGTAGTATAATTAAAAATTGGTGACTTTTACTAATTTTGGTGCACAGAACTAAAAAATACATTCCATTTTTCCTTAGCACATCTCATTTTAGCAATATGTTAATGCATTCAATATAATTGTAATTTTGCAAAAATTTTACACACTCATATAGTTTTTAATGAAAATAAAGAAGGAGAATAACATGAAAAAAAATACTTGAACTTGAAATTATATGCTAGTTATGTTGTGTACCCCTTTTTCTTTCTGATGGAACTTCAGTGAATTTGATTTTCTCATGTGTTCTCTGATAGGTTTGTCACATGCAAGACACTGTAATAATCGGCCATGTTGTGTAGGTCCCAAGATCTCTGATAAAATTGTTCAACTTCTTTCAAGTCCTGGTGAAACCTTTTGCCTTGCGCATCACTGACAGCTCCCAAGCTTGATGGGAAATAATCAAGAAATGATTGGAGAAAATGAAACTTGAAACTCATATTACAGTCAATCAGTCTGAAATGTTTCAGTACATTTTTTATAATTTCTTTTTATTGAGGGACTTTCACATTGTCCAGAACTTTTTTAACAACCTACTGAATCCATTCCATGCATCTTTTGCAATTTCATTGATAGAGCTGGAAACATCTTTAATCAATTTTCTTATTTGTGGTCCATCAAATTCTCCCTCTCTGATTTTAGCCTGTGACAATGATGGAAACTTTATGCTTAAGTACTGAAGCAAGGGAAACTTTTGTCAAGTGCTTTCATGAATTGTTTCATCATGCCAAGTTTTATGTGTAATGGAGCAAATCAAACCTTTTAACAATCAACAAGAGCCAAATCAGGAACTTTTTTTTATTCAGGTTCCAGTTGCAGCCTCTCAATACATTGGTTAGTTTCCCAATATTTGTCTCTTGCCCTGCTATCCCATTCACAAAGAAAACAAGGGAATTTTGGTGTAAGGCCTAGTAACAGACAAATAATCTTCACATCACTACACATTTGCCACTCACGGTCACGATACTTAATTTGCTCAAGAAAATGTTCCAGAAATTCATAACACCCTCTTAGGTTCATAGATTATGCAAACAGTATTGAAGCTAACTTGTTGCCATTATGAAGTAATACTACCTTAAGACTTCATTTGGAAGAATCAATAAAAAGATGCCACTTACTTGGGTCATAAGCTTCCCTGCCCAACTATGAATCAGATTACACGCAAATTCTATTTTCCGTGCAATACTTGTGGAGTTGTATTTTGCGATTCCTTGAAAATTAATCTGTTATAGTGAATTGTCAGATTCTTCTGGATCAGAAATGAACTCATTGTCGAAAGTCATGAAGCTGCTTTCAGATTCACTAAAATTAAGGTCTACTAGTGGTGTAGGTATGGGTAGTTCAGGCATTTGAGGCTGCATAATGCTGATATAGAAGTCATACTGCAACTTTTATTTTAGCACTACACATACAGAAAACAAACATGTATTATCACAAGTTTTCAGCTCAACCGAAGTTTACATCTATGTAATTATAAATAACCTCACAAGAGGGCAGATCTGACCCATAGAACAAAACTGATAAGTGGTGGAAGTATAAACACAAACATCTGGGTGATAAGGGAGGATAAAATTCAACAGCAGATTTAGAGTAAGATAACAAAATGTAGCAGTAAACTGAATAAGCTGGATGAATTCAACACCATACACATATATGGATATATCATAAAAATTAGATATGATAGCCAAAAATGGATTTCTTTTGAATTCAGGGTACTCATATCCAATTAAGTCATATCTTTTCCTTTATACCACAGAATCAGTGTTTACCAGTTTATAGGATAGCGAAGGTAATATGAATTGCTAAAATGCCTTTTATAAACATATTACTAGAAGAATTATAGGTTTGTGTGGTATATTTTTTTATCATGTTAAGTTCAAAAAGCTTCAGTGCTCAGTACAGCTCATTAGATAATACTCACCAGTGCTTCTGATGTATCTACATTAGATATGTTACCCTGGCCTTCAGTAGTTAAAACAAATGCTGCATATACTTCTCCAGGAATAGCAGGTATATCATTGACATATTCAGCCTCACCTAAGAACAGTATTATAAAACAAAAAGTAACATTTGATAAAAACATACCATTAAAAGGCATTTGTAGAAAAAGATGTACGTGTGTGTGTGTGTGTGTGTGTGTGTGTGTGTGTGTGTGTGTGTGTGTGTGTGAGCATGTGCGTGCATGCATGTGTGATAAACCAGGAAACAAACTAAGACCAATCGTTAAGAGCATCAATCTTACAGAACGGCTGAACTCAATATTTAATGAACTACCAAAACTCAAGTGCCCTAGTGTAAGGAATTCATTTGAGCTAATTGACAAATTCAAGAAAGTACAAATCTCCAGGTAATGACTATATGATATCTTTTGATGTAGAATCATTGCTAAACATAACAAAAGACAAATGAATCATTTATCTATGGTAGTGACTCTCAATGTTAGACATAGAAGAACAACTTATTGAGGATTACATAGAACTAACAAACATTTGCTTAGAACAGGCATCCTTCACATTTTAAGGAAAGTTTTACTAGCAAACATCCAGCTTATCAATGAGCAACTCATTCTCACCTTTCTTGGCAAATTTATGTATGGGATACTTTGAAATTCATGTCACCAAGGCATTTCCTCCTATTTTTAATTTCTGGGTCAGATATGTGAACGTTGTATTTACAATAGTTAACCATAAATTAGTAATAGATGCAATTAAACTCTTAAACATGTAGGAATTCTCTATATACTTCTCGGTTGAAATTCAGAATGATAATACCTTGTGTTCCAATCAACAGTAACATTTTTCTATCTCCTAATGCTATAGTAGCAATATGGCCTGTTTTAGAAAAAAAGAAAAACAAACTAACAACCATCTGCTTACCAGCATTGTGAATTCGTCTGACCTTAGAAGGCTTAGGTTCTGTTCAAAAAACACATTGTGCCAATTGACTTTCTTTTTAGGATCATCACGATAAATACAAGATTTTTCACCAATAATTCCAAGTCAAATTTGAGGTTGTGTCTTTGAATTTTACCAGAGTTTTTCAATGCCAATCAATACATTGTTGTTTATGATCAGCAGTCAGAATATGTTGTATCCATCAACAGCAAACTCTTCTGAAGTCTAAACTGTATTGGATTTGACTCATACCAATGACTAATATTACCTGTATACATTTTTAAGATGACTATCAATCTTCTTCAAGTATTGCTAAAACAGCAGCAATATTTTTATCATTTATAGGAGTTCTTGGCCATCCTTCACCAAATTCATCAATTAGATAAAGCTCATCTGTTTTGAATTTGCTGCACCAAATATAAGCTGTCCTATTAGTTGGTGCTTATTAGCAAAATGCATTTCTAAGCCAATCTTCATATTGTTTAGGCATTAACAGCCAGAACCATATTTAAGCATGTACAAACATAGTGCAACTACATAGGACTGCAAATTTTGACGGTGGCAAAATGTTGCATGTCCCAGTCAGGTTCAATTTATCCGATTAACTCATTTGCCATCCAGATTATATCAGAGATGCACGCTTCTCAAATGTTGATGGCTGTACATAACCTGGCTTGAAACCCAAGAACAACTAGAATAGCCAGGAAAGCTTCAGTTCTAATTTTAAAATGAATAGAATTGACAAAAACTTACTTACCCTTCAGGGGCATGAAGTTATATATTGAAGAAATATTCTAAAAAGAGTTGTTTCTATAACTAAGAGGCTAACTTCTAGGGATCCGCATTTTGTGGAGATCAACAGATGTTCAGTTCACGATATGTCTGGGATTAATTGCAGAGTATGGTTTTCTTAGCTGACCAAATAGCAAGTTTTGGTAACCTCGGAAAAAGATGTACTTCATACTTATTACCAGTAACTTATGAAGACTTAATATGTGTTATGAGGTAAAGGTATTGTTTCTTCTAAATACTGTTAAGTCATAGGAGATTGTACTCTAGATATATGTCGTAATGACCAGTTAAGTATACATTAGCAGAGCTGGGAAGTTCGTACCAATTTCCTTATGCAGAGTAAGAGCTGCCAGGTTTGGCAATAATATGCAGCATTATTTGTGTGAGCAAAGGTCAACATAGAGTGCAACCCATTACTGCAAAACAAATATAACAGTAGAACAGAGAATCACATTGGTAGGAAGGTGTTCGAATAATATCTTGCTCTGCTAAAATATGAGCAAACTTAATTTGTTTTACAACCATATTAAGTTTTCTAGCAGTGTACTTATTTGTGTAATTATTTATTTAGAAACCAATGGCAGATCTAGTATACAAACTATCAAACTTCTAGTAACAGAACAGCTTCACAGAAACATATTATTGATTGCAAATTTGTTCAGAAAGTTACCCACAACTATCATACTGTTACTGCCTAGAGGCATGGAGCTGAACTGAATCTGTGCAGCATGTGGAAGAACTGCCAAGAGGGATCTACCTCCACAAGCATCCTACCTGAAGTAAAGATGAAAATGAAAAATAACTGAGAAGAATTCAGAGTTCAGTGTGATGTATCGCATACAAGCTGCACTTTTAGATCCCAACAAATGCTATTTGCTTTGTGATACTGAAACAGAACTTGATAAAATATTCAAATATTTCTCGATCACATCATGCGAAGTAGAATCAACTTTTTTGGATTATAAATTTTGTTTTTTAGAATGTAGAACAAGGTTTTCATTTAAAAGACTTCAGGAGTACATATAGTTTTCAGTAATACAGTTGCAGATGAGCAAAAATTTAGTTTAATTTCTGCTTTCGTTTTTATCTAGTAAGAATCTGAAGATATTTAAGAAATTAATTTTATTATATTGATATTATTTGACATTTGATCAGTAAATATTTCAATTTATGTTATAATTTCTTGGGTATTTTCATAATGTACCTAGAAATCTGTTAGAGTCACTCTTATATATGTAATAATTTGTATGTTGTACATAATTATTTAAATAGGTGTGCTTATATGAATGTCTCATAAATCATTTTTATTTCTCTAGAAAAAGTACTGTTTACTTGATGACAGGTTTGTTTACCTTATCAATGACATGTTTTGATGCGGCGAGATGGTTTGTCGCCACCTTTATAAGGAACGGTGGATGGTATGAACTTCCTAACTCTGATCATTAGATACATAACTGAATGTGGGCTCTTAGTTGAAAGATTCTTATGTTTTACAAAAGCTGCAAGACATATTGAACTGAAGTTTTCTTTAAGACTACATGGACTGAAACTTGACAACTGTAGTAGTCAGTCATATGATAATGAAGCCAACATGTTTGCTGTATATTTAGACTTGTAGGCAAGACTCAAGAACAAAGACTCTAATTTTCTTCATTCCATATTCGGCTCATTCACAACTTGGTTTTTGAGTTAATTCTAGGTTTATACAACCACTTTCAGATTCTACATGTAGATGGAACACCTTGTAAGCATGTTTTGATTCTGCAACTATGACACTGAAGTAAATATTAACAACCCAATGGTGTGCATGTGAGGATGCTTGTAACAGTTTGAATGGAGTGCTTTCTGCATTAAGGAGAATTTCAGAAAATGATGTGTGTCATTGAAGAAAGAAGTTGGTGATAAGTTGCCCTTTCTTTCATTTCTCTGCAGCATGTTCTTTAAAAAGAAAATCAGTGACGTTTATCAAATGAGTACAGAGGATTCAAGATTTACAACTGCACTCCTGCAACTAACTGTTCTTCTGAAGAGTCCTTTTCTGTTTTAAATTGGATTATGGGCTATCTATGAAGAGCAGAGAGTCAAGAATGACTGGTTAATACTGAAATACTAGCCCAATAGAATCAGAATTGAGAGAGAGTTTGAGGGAGTGATAAATGAATTCACAAATACAAATATGAGAAGGAAGTCATTTTCCCAATTTTACTAAGTTTTGGAAAAGCTACTATTGCTATTGTAACATGTATTTTGGACCGACTAAATTTCACATTTAAGCATCTATTGTGTAAGGTATTAAACTGTAGTGATTTTCTCTGTACTTTGAGCATATTTTTGTTCAATTTTTAAATTTCTGTGGATATTTTTCAGCAAAGGTGCAATTGTACTTTATTATTTATTTCATAATTTTTAAATATTTAACTTGCATGTGTGCTTTAGATTATATATTATTTAAATATTTCAATAAAGCTACAAATTGAAGTTAATGATTTTGCAAATTTATTGAATTTTAGGAAGGGCAGTGAAAATAATTTAGTGCACAGGCTTTTACACATTCTAAATATGGGCCTGTTAATGGTGATTTACAGTGCTAAAAACTATAGCACAGAAATATGCTCAAGTCAAAATAATTTTTTAGTGAACACAAAATTATTAAATGATGATAACTATTAACATACTATTAAAGTGAATCAAACTAACTAAAAGCTACTATCAACATGCAAACCATAAGAAAGTAGCTGCTGAGATATCAAAATATTTCACTTTTGTTTAGATACACTTTTTAAAGGCTGAGTCTCTTTAAACAAACTATAAGAGCAGTTTTAATAACTACATTCCCATAGTAGCCACTGCTGTAAAAATATAATAAATAAGAGATTTCAGCAACTTCTTATGTCAGAATTAATCACCATTCCAAGCTTCCTCTTTTACAAAATATATTAAAAAAAGAAAAAAAAAAAAAAAAAACTGTCAGGTTGCCACTGTCCCAAAGTAACAGACCATTGGGAATAATACCTAAGTATGATAGGAATGCAAACTATTAAGACTTTAAAAGAAATAATAATCAAAATATGGTACTTAAGCAAAAGGAAATGGGAAAATATTGTAACTTATTACTTATTGGATAGGTAGAGTCAGACTGAAAAATTCAATACTATAGCCGGGATTTGAACCACGAATCTCCTGATCTCTAAGCCAGTTGCTCTTCATTTGTGCTACCATGGCAACATGCCGCCATAGTATTGGATTTCTCAACTGACTCTGTTTACAAAATACAGGCGTTTGTTTGATACTTTTGCAAAATTCTGTCAAACAGTTTTCTTTTGACACTCAGCAGTTGTACATTTCCAGTTGAATATGACTCATTGTGGGGCTCATTTTCTCCTTTCTATACCTTTTGATAACACGGCAAGAAACTTTGAGAAGTACTGCTTATTGCCACAACTGCAAACCACTACAGATATTACAAACTCACATACAGGTGCAACAACCAGAGCTTCAATGTAAAATACTTAATGATGACACATGTGTCCACTCATGCACATGTAACAATGCATGGCAACAGTCAGCTATGACTTTTGAGACAAACCACTCACACACATGTGATGATTATGCTGCAAGGCCTACTCACACTCCTCCTCCTCAGGACTCGTCGTCCCTGATCAGACAATCCAAGTGTACTACCAGCCTCTTTCCTCAGGGCAGCCTCTGGGTGTGGTTGATGGGATTCTCTTCACCACAAGATACGGTCCTTGCCATGGTTGTTGAAGTTTGGGGCAGCATCTCTTGGTCTGGGTAGGGCAATAAAATCATGCAATATCACCCTGCTGTAATCCCCAGCTGTTGCCCTGTCAGTCATAAAGGTTCTTCATCCTGTTGCTCACTACTTGGATGTGTAGACTTGCCATCTCTTGCATGTTGTGAAACCGGTATGTGAGACTCTCCAAGTAGCTTACTGCTGGCTGTTCTGTCCCAGGAGGACTCCCAAACATCAGGTTACTTGGTAGGTGCAGCTCACTGTCAAATACCACACTGGCCAGTGTCAACTCAGTGGTGTCATGGCAATGGTAGGCTAGGAAGAAAATTGGTACCCTCATGACGCAGTTTCTCTGGTGATTGGCCACAACATTCCTCAAATGTTCTTGTAGAGCTATGATGTATTGCTCTGCCATGCCATCTAATTGTGGGTGGAGAGCAGTTACCATATTTTGAGCACTTCAAGTTGCTCCAGGGTTTCTCTCATCAGTTTGGACTCAAATCTGGTGCTCTGACCACTCTGTAGCTCCAAGGGTAACTCGTAGTGACAAAGCAGTTCTTCTAGGAGGCAGTTTGTGATGGTCTTTGCCTCCTGGCTAGGGATGGCATACACTTCTCGTCACTTTTTAAAGCAATCCATGGTGACCAACAGATACTTGTTGCCTCTGTCTGACAAAGGGAATTGGTTAACCACATCAATGTATCTTACATTATACTGTTGCATGTCAGCCCAGCTCCCCCCCCCCCATTGCCACACACACACACACTTGCACATGACATTGGTAGCACCACCTCTTAGCATCTGCCTGAAGTCTCAACCAGTAATAGCTTTTTTGAAGCATGTCAATGGTTTGGTTGGGTCCAAAATATTCTACCAAATTCCCCTCATGTACTCCTTCCAGCATTTCTGCATTCTTACTTTGAGGGAGGATCAGGAGCTCTCTCTTGGTCTTCTCACCAGGTTAACCCCCTACTCTGAACAGTATTCCTTTCTTTGTCTTCAATGAGTCCCATTGGGACCAGTAGGACTTATGCACACGACTTCTGGGTGCAATGTCCTCCCAACTCAGTTTGGTCCCTGCCTCCACTTCCTTCAGGAGTAGCCCTAAGTCAGCTGTTGCCAGTTGTTCCCTCCTCAGACCCATGCTATCCCATCCAGATGCAGGTACCACCAAAATGACACATACAGATGCTGCATGCTCTTTCTCCTCAACTTTGGTACATTGGCCACACTCCTCTGGACAAGGTGGTTGGCTGACTGGGTGTTCGTGTCGGCAAGCCCTTTGTCACATCCGATGCGATTACAGTCATGGCTTCATTTGTGTCTAGTAGTATCCAGCACAGTTTCCCTTGCACCCAGTCGTCTGCGATGTAGGCTGTCTGCCTAAGGCACGTAGCATCACTCGAGGGGGTGATAAAGACGGCCCCCTTGTGCCTCTCCCCTCGCCAGTCCTTACTCGTTTTCCGCCTGATGGTCGGTTTGATGTGGATAGTCCTTCAATAAGTGACCCGGCTCGCCACAACCCCCGCAACCACTCGAAGGTTGTCGTCATATCTGGATTGTTTCTCTGTCCCTGTCATAGTGAATATGCGTCCACCGTGGTCTAGAAATAACATGTTGGCTCTAGTTCCCAAGCTCGCAGGTTCAAACCCGGCGGAGGAGGATGAACATTTTTGGGTCTAAAATACTTAGCGTGGCTTCCTTCAAAGAGGAAGTAAAGCCGTTAGTTCCGTGTTTTAACTTTACGGCACATAAAAGAACCTCAAGTCTGATAAGGTGGCCTCTCAGCAAATTTGAGTGGTCTTTCAAGCCCAACATAGAATGGAATGCTGAGAAACACTGCAGTTAAAGAGCATTCATAATTAACAATAATAATAAAAAAAAAACACTGCGTCATTAGTGAAGCAATTAACGTCTCATGAATAGTCTGGTAGTTGCCGAGCATTAGGCACTGTCGTATCTCGGCTTCAGATATCCCATCGACGAAGTAGTAGGCAACTTGTTGGGAGATGTGACTAGGTGGTAGGTTTACCAGACCTTTGTGCATCAGCTGTTCAATCGCCAGGGTGAATTCCTGCATTGTCCCCAATGGCTTTTGCAGCCAGGATTTAAGGCGACTATAGTAGACAGCTGCCAAATGATGGTTTCCCAACCATTTCTCGAGGGACTCTCAGGTATCTCCAGATATTGCCGACGTCAGGATCGCATGCAGCACTTCTGCCGCTCATAGCTGGATGTTTGCCATCAGCTGAATGCGTTCCTCCTCTGCCGACCATCGATTATGGGTAGCGACGGCGGTGAACTGTCGGCAAAAGAATTCGAAGGTGTATGTTCCATGAACCTGGATGGCTTCACACTTGCAGATGTTTTGTGTACTGTATTCTCGAACTTTAAGTCTTTTAGCCTTCCATTGAGCATCGCTTGAACCATGGCATTCAGTTCCTTGGCATTGCTGTCGGCTGTTCGTTTCAGGGAGTTAAGGCATTAGTCATGACTTTCCAGCAAGCTCTTCTATCAACCCTTTAATTCCTTCAGTGATTAGAAATAAAAATCTGTTTTCAAATAAACATCTTTATCCAATGCTTTCAAATCATTTCTGTTATACAGTTTTGTTTCAATGCTGGGCAACGGCTATAATTATATGCTCAAAACTTCCTATCGAAACTGACCCAGCTGCTGCCTGCTGTGCATTTACAGTTTAAACTCACTCACTGCAGGGCTCGTTCTCTCTTTTTTATACCTGTCAGTGATGTGGCAAGAAACTTCCAGAAGTACTTCTTACTATCAGAACTGCAAACCAGCGCAGGTGTCACAAACTCAAACACAGGTGCAATAACCAGAGCTTTGATGTAAAATACTCACTGATGGCGCATATGTCCACTAATGCAGGTGTAACAATGCAAGAAAATAATAACTTATGTCTTTCAAAGCAAGTCGCTCACACATATGCTATGGCTGCATAGCATAGTCATGATATTTAAACGTTATTATTCACAATACATCTGATAACATGACATATGTTTAATTTTGCATAATTTAGTATGTTTCATGGAAAGTCATGATGCTATAAAGATTTTAACACAAATAATTTTTTTCTTTTCTATTAGGATTAAACAAACCACATAAAAGCTTTCAATCCTAGGATGAGTGAATAGAATGGAACTTAAAGGCTAAAATTCTTATTTATATTTGTTGCAAACATTCAATTTGTCTTACCAGAGCACTGCACCAGAGCCTCCAATTTAGGCACTGGTTGATTTAAAGGCCATACTGTCTTGTCTGTCCCATAGTCTTGCTTTCCACTAGAAAGGGGACGCATTAAATTCTTGCCACCACCCAACAACCTTTTTGCAGCTCCAGGTGGAGAGAGGCCTAGAACAAACTGATAAAGTGGAAATATAATCATTCAGTGTGCAAAGTTATTCAATAATAATCAGAAAATACATATTAGAAACATTACCTATAAAGAGTTATAAAACCAACTTGCTGATCTTTTGGATTTTCAACAACAACAACATAATTATGTTTTTTTATAGACATTATGGCTTATGAGAGATGTTTAAACTCTGCACAAATAAAAACATCTAGCAGATAATATTTAATTTATACCTTTGTTTCCAGTGAGATGCCATTTATATAAAATTGCCTTGCTATATGAGGGCAGTTCAATAAATGTTAGTAATGAAGATATCACTTTTTTAAAACACAAATTATTTATTTCTCAATATAGTCTCCTTTCTGGGATATACCCTTCTCCCCTTCATGCTAGTTTTTAACCCCTCCAAAAAACAGGAATTTTCAAGCTCTGCAAAATGTCCGTTTGCTTCATTTGATCTAAATTTTGTTTCTATGAGCCAATTCTTCATGTTTGGAAACAAACGTACCATGGGGACATTTTATAACATATTTTGTGACCTTTTAGTGGCAACAGCTCCAGATGAGTGTGTGATGGTACATTATCATGGTGAATCATTACTTTCTTCTTCGCCAAATGTGACAATGTCACCTTCATCTTCTTGTCAAAGCAACCCAATAACTCACTGTACTACTGTCCAGTAATCATGTTTCCTTTCTATGAATAGTCAATGAGTATGACACCCTTCGCATGGTTTTGATTCTTGTTTGGTTTCTAAAATATAGTGATGAATCCAAATCTCATCAATGGTAACAACTCATTGAAAAAAAGTCCTTTGGATTTGACTTAAATATTTCCAAGCACACCTTTGAAGTAGAAAGCTGCACCTGTTTGTTGTTAATTGTGAGCAATCACAGCACCCATCAAGCCGACAACCTTTCATCTCCAAATTATCATGCAAAATATTTATTTTCATTACTGTTGATACACCTAGGACATCTGCCACTTTGTGAGCTTTTGTTCAATAATCACCAAGAATCATATCAGGAAGTTTTTCAATAATTTTCTTGGTAACCACATCTGCCAGGTATCCTTGGTGCTCCTCATCAAAAATAGATGTTTGATCACATTTATAGACATTGATGCAGTATCTAACTATTGTCATAGCAAAATCTCCCCACAAACTGCATCCAACTTTGCTTTTATCTCCTTAAAGATTTCTCCATCCAAAAGTAAAAGGCAAATGAAGAAAGATACTAGATTTTTCTCCATTTTAGTGAAAACACATTGTATGACATACAGAAAGGCCTCAAATCCAAACTAACCAATGAATCAGTATGAAATTTGTTTTGGTAACATGTAGCAAATGCAGTACATGATGGTAACACCACCTATTTTGAAACATGATCACTTATTGCACCATCCTCGTACTGTCATATTCAATTATATATGAAATTCCTTTAATTTTGAACTTATTACTCCATTTTTCACTAATATTTGCATAGGGATGCATATATTAGGTTGTAATTGAGATATTCACTTTGTTTCCATAAGCTTCCACTGAGCTTCTACCTTACTGCCATGGTTTGCATAAGAGGGCTAACATATTTTCATATAGTTCAAGCAGATTAACTATTTTACCTTTTTGCTCCATAGTGACAATATGTCCAGTATATTTTGCTACTCTAAAGGTTAAAATTTGGCTTACTTCTGCCTGTCAGAAGGCTTTCAAGTGTTTGTCACTGCATATGGAGTGAAACTTTTATTTTTTTTACTTTCATGGCTGAAGCGACACAAATGTTGGCACAATCTGAAACATCAGTGATGTAATGTTCATCCTGGGGAGCCACTGAATATCTCCAGTGAGAAATATACAGGCTAAGTTGTTTATTTAGAAGCTATTCTATCAAACCACAAGCTGCAGTCATACATCTGAAAATAAGGGGGGGAGGAGGGTGTCACAGTATGAAACTTCTATCCCTAAGAGCCTTCACCTCAATATGGATAAAATGGAATCCAGGATTCCAAAACTAACATTTCTTCAAGATGTTCGTAGTATGTTAAAAAGGCCAATCTGAGAAATAGTTTTGTTTCCTATTCTGTGCGTGTCATAACCTGTTTGCCACATTACCCTGTGACTCTGTATGATTTTGTCATTCAGACAACATGACTTGAGAGTGACAGAAAATCTATAAAATATTTGGTTTTTAATATGCATAATTGATAAAACTATCATTAAAAGACTGGGTAGTAGTTCATTCTAAATTATTGACTATAAATAAAATTACAATGACTAGTCCAGTAACCAATGAAAGATTAAAACTCATTCCAGCTATTCATTCATTAAGGCAACAATTTAGATAAGAAAATTTTATAGATACCTAGTTCACTATGCTATTAAAACATTTTAGTGCAAACTTTTGCACTTTAGGGCATATTTTCATGCCTATTGCATACACATCCTTCCACTATTGTAAGTGAACACTCCCTTTTGTATATTCTAGAGGTTGTGATTTTCAATTATTCTAATACTTTTTGGGTAAGGCTTTGTAGAGAGTTATGTTGGTCTAAAAAGTATAAATATTAAACAATTACCAAATAATTTCAGTTGTTCTGGAATCTTGACTTATTCAGATTGCCTTTCCTTATCACACTTTATTTCTTAGAACATATTTTTATGAAATATATTAAATAAAAAATAAATAACACAGGCCAACAAAAAAAACTTTTCACAAACTTATTCAGCACTCATAGGTGATTCTTATAGTTTTGATGTCTCTGATACCAGATTTTACATCAATTATTTTCTATCACCCACAGCTTTGTCAAATGTAACTTAATTACAACAAGAAAATTAGTAGAAGAATTTTCTAGGAATGAAAGCTTTAATCTAAGTCTAAAGAAGAAAATATCTCCAGTACATAGTCTTATGTGTCCACTTGATTATATTTCCTTTCTCTCTTCTCCTTAAAGTTTCTGGTATAGCTTTTTCTCCTATGAGTCGCTTGCTGATCAACTTGATGAAGTGGCCAGCAGCAGTCTTCCATCATAGTGGTATTCCAGCAGCCCTGATACCTTCTTTCCATCAGTTTGATGTCTTGATAAAAGCATTCACCTTGCTCCTCACTAACGTTCCCCAAATTGTCTGGGTAGAAGTAAAGGGGACTGTTCAAAATGTAAATCTTCAGGCTCATCAAACATCCTAAGCTTTTGAACTTATCCAGCAAATAGAAATATATTGTGGGTCCTTTTTTTTTGCCGAAGAACTTGGTGATGATACCCAAGTCTTCCGCTCATTTTCTGTCATTTTTTATTCAAATTTGGATTTGAACATGATTTTTCGGATATCAGGTCCAATAAACACAGCTTCTTTCAATTTTGCTTCTAATAAGAGAGGAAACTTATCGCAGACATATTGTACATACCTTCCAACCCATGAGAACATAGTTGATTTTATATAAAATTACATCAAGGTTTTCATAACTCTCCTTCACATATAACAAATGAGCAACAGGTAATGATGCATAAGTGCTACAATTGTGTAACAGAACAGCCTTTAAACTGGTATTGGACCAATCTATGAAAAGCCTCCCTTCATCATCTTTGTACTCTATTCCGAATTCATTAATTAAACCAGCAATGTCTGAGTAGTATGCTAAACCATCAGCTTGCTGAAAATATTTAGAAAATTACTGCTCTCTTCTCCTATATATGTAAACGTGGGCTCCTTCTGCCAAAAAGTTCTTTTCTTTGAGTCTGGAGGCAAGCAGTGCAGCTTTCTCGTTTATTAAGCCCAAATCCCTAACAAAATCATATAGCTCGGTTTGTGTAAATAACCTAGGTTCTAAATATTCTGTAGTACATTCATACTCATTACCTTGTTCATGTTCATCAGAGTGGGCATAATTACCCATATCCAGTGTAACATCATCAAAAACCTCTGGTGGTTTAGGGACAGGAAGATCTGGACCATTGCTACTGGCCGAATGGCAAACAGAAGTTTAGGAAACACTATTACTTCTTATTTTTTGAATTGTAACCAGTAACATCAATTGTACAGAGGTAACAATCATTAGAGTGATCTCTTGACTCCCTCCATATCAGTGGAACAACGAATCAAATGTATTTTTCTCCTTTTTTTTACCACTTTCTAAGATCTTTAACACATACATAGCACACTTTGTGTGGCACCCAAGGCTTATCCTGATCACAAAGTTTAGTACCAAAGTATGAGAATTACGCTTTTTCTAGCAAACTTTATAATATTCCTTTGATGCTTCTTGATCCCAAACTCATCACAAATATAAGTTTTGCAATCATGGCTAACCATTGTACTCAATGCATGCACTAAAATGTAGGGCAGTTGAGCTATATTGGCTTTAGGAAAACAGACAGCTATAACCAGAGAACGTTGGTGTTGTAAATGCTTTCTGATGAAGACTCTGCTGCTCAACTGAGGTTACATACTACTGTGACTGTTGATGTTAGTACTGCTTGGTCACTGACACTTCAGCAACAAACAAAATAAAAATAAGCAAAATAAGAATCAAGAGGGTGGTTATCTTAATGTCCAGATATACTAAGACTTGTGCAACCAGCATCAACTGATCTTTAACCCATTTTACTTATTACAATAGGTATAAAATACCTTTAAAAATTGCTAAAATTTCAATTTTCTTCAATATCAATTGTGAATTATAAAAAGAAAATGGTCGGCAATACAGCCTTTTTATTGTCAGATTCAGATTCAGTACAACAACAACATTAATAATAATAATAATAATAATAATAATAATAATAATAATGATGATGATGATGATGATGATGATAATAATAATAATAATAATAATAATAATAATAATAATAATAATAATAATAATAATAATAATAATAATAATAATAATAATAATAATAATAATAATAATAATAATAATAATAATAATAATAATAATAATAATAATAATAATAATAATAATAATAATAAGGCAAATTCATTAAAAAAGTTATTTCATCATTGGTCTGTGTAATCTATACACAAACAAAAATAAATTTAAACAGAAGATATACATCAAGAAATTTATATTTGTAATAACATCAATTATGTACGCATTATTTTTATTTTGGGGAGGCACACAGTTTTATTTTAAACCCTTTTGCTTCTCTATAATTGATATCATGTCAATATAAGTAGAATAAATATATTAAAAAGGTGTGAGCGAGTCCCAACAATCTTGTACAAGATTTGTAGAAAAGGGAATATATTAGAGAAATCATTCCTCATCCATAACTGTAAATTGAAAAAAGGTTCTAAGTGTGTAGGTTTGGCTGGCCATGGAAAAATCTAGGAGGCTATGCTTTATTTATGTCAATTACGTCAATTTGTTCTTTATTTACTACTATCCAGAGCAGGATAAAGATTGTAATGCAAACATGAATGATTTACATAAAAATTATGATCCTAAGTTAACCCAATTCTCTTGACACCACTTTTCCTCTTTTCTCTTATGTTTATTGATTAATAGAATAATGTATCAGTAATTCTCTAAGACACTATACTGTTTTAGTTTTATGAGTAATTATCCTTATTCTTATTAACAAATCATTAACAATAATATTCAGAAGTATTTTGTGCATTTTTAAGGTATTACCCAGTGTTACAACCACTTACTATGTTCTCACATGCAAATATAAAAATCTATATGCTGTTACTTGTTGAAATAGGTATAACAGAAGAAAAAAATTAGCTTATATAGCATTTACTTACAACTATGCACCCAATTCCTTCCTAAATATTGTTTCTAAGACAAAACACATTAGATGTTTCCCTGTTCCATTAAGTGTTGCCCATCTGGATGAATAAGAAATTACATTAACCTGCTAGGCTTATTATGTCTACTAGATTTATGGGGCAATGTGCCTGTAAACAAAAGGAGTTCATCTTTATATGGAAATAAATGTAAGTACATATAAAAAGACATGCTGTTATAATCCATCTTTTTTTGTCTGAAGTTAATGGGAAAATTCAAATGCAAAATTTCAAAATCAATTATAGCAAGTGTTTTATTTTATTTTAAACTCCTACCTTCAGAAACTCATCACATTAAGGTGGTTTATCTGGATGACATATTTGGTTAGGTGCTGACTTTCTATGTCCAGCAGGCAGTCAACAGAGTTTAGGTACAGTCTTCAATCATACACCAGTTTTGAATATGCAGTGTCTACAAATATATCCTGTTAATTTGGAATACTGTTTATCTTGCTAAAATATCATTCAGATATACATTAAATGAAATCTGATTACTACACTCAGCCACACAATGCATTTATTTATAATTCAAAATAGAGAATAGAGACAATGTTAATAACTACATGATCATCTCAAATGTTTATAAATAGAGCAAATTATTTTATGTATATGGCAATTTCTAACATGATAATTTTTGTGTACTGTATTACAGAATATTTTTAATTTGCATTTTCATTCTGCTCTTCTAATCTAATACAATTAAGATTCTTTACTTTTCTCTTCACTGGAAGCTAAAATACAAGTAAAGGAAGATTTACTTAAGTCTCTCAAAATCTTACTAACACATTTTATTATTTAATAACACTTCCTGAATACCAAGAATCAGAGCGTTATAAATTTCTGATATTGTACCTTTAGGAATATGTTAAGAATCACAGACCTTATAGAATAAAGCCTCTGCCAGACCCTTCCTATACGCTGGAGTTGCATCAGGCAAAACGTAGTCAGGTTTAAGCTCTGTATCCAGTATTCGCAAAGCTGCCTGGAAAGTCTTTAGATCAAATAAATTCTTGCCATTCAAATACGATTCTGTCTTTGATGCATGTACCTACACAGAAACAGGAATATGTATAGTTTTCTTCTTTGTAACTTTCTCCATGAATATAACTTCTATATAGACATACTTACAAAATCGGGATTGATACCACCATATAAAATATTAGGCTTTGCCAGTATCTTGCCCTTTTGACTTTTGTTTATTTTAACCTTAAATCCTGCATTGATGATTGCACGAGAATTTTGGGCTACTGGCATAATCTGAAATGAAATAAAATTATTTTTTTACAATATAGATCCCTGTTATATCAATAAGCATGTATACATTATTATTACTTTTATATTGCAATTTATTTGTTTCTAAACATATTTCTGCTTATATAAATTTGTATGATTAATTGCATTACCTTCCAAGTTGAGCAATCTTTCCTTTAGGAAATATTTGGCAGACAGGATTTGCCTAATGCTTTACATCACAATGTTTATCAAATTTAATATCTTATAGCTTTGACTGTCATTTATGCTTAAGTGGAATAAATACAAACATGAAAAAGTATGAAATGTTCTATGTTATGCAAGCAAAATTATCACATATATCCAAGAAATGAATTGAATTGTTGAAAGTGTAAATATATTTATTAGGAGACTTTTGACAAAGGCATGCATATGTTGAATTAACATATTCTTTAGTTTGGTAAACACACAATCCTGTAAATTATGGAAGACACACTTAAGTAAATGTGCCTACCATTTCATCAGTGTGGCCAATTAATTTACAGCATACTGTTCTACCAACAGGCTTTGACAGCACAATTTTAACTGTGCATTTATAATATTAATCATCAGAAGGACCAAAGACAGTTTTATTATAACTGCAAATATCATGCAACTTATTTTCAGTTAATCATTTTGAAAATCCTTTATGCACATATGATCAAATATTTCAGGAGGTATAAAAGAATGAATGTAATTAAAACTATGAAACAAATTTAGTACTTTAAAATCTATAGAGCCCCACTACCTTCTGAAGCAAATGTGTGTGTGTGTGTGTGTGTGTATATCTTTTGAATTTTTTTATTCAGATTTAAAATCTTGGACGTCTAGTACTTTCAAAACCGAATAATTCAAAATATAATTTGTTTTTGTTTTAGAAGCACAGCTAATAAGATAATGCTGGCAACATTCAATACACATTTAAATCAGGAATACCAATCCTAGCTTATTTATAATAACTGTTTTGGTACTTAAAATAAACTGTAATTCCTCAATAAAAATTGCAACCTGGACAGTTGTCCATCTCATTCATCATATAATATGAAATCCACATACCAAAGATGTAGTTGCATATAAAATGCTTATATGCATCAGAAACACACATAAACATCTGAAATACTGAACTTTCTTTGTTATGATTGTGTCATTCAGGTGTAGGATTTTCAAAATGAGTTGAGGAAGGTTTAATTTTTAAATAGTGGTTCTATGGGCATGAGGCAAAAAATTTTAAACTGCCCTTTGTATATCCTATTCGAATAATATTTCAATTTTATGAATAGTCGACATATTGAGAGAAAATTTTCGCTTTATCACCTGAGAACCAAACTCTGAAGTTTAGGGCCCAAGTGCAAACACTTGATCAGCTAGATCACTAAGATAGTTACGTCTTAATTGGGTATAATGTAAGCTTTTAGTGTAGAAAATGCATGTTCTTGACAAATTCTCCTTTTCAATTGGTGAGTAATGTGTTATGAGCATTTTTTAATATTTATTTTATTAACTCTCTTAATAAGCTTTATTTTGGCAGTATAATTTTATTACATTTTAGCACAATATGAAATTCAGCAATGACAATGATGAAATATGTTGAAAGCTTTGTAACCATGGTAAAAATATTATGACTTTTCTGCAATTTTTCTAAGCTTTGGGACAATCTTGAGTGCACCGTGCCAAACTAAACATTCAGTCCTAGGTCACTTAAGAAGTACAACATTGCAATGCATTGAAGGGTACAGTAACTTACTGTAGGAGGACTCAGATTCTGATTTAGATTAGTTTCAATGGGTTCTTCATGTATCTTTGGAGGTATCTGTCAGGGATTTGATGAAAATAATTAAAATGTTGGCCTGTATTTAGGTTTGCTTTGTATCTGAAGGAATACACCTTTATCATAGTATTCCATGGTAAAGTTGCTCTCCTTAAAAATGTGTTCTAAAAGACAGGTACTTTTTATAGGTTGCTCTTATATACTAGAAGATATAGTATTTGTATTTATTTTAAAGCTTCCTTTATTTCGAGGTTGCCTCATGGACAAGCTTAACAAATACAATGAGAGCTATTGCCAGGTGATACAAAAATATTATTAAATAGGATAAACTAACATTTGTTTTGCAAACAAATAATGCATGACAGTTCCATTATAACTAAACAGAAACAATAGATTTTACAGAATCATAAAAAGTTTTCTGTGATGCTGCACAAAAATAATACAGAAGTTCAATTTCAATCCTACAAGAATGAAAGACTGTAACTTGAATATGTGAATATAGACTTTATTCTCTAATTTATACAAGATGGAAGATGACCTATTTATCATCCTTGAACAGGATGACTCTTTATAATAAATAAAACAGAAGATCTTAGTGGAGTTTTTCTGTTTTAAGGTATTTTTTGGGTAAAAGGTGAAAATTGCTTAATATTAACTCCATTTTAAATGAAGATTTTAAGATAAGTATTTTTTTTTAAACATTTCATAGGGGAGATTGAAACATAAATATTCTATGCATATTTAAATACATTTTGAATTAAAACAATTCACAGTCTTAATTTTATTATCTGCTTTGAAATTTGTCTCAGTTGGATCTACAAGTTAACCGTGTAAATTATACAACATATTAATACTGTAAGATAGAAAGAAATGCACTTCATCTGTTTTTTATTTATCCTGTTTATGGCCTTTTTTCGAAATGGAAGCTTATAATTTTCAGATACAAAATGGCTCACTTTATTAAAGCTAAGGATCTTTAAGTGCTATTCATTTACAGTGAAACACATCATAATACAACCACTGAGGGAAGAATTTGTCACAAAAGATTTACAAAAAGACAAGTACATCAGAGGACATTCTTTTTTATGTGTGAAAGTGTGCACATCTCATGTTGAAACAGCTGACCAAAGAAATGTTGCACAAGAAGAAGAAATCCATCACTTGGAAAAAAGCACCTCAAACTATCGGCATATCTCTTTGGATTGCTTTCAGGACATCAAAAGAATTTCTTATTGATTTTTCTGATTTTGTCTTGCTTTCATTTATTCAGAGAGTTTTATATTTCACTAAAATAATGAAGCATGATCACATCTTATTTCCCTACATCGATAACTGTTGCTATTAATAATTTGCATAATATTGCATGTGCTTCTTCAGTTCCACATTGTATATTATATTTAGGTCACATTAAAATCTTGTGTGATTTTCTATTTATTTGCATACCAGAATGTAAAATTTTCTTTTCTAATGACCAGGACATCAAGGAAAAGTATCACTCTGTCCGTTTCAATTTCTGAGTGATGTCTGTCTAGTGTCATACTGAAGATGTCCCGGTCAACAGAAAAGAAAATTTGGCATTGGAATCCAATGTATATTGAAAACTGACACACACAGACCAATAACTGAAAAACATATCAAATCACCATCAAGGACAAACAGTCAGGAAAATTAAAGACACTTAATAAACAAGCTATTAGAATTTAGTGATTAACACTGCTTAAAAAAGGAAATACATCATTTAAGAATGCTCTGCAAGTTAACAGAGAAATCTGACCCTAGAAGGAGACAAAAGGAATAGAAGGACAGTATCCCTTCTCAAGGTATGGCCTTCCTACCTTACCTTCTCAAAACCACAGATCATATAGGGAAGCTCCTATCCAAGTATAAAATCAAGACAGTTTATAAATCCACCCCTAAAATTAAAAATGATTTAAGATCTGTGAAGAATAAATGGCCATCACTTAATTCTGAAGGTGTATACAATATACCATCTACTTTTGATCAAGTCTATTTAGGCTCAACTAAATGCAGCATAAATACTGAATTAAAAGAACACAAAAAACGTTACAGATTGGGACACACAGGCAGATCAGCAGTAGCTGAACATGCCCTCTTAAGGGGCCTAATTGTTATAGAGACATGGAATTTACCACTTTCTTGGAGAAATTTCCGCTACATTTTACTGTGAGGCAATATTAGATATACAAACATAAAGACATTATTTTAATCATAAAGAAACGATGGGCAGGTTAAACAATGCATGGATACCAGCATTAGAACACCTAAAATAGTCAAACAACCTGAACTAATGATAGCAGAGGTACGGACAGTATAGTTGGAACACAGGTGATTGCATGCCTATCAGCGAATCAGTGATGAGGAGGAGGTAGGTTCTTCTAGTGCATATATAAGGGAGGCAGAGCAAGAGTGAGATAAACTAAGTACAAACTCCAACTGTTCTTGGGTGCCCAAGGCCTGTATGGTTTCCAATTAACCCACAAGACACAAAAAAACAAATCCCAGCAAACTATAAATCATGTAAATTTAAACTTGAAAGCCAGGCCCAATGTATGAGCAAACAGGAAATTTAAGCAAATAGATAACCTTAGAAACTTTCAGTTTTCATCAAGTCCTCTAATAATGCTCAACACAGTTTTGAGTAGAACTTCAGGATCAATTTCTACTTTTTGACCAGGGTCTACAAGCCAAGAAGAAATTTTACTTCAAATGGACACCGACCATGAAAGCTGTAGTACATGCATAAAATTAAGCCAGTTTTAACCAATCATTAAAGAACTGTTTCAGTAGAAAGAACACAACTGTCACATTGAAACAAAAGTGTGAATCAAGAATTAGTTGAACTTATGAAGTTAATAAGTTTTAGTGATTTTAAGTCTGAGCACTAGTGTTCTTACCAGCGTCAGGAATATTTGTTTGTAAATGTTTATGTAGTCATTTGTCTTAAAGCGCAACAAAATTAATTTTTAAAACAATTCATAGATCAAGTCAGTGAAAGTGAATAAATTTAATAGCTTTTCCTCCAAAAATCATGTAATTTTCAGACTACACATAAGAAATAAGTGAATAAATAGTTTTTCCTCCAATACCTACATAATTTGTAGATTGCACATAGGAATAAATCTCTAGTATTGTTTCAAATGTAAAGAAATTTGTATTTTTTACCCTGTATCATAAAATGATGATTTTCCATCACAAAATTTGCTTACTGGAGCATCTAATATTCTCCAGTGAATGTAATGGTATGTCATTGGAAATCCCCTGCTGTAGGTTATAATGAAGCTATCAGGGAAGAGTGTTGCATGTTAAATAAGTCAAATAGAGGTCACTCTAAGGAAGAAGTAATTAATTTTGTCCTTAAACCTCTATATAAGTTTGGCTAAGAGACATATTGAACATTATATGAATCAGAAAAGAAAATTTCATTGGTTGGTTGGTGTTGCAGCCAAGGTAGCTCAGATGAAAAGAGATGAAGGTACAAAGTTTGATTCTCAGGTAGGTGTGTGTGTGTGTGTGTGTGTGTGTGTGTGTGTGTGTCTGTGTGTGTGTGTCTGTGTGTGTGTGTGTGGTGAGGAGGGGAGCAGACAGGTTCTACTCAGGAAGTAAATTTAAACTTAAAGTTACATTGATATAATCAAATACTTAGCAGCACTGAAATGGCAAGCAGAAAGCATATTTATATTCAAGAATACATGCTTAAATACTGCGTTCTACAGACCTTAATTGTTCTAACTGAGTAGCTTTCATCTATTTTAGGTAATAAAATAGAGCGAATAATTTTTTTATTCATATCCATATCCAAGAAGTCCATCAAGTTGACTTGACTGATTTTATCTCCTCTTTCCTCTGCAAAATAAAGTTAAGCATAAATATTGGCACTTTTCTCGAAGAACAAACTTAAGGTGCAGAAATTGTAAGCTCATCCAGAAATATAATAATTATTATTCTACTTGATTAAGGTTTTTCTTTTAAAATAGAACAATAGCAATGCATTAATGATGGTAGGGATTTTAGCAACTTTCTCTTCTCACTTGATGCATTACTGATATTTTCTTGATTATAAATGTCATAAGAATACAGTCCTAATTTCTTTTACAGAATAAACCAAAACAAATGTCATCTATTTCCAATATCACTTAATAACAAGAGGCTGCTTGCCTCTCACCTAGGTGGCCTGGGTTCAATCCCAGGAGACCACATGTGGGATTTGTGATGGACAAAGAGGAATTTGAGTGGGTTTTCTTCAGTTTCTCCAGGTTCTCCTATCATTCATTCCACTAATTGATCCATAATCGCTATTCATCCATTTCATCATCATTTCATATCATCCATTTCCTCACTTTCATAACAGGCATTGGGCTGATCATCAATCCTGGCTTCTCTCTCAACCAGAGCCTTTGCTCTTCAACAGGTGCTGAATCCAGGTGTTGGCTTGTAATTCCTGGGGGTTTTTAAGTCCTTCATATGAAAAGGAAAACAGAAAAGAAAGAAAGAAACAAAGAACAAAATAGTTCAGTCATTCCCTCTTTCTTTTTTTTTCCCCTTTAATTTAAGTCTAATAACATTATTATAATCTAATGATGTAATAAGTGCTTGCTACTTTCAATTTACTGGCATAAATATAGTTAAACATTTTGTTGTATCAGTATATATGTGATACTATGTTGTCATTCACATAACATGAACTTACCAATTTCTAAGGTAGCACCAACAGTTTCCAGCATCAAGAAGACATCAGATGGAAAATCTCTATATTGATGTTTTAGGGATAAATTTCCGGCCAAAGTTCCAACCTGAGAAAATATTTTGATAGAAATAAAACTTATCTTGCTGAGTTTAAAGTATCATGGTCATGATTTCCTCAGTAGAGCTAGCGTCAAATTTCCAATATTTTCAATATGCATTGTATAGCATTAAGATGCATTATAAAAATTATTGAATAAGCTGTCTGTATATACTTGATATATATGCTACCACCTAATGTGAGAAAATAAACTGATAATGTAAAAAGATCATCCAGTTGGTCAGTCTGTAAAACTTGCAAATCAAAATCACAATTTCCAAATAGTCTATAACTGTATGAGTATATAAAATAATTTCTCCTATGTGGGTTTCATTAGTCACTTTATCCTAGGAAATTATTCTATTGTTAACTACTGACAGGTTATTAGATATATTAAAATTTATTTATAATTATACTATTAACATTTTTCATATAGGATGTTAGGGTATAAATGCTGATATTTTAATAAATGATACCTTAATGTGTATCCACTTCAGTGCATTAGTTTTTTTTTTCTCTTTGTCTAACAGTTTTCCCACAAACCAATCACATAATTTACTACTGATGTGGTTTGCATGGTCTTAACTATACAGCAAAATGAACAATGCCTGTAAATATAGAACAATGCTTCCATGTTTTCATACTCTGAACTTGACCTCCTGACCTGAATATATGGGGTTACTGGCCCTTACAAAAAGTATTCAAACTCAATTCCAATACAACATTCCTCATAGAGATATCAAGCTTATACCTTCCAACCTGTTCTCTCAGGGAAAATAAGCATGTATGTCTTGAGTGTGCCACGCCTACTTGGAGGTGCTAACCAATCTGAAAACATACTACTTTTAATAATTAAAATTATATGTCTGCAAATGAAGTACATTGATATTATGATGTCCATTATAGTCTTAATTACCAATACAAATATCTGCACTTCTAGACCTAACAGCCTCTATTACTACAGTGAACTTTTTTTCATCCCCTTACACCTCAAAGATAGATGAGATATCTTTCCCTAAAATATCACAAATAAGATCGGAACTACTGACTGCCATGGTAATCTTTAATTTTCAAACCCAGAGGTATAACATGTTATTCAAAAGGAGCTGAGAGACAATTGAGCTGTAAGTGCATACATAGATTCAAGTATTGCAAGAAGAGCTTAAGATTATAAATAAGAAGGGAGAGAATGAAAAGTAGAAGTTTATTTTAACTGGCAAAATAAATATTAGTGTTCATTAATTGTTTTTTCCACACAAGCCATGTGTAGAACAGGAGTACCGAAATTGGGTGATTCATTATTCAAATGCTGGCTATGGAAATAATCAATAGTTTAAAATGCTCTAAGCAATCTATTTTCAGGAACAAAGGCCACAAAATCTAAGGTTGGTACAGTATTATTGGCTACAGTGTGTATTAATAATATTTCTAGTAAATGATTACACAATTTATGATGCAATCCAAACTTTCTAAGCTCCTATAAATACTTAGTAAAAGTAATTAGATATTCATGTTTCAGGAAATGGTTGTTATCTTCATAAGACTTCTGAGTGGTCCATTTTTTATACTGTTTAATACCTGCTTTTACTACCATGGCACCACAGGCGATGATGCTGGTAATACAAGGAATGAACATGGAGCACTGGTGGAATGCGATGGTGGGGGAAACCAGAGAACCTGGAGAAAACATGCCCCTACGCCGCTTTGTGCACCACAATTTTCACATCTGGTCGACCCGGGCCATCTAGATGAGAGGCGAGTGGTCTAACCACTTGGCCATGGCACAGCTCTGACTGTCCATGGTGTTGGCATTTCTGTTGTATTGATAGCCTATGGTGGACATATCTTTTGATGGAGAAATGAGTTTCTAAAGGGGTCTTTTTGGTAGCAGTAACATTTTATTGGTTATTGACTATGTTTTAGAACTTCTCCAATATGTCTGATTCTGTTGCATATCTGCCTGTTGGATTAGTGTAATGTTTAGTTTGATGTGGTTGGTCTTCCAAAAATGATGTGAAAATGTAGATTTGTTCATTTGTTTGTGTTTTAGGTATATCATGTGTTCCTTTAGTCTAGTTTTCAGATTTTTCTTTTCTTTATTATTGCAGTCAGAGCAGTTTATTTACCAAAATCTAGTTTTTTACTTTCTCTAGCAATTATGTTCATATAATGTACATAGTGGGTATAGCAGATATATTATTTCATGCAAACATACCAAGATTTACCGAAAATACATGTTTTGAGGATTCCTGAATAAAATAACATTTTAGGAAATGGTGTGTGTGTGTGTGTGTGCGTGCGTGTGTGTGTGTGCAGGTGTGTTCAGTATCTTCTAAAGATGTAACATAAAGATCTTCAGGAAAATCCCTCAAAACAAATTACACCTTACATAAAATATTTTTCAAATGCTTGGTTTTTTAAATATTGGCTCTAATGTTTTGGTTAAAAACTTCTTAAATTTGTGATCATATTATTCCTTTAGCAAGATGAAAAGAAATTTGGGAACTTGGCTAAAGGAAGACATAAGATAATTAAAGCATATGCAAATATACAAATCTGTATTTTCACACCCTTTCTGGACAATCAACCACAAAATCAAACTGAACTTTACCCTAATCAAACCGGCCAGGTATGCAGCAGAATTAGACATATGGGAGAAGATTTTCATTCTGAAGCATAGTCCACAACTAATGCATTTTGATTTGCCACCATCAAGCCTCCTCTGGAAATTAATTTCAACCCCAAAAGATGCTGCCATGATATACTACTAACACAACAGAAACAACGCGGACCAGTCAGAAACCTTCTGAAGATGGTAACAACCATTTTCCAAAATGTGTTAAGTGAATAAAGATAAGTAAATGGTAAATGGCGTGTTATTTATGGACGCTCTTTAACTACTGTGGTTCTCAGCATCCCATTCTAAATTGGGCGTGAAATACCGCTTAATTTTGCTCAGAGGCCTCTCTATCAGGCTTGAGGTTCTTTTACGTGCCGTAAATCTACGACACAATAAAGATAAGTGATATGTTGCCAGTTCTGACTAGTGATTAGTACATTTCAATAACTGTCACTGTTTCTAGCTTCTTTTCATGTATTACTGTTGCACAATTTTATTGGAACAAGATAGTATCAAAAGATGGATTAGCTTGTTGGGAAACTCGGACTGTGAAAATAAGCAACATTAACTTTAAACATTTTGTAATGCCAGCCATGTATGTGTATAGGAAATATTAGTAATGTGACAGTAAAACAATTAACTCTTTGGAATGGATTTCTTTTGTACTGCAGGCAGCAACTGATACTAAAGAATGGCAAATATAGCTACAGAGGGCAGCTATTCATTCACCTTCTCTTTCTTTAAATGAGTGGCTGACAAGTCAACAGAACATTGGCTCTGCTGGCTAAGAACTAAAATCAATCAGTCCTTCTCCAAGAATTTATCATTCCTGCAACTAAACTAGTATAAACCTATGAACCAAAGCAGCCCCATGATGTTGAAGACATTCCTTCATTGCTGGATGAAAAAAAAAAAAAAAAAAAGAATGAATAACACCAATAGCAAAACAGGTAGTATAAGTTCTAGAACCTTAAAACAGGCAGATGGTCCAAATGGGCATTTTCAGAGGCACCATAAAACTCCTTCCAAATATTTATATCTTATATTTAGATATTTAGCGTAAAACCTGAGTTCCAAAAATAATATCTAGGCACATTGTCACGAATCTAATGCAAACAATGTATAAAACCCTATTACCCATTATTGTTCATCCCAATATGACTCAGTAACAGACACGTAGACATGAACAATTAAAGCATTATGCAACTCAAGAAGATGAAGTTGGTAGGTGATGGAATAAAGTTATTAATGTGCTGCAGTTTAAGTTTCTGTTCCTAGGTACCAGTGTTCCTATGTTTGATTTGTTATTTTTATAACACACAACCCTAGTGTTTTTTCTAGGGTCTTTTGAGTGAGTGACAATTTTTGGGAGACTTTTCCTTAACACTACACCTTGAATAGGATTCTATACTTGCTTATTTCATAGTTATTTTAACAATCATCTAGACTCTCTTATTATCTTCTACTTTAAATGCTGTCCACTGGAGACCACAAGACCAAATTTGAACATTCTTTTTAAAGTGTCTGGAATGTGCAAGATGTATAATATAAGCAATCCAGATTATTTAGAATTAGCAACACATTTTCTTCAATATGATGATGACAATGAAGGGCAATTGGTTGAAGATGATGCAGATGATTTGCTATTTGCATTCTAAGAGCATAGAAGAAAATTGTGAATGCAGAGAACGGTAGTAAGAATATGAGCCTCTTGTTAGATATATAGTATATTCTGTATTTACATCCCTCCACAAGTAACAAATTGGAGAAAGCATCCTGAATCAAGAGATACTGAAGAACAGACCCCATAATTTGCTAGATAATTACATTCATGCTGTACCATAAAAATTATTATCATCTTATCTAACTGGAAGATTATAGTGTACTGACATAAAATATAGAGATGGTCGCTCCCTAAATAGAGTAAAATCAACTTTCACTGAGGTAAAACATGTGCCTCAGGGCTCAATTTTGGGCCATTTACTGTTTATTATTTATATTAATAATGTCCCAAATGGTAATAATTTCACTACAGTCAGCTATACCGATGATACCACAGCACTCTGTTTAAGTGTAATTAATTTTTGCATTTTTCTTGTAAAATTGTCATTTTTGGACATAATACAGATACTCCTCAAATAACAATACCTGTTTATCATGATGAAGCTCATTCAGGATGCTTTTTAAAATGATACATTATTTGAAACCTTTCTGCTCCAAGTTTTCATTTACTCATTATATTTGTTGAAATCCCTTCCTAACTATTGATTTTTGTTTCATGTCATTTGGAAGTTCCTCTATAACTAAAAATATTTTCATTATGTTCTGTATCATTGAGCTCTGCAGGACTTATGTTTACTTTTCATCTGATGGTATGTAAACGTTGGCAAATATTCAATTTTATGGCAGAATCAAGGCAACAATAAATGTAAGCAGGAATGCATATTTTATGTTCAGTATCACAATAAACCTATTGTAATTGATCTGTCTGGTTACCTCATAGATTTCACTGCTAACTAATGACTATTTTTCACATATCCTAATCATAAACATGTTTTCTAATTCAGACCTGCAGTGATTCCATGTGTTGCTAATGAAGGGCAATGATTCCATTACATAACTTACCTCTGTTCAAGTAAATTAACCTCTCATAAATTCCATTAGGACATAAAAGCATTACCAAGGTATGTTGAATTCTTTCCATTTATACTAATGTGCTTTATTATCCACATGTATGTATGTTGGTATTAAGGCCTGAATATTAATGATAACAATATACCCAGCACTCTGCAGAATTCTTATATTCTTTTACAAAATACAACAATTCCAGTGACCACCTCCACAGTAGAACATATGTTTTCCTGCTTAAAATACATAGAGAGTTACATATGGAAAATACTGTATTGCACAAAATTCAAAGTTCAACATAATTAAATGATCATGTCATATAAAAATTTACCCAAAAAGGAAAAACATGGATTCCTTTGATGTACAGATGAAGGAGTAAACCTTTTATTTGTTCTAATAGGTATTACCTATAATAATTTTTTATTTGTTTTCATGTACACATGTATCACATATATCATTACAGTCCATTACTGTTGGTCCCTCCTAAAACTATCACAGCATGCAACTAACACACTCATTATATAAAAAATCAGGATAAATTATTTAGAATATCTACCACAACAAAAGCAATGAAAAGGATTCCATTATAATTGGTGGTTTGTAGCATATTAAACTCCTGTTACAACTAAAATATATAAAAATGAAGCAGTTAAACCTGCAATGAACAAATATTTAATTAAGGGATGCTAATATAGAATAGATGAGTTATAAAATTGTATCCTAATATTGCCATTAAGCTTTGGGTTTTATTATGTATGTATAATATATGAGTCTTTGTACACATGTAAACGTTTCTCTATATATAAAATTTGTAAATGATGATGATTGATGATGATGATGATTGATGATGATGATGATGATGATGATGATGATGATGATGATGATGATGATGATGATGATGATGGTGGTGGTGGTGGTGGTGGTTCAAACTAGCATTTTCTGCAATCTTAGTCAGTAACATTATTTACAATTTATATACAAATCTAATATTAATAGAATCCAATTTACTCACATTTCGGACAGGTACATTAGCAACAAGATCTAAGTGATCTGCTAGCACTTTCAGGTATGCATACTCCTTTTTTGCTTTTGAAAGATTATAGAAAAGGTCTTTTGTCTCATTAAGTCTCAGATTTCCTCCAAGGATGAGATTTGGTTCCTGAGACACTGCTTTCAATTCTGGCACATTACCAATATCGATGTAAACCTCTGATGGTCCCATTCTATATACTCCTGTGGCACAAAGCAGTGAGTATAAGTGTTTATTTTAGTAAAATTGACAGCAGAGCTTTCTTTTACATTAGCTATACTCTTAACCAGTCAACTGATGTAAAATTTCAGAGAAGAAAGCAGTGAAGAATGGAGAAAGCTTAGTAAGGTAACTATTATGTTTTGTTTCTATGCTAGATTGAATTTCAAAGAATAGTTTAATTTAGAATCCTACCATGTGTTTGTACACTTTGTACATTCTTTTATGCTAACCTAGAATTAAGGAATCCATAAAGCTCAGGTTTGAATAAATTACGAGTATGCACCTAAACATTGCATTTGAATTAGTATATTTAAATGTCATTTCAATCATCTTTGCCAATGCTTAGGAGTAGCAATTACATTAACAATCACCTTAACATTAAGCAAAGAATGTCTAATTTACTTGCATTAAATTCAGGAACTGTCACTATTTATTTATTTAGTTATTTATTTATTTATTTATTTGGAGAGAAGGTTCCAATGGGCATATTCCTCTAGGTAGGGACTGCCCTTTGATGAGGTGGTAAACAAAATACAAAGAATAAAATATACATATATAGAATGGCTACATAAATATAGAACATATATTTTTTAACCTATGTTTTTGAGGAGCTTGTTTTTGAACTGGGACAAACTAAGAGATTCAGTGATGCACAGTGGGAGACTTTCATATGTTTTGGCAGCATTATGTAACTTACTATTTATTCCATTTTTGGTAGTGTTAACTGATTCTACAGGGTTGTAATTGACTGATCTTGTTTTGTGACAGTGAATATATTTTTTGTATTTCATCACTGAGTAGTACATAGATTATTTTCAGTATTGTCCATGAATAGAGATTAACTGTCAGGAAAATAGCAGAAAGTTTGTCCATGCAGAGGTTCTTTTGCCTTCAGAAACATGCCTAAGTCTGGTGGACTCATGTCCGGGCTGTAAGGAGGATGTGGCAAAATGCCCATCCATATTCGCTCATTTTTTTGTGCTACAATATTGCCAATATGTGGGCGAGCACAGTCTTGGAGAATGAGTTGCCCAACCTGAGCAACTGAGGTTGGGTTTTGTGCATTTTTCTGCACAGATTTTGCATGAAGCTATGACAGCACTGTTGTGACCCATGTTCCACATGCTACTCCATTTGTCACAATGATGCATTGGTGACCATTAGCGAAAATCAATATTTGCTTGAAGTTTGATTCAGCACATCAAAACTTTTCATGTTTATCATGTAAAAGTGAAAATGACAAGTTCTTCCAGGAAGGTTTTTGTGACAGGTAGGGTTGATAATAATTTCACATATTATCACGAGTGTAACATTTATGCAAATACTGTGACAGTAATAGGGATAATTGTACACCTATTACACTCCATGGTCATCACATGCAAAGAGGAGGTTGCTAAATGAGTATTTATTAAATTGCAAATATATTACTAAGAAGAAAATTACTTGATTTCAATTTAATCTTTCAGCATTCGAATAAATAAGCTTTCAGTGGTTTCTTAACAGAGAAGAGATGGCTATAGATGTAATTATTTATTTTGCTTCATTATATACTGTGTGAAATCACTACCAAAGTAGCAGGAATCCCAGTGTACTGTGTGTTATACACTGTGACAAGAAAAATCATAAACAGTGTGTAAGACGTGAAAAAGTTTTACATCCTAAATGAATTAATTTGCATACATTCACTAAATAAAAGAAAATTAATATTTTGTAACCAAGTAAGGCCATAATTAACTTCCTTTTTATAACTTTGCTACTTGATGTATTTAACTTATAATGAATTTTATTTTTTACTTGCAGTTTTTTTTATTTTTTGTGATAGCTATAAGTGACGAATTACTTTTATGTGCATATTTAAATTGACATCAATACTGGTAAGTTATATTTTGCGTTTTTAATTAAGCATATCATAGTTTTAAAAGTATGGTTGTACTTAGTTTGTTTGCAATGGAATATAGCTTTATAGTGCTATAGTGTTCCTGCTATTTTGATAGAGCTTTGTGATATTTCTTCTCAAATTACAATACAAAATTATTATTCTTTCCTGTTGTGATTGAATATGTATTGGATATTAATTCACTACCCAATAATTCTCCTAACCAGTAGATTATTGAACAGAAATTAATATGACAAAATTCAGTTTTTAAATAATAATACTGGCTTTAAAATTACATTAGTGTTATAACTTGTTTTCTAATAGCTAGAATTTCAAGGTGTAGTAGTCTGGCATTTTTCACCTTTAATACCATATGTAAACTTGGAATTTATACACTGGGCAAGCACCGTCAATCTAATTGACACGGGGCGGCAAACGAGTTAATAGAAATTCCTTTAGCTAACACATCCAGCAGAAAAAATAAGTAATCTTAATATTCTTATATCTTTTGTATTATTAAAGACTTTTATTTTTTATTATTACAACCAGTTGAAAAAGTTCAAGGCTATAGCTGAGATTTGAGCACAGGTTTCCTACTCTCCCTGCTGTTTTTCTAAAAGTTGAGTTACTAAGATAACATACTGGTAAGACATTATAATTCTCCAACTTTAACTCAAATGAGTTGGAGAATTTAGTGTCCTACCAACATGTTGTCACAGTAGCTCATTGGTAAGAGCAAGCACATGGAGCGTGGGAGAGCCACATTCAAATCCTATCATGTTGAATTTTTCAGCTGGTTTTAACAAAAATCTAAATTTAAACTCACAGTGGAATATGTTCCCTTCACATAATTCAAGCTGTTCTAGAATGTCAAAAATACTGAATTCCATCTTCAATTATAGGTAAAAGATGAAAAAGTTGTTGGAGTAGGTATATGTATACAAAGAAAAACTATAAATGCCACTTACCATGAGCTGTGTTCCCACCAACTATCATGTATGTCTTGTTTCCAATAGAATTAAAAATATTGAATATTTCAGGTACTGATGTCGGATGGTACCACACTCCTTCATTTGCAAGAAATGAGAGCGACATCTGATTTGTACAAGCATCAATATTTTCCAAGCATTTTTGGCCAGTTCTGGGACACATTTTAGTGCTGCCAAGTTCCTGCAACATAGGAAGTTAAACTACTATTATCTTTATTTTAACTATAGAAATTAGTTTATTTGCAAGATGGTATTAGATTTTATGTACATATGTACATATGAACATTGTTTGCATGCAAGGAAGACACTACATGTCCTGTTATGAATCATCCAAACCTGAGAATACCTCTGTAATGCAATGTTAGGGCTGTTTGGTTGGTTAGTACATTCCAGAGGAGATTCCACACTGTAGCCACTATGGCCTTATTGTGCATCAGACCCCTGGAGCATAGGATGACATGAGAGTATGATTGATGGGCAGACAAAACTAGAGTGCAGGGAAAGAACCACTGTGGCAGATCCCTAACATAGTTCAAGCAGTTCTTCATCTTAATGGGAGGAGCGCTAGCAGCCCACATCTTAGGTATGACAGAACACCCTTGGTTCCATAGATGACTCAAATGCCATTGCGCTGCCAAGAGCTGTATTTTCCTGTACATTCACCACCATGGCACAATCTTTGCCGAAACTTACAACCCTGAATGAGACTGATTGGAATGAAATGAAGATGAGATGAATGGACAGGAAATTTGAGGGAATGAAGAAACCCCTCCTACAGTCAACTAGTGACCCAGGAATAACCCTAAAAGAAACCATGTGTCAAAGTTAGGCCGCTGGAACCATATCCATAATCTTCTGAATGCCAGTCCCAGACATAATGCCCAAATCATCTGGCTCACTGCAACAATAGGTTATTGAACACTAATTTTTTTACAAAACTTTTGTGACACAAAGTTTAATCTTTTATTGTAAAGAACTGAATTCAAGGAAATAAATGTAAAATGTTTAAGTTTTAGCTTTTTAATTCTTTATGATGTGAATAATTTCACATGAAACTCTACTTAAGCTGTATAATATTACTTACCTGGACAGTTAATGACTTAGGATCATGAAAATTAATGTTATGCTACAATTGCATTGATAGAAAAATTCAGCTAAATTTGATGACACTTTTAGAAACTAATTAAATCAGTATTGAGTGCCCTGAAATGTTAAAGTGTTCCTTCCTACATTTTACACAATGGTTATATACAATAATGGAACACATCAATTACATTTTTGTTATTTACAAATGGAATAAAAAAAACTGATGGAACACAAACATATAAATACAAAGGGAACAGTGATAGTCCAATGTTTCAGGAACTGGAAGCTATCTGCTGGCCTCAAAATTCCACTCTTTCCATGCAATCACAAGAAACAACTGAAAATCTACTGGACTTTAAAAGAATGACAAACTAATGAACAATTAAAACAATATTTTAGAAATTACCTATGGCGCTGAAAAAAGTATTTGAAATAAATGATTTAAAGAGGTTTGCAATTTTTGTGTACCTTTTCATCTATTGCATAATGTATACTAGTAACCCTGCAGAAGTACAGTATTTTCAGACATAAATAGTTTGCAGCCCAAATTTTATTATATTTTTGGTCCTTTTATATATTTTTGACCAATATTTGTGCTTATACTGAAATGCTATATATCACAAGCTTGCATTCTTTGCCAAAAGAATAAATCCATATAACATTATTTCAGTTAAAATAATCCTATTTAATTCAATTTCAATGCTATGGAAAACCATAGCCCAACACAATATTAGGTTTGTTCAAGTTAATTAAAGGAATTTGTTTGCTCGAATCTTGGATAAGAAGTGAACAAAAAATGCTATGCACCTTTTTTAAGAGTATAACCTTGATTAGCAAACATCCCTGAACCCTGCCATTGACCTATTTTCACATTTTGTCATAATTATTTCTGCACATACAAATTGTGCATGCTGCTTACTATTGAATGCTCATTTTGAGTATTTTAAGGTGATAACTGATTAGCATCAGCACAACAGTCACCTGTAAAATTTGAAAATTGTATCAATTGTTTGCAATTGAATGCTTATGATAACACAAAATGAAACTTGGTTTCAAATACAGAACAGCATACAAAGTTCTTTATTCACCAATTTCTTGTTCATCACAACATGGTTCTCATATGAGTTTCAAATGATCAGCATAGATTTTCTGTTCACATTTGTTACATTGCTTCCTTGTATTTCTGTCCTTGGCTCTTCCACATAAATAGTATATACCTATTGAACTGCTAAGTTGCATTGCAAGGATGTTGTTCTCACTTACTAGAAGGAATTTAGCTCTCTTCCTTAAGGAAATTGAAAAACTTTTCATAAAGTGCCTCATTGTTTGAGGTTCCACAAGAGGCCAAGAAATTCTGTCAATAAATAAATGTCTGCTGCCTCTCTGATAGCCAACCATGTTAGGCCATAAAAGCACATAAGACACTGATGTTCAAAACGTCATAGACAATTATAAGAGGTAAACGTATTGGGTTGCTAGCTACTTCATACTTAGAACAAAGTTGTTCCTTACCTATTTTCATACAGTTGTAAAAGGTGACCATTAGAGTCTTATTCACTTTACCTGTTTCTGGATCTATAGCATTTTCATGGTGCTTTTGACAAGCACTCATTTATTTTTACGTGGACAATATGATAATAGAGTTATATATCTGTAAAAGTATATAAGCATGCTTTTACACTCCTAACTGAATTTGAATTTCTGTCTATTTTGCTGTATTAATCCTACATCTTATCCGGTATCTTTAGTACCAATGGAACTGACATAAACCAAATGTCACCAATTAGTTTCGAATTCTATCTTTTATAGGTTGTTGCATTCTCATCATTACATCTTTAGCTGCATTAAAGTGCGGTTGTAATGCTTTGACATTTTTGGCAAGCTCAAATTATTTATTTATTTGTTTGTTTGTTTATTAATTATTTGTTTATTTACTTATTTATTTATTTATATATTTATTGAAACAATAACAACATCTCACTGTATTTATGGGTTGCCAACAAGGACAGACATATGAACTATCTAAAGCTAAAAAGGTAGTAATCAAATTGAAACTCTTTTATAAAGATAATGTAATATTGACAATTTTTATTAGTATGGCAATCAAAAAGGAAACTAAAAGGTGCAAAAGTACTATTAAACATAATACAAATTTGACATACAATAAATAATTTATACCAAAGGAATATAGACGATGAAAATGCTAAAAATGGTTATTATACAACTGATTTCGAAGAATGGAAATTGAACCTTTATTGCAGAATTTTTCCTTCTTCAGTCCAAACTTTGGCCAAGTGTGAAAATGCAAAGGAATGGCGCTGTGAGATACACCTATCAAACTTTATGATATTTAGATTGTATTTTGCCTTAAGTATGGGATTGTGGGTGTGTAAATGCGCCTTTTCTCTTTATCGACAACTTTTGGCTGTCCTTTAAGCTTTTTAAATCCAACAGTAGAGATGATGATAAATCCTGTTTTGCTGTATACTTGAATTGCAATCATGTCAATTTGTGCTCTGCTACTGTTAGTTTCCAGATCGTGGACTTCTTCAAAGACTTTGTAGTTGTCTGTTTGCCGTTCATTGGCAACCAACATAATAGTTACTACTAGTAATTATACAAAACTAAAATATGATTATTGCATTATGTACACTCCTAAGTGCATACATGTTACAATTTACAATACATATTGACAAATCTGTTACAGTATTTACAATGCAAAAATGCACAAATTTACAATTATGTGCTAATTAAATATACAACTATGCCAAATATCTTTGGATCTGAATTAACAGAATCTGTGCCATTGTTAAATACTAAAAAGAACATCTGGCATATTTGTGCATATCTAAGTATAAAGCAGTCTACTTTGTGTATAAAAAATTACACAAACACCCCCCCCCCCAACACACGCACGCACGCAGCACGCACGCATTCACACACGCACACAAATATGCATAAAATGCAATACATTATAGTACTGATAGAAACATTAATTATTAAGATATTGTTAGACACATTTGTCACCTAGTTATTCATCTAAGAATAAAATGGTGTATTACATAGATACTCCTTAAGGGAAGCCTTAAAAGCCTTGAAATTGCTAACTTTTTCCTTCAGATTGCTGGGGAGAGCATTAAATATCTTGATCGTTTTGTAATATACACCTTTCTGAAAGCAACAAAGATTAGCATTGGGAAGATAAATGTATCCCTTTTGTGAAGTATTAATGTTATGAATTTCCATGTTTGTTATAATATAAAGCTATGTCGATTAACTGTATAGCATTTTAAAATGGATAGTATATAAACACAAGGTAAGGTGAGTATGTCCACTCTTTGAAATGGTTCATTGCGTTACTGTCTGCTATAAGCATTACAATTTATTTGTATAGCCTTCTTCTCTACCCAGAATATGTATTTAGTATTCACTGAATTACCCTAGAATATTATTCTATACTTGTTGATGGAGTTAAAGTAGGCAAAATACACTAAGTTAAGTTTATCAATCAAGTGAAAATTAACCAATGCTCAGAGAGCATAAACATGCTGAGCTGAATTTAGGTGTAATGTAGCTAATATGTGACTTCCAGTCCAAATGCTTATCTACTGAAGTCCAAGAAATTTGACTTTATTTATCTGTTCTAATGATGCATCATTAATTGCTATAACTATGTGTGTTTGCGGTGAGTGAGTAGTTACAAATTTAATTAATTTTGTTTTTTTCAAGGTTTACTGAGTGTTTTATTGCTTTGAACCAATTTGATACACAATTTAGAACATAGTTAAAGTTTACTACACAATCATTAAAATCTTTACTTGTTACTAGAACACTAGTGTCATCTGCAAATAAATAAACACTTGCAATACTGTCAATGTACAATGGGAGGTCATTTATGTAAATCGTGAACAACAGAGGCCCTCAGATGGATCCCTGGGGAACACAATGCTTTACCGATTACACAATGCTGAGACAGTATTTTAATACCCATTGGAGTTATTAATTTTGGCCATTTGTTTTCTCTTCTCTAGGTGTGAAATGAACCAATCTAACATGTTTTTCTTTATTCCATAGAAATGTAGTTTTGCTGTCAGAATCTCATGATTCACACCATCAATAGCCTACACTAGGTCACAAAAGATTCCACCTACATGTTCCTTTACATTTAATGCTGTTAACACTTCATGCAAGAGCTTGTAGGTTACATTATAGTCTATACTCCTTTTCTAAAGCCAAGCTGTTCTTTGACAAATAAGCTGTTCTTTTCCAAGTAATTATAAAGCCCACTGAACATTACTTTCTTAAATACTTTTGAGAAAGCAGACAAGAGAGATATTGGTCAATAATTTGAGACTTTAACTTGTTCACCTTTTTTAAAAACTGGTTTGACAACAGGGTACTTCATTCTGTCAGGAAATATTCCACTCTTTAGTGATTCATTACATAAATAACTAAGGGGAATGCTTATTAATTCTGAACATCCTTTTAATATTTCTCTATATCCACAGAATTTTTGATCTTGAGCAAATTCATCATATTTTTTAGTTTAAATGTTATAGCCATTTTTATTTTAAATGCAGGGACTCTGTTTACAAAAGAAGTTTTCAAAAAACTTAATGCTGATTCTTTACATCCATTATTTATGTTTAATTATGTTTAATGATGTACATCTTTGAAATGTTGGATTCAATTCATTAACTTACCTAACTAGGAGTCTGAGCACACTTACAATTAATACATTGTCAGGAAAGCTTCAGCTCTTAATTTATGTTTTATTTTCTGCTACATTCAGAAAGAAATTGTTTAAAATATCTGCAACCTTTGAAAATCATTAATTTCTTGATTACCTGTATTCAGTGCAATTGAGGAGTTTTCTTGAGAGCTCTCACCTGTTTCTTGTTTTATTATACTCCAGATAGTTTTGATTTTATGATCAGAATTGCATATTTCTTTATTATAATGCAATATTTTAGCAGCTTTTATTGTTTCAATTAGAATTTTACAATACTTCTTGTTGAGATATTCTAAGTTTGGGTTCATATTATGTTTCAATTCCTGGTATAATTCTGACTTACATTTGCAAGCAGTTTTAATGCCTGAGGTAATCCAGGTGTTATTTTCCTTCTGAGTAAGTATTTTACTATATTTAACTGGAAAGGATGCTTCAAAGTGAGAGTTGAAAGTTGTAAGACATGATTGACCTTGTCATTTACTCCATCTATTTCACAGCCTTCAGTCCATGAATCTTGTTCAAGGGCATATTTAAATATTTTGAGGGTGTTTTCATCTACTTTTCTTCATCTTCAATATTTATAGTTTGGTTTTAACTTTAGGTTAATCTCTATCACAAAAAGTATTTGTGCCTCATGATCTGAAAGGTCATTTGCAAATGGCAAGATTATAGATGTTTTAATTCTATTTATATTTATGACTATGTTATTTATTGCGGAATTTTAGATTGTAGAATTCATAATTATATTGTAGAACTTTATGACCCAATATGTCTATTTGGGAGATCAAGCCAATATTTCAACATTTTCATACACAAAGTCCATTATAGCTAAATTTATGCTACTTACATCTTTAGTTTATAATAGGTAGCCATAGGAACTCTTGAATTTTTTTAGAAAATTTGTTTAATTTTTTTTTTTTAAATAATGAATTCAATACTATTTCCCCATAGAACATTTCTTTTGTTTCTCAGCCATCTTGAAGAGAGCCTACAATCTGGTTTCTCTTCTGGGAAGAAATTTGCCATACTTCAGCAATTTATTTTTAAAAATTTTATTTTTATATAATATTTATGTTATATAATTTGTTATATAACTATTTACATTAAATATAATATTGCTATTATGAGTGTAGTTAAAACATTGGAACTATGAGAGTAAATAGATTCAGCTACCATAAGTGGCTATTTTTTTTTTTTTTTCTGTACTTTCATCATCTAATTTATCTCCTATGGTAGGCTGAGAAAAAAAGCTTTCAGTTGTAGGATAATTATTCAGTGTCTCAATTACATCATTTTTATTTTCATTTATAGAAATTACTGTTGCCTTGACAACAGATTTGTTAATATTTAGCTAACTTTTCTAAACTCATTTGGAGCTGTTTGCTATATCTTAACCAAATATTTATGTGAAAGTTGAAGTTTTGTGTCTCCTTTCCATTTATTTTCCATAACCCTTGTTGTTTTAGAATCTGCCAATAAGTCTGCCATTATTTAACTTTTGGAGCAATTTACTGTTTTTTTTTTATATTTGTTATAGCATTTTAAAGAAAATTCCTATTTTTAAACATTCATAGAATAATGTAGCAGCATGATTATATTAATAGAGGTAGAATAATAAAATAACACAATCCATTTTAATAGATATGGTCACAGAGATTATTGTATGGTTGTTTTGGTAAATGGAAGATGCATCAAATACTACCAAACAAAATAATGAATAGTAAAATAACAGAAAGAGACTTCAACACAATTTTGAAGTTATTCTTTCCTCTCAAATATAAGAAGCATGTTCCCAGATGGCACAATCCATACTTTTACATCATGCTAGATTAAAAGAAAGGTTTCTAATGTTTCTTAAATGTTTATGAAATAAGGATATAAAGTGAAACAAATCTAAAATCTTATAATTAAAAAAGAAATTTCATACAACTATCTGGCATTGCACATTTTATAAAAATTTTCCCCCTTGTGCTATTGCTTTTCACATTAATTTAAATACCAAAAAACTTCAATGATATCTGAGTTTTATAAACTGCCTTAGTACAAAACTATATAGTTTTCTCAGATTTTTTGTTCTATTTACTAAGGTTGATGGACAATGCGGTGACAAAAATATGTCATAGTTGTCACATTTGTGGCATATGTCTTAAAATTCATTTATCACAATCTGCTATATACCACATTTTGGTTTCTTATTACAGGTATGGCATATGTATTTGTAAAACTTACTTCATATATTGACATAGCATACCAAACCAGTAATACTTCTGCTAAAATAATCAAAATTATAATCAACAGGTATGGCATATTTATGTGTAAAACTTACTTCATATATCGACATAGCATACCAAACCAGTAATACTTCTGCTAAAATAATCAAAATCATAATCAAATCCTTCATCCTTCTGGTCTACATAATCATACCTGGTTTGCCTTTACTAAACAAACCAACAACAGTTCAGCATATAAAAAAGGGACTATTTTATTATGTGAATCCGAGAGTCAATAAACTTCTTATCTGGACACAATGGAGAATGTTGCTTATAACAATATGTTAAACATTGAAAGTGAAACATGGAAACAAGTGGATGCCTCAACACAGCAGTTACTCTTTCACAGCATTCTTAATTTGACCATGAAACCTAATATCTGCTTTTCACTTTTCCTTTATGTTCACTGTCACAGAATTTTTTATTCAGTGATAGAGCTATATTTATCACAAAATGTAGTGTTCTTGCGCTTTGTATTTAAAATTATGTGAAATATATTTGTGTTACACATTTAAAGGAATTTTGCTAGTTTAAATCAAGGAAAAAACTATTTTGAGATAAAACAAACTTAGGAGTAAAACATTCTAAGTTGCTAAAATATGCCTGTCCATTAACCATGAGACAAACAATTCTTATCTTTTGAAATCCATTTGGCACTGCCATTTTCATACAGTAAAAAAGCACACTTATTAAACCTTATCACATCAGATAAAAGGCAGCCTGTAAAAGTATACAAACTATAATATACATATACATCATATAAGGTTGTTCTTTATTGCTGGTGACAGAAGATGTGTTTATGGCAAAGTTATCCTAATAGTACTTCCTGATATTCTCTGTTGTTTAAAAAATGACATGAACAAAACCTATTTAGGTATTCAATGTTTTGTAATATATAAGGCAGTATGCTGGTTAGCCACATTTTGAATGTAAGAGGCTAAGAACACACCTATGGATACACTGTAGAGCATTATAATGCAAACTGCCCCTAAAATCTCTGGGTGTTTTTCTTAGATAGTATTTGAATGCACTTTTTTGGATCATCAATTAAAGCTTTGGAATTCTTCTGAGAATAAACCTTTTGTAGATCTATTTTCTTCAGTTATAGTTTATTCCGTGTATATGACTTCATTTTTGTTTAAAAATGGACTTTGTGAAACATCTGAAGATATTTGAAGTGCAATCAGAATAAATTATACATCACCTATTCAGCTTCAAGCACATTATATAGACATCAATACCTCAATTTTTGTCTCTCTTCTCAAGCCTAAACATTCCTATTGCTTTACAGGGAGTGTCTTGGCACATTTTATTCTGCTAACAGTTGAAGGAAACAGGCCAAGCTATCCTGAATATAAGAAGAAATTCTGAAGTCTTAGATGCCATATAAAAATGATATGCTACTCCACTGGCGTGCACTTATTAGAAGCAACCAAAGCATTGCTTCGGTAAATATTTACTCCTAAATTATTCAGTGATAACCTGCTAACATCTATAGGTATCCACATTTACATTTATTCCAAACATACAGAAATAATGAATTTCACTGCATCTTGGTTACGCTTACCAGCAGTGTACGCTGAGATCCCCAGACTCAAGTGTGTACATTAATACCAGGCTGGCTGCGCTACCAAGACTCAAGTGTATACATTAGCACATATGTACTCGAACCTATGCAAAATATCTGCTGATTCAACTGTGTACTATGTACACCAGTGAGAAAGGATGCGCACACATATGAAGGGTTCCAAGAGACACTGGCTTATATTATGCTTGCGAAACAAGCTTTGAACGATTCAGTCAGTTTCTGTTAATGTGGCAAGGTGCTGAAATTAAGTTTTAATGGTGATGTGTAGTTTGTAAAAATGAGTAAGTAAAGATTGATTGAACAGTATAATTATTATACTAAAATGTCTCAGCCTAAATGTATTTATAAAAGAACTTTTATGTAACCCATTTTCTGCTCATTCATTCTTGGAAAAATTACAAATAAATAAAATGGAAGACCAATGCCTCAACTATCAAATTTGATTCAACATACAAATAAATGCATTAGATATTTTCAGTTAAATACATATCGTAAATGTGAGTGGTTAGCCAGTAGAGATGAACTAAATGAATTTTACCGGTATTGTCTTTTGCTTGGTAGTTATATGAATACTAGATGGATAAAAACTAGATACACATATCTGGGATTTTTAGTTAAGTCTATAGTCGAACATGGATTGTCTGTGAATCATCTACATCTTTCGCAATTATTGATGCTTTTGGAAAAAGTGGAATAGACACTGCGCTTGATAACCAGTTAAAAGATGAGATTTCTCTACACAATCATAAGGTAAAGCGAAATAGGAAAATCCTTAAAAGACTTTTTAAAGCAGTGTAATTTCTGGAAAAGCAAGAGTTAGCCTTACGAGGACATGATGAAACAGAACATTCTGTTAATTGAGGCAATTATATCAAATTGTAAAATAGACTGCAGAATATGATCCTCTTTTAGCAGAGCATTTAGAAACTTCAATTGTTTCTAAAGGAATTTCCTATAGTATGCAAAATTATATAAATCTATGCAGTTCCAGCACTAATCAAGGTCATGCATCAAGAAGCGTTATTTTTTCATTGTTACGCTCATGTACTAAACCTTGTATTGTCTCAAAATACCTGTTAGATACCTGAATGCAAAATATATTTAGCACCCTTAACAACTTGCAGCATTTTTTTCAAGATCTCCAAAATGTACCACATTTTTGGCCCATTTTTGCAGCATCAACTTCTACGCATGTGCCCAACGCGATGGAATTATTCTTCCAGATTAGTAAACACTGTGTGCAGGAACAGAACTCTACGGTGTGATGTGTTTTGTGTAATTCTAGAATACCCTGCAGAGCTGCTTCAAATTTGTTTTCCTTCACAGATATACTATATAACATCCTCCAGAACAGAGCAAGTGATATTCAGTACTGTCAGTGCAAAATTCAAGAAACTTGTTGCTCTATAGCTGCGTTGCATGATGATTTTGAAGGGATTTTTCAAGAAACACTCTCTCAAGTGGAAAAACCTTCAAAGAGAAGAAATGCAAACTATAAACGCATTTATTGAGAAGTGTTTGAAAACATTACCAGCCCCTTAGAAATGAGTTTCAAGATTACACTAAACTGAGATTTTTAAATTAACTGGCACATGAAAACTATGGGCAGTGGACTAGCAAGTTCTCCGAAAGCTGCTTTCGAAGTCTCTTAGGTACTTACGGAAATTTTTTTTACGTTATTCAGTTGAAAAATGAGCTGATTGTAGGTACAGTAGTGAAGAAATTAAAAATAAAGCAATAGATGAACTTGCAAAACTGTTCAGCACTAATTCAACTTGAAAAAATAGCTTTTGACAGATTAATTTGTTAGTTTCATTACTGTGTACAATTCCAGTGAGCACTTCTTCGGTAGAGAGGTCATTTTCAGCACTGAAGAGAATCAAAAGTGACTCTCGAAATTCTACTGGAGAAGAGGGGTTATCACATCTTAGGATTATTTCAACTGAAGCGTGCCTATTAGAAGACCTCAGAAAAAAAACAGTTCTTTGAAGAGCTGGTTGTCAAATTTTCATCTCAGGATGGAAGAATGGGGTTTCTATTCCACTATTTTTCTACAATGTGTATTATAGGTGAGTCAAAGTTAAAAGATTGGTATTTTAAACAGCATTTTGTTTACTTATAATGCATTATGTATTTTTTACAATAATTAATTTAATTCATTACAAATTCCAATTCTCATTTTATGGAGGGAAATCGCATCGCTAATTTACAACTTTTACTCAAAAATTATAACATGATGTGCTTCGACTGTCTGGGCAACCACCGCATGCCACTGTGCTACTCTCAATTGTAACTCATGTAGCAATTGTTTGTGACTAGTTGGAGATGGATTCTTTAGGAGATATATGGGGCAAAGACATGGAATAGTAAAGGTGTTTCAGAATTACGTCAGATCTAGGTTTGAAGATATGGATGGTAAAAATGTTTAGGCTGAGATGAATGAAAAGAGATCATGTATCTTATGTAAAATTATTAAAAGTGTCTAACAAAACAGGAAAATAAAAAGGAGAGGAAAACCAGTGCATGGTTCTGTGGACGGGGCAAATATAATGGGCAGAGGGGAAATATAATGAAAGACATATGCCCCATATATACTGGGAAAATAAAGATGAAGTGCATGTTTTGATGAAACGTAGAGGAACCAACAATTGGAGAAATAATTATCAAGAAGAAATGGCATAGATGGAATAGAGGAGTAGTAATTAAGAAAATCTTCACTGCTCAGTCTTAGTTAAGGCAATTAGGAGAACTTCTTTGGAAAGTTAAAATAAAATGGAAATAATATGGGCAAAGACAGTATGATATTGTTTTCATTGTTAAGAAGTTGTTGAAAATAGCATATAGAAAAGAGAAATTGTGAAAATTAATTGTAACTATTGGGAGAATAGGCCCCCTTAGACATAAGATGTATTGACTTTTAGCACCAAATATGCCTATAGCATATCATATTATATCATAGTCTTTGGCTACTCCTGTATTAAATCTTTATGGAATAATCAACCACGGAATCAAAGCCATACCACATCAGCAAGTGTGGTGATAGTAAAATCTGTAATAATAGAAATTTCCAACTTGTATGATTTGGACTGGTTGATTTTTTTTTATATCACAATATGGCATTATTTATAACAACTCTCCTTAATTCAGTTAGTTCTTAATACGCTTACAATGGCAACAGCTGTAAATGAAAAAAGCATTGGAAAGTGAATGAACATAATACATGTAGACTTTTGGTATGCACAAATCTAACCTGTCATACTTAAAAGTTTGACATCCAATTATGTGGGCCACACAGGTTTTGCCCATGCATACACAAAGGTTTGGTTGCATTAAGAGAAGAAGAAGAAGAAGAAGAAGAAGAAGAAGAAGAAGAACAGTTTGGCTAATATAAGTTTTTACCATGTTTTGTTTTATTACCTCTATATCTGGCATCACATGTTTCATATCAGCACTGGCATCAGATGCCAAGGATTTGAAAGCATCAAGAATTGGTCGATAGCCTGTACATCGGCATGTGTTTCCTCCAAAAGAGTCTTCTACTTCTTTCATAGTAACGTTCTCTTTTCCTTCTAGAAGGCTGGAACATTAGAAAACTCATGCATACATATATCCATATGTAACAACTTGTTAACTGGCTAGATCTTTCAAGGTGAATGGTATTAGTGGGATAAATAACATGAGGGTGAAAATATGTTTAAAGTGTTGCCAGCATCTAGAGCTGCATCAATTCAATGCTATGTATTTTGGTCAATACAACTAACTTGAAAGAAAGTGATCGCTCTGTAATATTGCAGGGTTAATACCTATACATATTCATCACCATGCCAGGTGAGCAATAACCACATTGGGAACCATCCTTCTGAGCAAGCTGAGTTTGAATAGAATTATAGCCTTTTTTTCTATTTCCAATGCCTTCCACAGTTGTTATTTCCCAACCATTGCAAGCAAACACTGGTACCAGGCACTGTAAATAAACAGTAAATATACAAAAATAAATAAATACATTTTAAAAGGCAATAAATTAGGATGGTAAATATTGAAAGACAGAAATAAAACACAAGTAAATCAATTAAGCATACCACAAAATTGTAAAATACAGCATTTTGCCAAAAATCTGGACTCTACTAATAGAGACTAATTAGATGAAGGAACTGTACTGCTTGAAAAAGGTAGTTGCGTGTAATAACTAAAAGGAACAGGTTTGCTTATATAAAGAAACCACCAGCTATTTTAATATTTTGAATAAATGATAATAATAATAATAATAATAATAATAATAATAATAATAATAATAATAATAATAACAACAAATCTATATCATCATTCTCACAATGAAATGGTCCTTTTCCTCCAGCTATTCTAATCATCACCAAACATTTGCATTAGGAGGTTTAAAACATCATCTGTTTGCTTTTTACACTCTAATGGTTAGCTGAAAGGGTACTGACTTAGAGATGAGTACTGCTGGCTTTATTTCTTTAGAATGAGACATCAGCTACCATACATATGGTCTCAAATTTTAGCTTCACAGTGCATTTTCTATCTTTTAGATACTTTCTGAGTATTGCTTATTTCACTTCACTAATTTTTTTACATTTTTGAGGAAATTAATTATTCACTTGAAGCCACGCATACTACAATCACTGCAAAGAATGTGAAGAACTAATTTGTTATTATTATGAAATTTAACTAATTGGGATAACTGGAATATAGAGTTAACTTCTTTAAAATTAATATTAAAATTGACCCTATGATCCATTTAAAGATTAAATTACCCTGGAGACAACAGCATAATTCTTTTTTGGAGTTCATATCAAAGACATATTTTTGGCTTTGTGTTGGATTAGGACTATTTTGAATGTGAAGAGCTGTACGTTCCATTTCATTGCTTTGCATATCTCAGCTGTTGCAGTTTCAGAATAGTTCTAAAGCTTTTTCTCCACAACCCCTAAAACCCTGTTTGCTGGAAGGAAGAGAGGGTCTGTAATAAGGAAGAACAGGGTTATTTCTTTTAGAGCTTAATGCACTCTTTTTATCAGGTAAAAGCATACTCAATAACGGTATTTTTGTTCTGGTTGCCATACCCATCTGCAAGATGCCTCAATTCCTCCACTTGATGGAAGTCATCATTTTCAAGAAAGCTGAGGACAGAAGCCACTAAAGTGGAGCCCCAGCCAGCTTCAAATTCAGTCCAGACATAGAACTTCAGTTCTTGGTTACTAACATCAGTAATGCAAATAGCACAGTGCCCTATTTGTCTGGATAATTGATAATGTTGGGATAGGATATACCTACCTGTTGCAAGTTGAAACAAAAAAGGAGCAAAGTTGTAAGTACATTCTTCACATTAATCCATAAAACCCCTTTGTAAAACCCAGGACAAACAAGCATATTCCTTCTTACACTTAGCAGTGATAAAAACCAGTTTAACCAATATAACAGATAATCATTTTCAGGGACATAATATAGTTTGCAGCAGTCTCCAAACATAAATAGAAAATGGTTTGCAATTACAGCTAGTTTTTACATGCCATTTACACAGTGACAAAATATGATTTCATGAGAACAAAATTCACAGCATGGAAAGGCACTCTAGAAGGTATGCAAAATCATTTATAACGGTTTTGTCCAGAAGTGGACACAATATGTTATGCAATATAACTCCTTATTCAATTTATGTAGTTAATTCTGCATAGTATAAAACTACCATATAATAAGTTGAAATTATTAAATGCAGATAATATTTTCTTCTAAAGAATATATTAACTTTGTCCAATAAATATAAAGGCACTTGAAAGAAAAACGTTAATTAAAAGTACAAGTGGGTTTTGTTGGTTTGAGAGGTATTATTCATATTAATTGATTTTTATCTCACTTCCTTAAAGCAGTAAAGCTAGAAATGTATTTTAAGTGTTTAGTAATAAAATTGATGTACATTCTTCTGTGCATGATGTTAAAATATTTGCATTTGTGAGATGCCTCAGAAACTTACTTGTAGAATAGAAATGAGAACAAAAGAAGAAAACTTACTGAATTAGCTGCATAGACCTCTTGCTTCATCTTAAATGGATGTCTGGATTTTACTGTGACAACACATGAACCACAGCCACCTTCATAACACATGTACTTAGTACCTTTTAGGTGTGCATGGTCCCGGATAAAAGTGTTGAGGGTTGTCATTGGATCAAGCTTTGGAGGCACTGTAACAGCAAAGCGGTCTTGAAGAGTGATTTATCCTCTTTGTATCCTCATAATTCCTGATCAACTAAAACTTGCATTAAAATAATGAAATATGACTTCTTACAGTAGTTCCTAATCTTTATATATTTGATATTTGTGAATCTTTTAGAAGGAAATGCGGTTAGTTTGTTACACCTTCTAAAACTGCAAAGCACAATACTATAAATTGCAAATTTAAGCCAGCATTTATTTCAAACTTAAAATTAACATAAATTTTTAGGTAAAAATGTTGCAAAATTTATTTAAAGATACATCATATTTTTATTTCAAGATCTACTAAAAATGCATGTTACACCTCAAAACATTAAAGTGCAACTGAATATCTGAAGAATATATTATACATCTTAGCAATTTACCATTTTCACGTGAGTGAATTTGAACCCTTATGTAATACCTATCTGTCTACTACAACAACCATTTAACTCAGTTGAATGCTTTCCATTTCTTTTTGTGTGGCTTGAACTGTGGGCAGTTGGAAAGGTAGAGTCAGACTGAACAATTTAATTCTATAGTCAGGATTTGAACCACAGATCTCCTAGTCTCCATTTGGTTGCTCTAACTACTGAGTTACCATAATAACAAGCTGACATGGTGTTACATTCCTCACCTCACTCACAATTTTCCATAAGCCACAAGGAGATCTCAAATTATTTTGAGATAAAATACTCCAATGCCAACTTATAATGTTGTAAGAACTTTAAGTCCCATGCTGCAGAGTTAAACCAGCTGTTAAGTCAATCATTGTGGATTTTGTTTCCACAAAAATCATTTATAGGTCAAGAGTTGGAAAGGTAAGCTCAGATTGAAAATTTCAATTTCATACCTGGGATTCAGACCATAGATATCCTGGTCTCTGTCTGGTTGATCTAACCACTGATCTGCTATGGCACTATGCAGGTATGCCTTTAAATTTCCCAACTATGTCAGCATATTGCCATGGTAGAAAAATATTAGCTATATATTTTACAAGTTCCTATTACATTTTAAGATCAACTATAACTCCATAGTTATAAAATCTAGTGGTCATGAGATGTTTTAAACATTATTTTAAGTAAAATACGATTGATAGACAGAATATAAGGGATACAAATACTCAAATTGCGCTATACTAACATTAAGCATAGTTTTATGTGCTACATATTCAATCATTAAGCCCATTATGATGCACAGATGTATATAGTTATAGCAATATAATGCTGAAGAAAGTGATGCTAAATGTTTATTGATTTAAAAGCATCCAAATTGGAGAATTTGGCAAAACTAAAATATTACTAATCAGTAAATGTGAGAGGTTTTAAATGTTTATAAACTCTACTTGCTTTATAGCACATCAAATTAGTTTCAGGAACATTTGCTGTCATCTGTTTAACCAGCATTTGAATTATTTCAATGTAGTGTTTCTGTTGGTAACATTTGGCATATTCAGGATAGGCTTGTGAAGATGGTGAACCTCTACTCCCTGTACACCAAAGTTTATTACATGTTCCTTAGTTTCAAATATGTACATGTTCTCTCATTAGATTGTTTATTGTTTTCAAGCATCATAAAATAAACTAGAAGCAAAACAATTCTTTAAACAAACTGACATATCAACTAATTTAATAGCACAGGAGGAAATATGAATTTTCAGAAAAAAAGAACATTAATTTTTGAGTGAATGAATTTTTATGTCTCTCAACCAGACCACCTTAACAGATTCATATCTAAAACTACGTACCACTAGTAGAAGCCCAGCATACTGAAATAATTCCAGCAAGCAGTAGTCATTCTCCAGTTGAGGATGGAGCAAATCCTTTTGAAACTAGTTAAAGCTAAACATGAATAATGTGAATTTGAAAGTATCCATCCTATAATTACCATTTATTTAAATATCTAAGAGTCTGTGCAGTTTGAATACAAGTAAGTTTTAAGATGCCAATAATGCAGCACAGCATAATCATGGAACAAGAACTAAAAATAAATTAAAACTACCCATGCATAGGTTAGCATTATACGAAAAAAGTCCACTGTATGCCGGAATAAAAGCTTATAACAAACTACCAACTAAAATCAGGGAAATAAAAAACAGGAATTGTTTCAACAAAGCATTGAAAAACTTATTAATTGACAAAGTGTACTACTTAGTCACTGACTATATGAATGACAAATCTTTTTAACTTTTTTTTGTTCTGTAAGTTACATATTACATTATTGTTCCTAGGTTAGTACCATAACAGTTAAACACTGTTTCTATACATATACTGTATATTGTCAATTTATATTTATTGTAACTTAACTGTTAATTGTTCTTCATACTTGACGAGTCACCTGTTTATGGAGTCTTTACTCATTTATTGTAAGCGTATGTGACAATAAAGCATCTTATCTTATCTTATCTAAGCCTTTAAATACATACTTAATCTTTCAGGAAATATATATTTAAAATGCTTTACCTCAGAAAATGGTGATTTATGACTACATTTAGCTTACTCTGCTGTATCGCTCAACATGATAGTGCCCCTCATTTTCATTTATAAATGTGCATGTTGCTAGTGCTGGGATATAGTTGCCTATTCGTGGGACTTTGGAAAGGAAGCCATTATTACCACCCCTAGTTTAGCTTAATTGTGAAATTGCTAAACTGAAAATTAGTTTGTTTAGAAATCTCAATGTAACACAAGACCCAACTAATTAGCTGGTTGACTTAACACATGAAAGCCTTTTCCGAAACAGTCTATTTAAAAACTTAGCAATCTAGAGAAGTGATACTGTAAAGAATTTTATAATCCTATGGCCTAGCATAAACTGGATCAACATAAGTGCACTTTTTTTAAATTTTTCAAAATTGAACCCTCTTTTCTCCTGTATTATTTTATTATAAAAATTTATAAAATATCTGATAAATGAATTAAAGCTTTCTGAGTACACTCTGATTGCTTCTGAGAGATTACTATCTTTTACTAATTTTCTATTAATATTTCTTAAATGGGTCTAAGTTTTCCCATTGTAGGACAACTTTAGCCCACTTATAGTTTTTGTTCCTTCAAAACTTCATTTTTCTCACTGGTCTATGTTATGCAGAAGCAAAACTATGACGTGTTGACTCACGTTTAACAAATGGAAATATCACACAAAACTAGAAAGAGTAAATTTATACATTTTGTTTAAAAGTTATAAGGTTTTGTTGGAAAAATACATGTTTGTCATGGGTTATATCCCTGGATCTCTGATATCTGTTAGTGTTTGTATGTACAATAATTTGGCATCACCAGTATATCTATCTATTCACTACAAATGATTATAACAGAAAACAAAGCTAATGGGAGATTTTTCCAAACAAATATTTAATACCATTTGAAGTGGGTCTTTCTCTACAAATCTGCAGATCTTTCAAGAATTAATGACAAATAATTTAATCTCAGCATCATGTTCCTCTTCAACCTTATTTAAGAACTCTAAGTTCCACTCAGCCTTAACATAATGACAAACACAACTATCTTCCAAAGTACAATATATTTATCCTAAAAGTTGGTTATACCCTAAATCATCATATTGCTAGCCATGAAATTCACACATCCTACATCCTTTCTAAAACATACTAGAGAATGGGTTACATTTTCATATTTCATAATTACCAACTCTGTACTTCAGATTCAGCCTGAGAGGTGCAGTAGTTATTTCCTGGGTTTCTGTATCCCAAGGTTGCAGATTTAATCTCAGCACAGGATGAATGCACTTAAGTATGTTTGCATGTGATAGCCTTATGTAAATAGTTTTAGTGGCAAGTAAAATAATTTCTACAGGAGAAAATTCCAGCAAACTGACAATGCTGATTAAACCTGAAGTTGCTAGTGTCATTTAATGAATTTGAAAATTATCAGTAGTGGTGCATCCAGGTGCTTCTAGTCCATAAGTATGAATGTTTTAGATTTGCAAGTAAGCTTTATTTCCTTTAGCGTTCACAACAGAATAATTCTGTCAGTTTAGAGAGTTGTGTTGCAATGATTGTTAATAGTTACACAAAGCTATGAAAACAAAGTTACTGTGAAGATTTAGGTGTTTGAGAAGAGGTAGCTTAACTTTCTGCATTTTTGTTTTGGCAAAAGTGACTCTATAAACACCCAAAACAGTTTTAAGGAGCAGGTATCAACATCCAATTGCATTTCTGGTCTAATAATAGTAAAAATTTTGATTAAAAACTTTCTGTTGCAGCTGGGTTCTGGATGGTGAAAAAATAAATATGAGTAGTGCAACGAAGAATGGGAACTGTTGATGAGTGAAATAAACAGATTAATCTGTTTAATCACCTGCAATGTGCAAACCCATTAACAGAAACAGTAATAATTGATTTGTCAATGCCAAAGTATTGGTGAAATTTGGAAGTCCTATGCATACTCCATTGGATTTTAATAGTGATTCCTAATATTAGGCACCACACATGATTGTCTGACAACTAAAAAACTAATGTAATAGCAGAACAGAGGCTTAAAATCTGGAAAACAAAACCAAAACATCTGTAATATTCATTTTGAAGATCCAATAGTTTGTGTTTCAAAAGAGAGATAAATTCAATAAAGTTTGTGCTGTGCATCTTTTCATAATATTGCTTAAACTACAAAGTTGGTATATGTTTTTGTAATGGGTGTCCATTTTTCACTCTAAAGGAAAATCAGACTTTATATAGTGAAGAAGTGAATCTATCAGATAATATGTTCCTTTTGTTTTTCCATAATAAGTGTTTTTTTAGGATATTTAACAAGCTTATAATTCACTGTAAACAAATATTTAAATCAATAATCAGCCTGATACAGGATTAAGTAAAGTGGCAGAGACTATAAAAGGCAAGAGAAGTGATTTTATATTAATTGTACTGCAGTTTGGATGTACTAGAAATATAATAAAATTTCATGTATTCCAGCACTGTAGCTCAAAAGGATTGTAAGCTCATGTGCATACTTTAACATGCAGTAAGTAGTGATGTAGAAATGCCATTAATATGTTTAATGTAAGTACATACCTAGTTAGTATTTTGAGAATGTATATCTCATTATCAAGTTTTGATGATCTTTACATATAAGTAAGGATGTAGACATTAAGTGCCTTTAACATTTCAATGTACCTACATTTTAACATATGAAAATGTGTGTTTTAATACCAAACTTTGACACTTATTACATATAAGTATGAATGTAAACACTAAGTGATATGACACAGACTAAAAGTCAAGTGAAGTTATTTTATGTTTAGTAACTGTTTCTTAGATAGTTTAGAAAATTAATGTTTATTACATGCATTTAAGCAATGTGTTTGTAAGCTACCATGTATATGTACTTTTGAGAGTAATAAATAACAAATTAGAAATGACATTGACAAAATATTTTATGTACATATATCATATTTTGAGAATGTATAGGTATCTTAACATTAAATTTGGACACCTTTGCATATAAGAATGTAAGCCCTGTACAATAACATATGCAGTTGTAAAATCCAAGTGAGATAATTTTTAATGTCTAATACTTTTTTAAGCTTTAATGCACTTGAAAATTCATGATGTTTACTATTAATTGTAATACCAGAACTTTAAATGTTATATACTTGGTGTATGTAACTTTCTAAGCTTTGACATATTCTATGTTCAAGGTCTGCTTGGCCATCATGAGCCTTCAGAACACAATCTAATCTAATCTAGTCTATGCAAAACTATTGGAGAATAAATACTGAATCAAGTTACACACATAGATCAAATTACTTTAAAAAAAAACTCTTAACATTAACGATTTTTGCCGTCTCCCAGAGTTCATGCCATTAGTGGTGCAACAAATTTATCACATCATCAGTTAGGAGTTAAATATCTATACTTAAAAGAGGAATTAATAGTTCTAAGAATAATTTTCTTACCTTTGAAGTTCTTTCCGTTAATTTTCAGGACTGTTTCAGCATCTTTTCTGAAAGAAGAAATAAAGAAAATGTTTATTTAATAATTCTATTTGCTTGTTTTAAGAATATCACCAAATAGATATTTACAGTTTTGCAGCAGTAGATAGTACATACTATTTTTCCTGTCCGAATTTGCAAATAAAAATATGATAATTATACATTCTTGCCATATAACTTGAAGGAATATAACTTTAATCAAAAAGAACAATCAGATTTCATCTTTATATAAAAGTAACTATGCAGTCAAAAATACATTCTGCATATCTCAGAATTGAGGAGAGCTTGAAGTTCTACAATCTTTGAGGCTGTATTCGTTTAATACATATTTTGCTTAGAGAAACTTCAGAACAATCAATTATCTAGTTCTTGCCACAAGTAACTCAAATGGTTTCTACTTATCAAACACATACACATGCAGATTTTCTAATGACAAGGTAGCTGGCTGTCAAATTTATTGCAAAAGTGACTGGTTGCACTTGAACAATGAATTGCCAACAAACTGCAATACACAAAAGTATTTTTTCTGTACCCATCATTTCTATGTACTGCTTTTTGCAACATGTGCACCTTTCCTTTTTTTTCCCCTTTTATAGTAACTATTCTAGTTCACATACATAATAGTAGTATTTTCTGTATCTCCTAAGTGGAGCATAAGGCACCATTACAATGTTTTTGTGATTGAATTTAAAATTCTAGTTTGTGAGTTTGCCGCTATGCGTTACGGTGACAAGGGATCAGCTCGCCACACATAAATGGCACTGTAAAAAAAAATCATAACTTGCAGACGTGAAAATGGTGGACAATTTTGTCTAGGAACCTTCTTCTCTCAAGGTATGGGGTTCTTTTTTGTGCAAATAAACTTTACACAGGACCACCTGCTTTGCTTCCCAGCCAAAGGAAGCCATGCTAAGGATTTTGCATCCAAAGAAATCCATCATCCTCTACTAGGTTTGAACCTACAATCTTGGGTTTTAGAGGCTAGCATGGTAACCACTACACCATGGAAGGCAACAGTTCATATACAGGCTACATACATGTACAAATCTTTAGCAGGATCTTATGAAACATTCTCAAATCAGGTTGTATCACTGATTCAGGCCACCTTACACAAGTACTGCAACACTTAGAATACACCTTCTACCAAAATGGCTACTCTGACTATGATAACACAGTACCACTTACTAGAGCAAAGAAAGGTAAATCTCTCACACCAGAATCACCAGAAAAGCCTACTGTCACAGCTTGCATTCCATATATTGGTAACTTATCCCACAGAATCAGCAGACTACTGGCCAAACACAACAACAGGACCGTTCACAAACCACCTCCAAAGATAAGGAACCTAGTGAGACCAGTGAAAGTCCAGCTAGACCTCAATGTACCGGGTGTGTATCTCATTTCCGAGTATAGGGGCCCCATACATAGGACAAACAGGCAGGAACATTACATCCAGGGTCAAAGAATGAGAAAACCATCCAATCAATACTTGATAAGTCTGGATTGGCAGAATATTGATTTGAACAGGACCATAGACCCAACTGCCACAACACTACTACCTTACAACTGTGATATCTACTAGGAAGGTCAAGGAGACATGGGCTATCTCCTCCAAAAGGGGCACGCTGAACCAGCACACTGGGTTACAAGCTCAGTTTCACATGGAAACCGGCCATCAAAATTGAAACACAAACCCATATGGCTAGCAGTAGCTAGAGCAGGTGAGTTTACTACGAGGTCTGTGCCACCGCGACACAGGTGAGATAAGCCGTTGCCGCCACCACTACAACTTTTTGGAAATAATATTCCTTGGAACACCACTGTAAAATGCCTCGGCGTCACAATGGACGTTGGCCTAACGTGGCAAGGCCACATTAGGCAAATCAGAGGTAAGGCATGCGGGCGCCTCAGAGAACTCTACCCCCTACTAAATCATTCTAGCCTACTGCCTAAAGAAACTGCTTTGGTCATCTACAAAGCACTCCTTAGACCCATCATTACCTACGCCTCCACTGCATGGGGCGTTGCTGCCAAAACACATATTCAATCACTTCAAACATTTCAGAACAAGATTTTACGCCTAATCTGCAAGCTCCCCAGAACAACCCCTGCTGCACAACTGCACAGAGAACTCAGAATGCACACCATATCTGAATTCATTAAAAAACTGGCCTTCGATCTCTACACAAAGTCCACTGGTCACTCAAACCCACTTATAGACAGCCTCAGTAACTACGATCCCGTAGCCGACAAGCACAAGCGTCCCCTGTTCCTACTTCACAGACCTACTGACAACGACATCACGCACCAAGACGCCCTTGATCACCTGCAGAACCTAATTCCACTCTAGGCAACACCCCCCTTCCTCTACCATAATTAAACCACCCTTAGCATTCCAACCAAATTGCATGCTAGCTCCTATTTTACACACTAACATCTGTACTATTACTGCATGCCAACACTAGCTTAGTAACCCCGTTTCCCAACACTAACCTTCCTCACTCCACCTCATTAACCCTCTAACTCCCACTAAACGATGTAACACACTAACCCTTGCATACTAACATCCAATCATACTAATCACTCTCCCAGCGCATGCGTCGCATGCCCCGCAATTTGCACTCATCCATACCACTGATGCACGATCACACCGCACGACTACTGCATGGCCCACTAACCACCACTTACCACCCACTGCCCTGTCTGGCAGTCAGGACATTTCGCCATGTCTGCCACTCAGGATTTCATCCATCTCCTCGAGCATATCTTTTGCCACTTTCACAACCTTTCTCCAATCGCCAGAGTGCTTATATCGGCGCTCGCTTAGCTGCGTTAGAAGAGGCCTTCACCAGCGTCATCTCCAGGAAGCTGCTGGACCTACAAGCTGTCACCACCGCCGCCATCTCCACTCTACAGTGCTCCACCGCTGAACTGTCCTACCGGATAGCCAGCGTCCAAACGCAGCTACAGCAGGACCAACAATGTCAGCAGCAACATTCGTCACTACCCAAGAACCACCGACTCCTCAGCGACATCCGGCTTGTCATCAGGGAGGAGATGAAGGCCCCGAAGACGACGCCAGGATGGCCACCAAACCACCACAGCGACACTGAGCCTCTGGTTCAGGTAGCTGAAGGACCACTCCCACATCCGCCTAAGACAGCGCAGCAATTGTTTAGAGAATTCCGTGAATTCCGCTCAGAACAAACGAACGCCAGGAGGCATCACCATTAACTTTCACAAACATCACCACTAACTACCCTTCATTTTCACCAATTACTTCTCCAGCGGGGCACTCAGGGCGCAAGTCATGTGTGTCCACTGGCTAATATCACCATCACTCGCTGTTACTGCCAATGGCAGGCAGCATTCACTATCACCAGAAATGCGCAGGTGCTTAATGCGGTACTGCAACAGAGAGGCATGGGCCTCCTACATCCGGTGGGGTTTTTTGGTGAGTAGTGCCACCCTGGTTCGAGTCCAGGGTGGGGAGTCTCACACTCCCAGGCTTGCCTGGGGTTAGCACGTTTGTTGCCTTTTCCCCCATCATCAATAAAAAAAAATGCCGCCAGCTCAGCCATCCCTCCGGAAGAGCATATCGCTCTGCCGGTAACTACTCCAACGGAAGGGCCAGCGCCTCCAACCGCTGTTGGTGCATCTGCCGGCACCGCAACCCAGTACCGCCACGGACGCCGCCATCTCCCGGCACCGCAACAGGCTGCCGCCGCTGACGACGCCGTCTTCCGACAGTTTCGAACACCATCTCCGGCATCTCAACACCATTCAGCCGCCGACTTATGCTGGCAACTGTTCGAGGAATTACCGACACCCCACTCACCGCCTCCTGTATATTCTGTCACAGCCACCCAGACGTCGCCGCTGATTCAGCGCTTCATAACAGATCATCGGGCCAATACATCAGGGCCTCAACCACCGACTCAGCCGCCGCAGACCGCCACCTTGCCAAACCTGCAGCGCCACAGCGTGGTCATCAGGGGAGTCCTCCGTGATCTTCCGATGCGCCTGCTAGCCACCGCCGCTCGCCTTTGCTGGCCTTCAGTACTGAGGGCTACAAGAATACAATCTGGGAGAGGCCCCACTCCGCTGGCCCGTCTGGAACTCGCCGACGTTGGAGACTACAAAGCGGCCTTGCGCGACGGCCTGCTCATGTTTGGGCGCCGCCTTAGCGCTGAGGCCAGCCGAGCGTCCCAACAACGCCCATGCCGCCGCTGCTGTGCATTCGGCCACCACGAGGCAACCTGCGCAGCAGAACCACGCTGCCATTACTGTGTCGCGGGTTCATTAACTGCCGAATGCACAGCACATGTACTGATGAGCCGTCGCAGATACTGCGCCACCTGTAGTGGCTTCGGCCACTTTACGGGTCAGGCGCAGTGCCCAAAATACCCACGCAGCAGACATTTACAGCCGTCAGCCATACCAGCCAACACCGCCTACACAACAGCAGCATTGATGCCAGCCATCTCCACCACCACCAACACTTCTACGACTTCACGGTACCTTTGCAGCCGCGATGTACCGACCCAAGCTCCAACCACAGTAGCATCACAAAAGAAGCCAAAATCAACCACTAGCACACACCAACCATGGGAGACTGCAGCCGCTAACGACGTCGCCACACGGGATGCCGTTCAGGACCTGCACTGCGAGGTCCTGAACATTAGCGTCCGCTTGACGGCCTTGGAGGAAGCTGTAGTAGCCATCGCCGCCGCCGCCACTGCGACCAAAACCCTTCACCAAAAACTCCAGACCATTGAGGCAGGAATCCAGGATTTGCAACAGATCACAGCCGCCACCGAAAGGGCCGTAATGTACACCACCGCAGAAATTCACAAGACCCTGGATGAAGGCCTCAGCCGACTCACGCTACAGCACACTGACCGACAAACACATCACACAGACACAGACGCAACTTCAGAAACTTCGACACAGACAGCAACTACACGAAGGCACACACCTCCGCCCTCTTGCCCGACTGAAGTCCACCGACCACTGACACCACAAAGCGTTAGAAGAAGGCGCAATCTGGCCTTCTTCGACGCCTACGTCGAAGCCAACAAAACAGACTACAGCAACCACGCTGTGACGTACTAACGACAGACTAACCGACCTTCCCCTGAACACATATCAAGCCTAAGCCTTTATTAAGGCTGGGCAAAGCTAAATGACAAATCTGTAAATAAAAGACACCCTGAACTCTCTTCAACCCTTCCTTTACTCCCGGGTGGCAGTCAGGGCCTCGGTCATGGCTGTCACCCGGAATAACCGCTACCTCTGCTGAGCCGCCAATTCGGCCAGCAGTTAATCGCCGTACTTACGAAGGTGCTCAGCGGAACCTCCCTACACCTTGATATCTCCTTCGAATCCGATACTTCCCTTCCCAACCCCGCACTTCACCCAATGGCGAAATAAGCCATTCTTTCTACCTTCCAAATCTCTTACTATCTCCCCTTTCCAAAAAAAAATTAAATAAATAAATAAAACAACGGTCTAGGCGAGTATGATATCGACCCAGGAGAGCGCTACAAACGCCGCAGACTCCTCCTCGGCACCCAAAATTAAAAAACCAAAAACCCATTTCACCGCATACTCTCTACACATAGCAACTCCTGAACCTACCTCCGTAATCAAATATCCTCCACCACATAATCCTCCCGCTATTCCCGTCCCTCAAGAAAAAACCCCTTCGCCTCCAATAGAGGGCCTAGCCCTGAATCCAACACTAACTCGCTGCTGCTTTCTGTCTCCCCTTCCCCCCCCCCCCCAAAAAAAAAGGTACATCCAGTAGAGGCAAGCAGAGACAGTCGCCATATCCCCTGCTGTGCATACGGTCACACCGCCGACACTTGCAGTGCTGCACGACGCTGCCACTACTGCGGCAGCCGCAGCCTGACTGCCGAATGCACAGCCCACGACCTGAGAACCCGGTGCAGGTACTGTGCGACGTGCAATAGCTTCGACATTTACACCGGGTAAGCACAGTGCCCACTTCATCCAAGCCGACGCCGACTACAGCCGCTGACATCCTCAGGGAGTGCCCCGCTGACCTCTACAACCGCACTGTCTACAGCACCTACTCCCGCTGGCGCATTACACCTGATAGAGCATTGACATACCAAGGACACAGAATGCAGTACTCCAACCGCCAGTGCCTCCACCGACCAGCCTTGGAAGGAGGCCATACACTTCGGGACTCCGGAAGATGCAGGAGACTTGCTCCGAGCTAGTAACTAGTACAGCCACGACACTCAGGTCCCTGATGAACGGCTTCGAAAAATTTCTCACGCAGACCACAAGACAAATAACACCAGCACGCCCTCTGGATTCCACCACCTCAACCCCATAGGACACCTCTTCAGAGCAGCAAGAACCCCCGCAGACTCCGACACCGACCGACGCAGACACATCCTTATCACCGAGAAGCCTGAGAAGGAACCATAACCTGGCCTTTTTCAATCCATACGTAGCAGCGAACAACGCAGATTATTCACCACACTCTCCAGCATATGAGACTGCATGATGGACTCATCCCAGGAGAAACGCCTATGCACTCAATCCGAAGGCCTCTCTTGACGCCAATCAGACTCAAAAACTGATAAATAAAGATTCCCCGCACTTTCCTTCGCACCATCCCATAGCTCCCCCGGTGGCAGCCAGGGCCTCGGCCATGACTGTCACCCGGAAAACTCCCATATCCCTCTGCTTAGGCCGGTAGCAGCCAATTTCCGCACGAACGAGGGTGCTCAGCGGAACCTCCCTACCCCGATTTATCTCCTTGATCCTTCCCGACTTCATTCCTAACCCACGGCCCAAATCCATCCCTATGGCGAAATAAGCCATCTTTACCCAGCGCACCTCTCTTTCTGTCTCCCCCCTTTAAAAAAAATGCCATATAAAAGATGCTAATCCGTCCCATTTTAACTTACGCCGCCCCCGTAAGGGAATATACGGCAAAAACGCACATGAAGCGCCTCCAAACAATGGAAAACAGAATAGTGCGAATAATTGCCAAACTACCTGAAGAAGCTCCCACATTTTCAGCTCCCGCGAGCTGAAAGTGCTAACGATTGAGCAATTCATCAAACACTAAGTCTTCAACCTATATGCGAAAAGAACAAAAACTAAAATGAGCACATTAGAATGCTAGGAGAAAGCGAAACTGCACGACAAGCACCTCCGCCCTCTGTTACTATTTAATCGCACTATTGGCTTTGGCGAACCGGATTTTAACATACATAGAGCAATATTTAAACACCTTAATGCACTAGCCATGACCATTTGTAGGGCGCATAAACTCACTCATACACATGCACACACCTACCAACAAATCGCTGCCCTCAGAAGTCCTTGTGTTACACAACCAAGGCGGCCCCGGGGGATGAGGGCCTCCCGTAAGTGACCCAGGCTCGCTCCTGCACTAAGGCAGATAGCCCGCCATATGTGCACTATATGTGACCTTGCTATCCGCTGGTAAACGAGATGATGACAATTGACGGAACCGATAGGCGGTAATGATTGCACTTTATATAGAAATAGTTACTAACTGCACAATGTTACATAAATACAAGATTAAGCCGTCAAACGGATACTTACACAAATACCCTTCAACTACTTAGCGACAAGCGCATCTAAATTAATTAAAAACAGATATTAAGGAACTTGAGATGAAGCCATCGGCGGATCATTATGTACACTGTAACTACTTAACAATAATTACACCTCAATAACATTTTTAAACTTAATGTAGTCATGATTTTAAGATGTAGCCATCAAGTGCATCATTGCATGAACACAATCTAGCTTAGCAATATGCACACCTAAAATCTAATTAAACTAAGAACTCAAGGTGAAGCCACTGGGCGGATATATAAGTCTTACTTTGGGATAACTCATTACGGGCGAGGCCAACAGGCCGACATTGTCACAATTATCTTCAAACACAATGACACCTCCACTAACAACATATGTCACCACCAACTGCCCCCAGGGGGCACTCAGGGCACGGGTCATGTGGGTCCTCTGGCACTTCAGTAATACACTCGCTGTTACTGCCAATGACAAGCAACATTCATTCATCACCAGAAATGCGCAGGTGCTTTATTCAGTACTGCACAGGCGAGGCATGGGCCTCCTAATTCTGATGAGGGTTTTTCGTGGGTACTGCTGCACTGGTTCGAGTCCAGGACGGGGAGTTTCATACACCCAGGCTTACCTGGGGTTAGAGCGTCAGAAGCCTTTTACCCCACACAAAAAATGCTATATTAACAGGAACGCCACCAAACGACTCGACTCCTCGTAGCCGCCTCTGCCCGACTCAACAGCTTACAGACCACGCTACACCACAACGCGGAAGAGGCTGACCCCGAGACTCTCCAGTCCATCCAGCATAAGCTGTACAGCCTGGAGAAGTACTTCAAGGATGCTGAAGCGCAGAACCCAACAAACATTGCCCAAGCATTACTCACCTCCCAACAATAGACCGACAACACTGTCAACAACACAGACAACATGATTAAATGAACTCATCACCGCCAACTCCATCCAAACCCTCAAACTCTCCCTACCCAATCCGATTACTAACCTAGCACTATAATCAGGGCCTTCGGGTCATGTTTATAAGCCTAGCGTTTTAATTGCTGCAGCCCTCCCGGTAGCAGCAAGAGTAACACCGCCACTTACGGAGGTGCTTTTGCGGAACTCTGCTATCCCCACTCACTTTCCCTGTCCATCCCCCCTAGCTTTCTTCCTTGAACTTACCCTAGACTCTATAAAAAGTAAATAAATAAAAACTGCCGACGCTGCTGTGCCTTTGGGTACACAGCAGAGGTCTGTTCCTTGCCGCCGCGGTACCACTACTATGGTCCAAACTCCGTCACATCCGAGTGCACTCGACGCTGCCGCGTAAATTTGAAATGCATATTACTTCGACATTTCACATGTGAAAAAATCCTTATTTGAATAGCTTAGTTTTTTTTTCCTTTTAATAATATTCAAAATGACACGCATTGTGTGACTAAGTGGCTCAAATAGTTCACCTACTTGCAGAATAATTGTCACTTCTTTGCGTTCAGCTTCACGTTAGCTGCCTGCAGCCTGCGCAGTATATTGAATAGGTTCTCGGCATGGTCTTTGATGTTGTGGCTCACCACGATGACGTCATCCAGACCTAGGAGTTAGGCGTCGTAAGTCATCCGTAAGCTGCGAAAACCCTTGACCAATCGAGAATTCTGTCATCTCTTTGCCTCTGGCATCTAAGAACACTTGCCAGTATCCCGATTTCAAGACCAAAGTCGAGAACCACTGTGCACCAGCAAGTGTATCGAGGGTGTCATCAATCCGGAGTAAGGCCAAAGAGTCCTTTCTGGTGGCGGCATTCACCTCCCTGTAGTCCACGCAGAAGCGTAGTTCCGTCGTTCTACTTCTTCATCAAGACTACAGCAAAGCACCACAATAATTACACTAGATCTCGTCCATCAGCACGTCCCGCATCTCCACCTGTTTTGCCAGAGGAATATATATTGGTGGTTGCCGGATAGGTCGGGCGTCTATGGTGTACTCGCTCAGTGCAGCTATAATCACCGCTCCCTTCGCTGAACACGAACTGGTATCGGCTAAGTAGACACCGGACCTTCTCCAATTGTGATGTGATCAGATCGTCAGCCGCCTTCTTCAGCAAGTCTTTCAGCTAGTAGCCTAGATCCTGCGACAATGCTAACTTATCGTATCTGTCGTACGGCGATATACTCGCTGCTGGCTAGCACTTCCCCAACTCCGTCCCGGCCTGGATGTTCTGGTTGGTGTCCAATGGGTTCAGTAGCCTCATGGGTAGGTACTTCCTACCGACAAGGTAACAATGCCCAGGCAAAATATGATCCGTTCAATAGTGTTTTACGGTACGGTACAAACTTCCTTGACCGTTGACCCTCCAGATGTGATACGCCTTCATGGTGATGATGATGATGATGATCATCATCATCATCATCTCTTCTTGCGGGAAGAACTACATCGTCTCTCAGGATCACCCTACAGATCCCCGGATGTTCGTGGGGGCTGCAGAGCAACTCCTGAGGGTATTCAATCCCAGTATCGCAACCTAGGCTACTCTCGTGTCAAATATGCATAGCCTCACCGTGCTCCGTCCCAATGTCAACTCCAACAGAGCCTCCTCCTCCACAGGTAAGATGTTCCCCGAGGCCGTCACCAGTTGTATGGGCCTACTGTATGTTCGTGTCGGTAAGCCCTTCGCCACGTCAGGTCTGAAGACAGTCATGACTTTACCTGTGTGTGCTAGCATTGGATACCTTCCCTTTACCCAGCCGTCAGCGATGAGGCTGTTGTCCACTCTTCTGCCTAGGGTACGCAGTATCACTTGAGGTGTTGTCGTAGACGGCTCCGACGTGTCCCTCAATTGTCTTCCGTCTGCTGATCGTTTTTTTTTTTTTTTTTGTAGATAGTCTCTTGCTAGGTGCCCTGGTCGACCTTCAAGTCTTTCAGTCTTCCGTGGAATCTTTTGCACGATGACATTCAATTCTTTGTTTGGCGCCGGCCCTTCCTTCCAGGGTACCAAATGTTTCCCCTACGTCTTCCAGATGTTGGCCAATGATCTTTCACTGTTCCACACAGCTCTTACATCTTTTACCCTAGATCTACTACTTTTCCCCCACGTTCTTCTTCACGCCAGCCAGTTCTTCGACTTTGTTCGATATCTTCACTTTCAGGTTTTTCACATCGGATTCTATTCCCCCCCCCCCCTATCTTTCCATCGCGCAATTCACAGCTATTCTTTCGATTTTCATCTTTTCAGTTTCGGATTCCATCTTTAGGCCCATCTTTTCGATTCCTGAATTCATCTATGTTTTCGTTTCTTCCATTCCGAGTTGCACATTTTCCATTTTTCCGTTGCAGGCTTGATTTCTATCTTCGTTTTCTCCGTGCCGAGTGCAGTTCTGTTTTCATTTCATCCATTCCGAGTTGCATTTTGTGCATAACTCTTAATTTCGGCTAATAATGTTTGTATCATCTTCTCCATCGTGACGCAAATTCCCACTCTCATTTTACACCTACAAATAAGTATTTGTTTCTTCCACAAACTGACAGCAATCAGAATCAGCTCTCAAAAACTTTCATCAATGCTTTCGTAACAATTCGGCCTACAGTTTCCTTTCAACGTTGCCTGCGACGATAATTACTACTACTCGCTATGAATTTCCCGTTGAAATTGAATCTTGGACAGGGCTTCGCTCCCTTTTTTATACCTGTTGATCACGAGGCAGGAAGTTTCCAGAAGCAGTCACGAGTGCAATACATCGCACGTGTAATAGTACCCGACTTCCCTGTCCAAAAACCTCCCGACTGCACACGTGTGCACTCGCACAGGTGTAACAATGGATGCCAACAATTAGCTATAACTGTTGAAGCAAGCCGTGCACACACGTTCGGCTAATACGGCTGCATTGCGTATCACAATTTATACAGTTAGTAGTAGTAGTAGTAGTAGTAGTAGTAGTAGTAGTAGTAGTAGTAGTAGTAGTAGTAGTAGTAGTAGTAGTAATAGTAGTAGTAGTAGTAGTAGTAGTAGTAGTAGTAGTAGTAGTAGTAGTAGTAGTAGTAACAACAATAACGATGATAGCAACAACAAAAACAATAATAATAATAATAATAATAATAATAATACAAAAAGAATGTGACACTGAAAGTAAGTGCGTGAAAACGGTCCAACCCTAAAGTGAGAAAAATAAGGGTTTTGTGTACACAAAAGAAAAGGAGATAGTAGTTCACACCGTGATATTTTTTATTGCTGTTAAAGTTGAATCATGCACCATAAATATATATTATGCAGATTTTAGAGTATTTTAATTTGTATCTATGGAACCTATGATACAAAACCTAACAATAACATTGATATTCATTACTCTGTATGAAGTGTAACAGAGGCTACATATCTTTTAATTGTTTCTATAAGAAACATCCTTGCACATAAAATTAGATCCATTACATTAGTGCTTATTAAAAATTAATTGTAAAAACTGCCCTTAAAAACTTATGGACGTATTTCAAACACTCACGCCGAAGAACGACCTCTGTAATATTCGTAAGCATTGAAGCCACATAATTGAGCAGTTTGTACAACTTTAAGTTTTGGCACAGCTATGGATGGGTCTTCGATTTTCGTACTTATGATTAGGAACACATGAATGCAAGAAATAAAGGCATTATATTTAATTACTTTCAAACGTTTTGGTGTTAAATCATCCATAATTTATTAGTTCTTGGCCCAGTAAGAGATTGTCGCAATGATAATCGGTAACATGTTGGTTTTGAGGGTTAGATCATTTCTGCACACACGCCTTCAACTGTAATTATTCATTAACCAGGCCTTTAAATGTAATAGAAAACAATGAAAAATAAGTAGTTCTATTTTTGAAATGGTTAACTTAAGATTTTATGTGCATTAGGCAGGTTCAGAATACCTGTCTTCAGTAAGAAAAATGAATAGCCTGGCTATACACGTATCGGGAACTGCTTCGGCTGTCCTCGAGACTCGTTGATTATCCTTCACATGGCAAGAGAGGAGACTCGGGGTGTATATTGTAGTGACTTCCCCCTTCACGTCCAGCCCCGCGAATATTCTCTTGCTTTAGTTGCAGTTGCTCTTTGTCACTGGGCTACCACTAATACATGCCGATATGACTCGAATCCCCCCCCCAGGAAGATCACTAAGCGTCTCACTTCTGGGATAACGATCTTTATGGCGACTTAGAGCAGTAAGTACTTTATTTCAATTGGAAGAGAAACAATTTAACCGTTGCTTATGTTGCTTGAGTGCGTGTGTTTTGATGTTTCTGTTAATGGTTTTCAGTGCTTTTTATGGAAGGGTCAACTGAAAAACTGGCGTGCTGCATTTAGTAACTGTCCTGCTGCTTATAGTAGCGGTGGAAATAATTTCCTTATAGGTTTCAATGGGAAAACAACATTCTTCTTTTGAAGAAGGCAAAACAAATGTTCAGATTGTTTTAGGTATCAACCCTCCATTTTGATTTTTAGACGGTACGAAACTCACAAATTCTGCTTCTGGAAGTGTGAAAGGAAGGTGTATCTTGAGATAGTTTGTTAATTAAATAGAGAGGAAATCAGGTTAAAGCCTAACAGTCCGGTTTCTAGTTATCATAGAAAAGAATTCAATTGCTGACGCTAGGAAAGGAACATCTGAACTTCCTCAGATATGTTATCAACAATGGTTCTTCATTGGTTCAGAGCGCGAAGTATTAATTACAGTAGTTTGTTACATTCCGGAGAGGGTTCTACACTGCAGCCATCATTGGCTTATTGTGCGTCAAACCCCCAGGAGGATAGAATGATCTGAGAGTATCTGACGGGTGGCCGAAACCGACCGCGGGGAAAGATCCACCGTGGTGGGTTCCTAGCATAATCAAGCAGTTCTTCATCTCAACGCGTGGAGCGCTAGAATCCCGGGCCCGAGTCTGACTGAACACCCAGTACAGTATTTTTCAGAACATAATAAGCATCTGCCAAAGACTTTATAGTTTGGGATTAGGAAGTGTGCGGGTGGATACCTACCCTCTCAATTGCCAAGTCTTCCACTGCTGGGCCCTTAATTGAGGCGCAAAGCGACTAGCAAGCAGACTCCTCAATGTCTCCAGAAAACAGATTTTACTAAGTTGCCTCTCGCCTCTAGTACAGGGTCGTCTTTTGTTTTGTTAATGGTTATTGCCTAGTAGCAGGGGGGAGTTGTCCTGTTTGAAGGCCATCATGTTTTGGAGAAAACTATACCGCTTTCGACCCGCGCCAGCCCGTCACCGAGAACCGTATTTCCAAATGGAAATGGAGTTTTACTTATGGCCGCTCTTTATCTGCTGTAGTTCTCAGCGTTCCATTATATATTTGGTGTGAAAACCCTTAATTTTGCTCAGAGACCCTTTATTAGACATGAAGTACTTTTACGATATGTAAATTTACTACACGGAACTAACGGGTTTACTTCCCTTCGGAAGACTGTATTAAAAAGTTTTACGCCCAAAAAATACATCGCCCACCACTAGATTTGCACCCGCTACCTTGGCTACAAGGTAACTACTGCACCATTGAGAGCGATTATTGTATTTCTAAGGCACATTCTTCATCAGGAGAAGAGCTATCACCCGGTTTAGCCGAAACTTACAACCCTGAAAGAGGCCGGTTGGAATGAAATGAAGGGAAATTTGGGGGAATGAAGAAACCTCCCCAGCATTCGTCTGATAACCAAGGAAACCCCGAAAAAAACCTATGGGTCATAGAGATTGGTGGCAGGATTCGAAAACACAACATTCCGAATGCCAGTACCAGACGAAACGATTGAGCCATCTAGCTCCATAATTGCAGTAGGTACTAAAGTTAAAATCACGTTAATAAATCATACTAATAAATAACGACCAATAACAAAAATCTTATGTGTTACATTTACATAAATGTCTCCACATCTCTGTAACAAATTAATGTTAAAAAGCTTCTACTTCATGCTAATCCAGATAGTCCGCGCCGTGGCCCAGTGGTTAGAGCACTCGCCTCGCACCTAGGCGGCCCGGGTTCAATCCCAAGCGACCTTATGTGGGCTTTTTGGTGGGCCAAGCGGTGCAGGGGCGGGTTTTCTCCGGCTTCTGCTGTTTCCCCCGCCATCACATTCCACTGACGCTCCATCTTCATTCCATATACCATCAGTGTCATCGCCTGCGGTGCCATTGTAATAAAAGCGTGCGTTAACTTCTTTATTTCGACCAATATTAGAATAGACAGAAGTAAATGATTCGAAAATCATACCAGCACTGCTACTTCCTGGGAAACACTAGAAAAACGTAGGAGACGAGCAAGGCTATTTGCAATTTTTAGAGCCTATAAGGGGGAACCTGCATGGAAAGGTATATCCAAACGATTATTAAAGTCATTATACTGTGGGAGGAATGATCACTCGGAAAAAATAAGAAATAAGGAACAGAAAACAGATAGAGGTAAATTTTCCTTCACAAATAGAAGAATAAACGAATGAAACAAAATACCTGCAGATTTACTGGAGACTTTGCTTCAAAGTGTAAATAGTTTTAAAAAGAGACTAAAGAAGAGCGATTTATAGTCAGCATAGTAATAAAAATATTGCGTTATTATTACTGTTGTTACCATTATGTATATATTGATGTCATTGGCATTTTAACGGGGTATTACCCACATTATTGTTATTTAATTCAATTGTATTGTACATTGTATTATTACATTGACAGCGCTGCCACCGGGCCACGCCCTAAGCAGTGAAATAAAGTATCCATCCATCCATCCATCCGTCCGTCCATCCATCCATCTATCTATACACTATAAAAAAGTTCAGATAAATATTAGCAGCAGTACTTTTTATTACTAGCTTCCTTGTAAGTAGAAAGGGAATAAGGGAGTACGCTAGACTAACGCGATAACCAAATATTTTAAAAGCAGATTGCTATGTGATTGAAATTCGTTTCTTTGCTTGGCCAGGAGTTGAGAAATTCCCGTTTGAGTAAAGTATTTCAAAACGGAATATCTCGTAGTATCTCAGACATGGTCAGCTTCACGAAAAAAAATGTATCTGACACAAATTGTGTGTTTTAATGAGATCTACATTTTTGTACGGTAAGTTCTTGTTTATCTCTTACGGTTTACCAGTTATGCAAAGTAATCCAGGAAGAAGAGGTCTTTAGAGGGTATTCCCAGAAAATTCAAGATATACATTTTATTTGTCATGAACATATCTTCAATATACGATATGTTAATTAAAATCGTTACCACCATTTTTGATAACATCAAAATGTTCGAATTTTTTTCCATGTAAAGCGTACTTTGAGGTAAAGGGATTTTCTTTAACATCTTCTTGTCGTTACGTTGGAAAATTCGAATTAGCCCGTAGAAACCCTGTAGGGCAAGGGCATCCTGGCTGGCAAAGTGGTTGTTCTGGTAATCCTGCGCAGCCAGTTCGGGAAAGATTCTCGTTTTTTTTTATGTTGTCTCTATCAGCAGTCTCCATTCCCTGCGACCCTTGGCCGCTGTCGTCTGAAGTGAAGTGATGTTTCATATCGTCTACCCATCATTTTTCTACCGGCCTATGCTCCTATGGCCGGTTCTTGGATCCCAGGCTGTCTTATGTGCCCATCTGTTGTGGCCCATCTTCATAATGTGGCCCGCCCACTTCCATTTGATGTAGGTGGCTGATGTTGCGTCTTTTATACCTGTAATTTTCTTAGTTGCGGATTCTGTCATGGAGACTCACGCCTTGAATCTTTCTCTCCAACTTCCTTTGGCATGTCCCCAACATCTTTCTTTCTCTGTGTGTTAGCGCCCATGTTTGGGCTCCATATAGTAAGAGAGGAAGGATCCAGCTGTCCATTATATTTTTTCTCAGTCTTATGCTGTATTCTTTGCTTATGAGGATAAATTCCAGGCTCCAGAATTTTGACCAAGCTGCCGTGTATTTCCGGTGAAATCTCGGTATCCAATTTTTGGGTGAAGTGAAATAAATATCCTCTCTACCTATGAACTATATATTAAGTACAGAAAGTAAATACTGAAATTATGATAGGCAGACACATTGATAATTCTGATTCAAGAATAGCCACAATAGGCCTTTAAGTTACAAAACGCATACACTATGAAATTGGCTAATGTAGCCATCGTAAAATTGGTAACTAAATGAAGAACAAAGTAAGCAAATTTGGAGCCTAACTATACGTATTAACCATTCCTTTTAATGATTTTCTATTATTCCCTTATAGGCAAGTGTTTTCTTACAGGTTTTAGCTTTATCATTCTCTGGCTTTTATAACCTAACATTTTGCTTTGTCAAATACTTTTGAAGTAATTAGGGGTTTACAACGTAATCCAATCATTTTGCAGGATTTTCAGGAGAGATTATTTGCTATCTAGCGATTGTCTGCAGTAGAGCAGTACTTAACAAATTAAGCCTTTAGTATTTAAACGGGTAAGTATTTAATTTAATATCTATGCTTCTGAAGAAGGGTAGTTGCTCAAAATATAAGAAATTATTTCTGTAGTTATATTTTAATATGTTTTTTTTATAATTCATACACTTTGACTCAAGGTCACAATTTTTCATTAAAATAATACCGGTATTATGTACAGTATGTGTATGTTTGTGGTCGACCTGACCGCTACGTTTGTTGAAATCAGTTGCAATGCTAATTTGGCACAGGAAGAGAAAGCGTGAACGCATCGGAAAACAATGGAAATGGCGGCGTGTGGCATCATAAGGTTAAGACTTTGCCAATTGCAAGGAATGCTTTTATTTTTGTTTTGTTTTTGTAGCTTAACGTCCTTTAACCTGGTTGGTCATATGGGACGATGAATTAAATAAGTAAATTAATGCTCAAACGATCTCGAGGTCAATGGAGTTTAAAGTTATTCGACAATTGCTTTCTCAGGATAAGGAAAAAAACAAAACAAAACAAAAAACAAACATAAAAACTTATCCGGGTAACTCAAACTAAGCGAGATTCAAACTCGCGACCTCTTGAATGCGAGGTGAACTCGCCACCCCGACACTACCGAAGTGGAGTTGGACTCAAATGAAAATCATAAATTCAAATCTCAATGCGGTTCTCAAACAACATTGATTAAGCACCTCCATTGGTGTAACAAAATCGACGAGCCAGATCAATTTTTACTCTCTCGAACACTTGTGTACAACGTACATAGTAAGTAGAGAAGGTATTATATTCCACCCAAAAGTCCATACAGAAAATTCACCATAAATTCATGTTTTGGCAACCCTAAGCAAAAAAATGTACATTTTTTAAAAAAAGTCCGTTTTCGTATGTGTTTGTGGATAGTATATTGAAAAGTCCGTTATATACCAAACTTGGTATTTAAGTTCAGTACCTTCTAAGAATTCAACACGAACATTTTTAGGAAGATTCCCCCCTCCAAGCTTTTCTCTACGAGTAACATTTTTCGAAAAGTTAGATTCTCTCAAAAATGGCTCTAACGATTGCTTTTAAAATACCATATGTTTAAGATATTTTCATGAAAAACGAAATGAATATATTAAACCTTCTGGGAATAGTCTCTGAATACCTCTTAATTCAATAGGACTTTTGTGTGACTGGTAAACGTAAGAGATAGACAACTTACCACACACACACACACACACACACACACACACACACACACACACACACACACACAAATAGATCTCGTTAAAACACACAAGTAATGTCATATACTTTTTTGTAGGGTCAATCGTTTCCGAAATACTTCTTATTAGTTTCATTTTTGTACTATTTTAACTTTTCTCAACAGAAAGTCATATTTATTTTCATATTTCTTTTGTTTTGCTCCTGGTTATGAAAGGGAGCCGAATTTCAATTGTTTCATATAGCTGCCAGCTTTTGATATATCTAACTGTCGCTTTAATCTAGTTCATTCCTTTATTTCCCTTCTACTTACAAGGAAGCAAGCAATAAGGTAATTTCTGCTAAAGTTTATCTTGATTGGCATAATAGAAAAAAGATTAATATTTTGTAGGAATTTTTTTTTTTTTTGCAGAACAGGTAGAGAAAGTCATGTGAATGGAATACATAAGAATTTATTCTACATTTCATTGCAAAAGAGATTATGAATACAAGCCTGAGATCGTGCCACATTATACGAAGTGTTAATTAAAAAGCTGGTTGCCTTGTCAGAATGATGGGGAAAATTAAGTTAAATCTAATGGCTTTAGAAACACTTACTTTACTATCCTAGTTCAGATTCTAATCATTCAAAGTAAAAGCCTGAGTATAAAGTTTTAAACAATCTTATTGTTTCTCTTCAATTTTATAAAAGTTGTGGTAGACTATTCAAGTCGATTACAGTTTATAATGATTCAAACGTTTCAATTAGGTTTGATTTATCAGTTCTGAGAATGAGCGGTTGTTTGCTGAAAGTGCAAGATTCCTATATGTATTAATTTAATTGTTATTTTTTCACATGCCTTGTGTAGGACAGGAGTTGAATAGATAGAGTCAGATTGAAAACTTCAATGCCATTTCCGGGATTTGAACCATGGATCTCCCGGGCTCTAGCCGGTTGCCCTAATCATTGAGCTAACATGGCAATTTGCCGGCACGGCTTTAAATTCCTAAACTGACTGCCCTGTTTCACGGTAAACCACACAAGCCGTCTCCTACATACGGATTGTGTAACATTAAATGAACACTAATTGACCTAATAGTTAGCTAAATTATAAACCCAGACTTAAAGCACTTACGACATTATAAGTCGCCATTAGGGAATGTCCTCTCGACATAATGTGAGATCTCCTTGTGGTTTACCGGGAAACATGGGAATCAGTTGAGGAATTTAATACCGTGCCCGTATGTTGCCACGTTAGCTCGGTGGTTAGAGAAACGAGGTGAAGACCTGGCGATCCGTGGATCAAATCCCGGCTATGACATCACAATTTTCAGTCTGACTCTACCTGTCCAACTCATATAAGTTTTGTTTGCAATGTTAATTTCGCAAGTGTGTTAAAGTTTAACAGAAATTCTTAATAGGTTTGCGAAAATTAAAAGTAACGGACATTTTTCTATGTAATACTTAGGTTGCTCCTATGAATCTTTGCCTTATATATTGAAATGTGCCCGACTTAAATGCCTTATGAAACTACAGATCCCTCATTTATGGAATGCGGTACACGTGTGTACGTTTTTCTATTGTTATATCACTTACATTTTACTGAAAACTGAAGACGAAAACAAACCTAAACCACCGGGTTAAATCTCTTATTTGAGAAATCAAAATTCTTGTTATATATAATAAAGTTAAAAACCTGATGTGTTCCCTTCGCATGTCTTTCTCTGCCTGTTCTGTAAACAACCTTTTCTTACAAAAGATTATTCTTTTATCTACATCATGCTATTCGGAGTAAACATTGATAAAAATTGTATTCTAAGCAGAGGGAAATAAGGAGAATACACTAGGCTAAAGGGACGCTCAACTCTTTTTAATAGCTGGTTGATGGAGAACAATTGAAGTTGGTTCACTTTTCATTGCCAGTAAAACACAAGAGGGACGAAAAGAAAGGTGACCCCGTTTAAGAAAAGCTACATAGTTTAGAATAGAGACCAATAACAAGGAATACCTCGGAAACTCCCAACTTTGCAAAATAATAATAATAATAATAATAATAATAATATATTGTCACAAACAGTTTGTGTTAACAAGATCCACATTTTTTGTGTAGAATGATTATGTCTATTTCTTACGGTTTAACAGTTATGCAAAATTCAACAAATTCACCCACAATAAACAGATCTTCAGAAGCGGTTCCCAGAAAATTCAAGATATATATTTTTTCATGTAAATATGATTAATACGTGCTATTTTAATATAAATCGGAACAGATATTTTTGAGAAAAACAAAATGTTCAAAAACTTTTCCAACTAAAGGTTAGTTTCAGGGGGGAATTTTCTTGAAAATATTCGTGTCGCATCCGTGGATGATATTAAACTTAAATACCAAGTTTGGTATTTAACGATTATTTAGTTTTTGACCTATGCTGTCCATAGGCACGCATATGCCTTTCTCCAAAAGGTTTTTTTTTTTATTCAGGGAGTCTCAAAACTTATGTTCATCCTGTGAAATCTCTGTAGCTAATTTTGAATGGAACGCAATACCTTCTACATACATTTTCTACATAGTAGGTACATGTAGAGAAAGTAAACTATCGTTGAGTAATTTAAATACAAGCTAAGATGAAATTTTAGGATCCAGAAAAGCTTCTGAAACTCACGTTATATACTGCCAAGTTTCAGCTGAATCGCTGGGTAAGGCTTCCAATGTTGACTCCGCGGTGCCCATTTTGCATGTGCTGTAAAGATGCAGCAAGTGAAAAATTATGTTGTTAATGCCCCCTGCGACGTTATCTTGGTGATTGTTAGACTTATTTCCCCTCCCCCCTCCATAAAGTTGATGTTAAGGAACAGGTCTACATTATCACACCGATAACTCCTAAGAACGAATATAAAGCGAAATGTCAAGCATTAACTTATCATTGCGATTTGCTTTGCATGTTTTACTGATATGTAGCTGTAGTTTACCACAATAACATTTGAATTGATAGAAGGGAATTTACCAAATCACTTAACAGATACAGAAAACCGGACTTATATTCACGAATAATTAACATTCTTTTATACGAGCATAATTTCTGTTCTAATTAGTATCAGAATGATTACACCAGGTGGAAGGAATCAGCGGCGTACGCAGAGAAGGGCTCATAAGGTCTCGATCCTGCACAGACACTCTAAACCGTAATATCGAAGCACTTTAGCCTCGTTTTTGAGTAAATATCTTAAACTCACATGTTTAGTATACTGCACTGTACCTGTTAATAAACATGTACATAAAGATGACACTATGTACATTAAAACAGCGGCTTATATTAGAGGATATCAAGGCGTTTAATTTTTTCTTTTCGAAAATTATCATTCCATTATATGTATGTTGGTTGGTTACATTGATTAAACGGTTCGCTCCACTCATTTTACAATTCCACAAGTTTAGTTACTTGCATCATCATGTTTTTTTCTGGTTTTTTTTTTGTTTTGTTTTTTTGTTTTTTGTTTTTTCATTAGAGGTTTACAGAAGTACATGTTCAGTTTTTATCCTCATTTAGAAAACATAAAATAAAGCAAGTTAAATATTAATGCAGTTTTCTAAAATGTAATATAAAATATACCTCTATATTCCGTCTATATTTTATTGAAAGCTCCTATACATTTTTATATCTAATAGTTATAGATTATTGTTCCCATAATTTTATTAAGTAAATCCGCCTGCATAAAAATTGGCCCATCCCCCTAGAGTGTAATGTTGGTTTTTTCTCTGGAAGTTTTCCAGCTTCAGGTAACAAAACTTTGACTCCGCCCAGCCGGTATCAGTTTTCTATGTGTCTGATCTGAAAGACAGAGACATAACAGGGCCGCGCCATGGGCGAGAGGTAGGACCACTCGCCTCTCACCAAGGCGGCCAGGGTTCAATCCTAAGCGACTGCATGTGGGATTTTTGATAGACAAAGCAGCACATGGGCGGGTTTTTTCTCCGGGTTCTCCGGTTCTCCACGTCATCGCATTCCACCGGTGCTCCATCTTATTACATGTACCAGTAGTGTCATCGCCTGCGGTGGCATAGTAGTAAAAGCGGTCTTTAAACACCAATTAAAATAAATAAAAGAGATATAACAAGTAAGCAAAGAACGATGTTACAATCGTTGTGAATTGCAAGCATGGATCAGACATCGTCTGTATGAAAGTGTATCACTACGATTGGTACACTGGAAAGGCAGGCTGGTCACGTAGTTCAGTCGGAACAGCATCTGCCTGTTGTATGAAGGGTCCCGGGTTGGATTCCCGGCTGGGAGTGGGAATTTTTCTCTGGCCAAGATACTTCCCTATCATCCCTAGAGTCTGGAAGTATGATGAGAGAGAGAGAGTGAACAACTGAATTGCAACTTTAAGACTTGAACCTGTAAATGGAAAAAATAAAACAAAACAAAAAGAAAACAGAACAAAAAATGGAAAGACTAAATCAATTGGATACAACCTTATTCTGCATTCTAGAGAAAAGTTGAAGGAGTATTTGCATGTCTCATTAAATTGCACAACAGCTACGTTACATAGATGAAGGTTGAAGTTATTGCCATCATTGAGTGGAAATAACCAACCTGGGACTAAGAAAACATTACTCGTAGCATGATAATGCTAGGTTCAAGTTTTAATGTTACACTTCGGCAGTTTGGCTATATTTTAGGGGAGATAAAGTAACCTGTCAATCCAGTGGGTAGAATTATCTTCAAGGACTAGAGCAGGTCACTCTGGCATAGAGCGGAGCTAAATTTACAATTGTCAACATAAACACCGACGTTCCGTTATGAATCACTTTTAGTGCACCGGAGTGTAACTTAAATAAATATTTAAACAAACACATTCGTCTTCTTTTGTACCTATTTCCATTCAAAATTAGGCAAATGTGTTTCGTTTTATTCAATAAACAAATATTTCCCAGAACGCGATTCTTGAGAATTAAAGACTACTAAAGAGAGACTAGACCTTGTAACCGTAATCGCCGCACCCCTGCGTGAGTGGACACGTGTGCCTTCGGCGAGTTCTTTGACATCCAAGCCGCGCATTGTTACACCTGCATAAGTGTGGGGCACCTGCTGTGGTTAGCACGTGCGACTGCGTCTGCAAGATTTTTGCCAAGTCATCGGCAGGTACAAAAGGAGAAAACGAGACCTGCAGTGCAGTTTTCAATTGAGAATGTATAGATGGAGCAGTTGAGTGAGTTTCAATTGGGAATGCACGCTATGTGCAACACTTGAGAGAGTTTCGATGGGAAATTCGTAGCGTACAGTAGTAGCCACCGCCACAACAACAGCGAGCGTCGAAAGAAAATTATACCGCAGAATCATTGCGAAATCATTGAATAAAAGTATTTTATTTGTAACAGATTTTCATTTGTAATCAGTGGAAGAAATAAAGAATTGTTTATTGGATAATAAAGAAAGATTTTGTTACAATGCCATTACCGTGATGCTGAGCACATATTTTCGAACCAGTCTCGGAAAATTAGTAACCAAATGCTCTCTTTGCGAGATCTGATAGTGTGATTTTGTCTCCCACCTGCAAGAAGAAACACGCTATTGCCAATGACTCTGCTTTCCAAGGCAGGGCCATTGAAACATCAATCACAGATCATTACTAAGTAATAATCAACTTCTACAGCATACAATCCAGAGGGAAAAATAATAAAGAACTAAAGAAAAAGGAAAGGAGCGTGCAGATATTTTGGTTTCCTAATGCGAGTTTCTTTATTTCATGTTGGCAGAACCCCCTTAACAGTTGTGTTCAACATCTACCCCACCCCTTATGGGATTGAACAAAGTGAGCGGCGAAAGTGACAAGAAGATACTTGATAGCTGTCCAGCACTCCACAACAGGTCACCCATGTAAACTCGCCACAGTTCCTAACCGCTTTGGTGCATAGCATTTGGGCAAATTAGCAATTGGACACAGACAATTCTCTGGGTTTCAGGTGGCGAGGAGGTTGTCTTTCCGGTACAATTCTGAAGGTCACTTTCAGTTAAGTGGAGTGAAGGGGGTGGTTGTTTTTCAGCGTTCATTGCGGGGGTCACTTTCAGTTTGTAACGCGGGAAGATAAGTTTGGGTTTTTTACCGCTGCTGACGTGGAACTCAGAAACAGAGAATGGTAAACCTCGTGCGCTTTACAATGGATATCGATACAGAGTAAGAAGAGTCGACAAGGAAAAATTTACTTTTTGGAGATATGTAAATAATATAACGTTTAAATACTCAGGAAGAATAATCAGCTGTAACAACGGTGCTTTGAAGGAAGTGCCGCATATCGCATGTTGTGTGCCGGACGTTACTGCCACTTTAGTTCATAAGCACATACCCAATTCAAGAAAGAGAGCAAGAGAAGAACTTACTTCGATAACGGTCATGTACGAGAGAAATAGGCCCGTTATTTAACCGCGGATATGAACTGGTGATGGAAATGCCTAGTCGAAATGTGTGTAAACTTAACCTACACCAAGTTATGCGAAGTTCACAAGGTGTAAAGGAAGAGTTCAAGATGAACGTGGGTGGCACGTTTCCTTTAGCTTACGATTTCTCTGTGTCACATGAAAGGCTTTTCATATTTGCAAGCACTAAAGGAGTAACTGCACTAAAAGAAAAGCACACCTTTTTATGGACGGTACATTCAGAAGCTGTAGCAAACAATGTAGCCGATCTTGGAAGCACAAATCACGAAACCAATGTCCTGTCTGCGGTGTATGCTCTTCTTCCAAATAAGAAAAAGGAGACATACAACAGGCTGTTCGGCACCATTTTAGAGAAGATTCCAGACTGGAATCCCAAGAATGTAATTGCAAATTTTGAATCTGGCGCCATTCAAGCTCTGAGATCTGTGTTTCCAAATATACAAATTTATGATTGCATCTATCATTTCAATCAGTATATTTGGAGAAAGGTGCAAGAATTAGGAATTGCGCGTGACTACATCCAAAATTAGACTTCACATCAGGTTACTAATTGACTTAAGCTCCAGAGGATTATGGAAACAAATCATGGCTTAAACACTGTCCGCAATCTGTCGCGGTTCACCTTGTGCACCAACATGGCGCTATCATGTGAGTCTACTTGGAGTTGGTCGAAGGTTAATACTCGTGGAATTCTCTACATTAAGCGTGTACATACCTTGCAGATTCCCTTTGTTGCTTGGCTAAGCTCCTTCTTGTAGACCATGAGTTGTCTCTTCCTCAGGGGGGAAAGGATGACAAAGATGTGTAACACTGGTAGACTCAAATAAAAGAGAAATTCACTTAATTTCACTGATGACTTCTTTTATTGATCATCTGTTGCTGGTTTGAGGCAATAACCCTGCGAGCGAGTTCCGATATAAACGATCGCAAACTTGATGACATAATATTTATAAGTGTTAGTTCCACTCTTACTGAGTTCTTATAGTTTTACAACCGTCACCGTAATCTTAAGTTTCACATTTCATAAAACATTTACAGTAATAATTGCCCGTCAAATTAACTTTTACTATAACGCTTCACACTCACAATTGATGCGTATTTCTTACTACTCATCGCCGTCAGATTTCTTATAACAAGCCGATTTCTTACTGTGCGTCGTACATTTCTTACATTGAGTATTTCTTACACTTCGTGCCGCGTGATTTCTTACATTGTGTGTCGTCACACTTCTTACATTGAGTATTTCTTACACTGCGTGCGATTTCTTGTACGCGCATCTTTATATACCAAAAGCTCCTAATATTGACCTCCTTCTTGATTGGCTGGAAAGAGGAGCGTAAAGTAGCGTTGTCACGTGACTGACTGGTATTTTTCTTTATTTTTCACCCACGTGACCCTTCTCTACAGTGAGAAAGTCCCTCTATTCAGATTATAAGGGAAAAGACCTTCCTTCCAACTAGGGGTTGTTACTTGTGTCCCTGATGCTCTAAAATTCTTGTTATTTTTAACAAAGCAAGTAGCCTTGAAGAACACAATGCGAGCTTATACACCCTAAGGTTCTGCGTTCTACTGAAGCAGATATTTCTTACATTAAATACATACAAAACTAATGATTGAACTAGTAATATACGCGGCATACTAATATACTGTCACAAATTCTTAAATTTTATTTTCAAAGGTAGATAATCCAAGAGAAATTCATCATCCCTTATTTATTTTTAGTATACACTTCCTTAACATTGTGTCTATTACAACTTCTTGTTTGTTTGTTTTTTTTTTATAAGAAATGAAAACCATCTTGAATGTGGTAAAGCGGTGTTTGATTTTACATTTACAATGTTATCTTTAGAAGATTTATTTATGCAGTAGGATGGCTCGGGGGTGACATATGTGGCCCTCATTAGGGAGGTCCTGGGTTCAAATCCCATGGGCCACCAATCTGGCGTTTTGTTTTATTTATTTTTTCCAGTCGCCAAGGTAAATGTTGGATTGGATGTTTAATACCATTTCCCAAAGTTCCACATTCAGAAATAAAAAAAATAAAAAAATAACAAAACTGAAAATAGACGGTAATTGCATTTTCACTGTCTCCTTTCCACAGATAGTGCAAAAAGTACACTGGACGGCACCCTAACCCCACTTACTTGTCGCGGAGCTAAATTTTACGAATGGTGTGGGGATGAGACCTTAAAAGCCTAGCTGGACTACCATTCCTACTCAGATGGCATAGTGCAGCTGGACTAGGCGGCCCTCTAACACTATCTGCTTGGCGTGAAGCGACGGTAGTATGGTTTGGGGTAAAAACTTAAAAGTTCTATTGCGATATGACCAAGTTGTTTAAACGACGTAAAATAAAAAGGAATTTAAATTGTAACTACCGATGGCTATTTTAAATTTATACCAACACAGTCCTAAATTGTGTACCCTCAATTGTTTATCTCAGCGATCAACCCCACGATATCGTTTTTCAGTTATCAAGTTTGATGAGTCGTAACAAGCAAGCTCATTTGTATTGTTGACTGAATTTTATATGGGGACTAATGTTCTACATAATTTTGTCCGCTAACAATACTTGTCTTTTCATCTGGCTTTATTTTCCAGCTTTGTCTTGGTATTTCTACTGTTTCTCTGCCGAAGCAGCCCACAAATGAGTAAACGAGCATCGAAGCAATTAGAAATAATATCTTTCACCAGCAATTAAAATAAGCAATTTGTTATGATACAATTCATTTCCTATGATTTGTAGTGTTTCATTCTTTAGCAGAATCTGTGAATTTTCTGGTTCATGTGTGTAAATAATTCATGATTGCCCTATGATATTTGTTACAATTACATTTACATAATTTTTCAAATATGCACTGCAGTAGGAGAATCTTCAAGTTTGAATACTTATTAGTATAGTGTTGATTGACATAAAACATATTAATTTTAAAAATCTTATATGTTCCATTCACATAAACTTCTCCAGATGTTCCAAATACAAACTATTCACACAAAATGTTATTTTATCCACAACATGCTAATCGAGATAAATATTAGCAGAATTTATCTTATTACTTACTTCATTGTAAGTAGGAAGGAAATACGGGAATATATTATGCCAAAGCTATGGTTAAATTTTTTAAAAGTTAATCGCTAAATGAAACAATTTAGGTTCGGTTCGCTTTGCATGGGTCCGTTTGAGAAAATTTAGATAATTGAAAACTGAAACCAAAAACAAGAAATATCTCAAAAACGGTCAACGCTACAACAAAAACGAATATGACATAAATTATGCGTTTTAACGAAATCTATAATGTTTGTGTTTTAAGCTTTTGTCTGTCTCTTACGGTTAAACCGCTATGCAAAATTCTACAAAGTTTCTCCAGAATAAAGCGGTCTTCAGAAGCTATTGCCAGAAATTTCCAAATATGTTTAATATACGGCATTTTACTAAAAATTGTTACAGCCATTTTTGAGAACAACAACATTTTCAAAAAACTCTCCATGTAAAGAGTAGTTTGTGGTGGGGGGACATGTTCCTTTAAATCTTCGTGTCACAACCTTGGAAGTTAATAAACATACATTCCAAGTTTGGTTAACAGTTTTTTTAGTTATGCTGTCCACAGACACACACGGACCTTTTTTAAAAACGCTTTTTTTCCGACACGGGGGACCTCAAAACACATATATCTGGTGAAATATCGACATTGAATTTCGGGTGGAATACAATACCATCTCAAGCTACTTTGTACATTGTATGTACATATGTGCTAGAGTAAGTATAAAGAGATGTTAGCTTAGTTTGATTTTAAGATTACTTAAATAGTTTAAAAATAAAATTATGATGACCCATGTGTGTAAATAACATCCATTTTTATGTCTCTTGTTTATTACATTCTCCTCTACATACAATATATATAGGAAGAGAAGGTATTGTATTCCACCAAAAAATACATTATTATCTTATATTGTGAAAAAAATTATGTTTCTTTGTGTAACAAATCATTATGTAAGGTATGGTTTGATTCACAACCCATAAAATGTTATTTAAAATAATAAAACAAAATTATTCATAATAAATATCTAGGATTCTTTCATTTTACCCTGAAATTGCTATCCCAATATAATCCTTATTAATATGAATTCTCTGAAAAATGCGTAACCATTAGTGTCACACCTTCGCCAAAAACAATGGAGAGGGGCATTTTTATTTTTATTCATGTGGTAGCAAAGCAAAATGGAGAGAAATTTTCAAAAAGAACAATATTTCTTCATTAGTATCATAATTAGTTACATATTATTGCATGCAAAATGTCATGAAATGCATACGACGCTTCTAGATACCAGCTTTCACCGTTTGAATTTCGCGGCAAATTGCGATGTCAGCGCATCATTGTGGGGCAAAGGAAGCTTGCAGACGTCATGATAGAGACCTAATTATTGAAGTGGCTTCATTTTTCCGAGATGGAATATTATATATATCGTTCCTGTTGAGTTCAGGGCCATCGGGCACTGTGGTGGTCTTGCGTGACTTCTGTCAGGTTTCGCAGATCGTGCAGGCCTATGGTTAAAGCACGTGTGTCATTTTTGGAGCATTTCGTCTAGTAGTTTGTGGACATTGTAGATCCTGGAGTCGTTGATGTAGTCCACCAACTTATTAAAGTGCCTCTTATTAAATTGGTCTCGTAAGGAGTTGTTCTCCCGGTGTAATAACTTGGCAGAGTTGACTATAGGTTGAGAGCAGTTTCTGGAATGTTCGCTAGAGTGCGCTTCAGGGCTTCCTCCCAAGAGGTGATGCGGTCGCTGATAGTTTACAAGGTCTCCCGTAGTTGCTGTTGGTCCGTGTTGGCTGTAATGTTGACTTGTAGGTTGCGTAGTATTGAGGTGTTGATTAGGCGTCTTGTTTCGGCGAGGCTGTGATGTCGTGCAGTGGCGTCTGTGAGGCAAGCTAAGATAGATGAGCATGCTGCAGGGAATTGGGGCGTCCTTCTGTGGGGGTTCCTTGGGCACACCACCTGGCCCGCGTAAGACCTGTAGCACAGTACGCAGAGCGGTGTGTTAGGCAGTAGTTGGTCCAGCCGGTTGTGAGGTATCCGGCACCACAGGAGTAGCATTGGACGGCGGCTGTGCATATCTCGGAGGAGTGCACTTACTGGTTACACCGGCGGCACGGGTATGCGCGGACGCTCCGTCGGGCTCAACCAGGAGCACGTCAGTGTTATCCACCGGTGTTGAGAAGTAGTCCATCCAGAAGCTGCTGATGAACTCCGCGCTTTACTGCGCAGCGATGAGATGTTCAGATGGGGAGTTGGCGTCTGTGACCTAGACGATGCGTTGGCTGAGGAAGCGTGATGTGGCGGCGAGGCTGGTTCATATTTAGCGGTGGCTGTAGCAGGCAATGTGTCAGGTGCTGGAGCGTGATTTGCAGGTGAGGCTGGCTCAGGTTCGGCGGTGGCTGTGGCAGGGGTAGGCGACAATCATAATTGGCTGTGGTCTGGGAGGCTGGGTCGGCGGTGACATTGTCTGTCTCTCCGGTGGCTCCGTGATGCAATCCCGGGCGGCATTGGGTTTGCGTCGTTATCCTCCCATGTTGTCACTGTGAATGGTGTAAGTGAAATGAGCCCCCTCTTTTTCTTATAGCCTTCTTGGACTAGATGGGCACCCATCCAAATAGTAACCGTACCCAATTGCCCAATTTTGTTGCTTAACTAGGCCAGCGGCTTGCGGACAGTCAAGTAAAGCCATGCCATCTAAAGGATTGAGGTTGTCGGAAGGGGGAGTAGCCAAGTATAAACCGTGACCAAGCCCGATGCTGCCTCTTAGTAGTTTGTCTTTTTCAACGCTTAATTTTTACAAAATATCTGAATATTCAAATCTTAATGTAGCCCACAAAATACAAATTACAAATCTGAAACATTTACTGGGTCTTCCCGAAGCCGTTCTTAATAAAACCCATCATAATTTTTTTTTTATTGAAGCATTAATTTTGTAAATACAAATAAAATGAGTGCTGAAATTTTCCTTTTTCAGAGAACATTTTTACTTTCTCTAGCACGTATGTACAATTCATGACATAGTGGATAGAGAAGATACCTATAGTATTCAACCAAAAAAAAAAATGATACTGAGATTTCGCCGGAAATACATACTTTTGGGTCCTCTGAATCCAAGAAAAGCATTTTTAGAAACAGCTTCATATGTATCTGTGTGTGTGTGTGTCTATGAACAGCATAACTCAAAAATGAAATGTTGGTTAAATACCAAACTTGGAATTTAAGTCCAGTATCTTCCAAGGATACGACACGAAGATGTGCAGTGAAATCCCCCATCCCAACTACCCTTTAAATGGAACACTTTTCGAAAACTTTTATTTTCTCAAAAATAGCTGTAACGATTGTGATTAAAATGCCACACGCTTAATATGTTTTATGATAAATTATGTATATGTGAATGCTCTGGGAATAGCCTCTGAAGACTTCAGAGCTTCATTCTGAATGACGTTTGTGTAGCTTTTGTCAACCGGCAAACCGTAAGAAATAGACAAAAACTTACTTCACAAAGAAAGTGGATCTCTTTTAAACTCACAATGTATGTTATATCCATTTTTGTTGTAGAGTTAACCGTTTCCGAGATATTCCATGTTATTGGTTTCAGTTTTAAGCTACTTAAACGGCAAGCCATCCATCTTTCTTTTTGTCTCTCTTTTGTTTACTCCTAGTAAGCAAAGAAAACCGAATTTCAATTATTTCATATTGCGACCAGCTTTTAAAAATGTTGGCTATGGCTTTAGCTTAGGTATTCCCTTAATACCCTTCTACTTACAAAAAGATAGTATATGACCAATTCTGTTAATTTTATATCAATTAGCATGATGTAGGTCGAAGAATAATCTCTTGTAATAAGAGTTTGTTTGCGGAACAGCTAGAGAAAGCCATGTTAATAAAACACATCATATTTGTTTCTTCTTGTGTAAACAAGATATTGAAAATTTGATGCTTGAAACTTTTCTATGTGATTCCACGATACTGCCAAAAAGTTTAGTCATTTTATTCAAGACCTGTACAAAAAGGCAGATTTTGAAAAATGCATGCTTTTAAAGCAAACATTTTAATAATTAAAAAAAGTTAAATCTAAGGAAGCAAATTTCAACAGAAGTGTACTTTATACCCTAATGCGAGTAGAAAAAAATAAGTCCATGGTAATAAAACTGTCAAAAATCTAGATTTCACCGCCTAAGGGTAACGCTTTTACTGTGGCGTGCATGTTAATATGCGCAGAAGCGACAGTACCGCCACTAGACGATGTAATTGCAGAGAACGCCTCCCCAAGCATCACATACGTCACCAATTCCTCCCCGATTAACCGTCTTCCAGCACCCAGCAAACACATAGAACTAGGCCACTAGCAGAACTGGCCGTCGGGCAAAAAGACCACCTCTAAGAAGTCACCGAGCCACTGTGTAGCGTCAAATTGCGTGTCTGGCGGTCCTGTTAAATGTGGTTGCAATTACACACGCTGTTTGACGTGGATTCCTTCTTGCTTGTTGCTCAATGTAGCGGTCATTTGCTGATGCTGTTAACCGTGGTCGATTCCTCTCCTTGTTACAGCAGTGCTCCCCATGCACGTGAAACAATGCTGTGAGCAACTCCTGGCCAACACACCCCACACTTTATCCTTCTCCCATTTTTCCGATGATTTTTCCCCTATGAAGTCATCCAAATTTTGTCTGGTGGCCATGTTGTAAAGAAGCGTATCACTATACCAATACAGTGCACCGTAACAGCCCGCTGATTGCCACACACGGTCTAGTCCTGTTTTTTCAACTGCCCCATATTGTGGAATCAGACCCATTTGGCGCTATAGTCTCTCTACAATAACGCCATGTGACCTCCAGCTTTCGGTGTACTGCGAGAGACCTCTGGCAACATGCTCCCGCACTTTCATCCATTTCCACCAAGTAGTTCATATGTTATGCTAATCTATTCAGCTTGTCCTTAGGTTTTGCATACCAGAAGAGACATGACACAGGACCCGTTTAAAATTCATTAGAATCTGAAATGTATGCTTCATTTTTGACAATGCTGTTAGTAAGTGGACAAAATATACAATACACGTATTATACGCATTGTTTTCTACTAAATGTCAAATTATTTGCAATTATTCACCTCCCACTCTGATATATTGCTGTAGAAGCTATTGTAGTTGTGTGTGCGAGCGTGTGTGTGTATAGGTAAAACGAAGGTCGCTCAAGGTAGTTCGCCACTAGCTGTTTTAACCTGAAATAACCTCATTGAGTTACGCAATTCTTTTAACTCAGGTCAAATACAGGTTAGCTGGGCCCATTGATATATGGTAAACCTGTCGTGGTACACAGAGCACAAATAGTATTAGACAGCGAATTTCTGATTGTCTGTAAGGAATTTATACGGCGAGTCTTCTGATATCCGCTGGCCCCTTCGTCACTCTAATTGGGGAGGGAGGAGGGGCTGTAGCTTCTGTTGTAGTACACGTTACCTAATATCAATTCCAGTTGAGGGAGGTGGCTATTCCTATTAGCGAATGAGTTGACAAACCCAGCATAGGTATGCTCTATTGGTTTTATATAGATCCCTCACCTGCAAGGTGACAGTGTCAGCCAATAAAATAAAAACATGACGTAATAAAGTACCCTACAAACGGTAAGGAATGCGGTGTACAGAATAAGACAGTACCGGTTTCTTTCTGTGCCTTGTGTACAACGGAACACAAGCCACTTTAAAATATGATGTTAAGGCTAGTGCATCAGATTGGTTCAATGCTTGAGGTTTAAGTTGCTTAAGAATGATTTACATGTAACTTATCTCTCAGGAAAGCTGATGAATGTTGAAAATCATTTATCAAGGCCACACATTTCAGAATAAGATATGGATGACCCTGATATGAAAGAAACTGTACATTTGGTTAGTGATTCGAGAAAAGTGTGGGGGAACTGCGAGGAAAAGGACAGACCTTTGACGCCCATTAGAGCCCCAATCTTATTGGTTAACTTAGATGATAATGTAGTGCGTCATAATGCAATACACCTTAAGAAAACCAAAAGTGCTTCCCAACACATCAAGGGAAACCTTTTGCTTAGTGCAAATGTGTCAAAACACCCTAATAACATTTCTGATGTAATGTCTAAAGATGCTCCAGGGCTAGAACATGTTAAATTGTTAATGTGAACCAACCAGTTTATGTAACAAGAAGCGACAGCTTTATCAAAGCACCACAAAGATCAATTTGTAATTCAATTTTTAAATGAGAGTTTGTTCTGCTTCTCGATATGGAGGTGTTGTAGCTCAGCTTGGCAACATGTTGCTACTTGCCGCCATATCTAAGTATGTGTAACGGTCTAAGTCAATGGCGGTTCAAAAGTGTATCAGAAAGCGTTACTAAATTGTATAGCATGTAACAAATTTTCCTATTTAAACTCCATAAACTACGATTACGACAGATATGATGACTAAACACTGGAACAACGTGAAGGTTCTCATATGAGGTGTAATATATATTTAAACATGTCATTTTATATTCTTTAAAATTACTTTCTGCACTAATATCTTGTATTCTTGTATACCTAACTTTCAATGCAGGTACGCGAAAAACTATACACTTAATTTGTAGACAACGTTTTGTTTATTTTTGCTATTTTTGACCTAGTTTTATTTGCGTTTGATAAAATGAATGTCACATTTCGATATAATTGAAATATTACTTAAGATACTCTCATATCTTTGCGTTATGGTTTGACAATAATAAAGAAAAGCAAGATATGTTACGAAGGAAAACCTTCAACCAAGTAGGCGAAGTGATAGTGTAGAAGCTATATTACATACGTAGACTTTTACATTAGCTTTTCAAAACTGTAGGCGGCAAATAGATACGTAATCTCACTGTGCTCATTTATCTCCTTCCAAACATTAATCAAGGGAAAACGCTTTTATGCCATTTTCACACAAATAAGTTAAATTGCAACTTTAAAAAGTGTCACCGTATATACGTATTATGTTTATAAAATTTAAATCATTACATCAGCTACGGAAACAATTTGACTTTCATCTATGTAATATATTTATATTGCGTTTCAATGACTTTTTCTTAATTGCTACATGTTTTTACATAAACATTACTATAAAATTCTTCATATTAATTGTTTTTGGTTTCTTTGTACCTGTTTTATATTGATCATTAATTTTCCTTATATAATAAATTGAAATTCAATGGAGACGATACTGAATTTATGGTTAAACTAATTTAAATTTCCTTAAGAAAGTGAATAATACAAATGTTAATTGTCTTATGAAAATACGAGGGTTGGGGCAAAAGTCATGGCAACTAGTTTTTTTCTTGTATATATGTAAACGAATCACAAACATATATGTGTCGTGTGAAAGTTCTACAGGCATAGTGTGTATGCAAAACAACAGGTGACTCTGTGATAGCTGGTAGTAGTGCAGTGAGGGCTGTGAAATCAGTCAGTTGGTGAGTGTCGTGCGAGATGGAGGTAACCCGTATTCAGCAGCGCGCTTACATTAAAATAGCTATTCTCTGAGAGAGAGAGAAATGCGATGGAATGTCACAGTGAATTAGTGGAAGCCCTTGGGAATAATGCCCTACCATACCGTACAGTAGCACGGTGAGTAGGAAAGTTTCAGCAAGGACGTGTGTCAACCAGTGATGAGCAACATTCGAGACGACCTGTCAGTTTACGGACCAACGTGGCAGCGTGTGGTGACAGTAGCAGGGTCTTTAGACCCAGGTTTGTCATGTCAACTGTATGTGTACTGTGTTGTCATTCTTTTGCACCGTGAAGGCCATATTGTCCTGTATACTACCGCAATAAATTAGTGTGTTACGATATTCAGTGCTATTCATTGTACACATATAGCTAACACCTTGTCCTTTCGTCTGTATATGTCACATTTTCCAACCGGACTGGTATCTTTAACAAAATAACAGTTGCCGTGACTTTTTCCCCAACCCTCGTAAATGAACACTAAATGTCACGGAAGCCTTGCGAAATCTCAAGTTTGTACAAGAAATGGGGGTTTTTATGTACTGCTAACCAAGATACAAGGTAGAGCAAGAAGCCCGGATACACTCGGATATTGTAAAGCCCTATTAAGTATGTAATTGAATCGCGAATCTTACACTAAAGGCTACAAACTCACTATGATGTCACGAGCAGAACAATTATTTGCCCGAAGTTGCATGAAAGAACAAATGCGAGTATTTCTGGGTAGAATTTATGTATCACTTTAAAAGACTGTGGTAATATCTGTAGAAATTCAGTTATTTCTCTGTGAAGTTTCAGGTTCATATGTGTGGCGGTTATTAGGAGGAAAATATTGACAAATTATAGTATTCGTGCTTTTGGTATACTTTTCTAAAACTTCTAGAACAGAGAATTGTAACATTTATAGTGTATTTAATGTGAATGAAATAAAGAGACGGAGGTATTAACTGTTTTTAATCTCTTTCTCTCCCCCCCCCCACCCCAGTCTCTCTCTGAACAAACTGAACTGAATTGTTCCTAAACTTTTCGGGCACATTTTCAATGCTTTAATGCTATTGCAGCGAAAAACATTAAGTTCAGTTCGTATTCATTATTATTATTATTATTATTATTATTATTATTATTATTATTATTATTATTATTATTATTATGTGAACATAATACGCTTCAGCTTTGCAGTTTTTATAGCTTTTAAGAAAGAAGGAGGAAAATAAAAATATATTGAAGAAAACGTAGTTTCAAGATAATCCCAAATATATTCCATTTGAGAAGTCTGGCTCAGTTCTATAAATGGTGAGAGCACACCTTATCTACAGCCCTCGCTCTCTCCTGGTTAGCTAGCTTGTGCGTAGTACAGGTTTGAGGTCAAATAAAAGTTACCTCCAGTGATGAACAGTGCAATCATGCATAACAATTAAGGAAAAACGAGGTAAGTATTGCGCGGATTAGATGTCATAGAGCATTAACAGTAATTGGCGAAAACTCATATTAATATAACTGAAACTGCTATTGTAAGACATGTTATTTTCACCTGAATTTTAACGCTTCTCTTCATAGTTTTAGTACTTCGAAATACGTTTCATAGCATAAAAATACCAAATATGGAGCTATAAAATGAGATTTTTTTTATGTTGTAGGTTATCATCATTGTTTACTCTTCACAAAATTGCATTTGGATGGATGAAATGCTTTGTACAGCAAACAATAAATGCACCCTTTACAGGCGTTTTGCTAATATTTTACAGTATTTTGTAGTGTTTTATAATGATGTTATCACTTTTATAATTTTAACACACATCTTGATTCAACTGCAATATTTTGTAGTGCTTTCAGTCTATATACCTACAGATCATTTACGACTTTTAAGGTATTCAGAACTTTAGGGTAGTGTAAAACCCTCAGCAAATAGGTATTTCAACCCACTTTGACTACATTCTTTGGAAGCGATTTAAGAACTTTGTGTCAGCGACGATGGTGTACTAACAATATTTTCTAGTACGTTTAGGGGTGCTTTAAGCGTATTTACTTTTTTATGCTTGAAATTGATTTGTGACATTCTATGCTAATTTATGTCGTTTCTTCAATCATTTTCTACAATTATACAGTAATTTTTATTCTTGTTTCAGTGTTTCTGCAGATTTCTCAAAATATTTCTTACGTTTTATAGCATTTTCATAGGTTCCGGAATGATCTGAGCGCTTTTATAACCTATCTAGTAGGTATTTTTACAGTTTTGTCATATTTTCCCCTCTTTTGGATCCTTTATGATCATTTCTGTATTGTGTTTCAGAATTTTGCAGTGCTTTAAACGTATTTGAAGTGACGTGAATTCTTGTAGACAATTTTCTTACGTTTGATAGTAATCTTTAACATTTTATGTATTTTGTCGTTTCTACAACAATTTTGTGAATTTTTGTAGTAACTGATGTCATCGTTTAAGTGTTTCTGACGCTTTTCACACTATTTGCTACGTTTTATGGCATTTTCGTATATTTCTGGATAATTTGATCGCTTTTATAACCTATCCATCCAGTATTTTACGGTTTTGTCAGATTTGTCTATAGTTTCGATCCTTTATGATAATTTCTGCATTGTGTTTCAGTATTTTGCAGTCCTTTAAGAGTCATATTATATATCATTTTTGCATACTACTACATGCTTAGATTATAACTTGTGAAACAAGGAGATATGTTTGCATGGTTTCCAGTCTTTCTTAGGTTGTAGAACTAACATAGCCTAAGTTTTAGTTTCTCCATCTTTTTATTTGCCATTTTTGATATGATGTCTCTCTTTTCGAGGCTTTCCCTAGAAGAAGGCTCTAAGGCTTTGCTGTCTAAGTGTTTATTGTTTAGTGAACATTATGATTCTTCGTATTTTATTCGCCTTTTGTTGTTTTTTATAGTGTTTTCTTTTAATGTGGATGGTTTTTTTGTCTAGAATAATGATCCCGAACTTTTTTCTTGTTGTTGATGGTGTTACTGTTGAAGCGTTGGGCATATTTTCTAAGTTGTAACCATTATTTTCAGCTTTGTTATTTAGTTATTTATTTATTTACTTTAATTTACTCTAATGGCAGAGTTCCCGCCATCCATCATTCTTATTCTTCTTATTCTACTCTCATCGTATGTCTTAACTAGGCGCATGGGAGTGTTTGTTGTCTAAGCATCAATTTTCTGCTACGATGCTACTGATGATGAGCAATGTATGTAGCATTCTCTCATTGTACGTTCAGAACTTTATAATGACCATAAGCGCAGGTTGACATTCCATCATCACTAGAGCCCGGATTTTCATGTAATTACATATTTTAAATCCTGCATAATATTTCAACGAGAAGTAAAAGTGTTGGCAAATTACGTCATTTGGGACTCCCTTACAAAATTTTATTTTACATTTTTTTTTACATATTTTGCACATTTATACATATTTTAACGATGTTACATAAAACGTACTTATTTTCTGGGTTTTGTTAAAATTTTACTATTTTTTAAAAAAATTTTGTAGTCACTTTATAAACTACTGTTTTCACAAGTTCTGCTGAAAGCAACAAAATCAATCTGCGATATAGGATGCAAAATAAATTAAGAATACGATAACCGTCTCGCCTCGTTCTGATTGTCTTTCGTTTATATCATTGCAGGTGTCACTCGACATTATTGACCTCCAGGGTCACGTTTCTCGTAGCGCTTTGGGCATTTATAAGGACTGGAGAAATTGACTGTTAGCATTGTTGCGGTAGTCATCCCTCACCTACTAATCCAATTCATCCCTCACTTACTAAAATCTTGTAATATAATATCTGTGAGGAAACAAAGTGAGCCGCTGGACAACCATCAAAATATAGCGAGGTGATAATACTGCAATTAGTTTCTTGCAAGTCTTAGTAAACTGGCACCACTTGGTCCTCGCTATCCTGCAAGTTCAATTCATAGGTGAAGTTAGATAGCGCCTTTACAACCGGCGGAAAAATAATACTCTGTCAAGCATGCGGCAAAAGAATTGGCTGTTCCATGAAATCTCAATTGGAACAACATATCAAGCGTGCTCTTCACATACGCAACAAACACCTACAGTCTTCTAGAAATCAAGTTCTGTGGACATAAATGCAACAGGAACCGCCCGAAAATGATTTTCGTCTAGAGGACTCGCCGGAGATGACGAAGAAGAAGCATCGCAACACAAGAGCAGCCGCAGCCGCTGCCCCTGCCGCCAGCTCCGCCATCCCTCCGGAAGAGCACATCGCTCTGCCGGTAACTACTCCAACGGAAGGGTCGGCGCCTCCAACCACAGCAGAATCCCGGCAGCTGCTGGTGCAACTGTCGGCACAGCAACCCACTACCGCCGCGGACGCCTCCATCTCCCGGCAGCTGCCACTGCAACTGCCGGCACCACAACAGGCTGACGACGCAGACGACGCCGTCTTCCGACAATTCCGAACACCATCTGCGGTATCTCAACACCACTCCGCCGCCGACATATGCCGGCAACTGTTCGAGGAACTACCGACACCTCACTCACCGCCTCCTGTATATTCTGCCACAGCCACCCAGACGTCGCCGCAGACTCAGCGCCTCACAACAGATCACCGTGCCAATACATCTGGGCCTCAACCACCGACTCAGCCGCCGCAGACCGCCACCTTGCCAAATTTGCAGCGCATGAGTGTGGTCATCAGGGGAGTCCCCCGTGACCTCCCGATGCGCCTGCTAGCCTCCGCCGCTCACCTTTGCTGGCCTTCAGTACTGAGGGCCACAAGAATACAATCTGGGAGAGGCCCCACCCCGCTGGCCCGTCTGGAACTCGCCGACGTTGGAGACTACAAAGCGGCCTTGCGCGACGGCCTGCTCATGTTTGGGCGCCGCCTTAGCGCTGAGGCCAGCCGAGGGTCCCAACAACGTCCATGCCGCCGCTGCTGTGCATTCGGCCACCACGAAGCAACCTGCGCAGCTGAACCACGCTGCCATTACTGTGGCACGTCTTCATTAACTGTCGAATGCACAGCACATACACTGACGAGCTGTCGCAGATACTGCGCCACCTGTAGAGGCTTCGGCCACTTTACGGGTCAGGCGCAGTGCCCAAAATACCCACGCAGCAGACATTTACAGCCGTCAGCCATACCACCCAACACCGCCTATACAACAGCAGCATTGATGCCAGCCATCTCCACCACCACCAACATTACTACGACTTCACGGTACCTTTGCAGCCGCGATGTACCGACCCAAGCTCCAACCACAGTAGCATCACAAAAGAAGCCAAAATCAACCACTAGCACACACCAACCATGGGAGACTGCAGCCGCTAACGACGTCGCCACACGAGATGCCGTTCAGGACCTGCACTGCGAGGTCCTGAACATTAGCGCCCGCTTGACGGCCTTGGAGGAAGCTGTAGTAGCCATCGCCGCCGCCGCCCCTGCGACCAAAACTCTTCACCAAAAACTCCAGACCATTGAGGCAGGAATCCAGGATTTGCAACAGATCACAGCCGCCACCGAAAGGGCCGTAATGTACACCACCGCAGAAATTCACAAGACCCTGGATGAAGGCCTCAGCTGACTCACGCTACAGCACACTGACCGACAAACACATCACACAGACACAGACGCAACTTCAGAAACTTCGACACAGACAGCAACTACGCCACGAAGGCACACACCTCCGCCCTCTTCCTCGATTGAAATTCACCGACCACTGACACCTCAAAGCCTTAGAAGAAGAAGACGCAATCTGGCCCTCTTCGAAGCCAACAACAAAGACTACAGCAACCACGCTGTGACGTACTAGCGACATACTAATTAACCTTCCCCGAACACATACCAAGCCTCAGCCTTTTTTAAGGCTGGGCGAAACTAAACAAATACAAATCTGTAAATAAAGACACCCTGAACTCCCTTCAATCCCTCCTTTACTCCCCGGGGGGCAGTCAGGGCCTCGGTCATGACTGTCACCCGAAATAACCACTACTTATGCTGAGCCGCCAATTCGGCCAGCAGTTAACCGCCGCACTTACGAGGGTGCTCAGCGGAACCTCCCTATACCCTGATATCTCCTTCGAATCCATTACTTCCCACCCCAACACCGCACTTCACCCAATGGCGAAATAAGCCATTCTTTCTACCTTCCAACTCTCTTACTGTCTCCCCGTTCAGAAAAAAAAAAAAAAAAAAAAAAAGGAAATGATTTTTTTAAAGACCTGTGCAGTGCAATGGTTGCAGCTAATATTCCGTGGCATAAACTTCAAATTCCTCAATTTCACTCCTTTCTAGAAAAATATTGCAAAAGGCTATTCCTGACGAATCTACCGTGCGGAAAAAGTGTCTTCATATGTGTCATTAAGAAGCAGTTGCTCATATATGGAATGAAGTTGGAGACTCCTGTATTTGGTTTGCCGTTGATGAAACTACAGATGACATGGGTCGGTATATAGCAAATTTAGTAGTAGGAAAACTAGATTCCGAAAGTCCAGCAAAACCATTTCTAATCTTTATGGCTTCACGGGTGATCAGCCATGTCAGGTTGGATTTTATATACCTGACACGGCTGATCACCCGTGAAGCCATAATGAATAACATTCGCCGTGAAAGCTTCAAGTCTTACATTTCTAATCTGTTGCAAAGTGTTAGAACAAACAAATCATTCTACAATTGCAAGATTCGTCAATGATGGAATGAGGATTCTGTGGCCAGGGGATGTGTGTGAGGAAAATGTTTTAATTATGTATTCAGATGCCACAGCGTACATAATTAAAGCTGCTACTGCTCTTAAGGTATTCTAACCAAATGTATTTCACTTCACCTGCTTGGCCCATGCATTGCAGCGTGTTGCTGAAGAAGTAAGAAGTAATTTTCCCTGTGTGATTAGGTTGATATCGGCAACAAAAAAGGTCTTCGTGAAAGCACCGCACGAATTCAGTGCTATAAAAAACATCTCCAACATGACCCTTTGCCTCCTGAGCCAGTACTTACAAGATGGGGTATGTGGTTAGAAGCTGTGAACTTCTATTGTGAACATTTTGAAGGGGTGCAGTCATTTTTCACACTTAAAGATGCACATTGTTACATATTATAATTAAATACAGTTCGCATCAGAATCATGTAATTATATTGCAAATATTTATGTGTAATAGATGGTTTTGTCTGTGACCCACATTTAGGAGGTTTCAGGTTTGCTTCCCATGGCTGGCATACCTGACCCATGGGTGGAGGGTTTCCTTGGGTCGCCAGGCAAATACTGGGTAGATTTCTTTCATTTCCTGGATTTCCTGTCCCTCCATTTCGTTTCAGTTGTCATTTCATCCATGCTTCGTTCCGTTGGTTTCTTTCAGTGTTGGAAGTGTCACCGATGGTGTCAGTGTGGTGTGACTGGGAAAATGGATGCTCAAAGTGAATGTCTCCATCCCCTGACTTTGCTGGTTGCCAGGATGAGGACTGCTCCTGGTGGGGGCATTGAACCTTATGTAGGGGGGGGGATTCCGGTCTGTTTGTCCAACTGTTGGGTGTCTTCAATCTGGAAACTGTAGGGACCCTGCTATTGCTGTGCCATCACTCCTGGTTCTGACCACCCAGTGTATCCTCTCAACTTATCCCTCCTTCCAGGGCTGCCACCTCCAATTCAGTAACAAGTCCCCCCCCCCGACTGTATCCTATCCTCCTGTGCGTACTTGACTAACCCATCCCTTTTGCATATGGTGTTGTAACTTCATGTAAATAACATTGTAATCGTTGCTGATATATGGAGGACTTTGTGACATGATGTGTTCCATCAATTGAAATTAATTAATGGGTTAATTTTGTAACACTACAAATTAATCATTAATTAATTTCAATTAACATTGTAATCGAACAATAATCAAGGCACATGCTACACATTATATGCTGGTGGTAACTTGTAGAAATGTTTCCTGTTTGTTCCATTGATCTCTACACTGAATAATATTCTCAATTCCAAAAAAAAGCAATCCGCGTAACTAGCTTTAAAAGTTTAAATAAGGAAAGCATAGAGTGTTTTAAAGTCAACCTGTCTGAGGAATCGTGGGTAGAAATGTATAGATTATATAATGTAAATGATAAGTTTTAAGTCCTTCTTAAACATTTTCGTAAGAATTCATGGCTTGTAAGCTAAAGAAAAATAATAGCAATTCCAAAAATGGCTGGCTAACACAAGGTATATCAATATCATGTGGACATAAAAGAGAACTTTATTTAGCAACTAGAGAAAGTAACTATGATAGACGTAAACAACCCTATAAAATAGCCTGCAGCATTCTAAAAAGGGTTATAAATGCAGCTAAAAAACTTTGCTTTCAAAAACAAGTGCACTCCTCACACAATAAGCTTGGCGCTATATGGAACATTAGTAAAAAGGCATAAATGTCATCCGAAAAATCATATAAAAAAAGTTAAAATAAACCAAGTGACCACAAATGATCCCCGGTAGACAGCAAATCCGTTTAATGAATATTTTATTCAGGTGGCAGAAAATTTAGTGACAAAGAAACATCCTAAGAGAGGTCCAACTTTATACCTTAAGGAGTTCTGTATGGAAAATGTGACATCCTTAGACATGGTACCCAAAAGTGTGACCGAAATAAAAAAAAAAGTAATACAATTTATGAAACTCAAGAATTCGTCAGGATATGATGAAATAACTAAAAAGTATTAAGTTTGTGTGCTGACATTATTCGCAAAACGTTAATTCATATATGTAACATATACTTAACAGGGACATTCCCGGAAAGATTAAAAGATTCAGTTGCTAAGCCATTATCCAAGAAAGGACAAATCTCAGAAATTTCAAACTATAGGCCAGTATCTTTACTGACAACTTTATCCAAAATCTTTGAAAAAATTATATTTAAAACAATTTATGACTATCTAGATAAATATAATATTTTAGCAAAAGGGCAGTTTGGATTCAGAAAGAGCATGTCAACCAACGATGCCATTTTCAAGTTAACCGATGTAGTTCTTAAGTCCTTGGGTGACAAACTTAATACATTAGGAATATTCTGAAAAGTATGCATGTTTTAATCATGAAATACTTCTATAAAAAGTATCAAAAAGGCAAAGGTTAGGCAAAGGGTATCAAAAGGGAAAAAATTCCAAATATTCTGCATAGAAAGTATTTTTCATTGTATTCGTTTATCATGTGGTGTCAGTAGCTTTTAGCGCAAAGTGTCAGCCAATTAGCATTAAGAAGGACAGCTTCCTAAGGTGCCTATTTAAGTTGCCACAAATGGAGAATTCTCACAGTCTTTCCTGTCTTTCCGAGGCGCAATCTGCGCCGTTCACGGTAACAAAATGTGCATAAAACTTTAAGTGCGCGACAAGTATATTTTATAAGACAGTGCTAAATGTAACTGTACTACAAAGAACTCAAAAATATGTATTTCAACGTGTGTCAATAAAGTTTCTCAGAGCATAAAGGTGCTCATATTTAAATGTATCAAAAGAGTTTGTAGAGTTGACTCCGCTGGAAGTACTTGATGTTAAACAGCAGAATATAATCATCAGAGTGAACAAGGATCCTATTTCTTTCACTAATTAATCATCCAATATTCTTACCTGTTTTCTTTTCCTGTCACCGCCCCGAGATTAAGAGCTCTATTGAACCCAGAACAGCTACGCCGAGGAAGAGAGAATCTTTTTCTTAGAACAGGTGCGTGCATACGAAACAGGTCTTGCATCAAGTATGATGGACTCATCTAATGACCTATATACTGTCCGTCATCACTCTATAGACACGAATGTCACACCCACACACGCCAAAAACGACAACAAGCCTGGCACTACCAAAGTGGGCCAATCATTCACGACACGACACACTAAAACGACGACAGTATTTTCATTCATTGATGACCCATGGAACAATATTTGGGGGAAATTCGTAGATACCAAAAAGCGTTCATTATCAAAAAAAGATAATAATGGCGCTAATGACCTCGGCAGTTAAGCGCCCTTAAACACCATTATCATCATCAAAGATAATAATAATAATAATAATAATAATAATAATAATAATAATAATAATAATAATAATAATAATAATAATGGCAGGGGTAAGACGATCAACTCACTGCAAGCCACTTTGCAAGATGTTTGGAATTTTAACATTAGCCTGTGAATATATTCTAGCCATATTTTCATTGGTAAAAAATAACCCAGAAAAGTTTACCAAGAATGCAGATATTCATAAGAAAGAGAGCAGACATAGACAGGACTTAACATAGACTAACAAAAATTTTGCAGTAATTTCAAAAAGGGATTTACTACAAAGGAATAGTTTTGTTTAATTCACTTCCCTCTTATATAGAAGAGTTGCACATGAACAAAAACAAGTCTAGATAAGAATTAGAAAGGATACCTGGTTATTCTCACCTTCTATACACAGGAGGATTTCATTAAAAAAAAAAAAACAAAAAAAAAAAAACAAAAAAAAAAAAAAAAAAAAACTGGTAATAATGTACCGTTGTAAATACAATAAAAATCAATATTCTAAGAATGCATGAGTATGAGTAGGTTTTCGAAAACAGACATGAAAATTATGCAAAATTTATATCTCTGAAAATTCAGTGTCAGAGTTATTATTTCTAAATAAATATTTTAATAGCTATCAATAAATGTAACCCTTGAGATGACCTACATCTTAGAGTTTAGGCATAGAATTTAATATCAAAATAGGATCAACAGATTGCAATGTTGCGTGTTCGTGTGCGCGTGCATATGCGCGTGCACGTACATGTGCGTGTGACTATGTAGGTATGTCTGTCTGTATGCATTATTTTGGTATTGTTTAACGCCCGCTTTAACCACTTATGGCACCGCAGGCGGTGACACTGATAATACATGAATGAAGATAGAACGCCGGTGGAATGCGATGGCGGGGGAAACCGGAGAATCCGGAGAAAACCCGCCCCAGCGCCGCATTGTCCACCACAAATCTCACATGCGGTCGCTTGTGACGAACCCGGTGAGAGGCGAGTGGTCTAACCACTCGGCCACGTGTGTGTGTGTGTGTGTATGCGTCCGTGTGTATGAATTGTCCTTGACTGTTCTTATCTGATGTAAAACACAGGTGCAGTCAACCTTATGGTAAACTGGGGAAAATGCCATCGCTATTAACGAAATACATCACTGCTAAGTTCCCTTGTAAGGAATCCAGGCCTAAGAACAATAATGGATTTATCTCATGGGCTGAAAGGATTACGCTGCTTGATATAACCGTTGTACCGCTTATGAATTGAGATAAACTTCACTAACAAGAAATGAAATTATGATCGGATCTGTTAATTTACTTAGGTCTTGTGGATCGAGGAGCTGATGTATGTTATAGATAATACACATTTATTCTGTTCTGCCATTTCGCAACTGCGCAGTGGCCTAGTGGTTAGACCACTCACCCCTTGATCCCAGGCGGCCACATGTGAGATTTGCAGTGGACAAAGTGGCGCACGGGCAGGTTTCGCATTCCACCGGTACTCTATCTTCATTCCATGTTCCATCAGTGTCATCGCCTGCAGTGCCATATGTAGTTAAAGCAAGCATTAAACACTATACTACAATGTTATAATTATGATTGATTTCTCACAGAAATTGTGTGTAGGACAGGAGTTGGATAGGTAGAGTCAGACTGAAAACTTCAATGCCATAGCCGGGATTTGAACCACGGATCTCTCGGAGCTACCATGGCAACATGCCGGCATAGCATTGAATTTCTCAACTGACTCACATGTTTTTCTGTAAACCATACAAGGGGATCTCAAATGGCGACTTACAATGCTGTAAGTACTTTAAGTCCCAGGATTCATAGTTTTGACCAACTGCTATGGAAAGTTGTGATAATTTTAATTGATCAATTAAATTTTAATTGATTTAATTTTCAGTCTAACTCTACCTATCCAACTCCTGTTCTATACAGTTTCTGTGGGAAGTCAATTCTAATTATCACAATTGTCCATAATAGTTGGCTGTACTATGAATCCTGGGAGTTAAAGTACTAACAACATTGTAAGTTGCCATTGGGGTTGTCATCCCAAAATAATTTGAGATCACCTTCTATGGTTTACCAGGAAACATGCATGTCAGTTGAGAAATTCAAAGCTATGCCAGCATGTTGCCATGGTAACTCAGTGGTAGAGCAACGAGCTAGAATCTGGGAGATCTGTCATTCAAATCCCAGCGATGGTATTGAATTTTTCAGTCTGACTCTACCTATTCAACACCACACTACAATGTTCGACCATTTCTTCTTTATACACAGATAACTTGTGTACATCTTTACTCCCTCAAATATAATCATAGCTGGTATCACTTAGTAACATATATACACTTTTTCTTTTTTCTTTGTTCCTACTGCCCAGTGTGGCAACCTGTAAGGTGCTAAATCACGTTTTCTGTTCCTTCTAGTATAGCCACCTATGAGGAGCTAAATTATATTTCTTATGCATCTCCTTAATTTAGTTTCTCACTCAAATGCATAATTTATTACATGTATTTAAAATTTATACTTTAGAATTCCTTAACCTACAACAAATATCTATTTTTCATGAAATTTACTTTACACAAACACTTTGTCAAAATATCAGAAATTTGATTATGAGTTGAAATTTTTGTATAGTCATTATATATTTTTGATATAATCATACAACAAAATGGTAGCTAACATCCATGTTTAAAATTATTGTTAAATATTGAGATTTTTGCCAATGCAATTGCGCCAATCACCATAAATTATCACATTTTTGTTAATTTCACATGATGTCAACCAAAATTCCTCTTATAAATAACACAGTCCACTGGTGTATAATATTCTGCAGGAGTCGATTATCTTGACAGCATTTTCTGCTTTTATGATATCAACATAACTATATTTCAAACAATCTAACTGCTATTTCACTTGTTGATTTTCTATCAGTTATATCCCCTGCCAATCAGCATCCACAGTCCACTAGTGTGTAATATTCTGCAGGAGTCGATTATCTTGACAGCATTTTCTGATTTTATGATTTCAACATAACTATATTTCAAACAATCTAACTACTACTTCACTTGTTGATTTTCTATCAGTTATTTCCCCTGCCAATCAGCATCCACATATGTATTCATTTCTTCATTATAATTGGATTCATATCTTAACTTTAGAGTTCTTGTATGATGTAAGTATTTCAATATCTGCAATACATATTTGTAACGAGTATCATCAGAACCACTTTGAAAATTACGTACGCCATTTACTGCATACGGAACATCTAGGCATGTGCCATTTTCAACATACAATAAAGCTCTGATTAAATTTTTATACTTAAATCCTTCATTTACTTTCTCAGCTGATTCCAGTTTGAAATTTATTTTCATTGGTGTTTCAACTTCTTTTGACTGAGAACTACTAATTGCTTCTTAATAGTTTTCTGGATTATTTACACTATAGAAGTTTTCATAAGCAACATAATGATCATAGTTTCTAGGCAACTTTCTTTCCCTTTGGGATATTTTTTCTCCCATCAGTTTTTTACTCTCCATTACTTATTTATAAAATAAGTAAATGATGAAATGAAATATATAAATACTTACAGTTTTGTCATCATTCTCTTGATTTGTATCTATCATATTTTCTTCACGATCCCACTGCATATCTCTTTATTTTTTCCTCCATCATCTGTATGTTCTGTTAGAAATCTCATATGTCTGCTAATGCCTATCTTATCACTAACACTTTGCACCCTGTGTCTGTATATTCTATTGGTTTTCCTCTAACAACTTTAGAATTCAACTTTTATATTCTTCTATCTTCAGGAATTCTCAGAAATAGAGTTAGTGCTTGTGTAGATGTTTAAATTTGTTGCATCTGGTTTCCTTCCTGTAAGAATTTCTCACAAATTCTTTCTTATCTGAATTTTTCAATAGCCTATTACCAATGTAAGCTGCTATATTTATAGACTCTGACAACATTTCTTGTCAACTTTTCCTTCAATAAAATTATTAAACATCTTCCTCCATCCATCAATGTCTTTTAAATCTTTCTGCAACTCCATTCAATTCCTGAGTTTATGGTAGGGCTGATTTTATATAAAAACCTTCTTCTTTTGCCAATCTGTAAAAATGCCTGCTTAAGTACTCTTTTCTAATCATATATGAACCACACCATGGTTTGATCCCAAGCAACCACATGTGGGATTTGTGGTGGACATAGCAGATCAAGGGCAGGTTTTCTCCGGGTTTTCCAATTTCCCTCACCATCACATTCCCCTGGTGGTGCATCTTTGTCCCATATCATCAGCATCATCATCTGCAGTGCCATAGTAGTAAAAGCAGATGTTAAACACTATAAAAAAATTCCAATATCAGAATAAAGTTCAGTAATGCTTTTTGCTGTTCGGCTTTGCATTAGTTTTGTATACTTCACATGGCCATCAAACACTTCACTTTTATAGTACACTATTGCAGCGCTACTTTAACCATTTATAAACATAACATATCTCTCACCCTTATAGCCTATAGGATTTAGCAGAATCATATCACTATGTATGCTTTCTAATATATCTCTTGCTGGCCTTAGGTTTTCTCCAAAAGTTAAATTACACATTTTGTTTGTTAAGCACACTTCACACATTTGTTTTCAATTTTATTTGTAAACCATCTACTATTTATTTTGAAACATTATTTTTTACCTGTTGTAATTGGCATGACCAAGAATTTTATGCCATTTTTCTTTGTTTGTCATTTAATAAACACTTGTGTATGATTTTACATTTTTATAACTATCTATTTTCCCATTTAATATGAACAATATATTTTACCACTAAATGATAGAAATATTTTCACTATTTTGACTATAAATTTCTGCTGCCTGTTTCTTTAACATTACACCTTCTTTGTGATATGTTATTAATACATTTTTATAATTCTTGAAACATACTATTTTAATTTAACTTCTATTTCAAGCCATTTGCCATTTGTATAAAAAAAACATTAACATATTTCTTTTTTATTAGCTTTCAATTAAAAACCATCACCTACTTTAAATCTGTGGATGAATCTAGTTTTATACAATTAGATTAGTGTCTATCATTGTTAATTATGTAATCTGAATGTCCATTGTCTAATAGCCATGGTACATTTTTGTAAAATTTAGAATTTAAATTTTTACTCCAAATATGATTTTACTTCAACATTATATTTTATCTGACCTCTTTTCATTTGTTGTATCTGGGATCATCCTCACATTGTTCCTCTTCCTTTCCTTGAGTCTCTAGCCAACACCATACCTCTTCTTGCATTTGAAAATTTTCCTTGCCAGTTGCACGTTACCCTCAGGTTGCTGTTTCCTCCTGAATTATATCCACATTTCCAATTTCAATACTTAGCTTTGATTTTATTTGCAGGACAGTCTCTATGAAAGTAATGACTTTTTTGGTATCCATAGGAAAACATTTTTTTTCTCCTTAGTCATAAAACATTGGAATCTTCTCTATTTATTTTGCTCTTCTTGAATTACAAAATAGATTTTGATCTCACATATTCTACTGAGTTTTCCTTTATAGCTAGATCATCTACAATATCCACAATGTGAGCATTCAGGCAAACAACAATTAATAGTTCAATCTTTTGAAATGTTCTTACCCTCATTCTGTAGCTCAACAATGTGCTTCTCCAACATATTAAAAAACTCTCTGGGGTCATTATTCTCTTCCATCTTTAAGCTTAGTAACTTTCTCTAATAATTATTTGCGCTTGACTTGGTCATGCAGAGAGACTTGTAGCGTACCTCTTGCAGTGTTTTTCATGATAATAATCTGTAAATAATTACAGATGATGCTATTAATTTTGCAATTCTTTGCTCTTGCATCCATTTTTCTCAATTCAACATGTTACCCTCTCTAGTTTGACTCTTCTCATATCACTTCACTACATCCTTTCATTACAAGACACACTTGTAAATGATATTTCCACTTACATGAATGTTCCATCAAAAATGGCTAGGTAAAATTTTTCATTATTTTCAGATATCTTTAACATAATGATTTTTCATTTACTTACAAACTATAATGCAAGCCACCATGTCAATGTATTTAGGTTCATGGATTTAGGAACTGATGTGAAACATAATTAGTTTGCATTTATTTTGTTCCACCATTTATTCTCTATATACAAATAACTTATATACATCTCTAAAACTCTCTTAAATGTAATCATAACCATTATCACTCAATAATATGCATGCAAGCCACTTTGTGTTTCTTCTTCATTCCTCCAGACTGAGTGACTACATATAAGGCAGTAAATCACCGTCCCTACTCTTTCCAGTATGGCTATTTGTGAGGAACGAAACCACATTTCTTATAGAAACAATGTATACCACCAAAATTAATGGAAACAATGATTTCAAACTATAATTCATCATTTCTTTAACAAAGAACTCCCCATTTCCGTCATACATTGTGTAGCCCTGCAGAGCATTCTGCACAGGATGGGAAAAACTCTGAATGTCCAAAGATAGAACCTTACATAATTTTGGACTACAGCCAAAAGGCTCTGAACATTTTAGAGAAAAAGTAGGGCAATTGTAGTATTAAAAAAAAAGTGGCCCAATGTTATATTCTCAAATGTAATTAACATCCGCATAAATAATATATTCAAGTCACTATACGCTAAATAGAACCAAACATGCATTTCTCAATTAATTCATTTGTTTGGAGCTACAGAGTAACACTCTAATTCTGACAAGTGCATGCCAATTTATTAACAGGCATGTGTAAAGTAGAGGTAAACTAGAATGTTCTGTTAAGCTTTTTCTGTAAGCCTTAATTCTAGAGTTCCAGTCCATTCACTGTCAGTAGGCTGTAGTGACATGATGACAGATATTTAAATGGTGAGTATGATAATATGCATCTGGTGATGGTGCAGCAGAATGTAATGAAGTTGCAGCAGAATGATCGTTCAGCTGTTTTCAACATGACTGCTGCTAAGTCATCAAACATTTGCTATTTTGGACAGGTGTAAGTGAACTATGGTATTTGTTGCGGCCCATATGAAGGTCCACCATCTGTGGATGCTGTGGACATTGAGGAAAGCTTTTTGAACATAGTATACTGACCCGTTTTAAGTATTAGAGAAATTAGAGCAGCTCTTGGAATTGCACAAACACTGCATGACTCATGCTTCAGAGGCAATGGTTGTAACCATTTCATCTTCAGAAAGTAACACAGTTGGGACCTGCAGAGTACTCTATCAACAGCTCTACTAATCGCTACTATAACATCAGCTTAGTGATCCAATATTCATTCAGTGGATACGTTTACAAATGACTTCTTGCTTGGGGTCATTTTAAACTTTTGTGCCATTCCACCAGTGCTCCTTCAAAAATCCTCATACTGCGATTGCATGAAAATATTAACAGCAATTCCTTATTTAGTGTGGCATTGTGAGGGATTGAACCTTATGTTCTTGTTTCCACAGTTGAGTAGGCTAGTCTACCTCAACTTTTTGCAATGAAAATTGTATGGCCTATTACAAGATATTCCTCTTGTAACATGAACCTGCTTCTGCTTTATGTACAAAGGTGGTCCTAAACATTACAGCTGGAACATAGGGATATATCTCAAATCTGCTCTTAATGGATAGGTCATTCAGAACCAATTCCTTGGTAAGTCAAATCACTGGTAGCAAACCCGCTGGACTTTTTCCTTTGGTGCCATCTAAACAGTGAACATGCATATGTGATTGTAATGGGCTGAATGGGCTTTCCAACAGACTTGTGCTCACTTGTGGTGAGCATAAGTCTATCCTTAAGTTAGGGGACATTACTTTAAGCCTTTAAATTATGCATCACAATGAAAGTGTAAATTCTGGTTTCAAGCACTTGGTATTATTTACTTTGTTTGTTTGATTTTAGTCCACAAGTACTATATTAAAGTGCAAACTCTAGGAAGAAAGACTATATTTTTTGAATCTGTTATCCATTTTTACTTCACAGCTCAGTAAAAGGTACCTACTGTAAAAGGTTATATGGAAAATCTAAGTCTTCATTTTACCTCTACACTAGACATCAAAGTATTTATCGGGTCCAAGGGAAGTCATCATGTTAATTAAAACCACTTATGAATATTGTTATTTAGAATATATTTTTCATCTTTAATTTTTTTCTATTTCCTGCAGAGATATTAGGTTTTCTGAGAACAAAAAGGGCATAGGTTGGCATTGTTAAACATTTTGTGTCTACAACCTGATAATTGCTTCTGCATCATAAAGTGACACACTTTATGATCTAAATTCAAGAGTAATCAGCTCATTCACCATTAAACATAAAATCATTTTGCAATTGATATCTACTACTAATTTAATGAACCAAACTTTCTTTGTGCTGCAACAGCAGCAGCAAAAGAATAAACAATAAACCAAATTCTTCACACAATTCAAAGATACCTAATAATAACTCAACTTCTAGTGGAACTGAGCAAAATATGGTGTGCTTTTCAGTCAGCGACCACAAAATGCTTACTGGACAATGAAGGCACTCTTTTGTTATGTTTGTTTGGATTAAGTTTTAAAGATAATAATAAACAATAAACCAAAAATAATGAAAACCATTGGAAGTATATGATAATAATGAATACCTCAATATGCAAGCACGACAATACTGTACAACAATATTATACAATCATAGTGTTGACTATGTCTTCAACCATGTTATGTCTGTGAAATGTTGTTTGGACTACTATTAATTATTTCAAAACCCTGTATGATATCACATACTTCCTGCTGAAACTAGGTCAGAAAGAAATTCCTTTACCCATCTTACAAGTAACATTTATACATTCTCATTGAATAAACCTCCTTTTTTGGAAAAACAACTACTTTTTTCTTTGAAAATGGCTGATCACAGAACAAATTGCTATTATATATTTTTTGTTTCAAATACCTTATGAACTACGTATTAGAAAAAATATAATAAGTTCCCCTCCACCCTATATATCTAAATTATAAATTATTTCATTTAGAAGAATATAAACATAAAAGTTTAATGACAAACCAAAATTAATGAAAAGGTTTGTAAGTATATGATAATATTGAATACAGTATTTTTCAGAACATGATAACCCTTGGCATGACTTTGAAGTTTGGTTTTAGGAGGTTGCGATTGGAAACCAACCCTCACAGTTACCAAGTCTTCCACTTATTGGTCCCTTAAATGGGGCAAAAATTTGAAATTGCAAGCAGCGTCTTCAGGTCTCCAGGAAACAGATATATCACTATGTTGCCTCTCACCCCTAATATGGGCTGGAATTTTGTTTGCTAATGGATATTTCACAGTGGCAGAAGGGAGCAGTCCTGTTTGAGGGTCATTATGTTTTGGAGAAAACTATACTTCAATATGCAAGTAGTACAATACTGCACAATCAACAAAAAGCTAGAGATGCAAGTATTATGTTGGATTAATAACTTAGGTACCAAATAAGAGTTACCTATAACCACACTGCATAGAAGGCTCTTTCAACAAACTAACAGTGAACCTTTAGATTTCTTCCAGAATTAATAATACATAAATGGTTTCAAGAAAGAGCCTTCTATAAAATTTGTCTCTAGATAGTCCTTATTTGACATCTAAGTGATCAATCCAATATAATACCACTACATCATTAGTTTTTTATCATGACTGTGTAGTATTATACTATTCCCATATTGAGGTTATTATCATCTACTTTCAGTATGTATATAATTATTTTTGGTTCTTCTAAGAGAAATACCTGCCAGAAGGATTCAAAGCCATATTTTTATTTAGATATCTTTAAAATCTGTCAGTCACAACCTCATAATGTTAAGAATTGGCCACAATGCACCATATTGATACATTTTACTTTGACCAAAAATATTAGTCAAAGCTTTAGAGGTATGTACTGGCATTCATTTTACTTTAATATATGAATATATTCATAATGAAATATACATGAAATTATTTGCTTCAGATAAATATTCATATCACTATTACTCTAAGAAAGAATTCACTTAAGCAATAACTGAAATGAAATAACACATCAATCACAATGTATTGAATTAATACATGCAGGATATACTACACAGTATAGAAATAGCAATGGGCATGTGATCTATTCTGATTAATATTTAGAAACATTAAGTCAAAACAGTAAACCTATTAAATCATGTAATATGTTAAGTTTCACTGAGGAGGAAGTGTTTCATGCTTGGAATATGGAAATTTCAAGAATCGAACACAAGAGAGAAATAAATACAAAGCACAGTGAAACTTCTGTTATTATACCTCAGACAAGCAATCATCTCATACTATCCATCTCTGTATGCTCAACTATCACTCAGGCTATCTTCCTTTTCTAGAATATGAGGGTAACGTTTGGTATGTACTGCAGCACTATGACCAACACAAATGCCACAGTTACAATTTCTATACACAATCCTTTTAAGCTTGTCCTCTTAAATGTGTAGCAGAGAGCACAACATCAATGTGTAGCACAAGTGGTTTCTGCTTCATTTGTTTCTGCAGGCAGTTTAAATTAGCTTAGAGAATCTCTCAGAGCTCAAGGCATCCCCTATATCTGTAGGCTTGTTCTCTGCAGTTATTGTTGGAGTAACTCATATCCAATGTTTGAAGAAGCAGCTGACATCTGCTGGTTCTCAAGACCAAAGCCATTGCAGATTACATGAGAGTTGATACCCACAATGTTCAATATGGAAACAGCAACACTATTGGTCACCAGCATGTATTTCTGGCAGCATTATAAGCTGTAGTTTATCAACAATGTCAACTCCTGGCTTTCCTTTCCTGTGCGGGTCCAAATGTGTAGTTTTGGCAACATGACAGTTTAGTGATTTATGGCATCATCAAAACTTTATGTGGATAAAACAAGATCATTTCAATTCTGTTTTTTTGCACATAAAATACAGTTGTAGAATAAGGTTGACCAGTTTTTCACTTTCAAGAGCTTTACTGGAAGTTCTGTTTTAAAATTTTTTACAGCAGCAACATTTGAGATACTAATATCCTTCTCTTTTTTTTTTTTTTTTTTTTTTTTTTTTTTTTTTTTTTTTTTCCTAGTGTCTAATGGCCACTTTTACTACTATGGCACCACAGGTGATCTGATATCCTTCAATTTATTTGCAAGATCTACATCTAAAACTGAATTATTGACTATTATGTTCCTTCTTGTGCTACATATCGGTTCCACAGCTCTTTCACATCTACAGGTACATTAATTTGTTCAGCTGCCCAGCAGGCTGTTTACCAGATATACTCCTAAGTTGTATGTGAAGAAAATTGCTGAATCACTCAAGACATAATAGATTTTCATGCCATATTTGCATGCTTTGATGGTTTATATTATTTTAAATAACAATGACCACAAAAGCTTTTAAGCTTTGCATCAATAGTGACACAGTACCCAACACAATATGTATTCCTACAGTTCAGGACAAATTCCTGGAACAGTTTGCAGATTTTCGCTATATTGTCAATATATTTCCTTTCATCATCTAGTTGAATGGTCATGGAAACAAAAACACCTCAAAAGGAATTTGAATCTGTAGGATTCATCACCAGTCGAAATCTCTACTCCTTGACCATTTGTCTCTCACAAGTCCTCCAGTAATGTTCTGTAGTATGAAAACTTCTTGCAACATATAGGAGTCCAATAAATGTCCTAATTTCAGCCATATCTGTGTAATATGCCATGTTCTTTTATAGCAGAAGACAAATATATTGGTTTGTGTATTGTTTGGTCAGAGTTTTTGATAAGGAGATAAGGAAAATTAGAATGTCACTTGGCTGTGCAGTAGCTACACAAACTCCTGACAAAAGTAACTGACCTGCACACAGGCAACAAGTTTCCGAACTTTGGTTTTTGCTGTCTCAAGAGACTCTGACTGAAGAATACTCATATTTTTTTTCAGTATTTCATCGGGATAAAGTTGTTCCAGTATTCTAAGACTCTAGCTTGGTGGATTACTCCAGAAGCTGTGTCACAATTACAACTGACTATGATGGTTGACATTTCATGTTACTTTTGACACATTGTAATTTTATCTTTTCCAAAATAAAACAATTTTTCATATGGGGCGAGTTCCTCATTAGTTATACCGTCTTCAGAATCTGTGTGTCTCTTGTACATCTGTTTCATTATCAGAATCTTCAAATAATGGGGAAATGTCATCCTCTTCACTGTAGAATAATTTTAGAGTAGTTTATAAATTCTAAGAGTCTTCTAAATTGTTGTTATTATTATCATCATCATTTTTTTCTCTCTCTCTTTTATGTAGCCTAACGTCCTTTAACTTGGTTGGTCATATCAGAAGATGAATGAAACCTATGAAACAATGCTCAAATGATCTTGGAGTCCATGGAGCTTAAAGTTACTCAAAATTTGTCTTCTCAGGATAAGGGAAATCCCTGAAAAAATTTAATCTAGGTAACTCACCACAAGCGAGATTCAAACTCATGACCTCTTAAATATGAGGCTGATACGTAATTCCCACACTAATGTGGCAGGCTAAGTTACAGTCTTTCTTCTGCACCATGGCATTTACCTAATATAACACTTGATAAAATCAGTCACATGTTAGGTCACAATATATTACTATGATACAGTGAGCTAAAACTGACACACAGAGTACTGGTTTAGCAGGTACTGTAATATTGGTCAGCTTCAAGAATGAGAGTAGGAAGGTACTATAATGGAAACTGAATATTTGGTATAAGAAAAATGACCAAGCATACCAGTGTGATAAACAAACAACCGATGGAAGGCTAAGTTTTTATGTTTGTATTTCTATGTATGATATTATCTATGTATTATCAATGTATTATTTATATATATACTTTTGTGTGTACTGCATGAGTAAAAATATCATAAAATGTTCCACTTAACTTTTTGTAGAACTTGATAGTTACTGAGCTGTCCAACAAAACAGAATATACTACCTATATAAAAAGTGTCTTTCTTCCAAGAGTTATTAGTATGGTACACATGGACTAAATAAACAAAGTCAATAATGTGAAGTGCTTCAATCCAGAATTCACACCTTTGCACAATTCTTAGTGTAATGTATACTCAAAAAAGTCTATTGCATCTACACCTTTAAAATCAGATGAATCCACTGGTAGTACAAAGAAAATGCCACATTTGTTTAAAAATTGGCAATAAACATTCTGTAAAGTGTGTTGGATGTGAAAAATTCACTTGAAAAATTCTTATTTCATACAATGATACAATGTAAAAGTTGCATAGAAAATCTGGGAATTTGAATGCACAACTAACTTCAAGACCCAGACCCTACAAGCCCAGAAAATAGTTATATTTTTCAAGACACTGGCCATGAAAGCCTCAGTGTGTATATAATTATTCTATTGATTTATATTTTAGTTATCATTTATGTGACTAATGATTATTGCATGATACATATAATGCTTATGTCAGTATAAATATAAAAATAAAATTTTAAAGCAAAATCAGAACTAGTAATTATATTGGTCAACAAAATTTAACTCTGTAACAGTAATGAAAACATGTAATGAGCATGAAAATAATAATGAAAAGGCCTGTTTAGCTCTAGCTTTTTATTTGTTTCAACATTTCAGAATTTCTGTTAAAAGCTTATGCTTGTAGTTAACCCTGTTTTTCTCCCTTGATGGTAGGCCACTAAAGTCACATAACTTTGCTTGTCAGTTGTAGTCTGTTGCTGGTGATTTTTAATGTGTGTCAAGCAGTAATCACCTAACATTGATTTACTCTACCTTCCTTGGTATCTTTCTCCCATTTCCAAAATTTGTTGGAAACGTTCCCCAATGTTCATTGCTTACAGCATCACAGTTCTTGGGGGAATGTAAGAAAGTGAATCCTCAAAGTCATGTTATACCCTAGTCTCTCATTGCAATACTGAAGATTTTCCCCTAGATCTTTTTAGTTTTCTACCTTTTTATTTCTAAAGAAGTTACCAGACATTTGAACATATGCATCTGAGACTAATTTTTCATTACATTTGGGAGAGTATTATTAAAATGTTCACCTTTGAATTTAGTATCTGTGAAAAACAAAATTCGCTCTTTTATTTTGACTTCATTGGGATATTAACATTTCTAACAAAAACAAATGCTTCCCAAGTCTTAACCATGGCCTTAACAAAGGTTTTACAATGCCCAGTTTGACAAGGAGAGCAAGGAGTATTACTTTTCCAGATTCAAGAAGTGTACACTATATAATATTAGTATTCCAACAAGAATATGTGAAGTATATGCCAATCTTTCTGTTTGTGAAGTACCTTAGCTCGGCTGTCCCACAGACACAAGAGAATTTAGTGTTAACCCTGATACAATCTGAGTAATATGGCAATGCTTTTAGGTCCCTGGAAATTTGCCATTTAAAGTTTCATACTTTACTCTGCATGACAGTTACTTCATGTAAACTGCATAAGCAATTAGGAACAATAGAAACAAGTTGCCATTATACAGAAGGACAGCCTTTAGAAGTAGGCCACGACCATTCTCCAATCATCAGATTTGTAATGAATTTCCAGAACTGTCATGAGACCCCTCTAAGTCATTGTAAAATAGCAAGTTATTTTCAAGTTTGAAAATGATATATGGCAGTTAGGGAACATAGTCACATTTACCTCTACTCAACATAACTCCACTGTACAGTCTAGATGCCAATAGGTTTTCTTTATCTTTAGGCAGTTGCAGATCTTTTACTACACCATCCAGTTTACAATGTGATTTTATTTTGTTATGTAGACTCCTCAATACAAAAAAAAATCAGGACTTGGTTTCAAAGGTGACAACAGCTCTAGATTCACTAACTGAAAATCATTTACTGTATAAGATTGAGGTGGGACTGAAACAGGTAGTCTAACTCCATGATGTAATGGTTGCATGGCTCTTGGTATATTAAGATATGTCAAAAATGACTTTTTATTCTTTGAAATACCATGTGATAAAGCATCTGTCATTCAAAAATAACAAACATTTACATGGTTTGATAGTCCCCTTCAGGTCTTGGGATTATCAAAAAGTGCACTGAAGATCTTTATGATTCAATCAGGAATGAAGCTTCAAGACAAAAGATATGCCAGATGCATGACAAGCTCAGAGCTTTCCGGGTCTCTGCTGTCACAACTAAAGTAAAGATAGTAAGTCATATTATTCAATGAAGTTATTGGCCATGTTTATATTTTCAAAATTACCTTTCCACAAATACAGCAAATTGTCAGCTGTTTACACATTATGAGGTATTTTGAATCGTCTTAATTAAATTCAACTGAAACATTATTATGACATTGTTCTATCCATTCTTCCAACACTTGAACAAAACATAGCTGGCACAGACAAAAACTGAGCTTCAATGGTGCCACTGACCACATTCTCCACCTTTCCCTAACCTTATTGCTGTGGGCCCAGGCAAAATAGACAGCGATCTGCAGGCAACAACATCATGTTTACAATCCACAGGATTTTGAAGGTAGTATTGGGAAGATAAAAAGAAATTTAAATCCTTAACTTATGCTTTCCTGTTGTATATTTTGGAAATAAAACTAATCACAGATTTTGATGTACATTTTCAATACAGCAAGGTCAATTTAGACAAATACAACTAGTTTAATTTGTTATATTGTCTGTGTTGGCTAGTGTTATTAAAGAAACACAATGAGTCTTTTATGTTCAGACAGCTCATATGTAAAACTTTTTATTTTTATTGACTTTGAACCTTACAGTTTGGTCACATACAATCTAAATAAAAAAAAAACTTCAGGACACATTTCACTCTCACTTACTATTAACATTCATAATAAACGTGATATCTTAAAAGTAGGTACAATTCAACAAGTAACCAGAAAATGTCATGCTGGTGTTCATCATCACAGAAAAGCATCTGTTTAGAATTCTTTCAAGAACACACATCTCCAAATGCATGTATCAAACATCATCACCACAACACTTGCAAACAACAGCATGAAGTGATTAAGATGAAAGGAAATATTTCCATGGTCCAAATTGTAACCTCTACCAATATCACCACAAAGAGAAATAAACCTTTATCATCATGCTTTGGGATCCTCTTTTTATATAGAAGTCCTATGGAACTCATGATCAGAGAATAAAATACTTGATTGCCAAAGCCCTCTCAAAACTTGAGTTCAACTTGATGAAGAGATACATGGATTTTCAACTGTTAGTAGTACTGAAAGTCTTTGAAGGTTTATAGGTTTAAAAATATCCAGAAAAGCATATACGTAACTGATACTACCATCAGGTTTGACCACCATAAAAATCAGCATGAAGACTGGAATGCAAAAATAAGTTTATCTAAATGTCAACCATCCAGTATTATGTCAAATTACTATTTGGAAGACAACAAAGTCATCTGGCTAGTGATTGGAATTTGTAAGAAATTACATACTTTTTTTTTTTTTTGTATATTTTGGAAACATTTTGGAACACACATTTTGTCCATTTTTTACTATTTTTAAATAACTAGAGACTTTATATTTGGTTTCACTTGTGGATGTTGTTTTAGCTTGATAATCAATGGATCTACTAATACATGCAAGTCTCAGAGGGTCAACAACAGCTGAAGATGCATGAGAAATGCTGCAAAAGAGGGTTACTCACACACAGTACACTTGCGAAAATTTACATTTTTCTAGTGATGTTTAAACACTAAACAAATTCATGTTCCCCATAGCATTAGCCAGTACATATATGTGACTGAATTCCTGTTCCTTGAAGTGAATTGCATAACAATCTCATTTCATTTTCTAACTGCATCTAACAATTTTGCTTTGTATATTTTGAACCTAGTGAATTTTCTCCTCTGTTACATATTGATGTGATCAATTTTGGTAATATTCTGTATACATAGATCAACTGAGTTTTAAACTTTAATGAGATTTAATATTTTTTTGTAGTAGTCACATATTTAATAGCTCCCAGCTATTCAAAACATCATGCTCATAAGAATGAAAAAACCCACATAGTTTTATTTCCATAAAACTATAGATGTACATATTATTCATCCTATCTCTAATGCAGGATACTTTAATGAAAACCTTTGGAATTATTAATAAAATGTAAAAGCATTTTCACAAAAAGGTTAGCTAGTATTTTGTGGGAACAATTCCTTAAAAAAGCTTATTTTTCTTAAAATATATCAAAGTATAAATCCTTGTATTTTCACCATCTGAGTAATGCTGTTCAAAAGATAAGTAGACAGACCTTTTTCGTAAGTGTTTTTGTATGGGTTGGATCTCAATACTTATATTTCTTTTGAAATCTCTTGAATCAATTAATGTACTTTGTATCTTAGATATATTAGTGATAAAGCAACACCTTTTGTACAAATATGTACAAGTTTAGTTTGTTTGATTCACACACAGCTCACTGATTTTCATAACACATGCTATGATGTAGATATTTCATATCACTCACATGGAAAGGTTTTTGGTTAAGACAGAAATTTCTTGTTGAATATTTATAAACAAGTCCATCTCCATATCTTCATAAATCTCTAAAAAGAATGTATTTATGGAATATGTGATTTTTCTGTCAGATCATTGTACAAATTTGACAGGATGGTGGAACTTAGTGATAATAGTCAGGAGTATACTTAGAATTGCTGCCAAGTGAATTCAACACTAACAAGAGAATGTTCAGAGAATGATAACAATCAATGTATTTATCAGTTCAATCAATATACAGTTTTCCCAAAGATGTAAACACCTATACAATGGTCACAAGATAACTATTAAGACACAGAATATTTACCACTAATAGAGAAAACTTTACTGATAAAACAGTTTGTCTTAAATTTCATGTCACCGATAACATAAATATTAATAATAATGATGATGATGATGATGATGATGATAATAATAATAATAATAATAATAATAATAATAATAATAATAATAATAATAATAATAATAATAATAATAATAATAATAATAATAATAATAATAATAATAATAATAATGTCCCTGAAGTAAAATTAAACAATCAATTAATATCATACAAAACTGAAACAAACTTTTTAGGATACAAAGTAATTTAAAATGGAAATCTCATATTAAACACCTTGTAAACTAATTAAACAGGAATATATATGCTTTAAGAATTTTAAACCAGCATGTCAGCCTTCATATACTTTTAATGGTGTATTATGCTCACATGCATTCTAGAATGAGGTATGGAATAATATTTTGGGGAAACTTACCAGAAGCTAAAGATGTATTTATTAAGCAAAAACAAGCTGTTTGCATTATATGTCCTGAAAAGAAGTTATGTTCGTGTAAACCACTATTAAAAAAACTTGGATACTTACCTTGGCATGTACTTATATATTAGAGGCAATATTATTTATTAAAAAAATAGATTTAATTTCCAAAATAATGAAAATGTACATGCACATTATACTAGAAATCAAAAGGATATTCACTTAACCTCTGCAAGAACCATGATGTGTAAAAATGGAGTGATGCATTCCAGTATATCATTATATAGTTCTCTTCCCAGTGATATAAAAAATATTGGAAACTATAATGCATTTAAAACCAGAGCAAAGGCTTTCTTGCAGGAGCACTGCTTCTACACTGTAAAGGAATACTTACAAATTAATAAATATCCACATACTAAATCATTGTATTAACTATCTTGTATTATATCCTTCTAAACTCATTATATATTGTAAATATGTATATATCAAACTTGCTGTAACTATTGTAATATAAATCTAATCATTGACATATCCTGTATCAGGGCACAATGTACAGAATTGGTTTTAAAGGACTACTAAAATTGAATTGAATTGCATTGTTGGTGTGTTTTAATAGCTCACTCATTACTACTTGAATTGCAGCAGGCCATTTCTTGTGCCATTTTCCCTCATTTTAGGTTTTAAGCGAGCAAAGTGTGGACGGTTCTTGCAAGTGTAATGGAGATTCAGAGACAGCATATGTGTGTGATGATGATTTCAAATATGACTAAAATGAAATGCAGTTACTTGAGCATATGAGGATTCCACTAGTTTGGTGAATTTAAGGGGGAACAGGCATTTATTAAAGACAAAGAGATGAGTGGCAAACCACCCACAAAAGTGATTCAGAAAAGCATTACCACTGTGGAAAATGATTAGGGAAGGTCATTGACTAACCTATAAATGCATTGAGCTGACACTAGAAATCAAAATTTTCTCCTTTTTTCTATAAGTTGTTTTAATGTGAAAACATTGTCAATACATGATGTGCCGATCCTAAATCCACTCTGATTTGATTTTATTAGCACCTCTGTTATATTCCATAATCTGTTATTTATTATTTTTATATATAGCTTCTACCCTGTGTCCATCAAACTGATGACTCTGAAGTTTTGCAATTCCTTCAATCACTTTTCTTATTTTTACTTTCTTTATGCATACTATGAGCTTAATATATAGAGAATGTATTGTATTCCACCCAAAAATTCCATACCAAGATTGCACCATAAATATGTTTTGAGGTTCCCAGAATTCAAAAAATGCATTTTTTAAAAAAATTCAGTGTGTGTGGAGGTGGGGGTGTGTGTGTATGTGAGTGTAAATGGAAATGGCAAATACTGCTTAATTTTGCTCAGAAGCAAAAAGTCTGTTAAATACCAAACTTTGTAATTAAGTTCAGCATCTTCCAAGGATTAACGAGAAGATTTTCAAGAAAATACTCTCACTCCAAATTACCCTTTACATGGAACATTTTTCGAAAATTTTTATTTTCTCAAAAATGGCTCTAAAGATTTTTATTGATATACCATAGGTATATTAAAGATATTTACATGGCAAAATGTATGTGCTGAATTTTCTACCAATAGCTCCTGAAAGGCTCTCCATTCTGGATGATTTTTGAACTGGTACACTGCAAGAGATAGACAAGAACTTACTTCACAAAACATGTAGATATCGGTAAAACACAATGTATGTCATATATATATTTGTAATCAATGCTTTCAATATTCCTTGTTATGGGTGTAAATTTTAAAATATTTATTTTTCTCGAATGGTAATTTGTCATTCCTGTTTATTTTGTTTTATAACCTGGTCATGGAAAGATAACTGAATTTCAATCACATAGCAATCAGATTTTAAAAAGATTTGACTATCGCTTTGGTCTAGTCGGTCGCTTATACCTTCTAAAAGAACTATGCAATAAGGCTCTTTCTGCTAATATTTATCTGGAGTATCATGAAGTAGATAGGAGAATAAGCTTATGTAGGAATACTTTGTGACAGAATAGGTAAAATGGAACTGCGAATGGAATGCGCAGCTTTTTTTTTTTTTTTCTTTTGTTTTGGGGGGGGGGTAAGTTTAACGTTCGTTAACCTGGAATGTCTAACGGACGATGAATGAATGAATGAATGAAATGACTGAAATGTAGCTCAAATGTGCCCGGGGTCCATAGAAAGTAGAGTTATCCGTCAATTGATTCGAGTTCGGAGCTCTTGAATGTGAGGTACACAACACGGTACCACCACACTACAGAAACTCGCGCCATTCCCTTTGTATCTGTAAGGAGACATGGAATGTAGCTATTAAGGTCTATCCGAATTAAAATAAAATAATAAAATAGAATTTCGTAAGAATAATGTGTATACCCAATGACATCTAAGTGATAGAGGGAAAGTCGTTAGAATGTAATACATAAGATTCTTTTTTCACGTGATGGAAATTAGGGAAGCTAATGTTTAGTAAATTACAATAAATATTTACGTAGATATGTATTGGACATACCAGCATCAGGTTATTTTTCCTATTATGCACCTGTGTAATTAAAGTTGTGTACATTATTAAAAACGAAACCTTTCATAGCAGGTTGCACCCAAGTCAAAGTGCTTCATTTATGCTCTATTGCCTACTGTATGCCGAGTTCTCAGAATTTTACAGCTCTAGTGAACTGATATGAAACAAATGCGGCGTCTTGGCAACGAAGGTCAATACGCCTCATCGCTTGTCATATATATGAAGCATTCGCTAAGCATAGATATGTATGTGTTCCTAGCCATCTTTTTGTGCAGCCTGAAGGGATAAGAAGGGCTGTAGTCCTTTTTATACGGACTATCAGCCTTGAAGAAAGCCCAGTGTAAGAGGCACAAAGGGCTGTAACAAGAACCAACGCGCATGGCTTCTCTGAGGCCTTAGTGTTCCATCACCATCATCACCATCTAACCACTTTGTTTTAACTAGTTTATGAGAGAGGATTGGCTAGTTTTAGCTCTGCTCTCTGTTTATATAAATATAATGAAATTCCATTAAGGAGTGTGCAACGAGTAAGAATGCGAAGAGGTAGTAAGATTGTTCTTCGATGTGTGCTGATCAGGGTGCAAGAAATGAAGAAATTCTGAGACATGCTGCAGAAGCGCTCCCCGTTTATTGTACCAGTCAGTCGTATTCCATTATCAGGGTTAGGATTTTTAGGCGTGCACTTCTTTCTTAAGGTAAATTAAAGCTGTCCGGAAATATATCACAGTGTGAAATTTGGTTTCTAGTTGCAAGAAAGGGCATTTTTCACACACTTTTTCCCTTTTTTGGGACTTTTATCCCATTTTCCCCCACCATGCCCATAATCCCCCTTTACCTCCCTATTTCTTTTAAGTTTAATTCCAATTTATTCTATAACATTTCCAATCAATATAAAATATTTAACTTTCAATTAACGTCTCCGCAGCTTGTTGTGTACGTGCGAATAAAAACTCTACCTCTTTTAGTAAACGCCGCGCGGGAGTTGAAAGCACATCTGCAAATGAAAAATAATTTTGTCTTCGACAAAACCTCTTTCTCTCGCTTTACCGCTATAAAGTAGCCCGCAATAATGCAATTGACAATGAGTGATTCTATCCCACCAGAATCAGCAGCCTGCTATTCGTGAATGTGAGTTTGATACTGTGAGAGACATCATCTATTCGTGTGGAGGCGGAGGCTGGTCACTGTGACTACAGTTCCAGCATGAAGAAGAACATTCTGGTAATGTTCGTGGTGTTATTAGAGAGTGGGCACAGGAGTGAGTTAGGAGACAGTCGCATTGAGTTAGCAAGAGAACTGGTGTTTGCTTCTTTGTTACATTACCAAACTGAATGTACTACTAGATTATACCATGCCAAAGGTTTCCAGTGCCCGATTTAATGTTCTGGCTCAGGAATACAAACAAGATTTCATAGACATTGATGACACTGATATACAATATACTATTTGCGATTGAGGAATTTTGTTAAATTCAAGCAAGCGAGATGGCATCAAACAACACATTTCCAGCTCTAAGCATTAAATGAATACGATTCTTCAAGCAAACAAATCGCGGCAACCTATATTACGAAATGCTTTTCAACAGAGTTCATTTGAAGTAATTAAGTAATTATTTGCTTGCAGCTCTTGTATAAGCAGGAATTCCACTCAATAAGTTGAACCATCCAGGCTTCAAGGGGTTCATTGAAAAATACACAAAAGTGTCAATGTCCGATGAGAGTACATTAAGAAGAAGCTACATGGAGTCTGTTTACCAAGAAACCATTCAAAGAATCAAGGAGAAATTGCCTGATTGAATCATTGTGGATGAAATCATAGACTCAATGGAACTATATGTTTTGAACATTTTAGTTTTTCACTTAGCAGGTGAGAAAGTTAAGCCGTGAAGTTAAAAATATATGAGCTGCAAAAAGCCAGTGCCGGTTTTCAGTAATGCAATCAATTATGGACCTCTGCCAGAAATTTTGGCCTACTGGTATTGAATTTGGAAAACTTATTGTTGTGATTACGGACCATGCTCCATATATGGTTTTAGCCGTTAACCAATTGAAACGTTAATTTCCTAAGTTGAAGCTGCTTGGTTCATACCTTCACAGGGCTTGTAAATCCATAACGAAGGAATAGAACATCGCAAATCAATTCATCTCTGCCCTGAAGAAAATCAATTCATCTCTGCCCTGAAGAAAATTCTAGTGAAAGCTCCGAGTCGTGTTGTTGCTTATGGGGAAATCACTGGCCTGCTCCTTCCAATTTTCCGATCATTACTCACTGGGGATCTTAGATTGAGTGAGCTGTTATGTTGTGTGAGAATTTTCATAAAATTAGAGGGTTTGTGCTTTCTTTGGATCCAGCCACGCAGGTGTAATTCCCAAGGCCCAGCAACTTCTATTACCGGAGAAAATACATAGTTTGCACACGGAACTATATTGTGTCCATAGTTACAAGTACCTGACTGCAGCTATTAAACGATTAGAAGAGTAAGATCTGGAAAAGGAAAACCAATGGGATATGTTTACTTCCGTGAGGGAGCTTTTAGATGGCTTTGCCAAAGACAAGCTTGAGTCTAGTCTTTAGAAGAATCCAGACATTGAGGAATTCGCAGCATCTGTAGAGTTGTCATTCCGAGTGAATACAAGGTTTACCCCACTGGTTTCTGTGGATGTCGAAAGAAGCTTTAGCACCAACAAAGACATTCTATCTCCTAATGAAAACAGACTTACTTTTAAAAATGTAGAAATGCTTAATACATTGAAGTACAATAGCTTCAAGGTTTTTCCTTATTTTGATGAGTGATAATTTGATGTGCTTATATGTAATTCAATAAACTAGTATAAAGGAAGAAAACTCATTGAATTACTTGAATAAACCAGCATATCCCCCCCTTTTTTTTTTACTTTATTTGAGCACCTTTTCCCTTCCTTTTTTCATCTGAAATTTGCACCTAGAAAGCCTAACCCTGCCCATTATTGTTTTCTTCGAAGAAATGTGGGCCAATGATAAATTGTGAAGACCTCGTTTTTACCTGTCTCAAATATTATAATACTTATAGCGGTTTAATATTTGAAATTACTGTTGACAGGCCCCATACTTGGAAACGTTTAATCCAAACTTTGGAACAAATTAAATAGGAAATTTCTACTTAAATGGGCTTTATATTTTACTTGTGGGTATCCGATGGTTTCCTAGAATATTTAATAAGAATTCAGACAGTTTCACAGGCAGTTTAAAGAAAATTTAAGGTATTCGTGTACAATTTATTTGGTATGATAACATTATATTTTTGTTAAAATAGTACACTTTTTCTTTTCTTTTGAAAACAGTGAGCGTATGAAGTATTATATTCCATGCAATGGTCACTTGAGTTACGGAAATTCCTTAAAACGCCCTGAAACCTTTAAAGAGTTTTATATGGAACTTATCTTTTTTTTTTTTTTTTTTTTTTAATTTTGCCGCTACATCACCCCCCCCCCCTCGTAAATACGAGTATACATATTTTACTGTGTCTACCACGTATATATAGTATATAGAGAATGTATTACATTCCATCCATCAATTCCGTATCGAGATTTCATTGGAAATACATGTTTTGAGGTTTCTGGGTTTAAAAATTAGAAACGGTTCAAGTATGTGTGTATATGTTTGTGTGTTAACAGCATAACTTAAAAACGAAAAGTCGGATAAATACCAAAATTGTATTTAAGTTAACTATCCTTCAAAGATGCGACATAAAGATATTCAAGAAAACTTCACCACTCCAATTACCCTTTCTATGAAACATTTTTCGAATTATTTTATTTTATCAAAATTGGTTAATGCTTTTGATTAGTATCATAAATTAAAATTTTAAGTCGGAAATAAAATGCATTCTCTTGTTTGTTTGTTTTTGTTTGTCTGTTTTTCCTATTTTTTTTTATTTGTGAATAGCCAGTAAAGTTCCCTTCAGTCTGAAGGAATTTTGTATAATCTTGTATAACCAGTAAACTTAAGCGATAGAACCCATTATAGAAAAAACATCAGTCATCCTTAAACATACAATGTATTTTGCAAAACTGTGCAGTGCAATAAGCCATTTTGAAGTATCAGTTAATACTTGTCATAAGTGCTGACGACATTCGGTTGTTTCTCGCGATTGCATGGAAATGATATAGCGTTTTAAGACCAGTATATGGCGTCTAGTTCTAAAACATTATATTACCACTATAACTTTTGGATTTATAACGAAATACATAATGCACCTATTTCAGGAAAGATGTATCTGGATTGAAGTAAAATAGAAAAATAAGCTTACGTAAGATAAACTTTTATACAGATTTTAGAAGAAACACGGTAGAGAAAGTAATGTGACTATAAAACATCAGATATATTTTATCACTAGAAATGAGTATTTTATTTGCAGTGAAATTTTTATTTTTGTTTCGAATACAAAATTCGTTTATCACAGATAATTAGTGGAATAACTAAAACTGTTTTAGTGCCTTAATGCTTGTATCTGACACGGACACTTAATTCTTCTACATGGCTGCACATTATTCTCATAATGAACATCATGTTAGGTACTACTGTTGTACATCATCTCAGCGCATTGCAGTGATGTCCTTCAGGTTGGTTTTCCCAAGGAGTTCCACATCGTTGATTTTTCTGTCCACGTGACTTGCAGGATTTTGTTTTACCTTCCGACATCGAACTGTAGACTATTTTTCCTTACCCTCACTCAGTCACAAGGGACGGGAACAAAATATGCAACCCTCAGAGATCGCTATCGTTATTTATTCATCAAAATATATTTCGGAAGATACATGCAATCTGTTTCCAATATTAAACAACTCTCGTACATAATAATTTGAAGCAGTAATGTCATTATACAGCATATATGCTAATGATGATTAATCACCCACCACAACTGATAAAATAAACAAATATTTAATCATAAAGCCAGTTTATGGGCAAACAAAATCAAATGTATGATTAGTTGCAATATATACTATATATAATACACATAGAGTATATCATATAATGTTCGTTTTAAAGAAACTATGTTAATTGTAAGATTATGTTTGAAAGATGATGCCTAAGTTGAAATTGTTTCTGCAAGAGAAATTGAAGACCGTTTTAACAAAACTCAGCAAATGCCATTTGATAAATTTTATAGGATTTTTTTTTTTTTTTTTTAGTTTGCTTTTAGGCTTTTCATATAGTACTTCCGGAAAAAAATATTCGTGTTTCTCTTTTGTTGTTTTATGTATTTGGAAAAAAAATACGACCAAACTTAAGACTTTTACAAAACTCAACATAGCCATTTTTTGAAATGCACATAACTTAAAATGTTTAATTATTTTTCATTTACAGTTGCCAAAAACCTCATCAAAATCATTAACATGTGTTTTATAATGCTTAAATACAGCTGAATTGAAAAGTTGTTATTTTAGACACATTTAACAGTAATTTGTTCAAAATTAATTATTCATTCACAGAAAAACTTCAATGTAGGATTAAACTTTTCACTGAAAATTGAATGTACAGAATCTCAATACAATGTTTGCTCATCATAACCCATCATGTTATCAGAATCTTTGCCACATCCTTTTAGAACTTTGCCATAAAATACTTTACCCTCTTCCGATTCATTATGGAAGATGTCATTAACTTCTTCACGTTATCAGCTTTCTTCTTGCTGACATGGTTGACCATTGGAAGTTCAGGTGCACATTACAGGAATTGTCTGCCTTGGCTTAAACACTTCAACTTCTATTGGTGCAGAAAAACAAGTGTTTTCTACGTTAACATTGTACACGATTATTACAAGTTTTTTTGTATGTAAATATTCTCTCCTCTGTAATTTTTAAAAGGTATTTTTCCTTTTACAATATGTTTTGCCATCGATTTTAAATCATAAGTATGTCAGTCTTTACCAAAAACTTTTACCTCCCCAAAGTTGAGTTTTGTGAAAATTTAAGAAATGGAGATGTTGAGTTTCATGAAAACGCTCTATATTGAGGCACTCTTTTCAATGGTAAATATTGAGTTTCTTTAATGTTATGAAAAGCGCATTTTTTTCCTCTCATGATCAGAATCCGTCACAACCTGCATTTCGAAAAAAATTGGCGTTTGTTGAGTTTTGTTAAAACGGTCCTCAATTGTTGCAAAGTTTATTTGAACAATCAGACTGAGGGGCGAGTTTAAGATACAGTTGAAAAAAAAAAGAACTTTGAGCAAAAAAAAAAAAAAGCGCAATGGCTTGCTGTTGCATTTTTAGGAATTAAAAGCGCAGGTTCAGTATCTAAAGTTGAAGTGAAGTACATATATAGATTGGTTGGCCACAGAAAGAGTACGTCATGTAACACTCCAAAGTCAAGTCAGGTCAGAGGTTACTTTTAATGCATACATTCCCAGTTCATCAAATACAGTCAGTCTTTAGATCAACCCACGAGAGACACGACGTAACAGTTGACTTAAAAATGACGTGAAGTATGAAGTTTAACTTTGCAGACTAAATTCATAAAGACTTGAACAACGTGCCCAGTGTGATGCAATGTCTTGCATACAATTTCAGCTAGGCTATGTATAAAGGATTGTTTAGCAATTTCGTTGCAGTTGTGAAATAAATCTAAATATGGAATTTCTTTGTACTATCTTGTAATTAGTTTTCTACCGATCACTCTGCCAAGTCATTATTCAGTTAACCGAATAAAATTAATGAATAGGAAGCAATTAAAGCCTAAAAGGCGACCGATAAGTAAAATAACGCGAAGCAGTCGCATGAACACATTGTAGAGCCGTGGACACAAAAATGAGTCATCCCCAATTTCCACCTGTCGATCGAAGAGTTTCTGTATCGTCGTAAAAGCTGTGCTCACGATACACACGAAAGAACTGCACAATGATGTGGTTAACTTGTGAATACTGAAAACAGATCACTGAACAATGTTACGGTGGCCGAGGGGTTAAAGTCTTGAGCAGCGGCGTATATATATACGAACGGGACCGGACCCCCCCCCCCAAAAAAAAAGAAAAACAAGAAAAACGTACAAGTTCTTGTAGTTTTTTTAACTTAAAAGTGACACATTCATTGAAATTCTCCGTCATAAACAGTTTTCTGGTATACTACAGAAATAAAGGAATATATTCAGCTTAATATAAACAAGATTATAAAATGAGATTATTTGTGGCTTTTGTGCGGGTTAGCCGCTTTCCAACCAGCAAGACTCTGCAACCAGAGACTGCCGGCACGGCGTGCATTCTTACAACACCTGCCTGTTGTTTCAGCACTACTTAAGTGTAGCGCTGGTGTATATGGTATCATGGTATACGATAGTGAATGACTACTTGTACTCTTTTCCTCTGGTTCGTTGATCCGTTACGCTAATTAATTTACCTTTTGTTTGGTCATTATTCAATTTAATTGATATGGGAAAAAAGCGTAAAGCTGACGATATCGGTATAAGCCTGTCAATCCCCTTATTTTACTTCTCGCATCCCGAGAATTGTTATTGGAACGCGAATAGGTTCCATATTTTCTTAACACTGCCTTCTTAAATTAAACACTTAACTAAAATTGTTGCCATTTCTTGTTATGAGAAATGCCGATTCGGCGCCTATCTCGCTATTTTTGTTATTGTTTAGCGCGTTCTGTGAGCAGTAGTCTTGCCCAGTATAGTGCTGGTAGTTGATGTGCTGTGATTATGCCTAAACGGAAATGCACCCTCCTATCCAATTTACAGGATAGATATCCTTTCTTCGAAGAGTTAAGAGTTAATTATAGAGTTTACTCTAAAATTTGCAATCGACATTTTTGATTGCACATGGTGAGAACTCTGATATTTAAAGTGTATTTATTCAATATCATGTTTCCTTCATTCCAATGTTATGCTAATGCCATATTCAGAAACTATTGATTAGTTAATCCAACCTTTTCAGGCGTCCCGTATTTTAGTGGGGGAAAATGGTAGGCTTACACTGGTATCAGCACTATTTACTCATTTATAAAAGGAAAACAACTGGATCGTCTTTAGAAAGTGACAAAGGACGTTAAAATTGACAAATCCAGTACCAGACAAGATAAATAATGCACTGCTGATTTTCAAGTAGTAAAGATTCGACGTCTTAAGTTCATTCCCAGCCAAAACACAAATCTTATTTCATCAATCCTAAGAGATTGGGTTGTATACCTGTACAGATAGGGTACTTCATTAGTTACTTTAAGATTTGCATAATACTTCGTATTCTTCAATTATGGTAGCGCATGAAAACCGACCCGGCGTACAGACTGCTCCCCAACCAATTATGCACGAATTGTTGCACTCCTCGAGTAGACACAACAAGTAGATAAACATGTAATAATTACATACTAAAGACATAACAAATAATCTAATACAAAGGTTTATACTTACAAAACTAGACGAAACAGCTTCCTCAACAATAGATAACAATTGACGGGCGATAGTTAGCAGTCTAGTACTTGCGGCCGGTTTTTTGTGCGCTATTCTGTAGAACATTATTTACTCGTGTTTATTCGATTTTTTTAACCAATTAATCATTTTTTCGTTAAAATTACGTACAGCGCAACTTATTTAGGCAAATCAAACCCAAGCACCATACATTAATCATAATAAAGAATAAGTCTACAAAGCTGATAAACCAAACCGCATTGTTATTTGAGCTACAGACACTGACAGATTTAAGTAAGAAAAATAAAGGAATGTTATTGTATCAAACATTAACAAAACAATTAAAAAAAACATGTTATAAATTAAAAACCTGGTTAAAACTGATTGCATTTAAACTACTAAAGAAACGTTTAGGCTTTGCGGTATATCTGAAATATTTGGCAATTTCCAGTTTTTCAAAACAATTTTTAGAATTGCCCAAAATATGGCATTTTTAAGTGATAGCCATTCCATTCGAGGAATTAGGAAATCCGATTTATAATAATTGCATTATAATCACAAACTTTCGGCAGATTTTCACATAATTTTTACGAATAACGATCATTCGTTAGTTCCTTATAGGTGTAAGAAATATAAGGGAATATATTAAGTAAATGCAATAACCAAATCTATTAAAAGCTGGTCACCAAGTGATGACTTTGACATTCCGTTCTTTTTGCATGGTCAGGATTAAAAACAACAACAACGAATGACGACATCCCATTTGAGAAAAGCATTATTGGAAAATGTATACCAATAACGAAGAATAACTCCGAAATGGTTAACCCTACAAAAATGTACCAATTTAAACTGTTTTTAATGAGATCTACATTTTTGTGTAGGATGAGTTTTTATTTATATCTTATGGTTTATGCTAAAGTTCTTCGGAATGAAGAAGACAAAACTCAATATATGCATTTTATTTGCCTCTAAATTTCTTTAATGGTCACATTTAATCCAGAATGTTAGGACCATGTTTGTGAAAATAGGTTTCAAAAATATTCCATATAAACGGTAGATTGGGATGGATGGGGAATTTTCCTAAAAAAACTTCGCGTCTCATGTTTGAAAGATGCTAAACTTAAATACCAAGTTTGGTACTTAAGCTACTTTTGTTTATAGTTATGCTGTTCACAGACGCACATGCAGATGTTATTCTAAAAACACTTTTTCTGGGATCCACGTATCCTCAAAAAATTTATTTTCGATAAATATCACCTTTAAATATCTAGATGGAATGCAATACATTCCCTACCTATTGTATATATTGTACGTGATAGAGGAAACTAAAAATACAAGCTAAACATAAAATATGAAGGTTGAGTAATTAATGCAATTTTAAACAAAGATATTAAGTGGTGTAGTATAGGAATATTCTCGGCTAGATCACTAATTTGTTCCTGGTAATCTGCAATATCGTCTAAATTAAATATAAAGTCCAGAAATAAAAATAAGTCTGTATTGATTATGTAAAAGGAGAGGAAGTTTTATTTATAGAGTTCTTTAATGCTACAGCTCTCAGCATCCCATTCAAATGTGAAAGATGACTTAATTTTCCTCAGAGGCCGCTTGAACGGTTTTGAGGTTTTATATGCCATAAATTTTCAACACAGGATCGATGTATTTATTTCCCCTTTGAAGGAAGCTATGCTATGCCAAATAAAATCAATCACCTCCCAGATTTGAACCCGCGATCTTGGAAACAAGAGGTTAACATATTACCCCTAAACCACGGAGGACTATTAATATTGCAGGTTTTTTTTAATGTTGGCGTGGTGAGGAGGGAGCGTTATTCCAAAGTCCGGGAAAATTCAACTATAAAAAATATTCTTGACATCCCCCCCAAGCCAAATTCTAGATACGCCACTGGTCTTGAGTCCCCTCATAAGTTCCTTGGTTCAAATCTCGCTGCTTGTAATTTTGTTATGTTTGTTAATTTTATGACTGGATATGTAGAACATAGGTCGCATCAATAAAACTTTGGCATCTGAAGTTATGGGCCTATCTATGCACATAAAAGCATAAGTTTAATAACATTTGTGTTAAATAACTAAACAAATATGCATCAATAAACTATTGTCTTCTAAAACCAAAACATAAAAAATAAACATAATTAATATCAGGTGTACAAACCCTCAGCCCATTTAATTGCCCTCAATATTCGGGGCATAGGCAAAGTTAAATACCTGCAGTAATGTGGAAGAAAAACTACAAGATCTCAGGCTTCTTGAATTTGTGCCCAGAAGCTATCTTTTGTCCTTCGCCCATCTACTGATAAATCGGAGCGCAGCTCCCTTTTTACCTCTGCCCACATATTCTCAATAGTGTTCAATTCTGGTGAGCAGGGAGGCCAGTCTATCAATCTGATATCCTGCCTCTTTGAAAATAAATTTGAAACCTTTCGATGTGTGCACACAATATGATTAACCTGTACAAACTCAACAATTCCATCAGGATATCTAATCCTCACAGAGGGAATCAAAATATTATCGAGTACTACCGGGTACTGCACACCGTTCAGTGTATCGTTGAATTACCACACCATGCCTAGACCACCCCCTGATATCCAGTCCCAAAACGATACAGATACCCGACCATGGTGGAATTGTGAAGCCACATAATTTGCATCGTATTGGTACCCTCTTGGACGATAGACAATCACCTTTCCCTTACGGTGAAGAAAATTTCACCTCGTCTGAGAATATCACGTTATTCCAGTTGCGTGAATATCTGTTTGTGAAGGGTGTGTTAAGTTAAAAAAAAAAAAGTTCCTACTTCCCAAAAAATCAAATTTGACCAAAATTGGATACCTAAAATGTTGGTTTCCTTAACACTACTTTTAGTATTTTTTCATACTATACAGGTTACATTTTTTTTTTTTTTTTTTTTTTCGTTGAGAGAGAACTGTTCTTGCCTAATGCGATTACGCACGTTTTTGCACACCACATGTTTTTTGTGTGCAGCATATTGCTGTTCGGTAGAATAAACTCTTAAAGAAGTATAATAATAATAATAATAATAATAATAATAATAATAATAATAATAATAATAATAATGATAATAATAATAATATTATTATTATTATTATTAACAGTACCGAAGTGTATGAAATAAGTACGTCTAAAATAAACGCCGTTATATATTGATTAAACATCATTAAGAGAAGAGGGAAAAAATTATTTCATGCGAGAAGCGAGCTTGCGTCCCTAACCAGAGGAGTAACCTACATTTTGCCAAGGCGCTACAGCGAACATGCATGGAAGGTGGCAGGTTTAGTACAATTCAAACTGCATCATGTTTTGTGTTTAATATTTTTAGATAATACTGATAGTTTGTTGTTGAAGAATCTTAGGTTATGTATTTGATTATGGTTGTTAATCATATGGGTTAATAATATTAAGATTTGGAACTTGTGGTAACTTGTTGCTGCCGCTACATAACTGCATCCCTGCTGTATCGGGCTGTGACGTTTAAGACTTAGACTCATTTAGCGTTCAAGACATGACTTGGGTGCTCATTACTATTAGAATTACTTTCCTCTTGTTAGCAGGTCCATAGCCAGAGTGATTAAGGAGGGCCTGGCATCCAAGAAACATTTTAGAGCTTCAAAATTATAACACAATTAAAACCATAGTTTCTGTTCCCAGTGTGTGCATTTTAAATAGTTTAGTCCGCACTTGATGTTTAAAGTGTTTCGTTTTCATTATTTAATTAAAACATTTAGTATAATATGCAGTAGACTACTGAATTACTATTCCCCATAATAAGTTTTATTACTATCTCTCGGCCAATATATGGCATTGTGTACAGCATAAATACCTCAATACAGCAGCATATCGATCTTACAAATGCAAGTAGTATTGTCTCTGCTATTATCCATAACATTGTGCAGGACGTTAAAATGTATTAATATACAGGATGTTTCAAAATGGCACTGATCCAGATGTAGACGTTTTTGCGCAGGTCCTGTGTGATCCAACAATGTAGTCTTCAACGCCAATAGAGGCACATCAACAAAACGTTACACAATCAATGTGGATTAGGCAGTTACCCAGGTGTATCATTTCAGCCATCATTGCGTCCATCGAGTTTGCATTATTTGACACAATGCACTTTGTGACCTTTCCTGCTGTGGACTCAATCATCTCAAACACCATTTTGTGGAGAGGTTTCAAATATAATTGTTGGTTAAAATCAGTGTCCTTAATTTTAAGAATCATATTGTCATATCAATAACAGTGTATTTTCGAGTCGCACAGCCTAGGGTTTTAAATTGTTTTCTGCTGTTCGCACTGAATAGAAATGTTACGTTTGCCGCACTGAGTCCCCGTGCTGCTATTTAGAAATTAGGGCATGCTTCAAATAGACGAGCACAGTGCTTGCATATTTGTGTGATATGTACCTACTCTACAGTGACAGTAATATATTATTTTCTCTAACACGTATGTACAATGTACATACTGCATAGAGAAGGTATTTTATTCCATCCAAAAATTCGATACCGAGATTTCACTGGAAATACATGTTTGAGACCCCCTGAATAATAAAAGAAAACATTTTTATAAACATGTATATGTGTGCGTGTGTGCGCAGCATAGCCCAAAGAGTCCGTTATACACCAAACTCAATGTACTAATTCAATATCTTCTAAGAATGCCACACGAAGATGTTCAAGAAAATACCCTCACCCCCAACTACCCTTTACATGCAACGTTTTTCGAAAATTCCATATTTTTAAGGTATTTGCAAGACAAAGGAAATTATATCTTGAAGTTTCTGTGAATAGCCTCTGAAGACATCTTCATTCTGGAAGACATTTGTATAACATTTTATAACTGGTAAACTGTAAAAGATAGACAAAAACTTACTACAGAAAAATGTAGATCTTGTTAATTTTTTTAATAGTGTTTAAAGCCCGCTTTTACTACCGTGGCACCGCAGGCAATGGCACTTGTGATACACGGAATGAAGATAGAGCACCGGTGGAATGCGATGGCGGAGTAAACCGGAGAACCCGGAGAAAACCCACCCCTGCGCCGCTTTGTCCACCACAAAACTCACATGCTGAAGCTTGGGAAGGAACCCGGGCCGTCTAGGTGAGAGGCAAATGGTCTGACCACTTGGCCATGGCGCGGCCATCTGGTTAAAACACACATCTATTGTCACATACACGTTTTTGCAGAGTTAACCGTTTTCGAGATATTCTGAGTTATTGATTTCAGTTTTAAGCCATTTTAACTTTTTCAAACGGGAAGGCATCTTTCTTTTCGTCTCTCTTTTGTTTATTCTTAGCAAGCAAAGAAAACCGAATTTCAATCATTTCATATTGCGACCGGCTTTTACAATATTTAACTATCGCTGTAGCTTATGCATTCCCCTCTACTTATAAAGACGCACTAATGTTCTTGATTAGCATGATGTGGACAAAATAACGCTGTTTTGTAAGAAAAGTTTGCTTGTGGAATCGCTAGAGAAATTCATGTGAATGGAACATATCAGATTTTTTTTTCATTTATTTTCAACAAATAACCGGGTTAAATTAATATCTCAAGCATTGCTATATTTAGAATTTCTAATGTTTCATTTCAAAACGTAATACAATGTATTAGAATGGAAGTGAAAAACCAAAGAATACTTTATACTTTGCCGCTCAAAATAAAAGTTTTGATTTTCTTGTAACACATTAAGTAGGTCTTCAATATTGATCTTCATCTTCTCCTAAATTATATGTTTTTACATATTTGGCTTGAAATGACGTTCCTCAATAATATTTTTAGCCTAAACACTAAATTAGGGAATTTTCTCTTTGCACTCCAAACCACACAGGCTAATCTAGGCGCACATTGGCCAACACCTGGCCAAAATATTTGGGTAGGAAGGCCTGATAGATTGGTTATAACCGTAAATAGACATATACTTTGTCAACAGCATATCTATAAAAGTTCTAAGTCAGAAGAGCTTCCATTCATGAAAATACCATTGACTCATTACAAGGGAATTGTTCAGACAGAAGTGTAGCCTATAAAACGTGTGATGCTGCTACCAGACTCATCCAAAGGATTCAGCAGAACAGGACCCGCTGATTTTGGGCCTCCGCAGTGTGCTATCAATATTCATTCTCTTAAGTCTGGCTTACTATCGGGTACAATCGGATTAACGCATACTTAGCAAGTAGCGTTAGAATCCCTGATATATATGCAGCTAACACATTAATTCAAATTATAAACTTTACACCTCATTTAAAATCCTTTACCAAAATAATTTCTTTCACTTGCAACGATTAGATTTTATGATTTATTGTTACGTTTCCTAAGCACCATATTACAAGTAAAATCAAGCAATAGAACCCTTTATTTTCAATTTTAAGACGCAATCACATAAATCTGTTTTTTTAGAGAACACATATTAACAGAAACATCTTGGTATTTGAGATCTGTTTATAGTTCAAAATAATGTTCGTATTGCCTCATTTTCTTCCATACCTTTGTTTGATAACAATCCACACCGACTCGTCACAACAGTCGGAAGGTTCGTTACTTTAATGACTGTGTTTTTCAAGGCCAGGAAAACCCCACTTTTAAACCCACAAGAATACATCCTCTTGTAGCTGGACACTGTTATTAAGAATGTGCCAGACCATTCCTATGTTTCACAAACGCTGTTAGTCACGAGCAGATTTAGATGATGGTATGGTACAAAACACAATATAAAAATAAATATGTGTTATTTTCACGACTCTTACTACCCAGTATCGTTCACTTTTGTACAGTTTCGTCAAACTATTCCAACAAAAGCTTATTTTGCCACTTCTTTATGTTAATCGAGAAAAACGCTTAACACTTCTTTGTAGGTGTGTACAAGAAGAATACAGAAAACCGAAGCTACAGCCAAATATTCCATACCATTTCCAACCCTTGGCGGAAAACAGCTCAATGAATAACTTAACAACTGAGAAAGCGTTGACAAATTCAAGCAAATAACAACGTATATCTGTCCCCGAAATGACTGATGCCTCAAAATAATTACTAAATTAAGTATTTTAAAGAGTTGGTAATATTTTCTATATAAATTTCTGCCTATCTCTTATTGTTCACCAGTTACCTACATTAAGTTATGCGAAATTCCTTCCGAATGACCAGGACTTAGAGACTTATTCCCAGAAAAAATGTAGATGTATACTTTCTTATATAAGTGCCTTAAATATATAGTACTTAAAAGAATCGTTACATCCATTTCGGAGAACAACAAAAGAAATCCTTTTAAGGGCTCGCTTAGAGTATGTGATTTTCTTGAAAATCTTGTGTCACAGCACCTTTGGAAGATTCTGAACAAATACCAAGTTTGGCACATATCAGCAATTTCACTTTAGAGTTTTGTACTCGCTCCTTCTCTCCCTCTCACTCTCTCTCTCTCTAACACACACACTCGCGCGCGGACCTTTTTCTAAAAAAATCGCTTTATCAATTTGTGTATTTGTAATGAAAGCTCGAAATTATATTCAAGTGGAATACAAGATTTTCTCTGCAACTAGATACATACGTGGTAGAGAAAGTGAAACTAGGTGTCGTACACTTGTAGAGTCACTTCAACAGATAAATAATTCAGTTCTAGCGTGAGTTAACCTTGGACATTAGATATACTGTAAATAATACATATTATATAATGCCGTTTGATTAATAGCTACTATGAGTAATAAAGAATAAACGCAATAATAGACAAACAAGACTTTGAAGTGGGAACAAAGAGTATAAAGCCAGTTTAGATTTAAAGGGTTTTGCGCATCAAGGTGCTAAATAACTGAGTGATATTATTATTCCTTGAGCGTAAACAAAGTTGTTTTCTAGGAGTAATATTCCATGGTTCTACCTTCTATCGTTTATTAATGGATATATAAACCGTTCTTACGAAACCGAAAGAAATAATCGAGATAAACATTTGCAGAAATATGTACATTACACATTTTGCTATAGCTACAATGAATAAATTGAAATTGAGTTTTATGTATGCCCTCTAACTGCTGTGGTACTCAGCGTCCACATATATTGGGGATGAAATACCGCTTAATTTTGCTCAGAGGCCTCTTTATGAGTTCTGAGGTTATTTTACGTGCCGTAAATCTACGCCACGGGACCACGGACTTTCCTTTACTTCCGAAGAAAGCCATGCTAAGGATTTTCACGCCCGAAAAAACCCATCGCTCTCCGCCGGGTTTGAACCCGTGAACTTGGGATCCAGAGGCTATAATGTTACCCCTAGACCACGGAGACCTACACAACGAGAATAGTGATAGTGACATGTTTAGAAACTGAATGCTCTATGATCGGCTTAAAATTCCAGTCTCTTTTCATGCAACTGCTAGAAACCGCTAAAAATCGGCAGGACTTTAAAGGAATGTCAAAGTATTGAACAAATCGAATGATTAATAGCGGTGGACTTCGGAGGCTATTCCCGGAAAATTCAAGTTATAAGTGTCATTTTTCATGTAAATATGTTTTATATATGGCATTTTCATCTAAATCATTCATAATTCGAGCTTTCGTTTTTGAGATATGCAATTTTTTCTCTATATCGCTCTCCCTCCCTCGCCCCTTCGCCCTCTCCCCCATTCTCTCCCCTCTCTTACCATACATACGCGCGCACATTCGCGTACTGACCCTTTTCCTAATAATGTTTTTACTATCGGTCCTCAAAACATATATTTCAGGTGCAATCTCGGTATGAATTTTTTGGATGCAGTGCAAATCCTTCTGTACATACTACGTACGTTTTAGAGAAAGTAAACATAACAAAGTGTTGAAATTCAAACCTACAAAGGCGGGTATGACCGAAATTACTAATGCTACAGAAATTATTATATTAAACAGTTTAAAGAGTTCTTAATTTGTTGTGTAACACCTCGTGTCCATCTCTAATGGTTTACCGCTTATAAAAATTATGGGAAATTCCTTCCGAAAAAAGAAACTTTCAAAGGCTATTCGCAGAAAATTCCAGATGTACGTTCTATCAGTAAATGGTTTACCCTTTTCAAGAAAATCATGTTATTTTTCGTGTAAACATGTTTAATATATGGTATTTTCATTTATATAATAGGAAACATTTTTAGGAAAATAAAACATTTCGAAAAATGTTCTTACCTATTTCATTCATAACCAATTCAGAGAAAACAAAAACGAACGTCTATCTTCATTTAAAGCAACCTTTGTCAACTGGACTCGTTTGAGCCAGAGTACATGCCCATTCTCAACCTTAAATCCCGGAGCAGAGCTGGAATGGGAGTCACTAACAAATGTGTTACCATAATACTTTCGTTGTGTCACTTCATTTTCAGCACTTGATTCAACCGTGACAACAGTTTGTCCCCCAATGCTGCGGTGTATTGCACACTGCAGGTAGACCCCTGTGTCTCGTGAGTTCACACTGTTCTTTTGGCGCGCACCCAATTTGGAACAACCTAATTTAAAAAGTTGAATCAGACTGAAATGCTATAGGTGGGATTTGACACACGGATCTCCTGGTCTCCGTTCGGTTTATCTTAACTACTGTTCTACTGTTACATCATACCGGTATGGCAGTAAATCCCCCCACTGACTCGCATTTTCTGATAAACCACAAGATGTCAAATTATTCTGGGATGACACATCCCAATAGCGAATTACAATTTCGTAAGTATCCAACACTGTCCTACACATGGCTTGTGTGGAAGAACAATTAATTAACATTGCTTGACCTAATGGTTGGTTAAATTACGAAGTCCAAGACTTAAAGTACTTGGTAGCTCAGTTGGTAAGAGCATCTGGATGGAGAGCGGGAGATCCGTGGTAAACCCCGGCTATTGCATTGCATTTTTCAGTTTGACATATGTTTTCTTCGTAGGCATAGCTTTTATAGCCACTAATAAAGGATAGAGGTAGAATACGTAATATAAGTGTATCACATCAGATTTTGTATCGCTTGAAACTAAGTGCTTAATTCAGACTCATTACCAGGTGGATCAACTGCTCCGTATGTTCTTGAAAATGTAATTGCCACACTTTTGAAAGATTCTGAACTCAAATACCACGTATGGTATTTATCACACCGATTTTGGGTTATGCGGTTCACACACAAGCACACTCACATACATACACTTACATCTCGCGTGAGGGCCATTTTCCAAAGTTTCATTTTTATATTTGAAGACCTCATATTTTGTGTATTTATATTCAAGTTCGAAATCAAATTTTCGGGTGGAATAGATTTTCTCTAGGGTAAGTACTTTCGTGGTACAAAAAGTAAAAATAGGTATGTACACTCGCACATTCACCTCAAATAGATGGCATTTCAGTTCCGGCGTAAATTACTCTCGGACATCATGTACCAGGTGGCCCAATTATCTCGTATTTGACGTTTGCAGATATCCCTTCATACGTTGCACAGTCCAATGGGGCTATTTCCAAGCTAAAACTGGCCAGTGAACTAGCAAGCGCGATCTTGTTTTATTGCGCTCATTGAACGCGATCCGCCCACCGTCTCCGCTCACCGGTCCCCACTTACCGGTTTTAACTTGAAATACTCCCGTTGAGTTCTGCAATTCTTTTAACGCTAGACGGAATTTCTGTACATGTAAAAATACGGAGCAGCTGTGTCACCTGGCGTACTGTAAATAATAGACAGTGCAATCTTACTAATAAGGTTAGCATGGGTAATAAAGACTAAAAGCAATAAGATACAAGTAAAGCTTATAAGTGGAAGCAAACGGCATAAAGCCAGATTAGGCCTATTCAAAAGCATTGCGTATAAACGTGTGCTAAATAACTCAGTGATACCATTACCATTCCTTCAGCGTAAACTAACTTATTGCCTGAGTTCCAATGCTCCATAGCAGCTTATATTTTCTCCTAATTTCCTTACTATGCTGCACTAGACTTTGGATATTTCGATGTAAAAATTTAATATTATATAGAAACTTGGAAGGTATAAATAGGCTTAGATTTTTAAATTAGGTCAACAAGAGTTAAAACTGATATTAGTTGTGCTCTCTTTGGTGCGTCTGAAAAGATTTACATTAACTAAATAAATGGTATCCTGCAGCGCCACTCATATTACACTACATTGATAATTACGTTATACCGGGTGGACCAAATACCCCATATTTGACATTTACAGATATCCCTCAGTGTGTTAAAAGATTTTTAGAACTCAACGGGGCCATCTCAAGATAAAACCCGCCGGTGGAGAACTGGCAAGAGCGACCTTCTTTTTACCCATCGCAATGAGCGCGAACCGCTCATTGTCTCCGCTGATAAAGCAAGACATGCAATGGCGAGAAATTAAAATGTGCAAGAATTTAAAAGAATACAAAAGCATTAATTTCTCGAAATGGCTTATGTCACAAGAAAGGTGATTTGGAATAAATTGTGCATTATAAAAGGAATCTATGTGCGCTTTACGTCTATCGCTTAACGTTTACCAGCTATACAAAATTTTAAAAATGTCCTCTGAATGACTGCTTTATAGATTATTCCCAGAAAATACAAAATATACATTTTATTTGTCACAAAAATATCTTAAAGTATGATATTTTCATTGAAATCGTTGGAGCCATTTTGAAGAAAATAAATTTCGAAAACTGTTCTTTGTAGAGATGGCTGTTCCAGCTTGGATGCACGCCAAAAGAGTAGTGAGTAACCTGCCAGTCACAGGGATCTGCCTGCAACATGTAATATACCGCCATATTGAGAAAAAATTATCTCTATGGTTGAATCAAGTGTTGGAAATAAAACTGGCATAACTGAGTATTGTGGTATGATTTTGGCCAGCGACGTATTTAGCTACCACGCTGCCCTTGCAGCTTTGCTTTGAGTTGTGATTGAATACGCGCGGTACTCGACTTAGATGAGTTGAGTTGGAACAGTCTGATGTAAAGTGTACTTTAGAGTTTTGAAGTTTTTATTTAAAATCTTTGTGTCGCACATTTGGAAGATTTGAACTTAAATATCAAGGCTCCAGTTCACGTAATTTGTTTACCCTGCATCATGAGAGAGCTATCAATCTTTGATGCGAGATTGCCTTTGCGCTCCATTTTGTGTGCCTGAGACAACGATTTAAATTGGTGTCTGCCGAGTAAGTAACATAATTTTTCATCACCAAAACAATCCTTCTTCGTAAGTTTGACACCCATATCCAGAGCTTAAGTTAAGCCGGTACTCTCCGGTATTTCCTTCTCATAGATCAGGTGTCCATGCGCCTTAAGAATGGTTACACGATAAGATTCAACATTTAGCAGCCTAGAAAAAAAACCTAGTATGTTACATTCATATGACTTTTCAATACACCATCTATAATACGTGTCTGTCTACCTATTCGACAAGAAAGCTTTGTTTTCATTCGGTGTGCTCTTAATCGTAATTTATGTTGGCAGTAATAGTTTCAAATATACGCAGCAGATTTACAAGAGGTTGCGGAAGGCTGATACTAAAGTCAATTATTTGCCTACACGAATTTAAGATGAACAAACCAATGATGCTTCGCTCGTAACTAACAAGTAACTAACTTAATTGTTTTCCGACATCTTTTATAGTCCCCTGTTGGTAGGAAAACACATTGATGTAACGTTCTAGAAGCTATGAGAATCCAGATGGCTAACTTTCTCGAAGAGTTGCCAGTAAAAACCTCTTCCAAAGCTTGGTCAACTGTATTGTGTGGGTTTGGTCACAATATTCAAAGCATCTTTCGCTAACATTACAAAATCAACAAAAGATAAAAACGTATTGTACATAAACTGTAGGATATTTGAAGAAGCGTAGGTATATTTTCGCTTAAGATTAGGTAATTGGTGTTAACGAGGTTGTATAAATTACTATAAATTTAATACATTTTATTGCAGCTTTGTTCAACGATTGGAAAGAAAACTAATTTTCCACTTTTTATGAAACACGTCGAGAAAACAATTTCTAAAAAATGAAATTGAGTCGCATATGTAACTCCCACGAGATAACATTTCAAAACTTTAAACTTTTGAATTTTGCATATTATTCCTTAATTAGGGAGGGTTATTTATAATCAAAAGTTAAATATTATGAAGAATTCAGTAGATGCTTTCCGAGAGAAAAAAAACACAATATTCGATCATTCATTTTATAAGAATCAATCAAATATTACATTATAGAGACTCCAAATCCAAAATAATTTATACTTGATATTAATAATAAATCTTTAGATCTCTTCGTCCGCCTTCAAACTATTTATACTGAAAAGTATGACTAATATAACAAAAACTGCATAATGAGTAATACAATAAAGTGGCAAAAATGTAAGAAAACAAAAATAAAACTAACTTGAGTATTTCAGGTTTCATTTCCTACTTGCTCACACCTACATAGTCACATTTTGATACTTAAATGACCAGAAAGGTATTTAGGTTTTCGACCGTAGAAGCGCGGCAACGCGTTGGATACCAACATTTCAGCGTGCACGGAGAGAGAGAGAGGAGGGTGGGAGAGGGAAAGGGAGTGGGGAGGGTGAGGGGGACGGTGGGGGAGGGGAGGGAGAGCGAGGAGGAGGGAGGAAGGGAGAGAGATAGAGAATAGCTGGGAATCGCTGAAGATATGAATTAAAAAGGAGGATAATGAGGAGGATAATCCTCATTGTGAGGATAAATGGAAAATACAGTCATCTAGTATCAATGAAATCTATGAAGTAAGCAGACAAATTAATTACAACGTGGTTGCCATTTGTCATGTGCTGGATGCAAAATATGCATTTCTGGTTACGTTTATAGGCCAGGTGTAAATGGTTTATATAATAAGTAGATAGCAAACTGTAATAAAAGAATTTTCCTTTTTGTCTGCATAAGTTTGCTAATTCGTCTACAACTTCCTTGTCTCTAGTGCTCTTATGTACAGGAATTCAAAATAGTCTGATAGATATATTATATTTGTTTTTAAATATGAAGTATTTTAAATTGAGTTAAGTTCTAGTTACACTTAGGGAAAAAAATGAGTTTATCGATTCTAAAGCTAAAATATTACTGCATCTACTAAACTAAATTATTAAATTATTTAGGAAATTCTGAATTGCAGAAAGAATAGTCTGTTTAGCGGTAAATATTACAGCATTAAATACAGGATGTGGAAGACGATACTTTAAGGTATTTGAAGAAAGATTGCAAGTCTGGGCAGGTTAAGAGAGAGAGAGATAGAAAGAGAGAGCGAGAGAGAGCCAGAGGAGCGAGAGAGAGCAAGAGAGAGAGAGAGCGAGAGAGAGGGAAAGGGAGAGGGAGAGAGAGAGAGAGAATTTCCGCGCCTGAAGTAATGGCTTTTTACTGAAAGCATAACATGGTATAAGATGTTGATGATCATTATGATCATTAATCTGTGTTAAGTTGAAAACAATATTCCTCAACTATACATTTCTGACATCTGCGTATAAAATATCTTATTTTATTTATGCAGAGCAGTCTTTACACTCTGCTTTTTATGTTTGCCCAGAAATAAAATTACAGCCAGATTGGGGCTACGAGGGGACCACAAAACAATACTGATAATTCTGCCTCCATAAATCGCCCCAAATAATCTAAGTGACTCGTAAGCGGTTTAAGCAATAGCAGAGCATTGCTGAAAGAATGATTGCTGGCATTTAATGTCGGTTAACTATTTCAAAATTTGTTTTAATGTGTAATTTAGATATCTTGACTACTGAATGTAGTTTAAAAATATGTATCTGATGTGTTACATTGTTATATGATTTTCTCTACTCACTATCCTTTAGTTTTTATGTAACTACTACAAACTATTCCTATGAAATTAATATCAAAATACATATTTGCAAAAAATATTCATTACTAATTTCGCTGTAGAACAAGGGGAATAAGAAAGCAGAATTTATACTCATATGCCTCTACATCAAGCATCACCAACTTGCTTGATTTTGTGCCGAAGCAATAAACTTGCTCCGTGAATGCAGAGGGTAAATTCGTGACAGGGATTATTTCTTTTCATGTAAAGTGCATAGTGTGTCAGTTTATAATGTCGGTAACAGAAAGCAATTGAATATGAAAACCACCGACTCCTACATTTGGGCATGCCTAGGTGGATTGTTTCTTATTTATAGAAAGTGTGGAATAGGTGTTTAGTTTTCGGCAAATTATTCACTCAGAAAATGTAGCTTGCAGCGTCATTACGCAACCCATGCAAATAAGTACTGCAGTTACCTAGTAGAAGAATGCTTCTTTCAAACTGCGTTCGTTTCCAATTAATTAACCAAATGACTTCATATTCACTGCTGTAAATTTGAAGGTTTATTTCACTGAAAACTAATTCTCATACTGTTGTTGATGCAATGCAATTACAGTGGTATTAAGCAAGTTAAGAAGTTTGTTGTTTTATTACGTTAATACTGAATAATTGTCATTTTTTGAAATTATTTATGTCACGACTACAAATCTATGTAAATATACGCATGTGCATATCCAAAGTGTAAATACTAATGCAAATGCCATATACAGGGATTCTTCTGCAAATCATGAACCTACAATGTGTGATTAACCCGTGAAAGGTAGATTACGTATTTCAAATGTAAAATGTTGAATACCGTCATAGCACCGAAGGAATTGTCCGTTTTTGCTTTCTGCGCAGTTTCTCGCTCAGTGCATAGAAGGCGATTCGCAGGAGCAACGAGCAAATTTGCGCTCTTTTCTTAACTTGAAGGGAATCAGTTGGTAATGTCTGCTGTATATGCTAGCCTTAAAAGTTGATTCCCTTTCAATTACATTGCGGGTAACTGAATAGTGGCATCAGTTCAAAAAAATCTGTATTACATTCACATGTATTTCTCTACCTACTATTCTTTATTTTGATAAGCTTATACAAAGTATTATTACGGAACTTATTTTTTCATCTACTTTAATCGAGCAAAATTGTTTCATTAGACATTTCGTTGAACCTACAAAGGGAATAAGAGAAAACTGAATCAATAGTCAGATGTTTCTAAATCACTCGCTGTATGCTGTCTTAGAAATGTCATACTATTTCCATGACATCGTGAGAAAATCATGAACAATCACACAGCATTAAATAAATCAAGTATTTAAAATTGAAACCAACAATAACGGCTTTTTCAGAAATGGGGTATGTCTAGAAAAAGTTATTTGAAATATATATATATATATATATATATATATATATATATATATATATTCCTAGAAAATATCATACAAATACCTTAAACATTTGGTATGTTAAACAAAATCATTAGAGGCATTATTGAGAATATCCAACATTTCGAAAAATCTGATATGTAAGGAGTAATATGGAGTGGAGGGATTTTCTTGAAAACCTTTATGTCGCATCTTTGGAAGAAGATGCCTCTAGCTTTTGTTTTTTAAGGAAAAGTTTAATTCATTGGAATAATTTTAATTTTACAATTATTTTAGTTTAAATTGGTCCAGTTTCCAAAGCTAATAAATCCATTCATTTAAGGACATTTTCGGACATTTCACCTTTGAGCTGTGCTAAAAGCAAACACACACACACACATACACACATATAGCTTACACGCCTTTTTCCAAAAACGATTTTTTGGATTCGATGTCTCAAAACACACATTTTCCATGGATTCTCGGTATACAATTTTGGGTGGAATGCAATGCCTGCCTTCTCTACCTACTATATACGAATTTGAGAAATTAAACGCGAGAAAGTACTGAGCAATTAAAAAGAAGTATAACGCATGAACGATGCCAAAGAAAAAGCTGTTTGAAATCAATTCTATGCTTTTGTGTTGTAAAGTTTGGTCTACATCTTATCTCTGATGTGTTATAGGAACCACAAAAGTTTCTCCCAAATGAACAAGGCATTTCAGGCTACTTTCAGATAGTTCAAAATACACATTTTATTTTTTCATATCAGTATCTTAAACATGTGTCAATTTTAATAAAAGAAACATTATTTCGAAACAATTTAATTTAGAGGGCAGCTTTTATGATGAAGATTATATTTAAATTTTTGTGCTGCATTTTTAGATGATGCTGAACTTAGTATTCAGTTTAGTATCCATTCGGTATTCATTTTTGAATTACTCTATTCATAATAGACACACGTCTGTGCTAAACGTGTTCAGGGTTATACATTTTCTGTGAAATCTTGAGATGTAATGGGTTGATTAAACAATTCCTCTAAAGTAATTTGTACATTCCGACGAATCTCTAGGGCGATCTGACTGAAATATGCTTCGTACCTTAAACATGAATTACAGAAATGAAAGCGTTTAATTCTGAGCTTCTAGTTAACCACGCGGTTGATTTAAGTTGCATTGATTGTTCCTTCACACTTTCTAATCTTATGCTACTCAGGGCCAATATAAAAACAGAATGTGTGTTAATGCATAATGTTTTTATAGAGCAGTAGGATTTTACTTCGAACTTCATCTACTGCTGCCCATAGTTGAAGCATAAGACAAAAACTAACCATTTACAAGCAGGATCCTCCCTTAACACTACGGCAAAGCTGTTCAATGTTAGGTGTTTGCATGGACAGGTGTTCGTCTATTAAGAGGCACACAAGATAATATCTTACAGACTTAAGGGATGCAGCAAGTGGACAAGAGCGGAATTTCGCATCACTAACCCATACATCGCATTCCAAAGCTAAGTGAAAACACGAGTTTGTAACTTTGGAAATTCCATGTTCTGTCGTGTGTTTAGCTATGTAATTATTTGTAACGGTCTTCTCCATTCTCAGTTGCTCTTTGCGTATTTGAAGCATAGATTCTGAATTTCTTATGCACGGATCTAGTGCAAAAATAAAGTTTCAAAGGTTCTACAGCTAAATGCTGAACTGTTTGGACAGGTATTACTAGCAATTTAAGACGCTCATAAAGTTTCCCTTCAACTTATTCTTGCATTTTTATACATGAAATTATATACAAATTAACAACAAATTATATTTCTCTCCATATATATTGAAATATTTTTTTAATTATGTTACTCAAATCATCTGTAACAAACTATTCGATTGAAGTGATTATATATTTTATAATAGATCATATTACTTGTTATCCTGCTCGGCGCTGCCAGAATATTTTTAAAAATAAGGAGTTCAAAATAATAACTGGATTTCTTTTGAGATTCATGAATATCTCATTATTTTCGCCAAACTCTAAATCTAAATTGTGCTTATTGATGTGTAAGAGGTTGAAAATCCCACTATTGCTTATATCCCCGGGTTCTTAAGTTCACAAAAGTGTGGAGCCCACGCCGTGGCCGAGTGGTTAGACTACTCGACTCTCACCAGATCCCAAGCGACCTTATGTGAGATTTGTGGTGGACAAAGCGGCACAGGTGCGGCTTTTCTCCGGTTTCTCCCGCCATCGCATTCCACCGGTGCTCCATCTTCATTTTATGTATCACCAGTGTCATCGCCTACGGTGCCACAAGTAGTAAAAGCGTTAAACACTATCCTCCCCCCAAATGAGGACAATTGGTGCAGTTACAAAGCCCATTAAAATGTGTACACACACTTTAACGAACACAAATTCTTTATTGCGTCTTAGTGTTGTAAGCATCTGCATCTGTTCAGTTATTCTTGGTTATCCAAATGGTTGTCATTGGTGGCTAGACACACAATACAGCGACAAATGGTTGCTTCAACAACTTGGTCACTGTGTCTGCGCTGCACATTATGCTGCTGTAATGTCTTGAAAAAGAGCCTCCGGTGTTGATTTACTCCCAAATATAACATTCTATAGTTCTAAAATATGATGTATGTGCTGGAAGCTCAAATGCGCCTCCTCATTTTACCCATTGCCCCTGCGGATTTTTGTCCAGGCGAGTCGAAATTTCACCGGAAATACATGTTTTAGAGTCCAGTGAATCAAAAAGTATAAACCGTTTTTAGAAAAATGTCTGTGCGTATCTGCAGACAGCATTGACAGAAACGAAAAGTCAGTTAAATGCCCAACCTGGCATTTAAGTTCAGTATCTTCCCAAGATCCGATACGAAGATTTTTAGGAAAATCCTCCCACCCCCAAATCTCCTTTACATGGAAGATTTTTCGAAAATGTTGAATTACTCAATAATGGCTTCAACAATTTTGACTAAAACCATATGCTTAATAGCCTCTGATTACCTTTTCCTTTTGGATAACCTTACATAACTAGCTAACCGTAAGCGAAAGACAAAGGTGTAAATCTCGTTAAAGCACACAATTTTTGCTCAATAAACCATTTCCAAGATGTTCCTTGTTATTGTTTTCAGTTTTAAACTACTTTACTCAAGCGAGAAGTCAACTTTTGTTTCATCTCTCTATTGTTTTACTACTGGTTATGTAAAGAGAACCTACTCTCAATTGTTTTACATAGCGGCCAGCTTTTTAAAGACTTCACAATCGCTTTCACTTTGTGTTTTTCCTTACTTTCCTTCCACTTACAAGGAATTAAGTAATAAGACAAATGATGATAATGTTTATCTCGATCAACATGATGTAGATAAAAGAATCATTTATCATAAGAATAGTTTGTGGAACAGGTAGAGAAAGTCATGTGAGTAGAACATATAAGATTTTTAATTTTGTGGGGTACTTAGAAATTTAATATCTGATATGCAAAGTCCTAAAAACTAAAATGCATAGGCCAACATTCAGGAGTGTCCGAATACAACTGTAACGATAAAACTGCAGCACTCCATGGTCGAGTGGTCAGCGAGCTGCGGCGGGGAATTTTTCTTTAACCAGATTCATTCCCTATCCCCCACAGAGTCCGGAAGTATGTATGTGAGAGTAAATGAGTGTGTGTTTGAGGGAAATAGAATAAAAACGATTTAAACCCAATGTAAGGAACCTACAGATAACGCATTGTTTCTTATGCAAAGCCCCGATATGACCTTAGATAAATGAAACAAAAAAAAAAAAAAAAAAAAAAAACTGCAGCAGTTTTCAGGTGTAAATTCTCGGTATCAGAGTCCAAGATGATTGAAATTCGGGTTGGGCCAAAGTTCTTTTCTACGAAGAGATGTTACTGTAGTGCGTTTTCCACCTATAAAGTAATATAGTTTGGTGTTAAAAGCGTTTTTCCCCCGATAGCACTTCTAAAGACTCTGTCAGTCCCAATTCCAAACGGTGCATAACAAATCTCTGGTTGGGGAACTACTGGCCATTGTTCAATGGGACCCTGACACAGTACATGCCATTGTCATATGGAAATGATGGATACATAACGTTGTGTAAGAGACGGAGTGAGCTGTCAAGCCATTAAGTCTCCTTGCATCCAAGGTACGTGCTCTCTGGATATAGGCCTTACCAGTTCGATAACGGAGGACTTGAAAGCTTCCTCTTCCGAGCACGCACTCACTTACTAAACAAGGACCGAGAATTTTACGAAGACAATGTTAGTTTTGGAATAAAGCACGTTAATGAGAATAAAAAATACATTTTCAATTCTAGTATAGCAATTAGTAACAAGTTTATAAGCGTTGTCGCACTATATTAGCGTGATTGTTGACATATATTTTACTGTGCCAATACGTAGGCTACTTCTGTATATTAGGACGAAGTGAGGGTAAAGTTTGCCCGATAGGTTTCATTTCAAAATAAAAATAGAAATTCACTTTAAAAACAGCTGCAATGTTTTGTAAGAACTGCAGTTCAAAAACTCTATGTATCGCGATAAACACTTTAGTGCTTTTCTTTAATTTGATGCAATGTATTATTTCTATATATTATTTATAAGTTCATAACATTTTCTATTTTAATTATTTTCTCCTTATTTTATAGCCTGCTGACAGTTGGTAGTTTCGTTGCATTTGTTTAGTAAACCGCTATATTAATTCTTATTAGTTCTATATTGCATGATATACTCTATATATAAGTTAATACAATATTTTATAAGTATGCCTATTAACATAGTTTGTGTATCTGTGTGTTTATTCACGTGAGTATAACTTTATTTACGAGGCGTTATCGCATATTCCTTTAATGTGCAGAACTATTTTAAATTACATTTCTGGCAATATTTATAGACCCTTATTGTATGCACTATACAGATAGCATTGGATTTAACATTGTATGGATATAAATAAATAAGGATGAAAACAACAGTATTTGGGATACAAGTGGGATAAATGAATCTTTCCAAAGCAGGAAGAAGTTTGAAATTACGAGAGACAGCGATTATTTTCACTTCGGGATACCTCACATGAACGCATGTGTAGGATTCCATACTACTTTTAAAGATAGTGAATAATAGAAATATTTACGGGAAAATGACATGTCTGTTCTAGCCTATGCAAACTGGTTTGAATGAGTCATACCTGATAGCGTTTACCAGGTCGGTGACATAGCTGCTTGTGCCTAAAGATTGGTATTTAAATGCTGCATGAAGTAAAGCGTTTCGTTTCGTAATCGGCTTACCCTCCCCGTATTTGTAGGACTGACACCCCCTAGGACTTACAAGCCAATGCCTAGGGGTCAGAATCCAACGGCACGAAACTACAGAATGGAGAACCTGGCATTAACTGAAGTGGATGATATTAAATGGAAGCGAAATTGGTGATGATGGAGCAACTGTGTAATGAGTGGCACCCAGAACCGCTTCGTCCATCACGAATCCTACATGCGGGCGCTTGGGATCGAACCCAGACCGCCTAGATGGGAGGCGAGCGGTCTAACCACTCACCCACGACACCGCCAATGAAGTAAATCGTGAGAAAACTTTAATAAATAAGGGAAGTAAAGCTGGTAACACTTAAGTGGTAACATTCAACTATTAAATATGATTATATTGCATTTTAGCAACGTAACTTTACGTACCAATAATTGGGGATTAAACACATGTTGTTAACGTCTGTGGTGAAAATAGAAATAACAGCACGAGCAAAAAGTGGCTAAACCCAATATGTCTAAAAACAACTAGAACAGAACAGAAACGTTGTTATTGTGAAATCTTTACTCGCATATCAAGTACAATTAAAAGAGTAAGAATTGTTTCAGCGTAAAAACCATTAAAATGCAGTATGTTGTTATCAATAAAATCCAATAACTCTGGTCATAGCAGATTTAAATGTATACAGCTGTTTCGAAACGACACCGAATGTATATAAGTCTTACAAATTATACTAGAACAAGTCTGAAATTTGTTGTTGCAGCTTCGCAACTCTTATCTGGCAGTGCACGCTGCACTAGAGTGTAATGCCAACATACTCACACCTCACAAGGTATTCTTAGTAAGCACGTGTCTTGAAAACAACAATGTTTTCTCGTTCGTTATCAAGAATCTGGCCTAGCTTTCAAGTAAAGGGGCAAAGTACAGTTATCTACTCAAAAGACTATTAAAGACTCGGATAATTTCAAGATTGTTATTGAATACAAAATACGTATTTTGCCCTAACTATGATTATATTGCACTTATTATCCTTACAATTTTCTAATTATCCTAATTGTAAATCATCATCAATTAGACATTCCTTGGCCCCACACTTTTCCGTTGAAGAGTTTCCAAACGTTTGCTTATCTCAAACTCTAGATTTTGAATAAAATATTTTATGTCAAGTTACCTTTATGAGAAACGAAATACTCGTCTTCACGTTTCTGGGAATAGCCTCTGCTTTCTGAATGCCTTTGGCGTAACTGGTAAACTGTAAGAGATAAGACAGAACTTTTACTGCCCAAAAAATGTAGAGCTAATCAAAGCAAACGATGTAAGTTAAATAAACTAACCATTCTCAACATATTCCTTGTTACTGATTTGAATTCAAATAGGAAGTTGTTATTCGTTTTTTTTTTTTTTCTTTCTTTCTTTCTTTCTTTATTGTCAAACGATTATAGCGAAGTTTCAAAGCCTTCACAGGGCTCTTAAAATATTTGGCTATCACTTACAGCCTTGTATTTCCCTAAAGTTCCTTGTACCTATAATGAAATATGCAATTAGACTATTTCCGCAAATGTTAATCTCGATTAACATGACACAGGTATAGGCATAAGCGTTTGTAAGAACAGCTTGTAAAGGGTGTGTAGGGAAAGCCATGTGACTGCAAGCACATTATTTTTTATTATTATTCTTTTGAAAAGTATGCCTACTGCTGTTTAATACACGCGCCCGTGCCGGTTGATCACACTAAAATATTTAGTTACAGTTAACTTCATGTTGTTAAAATGTTTACACAAAAATTTAACATAAAACTACATTATTTGTCTATTGCAACTATTTTACCAGTATGCATACGCATTGTTAGGATTTAAAATTCACTCTGGAGTAGCTGTTGGTATAGTCACTTGCAATTTTGGGTGAATATTGCCATTAAAATGGTATATATATATATTGCCATTAAAATGGTATATATATATATATATATATATATATATATATATATATATATATACCCGTTCGATTCTCGCAGCCAACCTCTCTGACCTATGGGTTTTTTTCGGGTTTTTTCCCAGATCACTAGGCAAATGCTTGTGAGGTTTCTTCATTCCCTTGACATTCTGTCCCTTCAGTTCATATCCATTTCATCTAACCGGTCTCTTTCAGGGTTGTGAGTGTCGGAGAGGACTGCGGTGGTGGCGCCTTCCGTGGCGGTGATTGCGCTTTGAAAAGACAGCTTGCGGCGGTGGTATGGCGTTGGTGTCGTCTGTAGACCCAGGGAGTTCGACTAGACCTGGGGCGCGGGCTCCTAGCTGTCCCCGCGTCGAGATGAACTGCTTGGAAAAATGTTAGGGCTTTCCATGGTGGTTCCCTCTCCGCCGTCCGGTTTCGGCCACCCGTTGTAATCACTCTATTTTCATCCTATCCTGCTAGGGTCTGACGTACAATAAACCAATGAATGCAGTGTGGCATGGCGCGCGCAATCACACATACACACTGCATGCCCGTACACAGAATGAAACATCGCAGGTGATGATCTATAGGTATCCTAGATCTAAAATTAACTAGATCTAAACTTAACAGTATTTCGGGTGTTCCCTTCTTCCCACGGGTCACTTTGCCCCCCCCCCCACTATGATTTACATGCAATGTTGTTCCTCGGTTGCTGGAGATCCTTCCATCTGGTTACTCTTAGGGCCGGTTTCACTAACAACGATAACTTTTCTTGTTATCTTAGTTTATATAATCGCTGATATTAGTGACTATCGGGGGAACTTAAGAAGCACGTTTCACCAAGAGGTTGAAACCCCGGTAATATAATCGTCTACTATGTGTACATATACTATACGAACCAGCAATTTCTCATACATAAGCGAGACTGCTATTTCCGGTTTTGCCATATTTCGGCTCCTTTTGAAGAAAAAACAGTGGACGCACAGGATTTAAGTGGAATTATCTAATTTTTATGTGGATTAACTTATCAGCATAGAGAAATACCCACGGGAGAGAAGAAAAGGGGGCCAGGTCCAAACATGCCTGGTGCGAAAATGTGTACTCTTTTAGAATTGGCAAAATTGCATTTTCACATGGTAGAGGAAAAAAAGAACAGCGTTTTCGTGCAGAAAAAAATACGGAATGGGCTAATAAGTACTTTTTCTTGCCTCTTATACAAAATTAGCTTACAAAGGAGATCACTGCAGCCAATATAACGGGACTGACGCAAGAGAAATACGAGATCTCGCTTTGCATAACTCTTTCATTAATAATTCCAATTCTTGCTCCTGTTCTAAAATAGAATACAGCACTTTCTTGTTTCGTAACTTTTAGCCATATCAGGTACGTTGACTCATAAAAAAAAAAAAGCAATCGTTGATTATAGCTTATTATTTTAACGATCGCTTTTAGTCTTTTATTTCCAGCTTGAAAAGCTTCTATATGCATGCTTGGGGACTCTAAAGAAGGAGAGACAAACACTAATTAAAAAAAAATAACTATGGCACCCAGTATGTCAACACGAAGCTTTTATGTGAAAACGCAGAAAGGTGTTTCCATTCGCCTACGGCAGCATTTAAGATAACAGTGTGTAAGATGAGACCACATCACAAAGTTTACATCATAATGTACATTGATGTACAAGTTGCTTCATTACCTGAACTTTACTAATTGCCTTCTATTTCTCTCGTTCAATAACATTTATCATTACTACCTTCATACAATATCGTTGTTGTCCATAACTATATATATATATTATTCGTTGCGGCACCATGTTTCTCTTTTGTTTCGCTAACTACGATTTGGATTCATAAACGATAGAAAATGGCCGATAAGGTAATAACCGGGTTTGTAGGCCCTGCAATCCTTACTTTGGGTGGTGAAACAGCTATTTTACCAAAATCACGGATTTAACATCTTTAATCCGAGTTAAGTAAAATTATCGTCGTTGGTGAAACCGGCCCTTAGCTTGCAACTATAAAGCATTATTGTTAACAGCTTGTCCTAACTGAGCCCGCTGTATTTTTAAAATTTGCCCTTTGGGTTTCAGGTAGGAAGCCATTTCTTAGAGATAAGCACATAAGACCTGTTGACGTTCAGCAACTTCCTTTGCACCATTTTACTACCGCCGATCGGTAAACCGGTATCAGATAACCAATGAAATACTCTTGCAAGAAATCTAAGGTTTTATTCGTCAACCTTTGCTTGCACTACAGCACGATACTGATACTGGTATAATATTCCACGGAAGATTAAACAGTTGAGGCAGACTTATTACTTGCGAGCGAAATACTGTTTCACAAAACTCCAATTTCAAGTTACAAACTGCAAGTGTATTTCCACTAAAGAATTTCCAGTATAACTTCATAAAGTTCATTTCACACGTATGAGTACTTAGATGACAGTACTAGGTCCTGTAAAACTTTATAAAATGTTTAAAAAAACATGTCACAATACCTTACGGGTCGCACCGTGGCCGAGTGGTTAGGCCACTTGCTTCTCACCTAGACGGCCCGGGTTCGATCCCAAGTGATCGCATGTGAGATTTGTGCTGGACAAAGCGGCGCTGGGCGGGTTTTCTCCGGGTTCTCCGGTTTCCCCCGCCATCGCATTCCACCAGTGCGCCCTCTTCACTCCACGCATCACCAGTGTCGTCGCCTGCGGTGCCACAAGTAGTAAAAGCTGACATTAAACGCTGTCAAAATCAGTAGCTATCTGTTACAAACACTTATTAACACGATGAAGGAAAAACTGACGAGCGCGTCCCTAGTATGGGACATGAATTCATATTTACCTTAATTATACCTGCTCCCCTGACAATGGCTACCTTCAACGACTCTTCGTAGACTAATTCTCAACTATCTATATCCGGATAAAAACGGCTTTACGCCAAGTGTTGAACGTTCAATCAATTTCAAAATGCGTAAACGTGTATACCTATACATATTCTAATGAATGTACTATTCTCTATTAGTATATTTCTGTTTGCATGTTACAACAATAACGTTACTAAGGCCTCTAAGCTATGAGGTGTCAGTATAGGTCTCATCGTGCTTTAAATCCGAGGCAAGTTACTTAAAAGTAGCGTTTTAGTCATAATAGTCATATTAAACTGTTACATTCGTGAGTTATTTTGTGAAATTTTATAAATTCCGAAGTCGATAGCATAAAAGTAGAATCATTTTATTATACACATAACAGTAGAAATATACAATGGCGTAAATATACTAAAAAAATTACCTATATTGGGTGAACTTTAAGTAGAAACACCAATGTAGCTTTACTTTCTGAAGTAAGAGAATATTTTCCCTGTTACAATAATGCCCACCATGGAAAATGTGAGTTCCGATTATGCTGAACTCGCAGTGTCCTGACGCATGCTTCCTCCCACTGCCGGGTACTTGTTTTGCTTAGTCTTTCCACCATACGCAGAAGCTTAAATTGATTCACAGTTAAAGTTCTGCCAAATATCCGTCGTAGAAACGTCATTCTTATTTTGTGACGGCTGCTGATACAAATATACCAGAGACAGTTGATAAAATCATTCCTGCATTATTACCCCAGATCGAAACGTTTACTCGGTTCCTCACCACCTTTAGCTCCACTACCGTCTGGGTACTGTCCAACAGCGGCTTCAGATGGTTTTCAATAAATGGACACCGAGGAATGTGTGTTTTCACAGAAGACAATTACCATCCTGGAAGGTTTAAGCGTTTTCATTAGTTCATGGATTTTGGCCAATTCCTTTCTTGCAATTTCGAGTTTTTAGGCCACACATGCCGATATTCTATCAAATCTGCTAGTAGGTACATTGCCAATAGAACTTGGGTTACCAGGAAGCGCTCTAACGTCTCATATGTAGAGTTTCATAGAGTTGCTACTCTTTGGATGAGCTTTTCTTTGGGTTGTCCAAACATCTCTTGTTTGCCGACCAAAGTCACAGTAGCCAAATTTTAATGGCTCGCCTTCTTGGATAATTCACCCACTGTTGAGTTCTCGGCGCCTCGTTTGCCGCGAGCAGCAAATAATGGGCGCCTAAATCGCCTCTGTGACCAATTCAATGTAGTTAGTTCGGGGGTTTAAAATATCTGCAGCATTATCTTTCACAATGACTGATATTCTCAGCTATGTTCCATTCTACTAAGACATTTTCCCTTATTTTACAAAGGTTAGTTGCTATTAAGAAAGCGCGTTGTTTGTATATAAGAATTGAGTATCAAATCATAGTTGCAATATATAAACTGTGGTAGTTACATAGGGTTATTGTACAAGAGATGGCCAGAGTCTGCATTGCAAGCAAGGTAGGAAACTTTCCGGAGCTCTCCTATGACTTTTGCCTTCATCTCCATATACAGCAGTTCAGGTTTCTTATTCAGCGCGTATACCTTACACGGCTTATAGCTTGGCTCAACAACGGTCATGAACTGAAAGAAGCATAGGCAGTAAAAGAAGAGCAGCAGATACAACACTTTATCATGTTAGCCAGGGCTGGGTGGATTCCTGTCCGTTCCTGACTGCAGTGACAATTCTTCTCAGCATTTTGAATGACACGCCTTCTTTTCGTTTGTTCTGGGGTAATTGCCTCAGAATCCACTGACAACGAAAATGTTGAGTGGTGAATCCAATACTACGTTGTTCATGCACTTCAGGTGATCTGTTTCTGTACTGTTTTCCATGTTACCGAGATTTTCCCTGTGTATGGTTCCAGTGCTAGACATTGAGTAGCCACTTTCCCTGTTCCTTCTTCTTCATTTTAATTAAAATAGCTCCAATAGAATTACTAGTGAAAATAAATTATCCATTCCATAATCGGTTACGGGGTGGTAGGCTCTACCGTCTCGATGTACAACATACTGTCACTGCCAGCTTTATGATGTACGATGCCTGTTCATTCTTGTTCAGTGTCCGATCAGTCTTATTCATTTACACAAACAACGTGTAGTTTGACTTTTATATACTATTTCGATAGGAAATACATTTCTTGTAGCCAATTCCTGAACAATTCAAATATTATAGAACATTTTTCAGAATAACTGAGGTAAGTCGAGAGCTTTTTGTAACATCAAAATCCCTTCGTATTTGCGGGTCTGGAACAGCAATTTCTCGTTTGAGAAGCCGACGTTGTACCATTCGGTTACACTCTTGTGAACGGTTCTGAATGTAAATATTTGTAACCGTCGCCATGCATGTTCCAATTATATAGTGGTTTGTGTGTATGTATTCAGTGAAACCCGTGTACACGGAAACCTGAAAAATGGATTGTACCCCTATTAAACAGGAATATGATTTTCTTCCAAGAATAGATATACGAAGTTACTCTTATTTCAGATGTATACTGAATTGTTTAATGTCTGAAAAGGTATGCATAAGTGAAATTAGAGTAATATAAACATCTTAATGATATTCGATTTAGACAAGGATTTACACAAGGAGGACAAGAAAATGACAAAATAAGACACAAATTTTTAACTCTGTCCTAAAACAAAGAATGGCATAAAATTACTTAAAATATGCATATTCATAAACTAGGACCTGAGATAAGGAGTTGTGTACACATTAACAATGCCTAAGATGTCAAAATTAAAATATGACATGACGTCAGCATCTGGGCCCTGTTTATGACCGAATATTGAAAGATCGGATTAATATAGACGTTCCAATGCTATGTACATAAAGGAAAATTTCACCGATAGACCTAGTCGGAATTTTGTCTCATTTGAGTGTATGGCTTAAATAAATTAAAATAGACGTAGTTGAAATATTTATAGCACAAAGGAAATTTCGTCATATACCCTGACACTTCAGAGGCCGCTAACCCGCAGCCGAGCCTGCTATAACCCAGCTGCTTGCCGACCATGATTGGCTCTGTGCGGGTGGGCAGACATGAAAGCAAGTATATTGTGAAGTGTACGAAACTTGTCAAGGTTGTCCCTCAGATGTCATGTGACATAGGCTTTTGTTGAACCCGTCGCGAATATTACGATAGATCATGAAAAGTAGGCGTATGCTGAAAACATGCGAAATGACACGTTCTGCCGTAGATCATATTGAAATTGCGGAGCTTGTAGGGAATATAGTGTAACTCGCACCTCACTTCGCCTACCTAACCTTTCGCTGTCTGCCGACTTTTAAATGCCCTGTTAGATGGCACATAGAATGCAATTACATTATATGATCTGTCTAGAATCTTCACGAAATGACCGATTTCAGCAAACATCTACAATATCTGCACTGTTGGGTGCCATTTCCCTGACTTGGTGCAATTCGCCTTTAAAAATTGACGAAAATTCATAGACCATATCGGATCCTAGGGCGCATAAAATAAGGCAGACTTCAGTTTTGGTGGTACCATTTACTGACCAGCCAACTCCCCAAACCCCACACCTTATTACTTTTATATCTATGTGGGGAAAGTTGAAAGATAAGAATGCACACATCGCGAAGAAGAATTGAAACAAAACATTCATCATTAAGACAGGAAGAAGAAATTTCGCAGCCCCTTTTATAGCTATTAGACGCGGAATGCGTTCCAGGGCAGTGGTCGAAAAACGGTAGTCACTAATTCCAACAGTTGCTGTGTGGTGTAATGCTTTGTGATCTCGCTTTTCGCGCCGGAGAAAGGGAAATGGTTTCATGCCGGATATTATAATTGCGTTTGCTCTATTAAACCTTAAATGGTTTCAATGGATTTTTAAATATGGGCAACTTGTCTGAAGAAAGTATGTATTGATTGTTCTTATTTTAAACGAATTGTCATGAACGGAGACCTTTTTTTTTTATTTTCCCTGGCACTTATGTACTGATACGTAGTAGATAGAGAGGGTATTGTATTCCACCCAAAAATTCGATACTAAGATTTCACCGAAAATACAAGTTTTAGGGTCCTCTAAATAAAAAAGAACGCGTTTTTAGAAAAAGGTCTATGTGAGAATGTGCGTGGACAGCATAACTCAAAAACGAAAAGTCGGTTGAACACCAAACTCGGCATTTAAGTTCAGTATCTTCCAAGGATACGAGACGAGAATTTTCAGGATAATCGCCCCTACCCACAACTACCCTTTGCATGGAACATTTTTCAAAAATTTTGATTTTATTAACATTTCTCTAATGGCTTTCTCAAACAGAAGTTCATATTTATTTTCATCTCTCTATTATTTCCAACTAGTAAGCAAAGAAAAACGAATTTCAATTGTTTCACTCAGCAACCGGCCTTTAATAGATCCGAATATCCCTTCTATTTGCAAAGAAGCAAGTAAAAGGAGCAATTGAGCTAATTTTTGTCTTCATTAGCATGATGTAGATGAAGAATAATCTTTTGTAAGAAACGTTTGTTTGCGGAATATATAGAGAAAGTCATGTGAATGGAACACGTCAGATGTTTTTAACCTCAGATCTATGGGTATCCTCCCGGAAATGCCTCAGCATTTCTTAAGATTATCTTCACAAACTAAAACGACACAAAATTCTAGAATTAAAAGCAAGTAAAGCAGACTCTCATGACTTAAAAAGCATGTCACACAACGTTATAGTAAACTCCCCTCATATATTATGTATCTTGCACTTACAAGATTCATATTGATGCATATAACGAAACGTCATATTGACGAGAAAAATGAAACTCAGTTTTATCTATAGACGTTCCTTAAAGCGTCCCACCCTATATTGGGTGTGAAATACCGGTAATGTTGCTCAGTCCTCTGTCAGGTTCGGTTTCTTTAGGTGCCGTAAATCTATGACATTAGACCACTGGCTTCACTTCCCTTCCTAAGGAAGACATGGAAGATTTTTCGACCGAAACAAATCCACAGCCCTCTGGCGGATTTGGACCCGTGGCCTCGAGAACTGGAGGCTGGCATGATACACCTAGACCACAGAGCCCGAATACATTGACGAGAGAACAAGTGAAGCAGCTAAATCAAGGCTATTAGCAAATGCTGAGTGAACATTCATGGATGGGGGTTCTTTGAAATTGATAGAAATTTAAGAGAATTAAATGTTGAGCCTGTATAAAATGTATGATATTTAGGATTTTTTCCTAAAATGTCTTCCACATAACAAAACGTAGACATGCTGCGAACATATTTGAAATGTAACGCTGTGTGTACATTCATGATCTTCAGTCCTATGGTACTCTTTAAATTTAATTTCAGCTGCGCTTTAATGCGATACACTTAAATGCAGGTGCATTGGTGCAATCACCCAGTGCTCCTCCTAAAAGCGTTGTATTCTACTGGTACTGCTAGAAGTTTATCAACGAACATATAAGAGTTGCAACTATAACAGTGGTGCACATGGTATGTATCCCGCCAATTATTGTTTAAAAATTAAGCATCTAGATATAATATACAGGATGTTTCGAAACGACACTAGACCAAGATGTGGGCGATGTTGCTCAGATATTATGTAATACAAAAATATAGTTTTCAACGCCAATAGAGATAACCAACCAAACACCTCATGGTCAGCATAGACTAGGCCAACGGTTCCCAACCGGTGTGCCCCGGCACCCTAGGGTGCCGTGTGATTGGCTAAGGGGTGCCGCGAGATATTGAGATAAAAAAAAAATACCTTCTACTGAAGCCTTAAGTTTTGTAAGGTCTTGAAATAAAATAACTCAAATCAATTACTCTCATGCACGGCAGATGGTGATAGTGGTCGATTCATTTCAATAATTCAGTTATACTAGTATCCCACAGATGGCATTACAGCTATACCCTGCCGAACATTCCCGAGACTATTCGCTTCATCACGAACATTCCCGAGACTTCGACAGATGAATATATAAAAGTGTACGCCGCTTGGCGCTTTCAGTTGTCTTCCTCACGTTGATTCACAGTGTTTAGCTATGGATAAGTTTATTGTTAAACGTAAACGCCAGGACAGTGAAAGTGAGCAGTCGGCTCTTACTGCTTGCTTTAAGAAGCCAAATCGTACAGTTTCTCCCGGACCGTCGAATTCACCACATAAAGAAGACAAACGAAAGAAAAGAACATACCAGGAAGTTACTTAGCGTATGGATTTAAGTGGAATAACAACGAGGAAAACCCTATCCCTGTGTGTTTAGTTTGTGGCGAAACACTTAGCAACGAGGCCATGGTACCTAGCAAACTGAAGCGGCATCTTACAACAAAGCATCCTAGTGTGTCACAGAAAAGTGTAATGTATTTTTCACATATATTATAAGGGGAGAAGAAAACAGCTGTGCGAATGGTAAAGAGAATGACCATAGGTGATACTGCTCTTGAAGCCTCATTTAAAGTAGTAGAAATGATAGCTAAAAAAAAAGAAACCTCATACTCTTGGAGAGGAAATCATTGGCCCTGCATGTCAAGTTTTAGTTTCAACAATACTTGGCGAAGGAGCAGCTGATCAAATTTCGAAAGTTCCTCTGTCCAACAACACAATCAGCCGCAGGATATCTGAAATGTCATGCAATATCAACGAACAAGTCACGGAGAAAATAAAAACTTATAGAACATTTGCTTTGCAAGTAGATGAGAGTCTCGATATTGGTGACAAACCGCAACTCCTTGGTTTTATCAGATATATTGATGAAAAAGATATTAGTGAACAGTTTCTGTTCTGTAGACCGCTGGAGACTAAAACCACAGGCCATGATATTTTCGTTTCTATTAATTCCTATCTCAATGACCATGATTTTTCATGGAAAGACTGTTGTGGTATATGTACAGATGGTGCACCATCTATGTCTGGGAAAATTAAAGGTTTTACTGCCAGAGCTCTCAATGAAAATCCATCCATTATTATAACTCACTGTTTTCTGCTTAGAGAGGCATTAGTCGTAAAAGCGTGTAATGAAGATTTTGCTGAAGTGTTTAACCAAGTTGTGAAATTGGTGAACTATATGAAGTCTCGACCTTTAAAGTGCAGAATTTTTGAACAGTTATGTCGTGCAACGGATGCAGCTCATACCTCTTTGTTACTTCACACAAAAGTAAGGTGGTTGTCGCGGGGTCGTGTATTGAACCGGTTTCTCGAACTTAAAGAACAGCTAAAAACTTTTTTTAAGGATGAAAATCAAGACACATTTCATGAGCTCTTACTAAGTGATTCTTGGTGTTTTGAACTGTCGTATCTGGCAGATATTTTTCATAAGCTGAATGAACTGAATGTTTCGATGCAGGGTCAATATGAAACAATAATCTCCTCAACCAATAAAATGAAAGCTTTTAAAAGAAAACTTAGTTCTTGGAAGTCTGCAGTTCAAAAGGGAGATTTGTCGAACTTTCCATCTCTTCTTAATGTGGCAGGAGATACAGATCTGGGCAAGCTGAAAGACCGCATTTGTGATCGCTTATCAAGACTGCAAGATGCAATAGATGCGTACTTTCCAACTATTTCCACTACGAATCTCGACTGGGTTGTCTCACCCTTTGATTTCGTAGATAGTGCAGAGGAAATAGATTTCACTGCTTGCGAACGAGATGAATTTATTGATCTTTGCGCTGATTCCACACTCAAAGGTAAGTTCACCAAGAGTGAGGCGTCGGTGGCTAGTTTTTGGCTTCAACCGAGAGAGGAGTACCCTAACCTAATGAAGAAAGCAATTAACGCACTTTTGCCCTTTTCAACATCCTATCTATGCGAGCAAGCCTTCTCTGCTATGGTGACAATAAAATGCAAAGCAAGAAATAGACTGAATAACCTTGAGGATGATTTGCGTGTTTCACTGTCAACTGTAAGACCCGACATCGCATATCTGTGCTCATTAATCGAACAAAATTTATTGATGTATTTTTACTCAGTGATTGTAGTAAAGTTTACTGTATTATGTTATGGTGTACGTTATTACTTTATAATATTTCAATAAATTAACATATTAAGCTTAATTTTCTTCTTTTAATTCAAGGAAGGGTGCCCCTGGTGTTTAATGTTATTCCCAAGGGTGCCGTGAACTTCAAAAAGTTGGGAAACACTGGACTAGGCGCGTTACCCAGGAGCAAAGCCGTGCGGCTGGCCCACGCTATCGGAAGTAAAATAGATGGGATGCGCCGATTCGCTTACTTTAGCAGTGTCTTCGTAAACATATTGACATGCTGCACAATGGTTAGCTAACATTAAGGAAGTCCTTTTAGTGTTTGCACATTCTTTAATTTCCAGTAAGTACAGACCTATGTGTAAATATTACTCTTTAATAAGAGAACCTCGGTAGGCAACAACTCTTCAAAATTTCGTTTATGTTTTTCTTTTTTATAGAACTATTCTCCATTTTTGTCTGATTTATTTTATGTACAGATGATGTTTGTAACAAATTTAAAATAATTAAAAATACAATAATTAAGAAAAGTTTACACACAGCTAGAGGCTAGTTTAATTTCTAAAGCCCATTTACCAAAATGTACATTTTTTCGGAGAAAGTACGCTTTTGTATGAAACGATGAAACATAGAAACCTCAAATTTGCACCAGTTACTTTTTATTACTAGATAAACATTTCAACATGACAGTTGTGAAATATTTTGAATGAATAAAAGGTTTTGGGCTCAGAACTCAATTCATTTAGATTAAATATATATATGGTAGGCCTTGGTCCCTTGTGGACTGTTGTGCCATAAAGCTGCACTCTCTCTCTCTCTCTCTCTCTCTCTCTCTCTCTCTCTCTCTCACACACACACACACACACACACAGGTGTCCCAGAATTCAACCACACAAACTGACAGAATTGTAGTGGGTTCCTAGATAAACAGTTTGAGATAGAAAACCTGTTCCTCCTTATGCCAAATGTCAAAGTTATGACATACTTTATTGATCGCACACCAGTGACTCCAAATTAAAAGAACGTGGACGTGAGTGTTCCATTTTCATTCAGAACACCTCGTTTGTATGCCAGTAGTCGAAGAAATGCAGTATTGATACACAATCAAAACGACATTTAAAATTATTGGATGTGCATTTTTTTTTCAGGTGATATGTAGTTAGCTACAGCACTATCCTAGCACTTACTGGCGGGTGAGGCGGTGTAGCGCTGGCCAACGAATCTTACAATGCTGAGGTCGCACCGGTCTCTGAAAGTTCCATTTTTTAGCTTTTTAATTGTCTTGTTTTTCTCGAAGAGGTACACAATTTGAGCAGCACTAATGCGCTTAGTTTACTTTTTTGAAGTCAGGACGATAAATTCTCTAGTAAAAATTACTTCCAAAAGACTGGGAATGAAATTTACGTGGCGTTCAAATTTAAATAAGGTCAATGAATCTACATCGAATAATGTAATAAAACAATTAGGTTTGTCGAAAACGTTTATGTAATGTGGGCTCTGAAACTTAACTATGACTTTAGCGGCGGAGTAACAAAACATCAGCAATTGTTAGGATTCGAACAGCGGTACTTTATTTTTTTCTAACCATTGCCCCTTTCCAACGACTTAAGCTACTGTGGTTCTACGCGGTTGTACTTCCGAAAATCTTGTCTAATGGCTACACGTACTACTATGAGAACCATAAATTACTAAACAATGTGTTCATATTCTAAAAGTGTACTCATTATGTGTAAAGGAATAAATTGTTTCAGCGAAGATCATACGGACTGACATAGTCTAAACTACTAACTTCTGAGCTCAGCTTTTTGGTACCACGTGGTACCGTTGCGCCTGCGTAAAGTAGCAATAGTACCAACCCGAGCGATTAAGGGCCTGTTTAGCTGCTGTGTGTATCACTGCAAAAGTCACAATTGAAATGTGTGCGCACATAACACGTCAATGCTGGATACACTTTAGTTCAGAAATCCCTTCGAGAGGCATGGAGAAGTGTACTCTTTTAGATCTAAATAATAATTGCACATTACATTCACCTAAATTATATGTCAGTACGAACTAATCACATTGAATAACGTAGCAAAACATGAACGTTTGATTATAAAATGCAAACAAAGGAGACAAAATGAAAATAAAGCACGCATACGGAGGCTTGTACCCTCAACACCGGCGACACCTTAACCCGATGCCCAGACGTTAACCATAGTACTAAACAACGCTTTTATGCCTACGCTCTGCGAAATGTGGGTGTTAACGTCATGGTCCTTTCCGGTTTGATCAGTGGCGTGCTAACACTTAATACATTTTATGCTGTGGCAAAGAATTTATAGCCCATAGATCTATCTCAAATTGTTTATTTTGAACCCTTCTACAATCCTCCCAATATATATACGGTTTAACGAATTAACACAGTGATGGAAAACCTGCAAGTAATTATTAGTAACATTTTAACTCATTAGGCAAGGAATATGCAAAGGATTGTATCATAATAGAATGAAACCCTTCCCATTGGTGGCGTTTTGCTTTATAATTACGGCTAAACTTTTCTTTTTGTATTTTCGCAAAATACATAAATGAACATAAATAACTAAAATATAAACAGAAGCTCAACTCAAGTATAATTGTTTTCCTCCGGATTATGGCTAACATATTTAAACTGATTCTTTCACAATGTAGATGAATACCTTTCTATGCCAGCGAAGACATTGTTTGGTTTTAGGATTGTGGCTAACACGTTTCTGTTCTTTCTCTTAGTTTTGCTGTTGCACTAAAAACGTTTTAGCACATTGAAACATCTGTGGATAAGTATATTGATACATTAATTACTCAATTCCATTGTAGATGGTGACTATGTACACTACTTAAGATTTCGCTTCACTTGTCTGCTGCGAGACAAATACTCTAAGAAATTAAGAGTTAAATGCACAGGCAACTGATTCATGCATACCCATGGCATTTGTCTTTAGGAATTTTATATAAGCATCTCTATGTTCCTCAAATAAAAATATGTATTACAAACATTACTCATTCCTTCTTCACTTGCCAAAGCATTACGACATTTCTCCAGTGTGCTAATACTTAGAGAGAAAGCCCGAGATGAAATAGTACCTACTATATTTCAACCTGAAATCATTAACAGTTACTTAGTCTCACAGTTAATTACTTTGGTGATACATCTTCAAAATGCCAATAAAAAGCACAGGATCACAGCTTTACTTATTCTTGGCTGAAAGCTTTGCATTTCTGAAATAATTTTCAATAAAATGATCAGGATAAATTTGATTGGTCTTGTACATCTTTGAGGAGCCTTCCTTTTTACTTAAAGCACCCAACCAGATCACATTTTTCAATCTGGGCACCAAAGAACCACATCAACAAATTCAAAGTAATGCTTGCGTTATTAAAATTTTCGATTCACATAATCTCACAAGCATTCACTAGTATGTTGATACTCTAAGATGTAAGAACAAAACGGCTAAGTTTAAAGTAAATCACGCACAAACTACATCTTTGCCATATTTGTGTAAAGTAAATACAAATCTTAGCAAGAAATCATTATAGGTGCTTAAGTCACTTACAGGTGTTTATCCCAGGGGTAACGAAAGAATGGCCGTGAATTCTTTTCTACTTCGTAGTAGTTACACCCGAATACTGCACATACTTTTCCAGATATGTATTTTTGCGTGAAGAGTAAAAACATTATTATCTTCTCAAGAATAGAAATGAGATAAATTAACATGGGCACACATTTAACGAGCATTAAACACCAAAAACGAATAAAACGAACCGGTTTCGCCACCACAGAGCATTGTTGTCGTCGCAAGATGATAGGTGGCCTCACTGCCCCGTATTTGACGTGTGCGGATATCCCTTCGTGCTTTAAAAGGGTTGCAGAACTCAACGGTGCTATTGCAAGTTCAAATCGATCAGTGGGGAACTGACGTGAGCGACCTTCGTTTACTCCTCTCAATGAGCGGAATCCACTGTTGTCTCCACTGATAAGCATGACCAGTCAATACGGATCAATTGGGTCACCTGGTATACCGAGAATGTGGTTGTCTTTTCCATTGTATTTCAAATAGGTACATACTCCCGGAGAATGTAGAGGCGAGGAAGGAAATACCGTTTGATGTGTTAAAGATATATAAGGATGATTAAATTATCAAATTAACTTTAAACTGACAGTGCATAGCTTCCATTAGTGGGATAATGGAGCCCCTAATATCAGCTGAATTTATTTCCAGTTCTGTAGAGTTTTATTCGTAATGCAATTTTAACTTTTGATTTATCATTCATTTCACTCCCACCGGTTTTACAACTACTGCGCCGCAAATTTCTAGGTTGCAACACAAAAAAAAAAAAAAAAAAAAAGCTCTTTTAAACATTTATTAGTTACAATTTTAGTTAGGCACCTGTCTTTGTTACAAAAGCTTCACTATTGAAGGAAGCACATGTTTTCTGGAGCAAAAACACAATTTCACAAGTAGTTTTGATTATGAATTAATAAATGTACAAATGCACTCAGTGTAATTGTGGGATAACATGCTCAAATGCATATTAGCTCAAAATTAAGTACGTGTATGACAAAATGCTACTTTTGAGGTATTGAATGCTATAGGTAATCATATACGATTTACATATGTGGTATATTCGCTCAATGTATAATCCCCACTATGAAGCAAATTGCCGTCATATGTTTATCAAGTTAGGATAAACCTGAACAGGAAAACATAGGAGTAGGAAGAAGTAGAGTAATAACTTCCTTACTTTCTACAGCATGCTACCTATCTGCTCTATTATTGAGAAATTTTTCTGTTTTAAGTCACGTTATGTAGTTCTGTAGTATCTAAATATAGGACTGGTTTACCTCTTATGAGTAATCTGCTTGCATAACTTGTAAAGCAGCCAAGCGACATGTGGAATCGTCGTTAGTGACAGAACAAATGAACAAGGCCTAAATGGGATTCGGAAAACATCTGAAGCTTTTGTCGGCACTATATATTCACATTGTGTGTCACCTACATTCATTTTAAAGACATATGATAAATAGGAGAATATATATCTTTCTGAACATTTAATTATATTATAATCTATATTAATGGAGCAGCTGCCAACACCATGGGTTTACACCATATGTCCCAGGCCCTGTGGGGACAGAAACCACAACGCCACCTCAACGCCTTGAACAACATTTACAGTGCGCACGCATCCTCGCGCTGCCAGCCCTGGCACACCCTCGAGATTAGAAGCACACATGATAGATAAGGAAATGCTATGAAAGGGAAATGATGGGAAGGAAGTCGTGGAGAATAAGCACGCCAGCATTCGCCTAAGTAACAAGGGGGAACCATGCAACACTCCAAGTCAAAGTGCACGGTTAACGGAAATCGAACCCGCGACCTCCCAAATGCGAGTCATGCATGTTACTGTAGCGTCACCTCGCTCAATAAAAATTTATTCTGCATGTTTCAGTGAGTTTTGCAGTTTTGGAAGTAATATTTTGTTCTCTCTTGCGGCTAACGGAGCATACAAAATTACATAATATTCGTGCAGAAAGAAGAGAAGTTCACACGGTGTTCACAAAACAAAAAAACATCAACACACATATTTTACTATTCAAATTTCTTGTAAAAAAGTCGTTAGAACTAATTGTTTGAGAGAGTATAAAATAATAAACGTTGCCATATAAAGAGTGCTGAACCGTATAAATGTTTCTCCATATTTTAAATTTAATTAGTCATAGTTTATTCCCCAAGGACAAGTCCTCCACAGTATACAGCCTCTTGCATTATCTCTTTCGCTTCCTTGCAGAGCAAATCATGATCGACTGAATGTTAAATATAAAATGCAAGTTGTAATTTGTATTTGAAGTATACTTGTAATACACAGAACTTTTAGATAGTTGTGACTATATTGGGCAAAATTTAAATTCTCCTTAAAATCTACTCAAAATGAAATATATTACAATGTGTCCTGAAAATATTAGCGTGTGTCGTTCTCCACGGTTTTGTTTGCGGAAAGGTTGATCTGTATCCGCTGAAACCACACCTATCCTATTTCCTGTTCTTTTTATCCGCATTAATTCATTGTGCGTGTCCTCAGTTGGTTGCGGCGAGGCAAGGTCGGTACAGTAGCAATGGCAAGTTCTGCCATAAACTTAGAGCAGGAGTTCTCTGTGCATATTTTGAGACAGTGGAAAGGGAAAGGTTCTTCGTGTCCAGATCCACTATGTGTGGTGGCGCTTTGACGGTGACGTCCTTATTCCTCTTTTGCATTGTTTCTAAATATCGACCAAAAATACGAAGATAACTCAAATTTTGCAACATTTATGAATGTATAAATGTGTTTATTAATTTTATGAACCACCATAATGTGAATATCTTGATGCTAAGTGGTATCTAATTACCTTTGAGATACATCTTCGATACTTTTACAGCCCTTAAATGTTAAATTTCCACAGTTATATTCCGATTATAGCAACATCGATAAACTCCATCACAATCGAGTAAACCCATATAATAATCTGCGTTTGCCTCCTTTCAAATTTAAACTGCTTGGTTTTTACGGATATTTGCAAAAATCGTAGCAACTAAAACTATTGGTAGTTTGCTTGTTTTGCCTTGACACAGCTTGAAGGAATATTACTTCTAAATGTAATTAAGTAATTCATCAGTATCGAATGAAAATTACACATTTAACTTATGGCACAATAATAATTTCAATTTCAGCATAGCTCTTACACAGTGAGACACTACTACACCACCTGATAGGCATGACATTGTTATCCATCACCTTATTAATACATCAGCATAAAACTGTAGCTCCTGTACGTATGCATTTCCAAAGTGGGTCATTTAATTTCTTCTTATTGATATTAACTAAAAAGTATAATTTCTCCCGGAGTATTTCCGTTGAGTTGCATATTTTAAAATGGAATGGTCAGCCCCAAAATAAACAGTAAAATGTGGCTCCTGTGAGCATCATTTTGCTTATTTCCTGTCCTGTGATGGCTCTTTTTACTTCAGACTCATGGAAGTGAAGAAAACTGGAGATAGCCAAGCGTTTTACATAAAAATATCCAAAATAAAAAACATGGCAGTTAACCAATATTAACGTAACACACAAACATCTTGCAGTTGGCCTCTTATGGCATGACACGTACATTAGAGTTGTCTGGTTTTCTCTGATATGTCAACTTAAAGACCTCATTACTGTAGGATATGTTCATGTTTCATAAATCTTCATATCACCCAATGACAAAAGCACGTACGCCTTATATTAAACTTTCAAGTAACTTAAGTTTATTTTTTTGCAGTTGCCCGGTTTTTCTTTGACATTATTCATTTCTGGCACCCGCGTTTCACTTCAGGCTAAATAAGGAATAAAGAAATCGAGATAATTCCGAAATATGATACTGAGATAAATCTCTATGTTCTTTGGCCAAGAGAAATGTAAACTTAAAATATAGACCATAGTTTCACGAAAGTAACTATCAGAAATCAGTTGGAGACACCCCTGATGACCAAACATTTATTGTCAAAAAAATGTCAGTGGCAGAATACTCAGCACGGACATTAACCAGTGCTTTCTTTTCAGTATTTGTATTAATTATTGAGAATATATTCATCTGTTGGAAAATGGCATTGACCTCGGCTTGGGGTTATTATGTCTATTAGCAATACTGCGAGACGGTTTTATTCAGCTAGTATTATGTCATCTGTATGCAAAAGAAGTTTCCATGTATCAGCGAAAAGAATGCTGCTGTAGCTTTTCATCCGCCATTTGCACATCTGGAAGCAAGTTCCTTATCATGCTTGGTCAGAAACAAGCTTTTACGGGCCAAATTTTGGGCCCAATCCAAGAGTGGTCTATGTTTTACCACCCGCCATGAAGAAAACTAAACATTTAAAAATATAATCACAAACCGTGCTGTTCTGGAAATTAAATGGTTCTTATGTGAATATAAACTTAATTGTTTATTGTTTGAAAAAAGGGGAAAAAGTTAAGAGTATGCATAGCTGAAATTTCGTCACAGCTTTCAAAAAGTTAAAAAACTAGCTTTTATGTACAAACATATTTTGAACCTTTAGTTCCAATTAATTCACTATCTTTTGCCCTCAGAGCGCTTTATAGCTTCAATACGTGACAACTTAAATATCTAAGAGCACATGACCTAATGACCTGTACAATATCTATTTAACAACTTTGATATTTCTTATACTTCTGCGCATTGAAATGTTCCTTATGAGTATCTTGCTTCCAATCTAATTAAAATTGTAGCAGAAACTCAGCGCGAGAGTTTAGAAGCTGCCATGTAACCTCTGTAACGGATTTTAATTCCTCAAGGTATGGCAAAATCAGTTAGGTCATTGAAGTTAAATTCTAACAATTATTTTGCTGAAATAACAATGAATGATAAAATGTCTATGTATCAAATGTATGTATTAGCATTATTTTATGTGGTGGAACTTTTACTTTATGTATTGATTTTCAACTTACGATTTCAAATCGAGTGCGACGTCTGTTTAAATAGCATAATAAAGGTAAAGGTAATGCTTTCTAAAAAACCATTAAAGATATTTGCATGCAATTTAAAATGCATTTATAATTGTCATAGAGTAGTATGTGACGGAATTTTGAAAGTATTTAGATACAACTGCAAGACTTGGACATCTCAGCTATGAATACTCTATTAACTTTTGCAATTTTATCAAGCGTGAGCCCGGCCAGAACTTAAGGGGATCTTGTCAATTTAAGGGTATATGTTATTGAATTTGACATTTCAAAACAAAACAAAGAGACTGTAAAACTTCTCTAACCCTCTTGAATCAGGAAACAGTTATTTTGTCCTTCTGGCCGTTTAACTATCCAAACTTAATGTTAAATAAACGTTGTGTCTATGTGTGCAAATATGTGAAACTCTGTCGATGTTTTATTTGTTTGAAATGTTCGACATGGGTTCTTTGAAGTTACAGAAGCTTGTTACCAGACGTAATTTGGATTTTAAGATATTCATAATTTAATCTTCATCAATTTTTAGGAAACTAAATCCGTTACATATTATACTATTTGTTTTCAGAAGGTTGCACAGCATTTAATCTTTGATTGTAAATAACTGCATTGAAAAAAACAATGTTCAAAAACTTAAATTCAATAGAACTCATCATGAGGGGCATGCTACACGACTTAATAGGTATTAAACTCTTTGTTAAGTATTCTCCTCCAACATTTGACACATTGGGATACAAAAATTAACGTTCTGTTATAAGTATGCTATACGAATATCCAACAAAACTTTTCAATACATGGAGTGAAGTTCGTAGAAATAAAAACATTCAGTACAGAGTACTGCCATGAATTTGGACAGATTATAAAAAAATAACTTTGTCTAAGTTTCAATACCTCAATATGAACTTATTTAAGCCCATAAGTGCTTCTCATACATATATCGTTTATTACAATCCTGCATAATTTGGTTAATGCTTTTTTTGTTTGTTTGTTGTTGTTGTTTTTTTTTTTTTTTGCTTCATTTAGGTAGCTCTATGTTTGGGCAGCGATTTCTCTAGAAGCTACGCTTCCACGTGATTGTGAGCTTCTGAGTTCCACGTTAGAAAGTGAAATGAATAATCTTGATAGAGCGTTATTGATACCTTAGCATTTTTGTGAAATTTACGTGCTTGCTATAGTTGCGACATTTTTAATTGTTTATTTATTTATCTCTCTATTAATTGATTTCTTGGTAGCTTAACGCATTTGACATGGTTGGCCATATCAGTAGATGATGAAATCGGTGAAATTATGCTCAAATGATGTCAGGGTCCATGGAACTTAAAGTTATTTGACATTCATCTTTACAGGATAAGGGAAAACTTCAAGAAAAAAAAAACTTATCTGGGTAACCCACCTTAACCGAGATTCGAACTCGCGACCTCTTGAAAATGGAGCCGACCCACTACCCCCATACTATCGAGGCGGACTAATTATGAACTTGAATTTTGTTATAAAATCAGTATTGGTTCTCCACAGCAAGCTAAAAAGTTTTTCGGTTGATTACAGAAAAAATGAATTTTATATGAAATATTCAACAAAATAAGGAACATAATTTCCTCGTTACACAAGAACAGTAGTGTTCAAAGATTCTAAGTATTCGTAAACGCTTTTTTCGGCTTAGGCTTTAATTCATTGATTCTGAAAGTCTTTATCGTGCCTGAGAAAATTGCACTAAAATTTACAAATTTTACATTAATCAACCATTTTTAAGCTCATCAAACTTTGCTAATTTTTGAAATTTTTGAAAAGTACAGACTTTACGAGTTAAATATTTTAGTTGTTTTAAGCGGTATGGATTTGGGTACTAAAATTATTAGTGTCAGCCAACACAGAAGTACAATTTTAAGGTCTAATATCACTCTCAGCCCTAAGTAATTCATTTTCTACATTCTTTTTTCAGTGTGTGTTGTGACTTCAAATGCTTCCTTTAGTATGATTTCGCCAACTATTTTGATCATTTTCTCGATGAGCTTTAAGATAAATCAAAATTAATTATGTAAATTTTCAGTATGAAAAGTTACGAATTACAGGCCTTTAAAAATATGTTATACATTAAAAACGTAAATATTGTTTTTATTATTTTCTAAAGCAATCCAAACCTACAAATTTATAAGACATGTTTATAATGTATAACTCTAATTTGGCTCCCTAATTTTGAAAACTGCACGATCACAAGGAGGTTTTCCTATAAAATATCAAAATTTCCTCTCTAGTGACTTCTGAAAGTTTTGATATGAAAATTTCACTTTTTGCACAATATATTGCACATTTCTGATGAGCATAACATTAATTGTTTAAGGCAAAATTTAGCAAAAATGTGAACATTTTCGATTTTATATTTGTTGACCTTTATTTCACTTATGATTTGTACTTTTATGCTACTCAATTTGATTTTAATAGCAACAACTTTAAAGCCACGCATGTCTGTTTCGTGTGTGCTTTACCAGTTGGACAATGCACCGCATTGAACTTATAAGATCCATTTTTCCCAATGTTGTTTTCTTTTTTGCCTATTCAACAGTTTTCACTACTCGAAATAATCCTCGAAGCAACACCTGGGGGTTTCCTCCCATTTCTCCGGTTTCCCCCACCATTAACACCCCCAATTCTCCATCACCATATTTCTTGTCATCAGTCTCATTATAATTTCACATCATCCACTTCTTCACTTTTATACCAGGCATCCGGCTGATCACCCAATCCTGGTTTTTCTCTGACCCAGAGCCTCTGCTCCTCAACAGGCTGTCTTGCAAGTCCTGGGTGGGGGAGGTGTTAAGTCCTACACCTGAGTGTAAACAAAAAAGAAGGAAAGAAAAAAGAAAGAAATAGAAAAGAAGAAAAATAAATAAAGAAAAAAGGAAAGTAAGAACATGCTCTTTGGACCGTAGTTTATGGCTTATTAGGTTAACATTTTCAGGAGAACTTCGGGAATAATGATGTAAATATCGTTGTGCACTGCTTAAAGAGTTTAAATAGTCTAGTTGAAATTATATATTTTGAAGAAGTTGAAAACAACAATAACATGTTTACAATTCTTCTTCTCTTTAACTAATCAAGTTTAAGAAGTGCCCCTACAACAGTTTCCTTATATCTGTTTACTAAGCTCTAATTAAAAGTTTGGGAGCAATATTATAAAGGTAATACTTTTTCAGAAAGTGATTAATTATGAATCAAAACAACGGCTTGACAGGGTCCTGAATGTTTTGCTATCACTATATGTTTTAATTTCTGAGTTTTTGGTAAAAAGCCAAAGAAATCAGAAGAAAAGTGTAGCTTTCTGGATTTTCACAGATACAATGGGTTAAGATACACGGAATTTCCAACTTCCCAGAATGTCACGCAAAGCCTTTCTACGCCCCAGCTCAAACCAATGCACAGGGCACATCTCGGTCGCTGTTGATACCTCGAGTACACAACAGAAAAAACAATACACACAAGGTTTTACGCGTAGGTGAAAGTGTTTGCCATGCATAAATTTTAGGCTGGGGTTATTTTAGAAAAAGATTTTTGTCACTCTCACGAATGTCTACTAATTATCGAAATGGTACACGAATTTCAAGAGAGAATCTTTTCTCTTGACATGTTGTGACATTGAAAGGTGTACAATGTGATGTGATGGAAAGTGGCAGTAATGAGGAGACAGTCGTGGGAAGTATCACGCGGTTATCTTTCATTCACCGCAAAGCCTTGACCCAAAGCATGCAGTGAAGGTCCAGCGGCGGATTCTCAACCTCTAAGGTAGGAAAACTCGGTGAGATTATTAAATATTCTCTGTTTTTTTTTTGTTTTTGTTTTTTTTTTTTTGTATTGTTTCATTTGTATAGCCCCCTTTAACTGCAATGTCATATCGAGGGCTTTGATTTGTGAAACTCGTAGTACTGTACGTTTTAGAGCATTATATTAATCAATTATTACTAAACACACGCACATACACTCTTACATTCATACCTCCAGACTGTGTGGGGGATAGGTAATAATTCTGGTTAAAGAAAAACTCCCTGTCCCAGCAGGGAATCGAACCCTGGACCTCCGGGGGAGAAGTGAGCTTGGAGGCAGTCTCTCATTTGGTTTGTTTCTAAAGCAAGTTGGCAATTTAAAAGGCACATTAACACAAGGCAGTAAATGAATCAAATAAATAAACCACATTTCTATGAACCAGCAATGTCAGGGTTGTATACTTTGGCAGTAGCATAACAATTTTATATCATTTTTACTTTCTCCGCTTAGTATCTAGGTAGAGAAGGTATTGTATTGCATCAAAAATTCCATACAAAGTTTTCACTGGAAATATACGTTTTTGGGTCCCCTTTTTCCAAAGACAACAGTTTAGAAAAAGTTCCGTGCGTGTTTGTGCGTGCGCGTGTGTGTCTGCAAACATATAACTCAAAAATCGGTTAATGCCATATTTTATAATTAAGTTTAGCATCTTCCAAGGGTGCGCAAAAATGATGTTCAAGAAAATTCCCCCACCCTAAACTAATCTTTACATAGAACACTTTTTGAAAATTTTTACTTTCTACAAAATGGCTCTAATGATTTTGAAATACCGTACGTATATTAAAGACAAGGCAAATAAAATGTATGTCTTGAACTTTCTGGGAGTAGTCTCTGAAAGTCTCTTCATTCAGGATGAATTTTGCATAAGAGATATAAGGTTATTTTAAGGATAATAAAGATAGAATAATAAATAGATAGCAAGGGACAGGCAAAAACGTACAACACAAAGAATGTAGTTCTTGTTAAAACACACAATTTGTGCCATGCACTTTTTTCGTTGAGTTAACCATTTCCGAGATATTCCTAGTTATTGTTTTCAATTTTAAAATTCTTTAACTTTTCTGAAAGGGGACTTTGCCGTTCCTGTTTATTTTGTTTTATTCCTAACCATGCAAAGGGAACCCAACTTCAATCACATTGAAACCAGCTTTTAAAACATTTGACTATCGCTTTATCCTAGTGTGTTCCCTTATTTCTCTTATACTTAGAAGGAACTAAGTAGTAAGACAATTTTTGCTAATGCTTATCTCGATTTAATATGAAGTAAATAAAATAGTTAGTTTGCAGAACAGGTGTAGAAACTCATGAGAGTGCAACACATCAAATTTTTATTTTATTATAATATAAATATAAGCTCATTTATTCTTCAGATGATTTTCTCTTTGTTATTTCATGTTTGTTTATATTATTTTATACACCGTCGTTTTCGATGTTCGTATACACACAAGGACATATCCAGATGGTCCCACTCACACATCACTACACACCTATACATCTTGTACGTCAATATTCTGCGGCAGTTCTAGTTAACTTAAAGATTAAGTATTTTAGCTCATGTCTGCTTTTGGTGTCATATTGTTGTGTTAGTTGCGATATATCATAGAAATTGGCTGTCGAGGCTACTCCAGCAAAGCGAAAGCGATCCATTTCCGAATCCTATGCAGCTTAAAGTTAAGTTTGTTGTTTCTGTCTTGTGCTTTCTATTGTTTTCCTCAAACTGTTGTCAGGAAACACTTTTTCCTTCTTTTTATGGCATTTTTATTTAATAATCATTAGCTCAGCCGCTCTAAGAGCTACACAAATTATTTAAAGAATACCTAGCGAGATGGCTCCGCGGTAATCTATGTGGCTTACCGTCGGGCCGGCCACTTGGTTTTGGGTTTCTCATAGTTTTCCTAAGTTCATAGGCGAATGTTTGGGGTGATTCCCCTTCTTCCACGAATTTTCTGGTCTCATACTTTTCTTTCATCTGTTTCACTTCACTTGTTTTACGGTAGGACTAAATGACGGTGGTTGGTGTGTTGTGGCATAACGATGGAATTTGTGCTATGAAAAGATTTCTTCTGGCACATAGCGGGATTACTAGGGTTATTTTCCTTGCTCTGAGCTTTCTGGTGTACATCCGGGACCCACAGATTCATAAGACAGGGCTAGCCAGCGTTAATATTCACGTCATCTTGCAATCGTTAGGGACCACGTTCTTGTTAGTGCGCATTGACGTCCGGATCTGGTCGCCCTTCGGGTCTCCCCTTTATCCCTTCCTCACAAAAGTCACATGGAGAGAACAAACTACGCAATGTGGCCTACATTTGGTGCTGTATTCCAGTTGCTGGAATCTTTCCGTTTCGATAGCTCCTATATCCTAACTCCTAAATAACACAATTAAAGAGCATACTCATGTATTAGTCCCCAAAACGAACACTTAATTGAATTATTTGAAACAGAAAGTAAGCAAAAAGTACCACACTAGTCAATGTATTCTTAGGAGACGAAAATAGCCTGCGGAAAGTGCGGCATCAGCCATTACGCACAAGACGTAATCTCAGTTCGAGATATGCAGCACCAAATATCCGTTGAAGGTCAACAAAGAACCTGGAAGTCGTGGTGGAAACGTAGGTACTCTCTCTCTCGGATGTCGGCTATTATCAACTCACGGTGCATTACAGATATACTCGGTAGGGACCACAGTTATTCGCAATATCTTGTTCTGGCACACTTGGAGCCACTATATTGCAGTCTACTCGATAATCATTTTGTGTAAATTATACATTTTATAAAGTAGGAAGCGAAGTCGTATTAGTTTGAGCGATAGTGAAGGCAAGATAGCATTATGTGGACGTTGTTGGACTCGTGACACAATATGGTATGCATTACGCTAGGGTAAGGTTAATCATGGTTATTTTAACCCAGTTTAAGAACATAACTTTTACTCATCCAGAAATATTTAAAGATACCAATTCATTATCAAAAGTCTTAGGCTTGTTAACAATAAAATACATTTGTACCAATCAAAAGCTTTGTGAACGTGTTAAACAACTACATGAACAAAGGCGTATTATAATGTTTTCATGCACAGTAATCTAAAATCTATGAATGGCAAAACTGAAAAACACTATAGGTATATTATTTATACAAAACTGTATAGAAATGTTGAGGTGTATCTCAATAAAAATTATGTTGCTATGTGTTGAATTTAATTACTAGCTTATTGAGTTTCTGATCCTGTGTGCAACAGCATATACAGGATGTAAAATACCTACATAAGTTACAAGGCTCGGTGGCAGTTCTATCTATAACATGTGATCACTTTTATTTATAACTTCATGTCCACAAACTCTTCTTTCGGAGGTCTCCAACCGTAAGGCCTCCGAAATAGGAAGGGGAATGACTTCAGGTAATGAAAATGTATACTACGCAACAATTCATTCAAAGTATTGCATCAGCTGTTACGTGATGCCGCAGCAGTCCTTCACCATACCTACAACCAACAGTAATGTTTACGGTATTATTCTGTTTGGTAGTTTCATACTTTTACAGCGTTCATTTGCGTAACCACCGTCAAGTGGGAATGCAAATAGCAAATTGGTACACAATTTTAGAGTACACCAAGATGCTTCACATCTACGACGAAGCCCAAAGGATTGCAAGAATGGTTGCATTCCAACAGACGTCACCCATCCCACACCGTTTATGTTTCCAAAATTCTAGAGACGTTCAAGTGAAACAGCTTATGTCCTAGCAAATACTTGTGTGGACGTCTGCAGTACATCGCAGTTTTAACACTTACCAAGGGTTATACAGTCCCTTCGTTTTAAGCCAAGGCCGCGAATCACCTTATATGGATATTGACCGGGAACGGCAGTGACCTCGGTATTACGACACTGCGCAGAAGTGCTGCAGGACGTGTCAAGGGTGCGTTTATGGTCTTGGGCTGTCTCAGTCGTTGCTTTGTCTTCGTGTTGTGAAGTGTTTCGACAATATGTGTATTGTGCGTGATTTTCTTAGGAATGCTATTCTCTTATTGGTCCACGGAAATGCCTGCCAACTAACTCACCCTGAGCAGCGTATTTTTATGTACAATACATTCATGAAAACTGAATCATATAGACAGATGTGTAGACAATTTCATCAATAATTTCCTGGTTATTCAATTCCAGATAGAGACACTGCGAAATGTTTGGTAATAAATTTGGAACAACGGGACCGCTAAATGCTAAACCAAAGAAGCGAAAACAACATGTTCTAACGGAGGAAAAACTAGACGAAATTGGTGCTGCATTCAAACGCTCCCCAAAGAAGTCTTTCAGCCATGTTGCACAGCAAGCGGATGTTCACAAACCTCCGTTCACACGGCTAAAAAAGTTTTAAAACTGAACCCCCATTTTGTGATAGTAGTACAAAAAATATGAACATTACTCAAGGAAAACTGATACGTGTGAATAGTAATTTCATCCGACGAGTCAGGAACGTCTTCGCGCAGATGGACACCACTTTCAACAACACTTATAACAAGGTTAGTACTCATTACATATATATTAATAACACTCGTGAGTAAGTAAAGCGGAAATTACAGAACGGAAAATCTCACAATGTAGTAGACTGTGAGCGGAGCACGTATCCTCCCGCATCGCTGCCTTGGCATAAAACTAAGGTACTGTGTATCACATAACCAAGCGTGTACAGAATGTTTCGAAGTTGGCAGCAGCCATTTTGAGCACTATTAATAATTGAATAAATGTTATAGTATTTCGAATTTGTTTGATTTCTTTCGTGTCTTATAACTCGCCATGCCTGCATCCTCCTCCATATATCAGAGATGTAAATAAAACGTTGGTTTAAAGCCTGGGTGTATTAACATGGTACCCGTCTACCTACCACCGAACCTTGTAATCTATGTTCATACACAGCTTTTAGTTCCGCACTGATGTTACGACGGGAGTTAAACTAAGCATACATGACCTAATGGCAGAGTTCACTTGTCCAATTGCTAACGCTTATAGAACCAAGTAACTAATACCTGAGATGTGGTGATTTCGTTGTTATAGCGTACTTTTGCTACTTTTAAGAAAGTAAATCAATAATACCATTGCAGAAGAGTCTGCACAAAATTTTAAATTTTAAGGTATTGCTCTGCAAATGGAAAAACGGACCTTTTAGTTTTAAATAATAAAATCAATGTGCTTACTTTTAAAGAATAAAGATAATGGCAAATACATAACAATGCATTGCTAAGATCATAATCAATAGGATCAGAGAACCACCTGAAAGAACTTGAAGAAAATGTACTTTTAATTCGTTAGGCTTTTGTCCGCGATTAAAACAGGAGTGCCGCGACATTTCTGCCAGGGATACCATATAACTTATCGTGAAGAAAAAAAAAAACACCTGGTTTAATAAATAAAACCGATACAGTAGTTCATTGCTAATAATGACATAAATTCAACTTTTCTAACAGTATCAATGCATCTATTTCTCTACAACAGAAATACCCTTTACTTATTCAATGCCAGAATTATTAACTTCTTAAACTAAACTATAGAGAAATGATGGGGAAATAAATAATTTCCATATATTAAAAGCTATGCATAACGTAAAATGCACGAATTCTAATTCTATTAATTGAGAGTCATTAGCACGAAAACTGCTTTGGGACAAAACAATTAAGTAAAAGCTAAGAGCAGCCAGTTAATTAGGTATTCCAGCAAACTTACTCTACAAGGTATTCATTATCCTAAAGTACAGTTCATTGGAATCCATATGTTCAGAATTCTAAAGAATGCTTGAAAATGCACGTGGACCATTTCTGGAAATTAGAAAGGAAAGAGAATAATTGGAATTTAGTAAGGCAAAGAGCGAAAAGTTGAGTCAAAGATGATTAAAAGCTTGAAGATTGGTCACAGAAGAAACTTTGGGGAGGTGGTCATAATGTAGGCGGTATTTAGTTTTATAAAATAAGTGTATTTCAAAAAGTTAGTTTTTCTAATATTTTGCCTTACAGGCAACACAAGTTACAAAGTGATATCGGCAGTCCATAGTGCTTAGGTGCCACGAACGGTTCAATATCAATCTCGCTATGATCGACAGGGTATTCGCCAGTTAGCAGCTCAGAGTGCCACGGCAACGTATCCTTGGCATTGATAGTACGGGTACAAAGCTTTATTTAAACCGTAAAGTATTGAACACAGCAGATATAAAACGTCATAGTTACAGTATGTCCTGCTCACATTAAGTAACAAATCAACTCTACATTTTCAAACAAGTGGCAGCTCGTTCCAAACATGTTATTTTGTATTAGACTCTATTAAATGTTCTAAGTCTATTTAACCCATGTTGTTTCTTCCAGCACCCACTCACGCATTCCCTACGAGATAGATCTTATCACTTACCATTGCAGTAGCGGTAGTTAGCCATGGAATACATAGAATTGTACAGCTGTATTCTTTTAATTGTCTGTTTTAATGACTTTGCGTTTGGTCTCTGCATTTATGGTAATTTGTTAAAGTACGCTCCTAATTCCCCTTCGAAACTAATTCAACTGCTGCTCGTTGTGCTTTCCCAGTTGAAAACCGACTCCAGGGCAAGTTCTCTGCTTTTTATTCCGGTCGAAAATGTAGCGAGAATCTTTCAGTGGCATTCGCTCGTGCAAATCTCCGCAGGTGTAACAATCGCAGCGTCGATGTTAAAAAAAAACTCACCAAGGGCACACGGTCAGCTCACGCAGCGTTAACCATGCACGGCAACAATCAACTATGACTTCCGAAGTAAACCTCTCACACACACACGGCGATTACGGTGCAAGCCGTGGTTACAATACTTATGCTATTTAGGACTATTTGGGGGAAATTACCCGTGAACATGATATTTTCACTTTCTGAGGTGGTCTGGAATCAGCCCCTGTTATTTATATTTTATGTAGTAATTTTCTAACACTAAATAAAATACATTGGTGTTATATGTTTCATTAACGATATTATATTTGCTCATATTAAAACATGGAATTCACTATTAATTTACTTTGTATTATTAGTTTTAGTAAGTGTGATTACAAATGTCTTTCAAGGGTAAGAAAGTGTTTCTTGCAGATTTTAATTTAATTTGTATTAATTTTTTCATGTTATCTACTGAGAATGGACTTAATATATTTATGAGTTTATTTAAATTTCCCTTTCGGTTATTGGGATATGAAGTAATTGCCCTCTTTCCGACGCGTATTTATCAACAGTCTTGTTGTTTTTATTCATACTTTCTACCGTTTCAATTTGTGCTACTATTAATTATAATGATTTATAAAACACAAAACAGAATATTGTAAAGACTTTGTGCATTTGATGGTTGAATACAGTTTATGAATATCTAACATACACTGGTCGAAGATTGTGTTATTTTAAATGCAATTCCAGTTTTGCTATCATGTGTGGGAATATGAAATCTTGCACATCATGCGCTTTGCCTATTTCGTAGATGTTAATAAAATGAATTAAATGTAATTTTCCAAAAAATACATATGTATTTATTGCTGCAAACATGTAATATAATCCTATTTTAATAGTTTAATGTTACCATGTAAATATTACCGCCTTTTCTTTCCTTTATTTATTAAAATTTACTTAGGGTTTAAATAAACTAGCATTTTAGCGCAAGCAGCTGGCTCACCTTCAGTTATTGACTTAGACAACATTATCAGATGTAACTAAACGTATTTCTCCTTCTGCAAAGATGTATTTAACACGAAAAATAAAAATACTGCATAGAACAAAATTTAAGAAATAATTTTGAAGAATATTTCTTAATAACATTTCACATTTATTTTAATTGCTGTTAAGGTGTGTACGAAGGTTACATTCTGGCCGCACAAAATTCTCAAATTGCAGCTACTCTAAACTATTTGGAGTATGCAAAATCTTATTTACTATTTCACATGTGTATGTCTCCATTAGGGCTATTTCATTCGTGAAGCATTATTCATAACTGAAAAACATCTTGAAATTTTCTCTTTCTTTTTGAGAAGAAAATACTACTATCTTTTATATTTTATATGCTGTACAAAGTTACTAATCACTAACGTTAGCATGTAAAGTAAACATTATTTTATTAACACAAGAAATTGAGACTCCATATTAAATAGTTTATGAGGTGAGCACACCTATTTAAAAATAATACACTCTGGAAAACACAAGCTATTCTTGTTGAGACAAGAAAGACTTTATTTAAAATCTTCCAGCTGCATATTCTGAGTTCTGCAACTTTGTGTCTTTTTAGCACTATTCTCCTTCCTTGCCAGTTATGACATTTCAGTCATAGCATTTTCTGATTTTCTTATCAGCTCAAAGTTTATAACCAATTAAACTAAGAGTGGAACGTGGGCCTTGTCTTTAGATCTGAAATAGAATGCCCATTTGTGGTGTTTACAATAGTTTGGTAAAGTAACAGTAATTATATTATATACGCATTACTGTAAAATTATGTTTTATAATTTTGACCCTTTCTTTTATATTAAGTTTGCATTAAATCAAAGAAACGATCTCAAACCACAATATCATGTTTTACTTGTCCATCTTGTGGAAGTCGCATAAATTCAGTAAGTTTATCGAGATTTCAACGAATCTCTGAGAACAACAAAAGTACAAACATAGACAGGAAAATGAGTGTTATGTATACTTTCAGGAGTAATCCTGGCGCTGTTGCATTGATGTGTTGCGACATGTTCTTCTGTAACCACAGCGCTTTATTACATCTGCTCGCATAAAGTTTTGTATCCAGGCTCATAAGTATTGCTAGCGTCCTTTCTTACTACATAAGGCACCACAAGCAGTGGATAATGAAACGAAATTATAATTTGGAAAGGAAATTCGAAACAGAAAAGTTTCTCGGCCTGATCCCCGAGGTTTCCAAGTAATGAAGGCTGATGAAAATCTATGTGTAAAAATACTTTCCACATCTGAGCCAGAAACTGTATGCTCAGGTACATTAAATTTCGCCTATAATGGAGCGTGGCTGTTCATGTTGTTACGAACAAACTGTCGCCCCCTCTACAAAACGTGATCGTCTCATTTTTCTCCGAGCATAATTCTAGCCCCTGAACTGCCAGGGTGCTCTGCCTCACCTTAATAGTTGGCGAAATTCCGAAGGTTAACAGTACAACATAAAGCTTGTGTTTTCATGTTACACTACCAACTTCTTAATATCGTTAATTTTTTAATATTCTTAATATCGTTTGGTTTTTCTCGTTCGATATCGGCAATAATTTTAACCTCTACAGATTGCTAATGAAAACTCTCATTAACAAGTGTTGTAATTTTTGCCCAGTCAGTTTAACCACACGTGTAAATGAGTCTTCACCCCTTCCTCTAGAACGCCCAGCTATATTGTAATTGGTTTAGCCTTTCTTGTGTAATGATCGTAGCGAAACTCTTTCATTCAGATAACTTCGTATCCTGAACTTCCATCCTCTAACGCCACCACCATAAAACACTGGCAGACGGAACTACGCTCGTCTCTAAGATGTCAGTGCACAGATGAATTTTGACAAATAAAGACAAATACCTTCATCCTACCTATTACCTTCAACCTTACCTAGTCTTTCACCTATGACCCCCCGGAAGACTCTCAGGGCCTTGCCCAATGGCTTTCTCCCGGCCGCGAAGCAAGTTCTCCCGACAAATAGCCGGCAGCTTAGCACGTGGAAAATTAAAAATAAAGTAAGAAATAAACTACCTTAAAAAAAATTATATTTAATCTACAAAAAGTAAAATACAATATAATAATAATATAAGAACCATAAATAGAAATAACTTATTATAAAATTTATAACAAACAATAGAATATCTAGCTAAAATTATTAAAATACGAATTCAAAATCTTAATACACTGACGGAAATGCATACGCGGTACTCTAACACCTTCCTCGCCCATCATTCCTTCCTGATACCATCACCCTCCATATATATATATATATATGATGTTAATTTCATTAACATCACAGCCGAGAAGTTCTGATCACTTTTAATCGCTGTTTGAAAGACAAATAGAAATAGTACAATATCTGAAGCACAAAATACAGTAGGCTACCAGAGAATTGTTCCATGTGATGACTTACAGCATCCCTGCGGAGATTGCACCTACAAGGCACAACGCCATAGATCCACAGTAGCTTAAGTGATTAAAACGACACAATGGCCGCTTTATGAAACCAAAATACCTTTGTTTGAATCCTAACAATGGCAGATTTTTTTTTTTCCTCTGCTAACATCATAGTTTAGTTTCTACGTTTCAAAGCATAACTTATATAAAATGTTTTCGATAAACCTACTTATTTTATTAAATTATCTATGCAGCTGCCTTGACAAGCAATCACTCACTACATTGAATATTGTACGCTATTTCAGGCTGTCTTTTGAAAGTAATGTGTCCTGGAGGTTTTATTGTCTTGACTTCGAAGATGTAAATTAAGCGTATTAGTGTTGCTCTCTTTGAAAAAAAAGTAAGAAAGAAAAGAAAAAAAAATTGATTTGTTCCATTCACATGACTTTCTCTACTTCTATTTAATTCACACTAATTGAGAAAAATTTAGCAGAAATAGTCCTATTACTTGCTTCCTTGTAAGTAGAAGCGAAATAAGGGAGTACCATAGGTTAAAGTGATAATCAAAAGCTGATTGATATGTGAGGGAACTTTCTGTGTTTGTATGGACAGGAGTTGACAAATTCCGGTATGAGAAAAGTACAAGTTTCCAAAGCTGAAACTAATAACAAGGAATATCTCAAAGAACGACTCACTCCACGAAAAAAATGAATATAACATAAATTGTGTGTTTTAACGTGCTGTACATTTTTATGTGGTATAAGTGTTTATCCATCTCTTATGGTTTAGCAGTTATGCAAAATTCCGTAAAATTCATCCGGAATAAAGAAGTTTTCAGAGGCTATTCCCAGAAAATTCATTGTCAGGTAAATATATTGAATATACGATATTTTAATCAACATCGTTTGAGCCATTTTTAAGAGAATCAAAATTTTCGAACAAAGTTCCATGTAAAGGGTAGTTGGGGGTGGGGGGATTTTCTTTAAAATCTTCGTGTCGCATCTTTGGAAGATACCAAACTTAAATAACAAGTTTGGTATTTAACGGTATTTTCGTTTTTGAAGTATGCTGTCCAAAGACACACACGCACACACAGACACACACGGACCTTTTTCCAAAAATGCTTTTTTTGGATACACGGGGACCCAAAACATGTATTTCCGGTGAAATCTTGGTATCGAAATTTTGGGTGCAATCCAATACCTTACTCTCTGTACACAGTACATAGTACGTGTAGAGAAAGTAATAACTGAACAATTGGAAACTTCAGAGAGCTTACTATCGCGGGATTTGGTGACCAACACCAGCCAGTACGTTACAGCGCACCACTCTAGCTAAGTGTATATCATCTGAAATCAACCGAACGGTAATCAGTGGCGTGCACACCCCAAAGAAGAGGCAATTTTGCCAAAATTGTAGGTCCAAGTTTTAAATATCATATTGATTGTGCATCAATACTGCATACCTTCGACTACTGGCATACAAATGAGGCATTCTGCATGGAAATAGATCACATTACGTGTACGTTCTTTTGAATTAGAGCCACTGATGTGCGATCCAGAAAACATGACATAACTTTCAAATTTGGCAAAAGGGACAACAGGATTCCTATATCAAAGGGTTTATCTAGGATCCCTCTACACTCTTCACAATTTGTGCGATTAAATTCTGGGACACCCTATGCGTATACACACACTCTATACTTATTTATAGGGCTGGGGCCCCGTAGCTCAGTCGAGGGTCCCAGAATCGATTCCTGACTAATTGGGTAGGGATTCCTCTCTAGCCAAAATTATTCGCTTTCTTTACCAGAGTGAGAAAGTATAAATGATGAATTTAGTATGTTTTTATTTATTGACACTCTCAGATAAAAGTAGGACAACAAATATTATAACGGTTAAAAGAATAAATGTTAACTGTCACAGTAGGATGCGATGTACAGTGACTCCCGTATGTATTCACTGCACCTTAAAATATTCTAGCAGCCAAACTATCTCAGAAAATTTTCAGTTTTAATATGTATAACAAACAAACGGCATAATTAACTTGTTCCGGCATTTTTTGTTTTTGTTCTTGTTGTTTTTGAGGTAGATTTGCCCTTTCTACTATCTTGATAACGTTTTGAAAACTGTGCCAATTTTCAGATTTCTTCCTGTATGGCATTTACAAAATTATTTTGTATGTATTTAGAAGTCAATGTTTTACGCAGACCTTGAAATTGCGATGAAAATGATTTATGATCCTAGTGAGAGAATTTCAAATATGGGATTTATACGGTTTTTCACTTAACTTCCTTCTAAACCCCAGTTTTATGACTGCCCAAACATATTTATTTCCCCATTAGATTATAAAATAAGCTGGTATATGGTCACCTACAATATCAAAACTGATCTATTAAATACATGACAATAATTTTGTTAACACCAGGCATACAAAAGTATAACAAACGGTTCACTTTTCAAGTAGTTGCAAAACAAATAAAGTATAAGACCTTGGAAAGAGCCTGACGACGTAATATCGTTTATTCTCTCTGTATATTAGAAATGAAAATTCTCTACTAATTTTGTTGCTCTTATTGGTTTTAAATTAGAAATAATATTTTCTGGAGCTATTGTATGCAAGTTAAACGTTTCAAATAAAACATAAGTTATTTTGCGCTGTAAATATTCATTTAAACCCATCTGATGGAAACTGTATCCTTAAAATTAAAGAAATAGGTAAATTTTGGCGCAATTTGAACTGCGTTATTTTTTCTCATAAATAGTAAAAAGCGCTGTTATTTTGTTTTCAAAGTCAAATACATCGGTACTACAGGCGCTTTTGTATCTTTAATTATAAATTAGGGATTTAAAAAAGACTTAGTTGATAACTAGGCGCAGTTTTCCTTTTCTAAGAGTGGGAAGGGGTGAGCCATTAGTACTTGTGCACCAGAGTGCATTTCCCTTGGTTTTATCTTAAGATGATTTGGTAAGCAGAAATTGCACAGCATTTACGAAATTACCTATGTCAATTAAAAACATCCTTAGCTGTGAATTCGGGGCTGCTTATGGTATGTCCTTTGTTGTCACTTAATGTTCTGCCTGCTCTGCGAAGTTCCGACGTCATCTACGTGTTAGATAACGTCCGGTGTAAAGCACTCTACCATAACATTACCAAACCTCCCGTCTGTCAACAAATCGCCAAAATCTTTGTTAGGTTATTCATTAGTTGACTAGTAGATCCGCAAACCCCTCAAATTTAAATTACTTATGTATTCCAGTAAGCTAACAAATTATTGTAATAAAACTATTTCATACGTTTCTTATATGTTAAATACATATTACCTTTAGAAAGAATTTACAAATTCTCCCTAAAGAGGTAAGAATATTCATTGGTACCTTTTGGCTTCAGGAAGGAAAAAATCTGATGGGTTCCATTCATATGACTTTCTGCAGCAGAAGCAGCAGCAGCAGTAGTAGTAGTAGTAGTAGCAGCAGCAGCAGCAGCAGCAGTAGCAGCAGCAGCAGCAGCAGTAGTAGTAGTAGTAGTAGCAGCAGCAGCAGCAGCAGCAGTAGTAGTAGCAGCAGCAGCAGAAGCAGAAGCAGTAGCAGCAGTAGCAGCAGCAGCAGCAGTAGTAGTAGCAGCAGCAGCAGCAGCAGCAACAGTAGCAGCAGCAGCAGTAGTAGTAGCAGCAGCAGCAGTAGTAGTAGTAGTAGCAGCAGCAGCAGTAGCAGCAGCAGCAGCAGTAGTAGTAGCAGCAGCAGCAGTAGTAGTAGCAGCAGCAGCAGCAGCAGCAGCAGTAGTAGTAGTAGCAGCAGCAGCAGCAGTAGTAGTAGCAGCAGCAGCAGCAGCAGTAGTAGTAGTAGCAGCAGTAGCAGCAGCAGCAGCAGTAGTAGTAGCAGCAGCAGCAGCAGCAGCAGCAGTAGTAGTAGTAGCAGCAGCAGCAGCAGTAGTAGTAGTAGTAGCAGCAGCAGCAGCAGTAGTAGTAGTAGCAGCAGCAGCTTTATTTATCCATTAGTCAATACAATGACATGGGATATGTCAGTACATAGATATATTACAATACTAGGAAAATACAACATTACTTTAGCAGAACATTGTCGTAATATATAACCTTTAAATAGGCAATAATTAATAACAAGAGTGACAATAATAACGAGAGTAACAACAGTGGTAATAATAAGTACAGATATCATATTTATATACCATTTTCTGGTTTACAGCTACAATGAATCTATAAATTCACTCACATTATAGAAGATATTCCTTAGTAAAAGTTGTTTTAAAGTTAGTTTAAAGTGCTACATGGAGTTTATGCTTTTCAGGATAGCTGGTAATTTATTATACAGGGCGGCTGCTCTACAAACTATTGCTACAAAATACTATTCCATTACCATACATCATGGTAATCGAGATAAACATTAACAGAAATGGTTGCATTAAAATATTCTAAGTAGAAGGAAAATAACATAACACACAAGGCTAAAGCAATAGTCAAAACTTTTAAAACAAACCGGTCACTATATGAAACAATTGAAATTTGGTTCGTTTTGCACGGCCAAAGTTAAAATAAAAAAGAGATGAAACGAAAGATTACCTCCAGTTTGAGAAAAGTTTTAGTAGCTTAAAATTGAAACAAATAGCAAGGAATATCTCGGAAACGGTTAAATCTACAATAAATGTAAGTGATATAAATGGTGTGTTTTAACGAGATCTACAACTTTGCGCAGTAAGTTTTTGTCTATGTTAGAGTTTACAAATTATGTACAATTAATCCAGAATGAAGAGGTTTTCAGAGGCTATTCTCAGAACATTCAAGATATACATTTTATTTGCCGCATAAATATCTTTAATGTACGGTAGTTTAATCAAAATCATTAGAGGCATTTTTAAGAAAAGCAAAATTTTCTAAAATTCTTCCATGTAAAGGTATTTTGGAGTGGGGGATTTTCTTGAAAATCTTCGTGCTGCATCCCTGGAAGATATTAAACTTAAATACCAAACTTGGTGAATAAATAAACACATAGATAAACTACAGAAACGCTCCATAATGTTTTTATGTGAATTCAACTTTTACAGTAAGAAAAATATCCAAAGAATGCATCACCAAGGTTGACGGAGAATGCAATAATTTAAATTGGTTGTAGAAATAGGAGACACTGACTAAAAACCGAAATAATGACTATTTTATTCAAAGCAAGTAAAGCTTTTATTAGAGTAAGTTAGTTTTGAGAAAAATCTCTACCGAAATTCCTAATTAAAAAGTTAATTTATCCATAAAATGCTTGCAGCTTTGCCTTGGGATTAATAGCGTGTAAAGGTAAGCAAAACTCATGTTTGATACCTTTTGAGAAGCAAACCCTAAACAACATCAACTTTATTCTGATATTCAAGTATATTTTTTATAAAATCAAGAGTAATCATTCACGCACTAGTAAATTAGACTTCATACTGACAATATGAAAACAGGCTTATTTGCAGACAGCAAAACTGAGGAGGAGCTGCTATTTTACAGTTTGCAGTGCTGAGCATAAAATAACACAGGTTTAAAAAATGCATTTTCTAAAATTTTGAAAATCATGGTAATATTCATATTACTTCAAATATAGTAAATTTTTAAATGTTTGGAACTTTCACTGTAGAATTTTTCCTCCTCATATTTTCGACAATAATGACCCGGGCTTTCCGTACCTATACTTTTTTTTTTTTTTTAAATGGAGAGTTGAAGAAAGAATTGGCGGAAATTTCAGGGATAGTTGTTTACACCAGCATCACATACTGTTGGAAAACATCCATCGCACTTCGTATTTTATCCAGGTTATAAGGCGTTTTGGCTGTCCGTCAATGTGTCTCCTATGTGCTGCTAGTATTTTTTTCCCCTTTGTTTTCTATTTGATTACCGTTTAGCTGTTTTCTTCCAATACACTCACACACACACACACACACATATGTACACATTTCACTTTCACATAAACACCTATGCCCAACGCGGGACTCGAACCCATAATCCCCTGCGCCACGAAGCCCAAAGCGAGGCACTTTAGCGACCGGCGCTAGTCGGGGATGCCATGCGTTTTGCATATTTAGTTATCCAGAGGACGGATTCTCCCCGTTTGCGATGTGAAGCGGTTGTTCTCATCGAACAAAGAATGCTGACAGAAGATGCAAACTCAATGTTGGATATTTACTGATAGTGTATTGTATTTGGAATAAAATCAAAAAATTATATAGTATAAATTAAGTAAATTTGAGAATTACAATAAGATATAAGACCTTAAACTATCCTTGGTAAAAGAGAAAAACAAAGCAAGCGGTAGCTTATTTTGATTTCTCACAATACAATTTTGACGATAGCGGAATACCTTCAAATCCCTGTAATTGTATTTTATGTTGTTCCGCATCATTAAGCGTGGGCAAAAATTTATCAATACAGGTTTGTTTGTTTGTTTTTTTTTTTTTTTCAAAATAATGATTTTAACTTGGGGACGACGTCGTGGACGAGTGGTAAAATGTTGGATTTGTGGTAGGCGAGTCGGCGTCTGAGCGGCTTTTCTCCATGTACTCCGGTTTCCCCCGCCAATCATTCCACCAGTTGCTCCATAATATTCCTCCTGTCATCCATTTCACTGTCATTTCACATCATCCAGTTCTTCACTTACGTCATATCGGGCTTATCATCCATCTTGGTTTCTCTCTGATTCATAGCCTGTGTTCCTCAATAGACGTCTGATCCCAAGCGCTGGCTTGTAAGTCCCACATAGCAATAAACATAAACAGAGAAAAAGAAGATTTAAACCTGATCCTATGGCTTCAAAATAAGTATTTGAAGCTTTGGATGCTCTTCTTTATAATTTTGCAAAATTTTCTTCGTTGGGTGTCTGCTCCTGATAACTGTACATTTACCCCAGGCTCTTGGGTGAAAACACATGATCATATATTCATGGGGAAATTAAATCAATCAATCGCTTATGGAAGTATATGAAATACATTTGTGTTATCGCCACCAAACTACTCCATTACAGAAAATATTAAGAAAAAAACCTTATGTGTTCCATTCACTTGACCCTCTATCTGTTCTGCAAACAAATTATTCTTACGAGACCTTATTATCTAAGTTTGCCGGGTTTGTTGGCCGTGGTCCAGTTGTTGGCATAGCCGACGTTTCGCCGAAAGCTGCGTTCGGCATCATCAGGGTGAGAATCTAGCTCCGGAGTCCCGGCAAACTTAGATAATAAGGTTGATAAAGCCGGTCGTGAAGGCCTAAGCCTATATATTCTTACAAAAAATTGTGGCTTTATCTACATAATGCTAATCAAGATAAGCATTACCGGAAATGGTTGTATTACTTATTTCCCTATAAGTAATAGGGAAATAGGAGAATACACTAGGCTAAAGCAACAGTCAAATTTTTTAAATGTTGTCGCTATTCATAGGCAGGAGAAAAAAGAACGTGAAACGGTCGGGGACTTCCCGTTTGAGAAAAGTTTGTGTATTGTAAGATTGAAACCAAAATCAAGGAATATTTCTGAAGAAACTATCTCTATCTGTTGCGATTTACCAGTTATGCAAAAGTCACTTATAGAAAAGAGGAGTTCAGGGACTACCACTAACAAATTCAGGACATATATTTGATTTCCATTTTAATATACAACATTTTAATGAAAATCGAAAGGGCCATTTATATGAAATAGAAAATTTCGAAAAATGTTCCATGTAAAGGGTAGTTAGGGGTAGGGAATTTACCTGAAAACCTCCGTGGCACGTCCTTGGCAGATACTTAACTTAAATGCAACTTTAATATCAAGTTTGGCATTTAACTGAGTTTTCGTTTTCGAGTTATGCTGTCCACACGCACGCACGCACACACACTCAGTCACACACGGACCTTTTCTCAACAAAATGTATGTGTTCCATTCACATGACTTTCTCTACAAACTCTTGCCACAATAGTTTATATTTTTATTTCTTCATGCTAATCCAGAGAAACAGTAGTAGAAATCATTGCATTACTTCCTTCTAAGTGGAAGTGAAAAGGGAATACACTAGGATAAAGCAATAGTCAAATCTTTTAGAATGTCGATCGCTATTTGAAACGATTGAAATTTGGTTCTCTATACATGACTAAGAGTAAAACAAAAGAGATGAAACGAATTCAAGGCTTCAGGTTTGAGGAAGTTTAAGTAATTTAAAATTGAAACCAATAAGAAGCAATATCTTGGAAATGGTTAGCTCCACATCAAAATATAGCACATAAATTATGATTTTTACAAGATCTATATTTTTGGTTTAATAACTGTTTGTCTACCTCTTACAGTACCCCAATTATACAAAAGTCATCCATAATGAAAAGGTTTTCAGGGTTATTTGCAGAACCTCAAAATAATATATTTCGTTTATCAAGAAAATGTCTTAAACATATGGCATTTAATTAAATTCGTTAGAGCCATTTTCAGAAAATAACATTTCTAAAAATCTTTCATATTAAGGGTCATTGGGGATTGGAAGATTTTCCTGAAAATCTTCGTCCCCTATCCTGGGAAGATACTGAACTTAAGAACCAGGTTTGGTACTTAACCGAATTTTCATTTATAAGTTATGCTGTTCCCACCCAATATACACACGAACTTTTTCTAAAAATGCCCTTTTGGGTTCAGCGGGTCCCAAAACATATATTTCCGATTAATCTCGCCTTCGAATTTTTCTGTGGAACAGAGTACATTCTCTCTCTACTTATGTACATTGTGCATGCGTGTTAGAGGAAATAAAAATACTGTTATTCGTGGGTACTTAAAACATGTTTTTCCAGTGAAATCTCGGTATCAAATTTTTGGGTGGATTTGTTTGCACTGTTCCTGTATACGAGATCACGGACTTTAGCACAAACCTCTCAATGAGCGAGAATGTCTCATCGTTTCCATTGATATGCAAGAGGAGTAAAATGCAGGTCACTCGCGCTGTCACCACCACTGAGTGGTGTTTACATGAATTTGCACCGTTGATGTCTGCAGCTCCTTTAACGAAGTGAAATACGGCGCTGTTGGGCCACCTCTTATGTATAGAGCTTGAACTTCGATATAAATACCAGAAGGAAAACGCGACTGCTTTCACCATATATAGGTGTCAAATTACATTAATTAGCATACTCATGTAAGACATTCAAAATAATGAAAATCTTGGAAAAATACATGCAGCATTTCGAACGACCTGATCTCGGAATTTCATACATGAAAAGTGCCGTAGATAAACTAGATCACAAAATGATAACATTCTTATTCAACTCTAGAACTCTTGATTAGCCTTCCTTTCTGTCCTCTCTGCTCTCTATTATTAAACTATCGCAGCTTTGTCCTTCCCTTTTCATTCAGGGTTATAGCCTCTTTAGCGTCCCCTTTAGGATTCCGGTTTCCTCCTTACTTTGTACACACGTCATTTATTGTTTGTGTTTTTAATGTTTCTTACTATATTTCTTATTTGTGGCCAGAGTATCTTATCCTTCACCTTTTTCCGTTTTAACTAGACAAAAGAATCTTCTCATAGTTGCTCTTTCAAATTATCCAGCGATTTTTTTCATCTGGCGCTCTTATGCGCTTGGTTTCTTCACATAAGTTAATCCTGGTTTTATAATTGTTTTATAAATATCATTAGTTATAGTATTTGTGCTAAGATGTTATCTCTAATTCACAGAGAATATGCATATAATGCAGCATTTCTACTTTAAGTGAATAAAAAAAATCTGATGTATTCCATTCACATGAATTTCCCTACATCCCTGCAACAAATTATTGTTAAAAAGCCCATGCTTCTATTTACTTCACGCGAATCGAAAAAAATAGCAGAAATAGTCTTATTACTTGCTTTCTTGTAAGTAGAAGTGAAATAAGGGAGTGCCAAGTAAGGTTAAAGTAAAAACCTGGTTGCTATTCGACTGAAGTTCCTTTGTTTGTATGGACAGCAGTTGACAAATTCTTGTATAGAAAGCACAAGTTTTTTTAAAGCTGAAACCAAAAACAAGGAATACCTCAAAAGCGATCAACACCACCAAAAAATGTATGTAACATAAATTGTGTGTTTTAACGTGCCCTACATTTTTGTGTGGTAATTTTTGTCCACTTCTTACAGTTTAGCAGTTATGCAAAATTCCTTAAAATTCATCCAGAATAAAGTAGTCTTCACAGGCTATTCCCAGAAAATTCAGGATATACATTTTATTTTTCAAGTAAATTTCTTTATTATACGATATTTTAATCAAAATCGTTAGAGCAAATTTTGAGAAAATCAAAGTTTTCGGAAAAAGTTCCATGTAAAGGGTAGTTTGGGGTGTGGGATTTACTTGAAAATCTTCGTGTCGCATCCGTGAAAGATAACAAGCTTAAATACCAAGTTTGGTATTTAACGGTCTTTTCGTTTTTGATCTATGCTGCCCACAGACACACACACATACACACAGACAGACTCACACACACACGGATATTTTTCTAAAGCTTTTTATGCATTCAGGGGGACCCAAAACATGCATTTCCTGTGAAATCTTGGTATCGAATTTTTGGGTGCATTACAATACCTTCACTATACACTATGTACATCGTAAATATAGAGAAAGTAAAAAATATTAAAATACTACTACTCACAATAGCTACAAAATATTTGAAATGTTTTAACTTTGTTTCCTTTAATGATTAGATGTTGAATTTTTATTTTTGATTTATCTGCCGCCATGTTCTATATTTAGTTGTTTTTTCATTTACTTCTAATAGAATTACTCTAGCCGTCCTGAATGTTCGTTCGAAATTCAAGATTATATCTCTCTCTCTCTCTCTCTCTCTCTCTCTCTCTTTCTCTCTCTCTCTCTCTCCCGCAAAAATAAGTCATCATTTACACTTTTTCTCACACACGACCCACTGCATCCTAATTACTCCGGCTGTTTGTTAGAATGTACTCTTTCCATATTAATATAGTATTCTTCCCTCTAAATACCATGAAATGCATATTTAAAATTAGTGCACAAATATGCAAAAAGGGCTAGTTTCATGAAAATTATCTACCATTTTCCATTACAAATTAACAAATTAACAAATCTGATCCATTGTACTCCCTGCACTAAAACAGGCGTCACCAACTGGCTGCCCTTTGAGTAAAACACAAAGAGCAAGTTTTCTCAATCCTCCTGCGATTCTCCTACTCCGCACTGTGAGGCCAAATGCGCGGAAATCAAGAACAGATATTCCCTTCATTGCTGTGGCAGTATGCAAAATTTTGCTTTTGAAATACGTAATCCATCTTTCATAGGTTAATATACCTATTGCAGGTTCATGATCGGAAGAATAATTACTCTATTATGCATCTTCCATTAGTATTAATACCTCGGATATGAACATATGCATATTTTCAAAGGTTTGGAGGCAATTTGGTACTCGTAACATAAATAATTGCAGAAAAATAATGACGACAATTACTACAATATCATCATAATACAACAAGTTCCTCAACTTCATTAATACCATTGTAACCGGTTGCAACAACAACAGTATGAGAATTAATTTGTAACGAAAAAGTTTCACATTAATAACAGTAAATATGAACAGACAACGTGGTAACTGATTGATACCGAACACAATTTGACAGAAACGTTCTTCTCCTTGGTAACATTCGTACTCACTTGCATGCATGCGTAATGGGGCTGCAAATGGAATTTGAGTGCAGAACTTTGTCGCAAATTAAATTGCCACTTTCTGTAAATAGGAAACATTCCTCCTAGGCAGGCAAAAACGTAGGAGCCGATGGCTTGCGTGTTGGGTTACTTTTTGTTCCCGGCATTATAAACTGGTACACGACACTTTACAAGGAAGTCTGTACACTGCAATGTGCCTGCTCTATCTTTGCCTCCCTAGATGTTTAGTAATACCTCTATCGTATGCATATATCCTCTATGTGTATTTTAGTGGCGTGATTTCTGATTGGTGAGCGGACTTCGTAGGTTGTGATCACTAACTTCCTATATCTATATTAATTCTACATATGCACATATAGTTGTCAGACATGGTATTGCAAGATCATAAACTACATTTGTATTTTGTACTGTGTTTGTTGCGTTGAGCTGTTCACACAGTGTGAGTATTATCTTAGGAATTAGTCTCATTCAACTTTATAAAAGGAAACGCACGATAGTGGTTGATATGGTTAGTTAAAATAAACCAGAAACAGTTTATTTTGCTTTACATAGGTATAAAACAATTTTCTCAGATATTAGGAACATATTTAAGATTATTTCCGACCAGTATGTTTGTTTTGCAATCACTGAGGCTACACTTAACGCGATTGTCACAAAAAAAAAAATGATCCTATACGCTAAATACACGCACGCACACACACACAAACACAATCAGAAGCCGCGCCATGGCCAACTGGTTAGACTCTCGCCAAGGCGGTCCGGGTTCGATCCCGGGCGACCGTATGTGGGATTTGTGATACATAAAGCGCCACAGGGGCGGGCTTTCTCCGGGTTCTACGGTTTCCCTCGGTATTTCATTCCACTGGTGCTCCATCTTCATTCCATGTATTTTCGTCGTCAACTGCGGTGCCATATGTAGTAAAATCGGCCGTTAAACACTATCACAAAAAGAAAATACACACACGTCACATTGCTAATATCGTCATCGCTAGGTATACAGAAGTTTAACGGCAGTAAGAAAACTCCTTCTCTAAGGTTTCTTCCTTCCACGAAACATCAAACACACAAAGCCACACTGTTACCTACACCACTTAACCAACCAGTCTCAGAGATTTCTGATGACTCGCGAGTCCTGTTTTCGCCACTTCTATTTTACAATCACGGTTTGCATTAATGCGTTAAATCAGAGGAGTAGCGTCAATGGGTGTAGGTGATGTACTACATATCCTAGCAGTTTACCTTTATTTACAGTTTTATACTGGATTAACCATATTGATATAATCCTTGTTACGAGGTATGTTTTGCACATCGGTTTTTCCAGAAACGCTGTTCAGCATATCTTGCCAATCATGAAAAAAGATCAGGTATATGCATTTTCTTCATGGCGCACGCCAGTCTCGTCAAACGATGTGCGGGCGCAGTGGATGTAATAGGGCACAATACATGAATGAATGAATAAATGAATGAACGAATAAGTGTATTTATTGACATAACAATAACATACATTGAAATTCAACAATCGCACGGGTCCACAGACCGTATGTGCTTTTGTAATAGATACTAAAAAGCAATATTAAAACAACAACAAAGAATTAAAAGAGCAAACACGAAAAAAATAAAAAAACAAAGGTAATACACAATAAAAAGCAATACTATAACAACAGCAAAGAATTAAAAGAGTAAATCCGACGGTAAAAATACAAAGATATTCAAATATAGCAATTTAAATTTACAGCACAGAGTACAGAGTACACCTTCATAAATGTACCCTCTTATAATAGATAAATACACTTAAGGGAAATATATACACATAATATATACACAATATATAAAAACATAACACAACGGTGCCCTAAGTATGACATAATATATATATATTGTAGTCACTTTTGTTTAGTTGTTCTTATCCCCCCTCTTCTCTATTGGCAGCTTTCTCAGATCTCAGCTGTCTTGCCTTAAGTATAAATTTACCTAGCCTGTCCACGTCTTCCGTGCCTGCCTGCCAGTAGCGTCCAACATGCTTCTAGTTCTACATTCACGGAGGTAAAGAATCGCGGTAAATAGTTTTCCCGCCATTCCTCCGTACCCCTACATCTTGCCAAGATGTGGGTCCTCGACTCTTCTTCCTCGCAAATGGGAGAGATTCTCGTACTATTCTCGTCAGCAACTTTTGTGCTCCTCCATGCTCCTAGTCTAATCCATGCGAGCCCCTCTCTAATGAGTTTGGTACCTGTTTTGATGTATTGCTCCATACCTCACTCCGACTTTAGCCCAGACTGTACTTCTAATGAAACCTTCTCCGTGCATTCCGCAATTATTTGCTGTCTGTCAATATCACAGAGGCGGTTCTTAATTTTTCTCCAAATACTCCGCCTGTTTGCCTGCCCCTCCATCCAAATGTATCCCATCCGAGTAGTTTCCAACCCTTTCTTTAATTTTGATGTCCACATCGAATTACCTTCAATTCGCAAACTGTTCACGGTAGCAGACTGCCCTAATTAGAGATTGGTTTCCGTGAACGATTCTCATCCAATATTTAACTGCTCTGATTTTGCACTCTATCGTTTCACTTTGCACCCCGAATTCCCTCATTATTCCGCAGTTTGCCGTACCTCTCACTACACCCAGAATTCCTTTAAAAATTGGATCCTCACTTGGTCCAGATTCCCTGTTTGTTCCCACCCCTATATTTCTCCTCCATATGTCATCGTGGATCTAGCTGTCACTCCGTAAATAGTTTCCATTAAGGTTACGGATATATTCGGAATTCTGCTGCGTATCCGGAAAGCTTCCGCCGCCTTCACCATTGCCTTGTGTTTCGTGACGTCAATGTGTTTTGTCCATTTTCCGTTCATTGTAAATGTGAGTCCTAAGTACACAAAAGATTTAACATTGTCCAGTATCTGTCCTGCATATGTCCAAGTCTCCTCCCTGCTATAAACAGAACCATTTTTGAAAGGCATTGCTTTAGTCATATTCACATTAACTGTAAGTAGCCATTCATCGCAACAACTCTTAAGTTATTCCAGTCCTCGTTGCAATCCATTAACTGTCGTAGAGCATAATACTAAATCGTCCGCGTATAGAAGTGCTTGGATCCAAATCCACTACCACTGGTGCTTGGATATTCTCTGCTATCATTGCATCAGTAATATCATCCACAAAGTAATATGTATATTAAATAGCAAGGGGGATAAAACACAACCCTGCCTCATTCCCCTATAGCCTAGGCAGCACTCCGACACTCTGTTTCTGTCGTACTTTTCACGGAATTCGATATTTTGATAGATTATCTGCAATGCTCTAATCATTTTACTTGATAACCCCTTACTGTCTTGTTTATACCATAATGCATTTTGATTGATAGAGTCAAATGCCTTCTTAAAATCCACAAATGCACAATGAAATTTTCACCACTGAATTAACATTTGTTTCGTCCTTAAAGTGTCTAATATAAAAGCGACGTCTATGGTACTGTGTCCTTATCTGAAACCCATTTGAAATTTTGGAAGTTCGCCAAATTTAGATTCCCAGTCCTTTATCCGGTTATATAACACTCTGCAATAAATTTTCTCCATAATTGGCAACAAAGTAAACCCCCGTATAGTTATCCGGATTCCCAATAGTTCTCTTCCCTTTATAACTGGAATGAATAATGCCCTTTCCCCAACAGGTAGGGTAATTCCCCTCAATTAACAATTTGTTACATATCTGAAGCATACTCCTACCAAACTTATTAACATTGGCTGCGTCCTTAAAAAACTTCTGGAGGCAACACGTCCAATACTGGAGCTTTGCCTCCCTTCAGGCTGTTCAGCGCCTGTGCTATTTCTCGTGCTGATATGTCCTCGTCCAGTATTGGGATCTCAAAGTTTCCCAAAATTTGCACTTCTCTTATTATAAAAAATACATGTTGCTTGGGAAGGTCAACGCGGCTGAAATGATCTTTTTTATTACCTTTCTTAATGGTAAAACTTGATGATGTACTTTCAACTTTTTGTGAACTTATTAGATTACAATAGGCAGTGTTTTGGACAGTAATTGTGAGTGAACCTGTAAGGAAAAGTACACCAAATAAATGAGGGCAAAGTATGTATTTTACAGAAGTACATCTGCGTGCCTCACTACAAGACGTGTTGTAAACAGAACTAACTTTCGCAATGTGACAACCTAGGGAACTATTAAAGAACGATTGATTGGTTTTATGAATGTTACGTAGAACGCAGATAGAAAAGCTAATTAACTTTTCCAACATGCTTTGAATGCTTCGATTGTTTGAATTAAAGCATTCGTTCTCTTTTTCTTTCACTCGTACTCTTTCTTCTTTGTCTGTTTAAACATTTGAATTAAATGCGTAACCTAATCCATATATCACCCTACGGCATGGCGTATATTTTCAGCTTATAAACGCATTTCACATTATATCATACTCAACATTGGTATCAGGGTAATTAAAGGTCCCTGGTGCATAGCAAGGTTCTTTAGAGGATCTAAATATAAACATTTGAACCAGCTTCAAAACCTTTCCCATAATAAACTAACCGAGGTTGCTTGCGATTGATACTAGTTGTAGGTTAGTTGTGTACTAAATCATAGATTTAAAAGTAAAAAGCCCACGGATATTTCCATTTTACTGCAGTAATATAAGGATTAAATTTTTATCTGCAGTCAGTATTACTTTACTTGTCTTATTACTTATTCCTGATTAGGAAAATAGCTTGTGTTTAATAACATTTTAAATAAATGAGCTGCAAATTCCTAAATAGAGCGCTGGTCAGCAAATATGGCTGGCATCCTTTGAGATACGAGTTTCGGATGCAAAACTTTTATATCCAAAGCTTCTGATATGCAAATTGTACTCATAAACCAATGTTTATCATTCTTGAATGCAGGCAGTTTATGAGCATTTGTGATAATGCGGGTTGGATGTCACGGCTAGCAATGTGATACTGAAAACTAACCCGATAGAAAGGAAAACCTTGGTACAAGCAGTGACATAAAAGGTATGGCAGTTAACACATGTCAACATGTAGGGAGTATTGAACAGTTTCTGGAAGCTAAAAAAATAAAGGTAATGATGATGATATAATAATAATTATTATAATTATAATAATAACAATAATAGTAATAATAATAATAATAATAATAATAGTAATGCATGAACTGCAAGAGACTTAACGTATGAAATGCAGACATTACCGTTCAAACCATTCACACTAGATACACCGAAGGTAAACATTTGTTTTCAGCAAGAGACAGGCCGAGATTGTTAAGAAACGGACCCGTGTTTGGGAGGTGTATGATTCAAATCAAACAAGATCGTTCTGCATGTAGGATATTTTCCAGGTTTTCCTCATTCTCCACAACTGGCAAATGCCGTGGATGTACCCTAAACATAATTCTTGTTACTTTTCTTTCCAAAATTTGTTTACCCAATTATCACTTCATGTAATGCGCTTGTGGCGCCGTGTGAAGCATGAGCGGACATTATACATTACTAATACAGAAACACACATATACAGTTTTAACCCTCAAAAGATGCATTTCCGGTAAAGCCTGTGTATACACTAAATGTTTTTAGTACAATTTTTGCTCTACCTTCCGCATTTTACTAGTTTGATGGTTCAAAAATTTCACCAAATTTGTAAAATTTTCCAGCGTTTCAGGCATTAGTGTTTACAAAGTTACTTTTATACATTTAGTAGAAGAGTTATTTTGATATATCTAACACTGATTGAGAAATAGTTTTGTGAAGTAAACACGCTGAAATTTCCTGACTAGCATCTTTTTCCTCCTTGGATCAAATTTTGTTTTCACCTCAGGTCCAGTTACCTATTAAATTCTCTCTTTTTTAATATACGTAAAACAGTTTTGTAAATACCTCGAACGAAAACGTTCAACCATCGGTATAATTAAAACAATGTATATATTGCTATATATAGTTATATATAATTAATAAAATGAAAAATCTGGAAAAAAATCACAATACGCAAAGTGTATAATCGCTTGTTTGTTGGTTTTATTTTTATTAAAAATTGGAACCTTCCCTGCGTTGATTTGGTTGCCAAATAATTTAACTGGACATAAAAAATGTCTGGAGTCACTATTCATAAAAACCGAGATCGTTTACAAGTCTACCTTTCACATAGAGACTTGAAATTGGTTTTAGATAGAGGCTTACAAGGACCCCATTGTACTTCTTGCTGTGAGGGCATATTAGGTATGCGGTCTATAAGACTCCTGTAGATACAGAGGAAGCTCTGGTAGCACGAGTAGTGCTTGCTACACAGCCGATTGCAGAGACACTAGGAGCAATGGAACGAATTTGCTAGAACATCATTCGTAGGTATAATGTGTGCAACAACATTGGCAGTCGTCACATCGAACTAGATGTGTAGCGGATAGAATGCCAGCCAGTCTGTGACGAAGGCAAAAACTACTTGTTTAGTTGCAGTTAAACAAAGGTGTTTGTGAACCATGATTAAATCTTCTGTTTGTTTCTTTGGCATTATTTCCATTGCGCTGTGATGAATCAGAATGGTAATCATCCTGTGAGGAAAACTAAAACTAATGGTGAAATATAACTGTAAGCAAAGGTGTATGTGAAAATTAATCAAGTTCCCTGTTTACTTCTTTAGTAATATTACCGAATGCATTGAACGGTAAGAAAAGTGATGTACTGAGTTACGCATAACGAAACTGCATAGGTAAACGTGATCATCTTAAACACCAATTTTCAAATGGCTATAGCACGGAAACTACAGGTGTCCGGATATGGGTTCCACTCTGTCCGCTATACAAGTCCTAGAATGTTGTAAGGATAGTCTTTGAACTTCCTGTGTGTGTCAGAAAAGAAGGTGATCAACTGTATTACATCGTATTTCAAAGGGATTTCTTGAACACTGAAACTGATGAAATAGCTTTTGGGGGGAAATAACACCAGAATTCCCATATTTTGTCAATATTATCATTATTTTCAAAGACCTGTAGGAGTATTAGATACCGAATATTTGACAGAATTTGAATATAAATATTTCTATAATATTAATGAAAATAATTCTTAAGCTTGTAGAATTAGGATCCGATTTCAGCTACACCTTTTTTGGTCATATGCCTAAACATAAGTTTCAATGGACTCGCGCAAAGAATGCGTGAACTTTTAAAACGCTAGTTTCTTGTAATCTTGTTTTCTTGAATGTTTTACACTATAAAATCGTCCCCACTATCAAATGTTTATTTAATTTCTGTCAGACTTTTAGGATATGTTCCTTGAATGTTGATGAAGAGACCTAAAATTTAACTGGTATGGTAGGGTCAGGAGACCCCCATTTAATTTTTTTTTTTACTATGAGGAACTTACTTTATTCCACAGTCTGACGCTACGGCTCGCAGTACCTTTCAGACAGTATATGTTGCATTGAATGTGTATACTTCGTTATACCGATAATATCACATTGTGACATGTTTGGAGATCAATTGAAAAAAACAATCGAAATATTACCGCTAATAATTGGTTTTCTTCCATCGAGAACTAAGGGAGAGGGACCGCAGTTATGTTGGAATGTTAAACAAAAACAAAAAAGCAAGAAAAAAACAACAAATCACCATTCAAAGTCAAGAATCCTAGATTCGGAACAATTTAACATTAACCTCCTATGTAGCAAAATGAAGATAGGCAGTGCTTCTAGTGTCTTCATGAAACAAAGAAATCTGAGATCATTTGAACATTGCAATGCCACTTGATGAAAAATGCACCGTTTACACCACCAGCAGGTGTTGTTACTATTTTATATACAATGAGCAACCTTAAGATGTTGAATAGATTTGTGACATAATCATCATTAGCAGAAAACCTTCAAAAATCACCCTCTGAGTTCACATAATGGCAGCTAATTGAACTATATTCCAGAGAAGGACGAGTATTCCAAGAAATAACATGCCATCATACTCAAATGCGAAATGTCCAAGCCTAGGCTCCTTTTCACCCATCCATGAGATGAACACTGATTCTGAATTTTAAAATAAAAAGAACGACAAAATCCCGACACAGGAACTGCAATAGCTATCGTGATGACGCAATAGTGACCATGGCGTACAGTAAGGAAGTCGCATTGCCCCCTCCCCTATTCTCAGTCACAGGTGTAAGCTACCTGTGACATCGCTTCTCAGTTATTCATTGGGACTCCAAACAGTGAGTTGTGCTAGTGTGGTGACATGAGGGATCTCGTCGTTTTTCTGCAATTCCTCGCTTTAGAGATTCTGCACGTTTCAGGTACGTGCCGGTACGACCATTAGTCATTCAGATAGACCCTGGCATTTTCCATGTGCACGTCGCAACACAATTATTACTGTTGCAGCAGGTGTAGTTATGTTAAACTCTATCTCGAGCAGTTATAACGAGAGAAAATGTGTGTGTGTGTGTGTGTGTGTGTGTGTGTGTGTGTGTGTGTGTGTCTGTGTGTGTACAGATAGTCAAAAAAGCCACTCAGCCGATTTTGCAAAGTATTTCACCTTTAAAAGCACTGGTTTTTACTGACAGACTGAAACGCCTTCTAATGTCAGTCCATAAATTACTAAACCATTAAAGAGGATTTAAAAGCTTTCATTGATAATGTCGTGGAGCAGAAAAGGGCTGCTATTCCCCGCAAAGAATCCATACATAAACAAGTCTGATATGTTCCAGTCACATGTGGAATTTCTGTGGAATAAACTATAATTTCTAATCTATGGAATTCTGAACTAAAAGTCGAAGCCTCCTTTGTAATCAAGTTCCTCCAAAACATCAATCCGTTCGTATTCAAGTGCAAGAGCTTTAAGAATCCTATTCGATGTTTTAGAAGTGTATGAAAATAAATTAGAATGTGTCTCCATGTTCATCAGAAAGACTTTTCAATGTTGGAATAATTATCAAAATTGGTTGGGTGGTTTTTGATATTATGCTAAATACACACACAAATACTCTCTCATTATAGTATTAATATAGATATTAAAACATACTAATTTTAAACGTACCTTCGTTCCTAGATAACTGTTTTAAGAGCAACATATTAGAGTTAATGAAATCCATCTGGATATAATTATTGTGTTTATGGAAAACACTTATGTCTTACGGTCTGGGATTTGCATTTATTATTCGTTGCAGTTGGGTATGGAGTATTCCGGTGTTGGGTGTTGTAATTGGACTTTTGGATTGTGTGATAGAAATACTGAAAAAGAAATGTGATAAGCTTTAATTTAATATAAAGGAAAATTAGAGCAATAAACTTCGTTCACAATTGTTATACTATATTGTAGCATCTAGTTTTAACAGCGATGTATTTACTACTTTTATTAAAAAGCGAAACAAAAGTTGAAAAACAAAAGAAAGGAGCTAAGGAATTCAGTTTCCCGGAGTGTGGATGCTTAACCAGTGTTTTGCATTCACTGTTTAGAGAATTATCAAGTAGTCATCATGGTTGGTAGTTATTCTAACGAGATCATCATCATCATCTATCGACTAGAATCAGTATAGTATTAGGCATTTGTGTTGTTGGAAATGGTCATCTTACCATTAGATTCACAAAGGAAGTTTTGGAATCATAAGGAAAAGGCTTATGCAGGAGGGAGGCGCAGTGATACGGCCGTTCTCTTTTAAAGTAAATACTTTCCACAAAAAAGCAACAAACATCTATAGGATTATATTTATGCTATGTATACTACCTCTATTTTAAAGTACCGTTTGAATCGAACTGTTAGTATACTATTTGAGGGAAGCAAATGCTATGCTTTAACAGCCAACAATACAATCAACGTAGAAACATTCTGTATTTTGGTGAATTGTGTAATACGTTTACGTTAATTTAAAAGTAAATACTATTTATGAGCTGAAGATTTCATTTAAGCACTTAGAATAACTATATACTCCTATCTATTCATTTATTTCAGTATCGTTTAAACCAGCTTGCTTGAAGCTTCTAAACACAAGCATTAGACTGTCTTGTTGTTACAGTGAAACCATAGTTCCTACCGTCGGACATCTTGTTCTCCCATAAATCAGTGAAACTGGCTCTACGTGGGATATCTAAAATTCCATATAATAAGCACAAGTTACATATTGCGTTTCAATACTCCATGCGTCACAAAGGGACGAATTTATATTTGTAAATAAACAATATGACGAGCAAACAGGTCAAGTTTTTTGCTTGGTATTGAAGAAATGAACTAGTACAGCTTTAATTTAACTGTTTTTTTCACACAAGCCGTATGTAGGACAAGAGTTGGATTGGTGAAATCAGAATGAAAAATTCAATGCCATAACCAGGATTTGAACCATACGGTAGTTCAGTGGTTAGCGCGGTCGGCTGGAGCCCTGTAGATCCGTGGTTCAATTCCCGGCTATGGCATTGAATTTTTCATTCTATCTATCCCACTCCTGTCTTATACTCGATTTGTGTGAAAAATAATTAAATTCACATTAATTGACCAAACTGGTTAAACAATGAAACCCGAGACTTAAAGCACTTACAACATAAGTCGCATTTGGGGTATGTCATCTCAAAATAATTTGAGACCATCTTGTGGTTTACCGGTAAAAATAAGAGCCAGTTGAGGAATTTAATGCCGTGCCGAAAAGTTGCCTTAGTAGCTTAGTGATTAGAGAGACCTGCTAGAGACCTGGAGATCCGTGGTTGAAATCCCAGCAATGATATTGAATGTTTCATTCTGACTCAACCTATAGTACAGCTTTGCTCCTTGCAAAGAGAACATTTGAAGTCCTTGCTAAATTATCGCTTTGGAAATGAAAAAGATTTTAGATGATTGCATAACCATATTTTTAATTCTGCCTTCAATAGCCTCCAAGTTATTTACGATTGAATTTCATTTTATTTATAATCTGTCAAACCGAAATGGCGACCCTACTTCACACAAAGATACAGCATATATTTATCTATGTTCGTATACAGCCAGAACACAAATTATTTTTTCGACGACCGAGCGTAATTGAGCAGTTTTACGAGCTCATTTCAGATCGCAAACTTGATTTTTACCGAATCCACGCGCAAAGAAGTGCAGCAAGCGCAAAAGGCAAGCGTAAAGTATATCGTTTCAACTTTACGCTCGCCAAAATAATTCACGATATTAGAATGCATACATCACTGATCAACGGACAACACTTCATAAACTTCTCATACTATGCCTCATAAACTTTTCGGGATTTAGCAGATAGTAAATTTGATTCTCCTTCTTTCGCAGCTCTAAGCATATCATAATTCTCAAAATCTGTCATTTTCTCAAAGTACATCACAGAATAACAATACTGTTTGTTTGTCACGGCCTGCTATAACCGTACCATAATTGCGCCCAGCAATGCGAAAAAAATAACGAACTATAACCCTTGGTGAATGGCTAAAACTTAACCTGAAATTTATTTTATTTTTCGTTGCTTTTCTTTTAATATCAGAAAATTATCGTAGAAAAAACATTGTGTGATACGCGAGCGTAAAGTTTATTTTTGATTCTCGCGTGGTTGTATTCCCGCTCGAATCAAAACCCATAACTCTACGCTCTTACATCATAAATAACTATTATATGTTTATAAAACATTGAGGCATGCAAATTAATAGAAATAAAATTAGAGCTTAATACTTTCAAAGAATAATAGTACTATTACACGTTCTGGCAGTTTTCATAATGCACATATTATGAGCTTTTCAGTGATTTAATAACTGCAAGAACGTTTTCACTTTTTATATAAGTTGTTTCCAAAATTAACTTCCATGCATCTAAGAGGCCAACGCTTTGTACAGTACATGATAGATTTATATACGCCAGTTTCGATCTGTTTACGGGAAAAGGTATCAGCCAGGACTTTCTCGACATTTCTCGTAATTTCGGTTTTTACAGCTTCACAGATTTATTTCTCTGTTAGCTTAAATGCTACGATAGAATTTTTCAGGTATTACACGAATACCTTTTTTTTTTTCCTTTTTTTTTTAATGTCCCTTCAATTTGGGCACTACTTGTCTCTCATGAAATCTGTAGAGTTGGTTTTTACTTCGGTTTCCTATTATACCGAGCCCTGGAGAAATGTTGCATACAACAATGTGTTTAATAATACAGACTTACTCTCTTAGCAGTTACAAATATGCTTTACTTTCACTCAAAACCAGATATTCAGATCATTTAAAAGGAAAACATTCGAATTGTCTGACTAAATTTGCTTGAAATTCAGCAGCAAGATTGGCTTCACACACGCAGGCGCACAGAAATTGCTATGGATTACTGTTTACACAGAGTATAAAAATCGATGAAAATCCACTTTCAGTAATCTTCAGGATTTGAAAGCTTAAATTTTGAACCGAATCCAAAATTCGATTATGATAAGAGTTCCGTCCAAAATTGTAATGTGAACGGGGATCTTACCCATCGTAATGAGGAAAAACGTTTTTAAAAGCGTCAAATTTAGGCTATGAATCCCTAAACTAAAACCATTTAATAGTTGACGCTATGATTATTTGCTATGTTCAACACACCTTTGCTGAGATAATGTGCAATCGAGATCGATTTCAAATGTAAACTTATACAAATGCAAAACATTAAATATGGAAAATTGGTTCAAATGGCTTTAAGCAAGCCGTAATCACATTTAGTGACTTATTCATTAGAAGGTCGTGACTACTAAAATGATTGAATTTGTAAATGAGATTAGAAGCCAAAATTTTCGGGGAAATACAAGCTACAATCATATAAATATCGCAATTTTCTCCATGGTAGACCAGCATAAAAAATAAATAAACTTACTAAGTATTATGTTATGCCAAGTAAAGCCACATTTCTTAGGGCCTCAAAACAGAAACACATGTAATAGCTTCTGTGATATCTGGACTTACTCTTTGATTGAGCTGTGAATTAAGTGTTGCATAATGTGTTCGCTTTACAATGCGTAAAAAAGACCAGCAGAGCGTGAAACTATTACGCAATTTTTATGCACCGTTGTCAATGCGTGAAATACTCTTTTATGCTTGCCGGACAAAATTATTTATGTACTTATATAAAGAAAACTTGATGCATGCAAGTTATTTTTTCTCATACTGATTCAACACAAAATGGAGCAAAAACATTTAACTAAAAATATTTAACGCAAGGTGGTTTTACTTGAAGCAGAAAGTAAATAATAGTGTGACAATTTCCAATATTTGCCGATACATAAATACATTTCATTCAAACTTGTTACGTTTTCAGATATTTTAATGGTCACACACTGTACATGACTCCTTATTACCGGAGATTTCTATGCTGCCAAGGAATCCATCACTCTCCCGCAACTGAGGTTTCGATTTATTATTCATACATTTCTCTCAGAAATTGAAACTGTTGCATTAAGTTAAGATTAGGGCCGCTTTGAGGGCTCAAATTCGGTCATTCACCAGCGCTCCAGCGATCGCTATTCCTATTCCCTAAAACCAGTGGGAGTTATTGGCAGCTTAATTGGAAGTGGGAAAAGCCCATTGCTATCCTCATTTTTAATCTTTTCTGGATATTTTATGTGAAGTATGCATTCCATCTCTTATTAGAATCACTTATGCTGTTTTTCCTAGCCATTTTCAGTAGAATTGTAAGGGGGAATCTTGATCCTGAGTTCTTATATTATATTCTAATATGTGAAGTATTATCTGTAGTTTCTAAATTAAATTATTTGTTTCATTTCATTTCGAGAGGAAATCGAATAACATTAAGATATTTAAGAAGCGCATACAGTTTAATATTTTACACATATTTTATATATTTCCAAATATATCTTAATTACACTCTTATAACACTTACGTGACATTCCATTATGAGGCTGACCAAGAATTTAGTTAAGATTAAACTGAGAGGAAACGATGGATGCCACTATCGACGCTGGAAATAATGCCCTTTATCCCAGAAACGTACTTCCGATTTAGGTGGACACAGTACTTTATATAGCTTAGGTGTGGTGGAATGGCAGCAGGTTTTATCATACACGGGAATCGAGAGCGTTTATGGCCTAATCTCATACATCGTATTTTTCAAGCAACCATCAGAGGGAAAAAACCTTCAAGAGACAAATTCAGCAATCGAGTAGGCCACACTATTGGTCCATTAAACCCGATCCATCTGCCTAGACGGGAGTGGCCTAAATAGTCTACACTTCGCCTATATTGTTTATTCAGCAAAAAGCCTCAACATCTCTTGCCGCTCAAACAACGCCGGAGAAGTAGGAACCGATGCCTCTCCGGGAATCCCAAACCATGCATTGGGATTTCAAAGCTTTGGAATTATTTCCTTGAAGGATCCAGTAAGAATTTGTTGGTCCAATGCTGTTTTTATGTCTCCCGAGGTTTCCAACGTTGAATAAGATACTCTGGTCTCACCAAATGACGCGCTGGATTGTCTCCAGATAGGCTGATCTAGTATCTCAAGCATCTCGGTACAGTGACAACGTTATCTTCGAAAATTATCCTTAAGCAGAGCCTTTACGAATACCATGCGAAATGGATGCTAATGCATCTAATTAATCTTCTTGATTCCGGGCACAAAGTCCTTCTTAATGCCCAAGTCTGGATCTAACACTCAGCTGCGGACGGTCGCGAAAGTATCGCAACCCCTGTTTTCGTGATTGATCTTGCCGGCATACAAGACACTCTCTCCTGGTCGTCTCCGGCTTGAGGTGCCCATGGAATTCTTGAGACTCGATAGGCGAACTGTCAACATCTCACTTGCCTGCTTGCGCAAGAACCTGCAGCAGAAAACTGCTTGAAATATCGCTGTCGTTCACTTCCGGCTAACAACCATGAATGGCTACCGTAAGCTGGATTAGAGCTTTATACCGCTGGGAAACATTTCGGTTCACATTGTGGTTCCTTTGATTATATATTGTCTGCTAGCGTCATAGTACCTAAGAGGTATCTTCAAGTAGCACCTAAAAATCTAGGTTGGAACGTGATAATTAAAATTAAACAGGGTGGGAGGTGAATAAGTGCAAATTTTTGTATCAACATTTGAAGACGATGTGTATTTGCAGCTTTTTCGCTATTTTCTAAAGTTATGTTCATGAAGAAAACCTCATTATTTGGACGGCTATTATTCTCTATCTCAGGGTTTCGATTGTTTATGTAGGAGGTCACAAAAACGACCCTCCTATGCCCTCTACCATGCCCAATTACAGGTGGTGTGATGTATGTAAACACAGCATAGACATAGCTCAGGGCCGTTCAAAACACATTAGACCCTAAAATTTGCGCTTCAGTTATGACAATGCTATTAGGAACCGAACAAAATGAGATACACTTATGTGTTATACGTATTTTTCTCTACTTCATTTAAAATTATTTGCATTTATTCAATTCCCACCTGTATATGGAATACCCTGGATTCGAACCCCTGCAGGAGGTCAAAATATGTATACGAAAGTACAATTTACGCAATGATTGATTCTTATATCAGAAATGTCTGTTTCTTACTTATGCACTAATGCCCATGAGAAACTGGCTGTCTCATCCAGCGTTGCACAAATGTATTCTTTAAGTAAGAGATTAAAAATAAGGAACAGAGGTGGCCGTTGAAAGTTACGAGTAATTTATGATTTTTTCCGAGACGTTAAGTTTAAATTTCCAAGCTTTTGTCCTGATTGGTCAAGTACGGGTTGTGCAAATGTGTACCTATGGATTCCAAGTTTAAGGTACCCCATAATTTGCACCAAATTATTTACATAAGTACACAGATTTTGTGCCAGCCAGTCGGTGTAATTTTATGCATGGGCTAGATTTTTGCAACTATCAGGTAACCTATAAGTTGTGTTGGTCCTATAGCTTTATTACAGTGCTTTCTTCAGATACGGTTAAACGTTTGAGCCTTCTACATTACAGGTTTAGATACAGGAAATATTCATTTTTGGAAATAGTAAGAAAGGTACAATTTTCACAGAATCCTACGGCGTAAATATATAACGTTCTATTCATGTACCAGGTGGCACAACTGCCCCGTATATGGCGTGTTCAGATATTCCTTTATGCGCTAAAAGAGTTGCAGAACTCAACGAGGCTACTTAAAGCTAAGAGCGGTAAATGGAGGAATGCTGAGCGGCCTTTGTTTTACCCTTCTTGCCTATCGTGGAGACGGTGAGGCGCGTTGCACCCATTGAAAGGAGTAAAACAAAGGTATCTCTCGCTATTTCCCCACTGGCTGGTTTTAACTTGAAATAGACCCGTTGATTTCTGGAACTCTTTTAACGCACAAAGGAATATTTGCACACGCCAAATACAGGGCAGTTGGGTCACCTGGTAGATTACACAGTAAAAAGCTCAGTTGGAAAGGAACGTAATTTGAAACTCGTGAGCATCCTATAATTTTTGCTGCTACCTAAGTGCAAGTGTCAAAATGTTTGTCATTGATCAAGTTGAACAGATTTGTAGGTAAAGTTTTGAAAATATGAGTAGCGGTAGCTTTTGAAGTTCTGAAATGACTTACAATTTTGTACGAGTTCTGCAGCTCAAGTGTACATGTTTAACTCTATTGTCCAAGTTATAAAACTTTATAATGGGATCAAAGTATGCAAACATTTAATGAAACTATTATTCCGATTTTCGGAGTGATCATATCTTAAATTTGGACTCAGTGGGATCAGAAACTGGTGTATTTCTTTTGGTGATTTGCAAATTTCAAACCCATAAAACAACTGCTGTGGATGAAACAATGTGGTTTTAGACATTTTCTGGGGCGTTTGCACTTAAAACTACCATGAACGTGTAAATATTCAAGTTTCTAGCATTTGTACTTCAAGGTTCGTATTTCGGATACACAAACATTGAATGCGGAATTTGCGCTACTCGTAGTCCAGTTGTGTCGTCTACCTAAAACAACCTGTGAATAAGAAATGAGATATCTTGTACATTTTATTATTATTTTTAGCATTACATTTAAATCCAGACAAAAGGTTGTTCACTTTGCTTGTAAACATGCAATGGAGAGAAGCCTGTAACGCTTTTTAACAGTTGAGCCTTTTGCTCTATTAACCTAGAAGTTTCTACAACACGTATATTGCGGCTGGGCTAGGTTTATATTAAGTTTATTCCTCAGTGGGCATAAGAATTCTTCAACACTTAGCTTAAAGTTATCTTCCAAAACCTTAAGTCAGTATAAAAGCGTAAACAACAGCGGCAAAAGGGCTTACGGATGGCAAGCTAACACGTTCTGGTGAGTACTATTACAGACACCAACAGAATGTGTGAAAAATGGAGGTGGTTTTATACCTGCGACGTTTCTGCATTAATTGCAGACTAGTTCAGCTTTATTTCCTTTTATCCTGGTTTATATGATTAGAAATTCCTATGCCTACACATTAGTTATTTACTTGCTAAGCTTAGAAGAATTTATGCTATTAAAATTGAATGCTACTGAAACGCTGTATTTCTGTTGTATTATTCGTATTAGCAATGCTATTTTAAAAACGAACTTGTGGTTAGCTTTTGAAAGGCCCATTATTCTTTCTCATTAAACTAGTTTTAATCATTTTGAGAAAAAGTTAAATTGTATATACTTAGAATAGCCTGCTGATAAAGCACACGCTTTGATAAGCTGGTTCATGCAGCACTTGTTTGTTTTATCGTAGTCTTATAATGAAGCTTTAAACACATCTAAATGGTATCCATAGATGTAGATCCGTCACACCCACGATGTTGATAAGCCACGCCATTCGCTTATGAGTCCTTATCATAGTTCTGCATGAGTTGTTGTCAAGGGCAACATGTGGATGTCACATTGCAAATAAACAAAGAGCATATGAATGTGTATGTTTTCCCGACCTTTTCCATGTTTCTTTCTTTTTTCAATAAGGTATAAATCATGTGGTGGCGAACCTTTTGCATGTCAACTAAAGTATGTTTATTATTTATAACTACCAGAGCACGTTGCTGTGCTAATTGTTTCGTTAGCTTTCCGTCTATAACTTCCTCAGCCTCTCCCACAACTTTTCCGTATGTCTCCGTCTACTATTATTTCCCTTCGTCTGCGGCCGCGCCGTGGCCGAATGGTTAGACCATTCGTCTCTCACCAAGGGAGGCCGCAATTTTGAATTGTGGTGGACAAAGCGGCGCAGGTGGGTTTTCTCCGTGTTCTCTGATTTCCCCCTCCGTCGCATTTCAACGGTGCTCCATCTTCATTCCATGTCATCGCCAGTGCCGCCATAATAGAAAAAGCGGGCGTTAAACACCATCAAAAAAATTCCCTCGTCTTTCTCTACTCACTCTCTCTCTGTTGAACATACCATCACGTGTATAAATTGTGGCTCATAATGAAACGAAGCTATTTATGTTAGCACTGATTAAATCCCGTCCCACCCTCTAAAAATGTGATTACCTATTTTTTTTTCCCGAGCATAATTCTAATCTCTGAAGAACATCTGAAAAGTCCATTAAATACCAAACTTTATATTTAAATTCAGTATCCTACAAGTAGGCAACATCAACATTTTCAAGAAAATCCCCCCCCCGCAAACTACATGAAACATTTTTCTAAAATGTTTTTTTCCTAAAAACAATTGTAACAATTTTGATTAAAATATTATATGCTAAAGATATTTTCATGAGATATTTTTGTCTCCAACAAAACGTGGCAAAGTGGCCGAACAAGCCTTGTATGTTCACGTTACATTAGCGTTTTCTTAATGTCGGTTAGGCTATTCCCGTTCGATACCGGCGATAACCTTAATCTTCGTCTACACGTTGTTGATGAAAGCTCTCATGCATGCAAGTGCCTCAGCTGTCCAGTTTTAACGACACATGCAAGTAGCTCTTCACCTCTACTTCTACCTCCAGAATGCCGAATAATATTACCCTTTCCGTGAATAACAGTCATAGTGGGACTTTTTCACAGAGACGGTGTGCGACCCACGCCTGTATTTCACGATTATAATGTCGTTTATTGGTTATTTCTTATGTCTCTGTTGTCTTGTCTTTTGTTACTTTCTCTAGCACGTATATAGCAGATAGAGAAGGTATTACATTCCGTCCAAAAATTTGATACCAAGATTTCACGGAAATGTATAATTTGTGGCCTCCTGAATAATAATAACAACAACAATAATAATAATAATAATAATAATAATAATAATAATAATAATAATAAATTTAATGCTTAATTTAAATACCAAGTTTGAAATTTAAATTAAACTTTTTCCAAAGATGCGACACTAGGATTTTCGGGAATCCCCCCCCCAACACAACTACGCTTTACATGGTACACTTTTTGAAAATGTTGATTTTCACAAAAGTGGCTCTAAATATTTTGATTAAAATACCATACGTTAAAGGCACTTTCATGAAAAATGAAATGTGTCTTGAATTTTCTGGGAATAGCCTCAGAAGACCTCTGCATTCTGGATGACATTTGTATAACTGGTAAACCGTAAGAGATATCTAGACAAATGCTTACAACACAAAACATGTAGAGCTTGTTAAAACACACAGTTTGTCATATACATTTTTTTTTCTCGAGTTAAGCATATCCGAAATATTCCTGGCTATTTGTTTCAGCTTTAAAATACTTACACTTTTCTCAAACAGGAAGTCGCAAATGTTTACTCCTGGCCATGCAAAAAGCGAATTTAAATGATAATCACATAATGACCGGTTTTGAGACATTTGGCTATCGCTTTATTCTAATGTATTCCCTTAGTTCCCTTCTACCTAATATGAACTATGTAATACGACTATTCTGCTAATGTTTATCTTGATTAGCATCAGATAGAAAGAAGAATACACTTTTGTAAGAAGTTTGTTTGCAGAGAAGGTAGAGAAAGTCATGTGAATGGAACACATCACATTCTTTTTAGGCCAGGCACGTAGAGAACTGATACCGACTGAGAGGAGTCCAATCTTGGTGGAAGCCTTACGGAAAGAAAAACACTACTACAATTTAGGGGAATGGACCATTATTTATGCACGCGAATGTTTATGTTAGAAGGTTTGTATGCTGTTTGTAAGGGAAATAGTAATTTGAAGGCTCCATCTTTAGAAATGAGGCGTTTAGGAATTTCATTTGAAGTACCTGGAGTAACGGTTTAACTGACAGTGGCCGCGCCGTGGCAGAGTGACTAGAGCGTTCGACTCTCACTTTTTTTTTGTTTTTGTTTTTTAACGTTTTTTCGGCACAGTCGCGCACACATATCCAGACTCTGAGAGAGTAGCATTGATCTTGTTTAGAGAAAAATGTAATACACCCAGGACCCCTAGTTCGGTAGACAAACGCTCTACCGATCTGGCTGTGGGGCCAGCCAACTTAGGCGGCCGGGTTTGATTCCAAGCGACCGCATGCCAGATTTGTGGTGGGCCAAGCGACGCAGGGGCAGGTTTTCTCCATGTTCTCCGGTTTCCCCCGATATCGCATTCCACCGGTGTTCCATCTTCATTCCATGTATCATCAGTGCCATATGTAGTAAAAGCGGGCGTTAAACACTATCCAAAGAAAACAACTGACAACATATTGTGTATACTGAGATGCATCAACTGTGGTCTATAATGAAACACTTCTGTTTACGTTGGCAATGAAAAAAATAGTTCCACCCGATGCCAAGGTGACCAACTCTATTTCTTGAGTTTAATTATAGCCACTGGATTGACAGGGTTTACGTCCCCCAAATGGTTGGAATTGCCGAAACTAACATTACAAGCTAGTTATTTATGTTCATACTAGCGAATTACCTTTAAGGCACTGATTTGTTGAATTTTGAGGCAAAAATATAATTCAATATAGTAAAAACGTAGAAATAATGTTGCTGATGAAAGCTCTTGTGCCTGACTTACGGTTCAGCAACACATGCAAATAATGGTATACCCTTTCTCTAGAATGCTGAGCTGGTTTTTATTTCTTAAGCCTTTCTTTGTGTACCAATCGATTTGAAACTTTCATAGAGGCGGTATCCTCGGCCATTCCATCATTTTACATCGATTATAACATGGTTCGTTGGTACAGTTTACATCCCTGAATCGTGTACCAGACCAGTCACGAATGTGAGATTTGTGTTGGATAAAACGACGCAGGGGCGGGTTTTCTCCGGGTTTCCCTCGTCATCGCATTCCACCGGTGCTCCATCTTCATTCCATATATCATCAGTGTCATCGCCTGCGGTGCCACAAGTAGTAAAAGCGGGCGTTAAGCATTACAAAAAAAAAAAAAAAGGCCAGTCACATGGAGAACTAATATTGATTGCGTGAAGTCAAAGTTTGGCCAGCTGAAGGTGGAAACATTACAGGATGGAAAGCATATTACAACCTGGGATTGACCAGCTTTTATACACATCATTGTTCTTGAATTCACTCACATTTGGTAGCGTCTCCCTCCAAGAGGCGTACGCAGTGGTGTCTGAGGGTGCTCAAGCCCCCCCCCCCCTAGATGTCCAAAATCGTACTACCGAGACAGTGCAGTCTCATTTTTATTTTCTGTACTTCATTGTACCTGACAATAAACAAGTGTATGAAACACTATGTACACTGCAACAATGGTAGTGGATGACGTAATTTTATCCATTCTTTTTTAAATTTATCATTTAACACCTTGGATGGCAAGATCGATTAAACGTCTCGCTCCACTATTTCACTTCCCATATACGAGTTACAAGCACTATATGGTAGCTAACACCTGTAGCTGTAGAGGTCTAATGTTAAACTCAGTGACTCACAAGGTACCATTCTTTTTATTAATGTTTATTTAAGGTCGTTTTGACTACAAGATCTTATCACGACCGATCATAAATACATTAATTATTAATTTGCAGGTTCACAGTCTTACAGTTAGGTTAAAATTTACATTACATTTACAATAAGTCAGAAAGGTTTGTATGCATTAGAAACTGTAGTGTCTTCTTCAGCATGTTGGGTGTGTTGACCGCATTAGGAAGACTGAAAATGCCGGCTTCTTTTCTTCTTCTGCTATGCAGTGGGCAGTCTACAATGATGTGGTGTATGGTTAGAGGTCTATCACAGCTTGTACAGTTTGGAGGTTGTTCCTTAGTCAGAAGATAGCGATGCGTCAGTTTGGAGTGACCGATTCTGAGTCAGTGATGATCACTCGATCTCTTCTAAGGTACCATTGTCACATTGGTTTTACAGATAGAGCTGAGGGTAGGGGGGGGGGGTAGATCGAAAATAAAAGTATCGTATCTCCTCAGCATTCCCTCCCATAGGCTCAAGTTTGACAAGAAAGCAATTCTTTACAAACTAGAATGATCCATTAGAATATTTAATTCCTTGTTCATAACGACGTTTAAAAATAAAAAAAACTAGAGAACTATTGCCCATATTCTGTGTGCTAAATGAACTCTTGTTTGTAAGTTATCTTTAGTGCGGTCTTGCACGCAGATACTTGTAGCCTCGGCGCGGGCCAAGTTCATTATTAACGGCTGGCATAACAGGCAGCTGATCGTTGAGCGGAAGACTGACCTAAAGTCAGCTGTTAGAGCTTAAAACTTTTTTTTTCTATTTTCTGACGAATAGAGACACGATGCAAGAGAAAGCGAGACAAGGATATTCTTGTTTTCGATGTATTTTCACCATAAACTTTGTAGCTCAATCTGCGACTTCAATGTGACTATAGTCCCTTGGCAGTATGTATCCTGGCTGAAAGGCTTAGGCTCGCCTGGGTAGTGTGGTGGTAGCGTGTCTGTCTCACATTCAGCAGGTCGCGAGTTCGAGTCTCGCTTAGGATGAGTTATTCGGATAAGGTTTTTTTGGGGGATTTCCCCTTATCCCGAGAAGACGAATGTCGACTAACTTTAAGCTCCATAGACCCCGAGATCATTTGAGTATTATTTCACCATTTCATTAATCTTCCGATGTGACTAACCAGGTTAAAGGACGTTAAGCTACAAAATAACGATGGGTTTTGTCTCAATGTGCTCTCGTGCACTTTTATGTACTACAAGTACGTATTCAGAAAGTTGTTTGATTGTCGTGTTGACTTATTGAGTCCTTTATTTAGTCAATATATCCCTTATATGAATACTTGTATAAACCTCTAAATAGGTTTATACATGTAGGAATGAAGGAACGACTGACAACGTGTGCTTCAGCTGTTTCTGTTTTAGTACCCCGCCCGCCAATCTCTGCGTAAGCCTTTGCTGCCTCCCCTGTCAATCTTAATTGCCTTTGCTGTTACTTCCTTGTATTTTTACTTTCTATTGTTAGTTTATTTTAAGAACAAATAGTGCACCATTACGCGATCAAAATGTTCCACATATGTGTCACGTTGGAGTGTGCTCGTCACAAACTTCCTGTTTTCCAGTGAGTAAATGTGCTTTCTTGACATGCATTCTCGTTGCTTGTAACATAAGTATCCGTAAAGATATTGGCTGTCTTGCGTTTTTAATCACAGCCCTAATAATTATACTTAATGCACCTCAATATTCGCCAAAGTTGAAAGATTTACTTGAAGTTTGTTTTTCATAGTCAATGAAGACGCAAACATCGTTCGCCACCGTCCGTCATACTGTTAAAAATCTGAGGTGTTTAATTCACATAGCTTCCTCTAGCTGTTCCATGTACAAGGTATTCTTGTGTCTACATCATGCTAATCACGAAAACATTAACAGAATTTGGCTTGTCATTTGCTTCCTTGTAAATATAAGTGAAATGAGGAAACGCATTAGGCTAAGGTGATACTCAAATATGTTAAAAGCTGGTCGCTATGTGAAACAATTAAGGTTCGGTTCACTTTGCATGGTCCCGTTTGAGAAAAGTTAGGTAGTTTAAAATTGAAACCAACAACAAGAATATCTCGAAAACGGTCAACTCTACAAGAGAAAGCAATGATATAAATTATGTGTTTTAACGAGATCTACAATTTTTGTATAGTAAGTTTTTCTCTATCTCTTACAATGTAACTTTTATGCAAATTTTTGCAAAACTTATTCAGAATAAAGAGGTCTTCAGAAACGATTCCCAGAAAATGCAAAATATATAGCTTGTTTGTGATTTAAATATTTTAATATTCCATATTTTAATAAAAAACGTTAGAGGCATTTTTGAGGAAAACAAAATTTTCAAAAATATTTCCATGTAAAGCGTAGTTTGGGGTGGGGGAATATTTGTGTCGCATCTTTGGAAGATACAACATTTAAATACAAGTTTGGTTTTTAACGGCCTTTTCGTTTCTGAGCTATGCTGTTCACAGGCACAGACACACGCGGATCTTTTTCTAAAAAAGTTTCTTTTTCGGACTCAGGAGACATCAAAACATATTTCTGGTTAAATATGGACATATTATTTTTGGGTGGAATACAATACCTTCTCTATCCAATAGGCACATTGTACATACGGACTAGAAAAAGTAAAAAATGCTTTTTTAGATTCAGAGTTCTACAAAACATTTATTTTCGGTGAGACTTTGGAATTGAAATTGTTGGCGCAATGTAGTAGCTTCCCTACCTATTATGTTCATTGTATATATGTGTTAAATAAAGTAACTATTACTACTGAGGAAGCAATAGAAGCTCACTTCTACAAAAGGAGATAATATGAAAGCAAATCCCACCAGGTCTGCCAAGTAACTAACAAATCTAAAATAAACCAATTCCTTTCATATTATATGTAAAAACTTACACATTTTATGTGGGATTGTGTTCTTCAGCCACATAATCAGCAGCTGAGAATTATCAGTAAGATAGAGGAAAAAAGGCTGAAAGATTGGTAGCAATAGCTCAATTTCTGTCTTGGTAATAGTGAGGTAATGTTATAATTTCTGCTCCGTGCTCTTACTGTAGGTATACTTTCTGCTATAACCGAATGTAAACTAACAATGCAAATAATACATTTATTAACAGTTTAAAGTTTTATGTATGAGATAGAGGCTTATTCTATCTAAATTAATCGGCAATACTTAGAAAGTTTAGTTATTTGGGAGTACATACAATGTTTGATAACCCATATGTAATGTGCGTTTGTTTCAATCCGTAGCTATCCATACCTGCAGACTCCGCTTATAAATTTCTAATACATCGGTTTTCTCAAATTGCTTTTTTTGGCAGATTGAGTTGGTTTTCTCATGTAGCTCAGTACAGATATGTTTCGTTTATTTACTGCTCCTCTGAGGTAGAGGAAGACTGACTTCGCCTTATTACCTGCGAGATTTCACCGGAAACCCATGAATTAAAAAGAAACTTTTAGACCCTGCGCACGCGAGCGTGTGTGAAAGCTACATCTCAAAAACAAAAAGGCGGATAAGCGCAAATACCTCAAATCACAGATAAAATTTTAAGGAAACTGCCACATCCAAACAACCCTTTTAAGTATTTTTGTCATTTTTCTTTTGGTAATTCTAACGATTGCCTGCATATTTAAGGTACTAGCAATTAAACGTTAACTCTACGGCGCTATAGTCCGAAATTGGGTCATTGCCCACCAAAAACCATTGCATCCCCCACCTCTGTCCAAGACGTCGTGGGTTCGTGGTTAGAGTGCTGTACTTGAGAGTGGGACGTGGTAAACGCCCCGAGTCCCTCCCAGCCGTGTTCCTCGCAACCTGAAACTACTAATTTTCCCTCAAGTAGTTCCTCATTTGGCCCAACAGGGACCTCACGAGCACGAAAAAGACCCCATTAAAGATAATGCATGATAAAGTGTCATGAATGTTCCATAAATTAGTGAATAACTACTGGTAAACCATAATAGACAGACCAATTCTTACTACAGGAAGAAACAATGTTGATATCATAAAAGAGGTACAAGTCAACCAAAAATTATTATGAAAAACTTTTAAAAATTATAAGAATAAATAAGAAAAAATAATTTTCATCTTTGAAAAAGTGATTTTTAAAGATCTGGCACTATATTTACAAAGTAAATATTTTTATCACAGTAGACTTTCCAAAATATTTCAAAACATTCTTAAAAATTAATCTCTCAAAGCATGTATAAGATACTGAGCTGAAATCTAAACTCTTCATATGTGCAGAAGGTAAAGCAATCATAAGTTACAATTAAAAGCACTGATAATTGTGGAACTTTCAGAGGGTTCCTTTAATCTGCATGCGAATGACTAATCACACTTTTAGTAGCGCTACCTCACAATTCAGCATCACTAGTGACACTTTTATGTAACATATCCCCGACGTGGTGTATGATCGTAATGTGTACTGGTAGAAACACTTCCAATTTATACTCAATGAAAGTTATGAAACTTCCCAAGTTTTCATTCTCGTTATTGCTTCATACCTTTTAATGGAGGGTTATTGACCAATATTGCCATTTCGAAGACTCCTGCCATTTTGCTGAACAATTGACAGTTCTGCTACCTCTGTTATTCGGGTGAATGTCCGTGTTCTTTTGTACCGTCACAGGAAAACGCTGCACACATTAGTCATGACTTGCTTAACATTACTGAATACTTCAAACATAACAAGCTGTCCGAGGCTGCAGAAAACTTCACATTAACAAGAAATACAACACTAGGCTACAAAACAGTTAATAATTTATTTTAAGAACGTTTATGTACATCCAAAGTTTATGTCAAAATTATTATAATAATCGTGTTCAAATGTATTATTAGATGGCACATTGTAGACATTGACTACATAAAAATTGGTAAAATACTTTGTCAGTACAAAGATACGACATTCTTGTAACACAATACTTCACTGGCATGTAAGTTTAAAAACCACTCAAAGCTCAAAAAGAAGTTTTTTTAGATTTAAAAAGTGTTTTTGTAAACGTGTGTTTTGTATAATTTTTAACAAGGGGAGACAGCAAATAATAATATAATTGAACCCAAGTACAAATGAAAATTAGTTGGCCTACTGAGCCTAAATTTATATAAGTTCAGACCTATATTTTAACTACTATTATAAACATGTGCTCTCTGTCTTAAACGATAGTCAGCAATGTTAGAGTTATACAACAGTCTCATCACAGAAGGCTACAGTCTGCAGGCAGACAGTCCACAGGGACGCGCAGAAGTCCCTAACAGTTCCAGGCTAGAACAGCCGTCCCAATGTTGAATCTATCTGCAGTGGGCAATCAACGACTGTCGACCAAACGTACTTTTGTGCCCATGGGGAGTACCGTGATCTGCGCTATCTCTCCACGCTATACGTCACAAAATCTGGAAGTATATCTGAAATATGAGAAGCAACCAGATTGCAGGGAAATTATGGAAATGAAATCGTGTTAGAGGGAAACCGCCCCAGCGTTCGTCTACAGACCTTGGGAAACCACGAAAAAAATCATGAGCCAGAGTGGGCAGTCGGCGGGGATCGAACCCGTGACCTGTTGAATGCGAGTCGCCTACGTTTCCGCTGCGCCATCTCGCTCTGTAGTCCGAAATATTGCAATGAACATTTACTAATAAATCGAGTAGTAGTTACAGTTTGCAAGTGTTAACATTTTCAGTTCAGTGGGATATAATCACATTTCTTTAAACTTCTCATCCCTTTCTTTTGCATCAAAACAAATGCCACGTGTTTCAGTTGAACCACACAAAAGTAAAATGTCTTATCGGATTCGACTACAACATTAGAAAATAAGCACATTTCGTTTATGCTACCAGCAAATACTAAGTGTATTAAATTATTTATTAGGTCAATAAACATGGAGAACCTTGGTATTTGTGGCTGAAAATTGAGATATCCAGTTTCCAAGATACACGATATTGCATTTTCAACAAAACGTTGAAAAACTTAAATTATATGTAATTTACAAGGAAACAATGTCAACACTAGAAACAGGATCCGATTAAGGTTTTACTTGCTTGTTATTTAGGTGACCAAAGGTGACTTATAATAAATATGCGCAGGTGAAAGAGTAACATTTCAAAAGGTGTTTTTCTTTTGTTGTTCTCTTAAGCGACGCAGCTTTCGTTCAGTTTCTTCCAAATGTTCGGTGCACATCAATTGAAGAGGAGATGTAGAGAGGTACTTCTTTACATCAAGCTGGCTGTGAATGTTGGATTGTTTTAATAATGTAATATAGACGTTATTTTAGATTCAAAGTGTATAATACTCTGTTCTTTTATCTAAAAAGATAGTGTTAAGCAGAGTATATGTTAGAATTTGGAGAATTATTTTCGAGAACTAATAAGAGTTTAACTTTTTTTACTTTCAACGTAAGAAGCAGTTTTAATTATAGCTATTTTATGTTACAAAAACTGTTTTCTTGAAATGTTAAGTACCTAGAACCTCAAACACTAATTTGTTCAATCACTATATAAAAATCCAGACAAAAAATCAAATTTATTAGATACCAGTGCTTCGGCAGTAATATGTAAAGTAAACCATAAGATCAGCCCTATGATTTGGACAGCATATTATCTATCTTATTTTAAATATATTTTAATATTTTATTTTGGACTAGCATTATTTTTCTAACATTTGTGTTATTTTGTGTGTGTTAATTTGTTTCAGTTAGCTTCTGTATATTTTGAAAAAATTATAATTATTATTATTATGATAATAATAATTATTTTATTTATTTTATTATTATTATTATTATTATTATTATTTCAATATTTGTGTTAATTCTGCGGTGTTTTCCTTAGTTTCTGTATATTTTCCATTAATTATTATTATTGCTGTTGTAATAGTCATGGTATTTCTATTGTTTGTTCATTAATTTCACTTCTTTATATTTTGTAATAATTGTTATTGTTTTTCTAACAATTGTGTTATTTCTATTGTTTGTTTATACGTTTACTTAATTTCTGTATGTTTTCAATTAATTAATTGTTTTAAATCGTTTCATTTATTTAGGCTCCTTTAACATTTAAGGTCACATCGAGGGTTTTGCTTTATAAAAAAAATCATTGACTGTAGGTTATTTAAGGTGAGTTTTAATAATGTTATTTTATTTAAACACGCACACACACTTATTCTCACATACATACTTCCAGACTCTGTGAGGGACTGAGAATGATTCTGGTTAAAGAAAAATTCTCCGTCCCAGCCGGGAATCGAACCCGTGGCCTCCGGGGAGGAGCTCGGATTACTGACCACTCAACCATGGAGGCAGTCTAATTTATTTGTTTTTTGATATCTGTGTTATTTATTATTGTTTTCTGATATGTGTTTTACTTTCTGTGTAGTTTCAAACAATTATTATTGTTTTCTAATATTTGTGTTTTGCTATTGTGTGTTCCTTAATTTCACTTAGTTTCTGCACACTTTCAATTAATTATTATTGTTCTTTGTGTAATCGTATTTTATTTTTACTGTATCTACATTTAAATACATTTTGTGGGTACTATCATTGTGTTTAGAATTTTTCTGTGTGCAAGAGCGGAAGAGAAGCCTAAATTGCCTTAGCTCTACCAAAATAAATAAATATTTACTTCGATCCGAAAAATTCCTACCAGTGGCATTTGGAAACACTTCAGGAGAATGGAACGCATAGGGACTGCATTAAAAGGGAAGTACTATGGCATTATCAGCATCATTTGTGTTACTTAGGCATGCATAAAATGATAACAGAAGAGTGGCACCAAAACTGCGGGCAATCGAGATCTGCAAACGATTAAAAGCTATAATACAGGCTGTTTGAACTCGATTCGTCTGAGCCAAAGTGAATGCACGTACTCAACCGTAAAACTGGGAGTAGAGCTGGAAGGAGAGGTTGGTAGCCAATACGTCACTGGGCAAAGGTCATAACCACAATACGTTCATCATGCCATTTTATTTCCAACACTTGGTTCGTCCATGACGATAGTTTGCCCACAATGCTAAGGTGTATTGCATGTTGCATGTAAACCCTGTGATACGTTACTCACAGTTGTTTCAACGCACACCCTAGCTCTGCTATAATATACTAGTAAATCATTTATATAGTTTTTAATAAAGCTTTATTCAATTACGGTATTATTTATGTCAACTTATGGAAGTATTCTCTAATTGTTAATGTATAGATCACTTTAAATGACTTAAGAAATACAAATTGACCTTTCAGATTACACAACTATAAACCATTAGTGATATACATAGGGTCATTTAATTACATATTATTCCACTTGTTCCGTAGAAATGTTTGTTTATTTGGTTTATGTGTATTAATAATTTATTGGACATTTGTGTCCCAAAATCATAAAGGTTCCCATTAGTGTTTTGGTTACCTGTTAGCTGGTTCAATTGTGTACATATATAACGCAGTAGGCAGAAGTGAACTTGTTTATATTATTGTTGTGTAGTTATTTTATTGTTTGTTCCAATATGACAAGCCTAGTTATAGTACTCGTGTAACTTCGTAATATTACTAAACAACCTTCGAGAGGTTAACCAATTTGTTCCTGTGCGTATAAATTCAGTTTTTCAAAAATTGGAAATAAATTACAGTGAGTATAAATAATTTCATTGAATGCCCATATAGATGTATGTTCGGGCTAAAATTGTGAATTTCCAGAGTAGCTAGGGCAGCCCTTTTCCATACAATACAAGTAATTTACTTTTTAGCTTCACATACTCTTTCTGAATTGTTGTGAATTTCAAAACCCACTCCACTATTCTCAAATTAGTGTTTCTAAAAAGGTGTACTAACTGAAGATTAACAATAATAATAATAATAATAATAATAATAATAATAATAATAATAATAATAATATGTTAATAATGATTATGATAATAATAATAATAATAATAATAAGAAGAAGAATCCTTATTTAATAACCCTAACAACTTTGTGAGTCTGCCGAATTTGTTACTCAGAGTTATTGACTTCCCAATAAATCTACTGACATGCTGTCCTGTTAAATTCTTGTAGACCGGAATTTAACGCGCATCATTCGTCACAGAATTGCAGCCAGCATCTGCGCCACCTGGAGCGTCGAAATTGCTGAGCTTTAACAAACGAAGGCGGCAGCCAAAAGTTTCGGGGACTCTGTTACAGGACTTTTTCAAATACATGCAACGTTCCAGTTTGTGCAGCTTGTTTAAAGTGTTGTATGACTTTTTGCACAAAAGTGTTCACAGCAGTATTGCCTCTCCACTCAATTCACAGGACAGAGAGATAATTTGATTGTGTTTAACGTCTAGTGCAGGAGTTGACGCTGGTGATGCATGAAATGACAATTGAAAAAGGGAATTTGGGTAGGAAACGTTCCAGGCCTGAGTTTAGGATACCTTTTTAACATTTACCGATAAGCCTGGAGAAAACCTTTCAGGGAGGGTTGTTCAGGCGGATATAACCACTGACCCGTCCACGAGTCTGTACATTAAAGTCCTCAACTACCGGTGTCGATGACAAAAGTTATAGCAACAGCTAACACCTAAAGTATCTATAAGGCATGAAGCTTTGGGTTTAGTGATGAAGGCTGCTAGCATTTCTGAAATAATAAATTATGCAGCAAAGTATGCGACTCGACTTCCGTTACTGTTGACGTGCTTTATCTTCTCATTCGGATAAGCAGCTGTGGACTTTGATAGAGGTAATACGTTGCTCTTTAAATGAAACTCTCTTAGTAATACACTCTAGGGCTTGTAAAAGGAATAGGGGCAGCATACGATGTAAATACGTATTAGGCTTAAATGAACAATAAGCTGCGGATATCTTCAAAGCGATTGCCTGCTCTGGACTATCCTCATTAGAGAGCGGTCGTTTTATGATCCGGTCTGGATCACGTGCATGCGTGTTCCGTGTGCTGTCTACTACACCAAGGAGTTTTCCATTCTGAAGCTCATGCGTTGTATACTCATGACAAGATACACTATAACGAGTACTAACTTTGCATTGAAACATTCATAGCATTCTTCGTCATCACGAAATCATGAGCAATAGTCATTTTGTAGGGTTTCAATTTTAAAAGTTTTGCGGCTGTATGAGTGTACATTTTTAAAACGCCTATTTACTGTTCAACACATTTTGTTGGCTTCTTTGGAGAGTGTTTGAATGATGTATCAATTTCGCTATTTTTCCTCCGATAGAGTAAGTATTTCTCGTTTCTTAGGTTTAGCGTTTAATGATCCATTGTCCTACACTTATTAACCACACATGTTTGAAAATAGAATACCAAGGAATGAATGTAAATGACTACGCACATGTCTACAAAATTGGGTATCTCGTAGATACATATTGTACATGAAAATTATTTCTCCAAGCGTGAATTTTTCGATAAGCATTTCAGTGGACTAACAACGAAACAACAGCGGTAATAATAATAATAATAATAATAATAATAATAATAATAATAATAATAATAATAATAATAATAATAATAATAATAATAATAATAATAATAATAATAATCTAAAGTAATTTACACATAAGAGATGTAAGCTTTCCCATTTTATATGCACAATGGACAAACATTAAATCTTTGCAACACGAACAGAAGGCAGCAACTGAGATTTGGCATTCACAGCCTTAAACAGGCCATTCAGCGCTAGGTAGCTATTGGAACATATCTAGGTCACTGCAGTGTAAACGATTCATGCATAAATGCAATCGTGGCCGGGCCACAAAACGACCACTCGGTATTTGAGGACTTAATGATAACCTTCCGGCGATCATTTTCTTTGGTGTGCAGAGATGAAGCGCCTAAACGCAGGGAATTTGCACTTAGAGGGATTTTCTTACTCAGGAGGAGTAAATCGAAAATAATACAGTTGAATCACACTTATTTGCTCACTTCTACATTTTCGCATATAGATAGTGTACATTTTTAGGCATTTGGCCATTAATATTTTTCTGAAATATAAGTTTTTTAGTTATACGTTTTCTCATTAACACGCTACATCTTCTAGGTCTACATGTGTGAAATATATTGATTTATTTACTCATTTTAACGTCACGTTACATGTTTTCTGCATACATTGTTTTTGTTGTTGCAACACAAGCAGTTGGCATGCTGGGTGAGGTATCAATATTTTAGGAATGCATTATTGCTGCGTATGTATGTGCAAGGTCATTCTTCCCCAGATTGTATGTGATGATACTGATGATGCGGTGATGAAGTCCTAAATAATGGAAATGTTCTCAATAAACATGAGGCGATTCGAGCTCTATGAATTTCACAAGGATTTTTTTCATCGCAGAGCCTAAACTACTACAGCATTTCTGAATTAATGCACATAACCAAGGTTTGGGACTGTTAAGGAATAAAAAAAATACGATTATTTTAAACCAACAATGTTGTTTTTTTTTTTTTGTTTGAATATGAATAACAATTTAGTACGCACATTCTAAATAGTATATTATGTGTATTAGTTGTGTAACTTCATTTATTGCTTTCCTACATTAAATAATATACAATTAGTTTAAAACAATATCTAATAACATAGTTTCAATTCAATAAGAAAACTAACGTTTACTTTTTCTCATTTACACATTATAATGCCATCTGGGTTTAAAAACGTATAACTCAGTATAATTTTACTTCAGGATTGTGAATATTCCGTTACCTTTGTCTCGTTATACTTTAGTAGTTAAGTTGCTAGGCTGTTCATAAAATTAAGGAACAACCCAATAAATTACTTTGTTCAGCATCTCTGTTCTGAAGATTTCACCACAAATTGCAGAGTTAACTTGACTGAGCCCAAGGTTAGAAGTTGTTCATGTGCAGTCCCACCAGGTAAACTATCTCAACATATGCAAGCTGCAGCTTACATTAGGTCTGACAATGAGTGTTTAAGGCTCATGACGACCGAATGTTGTTGCTTTGCCTTACATACGAGCTTTCAATACGGCTTGCTGGCCCTTCCTTGGATGTACTATACAAGCGACCAAATTCTCGCACGCTTAACCGCTCATTTACACTAGTGTCCAAAAGTTAAGCATAATTTAGAAAATAGAGAACTGAACGGAAAAACGGTGAGCGAACGCCCTTTACCAAGCTTTAGATTCTTTTACGTACCGTAAATCTTCGACACGGGACCAGCGGCTTTACTTCCCTTCGGAAGGAGGCCATGCTAAGGATGACAATCGCATAGCGACAGCTTTTAAAATATTTGACTGTCGCTTTAGCCTAGTGTATTCCCTTACTGCTCTTCTAATTACAAGGAAATAACTCATAAGACAATTTCTGTTAATGTTTATCTCGATTAGTATTATGTAGATAAAACAATAGTTTGTTTGCAGAATAGATGAGAAGTCATGTGAATGGAACATCATTTTAGAATATCCAACGGGATATTTACCTTCCAAACGATTATAATGGAAGATACCTTGTGTTATTTTCTAAGTGCACCAGTTTAAAAGTGGGAAGCAATTACCCAGAAGTAGGGGAAACTGTTCCGACCCCCTCCGTGCGGCGTAGGCGTAAACCTCAGCGTTTCTCAGCTTCTTCAGTCTCAGGTGTAGTGATGAGAGAGTCGTCAAGCATGAAACTTGGACATCCGGCCTTGGTGCTAGCCGCGATTTCTTTATTCCTTCTGGCTCAAGGTAAAGTATGTAACAAACATAAATATTGTGTCGCATGACAACTTACATTTCTGAAGATTTACTATTCCGTACATGGAAGTTGGAACATTAAAATAACCCGAAGAAATATAAACTGTGATACAGTTGAATCCAAAAACCTGAATTTTAATTTACCTTTAAGCTCTTTAAACTAAGATTACTAGTTAAATTGTACAATATACTTATACTGTTTTTTGTGTTTAAATTTCTGTCACAGGCTTATTCAACAATATCTTGGTTTTCCTATAAAATATTTTTGAAAATGAAATGACGTGAAATGCTCCCTTGATGGAAATTTTAAACGTTTAAATCTATAGATTCTGCTTTCTCAAATACAGTTCCTGACAATCAGAATTTAAATGTTGCATAACGCAAAAGCTTTCTTGAAAGAATAGTCAAGTATGTAACATATAATGTTATACAAACAGAAAATAAAGCGCAAGAGAAGCAACAATCTTGTGCAGAAGTTTTAAAACCATTAAGACAAAGTTATGCTAGTTACTAAAGAAAGTCTAGGAGTCTTCATTCACTTTTAATGACTAAGGAAAATTTAAAACAAATGGAACAAAACTCGGATAAGAAACGTTTTAAAGTGGTAAAACTGTAAACAAAACTATTACGCTAATGAAATTTTAAAATGCTGTACACAAGAAGGCGCTTACATTCAAACTTCGCGTTTCCGCATTTAAACTTCCTGTATAGTAAACTAGAATCACATCATGATTTCACAACGCAGCAGGACTTTTTTGTGTACATTATAAAAGTGATACATTTTTCGAAATATGGTCGAAAATTCCGTATCAAGTACGCTTAAGGAAACGCGGTGGTCTAAAATAATACGTCAGTTTCCCCCTTTTTATCAAGCTATTCCGAAATTACTGGTTTAACCTTGTCATTACTCGTCGTCATTTGTACCCCACATCTAATCAATGAGTAATCTACACTAATTGTGACTTTGGTACTTTGCTTTTATTTTATACACACCATTGTTTTGAACTCCGATAGTTACTCAAAATTACTCTATTTATATTAGTGAATACACATATCGGTTTGTTTTGTTTATAAACTTACACACTCTGCTGAATAGTAACTAACTTCCACTGACTTTCTGGTAAGCGGAAACAGCACATATGTTGTGAGAGTCTTGCTTTAATAAGCAGATGTTGCCTTGCAATATTAATATTAAATTTAAGCAACATTTTTGTATGTATTAGTTTAGGTAATACCAAAGAACAAACAATCTGTTCCATAAGTTTAATTTTCCCACTACTAAACATGTTATCTGTTCGCAATAAGTTTATGCCAAAAACGACTGTATAATTTTTAAAAGTGAGGACATAAATGCTGAGAAACTTGTTTTCTAATTCTCGGCTTGTGGCACCGCAGGAGATGACACTGACGATATATGGAATGAAGATGCAACATAGGTGGAATGAGATGGCGGGGGATACCGGAGAACCCGCTTTGTCCACCAATTTCACATGCAGTCGCTTGTGATCGAACCCGGGCCGTCTAGGTGAGAGGCGAGTGGTTTAACCACCGACCATGGTGCGGCCTGTTTTGTGTGTGCGCGCACTAGTGTAATTCAAGACAAAAAGTCGCATAATACCATACATGGTTCTGCATCTTGAAGTGTGCGACATAAAGATGTTCAATAAAATCGCCGCCAACCCAGTGTACCTTTGTATGGAAACTCTTGCATTATCTTCTTTTCTCTCCGTAATGCATCTAAGGATTTTATTAAAATATCACAAGTTTGAGGTAGTTGCATAATGAATAAACTTGTATTTTTAATGCTCAGCGAATTTCTGTTCATTTTGAATGCATTTTGTATAATTCTGAATAACTGCTAAACTACAAACATAGACAAAAGCTTGAAGCACTGTCATTCATTTGTTTTCGCGATGTCGTGCAAAGAGCCGAATTTCACAGTCAGCATATGGATAGCGATCCGCTTCAGCCTTTTGTATCTGCTTTGTACCCACAAAAAATTATGTAGTGAAATAATTTCTACAAATTTTTATCTCGATTGATATAAAATAGACAGAAAATCAGCTTTCGTATGAATAATTTGTAGAAGAGATAAAAATGAATGATATGGGGTAGAGAAATTCATGTGAGTGCAACTTTTTCATATCACTACCAAAATGTTGGGTTATCGTCAGGTTTCTTAGAAAGACGCTTATAGCAGGTGGCCCAACTGCCTCCTATTTGGCGTGTGCAGTTATTCTTTGGTACGTTAAAAGTGATGCAGAACTCAACGGAGCTATTTCAAGTTAAAACCCGTCAGTGGAGAACTGGGCGCGAGCGACCTTCGTTTTATACCTCGCAATGAACCCGACCTGCTCACAATTTCCGCAGAACCAAAAACGTATAAAGCGAAGTTCACTCGCCAGCACGCCACTGACAGGTTTCAACCTGAAATTGCCCGTTGAATTCTGCAACTCATTCAACGCAACAAGAGATATCTACATACATCAAATACGGGGCGGTTCGGCCACCTTGTGTTACGGGAAAATAGGGAATACACTCAACCATTTGGTTTCATCTTTCAAATGTGTGTTAAGGGAACTCCAGTTTAATACGAAATCCAGTCTAAATAAATAAATAAATAAGTGAAGTCGATAACTTGGAATAACACGCGTCGTGAACTCATATTTGCTTGGTTTAAGAAATCTAATTCAGAAACTCAATTAACGAAATTTAGGATAGTAACAGAGTGCCTTAATTTGCTTCTGCAATAACGGTAGACCCAGATTTTTAGACCATTTTTGCGCCTCCACCAAGTTAATGCTATATATTTATCAATATGGAGTATAAAATCAACACCAAATATTTGGAACCAATATTTGTATATGCTGGTCAAGTGAATAAGGAAAAAAATCTTATGCATTACTTTCACATGATCTTCTCTGCCTGTTCTGCAAATAAACTTCTTACAAAACAATCTTCTAACTACTTCATGCTAATCCAGATAAACATTACCGACATGGTCTTATTACTTTGTTCCTTATAAGTAGAAGGGCAATAAGGAAATACACTAGGCTAAAGCGATATTCAAACCCTTAAGTGCTGTCACTAAACGAGTGACAGTTCTCTTTGCCTGGCCAGGAATAAAACAAAAGAAACAGGGATGACGAGTTCCTATTTGAGAAAGGTATTAAGTATTTTTAAATTGAAACAGTTAACAAGGAATATCTCGGAAATGTTTAGCTCCACATTAAAAATGTATAGTACATAGTTTGTGATTTTTATATACATTTTTGTTTAGTAAGATTTATCATCTCTTACGGTTTACAATTTATGCAAAAATCATCCAGAATGAAGATGATCTCAGAAGTTATTTGCAGGAAATTCAAGATATACATGCTTTTTATCATGTAAATAGTTATAACATACTGCATTTAAATCAAAATCGTTACAGCAATTTTTGAGAAATGTCGAAAAATGTTCCATGTAAAGGTTAGTTTGGAGTGGGAGGATTTTCATGAAAAACTTTCTGTCGCATCCTTAGAAAAACCTAAACTTAAATATCAAATTTGGTGTTTAACGGACTTTGCGTTTATGATTTAGGCTGCCAATAGGCGCGCGTTCGCACACCCGGACCTTTTTCTATTTTTATTCAGGGGTACTCAAACGTGTATTTTCAATGAAATCTCGGTATTGGATTTTATGTTGTACCTCTACCTACTGAACACGTACATAACATTTGGTACACAAAGTCAACATACACCTATTGCTAATGTACATTTCAAGTTTGAATTTGAATATTAAACATTTTGCGCAGAGTTGTAAATAGAATGTACTTCCAGCTTAACCTTGATTAATTAAGACGCCTAGAAAAGACGTGGGAGGTTTTACTCATATTTACGGCATGCAGTGATAAGAATACAGATATAAAATTGCGCAGGTGTTGCTTAAGATCAGAATTTCCAGCGTCATGTACCTGGTAGAAATAATAGTACATACCTCGCAATAGCAAGATGGTTTCATTTTGTCTAAACAAACCTGCAGCTATGCTTGGGTTAGAAATTCCTCTCTTCTCTTCTCACAGCTAATGCTTCACACTCCTGATATTTTCAAACGCATCAAAGTAAATTTCAAATCATGAAGAATTAAATTAAAACAAGAATACTTCGGAAACTGCTAATGCTATAAAATGTCAGCGCTATATATATATAACAAATTCTATATTTTCCTAAAATAAGTGTTTGGGCCCGCTTCGTTAGTGTGGGGGGTAGAGTGTCTGCCTAACATTCAAAAGGTCGCGAGTTCGAATCTCGCATAGGATGGATTACCCGGATAAGGGTTTCTTCGGGATTTTTCCTTATCTTGAGAAGACGAGTAACTTTAAGCCGAATGAACCCTCAGATCATTTGATCATCCTTTCACTGTTTTCATCATCCATCCTCCGATAGGACAAACCAGGTTAAAGGACATTAATCTAAGAAAGAAAGAAAGAAAGAACAAAAAAGGAAAGTGTAGGCTATTTATAAAACTTGTACGCAAAGCACCTTTAAGAAGGTATAAGCCCTCAAAAGTGTTTTACGAAAAATTCAAAATATATAATGCATATGTAAATACAACCAATTGCATTTATTAATGTCACAAGATCCATTTTAAAATAACAAGTAACGATCTTTTCTATCTAAGCCTCCATTAGGGGGTGAAATTCTCTGAGCATTTTCGTTTTGCGTCATTAAAAACGCCTGGCTTAAGCATGCTTAAGTTTCTGTTTGTCTCTGTCTCTGTCTGTCTGTCTGTCTGTCTCTCTCTCTCTCTCTCTCTCTCGCTTTCTCTCTCTTACACATACATTTTCTAAGTTCACGTAGACCTCTAGGCGAGCATTTCCATTGGCAAACTTGACACTGAATTTTGGGGCGAATGCGTATTTTCTAAAATTGTGTACTCTAGCAAATCAAAAAGAAAAAAACATGAACTGATTTCTATCAAACTTGAAATAAGAGCTCTAATAGAGCGTACGTAGATAAATGACACTCTAGTTACTTTTCCTAAAACAGGTAAGTAATGAGTACCAGTAAATAGTTCAAAACTTCTCTGTGATCCAGATTTCGGAAAATAATTTCACAACTAACATTTGTAGTAATCCACAAATTTGGTCTACAGAAACGAAGTAGATAAAGATGAGAATAAATATAGTAATTCGAAATTATTAACCTGCTAAATCGAAAGGCAACCTTTAAGCAGAGCTTTGGTATTATGAAAATAGTAATGAAACAAAAATAACCTTAGGAGGTACCATTTCCAAGAAGTTTATGATTAAATTAAAGCTCTTAATAATAAATAAACTAATGATTTGGCAGTTCAAATGTCAAGTCATTAAAGTGAAAGTAAACGTATATGATCTTACAACTGTTTCCTTAGATATCCATTTGGACAGACGAAACCTAGGTGGTGGTGATAACTGATAAATACAGAATGACAAACTGGTAGCGATCGACAGTTCTGATTGGTAGAAATACAGATGGAACTCGCTTATAAGTTATTCACTTCAACATTTTTTGCACATATATGCTAAAATTTTAGGGATCAATCGTTCTCCATTAAAATTTTGCTCAATTATACGTTTTGGTTATAAGTTTTTTCGGATATGCGTCACTTTTTCTGATTGCCATACACAAAATGTACCCATTTATACGTTTTTAAAAAAACGTATGGTGGATGCTTGCTGTGTATAGCCTTGGGATTGCCTGGTTTGCAGTTTTCATTGACGCTTATCATTTCATTGTCTTCGTATTGTTCCAACAATCCATTAGCCTAGGTTCTAATAGGCACTTCTGTGCTTTAAGTCGAGTACTGCTAGTGTGCTGTTTTCATTGTCATTTATCCTTTCATTGTCGTCATATCGTTCCAATAGTCTCTTATCTATTTTATGGAGTTTCGAGTTACAAACAGGAGAAGAAACATGTGTGAATATCAACCAGCATGGAAGAAAACAAGAAAATCCTTAATTCTTGGTGAAAAATTAAGGTCCATACTAGAAGAGAAAATCAATTACACGTTTTTCATTTATACAGTATTTTAGTAGTCTCCCATGAAAAACGTATAAGTGAGGTTCAACTGTAACTCTTGAATTATAATAATAATAATAATTAATAATTACTATTATAATAATAACATTATTATTGAAGTTAGTAAAGTATACAATAGATCTTTGGCAAGTCTTCAGTAGAAAAAAGTAGTATTCTTAATAACATCTGAAATTACCTTAAGCACCCAAAACATTAAATTCTTCTGCACAACATTAATCATTACTCATCGATGAATATTAATGATGAAGTAATATGTAATATCCATTTAATTAACGTTATCCTATACATTGCTTAAACAAGTAAAAATGCCGAGAGTGAGAAAGAGAAACAAAACAGAACTTAAAAACTCAGCAGTCCATGGATAACCTAAATGTATATTTAGCAAATATAAGATAAATTAACATTTGTTTCACATACAAAATATTTGAAACCTATACAATAACATGAACAATTTTATTGATTTTATATTACCATAAAAAGCTTTTGTTTATAGCTCCTCTACCAAAATAAGACGAAGTTCAATTTCAGTGCCAGGAAATTACGCAAGTCAATCATGTTTGATGAACATTTACAGCTAAGAAAGCAGGATAATTACATTATTGTTGAAAAAGTAAATTCAAACTGAAAAAACAAGTGCCATAGCTGGAGTTTGAGATTTCCATGTCGTTAATCGGACCAACTGAGCCATCTTGGCAAGCTGCCGATAACTATAACTCCATGGCACGACAGCTCACGGGGAACCTTGGCCTACCGCCCGGCCGATGCGTCCCCCATCTCGGTCCACTACAGACGTCATGGATGGGGTGCAGTATTGGAGAGTGAGATGTGGTCAGCGCCTCGAGTCCCTCCCGGCCGGTTAATGCGGTCCTCACGACCTGGAGCCGCTACTTCTCCATCAAGTAGCTCCTCAATTGGCACCCCAGAGACCTTACGAGGCTGAGTGCATCCCGGGCCAGGTCTCCCAGCGGGGGAAAAATCCCCACGCCGGTACTGGGGATCGAACCCAGGTCTCCCGCTTGGTAAGCAGCTGCGCTACTACCGCGCTAAGGAGACGACCGGCAAGCTGCCGAATGACACTATATTCCCAATTAACTCATGTATTTTGGTAAACCACAAGGCGTATTCAAATTCTTTTTTGGATAACATATGCCAATCACTATATTTTAACTTTAACAGGGTTAACTTTGAGTACTTATAGAGCAGTCCAAGGAACAGGTACAAATTTAACACGTTTTCTTCAATGTGTGTGTGTGTGTGTTTGTGTGAGTGTGTGTGTGTAATTCTGAAAAATGTTGCATACAAGAAATAAGTAAATGAACCACTAGTGTTATTATAAAGCAGAAACATCCTTATTTTGACCTTTGTAACAAAAACTACTCCCTTGTAAGACTTTTTACTGGTACACATTTAAAATCTTGGGTTGAATAAAATGGCATGTAATTGGGAATGGTGAAGAACCCTTTCCCTAAAAGGAAATAAAGAGGCACGTGTCTTTAAAACTGATGTATCATAATTTTAATGCTCTAACATGTTCTATTAGGCTGTATAGCAACCCAACTGCCTCCCCGAAGGTGTAGCTATAACGGGATGCCTAGTAACATTTTCTAAATATTTCACTTTTGTGAAAAATATTGCATAGGAGTTACTAATCAATAGGAATAACATCTTGGGGACCGATAGCAGGACAGAATCGAAGTTAGCGCAGCATAGTATATAGTTGTGATGAGTTAACAATGTAGTGTTTACGCAGTGGTACTAATAGATGGAAAATGAGACAGTAGTTGCGGGGTAGACTGTACTGTTTCACTAGCAGTGGAAGGTGATTGAGTTTGGGTGGATGGTAAATATAAATACAACTGATTTACGGCAATTAACAATTTTAATATTTACATACATTCAATTCTGTTGTGCAATAAGTCATCGGCATCACTACTCGTTTCATTTTCTCTCAAGCTACATAGATTACAATGCACAACAACACACATTTGTAACGTCTCAAATGTGAATCGCCTCCAATTGGCATGTAAACAGGCTTTATATTGTGAAAAACTTCGTTCCACAAAATAAGATGTGATTGGAGCAAAACGGAAATAGGACATATTATCGACTATTGGATAAGATACTCCATCACCAATTATTTCCGTAGCAACACCTCGTAGCATGTTTCATATTTCACGCAATATTGAAAATTTGACATTTTTTCCAAACACAGTCCTCACTTCCTTCTTCACGTGGTCTAAAACAGGTGTCACGAATCTCTGATTAATTGCTTGCACAAGTTCATCGACAGCTTTTCAGGGCTCGAGGCATTTCAATGTGTTTACTGCAAAGTTCTTCTGTATAAATTGTAAATTTTCATGCAACCCATTTGAAACAAGAGATTTTACAACGCGTTCCCACAGGCTGTTTACATGTGGCACGTGCAGTCGCCAATACAGATCGGTCTTTACTCGGTAGGTAGGCAACTAGTATGCACATGTGTCCCGCTATCGGTCCCCAAGATGCTATCCCTACTAATCAATTTTTTCGACTGTTTTGTAGCCCTTTCACAAACTTATTGATAAGTACTTAAGAATCTCTATCAATTTTTTCGTTATTATTGGAGTGCAGAAAAAAGTTGTTTGATAAAATATGTTAGTAGGAGTCATAGTCGGAAAGAGAGTGGTTCATAACTAAGTCTTAGTTTTGCGTACGGAGGCAGCAGACTGATGTTGGGAACCAGCGAAGCCCAACCTCTTTCCTTAGGGAGTAATTGCCGCATTGTCGATTTACTCCACCTCCTTAGATTTGTGTTTGTAGTATTCTTATATCGGTGCATGAAGCATTTCCCCTTCACTCCTCACTCAGTGACGGCTGATCACAAACGCATGTCCGAGGTAACCAAATACATTAGCACACTAGCCAACACGATTTTGCGGTCAAGCAGAAAATTCTGTTTTAATGAAAAATCCATCTCCTGAGTTCAAAAATGATATTAGTTACTTCCTATCGTGTCAAGTTTAGTGCAAATATGCTTTTTCGGTTGTTTTTGTATACGTATGTTTTTACAGTTTTTTTTTTTTTCATCTTGTGGTGTATCGTCAGGAATAGGAAGCTCGAAAAGAAGCGGGATGGACCACATCTACTCAGTCCACTTAGCTGATGGTAGTCGCCCACTGCCTAACGCGAACGTCACACAACTCTGTCTACCAATTCATCAGTGATGCATAACTGCAATTTGGACTTCTTAAATTGAATACAATACCTAGGATACATTAACACTGAAAACAGTCCTTACACGCAAATCCATACATTACTACTGGAAAACAAATGATAACGTATTGTGAATATAAAATCGTACACATCAGGATTAAATCCTTTTAAAACGTCCAAACTTGTGCTGAAAACAGTTAAAAGCGCACGCTACTTACAATGTCATTCTTACCAGTACTGAATGCAATTAAAACACACACACAACTATATATGTACACTTACGTATGTGCTGGAAGTACATGAAAATACACACTTACAAAATCCTACATATTAATACTAAAACAATGAATAGCTCATTCTGCAATACATATTGGAAATGCCTTTTTATCCTGGAGACTGGAAGAGCGCTGACCCTCTTATTTTCAACTAAGTGTTCTATGTTTGGTTGGATACTATTGCGAGCAAGATACCATATAGAGAGCAGATTATTATCATTTAAACTGGGCCGCCGAATTGCTTTACTTTGGTTTATTATTGAAAATAAGATATTCACATCTGTATGTGAAACCAAACGTGAAATTTATGTGTCATACAAATTGTTTCAAGTTAGGATGCGTGGCCATGGTTAGAAACACATAAGTTTAAATTGTGTCACTGGCTAACTGAACCTCCAATACACATCTCATGATACAATGTCAGAGGTAAACAAAGTGGACAATAGTGGTGTGAGTAAAGGAGGGGTAGTCTACTGGCCGCAAAGCAGCGCACCTCCCCGTGACTTGTATGCACCGTAAGATGTAATGCTGATAGACATTCTTGTGGATTTTGCGTTATGTTGAAGTTATATACATTTAGTGGTGATTGTAAGCATTTAACCATTTGTGAGTGTTGCAGCCGTGGTATGTTTTGCATTGTAAGTCCGTTGTATGAACGAGCTACACTCTAGTAATACCAAACTCCCTTCAGATAGAAGAACACGAGTGCGTTGGAAGTGTGAACGTAAAAGAGAAGGCCAATGGTTTATGTTTAGGAAATAAAGGTAGTCACTTGTATAAACAGAAATATTGAAACACATTCGGTGATTTGTATTGGGTGGAAGTATCTTTTAACTTATCAGTTGTACTGAAGAACGTGGTCTTCAGGAGTTCATGCTCTCTGCGTATCTGTGTATGCGTTATAGTGAATGCAGAGCAATGTATTGTTGTTTATTCGTGACATTTCTGCTATTACTGTGTTAAGAACAGCAAGGGAAATGTATCGGAGGTGTTAAGAAGGCAGTGTTGACAAAGTCCCGAGAAGTTTTGCTACGTTTGTGAAAGCTACATATTTGATTTGAAGGTGCGTCAAATAGATTCCTCTCTGAAGAAGTGATATTTTTCTTATTTCTATTTGAAATTTGGAGAGCAAGACAAACAATTTGCTCCTCATATTGCATGCAACACATGTGTCGTGCGTCATCTGGATACCGGAAAAGGAACACAGTGTCGTATGTAATACCTATGAAATTGCGTGAGCAGAACAATTGTTACCACGACGGCTATTTCAGTATGGACGACGTTACCAGTTACCATAAGAAGAAACAAAACATATGATGTGTTCCATTCATATGACTTTTTCGACCTGTTCCTCAAACAAACTATTCTCATAAAAACCAGTCCTTTATCTACACATTGCAAATCGAGATAAACATTAGCAGAAAATGCTTATTACTTGCTTCCTTGTAAATAGAAGAGAAATAAGGGAACACACCAGGCTAAAACGATAGCCAAATCTTTTAAAAGCTGTCGCTATTAGACTAACATTGAAATGCGGTTCTCTTTGCATGGCCAGTAGTAACAAAAAAGAGATATAAAATGAATGGTGTCTTCCTGTTTGAGAAAGTTTAAAGTATTTTAAAATTGAAACTAATAACAGGATATATTCCGGAAATGGTTAATTCTATAAAAAAATGCATGTGACATAAAGTATGTGTTTTAAAGAGATGTACATCTTTTGTGTTGTAGCTTTGTGTGTCTCTTGCTGTTTACCAATTATAAAAAAGCCATCCAGAATGAAGAGGTCTTCTGAGATTACTCCCAGAAAACTCAAGATGTACTCTTAATTTTTCACAAAAATACCTCAAACATATGATACTTTGATAATAATCATCATATCCAATTTTGAGAAAAAAATTGAAAAGTGTACCATGTGGTGGGATTTTCCTGAAAATCATCGTGTCCCATCCTTGGAAAATACCAAGTCTGGTATTGAAAAGACTTTTCATTGTTGTGCTTATGCTGCATATTCACACAACAGACACACATTCACACTGATAGCTTTGTTCTAAAAATCTGACGTGTTCCATTCACATGGCTTTCTCAATATGTTTTGTAAACAAGCTATTCAGGAAATTATTCTTTTATCTAAACTATGCCAATCAGAAATTACCTTATGACTTAGTTCCTTATAAGTAGAAGGGAAACAGGAGAATGCACTAGGTGAAATTCTTTTAAAAGCTGTCGCTATGCGATTGTCATTGAAATTTAGTACTCTTTCCATAGCCAGAAGTAAAACAAATGAAATATGAAATGGATGAGAGCTTTCCGCTTGAGAAAAGTTTAAGTACAGTAATATTGAAACTAATAACAGGGATTATCTGAGAAATGGTTAGCTCCACAAAAAATTGTATATGACATAAAGTGTGTACTTTAGCTAGCTGTACACGTTTTGTATGCTAAGCTTTTGTCTATCTCTTACGGTTTACCATTTGTGCAAAAATCATTCTGAATGAAGAGGACATCATGGGCTAGTTCCAAGAGATTCAAGATGTACATTTTCCATGTAAATATCTTTAATATACGATATTTTAATAAAAATCATTGGAGTCATTTTTGAGAAAATCCACATTAAAATTTCTAAAAAATTTCCACGTATAGGGTAGTTTGGGGTGGGAGGATTTCCCTGAAGATCTTTGTGTCTCATCCTTGGAAAATACCGAACTTAAATGAACTTTTTTGAGTTAGGTTGACCACAAGGGCGCGCCCGCAAGGACCTTTTTCATAAAAAATATTCCGAAGTATTCATGGTGAAATTCGGGTATAGAATTTTTGGGTGGAATGCAGTTCCTACTCTATCTACATTGTACATAATTGCTAGAGATGGCAACACTGCTTGGTTTTGGATTTAGGGGTCTCAAAACATATATTTCCGGTGAAATCTCGGTGAAATCTGAGTATTATGCATATTGATCAAGAAAGTAAAAAAGAAATAAAATATCCAGACATCCCATTATCTATATTGGCAGTTCTTCATGAACGGCGTTAGTTGTTAGTCCACCTGATACTTGGCTGACGAATCTGAAAACAATCCCTTGATCTCCAGCGATGAAGAAATATATTTTGAGCCAACATACAGACATTTTCATAGTCTGAATTAATTATTCCGACAAGGGAATTATAGCTCACCAAAGAAAAGGGTGAACTCGATTCAAGACTACTGGAAATAGCAGGTTCTGGCACCGTGGTTATAGGTGTTTCTTGTTATAGCAATCATGAGAAGGAACACAGAAACTATTCTGAGAACTTGCATTTTGTACAAAAATGTATAACCATCTGAATAAATTGACAGAGAAAGAATATGATCCTTTCATCTGGCGCTTTTGAGTCGTCTCTTACAAAAGAAGTCTTAAGGTATTTTCTTTCAAGACAGTAACTTGCTGACCTCCATACCTGTTGCACATTCTATAAAATGACCGAATCGTGTAAAACATTAAAATTGATCCTTAAAACCATTAAATATCACGATCATGGATACTAAATATGTGATGATTTAAAGCTCATTGGATTGCTTCTAGGAAAACAAAAAGACAATTTAAAATGTCCCTATTTCCTCTATGAGTGGGATAGTAGGGTCAGAGACAAACACTGATACTTTTTTTCACAACCTTTTGTTCTTGCAGTAGTAGTTGCATGCTTCCATCCAGGTCCCCATCTGTTCACAGCTGGGAATGAAGGCAAAGGAACTTGACTTGAATGCTTCGACTCGAAAAACTGCCTTCAAGAAGATTCTCTTGATGTATCCTATTAGTGGTCAACTTCAGGAAACTAACTCCGCAACTCTGTATAAAGCATGTGCTAGGCACGTTACGTGCACCATTTTCAAATAAAGAGATTTAAGATAATTAGCAGCTTTTATCATATATGGTGCAATATTGATGAACAAGAGTATGTTGTCATGTCGAATGCAATTGGGATATCCTAATCCCACATCTGTTAAACATTTTGCTGATTGACTAGGAATTGTTCTCCGGAATCATCTTCTTCCATTGTGCCTACCAAAACATGTGTCACATAACGGCCTAGTGAATCTGTACTTTCAACAATACATAGGTATTCAATATTTATTCTGACACTTTTTGCCTAATCTCCTGCATTGTTTTTTGGTAGAATCTACTAACGTACATTTTTCTTAAAGTTCAGAATCTGGTAAACGCGTTCCTGTGGGTTTTTCTAGGAAGGCGCGTAACTTGGAATTATTCGGTTTGTTCAATGGAATATCTGTATGAATGAATGTCTTTCTTCACAGATAAGTGACCCTGAAGAAGACCTAACTTACCAAGTAACATTTGGTATGCTGTGTTTCTACCTTCAAGCAGTTCTATACCTCGAATGGTTTTCTCTATTCACGTCTTGGTCTATGCTAAATGTATTCCTAAAAATGACGACGAGCTCTGAGTACGAACTTTGGTGTTTATCAGACTACTCGTTTTTGAATGACTACACTCTCTATCGCACTAGTTTTTGAAACTGGATGGTTTTCTCTTAACACTTAACTGTGTTAGGCAGAGAACTATAATATTCATTCTCAAAATTCAGTATCAAAATTTCATTAGACATGCTCGTTTTGGGGTCTTTTAAATCACTAAAATGTTTTAAAATTGAGCGTGTTAGTGTATGAAAAACATAACTAAAATTCTGTGTTGTTACATTTACACGACTTTCTGCATCTATGATTGTTTAATTTTATGTATTTTCTATAAACTATTAAATTTTTCAAAATTGTATATTGCTATCCATTTCATGTTAGAGGATATAAACCTTTGTAGAAACAGCTTCATTACACATTTGGATGTAAGCACGTGCAGCAAGAGGGATATGGGACAGAAAAGCGATGATTAAATGTTTAAACCTGGGTCTAGTTTGCTGGCTTTCAAGTGACACACTGTATGCATAACAGCGCGAAAAACAAATGATGCTCATAGCAGCACTTGAAAATGACTAGTACTGAAAAATTCAAATAAACCACAATGCATATCTCGGAAACGGCTGATGCCACACAAGCAACATTGTACGGCGGCAACAACAAGGAATTGCGCAAGAAGGAAAAACTGCAGGTAACGTGGACTCATTTCATTAGCTCTTTACACCAGAAGTTGTTGGTGTTACAATGAAAAGCGGCGAGAAAGGAAATTTCTCCTACATGAGATACTAAAATATTATATGCATTTGTTGGTATCTTGCTTCTGATAGGAGTTAACAGTGATCAGAATATTTCACTACATGGCTTATGGTCCAGTTTATTTGAAAGAGTCATATATTTTAGCATAATGACTAGCACAAGGGTTCTAAAGATATTTTCAATTATACGGCTGGATGGATACAAGAAATGAAAGACGTGAAAGGGACCCGTTTGCATCAATGAGAGAAGTATTTGAGAAGATGAATGAAGCATTACCAAAATACCTTTGATGTGGACCACACAACACGACGGATGAAATATTGTCCCTTTTCAGGGACCGTTGTTCCTTCAAAATTTTTATGCAGGACAAGCCTGGAAAATATGGGCTCCTTGCTGGAATGTTGACTGGAGCAATAGAACAGTATATAACTAAGATGTAAGTATATGCAGGAAAAGATAACCAACCTGCCAAAGAGAGAGAACCGTATAAGGATGTCAAAAGATTGGTGAAGCCTATAAATAATACAGGCTACAATGTGATAGCTTATCAGCATTACTTTTCTATTCCACTAGCAGACGCGCTTTATACCGATTACAAATTAATCTTGGTTGGAACTTTCAAGTCTATCAGAATTTACATTCCCAAGGAAATGAAGACAACAGATGACCGGGAGCTATATTTTTCCAAGTTTGTTTTCACTGACCCTGCTTCTAAGAAGCCCTGACTACTCCTGTTTCCTATGTCACTAAGGAGAAGCCTAAACAAAATCTACTGATGTTGTCTATCCACCATCGGGATGAAGTAGAAGATGGAACACAGAAAAAGAAGATATTTATCAGTCTGTAACTAAAGGTGGTGTCGATTCCATTGACTAGATGGCCCGCATCTACACAACAAAACGAGGTACAAGAAGATGACATATGTTTTATACACTCATCAACGCATTTACTATCAATTCGTATAATTTTTACATCCAGAATGTGCCTTCGTACAAACAAGGTAAAACCAATATCAGGAAAATGTATCTCCAATAATTGGAAAACTCCTGGTGCAACCTCTCGTCGAAGAAAGTTTCATGGACTACAATTGCCAACTATTGAGTTCATACTTGGGAGGCAGCTTCAGAATCCAACCTTCCAAACACAAAAAGAACCTCCGATGAAGAGACGGTGTCGTGTGTCAGTGAAGCTCATAACAAGAAAGCTATTTGTAATGTGACAAAGATCAGCATCAGATGTGATAATTATTGTGGATATAATTTGTTTAAAAGACATGCAAATACCAAAATCGTTCGTGCAAATGCATCTTGCGTAGATGATGATAATGTATCGGAAGAGTAAACAATGATATCCATTTTTGAGTCATACAATGCGAATCTTTTTTTTTTTTTGTCAAATTGATGCAAAGATACTATAAATTATACTATAAGTCATAATATAGCACAAACAAAGTACGAGTTGATTTAAAAAAATGCACATGCATTAAATTTAAAATTTGTACTAAAAATGTAAATTTAATAAGGTGGGCAATTTTTGCCCAAATTGGTAGTTCTTGTAACAAAAATATCTTGGCATTGCTAGGTTTAAAATATACTGTGTGTTTTTAAAACATGTATATCTTCTGTATCAAAACTTGTATATTAGGGTTCATAAACTACACCCCCAAAATTAAAGATATGCTTACCTTTTATTTGGCGTGTAATAAATCAACTATACACATGTCATTTTAATCAAAATCGTTACAAAAAAAACAAGCTTTTCATGTAATGGGTAGTTTGGGGTCTTGAAATGTTCCAGTCGCATCTTTGGACGATATTAAACTTACATACTAAGTTTGGTGTTTATCTGACATTGTTTTTAGTATATGCTGTTCACACGCATGCAAACTACACATATCACAGGGGCCTTCCAAGAAACTGCAGGGCTCAGTAAACTACACTAATCTGTCAAGTTTTCCTTAGCGTTAGCTATTTTCGAAACATTCCATAGTGTATGTGTACATTTCCCTAAGTGTAAGTCACCTGACGAAGCATGTTTAAAACTATGCAAATATTAATTTAGCCTTCTTCGCGTGTTCTCATTACGAGTCATATAAATATTTTAACAATTCCGTATGCTGCATATATATAACGCATGTTTAACGTGAAATAGTTTATGGACCAACATCTAACTTGGATAAAATAATTAAAAAATCATTTTTTCTGAGGGAAATCAGATATGTTTGATATTGGGGGACTTCCAATCACAAATTTGTGGTGAATTTTTAGTGGTGAATTGAATGCATCCATGTTAGCATGGTGCAAAAAAGTAACATGATAAATTAAGCTGAAAGTGTGGACAGTAATTTCAAAGAGCTTGTACAAAATCAAATCTCGAGTTTTAACCATTAGATTTATCCCAACTTTACTTTAGTGTTCCCTAAAATTAAGTGCTTAGGACTTCTACTGCTATGCGGTCATATTCTCTGTTTAACAGTAAATATGTGAAACGTTTTTGATGCAATTTTACGCAATGATGATTAATCTTCTCTCTTAGTCATATTTGCTTCAACTGATAAAGCCATCTTTGTAGATATAATTGCCATGCCGGTCGGTAGGAAATGCCATAGAAACAATAGGCAGATAACAAACATGTCTCGACGGTGACGCGCATGTTATTCACCCGCTACAGCCATTGTTATCCCTTGGCCGTTTCTAGGTATGTCCTCATTACAAGTTCACACGGACACTCACATTTGATTACGTGTACCTTTATCCATACTTCTGTGGCACGACACACGCTGCAAAGACATGCCTTATAAACCTTATTTTTGAGTGATCTGATCTTCATTTGTATTATAAAAATGGTGGCACAGGGAGCCATCTTCATTGATAAAACCTTAGATGGTTTGGTTATTTAGGGATATATCTATATGCAGGCAAAGTAAACAATGCTCTATATAGTCTCAGGCTGCAAGCCAAGTGATGTCTTTGAAGGCTTCAACGTTTCGGAAGTGTCTCTAATCTCAACCATTGGGTTTCCGTTATCCTGATATTCGATTATCTGTGTATTTCGTGTTCTCGATTCGGTTATTCAGATGTTAAGTTATCGTCGTTTCAGAAGCTTACATTGTATCTTTAATCAGCATTCAGGTATTCTGTTAACGGCAACAATGCACGCTCCCGATACGTCAATATAATTATCAGAATCAATAACAGCCTGGGGTGATAGAAAATGTTTGGAGTAAATATGTAAAAAACATAACATGAGGAAATTGTTATACCCTTAGTAAGATATTAAGATAGTAGCATTCGATTATTGTCTTAGCCTCCGAACGTTTATTTCAGCGTAAAGCTTTTTCCGCATTTTTGTCGCATCATATTTCAGAACAAATTACTAAGGGAAGCCTAATTGACGATTATGATGGAATAGCAACTAAGTTACACGATTTATTGTCTGCACTTTCACCCTTAACAGCCTCGTTTCGCCACAATTTAGAAGTTAGATTTCGTACAAACCATAGTTTACGTTGAAATTTCAATGTCGCTATGGTGGTTGAAGAAGTGAACGCACACCGCTTCAGACTTGTGCTATCTCCTGGGAGCTGCTTTAACACGTGATCCGATTACTGCATATAAACGCCGTTACTAACATTGTATGTCGCCACGTTGTTTTCGTTTCTTTTATTGGCATTTTAAATAAAACAATAGTTGTGGTTGATAATCGCCTCCCTTATATGTTTAAATAAAATAATATACTTTAAGCACATTTCAACAAATATTATATTAAATATGTATTTCTCTTTAATCTCATTGGATGCTTCAATAAGCAGCTGGGCATTTTAATGTATAATGCATGTGTATATCTTTAAGTATAAAATAAAATATTGTTATAATAAAATAATATAAATAATGAAGTAAAAATAAATAAAAATAATAAACAAAAATAATAAAATACTCTTAGTCATTTTGAGAAACCATCTTAATGCGAAACAAATTTATTAATTATATAGTACCTATAATTAAATTTGAATGTGTATTCTTATATAGTATTATCAGAATGTGTACTCTTCTTCTTCTTCTTCTTCTTATTATTATTATTATTATTATTTTGTCAAGTTTTCTTTCCAATACCATATTATTTGTGTGAGTATTTCATGTTTTAAGTATTCTGGTTCTTTTGGCATTCCTAAATAGGGTCAGATGGATGAATAAATACTAAGTAAACTTCTATGTTAAAACTGTTTCTTTTATTTTTTCTCTGCTGTTTTATTTTCTCACGGTAAACATTTCGTTCAAAATATAAAAATAGGGGAATTTAAAGATCGCTAGTAAAGTATCGCACGATAAAATAATTTCAGTGTAATTTAACATTTTAATATATAAGGTGAACAATAATTTCAAATAACAAACAACAATAATTAAATTGTAACATCCATAAAACAATAACAAATCTTAAAATCCTTTTACAATATCGTTCCTGTAGTGCAGCAGTAACTTCGCAGCGGTATCGGAAAAACTGGGCGTATCCTTATCATTAATAGACTTGATACCAATTACCAATGAACCTTGATTTTTCCATCCATCTGTAGGAGCAAACACGTTGCTACATAACGCCTCTTCAAGTCGAAGCGTTTTTATAGAAGCCTATAAAATACAGTAATGAAAGTATCAATGTATTCATCGAGATTCAACTCCTGTTTATAGGATGGCATCTACAGTACTTCCATCAGCTATATACATAACACTAACTTAGAGCTTCATTATTCATAATTAATACCAGCCTTGTGGATTCTTAAGCATTTGGCTTCAAGTTATCAACATTCAAAGCATTATCACTAGAAAGAACAAATGCAGCGGCCAAGGTCACCGGCAGGAAGATAAAATCCGGTTTGAGTACAGTATGCAAACGCCAAAATACTGTACTAGGGATGGGGATAGTTGGTTGCCTGTGAAACCCCAACCTTTTCTAGTACCAGAGCGTGAGATTGCAGGTTCTAGTTCAGTTTTAGACTGAGCCTTTCTTATTGGTTACTGAGACAATATGGCTGCGGGACAGCTGATCTAGGTTTCGAGATTTCGTCGAGGTTAGGTTACGTTAGGTTAGGTGAAGTGCATGTAAATGAACAGGATCGAAATATGGGGTAAAATGAAGTTTCTGAAAATTTGCTCTTCTTTCCAATGAGAAATGCAGTCTTTCGTTTCTTCTGTCTGCTTGCGCGTGATAAGCCATGTTGGTCAGTCGACCAATGGCAGAGTTCCAGTCTAAAACTGAACTAGAATCTGTAATTTCGCTACCAGTGCCGTAAACTTGACAATGCTGTTCAGAAATGTCAACTGGAGGCCTAACGTGTCTAATAGCGTAATGGGGGGGAAATCTATCAGCTGTTTTATTGGGATTTAAAAACGAAACATTGCTTGAAAATACAAGTTATAAGGCCTGGGGAGATTGTGGGAAAAACGTAATAGCAAAGTTCAATGATCCACGAAGCTAAAACCCAACGATTCCGTATTTCCGAATGCACTTACTCCCAATCTGCTCAATTTATTTAGAAGTTTTCTGCGAAATAATTTTGCATTTATCTGCTGTTGCTCCAGTGGGAATTTTTCTGGACACTCTTCGTAGATTATACGTTCAAAAAAATATAAATCTTAAAATATATTTCCTGCACGTCGTGTTCCAAAAGGAGGTAACCTGCATTTTTTTTTTTTTTTTTATTTTGAATCAGTTGACTTTTGTTTTTCAAGCGTTTTGCACACAAAACAGTCCAACACTTAAGTATTTTACTGTTTTTCACACAATTTTGTTAATTTGACTGTAAAGTTATAAGTATGAGCAACACAATGCACATAAATAAATACCTACCATAGGATTGGGTTACCTTCTTTTGGCGTAACACTGCAGGTGATTAGAATATCTGCTTGATATTTGAAAACAAGTTAGGTCATGTTATCATAATGTTATTTAAATACACAAACATATTCACCATTATCACTTATTTGTCACACAGAAGTATCCACATAACTACTAATATGTAACTTAATATCTGAAAATGTATTAAATTAAATCTGCATAAATAAGAGCCTCCTCATGTAGAACCTCTGTTCTTATTTATCTGTTTACAATTTCTGCCATCCTTGGTTCAGGGTATTTTAAAAGTTCCACGTTTTGTGAAATGTGTGGTTAGCCCTAAAAATACAGTTGGATAGCCATCTGGCAGCAGTTTGTTTCGTTTTGGTGTTAGTGTAGTCAAATTATCGCGACTGTTACTAAATGTTTCACCTGTTGCAAAGCTCTCTTTGGAGAAATGCTTAATGCTACTGAATTTTTATTTGGCTGCCATTGATCCCGGTGGATGCTTCGTAACCTACTTTCTTTCATCTCAGAATCATTTGGAAATCGAAAAGCAGTCAAATAACCCTCTTCTTTAGAGCTGTTGTAATTGCTCCGACACATAGAAACAGATCACTTCCTGGGCATCTCCAGGCAGATAAAGGATGGAATTAATTATTTCTGCTATAACGTTTTTACAACGTACCTTATAAATAATTATAAATCGAATGTGTTACTTGTACTTACCTTGCTGTATGGAAAAGTACGTGATAAATCCAGATTTATTACAACAACATAACGCCTATAACTGAAATGTTTATTACATGTACATGTACAAGTATAGGTGCTATGGAGTGCACACATTTCAAAAATGGACCACTTTATCACCATAAATAACCAATGTTAGTCTAATAGTTTCGCCTCTAGCAGAAAGCCTACTGCCACCAAAACAGCATCCGCTAGATGTTGCCAAACTTACCAGGTTCCGGCTTGTAAATTATAGACGGCTACGATAGTACCAGTGAGCTTTATTTTCTTCCATCTTCGCTTTCATGCTTAGAAATTTCTATGCCTGCTTATTAATTATTACATAAAATGTCACATGTGTATAAGCATCGTTTAATAATAAGTGATCAAGAAATGAGCTTTAAACAAAGGGATCCATGATCATTACAATGATCCGTTTTATTTGTTCACTCTTTTCTCTTCACAGCTGATGATAAAAATTACTGCACCTATTTCACACAGCTACCATTATCTGCTCCGTAACTATTGTCAATAAGTCACATTTCCCGAGAGCTGCCTTTCAGTATTCCATATTTTTCACTTAGAGTACCCGTAAACATTAAAGTATAATTTTATTGCAGAAATTAGAACGGACACGTGTGTATAATAATTATTTAATGTTTGCAAAACGATTTCAGAACCGTCTATTCGAAAGAAAACATCCTGCTTGAATTTCAGAAATATGTATATCCTACAGAAACCAAGGGCTCCGGAGGGCTATCATTCAAAAACAAAGTCGTTTGTAAAAACGAGCAGGAAGGTTATTCTAAGACTTAAAATTCCAACTGACAAAAGGAAAATATTTTGACTAGTTTATTACAATACCTGCCTGGTTGTTTCTCTCAGGTTCCCAAGTAAGTAAGTAAATAAGTAATAATAATAATAATAATAATAATAATAATAATAATAATAATAATAATGATAATAATAATAATTATCATCATCACAATAATAATGGTAGATAATAATGTATCACCTTAGTTATAGAATTCTCTCAACTACTAAGGTATTGTTAGCAATGTCACTTAAAGGATACATTTGAAATTTCTGATTTGATGTTTTAATTTCTTTTACTTCCTTTTATTCCGCACCACCCATAGATATTTTACTACAGATGTTAGGAATTAGGGGATTTCAGACGGAGGACGTTCTAATAACTGGAACTCAGCACCACAATCAGACTACAGTAACTTCTGAGATGAAGGAAATGAAGCGGATACCCGAAGGGCGACCGATTCGGACGACTGCGCTAGCAAGGATGGGGTCCTTAACGATTACAACATGACACAAATCCAGGCGCCGGCTAGCCCAGCCTTATACACCCACAACCTGAGGGAATAGACGAACCAGCTCCCAGGGAGGTAGAAGGTCGCAGTAGTGCTGCCAAACGCCAGGGATAAATATTTCCAGAGCGTAAATTACGACGCCCTGCCGCAACACACAAGCCGCCATCGCCTGGTTCTACACTTCCGAAACACATGAGGTGAAAAGGATGAAAGGACATGATAGGGACGAGATATTTGTGGTGAAGTAGAACCACCCCAGAATTTGCCTACCAACCTGTGAAACCACGAAAAAGACCGTGATCAGAGTAGCCGACCCGACGAAATTTTCAGACCTCTAGTTAGTCACACTAAAGAGGCTCATTTATGTCTAATATTTGTTCCTTCATACTGACCGTGTGTAGGCTAAGGATGGAAAAAGAAGTACTTTTCAGAACTGAATACCAGTCACCACTAGAACCACGAATATCTATGTCGATCCACTCCTGAGTTACTGTATTTCTCTAAATTCTGAAAATTTCTAATTTCTTTTGCACTATCTCAAATACATGAACTTTTGCGAAGGAAACTTTCATAAATAACTATTGCAGAGATGGAGCTTGTGGAGTTTGTAAAATGAAGATGGTTTCTGAGAAGTTTGGAAGCTAGTGCTTTATAAAAGCGCTGATGTGTTGCATTCATATTACCTTCTCTATCTATTTTGCTACCAAACTTGTTAAACAAGATTATTCTTCTATCTACTTCATGCTAATCGAGATAAAAATCAACAGAATGGTCTTATCAGAAGGAAACCAAGCGAATATACATGGCTAAAGCAATAGCTAACTATTTTAAAAACTATTGCTATGCGATTGTTATTGAACTTCAGTTCTCTTTGTATGCCAGGAGTAAAACGAAACACGGATTACTTCTGTTTGAGAAAGGTATAAATATTTTAAAATTGAAGTCAATAACAAGGAGTATCTCGGAAACGGTTAGCTCCACAACAAAAATGTATCGAGCATAAGGTGTGTGTTTTGACCAGATCTACATTTCTTATGTGGTAAGTTTTTGTCTGTCTCAAGTTATAAGTTACGCAAAACTCATTCAGAATGCAGAGGACTTTTAGAGATTATTCCCCAATAAATTGAAAATATTAATTTTATTGGTCACGTATATATCTTTAATATACGATATTTTAATCAAAATCGTTAGAGCCACGTTTGAGAAAATCGAACATTTCGAAAAATCTTCCATATAAGGAGTAGTTTGTCGCGTCTTTGGAAGATGCGGAACTAAAATACCAAGTTTGCCATTTTAATGACTTTTAAGTTTTTGAGCTATGCTGTTCACAGACACACAAGCTCACACATATACTCACGGAGACACACATGGAGCTTTTTCTAAACATGATATTTTTGGGCACAAGGGACCTCAAAACATATATTCCCTATAACAATTTGACATCAAATTTTGTGTGGGATACAATACCTTCTCTACCTACGTAGCTAGGTGATTACATACTACGAATAGAGAAGGTAAGATATTCTATTACAAAAAATCGCATCAACAGAGAACCAGCATACTTATTTCGATGTTTGTACTGCAGGTGATCAGTCTGCCAGTATAGATTTCCAATTCTCATCTAATGCCGATAAAACAAACCATGTGTCAAATAAACTGCAGCACCATTTTGGTTTGTTTCTAATATACCACAAAGCGTTTAACCTAAGTTGATGGCACTATCAATTCTCGCATATGTTTGAGTTGAGAATAGTTTACAAAGCGTTGATATTTTACAACATTTAAAGAATATATTTTTCTACCCTGACACAATGGGTATTTAGATTCAGCAACTGCAATGCCGCAATAACTTCCTCTGTGATTATAGGTATATTAGTCTTTTGTTTCTTTGTACGAAGAAATATATGAGGATACTTTATCGAGTGGGAACAGTAATATGCCAAATAAATAAATTACAGTATGTTCTTACATTACTCCCATGAATGTTTTTAAAATCCCATTTATTAAAATTGATAAACTTCTGTTTGTTTTTTCGCTAACTGTATATACAGAATTTGGCAACGTAAATATTTGGGTCCTCTAAGGAATCTTACTCTGAGTTCCTTGCTGTGTTTATATTTCTTCCCTCAGTTTTTGAACTCATAGACTTTCCTTGAGGCAGGCCATTGTTGAAATATTCAAAATCTGAAATATCTGTGGTATGCTCCCAATATTCCCGAATTAAATTTTCTGTATAATTTATATTCCATTTGAAAACACAGAACTTCAGTGTTATAAACATTTTTTAAAAAAGTAGATTTTTATGCTTTACTTATTAATTTCCCAAAAAGAGTCCATGCATTCCAACTTTTAAGATTTTGAAGTGTTGCCTACAATGGCATTTTCTTTAGTACACACACGCACAGATAAACACACACCGTATAGGATCACCAGTTCACAAATATAACACTGAAAGGTGTAAAGACCTTTTAGAAATATAGCCATGAAGTGTTGGTTGAAAAAAGTGAAACAGAATTTATTTCTCTTTAGAGAAAATCGATTACAAAGTGTTTTCGCTCTAAAGATTACGCTAGCCTCGACCAGAATCAAACTCTTGTGCCTATATGTAGGTCAATAAACATTGCAGAACCTTAGGAACGTTCTTTATGCACTATAGGCGCGTCTCTTTTAAATCTCTACCATGCTCATTTTAAATTTGCTCTAGAGCATTGGTTCCCAATTTGGAGGACGCGCCTTCGGTGGTGGAAGCAAAAAACCTGTAAGCAAATCATGTAATGTCGCATTCGCATAACTTTCTCTATCCACTGTTCTACAAACTATTATAAAAAGCTTTATTCTTCTATATACGTCTTGTTAGTCAAGATAAACATTCAATTCACATACATACATTTTATTATGCGATATAGTAGGCATAACAATAGTGAGATTTTTAAAGAGTGTATCATTATGTGATGGGTTTGAAATTCCATAATCTTTGCATGACCACGATAAAAATTACTTCACAATAGAGTAAAATATAAGTATTTGTAAATTCAAACCAATTAGGAATATCTCGTAGGTAAATTAAGTACTTAATAATATAGATGTTAATATAGTAAGATTTCTTCTATCTCTTACGGTCTATCAGTTACGCAAAGATCATTTGGAATGAAGAAGGCTCCAGAGAAAGTGCAAAATGTTCACGGAAATATCTAAAACATGCGGTACTTTAAACCAAATTTGAAGATGCTGAAATTGAATACCAAATATAGTACTTAGCTTACCTTTGTTTTTGAGTTATGTTGTTCACACACACACACACAAACACACCACATGCACACACATTTTCCAAAAAAATCTTATTCACATCACTTTCTCTACTACGTGGTAATCGAGAAACACATTAGCAGAAATAATTGTATTAGTTCCTTCTAAGTATACGGGAAATAAAATAATACACTAGGCTAAAGCGATGGTCAAAATATTTTAAAAAGCCGGTCGCTATGTGAAATTCGGTTCGCTTTTCACGGCAGAAGAGAGATGAAACGAAAGATGACCTCACGTTTGAGAAAAATTTAAGTAGCTTAAAACTAAAATCAATAGAAAGGAATAGCTCGGAAACGTTTACCTCTACAAAAAATAAATAGGATATAAATTGTGTGTTTTAATGAGATCTACATGTGTTCTTGTGGTAAACCTTTGTCTATCTCTTACAGTTTACCAGTTATACAAAATGCATCCAGAACGAACAGGGCTTCAGAGTCTATTCCCAGTAAATCCAAGATATATATATATATATTATTTGACGTGTAAATATCTTTAATATACGTTATTTTAATCAAAATCGTAAGGGCCACTTATGAGAAAAACACATTTTCAAAAATGTTCCCATGTAAAAAATAGTTTGTGTTGGGGAGATTTTCTTGAAAATCTTCGTGTCGCATCTGAACTTAAACAACAAGTTTGGCATTTAACCGATTTTTGTTTTGGAGTTGTGCTGTTTCACATACGCGCACACACATACACACACTCACACTCTCTCTCTCTCACTCTCTCTCTCTCTCACTCACTCACACAATATAGGCAAACTATTTTAACAAATCTGATGTGTTCTATTCACATGACTTTCTCTACATTTCGACAGCAAATTATTATAAAAGGCTTATTCTTCTAAGTACTTCATGTTAATCCAGATAAACATTGGCAAATAGTCTTATTACTTGCTTTCTGATAAGTAGGAGGGAAGTAAGGGAACTCACTAGGCTAAAGCGATAGTCATATCTTTTAAAATCTGGCTACCGTGTGGATGAAATCCGTCTCTTTATACTACCAAAAGTTGACAAATTCCCTATGAGAAAATCTTAAGTATTTTAAAACTGAAACCCATAACAAGGAATATCTAAAAATGGTAAACAATACGAAAAATATGTCTATGGCTTAAAGTGTGTACTTTAACGAAATCTACATTTTTTATGTAGTAAGCCTTTGTCTTATCTTTTATGCTTCACCAGTTATGCAAAATTCAGGAAAATGCATCTAGAATAAAGAGGTCCTCAGAAAATTCAAGATATGTATTTCATTTGCCATAAAATATTTTTCATGTACAGTATTTTAATCAAAATCTATAGAGCCGTTGTTGATGAAACCAACATTTTCGACATTTTTCCCATGTAAAGGGCAGTTTAGCTTGGGGGCCTTTTCCCCAAAATCTGCGTGTTGATCCTTGAAAGATAATAAACTTAAATAACAAGTATGGTATTTTACCCACTTTTCGTTTATGAGCCATCATGTTCACGGACACATGGGCACGCACACACACACATACACACAGGGACCTGTTTTTCTAAGAATGTTTTTTTTTTTGATAAAGGGGGCCCTAAGAGAGTATTTCCGGAGAAATGTCTGTAACCAATTTTTGGGTGGAGTGCAATACCGTGTCTACCTACGTATTATGTACTATGCAGAGAAAGTAAAAAACTTATATGACATAGATTCTTTGTTTTAATGAGATCTACAATTTTTGTGTAGTAAGTTTTTGTCTATCTCTTACGGTTCACAAATGTTGCAAAAAGCACCCATACTGAAGACGATCTCATAGGGTATTTCCAGGAAATTCAATATATACTTTATTTGTCATTTAAATATCTTTAAACACGATATTTAAATCAAAATAATCAGAGTCATTTTGAGAAAATCAACATTTGGATTCTTTTTTCATGTAAAGAGTAGTTTGGGGTGTAGAGATATTCTTGAAAATCTTCGTGTCGCATCCTTGGGAGGTACTAAATTAAACACCAAGTGTAGTATTTAACAGACATTTTGTTTTTGAGTTATGCTGTCCACACACACACACACACACCCATATACACTGATCTTTTCCTAAAAAAGTAACAGTAATGGTAGTATTTATTACTTGCTTCCTTGTAAGTAGAGGGAAATAAGGCAGTATACTAGGATAAACCGAAAATCAAATAATTTAGAAGCTGGTTGCTATGTGATTGAAATTCCTTTGTTTGTATGAGCAGTTGACAGACTCCCGTACGAGAAAAATGTTAAGTATTTTAAAGCTGGAACCAAATAAGGAATATCTAAAAAATGGTCAGCTATGAAAATATGTGTGTGTTTAACGAGCTCTACTTCTTTTGTGCAGTAAGTTTTTGCCAATCTCTTAAGGTTTACCAGTTATGCAAAGTTTAGCAACATTCATCCACAATAAAGAGGTCTTCAGAGACTATTGCTAAAAAATATATGATATACATTTCGTTTGTCATAAAATGTCTTTAAAATATGGTATTTTAATCAAAATCGTTAAGGCCATTTTTGGGAAAATCAAAACTTTTGAAAATTTGTCCATGTAAAGGGTAGTTTAGGGTGAGGGTATTTTCTTGAAAATATTTGCGTCTGATTCTTGGGAAATAATAAAATCAAATACAAAGTTTGGTGTTTAACGGAATTTTCCTTTTTGAGCTATGCTGTCCACAAGCACAGGCACGCGCGCGCACGCACACACACACAGAGCTTTTTCTAAAAATGTTTTTTTATGATTCAGGGAGTCTTAAAACATGTATTTCCTTTGAAACCTCTATATCGAATTTTTGGGTGGAACACAAAACCTTCTTTGTACACTATGTAAACAGTACATGTAGAGAAAGTAAAATACTTTTTTAGATTAAGGAGTCTCAAAATGTATATTTGCCGTGAAATCTCGGTGTCAAAATGTTGGGTGGAATGCAATACTGCTTCTACTTAATATGTGTAAGCAGTAGAGAAAGTAAAAAGATACTGTCCTATGAGCATAAGAATTATGATAATTACGCAGTCCATAAAATCTCCATATAGGTTTTCTGACACTATTAAACATATTGTACATAGATAATGTGCGCCTCTATGTTCCTTCAAACAAGCCAATTGAAGTACGCTAGAGTTGGTGATACGTAGTCAAACTTGCGGACATTTTTCCATGTACACTCATGCCTGTAACATCTCTGTTTCTAACTCGAACGATCACATTGCACCTTGTTTTTATTACTACCTTTATCTACATCTATTGGAATTATATTGATTTAAACGGTGAAGTGGTTTATTCAGAAGGAATTTTTATACAACCGAATTTAAAATAGGAAACGCTAGTTGCGAGATCTTAAAAAGTATTAAAAAAACCAGAACATTTATGATTGCATAGTACTAATATTTTCTTAAATTATTTGTACTGAATCCCCAATTAATTCCGGGAGACAGCCATCTTTACCGATAGCATAAATGTTAGGCTGGCATTATACAAGAAACCGGTACAACCGAACTGCCACACTGATACTAGAGAAGCAAGCAAGCTGAGCTACCCGTAGCTTGCCCAGGGCGGAAGTACAACTGTCCGCCCAAATTGACGAGTTAACATGGTTAAAGGCTTGCACATGTTGGCCAAGTTATAAAGCGCCATTTGTATATTTCTAATCTAGATATTTAGGTGTGCTTTGTTTGGTTTTAGAGCACCTCTAAACGATTCTTTATGGAAAAATTGAGATACTGAATGTCTGGATTGAATACATTGTCGCTCTAACCAATGAATAAGGGGCAAGAAAAGAAAACGTTTTGTTTAAGAAAACACGATTGTTTTTGCTATCTTTCTTTGCGCAATCAAGCTGCAAGAGTACGACCTTGAAAACTGCGTGAACTAAGGGATTACTAGGTCAATCAACTTAATGCCCCAGTAATCAGCGCTGCTCAGAAACAAAACAATTCGTTTTGCCAGAGGAGCGCCTTTTTAATGTACGAGGACGTTTAATTTCGCTGAACGTTTCGCAATAAACCGTGTTGCGTAACAGTTGTAATGATTTCTTTTGCTCATAAATCATATTCAGCTACTGATGACTTAATGTCTCCGGCACAATGAACTTATTGTAGCGTGAATAACCCGAGGTTATAATACTGCAGTTTTGCAAATCCTCTTTAGTAAACAAACAATGCTTGTGATGACCTTACTGATTTCCGTGGTACGCTGATCAGAGAAAGCCACGGCAATGTGACAGTAGTGATGCATTTTGGTGGTAAAGTCTAGAGTAATGGTTCTCAAACTTACCAGTTGGCTCCAGAAGTTCGGTGGGGCAAACATCTACCTGGTTAAGCGTTTGAGTCACTTATGAAACCTCAGATCCGTAGAAAAGAATGACGTGAGTTTAATATTACTGGATACATAAAGAGGATAAGGCATATCCTGTTAACACTTCCACCAGATGACTCACCCCAACGGAGTATAGAGTACGCAGTAATTGCAAAATTTCTGGCCCGTTTTTGTTTGCTAAGTCATCCCCTGGGAAGAAGGAATGAAGGGGACATCAGAGGGAAGACTAGATCTAGACGACAATATGCACTAGTAAGGATGGGTCGCTGACGTTCCAACATCGCACCAGGCCTGCTTGCTTCGAGTAAGCCTCTCGCAACCCAGGGTCCAGTGGCAATCACGAAGTGCTAGCAGACCTGACAAACGCCAGAGGAATCTTTACAGAGCACAAATTTCACCGTCCTACCACAACAACCGCTGCCATACAACCCTGAAGCAGATGCGGTGTTAAGGAAACAAGAAATTCGTGGTAAAAACGAAGCATCTGACATTCACCTACTGACCAGGGAACCCTCGAAAGAAAAACCACAACACTGGACGGCCGGACGGGATCTCCCGATTGCGAGCCTCACACGTTGCCGTGCCGTTCAGCTCGTCACCTCAACCAACTCGTATGCGGGACCTCCCTAATTGGACTACCCCGCATCATGGAAATAGGCATTATTCTGATTGAAATGTAAAGAATTCATTCTATTAATTCTCACAAAATCGTAATGAATTTGTAAATATTGAGTGTATTTTCTTCCTTCTTTTGCAGATTTATATCACAGAAATGGAAATGGCGCGTTATTTATGGACGCTCTCTAACTACTGTGGTTCTCAGCATTGCATTCTAAACTGGGCGTGAAAGACCGCTTAATTTTGCTCAGACGCCACTCTATCAGACTTGAGGTTATTTTACGTGCCGTAAATCTATGACACGGGACCCACGGCTTTACTTCCCTTCCGAAGGAAGCCATGCTAAGGATTTTTACACCTGAAAAAATCCATCGTCCTCCGCCGGGTTTGAACCCGCGACCTTGGATATATGAAGTTAGCATGGTAACCATTGCACCACGGAGGGCGATTTTTATATCATAAATATTACTAGTGAACCTGTATTCTGAAGTTGAGGAATAAAGTGGGAGTTCTATTTTTGGGAATTGAAATATTTCGTTGAAGTGTTAGAAAACATTATAAAGCTCGTCAAGTACTCCAACACATCAGGCAGACATTTTTAATACAGTTTGCTAGTATCTTCATAAGTTTGTTCCAACTTAAGAACTGTTTATTATCTATAGAATGTATTTACATTTCCATCACAGAAAATGCTTCAGTTTTAACAAATATTTAGTTACAAGTACAATTTTTGTGCACATTCTTAAAGCTGAAAGGACTATTTTATGAAAAGGTGAAAAATATCTTGCAAACTAGTAAGTTCCAGACATTTAAAAAAGCCAATAATTTGTTCAAATATTGCAACGGTTTAACAGTACAAACAATTAATAATAATAATAATAATAATAAAGTAAGAATATAATGAACAAGAGTAAATCAATATATTTTAAAACTAAAGGGATTGAAACACTTAAAAGTGAATAAAATGGTAAAAAGGGCAAATCAGCCAAACTGTAAGAGACACGGGAATGAAATTGCACTCAGATAACATTGTTAATATTCCGAAATCCTTGCAGAAAATTATACTTTTACCTGAGTCGTTAAATTGATGTATCACCCCTTCACAAGTGAACTCAAAAATAAAAATATCGGATGTGTTCCATTCATATGACTTTCTCTGTCTGTGCTACAAACAATATATGATTTTATCTGCATCATGCTAATCAAGAGATGCATTACCAGAAATGGTCTTATTATTAAGTTCCTTACAATTAGGATGTAAATATGGGAATACTCTAGGTTAAAACGATGGTAACATTTTTAAAAGCTGTCGCTATGTGATTACCATTAGAATTCGGTTTTCTTTCCATGATCAGGAGAACAAAAAGAGAGATGAAACAGATTAATTCTTTCCGATTGAGAAACTTTTAATTATTCTAAAATTGAAACCAATAGTGGTTTCAATGATTAGCTCTACCAAAATATGTACGGCATGTATGGCATAAATAATGTGTGTTAACAAGATCTTTTCTATAGTAATTTGTATCTATGTTACGGTTTACCAGATATGCAAAAGTAATTCAGAATGAAGCGGACTTCAGGAGCTATTTCCAATAATTCAACATATATATTTTATTTGCCATGTAAACATCTTTAATGTACGGCCTTTTAATCAAAATCGTTAGAGCCATTTTTTAGAAAATCGAAATGTTCGAGACATGTTCCATGTAAAGGGTAGTTTGGAGTAGGGAGATTTTTCCGAAAATCCTCGTGTCGCATCCTGGGAAGCTATTGTGACCGCGCCGTGGCCAAGTGGTTAAACCACTTAACTCTAACCAAGGTGACCGCATGTGGGATTTATGGTAGACAGAGTGGCGCTGGGACGTGTTTTCTCCGGATTCTCCGATTTACACCGTCATCGCATTCCACCGGTGCTCCATCTTCATTCCATGTATCATCATTGTCATCGCCTGCGATGCCTATATATAAAAGTGGGCGTTAAACACTATCAAAAATGGAAGATACTAGACCTAAATACCAAACTTGGTATATAACCGCAGATAGACGCACCTTACACAGTCAGAGAGAGAGAGAGAGAGAGAGAGAGAGACGCACTGACTTTTTCTAAACATGGTATTTTTTTGAGTTCAGGGGTCCTCAAAATGTATTTCCTGAGAAATACCGTATAGAGCTTTTGAGTGGAATAGAATACCTTATCTACTTCATATGTACAGCCGTGGACACAAAAACTGATTGTGTCGATCGAAGAGCTTCGTGTGCCTTCGTAAAAGCTGTGTTCACAATGCACACGAAAGAACTGTACATTAGTCTATGAATGACAGTACAATGGTAAAATTATGAGTACTGAAAACAGATCACAGAACAATGTTACGGTAGCCGCGAGGTTAAGAAGGCCTTACTTCCATTTATAAGTTCCTAGGTTGAAATCTCGCGGAGCTTGTCATTCTTTATGTTTGTTAATTTTATGACTGGATATGTATATTTCATTAATATAACTTTGGCACTTGAATTTATGAGTCTATACCCACACAAAAGCATAATTCTACTAACATTCGTGTTATAGAACTAAAAATGTGTAAATAAACTATTATTTTCCAAAACCTAATACAAACAAAGATAAACATAATTAATATCGGGTGTATGAACTCTCAGCCTCTATAATTGTACTTAATCTTCCAGGCATATACAAAATTAAATACCTGCAGTAATGTGGACGAGAAGCTACAATATTCCAGGCTTCCTGAATTTGTGCCAAGAAACCTCTTTAGTCCTTCGGCCACCTACAGGTAAATTGGAGCGCAGCTTCCTCCCCACACATTGTCAGTAGGGTTCGAATCTGGTGAACAGGGAACCCAGTCTACCACTGACATCCTACCTCTCTGAAAACCAATTTGAGACTTTTGACGTGTGTAGACGGGATGATTATGCTGTACAAATTCAGCAATTCCATCGGGATATCTGATCCTCACAAGAGAAACAAAAATACACCTAGACCGTCTCTTGATACCCAGCCCCAACACGATACAGATACGTGACCATGATAGAATTGTGAAGCCACGTACGCATTTTCCATCGTATCGGGACCCCTTAGGACAACAGACAAATCCCTTACCCTTGCGTGTCTGAAAATATAACTTATTGCAGTTGCGGTTGGCATTTTCCTGTTGGATCGGTTTGTGAAGGGTGTGTTGACTAAAAGAAAGGGGAAAAAATCAAATTTGCCCAGAATTGGATTCCTAAACATGTATCATCACATTGGGTTTTTAACAATACTTTTAGTATTTGTCATTCTATACAGATTCCATTTTTTTTTCATTGAGAGAAAAATGCTCGTGTCTGATGCATTTGCGCACCACATGCTTACTTGTGCAGCATATTGCTGTTCTGTAGAATAAACCCTTAAAGAAGCATCATAATCCCTATATTATAAACTGTACCGAATACGTGATTGAAATAAGTATATTTAAAATAAATAGACGCTATGTGTTGATTCAACATCATTAAGAGAAGGGAAAAAAATGTTTGTTACATGCAATAAGTAAACCTGCGACCCTCACCAGAGGAGTAACCTACATTTTGTCACGGCGCTACAGTGAACATATTTAGAAGGTGGCAGGTTTAGTAATGCCGTGCAATACAAACTGCGTCATGTTTTGTGTCGTTAGTATTTAATATTGACAGTTTATTGTTAACTACGCTTAAGTTGTGTATTAATGATTATTGATTATATGGGTTAGTAATATTAGATATGGACAACTTGTTGCTGCCGCTATACAACTGTATCGCAGATGGTGTACACAAGACGCTATACCAAGTAGGACTTGGACGAATATGGCATTACGTACATGACTCATTTTTTTCGTCCATGGGTGTACATTATGCATAGTGCTCGATAGAGAAACGAACAAGCTTTTGGGTGAATAAGCCAAGCTCGTATAGAATCCATATAAAGTGGTTGCGTATATTACAAGGCATTACAATACCATGCGTTTTACAATGTTATAACTGTAAATAATGTTGAACAAAAGAAACGTAGACGTGGATAAAAGCTGGCAAATGTAAATAAAGGAATGCTTTTCTTCCGGATAGTTCCTTGTTTTCTCTTCAGGTCAGCCTGAGCTGCGTCATCATTATAATTTATAGCTGTTGTTTATCATTTTCCTTCCAGACGATATACATTTAAACAATGCAACACTGAAAAATAAATGGATTGAAAACTTATGTTTGGTTGATTCCATAATAAGTCGCTGGAGCAGCTGACCTAGATTATTCCCTATTCTCTCCAGTCTGGAAGCATAAGTGTGTGTGTGATCTAGTAACTAAAAATCCAAAGAAATAAAATCCATATGACCGTGGATATCTCCATTGCAGTTAATTGTGGTCTATAAGTCAAACAATAAAAGAACTAAATGCTAAAGTATGTACATATTTAAAGAACTAAATAAACAAACAAATGATTCTCCTTTATTTAAGGATGGATTCAAATTGGTGCAATTCTTCCTCCGTTGCTTCCAAAGGAGCTTTTTATTTTTCAAATAGTTATTGATGGAATCAATAGGAAGTTCGTGGCAGATTTATTTTTGAAACTAATATAACAATTTGAATTATGTAATCGATTCAAATTATTAAAATCATTAGAGTTTTTCCCCCACTTTGATCCTACCTTTAACTGCTGTGATCCTATCGGCGGCATTTTCCTTTAGAGCATATTCTTTACCGGCAATGGCGTTAAATTCTAGTATGTATATGTAAAATCGAAAAATATTAAATTAATAGATCAACTAAGGAAATGTAGGAAACTGGGAAAAAAATCGTGTGCTGACATCGTTGGATTTTCTATTTATCTTTAATTTTAGTAGTTATATCCCACACATTCACGCCTGTATTCATACTTCCAGACACTGGGGAGGATAGGGAATAATCTGGGCTAGAGAAAAATGCCTAACCCCTTCCACAGTAGGCAGGTGCTCTACCGACTGAGCTACTAGGCCAGCCAATTTGAGTTTGTCACGTTTTCAAACAGTTCAAAACCTCAAAACGTTCAATTAAATTATTTGTATTATTGTTTTTACCACTATGAAATTTACTCAGTAAATACCACATTTGAAAGTTTGCATATAATGCACCCGATTTTCTGCAATTATCTTTCTTCTATGCTTACACATATTTTACAACAGGTATGGGAGTATGAGCGTCAAAGAAGAATATAATATGTACATGACATTACATGAAGCTATTTTCATTTATTTGGCTGGTATCAAAACCTGCACAACAGAAAAATCTCATTATCAATGTCATCTGCAGTGAAAAATATTCTGTCAAATATACACACAAGTAGCTCCATAAAAATGCGGACAGGGTGCTTGAAGTGGTGCGGCCTGGAATTACGTATTAGCTGCTTTGTAAGGGAGATTATTCGTATCTACTGTTTCAATTTCTATCTAAGAGTAAATACGCCACGAAAGGCCGAAATGCTTCTAGTCACTCCCTCCGTGTACTGATTCACTTGTAAAAAACGAGAAGGTTGGTCAAATGTAAAGGAGCCAGCTGTATACTTTGGTATGAATATTTTGAGACATTGGAAGGGTGAAGATAAGGGCGTCGCATCGCCGCAGCAAGAGTGGCTATCGCAAAGTGCCGCCGAATGTAAGACCTGGGGTATGAGTAACTTGTTTTCTATCTGTCTCAAAAGACTCACAAATCTTACAGCATCAAGCTTAATTTTACTGCTGTATCTTTTACGGCTTGAAATTATGCACTTGTTGATATTATTTTATCTATGTTCTTTAAAATGTTTCAGTTCTTTTAGATTTATTGACATGTATATTATTTTCAATTCATATTGTTTGTACCATTACTGAACTGTGGCACTATTTTCAGTTTCAAAACAGTGAAGCATTTAGACATTTGTTTAATCATCTTTTAATTTCCAAGGCAGCACTTTTTTCACGCTTGTTTTAAATTTATCTTAGTCACGTTTTAGAAAAAAAATTTTTTTTGAAGACATGCATAAGAAATTCACGCCTATAGTTTAGTATATAAAGCGATAAATATGAATCAATTCTATGCTGAAATTCATAGTTATAAATATCGGTTTTATATTAATATTTTAAATTGCAGGAACGGGAATTCAAAAATGAGTTTTCTATTGGCTTTTACATTTAGCAAGGGGTTTCCACCCAAGGGTGGCTACGCATCTGCGTGGTGGGGAAACTAAAATATGATATCCTATAAAAAGAGATCTAAAGTTGAGCTCGCCTATAAATATTCAATAAGCTTAATTTAAAAAAACAACAAAAACAACAACGTTATCGGGTGTTAGAGGGGCACATCAGCTGCAACTTATTTTACCGTGTTTTTATGCTCAAAAAACAATTTTTTTAGAAAAGAAAGAAAAAAAACGCAGAAAGGATGTTCTCTTCTTTCATATTTTGGAATTTTTCAAATTTAGCCCTTTATAAAATGTTATGCAAAAAGCTTAATCCGATGAATTTAAATGCCTAATGCAAAGTAGAGGGACTTAAAGGAAATTCAACATGCTTGTTTTATGTTAGACAAAATACAAAGAAAACGCATTAACCAGCTTTTAATATAGGAAACTAGACGACTCAACGTGATGAATCCTACTATATTTATAGCTCCTTTGGTATTTATTTTTACTGGGTTTTTAACTGTGCAACTAACTTACGTTTCATATTTCGTTTACCGACCTAACTATGGTGACAGGAATTCTTCAATTTTGTTTTGATTCTCCTTGCGGTTACATGATTATCAGGGCCCCGATTCCATTGCGGTTATATGATTATCAGGGCCCCGATTCCATGAGACGCTAGCGCATAAACATAAATTGCTGCCAAAGCCCTTGGTCAGTCAAAATGGGGTCTTTTCCTTATCTCTGAGATCTAGGGCCACTTACAGTTATCCCGATTTCAACTCCAAAGTCGAGAACCACTGGGAACCAGTAAACGTGACCAGGTTGTCATCAGTCCATAGTAAGGGTAGACAGTCCTTTTTCGTGGCGGCATTCAGCTTCCTGTAGTCCACGCAGAAGCGTAGCTCAGGGTTCTTTTTCTTCACCAAAATTACAGGGGAGCACCAAGGTCTGTCAGAATCTTCAATAATTCCCCTGGATGACATATACTCCAGCACGACCCATACCTTCACCTGTTTTACCAGAGGAACACGGATAGGTCGGGCGTCTCCGTTGTCGATGTTATTGTCTTCTCGATCGGTGGGGCCATACTTGCTGAAGACAGACTGTAATCAGTTAAGCAGACACCGGACCCTCTCCAGTAGTGAAACGGTCAGATAGTCGGCCGCCCTCTTCAGCAAGTCATTCAGCCATTGTCCCAGGTCCTGAGTCGGTGCTGACTGGTCGGATCCTTCGCAGAGCGATACACTCGCTGCTGACTCGCACTTCCCTAACTCTGTCCCGGCCTGGATGTACTAGTGGGTGTCCAGGGGGTTCAGCAGCCTCATTCACTTCCTCCCGGAAAGGCAACAATGCCCGGGCAACGCATAATATGTTCAATGCAGTCTTTTGGTCCAATACAAGGTTATTGGACCGTTGACCTTCCATTTGCGCCTTCAACATCACCTCATTTCTTGCGTGCATAACTACTGTTCCTCAGGATCATCCTGCAGATTCCCGATGTTATTGGGGGCTCCGGAGCAACAACTCATCTCGGCCGACATCGATCGTCGACTTGCGTCTCCTGAGAGCATCTAACCCATCCTTGGCCACCCTCGTGACAATATCTACAGGCTCAGGCTCACCGTGCTCTGTCCCAATGTCAACTTCAGTAGGGTCTCCTCCATAGGTAAAATGTCGTCCGACAGGTCACTGGTTGGCAGGACTAACTGGATGTTCGTGTCCGCAAGCCCTCCGCCACGTCAGGTCTGATTACGTCACGGCTGCACCTGTGTCTACTAGTATTCGGTACAGCTTTGCTTGTACCCAGACTGTCGTCCACTCTTCACCCAAGACACGTAGAATTACTCGAGGGGATGGTGAAGAAGGCTCCGACATCCCCCTCGCTACACCGGTTCTTATTCGTTTTCCGCCTGATGGTCGGACTTTGTGGACAGTCCTCTGGGTGATCCCGCTCGCCAATCCCCCAGCTCAATCCATTGAAAGCACGTGGCAGTCTCTGGGTTGTCCCTCTGTCCCTGTCGTAGCGAACAATCCTCGTCTTAGAGGTCAGTACAGCTGTTGTCTTGGCCGTCTCTATTTTTAGTGTTGCCGTTAATGCCTCGTGGATCGTCATAGACGCCGAGCATAAGACGTTGTCGTACCTCAGTGTTACGAGCCCAGTTGACAAAGGAGTAGGAGATTTCCTGGGGCAAGTAACTAGGTGATAGATTCAGCAGCTGTCATTCGCCAGGGTGAACTCCTGCATTGTTCCGTGTGGTCATTGCAGCCTCAATTTAAGCGGACTCCGGTAGACTGCAGCAAGGCGATAGTTCCCGAAGCGGTTCTTGAGGGCCTCACAGATCTCTCTGGACATCGGCAACGTCAGAATCGCATTCAATACTTCTGCTGCCGTCCCTGGAAACGTGCTATCAGTTGTGTGGCTTCCCTCTTTGGTTGACCATCGGTTATGGGTTGTGACGGTGGCGAACTGTCAGCGGAAGGCTTCGAAGGTGGCTGTTCGGTCGAACTTGGATAGCTTGACACGTGCAGATGTTGCACGTCCTGTTGTCTCGGCCTTCAAGTCTTTGAGCCTTCCATCTAGCATATTTTCCATAATCGTGTTCAGTTCTTTGGCGCTTCCGTCGAATCTTTCCTCCAGAACATAATAAATCTGTTCGCAAATAACTGCCTTACTTCGATGCATTTGCAACAATTCTGCCGTATAGTTCTTTTTGCCGTTCGTTGCGACGGCAACTAGTTCTCGCTGTGAATTTACCATCGAAACTGACTCAACTGCTACTCGCTATGCATTTCCAGTTAAATTGAAAATACTGCAGAGGTCGTTGACGTTTTATACCCGCCGATTACGTGGCAAGAAACACAGGTGTAACAATCTCACTAAGGTGTAACAATGTGCGGCTTCGATGTCAAATAACTTGCTGACAGCCCACATGACCCTCACACAGGAGTGGCAATCACAGCTTGCAAGTCAAAAGATCTCGCTGACGGCACACGTATCCGCTAATGCAGGTGTAACAATACCTGGAAACAATCAGCTATGGTTTCCGAAGCAATTAAGGCCACAGGTCGTAGTCACAATGTATGTAAATGACAATACATGTAGCTGTTTTCATGTATTTGACTTGTACCAAAAGCTGTTCTCAAAAATAAATTGTGATAATCAATGTAAACGCAGTGAAAAATATTGTCAAATATGTACACAAGCAACCCTTAAAAAAACTCAGACAGGGCGGCATAATATCAATAACAAACGCGCCAAGGAGCACCGCTAACCCACCCAGTTAAATCATATTATGAATTCATGTTTAGTCCTGGGAAAGATACGCGTTAGTATTTCCCTTCTTCGCATTATTCAGTGTGAAAATGCAAGCCTGAGAGGTCCTCTTCATTCGCAATAAATGTTGTACAATCTGGGCACTTAAAAGAATTATCGCTGCAGTTTTGTAGGGCCTGCCTTATAATAAATTAAACAAATCTTGGTTTTAGATCATTTTCAGATATTTTACAGCCATTTTGTATGTCACTTTCAAACAGTTAGGTCCTCATATTCTGTCCCCTGGTGATCAGGATTCAAGGATTTGAAATCCAGTAAGTAGTTGTTTTCCTTCTATCTGGAAAATAATGACATAAGCTCGTAACAGTTTTGCTGAGCTTTGAAGCAGACGCTTCACTGACAGTGATCACCGATTTGAACGCTTTGAATAGATTTTCTTGAGCAATGAGAAAGCAATTTACTGGTTCAACACAGCGTGTATTTCTCTATTAATTCTTACATAAAGATTTCTAATGCCTTGTTCAGTTATACAAAAAACGTTATCCAACGTTTCGTTACATCTAACCCTGCCCATTCAAGGCCAGTCCTTACATCAATAAACAAATGTGTGGCAGCATGGAAGCAATACAAAAGCTATAGCAAGGTGCGTGACAGTGAACTTCATGCCCACCATTTATAACAATCACATTAGCTTCTTTCCACAAAACGTACCAATATAACTGGCGCCTTTAAGGGAGCTGATTTACGATGGTGTTAAGCGGTTATTCAAACAATTTGCATTTGTATTGAAGCTTTATACGATGCATTTTAAGATATTTCACAATTTTCTCCACATTATGGAATTCTCAATTTTATTTTCACATGTTGATAACAGTTAGGGGAAGTGCACAAAGGATATTTAAAAAGTAAGTGTAATTTATGACCTTAAATAATGACTATTGTATTATCTCGAAGGTTAAGAATCCAACTCTTAAAAAATAACATGCTTCAAATGTGATATCTTAAAAAATATATGAATTATATAAATTCCATCATAGCATCAATATTTCAGTTTGGATATCTTCATGACAACTAATTTTGTAATGAACTCCAAACATACAACCGCGAATGTGAAGAGTAGTACGCTGTAAGCCAAATCACCCGTAGTTTTAAAGTAGTCCCTTTAAAAATAAAAACAGCAACATTGGTCCTTTATGCAAACTCAGAAACCTTCACATTGCCAACGTTTATACCATGATTGAAAGCATTTATCTCCATTTTAAAAAGTAGTATTAGCCAAATGAATGGAAAAACAGTTACAATTCTCAATATGCAAAACAAACAAAAGCAAACCACCTATCTCACGATTTACGTTTTAAAAAGAATTTTTATTTTATCAGTTATATAAATATTTTGGGTAACAGAATCAATTATTCAAACGTTTCGTACATAAGTGATTTAGATGCAAGTTTAATAAACTTAGCTTTTTTGTTCAATGCCTGAAATAGCTGTGAAAATGTATTTTTGTCTGGTGGAACGAAAAAATGTTAAGTCAATAATTGTTACTAACGTTTTTAATCAAATTTCTCATTAATATCTCAGTTAACTTGGATATTGCTATTTTAAACCCATGCAAAATAACTTTGTAAATTGAACACATGTTGAATTAAAAAAAAAGATATATAAAAGCTATTGTTGTTTTATGTACATATATGTATATAACGTACAATATGACATAACAGACACCATTATATATACACATATGCATATATAATGATACAGCCATTGTTTATCTTATATGTGGATGAAGCATGTTATTTTGATTAACTACATTATGAATAAATGGCAGAACATTTTTTAGCATTTTAGGCATATTGAACTAAATGTTTGAACAAAGTTTGCAAGCAGAACGAAGAGGAAGTTGATCACAGCATTAGATTTAAAGTACAAAACTTAAAATAAAATACTTGTTCGGTAAATCTACTCCGGTCATACGGAATTAAGAGCAGAAGCCTATATACAGAACAACTCTCGTATATACAAGAGTTAATGCAATGCATCTTTGAAAATCGTGAAATATTAAGAAATTTAACATTTTCAGCAGAAAATAAAATGAATTTTAGACTTAAATAACCATTCAGACAGGTAGAGCCAGACTGAAAAATGCAATGCCTTAGGCGGTATTGGAACCATGGATCTCCCGCTTTCTAGCCGGTAGCTCTGCCACTGGGTTACCATGGCAACATACCGGTATAGCATTGAATTTCTCAACTGACCCACATGTTTCCCGGTAAGCCACAAGGTGATCTCAAATTATTTTGAGATGACAAACCACAATGGCGACTTACAATGTCGTAAGTACTTCAAGACCCAGGATTCATAGTATTTGGACAATTGTGATAATTTAATTCAATCTGAATCTTTCTATCCAACTCATGTCCTGCACATGGTTTCTGTGGGAAAACAGTTAAATTATCAAAACATTCAGATGTTTCTACTTGGCATATCTAAATGGCCAATTAAATAAAGTTAGAACTGAACAGGGCCTGTTTATAGATAGGCACATACACTTTTTTCCGTAAACTTTTTTAGCGTTTTTGGTCTTCTCAAAATACTCCACAGGATGCACTTTTTTATTAATTTGTTTCAAAAATGCAATGCCTCTCAAAAGCGCTTCACATAAAATTATCGTATAAGTTTCTAAAAACGATCGTCCAATTTTGAGAAATAAATTAAATTTTGGAAAAATCGCGAATTTTAGAGACTACAAAAAATAAGTTATTCTGCTGAGATTTTGTATAAAAATTCTGATCATATAGATATATTTGCAATATGATTTTCTGTAACACTTGAAATTTTTTGTGATTTTTTTAAGTGTATTATTTGTAAAAATGTTATTAGGAAAACGAATTTACACCTTAAAATCAATAATTAAATAATCATACAATATATAATTTTGCAGAACATTTCTGTTATCGTGTGTAACAGGTGGAACAAATTTCTGCAAGATATCTTACTTGCTGTGGATTTAACACATTTGACAGATGGATTTACCTTAAATATTTGCGCTACTTGAGATTTTTTGTTTTCATTTTTATTTAGTTAATTTAAAAAAAAAAAGCAAATTCTAAATCTTTTTTAAATGAGCTCACCATAACCGGCATATATTTTCAGTTAAAGAGGCTTTCGAAGCAACTGAATTTTTATAATGGAAACACGTGGAGCATTAAATATGAACCATGATGCATTTTTACTTTCTCTAACCCACATGCACAATGTACATAGTGGATAGAGAAGGTATTGTATTCCACCTAAGAATTCGATGTCGAGATCTCACTGGAGATATATGTTTTGGGTTTCCCTGAGTCAGAAAAAAACATTTTTAGAAAAGGGTCCGCGCGTGTGCCTGTCTGTCTAATTGTGTGTCTGTGGACAGCATAGCTCAATAACGAAAAGACCGTTAAATACCAAACTTGGTATTAGGTTTGGTACACTCCAAGGATGCGACACGAAGATTTTTCAAGAAAATCGCCCCACTTTACATGAAAAAATTTCGAAAATTTTGAATTTTTAAAAAATGGCTCTAACGATTTTGATTAATACCCGTATATTAAAGGTATTTATATCCCAAATAAAATGTTTATCTTGAATTTTCTGGGAATAGCCTCTGGAGACCCCTTTATTCTGGTTGAACTTTGCATAAGAGATAAAAAACTTACTGGGGAAAAAAAATGTGGATATCGTCAAAACACACAATTTATGTCCTTAACGTTTTTACTGTGGAGGTAACCGTTTCCAAGATATTCCTTGATATTGGTTTGAATTGTAAAGTGCTTTACATTTGTCAAACAGGTAATGTCCATTTTTCCTTTGTTCTTCTACTCAAAGAAGCGATTTGCAATGACAATCACATAACAACAGTTTTTAAAACATTTGTCTATCACTTTAGTATAGCGCATTCCTTTAGTTTCCTTCTAGTTTAAGGAACTAAGTAATCAGAACATTCTACTAATATTTATCAGGATTAGCATGGTGTAGAAAGAAGAATAATCTTTTATAGGAAGTTTGTAGAGCAGCTAGAGAAAGTCATGTCAGTGTAACACATCAGAGTTTTACTTTCTTGTAAATATCGGTTTTAGATGTCCCAAACAAGAACCCTTTAACTCCCTTATATCTCTCTTGGTCCCAGAGATAAATAAGGAAAAGACTTCAAGAGTTTTAAAGATGGGAAATTCCGTACAATGCGTTTAAGCACCTGGCAATCTCCGCTTTCAATCTGCTGGACGCGATTCTTTTTGCTCGAAAGGGATAGAAAGCCTTTTTGACAACCTGACTGACTTGAAATTAATAGTGCCTAAATTTACTGTCTCACTAATAGTGTCGACTCAGTTTTGAAGCGAGCTTCATTTTAAATTTCGCGTTTAATTATATATTTGATGTGTTAAAACACAAATTAAACAGAATAAGGAAATGGAAGAAACTAACCAAATTATTTAAAATTATTACCGACGAGTAAATCTGAATACTTAGAATCCCTTTCTGATTATTTTAAGCCGCATTACGACATTTTTATGTACCTTATCAAATTTCCACTGTGTTTTTCATAGTTGCAACACTGAAAACCTAACAAAATCGTATTGGTTTTCACATTTTGGGTGTTTTAAGCTTTTGAAAATCGAAAAACCTATACCAGTATCTAGCAGAAGAAAATTTAGTAAATGCTGAAGTGTTTGAAAATTACTTGATACTTCATAATCACATAAAGCTGCAGGTTGCTGAACAAAGTTTCATCATGCATGGCTTAAAAATTTCCATAAATCTCTATACAGGAAAGAAACGGTTAAAATTTCGTCTCCAGAACTTGTGAGAAATGGGTATAGGTAACATTTTCCGACTATGGCGAATATGCTGGAATGACTTTTAGCATGTTTTAAGATCACTTAACCTATTTTTTGCGGGGTCGGTATTTGGAAACTTGGCTCATGCAATCATCACGTTTCTACCTTATATTTAAAGTGATATTGAAACAAGCACAAGCTGCATGCAAACATTACCGCTCCACCGTATAAAGGAAATGGCAGTTCATGATGCATTCATCAAAAGCTTTTATGTCTGTAGCAACAGCGCTGTTTCTTCACGAATAAGTCACGGTCACTTAGAAATATAAGGTTACAATCGTCTCTGTATGCCAGCTTCCACACGTTACAATTTTGCTGCACGTAAGGGAAGATATGTTCTCAGAAGGTGAAATAGAATTAATTAGTCATTTTCGTTTACAGAAACTGGAACAATCTTACAAGGACTATGAATTTCCTCAACATCGTCTGCAATTACGTAACAACTAAAGTGATAGTCAAATGTTCCATTCGCCTCATTCCTTCAGTGTTATTTCAAACAGCCAATACCAACTGCATGTCGTTTGAAACGCAGCTAGAACATTATATGCACCTGAACGATCAAATGTGAACCCGTGTATACACACTTATGCATCATGCCAGTTGATTCTTAAACTTCAAACAAACGGTTTCAATTAAATAATACTGTATTGCTAGGTATAAGAAGCTTAAGGAGATGTGAGGTTATGTTTCAAAATTCTAAATTGCACGGTTATTTAAATACTGATTTTTAATGTGTAAATGCATTATTCTAATAAACTGCTGTGAAATTTGGAAAATCCAGAGAATGTAATATATTTTTTGAAGTATTTACCAGTTGCTATACACAAAAATAGTGATATTTTTGCCATATACCGAAATTATACCTTACACTCTCTACACTCACACTTTTTACTCTCTAAATTCATTGTTTTAATAAAAAGAGTTATGTGATGCAAAATATTCACATATATATATATATATATATATATATATATCAGTTTTACAGAAAATAAGTTTCAAAATAGATGTGTCATGTTATATTTTTTTAAAGTTATCTCTAATTATTGGAGAAAAATTATTACTTTCGTGCTTTCTAAAACTCAACTTTTTTCCAAATGTTGATAGTTTACTTATAAAATTGGAGCATTATTCGAAAAAGTAATATGACCATTTTCTTTAATGTGCCTTTGGGAGGCAGTATAGAAAGCTTGAAACATGTTAGAGAAAAATTGCATCCTGTGGAACATTTTGAGTCTGGAAAGGTATTGGAAAAGTTTTGAGAGAAAATAAGGTTTAAAGTTGGGATTGCCTATTAATAAGCATGCGCCTACACATGTATAACTTCAGTTAATTTGTAGTTAAAGTGCGCTAAGTGTGAAAAACGATATATTTTCTTAAAGTTTAGAATGCATATTATGTTATTATCAAACAAAGTAATTTTTTAATTTTCCAAAATGTTTGGTCAAATTTCACAGATGCATCACCTCAAATAAAACAGCTATGTATAAAAGAAGACGATGCATGCAAAAAATCATGAGAAACCCTGAACGTGCATGTACATATCTTACACAATGTGGTTTTGGAAATGCCCAAATATTATTTGGCATACTTTGTACATTGAAGGCTGTATTATTAATGGGCAAAATTGGTTTTGTAGCTGTGTGAAATGTTACAATAACGAAAACATTCATGTTTTTTTTGCTGAAAATGTAAGGTAACATTTTATATTTACGCCACTGACGGTTAAAGGGAAAATTAATTATCCTACCCCTACAATGTCAAATATGCTAAATGCATGATCCATTACCTCAAAAACTATCCTTTTGTCAGAGCCCCTTGGGATGGTAGAAAGGGTAAAGGTAGAGAAGAGGTTGTTTGTGCTAACCGCCGGTGTACCTATCTCCCCTTCCAAGACTGACTAAACTATATTTAAGATATTATAGTGACATTCTTAGATATAGCTGCATGCATTCTAAGATCACTATGTACCTTAATTGAATATGTTTGTTTATTAAGGAGGATAGGATTGTTCTCTTAATTTTGCCTACTTCTGATTAACATTTATCACAAATTAATATAAGAGTAACACATAATGTAATTATAGAAACAGCACTCAAAGATTAATTTTCTTATCCTAAATTTTAATTTAACTATCTTCAATAGCTTCTGAGAAAAAGAGCCATTTATATTATAAACTATCACTTACTGAAATAGAGAAAACAAACTCACATATATGTGTAAGGCAAAAACCCACTTACCTTGAGCACAAGGAAACTACCATACTTAAAAATAGTAGCTATGTGTAGAGCGAAACTTTCTCTAACAGATAGGTAAAGTTTACCTCTCCACTCTAAAGTGTGCATAAGTTACAATTTTTCTGTGAGATAATAAAGAATTCATAGTACAAAGTGGCAGATGAAGTATACTTTTTTTTTTTTAATATACTATCAACAGCATCAGCGTCTTCATAAACAGTTACAATTTAGATCACATGTGTTCCTCTGCTCATAATTGACTATTCCTACAGAAATTGGTCTTTCCATCTCTTTCGGAGCCGCTGTGTTTCCCGTCGGCGTATAGGTTTATAGTCATTTATGCGCACTATCCATTCGCGTAAGATCAACTCCGAGAAACAAGTACCAGCAAGTCGGTGGTAAAGCCTTTCTAGGTTTTATAAAATTAATTAGTAATTACTAATTAACTTAGCTTACCCTCCTCCTATGGGGGCTTACACCACATAGGACGCACACTTGGGTGTCTAGGGTCAGAAGCCTGTTGAGGAGCCAACGAAGATCTAGTCGTATAATTAAGAACCTGGAACTAGTGATCTGCCCATAGCCGAGAGGGAGGGAAGCAGGTGATAAGAAATTAATGCGAAATCAATGATGGGAAACGTGATGGAGCAACTGCTGGAATGGAGGTCGTGGCAAACCGGAGAAAATCCGTCCAGTTGCCGCTTTGTCCACCGCAAACTCCACATGCAGCCCCCTGGGATTGGTGAGAGACGAGCGGCATAACCACTCGGCCGTGGCGCCGCCTAGCAGTTACTAACAATCACTTAAAGGTTAAAGTTAATACATATATTTCTTGCGAACTTCAGAATTATAGCATGAAGTTTCCCTGATAAAGCTAATGTTTCTTTACGAATTTTAGACCTTAGGGGACAAGGTAGTCTGAACATACGGAAATTACACCTTAAGTGAGTTCAATTACTACTGCTCTTAAAGTATTCAATTGTCTTTCCATAAATTTGTATGAATTATTCTATAAATCATGACAATTATTTCAAGTGGTTGTTTGCATTAATAGCTGTGTTGTTGAGTCTATAAAAAGTATTTCATTCAGCAGAAAAATAATAAAGCTTAGTCTTAAAACAAGTGGATTCAAGCACATTTTCCTCTGATACTGCTTGCAATAAAAATCACACGTTTTTATGCTTGTTTTTAATATAATCAGCTATCTTCTGAACCTCAATTATTAGTTATGATACAATTTCAGTAGAAACTAAATAAAGAAATATATTTGCAAATTCAAAAAAGTAAAGATGTGAAAATGTGCTATGTTGTTGCTTTCTTAATATGATCAATATATACTATAACATCACGATTGTGATCCAAAAAGTTCAACTATGTGATGTATATATGTGCTGAGAATTTCAGTTTTCCAGCTCTCATACTTTCAGAGAAGTAGTATGCAAAAATTCTGTTTTGAGAAAGCTGAATTTAAAGATATAAATGCTCCAAAAAGGGGCATAGCATAACAGCTTTAAAGAAATGCAGACTAGTATTTAAATTATATTTAAATTTATTAAAATCCTCTTAACCCCCCAAAAGGATACATTTTCTGAAACTAGAAATCATAAGAAGTTTATTGGAGTCTAAAACCAAAAAATGTTATTTTTTGCCATTTTAGAGTACCTTGTCTCCTTTAGTTTACGTAAGGTGTGTGAATTATTGCTGTGAACGTCTTTTAATTCACACTCCAGAGATTAAAGCCACAGACGGATACATGGGACATTTCTACTGAATTACTTTTCCGCAGAGTGACATACGTTCCTTTCTTTATTATTTTAGCTTTCAAATATCACTCTTAAATAGAAACTATCTTCCCCTCTCTCCACATTTGACCCATCTAGTACACTTGGGGTATTTATGAAATACCTGTTTGAAGCATAATCTTTCCATGTGTACCACTCTTCAATATAACCCATAATAAATGAGTCATACATATATTGCTTTAATTTTCATATTTCTAATTTTTCTACAATGTACATAGTGGCTACAGAAGCTATTGCATCCCACACAAAAATTTGGTACCGACATTTCACCGGAAACATGTTTTGGGGACCTCCGATCACAAAAGACATTTTTAGAAGAAGATCCGTGTGTGCATGTGTGTATGTGCTTGCGATGTTAACAGCGTAACTCCAAAAGGAAACGCCGCCTAAGTATCTAACTTGGTATTTAAGTTCAATATCTTCCAAGAGTGCGACACCAAGATTTCCAGGAACATCCTCTAACACCAAACTACCATTTACATGGAAGAATTTTCGGAATTTTCGATTTTCCCCGAAAATGGCTCTAACAATTTGGATATAAATACCACATATTAAACACATTTACACGAAAAATAAGATGTATATGTTGAATTATCTGTAAACAACTTCCGAGGGCTCCTCATTTAGAGTGATTTTTGTACAACTGTTAGCCGAAAGAGATATATAAAACCTTACTACACAAAAAATGTAGGTCTCTTTTTATCACACAGTTTATGTCCGATGCCTTTTTATTGACTTAACCATCTCCAAGATTCTCTTTATTATTGGTTTAAATTTTCCAATATTTACAAGATATGCTTTTCCCAAATAGCATTTCATCATTCACTTTTCTTTTATTTTGTACCTGTGGCCATGCAAAGAAAACCGAATTTCAATGTCAGCCCATAGCCACCACAATTTTGTTCCAATTTAATGTCCTTTAACCTGATCGGACAATCCACAATTATTGTGATAGGCATCAAGTAATATTGTGACGGTGCCCTCTTATGCAATGGTCCTCACTTTCGCTTTGGTATGTGAGTCATCGCAGTTGGGATGCGTAAACAACACGGAAGAGCGGCGCGATGTAACAAGAATCTTCGAAACGCGAGACTCTCCTCGCAAAAACCTGATTCTTCTCCAAGATTCGGCTTCCAGAAGCTACCAGAATGTTCTATGTCGTTATTTTGAAGCTATAAAAGAAGGAAGAATTACAGTGCAATGTTGAGTTATGAATTGTACTGAGTCGTGAGTGACTGAAGAGTTAGAGCGCAGTGGTACGCGAGTCATGGATGGCGTACAGTCGTAAACTGTCTACGCGTCGAAACATCGGGTATTATTTGTAGCGGTGAATGTAAGACTTTATTTGTAAATAATTTTTGAGTCAATAGACATTAAATTTGTTATAACAGTACATACGTTACAACATACCAATCGGCTTACTCGTAAAGTCAACCATTCTTTACAACAATATTAATGGTGATAATGCAGGCGAGTAATATAAAGCCTTCGCTTGTCCGCAAACTTTCAAAGCATTGCAGCTCTAGATACTCGTATTAGCATCTTGATTCATTAATACATGCGATATCAAATTAATTCATTTATTATAATATTAACACTTTCCTTTCCCTCGCGTCTTTCCTTGGCAGCAAGCATAATATGTTGTATTGCCAAACTCTTTAAACATTTAAATGGTAAACAAAACCCGGATACTATATCACATGAAAATAAAAAGAACAGCAATCAAGGGAAGAATGCCTGATGCGTTGCATTCACATGGTTTTCTCCATTCACTCTTTTACAAACTATACTTATAAAAACCTTCTTCTTCTATCTGCTGCTTCTTAAAAAGATAAACCTTCATTAGTCATTTACATGTTTCGTTATAAGCATAAAAAGAATATATTAAGCTAAGGCGATAAAGTCGGTCGCTATCAAGGCTTTGAAATTCTGTTTTCTTATACGAACATCAAAAAGAAAGAAAAAAGAAAGAATTATTGAATTAATGGTTCTGCGGTTGAGAGAAGTATAATCATTTGAAAATGCAAACTAATAAGAAAGAATATCTCGGAAATATTTAATTCCACAAAGACTTTTACTTCACATAGACTCTGTGCTTTAATGAGATTTGTATTTATGTGTACTAAGATTTTTTTATCGCCTGGGTTTACCAATTATACAAAAGACACCCAGAATGAAGAGGATTTCACACGCTTTTCACAGATCATTCAAGATACACATTTCATTTGTTATGAAAATAGCTTAAACATATAGTATTTTAATCAAAATAAAACCATTTTTGGGGAAATCAAAATAGCGAAAAATATTCCATGTAAAGAATAGTTTGGGGCTTTGGGATTTTTTTCCAATTTTTGTTGTGGCATCGTTAAAAGGGGTTGAACTTAAATAGCACATTGCCTATTTAACGGACTTTTAGTTTTTGAGTTATGCCGTTCACACACACACACATGCACACACACACATATACAATCACATGGACCTTTTTCTAAAAATATTATGTGTTTTATGCATACGCCTTTCTCTTCCTTCTATCGTTTAGTAGCTTTTATACAAACTACTCTTACGAAAGTTTAAAATAGTTTATTTTTCTATCGCCACTGACTACTGGAGCGAAGAGGGGATTTTGAAGGGTGATGCAGGGACAAGGAATACCTACAATTTTCCTGGAAACATAATTTTTTTTTTTACGTTTTCACATTACATTTTATTATTCAATTGCTGTGTTCTCCAGGTACAAAATATTTACTCATCAGTAATGGTGACTTCAAATTCCACACCAGGCTCAATACTGATTAATGTAATCTGCTTCACTATTTCTGATGGACTGTGCAGGTCAAGTACTCGCTTGTGAATTCGCATCTGAAAGCGGTCCAGGTTTTGGAACTTTTTCCACAAAGTGTTTTGCGAGTGGTTATACGCAATATTTTTTTTTTTTTTTTTTTTTTTTTTTTTTTTTTTTTCATTCTTACTGGTTCCTTTACACGAAGGTTCTGCTTCCTGGCCCTATTAATCAGGTCAGTGCACACTTTTTCCAGACTCCGTACATTCCTATATGTCAACGTAATTCTAATACGATGAATTAATTGAGCCTCTGTACTGGGCTTCTCTGAATCTTTGTTAAAATACATTTTTACTACTATGCAATTGTTGATTCTGGTCGAAGTAGTTAATTGACACAGTTAATCAGCGCTGGACCAGAAACACTTATTTTCACACTCAAATCACCATTTTCATCATAGCAGGAGTCACTACATTCGGAAATGTACCTCAACGTAAATGTCACTCAGCGGTTCTGTCAAAAACGACACCAGAGAGCCAAGAAGCCATATTCTGGTTTAACTATAAGAGTTGCAAATTAATGACAAAGGTAACAGAAAAGAAAATATCTGCTGTGATGTAATCACGGATTTTTCTCTACCTACAATCACGTCTAAGGTATCGCTTATATATTACAATAATTACAATACGTAAGCGATTCATCCGTTTTGTCCATGGTACATTTTGGCAACAAATTGAAGAATATGGGCTTTGGTTAGGGCAAGATGTAGACACAAAATTCTACTGCTTATATGAGAAGTCGTTTTTATTTGCATTGAGTTTATGAGGAAGAAAAGAAAAGGAGATCAACTCATTTTGACATGTTCATGGAGATTAGTGACTGCAGGATTTTAACCTATGCAAGCTTAAATATAACGCATACTTGGAAACAACTAATGCTATTATAAAGTTAATTGATAAAAATGTCTTGTTTTAATGAGTTTTTTGTTTTTCTGGGGAATTTCTCTATTGCTTAGGGTTTCCCAGTTACAAAAAAATCAACGAGAATGAAGAGAATTTTTTTATAAGCTATTCACAAAAAAATTCAACACATTTAATTTATTTATCGTGACATCTCAAACATAATAGTGTAATATTTTAATAAATATCGTCAGAGACGTGTTTGGTAAATATGAAAATATGTTATCTGAATTTTGAGTTTTGATATTTTCTTTCTCTCTCTCTCTCTCTCTCTCTCTCTCTCTCTCTGTGACTGTTCAGGGAACAACCGAACAGGATGCTCAGGCGCTTTCGTCTGCCTGCACCCGGTTCTATCCCTGTAAACAGCCTACATGACCCATACTTTTTTGGAGCTTCTCCGACTCGCCAGGCGAATGCTGGTAGGTTCATTAAATCCCCCGAATTTTCCGGTCAACCGTTTGCTGTCCTCACTGTTTCCAAGTCATCTCTTTCAAGGTTGAAGGACCAGACGACGGTATTCGGTGGTTGTGGCTGGATGGTGAATTGCGCAATTGTGAAACAGTTATCCTGGCGTCATCGTTAGAAACACCCGGTCGGGACCCATTTTCGGTTTCAGGGCCCCCTCTGGGGGCTCGCCGGGGTCTCGGAGCTCGTGAGCAGGACAGAAGAGTTTCAGTAGTAACGGATATGGACACTATCCATGCTTGCGCTCGTCGTCATCCGGACCTGGTCTTCATTCTGGTCTCTTCTCAATCCCTGAGCTTATGTAAGTGGCAAAGGGCCACAAACGCTTATGTTGTTGCTTTACCCCGGAGTTCTGAGGTCCTCGTTCATGACTAATCCTAATCAGTGAACCTCAAAAAACCTTCTCGTCCTTGGACATGGATTGCATGACTCTCAGGGTCTGTCCATCTCTTCGTTGAATTCTATCTGCTGAAATGGGGGTGCGTGGTGTAATGGGGAGGGATTTGAAATGCTGGTAAATCAGATGCATTTGGAACGATGAGACTGACTTCAATTTTGCTAGCACGATCTTGTCACGTTGTCTCTTCAAGATTGTTTTACTTATTTCGTTTCCTACATGTACACTCGTGCATACCTTCTAACCACGATTCACTGCTTGGACGCGAAACGACGATCACCTCTGTCTACTTTTAGTTCCTTTGTTAATGCAACAACATTCTACCTCTGGCATTAATTATTTCCCGGTTACTATATGACCGATCTCTAGATGCACACTTTTGTACTTTGCGTATTTCTCATTGCTTGTTGTCTTTGCGGCAATTAGTTATTACTTGGCTTACTTAATTGAACTTTTCTCGCACCATTATTATGCATAATTAATACTTATTATTTTGATTTCTATCCTGCACTTACTTAAGTGAATAACTTTGTAAACGCGTTACATTTTCTTTTATTGCGTCTGTAGCAAAGCGACAGGAGGGGGGGATGGGGTGGAGTGAGTCTCTATTCTCGCAAACATTAATAAGGTGCCATACTTCATAATTTTCTCCACGGAGTCAAATATTACTGTATTTCTTATAGATACTTTTCTTTCTGCTATAGCTTAATTATCAGTTATTGACTATGTTTTAAACTTTTAAACCATACCCCACTTTGTTAAGAGATGTTATCTTCTTTATGTATTCAAGGGAATAGCCGTGTAGTTACAAAGGATGCACATGTTGGTCCATCCGTTTCAAACCTTAAGAGAATCGCTTTCTCTTATTTTCTAGCGCAAATCTTTCAAAAAACAAAGATCTTTATTAACTAATACGTACAGAACTTAAACACTTACACGATTCTTCAAGGCTTTCTGAATATTCTATTTACAGGTTTCTTGGGCTAAAATTGTAGGAATTGATTAAATTTGGTTTCGTTAGTTGACAATAACTCTCTGGCTACAAATGCTTAACGGCTACGTTTTTATGTTCTTAGAAACATAGCTTCAAACTACTGTTCACGAGCGCAAGTGCTTTTTTTTTATAATACAGGTATTTTTCGTGAATAGGTTTGGGTTTCTCGGTGGAATTGGCTATTTGGTGTATAATACATGCACTACGGCGCGATTCTGTATTGATCACCCAACACATTCAAATAATTCGCCTACCCTATATAAAAATTAAAAGAAAAGTAGTTGAGATTGTAATGTATGTACTCTCCTTAGTCGCACTTAAACATTTCACTGGGAAAGTGTGACTACGAGACCGTATGAAGTATCTTCATTTGTACTGGTCGTCATTTCCTGAGCTCGATGTTCAATTTTTTGTTGTAGTTCTTATTGCTCATTAGAAGCTTTGATTTTATCCGTAGATATATTGGTGATAAAGTCTCAAGAAAATTAATCTATATCCGGTACCAACTGACCCAAAGTTTGGTTTGCAGCGATGTTGCGCAATTTCCGTTGACTGATCGACAAGAATAGGAAATCCGTAATGGTTAAGAGTTAGTAGTAGTCAGACGGAGAGGCAAACTGAGTACAACAGCCCATGCAGGCTATTTGGTGGTGTATTTGTGCTTCCAATGTGGTCCCTGGGAAGAAGGGATGAAGGCTATAACCAAAGGGCGACAAGATCCGGGCGATTATTTGAACCAACAAGGAAGGGTCTCAAACGATTCCAACATGACACCACACCTGATGTCGGCTAGCCTTGCTTTGCTATTCACAATCTGGGTGTTTTGGGTGTAGATAAGAGCACTCCTAGGAGGGAAGCGTGTTGCAGCATTCCCGCTACCGCCAGGTGGAAGTAATTCCACCGTCCTGATGTATAAAACCAACCTCCGTCACCTGGTCATACAACCCTGTACAATGAGGTTAAATAGATGAAAAGAAATGACAGGAAGATTAAATGATAGACAAGAAGTTTGTAATTGAATTGGGAACAACTCCAGCATTTGCCTTTTGACCCGGTAAATCAACGAAAAGAGAGACCAGAATGACCCGTCACAAAACTGAAAACACTGACAAAACTGACAAGAAAGTACTAACACGTTTTATTTAAGAATAATTGATACTAAAATTCGAACAAAAATGTAGAAAAGAAAACTATTTTGATAGTGCCATAAAAATGGCGAAACACTATAGAATAAGGATCCGGTCGGTATCATCCTTTTGATAATTTAAATGCTAAAATGCGGTGTTACAATGGATGTGCACATTTAGGTCGATTTTATTTTTTTCATCACTTCCATCGCTTTAAAATGTTCATGATGGAAATTTTTTACCAATTACCAATTTCCTTCAATTTTCAGCATAGGTTATTTGAAAACGGGTGAAGAGATCTAACGAACCTTTACTCTATAAAATGCTTTTGGATTAACGTTTTAATAATGTAAAGCATGATTGATTTTTAGAAAATTAAAAAGCTGTCACATGCTTCACTACTTTTCCAAGATGGGTTTTAACGCTAGATACAAAATTTAATAATGTACCATAACCAGCTATAGGTATTTAAGAAATTGTAGTAGATAAACATTTAAAGTTTTCAACTTTTCATCGTGAGGGAGGGGTTTTAGATGAGCAACTTTTATTATTTTTATATTATTATTATTTGTTATTGTTATTATTACTGTTATTATATATTCAAATAGAGTAATTTGACAAAACATTATTTTTTATTAATTCGAAAGTCTATGCTAACAAAACACTGACAACGCAATCTCATTATAAACATCCCAGTAAATTAGTGTACTTAGCAGAATAATGTGGTAAACCAGCAATAGCTCAATAATCTACAATTGTTTGTATTCACCAACAGGAGAGATAGTTTAATCGTTATTGTTTGTGGGAGTAGCTTAGTTTCCAGATTAGCTGCAGATGAGTTTTAGATACCCACTTTAATTAATTGTATTTTTACTAAGAATTTCTGTGATAATACAATAGCATACAGTATTGAAGTTAACCAACAAAGAATAACATTCCTCTAAGTGTATCTCACCTGGGAAATATCAGACCGCTCATGCCGAAGTGCATTCTGAAATTCCTGTCATAGAAGCGATGTAGCTTAAGAAGGCCACTCCCAAAAGTTGACCTGCTAGATTTAATTGCAAACTGTCGAAAAATAAAGCCAAAATTGGCATACAAACTACTAAAAATAGTGCTTCTAATAATGAGCTCGATTGGATAACCCTGACAGCTCATTAAATTGTCATGCGGGGTTCAGAGATAGTAGTTCGCATTAACGCAGTATCTACGTCACCCCCCCTGATCTAATGCAATCAAATACAACACATGTCTTGAATATGTTTTCTCTTTTGATATGCACAATGAACAACTCTAGAGTTTACAGCTCAAACTGAAGGCAGTAATCGACATAGTGTGACACAGTTGATAACCATAGCCTTTTTTTTAAAATACACTGTATACCCTAATTTTATTTTATTTACCTTTATTTTCATTTTTACCTTGTTTTTCTGTATTATTACTGAATTGCTGTTTTCTTACTATTACAACACACACATAAACACAAACATATAACGCCCATGCCCAAGGCGGGACTCGAACCTACGATCCCCAGCGCTACGAAGCACCTAAGCGGGACGCCTTAGCGAGCGCGGCCATGGGGACCGGCTAGCCTTGAGTGGGTTATTTACCGCTGGTGCGCTGCAGAAAAATAACTGCGGTTACTGCAGCGAAAGCGAACTACGCATTTACGTGATCTATGGCCCAGTTACACATGAAACCCACGGTAATTAATGAAGGGTTAGTAGTTCTCGTCGCAGAGACATAGTAGTCGAAATGCTGGCTATAAATCAGCACATGCGTGGTAGTGTTAAAAGCCTGGTCATGTATCTGGTTGTCCTAACAAGGACCATGCGTTTCATGTTATTACTTCTGTTCATGATATTACAGTTAAATAATAGATGTTTACAAACTGTACTATAGGAGTATTATTTCCAGAGTATTAATGCGTTAGAAAGTTTAAATTTGCGACCATTCACCACATCATTTCTTTATGATATTCTTTTAGTCCCTCTCCAAGAAGTTATACTTGCACAAGTTGCTTACAAAGTGAATTAGAACTTCAGGAAACATTTCTCTGGATTTCGGAACATGTGTGCAATGAGTGGATAATTTATAATGCACTTTGTCCAATGGAGAACCTGCATATTCCGGCCATTGTTTGCAATGACCCTGAGCAACTGCCGTGAAATGTCTGCAGTTGCTTACAGTGATCATCTCTTGTACAGAATAGTAGGAAACCATTCTCATTAGCAAGGTTTCTTGTAGTTGATAGAATTCCTCATTCTCTGAGCTGCTGCAGATGCTTAATATCGGGTCCAAACATGCTGACGTTTTGAGTTCTTTACGACTGAGGTATCGTCAAGTTCTGAGCAGACGGGTTGGAGGATTGCCTGCCCAGTACATGAGCGCGCTGAAGGAAACTGTAAGAACGAAGGGGCAAACGTTGACTTCATTTTAAGCATACATCAGTGCCGTGGCGGATCAGGTCCAGTCCTGTCGAATAGTTTCAACATGGAGTGACCTACATCAAAGTGTAAGTCACCAACATCAATCAACGTTAACCCTTCTTCGGAGGAAACATATTTTATCATGACACAAGATAATGTTGTAAATGTTTAGTTTGTACGACAACTGTTAACCACCAAACAATTTAATTCTCAGTGTCAATATCCGTCTTGCCAAGCCAATCACAATGAATTGAAAAATAACAAGGGGAAGAAACCTCAGCTTAAGTGGAAAAACCAAAATGTACAAAGTTTTTTACTAGGGACAGTCCATTTTATCTACCCATTATGTATTGTTATAGGTAAATTTGTTCATGCTGGTCAGACTTACAACTGTTTTGTTTGGTTTGAACAAGAAAAAGCTTGCCCCAGGGAACCCTTTATGCAAATATTTTAAGCATGTTTGGATCCACGTATCTATGTGAACAGTTTTTTTCATTAATAAGGATGAATAAAACTTAAACAAAGAAGCAGACTTAGCAATAAAAACGACTTGCGACTACGCAAAAAAAAAAGCACCAAATATTGATAAAATAGCAAAAACCAAAAGAACGTGGAGGTCTTAAGCAACGGATGGAAATAAATGTGTATCTAATTAGCATAAGCATTTAATGAGCTATTTTAATTGAAATTATAAATAGATACATAATACATTACCTTTCAGCTTATTTGTGTTAAAATAAGCATATGTTTTATTTAAGGTGTTTTCATTGTAGCCATAGTTAGCGCAAAAATATGCAATAATGTAGGTACATAAATACTATTTTTCTGAAAGGAAATTCTGCCAGCATTTTTTTTTAATAGTTTGAAAATTATCATAATTAAACTTATATAAGCAAATTTACAGCATGTCTCATAAAATGAGTCTCGTTCATCTACCGCAACTGCCCACGTAATACTATGAGTATTTGGAGATTCGTGCGAATTATTCAGACGTTTTCTTAAACAATGTCTTATTCTTAGATTGTGTAATTCATGCAGTAGTGTAAAATTTAAGCTTATTAAACCATACTTAACATTTCTAATTATATTTAATAACAGTAATAACAAACAACAACAACAACAATAATAATAATAAACACTACGTGCTGTTGTTTATCCAGATTTTTCATTATGGCGCTTTCCTGTTTTTACTTACTCTACTAAGCGCATATTGTGTAATAATTTTAATGATGACAATACGGATATCGAGTTGAATTTGTACGGATTGTAGGTACCTTAGACGAGAGTTAATCGTCGGCATAATACTGATGTTCAGTTCTGTCAGTGAAAGGCTCTGTTCTAACATTTACCAGAAATGCGGAACACTGTGCCAAGGCGGAGTCAAGTTTGAACGACGCGGTTACACCCCTTTGGTTCTCGCGAAACCTGAAGAAGTTTTCGCTTAGGGGGGAACATACGTTGGCCATCATAAAAACTACTTGGCCACCTGGAGGAGGACAGAATGACTAGATAGATCACAAACACACAACACTAAACATCCATGCCATAGCGAGAAGCGAACCCGCGACCCTTTCGCGGCAGAACGTCAACGCCTAACGCGCCAACGACCACGGTTGGAACACTTCTACGGAGTGACACTTGTACGGAACCTTTTCCTCTAGCTGGCGAGTCCGAAGCTGAATGTTGACACTTGTACGGAACAACCGCTAATGACTGGTTTCTGCGGAAACTTTTCCTCTACCTGGCGAGTCAGAAGTTGAATGTTGACACTTGTACGAAACAAGCATTAATAGCTGGTGATAACCGGTTTAATGATGTGGATATGTATAAGCAGTAAATTGAAAATCAAAACATGATTATAGTCGCAGAAAGAAGTTCACATATAAATGTACTTATTATAAATGTTAGCTATTTATTCTCTAGATAAGTGTTGCATTACGGCATCATAGAATGTATTAAGCTACTTTAGTTACGTTAAGAGTACGGCAGTGTGTCAGTTTGACATACCACCGCGATGTGGTTAGAGGGAACTGGTGCTCAGTAATTACGTTTTTTTGTCTTTGTTTTTCAATATAAATTGTAGCAGACATTCAGCCGACTTTGTATCGTTTCCAGGGAACACCACGGAGAGGGAGTCTCTTTTCTTTCCCAAAATGTTCCCCCCTTTTTTTTCTTCAGGTGAGTATTAAACTTATTTACAACATTTACATTACATATCTGCCAACTTTTAACGTCGTAATGTAGAAGCCTTTTTCATTACTGTAATTTCTGTGAGTAAGTCACGCAAATCCGAAATGATTTTAAGTTGCCATCAACCTGGAGTCTTTTTAGATCCTTTGAAATAGTCTCGTCAATCTCTATTGCTGATTTCTTCCTTCTTTTCCCATCGATATTTAAAACTAACTAGTCAGGCTGCGTCTTCTCGAAGATTGTGTATTAATGAATAAATATTGGGATGAACTCTTGAAATTGATTTGCTTATTCTTTGATTCCACCCTTCTGATATGTTAGTGCGGTGGCACCTTCCACTGCAGTTCCACATATCTCTTGGTATGTGATCGTTATCAAGCCACTGGTCTACAAAATAGTCGTAGAATTCTTGAAATTTTTGGCTCTCAGGCGTGCTCTCCTGAATGCAGAGCCAACCGTCGTCCAACATTTCCAGAGGAAGATGCGCTAGAGCTGAACACATTCTTATATAGCAGCGTATCTCTTCGTTTTCCCTGTAGGCAGGTACAAGAACGCAATATTGCACTTTTCGCCACAAACATTGATTAAAACAATAATTGCAACCCAAAATTTCTATTTAAAGAAACAAGCTTCTATCTGACTGTACAATAGCATTTCAAAGTCCATCAAGAGGGTTCCATCCAGGCACATTGATTTTAATAGCCATATGTTTCTCGGTTTTTGTTCGGCAGCAAGACGTGTACAGTTGGAATTGTGTTTGTTTCATCCCAAGAACTTCTGAGATCGCTTGAATGACAAATAGCTGTCCAAATTGCTTGCTTGAACTCTTGAAGGTACCGTCCACAGCCCAATAAAGATGATTTTCCCTTTTCGCTAGCAAACAACAATATTCTGTCAATCGGACCCCTGTTGTCATCTTCAAGTAAAAACCAAGAAAACCTCCCGAGAGCTTCCGAGATCGGCTTGAATGACAAATAATTGTCCAAATTGCTTGCTTGAGCTCTTGGAGGTACCGTCCACAGCCCAATAAATATGATTTTTCCTTTCCGCTGGCAAACAACAATATTCTGTCATTCGGACCCCTGTTGTGATCTTCAAGTAAAATCGCATTTCCATCGTTCATAAGCAAGAGGTTTTCTTGAAGCACTATGCCTTCGGAATTGGTCGGATTTTTAGTAGGTCCCATATTTTTTTCGCCTAATGCGATGCAGCGATTGTTTGGCATTCCTGTGTGATGGTAGCGATGTGGCTAAATCACAGTCTCGATTGGAGAGCTTTCCTACATCTTCAACGTAAATACTTGAAATGGCAGTGTCTGTTTCTCTTGCACGCTTTTTTGCGTTTATAAAATGTTTTCGCACTTCAGTTGCAGCTTCATCCGGAATACAAATAACTCTTGTTCTCTTTAGTTGACAGTCTTCCTTTGGATTTATTTACTTTCTCTTCACGTACTATATACATAGTATATAGAGAAGGTATTGTAATGCACCCCAAAATTCAATACCAAGATTTCACCGGAAATACATGTTTTGGGTCCCCTGAATCCAAAAAGGCATTTTTGGAAAAAGGTCCGCGTGTGTGTGTCTGTGGACAGCATAGCTAAAAGACGAAAAGATCGTTAAATACCAAATTTGGTATTTAAGTTTGGTATCTTCCAAGAATGCGACACGAAGATTTTCAAAAAAATCCCTCCACCCCCAACTACCCTTTACATTGAACTTTTTTCAAACGTTTTGATTTTCTCAAAAATGACTCAAACGATTTTGATTATAATATCATATATTAAGGATATTTACTTGACAAATAAAAAGTATATCTTCAATTTTTTGGGAATAGTCTCTGAAGACTACTTTATTCTGGATGAATTTTACGGAATTTTGCATAACTGCTAAACCGCAAGAGATAAACAAAAACTTACCACACAAAAATGTAGAGCATGTTAAAGCACACAATTTATGTTATATAATTTTTTTTCGTAGAGTTGATCGTTTTTGAGATATTCCTTGTTATTGGTTTCAGCTTTGAAAAACTTATACTTTTCTCATATTGGAATTTGTCATACAAACAAGTCTCATAGCAACCAGCTTTGGACTATCTCTTTAACCTATGTTACTCCCTGTTTCGCTTTTATTTACAAGGAGGCAAGTAATAACACTATCTCTGCTAATTTTTTCTCAATTAGCATGAAGTAAATAGAAGCTTAAGCTTTTTAGCTATATTTTTTGCAGAGATGTAGAGAAAGTCATGTGAATTGAATACATCAGGTTTTTTGTTGTTTTTTTTAAAGAAATTTATACAACTCCAATGCGTTACTTGTTCTTTGTTGGTATAATCCAATATATACTGATGCCCGTTGTACAGAACTAAAGGCTTTCCTTTTGTGGTCTCGCTAAATTCTATTTCTCCACAACAATTATAAGATATCAACTGCAGCAATGAACTCTACTTAGCGAGTGCCGCTCTCCTCCCAATCCTTATTGCACTCGCGTCACAATTCTAAGAAATGCATTAGGCCGGGCCAGGCAATATCTTCCGCACAAGTGTCACTCTCTAAACAATTCCTGGTTAACAATTTCTGGGATTTCCTAGACTTCGGTACAAATGTCAACAAATTCCACCTCCATAGAAGTGTCATTCAGTACAAGAGTCACAACTTCGGCTATCGGGGCCGGCTTGAGGAAGTTTGTATCACACAATACAGTAACATAATGACCCTGTCCCTCTCTTCTTCCAAAGTTTGCGGATAGGGGGTTTGCGGTTGGAAAGCATTCCTCGCTGTTGCCAAGACTTCTACTTACTGGCCCCTTAACTGAAGAGCGATTCTTGACTTGCAAGCAGTGTCTCCAGGAAACCGCTTTACTACGTTGCCTCTCGCCCCTAGTACAGGGTTTGTGTGTGTGTGTGTGTGTGTGTGTGTGTGTGTGTGTGTGTGTGTGTGTGTGTGTGTGTTTTGCTAAATGGTTATTGCCCAGTGGTAGGAGGGAGCGGTCCCGTTTTAGAGAAAACTATATATGATGTTATATAGGGAATAAAAGAGGGATAGCTGGTTTCTTAAGTGGGTGCAGACCTCAAAACCAGCATATAGACTTGGTTTCACACTAACTAGAAAACGCTTTCTAAGCGAATGTCTTACACTAACTGGCAGGCGAACTGAATTAGGCCCGGAACTAATAAAGAAGGACCAAACCAATATTCCCTGCTGTCAGTTTTAACTTTTGCGAGCAATTGGTAAGGAGAAAAGAAGTGAGAGAGAGAGTGAGAGTGAGAGATACTTTGCAGTAAACGTGTCAACCAGAGGCGGCTGCTCAGGTTAGGCAGGGTAGGCTAAGCTTATCCTGAGAGTTTCAGCATTTTGAAACTCTTTAACTATACACATCAAATGTTTCCACAAAGTACAACAAAATTTACTAGTATTTAAAATTTAAATTATACATTCCATAAACGTTTGAAGCATTTAAATGATAGGATTATTGAAAATGCACCAGATCTGCTTGATTTGTTCTGAAACAAAAGAGCGACATTTTAAAGTAGAATACCGAATACGCTATATACTAGAATGGCGGAAAGGCAAATTGTCACTGTTCTAAGAAGGTCAATTTGAAGCTTGCTACCTTCCCGAAGTCGTTCACAGGACTTCCAAATATGTGGCGCCTTATAATAAGAATTAGGGGAAAGGCTGTTATAAAGCGTTATACATTGAAGCAGGCAAGTAAATTTGCCTGCCTTGCTGATTGTTGACAGGCTCTCCCGAAGTTCACTAGAACGTGTGTGCGAAGGGATTGCGGCACCTACAATCACGGTTTTGAAGAATCATAGAATTAGTAAACTTCCTTTTGTAAGCGTTAGAGAGAAATACACATCCTTAGGTCTTAATAATTACGGTATGTATCTATGAAGCAACGTTCCAGCATGCCGGACATAGTAGCCCAACTAATAGACAATCTAGTTTCATGTCTGAGTGACACTGAAAAACGGCTTATTTTAGTTAATGGTAGGCTCACAGATTTACTAAAGTTCACGATCTTTAATTTGGCACTTTTACCACTGTCATTGTCTAGCACGGATATGGAAAACCCCTTGGGTTTCTTTCCTTTAGAAAGTCAGTCATTTTGAAACTCTATTATGTGCCGTGATATGAGAATAAGAAGGCATCAGTGGTGTTGCAACTTTTACGAATGAAATAAGATGAAGACAGAATTGAGAAGGACCATTCAGCACTGGTGTTTGTATCCTACCTGGTTTGCCATAAAAATGGGACGGCACAGAAAGAAAGAGATGGTGATTATTCCCTTCTTTGTCTAATAACCAACGATCAACTTACAGCTCGTATGATTTAAACTCAGGTATTCATATTGTCACAGATAAAAGATGGGAGAAAATGCAATTCTTCCTGGTATGAAACATACAAGTGTTTAATAGGGAGTAAAACTAAAGCCAAATTATGCTGCTGATCATGTCCACTATTTTCATGCATAGAAGGCACTTGGAATTGCAATAGATTCAGAATGAAGTTTCAAAGGAACAAACACTTAATGTTTTAACATTTAATCTAAATAGAATAGAACAGAATTTCAATCCATTTTGGAAATGCTATCCGAAGAACTCAACATTGCAAGGTACAGTATAACAAGAAGGTGAAAATGGGCAGTCAATGAGACTGTTAATTGCGGTCACTGTATTTCTCTAAAAACACGCTTCATTTTCGACACCACGATGAAAGTCAGTCCTCTTTGAATCGTAGAAATACATAAAACTTGCTACTCGCATGATGCAGCATGTTGACAATTTACGTCAACTCAACGCTGAGAAGATCTAGAGGGAACCTTTATAGGTCTGCTCGAAAACACTCAAAATGTTCCTATTAAATGCATACATACAGAGACAGCTAAAATAAAAACTGAAGTTAAGGAAACTAGCTTTTTTCACTTCGGTGTGACTATACAATAGGTATAACAGAAGTTTCGTAATTATTAGTAATTGTGAAGTCCATGGATAAGTTCATAGTCCAGAATGGGCTTTTGGAATTCCTTAATATTAGTAGAAGTAGAACTGCTTCTAAAATATATGTACGTTACTTGAAGTTCTCCAAGAATTTAATATGAAAGAGAAACTAATTGGTCAGTGCTACGAAGACATTAGTGTCATGGCTGGCGAAACTCCAAGCTTCAAACGCAGGTGAAGAGGATACCTCATAAGTTTAAAGATTGTGTAGCAGCGTGTTGCAAAGTCCATAAAATATATTCTATATATTTCTCCAATCTTTAAGCCTATCTTGCATATATAAGAAATCATTTAAATGTACGGCTCTTTTGGATAAAGTAATTGGGAAAATAGCTCCGACTGCTAGTGATATGCGCTGGAGTTACAATGCAAGAATTCTGTAGGCGATTTCCAGTAACAGGGAAGAGCTAATATTATTCTTTGTTAAATAGAAGAAGGTCCTCTTTTCAGTCCTGAATCCATGAATGCAGCAATAGGTTTGAAAAACTAACTTCGAAATATGACGCTGTAGTTCTGTTAACATATTTTCAATGACTGAATTTATCTTCGATGTATTGCGAAAGAAATTACTGGATTATGCAATTGTTTTTCAGCTGCATAGCTGAAATAATAAATAAAGGCAAATAAGGAAATTTCAAGGCATGAGGAATAATTAGGTCGGAAAGTATTTCAACATATTGAACGTCATAGATAATATAAAGGAAACAAGATATGTCTCCAACAGAAATACAGCTAGCTCAATTTATAAAGCTCAATTTATATTGTAGATAACACTATTTCACCTTCATACCAGGTTTAGGGATATTGATAATGCGGAATTCCTTCACTTAGTGGACTTATCAATGGTTCAGTGCCTTTATAAAATTCTTCCCCGCCAAAATGATAATGCCATGTATTTTGTCTTTTCAAGATTGAGAAACGAACTGGAATTTGTTTACTCCGTATACCAGTTGTTGTCTGGAAGTGTAACTAAAGTTACACTGGTGTTCAACGTGTGTTGCCGGAAGCTTACAGACTGTTTGCCTTAGTTGCAGCAATTCCTACTACAAGTTCTAGATTCGAGAGAAGCTTCTCTTGCTTAAATAGAAGAACGAAGTCTTGCTAGGACAGGGTTACAGCTTTAAAGTCGGCACCTGTTGAACGCCGAGCATGTCTCCTGGAACAATGATGTTATCTAGTGATATGCCAGCATAAAGGATCGAAACAATGTTCTACTTTGCAAGTAAAGTAAGCCAATGTTACGTTTCTGCTAGACCTGTAATTTGCTTATTGCGAATATTTGTCTAGCTTAAAAATATCACTGCGAGCCGCCACATGTGCGCCTCAAGGGTTCCTGATTGTTTAGTAGGTTGAGATTGTCTAGGGCAGAGTTTTCACTTCTAAAACAGAGAATAACCTCATATTCTGTGAAGGTAATGTGATAAGATGTATAGATAAGCCTTGTATTCTATGTGCAGGATCCTTCGAGACAGTCCAGAGGGCAAAGCTAAAAAATAGTTGCTCTTGGTCAAATCGCTTACGTGTATCGGCTTTTTATAGTAGCCGCCGCTGCAGCATTGTGCCGTTCCATGATTCAAAGGACTCTAAATAGCGAGTATATGAATGTTTAACATCCTCTAAAACGAACCCTAAAAACGATTTTCAGAAACGAAGTTTTGCACATTTATAGAACGTTTTAAAAGTAATACTTTAAATTCCTCGCCCTGCTTTCTTCAATAGCACGTACTACTTCGCAAAACGATGAGGCATATTTATTGAGGTATATTGCCAAGACATTCGCTTGATATCAGTTCACTAGAACTGTGAAATTCTGAGAACTCAGCGTAAAGTAGGTAATAGAGCACAAATGGAGCACTCTGAGTTGGGTGTATCCTGTTATGAAAGGTTATGTGATTAATAATGTAATTGCATAGGTACATGTTAAGAAAAATAACCTAATGATGGTGTGTGCATTACATATCTGCGAAAATATTTATTGTGTTGAAGTAAACATTAACTTCTGGAATTTCTATCTCGTGAAAAAAAATCGCATGTGTTACATTCACAAGATTTTCCCACCCTCTATCGCTTAGATGCTATTTGATATACATATTATTTATAGGAAATCCTACTTCCCTGTCTACTTAATTTTAACTGGAATAGACCTTAATAGCTAAATTACTCATTTCGTTATAGATACAAAAGGGATGGCGCCAGCCTCGGTAGTGTGATGGTAGCGTGTCTGCCTCACATTCAAGAGCTCTCGAATTCGGATCTCAATCAGGGTGAGTTTCCTGGATAAGGTTTTTATCCGAGTTTTTCCCTTATCCTGAGAAGAAAAGTCTCGGATAACTTTAAGCTCTATAAACCCCGGGCACATTTGAGCTTCATTTCACCATTTTCTTTCATTCATCTTCCGTTATGACCTTCTTAGTTGACGTTCAACTTAGCAAAAAAAAAAAAAAAAAACAAAAAAAAAAAAAAAAAAACTGATGTGTTCCATTCACATGACTTTTTCTACCTATTTTGTAACAAACTTCTTACAAAAGCTTATTCTTCTATCTGCGCCATGCTAATCAAGATAAACGTTAGCAGAAATTGCCTTATTACTTAGTTGCTTATAGGCAGAATGGAAATAAAGAAACAAACTAGGCTAGAGCGATAATCAAGTCTTTTGGTATGTGATTAAAATTTGGTTCTCTTTGCATGGCCAGAAGCAAAACAAAAAAACAAGAAAACAAAAATAGGAATGACAAATTCCCATTTGAGAAAAGTATTTTGAAATTTAAACCCATATCGAGGAAAATCGAAATGAGTAACTCCACAAAAAAAAAAAAAAAAAAAAAAAAAGATGTATGACATATATTGTGATTTTACCGAGACTTACATGTTGTTTTCTATCTTCTCCGGTGCACCCGTTGTCCAAAATTCATCCAGAATGAAGAATTCTTCAGAAGCTATTGGCTGACAATTCAAGATATACGTTTTATTTCAAAACATTAAAAATAGTTTTGCCTCATCCTTGGAATTATAGAACTTAATTATCAAGTTAGGTATTTAAACGATTTTTCGTTTTTGGTTATGTTGTTCAAAGAGACACACACACACACACACACACACACACATACACACACCCACACACTCACAGACACAGTAGCTTAAAGTATTTTAACCTCGTAGGTCATATCGGACGATGAATGAAATCGGTGAAATGATCATTATATGAACTCGATATTCATGAAGCTTAAAGTTACTTGACATTCATCTTATCAGGATAAGGGAAAACCCTGAAAAAAATTTAACCGAAATTTCGAATTCAGAACCTCTTGATTGTGAGGCAGATCCTATCTCAACACTACAGAGGTGGGCCTCAGACGGACATGCACGCAAACGGACCTTTTAAAAAAAAAATATGTTTAATACAGAGGACCATAAAGCGTATATTTCCAGTGAAATCCAGGTATCGAATTTGTGGATGGATTGTAATATCTTTCCTATATATGTACTATGTACTTAATAGACAAAGTCAAAAGGGAATCGCGATAGTCCAATGTTATAGAACTGGACACTATATGCTACCTTAAAATAACATCGTACTTCCATGACATCGCGAGAAACAACTGAAAATCGATAGAAGTTTAAAGGAATGAATAAGCATTGAACCGTTCCAACCATTAACAACGGTAACCATGGAAGCAGCTCATGCCACAAAAGTTATTTGAAGTAAATTATTATTTCGAAAGAGTTACACTTTTTGTGCTGTACGTTTTCGTCTATTGCTTAAAATTTACCAGTTATAGAATATCATATACGAGTATTTTCTTTCAAAAGAAGAGGACTTCATAAGGTACTGCCAGTAACTGAGGATATACATTTTTATTTTTAATGTATACATCCTTAACGTGTGCTATTTTGTCAAATCGTGAACCATTTTTTTTCAGAAAATAAAACAATTGAAAAAGTTCAATGTAATGGTTAGTTGGGGGTGAGGAGATATTCCTGAAAATCTTCGTGTCGCATATTTGGAGGGTACTGAATTTAAATACCAAGTTTGGTATTTAAATTTCCTTTTTGAGTTATATATGTTGTTCACAAGAAATATAACACAGTTAAGGATCTTTTTCTAGAAATGCATTTTATACAGTGCCTCAAAACATGTATTTTCGGCAAAATTTTGGGATCTAATTTTTGGGAGGAATACAATACTGTCTTGCCTACCGTGTATATACGAGGGTTGAATGAAAAGCAATGCCTCCACTTTCGCAACTCTTCAACAGATGGCAGCATTGGTATGCGACAGGTACTGGCTTGTTCCGTAGCCTGTTCTCTACAGCTCCAGTTGACGGGAAGCCTTATCATTGAACGGTTGTGTTGTTACAGTGTAAAGTTTGGAATCCTGCGCAGACGGTCGGTCATTGCGATTTAAGCAACATGCAGTCATTGAATTCTTGACAGCAGAAGGTGTCACCCCAAAGGAGAATCATCAGAGAATAAAAACAGTTTATGGTGATTGTGTTGATGTGAGTACTGTGCGTCGTTGGGCGAGTAAGTTTAAAGATGTTGAGGTGGGAACATCGTGACAAACAATAGTTGGACGTCGTGATAGCAACCAGAGAGTTTTACAAGCAAAATGTTGACAGACTGATTCAGGACGATCGGAAGATCACATCGCCATGAATCTCTTTTGGGGTGACACCTTCTCCTGTCAAGAATTCAATGACTGCACGTTGCTAAAATCGCATTGACCGACCGTCTGCGCAGGGTTCCATGCTTTACACTGTAACAACACAACCGTTCAATGCTAAGGCTTCCCGCCAACTGGAGCTGTAGGGAAGAGGCTACGGAACAAACCAGTACCCGCCGCATACCAATGCTATCATTTATTGAAGAGTTACGAAGGTGGAGGCATTACTTTTCATTCAACCCTCGTATGTATTAGAAAAAGTAGAGGGAGAGGGAGAGAAACTAAATTACACTGATTTTTCTTATTCAGTAGCAGCTTCTTTACGTATCGTAGCATAAAACTAATGGTCTGGAGTGCGATCAAGCTGAACATCCGAAATAATTTCTAGCGAGGTGATTTATTCAAATGGTAAAAGTATAATGTCAAAATATTTCTTCAGCAATGTTCGTTGAACTGCCGTTGAAAGATGACTTACAGTTCACTATTCCTCGCTATCATTTCCCACAGAAATTATCAATCTCCCAAATTCTTTTTACAACAATCCATCTTTTTCCCAATAATAATCATAATCAGCCATTTATTTTAGGCTTCATGGCTGCAAAAGTTTTATGACGTTCTCTCGCTGGCGATGGTGATTTGTTACTATTGCATATGCAGTGATTGTACTGAAACTGTCACCCTCTGCTTCGACGTGTGCTTGACGTAAACATCGTGGCTGCTTCGCATATTTTCCGATACGGCTGTTTGCTGTGTCGAATAGTATGCAACACTGGAGCAGCCTTAGTTTACAATAATTTTAAACTGCAAACTGCAATCATTGCAGTCAATGATGGATCTATAATTAGAATACCTACTAATTTAAGTGTTTAGACTAGAATGAATCACTTTTAACCACATACATTTTAAAATAGTGATTCAGTTCTCTGCAGAATTATTTTACCACAGAGTAGCCTACTGGCACAGGCGCTTCGTCTGAGACTGGAATACGGAAATCGTGGGATTGATTTCCGCGGCCGACATCTTTGACCCATGGGTTTTCCCATGCAAATATAGCGGAGGTTTCTTCATTCCCCCGAACCTCTGCCCCTCGTTTCATCTCCATTTCATCCAACCGGTCTCTTTCAAGGTTGTAAATGTCGGCGAGAACTACGGTAGTGGTGCCTTTCCATGGTGGTGACTGCGCTCTGGAAATACAGCTCTCGGCTGCTGGATGACTCTGTAAGTCGTCTATAGACCCAGGGAGTTCGATCAGAACTGGGGCGCGGGCTCCTTGTGCTCTACGCGTTGAGATGAAGAACTGCTTGGAATCCGTTAGGGACCCTCCTTTGGAACTGCCAGCAGAGCTTATATTTGGCGGTGGAGCAATTTCATCGGTCGGAATAGACGAGTAGCTTTAAATACAAGAGTTAACATATGAAATGCTTGTACCTTCTCTTTGGATCCATCGTTATTTAATAACATAAAAGCTACACAGTTTTCGCATATTATAACCTGAATAAATACTGCGACTGCATATTCCATGGCCAAGCTTCCTTCGTCTTGCCTCTTGCTCGCTCCAGCAAGTTTCGTTGGCCATTGTACATTGCTACATCGTTTACTATATTAAAGACTATAGTTTTATAACAACCGTGTTATGTTAAATTTCGGCTAATTTCGTATCTTTTCGAGTCATTGATCGGTTTAAATTAAGAGATTGTCAATTTATAAACAATTTATGACGTTTTTAAGATTTCAGAAATGCCTGTAATACACCGGGCAGATGGTTAAAATGTCCAGAACTTTTCTATCGTCTGATAATCTTAATTACAGCTGTGATTACTATGCCTTCAGGTACTTGAATGAGATGATTAGGTCCGAAACGTATTTAAAGAATGATTGGGACTCAAATAAGAACTTTTCTCATTTAAGTGGCATATTCTGTTCGCAGTTTTCTGGGGTCGATAGGAGAAAGCCGGTGTAGTTCTCTCTCTACCAAGAATTTACTGTTCATCATTTACTTTAATACCTTTCTAAGTTGTTGGAACAGGAGACGGCGGTGTATGTGTTACGACAGGGATATTGGAATTCGTTCTGCTGGAAAATTCCTCCCTAGCTTTTGGTGGGGCTGTTGGGGTTCCCTTCCTGGGAGTTTTCTCAATTGCCACGGGACTCCAGAGTGGCTCGGGGTTAACGGCAATGCTAGTCAGTGTCAGGATTGTTATCATGTTGGAAGCTTTAGGGAACCCGTCCTTGCTATTGCACATATTGTTCGGATCTGGTTGTTCTTCGAGTCTCCCATTCATCACTTCCTCCCAGAGGGCACATTGGAAGAAAAGGAATAAAGGAGTCCACAGTGGCCTACTTATGATGATGTGCCCCTCCCTGAGTCTGCCTACTCCTAACTCCTAACTGGAGCATACTCGAATCAACGAAGTGATTTCAAGTAGGAAATGTGTCACCATATTATCTAACATTCTCCAGTCAATAAACCTTTAGGGAAACCAACAGGAATCTCTGGTTTTACTTGGTCCACCCATATGAATTAAGCAGACGTCAATTTAAAAACTGAGCAGATTTCTGTGAAATGGGATGTAACTAAGAATATACGCCGCCAAGTCTTAAGGCTAGTTCACTTCAGGTTCAGGGTTTCATTTGTTAACTTCTTAACAGCATTCTATGCCTTCCTACCTTGAAACATATGCCATAAACATATCCTGTTTCGTGTAACAATGTTTTTGTCACGTATATTGGCCTTGGGATATTACGTAATTCAGACTATTGTTATTCTTACCGTTGCTTGTTAATTTGCATGTTCATATTCATAGTGGATATACTTAATTATACTCTACACACACGTTTCGGACTGTGCCACGTATTTCTGGAACTATACATTTGTCACCTTTTCAAGAAAATTAAATGCAGTGTGGCAAACATTAAACGCAAAAATTAATTTAAACTATCGGGCAATATCATCATAAAATGATGAATAGTTGTTTTAGTACCTCGTGTTATAATTGATTATAAGAAGTAACCATGTTGACATCATACATTAAATATCATTAGAAAACTCGTATCTTACATAGATTTTCTGTTTGTAGTTTTAATCACAATTAAAGATCAATAATCATTGATATTTTCCAATGTAAAACTGCAGATTGTGTCAAGATTAGCTAATCTTTAGTACGACATAATATATACTTGGTTGGAATCAAAAAGTTTGCCAGTTTCGTTATTATACCTTTTAACACAAGAATTTCGCATGCAAAATTTATACCTCCAGTTCCTTATCCGCAAAAAATAAAGAAAGAAAACCAGATCATTGTAAAAAAGCACTGAGACCATCTCCGGCTTCCGAAAAAAAAAAAACAACAACATAATATTACATGGTTTTGCAGATACTCAGCTCACAGATAATAAAAGGCTTATTAGAAAATCTACATCGCGTCTCAAGCGGTATAATACAGGAAAGGCAGGGTGCGCCGTGGCCGAGTGATTAAACCACTCGCCTCTCACCCAGGCGACCGCATGCGGGATTTGTGGTGGACAAAGAGGCACAGGGGCGGGTTTTCTCCGGGTTCTCCGGTTTCTCCCACCATCGCATTCCACCGGTGCTTCATCTTCATTCCATGTATAACCAGTATCATCGCATGCAGTAAAGGCGGGTGTTAATCACTATAAAAAAAAACACAAAAAAAAAAACAAGAAAACTAGCTTAGGACAGATTTAAAGGTATTCCTAAGTACATGCGAAAGTAATAAAGGCTTGCGAACATAGAAATTCAATTAGCATTGGCATTAGAATTTCAAGTTACAATAGCCAATGTTATTCTTCTTATACATATGTAATACCTATGCATACCCATACCTACAGACTAATCAGTTAATGTTATTCTTATATCCATCTACATGTATAGTTGTGTTCTGGGCTCATGAGCCCTGCAGGATGAGGTGTGGGGAGAGGGGAACGCGATATCTAGTTACCTGGTGAGTTGCTATGCAGTAATCATTCCTGCAGATATGTTTATTAACCTAACTTAGCCTACTTATCATAATAAGGTGCAGAAGTAGTTCAATATTGTAAGAAGATTTGTATCCTTTTCACCAAGTTTGAAGTTAGGAAATGTACGGTAGTGCATTTAGAAGGGCGTGAAATTATAAGTAGTGTTATAGATAAATATGATGAAGAAGCTCTGAATAAATAAACAGTATTTATATCCAGTGCCACAAGCTACATACGGGCTGCATATTATACCGGTGTTTCCGTGTCAACGATAAAGAGAATTCATAAGGAGAAGAAAGAGGAGAAAATAGTATACTGAACACTCTAAGAAAAACAGGAAAAACTAGAGGAGAACATACTGTTGCTCAAATCAATGACTTTAATGCTACCGTTATACGAAGAATAATGCGGCTAACTCATTTTATATTTATTTAAAAAAAGGTCTATGTCATAAAGTGTGTGTTATAATGAATTCTACATGTTTTGTCTAGCGAGTTTCTGTCTTTCTCTTACTTACAAAATTCTCTAGAATGAAGAAGTCTTTAGAGGTATTCCCAGAAAATTCAAGGTATATATTACTTTTTCCAGAAAGTATCTTAAACATATGGTATTTTAATAAAAATTGTTAGAGCTAATTTTGATAAAATAGAAATTTTCGAAAAAATTGTCAAATGTGGGTGGGGGGATTTTGTTGAACATTTTTGTGGAGCTCCTTGGAAGATTTTGAACTTTAACACCAAGTGTGATATTTAACGAGCGTTTCGTTTTTGAGTTATGCCACCCACAGTCACACACACACACACACACACACACTCACACAAAAAAAACTAATCTTCTTCTTCTTCTTTTTCAGAAAATGAAACAGCGTCGTGTTCAGAATTGGACACGGAATTGGCACGGTCACTAATCTATTAAGATAGGCCGTATATTATTCTTCAATACCGTTTCTATCTGCTAGTGTCACCTTATTTGTACTCATGCGTGTGTTGTATACACATGCCTTTCAGGGTACACGAGCTGGGAACACAACTATGTGTGTGTGTATTCTAATGTATTTTGAACGACCTATCTCTGCTACGTTTACATACATCATTCCATCTTCGTACAGGGCACAGGAGGGTCAACTGACCTCTTGCGTGAACAACTGAACATCAAAGCGAGGGAATAATATACATGCTATAAACATCGCGAAATTTTCCTCGCGGAAAAAAACTGCAAATACTGGAGCATTACATGGGCTTAAAATCCTGATACAAATATTTGCATTTATTCATCTTGCATCCTGTATATACAGGATGAATTAGTGCAAATAATTTGATATTTAGTAGAGAACAATACATATAACACGTAAGTGAATCTCACTTTGTCCACTTACTAATAACACTGTCATAAATGAAGCACACATTTTGGGGTCTAATGTATTTTGAACGGGTATTTTGAACGGGCCTGAGCTTTGTCTATGCTGTGTTTTCATACATTTCACATTGGCCAATTCCTCTGTTTAACACAATTCGCATACCGCCGACCTGCGTTCACGTGACTCAGTGAGGAAACGAGGGACCGATTCAGTCGAAAACTTTCTTTTACATAATGAATGGTTTTACTTGTGCTGAATTAGCGATAATGGTTTAACTTGCGCCGCAAGTGGAGAATCTGCCAATGCTGAGAGGGATCTGCACCATCGGCGATTTCTAAATCGTCATCTTCTCATAAGACGAACATTAACTGCAGTGTATCAAAGGATCTGTCGACTCGGGTTCTCTTAATTCCCGATCTGAAGTTTTTTAAGTGTTGGGGTTTAATTCTAATTTCTCACCTTTGTAAGAGCAATGAGGGTGGTTTTGTAGCTTAAATAACAGAAGTGCAAATGCTTGTATATTGGTTTGAATGATTTATTTGTTCAATAAAACCAACTTTGAATGAAGCACAATGCCATTGTTCAATATTTTTAAGTTAACCCACAAATATTTTGTAAATTCTAATCAGGTAATGTTGTATGCAAACAAAACCGTACGGAAATGTAGGTTAAAGTTTCATTGCGATTTGCATTATTGCCTCGCATCCCTCTACCTATAGTCGGGCAGGAGAAAGGGTAGATGGGGGTTAACCGTATGCCCTGTTACGTAAACAATCACCGAACCCCTGAGATAGGGAATATAGCCAACCTAAAAACATGGTGAAATTTTCCTCAGGAACCTAGCTTTATAAAATAGCGAAAAAACTGGAAATACAGGATCAGTACATCGTCCCCAAACGCTGATACAATTATTTACACTTATTCACCTGAATACTGATCACTGCAGATTACATTTTGTTTAAAAAATGCTGTTATAAAGATTTTAAGGGTATCTAGAAGTGAAATTTTTAAATTCTATATTAATGAACCGATGCCTTTTATATTTACACTGCAAATAAGATACCAATTCTAAACACGTACACAATAACTGACCATGCAGTATTTCTAGTGATTTTAAAATGAATAATTGTTAAATGGATTGTTTTAACAGAAAATACTCACACGATGAAAGAAGTAAAAATCTACTGATATAAACATCCATTTTGACGCCATGAAATGTTTAAGAACAAATGTTGGAAACATATATTTTATTATGCTCCAGTTTTTTTCAGAAAAATAAACCATATATAGTTAAGGAAACCGATATTTTAGTGTATTAATTAGATATCCTAATTAATGTTCATCCGATGACAACCGATAATGCAAAATCACTCACAACATTATAATGTCCATAGCTTTAGGTGTGGCCGTCTCCTTAGCGCGGTGGTAGCGCGGCTGGGGACTTTTCCTCCGCTGGAAGACCTAGTCCGGGGTGCACTTAGCCTCGTGAGGTCCCTGGGAGACCCAATTGAGGAGCTATTTGATGGAGAAATAGCGGCTCCAGGTCGAGAGGACCGCATTAAACGGCGGATACGAGGCGCTGACCCCGTCTCACCCTCCAATACTGTCCCCCATACATGACGCCTGTCATGGGCCGAGATGGGGGACGTAGGGGCCTTGGCCCCTTGTGGGCTGTTGCGCAGGGGCTTTAATAACTTAAGTATAGCTCTAAAATTTGAGTCACACTTGAGTTTGGAACATTTATGAACGCGTAAAAATGTAGAAAAAAGCTTTGGAATTCTACTAGGCCTTGTGCGCAGGAACATTAAAAAAAAAAACTTGGTTATTTCTAATGGTCAGTAACAGACGCCAAATAATACAGATTATGAAACTAGATGATTCAATCTTAATAATAAACTTGTAAACAAAAATTGACTTTTTAAAGGATTCACTCAATTTTCGCTATGGGTACCCTTAAAATTATAGTAGCACGAACTATAAATGTGAACCGGAATTTCATTAGTATAGATTGGTAAGCGTTTGCAGGTATAGCCTCTCACAGCATAATTACATCATCGCTAATGTGGTAAGAGTTGTTTTCTATTTTTTTTTTTTTTTTTTTTTTTTGCACCATGGTTTTTACCGCAAATGTTCACACTAAAACAATCACAATATCATGTTAAGTTATTAGCATTTTCGTTACCAGAAGGTGACGCGTGCGCAGAACATTGGACACATGGATTTATCGTTTACAGGGCAACTCGGAATAAGTCGTGCAAAACTCTTTTGTCAGCACAATGTTCCGTCGCGTCGGGCAACTCGAATCAAGGTTGATACCAGGGAGATGGGTTTTATAGTTATGTTCCCAACTCGTGAACCCTGAAAGGAATGCGTACACAACGTGTACGTGAGTACAGATAAGGTGACGCATGCAGATAGAAACGCTCTTGAAGAATAACATTCAGCTTATCATATAATATTAGTGTCTTCCAACGAGATAACTATTTTTTCAACTATATTTGGAAACTTCCGTCTTTCTCCCAATATTCTTTCTCAAGTTTTTGCACGTGATTGCAAAAACCCTCCCAGTCAGATTGGGTTACTTCTGAAACGGCGTTGAGGGTAAGCTCTTGCAATTTCTTTTAGTGAGAGGTCACCTGTCATGTGTGTTCTTTCACCATTCGCTTCAATTTAGCCCAGGCTAGCTCAATAGGATTGAGATCACACATATAAGTAGGCAAGCGAATTACTCTATGCCCAAAGATTGCAAAAGCTGATCAACTTTATATATCTTCCTTACAGGCTTCATTTGTTCAATAATTTTATTTAATTCTGGTCTACGCATAGAAGGATTGCATAGACTCCAACCACGAAATCATGGCCGATTTCAAAGCATAGCGCGAGGGTGGCTTGTCTTGCTGAACATTGTGATATGATGCATTGTCTAGTACTACTACAGATGAAGGTGAGAGATTTGGTGCCAGCATTTGGCTGTGGTAGTCGCCAGTACTATTTCCGGCTTTATAAATAAGAGCGTTATCTATGAATCCATTAATACCTCTAGCGTGCATCACTATAAGTCTATTGCCAGAATTAATATTTTTTGAATGCCCATTTCATCAGCGCTCTGCCAGCATTTCCCAAAAGATAAATTACTGTCAACCAAAGTTTCATCAATATACACAATATTTAGTCCACTTTCTCCCACTTCTTTTGTGGTAGTAAGGTACTCATGTCGCAGCAAAATAATGCGTGGGCTTTCAGTTAGCACTTTTCAATTGCTCCTACAAGTTTTCCACTTATAATCCAAGTTTTTATTACACGTAAAAGAGAGACTCTCCCCAAGGAACATATATTCTCTTTTTCACAATGGGCAGCAATTTCCTGACGGCTGGTACTCGTTTCTCCTGAACATAAAAATCATGTATAATGGCAGCATCAAAGTCATCAATTTGCACAACAGTATGTTGTGGCCTAGTTTTTCTTATTTTTTCAATAGTGCTCAATACACTAGTTCCTCCTCTTGGCCGCAGCTCTTTCTTCTCCTTACGAGTTCTCTTTATCGTTGACACGGAATTGCAGCCCCTTGTGTAGCTTGTGACACTGGATATAAATACTGTTTATTTAGAGCTTCTTCAGCACATTTATCTGTAATGCTACTTATAATTTCACGGCCTTCTGAATGCACTACCTTATATTTCTTAACTTCAGACATGGTGAAAAGAATAGAAAATCTTCTTACAGCATTGAGCTACTTCTGCACCTTACTATGCTAAGTAGACTACGCTAGATTAATACACATATCTGCAGCAATGATTACTGCATAACTGCTCGCCGAGTAACCAGATATCACATTCCTCTCTCCCCACACCTAATCTTGCGGGGCTCACGAGCCCAGAACACAACCCTTGCAACAACAGTCAGGTCCGTTTTGACAGTTCCATTTATTCCCTGCATGAAAACCAGTAGAGAACAATGACAATAAACCTGTAAATAAGAATCATACATTTAAAGCACCATTAAAATTAGATTGTTTTTGGTGAAATTTGGCTTGGAATACATTAGCAGAAATGGCAGACAGCAATATATTGAGCTCAATGTTACGACAAAATTGTTGACATTTTTATCTCTACGAAGAGAGGAATCGCCGCTATATTTGCAGTGAAGGAAATAATTTCGCAAGTTTGTTTTAATATGTTTCATATATTCAGAATTATTTCAGTAACATCAACTACAATAACATTTAAAAAATCTGCAGTAAAATACCAGAAATTTTTGAGGCAATAGAAGAGATTTCAGAAACACTGAGTAAATTTTACGTTGGAACTGTTAAACAAAGAATGACAAAGGAGTTGAAAAGTATTCTATGGAAGAATTTAGGCAACACAAAATATGTAAAACGAGGAACACTTTATGAGCTAGGGAATCAAGTCTGTTACTTCATTTATTATCTGTTCTTACTATGTCGGGTGATGCGGTACTAGTTTTTCAAATCATAACAGTTGTCTACGTCAGGCATGGAGAAGAACGACTTCAAAGTGCCACTGCACTGAAAAACGTTCGTGCCTCACTCCACTGCCCATCCCTTCCCCTTCTTCGATTGTCTCTTTCGCCTGTGCTTCGGACACGTCCCATTTATAGCGGATATGGCTTTGATCTCGGGACGCCAATTTTAGGAAGAGTGGCAGAGAGCATTATGATTGAGTTGTTTCACTTTAGACAAATATGTCCGTTTTAGTAAATAAAAATAAACTTTGGAGCACATCAACAAGAAATGAAAACCAGCAGTATAGGCCTAAAACAGTGTACCTTTATATAATATACGGTTTAGTGTGTTTTAAAGTTTAGAAACAACGGGCTTACTGCTTTCTATACCTATTTATAGATTTTAAAATAAAACAACTTATTACGTTGGTCATATATCTTTAAAATATGTTTTAAAACTGAATGGCAATGGAGCATTGCTACCTTATTTATTGTTAAAAAGAAACAACTTATCATGTTGATCACAAGGAACATGATACGTTTTTGAACATACGTGCACAAGATAAAGGAATGGCTAGAACTTGCTTAACCACAGTAGGGGCTGTGATATTTATTATATATGCACACACACACAAAATACTTTTAATAACATTGGAGAAACCATTATTGACGCACACTGGGACAAATCAACCACTTCGCCTAATTTACAGCCACAAATGCGTTACTCATTGCCACTCTACAGCAGAATGTGGAGTGAGTAAAGCACGTTCTCTCCCCAATTTTCTGGTCGTCCCCATGCTAATTGCACGCTGTTTAATGTTCCACGTATTTCGAGAATTCATTGTCTTACATTGTAAAACTCACTATGTGCAGGAAAAGCCGATTTAATTTATTTCTGTACAATAATATCTGAATCACATAACGAAGTAACCTTAGCGCACACTTCCAATAGCTAAATATACGTTGGTTTTCTCCTTAACTCTAATCCACGTACTTTCAGAAACAGGGTGTACTGCGTTCAACTGTTCATCATGTTTGTTTACAGATGAACTGCAAGGTCGCAGTTGATTCCCCTTCCCTCTCCACACACCCTCATTGGATTCCAAGCCTCATGACGTACTTACTAAACCCCTTGCCACTCGCAAAGGCCGCGCTTGCTTTAAGTGTCTAGCTTTGGTGCTTCGTGGCGCATGAGATCGCGGGTTCGAGTCCCGCCTTGGGCTTGGATGTTTGTGATGTGTTTCTGTGTTTGTGTTCTATCTATTCAGTCTCTCTCCCCTGATGGCCAATCAAGTACGCCTGAAGGCCAATATGTGTGTTAAAAAACAAAAAAGAAAGATATCACTTTATAGTTGTTTTTTTTTTTTTGTGTAGGTATGAAATTTTGTCAATTTTTACGAATGTAAGGATTTTATTTTTACAGAAGCGTTGGACTCTGCGTTATTGGAAGGTTAGGAAACTAAGGATAACAATACTTACAAGCCAAAAGAACACCATCATAGTAAGAACCGCTTCGTCTGCTCATCGTATTTGGTTGTAATTCAAAGTTTTTATTTTTAGTTATAAAGAATAAGGACATAGACGTATTCGTTTGCCATCACAAATTGTAAATTTCAATTTTCACTTAAGCTCTTAACGAATAAAAAACTTAAACTTATAATTCCTCGTGTCGGAGGTAATGATAAATAAGGCTTTATTAAAAAGTATACTAACTATCGCATTACCCTTAGAACTTTGCATATTATGCGCTACAAGAGTAATGTCCCATTCACAATGTGATGTAAGCGCAGACGCAGCATAAGCGCAAGGCCTTTGCACCCACCTTATTCAGTGTAAGCATTCACATAGACACACGCAACATGCTACGCAATGTATACGATGCAATGCAAGAGTTTTTAAACTCCAAACTTAATCTTTGCGTTGCGTACATAGAGAAAGAACTCTGTATTTCTTCTTTTATGTGATGCCTGCTGTTTAACAGCAGACAATCGCAATGCGTTACGTACATGCTCTTCTATTTGGCCATGTTGCACCATCTCTCATTTTCCTCAAAGGTTAAGGCAACCTCCTTGCGAATCTTCCTTTGGTTTAATGGATGTGCCCACCATCTGCGTCTAGATTTCTTGGCTCTCACAAAGGCGCAAAGAAATAATTCACATTTCATTAAATGTGCAGTTTTATCACTTTCTGCAGTCTCTATGCTTGTATTATTTTCAATATTTTGGTCAACAATTATTGTGACGTCATTCGTGAGCATCAGTTATGTGTATGCACTTTTTATAACCTATTTATTATTTTATAAAAGATTCAGTGAATTCTCTTACATGATATTGGTGGTTATGTTATTCAATTTGAAACTCACGGAGCACTTGGAATAAGCCGCATGTAATTTACAGATTTAGAAACCCGTGCTAATTTCTTGCGTTACGCTTATGACTGCATTGTGAATGGTCATCCCTCGCACCTGCGCTTGCATCTCATTTTGAATGTAGTTTAAAGCGTGACGTGGCGAGAGGGGGCTCTAGTAATACGTGCCAGGCCATGACAGAAGATGGGGAAAACTGTTACATAATAAAATAATTATCCCTAAACAACTAAAAAAACAATATTTTTATTTTCAGTAATTTTATTTCGAATGTAAGAATTAAAACTGTTTCTATATTTCTCCCAAATACTGCCATATTTCTCTTCATGTTGATAACATTATGACGCGTAACATTACTTTTATTTAAGTTACACGTTTCTTGCATACAAGATAAGATATGTGTTTAATACACAAGAATTGAAACTTTATCTGCCGCAGTGGTACATCCGCGTGGACAAAATATGATCCTTAATGAAACGGAGCTGTTTGTGTTGGTACTAACCAAATCGCGCTCCACTCTCTACAAATGTGACTTGTTTTTTACTGAGCATACTTCTGGCTACTGGACACTTTACCTCCTCTATGTAGCCGAACTGCCGGAGGATAACACTACAGCTTAAAGCCTGTATTTTACTGTTTTCTAAATATCGGGTTGGATATTTCCGTTCCATAATAGTAATAACTTTAAGCTTCGTCTACCAAAGGCTGACGAAAACTCATATGTGTCGCTTTTACCAGATAGATTTTAAGATCTGATATTCATTAAATCATATTAGAATGCAATTCCATTGGTGTAGCTGTTGTCCAGTTTAGCGACATATACAAATGGAATTTTACTCCTTTCTCTAGAACGCCAAGCTATATGTTGATAGATTTAGCCTTTCTTTGTATACCAATCGAGGCAAAACTCTTTCATAGAGGCGGTATAGGACCTACTCCTAAATTTCACAACTGGACTGTAATTATTTTCCTGTTTGTTTTGCAGAACAGTCACATTGAGGACTGATACCGTTTGGGAGGAGTCAAGGTTTGGTTACCGGAAAGTGGAAACCTTAGGATGGGAAAAACACTATTATAATCTAGGGAAATGGACCACTTTTAATGAACGCAAGTGTACTGCAACGTGGTCGCTGTACTGTGCAGTCCAGGTTGTCTCTGATAGACACTGAGGAGTTTGAATGGATGCCATTCTAGTGAGCCGATCCCGGTGGCCGCGCTCGCTAAAGTGACTAGCTTTGGTGCTTCGTAGCGCTGGGGATCGTGGGTTCGAGTCCCGCCTTGGGCATGGCTGTTATATGTTTGTGTATATGTGTGTGTTGTAAAAGTAAGAAAACAGTAATAATACGGCAAAACAAGGTAAAAAGAAAAAGGTAAATAAAAGTAGGGTATACAGTGCCTGAGTCCTGATCATACTCCGGTACTGTTTAAAAAAAAAAAAAAGTGCAGGCTATAGAGCGGTCTCGGTTAACCTGATAGAAACCCTCCATAATGAGGTTCTCCTACAGTAGTTATTCCTGCTTGTTTCGCAACGCTTTGTATATTAGTCTTACTGTCGCTCCACATCTATTTATGATGTTCTCGTCAGCAGATAAATCAAGATAAATCGATCTACAACGAGCATATTGTCAAGGAAATGCAAGATTGTTTATTCTATGCATTCCTTTTTCGAAGTACATTTAGATACTTATTCCTAATGAATGCACAGAAAATCGATTAATTAAATGGTAGATTTTAATATATACAATTATTCATATTACAAAGAGAGAAAATCTGCATATATGTGTGTACGTATGAAACTGCCAATGCCAGAAAACGTTAATAACCCTCAAGTATGAAAGTTTTGTTTCATTTACTTTATATGTTACAATCAACGTGTTAGCAGTGTATGTTAAACAATTATATAAAGCAAGAAAATGTACGGGTAGCTAACATTAAATACTAGTAAACCCAGTAGCGCTTGTGAGTACATTCTCTGTGTTTACAAAAAGTTGAGAGGCAGATTGTCCTGGAAATGTGAAATAGTATCTTCTCCATAATATTATGATTACGAACAAGTTGATGAACAACAACTACAACTACAACTGCAACAAAGACGACGATGATGATGAAACATATGGATAAGATGTCTTACAAAGAAAAGAGTACTTTTGGTAATGGATATTTATTTCTGGACACCTTAACTACTGTGGTCCTCAGCGTCCCATTCTATGCTGGGCGTGAAAGACAGCTTAATTTTACTCAGATGCCTCTTTATCAGGCTTGAGGTTCTTTTACGTACCATAAGTCTACGACACGTGTCCCCTGGCTTTACTTTCTTTGAAGGAAGCCACGCTAAGGATTTTTACGCCCGAAAAAATCCATCGCCCTCCGCCGGGTTTGAGCCCACAACTTTGAGTACAAGAGGCTAGCATGGTAACCACTACACCACCGAGGGCCAGAAAGGGTAGTTTTGTTGATGTTTGTTGTGTACATCATTAAGGTAAGAACGAAATAATGTGTAATTAAATTCCAGTAAAGAATATGGATATTCTAAACTTGCAGCACCGTGCGCATGCAGCTTACCTTCTTCTGCCAAGGTCGCAAGATGGCAGGATTAACGCACTGTTACGGCCACTATATTAATAAGCATAGCGCTGAAAAGCATTAACATTGCTGTCCTCTAACGACCTTGGTGCCTACTGTGAAATGTAAACTGATAAATGTAAAATTGTACTGATAGAGCGCGGTAATAAAAAAGGTAAGCCATCGAGCACATTAAGCAGTGTGCACGCCGCATGTATATTTGGCCCATGAGACAATTACGTCTTACTACTTGCGCATGCGCAAACGCTACCTAAAACGTGCACAAGTGAAGATATGCTACCGACATTGATGCCACATTTCATCGAGCTCAGAGCAGTAGCGCGATAGACTTAAGCTCCGTATATTTTAAATTATTGCATATACGTTATGTTTAATGGTATTTACGGAAAGCTATCCAATAGCTACATAAGCTATCTAAAGTTAGGGTATTCATGTGCTCTTATATAGCAGCCGCCACTAAATAAATATATATTTTATAATTAACCAAGAAGAGCATATTTCTCGACGGTGTTTCCTATAGGTCTTTCCCAAAGAATTTAATTAGTGGCTATAGTGTGAGGAGTATTTATATTAATTCTTCACCTCTATTTCTTGTGTATGTAAAAGATCTATGTAGATCGTATACGAAAACAGTGTATTTTTTATGTTATTAAATATCTATGGGCCCAATGAGAATGACAAGGATTTAAAATGTTACCTATTGTGATTATATAAAAGATTACTTGACCATTCCGACCGATAACAAGTTTTGCATCGCAAAATGATATTTATAAGCTAGGCAACATTTCCAGGATTTGGAAGACTGTTGGGGAGGTTAAGGAGATCTGACGTTCCACCTAAGTTAATTACAGTGAATATCGAAAGAGTTTTCATTCCTAATTAGTAACAGTTATTATAAGGAGTAAAGGGGAGGATTGACCATAAAATATCTTCTAGACCATATAAAACCATTTCATAAAGAATAATAAAAATTGCGGGAGGTAAATTAAAGTAGTTAATTCTCCATTAGAGTTTAAAAAGTTGCCCTACAACGTGAACGAGTAATATATTATAAACCGATTCCCAATAATCAGTAAATGGCCTAAGAGTTAATATTGCAGCATACCCTATTAATACAGGGTGTATATAAATGAATATCGGGGTTTTAACTCTTTATAATATTTATTACATTCAACTTACAGTTATGAATCATATGTCAAATGAAAAAGCAACTCAAACAGTTTTACCAAGAAGCGTATAAATGTGCAATGTGGCTACCCTTTGTCACACGGCACACATCAAGTCTATAGCCGAGTTCTTCCCAAACGTTGATAAGTGTGTATTCAGTAATTGTAGCAACAGCTGCTTCAATGCTGTTTCTTAATTCAGGGAGGTCAGCTAGTAGCGGAGGCACATACACACGATCCTTGATGAAGCCCCAAAGGTAAAAATCGCATGGCGTTAGGTCAGGAGAACGTGGAGGCCATGCATAGCAAGCCCTGTCATTAGGGCCCTTGCGGCCTATCCAGCGCTCGGGTACAGTGACGTTCAACCAATCGCGTACTTCGTTATGCTAGTGAGGTGGCGCACCATCCTGCTGGAAAATGAAGTTCTCTGGCTCATTTTCTTCCAACTGAGGGAAGAGCCATTTCTCTAGTGTATCAAGGTAAGAAGTGTCAGTTACAGTGGGTTCACCAAAAAGGAAAGGTCCATAAACTTTTCGCCGGGATACGGCACAAAAAACATTCGCTTTAGGGGAATCTCGTTCCATTTGTACCATCTCGTGAGGATTTTCTGAGCCCCAGATGCGCACATTATGAGTGTTAACATGTCCACTAAAGTGAAAGGTCGATTCATCACTGAAGACAACATGATCCACAAAATCGTCATGAAACAACATGTCGTTTGCGAATTTGGCACGTAATCCGTGGTCTGTCGGCTTTAGAGCCTGTAATAACTGTAAACGGTAAGGACGAGCTATAAGCGTTTTCTTACAACTTTCCAAACAGTCGACACAGGAACTTGTAATTCATGACTAGCCTTCCGGACTGATTTCTTTGGGCTACGAGTGAACGACTCTCTCACTCGCTCAACTGTCTCTTCACTTACTCCTGGTCATCCCGTGCTCTTCCCTTTACAAAGGCAGCCGGTATCTTCAAATTGATTATACCATTTACGAATGTCTTTATCACTAGGAGGATCACAACCAAACTTACTACGGAACGCACGTTGCACAATAACTACAGATTCGGTCTTTGCAAACTGCAAAACACAAAACGCTTTCTGTTTACTAGTCGCCATCTTTGCTACTACCGCTGTCTAGCGGATTGCGGCAGAAACATTGCACGCACATGCGCACTTGTGCCAACAAACAAAACTGTTTTAGTTGCTTTATCATTTGACATCATTTATAACTGTAAGTTGAATGTAATAAATATTATAAAGAGTTAAAACCCCGATATTCATTTATGTACACTTGTATTATGTAAGTACCTTGCTCTTTGCTTATGTGAAATTTTTAGGTAATCCGTACGGATAAACAAATTCAAATTATGAGACTTAAACCAGAGTGTTAGAACCCGAAGGACAGACTACTTCGATTTCACTTCAGTAATACTAATTTTAAAAATTCATAAATACGTAAAAACAGGATTAATTCATGTGTTCCTAATTGGAAATTTCATCGAAATTTCAAAACTTTTGCAGAGTGTTAAAAATTATGTTTGAAACAGACTGGATCAGCCTTACCATAATTCAGTTTAAATCCTTCTTTCGAAAATATGTGCTCTTCAGGGTGCAAGAGTCGGCAAACCAATGCACCACTATCGATATCCATCCGAGACAATGGGTTTTTTTTTTTTATTTATGGACGCTCTTTCACTGTGCCGGTCCCCATGGCCGCGCTCGCTTTGGTGCTTTGTGACGCAGGGGGGTCGTGGGTTCGAGCCCCGCCCTGGGCATGGGTGTTTGTATATGTCTGTATATGTTTATGTAAAAAGAAAACGTTAAATTAATGTCAACTAAGCAAGTGTAGGAAACTGGGGAAAAACAAAAGAGGAAAACGGAATACAGCGCCGGAGTCCAGACAAGCCTAAGGAACAGTATTTTTAAAGAAAAAAAAAACTGCTGTGGTTCTCAGCGTCCCATTCTACACTGGCCGTGAAAGATCGCTTAATTTTGCTCAGAGGCCTGTGTAACTAAAATAATTGTTAGTTATATAGCTTTTTATTTCAATGCCTAGATTTTAGAACCTCATTTTTCATACCCAAACTCCTGAGATCTACTCATTACGTGTATTCAAAGTAGTGTCGTGTGTAAAGATGCTCCCACTCGGAGTAGTTCTTCTTTCATTAAATAGCCATAGTTTTTACATTTAGGAGCCTTCAGAAATAAATTGTTTACTTTTAGATATTTGCTTGTTTCTTTCTTACTTGTTATGTATGTATTTCTGGTGAGCGATATACTAAGGATGCCCAAGTGTAAAACTTCACAATTTCTGATCGATTCATTTAAAAATTTAATACAGCCATCAGGGTTTATTGTGTAAATTACAGACCAAATTTAATGCATATTCTTAAATTAGTTCGAAAATATTTTTACTGCTTCTACACTGCCCTTTACGATGCAATTATTTATTAAAAATAATATCTCATAATTGAAATATAAGTGTAGAGATAGATGTTTAGTTCTCGGTCTAGTTCGGGAGAAAACTAATCTTAAGCATGACATTTCATTATTTTGTTTAAAAGTTTAAACAAATGAAACCGAGCGAGGTGGCGCAGCGGTAACGTCTGCGACTCGTTTTCGGTAGGTCACGGGTTAGATCCTCTTCGACTGCGCAATCTGACGGGGTTTTTCGTGATTTCCCCTTGTCACTTAAACAAATCACGGATTGCTTGTTCTCCACGACTTCCTTTCCATCATTCTCCTTTTATGCCATTTCCTTATCACCTTTCATGTGTGCTTTTGGGTTCGTGATATATGGCAGTGCAGACAGATGTCGCGGATGCATGCGCACTGTAATTGTTTTCTCGACGTTGAGGCGCATTGGTATCGCTGTCCTCGCAGGGGCGGAACGTTTGACGAGACCCGGAACCTGAGGTGTTGGCGGCTACACGGCGAATTCTGACACCGGAATGAGGAACTTTCAGCCTTTATGTTAGGGACTTCCGCATGTCTCTGTGGCCTGTCTGCCTGCGGCCTGTGGCCTCATGTGGTTCTCTTTCTCCTGGAGGTTAGCACACAATAAATCTGTGTGGGTTGCAGTGTTCGAGGTGTCTACCATCGTCGTTTCTTTCCCATTTACAGATATGAATACTTTTTAGTAACATTACACTCGTGGCCGAGTGATTATATGCTCACCTCTCACCAAGGCAGCCTAGGTTTGACCCCAAGGGATCGGATATAAGATTTGTGATGGAAAAAGCAGCTTCTGTGCGGAGTTTCCCCAGGTCTCCGGTTTCCCAGCCATTCGTTCCACCACCTGCTTCATAATCAACTTTCCTTTCATCCATATATCAACATGCTGCTCATCCTCATACCAGGCATCGAGATGATGGTCCATTCTGGCTTCTCTCTCTCTCTCTCTCTCTCTCTCTCTCTCTCTCTCTCTCTCTCTCTAATCCAGATTCCGTCTGCTCCTCAACAGACATCTGACCACAGGCACTGACTTAAAAGTCATAGCGAAATAGTAAGAAGAACGTTACAAAGTTTCGTTGACTTATGCCTACTAAGAAGTATGTCGTGTGTAACTATTTGAAAATTAGAATTTGCCAACAAATGAAACCCGAGAAAAGAGAGTTTAAAAGCTGTAAGGCTAAAATATCACTGATTCTGGTTTTATGCTTTTTAAAAAGCATTTAGTGCACATTCAGGCCCTCCATTTTTAGTGCATCTCTACAACCGATTTATTATTTGAAGATTCCTGAGGCCTCTCTTGAATGGTTTGTTCGCTTCAATGTCTGCAAAACATTATAGTTTGACTATCATTTTATAGAAGGTTAGGCTTATATGCAAACATTTAAGTTTTATAACATATGCTTTAAGAACCGTACAGCTGCAAAAGCTAAATAGAACTAAAGCAGGAGGTTTGTAGTGTTTAATACAACTAAAATAGGTACATATATGTGGTAATTTTTAGTGTCTTGTCACAAATGGGTCCTCAATAATGAACTGCAGCTTTAACAAATATTTCGCAAGATTTCATTTTATTGCATTTCTTTTTTTTTTTTTTTTTTTTTTTTAACTGCAGATTGTATTGTGATTCACGTTTATTGGCCTCGCTTGCTTTCTCGTGATTATTTTCTTTCACTTAAAATGGCGACATCCTGAATATCAAGAGGCAGTAACCACGTTACAGGAACCGTTTCCTCTTTTACTACAAATGCTGTGAGATTTTCATCAGTTTTCAAGGCCTGGGAAGCTTTCCATGTCAGAGAATGCAGTGAAGGTTAGCCCGCATCTTGGTTAAGCTGCGAGATAATGGCAGGACAGAATGAGAAATTCCCATGTTCAACCTTCCTATTGTACTTAGTTATTACGCAGGAATATCCCACAGTACATCTACAGGGTGAGCACAAAGTCCCATTACTCTCAATCTAATGCCCTTGTATGGATCATATGTCTTGCAAACATTGACTTATGTGTACACAGAAAATTTAACTTAATTTTGATAATTGTTTAATTATTCATCCTACTGTAATCTTACAAATAACAGTGCTTGTCAAAAGAATCTGAAATGTTCCATTTACATGACTTTCTCTGTTTGTTCTGCAAATAAACTACCCTTACAAACATTTATTCTTTTATCTACAAAATGCTAATCAAGATAAGCATTACCAAAAAATGGTCGTATTACTTAGTTCCTTATAAGTAAACGGGAAATAAGAGAGCATACTAAGCTAAAGCAACATTCAAAGCTCCTTAAAAGCTATCACCTTGCGATTGTCATGGCTCATGGCCAGGGGAAAAACAAAGTGGATGTGAAACACACGAGGACCTGCCGTTTGAAAAAAGTTTACGTATTTTAAAATGTAAACAAATAACGGGGAGTATCTCTTAAATTTCTAGCTTTATAAAAATACCAAACTAACTGTTCCTGACATAAAGGGTTTGTTTTGACGAGATGTACATTTTTGTGTGGTAATTTTTTGTCTATCTCTTGTGATATACCAGTTATGCAATGTTCATTCAGAATTAAGAGGACTTCAGGGGCTATTCCCAAGGGATTCAGGATATACATTTTATTTAGCATGTAAAGATCTTTAATATACGACATTTTAATCAAAATCGTTAGAGCTATTTTTTAGAAAGTTGAACATTTTGAAGTGGGTGGATATTCCTGAAGGTGTTGCATCCCTGGAAAAGGAGTTCCGTAATCTGCTTACCCTCCCCGCATGTGTACAAGCCAATCCCTAGCGCTCAGAAGCCTGTCGGGGAGCCAATGGCACGAAACTACAGAATGTAGAACCTGTTACGAGGGGTCAGCCCGTAGCCAGACATAAACATGAGGAAGTGGATGATACGTATTGTAAGCAAAATTGATTATTGGAAAGCTGATGATGAAGTAATTGGTGGAGGAAACCGGAGGACCCAGTGAAAACCCGCCCAGACGCCGCTTCGTCCACCACGAATCCCACATGCGGGTGCTTGTTATCGAACCCGGGCCGCCTAGATGGGAGACGAGCGGTCTAACCACTCACCCACGGCGCCACCCATCACTGGAGAATACTGAACTTAAATACCTAGTTCGGTATTTAACCGACTTTCCGCTTTTCAGCTGTGCTGTTCACATACATACTCAGAGAGAGAGAGAGAGAGAGAGAGAGAGAGAGAGAGAGAGAGAGAGAAACACGGAACGTTTTCTAAAAATGCTTTTTAGGATTCAGGAGTTCTCAAAACATGTATTTCCGGTGAAGTTTCGGTGTCAAGTTTTTGGGTGGAATACAATTTCTTCTCTAATTACTATGTACATTTTATATACGCGCTAGAGAATGTAAATACGTTTATAAAACGTTATCAAATGTTTTAAGACACCCAATGATAGGCGAGATATACGGATTGTTTGACTTTTTACCCTATTGGAACACCTCTTTCAGAAAATAATTAAGAAGCCAAAGAGCGTAGATATTTTCTAAGTCAACTAGTGTATAATGTACCGAATTTTATAGCAATCGGTGCAACTACTGAAAAGTTTAAAAATGCTATTGTTATACGTTCAACACCACTTTTGGACCAAGATAGAAAATTAGCAGAAGAATTGTGATTAGTTTTAATGTAGCTTATAGACCTATGCAGACAAAACGCCGTACACGTTGAGCAGATGCACATTTTCACTAGCATTACCTCAAGCAATGATTCATACATAGATATAAACACACTGTTAAACTCGTGTGCAAAATTACATTTATTATGTAGAGCTTCTCTTTTCTCTTATTGTGGTTGTTTCAGAAGTTATTTTTGGGGCTAATGTGATTATGCATGTATAAATTATAAACCTTTTTTTTTATCTACTACATATGTATTGTAAGTAGGAAAAGTATTGCGGTCCTGACCCCCACCCCCCGTCTTCAAAGGATTTTAAAGTGCATCTCGCGCTTAAAAGACAGAACAAGCTAATGGGACGCATTGTTACCATATGTATTATACGTAGGTATGTTAGAAGTCAATGTCATCACTTGAATTATACTACATTATGTGGACTGCTATTTAAGGCTATTGTAAGATATTGTTCACTTGTACTTTATCTCTACTCTGTATTTTATTAGTACTCAGAAATACGATTTTGTAGCATACAAATATAAATCAAATATGGAGTTATAACAGGATAAAAGCTTTAATTTTACAGGGCAACATCGTTGTTTGCTCTTGACAATTTTTACAATCAGATGGATGGAATGTTTCAAAACGGCAAAAAATCAATGATGCGCCGCGCAGTGCTTTGCGGTATTTCATTGTTTTCGTTAGCCTAACACGTTTTTGTTTCCTTGTCCTTTTTACTTTCTATTTTAATGGCGTTTCTTAGAGGTCCTTTCATTGGTTTCCTTTTTATCTTATACAGAACTATAATGAATGACGAAGTTATAGGATTTCGGCTATATTAAAAGGTTTCTCAAACCTTTGTCAACATTTTCTCTGTTTCCCCTTAGTAAACCCAATAACAAAAAGTTTCCCGCTGCTTGACTTTTCTACCACATTAGGCACAGAATTTTCCGAAAATCTTTGATTTAAAAACTATTATGTTTATCTTATTAAAGACAGAGGGTTCAGCCTGTGCAGATGTCAGCACTTTAGTTCACTCTAGCTAAGAAAAAAGAATTGTTTCGTTTTGACCTTTAGTTTATTAGCTACTGCGTGATAGGCATAGGAACAGCAAATATATAAAATGTACTTAAACTTTAGATATTTGGGCCCACGAAATTTAAAACCGATAATCTGATAGGAGAAAACATTCTGCATAGAATAATGGGTTGAAAGCTGAAAATTATAACAACTGAATATTTACACCATGTTAAAAGACATTAGTTGCTTGGCGACATTGCGAGAGTAGAAAAAGACGAAGCTAATGGCAACATGTATGCTTTAGTTAGAGAAAAATATATCCCATTTAACTCCATACGGTACAGTCTTTTAAGGTTGAGGCAAGCTATAGAGAAATATCTGTTTGTTGGTATTACCTGTCTGAAGAATGAATGCAGACGGCCACGAGTGGAAGCTTGCATAAACACGAACAGATAAGTGGCATTACGTCTTCACTCCCCGTGCATGCCTGTACAGTTCGGCAATACTGGAATACAGCAGTTGAATCTCTTATCACGATGGGCGGGTTCGAATCAAGTCAAAATGCACGAAGTAGAAAATTAATATTCATTAGTGATAAAGGAAATAGTAAGTTTAACCTGTTGTAGGTCGTTTAGTTTATTCCTGTTTATGTACATTGGGCTGATATTTTGATGATCAGACTGTACTGCACTATATTCGTCAGACGTGTAGTATGTACGTGTGTGTTTATGTTAATAGCATAGCTGCAATACAAATTTTGGATGAATATCAAAGTTGATATTTGAGTTTAAGAATGTAATACAAAGATTTTCAATAAAATCCTTCCACGCTAACCTATTCTTTAGATGGGAGATTTTTCGTTGTTTTTTTTTTTTTTTTTTCTATTTTCTTAAAAACGGCTCCACTGATTTGATTAAGACCACACATTAAATATATTTACATGACAAATAAAACGTATATCTTTAATTTTCTGTAAATAGATTATGAAGTCCTCTTCATTCGGAAGAGAGTTTATATTAGTTTGTATAACTGTTAAATGTTAAGCGATAAACGAAAACCTTCTACACAAACATGTAGAATATTTTAAAACACACCATTTATTTTAAATATCTTTTTTGTGCATAAGCCGTTTCCGAGATATCCGTCATTATTGGTTCGAATTGTTCAATACTTTAGTTGTACTTATGAAGTCCTGTCTATTTTCAGTTTCTTATCGATATGTCATGTAAAAAATATGGAATTTTAAGGCCATCATATAGCATCCATTTACTAAACATTTGACTACCACTATTCCCTTTCTATCTATAACAAAATATGTAATGAAGCTACTTTCGGAAAAGTTTATCTCGATTAAAATGAAGTAAATATGAAAGTAGATTTTCATAAGAACTATCTATATAGATAGTAATAAGCGATAGAGGGTATAGAAAGTCATATGAATGTAGCACATAACATTTTTAAAATGATTTCTCACTCTGCTGCCAATCTCTTTCTTTGTTTGGAGTCGCCCTCCGTGGTATGGTGGTTACCTAAGGTCGCGGGTTCAAACCCGGCGGAGGACGATGGATTTTTTTCGGGCGTAAATATCCTTAGCATGGCTTCCTTCGGAAGAGAAGTAAAGCCGTTGGTCCCGTGTCGTAGATTTTCGGCACACAAAAGAATCTCAGGTCTAATAAAGAGGCCTCTGAGGAAAATTAAGAGTTTTTTCACGCCTAATATAGAATGGGACGCTGAGAACCGCAACAGTTAAAGGGCGTCCGTAAATAAAACTCCATTTCCATTTTCTTTGTTTGGTGACATAAAACTTGGCTGTAATTATTCGGCTTGCTTTAGCCAGACACTAATATTGCCTCACTGCTGTACTGTGTTATAAGTCGTTGACTTTAACATAGAACCAAAAATATTGTAATAGGTAAGGGTACTACCATGTTGTAAACTGAGGGTAAAGAAATTCCTTTGTAGCAAGCATTTGTTTTACTTCAGATGAAAAACGCAGTCGCAAACAAGGTCGAATATAATGCCCTACATTAAAGCAACTGTTTGTTTTCAACCATAGCTTACATTAAACATGGAAACATTAAGAAAATACATATTACATGAGAACATTACGTAACAACACATGTTTTAGTATAGTGATTCATAAAAGTCGGTTGTTCACTTAGAGAGTATTTCCAAGTACTGCCAGCAACGAGTTTGGTACATGCTCTTTTCATAGTAACGTACCACTTGCGCCTGTGGATGAGAGTTACCAAGATAGTTGATCTACTTCTATAATATGGATTTTATGATAAAATTACACACAATACCTACATTTGATGAAATAGTCACACACTTCATACTTACAAATTACAACTTTGGTGTACTATAAGAGAGTATTTTTCTGCATAAATTTACATTAACATGCTAGTTAAAGACAACAAATTTTATACCACCATAAGCTATTTACATATATAATATTTTCAAAACGGTAGTGAAGTATTTACATTTTGTATTTTTACAAAACTGCATTAAGGGGGCAAGGTAGTCTGAATATATGGAAATTGCATCTTAGGTGAGTTGAATTACCACTGCTTTTAAAGTATTCAATTGTTTTTCCATAAATTTGTATGAATTGTTCTATAAATCAAGACAATTATCTTGTCGCGTGAATACCTAGTGCGTATCGCGTTTTAGCTTATAGTTTGCCCGCTAATCTATTAGATCCCTACATCGAAAATAGTATTTTGTATAGGTTTATATTCTGAGGGATATTAAATGTAGCTATTACGCTCCTTAACGTCAGAATCCTTTAAATATACCAAATGTTCGATAATATCTTATAATCCACCCGGAACACAGAATGTTAGAAACTAATAATTGCTTCATAACCTACATTCACATCACGCTACTAAACCAGTGATGTGCTCCACTCTCTTGTTAATTTACACTCCCTGGTCTGTCTGCTAAATAATTTAATTCCATTAACACTTTCAGATAATTTCAAAATGAGTAATGAAAACGTTTAAAGGGAATAAAGCAACAACATTGTTACTTTTAATTTAGTAGAAGTTATGAAGTACTGTTTAAGGTCCCTTTTTATGGGACGTAAAATTGATTCATGTTTACATTATCTACCATGTACACAGCAAAAAAGGAGGTATTGCATTCCACCCAAATACCGTGTCAATATTTCATCGGAAATACATGTTTTGAGGTCCTAAACTAATGGTTTTGTCATTGATCTCAGAATATATATTTCGGTCCAAGCCTCCTGACGTTTCACGAGAACTAATACTTTGTCACATTTCACTCCACTTTGGAAGAATATTCACGATTTTGATAAATGCACGAAGTGGGAGTTAGGGCATAAATGTGTATCTACCTGACAGCCTACTATATACCCTCTTTCACCGTTTACAGAATTGTTTTAAAGAATGCATGGCTTTCGTGCGATGGAATATTTCTTTAATTGGGAACGTTCAATACCTATTTTAGCAATTTTTAATGTGCCTCAGAGCAGGCGTTATTTTTTGAAAATCACATACTTCTTTGTTCATCAAATTATGAAAATAATACTCAAATTGACAAAATTAAAACAAATCAAGAAGCTTAAAGTATACTATCAACGTTTTATTACTACTTATTATGGGCATAACTAACTGAAAGCTTCCATTTATAATTATGAAGGATGACTATAAATTAATAATAGGTACATACTTTTATACTCAGTGGTTCATATTTTATGCTATTTTATACTTGTCCATGAGAAGGTCGTCTTTTACTCCTGCTATCTGTTGTTTATCTATAATATGAGACACACACGATGTTGCATTAACAGTTTTACAATAACCTGTAGTATCCTCATGAGACATCATCGCACTCCTGCTATTCCCTAGTGTCCTATTGGACATGCATCAAACGTCAGGAGGTTTGAACCCGATAACAGGGCTGTGAAGTGTGAATGAAGTTTAGAGAAGCTGTAACCTTGTGATCAGTAATGTTATTGCTGTATTCTAATGCATGAAATGTAGGTTCGGGGAACACTCTACACTCTAAAGGTAAATAGCCACAGGGCGCAAATATCTGTACAAATGGGTTTATATATATATATATATTCTTTCAATTTGAAAACTAAAGTTTTAACATAAATTTGTAAATAGCTTAAACTGGGATATGCGTGGTATATATAATAAAGTATTAAGGGACGCTGGGAGTAAATCTTCAAAGCTCCTAATTTTATGTGGAGTTATTAAAATTGTACTATTATTGTATGGCTGTTTAGTTAAAGAATATAAAATTTCATTGAAATTGCATACATACTTTTGGAGCTATACCTCTTATAAGTTTTATTATTCAAATACATTGCATAATCAAAATGTCCCGCATGCCTTATAATTTTTTTTCAATGTTTGCAATTGAGCTCAGAATTACAAACAAAAATTGTAAATATATATATATATATTTTAAATAAATATGATGAGCGAATTCTGAAATCTGCATAAACTAGTAAGAAAATCCAATCCTTAAAATTAATGGTATTTTCATTACTACTAACTAAAAAAACTATTACTAGTGCTAGCGCGTATTTTAGCTGTAGAATTTTACTGTGGATACTTCTACAAATTATAGGAAATTTTAATGGAATTTAAACAAAAACTAAGACTGTGGAGCATTTTGAAAGTGTGAAAATGTAGTTCTGAGAAGAATGCTGTTTTATAAAATTGGAAACAGTTGTATAGTACAACCTATAAATGGCTGTAGAGCCCAAAGCAAGATGGATATGTAGCAGATGACTTTCTATGGATGCGCAAAGGTTTCAGCAAAAGGAACTAAAACAACTACAATAAAAAGAAGAAGAAAACAAGATTTTGTTTGTCAACCGACTGTGGTAAAAAGTTCACTCCCGGAGTCTCAAGCTTGTAATCAGTGATATTCTTATCATATTCTAATGCATGAATTGCAAGTTTGTGGGAAATTCTACCTCAATAGAATATAATACCTAGTAAAAGACATAAATAAACATAAAACAGAAAGTTCTGTACAAATCAGATTTTATATTTTCTTTCAACAAACAAACCAACATTTTAAAATAAATTTGGAAATAGACTAAAATGGGGATGTAGTGCATATCATAAAGTATTTCAATTACTTACTTTCAGAATTATTCAATATTTCGAGGACACCCTCCAAACACTAACACAGCAAAACATGTCATATGAACATGGGTCTGAAAATCATTTATCGTTTAGTTAAAAGAAAAAAACTCGAGGTTACAGAAATTGCTTGAAGTGGTTTCCTCCTGCTTCGATACGTGCCCTAAGTCTGCATTCCATGCTATCTTGTACTTTGTTGCAAATTTCTAGACCGTTTCGTATTTGGTCAATTTCAGTCTGGATACACTCTCTCAGATTGTCAATATCCAACACAGGAATCGCAAAAACGGGACTTTAAATGCCCCTAGACGAAGAAATCCATTGGATTCAAATCAGGAGATCGAATAGGTCACACAATGAAACGCCCTTGACCAGTCCATCTCTACGCAAATGTATCATCAAGAAATTGCGTGCTATCCAACTGAAATGAGCTGGCACACATCGTGTAAAAAGTTATTGGGTCACGTCCAATGTCACACCATCAATTAAATGACGCAACTCATTTTTGAGAAACAATAGTCTCTGTATTCAGGAGCAGAGCATAGAAATAGGGACTAATAAAGCGATCCTGTATGTGTCCACTGCAATGTTAGGGCAAAACCTCTGTTGATGTCTTTCCTATTATATACTTCGTGCATTTTTTCATAGACCCAATTATGAGTATTGCGAAAACTGAAGATACCTTCGTGAATAAACCCAGATGCATCAGTGAACAAAGTGCATGCTAAGAAATTCATGAAAATAGCTGAATCCTGTATGATGAGATGGCGGATAGATCTTTTTAACTCAAAGTCCGCCACATTTAATCCTTGCAACCGCTGAAGATTATACGCGTATGGAAGATTTTCACACAATTTTCTCCAGGTAGTCTTAACACCTTCCCTTAATGCGTTGTGTATTGTGGTATCTGATAGGTTTGCATCTGTGAAGAACTTGTTCTTCAAGGTCAATGTTTCGTACCTCTTTTGGTCTCCCACATCTGAAACACTCTTCCGAAACGAGCCATTCTCTTTCTCTGTCTATCAAGTGTTCGTGAAATCGTGAGAATATTGTTGGACAAGTTAACTGCCCAATGGAGTACCTTTCTGTAAAAAGCTCACTGCTCATGATGCATTCCCAACTATAAGACCATACATGGAATGTGTATCACTCAAAGAATATGTTTCCTCCTGCTTTCTGTGGTCTACAACAAAAAACCACATAAAACAATTAGCAGACAACAATTTAATTCAATTTTTTTTATGTATGGGTGACTAATTTTAAATATTAAAGGAAACACTGCCAGAAGTAAAACAGTATTTTAATGATAGAAATTTAAATTACAAAAATTTTCTTTGTTCCCTCAAAAATGGCCAACTGCATCTAGCATTGAAACAAAAGAACAATATTCATGCAGTAACTGGTTACCAACATAACATTAGGACGCTGATTAGGGCTACCATGTTGGCTACATATATAGCATCTCCCCTCTTTATAAACAACTGCTTATTTAACTAAAGTACATACTTTTTTTTAATTAGGCTAACTTAAGCTAATATTTACAGGTTGAGTTTGCTAGATTTTTATGATTCTACCATATCTGGTAACTGAGGTAATACTGCAAGTGGTTTCGATTGGGGAGCTAGCGCACTGTCTGCTAGGCGAAGTAGCAGGAGTATTTTCGGGGTCATCGGGTGCGGTTGGAAAAGTCTGCGGATTAAGTGAAGCTTCTGGCTCTTGGCTGTGGGTAGGAGTAGTATTTAAGGATTTTCTTAGGTGGCTCATGTTTCTACGGATATCCCTACCATTTACTTGTGTCACTACAAAAGACCTTGGACTTTCATGAGATTTGTTTATTTTCCCAGGCTCCCATACTTTTCCCAATTGTATCATGACTGGGTCATTGATTTTAAAATTAGGTGATCTTACTTAGCAGTTCTTTTCATAGCAAATTTTTGATTGAATATTCTTTGTATTTAGCTCTGCCTTAATGTTAACATCATAGTTTCTAGGTGTGAGCATGTTTGAATTTGTGGGTATTTTTGTTCTAATCCCACGGTTCAGCATGAGTTGGGCTGGCGAAACGTTGACATCATTTAAGGAGTTCCTATATTCCATAAGGGAAACATATTTACATATTAAAAGAAACACTGCCTGAAGTAAAACAGTATTTAATGATAGAAATCTGAATTAAAAATTACCTCCAAAATGGCCAACTACCTCCAGCATTGAAACAAAGGAGTAATAGTCGTGCCGTAACAGTGGTTGCCAACATGACAGCATTAGGACGCTGATTAGCCATGCTGACTAAATATATAACAGTTAATTATTCATCCTTTCCTCTACAACGAACAACCAAACAAAAAACAATCAGTGGATAACACTTTAACTGAAGTACTGTTAGTGATCAAGCTCTGTGTGTTTGCGCGGTGAGGGTAGACGGTTAAACGGGGGGGGGGTGAATTGGGAGACATGCGATATGCTTTGGTATGCGTTTCCTGTAATTACACCATGCTGTGGTGATGCTGTCATATTAAAATTGAGCATATTAAAATACACATCACAATACGTTTGTTACCCTTAAAGTGAATAATGGGTGAAATTTATGATTTCACAATTGTATCACTATAGACTTCATTTTTTCCTACTCGCATCAGGGTATAAAAAGACTCTTCTGCTGAATTTCGTTTCCTTAGATGTAAAAAAATGTATTTTTCAAAATCCATCTTCTCGCACATTTTTTGAGTAAAATGACTAAACTTTTTGGCAGTATCATCGAAGCACATAGAAAATATTTAAGCAAAGGGTTTTCCATATTTTGTTTACACAAATAGAAGAAAAAGTCTGACGTGTTCCGTTCACAGGCTTTCTCTAGCTGTTCCGCAAATAAAAGTTTCCTAACAAAAGATTACTCTTTTATCTACAAGATGCTAATCAAGATAAGCGTTAGCAGAATTGGTGTTATTACCTTCTTTATAAGTAGAAGGGAAACAAGGGAATACACTAGGCCAAGGCGATAGTCAAATCCTTTAAAAGCCGGTCGCAATATGAAACAATTGAAGTTCAGTTATATTTGCTTGCAAGGAGTAAACAAAAGAAATACGAAAAGAAATATGACTTCCCATTTGAGAAAAGCTTTAAGTAGCTTAAAACTGAAACGAATAACACGGAAGACCCCGGAAACGGTTACCTCTACAACAAAACTGTACATGACATAAATGCTGTATTTTAACCAGAGCTACGGTTTTTGATGTAAGATTCGATCTCTTACGGTTTACCAATTTTACAAAAGTTATACAAAAGTCATCCAGAATGAAGGGGTCTTCAAAGGCTATTCCCGTTGTTTTCATAAAAAAAAATATTAAGCATATGGTATTTTAATTAAAATCGTAACAGCCATTTTTTGAGAAAATTAAAATTTTCGAAAAATGTTCCATGTAAAGGATAGTTCAAAATCTTTGTGTCACATCCTTGGAAGATGCTGAACTTAAATAGGCACCGAGTTTAGTGTTTAACCAACATTTCGTTTTTGAATTATGCCGTCCACAGACACACGTGCTCACGGATCTTCTTCTAAAATGCATTTCTTGGATTCAGAGGACCCTAAAACATGTATTTTTGATGAAATCTCAGAATTGAATTTTTGGATGGTATACAATAACTTCTGTACCTACTATATCCAATGTAAAAGCAAACTTCCAAAACCTTTTACTATTTCACCACTTATTTTAAAAAAGTAATGCTTTAATAAAAAAAAAAAAAAAAAAGTGATACTTAGTTTTATTAAGAATGGCTTTAGGAAGATCCAGTTGTAAACATTAAATCTTGAAAAATGACTTAAATGCCCCTAATAAGGGCAACTTAAATGGTGCAGATCTTTATGTTTGATGTAAATAAGGTAATTTTAATATATTTGGGATTTCCCCATAAAAGCATATTTTGACTGAAAGTGGTTGAAATTTCTCCCATCAATTCCTTAAAATGATGTAGCAGGTTTCAATTAGACAAGTAGCGCCATTCGATGAGGTTTGACATATAGTTGCCCTGTTTATTTCTTTTTGTCATCATTGAAAACTGTGATACACCACTGGTTACCTAACTGCCTTCATTCACCTGCTCACCAGTGTCATTTCTTCCTAACATAAAATTAGTCACATTCCTTCCAGCCACATGGAGCTTGTCACATACAATACTTAACGTTGTTGTCAATGAAGAAGCATGACATTTAATAGTTTATATAAACTATTTTTTTTTTTTTTAATGTTTTGTTGTTGAGAGGGTGTCACAAAAATATTTAACACCAATACAGATACACCCTGGATTTAGTTTTCTTTCTTCCTTTTTTTTAAACAAATTTCAAGAAATTTGAAGTTGCATCTTTTTCCTAGTCAACTAGTGGGTTATTTATGTAAATTTGAGAAAATAATGTGTTAGTTGCCAGGTTTTTTTATCTCTCAAATGTATTTTTTAGCTAGAATATTTACATTTTCTTTGCTTATTCCAAACCCACATACTCAACATACTTTTCTATAAATCCAATGAATTCAAAATTTTTGAAAGAAAGTGCAGGACCACACAAAAACCCACATAACCAGGGAAACAAACGCTGAACTGCCTTTGAGAAAGCCCATGTTCTTTTGGCTCTTTATAAGCATGTTAATCTTAGTATAACAGTCTTTATCTTCTACTCTAATTAAATATAATATGCAAACAACAGATCTTATTGGCATTACTGATAAATTTACATTCTGAACCTTTTTGAAAATTATAAGACACAAAAAATAATTAACATATAACTAGAAACATGATTACTAGTGCTCTTAATAATATACTTGGTTATGAAGAAGTTACAAGCATAAATTTATAAAAATAGCAGAATGCATACATCTATCTGTAACATCCTCTCATCTAAGCCCCTTTTTTAGTGATGAGTCATGTAATGTTTTATATTGTCCTTTACATTATTATAATTCCCCCATTTTCAGGTCAGCAGACTATCTTTAAGGATGTTCCAGAGCATATAGTGGCAAATAAAGGAGATACTGTACTACTGAAGTGTACTGCAAGTAATCCAGCAGAAGAATGTCGTTGGATGTGGCAGTCAGTAACTGATTTTGAAGCTGGAAGAGAGTCTGTAATTACAGTAAAGGAGTTTCCACCATTTGGGGATAATGGAACAGAATGCAATTTAAGACTGAACAGTTTAAGAGAAGAGCAACAAGGAGTATGGAGATGTGGAATAATAGGACAAGGCTTGACAGATATTGAAACTTCACCTCCTGCAAGGATCATCATCATAAATAAGGCTCAAGGTAACTCAAGATTATTTTAATTTCAAATTAAATCAAAATTATGCTCTCTTGGAATAGCATGTTTACTTAAAGTCAGCAACCTTAATCATGTTCTTGATGATTACAATATGGTAGTTAAAATCTAGAAAACTTTGAACCCTGCCCCCAAATTGAAAATTTCACTTCAATTTGTTGGTTATACTGCGTTTTGTATTACATACATTTACTTGTATATGTGGGAATTATCCAGTGAATCTTAATCTTTATCTAAACTGCTTAGAATATTTGACTGGAACTTTTTATTACATTCACTGCACATTAATTTTCAGTATAGATAAGTCTGCATCACTTTTAATCTAAGTAGTTATATTTTACACTACAGAAACTTCATATGTTATAATTGTTAAGTTTCTCATAAGCAAACTGCTGAAGATAAACAAGACATTCATGTTTCATTATTTATTTCATGGATCTGTCTAGGATATGAAAACAATTTTTTCTACTGCATAAATAAAGATAGATAATCAAGTTTCACAGTTTATTACATCCAACTATTACATGAAAATAAAAAAACTATTTATACGGCAGGATGGCAGCAGCATTAAGTGTGGTTATGAGGTCAAAGCAAATGACCTGGTTGAAAAGCTCATGTATAGTATTTGTGTCCCAAAAACCCTGTTTCTTGTAGATGATGTTCAGTTTACTTTGAAGAGATACAGTGTCAAAGAAACTTCTGTAACTTTCTAGTAAGCTTTTAAGGCCTCAGAAGGAAAATCTTGTTCATATTTAAGGAACTTAGAAGAATTAAGAATTTTTACAAATTTCCATGACTGAATTTTTTCAAATTGAGCATTTGTTTGCATGATTATGTTGTTAATAATTACTGCATATAGCCTTCAGAAATGCAGTTTTGGATCAGAAGGGGTTTAAAGAGTTGATCTACATTTCCCTAGCTGTTGTGAGGCACCAATAATAACAACAACACTGCAATCATAGTGACCATCGAAAGGGTTTCTCATTTCAGACAGCATTTTAATGGTTTCTTTCACCTTCCTGGAGCAAAAAGTCAGTATCTATAATTTTTGTTTGAACAATCTTGAACAAATTTTCTGTCAAATCAAAATGTCACAAAAATTGTAAGAAGAAAGCAGTTTGTGATGCCCTCTAAAAGCTAATAAAACCTCTGGCAAAAACATGGCATTTTCTAGGGTAGAATTCAGGAAAACTCTTGTAATCGCTTGCTATTGCTGTTTCAACCTTTCTTGCAGTTCCAACGAGCTTGAGCTACTGTGGATAAATGACAGGCCAGAAGTCAGCGATTACAACTTAAAACTACTATTTATCCATAAAGTTGGGAACCCTATGGGAGAGAAAACCGAAAGAAGAGTATTTTTGTTTTCAATGTATTTCCACTATAAAAACTGCATCTACGACAATGGCCCATTGTTGATACAATGAACAATTTTATCATAAAGTACATCTTTCTAATGGAGGCACAGAATTCAAAATATGAATTCAAAGTAATAATTCTAAACTGTAGGTGGCAAAAGCTTTGTGCTACCATCCACCCCCCTTCCAACAACCACCAGTATGCCAGTAAATATTAGAAATTATGGAGAATTTGAATATATTGGACTAGTTAAAGAATAGGAATCACCGCAAAGTTACAAAACAGAATGTCCTGAATCAGAGATTATGAGAAACATGAGGCCAGGAGCTCTCATTGCAACTCATTGAACACCTGATTGAAGTAAGTGAATAATTAGAAAGTGATGATGTTGTGGCTATAATCAGTGGAACAAGCGTGAAAAATGATGAAGGCACACATGTGTGGCATGTGCTAAACATAAACAAATAAATATCATCATCAAAATCATGATTTAAGTGAACATTGTTTTATATGTCAGGCAGTTAATGCATGTAATAGCAACTTAGTAAAATAAGTAAGTATTCCCAGGAATGTTAGCCTATTAGAAGCCAGTAATTGAGAAAGAAGTTTTCACACAGGACGTTGTTTACATCTAAATGGAAAAGGAAAATATGAACCTGGAGGTAAAATCTGCAATGTAATCAAGCATTATACCACCAGAAATAGTACACTAACTCATGTTGTGTTATGTTATGTTATACAAACCAATCAGTAGACCAGCAGGGAAATGCCAAAGAGAGCCTGCACTAATAAGTAAAAACTTCCAGACTGGATCTGTATTGTGAACCTAATGTAACAACTGTTAACTGCATTTTATTTCTAATCAGAATAGTAAAAACATTTTAAAACACCAAGAAAATGTACAAAACATATATCATGAAAATATTCAAAGCATTGTAAATAAGAAACTAGAGTTTGAAGCAGTGCCATAATTGAAGTTTTTCAGGGGAGACCAGCAGTAAAGTACTGTCTTGACATATTTAACAAATTTGTACAGGATAATGTATAAAAATATGTTATTGTTAATACATATTGGAACAAGCATATTACCTCCATCTGTTCATCAACAGAATCCTTCTTTCACCTTCTCAGGCAAATGTTTCTGTGATATGATCAATAAATTGTCTTTGGCTTTGAATTTTGTGCAATACAGCCTTTTTGATCAATAACAATGAAATTCAGGAAAGCCAATCTTTACAATGAGTGTTCTGTATGTAACTCTTTACATGTTTTAAACAGAAAAACATATGTTCTGCCTTGTAGATGGTCACTGGAATTGTAGTTATATTTTGAAGAAGAACATAAAGGATTCTGCAGAGAGCTGGACATTTTCTTATCACTAATAGTCAGGCCTTAATACCAATATGCATATGGAGCATATGCATAGGTATAATAAAGCACATTTATATGAATGGAAGGAATCTGAAATGACTTCATGTTTCTTTATATTCAAAAATAAAATTTATAAGTAATAAATTATATGAGAGGTGAATCTAGCTGAATAGCGGATTATGTAGTAAAACTGTTGCCCATACAGGAACTAGCTAAATTTCTGAGTTAAGAAAACACTGTATATGATAAGGATATGTGGAAAATACAGTCATCATGTAGGATGACGTCCATGAAATAAGCAGATAGATGAAACAATGTGGTTGTGATTTGTCATGTGCTAAATTTAAAATATTCATTTATGCTTGCATTTGTAGTTGTCCATAAAATTTAATATTTGCAAACAGATCTACCTATACATGCTGACATGTGAAAAGTAAACATGTGTCCTTCAAAACTCAAGAACATAATGCACATATAAACATTCTGCTCAAAATCCAATGTAATGGACAGCTTGAATTAATTAATAGAGTGATTCAGACATTAAAACCAACAATAGAAGCCTGTAAATTCAAAAAGATCTGTTCCTTCAGAATTGCTTTCGTTAAGTTCAAAAGCAATTAATCTTGAGCATCAATGATGGTTTTATTGACCCGAAGTCCAAGAAAACATTTTCTATATCAGTATCAAGACTTAGTGAGAGTGAACGAGAAGATATTGGTGCTTCTTACAACTACAATAGTGGGCACACTAGAAATTCTATAGCACCTAATTGTGGAGTAAAACTTTTTAATACTGAAAATTCAAGCTATCTTTCTAATTGGAAATACACTGAATTCTCGCTAATCCAGTTCTCAGTAATCTGGCCTCTCAGTAAGCTGGCCCACGTCCGGCCTCTAGTCACTCAAGCAGATATGGTGTACACAACAATGTTACTTAACTATTGTATGCAACAATATGATAAGTAATTACACTATAGGCTTACCTAACCCAAGATTATCACAAATTCATGGCATATCTAGGATTAAATATGTACAACAAACTTCCAATACATATTACGTCATTACCCAATCATAAATTCAAAACATTTCTGGAAAATTGGCTGAAAAATAAAGCTTTTTACTCAGTAGAAGAATTCTTGGAATGTAATAACTTTCACATAGATGAGTAATATCTAGCTTTGTATAATGTAATCATTAATACAAATCTATTCACAAAAACCATTGCTGCTGAGTATAATGTTGGATGAGGAACTATATATGACATCAGATGTACATAATTTTAGAGTATGCAACCCAAATGGAGAGTGAGTTGAGAAATTGGAAGGTGATGCAAAAGAGTGGAAATGAAGAACTATATGCAGATGTTTATAGATGGTTCATACAAAAATGCAGTAAAGGAATTCCAGTCATTGGCTTGATAATAAATGAAAAAGCAGTTGCATTCAACAAAAAACTTGGCAGTGGCAAATTGTTTGCAGCAAGCGAGGGCTGGCTTGGAAACTGGAAAAAATAACATGGCATGCCACAGCTGACAGTCCCTGGATAAAATCACTCAGCTAATGAAAAAGATGCAGAAGAATTTGTAAAAAATATGGGGAGGTTAAAAGAAAAATATTAAACTCCTGCTGCCTTGCACAATGCTGATGAAACCACCCTCTTTTATAAGATACTTCCTTCAAAAGCGTTAGCTGCCAGGAAGGAGAAGGAAGCTCATTGGTACAAAAAACAGAAACAATATGTAACATTAATGGCATGTTGTAACGCAAATGGGAGTTATAAACTACCACTCATTGTGATTGGTAAATCCCAACATCCACATTGTTTTCAACACAGTGACAGAAATGCGCTACCTGTGCAATATTGTGCTCAGAAGAAAGCGTGGATGGACAGAGAAATATTCTGTTGGTGGTTCCATGAAATATTTATAACAGATGTGAGAAAAGAGCTGAAGAAGAAAAGTTACTGCTAAAAGCTATCCTTAAAATTGACAATGCTCCCAGTCATCCTTCTGATGTGATTCTTAAGTCTGATGGAATACAAGCAGATCTCAAAATTATTTTGAGATGACATAGCCCAATGCTGACATACAATTTGAGATCACCTTGTGGTTTACCAGGAAATATGTGGGTCAGTTGAGAAGTTTAATGTTATGCCAGTATGTTGCCATTGCCATACTAGCTCAGTGGTTAGAATAACCAACTAAAGATCAGGAGATCTATAGTTCAAATCCCGGCTATGGCACTGAGTGTTTCAGTCTGACTCTTGACAAGTTCTATGTTCAGTGGCTTTCTGGCCTAAACGAACCTACAGAATGCTTTCTAATCTAATCTAATCTAATCTACCTATCCAAGAACAATGCTGATAGTGAATGGATTAGAAAGTCTAATAAATGAACCAATTAGTATTGGTCAATGCAGTAAAACAGTTATAGATGAAGACTTAGAATATAATACTTTTCTATTTCACTCTGACACTTTTGATCACTGTGCTCAAACCTTACAAATATTCTTTAAACCTAATGAAACTATAAACAACTACTATAAAGAAGTTAGAAGTAGCACAGAGAAAAATATCCCACAGTTAGAGTATATATTTACTTCTTTATTTGACTCTGGCTCTTTTGATCACTGTGCCCAAACCTTACAAATATTCTTTAAACTCAATGAAACCATAAACAACTACTAGAAGTGAGAAATAGCACAGGGAAAAATATCCTACAGTTAGAGTACATGCTATCTCAGGAAAATTGGGATAAAGTTTATCAAAACGGTTCTGTAGAGGAGGCATTCAGTAACTTCTTCTGCATGTTTTATCACTATTCTAATACTGCAATGCCTGTTAAAATGTTAGATTAACATACCACAAGAAAAGTGTGGTTGCATCACAATAAAATGCAAAAATTGTAGACTTTTAAATAACTTGAAAAGGAAAACTGTGACTTCTGAATTATAAAATACTACACAAAAAATAAATTCAATATAATATCAAGTAATAAAAGAAACAAAAAGGAGATTTAACAATTCTTATATTACTAACACAAACAGCAAAACAAAAACATACACCTATGTCAATTGATAAAAGCTGAAGCAACAATAAGGAACTTGAATAAGAGAAACATAAGCATAAAAATAATAATGGAAAAGACAACTTCTATAGTAAACCTATTCCATGATTATTACACCAACACTGACAAATTGTTATCAGTTAAATGTAGGGGTAATAGCAGGCAAAGAATCAGCCATAATTAATTAAATCAAACGCTTTAAACTCTGTTTCAAAGCAAAAAAATCACAAAAATTATTTTCAGCCTAGCATCTTAAAGGAGTGCAGTTTTTGACTATACAATTATATAATAAAAAGTGTAACAGCTTACTAGTCCTTGTATTATGCCATATCTCTAATTTATCTCTTTTTACTGACAAGTTCCCAAGTCAATTAAAGCTATTAAAAGTAGTCCCAGTTTATAAAATACGGATCTAAGCACAAAATATCAAATTACAGACCAGTATTGTACTGTGGGTATTCTCCAAAATATTGGAAAGATTAAGGCACTCATATTTAACATGAGTTCTTAATAAGGATAATATTGGAGTTGTATTGAGTCACACTTATTTACACTTAAAAATCTCCACTTAATATTAGATTTTTAAGTGAAAATAAGTGTGACTCAATACAACTCCAACATGAAGATTACTTCACTGTTAATAGTGCTTCTGTTTATAGTAGTTAAGGATAATATTGTTAAAGAAAATCAACAAGTGTTCTATAAAGGACGATCAACACATACAGATAAATAATTTTCTAAGAAAAGTATATGGTGATATATATATAAAACGTAACTGTACTCATAATTTTTCTAGAATGTAACTAAGACATTTGATTTAGTAGATCATATTCTCTTAATGGAAAAACTTCATGCAGAAGGTACTCACACAGTATGATTAGATTTAATTCAGTCCTATTTGGCAGATTGAAAACAAATGGTAGAAATTATCTATTTAGGCAAAACCAAAAGTACTGTAGGATCAACTATCTCACAAAAGAAATCAGTACACTATGGTGTACCACAAGTCAATTCTTGGTCCATTTTTATTCCTGATATACATCAATGATGTACTGTCAATGAAGTACATATCACACTATATGCAGATGATAGTGGTGTGCTAGTAGTATGAAAATATATACAAGAACTTAATAGAAATATTGAAACTGTCACTATCCAGATCATTGATTGGTTTCAATATAATAATCTACTAATAAACAAAAACAAAAGGATTTCATGATTCCTTTAAGCATTGTCAAAATAAAATGGGAAGTGTTCCAAAAATCAAAATTGATGGAAATAACATTTAGTTTCATGGGTAGAATTCTGGGTAAAACTCTAAATTAGAATTTAAAAGAGATTTATCATATTGAACCCTTAGTAGCAAAACCCTCAGACCCTAAAGCATATTAGGGGGACTGTAGACATTCAGACATTACTCATATTTTATTATGTAAACCTTCATTCACTCTTATACTATGGTATTGCATTCTGCTGCAACTCAAGTTTAGCTAAAGAAATATTTATAATTAAAAACAAAGCTATTTGTTTAATCATAAATATAAATGGTAGAATAAGCTACAAGGAATTTTTCAAAACATTAAAAATAGTACCACTACTATGTGTGTATGTTTTTGAATTATTGACTTATATTAAAGCCAGTTTGTATCAGTTTATTACAATACCCCTGGTGCATTCACATAACAAAGACACTTTACATAGATATACATATAAATACACACTTTCTGAAGAAAGCTTTATACCCTCTGTATTAATAATTCACAATAAATTACACCTAGCCCAGAGACAGTGAAGTCAGACATTTTAAGATGTAAAGAAAAGATTATGCTACAGCATTCATATCAAATTAGCTTTTATACACTGTAAGAATTTATGGAAAACTGCAATATCTTGTAAACATTGTTTCCAATGCAATGTTCTTTAGGTTTACATTTCACTAACTGATGAACGGATGTTTTGAACATTATCAAATATTATAGATGTATTTTATATGAGAGTATGTTTTATCTAGTATTTTTATAATGTAATGTCAATCTGGTAGCTGTAAGACTGCATTTTATATTATATTTTATACAAATACTGTTTTGTATGTAATCTTTTTACTTGTAAATATTGAACTGACAGCTGTAAGTCTGCATCTTACATTGTAAATATTTTGGATCTAGTATATTTATAAAGTAATTGTTGATCTGACAGCTGTAAGACTGAATTTGACGTTACAAATATTTGAATTTGACTCCAATAACAATGTATATTGTTTCAAAAGAGGAAAATAAATGAATGAATGAATGAACACTTTGTCTGACATTTTTTGGCATAGTCTCTTATAAACCCTTTTTGGCTCAGTTACTTCCCAAATTTATGATGCCCAGCTCTGTGTTCTGGGGGCGGCAAACCTATCTTTCATCTGAAATAAATGTTATAACAAGTTGCCTGGATAAGGTTCTTCAGAAAATTTCCCTTATCCCAAGACTGGTAACTTCAAATCAGTGAATTCTGATTACATTTGAGCATCATTCCATCCACTGTGCTCATCACCTCTGTAGATCTGAGTTGTAAAAAGTTCAACACTTTAAATAAAAAATTATGATTTGTTATTATAAGGATGCTTTAGATTTAAATATATGAATAAAGATAAGGCAACCATTTTCCTCTATCATGTGCCTATATTTTATTCATTACTGTCATTCTTATTTTCTGTAACACACAATCAGAAAAAAACATAATGTGTTACATTTATATGATTATGTACTAACTAATGTTACAAAAACTCCTCTTTCTAATTTTATTAATAAAGATAAATACTTACAAAAATGCTTTTATTGCACATTTTGTTATGGGTATAAAGTGATCATATAAGCCTGAGGTGATAGTCAAACATGAATCACTCTTATGGTTTAGAAATTCCATGCTTTCTGCATGACTATGAGAAAAAGTTGGATATGCTACAATCACATCAGTTTTCCTACTTGCTCTTTCACAAACTATTCTTACATGCTTATTATTCTAGCTATTGCTTATTAATCAGATAAACTTTGCATTTGCACATTTCTTTGAACAATATACTATGTAAAGCGATAGACAAATTTTTAAAAGTGTATCACTATGTGTAGGCTTTTAAATTGCATGCTCATTTTAGAATCATAATAAAGAAATTAGTAAAATCTTTCTATTTGAGAAAAATACAAATATTTTAAAATTCAAATCAATAATAAGAAATAACTTCGAAATAGTTAACTCAGATTGTAAATTTATTAAGGAGAATTTTTCTCTTTTACCAGTTAAATAGGTTTTATATTCATTTTATTTGACATAAATTGTGTGCTTTAACAAGATGTACCTATATTTTTTGTATAGTCAGATTTTGTGTATCTCGTAAAATTTATTAATTATGCAAAAGTCATTCAGAATGAAGAGAACTTCAGAGGCTATTCTCAGAAAATTCAAGATATACATCACATTTATCAAGAAAACATGTTACAAATTCAGTATTTTATACAAAATCATTAGAACCGGTTGTGATAAAAGCAAAAGTTTAGGAAAATTTCCATAGGTAGTTTGGGGTGAGAGATTTTCTGGAAAATGTTTTTGTTTCACCCTTGGAAGACTCTGAACCTAAATACCAAGTTAGGTATTTAACTGACTCTTTGCTTTTGAGTTATGCTGTTCACAAACACAAACACATGGACCTTTTTCCAATTCTATTTTTTTTTTTTTTTTTATTCAGGGAGTCTAAATCTATATTTCCAGTGAATCTCAGATGGAATACAATAATTCCTCTACATACTATATGTAAGGAGTAGAGAAAGTAAAAAGTGATTAATAAATACAGAAGTAACCAAAATGTAGTTGAAAATAAAACATGTGTTTAATAAAAATCTTAAAGTTTGAAAATACAAACAGGAAACAGCAAAAGCTGAAGAAAAGCAATGCAGTTATTCTGCCAATTGAAGGAATGAAAGTATAGCATTTATTTATTACACTTTCTGTTATGTTATTTATATAAACTCTATTTAGATGGGTTAGAAATATTAACACATGACAATGATAAATTTAAGCTAAACTCTTATCCTGTTTGTGGAGCAATAACACACTTTGCATCATCTAAGCATGAAAGGTATTTTCAGCACACAAGCCTGATAAGTAAATAACATGGTTAGGAGGATAAAATGTAATCTAATCTCCTACTTCCCATTCTTTTTTAGGAAAGAACTTTGTTCTTAAGGAAGTGCCAACAGATGTATTGGCTAAACAGGGTGAAGCAAAATTACTGAAATGTTCAGCAATCATTCCTGTAGCTGAATGTCAGTGGCTATGGCAGTCCTTGGAGAACTTTGAATCACAGAATGATACCATGCTCACAGTAAAAAAGTACCCACCTTATGGAGATAATAAATCTGATTGCAGTGTGAAATTCAATAGCTTAAGACTGGAACAACAAGGAATGTGGAGGTGTAGGGTGCTTTTACATAATACAGCTATAACTGACACCTCACCTCCAGCAAAGATCACAGTTGTACCACTACCTCGAGGTAAGATACCACTACTTAACCCTTTCACTGTTAATGAGAAATATATTTTCTTTCATGGTGATCTTACCACCTGAACTCAGTTTTATCTTCTCTGATGATGACATCTGTGTGTCTAGGATATGCTGCATTCCTCTGTAAGATCTTTGATTATGACTGTTAAAATGCATTTCATAGAAAATTATGTGCATTATAATTTTTATTTTCTTTTTTTCACATAAGCCATGTGTAAGACAGAAGTTGAAACAGCAGAGTCAGACTGAAAAATTTGATGCCATTGTGGTAGCTCAGCGGTTAGAGCTATCAAGAGAGATCCCAGCTATGACAATGAATTTTTTAAAATAAGACGCGCCAGCTTAGCCCTGGTAAGGGAACGAATCAAGCATACCCGTCATGAACTGTCTATCGTTGATCAGAAGTTACTGGAATCCTTTTGGCTTCTTTCTAGCAAGCTTTCACCTCTAGATTGGGACAGAGTTGACCACTCCTCTTTTGCACAAGGCAATGCTACTCTACTGCGTTGCACTAAGCGGCAAACTAAGAAATTTGCAAGTCTATCTAAGCAAAATGAACCTGTACCACCATTGGACACCGATCGTATCATCTCCATTTACCAATCTCCAGCTAGACGAACCTACCACCTCCGTTCTAGTTAAAGGGCTCAACTTCGCTCCCACACCTAGGCAAATATCAGTGGCAGACACCATTAGTTCTATTGAAGCCGCCATTTGTCAACTTCCATCAGCAAGTGCAGAAGAAATACGCCGTGAGGTAGCAAGAGCTTACAAAAAGGCAACCCTACCTACTTCAAACATCAGCCGAGAAGAAAGTAAAGCCTTACATTCCCTTCGAAAAAACGACAACTTGGTTGTTTTACCAGCTGACAAAGGGAACACCATGGTACTCCTCTCTTCCGTGCAATACCAAGAAAAGGTTCAACAACTGCTGGACGATCCTGCATACAAAACCATTAAAAAGGATCCTACCAACTCTGTAGAAAGACGCACCATCCAGATAATTAAGAAGTCCAGCCTTCCTCCTGATGTTCAGAAGACGGTCTCGCCATCTACCTCCATACCTCCCAGATTATATGGTCTCCCGAAGATCCATAAGCCTGGGATACCTCTAAGGCCCATAGTGGATGCTATTGGCAGCCCTACCTATCGCCTAGCTCGTCATCTGGCACATCTGCTGCAACCAATAGTAGATAAGTGTGTACACCATATGAAGAACTCTATACAATTCGCTGAAGTTCTTGACAGCATCAAAGTGAAGCCATCGGACCTGTTAGTTAGTTTCGATGTGGTATCTCTCTTCACCAGAGTTCCCCTTGCGGAAACAATACAACTATCGTCAGAACATTTTCCACCTGGTATTACTGCACTGTTTAGTCACACACTTACTTCCACTTATTTTCTGTATGGCAACACCTACTACGAGCAGACAGACGGTGTTGCCATGGGCTCTCCTCTGTCACCAGCTATTGCCAACTTCTATATGGAGTTTCTGGAGCATGAAATACTTAACACAGCCCCATTAAAACCTACACATTTTTACAGATATGTAGATGATACATTTGTAATTTGGCCGCATGGACTGCACACTCTTCCAGATTTTCTTGCACACCTAAATAGCCTCAGATCACAAATACAGTTCACAATGGAAGTTGAGAAAAATGCTTCCCTCCCCTTTCTGCACATTCTGGTTACCAGAAAAGTGGACGGAACTCTTGGTCATGCCATCTACCGAAAACCTACACACACGGATCTTTATCTCAACGCAAACAGCTTCCACCATAAGTCACAACGAATGGGCATTCTCAACACATTGGCACATAGAGCAGTTTCTGTATCAGACCCAGATAATCTGCAAACGGAATTTCAACACCTAAAATTCACACTCCAACAAAATGGATATTCAGCCAAGGACATCACATCAGCGCTGAAAAGAGCCGGACGAAAAAGAAACCCCAGAAAGAACACTCAACAAAAAGACAAGCCAGCCGCCATAGCCTATATACAGTTTACCGGAAATTTTTCGGGAAAGATTAGTAGACTACTCTACAAATATAATGTCAAAACCATCCATAAGCCACCACCTAAAATCAAAAATTTGGTCAGGCCAGTTAAAGATAATTTAGCTCTCAGAGTACCTGGTGTCTACCACATTCCTTGCGAATGCAGCGCAGTGTACATTGGCCAAACAGGACGCTATATTGCCACACGCGTTTCTGAACACCAAAGATCAATAAGGCTTATGCAACCCGAAAAATCTGGACTGGCTGAACACTGTATAGAACAAAGCCACAGAGCTAACTTTACCAACACCAAGATAGTGGCAAAGTGTTCGAACTACTGGGAAAGGAGAGTAAAAGAAGCTTTAGCCATCTCATCTGAAACAAATAATCTAAATCGCGATTCTAGCCTACAATTAAGTTCAGCATGGACACCAATGTTAAAGAGCCTTAATACCTAATCCTCTACCTGTAGTCTTCCAAGACTTATTTTCTAGCAGGTGCGTGCTCAAACACAAAACATTAGCCGAATAACTGCTATAAATAGTTTTCTACAAAGTCCATGCCCATGTCTCACTCATCTTAAATACCAGGCCATAATATCACGCGAACCAATCAGATGTTAGCTTCATCCCAGCTCTTATAAATACCAGTCTCCGCAAGCTCAAACCATCAGTTCACCCTAAAGACGAGGAAGATGCACTTCTTCGAAACGTTGGTGTCAAGCCAAGTTTTTACCTGCCTAGAAGCCCGAGAAGATTTTGAATGAATTTTTTAGTCTAACTCTACCTTTCCAATTACTTTTAGTATTTAAGTTATTGAAAAGCTGCTAGTTATGCTGAAGGTTGGCATGGCTCCTATAGGTCTGATGAGAATTTGGACAGAGCACCAGCAACACATTACATGTACACATTCTGTTTGCTATACCATGCATTCATTATAAGTTCTGTAAATTATAATCAGCACCACCAGTAGGATTAACGCTAGATTTAAACAAGGAAAGTAATGTATTAATGCAATCTCAAGTCATACAAAAAACATTCAACATAGTATAAATAAATAATGGCCTAATCATCAACATTCGGCTGATGACTGCACAAAGTATGTAGCCATGAAAGAATTAAAGTACATAAATAGGAATTTCCTGCATCAGGAATGATACCAAAGGTCGTGCTAATATGAAAACAGACAAACAATTGTTGGTTATTCATTTGTTGTTGAAATATAGTTAATCTTATTATACAATATTGCACAGTTTACAGAGTGCTAACAAAATTGAAACACTTCCAAAAAAGTGCAACCCTTGTATAGGGAATGCAATTCAGCAACTGAAAGTCTAAAGGAGAAAAATTAAGCAATAATATGTACAATAAGCAAATATAATAATATAACAATGTTTTACTATCAGAAAATATCTGTGCGAGATTTCCCTTCAGTCTGTGCCACTGGAGTTATTCTGGGGATCTCACCCAGTAATGAGTTCTGGTGATCATGAACAATGTGACCAGCTGAGTATATGAGAACTGGAGTGTAGATTCAACTTGTGGAGTGTGAGGATCTTTTTGAAGTGCAGAATTATGGATGTACCAAGTAGCATCCACTATGATCTGATGAACCTTTTCTTGGAAAGTCTTTATTCCTTTGATTTGTGAATTTGAAGCTTAGCCCCAAATACAACAACTATGTATCCCTTTAGGTTTGATTAGACTGGAATATATGAGGTTTTAAGATGCAGCTTTAGAAGTGATCATCCTTTAATGAGGTATTTGAGTTGGTAAGTCTGTGCCTTAGTTTTGATATTAGTGAGATATATGAATTTCAAGTCAGTTTTGGTTAGTCCTAAGTATTTGACAGACTCAGCTTGAGGGATGATTTCATTACTTAATTTGCTTATGTGTCTACTAGTTTTTGTTTTGAATGTAGATATAACTAAACTAGACTTTTTGGATTCATTTACACTCTCCACCTTATCACCATTACTCATTTGAACACTTTTTGAAGACTGTTGACTACTGTGTTACTGCCACCTTTATTCAATTTGCATCTTGAATAAGTTTTTATAATGTGCTTTTCATGTGCTCTTATGTTTTCCACTCATCTGTTGAATCATTTGTTGGAAGATCAGCAGTGAATGGCTTTACCCCATTAGTGGAAGACAGTGAGAACCAACTAACAACTTCACTGGATGCAGTGAATGATTACAGTGAAAGGCAATACAAGAAGCAGAAAAATACAGATTCTAATGAAATGATGATAACAGTAAAGTTATTAAGAACAGATCAAATGTGAATGGCAAACATATCAATTAGGAACATGCAGTATAGTATAAAGCATCAAAGAAAGTAAAGGCAAAGAAGGCAAAGACATTTTAATAGCCTGGCTGACATTTAGAGCTCTAGAATCACCACTACCAAAATAGGGTTCTGTTGCCTCTTCAGGATTAAATGGGATTATTATCATTATTGCTATTACATCTATAGCACTAGAGTTACTTATTATACCATCTACAGAATTTATCTTTCCTACAAATACATCTTAACAGTAGTAAATCTATATTGCTGCTGCTTGCAGTTGTTGTTATAATTTTAGTGTCCTTATTATAATTTGTTGTAATATGACAGTACTTCAAAATGATGTATGAACTGATTGAAACTATGTATAGATTGTAGTTATGTGATACATTGCCAAATCAAGTTAAAATGTAATGCTGTTAATGCCTAGAGATTGTGCTGATGTAATAAATCCAGTTAAAGGATTGAGGGGCTTAATTAAGCAAAGAAAAGGCTGCACTGTGGCCAAGTGGTTAAACCACTCACCCCTCACCAAGACAGCCCAAATTCAATCCCCTGCAAACACAAGTGGGACAAAGCAGTGCAGGACAGGTTTTCTCTGGGTTCTCCAGTTTCCCCTGCCATTGCATTCCATTGGTGCTCCATCTTCATTCCATGCATCACTTCTGTCATTGCCTACAGTGCTATAGTAGTAAAACTGGCATTAAACACTTAAAAAACAACAAAGAAAACAAAAAATTGTAGTTTTAAAACATTTAACTACAACAACTCTAAAACATGTTTTGAATAAGCATACTTAGTCAATTTGAAAATTGTATTTTATTTCAATATAATTATGGAAATCTAAGTTGATCTACTTTAATTCAAAACCCCACTTAAGGGGAGAATATATGGTAAAAAATTCCAAGAAAAATTATATTTCAATTTTTTTTTGTTTTTGTTTAGCCTGATAATTTGGAATTTTCAATTTAATATATATATTGTCAATGCATATGTAGGACAATCCAAGAACTAAGGACACAAAGAGTGTTATATTAGCATTATATTAGTATCGTAAAAGCATTAACTAGCAAATGAAATGAAAAGGAAGTTAGGTAATGGAGAAAATCAAGAACATAAAAACTCTGTTGTTCTAATGTTAGGGACTATAAAAAGACAAATCTCTTAAACTAATGTGAATTGGTTTCCTGTGTGTGTAATAGATGAGCTACACCTACATAAATAAGACGCTCTTGTCCTTAAGGGATCTAATGGGGTTTATGCATGTATTTACTTATTATTCTTTATGCAGACAAAGGTGGAAAACTCTGGTATGATCCTGCAGTCTTCTGGATGATATAAGAGATTTTCTGAAATCATTACCCAGGCAGTATTGTCAATAACTTGATGATATAATGTAGCTCCTAGAATTAGGTTTCTTAGTAGATATCACCTCAAAATTAAATGAGCTAAACCTCAAATTGCAAGGGAAATATCACAACATTTCAGCCAAGTTAAATGCTGTAAATGATTTTCCAAGGAAACTAAACTTCTGGATTGCACATTTAAACAGAAATTCGGTACCACACTTTCCAACTTTGAAATTATTTATGTAAACCATAAATATCAGTGAATGTGATGTTCTCTTTGCCCAGTATCTTGTAATTCTAGTCACAGTTTAGTAACATGCCTAGCCAGTTTTAAGCACTTAAGCCAGTGATTATGTTTATTAATAACCCATTCACTTCAATTGATATTAGTGAACTTGTAGGTAAGACATGTGAGACCATTGGAAATTGTAATAATGAAGCATCAGAAATGGAAATTTTAAATATTCAAGAAGGTATATCTTTGAAATCATGTCTATCAAGTTCAAGCAATTTCTGGGCTCTGGTGGACAGGAATAATTATCCCATCATTGGTGAAGACTTATTTGAAAACTTATTCTTTTTCTGGCTCAACATGTATTTGCAAGGCTAATTGTTTGTCTATGATTATTATCAAGAATAAGAACATCTAAATTTTGCATTAAGATCAACTTGTTCCAGCTATTTTGTGCATTATCCTTCACTTATGGCAAACATACACTCCCAAAATACACAAAATTATGTAAGTTTTAAACCTAAACAATTTTAATTGTAATTCCTTAAAACACTTTTACAGTGATACATATTTGTAGTAGAAGTAGTAGTAGTAAAAAGATAATGGTTGCCATGGTGGAGGTGCCTGCACCTCATTATGTATGAGTTAAATGTGCCTGAGCACATGAGAAACTGGACAGTACTGATGTAAAGGGTAGTTTTGAGTTGGGGGCATTTTCTTGAAAATCTTCATGTCAGTTACTTGGATGATGCTGAACTTAAATAGAAACTTTGATATTTAACCAGCTTTTCATTTTTGAGTTATTGTGTTCACAGTAACACAGACACACCCCTCACCACACACATACACATTTACCATTTTCCAAAAATGCTTTCTTTTGGATACAGGGTATCCTAAAATGGGAAAATTCCAGTGAAATCTCCATATCACATTTTTAGGTGGAATCAAATACCTTCCCTACCTATGTACTATGTATGAAACAGAGAAAGTAAAAAGTGAAAACTAAAAGAAATAAAACTGTGCGTGTATGAGGAATATGACTGGATCAGTGGTTATGAGGTTTGTAAGTTCTTTTTCTGTAGCCCATATTTTATTTTTTTCTAAATGTGGCAATTATTTGTGGACAGTGACTGGTATAAGGAGTGTTAAAAAAAGTTAACAAAAAAATTCAAAAATATGAATAATCTGGTATATCCTATACCCTTAGGAAAACAAAATATTGCATCAATTTTAAAAAGATTGATACAATGTGTCAAGATTTGTGCTGTGTTTGAACTGGCCTGTTACATCTTCAAATCCAGGGGTGTACATAGGCCTCATTGATTATAGATACAGCTGGACTAGATACAGCAATGAAGGAGCATTTTGAAACAGCCACATTATTCAAAGGAACTTTGATAACAGTTCAGAGTGGATGTCTGAAGGGAGACAATAAAACCACAAATACTAACTTCTGAATCATTCAATGTAATGAGACAATTGAAGTTTCATATCACTATCAAATGGTGTTGGTATTCCATTATATATATATATATATATATATATATATATACATTTGTATATTATGTATGTGTGTGCATGTGAGTGTGTATTTGTATTTGGGTATTTGTGAATCCTGAAGGAAGAGATGAAGAACCTCTGACAAAGTGTGTAATGAATGAAATAAACCCATTTCTTGGAAACAAACAACAACAACAACAACAAAAAATGTTCACGAATCTTATATGGGGCCAAAGTTATGAGTGGAAGCACTGGTGGAGTACAGTCCAAAATAAGGGAAACATCCATATGCATACTTTGGCTATTGCTATGCACACCAAAGGAATTTATTACTACAAAATGCAACAGATGCTTATTCCAAACTATGAGTGCTCTTTTCAAATCTCTTGGGGATTCCATGGTAGTTTTCCAATTCCCCTTAGTAATCTGATATTTTAGAGAAAGTAGTGCATGCAAGATTGTGCAGAGTTAAATTAACAAATAAAATTACAATATTTACACTGTCAATGTTGTGTACGAAAACAAGGAAAAACTAAAAGATTGCTTTGAAATTATTGAAGAAGCATTAACACAACCACAACAAATGAGGCCAGAAGCTACAGAAGACCTCTTTCAGACCCAAATTTTATTCCTGGCTAAGTTTTCCATAAAATCCTACCTCGTGTAGACATTTTGTGCCAGGAACATCAAAAGAAAAGCAAAGATAGTGTGACATTAAAGAGTAACATCCTTATGCTTAAATAACAGATGGAGAAGGAAAAATTTAATATGGATGAAGTATACAAACAAATGTCTGAAGATTTTCCATAAGCACTAAAGAAAAGAAAAATAATGGAATGTGCCAGGGTAGGAGACGTGAAGTAGGAGAGTGATGTCATCACAACCAATTGGCTTATATGGGTCTCTAGAAGCTGTATCTTTGCTGTGTAACAAGTCATTTAAGGATCTCTGTGCAAGCTTTCCTGAATAAATTTCCATATGAGTAGTGCAATCCTATCCTTTTATACTGCAGGGAAAACAGTGTATAGAGTTGGAGCTAATTTACAGATGAAATGACTTTAATACTAAAGGACCATTAAAACCCAATGCTTTAGCAATTTTGCCAGTAAATAAGGACACTATCAATAGAATGCAGGATTTTATAAAAGAGTCATGGAAAAAATTGCACTAAATTTAAGAACTGAATAAGTAATTTTGTATGTAATTATGACAAAAGTGTAATTTATGAAAAACTGAGAAATTGCAAAATATTTCTCATACATGTTTTCATACCATGATGTGCATGTGGCTGGGTGAAAAAGGTATTCCAATGATGAGGTGACAGATTATTTGACTAATATTACATTTGGATTTAGGTGAGCTTGAATGATGCTCTAATACCATCCTTTTATATGTTAATCTAGCATCTTTTGGGGAAAATTGTGAAGGCTTCTTGTAGTAACTTCAGAGGTCTATATTATAACATTGAGAACCATTATTTTTATGGTTTATTGGCATAGAATGTTAAGAAATGGCTAACAAGGTTGATAGTTGCAATAATTTATTATTGTTCAATATTTAGTAAGCAAAATCGTTTTCACACCCCCTCCTCAAAAAAAAAAAAAAAAAATTCTCTAAGAGCCAACACAGGTCTGTGGCACTCAACTGCTGAGTGAGCTACATATATTTGTTCAGGATTTAATGAAAGTTATCCAAACAATATACATAATTTTTCAATGAAATCTAATACATGTAACTATAACAATGATGATGGTGATGATGATGATAATAATAATAGTAGCAGTAGTAGTAGTAGTAGTAGTAGTAATAATAATAATAATAATACCATTAATAATAATAATAATAATAATAATAATAATAATAATAATAATAAAAACAAGAACAAAAAGAAAATTTTGTGTCTATTAGACAAATTAAGAATGCTGTCTTCAGTGATAAAAATTCACTAGGTTGGCTGTCCATCTTTGGTAAAAAAAAAAAAAAAAAAAACACACACACAATAGCTCTATTTTCCTAAATTGAGGTCTGACATCAGTGCTGCAATTGCAAAAACAAGTGGGGTGGAAGGCTCTTGGTACAATAACAGCCCCTTTTAAGCCGGAGTTGCTGATGCCAGATTATCATGTGGTCAATCCTCCCTTAGCTTGAGCTTGCTGTTTTCAGCTATTTTACACCTGCATTATTTGTTAGATTATTTGTTTCACTGTATGTGGAACTGTGACATTTATTTTTGTAAGGGGATGACCAGCCTGAAAGGTAGGCATTAGCAGTTCCTGATTTTTGTAAATACACAAAAAAAATATGGTGGCATGTAGTAGAGGTGTATTACCAATTGATCCAGTTTCTTTATATTTCTCTTTATACCCTTTAACTTGTTTACCTTATTATTTGATTTTGGTTAAATGAAAAACCAAAGATAAGGTAAAATTACAATTATCAATGGCCATATTTTTTGTTCCTTAAGGTGAACTCTCCTTGACACTTCAAAGTGCATGCAAGACCAGCTCAAAGTAATCTACATATTTCCTTTTTATTTATTTCTTTCTTCATTTCTTTTATTTAGCTTTCTGGAGTATTTGTTAAATCAATTTTGGTTGAACTACTATTTTTTTTTCATAAATATAATTAAAATTACTTTTTCTGCTGTCTCTTTATGGACTGCTTTATTTATTATCATGTCCTGATGCATATGCCAGGTGAAACATGTGGCTTACATTTGCAACATGGAGCTTACTTAGGAGTTTGTCTACTAACTTGTTCAACCCAAACTGAAGGAAATAGAACTGTAGGCTGGCTATACAACACACATCAATTTGCTTTGGATGTCCAAAAGACTCATTGGCTAGGGTTTGTATGGCAAAGAGAGAAGACCTGAGAGGTTTGTTGTAGAGACTTCCCCCTTCTTGTCTCTTCCCACTTATATGCCCATTATACCATGTCAATCAGTCATGTTACTCCTGGCTGAAAACACAGCTACAATACATTGCAAGCAGAATTGAATTTTATCTTAAGAAGCCCATTTTATCGTATAACAATAAGCTAGAATGCAAACAGCCAACAAATTAGGAATAAATTCTTTGTTATTTATAAATTCAATAGAAATTCTTTCTTCACAAATTTACCAGGTTTTTTGCAGTTAGCTTGAAATATGCTTACAGAATATGCCTTTGAATGGTTGCTCACAATACTTGAATGGATTCTTGTAGTGCATTCACTGTAGCTTGCTTTTGCTCATAAGTTTTATTCTTGAACGTCTCCAATAGTTAATAGTTCAGAAGTGTTGGTCTAGAGATCAAGGTGAGTAGTCAGTGGCACCCCTTCTACCAACCTATTGTCATTTAAAGTGAGATAGTGGTCACTTAGAACATACAAAATGACTGACACCTGTTGGAAAAGCATTACAGTATATTCCTGCATAAACATTGTGAGTTTATGTTATTTTGTTCTTAAGATATTGATCTTTAAAGACTAAGGGCATAGTTTTGCATCCCTTTGTACATATATGAGTATTCAAAAAGGAATCCAGAACTCACATATTTTACACTTAAATGACTATAGGATATTGGGACTGACTATAACCATTTAAAATAATAAAAGTTGAACTAATGAAGTGCAAGTATTTAGTTTTAAGTAAGGATGTTTAACTATACAAAATTTATTTCATATTGTGGCATACATATTTCTTTTCTTTGAATTTAGTAGCTAGTATTATGTTGCATCTGATTTGTTTCACTCAACTGGAATATCCATATAGCCTGGGATCTGAAGAATGGAAAATATATAAATATGTTTTAAATGTGAAATACCTTGTTAACATAACCTAAATAATTATTTCTGAGCCCAGTAGCATTTTTATTGTTATCATGAAATCTAAAGGTTGCTTACACTAATAATTTCATGTAGGTGTATATGTTTTCATTATGTATACTTTCTTTTTCAGTTCAATTTTCTGAAGTCTCCAAGAATATTACTGTAAAAGCCGGAGCACAACAGCTTCTAATCTGTAGGGCAAAATATTTGGTAGAAGAATGCAGGTGGACTTGGAAATCACTTTCAGAGAACAAAAATGTAACTGAGCTTGTGATTAAAACATTTCCTGCTTATGGCAATAATAGTAATGACTGCAGCATTAGAGTTAGCAGTGTTCTTCCACAGCAAGAAGGCTTCTGGACATGCAGTGCTCATAATAAGACAGATAATTTCACAGCTGCTCAACCAATAAGACTTACAGTTCAGCAAGTAAAACAAGGTACTACTGTTAGACAATAATAAGAGCATATTAAATGATAAATTACTGAGAAATGAAATATTAATATAATTCATTTGTGAATAAAATCTCATAAGTAATACCATTTAGCAATTTTCATTTGTTGCTAATGAAGTGTTACAGGCATATGAAAATTGATCTTGAGTTCAAGCTATTTGTTGTTGTTTAGAGTAGCACCACTATAGGTGAAGATTGAGGGTCAGTGCATGAAAAGGAATTCTCTTTCTATTGTCATTTTTTTCTTCATATAATTATAGAAATTCTTTCATTAGTCAGTTTCAGTAAATGTTTCATTTATTAAATACATAAGAGAAGATTTTATATTAGCATAACAAAAGACAAGAATTTAGTATTTTAATTTAAAGCCTATTCATATTGTAACAAAATATCTTAACTCTAATTTCTGTTGATTACATTAATATCTTTAATTCAATGCTGTACCAAAGATTTTATCCCTGGTCATGTTGATGCTTATAGTTCTTGAATGCTTTTGCCAATTCAAGTGTATGCTCTGAATACATTGGCGAAATGGAACTTGCATGGCTGGTTGCTTTTTCTTTTATGCCTCCTGATATCTACCAAGAAATTTTCAAAGCAGTGGCTATTACTACATGTGTACATTACACAAAGGGTATGTTCATATACATCCAGATGTAACAATCTGGCTATGTAAGGGAGGCTGATTGCACAAATGCAACAATCATGATGACAAGGCATAGGCATCCACATATGGAGACATAGTCATACTGCTTCCTCCTCAAGGCTGATCATCCTGACCAGCATCAATGTAGTTGGTTAGACGATCTAAGTTTACCACCAACCTCTTCTCTTGGGGGAGCCTCTGGATGCAGTAGATGCCATCATTAATCCTCTCCATTATGAGGAATATCTCTTGCCTTGGTTGTTGAAGCTTGGGGCAGTGCCTCTTGGTCCAAGTGGGGTGATACAAAAATCACCAGAAAAGAATTGAGACATGGAAAGTATTGAGCAAAACATTTTTGCTGTGTTAAAATAGCTGAATCAGTGGTAATGCAATGGTACCAGACAGAGTATTGTTGTGTCATTCATTTTCCCTGATTTTATGTTTGGCTTCTGGATGGACTTGTTGCAAGTACAATGCAGGTTCATAGAGAACATTATGGTGTAATGAACTTGTATGACTTCAAATGTGGCCTAAATGAAATACAGTTTCTTGAGCATTTGAGGGGGCTTTAGGGGACTATTCTCCATCACTTGCTACTGTGTTCTGCTGGTTTGGAGAATTCAAGATGAAGAGAAGAATGGCAGACTAACAACAGTAATGACCAAAGAAAACCTCACTGTGGAAACAATGATTAGGGAAGATCCAAGACTAACCTATAAGGACATTGAGCTGGCATTAGCTATTAGTTCACCAAGTGTTTCAACCCTCCTTCATGAGCACCTTCATGTAAAACAATTTCTTCAAGATGAGTGCTCCAATTTATCTGAAGCACAGAAGCTCCATAGAGTGGAACAGTGCCAAGAATTGCTACAAAGATTAAGCTGTGTTTCAGATATTGTTACAGGTAGTGAAACATGAATATATCAGTTTTATCCAGAAACAAAACCTCAGTCCTCCATTTGGGTGTTCCCAGATAACCAACCACCCATCAAGCAAGAGAACAAGAAGTGCTGGAAAGAAAATGGTCACTTTATTCTTCCCCACAGGTGGTCACTTGGCAACAGTTATGTTCGAGAATCAGAGAACTGTTACTGCAAAATGGTACACAGAAGGTTGCCTTCTGAAAGTGTTTCAAAAATTCCAAGAAAAGCATCCAAAGAGCATTTTGTTACATCTTAACATCTTAACATCTTAACCATGTAACACTAGAGTTTCTACAAGAACTGAGGAAAAACTATTGACTCATCCATTCCTTTAGTCCTGATCTGGCATCCAATTTCTTTCTGTTTCCTATGGTGAGGAACCGGTCTTGAGGTCAGCAATTTTATGGATCTGAAGAGGTTCCAGAGGTTGTTACAGAGGATGGAATGGTGCAAACAGAGCCAGGGAGAATATTTTGAAAAACTGGGATAAACAAAATGTTTCTATGAGTATTCATTGTTTGCTGTCTCAGGACCCTAGGACCCTATATAACCACATCAGATCACCCTGTTGGATTCCTTGGCTGTTGGCCTGCCAGTCATAAAAGGTCATCATCTGGTCACTCGCCACCTGGATGTGTTGACAGGTCATAACATGTATGTTGTAAAGTCAGTCTATGAAATTCTGCATGCTGACTGCTCTACCAGGGGACTCCCAAACATTAGCTTGCATGTGGAAATTGGGCAGGTGCCAACAGCAGAAAAGTAATGAAAGGATCCAAAATATTTAACTTTTTTTTCTTTTCTTTTTTTTTGGTAGTGTTTAATGCCCGCTTTTACTGCTATGGCATTGCAGGCGATGACACTGATGATACATGACTGAAGATGGAGCACCGGGGGAATGTGATGGCGGATGAAACTGGAGAACCCAGAGAATCCCGCCCCTGTGCCGATTTGTCCACTACAAATCTCACATACAATCTCTTGGGATCAAACCCGGGCCATCTAGGTGAGAGGCGAATGTTCTGACCACTCGGCTACAGCGTGGCCAAAAAAAAAATTTAACTGTGAAGCATATATTTCACAATATGTGTTTTAAGCATAATGCTACCATCATTTGATATTTTGGTACTGTACAATTATTCTTCTGTACTTTTTCACTAACAAAATATATTGTCAAACATCTTTAGTTCAACAAAACTTTATCCCATATTATATTAAGTATTTGTGTAAAATGATTTAGAAAATAGGTATCATAATTATCATAATCATTATCATTAAAGCTCAGTCTGGAGTCTCCAAATTGCCAGATTGAGGGTCGATGCACATACAGTGTAACTATGATGTGATGGAGTAGGCATGGTTTCTACAGCCTGATTTGAAATGTATTGCACTGTTTAGCATTGCTTACTGTCTGACCTTGTTCAGTTCCTGCTAGTAAATAAAGCAGTGAACACTGAAAGAGAGTGCATATTGAAAAATGTCAAAAATACAAAAGGTAGGTGTTTGACCCGAACAAACTTGTGGATGATTCAAACATAGTTTGGTGACGGGAGGAGAGCTTTTCTTTTGATACAGTAAAGATATATCTTGTAATTCATTACAATGTATTCTGAGTGAGTTTGGTTGATTTATGCTCATTGTCTTTACAAACTCTGCACTTATCATCCTGAATTTTTTCTATCAAGCTTAATACTTTTATTTATAAAAGTACAAGGTATCTTTATTTACTAATCATATTGTGAAATAATTGTTTTATTATGTTACTTTATGAATTAGAACAATGCATATAATATCAACAGCCTCAACAAACACCCCAATGTATCTCAATGTGTGTATGTTTATGCTACAAAACCCTCCCCACCACCCTCTCTTTATAATGCTGACTGCTCTGTGTGTTCGTAACTATGTGCACTTCAGAACCCAAAACTGAGCTCTAATCATCATCACCATGGAGTATGGGAGAGTGTAGGGTAGCGTCAAAGATATGTTATACCCTGGTAACATCTCTAACCAGCAGGTTGAATGAAGCAATACAATAATGGGTATTGGTCCACTTACTGAAAATCTGAACCTGCCTTGCTCTGTAAATATGTTTAATGTAGTATAGCTTCAGGGTCTAATGCATATATTCATAATGGTGATGGACTGGTTATGATGTACTCCTTCTGATGATGATGGTAATGATAATGACAACAATGATGATTATGATTATGTGATATCTCATAAACAAATTGATATGGTATAAATAGCTATATTGATAAATAACATTTGCACAATTATATACATACTGGTAACCATTGGAATTGCTCTGATAATAAACATATATAGGAAATATCATTAGTATAAATAGCACTACTTGTAATGCTAATGAAAGTCATGGTAAACAGATACTCATATAGTTACTAAAACCACCTGCACAAGACAGAACATGAGAATAGGCTATACCAGGGTTGTGGAAGCTGGAAGCAGAGAGCAGCATAAGTGTATTGTTAAACAACTGATTCCCAAAATTCTTAAGGATGTTCCTAGTATTCCTGCTCATGCACCAAAGATAAAATATAATGTTCCGATGTCTTTATGATTGGTTGAAAATAATCACCGTTGCATCTCTGCAAGTTACTTCCAAGCACTAACTGCTTTAGGAATCTGAACTCCATGTTAGTGGCTGTATTAAAAAGAGAGTTTGCAGATTTCTTTCCCAATTGCTCTAATGTTGTAGTTTGGGTGAAATTAATGATTTTGTTATTCATGGTGTTAAAACACTGTGAGCATCAATTTTATTGCAATAATTAGAATTTCAGAGGTTATGCCAATGATGTATTTGCAGAATGTAAGGATCACAATTTATTGAACTATAAAAAAAATCCAAAGCAATGTTCAAGACTTCCAGCTAATACAATATAGCCACCTAATGATAAGTTCACAACTGTGAAATTCAGCAAAATGTAAGAAACACCTCGAAGGAAGAAATCTGCAAAATTAGAGGAACATGTTCAGTGCCACAGAAGGACTTTATAGAAAATAAATATATAACAGCAATGGTATATAGTAAGGTTTAAGGGCAAGTGAATAGGTTCAGCAATATGTATAAAAATATGAAATAACATACATGTAAAGTATGTAATATTGTATACAATGTAAATAGACTACTTTATGCAAGTAATATTACCATGGTAATGGAGCATGCAAAGTAAATTGATGATGATGATAAGATCAACAACAATAATAACAACAACAATAATAATAATAATAATAATAATAATAATGATAATAATAACAATAACAACAATAACATTAGAAATAATAATAATAATAATAATAATAATAAAATAATAATAATAATAATAATAATAATAATAATAATAATAATAATGATGATGATGATGATGATGATGATGATGATGATGATGATGATGATGATGATGATGATGAGATGATGACAATAACTAGTATTACCAACAACTGGACAAGGATAGATCTAAAGATATGTATATAAACAATACAAACAATATGTTGCTGTTATAAATGCAAAAACATTAATATACAGAGATTTAAATTGTTTTTGTCTGTAATGTTAAAACCCTATTGTTGTGCTGAATTTTCTGACATGAACATATTATATATATAAACAACTGGACACTTAGGAACTGCAGAAAGGTGTCTGTCCACATTTAACAATTGAAACAAAGAACTTAATTAAACCTTCCCTATCTGAGTAAACAGAAAATTGCAAGTATTGTCAGGCCTATGCTATGATGCAGAAGGTTTCTTTTTGTGGTTAATGATCCATTGATCTACTTAAAACCATGATCATGGATTTTAAAGATCTGCCCAGTGTCAGTCCTGAAAATCGGAGAAAGTTTTATTTGAATAACTGATATACGAATACGCTTGTGCTAATACTCATGCACTAGACACTGGGTAAGATAGGAAACCTACTCAATGAAACAAAAAGTAATAAACTACATCATTGGAAACTGAACTCAGTACATTCAATATATGTAGTGTAAACCACTTTATAGCCACTGAGTTATGATCATAACTGTGAGAGCTTTATATACCACAGCGAATGTTTCTAGCTGTTGTATTTTGGAGCAGATTGATAACTCAAGCAATTGCAGAATAAACACAGCATGTTTCCTTTGTTTACTGCATCAACCCATAAATGTAAATGTGGTTGTACATGGTAGAGAAAATACAATTAAGTGCTAAGAAATGAATCACTGCTCACAGCTTTCCTGCTGTTATTGATGATGGAATTTTCAAGATTGATGCAGTTGTGGGTTAAGATTTTTTGCTGCAGTGTTGTTGAAATTGGAATTTTTAGAGTAATACAACAAGTTTGGACTTTCTGCTGGAAGAAAGGACCTGATGCCTTTATAAAGGTATATCTCCTTATCCAAGTTTGGTTGTTAGAACACATAATGGTGACGTAGGATTAACATGTTCTTATTTTTCTATTAAGAGAAACTTTTTCCTGAATGATGGTACTTCATTGACTATTTAGAATGGTAATGTTTTCTCATGTTAGGACTAGTTATAGCTGAATACTTTATAATTTTACTGTTTTATAATTTTCCTACATGTTTAATCATTACAGATATGGCTTAAAAAGAGAGTGTAGCCCATTTACATTTCATCAAAATATTTTAGAGAAATCAACAATCCCAAAAGGTCCTTTTCATAGGTATGCACACAAACTAAAGAAAAAGAAGATACTTTTACTAAACTGGATCAGTTTATTGAATATCATATGATTACTAATATGACTAATTTAAGAATCTAGTTAACTGCCTAAAAATGGTCATATTAATAAATGCAGTGCTGTATGTCAATCTTCATATTTCAATAACCTGTAGAGAACTCAGTCAAACAAATGTAAATAAGTTCGTTAAAAGCTTTCTTCCACTGGATACTTATAACAGTCTCAATGGATATCAACTGAGTGTTTCAGGGCTGTGGAGCAAGCTTTTAGCCATGTTGACTGTGCCTTCCTCAGGGTGATAAATTGCCATACTGTCCCATTTATATACTAAGAATTCTACATGAATCATTGATGTTGCCAGTTCAACCAACTGATTGATTGGAAAACTTGGTTGGACTGTTATAAGAAATCAAGTTCCAATATTTTAGTTGATACAATTATCAGTATAAGCATCAAATATTTCAATGCTATTTAAATGTAAAATCACTCTGAACTGAATACTTATCTGCATAAACAGAAATTGAACTTATCACATTCATTATACATTTGAAATAATATATAGCTTTGGTTTAAAAGTGGAGTTTTCAGAACTGGCACATGATACTGAAATTGGAGCTGGCAAACCCCTTTTGCTTACATGTAAGACAAAAGAACCTGTACATGAATGCCAGTGGATATGGAAATCAAGTGATGATGGTGAAGAAGTGGTTGTTCAAATGTTTGAGGCCCATGGAAACCACAAAGATGATTGCAGCATTCATTTTGATAATGTTGTTGAAAAGCAAAATGGATTGTGGACATGTGGAGCTCGCTTCTCATCACAGGATAAATTTACAGAAGCACGACCTGTACAGGTTACTATATTTTCTGGTGAGTTTGAAAGTATTCTCAAGTGTTAAAACATTTCCAAACAAAGACTCTCCATATAAGTGCTTTAGTTATTGTTCTCCTAAAACTTTTATCTTCACCACATATTAATTAAAATAGGATGCTTTAACTATATTTGTTTCAATGTGAACACTTTTATATTTTATAACAGCTTTTAGGTGTATAGGTAAGTAGCAGATTTACAGAATTATGCATAAATGTGCAAAGAAAACCTATCTTAATTAGTAGTAATATAATTTTATTCAGCCACACAATAATGCACAATAGTGTTCAATAATGTTCAAATTGTTGGCATGAGTATTCATATTTTGTATTGTAGTCCAAATTTGGCACAAGAATATTTTATCACTTAGCTGTTTATTTGCATCAATTCCTTGCCATAATTTTGTAACAAAATAAATCGCATTCCCAAAGAAAAAATCCATAGAGGTAAGATTTGGATATTATATGACCCAAAAATCTGTGTACTGTATTATGTTCACTTTCCTAGATGCTCTACATTGTGTTTTTAGGGACCTTACGCTAAATTCCAGAATAACTAACTTTGTTTTCTTAGGTGTTGCTACAGTAACTGGCACATTGCTGATTGTTCCAGCATGACGAAATTTATTGCTAGTCCATAAATGGTTACTCTTCAGTGAATGAGTTTCAGATTTCCTATTATACTTCTCTTCATAAACATCTGTCTTCCAGTGCTTTCTAAAAAGATTTGTTTAAACGCAATATAGGGGCTTCAAGGCTTTGCAGTATTTATTACAAAAAGTGGTTTACAACTATAAATCATCCATCAAATGAAAGAGGAGCACACCTGTACATATGTGCATGCACTGTTTCCCCTGTCTTCTTTTAGAAAGCATTAGTAGCAAACTTGGAAACTAGTAAACAAAAAGCTTTTTGTGTTTTTTAGTTTGCAAGGACAGTATCTCTTGTTGCAGTGCAACTTGTGTGCTGTCTTAAATTCCATTGTAATCCTACAAGTGACACTAATACCCTTAGGTGGTAACTTTAGTTTGAAAACATTGGCTGTCTTTATAAAGGTAAGAGTACAGGATAACCAAGATTGACTAAAGAATATGTGAGAGAGGTTTTCATATGTAGCCCTCAGTTGTGCATTAGCAACTCCAATGATGCCTGTGTGGAGTTCTAAGGAGATGCTTACAATTATGTCCTTATAGTTTGGAGCTGTTATAAGCTCTAAAGCCTGTAGACTACAGCTTACATGGCAAATTTGCTTCAGTGATGAATCAACATTTCATGCAAATAAAAATGTGAACACTTATAATGTGAACAACTGGGAATCATCTGATCTCCATGAGATGATGCTGTTGCAATGGGACTCCCCAAAATGGAATGTTTTTCTGCCATATCCTGGCTGGAATTTTATGGGCCATTCTTTTTCAGTGAAGCAACTGCAACTGGTGTTTTTTTACCTTGGTGCACTACAGCTATGGTTCATCAATTGGAAGAAGCTGAATGAAGAGAACTTTATTTGGCAGAAAGATGGTGTGCTGCCTCACTGGCATAACTCAGTATGCGATTGGTTAAATGATGTTGTACCTAACTGTTGGATTGGCTGCAAGGGGCAGATGACGGTGCTTGTTTCACATGGCCTCCATATTCACCTGATCTGAGGCCATAGAACCTTTAGCTTTGGGGGTTCATAAAGGATCATGTGTATATGCTTCCACTGTGAGTTGACCTACCCAACTTAAGAAATAGGATTCAAGTAGTTGCTGCAGCAATTACTAAACGCACGCTGATCAAGATTTTGAAAGAACTTATCTATCAATTGGATGTGTGCCATGTGACGAATGGTGCTCACGTTGAACACTTGTATGTAAAACTACTTGAATTGCTCTTTCATTTGGTGTATTATTTATAACTGTAAGTTAAATATAATAAAGTCTTAAAACCTCATATTGATTTTGAAAGACCCTAGGTAGTTAAAGTCCCTGACAGAGGGAACTTACCTACAGCAAATGACAGAATAAAGGTAAAGGGAGTTCCCTTTTAAGCTGTGTAGTGTGTTGATTTTGATTAAAATACATAGAAATAGAGAATGAAGTACAATATTGTTATAAACCTAGAGCATACAATGTATGTAAGTATATTAATAAAATGAATATCAATAAGATTCATTAACTGAAAATAAATATTATGAATGTATAAGGGTGCATTATAAGAAATGCTACTTTTTGTTTAAAAAGTGATAAGCAATTATAAATAAAAACAAGAACATATAAATAATGTTTACACTAAAAATTAAAGGAATACATTGATTTCCTTTCAATGAACATTCAAGTACTTGGAATAAAGCTAATATAGTGTCAAAGCTTTATATTTGAACGAAATGCTAAACCACTTCTGCAACTCCCAGCACCCACCTCATATCTTATCCCAGCCCCCTACTTAAAGCTTTATTTTATCCCCCCACTTTTTCCTTTAGTCCTTAGCTTATAATCTGTGTTCATAAATCAATATTAATGCTTAACATCTGACATCATACCAATATGAGATGGACAAACTGGGTGCTGGTGTGAACTATTGCTTCAAAGAATGCCTTCCACCCCTTTCACCATTCACCTATGCCGGACTTTTGTTCAAAGGCTAGTGCATGTTTGTCAGGCTTGAATTAATACCATTAAGAGATTAGCTAACCCCGGGCTGGTGAGCAATGCAGATGATAGAGAATTTACTACCAATAATAAACAAAGAGAAATATTATAAGAAATCAAAAGCATCCACACATTTCCTTGCAATTGAATATCAGCTCAATATTTTCCTAGACTAACACATTTTAAATACACCAAAATATATGCATGAAAGTAAACAAACACATACTGTAACAATGTGCAATAAAAAAGAACCAGATAATAACTTAAAAAATGGAAACTGTCAAATGTACTCTGAAATTCAGTTATACAAAGTGTGTCCATTATATTTTCAGTTAATATCAAATAAAAATCAATCTGCTTTTATCTCTTGCATTCTCATTCAGTTTATGTTTAAGTTGTGTCATTAGTTAATGAGTTACTACAATTCATTGCACACTGTACAGAGTCAGAGCCTACAATTCACTAGAAAGGACAAGGCAGTTGGTTAAATTATACCTGTTCTGCTTATGATCCAGGGTGCAATATCTGCTATGCTAAAGGGTTTCAGTGTGTGAAAAAATTTTATAAATGCATGTTAATTCACTTCTTCAACACTGAAACGGACAATAACAAATAATACAAATAATGACACATAAACTACAGAAATAAGAGTATGTTGTAACTAATATAAAATCGTATATCTGATTCTGACAAGTCCAAATGCATGTGTGGGTTACATCATTATCTTTTCCCTGGATTGTTGCAGGTGTCTTCCTCTTTAGCATGTGAACATGTGCACAAATGTCAGCTTTATAAAGCCTCTAGCCACCTTTTAAAATTTGCGGGCTGTGTAGTTACCAGGATTTTATGAGAGATTAATGTAATATAATTGAAGAAAAAGAGAATAAATGGGAAGAAAATAATCTTCTATTTCTTCCAGCTTGGGCTATGTTACCATAGTTACTCTCAAAAGAAAAAAAATACAGACACAGGGAGATAGCATCATGCCAAATACCTACCCAAATCTTTGATACACTGAGCTTCTGGTGCACAATAATAGTGCCTACACACATACTGCACAGAAAACAACTGAGTTCCCAATGCTGTCAAATGTTTACCCTACTCACTAATATTTTCGACTTCAATGTTACTATTTTTATTTCTAAGGTAAAGCAGAAGTCTCATGATCATTTTGAATTGGCCGAAGCTTGCAATGGCTGCAATTATGAAGATTGTAGCATCACCAAAGAGCATAGTGTTCAGTGTTCACAAAATTGTATTACTTACTGTTTTATTACTTTTATTTCATTTTCCTTTTTGGAGAATTTTAACATCCTTCATACTAACATCTCAGGAGTACACAGATGATGAACAATGAATGCTCCAGTCTATGGAGCTAAGCCTTTCCCAACATTCATTTCATAGGGATAAGGAAAAAACAATAATGAATTAATCATCTTTACTTGCAGGGGTTGCATTTGTGCAACTATCTCAAGACATTCAAGTAGCAATTGGAGAACCGGTATTGCTTCGATGTGTTACAAACAGAGCTGTAGAGCTTTGCCAATGGACATGGCAACCATTAAATCATAGTAATGAAATACCAAAGGTTATTAAACAATTTCCTGCCTTTGGAGATGAGAGCAGGGACTGCAGTTTCAGATTTAAAAGTATATTAGAAGAGCAAGAAGGTTTATGGAGTTGTGCTGTAAGATTATACACACATTCAGCATTTACTGTAGCATCACCAGCAAAATTGACACTCCTTCCTGCAGGTTAGTTTACCATTTTAGACTATTGCATATAATAAATAACTTGAGATAAATCCTTCTGGTGCATGTACTTTATATTTAGAACTAAATGCATGAAGTGGTAGTAGTATTTATTACATACATAATATTACATCAATTGAGTCACACAGTCACATGGGTAACTGTATATGCACTGTAAAAGTATTTGAATTGAATATAGGACCTACCCACATTTTACATATATTCAACCAACTGAAAAAATAAACACATACACACATGCTACAACAACAAACCAACAGAAGAAAGAACACACTGATATTACATTTTCACACACTTGCGCTCATACCTACACACATATATAAATGTTCATATACCAAATATGTCTATACAGTGTTTTCTCAAACACCTTATCTCTTGGTATACATACTTCCACTGTATATGTGCCAAGACTTGGACAGTTGTGGTTGTTAAAAATCAAGTCCCAGCATGCTTTCCTCTTATCTATTTGAAGCTAGAAATACCTCCAGTAATAATTTTTTCCCAACATCTTCTATCTGCATGCAAGCTGTCAGAATATCCATCAAGTCTTCATGATCCCCATATAATGGGCAAATCCTCTTACCAGGAAATCCTCAACTACCTTAAGTATTTAAAACATTAATGGGAATGCACAGTGAGGTAACTAATTAAATAGGAGTAAAAACATAGATTACACTCAAACTTCACTCTTGAAATAAAGTAACTTACTTTGGACATGTTTCGATGGCTTTTGCCACCATTTTCAACAGAGATTCACTGATGAACTTGTGGTAGCGGCCTGTAGAGGTCTCTCTTCTGGATAGATGAATTTTGAGATGAGTCCATTTTTTTGTGGAATGCCAAAATTTATGACCTTGTTTTTGTTTTTTAAAATTAATAGATTTTCCCAAACTGTTTATCCAATTGGATTCTGTACTAATTTTAATAGCTTGGGCTCACTGTGAAAACTATGGTTTTGAGTCCAAAAATTATGTGCAACAGCTGAATTATATGTCGGTTTGTATTTTAAATATCTCATGTGTTGTTTGAAACGTTATACCAAGAATATGTGGACTACTTAAAATATATAAACCAGGAAATAAAATGCGACCTATTGTAAACACCATCAACTCCCCCACATACCAACTAGCAAACTGGCTCACAAAACAGTTCCAAAACCTACCACAGTACAACTGTTTAAGTATAAAAAATTCCTTTCAATTAATAGAACAAATGAAACAAAAAGACCTAAGTAATGATGATATGTTGGTTTCATTTGATGTTTTATCACTTTTCCCCAGCATTCCTAGAGAAAAATTACTTTCAGTACTGAAAAAATGGCTAACTACAACAGACATTTCTGGTGAAATAGCAGAAGACTTACTTAAGCTAACAAAGTTATGTATTGAACAAACCTATTTTACATTCAGAGGAAAATTTTATACACAAAAGTATGGTTTAGCCATGGGAAATCCATTATCCCCAATACTTGCAGACATGTACATGAGTAATTTAGAAATCCACATAACCACAGCCTTCCCACAAATATACAAAAATTGGTATAGATATGTAGACGACATAGTAGCAATAGTAAACAAAAACGTAGTTGAGGACAGCCTTAAATTACTAAATCTTCAGGACAGCTCCATAACATTCACAATAGAAAAAGAATCAAATAGCATGCTGTGCTTCTTGGACCTAAAAATAATCAGGAACCACAACAAACTAGAATTTGGAATCTATAGGAAAGAAACACAGAGAGAAAACTTCATAATTAACAACAGCTACAACCCAATTTCACACAAACATGCCATGATCAATTGCCTTGCATTCAGACTGGTAAACCTACCATTAAGCCAGTTGGAATACAAATTAGAACTTAATAGGATCATAGAAAGTGCACAAAAGAATGGCTACACAGAAAATTTGGTAAAGAAGAAGATTAATAAATTCATGAAACAGATAAAAGTAAAAGAAATTAGCACTCTAAAAAGAATAAAAGCAGAAACTAGCTACAAAAATTCACTTACCACCCTTTGGCACACCAAAAATTTCAAAAGATTTTCAAAAAATGGAACATCAACCTAGCCCCAGGTAATAAGCACAGTTTGAAAAACCTCCTCCATACAAACACAAAAGAAAAAATCCCTCCATTGAAACAATCAGGGATATATGCAATCAGCTGCAAGGAATGTGAAAAGGTATACATTGGAGAAACAAAACGAAACATTGGACAACATTTCAAGGAACACATGAGATATTTAAAATACAAACAGACAGATAATTCAGCTGTTGCACATAATTTTTGGACTCAAAACCATAATTCTCACAGTGAGCCCAAGCTATTAAAATTAGTACAGAATCCAATGGGAAAATCTATTAATTTTTTAAACAAAAACAAGGTCATAAATTTTGACATTCCACAAAACAATGGACTCATCTCAAAGTTCATCTATCTGGAAGAGAGACCTCTACAGGCCGCTAACATTAGTTCATCAGTGAATCTTTGTTGAAAATGGTGGCCAAAGCCACCGAAACATGTCCGAAGTAAGTTACTTTATTTCAAGAGTGAAGTTTGAGTGTAATCTATGTTTTTACTCCTATTTTACCTTAAGCATGTTCTGCCCTTGCAACCTAAATCATGCTATTCCTGTCTTTTGTTTCATAACCCAATTCTAGAATATGTTTCTTTACCCCACCTAATTTTTATTTTAATTTGTAGCTGCAATGACAATATTTTTCTACATTCAGATTCTGTTTCCTGCCTGTTTATATCACATAGGGGTTGTTTGACTATTTTCATACCATTATTATAATAAGTAGTGGCGCGTGGTTTAAAAATTCAGGTGTTCACAAAATCAGTAATTTACCATCACCGCAGCCGCTGCCGCTACTGCTACCGCCGTCGCCGCAACATCAAATCTAGTAATATTAGAAACAATAAATTTGTTACTCAAATCGTCACCCACCCAGTATTGTAAAGTTGCTGATTTTTCTTAGTTTTTGAGAGTTAATTGCAATTTGAGGTGATGAAGGGGTGAAGTCCTTTGATACAGTTCATGTGAAGAATGGTATTTACAGTGAATAATATTTACATTGTTTGAATTATGCAATTAACACCATATTTATTTGCACAGAGATTCCACGCGCCGGTTTTTCAAATGTACAAGCTTTTCTATCGCTCGGAAATTAAAGTCTTTTATGCTGTTGACCAGTTTCTTCTCAATAGCAATAGCATTGCCAGTGCTGACAGTTGGTCTTCACCCATCCTATTCCTAGTAAAGGTTTCGATTCTTTTTATTGTGGAAAAGCATATTTCTGGTTCTGATGAAGTCATGATTGTAGTGATAACAATCTTTGGAAAAGTTCCTTCGTTGAGGTTGTTTTCTGTTATGAACTGCTTAACTCTTGCATAAAATGCAAATTACTAAGAAAAATAGCGTGTCTCACAAAGACTGCAGTTGTACTTCCGGATAGTTTCAACTAAATGTCAAAGATAGCAGCACCTCCTGCTGATAAACAGAACCCTGAAGGTGTTAATGTGCACGGCCGCACTGTGCTCATTTCTGGCTGTAAAACTCCAAGCTGTTTTGTTGGCCGCGCAAGCGCAGAGCTGCTAAACGCTAGTTATACGCTAGCACACGAGGCCTGTGCTACAAGTGTTGTTGCCACATACTCAGGTTCTTGGCTGTGTTCAATCTGAATAGCAGAGTGCGGTATATTTAAACAAGTGACACCGGATAGCACATTTTATTAAATGTTTCCTGAAAGAGAAAAAGGAGATCCACTAAGAAATATTGAAGGTTCACGTGCTCTTGTGCTCCTACACAGCAGCCGCCGCTGATTATAATCTACCCTCTCGCAACCTGATACCTCTCTTCCATATAGTAATAAATGCATAACTATTGCCTCATATATGGTTTGTAATATTTTTACTGGCATGTCTAGTACCCAGGTCAATAGCCTCTGTATTTCAGAAAGTAAAGTTGTCCCGTATCTTTCTGTTTTACAAACTCTGTATTTCTATGCCATTTTTCTTCCATGTCAAACCTTACTCCTAGATAATCCAAAATGTTTAACATTTTGAATTTCTTTATCTCATATGGCCATTCTTCCTGCTGAACGTTTATATAACTGTTTTTAAATGCGAGTGCTTTAGTGTTAGGAATATTTATTTCCATGCCCCATTATCTACAAAATCATTTAAATCAGATTGCCAAACATTTATTGTTTTAGAAAGAATAATACTGTTATCAGCATACAAAAGGATTAGTATCTTTTTAGGGATAATATACAGCTCTTTTTACTCCCCTCTGCACTATGATGCATTATGTTGTATTGTGCCAAAAAGTCTTGATAACAAATTTAACTTCTTTATATATTGCTTGAGTACTCTAATTGTTTTCTGGAAAGTCCTTTATGTGCTAATTTAACACAAAGAGCACTACATTCCACAGTATCAAATTCCATTTTAAAATCTACAAACACTGTGTATACTTTACCTCCTTTATTTCTTAAATTATCATAAATTATGATACAAAAATATTGTCAGTAGTTGAAAAGCCTTCTCTAAATCTTCTGCTTGAAATTTAGAAATCTTATCATATGACATAACACAACATTTAATTCTTTCATGTAAAATATTCTGTATAATTTTCAAATATAATAGAGCAGCGAGATGCCCCTGGAATTTTCTGGACTGCTCCCTTTGTCCTTGTAAATAGGTTGGATTATGGAAGTTTTCCATGTGTCCAGATATTCTCTCCATTCAAATACTTTATTGAAGCTGATTGTATACAAATCTGCCATTTTATTCATTTCTAGAGAGCTCTTGAAGAACTCAGCTGACAAGCCTTTATACCTGCTGCATTACCATTTTTTAAAACATTTTATTACCTGGACAACCTCTGTTGTGCTAATTTCATGATCCATCAGATGCAGAATTGGAGCTTAGATAATCCCTTCAGCAGTCAAAGTAATTGTTCTATGTCTACCACCCTTCTTTCATAGACAGTTTTAAAGTATTTTATTCATTCCCCAGCTAGAATAGTTACATATATGTGCCTTCACCTTCAGATCTGTCTAATAACTTTCCTCATGTCATTGATCTCACAGTTTTCAACTACAGGTGGCACAGATAACAGTAGCCCATGTAGGTGTAAAGGAAATACAGTGAAATTACAGAACCAAAGAGCTGAAGTGGACCTGCCATGTATTTACAATGACAAATACAGTGAAAAATACATGTATAGAAGATGTTGAAAGTGCCATCCTGCAACATCAATACACAGCTGTGCACGTTCAAGCATATTCAGATACACCCAGCATAAAATTGGATATTGATGCAACTACATGGCTGATGTTGAATTTTAGTTCCTGTATTGATTGTGGATTTGTTTCACAGACCTTGTTCTTCAGGGGTCCCCACAGGAAAAAAATCACATTGTTAGATCCAGTGAACATGGTGGCTACAAATGTTTGCTCACAGTTCATTCCTCAGAGAAAACATCAAGGACTCCTTCCACAGATACATTAGACATGTGTATGTTACCCCACCTTGCTGGAAGAAGCAGTATTGTCTTTCATATTCATGGAGTAGAGCATAAAATGTATAAAACATGTCCATATATGCAACTGCCTCAAGGGTAGTGCAAAAAATATCAGTCTAATGATGCACTTTCCAGTAACACCATACCAAACACCAATGTTTTCATCAAGGAATGGTTGCTGACACACAATGTTAGTGTTCTCTGTTGTCCAGTACTTTGTGTTCTGTGAACTCATATGACCAGAAAGATGAAACCATGCTTCATCACTCATGATATAATGGAAATGGTCTTACACACTATTGTTGATATTATTCAAAAGCCATGTGAAGTAGTCTACACATTTCTGACTGCCATCCTCTCATAATTGCTGCACAACCATCACACAATAGTGCTTTAAATGAAGACTTTTCATTATCTGCTGGCAACTCCTCCTAGTTGCATGTACCAATTTACAAGTAGACTTCTTCGGGCTCTGAATAATTTTTCAGCGAATGTCTGCAATAATATTTGGTGAGTAAAGAGAAGGATTTCTTTGTCATCTTACATCTTGCACAGATCCATAGGTATGCCAATTTTTATATAGATTCTGTATTGCTCTCTTTGCTGGTAGTCCTCTACCCCAAAAATGTTGTGAGTTTCTTTAATCAAACCTGTTTTCACATATGCTTTTACAGTTTTAATTTTTTCTTCTATCAGAAGGTAATTTTCAGAACACTAAGAGAAATGTCTAGCTTCACTAATGAAATAAATTTAAATACTGACAGAAGAATGCTAACAATCGATAATTGCATAACACTGTCCATTATTGTAGCCTTGTTGAGCATGAGTAGTACAGCAGTAGAGATACTGCATTCACGTTCAAATGGGAGGTGGGCTACTTTTTTTTTAACTGCACCACCTGTATCTGGTATACCATTTCCAACTTTGCTTCCTGCCATGCAGTTTTGTTCTGTTTTAGAATGGTTTTATATATTTTTCTAAGATTTACAAAATAAATTCTTTGTTACTCACCCCCCCCCCTCTTTTCTATGCTTCATAAGTGCAGATTTATCTGCAGTTTTTTCTAATTTACATTGATCATAAAGTAAATTCCAAATGAAACATTACTAAGACAACATGCAGAGAATATTAAGGAAACTCAGACCTTCCAAACAATAGATAGAACTGCTACTTCCTCATGCAAAGGGAATTTATTTCACAAAAACGAAACCTTTTAACTGCAACATAAATATTTATAGAAATCATATATCATCAATCTTTAAGCATCAATATAAACATAGCCACTACTATTAGAAAACATCACTCATACTCTGATCAGAACAAGCAATAAATTGTGTTGCCTGTCTCGGTTTGAGGGGGTGGGGGGTGCGGGTAGCATGTTTACCCCATATTCAGGAGGTCCTGAGTTTGAATCTTGCTTAGGGTGAGTTACCCAAATAAGGTTTCTTTTATGGGGTTTTCCTTATCCTGAGAAGACAAATGTCAAGTAACTTTAAGCTCCATGGACCCCGAGATCATTTGAGCATCATTTCACCCATTTCATTCATCATCCGATATGACCAACCAGGTTAAACTACACACAAAAAATAATATAGGTTGGCATTTTCTGCAGTTTAGAACTAATTGAGATAATAATGGCAGTTATATTAGAATAATTGTTTCAGATAATGGTTTCATAATATGAAATAAATGATATAAATACTTAAGATATTTCTGCCAATGTGTGTGCACAATTTGACACACACAAACACACATGCAAGCATATACTTACTCATACACACTCCCCCCTCCCTCTCTCTCTCTCTTTTATATCTTTATTTTCATATTAGCATTTTATTTAGCTTAACATCAGAGACGAAGCTTTTTATTTATCATAAAGTATAAGGTTTAAAATTTTGAATATTCTTGCCAAAGGAATGACCTATAAAATAAATATGCTACTACAGCATGCAAGTAAGTGTGGCACCACAATATAGAGCAGATAAAATAATTTATTGGAAGTCAATTTGTTTTAACATCATCATCATCATCATCATCATCAATATTGTGTGTGTAATAAGCATTGCTGGCATATTTTGTATGTGTGACATAGATGATGAACCATATCTGAATTTTCCTGGTATGAAATCTTTTCATGCATATAACTTGTTATCCTACATAACTTCCAAAAGAAGTAGCTACTGGTGGAAATTTCATGATGTCATCCTTTGTAATTTCTAAATAAGTGACTATATGAAACTAATTTAATTTGGTTATAGAAAGCCCATTTAAATATTTAATACGATTATCTGGCTCAAAGTACAAGCAGCTTAGAAATTAGTCATATAACTTCAAGGTGTAAGTTAAACCTTTCCATAGCAGATAGCAATATGGGTTCTCTTTCTATTAGTAAAATTATAAAAGCTGCTTATCTCTGGAGTAATATTTACATATGTGGGCTGTAAAAAAAAATACCTTGCTGCTTCTGAACAGACAATTAATGATATCTACACAAACAAAACTGGTTATACTTCCTACAAAAGTAAATGGGTCATTAAGCATACCTGTTATGAGTAATATAAGGAATTCTTAACAGTTAGATTTCCCAATTAAGTTTCCCAGATATAAAGTACCACAAGTATTATTCTGTATTCTCCCCCTAGAAGCAAGAACACAATAAATATAACACCGAGTACTTGGGCCCATATGTATTGAAATATATTCATAGTGGGAGGTAAATAACAACATTAACCTCTGTTGTAAAATGTCTCTGTCACAAAATATTACTTAATCTTGCATAACAGTATGCCTGCTCACATTTTCCTTGAAATTCAAGGGTTCTTGATAGAGTTGTTGATGAATTTTCACCACTTGCCAAATTCAAGCCAATATGACTTTATCGATAACAATAATATTGTTTTTGATATAAATAACGTTTATGGTCTAGGTTTGTAGTTCTCAAATAAAAAATGCAATTTCTTTTAAAAATATGCTGAAATTAAACAAAGTATGTTTCCTGTTCATCTAGCAAGAGTGAAATTCCTTGAGAGGCCTGAAGACGTTAGAGCTCCTGCTGGTGCATCAGTAACCCTAAGATGTTTTACAACCTCTGCAGTAGAAGAATGCCAGTGGACTTGGAGATCATTAAGTCAGCCCAATAAAACTGAAATAGTGTTTAAGGAGTTTTCTCCTTCTGGAAAGTACAAGAGAGATTGTAGAATAAATTTTAATAGTGTTACAGTACAGCAAGAGGGCTTATGGGGATGTACAGTGAAAGGGCCTCCTAATTCAACCATTTTGGCTGCACCTGCTGCCAAACTTACCGTATACATTCCAGGTATGCTCTTTCTTATGTAGTTTAATCCATTTTCCTCATTTTTGAGCAACAGGAAACAATAACTTAAAGAAATAGTCATGCTAATACATACAGTCATTTCTCACACTAGGCAATGTAAGTCACAGCTCCTATAGGTTAAATTCTTCATTGTCTAATTCTTGTTTAGATCATTAATCTCCCTTTACTCATCAAGGACAGAGTTATACTAATCTTGTTTGTTCATGATTTACTACTTATGGCACCGCAGGTGAGGGGTACATGATGAATATCATCCTCCAGTTCTTCCAAAGTGCTTGGTTTGCTGTGGTAAACCTCGTTCTTTGCCAAACCCCACATGAAGAAGTCACAAAGGGTGAGTTTGGGACTGGGCTGGCCACTCATGCAGACCATGGCAGCCTAACCAACTTCTTGTAAACTGGCTGAGTAGCCAGTCATGGAAGTTTTATTATAAAGTAATGGCAATTGTTGATCATCTTTGGATCCAGTGTAGTGCAAAGTGCACTGTCCATCACTATCTCCACACATGCACAACAGAATGTCAGACTTCATAATGAGTGGCTACATAAGCTCATTCTTTATTTGTGATGTGATGTGCCATTGTAGATCAAGTTCAAGATCACTGTAAAGAAACGATCTATAAAATCATATAGAAATATTAATATATATATATATATATATAAAAATGAATTGCCGAAATGTATGTACGCACATCACTTTGACTGCACCAAATTGAACAATTCTTTTTTTGTTGTGTTTGTTATTGTCAGGACAAGATTTGTGGGAAAGAAAATATTTAAAAATAGTACGGGAAAATGTTTAAAGTCTCATAATATGAATAATAACTGTGTTTCAGTTAGTAGCCACCAGATGGCAGTGGTACCATGGTTTGTTGCTAAATGGCCGTAGTTCTGCTACATTTTTCCCTCCCAATTCAATGTTAAAGTAACGCACCAGTTTATCGAGACAATGACGCAATGTAGCAGTGAATTTCAAATACATTTTTATGCATTAACTGTCCTTTCTTTACTCCTATCATTTTTAAAGTAAAAAGCAAAGAAGATTCCCTGGCAACGAACACCTAGAATAAGTACTTATTTATTTGCTGCTGGATGGCTGTACTAGTATTTTCCCTCCCCATTCAATGTTAGGGTAACGTACCAATTTATTGAGACAATGATGCAACCCAGGAGTGAAACTCAAATACATTTTTATGTATTAACTGTCCTTTCCTTGCTCCTATCTTTTAAAATAAAGAAGCAAAGAAGCTTTCCTGGGGCCGAATACCTCGAGTAGGGTCTTATTTATTTGCTTTCCTGGCACCGAAGACCTAGTTTAAATTCTTCGAAACCAGTTTTCATGATCCTGCCAAAGGCACTACCAAAAAAGTGGTTCAAATGGCCATAAGTGTTAGATGACTTTAGTTATATGGGTTTTACTTTTTTATTTATTTAAAAATATCACTGCAATTTTAGAGCAAAATTGTATATATTTTTACAATATAAAACAATCTTGATTACTTGTCATTTATGGTTGAAGGTTAGAATAACATGAAATTAATCCTAGAGTACAACCCTATTTGTATAGTTATGCTTAAAACAAGTGGAACTTATAAGTACCGCCAGCAACAAAGGGTTAAGCAAGAAGGCATATCTATTGGATTTTAAAAAAATAGTTATTTCTTACTATCTATACATAACACAGATTGAGATATGCATCATATGATTTTAATAAAAGTGAGTATTTAATATTTTAATGTGTGTGTGCATTTACATATGAAAATATTTTTAACGAGTTAGGAAAAAACACTCAGTATTTTCAGAAGAAATGGTGGAAAATAAAATGCTACCAAATAATACACCTATTATCTAATAAAATCCTATATTTACACAATACTGCCATAAGTTCTGTCAGTTCTTTCAATGCATATACTACTAAATAAAATTATGCAAGTTCATTATTATACATATATTCTGAAAGAACACAAAAAATGCAACGAAATGATTGCCATGTGTGGCAGCCAAACAATGAAGACATTAAGGCCACTCATCAACCGCTGCATGAATCATGTCCAGTGAAATTTCTTGACAGCTGATGTAATTAATATTTTTACCATCTCAATATTGTGGTGCCTCTTTGGTATGCTATTACCTCAAGCTTGTGCCACAGAGAATAATCCAATAGATGGAGGTTCAGATTCTGCTAGGCCAGTCAGCAGTGCCAACCACTGCTGTGTGGTTTTTGCTCTTCCAATATGTCATTAACAAAGCCTGGGATCGAACCTGGTGTATCTCCTTTAATTTTTCAGTTAGAAGATGCCTTGTGTATTTTTTATTTTTTATATGCACTAACATGTAAATCATCATTCAAAATATGTGACATTGTTCGTGAATAGATGTTCATTTCAGGAGACAAAATTGTTTGTTTATGCAAAGAATTTCATTGAACACCATCTTTGCACAAACAACATTCACAACTTTTTTTGTGTACACACCTAGGATGTCCAGATCTAATGCAATCAACAGTTGTACCCATTTCCTTAGACTGTGCTATTGTCCGAAATACAAATCAGCGTACAAAAAAAAAAAAAAAATTCTTAGCTCGTTATCCACAGCAAAATAATGCCAATACAGCAACATGGTTTTCCTACACTCCCCACTGAATCTTTCTCTCTTGCCAGATACTGGCACATTGCAAGTCAGTTCCTCATGCAGTAGTAAATGTGACCTTGTGAATGACAATATAAGCATTGCCACGTTCCTTAATTCACGATTTTCATACTACAGCACATTTAGATTTTACTCACAGAACTTATGACAGTACTGTTTAGCATTATGAGCCTATGCAAAGCATTATTATGTCCAGATGGAGTTTCTGTTCTAGGATAACTGTATTACATGTAGGGAACATGATGGTAGACAAGCATTTTTATCATGCTGCAGCCGACAGCTTGCATTTGGAGTACATGACTAGAGATATATATATATAATTTTTTTTTTTTTTTTTTTTGGGAGTGTTTAACGCCCGCTTTAACTACTTATGGCACCGCAGGCGGTATATATATAAAAAAAATCAATGTTGTAATCTCATGTTTCTAGCCTCTAAATGTTTGGTCTGATTCTGCCTTTATCATCTATAATGTTCACACCCTGTGTAAGTGTAATTGTTGAAGGTAATTTTGTTATATAATGTGTTCAGTGTATCATCATTGGTCATTAAAGAACCTCTCAAATCTATGAAGCGAGCGCAAGCGCGCACACGTGTGTGTGTGTGTGTGTGTGTGTGTGTGTGCATGTGCATGCTTGCGTGCATGTGTGCGTAGAAAGAAAGAATACTTTATCCTATAACATGCTCATTACTTTAATATCTTTTTACTTTTTTCCTTTTTTAGAGCCAGTGAATTTCATACAGGTAACTCAAGATGTGCAAGTTCCTGCTGGAACTCCACTTACCATGCATTGTATCACAGCAGCATCAGTAAAAGAATGCCAATGGTCATGGCAATCATTTGATGACTCAAATGGGACAGCTACTGTGGTAAAACAGTTTCCTCCTCAAGGGAATATGAGCACTGACTGCAGCATAGCATTCAATGCAGTTCAGAGTCAACAGCAAGGAATGTGGATATGTTCGGCTCGCAGCACAGATGAATTACATTTCACATCAGCATCTCCAACCAGAGTTATACTTTTACAGCCAGGTACTGTTACCATAAGTAATATTCTGTATTATCTTTATCAGTGGAAAAGGCTCAAAACAAGTAAGAAAGCTCAGCCTCCTCTGTCATATTAATCCCACAATTCTTGAAATATTAAAGTCATTCATTAATTTTAGTATAACCGATATTTGCATGTTATAAACAGTATCAAAATATCTTTATTACAATTTCTGTTGATATGAAATTGTCTATAATTAAACTCTGCCATACAGTCAGCAAGTCTTTCAACTTTAACTCTTTTATTGCTATGGATGGAACAATATTAGCAACTCACTCTACCTTTCAAGTGTTAGAGATAGAATAAATAAATCTAGATCTGCACATAGTTAGAAACCACATAATAGCTTTTCTGGTCTTATTTTATTTAGGATATAGTTAATCAGAATCTAACGAAATACATGCAGTTTATTGCTATTAGTTGCATCCCTTTGTTAATGGATATTGCTGTTTATTTATGCAGTGAGCATTTCTCCATGTATCTCTAACATTAAAGACAAATTGCTCCTGTTTGTTTACTTTGCCACTAATTAGTTCTGTATCACAGTATCAACCACAACATACTCTCAGGCTTTAAATGAAAACAATTCCTGCCGAGTTTGTAGAAAACAAAATTATTGCATGATTAAAGTGGATTTATTTACAATTCTGATACCAAAAAGAAAAAAAAAAAAAAAAAAAAAAAAAAAAAAAAAAAAAAAAAAAAATAGTTTTCACCACATCGCAATCAAGTCTCATATCAGTGCATTGTCCTGAGATCAGATAGCTGAGCTTTCATTTTCAAACTCTCAAGAGGTAAATGCATTTCTTCACAGACTGTAGTTTCAGCTAGTTCACTTCAGTGATAACTATGTTTTGTTTGCTTGTCTTATTCTTGTATGTAACTATTTGTAAAATGTTAAAAATTATCTCTCTGACAATTTCTACTTTCTGGAAGGCTCAAATATTTTCTTTCTAAATAAATAAGTTTTTGCCTCACTCATAAATCTTGAAAAATAAGGAAATGTATTGCTTGCTTGAAAATTTAAATCAGTGACCATGATTCAAAACAGTTGTCTGACATTCTGCTGATGTGTAGAGATTTACAAGGCTGATGGTAAAGGGGCACAGTTTTACAGCAGACCAGTGATTTTTTTTCTCAGCTCTCCATTCTGTAATCCCAAACAGAGGGTAAAAATTAACTGTTCCATTTCGTATGTGCTTAAGTAAAACAAATCACATGTCCCTTCTGGGCATATGAAGAAGCCAATGAATATACAGTGGTAAGACAAAGAATTAAAACTTTGCCATTTAAGGCTCAATATATAAAACATGTAAGCTTTGTGTATTCATAAGTAATTGTATGCACTATTTACTGTACTACAGTAAGCAATATTTTATCTCAGCCTGAAACAGAACTACATTTCTGTCAGAACAAGTGAAGCAAGTCCATCACTAGTCCATTTGCTATTTACTTCATAAACACATGTATGTTATGCTAAGTGTTGTTGTTTTCATTTCTCTGATAACCTGAATGAATATTTGAGTCATGCTACATAGATGGCAAGGAGATAACACAATACTTAATGGAACTGGAAGTGATTCCAATATTAAGGCTTTCTAGATCCCAAAACCATCATCTTCATCATCAATATCTCCATCTTTATCATCTTCATTATCCTCCACTTTTAGAACTTACATTTCCAAGGACTTAAAGCCATTTCCTTAGGCCAGTAGCCTGTCAGAGAGCAAGTAAAGCTTGGATCAGAGGATACCCAGGATGAATTTTATTTCTGGATACTGTTTAACACTTCTTTTACTACTATAGCACCACAGGCGATGACACTGACAATACATGGCGCACCGGTGCAATTCGATGGTGGGGGAAATGAAAGAACCTGGAGAAAACCTGCCCCTGTACTGCTTTGTCCACCACAGATCCCACATGCAGTTGTCTGGGATCAAACCCAAGCCGTCTTGGTGAGAGGAGAGTGGCAACGACGTGGCCTACAGGATGGATGATCACTCCAATACCTGGTATGATAGTGAAGAAGGAAATGAAATGTAGTGATGAAAAGGATGGCAGGAGAATTTGCAGATTAAAATAACCAACTCAGCCCTAACCTAGCAACCAAGAAAAAGCAAGAAAATACCTTTGATCAGAGTGGTCCGCCAGGATGGTTCAAACTTTGGGTTTCCCAAATGCAAATTGTACATGTTACTGTGGCACCATATCACTTAATCCCTATAATTTGCACTATTTCAAATTAATATTTATTGATAAGCATAAGTAGGCAAATGTTGAGGAAAGTGACAAACAAACCAAGAAAACTGAATTTTCATTTTTAAAGACATGTTTTACAAGAAACAAGAGTTAATAAGAAAAATAATAGAACAAAGAAGAATGGCCTATAGACAGGGAAAATGTAATACATTAGAAACTTAAAATTATGGATGGGTGGTAAAATGGTAGAAGGAGTTTATGAACAAGTAGAGAAGCAGGAAGCAGCAAAATCAAAAGTGTTGGCAAAAATCAAGGATATAGTAATGGCCCATGAGTTGAATTGTCAAACAAGGCAAATTCAGCAAAAGACAGTGAATGTCACAGTAAAGAGATTGACAAGAAGGGGAGCAAAGGGAAGATGCAAAGAATGGCATGCCAGAGTTTGGGGAAAGGAGGGGAAGAAAGAAATAGAAGAGACTGCAGATGAAGGAAGGAAGAATAAGGTGAGCAGGTCAGTGAATGATAAGAGTTATGAGGCAATACTGAAGATCAGAGGATTGACATAAGAACAGTGGAAAAAGATATTTATCTATAGAAGAACTATTAGCAATGGAGAGAGAGAGACGGACTTTGATGGGCTATGGTGGGCAGGGAGGCATCATTGATTTGCATGCCAGATTGCTTTCTATTCCCAATATTATAGACTGGTACATGACTGACTGCAAGAAGCAGAGGTACACACTGTTGTTAGAAGCCCATCTCTAACTACACATATCTCATATTTACTCAATGTAGTGCAAGGAACAAACCTGTTTGCCCTAGCACAAAATCAAGTGAGTTGGTGATGCCTGGTCTAATCTGTAAACCTCACAGTCCTGATCCCAATGATGATGGTTGTTAATTCATGTTTTGCTGTTCTATTTTCTCAGATTTGAAATCCTTTTGTTTTTTATATTTACACAGAGATTGCAATTATAAAACCATATTTCAAAATTTGTTTGCATTTCAGAGTCAGTGATGGTTGCCCTTTGGTCTGCACCAGAACATAGAGTTACTTTAGGCTGCCGGATCAGCTCTCCTCGTCCAACAGCAAGGTGCTTGTGGCAACATCCGCCAGAAATGGTTCTTTCCATTGATGATCACAATCAGAGGCATGTATTTGCTAACAATTATAATTACTACTATGACAAAGAACTTTAATTTTAAACTGTATTGATATATTGGCCCAAAAAAGGTTTAATAATGTAGTGAGACTACCTTTGTGGTAATTCCAAGTATGTGACACAAATTTATCTATGTCTTACAATAGGACTCTTAAGCATTAAAGTGATCAGTGCCATTGGTACTTAGTACCATGTACATAGATCAGTGAAAATAGCGTCTGATAGTGTCAAGCTATCCAGCTGAATCCACCCTTTGGAGATGCTGCTAATTCACTTTTGCCCACTCCTTATCAAAAACAGTAGCAAAGGTAAGACTTTTGATTTGCTGTCCTGAAAACTAGACTAATCCCTGTTTCATGTCAATGCTGTGTAAATTCTAGCAAAACATGTAACCCCAGTGGAAAGAAAGGCATTCAATTTAAAAGAAAAGGAAACAAATTCATGGGTACAAAAGCATTAAAGATTGCTTCTTCTGCTTTGGATTGTATTTTTTTAGGGGGAGGGGGGCCACAAAAAGAAACTTGCAAGGAGTGGAATACTCACTTTGATTTCCTGTAGTGAATTTGGTTAAACTTAACCAACTTTGCTGACAATATCTGGTACAAATAAAGCTTATGCCTCATACATCCCATCTATAGTCAATGGTCGAATCAGACTTTCTGACATGGGGGTAAACTTAAGAGATGGAATTTACATTTTTACTGGTAATAATAGTAATGTCAGTATTAATAATAATAATAATAATAATAATAATAATAATAATAATAATAATAATAATAATATTATTATTGTTATTATTATTATTATTATTATTATTATTATTATTATTATTATTATTATTATTATTATTATTATTATTGTTATCGTCATCGTCGTCGTCGTCATCAACATCGCCATCGCTACCGTCACCATCACCACCACCACCACCACCACCACCACCACCACCACCATCATCATCATCATCATCATCATCATCATCATCACCATTATTATTATTATTATTATTATTATTATTATTATTATTATTATTATTATTATTATTATTATTATTATAATAATAATAACTGGTGTGGCAATGGTGGTGGTGGTACACCTACTCTTACAAGTCCCATCCGATGCTGTAGTTTTTAACTGAATATTAATATTACTTGAAGTTGAAGCCTGAGATTCAAACTGAATAAGTCACAATCATTATTTTAACTAACTTACTGCTTCCTTGTCACAAATTTATCCATGCTGACCGACAATAGAACACTTAGTGTTGCAAAAAGTTGAACTAAATATTTCAAGCTACAATTGTGATAGCTAGTGCAAACTGCTGGAGTTATGACTCTGAATGCCAACCCAGCTAAAGTTTTGCTGACTCACAGTTGGCACTCGTATCATGTACAGTATATGTGAAAGTGTTCCCTGTCTTCCTGTATTTTCAAAGAGAGCAGTAATAGTGCTTAAATAAAAAGTAAAGATTACTTCCCTGACAGGAAAGGAGTTCTTCTTTAATGAGCCAGGGAAATTGTTTAAGGAAGTAAGGAAATACTCCCTTGCTCCCATTAAGTTGAACCCTGCTGATAGAGTTCTTTATTTTGCATTAAGAGACCATAAAGGCTTAATTAATATTCACACAAATTAGAAACAGTCCATTGTCATACAAACTATAATGTGTTTTTATTTAAAGTATAATCCATATTTAGCCAGTACAATAAAGTTCATAGCCTTTAATTAAAATAAACTATAATAATCACAACAATTTCTTATAAAATTGAATAGAAAAATTTGAAAAATTCATTAACCAGAACATTTTTCAAGTCTGTTGTGATAAATTTTGCCTCTTTGAGTCTGAAGTGTGTTCGCAACAGTAATACTGTCAGCAAAAGTGACTTTGGTTACATAAAATCCAGAAAAATGGGATATTAAGTAATTTTGTAGGTCTGTACTCTAATAAGAGATCCTTAGTATTCCTGAACTTAGAATTCTGACTTTGTTGTAACATTTTTAGGTAATGTAATGATTCTTCTTTTTCCCTCCTCCCAATGAACTTTCTGATATTTGTACAGCAGCCTAAAGGATGAAAGAATCTTGAGGGAAGATGCAGAATAAGTCCAGGGCCCAGAATGCTCCAAGTTATAATGTGTTTAACTTTACAAGTAAGGGAAGACAATTTTCAGGAATCACACTAAACAGTAAACATTGTCAGTTCTTTTTTGCCAAAACTAAGGGAGATTTTGCAATCATGTAAAAAGTACCTGGTTCAAATAAGTAATACTTTCTGTTTGAAATTATTTTATTGTTCTGTAATCATTTTACAGTGTAAAATGATTATAGATACTTAAGAACCTTTATCTCCAATTTTTGAAGCACTAGATGGCATCCATCAATATCATTGCATGTATGATGATGATCATCATCAATTGCTTGCTCTTCTTTCACAAGACCTACAGTAAAATTATACAAACCATCACACTATTTTATACATTCACACAAAGGAGGTCATTGTGTGTACCCAATAGATACTGCTAAGATCAGAACAAAAACAAGATTTTCTTGTATTCTAAATCATAAAATGTGATCATCATGGGTTTCACAAAAGTTTACTTTAATTGGAATATTCTGAAAATTCTCAGCAGCACAAACCACAAATCAAAAAATAGAAATCCATAATTGGAAATGAGTTATTTGTTACCAATCTGCAGGGTGCAATAGGTATACTGCTTTTAACAGCCAAATCCTCCCAATAAAGTCAACAAAAATATATTGATACTACTTTACAGAAAAAGCATCCAAATGAATGATATGACACAAATTATAATTTAATCATTCATACACCTATGCATATACTGCCAAAACATATAAATATAAAATAATTGCGCTACCTTGCAAGTGGCCTGTAATTCTTTTTAATATAATAGTCTGTTGTTCTGCTTTTTTACTCATGAATAATTGCCAAAAGGCACTTTTGGTGTTCTGCTTGGAAATGTTCTTGGCAATTCATATCAATAACTTTGTAGAACACTGACTTGTAAAGTGTCAGATATCTGTAAAGGCATTGCTTACTATTTGGGCACAGTACTAAATATTATGTGCTGTTGCCAGGGCCATATTTACAGCAGGGCAAACCAGGTAACAAAAAGCATAGACATGAAATGTCAAGTTCATTTAAATTTGCCGCAGAGGAATATTAACTGACACATGTTGCTATGCTGATTGGTTTGCATGCTATGTGCATGTAATGGAGACAAAGTGAAATGCATTCCAATAGTGAGAATCGATTAACACACACAAAAATTGTAAGATCAAGAATTGTGTGTTGTTATTCATTAACGTTAATTTTCTATATATTGTTAGCTGAGGTAATGAACAGTAATTATTATTATTTTTATTATATTTTTATTAATATTATTATTGTTGTTGTAATTATATTGAGTCCTTTATATTTAATGAGCCGGCATTCCGGCATAATGAAGTAGTAGGTTATGTTTGAATCTTTTAAGTTTTTCAACTATTTATCATATTTTCTTTCATTTTCTCAGTTTCAGTGTTGATTGTCACTGAATAAAATGACAGGAAGAAAGAGACTTAGTGGGGTTCATTATCATTCATTGGCGAAAGATAAAAGAAAAAGAAAAGAAGACGTATTGAGAAGAGTTCCACGCTTTGATGTGTTTGTAAAATCAACCCCAAGGAGTTAGTTCATGTCAAGAAGAAATGCCCTCACCAAGTGAAGCTGTTGAAGACTATGGGAAAATAAGTACCCTAAATAAATCTAAAAATGAAAGGAAACTTTTATCAAATGAAAGTGAAGGCAGAACTTCCATCGTTGCTGATGAACCCTTTACAATTAGTGCATTTGGGAAAAAACTGAAAAAACACAGGACTATATCGCAATGAATGGGGTAAAACAAAATAAAGAAGGTGACTCTTCTAAGTCGAAACATCAGGGTACAGATGGTGCCACAAGATGTTGTACTAGTACATTTTTTCAGAGAAAGCTGGTGAACAATGAAATTATTAACAGAGATTATTTAGTATATTTTGAAAGTCAGGGAACATTATTTTGTGCTCCTTGTACTCCTTTTGGAGGAACATTAGACTTAACAGGACCTCTTGGTTTCTCAAACTGGAAAATCCAGACCTAATTGTAACTCATGAAAACAGTTCAAGGCACCGAGACTGTGTTCTTAATTTAAAAAACAGAAGTTCCATTTTGACAAGGAAAGATGGAAAATTATTCTCACAACTTGCAAATGAAATTCAATACTGGCTTAATGTCTTACAAAGGGTTGTTACTGTTATGAAGAAACTTTCCTCTCAAGGACTGCCTTTCTGTGCCAATGATGAAATTCTTGGAAGTGTTCATAATGCTAACTTTTTAATGTGCATGGAACTTATTACCGAATTTGATCCATTTCTTGCTAGCCACATGTCACTATATAAAGATTCTGGAGGTGGAAAAGTTCATACCTGTCTTTTGCTATATGTGAGCAAATAATCAAAATCATGGGGAAGAGCATTGTCGAAAAAATAATGGCACAAGTTACTGCGGCAAAATACTGCTCTATAATTGTTGACTCCAGCCCTGATATTGCACATAATGACTAATTAAGTTTTGTCTTGCGTTATGTCAACAAAGAGGGGCTAGCTGAAGAGCAGTTTGTTGAATTTGTGCCAAATCCAGGACATGGTGGCCAGGATCTGTCAAATGCAGTAATAAACTGTCTTGAGAGACATGGATTGGATATAGGTAATTGCAAAGGACAGAGCTATGACAATGTACCTAATATGTCAGGTATTTATTCAGCCTTGCAAGCTAAAATCAGAGCTCTCTCTCCTTATGCTTTCTATATTCCTTGTTCAGCGCATACTCTGAATTTGGTGGGTTCAAGTGCAGCAAGATGTAACCAAGAAACTTATTTTTTTAACATTTTGCAAGAAATATTTAATTTTTTCAATGCTTCATTTAGCACATTTTTCAGTAAAGAGAACTTGAATATCAAGTTCCTCTGCATAGCCTGATGGTCTGCTAGAGAAGAAGCTTGCAGAAGCTTGAACAAAGATGGCGAGGCAATTGTTAGAGCACTGTTGTCAATAATAGGAAATGAAAGTCTTTGGTGAAATCTGAAGCTAAAGGCATAATGAAGAAGTTGCATAGTCTTGAGACATCTTTTATTACTGTAGTTTGGAATTCCATTCTTGAAAGGTTCAATGTTGTAAGTAAACAGCTACAAACAGCAGAAATGGATGTAGCCACTGCTTGAAATTTGTGTAGTTCTTTGGTTGGTTTCTTGGAAGAAATGAAAATGGGATATGAAGATTTCAAGTATCTAGGACAGAAGAAATTTGAATCTGTTTGTAACATTACTACAATTGATCAGGATAAGAAATGAATTAAGAAAAAGAAAAGATTCTTTGATGAATCTGATTCAGACTCTGAAGGAAATGATGATTCAGATGACTTACAGATGTCTTTCCTTTTGATTCTGGATAAATTGATTGAAGAACTGAACAACAGAGTTTCTTCCTTCAAGGAATTCAGTGAACCATTTATGTTTTTGACAAATCTGAAGATGCTTAGTCCACTTGAAATTCAGGAAGCATCATCCAGACTTCAGAAAGTCTACAGTTTGGATCTTGAAGATTCAGCTTTTGTACTTGAATGCTTACACTTCAAAAGCTACATAGAAAAGAATGAAAATGCATTGCACTCTCTTACACAGCTGTGCAAGATGTTAAAAGTAACTGTCTAGAGAGTGTATACCCAAACTTAAACATAGCTCTGCAAATACACTTGAGCACTCCTGCTTCCAACTGCTCAACTGAAAGATCATTTTCTAGCCTAAGATGCATAAATATTTATTTAAGAACATCACAAGTGTAATCTGTGATGCCTCTTTAGTGTAAGTGTAGTGTAAGTTCTTTCTATTAAGATGCTTTTACTTAAATTTTAATAAACTCACTTATGGTATTTGCCACTCATACTTAAGTATCCAAACTAGTGAAACCATTCTCTATGTTGTGAAAATGTAATATATGTATTGCAAGTTGGGGGGTAAGCAAATTCTTTTTTTTTGGGGGGGGGCATCAGAGGTCCTAAATTCGGGCCTGGGTGTTGCTAAATTAGTAGTGTAAGGTATTATTAATACCTTCAAAACTGTGAAAGAGGTGTCAGAATTGGTATTACAAACTTTTCCCTTAAGACACTCCTATAATCTCTTACAAGAAGCATATTCAAACATTTTATACCTTGTCTATGATAGATGTCATTATAACATCCACAGTATAATGCAGCACATTTAAGTAGCAATTTGTCTTTTGTATGTTGTGATATATATTATTGAAAAACGGCTACAATACTTGCTTAAAAAAAATGGCAGAATACAAAAGTCCTGATATAATACAGAGTAGCTGACACCTAAGTAGTAAAATTCAAGACACAAACTTTCATGTTGAATTTACAGTGAGACACTATTTTTGCACAAATCTTCACTTGCCTACTAAGTTTTTTTAAATTTGAAAAGACATATTGAGTATATGATCCTGATTAACAACCATAAATTTCATGTATGGAAAGTAATGAAAGTGGCACATAAAGTTGGTGCTCGGTCAGACTTTATTCACAACCACACCTAACTCCTTCATTTACACACACTTATTCCATGATTCTCTTTTTCAGGTACAACTTTGATTATAATGCTTCAGCAGGAATTTGCACTTTAATTTTTGATCCTACCCCAAATGATTTGGGTCAATGGAACTGCATATTCCTCATTAATGATTGGGAAATGGCATCTGCAAATCTGATGCTGCTCTCTATACCTTCAGGTACAGACAAATCCTCAGGAAGTGAAATTCACTGCATTTTACCTAGTATAGCCCCATAAATACTGACTCTGAACTATGCTCTTTTATGACAAGAGCTCACTAACATCATAATATAATTTTGTTATCTTACTTTTCTTTGCAGATACAAATTGGCTGGTTGGAATTCTCATAGGACTGATAGTAATTTTAGCAGGAGCTGCTAGTGTCTTAGCTCTATGCCTGTGTCGGAAGATACAAACTGATGACAATCTTGGTCTGGGAAATCCAGTTATCTCAACTCAGTCTGAAAAGAGCCCAAGTAATCGCTATACAGATGGTCCTTCAAAGATAAATTTTCAGTTTTCTGATCCAGCAGGTCAGACAGCCCAAGTACCAGATATTGCTTCTACATCCCCACCAGTACCTTCCAAACATAATGAAACTTCATCAGACTCAAAATCTGCTATTTCTACTCCTACCCCACAGCATATTTATGAACATGTTGATAGATATGTAAGTCCAGCAACCACAAAAAGTATCTATGAAAACCTGGAATAGTGAATCACAATGTGACTGAAACAAGAATACAAAAGCTTCATACTGCATATTTACTGTAATAATTGTATTCATTTAGTGGATTATCATGCCAAAGATGTACTGCAATCTATTCTTGAATACAGTATTGTGTGAAAACTGAAACAACAAGTTAATAGATGACGTAACAGCATCACCTTCTTGAAATACATTAAGAGTATGACCCAGCTTCATAATTATTCAACAAAATCTAAATTAATTATTTTGTATAGAGCTACAAACAGAAGCATAAGCTATAAGGACAATTCCTAGAAAGAAACAAGATCTACATTATTATATAACTGTACATATATTTAATACATGCAATTGTTTTACCAAAGATGTTTCAAATACCTGTTTCCAGTTATTCTTGGATCTTTCTGCATTCACATGTTTATGAAGAAAGCAGATTTGTAAGTGAACTAGTCATATAGATGTACCTATAAACATGAGTACTGGTTAAGCAGATGATAATAATACAGGTACAAAAGATTAAAATAGATATCTCTGTATCTTAAAGTGTTACATAAAATATAACTTTCAATAATCATACACTATTTTTATTCCTTTTCTCCAAAATTTTCTCATTATAAGTATAACTTTCATAATATTCTGAAATATTATTTCAATTAAATGAGTTCTTAAAATATCTCTACACACAGCTTTAACAAAACAAGTGGATTTTCCAGCAAGTGTTCCGATTACTTATAAATTATGCCTCAAAAATCTCTTTTTATTCCATTCTCTGTACATTGGCACCTAATCATCATTATATTCGTAGTAAACTTAATCACCTTGTTTCAAGACAAGCCTATAACTATTAAAGTAGAAACATTTTCATTAGAATTCTACTTAACCCTCAAAATGCTTTTATCTCCAGCCAAAATCTCACTTATTATTTAAGAAAATGACAATCATTTAAAACCCTAGAGCAGGGGTTGGCAAACATTTATTACTGTTGTAGTAATCCTGAAAAGTCACTTTGCTTGCTAAGTCAACTCAATCTCCCACCATATTTGTATGCGACTACCACTCCAGCAAAGACTTATGTGTTAAATTCTTAGTTTATAGTTCAAGACTTCAACATAGGTTGAAACTGAATGCAATGATTTTGTGACATCTAAGCTTTAAATTCTTGAATTGTATTATGAAATTGCCATATTTGGTTTCATATGAAGACAGGCACAAAAATGATCTAACTCCCAAAACTGAAAATTTGCTGTTTTCCAATTCCACAGAGAAACAGTGGAAACTATCAGTATGCTTTATTCACATACACTTTGTAGGGAATTAATATAAAAGCATCACCAATATTATTATTATTATTAATAATAATAATAATAATAATAATAATAACAATAATAATAATAATGGTGATGATGATGATATCTTTTTAATATTATGTGCTACATGGAGGTAAAATATTTCATGGTAGAAAGATGCTTTCCCAAATCGTTTAACCATTCAAAACCAAAGCAAATAATTGTAGCTAATATCTGAGCACAATTATTGTTACAAAAACTCAAATAAAACTTATTTTGTGGTTTATAACAATAAAACCTCTCTTATAAAAATAACTCAAAATATAAACCATTATTTTCAAAATAAAATGTATTGTTAAGTAAAGTAGTGTATTATAAGGTACAAGCAGGAGAAATAATTTCTATTTTTCTTCAAACACACTTATTCTGATGTAGAAGATTTGATTGTGCTAATAAAAGATGTAAAACTGCTCCAGTTAAATCCTCTCTTCTAAATGTTACAATGCCCAATAAATAAGACCGTCCTAGACTAATAGTTTAATGATTTGCTGGAGCTACTCTAGTATTTCTGAATTACTATAACAACTGACATGGTTATCACAAGATAATGGTGAAAATAGTGCAGATGGTAATGACATTCATTTTCATATCCCTGAGTATACTTCAGTTTTTTTCAGTATATATGAAATAATATGTTACTATTATGATGTAAGCAAATAAATAAGAGCTGCATTTACTCTTAGTAATAAATGCTGTTTTATACTTAAACTATGTCCATAATTAAAGCATAATTATTCAAATGACTGCACTAAAACACTAAAACATCAAGAAACGAAATTTAAACACTTATTAATATTATAAATTGAAATGAAAAATATTACAGTGATTTAAAATATTTTAAAGACCTTTGCAATACTCAATTTCTCAGTTTTAAAAGATTGAGGGTTAGACTGTTTTTGAGCATATGTATGTATATATATCTTTACCGCCCGCTTTTACTGCATGTGCCACAGGCGATGTGTGCACATGCCCATATATTTTCTTAACATAGAGGGTCTGAGAATCTGAAGAAAAATGGAATAAAAACTGAATAAATCAAGTTTAAGACATGCTGTTCATGTATGTATGGTCATCACTGAGTTTTTATGTGACATCACATGCTCCACTTATTGCAATTACCATCATTCATGTGCCATACTTATGTATTACATAAGTTGCCGATGCCTTCTCTAGAGTTGCTACAGTAAATTATACTATAGAGTTTTATCAGGCTATAGGTATACCATCATCACTGTTGTTTATCTCTGGAATACTTAAAACATCAGCTACAGATTTGAATGGATCACACTCATGTATTTTAGAACACAACAGTTAACCCACAATTATAGTATCCTCTTCTATCTAGTTTTACTGCAGAGATAATCATAATATACAGGCTACAATAATACAGCTGTTATTTACTTTCATGGCTCTATGCAGAGATAATTGAAAACTGATAGCATCATTTTAGTCTTTCTAATTTCAAAAGACGAAATGTCAGTTTTAATGGCATTTTATTTAATACAGATTGATTATAGATCTCACTTAAGCGAAGGAACGACAAGTGATGTATAAATGCTTCTTCCTTAAATGAGTAATTGCTTCATCACTAAGCATATTTGTTTTGATAATTATCCTTTAGACACTACAACAATGAACACAGCTGACCACATAAACTGTGCAGTCATGTCATTATATACTAACAGCAATGCTACCACCTTTGTATATTACATCTACTTCCTGATATAAAATGTTAAAATAAAAAGAGATGTGTCTACAATTAGTCTTCCTTATTAAATTTATGATAAAACCATTTTACTATATCTCATTTGACTGTTAAATAAAATACTTAATAATAAATGTTTTATTTTACTTTCTTTTATTTCTCCCCCCCCCCCTTCTGTATCAGATAGTTAAAAACTATGTACCTAAGTTTATAACATATTTGAGTCCCAAACTACAGTCACTATTTAGCTTCACTTATCACCTATTCTCAGTACATGTTTCAAGGTCATTGCCCCCTTCATCAGCTCCATGTTTACTCATGATGGGAGCAGCAGCATTTAAAACAGATCCTGAAAAATGGTGGTGGTAAGTGAAGTTGATAGTGTAAAAGTATGACTGGTATATTTTATAAATTTACTTAATTGTTTCAATTCCTTTCAGACTACTGTACTACTGTAGTCATATACTGTACTGAGTACAGTGTTAATTACACGTGCAATGTGTTTAGTTGTAAGCACATATAAAAATAAGGCTAGGTTCAATAAATTTATTTTATTTCATTTAGTGTTACACAATGAAGCAATTCTCAGCTTGCTTCTGAAGCACAAATTATTTCATTTACCTGCAATAGAAAGTGATTAGTTTGCCAATATTTCCATCGTTAAAAGTGTTCTCCTATAGATTAAGCAAGTTGAAAGAACCATGACTTGAAGCTTGGCGGTATGAAAATAACTTTTCTCGGGCTATCAGCCAGGTGAATTCTGGAATAATTTCCAAGCTTTCAAGAGCTTATGTCGCTTTTTTTTTTTTTTTAATTTTTTTCTAAGGGGCGGCCCCACACCCGCCGCCCCCGGTGACAATCATCCTCAGAGGCTACATCGTCTCCCCATGCACAAGCTCTTAGTAGACTAATCTAACTAAAGATACTGGCAAAGGAGTCGGGGTGCAGTTAGTAACGAGTACATGCTTATTAGTGTTCGGGTTCAGCGATTGCACCCCGGTTAGTCTAAGTATTAGTTCTAGCTGGCATGCAAAGCATGCGAGCGCGTGCAATGCGTCCTGGGAGACCGAACATACCGAAGTCTGTTCGGCGCCCAGGGTGGTTAGAGGAGATTGTTAGGATGGTTGAAATGGGGAGTAAGTGAGAAGAGGCGGTTAGTGCGAGCAAAGAAAAAGGGTTGTTAATAAAATGAATTAATACTAGATTACATGCGAATGGAATGCCGTGGTGGGGGCAGAGTCTAATAATGTTACCTGTGCGTGAGTGTGTATGGATGCAGTGATGTTCATCGTCGAGCTGCCAAGGCAGCTCATGTGGTAGTTGGGAGTCTGTCAACAGAAAGCAGTTAGTTGCGGTTCATCAGATTAAATAAGTGGATTCTTGCATCAATTGTAGCCGGATTAGTGTGAAGATTGCGTCCAAAAAGGTGTAAAGGAGTTTTGTGTTTAATCCAGTTATCGTCTGTGTCGTAGTTACCAAGCGTGTTGATGAGGGGATTATAGTGTCCGGGAATTTTGGCATAAAGATCATGTGCTACTTTTGTTATGAATTGGTCTACCGTGAGCATTCGGAGTTCCTCGTGTAGTTTGTATGAAGGGGCCAGCTGGGGCACTCCCGTTATTATGCGGAGGATTCGGTTTTGGAAGGAATTTAGTTCTTTTATGTAAGTGTCGGCCGGGTAGCCCCAGACGGGAGCAGCGTAGGTGAGAATAGGTCTAATGAGGGATTTGTATAGTAGGAGTCCTAGTGAAGGGGTAAAGTGTGATCCAGTTATAAGAAGAGAGTAGAGATTGCGTAGCTGTATCCTTGCTTTTATGCGTACTTTCTTTATGTCTTCAGTCCAGGTAAGACTTTAGTCCATTGTTACGCCTAGATATGTGGCCTGATTGGTCCAGTGGATATCCAGGCCAAAGAGCGTGAGCGGCGGTAAGGCATGTTTGGGGTATTTTTGGTTAGTGCGGGGGGCAAATATTAGTGCTTGGCATTTGCTTTGGTTTATTTTAATGCGCCATTTTGAGAGCCATCCCTCTAGATCCCGGAGGGTGTAGAGTAAGTGTTGTTCACCGTGGATACGAAATTTCTGTCGCGAAGGTAATTGGCGATAAGTTTGACCGGTGAGTCAGGAATTTTAAGTGAGGTTAATTTTCTCAGGAGGCCCGGATGCCATCCTCGGTCGAACGCACGTTCGATATACAGAAACAGAGCTCCAGATGATTTATTGGTGTTGAAGCCACGCGTAATGTGTTCAGTTATTCGGAGCAGCTGCACGCTGTTTGAGTGCTGTGCTCTGAAGCCGAATTGTTCATTAATGAGCAAATTATGTTTGACTGTGTGAGCATTGAGGCATTTGAGAATAATTTTTTCTAGAATTTTGCTGAGTGTGTTCAATAAGCTAATGGGGCGATAGTTGTCAGGATTTGTGCGATCTTTATTCTTTTTGTGAAAATGAAGTACTTTTGCGGTTTTCCATCGGCTCTTTCAGAGTCAAGCGATTCAACTGTGTTTCGGCATTGTGTTGTCAAGAAATCAGACGTGCGTTGACGCAATTGGGCATTGAGTCGGCGTAGGTGAGTAAGTGCCTCAGGGCGCCTAGTATGCTGCCATTTGCGGCGAGCTTTGTTTCGGCTTGACGCCAGTGTCTTGACGTCTGGTGGTAAAGGGGGGGGGGGCATTTGGAAGGCATGGTAATTGCACCGAGGAGGTGATTGCAAATTTGATGGTGTTTTCAAGGTTCGTAACGGCGCCTTCAAGGTCGGCAGGTGTAGTTATCTCGTTATGCTCCAGTTCAGCTGTGACAATTTCAGAGAAAGTGGTCCAGTTGGCCTTCTTGTAGTTGCGTCTAGGTGGGAGTTCCACCGGTTCGGGAGAGCCCTCCAATGTTATCAGTACAGGGATGTGGTCAGAGGATAGTTCGTTGACTACTACCTGGATGGCGCGAAGATTTATGCGTCGCGTAAGAGCAATGCCAAGTATGTCGGGTTGCAGATTTCGTTGGAGCGGCAGGAAGGTGTGTTCAGTTGGTGTTAAGATGACATAGTCCACGTTGTTTTCATGATGGAGAAGTTTAGTGCCGGCTCGGTTGTTGGAGCGGCAATTCCAGATTTGGTGTTTGGTGTTGAGGTCGCCTGCTAAGAGGGTGGGGGCATTAAGCTGAAAGATTTTATCCAAGTCATTTGTGTCAATATCCCCAGGGGGGTTAAGGCCGCAACAATGAGTATACGTGTGTGTTCGATGGTAATGTAGGCTGCCACTGCTTCCAGGCGTGTTAGTGCTGGCAGAGTGGCTTGTTCCTGATTGACGGACTTTTTGACTACGAGTGCGGTACCCCCTACATGCCTATCTCTATCCTTTCGGTGTATTGTATACCCAGGTATGTTATATCGGGTTGCGGGTGCTAGATGCATTTCTGTAATGAGGGCTGTGTCAATGCTTTGAGTGACTAAGAAGTCGGTAAGTTCTCCTTTTCTGTGGTAAAGTCCACGGGCATTCCAGTTCATAAGCCTTGTCATTGCCATGGTCGTCGTAAAAATTTGTCATAAATCGTATCCTGTAGTGTAGCAGTGGTCGTCATAAGGTTCTTTGAGATCTGTCGCCTATTCAGTGGGGGTTCATCATCTATAATGGCTTCAGGATCAAGGAACAGGGCAAAGAACCCTGAGTAGGTGGAGAGGATTTGGTGTGAGTTGTATGGTTGTGTGAGCAGGAGTATAAGTATGTTGATGGCCTCATGCCTAAGCTGGTACCTCGTCATGCGTGGGAACAGCAGATTCTGCTGCAGGGCTTCAGGAGAAAGGGCTGGCGGGATTGGTGGTCGGTATTATTGGGTGCGGCTGGTGGCTTCCTGGGAGCAGGTTTGGGTCGGGCGGTAGCCGCGGACCTCGGGATATCCAGCAGAGCTGGCAGCCCGCAAGCCTGTGTCACGGGCAGTACCGTTGTTGCCGGTAGGCAGCACGGTGGAGGAACGAGTCTGTCCCTCTCTTCGGACAGGAGCTGCGGGAGGGCGCCGAGCGGCGGACCCCCGTAGTCTCGCTAGCTGTTTTTGGTATTCCGGACGGCCCCTGAAACGTGCTCCGTGACCCACTTGCATGCACAAGGCACAAGTTCGGCGCTCTGCTGGGATGTTGCAGGATCGGGATTCATGTTGTCTGGTGCACTTGGCACAGGTAGGAGTATGAGCACTGCACCTCTGGATTGTGTGACCAAACCGTTGGCATTTGAGACATTGGATTAGGAGTTTCGGGGGATTGTAGTCCTCCACCCTATGGTGCAATAGATTGGTGGCTGTTTCGAGGGCCTCCGGGTGGAGGGGACTTCCACAAGGTAGATGGGAAGAAGGGGGCGGCCCCTGCCGAAGCGCCTCAGTTGGGTGACGCTTAATGTGCGGATTCCTTTTTCCTGGACTTCAGCTGCCACTTCTGCACTGGCATCATCAAAAAAGAGGGGGTTGATAACTGCTCTGATGGTGCGGTTCTCACAATGTGCATTGGTGACGGTGTACCGCACCTCCTTGTTTCTAAGGAACGTACAGAAGTTGTGGTAGTCGTCAACCAATGTAAATCGTACCGCCGTATCCTGGGAGACAGCGGCTCTTGAACATATGTAATGGTGTGGAGTGTGTTCTCTGTCGAATTCGTGCAAAAGTCCTGCAAGTCTTCCATGCTCCTCCTTCTGCACATATATTGGAGGCTGATAGTCTCGTCTTGTGGCATCAGCGTATGTCGCTTCACCAGGGGCCACATTTTGGATAGGTTCAGGTTGGGGTTCAGGGTCTGTGTCAATGGTAATTTCCGGTGGAGTCTCAGGGCGGGGTGATAATGGATGAGGTGAGATGGATTGAGAGAACGTAGGTCGGGGTGGTGTGTTCTCTGAGTCAGTGTCTGTTGGAGGTTCAGATTCAGGTTCTGAGTCAGCTAAAGGTGGGTAGGAGGAATGGTTGGATACATATAGGGCTGTGGGGGTGTCAGTCATTTCAGGTGCGTTGCGTGTAGTGGTCATTTTCCTAGGGGGGGGGGGCGGAACGTCAGGATTTTCGGTCCTGGACGGTCCGACTTCCTTAGTCCTACCCATACTAGCTATATAAAGAAGAGTGGGGAGCTTAAATGCTAGATAGAAACAGAGGAAGGAAGTAGAGAAGTAAAGAGCGTATATAGGGCGCGTATAAGCGCGAGCAGCAGAGGGCCTACCCAAAAAGGGCGCCGAGATTCCGGTCTGTTGACCGTTAGCCACGGCCTTGCTGTTCTACCCAGTTATACGGCTGTAGTCCAGTAGCCTAGGCGAGATGTGCGCTAAGCGAAGGGCAGGTAAGCTCAGCGGAGTGTCGGGCGCCGGTTTCCGCAAATGTCGGCAGCCAAGCCTTCAGTTCCCACTACTGGCCGCCGGGCTGGGGCGCTCCTTCTTTTCTCCGCTAGCAGTAACGTCACAGTCGAGTGCTGGGAGCACTGTGTGCTCGGGTGTTAAACAATGCTCGATGAACGTCGCTCTCATCTTCAGGGCGGTTTGTGTATAATCTTGATGTTCTATTTGCCCACTATTCTATACCAGACAAATGACCTGTATATGGGAGGTAGGCTTACGTTGTTTCTTCATGTCTTGTGACTCATCTAGCTAGGATGCATTACGCTGACAGAGGCCCGTTTTAGTGCCTTTTTGATGCTGCTCTTGCTATATCCATTTTTCTGTAGACTGGTTCTGAGATACTGAAATTCTTTAGCGAGGTTTTCAATAGCCATCTCAGACAGTGAAAACCTCGCTACAGAATTTCAGTATCTCAGAACCAGCCTAGAAAAAAATGGATATAGCAAGAGCAGCATCAAGAGGCACTAAAACAGGCCTCTGCCAGTACAAACTGTGCACAGCGTAGTGCATCCCAGCTAGATGAGTCACAAGACACGAAGAAACAACGTAAAGCCTACCTCCCATATACAGGACATTTGTCTGGTAAACTGAGTAGAATTATGGGCAAATACAACATCAAGACTATACACTAGCCGCCCAATAAAATTCGAAATATGTTAAGACAGGTCAAAGATTCCCTCGGCCTTAAGACTCCGGGGGTATACCGCATTCCATGTGAATGTGGTAGAGCCTACATTGGACAGACGGGGAGAACGATCGAGCAAAGATGCAAAGAGCATGAGAGCTACATCCGCCTGGTGTACCCGGAAAAATCTGGTCTTGCAGAACACTGCATCCAAGGACACAGACCAAGACTGGGCGACACAACCACCATGTTTAATTCTTCAAGCAATTGGGACCGCTCCATCAAAGAAGCCATAGCTATTAAATACGAAAAAAAATAACATCAACAGAGACAGCGGCTTGCAAGTGAATGGCATTTGCAGTTCGGTGCTCAGCAAACACTCACAAAGATTTGTGAAACTGCCAAAAGTTAGCCCTAGTTTTAATACAGGCTCACATCTGGCAGCGGGCCAATCAGAGCAGTCCGTCCCGGCAACAGAGACCATTGGTCCCTAGTCGACGCCTCCCATGCCGGACCCGGGCCAATCACAGAGGGGCATCTGGCCGGTCCCCCACCGGACTACTATATTTAAGGTGACCCCCAAACTTGGCAGACTTATCCTCACAAAGTGTCAAGCACCATCTCCCAGGATACCCCCTCTATTCCCCCACTGCCTGAATCGGCGGAGGATGAGCTACCTCAAGAATCCCCTATGGACAGTTTCACTTTCGTGGGGAGAAACGGCAGGACCTCTCCGGGTCCCACTGCCTCGGCTCAGACAGTGCTGCACCCCCATAGGGCACCCAGACACCCCTAGCCAAGAGGGGCACAAGGTTACCGCCAATAATCGCGGACTCCTTCAAGGATCATGTTGGAGTCATGCGACGCTTGGCCTCAAAGATAAAACTCGGCTTCAGATCCCATTCTACTCATATTCCCCTCAGCGCCCCCATATGGAGCGTCGCATAATCAGAGGTTTGGACTCTATGTGTATCCCTGAGGAGGTGAAACAAGCGCTTCACCAGGATCACGGCATTGCCGCCGCTTCCGTAGCACAGCTAAGAAATGTCGTTCAGACAGACCAGGGCACCGTCAAAGTGCCGATGCCCCTTTTTATGGCCGTCGTTGACAATGTGCCAGGAGGTGCGGTCCAACCAATAGACAATATCCGTGTGCTGTTCCACACGGTCGTAAAGGTGGAACGATTTTACGGCCAGGGTGGACCAGTGCAGTGCCACCGATGCATGGGTTTCCACCATTCCAGCCAGGTGTGCGAGCGTAAGCTTGCGTGCCTGCGCTGTGCAGGAGACCACATATTGATATTCTGCTCCAACCCACCAGAAAGAAGCAAGTGTGCCAACTGTGGGCTGACACATTCAAGCATATACAAGGGCTGCCGAACCCAGCAAAAGATCATCGACAACCGCCGTCAAGGAGCACGTAGGGTGGAGCCACCCCCCCCCCCCAGGGCCTCCTTCTCGGCCGCTCTCACAAGAGCGGAGACGACGCTGCAGCAGGCACAGACGACTACGGAGGCGGCACCACCACAGACGACGGAGGCGGCGCCCACGACGCAGACGACTGTGGACGAGACGACCGAGACCCCGGCGCAAGGAAGCAGGGGTACACCAAGACCAAAAAAGAAATCAGACGCCAGACGCATAACTGGTCGATCGAGGCATGCCCCGGTCGGGTGTCGATGTCGCAGTACCGAGCCGCATCGCGGCTTTACCTACGAAATGAGCTAGGGAATCTGTCTGTTGGTTGTGTGTTCTGAAGGATGAAATGTTGTGTTCTGAGGGATGAAATGTAGGTACAGGGAATTTTGTAGGGAGAGGACACGCCCACGGGTGCTTGCACGGGCCATTCAGGATGCCGCGCAGTTTTCTCCCACCTGGAGCAGAATTAAACTGTTCTAATTTGGATTAAGCGCTCACCCGTTGTGAGGACGACACCTATAATTTTTCACCCCGTTTTGGTTACGAGTTGGTGTCGCTTTGCCCCTTCCAGGTTCAATTTAAAAGTGTCTCAGGGGTGGGGGCGTGGCTAACCGAGAGGGCCAATGGCGTCTCTTGGCAGACGGAATGAGGACAACCGACGTACTTCTCTGGGATCATAATTTCCCAGGGAATTCACCGGTTGATTAGGGTGGGTTGGAATTTTCTTATACAATGATCGGATCCTCGATCTGATGATGTCGATCATGTACGGGATACCGGAATGTTCATAAAGGATGTGGGCGGGAAATCTTCAGCCGGTACGGTAGATCATCCGTAGTGCCCGGTTCTGAAGCGTCTGGACGCCGAGGAGCACGTAGTTAGCTACGGTCCCCCAGATCTCGCAGCCGTACAGAACCAGACGGAGGTACAGCTGAAGCTTTAAGGTAAGGGGCATGCTCTGTGAGCTGAGCATGGGGTAAAACTGCCTGAGAACAGCGTGCCCTAGGTTCACCTTGGCCCTGGCATGCGGAATGAAAATGAGCCGTCGGTCCAGCGTCACTCCGAGATACTTTACCGTGTTCACCCAAGGGATCCTACGGTGCCGTAAAACAAAGTTCCGCTGAAGCCGATTTCTAATGGTTTTCGCCAGGAGAATCGCAGAGCTTTTCTCCGGCTTAATGGCCATTCGCCATCTCTCACTCCACCTGCCAATGGCATGGAGGTGGGCTTACATATGCCGAAAGCTATAACTGGTGTTCCGGCTCACAGCGAAGATCACGAGATCGTCCGCATACTGACAGGTGTGTGTGCTGGGGTGGGTGGGGATGTCGGCCATGTAAGCTGCAAAGAGCGCCGGAGACAGCACGCTACCTTCCGGCACTCCCGCGCAAATGGGCCGATCTGTAGAAAGTTTCCCCTCCACCTTTACTCGGAAGCTTCAATTCTGAAGAAACGAAGATGCCAAGGAAATGTATGGAGAGGGGATTTCATGCTCTATGAGTTTATAAATGAGCCCATCGTGCCACGTAGTGGAGAAGGCATTTTCCACCTCCAGCAATACCGCAACCGTTTTATACCTCTTCTGGAAAGCCAGGGAGGCCTTCTACTACACACGCAGTAATTGCACGGTCCTGGAGTGTCCAGGGCGAAAACCAAACTGATGCTCGTGTAGGAGGCCTCTTTCCTCAAGGTGAGGTCCGAGGCGGGCGAGGAGCAGTCTTTCGAATACTTTCGAGATGACTGGCAGGACGCTGATGGAACGGTAGCTGGCCGGGAGAACCGGGTTCTTCCCCGGCTTTAGAACGCATACTACACGGTCCTCCTTCCACGTAGCGGGAAAGTGGCGCATATGTAAGCATGCGTTATAAATCCGGGTCAAATGAAACACGGATTTTCGGGGAAGGTGCTGGAGCATTTCCGCTGTTACACGGTCCTCTCTAGGGGATTTTTTGGTTTTTAAGGAATTGATTTGGGTGGCTATCTCCTATGGGGTAGCTATAGGGACGTGAAACTCCTCGTCGTTCGCCGGTGGCGCCTCTAGGAAGCCCTCTACCACCCGCTCTACGAGTTCAGTTTGGTCTTCGGCCTGGGGCTCTTCTCTGGGCTGCAATTGATTTTCCAGGTAGTCTGCAAATTCATCTGCTTTATCCCAGGGCTCGAAGGCAGGATGGCCCCGGGTGCCATGGATAGGATGCCGGTATTCCGGTCTGTCTTTTTGCAGGCCACGGACTTTTCGCCAAGGTTTCCTCTCGTGGAGGTTAACTTGCCCTAACGTATGCTCCCAGGCTTCTCGACGGTGTGCTCTAAGGAGACGACGGGGCAGGGATTTCAACCTCTGGTGTATGTCTCCTATCCAGGGATGGCGAAATCTCTGCCATAGCTTTCTGACAACATTTTTTGCTTTAATCATCTGTCTTAGGTGTGCAGGAAGGACGGATGGTTGAGGTGTTTCGAAAGGAATGCGGTGTCTGCGTGAGCACGGACCGCATTGAGGACTGTGGTAGAGAAATGCCCGGCCGCCGCCTCGAGAGACTCTATTGAGTCTATTCGAGGGTTAGCGTCCACGGAGTTCTGGAGGGATAGCACAGCAGCATTCCAGTCGACTTCTTCTATCCAATCTGGTGTGACCAGAGCTGTGAGTGAAACGTCGGAGTGGACCCCAACCCAGTTGTGGTCGGAGTCGAGCGCGCTCAAAACCGAGAGTTTCAGATGGAACGGAATGTTTTTGGTGACCATGACATTGATGACGTCCGCCCTGCCGCGGGGCGGGAAGTACGTTGGACCTCTCGGACCGTGCGCGAAAAGGGCCGGGTCTCCGCTGATGAGGCGGTAGAGTCCACGATCCTTTCTGTTCTGGGTGCGGCTGTTCTAGTTTGGATGCTTCGCGTTGAAGTCGCCTGCGATGCAACCTCTGTGATCGAGGTTGAGGAGTGCCTTCAGGTCCGCTTCATAGAAGCGGCCGTCCGGCGGGTCATATACCGCTACTAGCACTATTTCCGACCCCCCCCCCAAGGAGATCCTTATGGTGGTCGCTTCCAGTGCTGTAGCGGAGGAATGGTGATAGGAGTGTGGTTAAGTGATTTTTAATAATTATAGCCGTACCAATGCCCTGACGGCCGGGTCGATCCGTCCGATGGGCGACGTAACTTGGCAGATGGAATGGAATACCAGCATGCAGATGCGTCTCGCAGACCATTAGGATATCAATCCCGTGAGCATCTATAAACTCTAAGATGCCCGGCCGCTGTTCCCGGACACCGTTTGCGTTCCAGAACGCAACTCGCAAAGATCTACGGATTCTAAGCGCCGCCATTACGAGCTGGAGTCAGGGAAGAGTAGTCGGTCCGTCTCATGCATGAGTGTGACCTTCTGGAGGGCGGGGATTAGGGGGCTTGCCAATTGTTCCCTGCAGCGCCGTAATATGGGGAGGGATCGCGATATGAGGTCGGCAAACCAGGCTGAGAGCTCGGAAAACTCGGTCATATCATCCACAGGTATGGAGAGGTTCTCCCAAGGTGGAGCTACTGCCTGGGCAGTGGCTGGAGCAGCAGCCACGCTCTCATTGGTCGGGCCAACGGGAGCTACTTGCTGCTCTGGAGGGGGGAACTGCATGGAGGCTTGGCTGGGCTCGCCGCCCGCGGTCAGAGGGGCAGCTGGCTCACCTGTTGCAGCTGCAGAAGCCGGGATTGTATTTGCCGTAGCGGCGGTCTAAGCCACGGGCTTCTTGGGACGCCGTGCCTGTTTCTTCTGTTCCTGTTTGGTTCTTCAATCCCTGGGGGGGGGGCGCAGGGGGGGTGGTGACCTGAGTTGCGGAGCTCTCGGTCTGGATTGCTGGTACAGCCAGCGTTGCCTCAGCCTGTCGAAGCACTTCTACGTGGCTCGACATAGCGTTGGCAAAGCTGCTGCCTGGACGCACATTCGCAGGGTTGGTAATGGCTCTGCCCTGCCTTGCCTGGATCATCTCCAGTTTTTTGGGGCAACCGCCATAGATGCCAATAAGGCGCCCCTCGCAGTTTGCACACTTAGTTACCTCTCTGGGGTAAGGACAGTCTTTGACATGGTGCTTACCTGCACAACGCAAGCAAGCGGTGTTCCGCTCACAATCGTGGCTAGAGTGGTGGAAGCGCAGGCATCGATAGCACTGCGCCGGCCACGCTCTGCCGTGGTGTGGCTCGACTCATATTCTTCTGCTATGCATGGTGGTCACCTCGTCGATCTTGGAACTTCCCTCCCCATCTTTCTCAACAACGACCAAAAATAGGGGCATCTTGACCTTGGTGGGCTCAGCACTCACTGGTCGGGAGGTTTTGGTCAAGTGGACGACGGTGCGCGGATTGATTCCGTATTCCTCCGCCTTCCTCTCTTCCTCGGTCAATCACCGAATGGTGGCGTTCGTGTAAGAAGAAGTCTCAAAAGAAGAAAAATAAGAGCAGGGCCCAGCCTACCGCTCGGCCGGGCCAATCACACGCCTCGACCGAGCAGCAGACACAAGCCACGCCCTCAGCGGCGCAAGAAAACCAGCCGCCCGCCGAGCAGCTTTTCACTGCAACGGCGGACACTGGCAGCGCAGCGGACACACACTTCCACGCACTTCGTCTTCTGCTTCGATGGGGAAGAGCAAACAACGCCGAGCCGCAGCCTCTAGAAAGGCCACCTCGGCCGCGGGTATTGCTTCAACATCGACGGCGATACCCGAGGCAATTCCTGCCTTGATTGAATCGCCTCCGCCAGTCGCCGCTACTTCAGCGACCGCTAGCAGCGCTTCCCCTCGGCTGCGCCGACTGCGCAGAGCTCCACTCCCTGGTTCAGCGCCGTGGTTCGGGGGCTCCCTAGGGACCTTTCCACCCGGCTCTTCACCGCCGCAGCGAAGTCGCTTGGCCCTCATGCTTGAGGGCTACTCATATCGTCAACGGCCGGGGACCAACACCACTGATGAGGGTCGAACTGCGGGATCGTGCGGATCTGGAGGCTGCCTTAGCGACTGGAAACGGAATTAGGGGACATTACCCAAGCTTGCTTGAGTTTGTAGAATCCCATGGGGTTGACATCTTACTAGTCTGCGAAACACACCTGCATGCTGGTATAAATTTTTCGTTGCCAAGTTACACCACCCATCGGTCGGATAGGATCGGCCGACATGGTGGGGGTACCGCTATTTTCATCAAAAACCACATTACCCACACCCCTTTTCCTCTCCCGCAGCTTCAGCACGTGGAGGCGTGCGCCATTAGGCTTGCCATTGGCGGACTCGATACGCTGCTGGTAGCTGTTTACGACCCTCCTGACGGCCGCTATTTCGAGGCGGATTACACCGCCTTGTTAAACCTGAATGCTGTTGGCTGCATGGCAGGCGACTTCAACGCAAAGCACGGGCATTGGTATAGCCGAGTTTAAAACCTTAGGGGCCGCGGACTCTACCTCCTCATCAGCGGTGATCCCAGACTCAATGCGCACGGTCCGAGGAGGCCTACGTCCTACCCGGCCCACGGCAGGCCGGACGTACTCGACATCATGATCACCAAAAACATTCCATTCCATCTAGTCCTCTCGGTGGTAAACGAACTGGATTCCGACTATGACCCTGTCTTGGTCGACTCCAATGTTCACATACCAGCCCTGACAATCCCAGACTGGTTTAACGAAGTCGACTGGGATGCAACAGTCCTAGAACTCACCCAGACCATCAACCCGCGGCCACGCATCGACTCTGTCGAGGCGCTGGAAGCGGCGGCGAAGGTATTCTCCCAACAGATCCTGAAGGCGGTACGCGCTCACACACACCGCATTCCGTCTGAGACCTCTAAGCCTCGCACCATCCCTGATGAACTCCGGCGACTGATAAAACCAAAGCGACTGTCCGGAAGCTGTGGCAACTCTTACGCCATCCCAGGATAGGGGCAGTATACCAGAGGTTCAAAACCCTGGCAAGGCGACTGCTCCGAGCGCACAGGAAACAGGCCTGGGAAAACCTGATGCAGACCGTCAACCTGCAAGAAAAGAAGCCGTGGCGGATTATCTAATCCTTAAGGAAGGACAAGACACAATACCAGCATCCTTTACATGGCACTCGTGGGGGCCTCGCTTTCGAGCCCTGCGAGAAGGCCACAATGTTTGCGGACTACCTAAAGAGTCATTTTGAACCCCGGGAGGACCCTCAGGATGAGGACTTCAGTGACCTCGTGGAGGCGACGGTGGACTACCTCTATGAGGAGACGCCGCCACCACACGACGGGACCCATCTTCCTATAGTCACCCCGAAAGAGGTGACTTCCGAAATTCAAAAACATCACTAAAAAAAATCCCCGGGGCATGATGGCGTCACAGCGCCCATGCTCCAACACCTACCTCGAACGGCTGTGATCCACCTTACGCGGATTTTTAAGGCATGCCTTCAACTCCGTTACTTTCGAACTTGTTGGAAGGAGTCACGGGTAGTATGCATTTTAAAGCCCGGCAAGGACCCGGTCTTCCCATGCAATTACCGATCCATCAGTTTACTCCCGGCCGTCTCAAAAGTTTTTGAGCGGTTGTTCCTCGCCCGCCTCATCCCTCTCTTCGAGGAAAGGCACCTCCTACCGGATCACCAGTTAGGTTTTCGTCGAGGGCGATCCACGACTTTGCAGCTCCTGCACCTCGCCGAGAAGGCAGCCCTGGGCTGCCAGGGCGACCTCAAGGCGGTCGCGGTACTGCTGGACGTGGAGAAGGCCTTCGCCTGGCATCAGGGGCTCCTCTACAAACTTAAGCAAGCAGGCGTTCCTCCGCCCTATCTCACCCTGATAAGCAGCTTCCTCCGGGAACGCTCATTCCGGGTGAGAGTGGAGGGGAGGCTCTTTACCGTCAGACCCATTGCGGTGACAGTGCCGGAGGGCAGTGTATTGTCTACATTACTCTTTGCTCTCTACATGTCTGAAATCCGGACGGAACCCCGAACTGTGCCAATATGCCGACGACGTCCTCATAATGGCACAGAACAAGAATGCCCGTTACTGTTTCCCCCTACTACAGCGACTGCTCCGGGCCATCGGTCGGTGGAGCGAAAAGTGGAGGATGGCCATCAGTCCGGGGAAGAGTTCTGCTCTTCTCCTGGCGAAAGTCCATCGCTGGCGGCCGGTGCGGCCCCTGAGGTTGAGGGGGCGGCAGATCCTATGGGTCACCGCCGCCAAATACCTCGGGGTCCTCCTCGACCGCGGGCTCACTTTCTTGCCACATGTAAGGGGCAAGGTGGGGCCAGGCTACGCCGCCCTCAGACAGTTGTACCCCATTTTGAAATCCGCCATGCCTAAACACCTCAAACTGCGCCTGTATCAGGCGATCATTCCTCCCCTGATACTGTACGGCTGCGAGGTCTGGGGGTCAGCGGCACCGTCCAAAATCCGCAGACATCAGGCCGTTCAGAACAGGGCATTAAGGATGATCTACGATACTGGGCGCAGATTCTCATATCACATCCTACATAGCTACTCCGGAATCCCGAATATCATCGACGTCGTGAGGGAACGAGCCCGCACGTTGTATGATAAACTACCCTTTCACACCAACCCTGTGTTGCGCACTTTGGGCGACTACGACCATAGGGCGCCAAGAAGGAGAAAATCCTATCCCCTGCCAAGGGACGCTCTCGGGCCACTAGCCTGAGAGACTGCCATCCCTTAATCAAAACAACCCCCAGGTTTCGCAGTAACGGGAGGGGTAGCAGCCAGTTGGGAGACCAGCTTGTGAACAAAATCTTGTTCCCCACAATATCGCACAGGTAAAACCAATTTCAGCGGTTAGGTACTGTGGCGAAATTACATTCCTTCCAGGTAAACCAGGTGTACCTGTTCTTGGACTTTGGACTCTGGACTCTACATCATTCCCTGAAGATGAGATCGACGTTAGCTCTTGAAAGCTTGGAAATTATTCCAGAATTCACCTGCCTGATAGCCCAAGAAAAGTTATTTTCAAGTTGAAAGTAGACGTTCATAAGTTTTACAAAATACCTATCAAAATGCTCTCTGTTTAGAGGAATAACATATGTACCTCTTTACCCGGTATAATTACACAATGTTATCAAGGTACTGTCAAAAGAATCTTTTGTAGTTTAATGCTTGTAAGTAAATGGCATGAACTTTATTTGCCTATATGCTCTTAGTTCCAATGTCTAATTGGATGTGCTTATCTACAAAGGCATTTCTGCAGGACCATTACAGTTTTCTTCTGTTTTATTCATATAATGTTGGTTTAATCTCTCCCCAAGACTAGTGCAATATTAATAGTTTTTGTCACCAGTGAGCACAAAAAAAGAATTTAGAAACACTGTTCCTGACTAAAATATCTGTTTGCATTAATTCTAAGATCCCATTACAGGTCAGAATAACTGTTAGAATTACCATGTTTCCATGAGGAATTAAAATTGATTTGAGTATATATTCTGTATCAAATACCGAATGGAAACAAGGATTCTGATTGTAATAAATCTAGGATCCGATTCTCTTAGAAAGTGGAATTGGAACGGCACTGTTTAAAAATATTTTACATGAGAACACTTCCATATTTATATCCTATTGAATATGCCTATTGAGTATTCTATTGTACTCTTTGCAAGACATTGAACACTTCCTTCATTTTGCTTTCTTAAATAAACATAGAATAATCTCACAATCTATTCTTCTCAAAAACATTTCCCAACCTCAAAATCTGCCTACAATACACAGAATTAACAGGTTTACCAATATCATCTAGGTCAAAGAATATAAAAATCTTGAATAATTTATCCTCAAAAACAATCTCAATTCACGTTGAATTTAACAAATGAAACACAGATTGCATTACAATGGAAATAGAACATTGTTTTAGATACAGTAATATAAACTTGTGTAAGAGTCCTAATTTTAAATTGGTCAGCAGATTTTGTAGGCAAAAATATAAGGGTGGATGTGTTGCAATATGTGTGGTAAATAATGTATAATTCTAAGCTATAAAATGGGTTTCTAAATTACGTATTGAAGAAATCAAAGAGGTGGCTGCAATTAAAGTATATAATGAGAAGCAATCCCACATTATCTTGGATGTATATAGATCACTGCATACCCCAGTTCCTGAAATCCTACAGCACCTACTTCCATAAATTATAGACTAAAGATAATAAATTTACTATTTTAGGTGATATCAACATTAAGATAGATGAGACAAATACAGAGGATTGTAGTTGCACTGATATAAAATCCTACAACCTAAATTAAGTGGTAAAAGAGCCAATGATTTCACACAGCAACTATTATTGAACATATATGCACAAATATATAAACAGATTACTACTCAATATGTGTAAATAACTTCCATCTTTCAGACCACCATGCAGTTTATATATAATTTCAGTGCAAGTTAAAATGAAGACATAATTTATGAATTTAGAAAGGTGTCAGATGATAATGTAAATAAACTTAACGTTGTATTAGAAATATTAACTTGGAACAAAGTTTATATGACACAAAGTAGCAATGAAAAATGGGAAACATTTATGCCAACTTTAATCTCTTATTTCAATACCGTCTGTTCCATTATAAGAAAAACTATCAAAACAAAACCTATTAGAGAGATTAAAATGACTTGATGAAATTTGTGTACTGCGTAATAAAATGAAATATGCTTATGAATTGCACAAGATGACAAAAATCTAAGAACTCCGAAACGGATATAGGCAGCTAAAAGAGGGGTATCATAGAGCATCTACTAATCTAGCATCACTATATTATAAATGGAAGACAAATAACTCTTCCAATATAAACAGTACAGTATAGAAATTAGTCAAGGATAGAAATACCACCAACAGTAATATCAATGAAAATATTAAGTAACTTCGTGAATGTGAAATTGTACATCATCCTGTTAAATATATAACATTTTAAGAATCATTTTGCAACTGTAGGTACTAGGATATTTTTTACCACATAACATACAAATACATAACAACATTACTAATAACATTTTCATGAGTCACACTAGTATTCAGGAAGTTAACGAAATTATATGTAGTTTTAAAGACAACTCAACTTCAGGTTGGGACGCCATATACCCCACAGTATTAGAAAAACTGTAAAAAATTACCTTGCAATTGTCTTAAAACATTTAATAAATTGATCCATAAATGAAGAGATATTTCTAAACCGTCTTAAACTAGAAATTATAAAACGTATATACAAAAAGGGGGATAAAAATGATGTCATCAATTACGGGTCAGTAACATTAACCTCTATGTTTGGAAAAATATTTGAAAAAAAACAGTACGCATAACGTACTAAATTACCATCAGCATGGTTTTAGAAAACGGCTGTTGACGATTACAGCTGTAACTGACTTTGTGCATAAAATTAACAATCTTAACAAGGGTAACGACACTGTAGGAATATTTATTGATCTGTCAAAGGGCCGGTCCCCATGGCCACGCCCGCTAAAGCGTCTCGCTTTGGTGCTTCGTGAGCAGGGGATCGTGGGTTCGAGTCCCGCCTTGGGCATGGATGTTATATGTTTGTGCAATGTGTATATGTTTGTAAAAGAAAAAGTAAAACAAGTAAACCAGTAATCAGTAAAACCTACGGGGGGAAATGTAAATAGGGATACAGTACCGGAGTCCTGATCAGACTCCGTTACTGTTAAAAAAAAAAAAAAAAAAAAAAAAAAAAAGTGTTCGACTGTGTCTCATCAAACACTCATATGCATATCCGAATTTCATGGCACAAGAGGCAAAATTCTAAATATAATTAAGCGTTATCTAAGTGACAAAAAATGTTCAACTGAAAACAAACGTTAGATCACACCACAAAGCTGTATCAACTGGTGCACCACAAGGGTTTATCATTATTATTTTTATCACCATCAATTATTATTAATTATTATCATTATCAGTATTTTCATAATTATTATTATTATTATTAGTAGTAGTAGTAGTATTATTATTTATTATTATGACTATTTATTATTATTACTTGTTTATCATTCCTTTTATTATTACTTATTCTTATTATTAAAATCAATTACTATTATGATTAATTTTATTATGATTTTTCATTATTATGATTAATCATTATTATTATTATCATTATTATTTTTGTTGTTGTAGTTGCTGTTATTGTTGTTATTGTTATTACTTTACTATTACTGGCATTACTGTTATTAGTATTATTAACATTATGATCATCATTCACATCATTACCATTCTCATGGTTCCCATCATTATCATTCTCATTATTATCATCAATCTCATCGGCATTATTATCATTATTATCAGTATTATTGTTGCTGTTATTGTTGTTGTGGTTGTTATTGTTGTTGATCTTCTTCTTATTGTTGTTATTAATATAATTATTGTAATTGTTATTGTAATTGTTATCGCCACTGCCATCGCCGTCATCATCATCACCATTATTATTATTATTATTATTATTATTATTATTATTATTATTATTATTATTTATATTATTGCTATTATCAGTACCATCATTATCATTATTACTGTTATTATTGTTGTTATTAATATTATTGTTGTGGTTTTTTGTTATTATCATTATAATTATTATTCTTATTATTATCATTATTATAATGTTATTGTTATTTTTTTTAATTCAAAATAAGGTGTGGGAAATATGAAAGGATGTGGTTTGATATATTATTACTATCACTCCTTGTATACAGAATTAATCAATTAATTAATTAATTTAAAATCTATTAAGCTACAATGACAGAATCACTACTGAGTTATAATGTGGCCTTTTGCCATTCGCGCCAGAAATGGTGTCATACATTCACTACCACGTGGAGCGTACACGCCACTTTTCTAATGTAAAACGAACATATTTCTTATTCCGACAACTTAAACGGTGATTAAAATATTGCGTTAGGTATAATGGTGATAATATTAATAGTCATAACTAGGGGGGGGCGGATGTTGATGAAATGCCATAGTTTGTAAAAGAATCAGAATCACGTGTATCTATGTCGGTTTTTTTTTTTTTTTTCTTTTTTTTTTTTCCCCCTATTTGACATGAAAAGTCATTATTTCATATTATTCTCATTTTAAGACATTTGTCCTATTTCTGGATTTTATATTTTACATTTAAAATAAATTACATTTTATAGCTGAACAAAGCAACTAGCAGTAGCGGTAGTTATGTAAAAATTGTCTAAATAGTCGCATTTTCAGGAAATTGAACCAATCATCTACGTTTGTTGTTCAATACGATTACAAGACTACACTTAGCGCAAGAGTGATGTGGATGCTTCAGAGATCATAACAATTGAGGGCAAAGACCTGCTGACCTTGTTATACATATTGCGTTCCTCTCAGGAGAATATGTCTAGAAGGTATGTGCTTGCATCAGTAACGTGAGCATTATTCTGAAAAAGAATACGGCGCAGCTTCCAACATATCATTAAGGCTTACTAGCTCTTAGCGAACATGAGAGCATGTGCTAGCAATGCTAAATACACTAAGTATACACTGGGATACTAACTTTAAGCGACGTATTAAATGTATTTCTACCATTCCTTATGAAAATTCTTGGAATTGCTAGCGACAGATGATCGTGAAATCATATGTCGCGCACCACCAGCGATACCTTGATGTGAAGACGTTTGCCTTTAATATAGATATATATTTCTAATAAAGTAATCCAGCGCAATAAAATGCTAAAAGTAAAACCGAGAAAAAGTGTGTTTTACACCAGCAAGTACACGAGTTTGGGACAGCTGTACTTACAACAGATGGGAGTGCTCTATTTTGTAAATAGTGCAACGTTGAAGTAATTGCGGGAAAAAAGCTGTGTTGTGCAGCAGCACATTGGACGTGAAAAACATGCAAAAGCTGTAATGTATGCTAAAAACGAAATGTGTTCTCAGGTTCTTCTACTGCAACCCTTTAAACTCCCATCCAGTAAATCCTCTGCATTTTCCAAAGTACTGTGTGAAGTTATGGTTAGTGTGAGCATTCCATTAAAAACATTAAGTCAACCATAGTTACGATATTCTCTAGAGTGGTATATGGCCATAGCATTCCAGATGAGTCCACACTACATAAGAACTATTTAAGTCAATGCAATGACACAATGTCAAGAATAAGGAATAATATTGAAGATAAATCAGTATTTGTTTCGAGCAATGAAACAACTGATGCCGAAGGAACTAATGCTATCTTGCAAATGTTTTTGTGGATACACTCGAGATGGATGGTGCTGGAGAGATGTTTTTTCTAACAGCAGACTTCTTGGAGAAGAACCATCACTCAGCAATCTGTAAATTGTTCGACCAAGCTATGCATTTGCTATAACCCCAAGGTGTCCTTTTTGACAACATTATGTTTTTTGTTACGGATGCCGCACCGTACATGGTGAAGGCAGCAAAAGCACTATTGGCAATTTACACCAAAATGGTGCACATTACATATCTGGCACACGCCTTAAACAGGGTATCAGAAGAAATGAGGAAACATTTCCCTGAAGTGAATAAACTTGTTTCGAATACGAAGAAAGTGTTACTCAAAGATCCTTCAAGAGTTCAACATTTTCGTACAGAAGCTCCAGACCTATCGTTGCCACCACAGCTTGTATTAACAAGACGTGAACATGGATAAATGCAACTATCTATTACCGTGTCAACTTCAACGTAGTCAAGTCCGTAATCGACAATTTTGAAGGAGAAATTGCAGCTGCGATAAGAATCTTTCAAGATGTACTATGGAAGCCCAATTTACAAGGGTTACTGGAGTATATCAAAAGCAATTTTGCGACTCCTACTGTAACAATAAATTATATTAAAAAAAACAAGCGGAGCAAGAGCTGAAAAACTGGAAGGACAAACAGACAAAATAGTGTGCAACAAACTGAAACTGATCCCAGAAAAAATGAAGACTACAATCCCATGTGCAAGATTTCCAAGATTCTACCAGGTGAACAATCTGATACAAGTGTATGTGAACAACAATGTTCACCAAATGATCTTGTAAACTTGAAGTTTGCACCTGTCATATCAGTAGACGTAGAACGAAGTTTTTCTATGTACAAGAATATTCTGACACATTATCGTAGGAACTTCACAAAGGAAACTCTGTAAATGAACATGGTTGTATACTGCAATGCAGAATAAGGCATAGTTTTCTCCAAAACATGATGGCCATCAAATGTGCCTACTCTCCCCTACCACTGGGCAACAACCATTAGCAAACAAAAGACGAGCCTGTACTAGGGGTCACAGGCAACATAGTAAAATCTCTGTTTTCTGTAGACTCGAAGACTGCTTGCAAGTCGAGATTCGCTCCTCAGTTAAGGGACAAGTAAGTGGAAAACTTGGCAACTGTAAGGGTTAGCTTCTAACTGCAAACCACCTAAACCCAAAAACCCTTTGGCAGAGGGTTATCATGTTCTGAAAACTACTGTGAGCCTTTAAACCAAAATACAACTGCATTTTCTTTTATGTTGAAATATCAGCAAACTAACGCAATTGTACTGTTTATAACACTTTCAGATACTGAAAATTAAAGCATAAAATGATGCATGAAAAAAGCTTCAACCACTAACTGTGAATGATACTAGTGATCAATAATTATAAAGAGCACCACAGTTTAAAATTAAGTACTTACAAATTGTGTTAATGCTATATTAAACTGTGGTACTCATGATTTGGTTCTGAACCTTTTGTTTTGGAATGCTTATGGTATATTTTGTTTTTTATAAAGTTGCCATTTCAAAAATACTTTTAAAAATAAAATGAGGGTGTCAAATAAAAAAATCATTCTTTTTATGCCATGTTTTAACGTCATTTTGTATTGGCTTTAGGTCATTTTCCCATGAAAATAAAAGCATTTTATTGATGCTTCTAAGTGTTTTAGGTCATCTGCATCCGCTCCCTAGTCATAACAAAAACAAATGTGTATACACGTAATAATTAACTCTAAAAACCACGAGTGAAAAAATAACATGTATGCAATAACTTACATTTATTCGCTCTCAGGAAGCGGTTCTATTTCTTCCAGAATCGCCTTCTGAGCTGTTTGTGCTGTTGCTTTCCACTCCAAGGTTGATGACCAGATTATCAGCAACGATGTCACTCTCCCAAAATAACGCTTCTCCTTTGGTTACATGTAGCACTTTATCAACTGTTGGCGGCTCGTTTTTAGAAAAGAAATTGTGCACTACTATGCGAATTACATTCTTCATAAAATCATCATATTCTTCCATTGCGTATTTCACATTTTTTTTATCGCGTGTAACCACTTTTCCCCCTTTGAGATATTTCTTTGCGAGTACTGTTTATGCTTGTAGCCGAAACACCGATGAACTCAGATGCTGGTTTCATCACTTCTTTTACGGGAAGTGTTGGATGTATCTCACAAAACTTACAATAAGCATTCAGCACTGTTTTTTACCTCTACTCAGAGGTTTACCAGCCTTGCGTGCTATGTAACTCGACGAACATTCAAGAGGAAATTCACGTCGACCGTCCTCCATGATTCTAAGCAGCGACAACCAGCAGCCGTTACTATATAAACAATATTAGGGAAATCAGCTGACTCATAGGAATATCATGTTGAGATTGTAGCTCTGCTTAACAGTAAGAATCGGCGTTCAATTTAACTCTTAGGTATTTGAGTAGAATATTTGTGTAGACCATTTAAGAATAAGTTCATTCTGTAATTTAGATTGTTAGCATGGGATTGCATTCCTGCCTGCACTGCTGCTGTGTTGTACCGTGGTGAACTGGCCACGTGGATAGGTTTTGGCGCGGATCAACCTAAGAGTGAATAGATATTGGATATATGTAAAACGCTACATAATATATTAAGACATTTATTGAAAAATAAATTAAATCCACCAGTAAGACAAAAGTAATTGTACTAATTAAAAATACATTTTTAAAAAAAAAAATTAGCCTTCTATATAACCCATACTTGAAGAAAATTCCTTACTCTGTCATCCCCTTATAAAGGATTTAACAAATTATATTTCTTAACATTTACTTACACATTATCCACATCACTATTTTCTTACTATTTAACTTGTGATTTATTTCTGCGGCACCTTGTTTCTATCTCTTTTATGTTCTGGTGAAATCTCGCTCCCCGTTATTCACTTATTACGCCCAAGTCTTCATGTGGGAAAAAATCAAAATGCGAATGACAAAATGCAATTTTAAGTTCATATTGAAAAGTTGGTGTTAAATGCACCATATGTGGACTATAAAAAAAAAACAAAAAACAAAGCTCATATTGCATTCGAGTGCCTTAAACTTTTCGAGTATGCTTTTAAGAGTTTGCTCATATTGGTCATCTTTTAACATTGCCCAAAAACGAGTTTTTAGTTTCATTGTATAACTCCCAAGGTTGAAGCTCTATGTCTGTCATGATACTTCCAAAATTAATATCCTTAATGGGTTTGCGAATATGTGGGCCGTTAACAATGCCCATTTCACTTTTGATTCAGACAACATTGAAATTTCTTAATAAGATTTTGGAAGCACGAGACACGTTAGCCCAAATCTTTTACACATTGCTTCATTGTCCCTAATTTAATATGTAACCGGGGTTGAAAAATCTTTTGTTAGTGCATCAACGGGCGAACTATTACAATTTTAATCCCTGGCACTAAATCTTTTCTTCTTGGCCAATTAGTTTCGCCGTAGTGTTTTTCTCTAACCCTATTGTTCTAATCACACAAAAATCACGGGAATTTCATGTGCCTTGCTTGTTGGCCCAATAAAATACAGCACACTTTAAAATCACAGAACACGTACTACTTGTATTCATTGTATGTATGTTTTTCCAACACCGTATACAAGTTTTAGTTCGTTTCTTTAATGGATGTAGAATGAGCTACTGGAACTGAAGCAAAGCATGAATATATTTTAGACTTCTCTTACTTCAATCAATAAATAGACACCGATATTTTGCTTTGTAAGCTGTTCCAAGACGACCTATCAAGTTAGGGACATCATAACTATACACTAGCTCCCCTTGCTTTACAAAATATTCCTTGAACTCTTCTTCTCGATGACTGTTCCAATAGAAAGTTGTTATAGGTCTTAAAAGATTGTTTTATTTTAATCTTAAACCTTTGAAGTTCATTTTTATTTCTTCAATAAGACCCAAAACAGTACCAAATCATTTAATGCTGACTGACTCAATAGATTCGGAATGTTATCTTCTAAGTCTGGGGACCAATTTAAATCATCTTCTACACTCAAAGTCTTAGTACTGCTTTTTAGTAACACTGTATCGACAAGAATATTAGGCTCATGAGGCACAGGTCTAATTGCTGATGTCAAGATTGAATGTATAACAACCACCTTGTTTTTCCTATTGAACCCTATATATTATACAAAGAAAAATAGACAAAAATGATAGGCACCAACAACAACAATAATAATAATCATAATCATAGATGCCAGAACATTCAATTTGACCAGTATTATGTAAAATATTCCATGGAACAAAATCTTCGCAGGCCTGTGAATTATTTATTGCTCTTTGATAGAATTTTATTTGGAAGAAAATTAGACTAATGTAGTCTACTCTCACGACATTTTAAGCATTTAGACCATGAATTCTATCAATTTGTTTATTGAATGAATGAATATTTATTTGTGGAACTTCTTTTACATAGCTTTTACAATTTTCTTACCCTAACCTAAACAATGTACAAATTGTAATTGGCCTTGTTGCTACCTTGATTTGCATGGTACCTAGACCATTAGCTTTCGAGTAGCTCTTGTCAACCCCTCCCTCTTTATCTTAATTGTCCTACTCCTCCAATCTGTCTTCTTCTTTTGCACTCCTAACTTTTCTTGCCCATTTTCTCTTGCTTTCTGCAAGAACCAGTGGCGAATTCTCTCACACACCGTATACATCGCCGGTGTACTAAACTTGAGGGGGCTCAAAACGATTCTCAATAAACAAGCAAAATATTCAGAATGTTTTTATGTCATCATGCTAAATACGAAATAAACGCAAGTTTGTGCGGTTAAATTGTGCCCGCACATCTATCTCACCGTAAGTTAAAATGATAACCATGCTCCCGATATTCTCCGGTAGCTAGGCAAGGCCAGCAATGGTGTGCGCGCGCATCTACTCCTTCGCAACTTGAAGCAATGGACACGCATTCCCAATTCTCCGTTAGAGAGGTGTGGGGAAAGAAGCTGAGTTGCCAGCCGTTGGCTGTCGAAATGCACCGCTAAATTTTGTGATTGACAATGATTTTAGTCTGTGTCAGTGTTGTTTGCTTGTAAGTTTTTTTTTAAAACGACCAATGTAAGTGTTACTGAAGCTAGTGGTTCTTGTGACTTTGCAGTAGAACGTGTGTTAAAGACTGGATTTCGGAATTTTGAATTTTCTGAAAAACTTAAAAAAACAACGGCAAGCCCACTCCCTAACTACCAGGTCTGATTGCAAAATGTCAAGTCAGAAAACGAGAGTATAACAGACATCTCTGCATGAAAAATTATTCTAGGTATAAATGCTTAACTGGTTACACCAAATTAAACAAACTCTATTGTTGGCCATGACTTCTTTTTAGTAACGACAAAGGCAGTAGCACATGGTCTCAAGAAGGATTCCACAATATAGTTTCTCTAATCGGTTCATTAAGTAAGAATGGAAAACAAAAAATATCACATATTTTGTGCATTCACTCTGAATTTTGGCAATACGGGAATAGATCTGCAGCTAAATGCTTAGAAATCATTACAACTTTCAAAAAATGAAATGCTGAAAACGAATAGAGATGTATTGGATAGACCCATTGATGTTGTTGGTCACTTAGGAAAGCAGGAATTAGCTTTTAGAGGACCGACGAATCAGAGAGTTCCTTTAATAGAAGTAATTACATAGAAATATTGGATTTACTCGGCACGTATAATCAACTTTTAAATTATCATTTAAAAATGCTACAGTTTTCCGGGACACTCCGTCATCCATTCAGAATAATTTAATTGAATCTGTTAGGGGCGGTTTGGTTAACTGTATAACAAAAGGAGTATGGCTATTCTTCTAGACGAGTTCTCAGACATGGTGAACAAATCCCAACTCTCTACCATTTTAGGCTATGTGAACAAATCGGGGGAAGTTAAAGAAAGGTTCATGGGCTTTGCAGACAGCAGTGCAGATAGATCTGCTGACCCACTTCACAACCATATACTTAAAACAGTTAAAGAATTTAATAGTTGTAAGAAACTTGTCGCTCAGGCATATGATGGTGCGGCCGTAATGTCTGGCCAATTAGATGGTCTACAATCTAAAGTAAAAGTGGCATTTCCACAGGAATTATTTGTTCACTGCTACTGTCATATTCTGAATTTGGTTCTGCAACAGGCAGCGATGTGTATTGATAAGTGCAGAATTTTTTTTCAAACTCTATCAGGAATCTGTAATTTCTTTACTCATTCCATCAGGAGAACGGAAACTTTGCGTGCTTTTATGAATAAAAAGTTACCAAAAGCGGCTCCAACATGCTGGAACTTCAACTCATACCTTGTCAACACTGTAAAAGAGCAAGAGATAACATGATTTTATTCTTTGAATTCCTGACAGAACCAGAAAGCAATGTTGATTGGGAACCTCATACATTGGTTAAAGCACAAGGTTTTCTTTATTTTTTGACCCAGTTCGATACTGTCTTCCTCCTCAAAATATTTTAGGCAATATTTGCTCATACCAACATTCTCTTCAACATATTACAAGACAAGTCTATGGATGTTGCATACTGCCATTCAAAAGTAATCCAGACTAAAAACACTTTAGAAGAGCTAAGAAAAGAAGGGTTCCAAAATATCTGGCGAAGCATTTCTACTGAAGTGATAAATGAACATGCACAAAATAAAAGGAAAAACAATGAACCAAGTGAAGTAACTGTAGTTATATTCAGGAGGATATTCTGAAATTTTGGATAATGTGCTCTATCAAATACAAAATAGGTTTTCCGACTACGAAAGTTTTCGTTTCTTTGCTCTCCTTAATTCCTCAAAATTCAACAATTATAGAACTTCTTTTCCTCATCACCATTACTCAAAGTTGTTGGACACCTATAGCTCAAATTTTGATTCGGTACGTCTGAAAATGAACTTAGTGCTGTGTACTCTTCTGGAGATAAATATTTTGAAGGAAAGTCAGTTGGTGAGATAGTGAAAATTATGAACGAAAGAGATCTGGAGTGGACTATGCCTGAAGTTTACAAATTAGCTTGTCTAATTCCAACTACAGCTTCTGTTGAACGATCATTTTCCACTTTAAATCGAGTAAACCCTCACTGTAGGTTTACAATGGGCCAAGAAAGCTTATCCTCTCTGTCAGTGATGCCCATAGAAAAACAGTTACTTCGTACACTTCGGAAGGATGTTCATGAGAATTTCACGCAAGTTGAAATGGAACTGTTTCTGAAGAAATCTCGTCGATTGGAGCTAACATTCCAGTAAACTTTTAAGTACCACTACTGAAATTAACAATAATTTAACAATACAGTTGTCCCTCGCATTACGCAAGTAAATCGTTCTCATGAATTATCACGTAATACAAAAACGCGTAGACCGCCTGGATAATGTGGTGGTAGCGTGTCTGCCTTACATTCAAAAGTCTTGAGTTCGAATCTCGCTTAGGGTGAGTTAACCGGATAAGATTTTTTTTCGGGGTTTTCCCTTATTCTGAGAAGACGAATACCGAGTAACTTTAAGCTCCATGGACCCCGAGATCATTTGAACATCATTTCACCAATTTCATTCATTCATCGTCCGCTATGGCCAACCAGGTTAAAGGACGTTAAACTATATATATAAACGCGTAAAGTGTATGTGATAGTGATATGGACTATTTCAAGGTAAACATGAAAAAAAGGAGTTTTAAACGGGTGCATCTATTTATGCTATTTGTATAGGGTGAAAATCAGCATTTTTTATAATCGCTTTACGCGAAAACGCGAAAAATAAGATCGCGCATAACGAGGAATAACTATATTTTATAGACTAAGAAAAACAATGACGAAGAGAGCGATGTACCGATATTATTGATAACGAATTGTCACTGGCAAGAACCCACCTATAACCTCTTATCTTACTTTCTTAAATCCTTGTTAACATTTTATAGCTACAATTTCCCCCTCTGTTTTTTCCCCAAACCTTGTTTCTCCATATAACTAATAGCATTCTATCATATAATGTTCTATACTTTCTTTCTCACATTTCACATATTCCTTTTTCACTGCCTTTTATACCTCTTAAAACTATTGTTCCTGTTCTTATCCAGGCTAGTCCTTCTTTTTCTTGCCTATTACAGCTATGAACATATGGTTCTCATCCCCAGTTTATTTTTATTTGTTTGTAAAATTGTACCGATTTCTTGTTTATTAAACTTCCCCATATCTCATGCCTTTCTGGGCCGCGCCGTGGCCGAGTGGTCAAACCCTCACCTATATGGCCTGGGTTCGGTCCCAAGCGACCACATATGAGATTTGTGGTGGACAAGGCGGCGCAGCGGTGGGTGTTCTCCGGTTTCCCCCGCCAACACATTCCACCGGTGCTCCATCTTCATTCGTGTATCATCAGTGTCATCGCCTCCAGTGCCATAGCAGTAAAAACGGGCGTTAAACACTACCAGAAAAATTATGACTATATATCTCCCATTCAAATTTCTCCAAAGCAGAACTATTTGTGTTCTCTGATATTTTGTTACTTCATACATAGCTTTTAGATTTCTTCCTCTTCTTTTACCAAACATTTGTACCAAAATGTCATTATTCTCTCCATTATTATTTCATCCCTTCTTGTTTTCCCACGTTCTACCAAAGCAACTTCTCTTGGCACTGATCTCGATAACCTCAATAATCCTTTGCAGAACACTCTATACATATGATCCACCTTCTTCTTTATGGTGGTGGCCCCCCAAATCTCTACTGCATAAAACATTCTTGATTCCTCAAACGCCTCATAAATTCTTTCCAACCACTTGGTTGTCCCCACAAAATGTTTCAACCTCGTTTATTGCCGTTTGTAATCCGACAATTGCTATTAATCCTGAAATTAAATCGTCATCTATGGCAATCCTGGAATTTCCTTATTATTACTGGGCAGTGTTGGTTTACTTTTTGTTTTTATCTATTGTGTTATCTGTGAATATACGAGATATAACATTTGACTCAGTTTATATCCTTGTCTCAGACCAATTGTTTGCTCCGTTATTTCCGTGATTTCCTTTTTCCCCCATCTTATACCGAACTTTATTCCGTTATATATCTCTTTTATACTGTCCTTATGTGCTTTTCGATTGCTCCCTTTTTCAATTTACATGGTAGAGCTTTTCTGTTTATTGTATCAAATGCCTTCTCAAAATACGCAAAAAAACATATATACGCTTTTTTTTACTGAGGTATTTATATATTATTGACTTTATTATAAATACATTATCTTTGTTTGTTTCCCTTTTCTAAAACCTGTTCCTTTCTTTTTCGCCCATTTTTTCCCTTCTTTTTTTTTTCTTTTTACCTTTCTGCCAATATCCTGGTGTAAATGTTTCCTAAAATAGATAACAAACTTATTTCTCTGTAGTTTTCTGGTTTGTTTGTTTGATCCCCCATATATATATATAATGCTCATTTTCCATTGTTCCAGGATATCCTCACGTTCCTTTATTTTATTTAATATCTTTGTCGTTATTTCTGAGCCCTTTCGTGCATCACCATATGTCTTCCAGAATTCTCCTGGAATTCCATCATACCCTACTGCCTTTTCTTTTATTAACCATTTAATTGCTAATAGACCCCTTGCGCTGTGAATTCACCGTCTAATTTGTCATTTCCACTTCTCCTATCCCACTTATTTCTAAATTTGTCTTTCATCTTTCCCGAATCAGTTCTCTAAAATATCTCTCCCATTCATTTGAAGTAATCTCATTTTTCAACTCCCCTTTCTTATTTGCCTTCTTACTGCTTGCCAAACTTTCTTACTGTCCTCTCTCTGTATAGTTTCTTTTATCTTTTTTCCCATATTTTCCTGTCATTCTTTTCTCTTCATTTATAGAGGATATTTATATCCTCATTTCTTAATCATGAAGTGTTCTTCTATCTGCTTCTTCTTATTTTTCATCTTCTTCTTTTTCCGGTCTCTTCCATTTACTAAGTTCTTTAAAACCTTCCTTTTCTTTCTACCCCACACTCTTCATCAAACCACCCATTAGTTTTTCCTTTCCTATTTTGCCTTACCTCCATTTCTCTCTCTCTCTCTCTACTCTTTTACTAGCATCTAATTCCAGCAGCTTTATTGCTTTTCCCGATTTTTCTTCCCAGATATTTACTATTATTCCTCTTTCTAAAATTTTCCCTGCCGTTGATTTCACATCTTATATAAAACCCTCTATTTGTTACTCCCTCCATTTAAATGTGTTTATTTTTCTTATTTGCATTTTATTCCTTTTCTTACACCTGCTGTTCTCTTTCCTTCACTTTCAGTTTATGCCCGTTAATAATGGAAAATGCCCACTGCTCGCACTTATGTTTGTAACTCTGAAGTTGGTTACCATATATTTAATATTATTTGACCACAATGTGTAGTCAGTTACTCTTTGACTGCTTATATTTATAAAAGTATATTCCCATGTTTATCTTCGCCATATTTCCCATTCAGAATATCAAGATCATTTAACCCATAATGCATATTTCACTTCCCCTATCCACAGTTTTGTCCTTGTTGTGCATAAGACTCCCTTTTTTGTAACACACATTTATGTCCCACCACTCCGTTAGATTTACATCTTTTTCCCCTATTCTTACTTTAAAATCACCCATTATTACAATCTCTAGTGTAAGCATTATCCCTGTACACGATCTTTTTTATTTTATTTCTTTTTTTAATCCAAGAGTTTGCAAGAAAAATTGTCAAACATTTTTCAATATTTGACATGGGTGTACAAGACTTGACAAGACCTGGCAAGACCTTGTCAATGTCATAAATGCAAAATGGAGACAGAACAGTTTGCTATACTTGCTGTAGGACTGGCTGTATATAATAGGTTACAAAAATAAAATGAGAAAACAGAGGAAATGTTGGACAAGACCTTTGTTACAGCGCAGGCAGCTGGAGAAGCAAAGGAGTATTTCAGTTACTGTACAAAGAACTGCTAATAGAAGATCTAACCGTTACAAAAACTTTTTATGGATGTATAAAACTAATTTTACATTCTTGCGGTCCTTAATTGAGCATAGGAGAACCAAATAAAACACTGTAATGCAAGAAAGCATGAATATAAGACTAGCACTAACCTTAAGATTTCTTGCCACAGGAGAAAGTTTCACTAGTTTGACGTATACTACCAGGATACCATTTACAACTATAGTTAAAATTATATCAGAAGTAAGCAAAGCTATATTTGATGACCTCAGAGACAGATTTAAAGGTAAGTTGAATACTTTAATTGGTTGTTTTTCTTTTAAGTTTTATAGGGCAAAATTATTATGCAAGAATTAGCATTATACCTTAATATTCCAATAACTCAAAAAACGAAAATTCACTATGAAACTAATACCAATGAGGATAAAAATAGTTAAATAGTATATTTTTTGACCAAGTATCATGCGTGTATTAACATCATGCCATTCCTGTAAACTGAAATTTCACACCCCTACCCCAGTGGTTGACTAGCACCAAAATATCAGATCATGTTTTATTAGCTGATTTTTCGAATTTAATTTATAATATTCTAATATGGATGAAATGTTATGTTATTCTGACAAACTCGATGAGAGTCAGATCTTTGAATAAATAAAACAAAGAAAAACATTAAGTCTAAAATTACTTAAACTGGTAGAGATAGAGATAGATATTTTCAACATTTTCTCTATTATTCAGTAACCCGAGGAAAAATAAGCTAAAACTTTATACAAATAAGTCATCACAGATCAAATAAGTATATTCTATCCATTTCATTTGAAAATATGACACTCAGGAGATGGTGGTTTTTACTGGATCTCTTTAAAAAACATACTTTTGGATTACCACACACTACAAATTCTCAGCATATGCATTTCTTATGCACCTAATAAGTATCCAGCAAACTCACTCCAATTTACATATGACACTGAAGTCATTAAAAATAGCAGTTAGCGCATTTTAAGAGTAATATCACAAGGAAGGTTGAAATTTATTTTATACTCTTCAGGGACCAATGGTAACATTCACTGTACCCATGTGCTTGGGGTTGCCTTTTTGTTTAATTCAAGTAGTTTCTTTCTTATTTCAGTAGTGGTATAGCTGCAATGATACGCACCAGTGGCGCAGTCATGGGTGGCATTGAGCTACATCCCAGAGCCTCACAGAGTTAAAAATCACTTTTTATTTCTTAATAAAAAAGGCTATTCCTAATTTTGTTCAATAGCCTTTAATGACATTTTGATCATATTGTTAGTTTTGTGACAGTCCCATTACTGCTAGTCCCCACTGAAAAACATCACTACACAAATCCTAGCTACAACACTGTGCGAAGCATTACTTCAACAATTAAAATACCTATTCTAACTTATGTTATGACATCAACCCATTTGAAACTAATGGCTGAAAGTTACACTTTATAGTTCAAACTTGAAAGGAAAGTCTGGTTATGAGGAGCAGAATAAATACATATAAGTTTGTTTCATTCATATTTATTTAGGCAAATTAAACATGCACTTGGTGCAATATTCTGTGTATTTCAAACACTGTGTTTTCTTTTTCATTGACGATTTGTATTCTTTTAAGTTGTTGTTGTCGTTTTTTTTTTTTTTTTTTTTTTTTTTTTTTTTGCAACAACAATTCCAAATGCTCTTCTTCCTCCATCTTTTTTCCAGCAATTCTGTTGTTTTAATTAGGAACTGCTCCTCTGCTACAGTTTCCTTCCTGTTTCTTTTTGTGCTTGGCGTTTGTTGTTCTAAAGCACAGTGCTGGCTCTCAAAATTGTCATCAAGCATTGGTAGATGTGACTCTTCATCCTGAAATAAAGAATAATTACATGAATTTGTTTTAAAAATTGCCTTTCAAATGCCGCAGTCTAGTGATAAATGGAGAAAAATTTTAGTAGAAACAAAAAGAAAATGGACATTGCCCAACTACATTGGAGCCCTGGCTCAATTTTCTACAATTATAAGAATACATACAGCATTTCACTTCTTAGTAGACGGCAACTACAAGTCCATATATGTCGACGTTAGGATAAATGGTCGCGTAATTGGAGGAGTATTCGGAGAGAGGGTGACTTAGTTGAAGCTTTGGAAGCAAGATCATTTTGTCTATCAAATAATGAACCTTTTTTTTTTTTTTTTTTTAAACAGTAACGGAGTCTGATTAGGACTCCGGTACTGTATCCCTATTTACATTTCCCCCCGTAGGTTTTACTGATTACTGGTTTCACTGTTTCTTTTACAAACATATACACATTGCACAAACATATAACACCCATGCCCAAGGCGGGACTCGAACCCACGATCCCCTGCCCACGAAGCACCAAAGTGAGACGCTTTAGGGAGCGTGAAAATGGGGACCGGCAACCTTCGGGCGAGGAGGAACACCAATTCCGTATGTAATGTTAGCTGACGATGCATTCCCTCTACAGATGCACAGCATGAAACCATTTCCAATTCGAAGTTTATCCCAGGAAAAGTGGATTTTCAATTATCGCCTGAGCAGAGCACGACGTACTTTTGAAAATGTCTTTGGTATTTTAGCGAATTATTTCCTCATCTTTCTCACCAAAATTGCATTGTCCCCAGAAAAGACTGAGCTATTAACCTTGGCAGCATGCATTCTCAATAATTTCTTCTATACAGAAAATCAGAGCAGCTACATGCCAAACAAGAGTGAACTTAACTCATTTATGATTTGAGCAGCCGCTGTATAGACAATGCTATTATGGTCAGAAATGTGTTTATGGACTACTTCCACTCTACTGGGAGTGTAGTATGGCAGACACAAGCTATAACAAAATATCACTTACAGGTTGGAGATACCATCAGCAAAAACGTAATTGAAAAGTACTTACGGGTATACATGAGTCTCGCTGAGAACTTATGGTGGAGATGCTGCTCTGTGAGTTTATGTTGCAGATGCTGCTCTGTGAGTTTATGTTGCAGATGCTGCTCCTTTGCTTAATATGTGCATTTAAATATGCCAACATCTTGTAGCACCACAGTGTTGGTTAATACACATCTTCCGTGGAGCATTCACTTATTTCAGATCACTTAATTTTAGCATTCTCTGCCAAAAATTGCGTCAGTAACCCATTAATTTTTTTACTTTATGCCATCAGGGGTTATTCCAGGTCGCATCTGTAAAATGTACATTTTGTAAATGAAGGCTTGAGATATGTAAGCTGTCAAAGAAAATAAAGGTTTATTGCATTAATGCTATGCAAAAAATTAACTAAACCTGATGTATTTGCAAATTAGTAAATAAGTTTGAATAATACAATGTTAAAGTCATGTACTTCATTTATAGCACCCCAGTACTACCAATAATTTTATAAAGATTATTATTGCGTTGAGTTTTACTGCAGCAAAGAGAGTTAAAGGTAGTACAATACTTAACACATGCTATAACATGTGTTGCTAAGATAATTGACAAAGGCATCTACTTACATTGAATACCTAATGGAAGAATGAAGTGACATAAATAAGCCCAGGCACCATATTTATTGTTTCAATAAGCTGTATGGGATGTGAGTAATAGCCATTACTTGAGTACATTAATATTATTGCTGTTGCTTACAATAAAGTCTGATTATTGTGCTAATTCATTGCAATTTGCAGTAAGCAGCTAAGATAAGTTTTCCATAATGCTGAGAACTAGTATTTGAAAGACAGGGAAAAAAACTTCCATCACATTTCCAGCAATTCACTCTAATTGCAAGGTATGCCAGATTTTTTATACTGTATATACGTATCTCACTATGTAAATCCGTTTCACCTGCACAATATTGAATAAGTTATGTATTTTTTACGGTTACACTTTTCTGTATTTTGCTATTGGAGTAAATCCTTTGCATTCTCATTACGGAAAGATATAAGTATGCACACCTGATTGGCATTATATCACAACTGCACTCATTTCAGTTGCATTTTTTTTAAATAAATAACGTTATGCTCTTTTCGAGCACATAGATAATGTTGCTTTTCATTCCAAAAGAAATACCATAAGCGATATCTTAATGTTGTAAAAAATGGAGATACAAGTGCCAGAAGTTATGCCAGTCCACTTATTTACACTAAAGAATGTTGCTTTCCATAAAATTTCAATAGAATAATATATTTTGATGGTGCAGGCAAGCTGGTAACTTCTTAATAATTAACAGCATGTTATTGTTAAAACTAGTATAAAGTAAATATTTAGGGCTTTTATAAAGTAAGGTAATAGTACTATTGGTCGTCTCTTTAGCGCGGTGGTAGCGCAGCTGCTTACCAAGCGGGAGACCTGAGGTCGATCCCCAGTACCGGCGTGGGGATTTTTCCCCCGCTGGGAGACCTGAACCGGGGTGCATTCAGCCTCGTAAGGTCCCTGGGGGGCCAATTGAGGAGCTACTTGATGGAGAAGTAGCGGCTCCAGGTCATGAGGACCGCATTAACCGGCCGGCAGGGACTCGAGGCGCTGACCACGTCTCACCCTCCAATATTGCACCCCATCCATGACGTCTGTAGTGGACCGAGATGCGGGACGCAGCGGCCGGGAGGTAGGCCAAGGTTCCCCGTGAGCTGTCGTACCATGGAATGAATAGTACTGTTTGTAGCTTACGTTGTTAACAGCACCAAAGCTACATTTAAGTATATGTATTATTTTATATAATTTTTATTCATTATAATAAGGTACTGATTAATGCAAATACAAAACGAATTATTTCATTAAATGTGTTCTGTTATTAGCTGCTGCAACCAATTTAAACTGTTACCAAAAGTATTATAACATTGGGATTCCAGATGCTATGCGGCACATAATTAGCTTTTTGTCAAACTGAATTCCTTCAGAACAGCTAATAACATATTACGTGCAAAGTATTTCAGTATTAGCATCAATGTATAAACATCTACAGTAAAATCTTTACGTAATTATGGAACAATTTCATGTATTTATAGCTAATAAAATCACCTTACAATTCAAGCAATGTATATACACAAATTGCTAGGTTAAGTACACAATATAAAAACTGCATTATACCAAGTGAATCAGCTGCCCCCATTTATTTTGGAATTTATGCAACCTGCTAAGCGAAATATGTGACTTACGCCTTTCTTGAATGCCGTCTAATGGCTGCTTTGCTTTATAGAGGAGGGATATATAACTTAGTACATAAGCGTTTTACGAGACAGAATGCAATCGCTATTTATGTCGGTGCCAAAAACACCGTGCCCTGACTTTGGCAGCAGCAGTGGCACATTTAGCCATGATTACAAACTTGTATTCCTTATCATACGTTCATATACACCTTTGAAAATGCTCCTGAAGGAACAACATATAACGTGCATCGGTTGACAAAACAATTTGAAAACAAAATGGCAGATTTACGTGGCCCGAGCAATTGGATTTACACAGTCACAAGTTAATGTTCATTGTACAGCCTTGTCAAAAATTGCTAAGTATTAGCTGAATCATTTCACTTATGTCACAAACTATGGCTTATTTCAACCCATGCAGCTGTTGTAACGGCTGATGTTTTTTCTTATTTAAGTTAAAACTACCAAAAAAAAGCACCAAACGTTGTAATAAAGCTAAAAAAGTGTAAAAATGAGAGGTGGGGTCTGAGTTCTGCGATTATTTGCTCGTATAGAACCCTCAGTTCCCAAGGTAACATTAGCCGAATGGTATTATCATGGTGACTTGATCACTTCGTTTCGAGTTCAAATCCTTCAGGTTAAGTTCAAAAATGTTATTACGTTTTGTTAAATTCTTCTGGGCATATAATTTGATAGTATGATATAAATAAAATTTTGATAATATTATAAGGGTGTACAAAATAGCATAAGCCCCCATAATTTTCCACTGGCAGGTGGATAATTTATAGGTTTTTCGTAATAGGTATTTTATTGTGTCGGTATGCTTGACCCTTTCAACCAATTTTTAAAACACTTCACACATGCAAAGTGTCTTTAGGTATTTGCACATGCATCAATACTGTGCGTGAATAAACTCTGCATGATCTACTCAGTATATGAAACATTTCTATGAAACAGGATCGATTGGAAGAGGACTACCTCGGCTAGCGATGCTCCAGTAACCTCTGGAGGCAATGAAGAAGTTGTGCGAAACGTAATAGAACACAGTCCACATACCAGTTCAAGGGCTATAGTACAAAATCTGTGAATAAGTCAGTCCTCAGAAACGCACATATTGCACCGCAATAAATATCATCCGTACCATCTACAACTACATCTGGCTCTCCTCGGGACGCGAATTTCAAGCGCGAGTGATGTACGCGCAATGGCTACAGCAGCTAGCGCAAATGGATGCAGAGTTTTTAGGAAGTGTTCTCTTCATTGATGAAGCTACATTCCACAATAACGGAATTGCTAACCGCCATAATATGCACTACTGGAGTATAGGCAATCCTCACTGGATGAGAGAAGCTGCATTCCAGGTACAGTGGAGCACCAATATTAGGCGACCAGCTAAATGGACCGCAATTTTTGAAGACAACTTTACAGGACCACGGCACCTTACATTTCTGCAAGAAGAATTGCCATTGCTACTCGAAGACTTGCCACTAGCGAAAAGGACAGGAATGTGTTTCCAGCAGGATGGAGCTCCACCATACCGGTCACTGATTCTAAGCAATCACTTACATAAAAAATATCCACAAAAATAGATCGGTCGAGGGGGCCCAATCGCATGGCCCCATAGATCACCTGATTTTATCCCACTGGATTTCTTTTTGTGAGGTCAATAAAAGGAACGGGTCTACGCTCAAGAAACGCAAAGCCCAAATCATTTACGGGCACTCATAAGTGTAAAACGCAGGTAGACAGAATGTCGGCGTCTTTATAACTGATGCCATGTCCAAATAATGAAGATTGTTCTGCTACTGCAGATTTTTCCATTTGTCTTAGTCTATTGTGCCTTTCATGTTCTTTTAATGGTGGTGCCACTCTGCGCATGATAGTACCGAACATGAAAGGAACAGTATATTTGGACAAATGGAAAAATCTACAGTAGCAGAACACTCTTTATTGCTTGGACATGGCATCAGTTATAAAGGCACCGCAATTCTGTCTTCCTCCTTTAACTACCATGCTCGTTTACATAGGGAGGCATAGAAATATACAAACGTGGAAATAACTTTAATCGCAAGACGCCAGACGCAGACGCAAACCTGGTCGATCGGGGCATGCCCCGGTCGTGTGTCGATGCCGCAATACCGAGCCGCATGACGGATTTACCTGCGAAATGAGCTAGGGAATCTGTCTGCTGGTTGTGTGTGTTGAGGGATGAAATGTTGTGTTCTGAGGGATAAATATAGGTACAGGGAATTTTGTAGGGAGAGAACACGCCCACGGGCGCTTGCGCGGGCCAATCAGGAGGCCGCGCAGTTTTCTCCCACCTGGAGCAGAATTAAACTGTTTTAATTTGGATTAAGCGTTCACCCGTTGTGAGGACCACACGCTATATTTTTTCACCCCGTTTTGCTTACGGGTTAGTGTCGCTTTGGCCTTTTCAGGTTCAATTTAAATGTGTCTCAGGGTCTCAGGGGAGGGGGCGTGGCTAACCGAGAGGGCCAATGGCGTCCCTCGGCAGACGGAATGAGGGCAGGCGACGTACTTCTCTGGGATCATAATTTCCCAGAGAATTCACCGGTTGATTAGAGTGGGTTGGAATATTGTTGTACAATGATCGGGTCCTCGATCTGATGAGGTCGATAATGTACGGGATACCGGAATGTTCATGAAGGATGTGGGCGGGAAATCTCCAGCCGGTACGGTAGATCATCCGTAGTGCCCGGTTCTGCAGCGTCTGGACCCTGAGGAGCACGTAGTTAGCTACGGTCCCCCAGATCTCGCAGCCGTACAGAACAAGAGGCGGAATGATCGCCCGGTACAGCTGAAGCTTTAAGGTAAGGGGCATGCTCTGTGAGCTGAGCATGGGGTAAAGCTGCCTGAGAACAGCGTGCCCTAGGTTCACCTTGCCCCTGACATATGGAGTGAAAGTCAGGCGTCGGTCCAGCGTCACTCCGAGATACTTTACCGTGTTCACCCAAGGGATTCTACGGTGCCGTAAAACAAAGTTCCGCTGAAGCCGATTTCAAATGGTTTTCGCCAGGAGAATCGCAGAGCTTTTCTCCGGGCTATTGGCCATTCGCCATCTCTCACTCCACCTGCCAATGGCATGGAGTTGGGCTCAGATTTGCCGAAAGCTATATCTGGTGTTCCGGTTCACAGCGAAGATCATGAGATCGTCCGCATACTGACAGGTGTGTGTGCTGGGGTGGGTGGGGATGTCGGCCATGTAAGCTGCAAAGAGCGCCGGAGAAAGCACGCTACCTTCCGGCACTCCCGCGCCAATGGGCCGTTCTGTAGAAAGTTCCCCCTCCACTTTTACTCGGAAGCTTCGATTCTGAAGAAACGAAGCTAACAAGGAAATGTATGGAGAGGGGATTTCATGCTATATGAGTTTATAGATGAGCCCATCGTGCCACGTAGTGGAGAAGGCCTTTTCCACGTCCAGCAATACCGCAACCGTTTTAGACTTCTCCTGGTAAGCCAGGGAGGCCTTCTCGGCCACACGCAGTAATTGCAATGTCGTGAAGTGTCCAGGGCGAAAACCAAACTGATGCTCGGTAGGAGGCCTCTTTCCTCAAGGTGAGGTCCGAGGCGGGCGAGGAGCAGTCTCTCGAATACTTTCGAGATGACTGGCAGGAGGCTGATGGAACGGTAGCTGGCCGAGTAAACCGGATTCTTCCCTGGCTTTAAAACGCATACCACACGGGCCTCCTTCCACGTAGCGGGAAAGTGGCGCATATGTAAGCATGCGTTATAAATTTGGGTCAAATGAAGCACGGCTTTTCAGGGAAGGTTCTGGAGAATTTCCTCTGTTACACGGTCCTGTCCAGGGAATTTTTTGGTTTTTAAGGAAAGGATCTGGGTGACTACCTTCTGTGGGGTAGCTTTAGGGAAGTGAAACTCCTCGTTGTTCGCGGGTGGGGCCTTTAGGAAGCCCTCTACCGCCCCTCGATTTCAGTTTGGTCTTCGTCCTGGGGCTCTTCTCTGGGCTGGAATTGATTTTCCAGGTAGTCTGCAAATTCATCTGCTTTATCCCGGGGCTCGAAGGCAAGATGGCCCCGGGTGCCATGGATAGGATGCCGGTATTCCGGTCTGTCTTTCCGCAGGCCACGGACTATTCGCCAAGGTTTCCTCTCGTGGAGGTTAACGTGGCTTAACGTATGCTCCCAGGCCTCTCGACGGTGTGCTCTAAGGAGACGACGGGCCAGGGATTTGAACCTCTGGTGTATGTCTCCTATCCTGGGATGGCGAAATCTCTGCCATAGCTTTCTGACAGCATTGTTTGCTTTAATCAGCTGTCTTAGGTGCGTAGGAAGGACGGAAGGTTGGGGTGTTTCGATTGAATGCGGTGTGTGTGAGCACGGACCGCATTTAGGACTGTGGTAGGGAACTGCGCGGCCGCCGCCTCGAGAGAATCTATTGAGTCTATTCGAGGGTTAGCGTCCACGGAGTTTTGGACGGATAGCACAGTCGACTTCTTCTATCCAGTCTGGTGTGACCAGAGCTGTGAGTGAAACGTCGGAGTCGACCACAACTGGGTTGTGGTCGGAGTCCAACACATTCACCACCGAGAGGTCCAGATGGGACGGAATGTTTTTGGTGACCATGAAATCAATGATGTCCGCCCTGCCCCGTGGCGGGATGTACGTTGGACCTCTCGGACCGTGCGCGAAAAGGGCCGGGTCTCCGCGGATGAGGCTGATTTTTAATAAATATAGCCGTACCACCGCCCTGTCGGCCGGGTCGATCCGTCCGATGGGCGACGTAACTTGGCAGATGGAATGGAATACCAGCGTGCAGATGCGACTCGCAGATCATTAGGATATCAATCCCGTGATCATCTATAAACTCTAAGATGCCCGGCCGCTGTTACCGGACTCCGTTTGCGTTCCAGAACGCAACTCGCAAAGATCTACGGCTTCTAAGCGCAGCCATTACGAGCTGGAGTCAGGGAAGAGCTGTCGGGCCGTCTCATGCATGATGGTGACCTTCTGGAGGGCGGGGATGTGGGGGCTTGTCAGTTGTGCCCTGCAGGGCCGTAATATGGGGAGGGATCACGATATGAGGTTGGCAAACCAGGCTGAGAACTCGGAAAACTCGGTCATATCGTCAACAGGCATGGAGAGGTACTCCCAAGGTGCAACTACTGCCTGGGCAGTGGCTGGAGCAGCAGCTTCGCTCTCATTGGTCGAGCCAACGGGAGCTGTTTGTTGCTCTAGAGGGGGAAGCTGCGTGGCCGCTTAGCTGGGCTGGCCGCCCGCGGTCAGCGGGGCAGCTGGCTCAGCTGTTGCGGCCGCAGGTGCCGGGGTTGAGTTTGCTTCAGCGGCGGTCTGATCCACGTGCTTCTTGGGAGGCCGTGCCTGTTTCTTCTCCTGCTTGGGTCTCTGCTCCCTGGGGGGCGCAGAGGGGGTGGTGACCTGAGTTTCCGAACTCTCGGTCTGGTTTGCTGGTACAGCCAGCGTTGCCTCAGCCTGTCGAAGCACTTCTACATGCCTCGACATGGCGTTGGCAAAGCTGGTGCCTTGACGCACATTAGCAGGGTTGGTAATGACTCTGCTCTGCCTTGCCTGGATTATCTCTAGTTTTTTTGGGCAACCGCCATAGATGCCAATATGGCACCCCTCGCAGTTTGCACACTTAGTTCCCTCTCTGGGGTGAGGGCAGTCTTTTACATGTCCTCACCTGCACAGCGCAAGCAAGCGGTGTTCCGCTCACACGCGTGGCTAGAGTGGTGGAAGCGCAGGCATCGATAGCACTGCGCCGGCTCTCTCTGCCGTGGTGTGGTTCGACTCGCACTCTTGTGCTGTACAGGGTGGTCACCGTGTCAACCTTGGGAATTCCCTCCCCATCCTTCTCAACAATGACCAAAAATAGGTCACACTTTCACACTTCCTCAGAACTCCCCTTGCCTTCTCGTGATCGTCGGGGTTCCTGTTCCGCATGACGACACTTTTGGGGTAACGGGTAGCCTGGTACTCTTCCGAGAGCGCTGTCCGTAATTCCCTCATGACTCTGACATGGTTGGGAAACGGGTCAGCCACAATTGATGGTATTCTTCCCGCCCGTTGTGAGCGGTGGCTCTCGGGGATGGTGGCTGCTGCAGGGGTGGGTGAGGCGCGCCCCTCCGGGTTTGAACCGGAGGTCTTTCGGCGCCTGTGGACCACCGTGATAAAGCCGTCGGAATCGGCTGTGCTCTCAGGCACCAGGGTAGACTGGGCTTGGGAGGGGACAGATGGAGCAACTGGTGTGGAAGTGGGTTGCGCCACTTCCGGGGTGAGAGGGACCGCGGTCCCTTGGTTGACTAGGCGGGAGGAAGACTTCTTGCCAAAAGTCTTCTTAGTTCTGTCCTTAAGGTCTAAAGCCCGTGGGCCGGGGTTAGGTTTTGAGGAGGAGGAGGAGGAGGAGGAGGAGGAGGAGGAGGAAGAGGTTGATGGGCCGGGAGTGCTGATTTCGTCAGATATTACCTGTACGGTGGTACTTGGCTTGTCAAAGTCTTGTGCAGATGCCATCCGTCTCCCCACAGAGGGCCGGACGTCTTGCGACGCGGCGATTGGGGCGAACCCCGGGTCAAGACCAAAGTCCGGACCCTTGGCTTTGGCCTTGTGAGCCCGCGGTAACGTCAGTCGGGCAGTCAGTGCCAAGTACGTCACAGTACCAGGTTGACACTCAGGAGGCAAGGGAAGAGAAAGTCTTCGCTCTCTTCAACGGCAGGATGCGGCCGGGCGAGTTGGTGTCGGCGGCAGATCAGGGGATGGCGCTGGTGGAGAAGCTCGTCGAGCTTCCTCCAGGAGGCACGCTAGAAGGGGGCCAATGCCCACTGCGGCCCTCCTTGAAGCGCAGGTGCTGGTCTCCAGCTGTGGGGGATCTCCGGCGGATATGGCCGGAGGGAGACAAAGCTATCAGAGGGACGTTGCCCACTGCCAGTCTCCGCTAGGGGCGCTGCAGCGTGGTACTTCCACTGTAGTCTCGCAGACGTGACCTCGCAGGCGCTTGCAGGTGCTGTTCACAAGAAGAAGCTTGTAGAAGGCCAGGACTGCTCTCTTCCTTGGTCAATCGCAGTGTGTGTGTATGATAATCGCAAGGAAGAAGCTATGCGCCTTAACAGGACCTGGATACCTGTGTTGGAAAGCAAACGTAATGGCACAAACAAAAGAAAACGCAAGACAGCTCACAAATGCACGCGGGCCAATCACAGCACAGAGAGTAATAGGCTCCGCCCACCGGCCACGTATAAAACCGCGCTTTCCGCGGCAAGAATTCGGGGGAACTTCGCTTCGAGATGCCAAAGAGGAAGCACCAACGCAGACCAGCAGCTCCTACAGCAGCCACCACTTCTCCGGCATCCGCTGGTAGGAAGTGCTCGACGGCATCTCCGCCAGCTGCCGTTATACCAGCACAATGCCGCGCTCACCATCACCACCGCCACCGACCGCCGCTGCTTCACCGGCAGCCATCAACTCTTCATCGCCGCCACCGCTGAGCTCCACGCCCACGTCGTCCCGGTACAGTGCCATGTTTAGATGGGTCCCTCGGGATCTCTCCACCCGGCACCTCCTCGCCGCTGCACAATCTAGATGACCTTCATGTTCGAGGGCCACTAGAATTATCTGTGACCGGGGCCCGACTCCACTAGTTAGGGTGGAGCTACAGGACCGATTAGACCTGGAGGCTGCCTTGACGTCAGGGTTGCCCTTATTAGGGCGACTTCTACACATTGAGGCAAGCAGATAGGAAAGAAACCGGCCCTGCCGTCGCTGTTGTGCCTACGGGCACAGTCGAGAAAACTGCTCTTCGCCGCCGAAGTGCCACTACTGTGACACCAACGCATTCACTTCGGAGTGCTCTGGGCATGACCTCCGCCGCCGTCGCCGGTTCTGTGCCACATTTCACCGGGCAAGCCCAGTGCCCCAGCTACCCAAAGAGCAGGCACTCATCGCCTAAACCAGCCCGGACACCATAATCTACACAGCCATCTCCGCAGACCGAACAACCAACACCAACCTGCAGAAGGAAATCCAGGGCCTAAGTGAGGCCATTCAGGACCTCCACGCGGAAGTCCTGATTCTTACGGCTAAGCTGACGGCCTTGGAGGACAGGCTTCAGGAGCAGGACAACACCACTTCACATCCAGAAGTTCACCAAGCAATAGCAACAGGAATCACCGACATCCGACTCATCTTCAGGGAGGAGGTGAGAGCTCTACTGGAGAAGTCGGCACCTCAAACTTCCAAGTTCAACATCCAAGGTAGACGCCAAGGGCTTAGGCTCGAAAACGTCCCAGGATACGACGACTGGCTCAACAGAGTCAACCAGCACTAACTCCATCCTTCACCCTAGAATTCCTTCATTCCTCTCCCCGAAAACTCCGCGGTGGCAGTCTGGGCCTTGGTCAAATCTGTCTCCCGGTCCTCATTTCACCCCTCTGACTGCACCTTGCAGTCAGTTAAATTATCATCTTGAATCCGCGGGTGCAAACAAGCGGTACCGCCTCTCCTTTCTTCCTTCTAATAGCGGTGGAGGGGTTTTTTAGAGTCGGTAGGCCCACACGGGAGACCCCGACATTCCGGGCTTGCCCGGGTTAGTCCATAAGGTGGATTTTTCCCCTCCACTCGAAATTAAAAAAAAAATTCGAGCTCTGACCAGCCAACGGATCACCTGAGAAGATACCAAGCATAGCCCTTGGCGAAACGTCAGGAACTTGAAAACCAAATGGACCACGGCCTATAAGCCCGGAAAATACTTTCTTTATTCAAGCCGCCGGCCGTGAAAGCCTCAGTTTGTACATATTTCATAGACTTGGTACTAATGTGCTAGATCTGGAACAGTAAATTAGATTTAAACACATGTTTTCACAGGTACATTTCGAAGAAAGCCAATTTGAGCTTAACCGTGTACATGGGAAAAGGAAATTCAAGTATAATATTTAAACAATTTTTAATGTGTCTAATCCACCAGCTAAAATTGCTGTTCAAACAAAAAACATTTACAAAATAGATGTAAGTAGGCCTCAGATTTAATATTTGAGCCTTTATTATTCATAGATATTTTAAATAATTTGTTTAAAAGTAATTGATTAAACCCATTGGAATTTATTTCTGCCTTACTAATTTAAAATAATTTATGATATGGTTATTTCATTTATTTGCCAGAACAGATCTTAAAATGAAAGCTATGTGAAAAAATCTAACTATAACATATGTGTTTTAGCTATGTTCCTCATCTGGTGAAAAGCTGGCAGTCAGTCATTCAGAACTGTGACAATGTTATTCCACTTCATATCCCAGATAAGGAGGGTTTGCCATGAACTATAGTTTCTTCTAAATATATTTTAGAACACTGGGCTTTAGATTTAGCTAAGGAAGGTGATCTGAGATATCTCTGTTATCTTTCAAAAAAACTCCACAAGTCAATCTCACTTTCAGAAAATGAATGTTGGACTTGCTTTGAGATACTTATGTTTGAAAAATGGCATTGCCTTAGAAACAGCTGTAAGTTTAACTTTTGCCTCCAGCAGCACTTACCACAGCATGGTTCATTCAATTTTTGAATGAATGGTTTTCTTTGCCAATGTCTAGAACCATAGGAAATCAATTACAAAGAAAAACTTTGAAAGATAAGTACAGTTCCTCGAGGGTTTTGGAAACGCAGGTAAGGTCTGCTGCCTGGAAACCATTAAATATAGGCTCAAATATGAGCACATTATCTTTTATGCAGTTAGCAAACGTATTATTCAACAAGAGTTAGAGATATGTAATGGGAAGCAGATTTATCAAGATGCTTTAGAGAATATTTTTGCTCAGATGCGAAAGAGAACAGGATAAAATCCTTCAGCTGTAGCAGCAAAAAGGGCACTGAAGCTATAATCGGCGCTAACCAAGAAAGGGATTCACAGTTCGTAGTGAGGGAGAGGCGATGTTGCCTCTTATTGTGGTCACGTGGAGAGCTCGATATGATTATGTGTACAAAGAAGATTAAATTGCGCCTGGAATGTTGAGTGCATATTATTTATATTCGTATGCGAAGACAACAGTACAATATTGAATCTACATTCAAAGGATAGAATATGCAATTATATATCAGTCTGAGGATTTGGGCTATCAAAAGAAAAATTCCTGTGAAATTGATGCTTATTCTAATGAGAAAATGCCGTTGATGTCCGAATCGCTGCTGCCGCTACTAGCTTGATAGAAAATGTAGCCGCCGCCGCCGCCACCGCCACCACCACCATCTGAAGAGCTGCTGGAATTCGCCACGGAAGTGAGCTGTTCTATTTCTTCTTCCAAAATCCTTCATTTTTCCATGCTGCACTTATTATGCCCTTTGTATGGATAACTGTCTTTTCCCAGTTTTCAGTTTTTACTACTGTTAATGCCTCTTCTGTCAGCTTTATTACAGACGACACAGTAAAATCTTTGTTGTTTCGCCGAACATAATTCTTTACTTCGGCCCAGGTAGCTCAATTGGGTTAAAATGACAATAATAAGGTGGAAGCCTAACTATTTTGTGACCTTGTTCAGCAGCAATGCCTTCGACTACATAACTTGGAAACCGCGGTTTATTCACTTTCACTTGTTCCAGGAGCTCTATTTTTTCAATTTCTGCTTCACTGGTACATTTCAGCTGAATAATTTCATTTTTTCTTGTTCCAATTGTTGGTGCTCTATTAGAAACTACGGAGTGGTATTTCGCATTGTCCATTACTATTATTGATGGTCTATGCAAATTTGGAAGAAGCAGTTCTTGGAACCATTTCATCACCTCGTAGTAACGGACTTATTTTTTGGATTTAAAAAGAAGAATACAATTAGAAACAAAACCTGACGCAGTTCCAGCATGAAGGAGTATTATTCTGCCTCCTTTACTTAACGGTATGTTCATTGTTGCTTCTAGCGTATCGTCCGCCCAGCCTCATCAAACCAAACAATGTGTTGGAAATTGTGTTGAATTTCCCGAAGGAACCTACAGTGCCAAGCACAGATGTCGGTTTTCTCCATCAGCAATTTCTGTCATTTATCTTCTTATACCTAAAACCTAATTTCTTCACTATTCTACGTAACGAACACTTACTACCTTCAAATAGTTCGGCTTCTTTTGAAGATACGTGTAATTTGAGGATAGTCGGATGCTCCCTTCTCCTATAGTAGAAATAGATGTGTCTGCGTATAACATCCTGCTGGAAAGGATCTAAGTTGGTGACATCCTTTCCTTTTCTTTCCAGGAGTTTCTAATTTAGAACCTGACGCCTGATATTCTTCTTTATCGTACTTTTCTTTCCCAATTTTAGCTATAGTGTTGCCACCATTTCCTACAGCACGCACGGTTCTATCAATTACCTTAGAGACTGGAATATCAGGTCCTCCGTTCAATTTCTGCTTTTCGAAATATTCTCTTACAGAGCATATTATTTCCCGCGCTAGTTCTTTAATTGAGATACCTTTACCAAACACAGTTTTATTCGGTTCACGAGGACGCTCAATTTTTCTTTTGGCAGCACTCTCTTTGTCACTATTTTTCGACATTGTTAAATACATATTAAAAGCGTTAGCACAATTGCAAAGCTCGCAGCAAACGCACAGATACACAGACTCAGACACACGTAAACACAAGGCAAATAACCGTCTATATAGAATAATGCAAAGGAACTTCTCAACACACAATCTGATGCAACCATTGCAAGCTCGGGCTACAGCACTATGCAGTGATAGCAGAACATAACACAAGCAGTTTATGTTACTGCTGGGTTCCTAATCAGCCACATGCTAATCACGTGTTAGTGCGTGTTAGATATCGGCAACAGAGTCATTCACTGTGTGTACCGTTTCTATGGAAACGCCTCAGCTCTGATTGATCCTTCTTTTCGTTGCTATGACAACCGCTAAGACTCATCTATTCCCTCCCGTTCATTTATGTTTTTCCGCCAAGTCGCCTCTCCCTCACTGCGAACTGTCAATCCCTTTCTTGGTTGGCGCCGATTATAATTTTAATATTGTAATTTATAACCCCTTGTGAGAAAGCAAATTACTGTTCTGATAGTGACAAAGTACTGTTACATGTCTCTGATATGAAAAGCATTAAAGATAGAAATGTAGCTTGTACAGATCTGCCAAGCACGACTAACACAACGACCCCAGGGGAAGTAAATGTTCATGACCATAATAACAGTTTATATGTAACAGGTTGCTGCTGTGAATGCAGTGCTAAAAAGGGGGGCATGTGAAATTTGTATTTTTTTTTCTTTCGGAAGGTAATGGAGAAGGTATTCCAAAAAAAATATTTGCAACTTACTGAATCCTCAGATTTTGTGGGTTTGAAGTTCATTTCTAAGGCTGCATATGGTGTTGTAACAACTACAAAGCAGTTCATTCAAAAATACAAAGAGGGTTTATTGTCATAGCAATAAGTATGCAGAATATAATAAATAATTTTTGTAGCTTGCATAGAAATGTGCCACTTTGTGCTGTGCTCGAGAACTTGCTCATTCATTATACCAAATGCGTGGTGTAGGACTGTGTAACTTTTTGGAAACAAAAAGAAAATTGCCATCAGTATATGGTAATAGAAAACACACAAAAATAAGAAATAAAGAAACACTTATAATTTTCTTATATGCAATTTTGAATAAAGGCAAAAGGAAACATTTAAAAATAATTGATATTTAAAAAAAATTAAAATTAGGTTATGTCCAGAAGTTGATGCTCAGTTTCTTCTCAGTTACATCCCATGTTCATCCCTTTAACTAGTTATTGTGATATGGTGTTTTAATTAGATCTACTGACTTCCCAATTGGAAAATGGTTGATATCAATATACTAAGGTAAAACCTGTTGCACTATCAAATGTTTCGAACTGTCATTCAAATTATCATACACCTATTTATAAATTGTGTTTGTTTATGTTTAAATATTCCTTGTTTTTGATGCCATATTTCATAATTATTACTGTAAGATGTGCACCAGTTAAAACCATTGTTGCTGAGAAGTATGCATACCTCATTGGTAAAAGAAAAAAAAATGACAAAAGTAAAAATAAATATTGCTTCCTACATTTGTATTTTCATTTTTTTACATAATATAAAGTTTTCTGCTAAATATAAGTATGGGTGTATCAAAATAATAAGTAAATACAGGCTGTTTTGCAGATATATGTGTGAACTTGGGGCTGCTGCATTTTATTGAGTAAATACTCGTAGTTAAGGTAGGATATTGTTCCTCTTAGAATTATTGAACTTATTTCTTTAGCACTAAAAAAATCCCCCGTGTATGCAGACTAATAGCTTAAAATTTGAATTTGTTGTGCTATAATTCTGAATCCTGAAAATGTAAGTGAAAAATATTACACTTATAAGTATTCATCTATATATTTGCTATTCTAGTTCATTAACTATAAATATCCTTATTTTATAATTTTTTCATAAAGTATGAGGGTCGGTCAATAACTAATGCCTCATTCTCTCAGCTCTCTCTCCCTCTCCCTCTCTTTAAATTGTAAGAAAATTAAACTTTCATTACACAGCATAAAAGTCACAACATTAAGGATTAAATTGCTACTTTTTAATGTAATACCGTCCTTTTCCTCAGTTTTGATCTACCTTTTAACAACGGCATGTATTTCAGTGTGGTAAAAGGCACGATCTTGCTTCCGAAGGCATTGACGCACAGATGTTTTCATGGCCTCTGCATCTTCAAAGTGAATCCCGCGATGAGCTTCCTTTAGCCGCCCAAACAGATAATAGTCTGATTGTGGTAGGACAGGGCAGTATAAGGGATGAGGCAAGACATCCCATCCAATTTTCACAATCGCTTCAGTGGTGTGATGACTGGTGTGTGGTTTTGCATTGTCATGCAAAAGAAGAATATCCACCACGATTTTAGTTGGGCGAACTCGCCGAAGACATGCTTTAAGTTTTTTGAGGGTGCTGACGTTTCGGACAGGATTTATTGTGCATCCCTGCTGCAAAAATTCAACCAGAATCACACCTGTACATCCCAGAACACTGTCGCCATCACTTTCCCTACTGATGGCAGTTTTGATTTTTCTTCTTCTTCTTCTTCTTCTTCTTCTTCTTCTTCTTCTTCTTCTTCTTCTTCTTCTTCTTCGGTGTGAGGTTGTGCGATGCCATTCCATTGACTGACTTTTTGATTCAGGTTAAAAAAAAAAAAAAATGAGCCCATGTTTCGTCTCCAGTCACAATGTTTTCCAGAAACTCCTCTCCCTCCAAATTAAAGCCCTGCAAGAGTTCGGCGGCTATTTCTTTCTCTTTTTTTTTTTTGTCTCCATATTCTCGTCGGATAACATTCTTGGTACCCACCTTGAACAAACTTTTGAGTACCCCAGTTGTTAAATAATCGTCATCACACTGCCTTTACTGAAGGACATAATGCAACACAATTCATCCGTTGTTAACCGGCGGTCAGTAATAATGATTTTCTTCACTCGCTCAATGTTGCGTGGAGCCACTGCAGTCACTGATCTATCGCTCCGATGTTCATCAGCCAACAGTATATGCCCTTCTGCTTCATTACAGCAACGGACCTATCTTCTAACAGTGCTGACAGCCATTGTTGCATCACCATACACATTTTTCATCTTTTCATAAATGCAAATGGGCGTTTCACCTTCCGCATGTAAGAATTCAATTACGGAACGCTGTCTAATACGCACATCGATGTCTGCCATTTTGCTAAAGGCAGCAGTGCTGCCACCTATTGAATTAGGAAGTTGCTACTGCAGTGGATTAGAGTAGAAGGTTTGAGGAATTGCGCCAAATTCAAATTGTTCACATCGCTAACACTATATATATATAGGAGTCATTAGCTATTGACTGACCCTCGTATAAATTCTAAAATACATAAATCAAACACATACTTCATGATATGTATATCAGAAACAATTTATTTCTATTTTTTACATTAATAATGCCTAGTATGTCAGTCATTAGACAAATATTTTTGTAACTTTTAACCTGTTGTAAGTCAAGAGCTTACTTAATAAAACTTTCTATTAATGGCCGGTTCAACAATGGCCCGATAATTCTGCATATAGTTATTCACCAAATAATTTTATTTGGCGGTAACCAAAGCTTTCATTCTACAATCACACAAGTTCCTCTGGATAGTGGCTCTCTAGGATAGTTTGTAGAGCGTTTAGTTTGTCATTCTGAATTCGATAGAAGCGTTACAGGTGGAAAATTCATAAACCAAAAATAACGATGGAGGATTGCCTTGCGAAGTAGGCAAAAGGAAACAAAATAAAAGATAGTTCATACCAGGGGAATTCTTTTGCCATGTTTTAGAATAAAATGGAAAAGATGACGACTGCGAAAATGTGTTAAACCTCATAGAAGCATGCAAAATGGACGGGATCATAAAATCTGATGCCATAACCTGCTAGTAACTACCTTAGGGTTCACATAAGCATACTTTTCTCTTACTTTTTGCTTATGTACTTCTCATTTCCTAATGCCGAAATTAATGCACACTGATATTAGAGAGAGAGAGAGAGAGAGAGGAGAGAGAGAGAGAGAGAGAGAGAGAGAGAGAGAGAGAGAGAGAGAGAGAACGCTATGTGTATGCGAGTGAATGTTAAACACCACATATTTTGACAATTCTTTCAATATTGAAAGGCCAATGTAACCGGAATGGGCTATAAAACGCATTGAATTCATAAAGTACAATTAGTAAAATACTATTAAAGGTGTGCAAAGTCTGTGTTATAGAATATAAACATATTTAATCTATAAAAGAACATACTGCGAGGACTCGGGGTAGAGGTTAAGAAGTCAGGCTGTTAACTTACGTTAATATCGGCATTTTTCATTCATTATTACTAGGAATCCCTGGACTTTTCGACATAGAAATTATAAGGGATAAACGGGGAGGATGAACCAAATATCCGCTAGATTGTACAGTGATTTCATAAATGTCAACGGAAGGTAGGTAAAAGTGAATTAAACCATTGAAAACTCCCATATTTGTCATGCTTCTTGGCATTTGGAAAGTGGTACTTTATGTCGAGAGTCCTAATTGTAAGCGCCGAGCGCAGCTAAGGGATCGCCCTCATCGAAAACCCCAATCATCCCAGTAATAGGAGGAACTCCAAAACATCATTCGAGTTTTAAAAGTTACATGTGAGAAGTATAGAATCTAGGATTATTTCCTCACCGACATCCGATAAATGCAATCTTTACTTTCTTTACACGTACTCTGTACATAGCTTATAGAGAAGTATTGCATTCCACCCAGAAGTTCCATACCAAGATTTTACCGGAAATACACGTTTTACATTTTTAGAAAAAATCTGTATGTCCGTGTGTCTGTGACAAAAAGACGGTAAAACACCAAGCTTGGTATTTAAGTTAAGTATCTTCGAAGGACGCGACGTGAAGATTATGAGGAAAATAACCTCACCCCAAACTACCCTTTACATGGAAAAAATTATGAAACATTTAATTTTCTAAAAAAATGGCTTAACGATTTTGATTAAAATACCGTATATTAAAGACATTTATATGTAAAATAAAATGTATATCTTGAATTTTCTGGGAATAGCCTCTGAAGACCTCTTTATTCTGGATGAATTTTGCTGGATGTTGCATAACTAGTAAACCGTATGAGAAAGACAAGCTTACTATACAAAAAAATTAGATATCGAAAAACATACACTTTAGGTCATATAATTTTTTTCGTGGAATAGACCATTTTTAGATATTCCTTGCTATTGGTTTTAGTTTTAATATACTTGAAACTTTTCACCATCGGGGATTTGTCAACCACTGCAATGCAAAGAAACGGAATTCATCCACATGGCAACCGGCTTTCAAAAGATTTGACGATCATTTTAGCGTATTCCCTAAGTTAAGAATAAGCTTATTAGCAGTAATTTGCTACCAAAATGTAGATAATCATGTGCATGGAGCACACCAGTTTCTGTTTCTTAATTCCTATTGCTAGTGATATTTGTGAGACGTGAATGTGAGTGGAACCTAACCTCAATGGACTACGGCCGTGGAAAACTTATTTGTTGGATAATAGACGTATCGTCAACTCCAACTAGCCGAAAACTTATCGGCAAAGATATCTTCCGAGTAGTGCTATCCAGATTCTGCAGAAAGCCAATCGGCTAGAAATCAGGTACATAGCTGTATCGGCAAGTTATCGGCAGATTGCAGAACCGGCCCTAAGAAGATTTAATGATTCTTCTTTGTATGTTTCTCTGCCTGCATTATTCTATTATCAGATAACAGTGTTGGTTACAAAAAAAAAATCCTACTGCAGGGAAAACCAATACACATGCTTGTAAAACTGGAAAATGTAATATGTTTTACAATACATTATTTCATCTAAAGGATGTTATATATTACAATATTTTCAAGAAGAAATTGGAAATTTTGATGTTTATGAGTTTTTATTTGATGCAAGAATATTTAGAAAATTATTTGATGTAGTTAGTATTTTATTTAGCTGACTCAACCTATTCATTAAATACTAAATAGTGTTGTTGACACCACCTCCGCCGCCGCCGCCACCACTACTACTACTACTTTAATCGGCAAATAAATATGTAGAAGAATGTAAGCTATTTCATTTTGCATTTTATTATAACACTAAGAAATTGCATAGCATCAATTAACACACCTGTTACTCCTAATCTATTACAGACAGATATGGTCATGCAGTATAAGAAGTACGTTAACTTTAACTGGTTTTAAGAATATATAATAGGATTTTAAATATTTTTTATAGTTTTCCACTTAAGTCAAATTAATCAACACAAGGACATTAGGTGCGAATTGCTACCATGGTAGCAATGCTTTCTTTTTAACCTTATAGCTTCTCTTTTGTATAACAAAGAAAAAGTAATTCTTGTATATTAAACATACTTTATGAAATGAAAAGTGCATGTAAAGCTACCTTTAACGTGCATCACTATTTTTCTTTCCGAAAATCATCTCGTATTCAAGCTGCGGCCTTGACTATGTGATTCAAAATGACGGATTGTTCTGCTTGCATAATACAGCGCTCTATCCTTGGCGATGCCGCATCTCGTGATGTCTCTGTTGTCGTCATATCTGCTCTCTCTTACATTATACCTGCTGGTTCATGCGCATGCTATGGCGTATGTTCAGCTGTCGGAATTACATCGTTTTCTTTTCGTGCTGGTCTTGACACCTCTTCATACATTGCCTCCATGTTTAACCTTGCGCTTCCTCTGCCTGCTACGAATGTTGATTTGCTTCGTTCACTTCTTTTCCTTTTTTTTTTTTTTTTTTTTTTTTGACTTGTTTCCTTCCAAGCTGTTCCTTTTCTCCATAAGCCGCTCTTACTCACATATGTTGCATCTACTCCGTCTATCCAAAGATGTAAATTTCGTATAAGTCCTTGTTTGCCTTCCAATCCTGCTTCCTTCATCTTCTTAATTAAGTCCCGTTTTATATATCTCTGTGCTATTGTGAGGTCCTTGTTGATGAACATGTTGCTCTGTTTTAAAATATCTGTATTTCCTAAAATTTCGTAAATTAGGTCGCTGTAGCAAATGTTACTTTAATTGGACTTTTCTTGCATTGTCTTCCTACCCACTATGCCCGCGCAATCTCCCATCCAGCCAACTCCATTTCTAGCTTGTTCTTAAGGATTTTTCTTACTACTTTTGCTGGCCAGATACCTCTTCTTTTCTCTACACCGGTGAATACCAAATTTAGTCTTCTTCTCCTTTCATCTATTTTCTCCAATTTTTCCTTGATGGCATCTACTTCGCTTCTTATTACTTGCACCTCTTTTACAATATCCTCCCTTATTTCACTGACTACTTTATTCAAATTGTTTCTTATGCGTTCTTCCTTTCCATCCATTTTATTTAGTTTTCCTTCTAGTTTCTCTAATATTTTTTTTTTCAATTCCATCAGGTCCTGGGTTTAACTCGATCCCTCCTATCATTAGTAGAATAATTATTAAGGTTCCTATTATTAATAGGTTCATCATTATATTTTGTTCCCTTTTACCTTTCCTTAATTTCAATAACCCAAATAGATCTATCTATTCTCATCCTATATATGGAGAGTTCTATCCCATTGTCACTTATTTCACTTTTCTTTTCAGTGACAGAGCTTCCTGCATACAGAACCTTCTTCTTCCACTGCTCACCTCACACTCATCATCAGTTTGTATATATAGAAGGTAAAACACGTTTTAAAACTATTTACTACTTTGGTAATAAATGTATCAAAATATATGACTTTATCAATTTTAAAATAGAAACTTGTATTACGAGGACCATCAATTCGCTGCTCCATGGTGCACTGAGAGGCGCACACTTACACAGATCTGTGCTTGAGATGATAAAGGAAAGTTAAAGGAATGCAAAGAAAATAAAGCATTTTCCAGTTTAACTTTAGATTCTACTAAACAGCACTTTGCTGAAAATGTGTTTCAAACCAAATAGCTGTTTTGGTAGTTAACACAAATACAAATTTTCTGAGCACAATATTAGATATCGCTTCTCCTTGTGCTCTTTGCATTGTTAAATTCTTTACATTTGAAATAGCTAATTATTCTTTCCTTCAATCGAAGCAGATTAAAATATTTTACTAATTTGCAGCAAGCCACGATTATATTATGATTATTTTCATAGTACACTAATATGTTATATCACTGTAAAACCTCTCCACCTCATGAAGTTGCAGTAATTTTGGACGTTTTTTAAAGACATGTTGACAAAAGTTTACCCTCGAATAAATAATCATAATTACCACAGATTTTCTCTAAGCATTATTTGTAACTCACGCTTGGCTTGTTGTACGTGGCCGTTAACAGAACCATCTACAGGACTTATAGCCAAGAAAATGTCATAATCTGAGATATTAGCCATTTTATGAATTAATATAGATAGAAGGATATTATCACAATGGCACAAAATTAAGTGAAGCTAATTTAAAATCCAGCAAACTTAATCAAAATGACATATATCACGTGGTCGGTTTAACAAAACTTATTAATTTAACATATGAAACGTGATACTTAGTATTAAACCGTCTGTATATGATTTTAATACTTAAACATGTTTCCACATTCAATATGATTCTGATGTGTGAAACAAGTGGGCTAAATCTGTACGAAATGAAAACGGGAGACATTCAAAATACAGTAGCCTTTGAAGAATTAATTAATTTTACTGATGATTGAAAGAAGTTGAGTTCTGGGGAAGAAATATGAAGTTCCTGAAAGAAAGTTAAGCCCCTTTTGTATTCAAATTTTCTTCTCGCCCGTTAAAAAATACAGCTAAATGCAGTGGCAGCTCAATTAAAAAAAAAACAAAAAAAAAAAAAACAAACAAAAACAAAAAACAGCGTGTTACATAAAAATAAATAAAAAAAAAGAACGTGCTTGCAATTCATCTACTTTCAAAAAATAAAGGTCATACGCCAATGTTTCTTCATGCAGAATTTATCGATCACTTTGGCGTTTAATTCCTTCATACTTGTGACAAATTTCTTCTCAATGGATAACATGGCTAGAGAGGTGAGCTGATCCTGGCACATAGTGTTCCTCAGAAAGGTTTTTATCCTCTTCATAGAGTAGAAGCAGCATTCTGATTCTGCAGTTGACATGGGACAATTCCCAAGCGTTTCTGATTTCACATCCACAAATCCAGTCATTGTCGTCGTAGCTATTTCTGTCAAATTTCCTTGTGTCAACAGAATTTTTACTTCCTTTCGCTTTCTGTTCAATTTTTAGATCAGTTGTAGGCCACCTTGCAGTTTTTACGCTAATATTTTCACATAAATGTTGTCTTAAAAAGGGAGTTTTGAACAATTCATCAACTACATTCATTAAGTACTGGCTAAAGCTTTCATACATATGAAACTATCACATACATGCACTGAATGAAAGTGAACTATAATAAATTAGGGACAGGCAGAGTCAGACCGAAAAATCCAATGCCATAGCCGGGATTTGAACCACGGATCTCTCGGTCTCCAGCCGGCCGCTCCACCACCAAGGCACCACGGCAACATGTTGGTACGGCACTAAATTTCTCAACTGACTCGCATGTTTCCCGGTTAACCACAAGGTGATCTCAAAATTTGAGATGACAAACCCCAATGGCGATTTACACTTCCAAGACCCAGGATTCATAGTATAGCAAACTATTATGGACAATTGGGATAATTTAACTGCTTTCCCATAGAAACCGTGTGCAGGACAGGAGTTGGACAGGCAGAGTCAGACCGAAAAATCCAAGGCCATAGCCGGGATTTGATCCACGGATCTCCCGGCCTCCAGCCGGTCGCTCCACTACGGCAGCATGCCGGTACGGCACTAAATTTCTCAACTGACACGCATGTTATTTAGTCATTTTTCGGTCTGTCTCTGCCTGTCCAGCTCCTATCCTGCACGCTGTTTCTATGGGAAAGCAGTTAAATTACTATAATAAATTATGGTTCAAAATTGAAAATAAACCGAAAACTTACACTGAATAGCTTCTATAAAACAGATACTTTATCACAATAAGAACCACGTGCATTTGTAATAAGTGTGGCTTTAGTCTCACATTCGCAGAAGTGGAGCATTGTGCCAGCATGAACTAATAGTTCACAATCAAATTGTCTTTTTCTTTATGGGTATGGGAATAACACTCCGTTGAATGCATCAGTTTATAACTATAATATACAGTAGTTAGTTACTAACTCATTATATTAAAATGTAACCATACTGAGTGGGAAAGTAGTTGTGATTTGTACCAGTAAGGGTCGCGTGGTATTTGATTTGGGAAATAAATACTAAGGTAATTGTTGAATGAATTACCCATTAATGACACACATTAACACAGAGCATACTCAAATCGCATTTACTTGTTTCTATTTCTACCGATAATGCAGGTTTGATTTAAATTTCAAATATTTTCTAAATTTGATGCACTAACTACGAGTATATTTAAATGGGATGCAGCTTTTTACGGGACTTTCAGTTTTAAAAAATTATGAACAATCAAATCTAAAGCTTATTATTTTAATACCGATGTAGCTTTGACATGAGGGGAACAAATAATTGTGAACTAAAGTTACATTAAACAATGCCTTCATACTGGCCAAGGCACATACAATTTTTGACATCTAAAGGTAGGTCCAACAAAGCAGTATTGAATGTAATTTGGAGGTTGCCAAATTATGTTAAATAGCTTTAGCCATTTTACAAATAAATTGATAACGGAATAATTCACTTCCTTTGCTGTGAAATATTGAGAACATAGTCAGTTCTATTACACAATATTCACACATGCTGTTATGCACTTACACTGGCATTGTCGGTGAACAGAAATCAAAGCAATGCTTGCAAATAGTAAAATACATGCCAGTAGTTTCGTAATACTAAGGAGAAAGTATTGTTGCAGATACAATAAAAATAGCAGACTAGATTTCATATTTCCTCAGTCGTAAATACACTGAGGTTGAATGTGTATATTTCTTTATTAAATCATTATCAGAAAGGTTGACGGTGATATTTCAAAGCATATATAGCTATACATTATCGCATTCTCCGATAGATCTGACCAGTATGAGGGCGACGGTAGCAAACAACGGCTCGCATTCTCAGTACATAGTAAAAACTTCAGTTGATATATGTATCTATGGGACATGCGTCACTTCCGCCATCCGGTCTTCTTCTTCTTGACAATTCAAATTATATGAACCTAGTTCGTTTAAACTTGAAAGCAAATATTGTTACCAGCTCCTGTTATATTGCCACAAGATGTCTGATTCTGAGGAGCAACCACACAAGTGCAGTGTTTTTGAACATCGTTGCAAGAGTTTAAACACATTACAGGATCACTGTAATACTCAAACAGTGAGTATAAAACCATATCACTGTACATTGTGTGATAACGCATTTACAAAATTAAGTGCGCTTTTAACACATGTTTGGTCCAGACATACACAAGAGAAACCTCACAAATGTACAGGGTGTGACAATGCATGCATGGAATTACATCATTTGAGCTGCCATTCTGGCGGGAGGCCATGCCAATGTCCACACTGTAAACATGTAACTGTAGATTCGTCCATGTTGAAGCGACATACTCGTAAACCAAGAGGAGAGAGACCTTACAAGAGTGACTTATGCAGTTCATGCTTCAAATATCCAGACAATCTTATGAAGCACAAACGCATTCATAGTGCTGGTGAGAAACTACAATTTCCAAATTGAAATGCTTATACGGCACGTAATAAATCTCATGAAGGGGAGAGAGAATTATACATAATCATATATAAAGACCAAAAACCGTATCAATGTAATCCAGCTGGGAAGAAGATCCACAAATGTCCTGAAAGTGGTGGAGTTTACAGACAGAAAAAAAATCCCATCAGGCGTTTGTCAATACATGAACCTGTATCTTCAGGACAAGAGAAGGCTCTTGATTTAAAACTGAATAACAAAAGGAAAATCCAGATCAAAGATGGTCAGCAACAAATGGTAATGCCTGGAGAATATGAACACATGGCTGAAAATGTTGTGGCAGGCGATGGCACACAGGCAACAGAGCAAACAGTAACAAAGCATCATGCAGTGGAAAGTGATGAAGAAGGTCTTTCGGCTGGGCAATACATCACACCAGATAATTAATGGAGGAAGATAATGTCATGGAAACACAGAGAATAGTACAACATCACTAGAAAAGATGCAGTAGCAATTAGAAGAAAGATATAGAAATTGTTTCGGATTTGATGTTGATGAAGAAGTAGCAGTAGTTGACGATTCAGCAAAAACTTCAACAATGTAATGACATTACAAATTTATTATTCCTTTGTAGTTTTCAATGTGTGTGTGTGTGTGTTTGTGTAATTTCAATATTTAACTAGCACAAAACTAAGCTGATGGAAAAGCTATGATTCTAAGAATTTATTAAATTTAAAATGACTGTAGCAAAGATATTAGTTTCATATTCAAGTTTTGTACTTATGACTTCTTTAATTTTGGGTATGAACATTGTTGAACATTTATTATGATAATGTATATATCAAATTACATAGTAAACTTGCAAGATCAGAGGTAAAAAGCTGTATAAAGTTAGCTTTCACTACAGAATAGATTTGTGAATTTTTCTAAGCATTAATTACGCTTATGCTTAATTTTGAGATACACTATTTGAGTTATGTTGCACAAGTGATTAGTTTTTGAGTAATAAATCTTTATAGTTTTTACTAATTTTTCAGACTTTGGATATTTTTGTTTTACAAACCATGGCCCTCAGTGATTCAGTAGGTATGATCTTATTGGTTAATTGTTCTGCAAATTGTTTGAGGCAGTGTTGTGGCCAACGGTAATCCAGGATTTGATCATGTGCTAGGTTACTCAGCTGTGGTTGGTTGGTTAACAGCTGTGAACTGTAAAGAAACCATATAGTGCTCATTTGAAAGAGAATGTGAGGCTTCCTGAGAGTGAGAGAGAGTGAGAGAGTGTGAGAGAGAGAGAGCAAGAGAGAGAGAGAGAGTGAGAGAATGGTAGGTATTTTCTTAATTCCCTTAGAGGCAAATGGTACAGCAACAGCTATCAATCTCCAGGCCATTCGGAGTTGCAAAGTCATCCCATTCAATGGTAGCACTGAATGCTCCGTTTACAGAAATAGCAAGATGAATATATTTTTAAAACCATTTGTAGTGAGGAAATTAAACACTTTTAGAAAAGCTCATCATTTTTTATTCGACAGGGAGGCTGATAACTATATGTTTAATTTTAAGCAAAATAAACAAATTTCTCTATGAATGTACAGTAAACTTCTGATGAAGAGTGAAAACTCTTCTTATAAAGATTTTTGTAAGTATTCTGAGTATTTGGATTAGTACATAGCTAATGAACAGGGTTTTTTGATAGCAATGGTAATTTAAAGTCTAATAATATTAGCTTGGTTACACCCATTTCTACAAATAAGTGTTTGTTACTGTTATTTTAATATTAGATAAATGCTAACACAACTGAAAAGGAACAATTGAAGGGTTATCATACTAAAGGGGCTAAGCACCAGTTTGGCATGAATTGTGTTTTGTATTTCTTTCGGTGGTATGTGAACCAGAATTTTACATACTAAAAGGGTGATCTCCAATGATGGCTGATGTAGGTGCTATGAAGGCCAGTAGTTAGCATGAGAGGTAACTCCATGTCTTATTCATGCTAAACAGGGTAAGTACAAAGTACTGGAAATAAAAAATTATACACTTCTGCTCACTCCTGCCATTTTGTAGCTTCTCTCTCTTCATTAGCGGTACAATTCATAGTGAAACCGATATGAATAGTTCAGGTAAGAGAAATAACAGAAGCACTAATAACTCTAAAAGAAAGCATGAGCATGACTTAAGTCACTGGTAAATCATATTATATGCACAGAGTGGGGAAGAAATACCCATGAAAATGAAATCAAACAATGAAGTAGATTTTGAGGTTATCTATATTATACAGAGTGTATATAAATGAATATCGGGGTTTTGACCCTTTATAATATTTATTATATTCAACTTACAATTATGAATGATATGTCAAATGAAAAAGCAACTCAAACAATTTTACCAAGAGGCTTATAAATGTTCAATGTGACTACCCTTTGTCACACGGCACACATCAAGTCTATAGCTGAGTTCTTCCCAAATGTTGATAAGTGTGTATTCAGTAATTGTAGCAACAGCTGCTTCAATCCGGTTTCTTAATTCAGGGAGGTCAGCTGGTAGCGGAGGCACGTACACATGATCCTTGATGAAGTCCCAAAGGTAAAAATCACATGGCGTTAGGTCAGGAGAATGTGGAGGCTATGCATAGAACTGAAGACAGCACAATCCATAAAATCGTTATGAAACATGTCGTTTGCAAATTTGGCATGTAATCCGTGGTCTGTCAGCTTTAGAGCCTGTAATAACTGTAAACAGTAAGGACGTAGCTGAAGCATTTTCTTACAACTTTCCAAACAGTCGACACAGGAACTTGTAATTCACGACTAGCCTTCCGGACTGATTTCTTTGGGCTAAGAGTGAACGACTCTCTCACTCGCTCAACAGTCTCTCCACTTACTCCTGGTCGTCCCGCGCTCTTCCCTTTACAAAGGCAGCCGGTATCTTCAAACTGATTATACCATCTACGAATGTTTTTATCACTAGCAGGATCACAACCGAACTTACTATGGAACGCATGTTGCACATTAACTACAAATTTGGTCTTTGCAAACTGCAAAACACAAAACGCTTTCTGTTTACTAGTCGCCATCTTTGCTACTACCGCTGTCTAGCGGATTGCGGCAGAAACATTGCACGCACATGCGCACTTGTGCCAACAAACAAATCTGTTTGAGTTGTTTTTTCATTTGACATATCATTTATAACTGTAAGTTGAATGTAATAAATATTAAAAAGAGTTAAAACCCTGAGATTCATTTATATACATCCTGTATTTCTGTTCCTATAGGCAAAATGTTTACATTTGGAAATTGTCTTATTGTCAGTCATTGTCTTTTCAGAATTGGTGTAACTGTCATCTAGATTGTACATCTATTTACACCCCAAATGAAGGAATGACTTTTTGAAAAATTCTATGCTGAAAATGAAACAACACAAGGGACGTTCCAAATGGGATTGATTGTCATCCCTGTGAATCACGGATGGATTGGAAAGAGTTCTGAAGAAAGCCAATGACAAAGCACATTAATATATGTGTGCCTGATGGTGAAGGAGATTATAAACGAATCCGTAAACGTACATTCAGGAATATTTTTCCTATCAGTAAGAAAAAAAAAATTGAAATCTCATCAAAAAGAAGAAGAATGGTGATACAGTATATCTTGATGGTAGAAGAGGAGCCCAAGTTCACAAGTACTCAAATCATGACCAATGCTGGATCAAGGAACATATAAATTCAATACCAAAAGACACTGGTCACTACTCCCGAGATATGTCAAGCAACAAATATCTGTCTCTATACCTCAACATTAATAGGTTTTATGAGACATTTAAAGCTATATATCCAGAAAGCAGAGTGCATTGTTTACATTACAGAGGAGTGTTTTTGCGTCACTTTCCACATCTCAGCTTTCGGCATCCTAGAACACAGGTAAGAAGTGTGACTTGCATAATTTACAGATTAAAGGAAACACAAGCTATTCTCCACAGGCCAAAAGATTGTTGCAACCACATCATATGAAAGCTGAAAAGGCAGTTGAATCTTTAAAAAAAAAAACAGTAAAGATTCATGTATACATGGAAGTGATATTTGTACTTTGTCAATGGACTTGCAACCGGTGAATAACGCACTCAGACATGTTTATATGAGACAGCTGTCATGCTATTAACTATGGTATCCATATCCATGACACAAGTGATTCTGTGAAGGTGTAGAAGCGCAAACAACATAGCATCTTGCCTCTTCAAAGTACATCAAAGAAAAAACTCATTATATGGAGTGATAACTGCAGTGCTCAAAACAAAAATCGGATCATGATTTTCCTCTATATGTTCTTGATTAGCTATGGTACCTTTGAGTCAATAGAACACAAATGTTTAGTTTCTGGTTACAGCTTTTTAGCATGTGACCATGACTTTGCAGTTATAGTAGAAAGAGCAAAGGTATGCAAACATTTTGTTCCTGATGATGTAGTTAACAGCAACAGCTCACAGTAAACAACCATTTCAAGTTGTTCAAATGAAAGAAGGCTATTTTATGAACTTTCAACAAGCAGCTGATAAAATCATTAACACAATAAAGGTTAATGTAAGTTCTGCCTCATGGATTAAAATCACTATGCCTGGAATTATTCAGGTAAAAAAGACATTTGGTGAAATAGAGGGATGGGAAATGATAAAAGAGTATTGAAAAAATATTGGCAAAATGAGATTTCAAAACAATCACATTCAGGGAGGTCACTGGTATGAAAGGATTGTTTTTAGAGAAGAAAAAAGACCTCAAAAGTATAATGGAATACCTACCTGCAGTGCACAAACAGTTCTACAGTGGCCACAATGGAAATTTTTACTTTTTAAACACAAGGAAAATCTTTACATAGACAATGTGTTCTTCTCCCACCACTATACAAAAAAGGCAGGTGGAGCTGCAAATCGCATGATTTTCTAGTGCACAGCAGCAGCTTGCTTACATTAGCAGTTCAGGTCTCAGTCTGGTATTTGCTGTACAGTGATTTGTTTGCTGTTTGTTGTTTTCATCTGATTAGTGCTATTTTTGAAGGTGTGTATTTCTGTATCTAATACACAAAATGGGACACAAGAAGCTCACTTCTGAGGAGAAGACTCATGCTTTAACTCTTTTAGAGGAAGGTACTTCTGTAATTCATGTGGCTGCTGATCTAAAGGTTTCAAGACAAGCTATTTACGACCTAAAATAAGCAACAGCACCTGTGCCATGTGGCACCATACCAAATTGAAAAACAGCTCAAGTGGTAAAAAAAGACTTCACCAAGGACTGATGACCTTCTAAAACGTGAAGTGATGGCTAATCCATGGATTACAGCAGCCGGGTTAAAGAAGAATCATCCAGACCTGCTCAATAGTGTTGCAATCCAGACTATTCAGCATCGGCTTCAACCAATTTGGTGTGCTGCCAAGAAGCCTCTTCTAACTAAAGCTATGATGAAGAAAAGAGTAAATTTCTGCAAAACATATCAGCACTGGACATCAGAGGACTGGCGCAAAGTAATGTTTTCTGATGAAAGCAATTTCAAATTGGTCAGAGGAAAGTCTAAAAAGGTGAGATCACAAAATGTGTCAAGGTATGATCCAAAGTTTACTGTCAAAACTGTTAAACATCCAGAAAGTGTGATGGTATGGGGTGCTTTTAGTGGCGATTATGTTAGAGGTGGCTTGTACTTTCTCCCTAAGAACATAACAATGTAAAGTGTTGCAACAGCATTTTGTCACATTTTGGCCAATTCATCAGTGTCAGTACTTTAGACACAATGGTGTCCCTGTTCATAGAAAAAAGATGGTTCAGAAGTTCCTAAAAGACAATAATAAACTTGTACTTGACTGGCCTGGTAGTTCTCCTGACCTAAATGGAATAGAAAATGCTTGGGATCACATGAAAGATAAAATGGAAGAGCTGCAACCATCAAATATTGAGGAGCTGCAGGAGGTGTTGAAGATATGGATGGAAATGGACAAAAACTATTTTGAAAATCTAGCAGACTCTATCTCTAGGAGACTCATGAAAGTGATAAAAGCTAAAAGAACTATGACCAAGTACTAATTGTATGGAGAAGTTAAAAATAAAGTCATGTAAAGTCAGTGTTTGTTGTTTTTACTACCATGTAAAGATTTCCATTGCAGCAACTTTACAGTGAATTGTGCCAAGACTGAACACTACACTGCTTAGTAGAGGTAGAAAAATTGCAAATATTGTTTGGTGGACTTAGCCCATTCAGTATTTCAGTGCCAATTTATTTAGGAAAGTGAGAGTTTATCTATTATTTTTTGAACATGCCAAGGATAACTTTGTTTCCTAAAGTCAACGAGCAAGAGGACTTAGTGCATATTTTGTTTTGCATTCTTTTAGTAAATTTATATTGACCAACTTAAAAATTACATTTTATTACTTAGCCCCTTTAATATGATAAACTCTCAACTGTAACAGCAAGTATGTAGTTCTAAAGAACATTTGTGGAACAATATGCAAGGGTTGTAATGTGATTAAGCTTTACATTTAGCTAATACCCTCCTGTGCAATTCACTGTTTAACAGCTTGAAATGTTGTTTACAATGTACATAATCTAAGTTAAATGCATATTATTTTGTTTACAAACTATCATTCTCTAATTTCATGTAATTAAAAACAATTGTGCATTTTTATGAAGAAAGAAAGAAAAAAAAACCTGTAGAATTAATTTTTGTAGAAAAATATTTTTGTAATTAAGTTATGTCTATTAATAAAATAAGGCAATGCAATTTTATGAGCCTTATTCTAATGGTTGTATTCATTAAATATTATATTACACACGGTTTTCATAACAGCAAAATCCCACTATAAAGTATCATGGAATTTCATACTAGGAAAGAACTTGGTCCCTGCAGCCAGTTCGAAAAAGTACTTTGAAAATGAGCATTTCATTACATACAAGCATGAAATACAGGCAAAAATTAAATCAAAACTGCAGTGCTCTATAAGAGTCATTAAGGCTACATTAAAAGGAAAACAAAAAGCCTCTCCTGGTTTAACGCATGAACTGTTCACTTCCAAAGCATTCATATGCTGTTTGCTGTTGGTCTCTTCCAACTATTATTCCAGGATCTGTGCTAAAATCATTCCAAAAATTATAAATATGACATTATAAGATTGCAGTGCACAATGAAAACATCAAGCTTAAGGAAAACGCCATAATCACCTTGAAGTATTTATTTATGAGTTTGCAACCTTTTGAAAAATACCTATTTTCATCCATAAATTGCTTTCCCTTAAGTCAGCATTTTATCATAAACTTGTCCTTTTTAAACAATAATACAAACAAATCGGACAAATTTTTCAGCATATACAAATTATTCACTGTGAAATAAAATATATACAGCTAAATAAATCAGTATGCAATTAGTATCAGAACTTTGAGAAAGTTTTTTTTATGCAAAAAATCCATTGGTAACACAATTCACAATTGTATATAGGGAATGAAGTAGGCTGATTCATCCATATAAAAGATATGATCAAAACAAGTTTTACATATTTTCACATTTTATTACTTTTTCAGTTTTGTATCAAAATTCAATCACAACATCAATATGCTACATCTCAACAGGACACTTATCTACCTACTAAACAGTTTTATTTGTAGAACAATTTGCCCATTTCCTGCACAACAATGGAAACTTCCTTGCATTAATTATGCATTTATCACTTAAGCTACAGTCAAGCACACTGTGAACTTACAAACAGATTCATCATAATATTACAAAATGTCACATAGCTATTTTACAATAATTGCTCAATCTATAAAACCAATAATAATAAAAAAGGACGTACCTAGAGTATGTTATAAATATATGAAAATTTTAAATTTAAAGAATTTTATCAGTTCATTTGTAATGTCATGTTTCACTCTTATATTTCAATATTTTATACTTTTGCTCCAACTCTGTACAACTGGAGGTTAAAATAACTAGGATGCATATCTTATGAGTATTTGTTGCAAATGTACATATGGCAAGAATTAAATTCAAATTCATTCCCAGCATCAACCTGTTCATAAAAAACACAGTTCTTTGAGATCATTGTTTAATAAAACCATACCATTGATAAATAGAGTATTTAAATACAGCTTTACATATTTTTATATGAGAAGCAATTTGCTTTAATATCTGAATGAAAACTATTTAACTGTATGAGACACCCACATATGCACATATGCGCGTGCACACGCATGCACGTACACACACACTCACACACATTGCATGCATGCATACATTACATACATACGTACGTACATACATACATATGTATGCATGCAAGCGCGCACAGATAATCAAATCAAAGCACATAGCTTTACCCCAACTAGTCACAAGCACGCAATCACTCACAGTTTACTAAACAAATTACTGAACATACTAACAAAACAAAATATGTTACAGAACTTAATCAGATAAAAACTGCTTAGAATAATGGCTTCAATAACATTTGTTTTTAGAAAAACTTAAAACAATAAAAACAAAGAGAAAAATAGCAGCAGAAACCTATAACATGATAGAAATAAGTATATTTTCAGGAAATTCACTTATAACCCTCAGGCCTTCTAGAAATTTCAAAGTATTCTTAGAGGACATAACATAATCTTAGCCCCAACAAAAACGGCATAAGTTGTGAAGGCTGTGAGGAAAGAAAAGACCCAAAGAAACCAAATTAAAGACACATCCGAGACAAAGAACAACCAAACAGATAAATCAGATGTAGTCTCACACCTCTGGAACAGAAATCACAAGATAGAGAATAGTGTATGGTAAGATTGCTGTGGCCACTAGAATTGGACATATGACTAAAGGTTTTTGTTTTAAAGTAGCAATCAAAACTTATGAATTTTGAAATTCTCACTGAAGACAACCTGCTTTACAAGTTCTTTAACTGGCTTTCAAAGAAAATCAGGAAATGCAAGAGGATATCAGTAACAGGTCTGACAGTTGAAATATGCCGATGATGTAAGCAATGTTATTTGCAAAACATTTTTGTGTAATTATTAAGTTAATGAAGCAACTTAAATGTAAATGTGAGTCATTTTGCATTTTACCATTTATTTTTTCCCCAATCAATGCAGTAACATTTTATCCAGCCAGTTATAAGCTGCTCATGGTGCTATTGGATAGTACATTTTTAAAACTGGACTTAAACCCGAGTATCTTGGGTACCTTATGTAATCTTTATACATTGTGCAAGTCTTTGTCTATTAAATGTGTGAATATGTTACAATGGATGCAGATAGTTAATATTTTAAAGGAACTATAGAAGCCGAACACTTTGTTTAAAGGTAGAGTAAGATTAAAGGAACAGGGGCACGGATGTAAACTAAGCTGTATCATTACAAATATATGGTGGACTTTGTGACAGTGATGTGTTCTATCAATTGACATTAATTACTGAGTTAATTTTGTAACACTGCATCACTTACTTTTATTATTGGAAAACGTGTTTCAAAAGCCATGTGCTCCATTGTCAATTCCCTTAGTAGAGTCCCAGCATCGCTTGCTGTTGTGGTTGCCATTGTCTCTAGTGATGGTTTGATGAACCTCTGCATCAGTAGGTCACCTGGTGGGATTTCAAAATTGAAAATGTGGCTCTTGTTTTTCCAAATATAGATGTTTTCCCAAACTTTTAATTCTGTTTTCCTTGTGATATTTTTGGGTATTTTCAGACTTCTACTTATGGTGTGTTGCTCTTTCCAAAAATGCCAAGTTACTGCTGATTTGTCTTCTTGTTTTTATTTAATACTTCTGAGGTGTTCTTTTACTCTTGTTTTTATGATGCTTTAGTCCGGCCAATGTAAATTTGTTTGCAGTCATTGCAGCTGAACTGGTATATTCCTAGTTTGTTTTCTTGTGGAATATCATCTTTTCATTAAGAATTTAATATGCTTTTTATGGAGTGTGTTTTTTGGGTCCAGAATGATGTGCCGTTTGAAGATCCCCATCAATTTGTCATTTTAGTTTATCAATAGATGGTTTGTCAGACTAAAGGCAGTTCGGCATATGGCAAAAATTAATAACAATTTCCTAGTATTACTATAGGCAAATTACACCATTCAACGTGGTAAGTTTAAGACATTCTATAAATTAAACCAATAGCTATTCTAAGGAATATGTTCTTAAAATTAATATTAATTAAACTAACATTATGAGAAAGTTATTTTGGGGCAAAGGAGTTGAAAATGTTAAGGAGCTTATTCATTTAAATATAAAATTTTAAGCACAGAAGGTTGCGGGAAACACAGAAATGGGAATAATGGGATGAAAAGTTGCATTAATATTGGTTATGCATAGCCTGTAATGGAATTACAATGGCTAAAACAGATTTACAAAGCCTTAGTTGAATCAAGGTGCTCTCTGGAGTTGAGATTTGTTAAGAAGGAGAAGGGTAGAGCAAGTTGAATGCATTATTAAAATCTTTTGAAAAACTGATTTTAGAAATACCATATAATGCAACAGTGGAAGGATTGAGTTTATTAAAGTTAGTGCAAGAAGGATGATTATGGAAGGAATGTTAAAATATTTGTTTAGGACTATTAATCAATTACCATAAAGATTTATTTTGAAAAATGCTTAAACATGCAAAATAGAGTGCACTCTTGAATAATTGGCCAGATGAAATAAGGTATGAACTGCTAATAAACTGGCATGGGTGACAAATGACTAGGAAAATACATGTTGACATGATTCAGGAAATCCTTAGGGGCAATAATGGAAAAGAGAAGTCCTCTCAAATTCTCTAAGGATACTGAATGATGAAAAGCAAGTGAAATACATAAATGAGTAATGTTGTGATTGCTGTGGACATCAGGCATGCAACTATTCCACAAAATATATGCTGAAATGTGCAATAATTTGTGTTAGGGAGCATATAATGTTGGTGCTGTCATATTGTTCCATAGGAAGGCGAGAAAATACATAAGAGAAATGCATTAAGGATTGCAGGCATAGGAAGTAAGGGAAGTTCTGAAATATGCAATGCTATGTGTTAGCAAATAACAGTTAGTACCGAATGGTATTTGACATTGGGAATCACACGTATGGTTGATAGTGTTGTATTATTGTTCACCACGGACATAGATAGGAAGGCTGGCTGAAAATGGCAATTGACCAAATCTATTAACAGCGCCGCAATTGCAGTACGATGGAGAGGGATGTATCTTCATATTCTGACGAAACATCTTTAGTTAGTTCATGTACAATGTAACCTCAAATACTATTAAATAATAATCACAATAATTCTGCAATAGGTAGGTTAACCATAAATCATGTACTATGTGGGTCCTGTCAGATTCCAGCTTCCCCAACCATGTCAAGAACTCCCACTAATAGTGTTTCAAAGCTTACACACTGGGAATGTTGGGAAAATGCAGTTGATAACCATAATTCTGCAATAGGTAGGTTAACCTTTTAAAGTATAATATCTGGGTTACATCACTTCACCAATCTGAGCTTCCAAGAAAAATTAATAAGTAATCTGAATACCTACTAACTTATTACCTTTAAAGCATTTGGGCAACAAAAAGATACTTCATAGTTGAAAGCAGTATATTTGTATTTCTGTATTTTAAATGATAGGAGCAAGGAAATGAATTTGAACATGAATATAGATTTTAATGTATTAATTTTGAACAATATTTCCCATTTCATATGATTTCACATTTACTATTCATGGATTCATGAAAATTTCACATTTATTCCATTAAAGATGGAGACTCTTTAATGATGGTAAAAGAATATAGTAGATTACTGCTGTCATCTTGCAGCATAGACTCTTTTAACTGGTATGTTTCCTTGGCACTATACAGTGAAGAAAATAATGCAGTACTACTGCCATATAGTGGCATCGAGTCCATTAATTGGGATACCATCAACCTCCACATTTTCCAGCATCTTTTGAATGTCTAAAGTTGGTACTGTTTAGTGAGGTTTGGAAACAAATACATATCCTGCAGCAATGTTACTATAAATGTAACAAAGAACAATGAGGGTGTACTATGGCCCAGTAAGGGAATATATCATTTAAATGGTTACAGGGAAAGATTTGATGATGGTAATTTACCTCAATATGGGGAGAATGAGTATGCTACTCATATATTGTTAGAATGCAAAGATATGCAGGAAAGAATTAATCAAAAAGAGTATCTATCTAGGACCAAATAATGGATTTGGTGCAAAAATATAGCTTAAAATATGCTTACATCACAATGTTGTTAATACAGTTAAATCAAGAATTGCAATAGCAGCATAAGGACAAAGGAAGAAGAGTGGGAAGGGAAGGAGAGTATGAGTATGAGAGAGTGTGTGCAAGTGTAAATATGTGAGTATGCGAGGGTGAGCAAGAATGAGTGAGTGTGAGTGTGTGTGAGCAGGTGGACGCATTTACATGTTGTTAATGTGCAATGATACTTGCATTTTTTCAGTATCCATGTGACAGGGATTTCAGCTTGTTGCTTGTTGTTCACAAGTTGCTCTACTAACAACAGCTCTCATATAGACAAACCCTCCCCACATAAGCCTTTGCTGGAACTTCTTGTACTATGCCATGCCATTGTGTTTTACCTATCATTAATAACTCTCGCTTTCAAGTTGCAGTAAAATGAATTACACTATTAAATTTAGTGGTTTGTTTAGCTTCTATGCCTAGTTACACAAGATCTGCTGGTCCATGTAGGAGATCTCTGTTGTTAGTGCAATAAATTACTATGCAAATAAATATAATGGATCTTTAAAAACAGATTCAAGACACATCCACCACTTTGCAGGTTGCATATAACATGACCACTATCTATTCTGCAACAAACTATTCTTACAAAAGCTTCTTCTTCCATCTTCTTCAATATAAGCATTAGCAGAGATGTTTTTATTTCATATTTTCTTATAGGTATGGCGAGAATAAGGCAATACACTATGCTAAAGCAAGTCCAATCTTTAAAGAGTAGATTGCTATGTACTGTCATTGGAATTTAATTCTCCTTGCATAACCCATATAAAACATAAAATAAACAGAAAAATGAATCAGAGCCTCCCTTAAAATGTAAGTTACTAATAAAATAAAAATAAATAAAAAAAATATGCATTATGTACTTTAATGAACTCCACATTTTTTGTAGGAAGATTTTGTCTATTACAATTTACCCACTATGCAACTTATCCAAATTGAAAGGCACCCTTCCATTTACCAGTTCTGCAAAAGTTATCCAGAAGGAAGAGAGCTTCAGAGGCTAATTCCAGAAAATTCAAGATTTAAATTTTATTTGTAATAAAAATATCTTCAACATGTGTTATTTTATTAAAAATTATTTTAGCCATTTTTTGGAAATATGAAATTTTGAAAAATATAACATGTAAAGGGCAGTTTGGAATGGGAGAATTTTCTTGAATATCTTTGTGTTGCATCCTTAGGCACAACTTAAATATTAAGTTTGGTATCCAACTGACTTTTCATTTTGAGATATGCTGTGCTCATACAGGCATGTACCATTTTCTGATTTTTTTTTTTTTTTTGGGGGCCTAAATACATATATTTCTGGTGAATTCTCGACCTTGAAATTTTGGGTGGAGTACAATATTTTCCCTATTTACTGTACTTAGTAGAGAAACTAAAATGGGCAACCAATTCACCTACAGCAACGATGATGATGATGATGATGATGATGGTGGTGGTGGTGGTGGCATATAATGATGATTATGAGTATAATGATTATCTCCTCTTAGTAGCATACACACACTCAATGACATTCGAGATTTGTCTATAAATTTAAAGATGTTACACAACTCATACATAACAAAGGATTACATATAGTTGGACATTTTATTTTTAAATTGATCTATATAATGCTGACTTAATAGTCTACGAATATAAATTGCAGATGTACACTTGCAACAACATTATCAGTTACAATAATAGAATACAGGATGTGCAACAGAACTCTAAACCTTACAAAAAGATTAACTTATAAAACATAACCCTAATTAATGCTACATAAACAATTATGAATTATGCTAATGTTGAAACATTGCAGTAAAATAAAGTGCTGAACAGGAACTTTAATTTCTATGATTAATTTCATTCCTAGTCTTATGTGAATACTGTTACTAAATGAATATGAATTGGGGTATAAGAGTTAAAAATCATGAGAATGACCCTCTGGCTTGTAGCACTTAGAAATCTGAGCACTATAAATAAAATTCTCTCATAAATTAACAAAAAATTGTATTAGCTTTAAGCAAATATCATTAAATCCAATACAGGAAAACCTCAATGCATTATTTTCATTACCACTATTTTCTCACTTTTTTTCCATCTCTTTCTGGCCCAGAAACCCAATGTGTATTTCTCATTAATGTCAACAATACAACTCTTGCACCATTCCTTCCCACATGAATAGTCTAAGGAATGTATGAATGTTTGTCATGGAAACTATTTACTTTTACATTACCATTATGAACATTAAGACTTCTACGTAGTGTAACTGATAGACATGCTTCAGAAATTTATGTGAAAATCAGAGTACATCACTTTCAGGCTCTGTTAAAAATAGGAATCATAATGAACACACTTTCTTTTAGAAATTCAACCATTTCAATTGGCAAAACTTGAATTGCTCCCATCAAGGTTCATGGATGATTTCTACATTTTTATTTATGGATCACTTGGTTGAAAAATGTTTGAGAGTTTTGCAATGATTTGTTCATTCACTTATATATCAAAGAGATGATAAGACTGTAATGGAGAGTTTATACTTTTTAAAATGTGTCTCAAGCTTAAAAGACAGTACAGGTTAAATGGAGTACACTGATGCCAAATGAGCAATACACACATTCACAACTTTGACACCCAACTACAATTAGTCTACCAATTCAATGCGATTACGAAATAGTGAAATATCTGCAGTGCTATTTAAGGCTATTGTAAGCCACTCATTTTCTCTCTCCTCTTTATATTTTTAGTACTTTCATTTTACAGGATAAAGCACATCAAATATGAAGATATAAAATAATAAAAACTTTAATTTGGTAGGGTATCAGCATTGTTAACTCTTGACAAAATTAAATTCAAATGAGTAGAATGTTTAAAAGCAGTGAGGAATGAACGTGTGCATTCTTTATTTCATTGTATTATGTTAAGCTAACATGCCTGGTTTCCCTCACTCTGTTTCTTTTTGTTTTAATGGTGTCATTTCAAGTCCATTCATTTGTCCCTTTCTTAGCCTATACACTAGCATTTCTGAAGTTCTGCTAGCCCTGGCCATTTCTTTTATTGCCTTATTAACATTCATTGTACCTAAACAGTACAACACATTCATTATTATTTTGTTTCTTCTTAGTTTACCAACATTTTGTCTAGTCCTAGTATCTCCTCCCATAACATTAATTATTTAGTAAAATGAAAAATAAATAACCTTTATAACACTTTATTTTCCACATGCTAAAAACACTTCCTTAGAAACTCATGTTAATCTTTGCCGTTGCACACTATCTACATTCTGCATCACAACTTTCAGCTAAATAGGTGGTTGACTTTTACTAATCACGGACAACAAATGCAAGAAGTTGCCAGGGTTCCGCCTCTTTTAAAAACTCTCCAACCCTAGACAACATTTTCTTTTGCCTGGTCCCTATTGAAGTTTCTTGTTGCCTAACTTTTATGCAGCATAGGTATAGAATTTTCCAAAATTCTTTGATATTAAAAAATTATCATGTCTTATTAAACATAAGAAATTCCAACTAGGCGGCTATCACTACTCTAGTTTACTCTAGATGAGAAAGAAATAATCTTCTGTTCTGCTCTTTAGTTTATTAGTTACTATTGGATAAACATAGCAACAGCAAATATTGGACTAACTGAAAAACATGTTTTCTTTAAAAATTTGCTCCCACAGAAATCTATGACGACTTTAAAAATGATATAATCTGATATAGAAAACTTTTCTTCATATGGTAATATTTTTAAAGTTGAAAATTATAGCAACTGAATATTTATAGAACTTGTTATTAGCAGCTTGGAGACACACACATCCCATTTACCTCCATACTGTCTTTTTAGGTAGGCACAAGCTCTAAATTGTTTCTTCTCACAAGCAGAGGGCATGATCTTTGAGTTTAAACTGAGATCAGTTTTGTGTGTTGGGAGTGTCTTTTAGAGAAAATATTTAGGAAGCCTTAAGGTACAATGATTAGCCAATTTCATGAATAAAAGTATCAAAGGTTCATAAGTTTTTGAGAAACTGTTGTATAAAAGCTGCAAGACTAAGAAAGTTGAACCAGGGACTGCATATGAGTCTTCTCAAATTCAAATCTTCTAGTTTTGTTCTTTGTTTAAAATACTGTTCATTTACATTTTTATCTCTATTAAAATTTATTCATTGCAATGTATATAATTGCACTAAATTGTGCAGCAGCATGATCAAGCATGTGTGTGTGTGTGTGTGTGTAAAATGCCTAAAATCTATCTTCCAATATCACTCAGTAGGCATCCTGAAATTTCACGAATGGGTTTTTGCATAGTTCCTTTCAAGAAGGGGGACCAAAAAAAAAAAAAAAAAAAATACAATTTTTATAATAAAAAAACTGAAAACATTCTGCACATGACATTTTCATTCAATTTCCCCAATTATAACCTGTTTGTGTCAAATGTCATTTGCATGTTTGCCAACTTCCTGAAATGGAAACCGTTAAAGTTTGTCCTCATAAGCATAATCATTTTGGGATGACAGAATGGATAAAACATTCAGTGCAATAAATGTACACAGCTTTTGTATAATATAAGTCACAACAACTAAGTAGGAGTAATGCTATTCACCAGCACTTTTCATGCAGAAGACAACTAGAACATTCATATGCTGCAGATTGTGGGCATCAAGTTTATTAAGACAGCAGTATTCACAAATCTAGCTTATGTTTCTGGAGGTGTTTGCAGACATCACATATATGCATTAGAGTTAGGTTTCATTTCTGGCAGTAGATTAGATGCAGAACTTTTTACATTTTTGCTGCTTACTTGGTTAGTTTACTTCAGACGTTTACTGAAACTCTATTCATAGCATATAATAGGGCTGCTGCATTTCATTTGATTCCAATGTTTTATTATACTCAGCATCCAGAACTCATTTACACATACATCCTAATCCTGCATATTTATCATCTTACCATTTATTTTGTTCTTGAATGGCCTTGCATTTAGGTGGTACCACATTGAACTGTTGCTTCCCTCCACAATACCTTCTGCCCAAATGTGTCTATTCTCTGGGATAAACATCTACTGATGCTCTATCTCACAATGATAGGGATCCCACTGTGCCACTCTTTATACTCCCTTGCCCTATTCCTTCCTCGCAGAGGTTTGCATTTCTTAACCTTTACATCCTCCCCTACTTCCAAAGAAGTGATACAATGCAATCTTACTCCCTTGTGTGATTTTAAAGTAAAGGGGAATTTCATTTTGTAAGAGGCCTTGAAGACCTGTAGTACTTGTTCCCTCTGTCACACTGCTGAAGTTATTCCTGTTACCACTGAAAAACACATATTAAATGGTAGTAAAGACCACCAATTCCTAGGCCATATCTGCACATATTTCTACTCGAAATTCCACACGTCATAGTTTTAAAAAAACTATCAAAAAAAATGGGAAACATACATGTGAGCAACTCAACTATACAATTTATCCCTCCATTACTGAATGTTCATGCCCATTCTTCATCAGTTACTGCTGGTTATCATTAGTGGTCACCATATCTCACAAAATGAACTCCACATGCTATGCATTTTGTTGGAGCCAATGAAGGAGACCTTTATGGTAAAAGATTATATGCACACATAAGAGCTGGTGTATCATAGCATTACATACCACTTAGTGTGGTACATTTGAGCTGTAATCTTAGGTTAGCAAGAAGTCTTAACATTATTATACACAATTACAGTATGATGCAACAGAATTTAATGTTTTAGCATGGCCATGGTGAAAATCAGTATTTGAATATGCCCATAAAGCCATAACAATTCAATGTTGCTGTACACTCTGCAAAAGTTGGCAAGTATGCATTTGATTATTTGAATTTCCATTTCCATATCCTTGGGATATGAATTTCATTTGTCTGCATTACAGATGTCTTTAGATTAAATCAAAACAAACAGTACCTGCCTAAATATATCAGTAGCAAGATCCATATACCACAAAAAATAAATTTTCATGGAAAAGAAAGGCAATGCATCTGAGCTGTTACACCCTTCCATTTAGGAGGGAGGGGTGGAGGTGGAGAGGGAGAGAGAGGGAGAGAGAGAGAGAGAGAGAGAGAGAGAGAGAGAGAGAGAGAGAGAGAGAGAGAGAGAGAGAGTGTGTGTGTGTGTGTGTATTTTGGCTTTAATTAAAAGCACTACAAAAAAGTTTAATTGGATATGCTGCACTTCCTTAAAACCGCTCCATTTGACTACCTGACTTCAATAACCACATACCATTTGTATATCTTAGCATCAACACTCCAAAACCTGTACATATTGTTTAATGCCCAAAAGGATTCTGAATATGATGTTTATATGCATTTATCACAAGAACAGTATTATCCACATAAGAAACAAAGCCAAAGGGAATGAACTGTCCAGAATGAATGGCATTGTTTATGTTATCTCAAGTTTTGTTAATTTTTGAACATTTTAATATTTAATAATTAGCAAATAGTTTTATTTACCACTATAGGAAAAACTTGTGGTTTCTAATCAATGAACAGACTTCCTTTGAATTTACATCACTTTTCAGGGTGTCTGAGAAGTAAGCTTTTCTGCAAATATCCTTAAAACTCAGGAGCTTGCTAAAGGCATGTGTCTTATTTGTTGTGCATTTTCTGTCTCCATATTTCTATGCTAATCATATTCTTTTTCTTCACGACATAGTTTGAATAAATTTAACAGCATTAAAAGCCATGCATCTCCTAAAAAATCACAAGATATAAAAATATTTGGAAAGCAGAGGAATCTGGGTAAATAAAATATAAATACTTTAGAACACTTTCTTTCAGATATAAATTACTTGGAGGCTTTTAGCCTATTCCTTATACAGAAATTGACCAAATAACGCACCTTATTAAATATTTTCATTCCAACATAAATGCAAACCAATAAGTAAGCATGTTGCAAATGACTTCTAATAACCTAAGTGGATATCGCTACAGTTTATGCTGTCAGGTTGAAAAGGAAAGTGCAAAACCTGATCTCTAAATTAAAATCTGATATGGTGCTCTTTCCTTGTGAGAACTAAGGATAACTGAAGAGAGTGGAAATGCACACTATCACATGTGTAACAAAAACACACTGCAATATTATTTCAGCACTAAAGAATTGATAAGCATGAGTTTCAGAATTGGCCCTTATTGAAAGTGAAGCCACAAAGCTTGAGTTAGTCACTAGAATATTAAAATAATTTTGAACACAAATACATTTAGCATTCTTCTGTAATTAACTCTTTTTATAACAATGCATTTTTATCAGTTATAGGTATAATCTTCCTTCCATCTAAATCCTTCTTCAGCTATCTTCCTGAAAAATTATGGATTGAAGTTTTCCTGTACTGAATTTTGCAACATATGAAAAGTATTAACACATTTGTAACACATTAACTTACATTATTGAGGATTATTCACTAGTATTTGTAAAAGCCATTAAGGTCTCCAAAATGGAAATTGTGCAAGGCAGAATTCAATGGAGAGATAAACATTTATGCCATATTTAAGAATTGACTGAACATACATTACTTTCTCCTACTGAAGATAATACAGCAAATAGAATACTGCTGAGTTGAATACCCCAAGTATAGCTTCAGGAAATCACAGGCAAGGAAACACACAAAAAATAAAAACACAAGCAGAGTTATTGGGATTCTATGAAGCTTCATGGCCCAAAATAACTAGTGTTCAAGAAATATTTTAAAACATACAGCAATGCTAGTCTCCTCTTCTATTTAAAGTGATAAAAACATTCTTAACATTTACTAGGTGAGAATGTCAAAGCTACGGAGAAAACGTATGGTCAGAATTTCATTCAAGAGTTAGCTTTGGAGTTTCAAGTATAATAGATCTAGCTGAAGTTAAAATAAGCTTGACACATAAGAAACATACAATCCCTTGCAAAACTTTTGTCCACTGAAATGGTGTGCAGTCGAGTACCTTTAATAGATCACATTGGCAGTGGCACACATCACATGACATTTCCCTGCAAGATGAGCAGGGGTTAAATGAGATAAGGTAAAAGTAGGCTTATTGCTTCAGGGTTATACATGCCTCTCCCTCAAATACCTTGAAATTCAAACAATTGCAAAATGTCAGCAAGTGTTTTGGTATTGCACATTTCCATGGGCAACTGATATCAATTTGAGTATGCTTATCATATTGAATACTGCATGGAAACAGAAATTCAAATCATACTGAGTTTTAGATCTGATTCTCTTAAAAAGTGGGATCAGAATGAGATTAGGTCAAATTATGTTGCATGGAAACACTTCCGTATTCAAATCATTTTGAGTACGATAAGCAAACTCTTCTTCTGCTATACCTGTTGCACGCAGTAGTCATATGTTATTGCTTTTTTGTTTATTTCTCTGTGTTAGATTATAACGGAACCATATTTATGGTTTCTACAGCTTGCAATGTATTATGAAATTAATTATTTAACTTCAAAACCTGCTTATAATACACAAATAATAAATATATGTTTAGCAGATTTGCCAGTGCAATTCCAAGTTGACCAACATAAATGGATGATTAGATTATTTTTGAAGCTTGCATATTCAAAACAATCTCAATTCATATTGAATTTAACTGTGAAATATGAATAGTCTTGAGATGGAATTGGATTCAAATCAATTTCAATTCCCCATGGAAAGGTGGTAACAGTGACATAGGTAACTGAAACAAATAAACAAAATAGGTATTTTTACATAAAGATGTATATGATAAACTTTTTTCACCTAAATTTTCTCAAATACTAATGAGAGGCAGCATTAAGGTTCCCTTTGCTCATTAATAGAGATGTAATTTCTAGATGTTATTGGTCCATTGAGTGGACGTGTCTTTAATCATATATATCACATTCAGTTTCAGACATTTACATACAGAGGCGAAACCAGCTTATTACTACTTATGGCAATGGTGACTATACTCATCAAGATAAAAGGGATTTTTGCAACATCATTTGGAAGCATGTCAAATGCTAAAATTACGTAGAGATGATATGCATATCACAAGCTTGTGCTAAAATAACTGTGTTTAGTAAATGATTATTCTTCTCAGATTAAGAGAGTTTCTTATAATATTACAGTACCAAATTTAGTTTGAAATTTAGTACAGAAACAGATATGTTTTAGTATAATATTCAGAAAATAAAAATGTTAGTAAAATGGACGTTTCCAGATAAAAGAACAAGGGAAACAAAAGTTTTTTTTTTCTATAAGGGCAATTAAGGATCAAAAAATTTACATGCAGTGCTGCTGAATGGGGATAATCACAATTTAGGAAATTAATTTGAGATAAATATAGGATGCATGTTAACAGGATAAAAGCCAAAATATAGGGACAAACTCATATATACAGATCATTCAGAGGAAGGCCAGTAAATACCAAAGCACACACCTATCATGAAGGAAGAATAAAACAATTGTAGATGATGACAAAAAAAGACAATGTTCCTAGTTATGTATCTGTCATTAACAAAGTAAGAAATGATGATTAGTAAACATGGGTCTATGACGACATCAAAACTTTAAATTTGACTGTCTTATATTTACAAATGCTTACATTTTTCAGTCTTTAAAAACCAATTAGATGTTAAAATTCTTCCATAACTAAGAACTAAGTAAACAAAATACATTAGAGATTTTAGTATGCAGTTTGTGTTGCAGTAATTATGAATATAGTAATTGGATATTTATGAAAAAAATGCAGTTAATGATTGCATTTAAATATACTTGTGATAGAGAAAAAACTAATCTGTCTTAAGAAGCCACTATCATACCCATAACAGGTTGCACAACCTTGGTAATTATCATGTTAGTCAAAATATTTTTGCTTAACATTACCTAAAATCTCTCGTTACTTAAGAGTCTAGGGCTCAATATACTCAAAATGTTTGGCTGTCCATGATAATATAGATGACAGGAGACCTAACATCCATTACAGTTATGAGAAATAAGAAGTGATTATAAGTGGCTTGTGGTGATATAGTTTCAACAAGATACTAAAAACACTATTACGTTTGAATCAAGAATGGAAATAATTACCGTAAATGATGACAACTGGAATTACCAATAAAACAAATAAAAATGCAATTCAGCTTTATTCATCATTTCTAAGTAACCACCACCAAGCTAATTTAAAAATAAGAACTAAAGCTTTCCTGGTGACGTGTTAATTCAAAATCTTCTCGGGCTTCTAGCCAGGTAAAAACTTGGCTTGACACCAACGTTTCGAAGAAGTGCATCTTCCTCGTCTTCAGGGTGAACTGATGGTTCGAACTACTGGGAAAGGAGAGTAAAAGAAGCTTTAGCCATCTCATCTGAAACAAATAATCTAAATCGCGATTAGCCTTAACACCTAATCCTGTACCTGCAGTCTTCCAAGACTTATTTTCTAGCAGGTGCGTGCTCAAACACAAAACATTAGCCAAATAACTGCTATAAATAGTTTTCTACGAAGTCCGTGCCCATGTCTCAGTCATCTTAAATACCAGGCCATAATATCTCGCGAACCAATCAGATGTTAGCTTCATCCCAGCTCTTATAAATACCAGTCTCCGCAAGCTCAAACCATCAGTTCACCCTGAAGACGAGGAAGATGCACTTCTTCGAAACGTTGGTGTCAAGCTAAGTTTTTACCTGGCTAGAAGCCCGAGAAGATTTTGAATTAATTTAAAAATGTTCACACTATTCATTTTATAAGAGATTTACACCTTTCTTTATTTGATTTTGGGAATCTATTACAACCAAATAAATGCTCACTGCTTGTCAACTAGTGCACTTACTTTTCCTTGTAGAGTTAACTATGCACATTTATGATCCATGACAGAACGATGGGGTGGTATGTTACCAACTAATGGTGAAAAAGAATCTCAATGTTGAACAAAATATTTGCAAGGAATTGTACCAAAATACCTTTCTTACATAATTATCTTCTTATGGTTGTAACGTGTGACATGGTCAGTGAAAAGAAACATTGCAATGCTGTTTGCCTTAAAAATATTCTTTATGGACATCAGCATTAGGTTTTCCTACTGAAACCCTGAGTAGCTGCAGAACGGCTAAGGAGATTTTACTTTGAGCTTGTTATGACAGTCACAGATGACCACTTTATTAAATCATACTTGAAGGTCCCTACCTAAAATGTAAATCAAAAGAAATTAATCATAGCAGTAAAAGGCAAGGATTTACTCTTGCTGGGCAAAGATACACGTTGTGCTTCATAGGCATTCATTAACATACAGGAAATTTGTTTGTACTCCACTGATTTTATTCACATTCATAGATAAAAGTTTTATGTACCATTATCCTTAAATTCTAGCCTAAGAACAAAAATGGAAAAATAAGAATAACTCATATTTCCCGTCATGGCTTGGATGTTTTTCTTACTGAGGTATTTTGCACTTCCCTTACTCTCATATACTTATTTATACTCTGCTTGGGACTAGCCTTACTTTCCAGGTTACAGTTTGCTCAAGTACTACATGGAAATATTTAAACAAAAAACTAAGAACATAGATCGGAGGTATTTTCGTGTACATCAATTTAAAACAAGCTGTTGACAATTTGCTATTTCTTTACAATTTTAAAATAAAACTTTGCAGTGCTTGGACACAGCAAATACAATACTAGCAATATTATGTATAATGTTTCTTACATTTTATGTTGTCTGGTCATCAAAATACAGAATACAAAATATAGGAATAATTAATATTATTTACAAATGCTGTAATTGGTCTATTCAATGGGGAAGAGTACGCTAAGGTTATCTAAGAAAACCGAATTAATCGCTACCATGAGCCACATGATTAAATAAGTCAGTCTGTCACTTCACAATCTCTCTCACACTTTCACTAGTATTTCCAAACATTCAAAATATTCTCTTTAGCTCATAACGTGATGCAAGAAGCCACTGGAGAAATCAATTTGATAATCTACTCAGTCTTATGTCATTGTGGCTACAAGCCATTAAATGTCCTTCAACACCAGTATTGAGGCTGGATGGTTATGTGGCCACTGGAGATGATACAGTCTGTCGGAGAGGTCACCTTCAAACACGAACATGTTGCATTATTTTCACTGTCTATAGGTCTGTGCACCAAGCATGGCACTGCCAGGGGTCACATAATCACCAATCATCAAGCTATTGTTGACAGGGTAATGAGAGGTGTTGCCAAGTACAAGTTGATGTGTCTGCTGGAAAAAAATAAAAAAATAAACATCACTTTCAAACTATCTTAAAAATATTAAGTTAACTATATATATATATATATATATATATATATATATATATATATATATATATATATATATATATATATATTGTTGGAAACCACTTATCCAACCATTTCCATGTTGATGTGGTAGCAATTCTACCTGTGGAGCAAAAGGCCAGCATGACAATCTCATACTGCAGTCTCTTTGTGCTATAAGTTGTTTGCAATATGTTGTTTGTACCTCTTATTGAATAATATTAAGCTATAGATAAATAAATAGATAAATAAATGTATTGGTATATTAAGCTGCTGAACTACTTTTAGTTGCAAGAGGTGAAAGATTCTGTGTTGAAATTAATGTTGAAATTCCTATAAGAGAAACTGCAGCAGAAAAGGCAATAGTTTCCACCCAAAAACAATTAACTGCCAATTTCAATGTGATTATCAATAGAAAAGTCAGAAATCTTACAACAACAGCAACAACAATGCCCAATGCAATGCAGATGGGCATCCCTGTTTTAACTGGAGCTAAGCTGTGTAGCATTAGCATGATTTGTTTCCTTCTCCCCATCATAACGCATCAAGATCATCTATCCAGTCAACTAATAGAATTGTTTCCCAATAACTTAAAGGGATAATTTAACAATCTAAAAAACAAGTGTAAATAAAGCTGGTGGTAATGTTTTGTATGTAATACATTTATGGTGTAATAATGGAAGTGAAGGGATAAATAAACACAAGGGATGTTCTGCAAAGACTGGCACCAATGTTCATAAAACAATTTATTACAAAAGATCACTCATACACACTTGTCCCTCTCAAAATACCACCCTTCGCCCCTAAGGCAATGTACTTGTCCCACCTCCTTTGCCTTTCCTGGAAGACTTGCAGGAAGCCATTCCTTCACATTTCCTTCGTCTTCTAAGTTTTCACTGCCTCGGTCTAACTTTTAACTCATTAAACAACAAAGCATTAATGAATTTACATTATTTATTTCAAATTTTCGAACTGTCATTCCCCAAGTTCTTTTTTTGGACATCAGGTTGAGACAAAAGTCACACACAGTCAGGTCAGGACTATAAGGCATTTAGGGTACAGTAAAGATGCACTTCTCTGCTGGGAACTCAATAAAAGAATTTGCAACACGTGGCTTTGCAGTGTTTGATGTAGCTCCCATTGTCTAATGGGGTTCCTTTGTTTTTTTAATGTGATCCTGTATCAATTGCTTCAGGACATTCTTATAGTAACCTGCAATGACTGTAGTGTCTAGTAACTGTGTGAGCATACACCATCCCCTAGTTATAATAATAATAATAATAATAATAATAATAATAATAATAATAATAATAATAATAATAATAATAATAATAATAACAATAATAAAGTGATGACCATAGCCTTATTGGCTGAATTCTGTGCTTGTGCCTTTAGTAGCAGGGGCTGACCATGATGCACCCATTCTGTGCTGCTCCACTTCATATTGGGTTATAACAGTACACCCATTACTCATCAGCAGTGATTATGTTCTGCCAAGTTTCGCCCTCGTCCTCAACACAATGTTTCCAATAGTGGCATATATTGGCACAAACCTGCATTTTCTGTGGAGTAAGCAGTCATGGTATCCATCATGCACACACCTTTGACATTTGCAAATGATGTTTTAAAATTCTGTGAGTGCTCCCAGGAATACCAAGGATATGTAGAAAATGTCTCTCAGCAAGACACTTATCATTACTGATAATGGCACCTGCTGTGTCAATTGTTGTTTCTGTTATGGCAGTAACAGGTGCACCCGCTCCTTCCTGTAATTCACCATTTTTTTGGCTATTTTTTTAAAGCATCATGCCAATGGAAACATGCTCTATGAGATATTGCAGAGTCCCCATAAGCTCTTTTCAGATCGCTATAGGTTTTAGTAGCATTTTTTTTAAGAGAACACAAAACTTTATTGCATAATACTTTTCACAAAAGTCAGCCTTGGTGAAGTTCAGTGCTGATTATGAAACACATTCATCTTGCAGGCTGCTAACCCTCAATTGAGAGAGCCATTGCAGTGAAATTCCAGCGATAGCAATTAAAGCAATGGCATGTGGACAGATATTGCAAGCAGGCACTTAATGGAAGAAATATATTTCAGTGCACTCTTTATTGAACATCCCTCATACACTGGCTAAACCAAATAAAGCCTATTTTGCATTATTCTTTTTATAAAGTGTTTTGAGACACAAAGAGCAAAGACACAAAAGCAGTTCCCTTTATCCAGCTCAGCTGTGTGTATGAGACTTTGTGTTAGCCACCATGCAGCAACATGACATCCTTATCTCCTCCTCCCAATGTCTCAAAAGAGCAAATAATATTATCCACAATGATGACTAAAAGTATAGACAAAGATAAGATTCATATAAACCAGTTTTAAGGAAAATTCTACTATATGGCTGTGAAACATGGATAAATACAGGGAAATAGAAAACAGAAAATCTTTTGAAATACAGATATCAAGGTCCAATGAATGAACACAGACTGGGAAGAATTTGGATATAAAGAGCCCACCCTAATGAAAAGTATTAAATTAAAAAGACTGCAGGGGGCAAACAAACCAAGTAATTATGAGATAATATAACCCAATTTTACTAAGAAAAATGTGGGTCAGTTGCATTTAACGTTGCACCAGCATGTTACCAGTTAGCTCAGTTGATTAGTGCCACTGCATGGAAAGCAGATTATGGTTCAAATCTTGGCTATGGCATCAGTTTTTTCAGTCTAAGTTTATCTTTGCACCCTTAGTCCTATACATAGTCTTATATGAAAGAAAAATTGTTACACTTGTTCTATTGCATAAATAATATTGAGTACCCAGAATGTTTTCTAACCCACAGAAAACAATGTCCATGGTCAAGTTTAAAGCCTTGGTTTGCATGGATGAGACATTTACTTTCATTTTCAATGTAAATATTAGATTATTCAAAACTCGATTATCCGTCATCTGAAGATTAAAATGCATAAAAAGATGCCAGTGAACACTGGTCCACAAATGCATAGTTTCAAAGCGTACTAGTTGTTGAATGTAGTCAAATGTGGAAGAGTATATGTAGTAGATGCAACAGTAGCTGCTTTGTCTCTACTGTATGGCAACCATACCTAGTTACTGTCCACTAATGAGAGTTGTTGGTGGTTTACATATGCACATTTCTTCTTTTGCTTACCCTCTGGAGTCCTTGAGAATATTTACAGTTTTGTCTATATTAAATATGCTTTAAAAAAATACCTTTAAAATAGAATAAACTAAATTTGCATACATGATGATTCCCAAATCAGTTTTTGAACATTTATTGGAAGTCCCATCAAAAGAAAAGGGCATATTTTACCACATTTTAAATTTGTGCACCACACTCCAAGATACATTACATTGAATGACAAGAGTTTCTGTGAGGATGAGAACAAAGGTAACAATGGAGCAGTTGCAAGAAAGAGTGATAGAAGAATCCAGAATATCTGTGAGATACCTTCCCTTATCACTTTGTGCGTCAAATTCCAGTTTGGGGTACCAAAATCAAACCTAAATCACCTTTGGCGAGATGTAAGCAGTCCAAACACTTGGCCATGACACAGGCCATTATATCAAATGTGTGAGATGATATTTGAACATTTTAATATACTCAAACATATTTAGCAATAATTCAAATGCTGCCAGATTAACATTAGGTTGAAAGCATTGTTGAAGGGCTTGGTAGTGAATTAAGTACAAGTTTGTAATTCCTATTTTCTTAATGTTAAATAGCTGCTCTTAAGTTCTTTTTTTTGGGGGGGGGGCAACCAAAAACCAAGATTTGTACTGTTCATTTTACCAATTTATTTTCTAATATTCAGGTTTAGATAAAATAAGTACTGGAGAAAGAAAAATTCTTCTTTGTTTGCCTTTGTTTGCCAAAACTGCATACAAAAATAGTTATAATTTACAGCTTTTGGAACACCCTTTCATAAATCTACTTCAGCAGCTCCATAGTTACATTTATGATCAGCAAAATAATGTTTGATAGTAATTGAGACCTTAATTAACAATATATTTAACCTTTAAAAGCATAGTCATACTATTTAGGCTTGAAATTAAAATTACCATTACTGAAACCAAAGCAGATATGGTTCTATAAACTATTGAACTTGCAATTAAATAAAATTATCTTAAATATGGAATGTGTCAATCTAAGCAAATATGTTTTCAAATATTTTTAAAATTCACAGTAAAACCTTCAATGCACTGTTCAATACGGCCTAAGACTGTTCTAGTTCATTCTTGAGCAAGTTTAAAAAGGTACTTTTATGCCTTTCAACCAAGCTTATGTTATTCCTAAGAATTAAGATACTGTATTTAAAGAGTGCTACCCTCGGTAGAAACAACTGCCCTGTTAGTTAGGGAATGTGACTGATTTTTAAAATATGAAAAATATTAATTTTAAAAAATATGATAAACTTTCAAAACAGACTGAATGATTAGCACCAAAATTCCTTGTGCCAAATTAAAGAGGGTGATTAATAAACAAAAGTGCTATAGATATATGTATATTTATATGACAATGAGAAATTGTCCTCAGAGAGAAATTTGATCCTTGGTACCTTCCTAACAGATTTAGTTCTTCACCATATTATGTGATTAACCAAGTCTTTGTGCCATTTACTGGGTCTATAAATATTGTTCAAATCACCATAACCACCATTGTTCCACACTCTTTTTTTATGGGAGAATAATAAACATGGCCAGCAGAAAAGTTTATTTACTTAATACCTACACTACAAATCCATAGGTCACTTTCATACATATTTCCACTGAAATGTTGGACTTCAATTCTGTGAATATGTTCAAAGTCTGACTAATAATGAATTTTACTTTTTTCTGCAAATGGAAGTCTTGTAAATGGGTGTCTTAACAAGTGGTCAATTGCACAGCAATTGCCTGACTACTTCAAAATTGGCAGCTGAAATATATAATCCCATAATATCCATGCTTGAACTACAAATGTAATTTTACAATCGCATCATTTACAAATTTCAACTTTTGTCTTATTTACTCCTTGCAAACATGTAATTGTACATTTGACAATCACATTAAGCATTAGTCATTTATCTTTCTTCTTTTAATACTCATTTACAAGTGCGTTCTTCAGTATTTCATTAAATAATTGTTAAACACTAAAGATATCCAATCGTCAACACTTCTCAAGCCATCCACAGATGCAATAGACCATTCCACATTCCTAATATATGAAAACGTCAACAGCAGATAATTTTCTTTAAGCATGAGAAAGCAATGCTACCTCTGTCATCTTTATTTTATTTACTTATTTACATATAGAATGTCTCAATGAGTATATTGCTCTAGGTAGGGACTGTCCTTTAGTGAGGCCATAAGCAAAATACAAAGAATAAAACAAACACACATAAAAAGGAGTACTTAAGTATAATATATATATATATATTTAACATATTCCGTATAATTTGGAAAATTGGCAACTGACAACTGGAGCCTGTTGTGACGACTTTGAGCTTGCAATTATCAAAGCTAATTCTAGTTTAAATAAAAGTAAAAGTAGTTACAAAAAATATATAATGAATAATTATTTTTGGGGATGCAATACATTAATTGCATCAAAGGTAGAACTGCCACTGGCTACCCTGGAAGAAATAATGGTGTTTGAAATGACTACTTCATTCATGAGATGTGATCGTAGTAAGTGGCCAATCCAGTACACTGGTGCGTAAAATTCCAACTAATGGGAACTCATTATCTCTGCATTTTAATCTTCTTTTTTTTTTATCACACCCACGTGCAATTGTTTTTCTAAATTTATCGCACCCATGTGCATTTGTTTTCTCTCTGAATGTTAGTGAGCAGTGACATTCCCATACATAATGGCAGAAGTTCCAATAGACATATTAATTGCAACCATGCTTTACTAAGCCAGAATAATAGAATGTAGCAATACAAAGAGATGTGTGTTTATTTTACACTAGAATAATATAATGAAGCAATACAAAGGGATCTGAAATTTATGATATGGACATCAAGTTGCAGTGATTTCAGTGCATAATTATGTCAAGATAAATGGGATTTTAGGATAATTTTTCTTCATGTCCATATAGGCTAATCATTGTTATTTTATTCACCAAAAATCTTATTATATACAACTGTGGCTACAACCTTTCTCTAGATAAATTTGCACCCAACAAGTTGCCCACCAATTTATCAATAAAAGTTGGAGTTCTCATTATATTACTTATGATAAAATATTAACTAAATATTGTCTCAGCTTTAAAAGACAGTACAGGGTTAGATAAAGACAGATATATTCCATTTAACACATACATGCTGCCATTAGCTTCATTATTTTATACCCTTAGGCTGTTGCCAAGTTGTTAACACATTGGAGCCCAAGCTTCCCAAGCCTGAGTATAGCTCGGGCCATGCAAAATGTTCATGCAGCCGATTAACAATTTTAATGCAATTCCACGACTGTAACTCGGTCTTGGGCTATGCGGCAAAGAACATACATCAGTTATCATTTAGCTCTCTGATTTGTGCTGCCATCTGTCCTTGCTTTAGTCAACTATTAGAAATTTTAGGAGATTTAGTAATATTGGCTGCTCTCGGGTAGTTGCATCATTTTCTTTAAAGGTGGTAATCTGTTTGTTGTTTGTGCTATTAAATGTTAAAATGCTGCATTTTCCTCAATTTCTGTGAACTGAAGCTGAAATTCAGGATACAAATGAAGTGCAAAATTATGATTCGAAGGGAGAGTTTTTCGAACTTTGAATAAATGGAGTGTAAGCAGCTTTACGCAGTTTTTTTCAAACTCATATTTGATACTTGTTGTAAATTTAAAATAAAATTTTAATATGGAAGTTATGACTATTTTCTTACTTTTTAAGAGATCCTTGAATGCCATACTTTTAGATTGTCTCAATACTTTCCGGCAGATTTAACTGATGTACTGTAAATAATAACTCAAAGTAGGCATAAAAACCCTGGGTTTCTTGTCACTTCAACTACTGAAACGCCCGGGCTTCAATGTGTTAATATGGTGTAAATATTCAGTTGTTATAATTTTCAGTTTTGAACACATTATTTTATAGAAAATATATTCCTCTATCACATTTCATCACTGTTAGATTTCATAGGTCCAAATTTTTGACGAAAATGTGTTTTTCAGTAAAAATCCAATATTAGCTGTTTCTATGCTTACCATGCAGTAACTAATAAACTAAAGGTCAGAATGCTAAAGTCAACTAGTGTGCTGATACTTGCTTGGTTTGAATTCAGTATTTTTCATAACATGAGCGTTAAGATTTTTAAATAAAACATTTTAGAAAAATTCTATACCTAGAATTTACCTGTAGAAATACAAGAAACTTTTTTGTTATTGGGTTTACAATGGGGACCAGGTAAGAGAATATGTTGAAAACAATCAAAAAAAGGTTTAAAACCAGCAAAATCCTGCAACTTCTTGCATTCATTATCAATGGCAAACAATCATCATGTATTCAGCTCATACGCATGAGCCAGAAGGCAGATACAGCAAGATGCATCATTCATTCTTTGCTGTTTTAAAACATTCCACCTTTCTAAGTCTAATTTTGTTAGAAGTTATCACTGAGAATGTCTTAGAAAATGAAGGCCTTTATTACTTTATATCTCCATATTTTATATCTATTTATGTCTGTAAAATTGTATTACGAAGTACTAAAACTATAAAGAGGAGAAGAGAGATAGTGTAGGTGAAACATAAATGTCTTAAAATAGCCTTAATTAACAGTGCATATACAGAGTGAGTCAAAAATGATTTCATGCTGCTGCTGCTGCTGCTGCAAACAAGGTCGTGCTTCTGACACAGTTTTGCTACTGAGTTGACAGTGATATGGTGCAGTTCAGTTATTACAAGTGGTTTATTATTTTGTTATGTAATTGGTCACAAAGTGTATTATGGCTCGGCATATGTTTTCTACTATAGCGAGAGTATTTATTTATGACTTGTATGTGTTAACTCAGCTCGCCTAGTGAAAGTATGATTTGCAGACAGATTTTCAGGTGTAAATGTTCCAGGACATACAACAATCCATGAACAGCTCATGCAGCCATTCTTTCAATGAGAATAATTGAAAGTGTGTTTCAGGGCAGAATCATTAGTAGAGATTTGTGACACCCTTTGTCTCCTGACCTAACCTCCTGCGATTTCGATCTCTGGGGTAACTTAAAACAAAGTGTACAAGATAAAACCACATACCCTGGAAGAATTAAAATAAAATATCTGTCAGGAAATTGCCAACATTTCTCATGGTGAACTACAGGAAGTAGATGGATAGTTTCCTAAATAGATGCCAAAAATATATGGATAACGACGGTGGCCAGTTTCAGCATCTCCTTTCATGTTGGTAAATAAAGCATTTAAAAATTTTGTATGGTTTCATTCGCATCTTTATATGATAGCAGCAAACAGCAACAAGTGCTGAGGATGCAGACAGGCAAAACACCAGGCAGCTTGCCTGTACTTTTTTTGACCCACCTGTTACTTTACTATTTGGAGATGTACAATTCACAAGAAAACATTGAATTGGCCCAATTACAAAGTTTCTGTGTAAGCAGCAGCATGTGTCAACAAGTGCTCCATCTAACTTGACTGTCTTTTAAGTGTGCAACACCCTTTAGCTACCTGCTTCCTCCGACTCAAGGATGTTGTAAGCAATAAATAAATTCATGAAAATAAATAAATGTATAAAATTACCTCTAACCATAGCTGATAAAATAAATGTTTATTATCTGTTGCTTCCCAATTTTTTTGTTTCTGAGCACCAAAAATTTGGCAATGGGTTCAACAGAACTTTCTGTGAAGATTTCAAGATTTTTGCTTTGCATTATTGCACTATATTATTATATGTTAATCTTGCATATCACAATAACAGCTATGACTCAATATGGATTTGACATACTTCTTCAGTTCTTTGAAATGAGGCTTGTCTTTCAATATTAATGACAGGGAGTACCTTCTTCAGTCTGTGATAAGGAGGAGATTTAATTATGGGGTGTGGAAATGAAAGTGTCAGAGCTGTATTTTAAAAATGATCCTAGAATTTTTATATTCTTTTGTTACTGATTTTAAAGCTCTGCATCATCTTTGCCAAGGGTCAGAGCATCCTCATGATTGAATTTAAAGTCAAGAGATGAGTAAAACTGTAATGAAAACTTTTAGGTTAATAGGGGAGTCTCAAATATTGAAACTACTCATAATCAAATTAAATTCTGTCAGTATAGGGGTAATACACAAATTGCCCATTTGGGTTGAAATGATTTCCTTCAACATATAACTGCCATAAAAGCTTCAAATTAAATGGGCACTGCATATGCAATGAAAGCCAAATGGATAAAATTAACATTCTATTTTATGCAAGATCATATTTTACTTTTTAAACCAATGGGAAAATTGATATAAGACCTATGGTTCAAAATATTAAATTATAACAGAGACTTTAATCTGTGAAAACACCTTTTTCAATTTGTTTGTCGAGATAAACACTGGAATTCACCAGAAATTTCTTCTTTTCATATCCAGAATTATTTTGTAAACTCCTCGGCATTATTTACTGTAAAACTCTGCTTTTAATTTACAGAATGTCCATATACAAGTGGTTTTCCAAAAGCTTGGTGAAAAAAATTGTCCCTTGTCTCCGTTTATTATACTTCAGAAACAGAAAATGTTTTGGTTAAATTTTCCTGCAACTATTTGTCTGTGTCTTGTGAGAGCTCTACAGATTCTTATGCTAGATATCTAATGATTCATACAATGGATTGATAGGTTTTGGGAGAACTAAAACTTAATAATGCTATTTTCTATGTTGATATTATGGTTCTGAATATGTGATCCTAATACTGATTTTTCCATATTTTTGGTACAGTAATCAGAAAGCAGCATCCACCTTATTAGAGATGGTTGAACTGCAGGAGCTAAACATATAGGGGTTTGTTACAAAATATATGAATCATCCTAGGCGAGCTTTGAAATATGCTAAGACAATCTATTCTATAAGTTCATTAAACACCTAATATAGGAACTTCAAGAATTGATGCAAGACACAAATAACACTTAAATGATGTTTAAAAATGCTATCATTTTATCTTATTGCACAGTACTATATTCAGTTTTATCTGTTACTCTTAACCTTCGGTTTTGCTTTCTTAAGATACCTAAGAGATTTGTGAGGTTGCAAGGTGATTATAAACCACTTCTTTTCTATGATATGTTGTCTACCAGAGCAGACTATGGATGAATCAGCTTCAACACCTAAGATTAAATTGCTGTTCAGTTGATAATGGAGGAAAGTAGTCTCCGAAAAATTTCTAGGGTATTAAAAATATGAGTGTTGTTTTGTGTCATTAATCAATCAGTCTTATCCTTAAGTGATTTCAGCAATGCTCACATCAACTTTCCATGGTTGAAGATATTAACCTGAATGATCAGACTTGCCATGAAGGGATATTTTAAATTCTCTCTCAGTTGGTAGTGGCAGTACTGCACTCACCTTCCTGCTACTCTCCTAGCTCTGCAGCTACAACATACCAATGAGTCACATGTTGCCATTGTTAAGGTTGTTTATTGCAGTAGTATTTTCTGTCTCACAGATTTTTGCGACTAAAGCTGCCTTCTTTTTTAGTCACCAATTCTTGCATTGGTTTGCATTCTGATCTTCTCTCTGCCTTCCTTTTTAATTCTTCATACATTTTGCAGTTCATGTTATTCTTATTCCAAGTATTGTAAGTCTTGCTTTCAATTATGCCTTCAAATATAATTTTCAAAATACTTGGTGTCTTTATAAATGCCCTATGAATTTTATTCTCCTTTTTCTTACTTGGTTTCAAGTTTATCTTTATACTTTTGGTCACTCATAAACTTGTTCATTAGTAATTTTATCAGTCCAATTAATTTTCAGTATTTTCCTATAGTGGCACGTTTCAAATGCTTCTATTCTTCTTTCCGATTTTAGAATTGACCAAGTTACACATACATATACCATTATGCTCTATACATGTGTTAAAAGAAAAACAATATATCAAGAAGAATAAATAATAAACATAATAAACTAAATATGCAAATATATATAAATTTATATTTTGCTCATAACTTTTATTACACTTTAAATATTTGCTTATGTATAAAATAAGAAACAAAATAAGCTGTATACTTTTAACTGGTTTAGCATTTACATAATAAACTGAAAGAGATCTGGTAGATCACAAAAACTAAAATCAACTTGCTTATTCTTTCTTAGATTTTTAATGAACCTAAATAGAATATACAGTCTAAACAAAAAAGATGATGTAGAGGAGGTTCTAAGGATGTTACTAGAAGACAATGGATACTGCAGTGATATTCAAAATGAAAATGAATCTGACATAAATACTGATGTTCCATATGACCCAAGATTACAGAGGGAGTGGAATGAACAAAAAATGATCAACATTTATCAGATGAGGAAGCTGATGAAAATAATCTTAATGATTATAACATTGCATATCAGAAAAAAAAAACAAAACTGTACTAAATTCCTGGAGGTGTGGGAGAAACCCCAATGAAAACAGCTAGGTAGCATGAGCCATACAACATATTGCTTCTTCAGTCATAAAAAGTGAGGTGAGAAATATAGATGATATTTATATCTGAAACCTTTTCAGAGATGACAGTATGCTAACCCATAAGCATAAGAGAATAAAAAGACCTTATTGGCCTTCTGCATCTGGCAAGAGTGTACTTGAATTTGTAGGAGTTATGAGTTATGGGGGAAGGTAGTTGGCATTTAGATTATGGATGGTTTTAAGAATATTTAGTTTTTTTTTTTTGTTGTAATCCCTGAGACTCTAGAACACTACAGCAAGGCACACCAGAAAATAGGCAGATAAGCTGACACCAAGTATAGGCCTTTCTCAGCAGTGTGTATCCAATTGCTGAAAACATTATTCTTTAGGGGAGAATGTGACAGTTGACTAAATGTTGGTTGCTTTCAGAGAAAGGTGCCCGTTTGCCAGCATAATGCTAAAAAGCCAGCTCTCTATGGTATTAACTTATGTTCCCTAACAGATGCTCAAGTCTATGATATATACACTTTGGAGGTATATGTAGGTACACAGCTGGAAGAAAGTATTTCATTGAGCAATAAATCGTCAGACATAGTGAAACACTTGATGAAACTAATAAATTACACTGTTCAAAATATTGCATTTGATAACTTGTTCACAACTTCAAACTCATGTGTGACTAAAAACAGCTTAACTTTTCCATCATAGGCATAATAACGAAAAACAAATTCAAATACCTCAACAAGTTAGGGACAATGCTATGAGTGTGAAAGAATTCCTTATTTGGCTTTCAAGAAGAAGGCACTTTAATATTGCCCTCCAGCCTTCCTAACGTTGCTAACAGGTGAACAACTTTGCTTCTGCTATTTTCCATTAGATAGCTTTAGTGGTGAGTTGTGGTGGAAATAAACATATGAAGACCTTATTTATAAGCTTGGGTATTTTCAACACAACCTCACTGAAAATTAGTCAGTTTGTGTCTACAAAGTAAGGGTATTCTCGATTGAAAATGTCAAGGGTACAAGTCAAAATCTCATCATTTGTGGGTGGCTTTGATTTTCTGCTTCAATATAAAGAAATCTGCAGCCGAGGCTTACTGAATACTCTCAATACCTATGGCAAGATTATTAGTGAAAGAAGGTGTTTTGAGTGGTTTCCATGTTCAAGAATGGCGAGTTTGATATTGAAGATCAGCACAATGGTGAAAAAGAGAAGGTTTTCAGAGATACAGAATTGGGGACATTACTTCATGAATACCTGTGTCAAACACAAGAATTGTCGAGATCATTTGGAGTGATTCAACAAGTCATTTCAAAATGCCTCTAACCCATAGGAATGATTCAGAAACAAGGAAATTGGGTGCTCTATGAGTAAAAGCCAAGAGATGTTGAACAACATATTTTTGCTTGTGAACAGTTGCTTGAAAGGCAAAGATGGAAGGGATTTCTGCAACACATTGTGATTAATAATGAAAAACTGGGCCATGTTCCCACATCAACAGCCAAACCCAATATTCACAGCTCCAAGGTCATGTTTGGTGGGATCAGCTGAGCATAGTCTTATGAGCTGCTAAAACTGACTGAAAGAGTCACAGGTAATGTATTGAAAGCAGTTAATGAGTAATGAGTTTAAGCTGAGCATTGAAAGACAAACAATGCAATACAATGGGATACTCAATTAAGTGTTTTGAAGCATGACAATGCTCAAACCCATGTCACAAGTTTGGTCAAAACATACATGGAAGTATTCAATGGAAAGTCCTACCTTACCCACCGTATTCTCCAGACATTGCTCCCTGTGGCTTTTACTTTCTTCATCAATGGCATATGGTCTGGCTGACCAGCACTTTCATTCTTATGAAGAAGCAAAAAATTGGATTGATATTTGGATCATCTCAAAAGATACAGTTTTTTCGACAAGGGATTTGTATGCTGCCTGAAAGATTGGATAAAGTAATGGCCAGTGATAGACAATATTTTGGATCGTAAATATATAACCATTCTTTTTAAAATAAAGCCTTGAAAGCTGGAACACCTAATAAAATAGATGAGAGTTCAGGTTAAACCAAAAATCCTGATGATGTAACATTTTTTAACAATATAAAACAAGGCAGATATAGTTAACTGGATGATTGGTCTGGTTAGTTACTAAGTGATAGTTCACGGTTATATTTTACATAATTTTAAACACTGCTGCATTAAATAATCAAATTGTGTTCACAGGAAATAAAAAATAAGTCAGCAATGGAGAAAATTCTTGCAAGTACTCTCATTTAAGTTGGTTACATTGAGGTACAGAGAAGAAATGTAAACCATACTGGATTTCCAATGTCAATTTCCACTGGTTTGAAAAGACAAGAGCTTCAAAACTGATTCCTTCACTTCAACCTCTAAAAAGGTTGCCTTGTGTATCTTACAAATATGATAAAAAACGTATGATTACACAATACACTTGTTATGCTTGTAAGGCATTTCAGAATGAGATGCCTCTTCAATTATGAGTCCATCAAAGACCAAGATGATGCATGAAATATATGTGAAGTGTCTTGTTTTCAGCAGTTAATGAGAGAATTTCAAACTTTTTGGTATTCTTTTTCAAAACTCATGTGATTTCCTTCAATACTGAAGATTTAACTGAGCTGTTTGCCATTAATGCTGTAACTTAATTTTTTCTAAAATATAGTTGCTTTTTTAAATATTCTGCATTATTTTATTTTCTTACCAGTAGCTCAGATCCCACTTCCCATTCAATCTGACGATTAACACTGTTTTAAATCCATTAAAGCAATTTTCTAAACAAACTGACCTTTGAGGTGGTTGCCACAAAACTAGTATATGTGTGACTATAACAGGACACACTTTAACTTTATTTCCACAAGCTATCTCATCAGCTAATGAAATGTGTCTTTGGGCAAGCCACAGGGCAAATTAAAGACCAAACATTTTTTAAAATTCTAGTGCTGTGTTACTGTACTCACAGCAGTACTCATTGAAAAGGCACTTACTATCTTTGCTTTCCTATGCTTCATGTTTTTGCTTCATTCAATTATCAATAGTTTAATTTTAAAGTGAAATAAAGTAACAAATACCAAACAAAGCTTTTCTAAAGGTGTAAAGAGCATGAAAATATTTTTCCATTTTAATCACATTTTATGCTTTGCATTTGCTGAAATACTTATAGTAGACTTATTTTAGTACTTGGTATGGTAGACTTCTGGATTCCAGGGGTATAGTTTGCGAAGGGGCTTTAGGTTTATCAATTTTAGTATCTATAATTTGTACTCATGGAAATTATTATTTTAATTCTTGCTTTAGGGGATGCTTGTATGCTGAGTAATCCCTTTGTTTTAGTGTGCTTAATTGTTTTATATATTTTTTATTTTTTTATAGCTTTAATGGAGGACAATTACTTCAACTTGTTACAAGTCACTAAGTTGGGTAGTGATTCTTTGAAGATCATAGTGCTGACCAGCTATAATGACCTAAACAAGCAAACATAAGATGTACTGTGTTGTTCAAAAATAGCAGCTTAGAGATGTGTCAGCATTCCACTGCCTGCATAGAATATAACTATAATGATCTCCCCACACAAACACCTCACTGACCAATTGCTAGCCCCTCTCACCTCTGCAAATCCTTGACATACCCATCGTGTATAAACCAGTGTTTAACCATATGCTGGCACGATTCTGATTCTGGAATGCAGTTGTCAATTTTTCTTTATAAATAAAACTATAGCACATAAAGTTCAATCTGCATGTTATTTCATTACAATGAGTGGTGTACCATATCAGCTATAGTGATAGTGTTTCCGACGTGCATTTCAGATTCCTTTTATGAATTGTATGTTATTCCATAACCAAGAATACCATTCCTAAAATATTAGATTTGTAAACTATCTTACAGTCAAAGCCTCTATCATATTACACTCATGAAGAACGAGTCATTTGAAAATGAAATGGCATACTCAAAAATTAAATATTAAGGAGGTTAACAAAAAGCAAACACCAATTTCAATCTTCATGGTATGACAGGTTCTCCTGGCTGACGGGAAGTTTTGAAACAACAAAATGCATTGCTATGTTTGCTTCAATTCTGATGAAACAGATTCAGAATGGTGCAGAGAAGACATCTTAAGTAACTTTATTAAAAAAGTAATCAAACATAAAGAATCAAGAGTGTATATGTTAAATAAAGAGAAATTTCAGCTCATAAGAAAATAGCGGATTGACCATGTTTTTTTAAGAAGTTGCACTGCACATCTTCAGACAATAAAACAAAATGAGCAGGTAGCAATAAATGAACTGATTCTTGTTACAAATAATACAAACTATCATATATATTAGCTATATGTGGCCACCAAGAATATGACAAATCCAGTAACAGAGGAAACTATTTGAAACTATTTGCTCAAAATGAATTGGTTGTATGAGACCATATTTTACAGTCTGCTTCAACAACGAAATGGTCTTCATCAGAAATTCAGACTTAATATAACTTCTGTTATTAAATCAGTGTGTTTTCATTGAAGAATGTGGGCAAAAAGTATCCCAAGTAATGAATGGGAATTTAAGTTTCACAGATTCTCAAAAGACTGGGTTGAAGTGCTAGTTTAGGAAATCATTGACTGCTAAATTGTTCAAATTAAATCCAATCTGAAGCTTTCTGATAATCCACTTTTTGTAGGATTAGTAAACGGAAAAAAATCGTGCAACACAAGAAAGAATTTTCTAGGCAAAATTTTCAAACTAATATAGCATTTCCCTGACTATTTTAATTCAGAGCAGCTTGAAAATGAACTTTTCTATATTTATGCAGATGAGAAAAAGCATGCCACAAAATCTAGTGAAGTATCTGGGTGTAAATAAGAAAATACTCTCTGTATGAAGTGACTAAATTATTTTGTTTGGATAGTAACATATGTTGCCACAACTAGTACTGAAGGAGTTGTGAGTGTACTGCAAGAAGATTAAAACCTACTTAAAAATCTCAATGATGAATCATCATTTGTGTAACATAAGCACAGCTAAAAAGCTGTAGAAATAAAACTTTTAGGAGATGCCATCTTTATTGAGAAGGTTTTTAACATGCTCATAACAAAGAAGAGCAGACAGATAGATTTGGTGTATGCAACGTCTACATGGATGTTCTTGCTTGAGTACAACCATTATTCCACATCTTGTTGCTATTTCTTATTTTCATTATCAATTTTAAATGTAATTTATAGGTATATTATTTGATAATTTTATTTCTAGCAGTAGAGGATTTAAACTATAGTGTCCTCAATTTTTTATTTCACGCTATGCTACTGCTGGTTTCTAGAAATAGCTGCTGCATCATCGCTCCTTCAAGTCTGCATTTAAAGCTTTGCATGCACCTTTCCTCAATAACACAAGACTATTTTTCACCTTCTGTGGTTCTAACAGTGTTACGAGGATAAATGAGACTGCATTTTTAAACTCATTTATATTAAGGGTAACATTAACTTACAGGTGATGTGAACAACGTTGGGGAAATTCCTCCTCCAATAAGCTGGGCTGCCTGTGTCGATGTAGCTGTACCAGGGCCTACTCTTTGTCGACCTGTACTTGTAATGGATCCAGGATGAATGTTTGGTTGATTTCCTGTGTTATCATAACAAATTATTTTTTTATTATAAGATTTCTATGAATAAATACAGTCATCAAAGCATTGTACCTGAAATATGAGATGCTGCTACCTTCTGTATTCTCATTCTTGAATATGCTGAATTGCTAAAAATATTATTTATGTTCGTAACTCCACCAAAGCAAACATATTCTTTTGCTCAAATACTAGGCAATTGTCTCTTTGCAGTTTGTTCACAAAGCTACATGTGAGAACTACTGAGGAATGATATCTCTAAGTACAGAGTTCTGACTTTTCATTTGATATACCATTAAATATAGTTTGCAGTATGCTGTCAAGCAATTATATGTTTGTAGCAACTCACCGCTCTGAATATAGGATGTAGTCAAAATTATTTACCATTCATAATTAATTTCTTACTATGAGTTTTTTAATTATTATTCTTAATTGTTTCCATTTATGAAATGGAGTTTACTATTTTCCCCACCACCAAAATAAACCAGATCTGAATTAGAAAAGGAAGAAATATTTCGGGCAAACAAAGATGTATACATACAAAGTAGCCCACATCTGTGCATTTATGCTACAAAATGGACAACAAACTGAGGACAAAAATGTTCATGAAATGATTCTTTAAATGTAACATATAGTAAACATAAAATAAATGAACAAGAAGGTGCCAATACCAACACACATTTATATGAGGCACTTCCTGGCCTGATGTTGGTGTTTATTTCCAGGTCTGGTGAATCAGCTGAAAGTCAACATCCCAGCTTAAAAGACTGCAAGAATGGCCAGTTGAGCTTCAAATGATTTGTCAAGCCTGAGCACAAATACTGATAACAATCTGGGAAGCACCTAAGTGAATATCTAATGACAGTCATTCCTTCTGGTTGGTTAACTTGTTATTGCTATAACATAGGAACTGTTATAGTTAGAGGATACTTCCTTGAATACTCATCTGGAATTTATCTTCAAGATACAATCCTGGAGGGTAAACAAATTCATGAACAACCTGCATTTCCTGTTTGAAGTGTTAGTGGCCACTAAATATTAATTGCATATTAAATCTGACATACTGAATGAACAAGTGTAATTTTAGAGCATCAAGACATTACTGTCTCACCCTTCAAATGAATCTTTAAAACGGACAGAAAAACAGAATTTTTACATCTGGCTTTTTTTATTTTAGTGGGAAGTAACAGTGAAACCATTAATGCTTTAAATCTTTTAATACTTCACTACCTAAAGAACATATTTAAAGTGTATTCCCTTCACTATTAGCTGGCTCTTACTTTTTTCTTCATCTCGGTAGTGGTTCTTAATGCTGTATTATTAGGCTTTTCCACATTTATGTATAAAATTTCATGAAATGTCTACACTTATGCATAAATTGACTTTTCTTCTTTTTCCTTTCTTTTCAAATTTTTGCAGTTTCTTGTTTTGCTAATATATGTTGTTAATTTTGTTGCTTTGTGTACTAAATATTCATTTCCCCTAAAATGGAATGCTATAGCTTACTTCTATGCATGTTTAAACATCAGAACTTTTTCTGTAGTTATATTTCCTTCTAATTTGCTTGATATAATATTTTAATACTGTTTATTTAGATAGCATCATCATCATCATCATCATCATCATAAGTACATTCAGCATGTCCCGATTTGCAAAGTACACCCATGAGAATGTATTATCTATTGTTTTATAGTTTGGTTGCTTCCTTCTTTTGAATTCTTTCCAAAATTCAAGTATTTTATCAACTAATTCTTCTTTGTTCCCATTTTTCCCTTACTGCTTGGTATTCAATATATCATCATGCTTTCCTGAGAAATATTCATAGGATACATAAAATATTAAGCACAAAACAGAAACATAGGTATTAATGTAACATAACTACTTTAGCAACAATTTGGAAACCAGCGACAATGAAGCCCACATAGCTTCGAAACTGGTCTGGAAAAACTATACGTAAGTGATACTTAAGTGTTACAAACCCAACTCAGAAATATTCTCACTACTTTAGATTCACAATGATGATGAAAATATATTTATATTAATAAAAACTAAAAATTGAGTTTTAATGTACTTTAATAATCAAAAGTTAAGGATATATAAAATATTAAGCATAAAACAGAAACATGGGTATTAATGTAACATAACTACTTTGGCAACAATTTGGAAACCAGCAACAATGAAGCCCACATAACTTTGAAACCGGTCTGGAAAAACAATACGTAAGTAATACGTAAGTGTTACAAACCCAACTCAGAAATATTCTCACTACTTTAGATTCACAATGATGATGAAAATATATTTATATTAATAAAAACTAAAAATTGAGTTTTAATGTACTTTAACAATCAAAAGTTAAGTGTAGATATCAAGGTAATGAACGATTTCTTTCATTTTCTTTGCAGCTATAATTCTAATGGTCTCAGTTACATAGATAAAAATGCTATGTTGTTGCATTCCACCAAATGTTTTAAAATAGAATTAGTATATGTTTTTACAATAATTTAGTCAATATATTTTTCATAATTTAGAATGATTAAAGGGGGACTTCACAATATTAACATAGTGTGAACGTCTTACTGATATATCATTGGTCAACAGCTATAAAGTGAAGACACAATTGATTTGTAATGCTTTTGAGAATGTAAAGATGTTCTTTTGGCTTTCATTGTCTCCAGCAGGTACTTGGTAATCCACGGATACACATTATCAATTCATTTTACACACGTCAATCTCCATTTATTTTAACTGCATGCTTGAATATATTTTTTTTTTCTTTTCTTTTTTTTTTTTTCTTTTTTTTCTCTCTCTCTGCTACAGAAGATGATTTAGGTTTTTTGGCTGTAATAATCATCCAGTGTTTCCAAAACTCTAATAGATAAAACACCCTTCTAGTCATAGTTGACATTTTATGCAATTGCTTTCCAAACTAACATTTCACTATTCTCACTTGTTCATCCTTTTTAATACTAACACCCGTACTTGCTAAATATGGTGCAACAGGCAGCGACACTGGTGATATATGACATGTAAAGTTTTCTAGGAAAGGAAATGCTCCAGGCCTAAATTTACAGTATCTCCCCAGCATTTGTCAGTTATAGGGACTGAAGAAAACTTGGAAGAAACCTCAAACTGGAAGAGTGTTCTTGGCATGACAAGGGTGGATCCAGGACTTCTATAATTGCATTACAGTGTGTTAAGTGCATCGAGTGATTTGGAAACCATTTTTAAAACTTATGTTTTAAAACTTAGAATCTAAAGTAAAATTATTTTGAGGAACATATCCTAAAAAGGGCAAAATAAATAACACTGTATTTATTTTGTTACTAATAATATTACATTTTGAACCATTAAGAAAACTATTACAATCAGAAATTACACTAAAGCAATTGTAGATTAAGCAATGTACAATAAAAATTCCCAAAATTCCTAGAAGTTTTACTTACATTAAAAAAACTACTTAGGCAAAAAGCAGCACCCATGTAAAGAGTAAAGATACCAACTACCTATCTACATACATATTTTCTTAAATGATAAAGTCCATCTTTCTGTGCTTTGCCCAACAAATCTGTTTCGAGTATGAGGATGATGATGATGGCAACATATAACTTCAACTTATTTGGGCTCTGGTACTGAACTTGAAGATGTTTTATTACTTAGTTCCATTTGTAGAGAAATCTCATCATTCATTCTCTTCTTAACAATGAAATATTTAATTTTGTTAACTAAAACTGCACAAAGAAACAATCTTAACCAAATGATGGAATAGCAGATCTATTAGATTCATAACTTTTCTTTAACTGTTAGCCCCGCAGACACGACATCTTACTCCCCGCCCAAGAGCTGTGCCATGGCTGAGTGGTTAACCACTCACCTCTCACCTAGATGGCCCGGGTTGGATCCCAATGACTATGTGAGATTGTGGTGGACAAAGCGGTGCAGGGGTGGGTTTTCTCCAGGTTTTCTGGTTTCCCCCACCATCACATTCCACCAGTGCTCCATTGTCAGTCCATATATCATCAGTATCATCGCCTGTGGTGCCATAGTAGTAAAAGTTGGTGTTAAACACTATTAAAAAAAAACAACAAAAAAAGCAAAAAAAAAAACACCTCCCTGCCCAAACCTCTCAACTCAACAGACCCATGTAAGTCAGCAAGTATAGAACTATGTATGGGTATCAGGTTTGGGAAGCAGAGAGCATATTTTTTGTTACTACATGTAAATAAATTTTACTAAAAGTTTATATTTATGTAATTAATATCGTAACTAGCTTTTTAAACTTTGAGATTTATTATGTTGCTTCCTGTATCTTTTTATTAATATTATGGTTGGTGAGGAAGGGACACATGCCCCCTGCACCCCCTCTGGATCCTCAGTTGTGAAAGGATTAGAACCACACACTTCCCATTAACGAGTCAGTGCCTTAATGTCCTGGCTACTTGTGTCTTCACTCTTGTGGTATGGGCAAAAATACAGAAAACTACAGCCTAACCAATATTATGTTGTTACTTTGCAATTAGATGTCCGAAATGTAATATTTCTGTCTCTCAAAAATTTGATGGACTCTTTTAAGTTATGTAGTCTGTCATTTAAATTCTATGTTGCAGGAATACAGTGATAATTAATTTCTCTTACTGACCGTTATCCATGAGCTTGTGTTGTGCTGAAAATCCACTTTTTAATATATTATGCATAAAAATGTTATATCAAGATTAAAAAAAAAACCACATAGTTTATACTAACAGTAATTAACTACTGTGACTTTTTTAGTCAATTAGCATAAAAATTCATTTTTATGGTTATTTTTTCTCTGAAAATGTACGCAATTTTCACTTTCCTTCTTGAAAACATCTGTATTACGATTAACCCACAGAGTTTAAATTCTAAATTTCAATACTCAACTAACATAACTTGTGTAACTACTAACCGCGTTCTATGAAAACCAGCGAGTATACTAGTTACGATACTGTACTCAAGGCAATGTAGTTCGGTATTAAGCCAGGGTCTAGCAGTGTACAATGCTTTACTTGATTCATTCACTGATAACATACCCTTTAAGTTTTCTGTAAAAGCACTTTAATATATGATAAACAAGGGTCATGGTTTTGATAATGTAAAAATGTTTGAAAAACTATAAAATTATTCTAAAATTATTAAAACAAGGATATCATTACAAAAAAGACCTAAAACTGTGATTTGCTATTTAAAATTATGGTACAGAAAGTTTATAAATTAATTTATACATGCCTTGTACCTGCTATACAAATAGGAAAGGTGGAGATGATGATGATGATGATGATGATGATGATGATGATAATGATGGTGATGTAGATAATAATGTTAAGTAGAAAATTAATTAAAGAATATATTTGTTCCATTATTTGTTCCATGTTTTCCGAAGAATTTAAGAAAATGAAAGAAAAGAAAGGAAGGGAAAAAAAAAAAAGAAATTTGTTTGTTTATAAAACTGTAGCATTAACTCTTTTGAGTTTCTCAGATTATCCTAAATTCAGTGGAAATGAAGGGAACTTCAGGTCCTTTGACACGACATAAAGCTAAGGACAGTAGCAACTGCCTGTATTCACTCATTAAAGCAAAAGTTAGAAGACTAACCTGTCCCATCCCTATTTTGGGACATGAATTCATAACCAATTATACCCATGATACCTCCACCTCACCCTCAACCAACCTTTTCTAGACTAACCATTAAATAGGGATTCAATTTTTTTATTTTTTTTTTTTCAAGAATGTAAGTAAAGAATACAAAGTTGTTCCTATTTTTCAGGTGAATACTGAAACTTCTAATACTTTTAAGATTTCCTTACATAAAGTGCCAATAATATAAAACTCTAATAGGAGCTGTAGCTTTCCTGGTAGCGCAAATCTTTGAAGTTCTCTCGGGCTTCCAGCCAGGTGTAGATATAGCGAGGCACTAACATTTCGAGAGAATACATTGTTCCCATCTTCAGGGTTATTGAATGAATTGAACTGATGAGGTCTTATTAATATAGATATGTTCGTGGGTTCCGTGCGAGTCAATCAGCGCACCGACACACGGCCGGCGATGTGGAATGGAGTGCAGATGTGAAAGAAAACATTGTGATTCAGGAGACTCTTCTAAGGGTCTGATTTGTGTTTCTCTGCTGCCTTTTTGCAGGTCTAAGGCCGGTTTCCTAGCACTGCTCAATTGGTGCTTCACTATATATACACCTGACTGGAAGCCTGAGAGAACTTCAAAGAGTATAAAACTCTTTATACCATATTGAATGTGAGTTAAAAACCTCTGAACTGGCTGTACAGTGATTTTCCACTGGGCATGTGGACACATGATTCAGCACTGCTGCTGTAAGCAAGGTCACGCTTCTGATGCAGTTTTTCTCTGCTCTGGAAGAACAGTATTGAAATGACAGTAATATAGTGTAGTTCAGTTATTACAATTCAGCTATTTTTTCCTGCACTTAGTCACAAAGTGCATTGTAACTCAGTATGTTTTCTACTCCACATCATGTATTTATTTATGATTTGTATGTGTTAACTCAATCAGCTTGCTAAGTGAAAATACGATTAGCAGAAGGATTGTGGAGAAAGAGTTATAGGGCCAATTTTTCTCAAGTCAACAGTTGACCACCGTACATATATGAATACAATTTTGCTCCCTTCCTTTTAGAGAAGTAACAAATAGTGTGCTTGCTTTTGCCTTTTTTCAACAAAGCTCTGCAACAGTTCATCTGGCCGATCTTTTGGTGAGAATAATTGAAAGTGTGTTTCAGGACAGAATTAATAGTGGAGATTTGTAGCCCCCCCTCAGTCCTGCAACCCAAACCCCTGTGATTTCTATCTCCGAGGTAAATTAAAACAGAGTGTACAAGATAAACCCACACACTCTGAAAGACATAAAACAAAATATCTGCCACGAAATTGTCAGCATTTCTCAAGGTGAACCACAGGGAGTGATGGATAGTTTCCTAAAGAGTTGCCAAAAATAAATGGACAATGATGGTGGCCAGTTTAAGCATGTACTTTCATAAAGTTGGTGAGTAAAGCCTTTAAGAGGAGTTTTAAAAATGTTGTATGGTTTCATCTGTACCTTTCTATGAAAACAGCAGATGGCAATGAGTGCCAAGGATGTGCACAGGCAAAACACTGCACAGTTGGTTTGTACTTTCTTGACTTACTCATTAGAAGAATATGACTAGGAACGCAAAGACAAGAAAATGACAAAAAGTGACCTAATAAATATGAATTTTCATAAACTGCAAACCAAAGATGAGGATTCATGTACATATTAATCATGTACATGTAACAGTTTAAAGATGACATGTCATTAGAATCTGGTCATGGTGTTAACCGTGGCTAAATTCCTATCTGAATACATTTTTAATGAGGATTTTCATGACAAAGCTTCCTAATACTTTTCTTTTTTAAAAGATAAAGTTTATATTCAATCACCACTATATTCACATTGCATATTTATATTCTGTATAGAAACATTAAACAATTTACAGGGTGGCTTAGATAAAAATAGCCTGCCGCCCCTTTGAATGTGAATGCAATATTTCAACTACTGTACATATTTATGTTCACCAATGCTCCAACAATGGAAAGTTTTATGCAATTATCCATTGTTAGCATTCTTTTATCAGCATTTCAGTTTATTTTATCAGTGAAATTAGATGTTCTCTTTGCATTGAGCAAAACTACTTTCTCGATAGAAGAAAAAACTGAAATTGTGGAAGCATATATGAAAACAGGTTCAATTAAGGAAACTCACAAAGATTTCAGGGTCAAGTATCCATATAGAGGACTACCAGCAAAGAGAGCAGTACAGAATCTGTATAAAAATTGGTGCACCTATGGATTTGTGCAAAATATAAAGCAGAGAATTCCTTCAGTTCACACGCCAGAAGTTATTGCTGACATTCACCAAAGAATTATTGAGAGCCCAAAGAAATCTACACTTAAGTTGGCCCAACAGGCACATGTAAATAGGAGGAGTTGTGAGCAGATATTGCAAAGTGTAAATTTGAAGCCATATCGTGTGACACATGTGCAGCAATTACAGGAGGATGACAATCGGAAACATTTAGATCACTGCACGTGGATTTTGAATAACATAAACGATGGTTTGTTAGATCTTTTCCATTACATTACATATCTTAAGTGATGGAATCATGGTTTCATCTTTCTGGTCATGTGAATTCAGAAAACACAAGTACTGGACAATGGAGAACTCTAACACTGTGTGTAGGCAACCACTCCATAATAAAAAAAAAATCAGCATTTGGTGTGATTTAACAGGAACATGCATCATTGGACGAATATTTTTTACACTACTCTCGACATGGTTGTATATATGGAAATTTTTGGTATATATTGTGCTTAACTCATTGAATATGAAAGATAATACTGCTTCCTCCTGCAAGCTGAGGCAACATGCCACACGTCTAAGCTATCCCTGGAATGAGTTCATGATGTCTTCTCTGAGGAACCAACTGTCAGCAAACATTTGTGGCCACCACATTCTACGGATCTAACAAAATGTGATTTTTTCTTGTGGGGATATTTGAAGAATAAGCAAGGTCTATAAAACAAATCCACACATAATACAGGAAAAAAGACAACATCAGCCATGAAGTTGCTCCCATTGATATCCGAACTTTCTGCCAGGTGTATCTGACTATACTTAAACATGCACAGCTGTTTATTGATGCTGAAGGGGATCACTCTCAGTATCTTCTATAAATGTATTTATCACTGTAAGTAAATGGTACATCCATTTCAGCTCTTCATTTCTGTAATTTCACTGTATTTTCTTTATACTTACACAGACCACTTTTATCTGCTCCATGTCATCCCCAGGTAAGCATTAGAAAAAGACGTTTCAAATGCACTTAGTTGAAAGATTGGCTCCTTGTTTACATTTCTAAAAATTCCCTTCAATGGAGAACATTCGAGCAATCACAATATCACACAAATAGAAATTCAAAACACAAAAATAGTACTATATATTGGACATAATCATTCTTCAGGCAAGTAGGTTTTTGGGTATGAAGAGATTGCTGAGAAAATTCTCTCAAGATTCCGATAATTCGTGATCATTAGGTGGGCTAACAACACTAGCAGGAAAAATGCAGCAAAGTAATATAACTGCAAGAATTATTTCAAGTAGCTCGCATGCATATGCACATGAACACAAACACTCGCCAATAATTTCACTATTGTGTTTTAGAGTTACTTTGAGTGTATTTTAAAAATATCTTGTATCCATTGTCATATTTAGTAGAGTATTTTTGGAAGAAACTCAGAAAAAGAGGAGTGCAAATTCAGAGTGTTGTTGCAAGAATATTTCTACTCCAGAAAGGTGATGTAATTGACTTCATTTTTAGCAGTGATTAGGCCTTAGGAAGAATACAATAAGGAATCGAGGTAACTCTATTCAGATAGTCTATTGATAAGATTATTAATATATTTTTTTCTAATGCAGTAAAGTTATTTCAGAAGTGCTGACCTCAAATTGAGAATAAGATTGGGATACACCTTTTGACATGTTTGGAATGACAGCTGTCTAAGTACCTGTAAGGTTGCGTAATATTTTGTAGGTTTAATATACACCACAGTGGAGATGCCCTTACTGATAAAAAATATATCTATACCAAGTAATGTGGCTGAGATGTGTAAGCTTGTCACTGTGAATTTCACAGAATACTTGGAACAGAACCTGAAGGACTGGCTTTTTATTTGCCTGAAGAAGAACCATAATGCCCAAAATGCAGCAATATTTGCATGTTGTTATTTTGAACTTGTGTTTGTATGTTACATAAGCAGTTCAGACATATCATACTTTCTCCTGCACAGTGAAAATTAATAATTGTGTTCCTAAAACATCTAATATTTCTAAACTTGAATCAAATTTACAGAGGTTTTTGCAACAATTTGCAGAATTCATGTTGTTCACTTCCTAACAATCTGTGCAATTTTGGAGGGAGTGAGTGTGTGTGTGTGTGTTTGTGTGTGTGTGAGAGAGAGTGAGAGAAAGTCACCTCTCTCATCACCCCTCGATGTGTGTAATAAAATAAGCCAGTACTGGGATACAAACAATATAGATCTAGAATGACTAACAGCCAACTGACAAAAATTCAAACTACACCCAAAGTATGAAGCTTTAAAGTCCAATATACAGCATTTGTTCAATGTCTGAATTGGTATTTCTATCAGTTACTTATTGGCTGTTCTAGATCTACATTGGTTATACAGGGTGTTAATGAACTACACCGAAATAATTTGCAAGATTGTGCAGTGACTGATGTAAGTAATTTGAGATTGGTGATGCATGGTCCCCAGATAAACATAACACAGCTACATAGCATTAAAACATAATGCAGCTACATGGCTACCTGATACCCACAGCTACGAGTGGGTATCAGGTGCTGATAAATCAGTGTTAAAGGAAAGCAGGTTGAAAAAATGGCCTAGAATGTCTTTAAAACTGCTGCCTGAGTATAGAAATATCAATTTTTAGCACCTCGTTACTAGCGTTCTCAAGATTTAATGTCGCAAAAATGTGTAAAATCTCAACTAATTACTTGACAGTGCGACACTGAGCATCCATTAACTATGTTCTTGATACTCTGGAGGCATTTTTCAACTGCTCTGGTGGCTTAGTGCATAACGCGGGAAGCTGCTTTCCCAAAGGTCACGAGTTCATTCCTGTCATAGAGTAAATGTTTTCTATTATTATTTTTTTCATTCCACACGAAGTGCCGCGATACGTGAACGAGACCCAAACTCGGATACTGTCTTTCACTCGAAAGCCAGTATCATAACCGCTATGCTAGAGAGATATGCTGTAACATGTCCCTTCGTTTTTCATGTTATGCTCTCGAATGGTTGATAAATTAGAGGCATACTGGCACTTCAGAAACTTATAGCTGTTACTTCAGCTTTTCAATAAACAGGCCATAAGTCTCCTACCTCAAATTACCTATTTAAGTAATCTACATATTCTGTGAAAATATTTCAGTATAGTTCATTAACACCTGTATAGTGGATTTTAATACATAGGAACCTACCCTTAATTATAGTTACTAGCAGTGAAAATATTTTTCAGCACTCACCTAACAACTTCATAAATTAATTTCCATTTTAAATTAAGCTATTTATGGATATGTACTTGACATAGCACCATAAGATGTAATAGAGCTAACCTACCTAGCATGTTGTAATTGTATACATATTAAATGTTATTAATTAGCATATATATTTTTTTTCTGTATCTTACATATTTTCTATTTTACATCTTTTATGTCTGGTGTAATTAATACCTGGCAATGCTATGAATTACATTATAAATTTAGAGCTGATAAATCAGTGAATCGTTATATTATTTTGATTCCATTAATTATCCTATTTTTGAATGTTTTGAGTTGAAAGGAACTGCTAATCTTTAAAAAGAAAAATATTATCAGAGCTTCACAAACATATGTGAAGTACCTTTTCCTTCTCTTCAATCTGCCAAGCCTGTCACTGAACACCCCTGCCAAATCCTGTATACTCTATTCATTAAAAAAAACACCCTTCTTTTGTAACAATTCTATTATAGTCATTCAAAACTTCTATGATATGTTTCATACCCTAACTAAATGTCTATTCTTGAACTACAGTTTGAAAGTTTTGCATATTTATGAATGCCCAAACTTTGTGACATTAAAATAAAGAAATTACCTTATAAACAACAGAAGCTGTTTAACAATAAATGAACTAAAAAGAAATGTGAAACATTATTCCATTTAAGTTATTTCATCTTCTTTTTGTACTCACTGGCTTGCCATGCTTTCCCATCAACATTAATGAAATTATTTTGCAGAAAAAACATGTTACATTCAAAGAATAAGAACCAAGAGGAATTTTATCCTGCAGCTCACATTTATTGTGATTAAAACACACATAAAAGAAATATCTTTCTTTGTGTATTAGTGCTAAGCAATGTACAATTGAATATGACTGGCACTCAGCTCTGGTTCTTTACAGTCATGTTTATGAGTTACAATTGCTAGGGTCACCTCTAAAGTTTTGAGAATGGACAACAATAAATTGTGGTATACCAAAAGCAGTTCTTCCTAATTTTAGATTGAAGTTCAGAGAGTAATGTATGCAAGCCTGGGTGCTCTCCAACAATGTGCTGCATCAGCACTTCTGTAATGTGCATGCAGGTGTTGCTAAGTCATAGGCTGAGATGGATCTCAAGCAACATCATTTCTGTGTTATGGTTTAGGGAGAAGAGAATGCCTTAAAGGACTGCATACAACTTTTAGGGATCTTACTCTTCACAATGCACAGCTTATTAATGGTTTGCAGTGTTTAGAAGAGGAAGGGATTCTCTCAAAGATGTAGAATGACAGGAGGGCTGGCTACACAACAATGGATGAAAATATAATGAAAGCAGAATGGATGTTGCGGGAAGATCACTGTTGCACATATCAGATTCAAAAAGATTTGAATATTGGATTGGCAGCAGTGAACTCCATCCTTAAAGATAAACTTCACATCAGGAAGCTCTGCATTTAGTGGATTTCCCATCACCATGCAATAGAGCAGATACAGCCATGTGTTCAATGATGCCAGGAAATGCTCAAAAAATTTGATGGGTAAAGTTCCAAAAATACATTTATCATCACAGATGACAAAAGCTGTATATACCAGTATGAGCCAGAAACTAAGTGGCAATCATCAGTTTGGGTCTTCCAGGAGAGGATTCTAACAAAGGTGAGGGGAGCAAGAAGTCTGATATGATCATTGCAGTTAAAGAAGTATTGACAGAAGATGATCCGCTTGTTCTTCTCAAGTAGTGGGTATATTTTGACAATCTGCTTCAGGCACAATAGACTGTCAGTGCCAGATGGTACATCGCAGAATGTCCTCAATCAACTGAGAATAAAGGATCCTAAAATTGATCTGTATGCAATTTAGTTGCACCATGACACCACCTCTGTCCACACTACACTAAAACTAATCCAATTTCTGTAGGAGCCTGGACTCAAACCTTTATCCTATCCTCCCTGCAGCTTACAACTAGCCCCATTCAACTTTTTTCTACTCCTCGAAATAAAATAAAAAAATCTCAGGTCAAAGGTTTAAATCATTTGAGGTTGCAGCAGCTGTTTACATAGAATGTATTTACAATCTCTCCAAAGAAGAATGGTGTTCAGCATTTGGAAAGTGGTTTGAAAGGATGAAATGTTGCACAAAATACAGTGGAGAAAACTTTCCTTATACTAACAAGTTTATTGCTTAATTCCTAATTCCAGTTTCTGTATATGTTTGTATTTTGTTATTGGTCTCTATTCACTGTCCATTTCAATCATACCAATATTTCTATCTTAAAGCATTTCATATTAATAAACTCTCCTCTCCAAAATTCAATTCCTTTACTTTAAATATTATAAGCTCAACATCCTAATTTAAACTACATATATGGCACCTAGTTTGTGGAATATTCTTGCTTAAGCCTTTTAACTGCCAAGCTCCAGTACTTACTTACCCATGGAATACTTTCTTGCTTCTGTTTATTTGTCATATCTGTAAGTTTTCCACTTCCCCAAGTACTTTTCATTTGTATAGGAAACCAATGATCTCTTTTCACAAATCTTACTAAAGATTTCCTTTATTTCTCTATCTTTAAATCTATTTGTTGCCATTTTCCAGAAGTTATTCACATTAACCTTCCTTCTCCATATCTCTCCCAATCCATTAATTTCAAAAGTATTTTAAAGACTACTTAACCATCCATCGTTCTTTAAGCTTTTCTCTTGATATTATACACATACTTTTACCAATTTTTTTTCTTCTAAGTTCTCAACCAATATTTCAGTGCTGTTTTCCATAATCTTTTCCTTAATTGTCACTCTGTCTCAGTGCTGTTTGAACTATCTGCTTAACAGTTACATTTGGAATTCCAAGTATTTCTCTACAGAACAACTAATGCACCTCATCTATGCTTTCCCATCCTCCTCTTAATCCCCATACTTCTACACAAAATATCACTTTTCCTCACAACCATAAAATATATTTTTTTTATTGTCATATAATATTCATAGCAAGTACACTATATCTGGAATATCCGAGAGCCAATAAAAACCCCTTTCCTTTTGCCAGTGCACTTTCTTTGTTTTTTTTTCATCTATTTTTAATGGCCCTGCTTCCTTACAGTTTCATAATCTCAGAAAAAATATAGAAGTTTTAAAGAAGAAATATGTGAACTCATAAGTTATATTAATGGAAGACCTTAAATTAGGATTGGAGAATGTGATGCAAATGTTGGAAATAGTTTGATCAGTGAAATGTTGGCAAAAAGAGAGAAGTTTAGGCAGATTAAAGATAAGATGACTGATAGATGGTATGAATAATGTACACAATTTTGTGAACTGAATGATTTAGATATTTTAAATGGGAAATATGTGGATGATGAAAATGGTGGGGAATGCACGTTTGTCAACCGTAATGAGTAAGTGTGATTTATTATGTACTGGGGCTGATTAACATGGCATACATTGTAAGGAACATTAACATACTAAATCTAAGTATCAATGGTGGATATTTTCCATTGATTGTGCACAGTAAAATATATTTATAGCAAGAGGCACATAATCAAAAATAGGAAAGGTATAATAAAGCGATTATAGTAGGTATATACAAATGGAAGAAAGAACTTTGTTATAAACTTTGGCAGATACTAGATTCACATTTTGGGCACACATATTAATATGGAATCATTTTCATGACAAAGAAATATGACATTTAAAATCCTACTGATATCCTAAATAATTTTATGCAAAGGGCTGGAGAGGAAATGGAAATGGAAAAGAAGGTTTATAAAAGGGATAAGGATTGGTTTGACGAAGAACGTAGTGTGAACAAGAGGCAGGTAAAACAGCTGCTGTTTAAGGGAAGGTATTTAGGCGATAGGGAATCAAAGATAGATGTGTGCTGGATTGAAATGTTTATAATTCATTGCTAGAATAAAAGAAATCAAACTTAAGAGTTAAAAATAAAAATAATCTGGATAAAGTTTCAAATGAAAATAATGTTAATAGGGATTAAAAGGTTAAGAAAACAATGAACAGCAAATATGTAAATAAACTTAGTAAACAACCAGAAGAATAGATGGCATACTTAAGGATTGTGTGAGGCTAATGTAATGCAAAAGTCATGTAGCAATTCTAGAAATTGGAAATAATTTTTAAGATATGTTGGATGATGAAGTATGAAATAAAGAAATAAAACGGATTAAATTAAGAAAAATAAAGCAACTAAAATTGATGGTATTCCAAAAGAGTTCAAGGAATGGTGCACTAAAGCAAATTGAGTAGAGGTTTTACAGAACTATTTAATTCAATTAAAGTAAAGGGCTATGTAACGGAAAAATGAAGGAAAGTAACTACTGGGGCCAATATTTTTATAAACTAAAAATTTAAAAATTTATTTTTTGTGCTAAAATTCTAAAAATATGTCCTAAAAATTGAAAAATACTTTTTAAAAAATTAGAACAAAACTAAGGAAATATCTGGCTTGGTAGAAAAAATAATACTAGAACTCACCAGTTTGCAGCTAAACATAGATTTAAATATCTCATTGGAGTTGCAGTGCACAAGAAATGTCATCTCTAGATTGCACATCACATAGCCTTGTCTATTATCTTTGAGTAATGCCTTATGTTGGGAAAAGGAACATTCTACATCAGACGATGTTAACCTTGCATATTTAAAAAGGGGAATATCACACTAACAGACACATTTTCCAGTTCAATTATGTGTTGCCCTTCCAAAATTTGAGCTACTTTGCAGAGGGTTTGGTAGCCATTGTTTTTCTCAAACAAAGCCTGAATATGTTTTCTTAGAACCGAGCAAGATAGAATGGGGGGCAGCAGCTAATGCTCAGGATTTAGCAACAAAAGCCATTTTCCTTCTTTCCTCCCAATATTTTGAGGTCAAATCTGGGTACAGTTTAGACTTGACCTCAAAATATTGGGAGGCAAGAAGGAGTTAAGTTGTTTCCAAAAAACTGTATTTCTCTAACTGAATTACTTATACTTGTTTTTTTTGACAAATCAAAAAATAAAAATTTGAAGATGAGAATGCCAAGTAACATTTTAAATTAACATCACATATTAAATTCTGGATAATCTCAATTGCAGAAGCATATTTTTTGTCCAGTTCATTTACTATTGTTGCAAATGTTTCAAAATTATCTGCATTATATATCACGGCTTTAAGCCATAAAAACAAGGGCAAAAGAACACCACAGAAATATTATACTCAAACAAGAAGACAAATCTGCAGTAGCTTGGCATTTTTGGAAAGAGAAACACACCATAAATAGAAGCCCAAAAATCCTCAAAAACACCACAAGGAAGACAGAATTAAAAGTGGGAAAACATATATATTTGGAAAAACAAGAACCGTGTTTTCAATTTTGAAATCCCGCCAGGCGATCTACTGATTCAGAGGTTCATCAAACCACCACCAGGGACAGAGACAACCACCACAGCAAGCAATGCCGGCAGTCGACCAAAGGAATTGAATAGAAGCACATGGCTTCTGAAACATGTTTTCCAAAATAAAAAGTAAGTGATGTAGTATTACAAAATTCGACTCAAATTGTTAAAACACATCACTGTCACAAAGTCCACCATATATTAGCATATTTGGTAAGCTTATACTTGAGACCTCATATATGCCGAGGAGTCCACATTTTACACCATTCAGCCACAAAGTTTCTAAAGTTTCATTAACCCCCTAGCTATTGCTACACAATTTGCAGCTGGCATTTCTTTACAGGTTAGAAAGAATTTTTATTGAGCGATTTTTTTTTTGGTCATTTTTCAATACACCTACAATACACATTTCCCCACTTTTCTACCACTGGCATTGACTGCTTTGTCAATAGTGACCGGAGTTTTTAATTTTCTCAAATTGACCTTATATGACTTAATATTCCCTCATAGCAATTCTTTTCCCCATAGTAATTTGGAAAATAATGTTTCTACAGTGTCCCCTCATCAGGAGGATTTAAATTTGTATATTTAATAAGAAACTTTCTGAGCTCTGGATTGTTCACCTTATGAAGAGCAATGTCTGCTGAAAGAAATGCTTTACACATCTGAAAAAACATTGAAATGTTTTTGTGCCAGAATTAGAGGATGATGTCGATTCTTCTATAAGAAATTGCCTCAAAGTATGTGATGCAGCTGCTATGTGCTTAATTCCTGACAAATTTTGCACTACCTCGGAACATTGATCTACACTAACAGATTTTACACAAGGCTCGCAAAATAGTATTTTTCCATCAGTGGTAAAAAAGGGTTATTAAATTCTAATACATTTTGATGCAAACATTCACTTATAATCAATTTCAGTTTGGCATTTCCAATTCACACTTCTAATTAAACTGCACAGCTGCTTTTTTGATCTGATTGTAACTACAGTAACAGTGTATATTACAAACAGCATTGAGTTCAATATATTACATCACTGCATAGCCAAGTTTAACAAACATCTATGATGTAATCTTGGGGTAGAACTCTTGACTTCCCTGCACAAGCAACTGAATCAGCAGATATCAAGTGGTATGACTAATAAATTCTTTATCACTCTCGTAATAAGTTGCGAGATAAAGTTTTGTGATGTAAATAGAATGAGGAAAATGCTAAAATATATGTATTTATATAGAAACTATAAAAAAAACTTTATTTTTCCAAATATGAAAAGTACTAAAATATGTATTTATGAGGAAAATGCCAAAAATATTTATTCACAAATATTTAAGGAAATATGTATTTTTATGTAAAATAACATTTTGTAAATATAATTCTTGGATCTAGATCAGGATATTAAACTTTGTTTAAAGTACATAAATATTAGAAGAAAAAAAGTATTTACATACAAATCCAGACCCTGGTAATTATGCATTCTATACACAAACACAAGGTATCCATTAACACATGTGTAACAATGGATGCAATAATAAGCTAAGAATTACGAAGCAAGCTATTCTTATATTTCTGGCAATTATGGTTGCAGGGCCTAGTCACATGTCTTCCTCCTCAGGGCTGGTCATCCTGACCAGCATCATCACAACAGGCTAGACAATCCAGGTGTGCTACTAGCCTCTTCCCTCATAGCAGCCTCTGGATGTGGAAGATGACACCATTTATCCTGTTCACCACAAAGTATGGTCCTTGTCATCATCGTTGTAGCTTGGGGTAGTGTTTCTTGGTCTAAGTAGGCCACCTTTGATGGAAACCTCGCCTGTTGGCCTACCAGTCATAATGGGTTTTCATTTAGTCGCTCACTATCTGGATGTGTTGACACACCATCTCATGTATGCCATGAAGGTGATCAATGAGATTCTCCATGTAGTCTACTGCTGGCTGCTCTGCCCCAGGAGGACTTCCAAAATCATGTCACATGGTAGATGCAGCTCCTTCCCAAATACCTAAATTGTTGATGTCAACCTGGTGGTATCGTGGGTTGAAGAGGGATAAACCAGCAAGAAAAGTGGCACCCTCACATCCCAAACTCTTTGTTGATTGGCCACAACCTTCCTCAAATATTCGTCCAGAGTCTTGATGCACTGCTCAACCATGCCATCTAACTGTAAAGATGTTGTGTGCATCTTGTGCATTCCAAATCACTCCAGTCTCTCTCTCATCAGGTCCAACTCAAAGTTGGTACCCTGATCACTGTGCAGCTTCAACGGAACCCCACAGTAACAAAACAGTTCTTCTATGAAGAGCAGTTTGCAATGATCTTGGTTTCCTGGTTATGGATTTTTTTTTTTTTTTTTTTTTTTTTTTTTTTTTTTTTTTTTTTTTTTTTTTGGGTAGTGTTTAACGCCCGCTTTAACTACTAATGGCATCGCAGGCGGCTGGTTATGGATGGCATACACCTCCAGCCTCTTGGTGAAGTAATCCAGAGTGACCAACAGATACTTGTTACCCCTGTCTGACATAGGGAATGGCCCAGCCACATCAATGGCTGTGTATTCAAAAGGTGCTCCCACATTATACTGCTGCTTACAACCCCAGCTCCTGTTTGTGGGCTGTGACTTGCGGCACACACATGACATTGGTGGCACCACCTCTCAACGTCTGCTAATAGTTTCAGCCAGTAGTACCATTGTTGGAGCTTGTCGCTGGTTCGTTTGGGTCCAAAATGTCCTCACAAAGTCCCCACATGCACTTCCTACAGGACTTCATAACCTTATTCCATGGGAGGATCGCTGCTCTCCCTGGATCTTCCCTTCAAGTGACTCCCGATACTCTGAACAGTGCTCTTTCTTTGGTCTCTGATGAGTCCCACAGTGGGACTTGTACACACTAGTTCTGGGTGTGATGTCTTCCTGGTCGAATCCCTGCCTCCACTTCACTCAAAAGTGGCCCCAAGTCATCATCTGCCAGCTGCTACCTCCTCAGGTCTGAGTTATTCCATCCAACTGCATTCACTGCTGAAATAACATGGACAGCTGCAGCGCACTCTTTCTCCTCAACTATGGTGCAGCAGCACACTCCTCTGGACTGGGTTATTGTGACTTGGCATCTGCGTTGTTGTGGCTCCTTCCTTTCTAATGTTCTGATGTGAAGTTGTACTCTAGAATCCTCTGGACCCAACAGTCTGTCCAGCCCTCCAAGTTCTTGAAGCTCAACAGTCAGGCCAGGGAGAAATGGTTAGTCCTCAGGTGGAATAGATGACCTTACAGATACTTGTAGAAGTGCTCCAGCACCTTCACTACTGCCAGGAGCTTTTGCTGGGTAACACAGTAGTTCCTTTCTGCCTTGGAGAGTGTCTTGCAGTGGTAAGCTATAACACACTCCTGGCCATTCTAGACCTGGGATAGAATACCTCAAATGCTGGTGTCACTGGAATCAGTGCTCACAATAAGTCACCACCAGGTTGTGGAAATCCTAAAATAGGCACACTGCAGAATGCTGAATTAAGCACCTGGTATGTGCTTTCAGCCTCTTCTGATCACAGTTAAGGCCAGTATTCTTCTGTCAGATGAGTGAGGGGTTCCATGATGATATGAAACCTCTGACAAACCAGCAGTAGTAGCTGCAAAACTTTGCAGTTCTCATCTGTCTTTCAGGTGAGGCCAATCTCTCACTGCTAGAGCCTTCTCAGAGACCATACCCACCCCAGATAGTGAGAGTATGTGGCCATAATAGTTCTTATCCTTCCAGAAGATATGGCACTTCTTTGTGTTCAACTTCAGGTTAGTTGCCTGCAGCTTTTGCATTAACTTGAAGAGGTTCTTGAGATGGTCTTTGAAGTTGTGGCCTATGACGATAAGTCTTTCAGCCAGCCCTGGCCAGGCAGGTCTTACCATAGCACTGGCTGGTCCTATTCATGGCACAGTGATAACACTCACTATTGGCTTGCACTTCCCTTACTCTGTCCCTGCCTGGATGTCCTGGTCGGTGTCCAGTGGGTTCAATGGCCTCAGTGAAACTTCCTGCCTACAAGACAATACCCAGGCAACACATAATCCATTCAATGGTGTTTTCCGGTCCAATAAAAGGTCCCTTGACCATTTACCCTCCAGGTGTGCCTTCACCACCACTTCGTTTCTTGTGGGCACAACTACATCTCTTAGGATCACCCTGCAGATCCTGAATGTTCATGGGAGCTCCAGAGCAACACCTCATCTTCAGGCCAACATTGACTGTTGCCTCGTGACCCGAGGGTATCCAGTACCATAGTCATATCCTCGGTCATTCTCGTGACAAATACTCACAGGCTGACGTGCTCTTTCCAACATCAACTTGAACAAGACTTCTTTACCACAAGTAAGTTGACGCTCGACACCATTACTAATTGGTAGGTCTGACTAAATGTTCGTGTCAGCAAGCCATTCATCATGTAAGGCCTGATTACAGTCACGGCTGCAAATCTGTGTAATAGCATCCAGTACAGCTCTCCCTCTACCCAGCCCCATCACAGATGCTGGGAACCGGGAACTACTTTTGCCCAAGACATGTAGCATCACTTGGGGAGTTGTGATGATGGTCCTGATATGGCCCTCCATTGTGTGCCTGCTGGCTGGCTTTGTTGTGGAGTCTCTCGCTAGGTATCACTAAAAAGTCATTGTCTCTGGGTTATCTTTCTCTCTCTCTGTCATAGCAAAAACTCCTCATCTTCAATGTCAGCCCAGCTGCATTCTTGGCTGCCTCCATCCTAAGTGCTGCCATTAACACCTCTTTGATGGTCTTGTAATTACCGAGCATATGTCACAGTCGTATCTCAGAGTCACACACCCCACTGACAAAGGAGTAGGTGGCTTCTTGTCACACGTAACTAGACGGTAGGTTCACCAGTTGTTCAATCGCCAGGGTGTACTCCTCCATTGTACCTGCCCAATATTGCATCCTCGATTTTAGCGCACATAGGTAGGCTGGTTTCCGGTGCGGTTTTCGAGGGTCTTCCAGATCTCTTCGGACATTGCCAACGTTGGCATTGCATTCAGTACTTCTGCCACCCGTCCCTGGAGGCTTGCTGTGAGTTGTACAGCTTCCTCTTCTGCTGACAATTGGTTGTGGGTGGCATCAGCGGCAAACTCGCCAGAAGATTTTGAAAGTGGATATTCCGTCAAATTTGGGTAGTTTGAAGCATGCAGAAGTTGTTTGGTGTCTTGTCATCTCAATCTCTATGTCTTTCAATCTACCATCGAGCAACTTTTGCACCATGACATTCAGTTCATTGACGTTACTGGTGGTTTTTTCTTCCAGAACACTAAGTTGTTCCCCAACGTCTTCCAAGCATTGTCATGGTTCTTCACCATTTCACCAAGCTCTTCCATATTTTTTTACACTTTTCCGCCCACGCCCTTCTTCATGCTGTCCAGTTGTTCATCAATTTTGTTCGATATCTCCGGTTTCAGGTTTTGCATGCCGAATTCCATTTTCTCCTTCATCTTCTCCATTCCAAGTTGCATGTTTTGCCGGATTCTATTCTGTTTTCATTTCGTTCATTCCGAGTTACACATTTAACATTCCATTTTCATGTTTATTTCTTCTAGTACGGCTTTCATCATCTCCTCCTCTCCTGACACCAGTGTAACAAAAACTCTATTTAACTCTCTTTATTTTTTCCACAAACTAATTACAATTAGAATCTATTCAGAAATAACTGTCGTTCTTCAATGCTTTCATAACAATTCTGTCATACAGTTTGCGGCAGCTACATGCTATGAATTTCCCATCGAAACTCACTCAATTCCTCGCTATGCACACCTAGTTGAAACTGAACCCTTGGCAGGGCTTCATTGCCCCTTTTATACCTCTTGATCACATTGATAAAAACTTCCAGAAAATTGCACATACAAAATGTCACAAACTCACTCAAGTGGATCAATGCAGGCTCGATGTCTTGGAAACTTCCAACACCATACATGTACACTCATACAATTGTAACAATCACAGTTGCAATGTAAAAGAACTTGCTGCTGGCAGAAGTGTCCACTAATGCAGTGTAACAATGGATGACAACTATCAAGCAAGCTGTTCACACATGTTTGGTGATTATGGTCACAGAGCATAGTCACAATATGTTATCCACTTTATAATAACTATTGGCATAGTCAGTGATGAACATGTCGAAAGTGTTATTTTCCAGATTCTTAGTTTTTCAATGGGAAACAGTAACAACCATATTGCTAGTTTGTTACAGTAATAAAATAAGAACTGCCTTCCCCCCATCTTTTTTTACTTCGAACTCAATAATTAAGAATTTGTTTTGCATACTTGTGCAAAATGCATTATTGTGCTGGAACAGGGCACTTCCTTCAGCAATCGAGAATGATGTTTCTTTATTGTGCCATTTAATTGAATCAGTAGTATAACAGTTATTGGTTATGGTTTTTCCTTTTCCAAATTCCAATTACTGTTACACCATAGCAGTATCAAAACTCAGTTGTCATTACCATTCCTGTTAAGAGTATTACTTTTCCACACTGGCTATTTTACCACCTGCAGCCCAGTATGTCAACTCTGTCTTCATGTCAATGTCACATATAGGCTGCCCAGGTTCGATCCCAAGCAATCGCATGTGGAATTTGTGTTGGACAAAGCAGTGCAGGGGCAGGTTTTCTCTGGGTTCTCCAGTTTTCCCCTCCATCGCATTCCACCAGTGCTCCAGCTTCATTCCATGTATCATCAGTGTCTCACCTGCAGTGCCACATGCAGTAAAAGCGAGTGTTAAACACTAAAAAAACAAAAAAAAACTCGCATACTGTTTCTGAAAATAATTTTGGTTCCAACTTTCAAATATCAATCATTCATTATTATGTTGCTAGATTGATAACACCTTTGAAATGGTGTGCACTGCTTGGGCAACACTACTCCTATGAAGGTACAGGTTCACTGTTATGTTTGGCCAGCTTTGCCCAAGTTTCTATGGGCATTGCTCATTTTATAAGTGGATTTTATTGAAACATAAAATTCCTATTGGTAAATTTAATTACCAGTTTAAAACTTTATGGAGAAAGATGGCTCTTAAACTATAGTGCGTTCCCTGAGCGACTGAACAGCCCCCCGGCTGCACCATAACGGGTGAGGGCCGGCCGCCACAAATCTGTTCAGTTGGTCAGGGAATGTACTGTATAAGTATATGCAGACAGTCCACAAGACCAGGGAGAATATTTTCTCATTATTATAGTATTTGAAAATAGCTTCTAAGAGGCTGTCTTCTCAGTACCTTTAAGTGAGCATAACAGGAGTCATTTTGAATGGTGTACCTGGTATTTCAACAACACTTTCAGTTAGCTTATGACAAACAGTTCTAAATATCGCAGACCAGGCATGTGCACTGATGTCAGTGTTTTGCTACCTCTGCTTAGTTATTCCAATGTACGCATGTCTTACTCATTAAGGCAGTATGGATATGTGTGGTGACCCTAAATGCTGTATGCATATGTGTATGTGGGTGTGTGTGTGTGTGTGTCCTTTTAACTTATTGTTATATTCCTATGTAACTTATTGACGAGTCCATATCATGTATACATGATCTGAAGGATGAAATAAATGAATATGAATATGTATGCATTATTAGCTTTATTTAGTGTTAGACCAGACTTATTCTTGCTTGGTACCTTACCTTAGTATCTCGTAAGTACTGTTACTACAACATGGCATATTCTTATTACACAGAAGAGGAAAGAATTAAGCAGCTGACTGAGGAGGAAATGGGTGAAAGTGAAGCTGATGATTCTTAAGGCAGTTTACTTTTGTACATGACCATCTTCAACAAAGGGACTTGTCAAAATCTTTGGCAAAATAAGTAACTGAAAGAACTGCAAAGTTTTGTGGTGTGAAAAGTTCTAGAATTGAACAAAAAAAAAAAAAAAAAAAAAAAAAAAACACACAAAAAGTGATATGCTTGTAAAAACTACAAGAAACACACTTGCCTTGAACATTCTGTTACAGTATGCCAAAAATTTGACAAAATATCCTATTGAATGTGTGCATTACTTTTACTGCAGTTCATTTATCTTCATTTTGCTCAAATACTTTTGATCAAAATATAAAAAAGTTTTTATAAATAGATATAGTGAAGTAATTGGTAATGACACTATTTCATTTACTAACACTTCCCCCATCATATACCACAATGACAATTTTAAAAACATTGGAAACTGTACAGGTTTGTGAGACCAGCATCAAGATTCCAGATGCATGCACTGCCAAGTTAAATATAACTTGTTAATATGAGTATGCTTTATTCACCATTTGAAATTTTTCCAATACTAAAAACTATGCAAGATAAAACATCCAACACTAATGGCAGTTTTATGACGTTTTAATTTGTCTAGCGCAAAAACTACTACCTATTGTTTCATGTGTATTCATTAGCAGCAGGTTTGTTTTACATCTGTTGTATTTTTAATTTTTCCAGCATTCTCTCTTACTTATTGCTTATACTAGGAAATGTATGAACATTTAATTATTTTTTAAGTCACCACAATGCAAGTGTAATTTTAAAAACAAAATACTTTAGAGACTGCATCACTTTGCCTAAAACACTAGCATGTGCTGACACATATAGACTGCATTACCAACCTTTAGTTAAGTTGGTATGCATGTGGTATGCTGTTTACTGGTGTGATGCTGGGTTTTCAAGCCTGCCTGGCCTGCTAAAACTAGCTAGCTCACTGACAGGCAAACAAGTTGTCTGTTCTTACTGTACGAGATGCAAGCTTCTTTTATTTAATAGGACAGCCTCCTTTAATGGCAAGCTGTTTCCTGTCAATAATTTATGGGAAAGGCCAGTATTATCCTGTGATGAAGGCTTCTGTAATATTGTAAAAACTAAATTTTCCTTAGTGAAGAGGTGAAATGCACACAATGTATTACACAATAGAAGTTTTATACAATGAAGTGAATAAATTGTGTGAGTAGGTAACTAGTATAAAGTGTTTGCAACACACTATTGATTAGTTAACTGCTGATTTAGTTGCACAACAATGTTGAATATAACAAAGATTTTCATGGGCTTCCATCGAAGTATATGTTAATCATCTTCAATTGAAATCTAATTTGTTTGCACAACTTTTTAGTTGTTATTAAAGGATATTTATGAAGTTGTAGAACTACATTTTACTTGTAACATAAAAATACATTGCAGCTTGAAGCTTCTGTTCTAGCTTGTGACAAAAACATATCGAAAGGATGCATTGAACATAGTGTTACCAATAGAGTTTTACAGTTAAAGAAATTGTCCATAGAAGAAGGTGCTACAATTCTATTTTTTGTTTTTTTTTTGTTTTGTTTTTTGGTTTGTTTTAATGTTAACACTTCCTCCAAAATAAAAAAAATAGTAAACAAAATTATTGCAGAGTTTTACACAATCCTGTCATGCAGCATTTTGAATTGGAACCTCTCCAATGGTTTGGTCAGCAAATCAGCTAACTTGTTATGTTCTCTAGTCCAAGGTCACCATCCAAAAATCGTTCCCTGACAAAGAAATATCTAACTTCTATGTGCTAGATTTTTGGAAAGTTTCAAAGCATTGTTGATCTCTTCAATCAGAACTCCTTTGCTCTTTGACTTGTTGCTATTGTTTCAGCTTCTGCGGCGGAAGTTGCTACTGAGTTTTGCAACTGACTGAACCATGATGTAGTTCCTTGAGTGAGAGCTGTAACAACAACTGTTGTTGACCATCTCGTGTTCTTGTCACTGGTATAGGCTGCATACTGAGTTTTGCAACTGACTGAACCATGGTGTAGCTCCTTGAGTGAGAGCTGTAACAACACCTGTTGTTGACCATCTCGTATTTTTGTCACTGGTATAGGCTGCATTATTGTTGACTTTCAAAGCTTCCTCTTTCTTGTAGGTGATCCTGTAGTCTACTGTACACTTTAAGTTATCTGAAGATAAGTTTCATTCAGTTCCAGTCTTGATTTGCAGGATCTTCCATGGCTCAAGCTTCTTTGTTCCCTGCAAAAGCAATGTAGGGGCATGAGGCTCTTAGGTAGGCATACTCGTCCAGTACCATCTTCAAACACTTCCAGTTGTTCCATGAACACATCTTCCAGTATGCCACTCAGAAAAGTTTTTTTTAATGTCAAATTGACCGAGTTCCAGTTTCCAAGTTCCAGTTTCCAGGTCTGAATGGTATCATAATGTGTGACAGGAATGAATCTTTGCTTTTGTACGTATCCATTACCTACTGTTGAGCCATGAAACAGATTTTTTCTTCTTCTGCAGTTTTCTGGCGAAGAACCCATAAATTTTTCAAGATTTTTACACTTTCTAGATGTTCAACTAATTCCCAGGTGCAGTTTTCCTTCAGACTCCAAATCTTCATTAATTGCCTTAAACCACTGATCTTTATTTTTAGACTGCAATATTTCAGCATTAGAAATTGGTTCCTTTCTTTCATATTTTTTATTTTTTTTTTTTCAATATTTTCTATTACTCTTTCTTCTTCCTCTTCATCAACTGACTCTTCACTTCCTCTGGAACTATATGCCAAGACTAATTTGTCTCCTCATATGTCTTCTGGCCTCTTGTAGCTTACATGTGTGCAGATTGCACACAACTTCTGGCTTGAATTTTGCATCATAGTTTAAAACAACCTTCCTCTGACATGGAATCCAGACCCTGATTCCATCTCTGTCATTCATATATCCAATCAGATGGCCATGAACAACTCTGATGTCAAACATTGAATGAAAATTCTTGTTCACATGTACATTGCATTCTGTTCCAAAAATCTTCAGATGAGATTGGCTTTCTACTGGACATAGATACCCTAGTTCATAAGGTGATTTGTTTTCAAAAGATAATTTCCCAGTGTGTTTCAAAAGACTTGTGTCAGTATTACAGGCTTCTGCCCACAGTTCTTTTGGCAATTTACTTGGATTAAGCATAGAACTAGCGCACTCCACAATGGTGCAATTTTCTTACTCTGCAACACCATTTTGCTGCTGTGTATAGGGGTGGCAGAATGCAGGTTTCTATGCTCCTGTTTGCAAGTAATTCAGAAACTTTCTTGTTGTCAAATGCTTTTCTCCCTCACACCTAAGTCAATAACATAGCCATTCATTTTAGCTTCATTCAAGAACTTTTTCAAAACAGTGCTAACCTCACTTTTCTGTTTCAAGAAAAAAATATGGTGAAACTTGCTTAAATAATTTTTGAAACACACATAGTAACACACATTTCATGAGACCTTTCACATCAGCATGGATTTTTCACCCATTACCTTGGTTAATCCATTTGATTATTGAATTCTCCTAATGCATGTCCATCATAGAATCCTTCATTGCTCTCATCATTATTTGTTCAGTGACTTTATTTTCAAGTATGACACTTTTATTATCTAGTTTTGTACAAAAACCTCATCGTGCAGCTGCTTTCACAGAGAATAAATGAGCACTTGCTTTAGGATCACAAAACACATTTTTAAATTCAGCATGTTTCCAGGAGTTGTTCAAATGTGTTTGACTTTTCACAGTTCCCTGTCCATGAGCAGCATTCTTACACCTCATTTTCCAAGTGAAATCTTTTCAGGAACAGCAAATCTTATGTAAGATTCAAAATATTGTTGACTTGCAGTAACATGTGTGTCACCACTGTCGCAGTACCATCTGTCTGCTTCAATATGATTACCAAATGAAGCACCAAAGACGTATACAAAAATGCAGAATTCTTTTCAGACTATTTTTGCCTAGTACTGCCATCCTTCTTTTTCAATGGACACTCTACTACAAAGTTGCCTAGCTGCCAACATTTATGACATGGAAATTTCTGTTTTGCATGTTCTATATTTTTCAATTTTCACTATTTTGACCTTTATACTCTGATTTTTCTACAACATGTGTAACAAACGCAGTTGATTTCACTGTGACTTTGTTATGCAATTCAATAGTACACAATTTTTCAATCAAAAAGTTCAGCTGTTGCTTTTTTGATGGAATGGTCATATTCTTTTTCAAGCATGGAAAAAATTCAGCCATTTAATATTTATTTTGAAAGAACATTTTCTTAGTGCTTTGCTTTGTCTCTGCAGTTTTGCAACATGTGTGCTAATATCGTCCTTGTCAACATGTTGAACATAAAAAAGGCTTTGATCAACATGTTTAAATGTTGCATACTGCTTCTTTCAAATCCTGCATGCAACTTGTCCCAATTTTCACTTGCGTAGTTGCATATTAACAGAAGCTCAGCAATGGCTTTTCCCAGAGTACTTGCCAACAAACTTGCGCACTTTTGCGTCATCTTTTCACCATTTCTGATGTGCCGTTTGTTCTGCTGAAATTGCATTTTCTGCAAGATAGGACACTTGCGCATACCATCAACATCATCTTCAAATGCATATGCCCATAACAACCTTGACACATGCCATTTTCATTATGCCCAGTACTTAGGACCTTTAAGTTTATCCACTTGTATCTTATAGTCACTTTTTCCGTTAGCCATTTTTGTTGCACAAGGGGTCCAGTTTCAGGTACAAGTTTTTCCCAATAAATTCACAGTGATCTTGAACATGAACAAGAACACCTGTGCACCAGTTCACATGCAGTCTGCCCAAAACCTGTTAAAGGATATTTATTTGGTTCTAAGCTAAGCAACTACATTTCACTCATAACACAAAAATGCATTGCAGCTTGCAGCTTTGAAGTTCTATTTGTGACAAAAAAACATATTGAAAAGGTGCACTGAATACAGTGTTGCCAACACAATTTTATAGTTCAAGAAATTGTCCAAGGAGATGGCACTACAATTCTTTTCTTTTAATACTATCAGTTGTGAAGTAAAAAATGATGGTAGTATGGGCACAGGACCTGGTAGAAAATGTTTTATACAATTTGAGAACATGATGTGTTGAATTCAAACATGGAACTGTTTGAAAATATTACAAAAGTGTTCTGCAAGATCTAGGAAGTTAACAGGTTGCCACTGGAGCATTCAGGACTTTATCTGGTTAAGACCTTTTATATTGAAGAAATGGCTAAAGCTTCTTTTACTCTTCTTAACCAACAACTTGAACTCATGTTGTTGAAATTTATCCTATGTTCATTTTCAATACAATATTTGGCCAGTCTGGATTTTCTGGGTTGCACGAGGTTTATGCCAAGCATTTTCATGCATGTGAAAATAGTGCTTTTGTTTGGCCTACACACATTGCATCACATTCACAGGAAATGTCCCACAAACCAAGAATCCTGCGAGCTAGCAAGTTGTTGTTCACTGGCTTTACCAATATTCTAATCTTAGGCTGTGATTTGTGGGTGGTTGTTATGCTATATGTTAACTTTTCTAAAAATTGCCAATGAGAGTAAACAGGCTATTTTGACTGGATATGTTTCTCCTGTGTATCTGTGTTGGGCTTCAACTAATTATTTCCCTGGCTGGAAGCTGGAGAACATTCAGAGTTATGATGTTATCAGGAAAACTTTTTTAATGCCAAAAGTATTAAAACTTTAAAACTATATCTTACAATTCTGAGCATTATATTTTCAACATACATTTGAACTTTTGTTTAAGAGTAATCTAAGTGTGCTTTTGGTATGTTCAGAATACACATCACAATATACATTTGATTTTATACACTTGTTTTCTCACGAAATTTGTCAGCACTCTTCAATGAATAAAATCCTTTGTGTAAAAGAATTACTAATCTGTCATAAACTTTATGGCCATGTACAAAAATAGATAATGAAACAATTTACCTATATTTTCTATTTAATATAAAAATGTAATTTAAAAATTGCTTGGAAATTAAACCTTTTTTATAGATACTGATCCTACTGAGCAAAACTAATACACAGCACAAAAAGAAAGAATTCTGAAAATTAATAAATTAAAAAACATGAAACTTTGCATTTGGTAGGAATTTAAAATGGGTATAGATTTCAGAAAAATAAGATATGCATCACAAGATTAAATGTTTAACTTTTCACTTCCTGGAAGACTTTTAAGAGCAATTTAAATGGTAATTTCACCTTATAACAGTACCTTAAAAAATTTATATGAGAAATGAGATTGTGCCAAGACTATGAAACCACATTGGGGAATGCTCTGACAGCATTATCAAAACAAAAATTTGAATGTGGCAGAAAGATTTTCATCTACAAATAGGAAGTGAGCACAAAAAACACTAATGTAAACAAGTTTTCCATTTGTTATGGCAAAACTGTGATAAAGTGTAGCTAAAATTTATCTTGCAAGTGTTTGAATCACAACTAACAAATGGGCTACTGTGAAATTATGCATGCATAACATTTATTTTAAAGGACCTTGGACATTTGCTGCTAAGCAGATGGGCAGACATGTATGCACAATGTGTGGAAAACTGCAGCATAATGATGCTAATTTTTTATCACTTTGAATATTTCTACAGGAACATAAGAAAAGAGCTCATCATAGCAAAATTATAATAATATTCCTACCTAGAATGAGATCATGACTGAGTTGCTTACCCAGTCCAATGAGGTTTGTTGCAGTCTGAGCAGCATCCATAGCAACCTCACCCAGCCCATTCACGGAGATTCCATTCACCATATTAACAGCTGCAGAAAAGATTAAAATCTTATTACATTCTTAGCATATTCAGTAATGCAGTTTTTCACTAATCTTAACCATAAGTAGCTGCTTATATCAGTAATTCAAACATATATCACCAAAACAAAGTCAATGTTATTCAGCACCTGTCCTGTCCCAAAAAAAGGGAAAAATGATAGATTAAAATACTAAGACTTCCTTGAACTTCCATCGAGGTGCACATATTATTACTTCCAGAAAAAAAGGTATTCTAGCTCTATAGTAGTAGAGTTCAAATACATTATATGCAGTGTGTTTGTGTGTTTTGCTACGTATTTAATTGCAAAGTGTCAATGTGGATAAACTTTGTGTGCGAGTCAAGCCCCATTCTTCATGGCTGTGTGTTGCACACAAAATAATTGTTACTGGAGTGCTGACCAACCTGTTACACTTATGTAATAATGAGTTAAAGTTTCTAAACCCATTAAAACAGCTAATTAAATGCTACCATATTTGGCATTAGATATTCTGTAACATTATAAAAATACTATTATTATCATCATTATTATTATCCTTATTACCACTACTATCCTTATTACTACTATCCTTATCATTATCATCATCATTACTATTATCATCATTTACCTTATTATCATCATCATTATTATTACCATCATTAGTACTATTATTATTATTACAAAATCATCATCATTACTACATTATTCAAAATCTTCTTGGGCTTCTAGCCAGGTAAAAACTTGGCTTGACACCAACGTTTCAAAGAAGTGCATCTTCCTCGTCTTCAGGGTGAACTGATGGTTTGAGCTTGCAGAGACTGGTATTTATAAGAGCTGGGATGAGGCTAACATCTGATTGGTTCGCCTGATATTATGGCCTGGTATTTAAGATGACTGAGACATGGGCACGGACTTCGTAGAAAACTATTTATAGCAGTTATTCGGCTAATGTTTTGTGTTTGAGCACGCACCTGCTAGAAAATAAGTCTTGGAAGACTCCAGGTAGAGGATTAGGTATTAAGGCTCTTAATACCTAATCCTCTACCTGCAGTCTTCCAAGAAAAACACAAAACATCAGCCGAATAACTGCTATAAATAGTTTTCTACGAAGTCCGTGCCCATGTCTCAGTCATCTTAAATACCAGGCCATAATATCATGCGAACCAATCAGATGTTAGCTTCATCCCAGCTCTTATAAATACCAGTCTCCGCAAGCTCAAACCATCAGTTCACCCTGAAGACGAGGAAGATGCACTTCTTCGAAAAGTTGGTGTCAAGCCAAGTTTTTACCTGACTAGAAGCCCGAGAAGATTTTGAATTAACACGTCGCCAAGAAAGCTTCAGTTCTTATTTTACTACATTATTATTAATAATAATAATAGTAATAGTAATAATAATAGTAATAGTAATAATAATAGTAATAGTAATAATAATAGTAATAGTAATAATAATAGTAATAATAATAATAGTAATAATAATAGTAATAATAATAATAATAATAATAATAATAATAATAATAATAATAATAATAATAATAATAATAATAATACACAGGATGTTTCAAAAATACTTTAACAAACTTCAGGTGAGGGTTCCTCACGCCAAAAGAAGGAAACAAGTTCATATGAACATATGTCCCATAATCCTTGGTTTTTGCGTTATTCTTGTCACAATGAAAGTGTTGAGTTCAACAGCCTTTGGGGTCCAACCTCAAAACCTCATTTCTTTATGCAGTCATAGAAGGCTTTGACCTATTGTACTACATACGGTAGATGGCGAAGTGTTGCCATGGAGACTTGTTTACGTTTGTCATTTGTAATTAGTCTGTCTTCAACATTTCAATTTTGTACATGTAGTGAGTTAACTGCACGTGTTTCACTTTACCATGGCTGGATATTCATTTCGTGAACAGGCAGACATGATTTTTATGTATGGTAATGGACGCGTGGCTGCACGGCTCTATCAGATGGAGTTTCCAGACTGGGTCATCCAACCTTTGTTATTGTTGCCTTGCTGAGACAGGAACCATTGCACAATTTAGTCACATTGTTCGAGATGCAGACCAGTGGATAGGCAGAAGAGCACCAGTTCCATGACCTGCACGTTCTCCCGAGCTCAATCCTGCAGATTTTTACCTCTGAGGACATCTTAAATTATTGAGCAGCCATCCCGGATGTAGAAATGCTTTGACGTGTCATGGAAGCCTGCGAAACCATTCGACACCATCACAGAGTTTCTGACAGGGTATGAGTATTATTATGATTATGATGATGATTATTATTATTATTATTATTATTATTATTATTATTATTATTATTATTATTATTATTATTTTGAGATGAAGAGAATTATGGATATGATACCAAGAGCCAAGACCATATTGTTGGCACTAGCAACATCATTACTACTGACTGAAAAAACTGTGCGCACACACTTTTAGTGCTTCTTTATGTTTAAGCTATAAGAGTATCTTCTTAAGCATTTACAGATATAGCCCAAATTGTAGGCAAAGCCTCTCTCTGTAATGAACATTTGGTATATAGTGTAACTTGAATAAAATATTACAGGATCAAATGCTTTTGAGTTAATAATTGTTACCCCCAAATATGTAGACCATTTTGCACTGCTGTTTAGAGTATTTAAAGATGGGTGAATATTTTTCTCAACAAAACCCTTACAAGAGCTTATATAATGAATATTGAGAAGAAGGCATATTTCAGAATTTCAGTTATTAAAAAGGATCTGTTGTCTTCTCATATGCCCAGCATGACATGTGCAATTATGTAAGACAACTATCATACCCTGGCAGAAATGGAACAAAATACTTGCCAAGAAATAGCCAGCATTGTTCACTACAAACTACAATGAGTAGACATGGCAAAAACATTTTAAAAATGATAGTGGACAATCAGCACCTGCTTTTAAAATGCTGGCAAGTAAAATCTAGAATAGTTAAGGAAACTGTTGTATGGTTTCATCAGTGTCTGCAGATGGTAATACGTACAGCTCTTGCTGAAGAGCAAAAAACAGTGATTAGTTACTAATACAGTACTACCTCAGTTATAGATTTTCAAAGGAAGACATCCAAAATACTGTATAAATGAGAAAATGCAACCATTTTTATTATTATTGCTCAAACAAAATTGTATATTATTTAAAATCAAAAAGGAATAAATGAAACAGACAATAAATATCATGCTATTTCGTGTACACATGTGCATACTAGTTCCATCATTAATAATTCCAATCTACCCGTATCCCCAAAACATAATCAGATTGGTTGGGATTAAACATTGGCTTAAAAAGTTGTAAATGTTTCATTGCTTTGATTTTTCCGCACAATCATATATTACTCAGTTACATTCACTACTCTCTGAAATGCTGTCATCATTTAGGCTTTTTGATAATACAAATCTTTGCATCATTTCTAGAACTTGAATTAAGCACACTGGGAACACTTCCATTACTTAGGTCTACTTCTTCATCACTGTTTGTCATCAGTATCACAGATAAAACCTGGGAAAGAATGACTTTGCCTGACTGCACTATTAATACATGTGTTTAGCAATAATGTATTCCAAAAATACTGATACCTCGCCCAGCATGCTGTGACAGCAAGGATACAGTATACAGGAACCGTGCACATTATACCTTTATCTGTCATAAATATAAACATAACGGAAAATGAGTAGGTAGGTTAAAATATTTTGTGCATGGGAACCAGAAACATCTGATGTATTAATGAGAAAATGTGTAACCAAAAATGGATAATTGAGCTAAACATTTATAAACATTTAGTGCCTAGAAATTGATATATCTGTGAAAAATGTAGAGGTGAATGATGGTTAAGTGATGCTTAACTGTGCTAATAAAAATACAGGTATGAACGCAGTGAAGCTTTTTATTTTCTGACTTGAGTCAGACTTACTTAAAACTCTACTTACATTTAAAACTGAATATTATGCTTTCACCACATTTTGTCAAGCAAAGAAACTGAGGAAGCCACAGATTTGTGGCAAAATCATGATATTCAATTTTAAATGTAAGTCAAGTTTCTAGGGTGTTTAGCAGTCCAGACTCAAGTGAGAAAAAAATAGTTCAACTCTATATCTGACTAATGAGACAGAAATCTGAAACACTAAACATTTCTTGGTAAAAATACTTTTAACATGTTTCAAGCACTGCTTACACCCATTCTTAGCAGATGTCAAGACTGGTCTCCAGCGAAAAAATTTGCCTGGAATTGCCCAAAAGGGTGACAATTGTTGGTGATACTTATAAACATCTAGAGATGATGACAAACCCAAATAAATTAAGGATCGTTGTTTCCTAGCATGTGTAGTTTTTCACCATGTAACTCAGCTGGGTAATTGGTAGCTTTCAGGAGAGTATAGTGGATGTCATTAGCTGACTAGAAATTATGGGCTACTGCTTTGTCTATCTGTTTGTATATTATAACTGTAATGTGCTTTGAAATTTTGCAAATATGTAAAGAAGCTTGTAATAGTGGTTAATAGTGAATGAAAAGAATTTGACCAGTCAGAATTATAGTTACAATTAAGGGTTGAAAATGGTGGAAACAACCGGTCCCAGTAAATAATTACTAAGTGATGATTTGCATTACCAAAACTGACTCAAACTCCTTTCATTCTTTTCTGTTAACAGTAGCCATCATAATTAAGTGTTGAAAGTGGAAAAAAGTGTTCCGGAAAGTGGTCACAGTAAGTAATTACTAAGTGATGTTTTGTGTTACAATAATGGACTCAATTTCTCTTCATTCAATAAAATATGTTTATTTAGCCTTGTATGCAAGAGACAGACAAATCCATATCGGTAAATCATTTTTGGTTTACCAATCATAAAGCACACCCAATATATCCCTCCTGAAGGTCGCCAGCTACTGAGCTGAATTAGATACAAGGGGGGAAAAAAAAACTGAACTTCTTACAAAAGATTATTCTTCTTTCGACACCATGCTAATTGAGATAACCACTTGCAGTTACTCTCACATGACTTTCTCTGTTCTGCAAAGCAGACTTCTTACAAAAGATTATTCTTCTTTCGACACCATGCTAATTGAGATAACCACTTGCAGAATGTACATATTAGTTCCTTATAAGTAGAAGAGAATTAAAGGAATGTACTATGCTAAAGCGATAGCCAAATATTTTAAAAGTTATTGTTATGAGATTGTCATTGAAATTGGCTTCTTTACTGGATCTGCAGTAGAACAAAAGAAAAACGGACACTTCCTGTCTGAGAAAAGTATAAGTATTTTAAAATTTAAATCAATAACAAGGAATACCTTGAAAATGGTCAACTCCACAACAAAAATACATGACATAGTTTGCGTGTTTTAACAAGATCTACATTCTTTGTGCAGTAAGTCTCTGTCTACCTCTTACAATTTAACCGTTATGCAAAATTCTTCATAAATCAACCAATATATAGTGCTCTTCAGAGGATATTTTCAGGAAATTAAAAATATACATTTTATTTATGTTGTGAATAATTTTAATTTACAGTACTTTAAATCAAAATTGTTGGAGCCAATTCTGAGAAAAACAAAATTTTCAAAAATTTTTCCATCTAAAGGGTAATTTGGGGTGAGGAAATTTTCTTTAAAATCTGTGTGTCGCATTCTTGGAAGCTGATAAACTTAAATACCAAATTTGGTATTTAACGGTCTTTTAGTTTTTGAGCTATGCTGTCCACAGTCATACATGCAGACCTTCTCCTAAAAATGTTTTTTTTTTGGATTCAGGGGGCCACAAAACATATATTTTTGGTGAAATTTTGGTATCAAATTTTTGGATGCAATACAGTTACTTTCTCTATACACCATGTACATTGTACATGTAGAGAAAATAAAAATATACCTGTTAGGAAACAAGAATTCCTAATCAATTTCAAATAGCTGCCATCAAACCTCTTCTGAAAGTTCATGACATTGCCAACAGGTACTACCACTTTGGACTAATCCACTACAATTTCTTTCACTGGGAACCTACTGAGAATAGATAAAGTCAGTGCCAAAAACATGTTCAAGGTGTTTATGCTTACTTTAAAACTTTGATATTATCGTGTAAATATAACTGCAAGTTGGTTCACAGTTAACTGCATGTTGTATATAAAGATCATTTTACAAACAAAGCAGCTAAGAATGTAAACTTTTTGTCATGAATGTATCTTCACTATGGCTATTTCCTCCGACTACAAGGATTCAGGAATTAAGTTTTGATAGCCTCAAATCTGGCATGAACATACAATTATGTAATAAACTTTATTGTGACCTGTACATAACTGAGTGTTTGGCATAGATATTATGAGACATTTTGTCATATATTGTAGAACACTTTTTATCAATTAATAGTGCTGAAGTGACTTGCTATACATCCCCTATTAAATAAGTACTTAAAATTCTTACTATAACAAAATATATAATAATACTTTTTAATATGGAGCACTTGCAACAGGGACAGCAACAGTGAGTGGGCTGTAGCCCCTCCAAAATTAATTGGAGACCACCAATAAGCTGTCCCCTGGATGAAAACAAATATAAAAAGAATGGTTATCTATTACATAAAAATGTGTACCAAAGTAATTATTTAAAATAATAATAATAATAATAATAATAATAATAATAATAATAATAATAATAATAATAATAATAATAATCCCATAACATTGTACTACATTTTCCCAAATCTATATTGAGTATTCTATCTCCTACAGGAATAAGTCACACCAGTTTGCTTACTTGGAAAGAATCAAAGAAAGAAAAAAACTTAAGTGCTGAGGTGCCCAGAGGAAAATGTCTTGTACTATGTTTGGTTTCTCAGGAACTTTCAATTAGGACTTCAAAATTATCTAGGATCAGAGGAAGAGTAAGAGCTATTGTTCTGTTCTGTAGTATACTCCAAATTACATCACAGAACAACTTTTCTCTAAAGAAAAGGACATATGTTGGAATTCAGCATAGGATGATTAAAGAAATAGGATTCATCATAATGAGAAATAAAACTAATACTGGATGTAATTGAAATAAGGTTGATTCTTTACATTGATGACACTAGACACCATTCTAAACCCACTTTGTTCACATTTTGAACACTAAACATAATGCTGTTACAATAAATTCATTATTTTCAAAATGAATATCAGGCTGACACAAAATGTTTCATGGGTAGCTATCTCCAGCCAGTTACCTTGAGTTATATATTTATGGGTCATGTCACATATTATGTTTCCAATCAGTGTATGCTTGTTTACAGATGACCTGCTCAAGACAAAATTCAAGGTACGAGGGGCATACTGAAAGTCATGAGCAAACCATTGTAAAAATTTAAATTTCAACAATGTAACGAAACGAATTGCAGGATCGTAATCTACAGACTTTAAGCCACATGTTGACATATTGTGACGTCATTAGCTTCTATCACGTGACCACAGACGGTGTTTGAAAAATGGCTGACATTGATGTTTCGTTTCGACAGCGTGCTGTCATTGAATTCCTTGTGAAAGAAGGAAAATCTGCTCCTGAAATTCATCTCAGACTTCAACGTGCGTATGGAGGTGTCTGCATGGGTGCCAGCAGTGTTAGAAGATGGGTAAAACATTTCAAAGATGGAAACAGGAGTCTGCAAAATGTGCCTCGTAGCGGGCGTCCTCGAACTGCCTCTACAGAACGCAACAAGGAAAGAGTTGATGAGCTCATTACAGGAGATAGGCGTTTCACTGTGAATGAAATTGCTGCGCAACTTGGAATAGGACATAGTGCAGTGCAAGAAATGATCCACAGCTTGGGTTATCGAAAGGTCTGTGCCCGTTGGGTCCCCCGTTTATTGACTGAAGACCACAAACTTCAGAGAAGCACCATTGCACAAAACCTTCTTCAGAGATTTCATAATGAAGGTGATGAATTTTTGACGTGTATTGTGACTGGAGATGAGAGCTGGTTCCATCACTATGAGCCAGAAACGAAACGTCAGAGTATGGAATGGCACCACTTGAACTCACCATCGAAAAAGAAAGCGAAGACAGTCTGTAGGAAAAGTTATGGGAAGTGTCTTTTGGGATGCACAAGGTTGCATTCTCGTTGACTTTCTTGAACCTGGACAAACCATAAATTCTGCCCGCTACACCAAGACACTTCTGAAGCTCCGTCGGGCTTTGCGTGATAAAACGCCCTGGAAAGAGGATCATCCTTCAATAGGATAATGCGCGTCCGCATACTGCCCGTGCCACTATGGAGAAGATCAGGGCATTAGAGTGGGAAACTCTTTCACATCCTCCCTACAGTCCCGACTTGGCACCCTCCGACTACTATCTTTTCGGTTCTGTGAAAGAGCAGATGCGTGGCCAACGCTACGAGTTGCTGGAGGATATTCGGAAAGCAGTGCGTCAGGGTCTGCGGGCAGCTGGAACGGAGTTCTATCACAAGGGCATTTTCAAACTTGTAGAACGATGGAAAAAATGTGTGCAAAACAATGGCGACTATGTCGAAAAGTGAAAGAAAGTCTGTAGATTATGATGATGTATTTGGTTAGGCTTAAAAATAAATATTAAGATTGTAAAACAGTGTTGCTCATGACTTTCAGTATGCCCCTCGTAATTACTAACATAATCGGGCTTACAATGACCTAGTATTCAACTTGAAAACATGACCTTATGGCATCTCTACTGTAACATCAAACTGCGTTAGATGAAGGTTTAAGTAATTATGTAAAATAGCCTGTAGCAAAGGGTTAAGAATTCACAATAAACTGCAGTCAATATTTTCTGAATATTAAAACATATTAGTGTTACAACATGGGCTAATTAGACCTTTTAGGCTTCCAGCCTCACATGCTTTTTATTCTTTGAGGCTATTCCACACATATTTATATAGCTTGCAGTAAAAATACATGTTCCTTGTTTGAAAACTGCTTAATTTCCACAAGGGCTTTAAAAACTTTTAATGTTTTCTCTATTTTGTAGTTTCCAAGCTGCCATCTACATTCGACTGAGAATGAGGCTTCTACTGGTTGTTGATCAAAACAAAGCACCTGCCAGATATACAGGAGGACCAGAGATGTAGAATGATCAGATATCCTAAATTTTCCAGGCTGTCTTATATTTTAACATTCTCTTCAGATGTGCAGAAAAAAATTTAAGGTTTTGGCTTAAAACAACAAGATTTCTTGACACAGACTTTGTGCCACTTATTTGATATTGTGATGTATTCATATGCTGTATGCTAGTAATATAACAAAAGAACCACAGTTTTAGAGCATTTGTTGTTGATGGCTGTTACATGGCATTTTCTGTGGTTGAAAAGATGAGAGGCATGGTATTACCAGAAGGTTTTGAAACTGTCAAGTTGGCCTCAAATGTCTTATGTGAAATTTTCTAAATCTTGGAAATATCTGGAAAGCCACTATAAAGTGATGGATTTCAATCTTCAGTTCTAGCTCTGCAGAATTATGCAGAAACTATGAAACACAGAAAAGGGAACAAGGAGAAAATTTGCCAGACTGTTCACAGTTTAGTTACAGCAAACTCTTATTCATCCAATAGTTGCTCTCTGGTGAATATTTATCTCTCAGGATACATGAATGAAGGGTTGCCAATGCCACACAAAGTTTACATATCCATGTCTTGCAAGAGCAATGCATGTAGCATCAAAGAATAATTTGTTAGTCAAGAAGATGATTTATTATTGTGTAAAACATGCATTGTGCAATAAAGTTTCATACATTCCAGTATTTGAAAGTCCTCTTTCCAATTTATGGTCATCTGGCAACTCTATAATACTTTCATTGTCATCTTATTATCAACACCTTTCTAATTAAATGTAATGTTATATGGTATCAAATAATTACATATGGCAAGGAGAGCAAAGGGAGCAACCCTCCCTTATGGGTTTAAGAGACGAGGGAAGCTGGATTAGAAACTTAAAACATAGCAGCCCTAACATAAACCTAACTCTGCACAAAACTCATACTGTGGTCGGGGACAACTGCAGAGAGCAACTCAAATGAACAAGCAGGCACTCTTAAGTGGCCCCTCAAATAATGACTGTGAATAGAACCGCAACTCTTAAGAAACACTTGCATCTGAGTTACAACTATGAATCTGGAACTATATGATTGTAATTGTACCTTATAGCAATATAATTTACCATTCCCTTTAGGTTTTTTGTTTCTCTTTCTCCCTCACCTCTTTTGAAGAGGAAGGCAGGGGCGCCTAATATCCAAAGTATCACTAAGAGCATACAAATTATGAAATTAAAAGTGCCCAGAGATGAGCTCAGAGATTGTCACTGTCTTTACTATGTATAGTAAGTAGGAAATGTATTATACTCCACCCAGAAATTCAATATTGAGGTTTCACCGAGGATCCCTGATTAAAAAGCATTTTGAGGAGGAGAGAGAAGTGAGTGGGGGGTGGTGTTAGGTAAGGGGTGTGTGTGGGCGGGGGCTATAACCATTGCAAAGGAAGTAATACTACATGCAATATATACAAAAGTATTTACAGTGAGGTATTTTCACAATTGACATGTTTTAAACTATATGTCTGATTAAGATCTTATGAATTTTTTTTTGCTACTATGAGAGTTAAACGAAGAGTAATGCTTCCACCTTCATAACTCTTCAATTGATGGCAGCATTGGTATGTGGCAGGGATTGTTCCATAGCCTTTTCTCTACAGCTTCAGTTGACGGGATGCCTTAGCACTGAGCAGTTGTGTTGTAACAGTGTAAAGTATGCAACCCTGCGCAGACGTTCAATCAATACAATTTAAGCAATGTGCAGTCATTGAATTCTCGACAGCAGAAGGTGTCACCCCAAAGGAGATTCATCAGAGAATGAAAGCAGTTTATGGTGATTGTGTTGATGTTAGTACTGTGCGTTGTTGGGCGAGTAAGTTTAAAGATGTTGAGGTGGGAACATCTGACTTGCATGACAAACAAAGAGTTGGATGTCCTGTGACAGCAACCACCAAGTTTCACAAGCAAAATGTTGACAGATTGATTCAAGATGATCGTCGTATCAGAGAGAAATTGTAAGCACATTGGCATTTTACAAGAATGTGTGGGTCACATTTTTGCTTTGCTTGGCTATCGGAAGATCTGTGTACGATGGGTACCCCAGATGCCGACTCCTGAAATGAAAACGCACAGTAACTCCTCTCATGTTACAAGAATGAAGGTGACGCCTTTCTTAATTCAATTGTGACAGGAGACAAAATATGGGTACACCATTACGACCTGAAAACGAAATGTCAATCTATGGAATATCGATGCAAACACTCACTCCAGAAAAAGAAATTTAAGATGCAGCTCTCAGCTGGAAAAATCATGGCCACAGTGTTCTAGGATGCAGATGGTGTTAACCATGTTGATTTACTTGATTGTGGAACAACAATAAAAGAGCTTTACATCACAATGCTACAAACTCTGAAATGATGGCTAGCAAGGATCCAAAAGGAAAAGGGAAAATTTTTCCTGCAGCATGACAATGCCAAATAACACACTTCACGTGCCACCACAGCAGAACTTCAGAGACTGAATCACACCACCATACGGCATCCTCCATACAGTCCAGATTTAGCACCGTCTGACTTCCATCTGTTCCCGATAATGAAAGACAATCTGCGGGGACATCATTGTGCTTCTGATTAAGACATTGAGAGAACTGTGAGACTGTGGTTGCAGAAACAGAGTGTCGACTTCTTCCGTGATGGCTTCAGAAAGCTTTTTCACCATTGGTAGAAATGTATCCAATTGGCTGGTGATTATGTGGAAAAGTGAATATTGGTAATTAAATATCACATGCTAAAAACTATTTCTGCATTTGATTTATGAAAATATTCCCATCCCAACCCAATTAACAAAGGTGGAGGCATATCTTTTCATTCAACCCTCATATAATAAAGTAACATGAAATATTATATTGGATTAGCTCTCTTTTACTCTAGAATCTATCTAAATCTATCGTCTTTATGAATGAGATTAATTCCTTCGCATAGTCCTGTACAAGTTTTATTTTACTGAATGTCCATTTTGTGTATTTTTTATTGTGTTGTTTCTAAATAACTATCTTTCCGTTTCTAGTTTGCACATTCAAATAACAGATGATGTATGGTTTGTTTTGCATTTCTACAGGTACATAAAGGGCTGCATTTTATTTAAAAATGATAGTAATAGGTGTTTATTTTCCTATGCCCTGTTAAGAAAGAGGTTACTTTCCCAGTTAAAGGCAAGTTTAACTGCAATCTGTTTATGCTGGTCAGAAAAGTTTTTATTATTGCACATTTTGCGCTATTTTCCCACTTATTGATTGCAGTTTACTTTGAGTGATACTGGGTGGTTTATGGTTATAACACACTTAGAGTTGTGTGTTCTCTGCTGCTTGGTCCACCAGTTTGTCCACTCTTGTTGTCTTTCCCATTGCATGGGTTGATCCAAGTCTAATGAATCTTCCAGTTCTGCATTTCCAATAGTTCTGTTCTGTCTCTAATTGATACTATCAGGTTTTGTTGGTGTTTATGGTTTTGAAGTGAATCTAAACTTACCCTGCTATCCATGTGATCTCTGCTGATGTTTAGTGGATAAGAAGATGGTAGTATGTTTCTGGAAACTCTGGTACTTCAAGATTTACCATTTGCTCAGCTTGATTGTGTGTACAGCGATCTTGTAGACTGTATTATAACTAGTGTATAGGTTATTTATTCTGGTCTATGATGATTCCTACTCCAACACCTGTGTCTCCTTTGCTACCATCACGTATAGGGTGAGATTATATGCAATACTCCTGATTTCTTCGTATTTTGTAAACATCAATAGGGTGTAAGCATGTTGAGTATTATCTTGGAATGTCCAAAAATATTTCCTTTTGGTTCCCTTTCTTCATTATGTAGAGACTTCCCAGCTTTTGTATCTCTAATATTATTGATGTGTTTTTTGTTGAGGCCCTTAATGGTTCATGTGATGTAGTGTGGAATGCCTTGGCTATTCTAAAATGTACTAATCTTGGTACAATTGTGTTTTACTGCATTATGTTGTTTGTTGATGATTTCAATCCAGACCGGGGCTCCACAAGATGGAATTGGAAGTATAATAATCCCTTTGTAAATTGTTAACATTGCATCAGAGCTTAGTCTCCAATTTATTTTTGTGAATTTTACACATGCATGAATCAGCTTGGTACATTTTGGGTTACTAGCTATGTGTGTTTGTCAAAGGTAAACTTCTTGTCAATTGTTGCCAAGGTGTTTTATTATTTTGATTGTGGTATATTTCTTTTGTTCAGCTAAAGACCCAGAGGTCTTCTCTTTGCTATAAATAATAGCCTTGATTTGTGCTTGTTGAATGTAATTTTAGAACATTTTGCCCAACACTGTACCTTATCAAGTTCAGGTTTGCATCTTTTTCAACTCATGGAGGATTTTTCCTTTGGTGATCATCAAAAAATTGTGTGCAAAGGCTAGAACCTTTGTATATTGACTGCATTCTAATTTCAGTAATGAATCATACTGGATGTTCCAGAATCCAGGTTACATCAGGATCCTTGTGGTTAGCCTTTGCTGATAAACATTTTTGAATTGACACACTACTGCTAATGATGCCATTCTTCTACTGAAATAGCTTTCAGAAAGCTTGTATATATTTTTGTGGCATCTGGCTTCTCTTAAAGCTGAAAATATACTCTACCACCATGTAGTGTGGGCCCTCTTAACATCTAAGCTGGCGAGAGCTACATCTTGTCCTTAATTTATGGTTTCTTGTTCAGTTTCCTTTAATGACTGCACTGCTACCACTGTACTTGTTTGAGATTTAAATCCATATTGCCATTGATTTATTACATTATTATTGTACATATGGAGCATTATCTGATAAGTAGTTTTTCTAATACTTTTGATGCCGCATTTAGAAGACTGTGGCAAGTATTTCAATTCATCATCAGTGTCTTCCATTCCTGGTTTAAAGTTTTGATATAATTTTGCATTGTTTCCACTTGCAAGAAAAGCATCCTGTCCTGAAGCTTCCATTATATATTGCAATGAGAAAGTTAAACACATCTGTAGAATTTCACTTGGTGCTTTATTTGCATCTATTGATTAGAACATTTGCATACTTGTTTAGAACACTGTACTAAATTCTTCTTTAGTATATAACCTATTATTAGATGTATTTACTTATTTTTCTGTTTCATTTCTGATTTTTACTTGTTGGTCATATCATAATTTTCATCATCTTTTAAAGCAAAAGATCCCACAACGTCCTGCATTGTTTCTTCTAAGCATGTTCTCTCTCCCCCTCTCTCTCTTTGTGTGTGTGTGTGTGCGCATGTGTGTGTGCAGCATAACTCAAAAACAAAAAGTTAGATGAACACCAAACTTGGATTTGAGGTGCATATCTTCCAAAGATGAGGATTTGCAAGAAAGTCAGCCATGGCAAAGTGTTATTACATGGAGCATTTTTTGGAAAAGTTTTATTTTTTCAAAAATTTAATTATTTTTATGGCAATAATATAGATTACAGATATTCACATGACAGGCAACATGTATATCATGAATAGTCTGAGAAGTCCTCTTCATTTAGAACGAATTGTGTATTTGGCACAATTGGTGAGGTTAAGTGATAGATGAATCTTCACTATGCTAAAATGTAGAGGTCTTAAAACTGAACAATTTATTTCAAATAAATTGGTCTATGGCACAAGCCATTTCCAAGATATCTTTATTATTTGTTTAAATTGTTCAACTCTTTGCCATTTAACCTTTTCAACATTCAGTTGCTTATATATTTACATAGGAAGATTTTGAAATTTTAAGACCAGCATGTATAGTGTCCAGTTCTTATACATTAAACTAAGACAATTGTGCATTTATAACAAAATCCATATGCAGCTATTTCTGGCAAGGTTTATCTCAATTAGGAAATAGGTGGAAAAATAAGCTTTTGTAACAGTAGTCTTTATACCCATTAATAAATGATGGAGGTTAGAGAAAGTATATGAGTGTAACACAACATTTTTTTGGGAGAGGCTTGCTGTTTATATGCTGCCTTTAAAATCTTAGTTAATTTCGTCAGCTTTTACCATTGGAAATAACATTCTCATGATATTGGTATTCACTTGTTTACATTTGGAGTAATACTAAAGTTCCCCCCCTCTCTCTCTCACCCCCCCTTCAAAACTATAGGAAGCATAGGAAAATAAATCTGACCTAAAACAAAAATTCCTACTCTCCACAAGGGAATCACACAAGGGACCTCTGTTTTTGGCGATAAGCATGCTAATTACCGGACCAAAGAAGCAGTCAATAGATCAAGTATTTCAAAATGCCTTTCCTGCAAACCTGGCTCTAGTAATCGATAAATACTGTCCAAAATACTCAAATAGCTTGTCATTATTAATCATACCTTACCACCACCACCACCATCCTAGATTTATAAGAATGCTCATTTCTATCGAAACATCAACACTTACATTTTCTTTTTCTTTTTTTTTCTTTTATATAGTGCTTTACACCTGCTTTTCCTACATATGGCACTATAGACATTGACCCTGATGATACATGAAATGAAGATGGAGCACCGGGGTGGAATGTATAACAGAATAAGCTGGAGAACCCAGAGAAATCCCACCCCTGCGCTGCTTTGCCCACTACAAACAACATGCGTGGTCACCTGGGATCGAACACAGTCTGCCTAGGTGAGAGGCAACACTTATGTGAATTGATAGTACAACATACACATAATTTATTTTGGTCATTTTTAGCCGTGTATATTGGTTCTTGTCAAGGTCATGAGCTTTACTCCTTTGTTTTATATGGTTCTCAATGAGACTTTCTCATTTCTTCCAGCCCAACTCATTTGGAATGCAACAATGAATATACTGAACTATGGTTGAGCTTCTGGTTCCAATGCCCACTCACGGGAAATGATCATTTACTCATTTGAATATTTGTTCCTTCGAGGGTTCATATCCTAGCATTGATGTCACACATAATACTTACGTACCCTAGAACAAATGAATGAATACCAAATGCTAGGTTATTTTGTTTTTGGCTTTGCTTCTACCAACTGTATGCTCTGTTGGTACACTATATTACACAAATTTGTTTGCAACACACTTTCCGTCATTACCCCCAAGCAAAATATATTTTAAAATATTGTGACTACACTCTGTACACATAATCACCAAATGTGTACAAACAACTTACTTCACAAGTCATGGTGATCGTTGCCATACATTGTTACACCTGCATTAGCAGACATGTGTGTCAGCGGGAAGTTCTTTTGACATCTAAACTCTAATTGTTATACCTGTGCAAGTGCACAAGTATGCTGTATGTAGGTTCCTTGGTTAGACCACTCGCCTCTCACCTAGACGGTCCGGGATCGATCCCAAGCGACAGCATATGAGATTTGTGGTGAACAAAGCGGCGCAAGGACAGATTTTCTCCTGTTTCCCCCGCCATCGCATTACACCTGTGCTCCATCTTCATTTCATATATCACCAGTGTCATCACCTGCGGTGCCACAAGAAGTAAAAGTGGGCATTAAACACTAACAAAACAAAAAAGAAAACTAGAGAGAAACTGCCCACAACAAAGCCAACAAAAAGGCGGAAGACAAATATAGGGGCACGTCGGAGCCGTCATCGCCAAAACTTCGAGTGAAGCTACATTCCTTATGGAAAAGAGTGGATGACAGCCTCATCGCAGTCCGCTGGGTACAAGGGAAGCTGTGCCAGGTACTAGTAGACACAGTTGTAGCCGGGAGTGTAATCAAACCTGAAGTGGTGCCGATACGAACACCCAGTCGGGCATACCAACTAGTGACGGCGTGGAGAACGAGGACCTGCTGAAGCTGACCCCTGTGGGTATTTGTCGCGAGGGTGGCCGAGGATGTGATACTGGGACTGGATGTCATCAAGAACCACAAAGCGACGTCGCCGTCGGCCGAAAGATCGAGGAGACGAGGTGTTGCTCCGGAGCCCGCTTCAACATCCGAAAATCGGCAGGGTGATCCTGAGACACGTTGTAGTTGTGCCCACAAGCAATGTGGTGGTGCTGGCACCGCAGGAGATGACACAAATGATACATGTAATGACGATGGAGCACCGGTTGAACGCAATGGCGGGAGAACCCGGAGAAAACCCGCCCCTACATCGCTTTGTCCACCATAAATCTCACATACGGTCGCGGCGGTGGTGGTCAAGGCGCACCTGGAGGGTCAACGGTCAAGGAACCTGGTGAGGCTGCTGAATCCATTGGATACCGACCAGGATATCCAGACCGGGACGGGTGTTGGGAAAAGCGAGTCAACAGCGAGTGCATCACCGTGCGGCGAATCCAACCATCCAGCACCGTCGCAGGACCTAAGAACCCAGCTGAAAGACCTGCTGAAGAGTGCGATCGACCATCCTACCGATTCTCAAATGGAGATGGTCAGGTATCTACTTAGCCGTTACCTTCAACGAAGGGAACTGCGATTGTGGCCGCACAGACCGTGTACACCATAGCATCGACACCGGAGACGCCCGACCTGTCCGGCAACCACCAAGACGTGTTCGTATGCCAAAACACACACAGGTACGAAGCATGCTGGAACACACGAGATCTAAGGGAACCATTTAAGAGACCGGCAGCCCTTGGTGCTCCCCTGTATTCTTTGTGAAAAATAAGACCAGGAAAGCTATGCTTCTGGGCGGACTACAGAAAGTTGAATGCAGTCACCAGAAAGGACTGTTTATTCTTACCCCGGATTGACGACACCCTGTACACATTTGTTGATGACCTGTGGTCCTCGACTTTTGAGCTACCTTCCAGCGCCTCATACAATCACTGATGAGAGGGTTTACTAACGGTGCCTGCTTGCTGTATCAGGATGACAACATCGTCGTAGGGCATAACGTCGAAGACCATCTCGAGAACCAGACCAAGATACCACAAAGGCTGCAGGCAGCTAACCTGAAATTGAACGCAAGAAATGACGACTGTTCTGCAAGGAGGTGAGCTGCTTGGGTAACATAGTCTCACTATCAGGGGGGGTCATGGACCCGGAGAAGGCTCGAGCAGCGAGATTGGCCTCTTCCAAAACACAAATGAGAGCTGTAAAATGCCCTGGACATCTGCAGTTACTACCGCCGGTTCCTCAGAGGTTTCTCCCACATCGCAAAACTCCTCACTCCTCTGACGGAAGAGTACCGGCCTTACAAGTGGTCAGAAGAGGCAGAGAGTGCTTAAGTGCTCTTATCTCAGTGGTTAGTAGTGACTTTATTGCGGACACTGAAGCCAGCGACACCGGCAATCTATTCTAAGTCCAGGATGACCAGGAGCGTGTTATAGCCTATTACAGAAAGATGCTCTCCAAGACAGAAAAGAACACTGTGATACCCAACGAGAGTTCCTAGAAGTAGTGAAAGCGCTGAAGCACTTCCACAAGTACCTATACGGTCAGCCCTTCCACTTGAAGACACACCAATCCACCCTGAACTGGCTCAAAATTTACATTATAAAATCGGAAAAAGAGCCATAGCAATGCAGTTGCCACATCATGACGATCCTGTCCAGAGGAAAGCGGCTACTGCACCAAAGTTGAGCAAACAGAGGGCGCCGCAGCTATCAGTATCATTTTGGCGGTGTCTGCATCTGGATGGAGTAGCGAAGGCCTGAGGAGGGAGCAGCTGACAGACGCTGACTTGGGGCAACTCCTGAGAGAAGTGGAGGCAGACTAGATCTGCTGGCAAGATATTGCACTCACGAGCAGTAAGCATAAGTTCTATTGTGCCCAATAGGCTCACTGAAGATCAAGGAAAAAGTACTGTTTCGGCTATGGGAGTCACCTGGTGGGAAGACTTAGAGAAAGAGCAGCTGATCTTCCCGCGGATTAAAGTCACGGAAGTCCTGGAGGAAATACATGCGGGGGCTTTGGGAGGACATTTGGGACCCAAAAGAATCATCGGCAAGCTCTGACAACCGTACTACTGGCTAAGACTACGGGCTGATACTGGAAGGTGGTGCCGCCAATATCATGTGAATGCGGCAAGTTGCGGCCCCTAGACCAGGAGTCGGAGCAGTACAACGTGGGAGTACCTTGCGAACGCATGGCCACAGATGTAGCCATTCCCTATGTTAGAGAGGAGCACAAGCATGTGATAGTCACCATGGATTGCTTAAGTGGCCCGAGGTGTACGCCATTCCTAACCAGAAGGCAGTTCGCTGCCTCCTATAAGAAATGTTTTGTCTCTATGGGTTCGCTTTGGAGCTGCACAGAGACCAGGGCACCAACTCAGAGAGAAACTGAAGCGACATGGAACGCAAAACGCGCGCACAGCTTCTCCCCGCCCAGTCAGGCGGCGTTGTTGAGCAGTACTTCAAGACTAGAAGAACATTTGAGGACCTTTGAGGTTAACAGCCAGAGAGAATGTGAGGATGTCATTTTTCTCATTGGCCTACCCTCTTCAGCCCACGACACCACCAAGTTTGACACTAGCCAATTTGGCATCTGTGAAGGAGCTGCGTCTAACATGCAGCCTGATGTTCGAAAGTCCTCCTGCAGCAGAACAGCCAGCAGTCGACTGCATGGAGAATCTCGTAGATCAGCTTCTCCACATGCATGAAATGTTAGCGTCAACACATTCAAATAGCGATCGACCGGATGAACACCCGTTACGACCGGCAGGCCAACAGCCGAGGTTTCCAGCAGAGTGATTTGGTGCGACTACATCGCCCTACCCGGGCCAACGGACTCTGCCCCAAGCTTCAACAGCCATGAGAAGGGCCGTACCTTGTGGTGAAGAGGATTAATGATGTATACCTCGTCCAGAGGCTGCCCCGAAGGTACTAGTAGTACACTTGGATTGTTTAGTCGTCCAGGACCGTCCAAACTTTTTACATGCAGGGTCACTAACTAATTTAAATAATTGGTCCAGGGCAAAATAGCAAATGTATATAAATGTAACATTTTATGGAATGTAAAAGCAGCAAAATAGGATATAAATGTATAAGTAATGCTTCTGAATACATTTGTATGGTGTGTTGCACATTTTTGCAGAGATTTGTTCTGTAGGTATAAAACTGGAATGGAAAGTACTCAACTAATGAGACGTGTAAAACTGGTGTTTGTTTGTTTTTTTCTTTCTTAATAAGCCGCTGATGTACGCTTTTTGCTCAAAATTGCTCAGGAGCAACATAGCTGTAAGATACCCATCACTCAAGCTAGATCTTAATGCTCATTTTTTAAAATTCTGTTTTCTCTCTCTCTCTCTCTCTCTCTCTCTCTCTCTCACACACACACACACACACACACACACACACACACACACACACTCACAGAGGCAAACATGGAACTCAAACGTCGGGCTTGTTTCTTCAGTTCTGGATATTTTTCTTCTATCAGTAATTTGTAGAGACTGAGAAAGTCCTTAGGTCTGAAGGCTCCCTTCATTCCATCATCACACTGCAGGCCTAACAGCTTTAATTGTAGCAGCTCTGGTACTTTGTCAACATTTGGTAGTGAAAGGCGATGTAAACTGACACGTTTTAGATTACAATTTTACAAAATCGGCGAGCCTATTTGCAAATCCTTCTTAAATGTTCTGAATTACCTCTGCATATGAATCAAAATCAAAGCATGCTTCTGGATATTGGTTTATTGGTTTTTATGGGCACCAGGTGTAGGAAAATGCACCCAATTCTTCCAACAAATTTGTCTCTCGATCAATTTCAGCTGAAATGATTTAATAGCAAGTATGCATCACTGATAAGTTTGTCTTTGCCTTTTAGTGTCAGGTTTAAGTCATTTAAATGTCTGTCATGTCAGCCAGAAATGTTAAGCAGGACGGCCACCGAGGGTCACCTAACAATTTCCTCCCGCAGAACAAAAAATCTAGCTAACGTTTAAGCAGGACTTAGCCACCGTATCTCTGAATGTAAAATTACGTCGGCGTATTCGCTATTCATTTCTTCGAGAAAAGTCTTAAAGCTGGGGTGGTTTAATGCCCTACAACGGATTAAGTAATTATTTTCAAAACCATCTGCATAACATTATGGAATTAGATTCCTTTGCACATAGCGCCCCTGATGTAAACGCAATACAATTTCTGCACTTGCCCCCATAAAACTCTTTTTTGTTTTTCAGCTCTGCCCCTGCCATGTTGGGTTCACCATCTGTAGTTATACTGCACAATCTGTCCCACTCAAGTTCCATACAATCCACAGATTTTACAATCTCATCATAAGTCACTACCTTTCGTGGTTCCAGGCAGACTTCTCATCCCTATAAGTTCTTCTGTAAATATGTGTCCGTGTCCACGCCCCTAACAAATACCAGTAATTGTGCAGTATCCATTGCGTCAGTGCTCTCATCAGACGCAATAGATATGAGCTCGAATATTTTCCCCTTCTCAAACAGTTGATGCCTACACTAACCGGTAGTTCAATACGCCTGCTTCGGTGTTTCTTGACAGAGAAACAGATTTGAACAAATCTGCTTTTTCGAGACAATTTTTCAGCAGCACACTTTTTTTTATAAATTCTCCTTCGGCAAACGGTTTTCATGCTCGACGATTGGAAACCTTGAAACTTCCTTTCGTAACATTTTGGTGTTTCAAATTTCCGCCCTGAATTACAAATTGTTTTTGGTAAGTGATTTTGTGTCAGAGACCCTTTGCATTCGCAATACGCTCATGATCATTAAACTTGTCAAACTCGGCGGAATGTTTTGTGTCTGATAATACATTTTATGTCATATTACATATGATGTGCGATTACATTTTGACAAATCACGCATATCACCTAGTTCACATGCTGCTTTAGAAAGTAGTTGCCGAGTCAACAACCATTGTATTTCCTGCACTCATTATCAATTTTACAATTTTTTCTCGAAAGCAGTTTTCACTTCTTGCAACATATTACGCAAATAAACTCGGAGAACGAAACAAATACGAATAGGTTGGAAAATACAGGACCCTATCTACCACGCAGAGAAAGAGGCGCGAATGCGTAACGGTACACAAGAGACGAATGGCCTGCTAGTAATGTCCTTGGGACGGGTACTTTTAAACTACTTTCACTACCTTTTGTTGGACAAGCGTGTACATAATTACCAGATTTTCCTCAAAGTATTTTTAGACATTAATTATGAACTTACGAGACAAAAACGTTACGAGAAACCTTGCTCTCTTTTGTGTCTCGTTGAAATCCGTTTGGGTGGATCAAGCGGGCCACTTAAGTCTTGGTGGGTTGACATGGCCCACAGAGCATAGTTTAGACAACAATGTGAATCATTCATTCAGCTACGCAACAATACATGTGCTAAATTGTAAAGTAACCTACGTTGCATCTGTACCCTATTACTTTATGTAATTTTCATTATTAGTTGTATTATTCCTAGGTGTGTGTTTTTGATTTGTTTTTTTTATTTTTCAGTTTTAAAGTTACATGAATTAATTTTTTGTATTTTAAAAAATAAAACATCAGGCCAAAGCAGCTTACTGCTTTAATAAATAAATATTTGTACTTTCATTTCATTAGTATGAACTTTCTGTATAGTAAGATTGTGTATGCCTAGTTATTGATTTGAGATTTTTTTATTTTATTTTCAAATTTTTCTTTTGTTTTTAATTTTTAAACATATTTATGAGACTTCTCATTCATATAATTCAAATTATTCAGTAAACAAAAGGGTTTACTAAAAATAAAAAAATATTTGCCGCCCTATGTCATTTTGTACTAATTTTATTACCAATGATCTAAAACCCTGCTTGCTGCTATAAAATTGCTTAGCACATTTCAGACAATATTTTGTTATTCAGGCTGGCACTAAAAGGGTTAAGGAGCTTCTGTAATTTTATTACATACAGACAAATTCCTGGAGTTCAGCAAGCTGTGCAGAAATAAAACAGTTCATATATAATTTGCAATATTCAACCCAAATTTGAAAATGTGATTCCCATGTCTAGTTTAACAATGCTATTTATAGTCTTATACAGTAAAACCATTATTGTTGAACAGATAATTATGCAAAAATAAAATACTATGTAGTTCACTGAAGTGCATTTTAAAAATGTTTGAAAACAAAACTTACAAAGCTTAATGAATATATTGCTTTCTACTTTCTCTACAAATACTATGTACATGGCGTATAGAAAAGGTATTGTATTGCACCCAAAAAATTGATACCAAGATTTCACCAGAAATATACGTTTTGAGACCCCCTGAATAGAAGAAGTATTTTTTGAAACATCTGTGGATGTGTCTGTGTGCATGTGCGCATGCGTCTGTGGGCAGCATAGCTCAAAAATGAAAACACTGTTGAATATCAAACTTGGTATTTAAGTTTGGTATCTTCCAAGATGTAACATGGAGATTTTAAAGAAAGTTCCCCCACCCCCAACTACCCTTTACATGGAACATTTTACGAACATTTTGATTTTCTCAAAAGTGGCCAAAGATTTTGATTAAAATCTTTATGTTCAAGATATATTTATGACCAAAAATGTACATATTCAATTTTCTGGGAATAGCCTCTGAATACCTCTACATTCTGGATAACTTTTGTATAACTGGCCAAACCGTAAGAGATACACAAAAAGTTACTACACCAAAATGTACATCTCATCAAAACACACAATTTATGTTATATATATTTATTTTTTTTTTTTCTTTGTAGAGTTAACCATTTTTCAGATATTCACAACAGTGTCTTTCATTCCTATGGGTCTCAAAAATGTTTTGCACAGTGCCCTAAACATGCTCAAGAGTCAAAACTCTACCTACAGGAATGATGAAAGCATTTCTAACATCATCTGTTATGGTGGTAAATAACTATTCTTAATTTCAGTTCAGCTTATCTTTATTTACAACAGTAATTAGCGGGATTCGTTGCCAACTGAAAACTACTAGCACTTGCATCTCTGTGGAGAGCCATTTGAAACACCCAAGACTATGTGCTTTCACATTTAAAGCTTTCTTTTTCTCTGCACTTTGAGGGCTAAATCATGTGATGATGTAAATGACCCTGCATAATGGGCATAACCACAATTGGGCTTTTAAATGCTCAAACAATGGCTTATGTCTCATTTTAACATGTCTTTACATTTTGTTTTCATGTAGAAAAAGATAGCACCGAAAGGAAGGTGTACAGTGGCTGTTCCAGAAGTACCTGACCTGATGTATAGATAGCAGTTGTTTCAAACAACAATGGTAAAAAGTGCCAACCTTAGAAAGCTTAAGTTTGATGTTTGATGATTTTTACATTGTTTAGTATTTGTTTGGCAGCCATCATTAGTGAATGCTCTCAGCAAATTTGTAAACATGGATAAAACTGGCCATTGTTATGTGATACAATTTGGAAGGTCTTAGTCCAGCTAATATTAAAGCTGAGATAGCTTGCTACTTTGGGGAAGTCTGCTCCTTCATTTACAACAGTGAAATATTGGGTGGCAGAGTTTAAGCATGGCTGTAAGAGCTGTCAAGACTAACATTGCCATTGTCAACCAAATGAGGCTACCAGTCCAGAAATTGAAAAGAAAATCCACAAAATGGTATTGGATGACTATCGACTGAAAGTGCGCCAGCTAGCAGATATTGTAGACATTTCAAAAAGTTCTCTACAATGCATACTGACTGAAAATTTGGATATGAGAAAGTTGTGTGCAAGGTGGGTGCCATGTTTGCTCACAACAGATCAAAAACAGCATCATGAGGATGTTTTAGTTGAGTGTTTGGCAATGTTTTGCTGAAATAAAGCTAAATTTTTGCGTTGATTCATAGCAGTGGATGAAACCTGGGTCCACCACTTCACTCCTGAGACAAAGGAACAACAAAATTGTGGATTGGAAGGGGAGAATTGGATCCAAAGAAGCCAAAGAAAGTTCCATCTGCAGACAAGGTCATGGCGTTAGTTTTCAGATGCACACGGTATAATTTCCATTGATTATCTCAAAAAAGGAAAAGTAATCAATGGCAAATATTTATGCAAACATGTTACAGCATTTGAGTGATCAAATCGAGCAAAGACAGTCACATTTAGTGAAAAAGAAACTTTTGTTTCATCAAGACAATGCACCACTTTACATGTCCATTATCGTCATGGCCAAAATCAATGAGTTAACATTTGAGTTGCTTCCTCGTGCCCCCTACTGCCAGATTTAGTTCCCTCTGATTATTTTCTGTTTCCAAACTTGAAGAAATGGCTTGATGGTAGAAGATTTGCCAACAATGAAGAGGTGGAGTCTGTAGTTAATGGCTATTTTGCAGACCTCGATAGCTCTCACTGTAAACAGGGTATCAAAGCTATTTAACATCGCTGGGAAACGTGTATTGAGCGGAAAGGAGATACTGTAAAGAAATTAGGCTGTATTTCCCCATAATTTTCGTGCTTTCTTTATTAGGTCGGGTACTTCTGGGACAGCCCTCAAATTCTTTCCTTTTTGTCTTTAGAGCCAGGTTGGCACAAAAAAACAAGCGAAGATCAAACCTGGATCATTTGCTTTGTATTTTATAAACTTGCTGGTGAATACATTGCTTTACTGCTTGTAAATTAATTGCTTTTTAAGCTGAGTAAGATATACAAACCCGTTATCTTCTGGGAACTCCAAAATAAAAAACATTTAGAAGAGCTTGTGTGTATGCCCTGGATTGCATAATCAATAAGAAAGAATGTCTATCATACTTTGACAGAATAAGAATCATGCTAAGAAATTTGGTAAAAGAAGTAAAAGAAGAAACATTGAGAGTTAGGGAAGAAGATTCTTTGAAAGAACAAATGATTACTAAATTGTGTTATTAACAATGTACATGATAATTCCAAATCTTCTCGGGCTTCAGTTCACCCTGAAGACGAGGAAGATGCACTTCTTCGAAACGTTGGTGTCAAGCCAAGTTTTTACCTGGCTAGAAGCCCGAGAAGATTTGGAATTAACACGTCGCCAGGAAAGCTTCAGTTCTTATTTTAATGTACATGATATTCACTAAAATTGAACTGTTTATGTAGGTTTATAAATCTGTGTCACCACTGAAGAAAAATCAAAAGCCCAGGTGGAGAACAGTCATGGAGGATTTAAAACTATGAAGTTGCAAAAGGGAAAGTACCACCATCATATACAAAAACACTGAAAACTTTCTCTCCCAGGATTTATCTTATCTATTTAGGATTAGCTTGTGATTAGGTCCTTCAAAGATGTGATAAAGGAAAAAAAAAATCATAATTCTGATGAAAGTCTACAAAGCAAAATATGTGGTAAATGCCATGAAGAAATTTTGTGGACAAAACAAAGCTTGAGATGACAGTAATTTCTCTTTTTCTAACTAGGGATGGGGTTCAGCCTGAAGGTACGTAAAAGGTACTCATGGCTAAAACGGCAGTGTCCAATACGCAGCCGCGCTAAAATCACTTCATCACGGCGAGATGCACGCGAAGAAGTAGTCCAGGGGACAGGAAGGGACTTGACCTCTCTGAGTTTGATCCCAAGCACCCCGGACCATTCCGCGAACCAGCGCGAAAGAATGGCCCGGCGCAGGAGGACACGAGCATCATTGGGAGGAACAGTGGAGCTAAAAACAGTGGGATTTAAAATCGCAGACTTGGCAGCTGCGTCCGCTTGCTCATTCTCGCTCACACCTACGTGACCAGGAACCCAAACAAACGACACGCTGACGCCAGCATCAGCGAGCGAATGCAGGCGATATCCCTAAAAAGTGTATATAGTGAGAATATAATTGTTTTTGAGCAAAAATTTGTTTGTTGAATTAAAGTGGTTCAAATGATTTCTGTATTAGTAATTATTAATGTTGTGTATATTATTCGTATGTAATAGAAAGGAGTAATTAAAGATGCCCTGTAGTGCACTGAGGGAATCGCTACACATAACAAACTGCCTAAAATCCTGTCCCCGGATAAAAACAAGAGCTTGATAAATACTGAAAAGTTCGGCGGTAAAAATTGAACACTGCCCCAATAGGTGAAACGCGTAACTCCGCGAATTAAAAACAAAAGCACATCACACACCACGGTCATCCTTTGAACCATCCGTGAAAATAAAACAATGGTTGGGAAACTCGGCCTGCAACTCTAAAAAAGCGGAGCGGAAGGCCGAGGGTGGAGTAACTGATTTCGTCATGGATGCCAACCGTAGGTGGACCGGGGTGTCGCAGCGTAACCAAGGAGGAGATGATCATTCCCCCAGTGACAGCAGAGCCAGTAGCTGAAAATCCAACAGGCGAAGCAATTCACGAAAGCGAACCCCGGCAGGAAGCAAGGCCAGCGCACTAACAGCATATTGACGGTCAAGAGACTCGTCAAAGAATAGCTTGAAAGACGAGTGATCCGGCATTGCATGGAGGCGGAGGGCATAGCTGCAAAGAAGGACCTCACGCCTATAGCACAGCGGAGGTTCAGCAGCCTCAGCAGACAAACTAATAACTGGGCTCGTGGGAAACGCACCCAGTGCCAGGCGAATCCCTCGATGGTGACCGGGGTTTAAACGACGTAAAACTGAACGACATGCCGAAGAGTTCACAATGCACCCGTAATCAAGCTTAGAGCAAACAAGTGAACGATATAGCTGTAATAGTACAGTGCGATCTGCTCCCCAGGATGTGCCACATAAAACACGTAAAATATTAAGTGCTCGATCACATCGAGCCCTCAACGAAGAAATATGAGACGACCAGCTAAGCTTCCTGTCAAACATTAGGCCAAGAAACTTCACAGTTTCGGCGAAGTGCAGCGGTACCAGCCCAAGGTGTAGGGAAGGCGCCGCGTAACGTTTCCGACGCCAGAAGTTGACACAAACTGTTTTCTCGGCAGAAAAACGGAAACCATTCGCAACGCTCCAACTATGCAGACGGTCGAGACAGGCCTGAAGGCGACGCTCCAAAAGGCATGTGCGCCGAGAGCTGCAATAAATTGCAAAGTCGTCAACAAATAAGGATGAGGAAATTCCAGCAGGAAGACAATCAGCGATAGGATTGATGGCGAAGAGGGGGCAACTGAGAACCGAACCTTGAGGTACTCCATTCTCCTGACTAAATACGCGAGAGCAAACAGAACCAACACGTACACGAAATACCCGCTTCTCCATAAACTCCCGGAGGGACACTGGAAGGCGGCCACGGCAGTCCCACTTATGCAACGTACGCAATAAGCCAGCCCTCCAGCAGGTGTCATATGCTTTCTCGAGATCGAAAAATATGGCCACAGTTTGGCACTTGCGCAGAAATCCATTCAGGATATGAGTCGAGAGGGAGACTAGGTGGTCAGTCGAAGAGCGGTATCGGCGAAAGTCGCACTGGATATTGCAGAGGAGTTTCTCAGACTCGAGCCACCATCGTAACCGCCCATTGATCATGCGCTCCATCACTTCACAGGCTGCACTGGTGAGGGAGATAGGACGGTAACTGGAAGGAAGTCTACGATCCTTTCCCGGTTTTAAAATGGGAACAACCGTGGTTTCACGCCAAGCCGCAGGAAACACACCCTCTTGCCAAACACGGTTATATAGGCTCAGGAGATAGAGTTTACCATCAGAAGAGAGGTGCTGCAGCATGGCAATGTGGATACCATCGGGTCCTGGAGCGGAATGTCGAGAAGATGCTAGTGAGGCATCCAGCTCTCGCATGCTAAAAGATGTGTTATAGCACTCAGTGTCAGAGGACCGGAAAGAGAGACTCTGAGACTCCACCTCCGTCTTAATGGCACGGAACGCCGGGTGATAATTGGCGGAACTGGACACATTTGCGAATGTGCTGCCTAGGACGTCTGACACAGCAACAGGATCAACTACGGTGTCGGTGCCCACGAGTAGCCCCGGTATGGAGGTACCAGTCTGCTTACCGGCAACACGGCGGAGCTTCTCCCACACAACGGATGAAGGTGTTGTGCGGTTGAAGGTAGATACAAACGAATTCCATGAAGACCTTTTGCTATCTTGAATAATTCGGCGCGCCCGTGCGCGTGTTTGTTTAAAAATGATCAAGTGCTCCAGCGTAGGGCGATGGCGAAATACCCTAAGAGCCCTCCTACGAGCACGAATGGCATCGCGGCACTCAGCAGTCCACCAAGGGATCGGTAAGCGTTTAGGTCGGGAAGATGTCCGGGGCATGGTTTGCTCTGCGGCAGAGAGAATAACACAGTTAAAGTGCTCAAGCATATGGTCAACCGTGTGGAACTGACGGTCGCCAAACACAGCCAGAGAGGAAAAGAGCGCCCAGTTAGACAGACAGCTGCCAAGTGCTAGCACGCGATGAGGAAATGTGGTGTGAAAGCATGGTGAGGACACAAGGAAAATGATCGCTGGAATGAGTGTCAGATACTACGTTCCATTGGAAGCAGTGAACAAGCTGTGCTGAACAAACAAAGGTCCAGGTGGGAAAGCGTGACAGAAGAATCGGAAATGAAAGTAGGTTCACCGGTGTTCAGAACACAGAGACTATTTTGATCGAAAAGGTGAGCAAGAACGGTCCCCCGCGCGCAGGCCCTAGGAGAACCCCATAGGGGATGGTGGGGATTAAAATCACCCAGCAGAAGAAAAGGTGCTGGGAGCTGTGACAAGAGATGGAGCATGTCAGCGGCGCAGAGGATAGATGATGGCGGAACGTAGACATTACATACGGTAAAGCAGAAACCAGGAAGGGTAAGTTGGGTAGTAACAGCTTGCAAGGTAGTAGTAAGCGAGACTGGCTGACCGCAGATGTCATTGCGCGTGAGGATCATAACACCCCCATGAGCAGGAGAGCCCTCCTCCGGTGTAACGTCAAACCGCATGGGAAGGTATTGGTGCAGGGCAAATGCATCATGGGGGCGAAGCTTTGTCTCCTGCAAACACAGAATCAGAGGGCTATAGGACCGTAGTAACAGCTGCAATTCGGCCCTATGGGTACGGACACCGCGGATATTCCACGTCAGGAGAGCCATGGGGCACAGTTAGAGGCGTGAAAGCTTACCGAATAATCATAATGTGAGTTTGCAGCTGGGATGCAAACGAAGGGTGGAAACGAAGTAGATGGGAGTTAAGGTGGGCGTTTCTTGTGCTTTGTACTCTTTGGACCCACAAGAGTATAGCCACCTTCGTCTCGCTATCCGCTGATGATCGGGATGCGGAAGATCCCCTACGGCTCGTAGAACGAGAACGGGATTTGGAAGGTTTATCAGTGACCTCGAGTTTCTTGCGACTGCGCTCGTGAGGAGCAGCGACAGATAGTGTCGGTCTCACTAGCGCCTTACGTGCAGGTTCGGGAGAAATAGAACTTGTGGCAGTGGGTGGTGTGAATGTTGAAGACTGCGAGGTTGTTGTGGTCGGCGTCTGTTCTGTTTGAGTACACGCGTCGGCTACAGGCACGGTTTGTAGTGCCACTGAGGAAACAGGAGTGCGGCGGAGCGCTGAGGCATAGCCTGAGATGGTCGCAGGCTGCAGATTTTGGAAGCGACGCCTGGCTTCCGGAAAAGTCAGGCGTTCCTTAACTCGCAGCTCCTGTGGCCTTTTCCTCGAGAAAACGTGGACATTGCCGGGAGCTAGATGGATGCTTCCCTGTACAATGGACGCAACAAGGGTCTCGAGCACAAGCAGTTTCTCCGTGGGCAGCTTGTCCGCAACGTTCACAGGTAGCGTCGAAGGTGCACCGAGTTTGCGTGTGACCGAACCGTTGGCACCGAAAACAGCGAATTGGGTTTGGCACATATGGTCGCACAGAGACGCGTTCATATCCACAATATAGGGTCTCGGGTATTGTGGTGGCCTTAAAAGTCAGAAATACCGTACGCAGTGCCACTGATTCACCATCTCGTTTGCCGAGCAGACGGTACGCTTGGCATACACCCCGGTCAGATAAATTAGTGACTATATCTGCTTCGGAAAGACCGTCTAAACAAGAGGTAGTTACGACGCCTCTACAGGTGTTCAAAGTCTTGTGGGGGGCCACCTTTATGGGGTAGGAACCCAACAAGCTGGCATTCAGGAGTTTCTTCGACTGGTCTTCCGTCTTCGTTTCAATCAAAAGCGTACCGTCTCGCGTTCGGGTGGCATTGGTCACTTTACCGCATATCCTGTCAATCTCGCGTTGTATGTGAAACGGACTGATATCTCGCATAGTTTTTTTTTTTGTTTTTTTCACATGCCAAGGTCACAACTATAAAGCGGTCAAAAGAAGAGGTTTTGCGCGGAGATAGCATTATGGAAAGACCCCCTTCCGGAACCGTCGGCGTCAGCCTGCCATCCGGGGGTAGAGAGAAAAGACACCAAAATACTTTCCGGTCTGTGCCGCCTAGTAGACCCCTGCCAGACCGATCTCAAGGAATACCTCAGAAGGAGTTACCCTCCAGCCGCCACTGCTGGTCCATACGGGTAAGCCCTTCACCATGTACAACCCGGCTTTAAGCCCCTACCACAGGTATAACCACCTGTGGCTCCCCACTTTAGGCCATGCTGCGTAATAAAGCAGACATGGATTCAGGGGACTTGTGGTTGATTACACCGGGTTTTCCGTTAGTGGTAACACAACCGGTCCGTAATTCTAACCCAACGAGCAGCGCTCGTCGGGAAATTAAAACGGACCGGGCCCCCAAGGAAGCTACGTGGGTGTACATAACGGTATGGACGGGCTCCGCACCTAAGGCTTACACATAGGGGCAGTAGGAAGGGTCCACTCAACCTTCACGCCTGAGACCTCCGAAGAGCACACATGTTGGAAGCCGTGCTGGAACCGTGGGACAGGAACCACAGAGATAGAATAAAGATCCCTGTTGGTGAGGCAGGAGTTAATAAATCTAAAGCCTTAATACTAACATGTAAAGAATAAGCCTAGAAGGGGAAGAAGATGAGGCGAGTAAATTCGCTCTCACAATACAAACAAATATGCACACAAACACAAAACGCGGCTAAGTTGGTGGCGATGATGATGATATGGCGTTGAGTGGCTCGGGAACCCCCGGGTGCACCAAACCCGTACCTACCGTAGTAGGCCCCTGGGGGGATATGGTTAGGTGGCATCTTCAGTCATGAATATGGGGGTTCACCTTGTATTAAAAAAAAAGAGAAGAATTTAAAGTGCTGAATGATAACATTTCATGTAGAGGAATTCATAATTATTGAAATCATGTTCAATATAAAGGAATGCTAATAATAATTAAAAAATAAAATAAGCACTGCCATCAATTAATTCTCAAAGTTATTTATTTATTTTGTAAAATGCATATATGAAATTGAAATGCCAGATTCTAAATCAGAATATATAAAGGAAGCTTATTTTAAGTTAAATAAGTACATTAATAATATTGACACAGAAACTGTATAGTCATGAAGGCAATGATAGTTACATAATGGTGCTAATTAAAATGAGAATGAGAAATCTATACAGAATTATGCACAGTTGTTAGAAACAAAGTTCATTCGTCTTTCCTTTTTTGATGCCAACAGATCAATCACTTTTTCATTGAAATTAGGCATGTTACTTACATTTTCTATTAATAACATTGCTAATGCACTCAATCTGTCCTCAACCATTGTGCTCAAAAATGTCCTTATTCACTTTAAAGTCGAGAAATGCCTTCCAACTTCTGAGGTGGTCGTGGGTATGGTTCACACCATCATTAATAATTTGTAAGTTTCAGAAAATGTGATCACCATGCTGTTTTCTATAATGAACTGCACAAAACATGTAGCATCACTCATAGCTCAGAAGTCTTGTCGTCTGTAAATTGCATCCAATTTAGTTCTGAGGCGTTCTTTCTCCAAAAAGGTGTACACTTCCATGGTTTGTTCAAGTAAATGAACTGGAAATTTTCTGTCATGCTGCTTCAAACACACACAGAGAGTAGCATGTTGTAAAAGAAAATCTGGTGCTTATTTGATTAATTATCACTCACATACTTCTTTTGCTGCTACAGTCCTGTTTAAGTGCACATTTTCAATTCTCCTTTTCTTCGAAGCTGTTTCTGAGATCGAAGTCTCTGCCTGCTGCCTTATTTTGTCCATGGATTCTCTTTCCCTTTCAATGGATCTCCAAAAAGTCTCAGTCAGCACTACATCCACAGTTCTTTTCTGAATTTCATTGTACAGCATGTCAACATAAGGCATGATGTTATGAAAGGCTTTCAGCCAAAAGACACATACTGGATCTCTAAGCGTATATTGAATGGCTTCTGCTTGGCTGAAGATTCTATTTCCCCCAAGCACGTAATTGTGTTCAATATTCATATACAGTATTTACTGTTCAACTCTTGAAGTTGCATCTTGTGGTACAAGCTTGAGGTATTTTTCCTAATAGCTTTGGTGGAAATTGCTGAAGTTGGTAATGTCAGTTAAATTGGAAAATAAAAGACTCAAAACTTGCTGGTTTTGGCTTGTTTCTGTGCTATAACCAAGTTAGGTTGGTGTTCATAGCAGTGCACAAAACTATCGTATCTGTATTGTTGCCAAATAATTTTCTGAAGGCCACTTATATGCCCTCTCATCATACTGGCTCCATCTGAGAAATCAGTTTGTCAAAATTTTGAACTACATTTACCAATGCTTGTTGAATACACACAGCAATAGATGTTGCATCATGACTAGAAGGATTGACTAAGTGCCAGAATCATTCAATTCTCTTCTCTAAGCCCTGATTTTGGATTTAGTTACTTGTTGTATGCTCAGATGAAGTATTGGTCTGCTTCCTTTTATTTCCAATTTCTTCTTTTCCAATGGTAGAGTAAAGAATGACAGTTCCTTTAGTTCCAAGACTTTTAATTCACTTAAAGCTATTTCTTGTCATAACACAACGAAAATGCTTATGGAAATAACAAAATATCCCTGCAACAAATAAATGTAACTGACACCTATCTCAAAATTCGCTTGTAGCACAACTAAATTGTGCGATGCCAGGTCTTTATGAGGGAGATTATGCCCCATCATCACACGTCTTGCTGTCCATACCTTGTTCACTCGCATGTGCAAGCAGAAGGAAATGGAGTCAATGCTGACAAAGTATGCAGAACTCATTCCAAGATTGCATTGGAATGTATGGAGTTATTTCTGTGTCATTAATGAATATATTGTTTGAATGTACTTTGGAATAGTATCTCTAGTTTTAGTAAATTAAAATGCATTAAATATACTTTTAATGAAAACATACGTTGTTAAAAAATCCAGTTTAACTAGGGGGTTCATGTGTGACTGAGCACAAATGGAAGAACAGCCCCTGACTACATGACTTTGTATTTGAATGCAGGAAAGCTGAGATATAGAGAAAAGAAAGCCAGAATGAATAGGAAAATTGACAAATCAAGTTTTAGAGAAAAACTATGAAAACACAGGACAATATTTAGAAAAATTAAAAAATAAATAAAAATAGATTGTTAAAAGAGGAATGGACAATAATTTATAAGCATATAAATAAAATCTAAAGCAATAATGAATAATATAGTTTTAAAAATAACATAATATAAGATAGGGCTAATTCAACTCCATCTGGAGCAGGCCCATGCAAGAACTGGTGTTTTGGTAAAGAGCCACTGTAGTGGCAGTGAGTGTCCTCACTGGTAGCAGGTATTACATCATATTGTGTGAAAGCAAGCAGAGCAACAGATTATACGTTGATGTTTAGTGTCTTGTTAACAATGTTTCAGCCAAATTCTAGCCGAACTAACCAGAGATCTTCAACTTCAGATTTCTTATTCACAGATGTTCATGGTATAGCAAAACGTTTGGTGTCTCAAAACACCCCCAACCAGGTAAAACAATTTTATCACTGTGTACCACACATGATGGAGATATTAGAAGTGAACAGCGTGCAGTGAAAATAAACTAGCTGAAGGCAATACTGATAGATTATCAGGTAAAATATAGTATTTAAATCTTGTATAATTTATAAGTAATTCTCATGTTAAAATATATTTTGTCACCTTCAGATGATACTGTTATTGTTATTGTCATAACAAAATATTCTCATTTATGTTATATGATATATTTCAGTAGAATTGTTGAGTTTCCATTGGATGAAAGTACAGAAGTATGCAACATTTGGCAATTAGCCGTCATCATTTGTGGAGTGAACTAAAACCTGAAATACACAGAAGAGCTCTTAGATTTAATACCTATGAAAGTAATAACAACAGGTATGAATGTCAATAACACTCCTTAAAGATGTGGGCAGTTAATATACTAACGTTCCATATTATGTGAAGTACGATGGTTGAGCAGAGGGGAAATGTTTCACATGTTTTCTCAACTTTCATTGAAATTACAATGCTTATGGAAATGAAAGGTGAAGTGATGAAATTAAATGATAGCAAATGTACATTTCATCTAACATTTATGGCAGATTTATAAATGAGCTCAACACTTCAATATAGGGAAAATGTCAGATGATAATTCAGATAGAAAAGAGCATTCAAGTGTAAAGTTAAGCTATGGGAGCAGCAAGTGAAAGACTGAAATGCTGCACATTTTTCCAAAGAAATTTTGTAATCATGCTAATTTTGTAATCATGCTAATTTTGTAATCATGCTAATTAAGGAGACTAATTTTAAGGAATACCTGCAGACTCTGAATGATTTACATGTCACACTTAAATTAAGATTTCAGGAAATAGTAACATTTGAATCTAGCTTTGAAACATTTACCATATGAATGTAGATTGTGTTTCCAGAAATTTATAGTGGAAATTTGTTGACCTGCAGTGCAACCATGAAATGTAAGATAAATTCTAAACAGCTGCAATCTAAAGAGGTTATGTAAGAATTTTCCTCCTAGAATATTTTCCTGACTTCATAATCATGCAACTAAAATCACAAGTGTGTTTAAGTTGACACATTTATGTAAACAGTTACTTTTAACAATGAAAATATGCAATCACAGGCAGAAGGCAACTCTGTCAGACTTACATTTAAAATGTTCCTGTGCTTACGTGCTGCTTAAAACCTTAAAACCTAATATAATGAACTAGTTAACACTAGACTCGCAAAGAGAACAATGAGTAACATCACTCAGCAATTCATAATCACAGGCTAATTAACACTGTATATTTGGCATTCGTATAGTAGAATGAAAATTGTAAATATTATGTAGAGAAGTCATATAGTGTTTATTTTTCAACAGATTTCTTTCACAGTGATTAAGCACTAGATACAATGAATTTCAGAAAATGGATTGCCTTCAGGTTTGCATTGTTATTTCCTTAACTAACTGGGATTTTAAATAAATCTAAGAACATATACGAGTCATTCCATGTCAAATCAGACAGACTTCTTTCCTCAGTTTATCAACATTTTTTGTAACTTTTTATTGCCTTTTAAAGGCAAATTATTTATATTTTTATTTTGGCCAACTTTTATTATTTTGGATTTCTTGCAACATCAAAATTCTGGAAAGAGCACGCATATTAATCCATTCAAATGCTCATTTTCTATGCTATATATATTTATTTTATATGAAGTTGAATCAAATTTTATTTTAAAGGTTAAAACTTGTACTTTCAGATTATATACGAGGCTATTAGTATCAAAGAGAGCAATCTCCATCTACCTAAATTTTTCAGTAGAACTCACTTTGTGTTGCAACTTTTTCTTCCAACTCGATCTGCTTGATTTTTGTCTTGCATATTCATCAAGTAATTCTAATGAAAGTAACTAGAGAAAATCAACATTGGATTAATAGTTTATAAGATATTTTAGCCTAAATTTTGGAGAAGCTCCATTTTCGTTCATGTCTTAGGGTTCTTATGGAGTTTGCTCCATTTGATACCAACATATATGGAGATTGCTCATTCTGTTAATAAAAGAAGGGATGGTTGTACCTGGGCAATTATTTTAGCTAAACTACAATCGTCGTTTACTGATATTATTATTACTTTGCATTGAAATACATGGTCAATAATGGTAATATAAGGAAGACTACTTAGTACTCTTAGAACAGTGTAACAGATTATCAAAACTGCAAGAAGAAAAAAAAAGAGGGAATGAAAACCTCCATGAAACTGTTCTCCATTGAGAGTAAGGTAACTTGGAGTGACAAAAATATTTTAAACAATTGCAGTTCTGTTATCTATCTTGAAAATGTTAGCTTTGGAGCATTAACTAGAACAATGAGATTTGGAAATTAAATTGCTTACACCTACTGCGCAAATTTTAACACAAGGTTTTCTTCATAAGATTTTATTATAAAAGTGTGGATAAATTTGTGTTAAAAATTAATAAATAAACAACAAAATACATTAATCAAAGAAACATTTCCGCTTAATATAAAATTAATTACTGACAGAATACAACTATTACCTCAGCCTTTAACAGCAAGTGATTTCCATTTCCTTGCCTCCCGGACCTGTTTCCTAGCTTTTGTGGGAGTGACGGGTGTCGCATTTTGAGGCACCGTATCCATCACAGAGCACTTAAAAGAAAACTAGCACTTGTGTTTATAATATATGGTGATACTGCACAGTTCAAAAAACTGAAAATATTTCTAATATAATTAACAATTTTATAATATGTGCACTAGAGCAGAACACACACTATTATTTCCACCACTGCAGCCATATTGCTGCCAGTCACATGACCAGAATGGAAACAGCCTATACGTAGTTGTAGAGATTGCCCTTTTTGATTACAACAGATGGTGGAGATATTCCTGTTTGAAACCAACATTTGATTTTAATGCACTGAAAAAATGGGATTTTGTTCCTTTAGAAACAAACAAGCAGTAAGGCTAGTAGCAGAATCCAATTTTGCAAAAAAGTGGAGATTGCTCTTTTTGATACTAATGGCCTCAATTCACATTTTGGAAAAATATCTATTCACTACTCATTACATTACAATTATTAAGTAATCATACCTTTCTGTAAACTTCACACTACTTTAGTTATAATTTAAAAATAGTGACATGATCTCAATTTAATAATTCTATGATTTCAGATTGTGACAGTAATAAATGGTAGGAGCAACAAATACAGCCATAAATATCAGGCAAATTTGGCATAACTTGATGGTGACACTGTGTATCAGTTTACACAATACTCAAAGCTAGCTGGCAATATCTTCCTGGGATATGGAATGTGGGATATGTATTATCCCCCTCATTTTATTATTTATAAAATAGTTAATATGCCTCTTTATTTAAGAGCTCTGACCAGCCACTGGATCACCTGTGAAGATGACAAGTGCAGCCCTTGGCAAACTGTTGGGAACTTCAAGACCCAATGGACCACGGCCTACAAGCCCGGAAAATACTTTCTTTACTCAAGACACCGGCAGTGAAAGCCTCAGTTTGTACCTCTTATTTACATTGTCCTTTTGAAAGAGATATAACCATTCTGAGATTGCTACCACTTTGTCAATCATTTGGACAAGTGATAGACCATACAAATGAAAGAATTACAGAATGGGCAAGAAAGAATATCAGTGCAATTACATTTTTCTTTGCTACAAATGGGGATTATGAAAGTGAATGTCAGCTTTTGCGGTCTCAATAATAAAACTAATAGTGGCACAAGAACTCCACATGTTTTCATACCAGCGTCAATATCTGAAGTTAAAGACAGTGTCACTAGTTGAAGACAACTCTCTTTCCTATGAAAGTACAGACATCATTCTTTGAATTCCTTCAGTAGTTTGCAAGTTTTAGCTGTCCTGTGTTACAACCTATATTTAAGTAACCTCCTTTTTGGAAACAAGAGAGTTGATAGTAATTATAAAAGTCACGTACCTAATGCATAAACTGATACCATAGCACTTGTGCATCCATGCATGAGAAGGTTCTGCCATGACACTCCAATGGCCAGCCACCAGTGTACAGTCTGACACAATACAACAAATATTGTGCTACTTTTTTAAATTCAGAAAATGAATATAAAATATATAAATCTGCATTTTAAAATTACTTTATTGAAAAAAAAATGCTTGATTTAGTGTTTGTATTATCTCAGAAAGAGCATTATAAAAAATGAATTGTTACCTTGTAAATAAGCAGACATTAAATCATGTCTGATAATTAGGGGCAGAGAAAAACTCATTTGTATGCAAGGGTATGCATGAAAATACATAAATTTTGAAACTGAATATCAGCAAAATTAATTTTCATTTTACATAAAAATAATGTATCTAATGCTATCAAATATTCTGTGGAATAAAAAAGTTAATATCAGTCAGAAATTTGATGGAAAATTTTATTTGAATTCATCTGGTTGAATTACTCATATATGACACTTCGCATTATATACTAGAGTATTACTAAGTGAGATATAGAATATAATGCTGTGCAACATCTTAACTTGATCTACTTTCCATGTTTATGATGATTATTAAATGCATTATCAATTGTACCTAATATAGTATCTATCAAAGAGTATGCTTTCACTGCAATAATGTAAACATGTGACAATGTACCAGGTGCATGTTGTGAAAACTAAGACTACTAAATAGTAGCCAGTCTGCTATTGCAGTAGCTGTCCTGCTCTCCACCTTGTATCACATTACCTCTTTGTAACCCAAGTTTGGTCAAGTGCAAGAGTGTGATCATACATGCAAAATCTGCAATGGCCTGATCTAGAGTATAACAGGTTTGACTACTGGTTTCATGCACAAGAAAATTATGGAATGGTTAGACTCTGCATGCTAAAGCGATTATCACAGCTTTTACAGAATTTAGTAAAAATTCAACTTGTTTGGGTGATTGTTTTAGCTGATGTTTAAAAGGACCGCTACTTATATTTTGAGCCTTGGTTAACATTGATTGATGTAGGTGCCATCTGGTGTTTCTACTGGAAAGTTTGACATTGTTGACCTTACCTATTTGAGATATTTTGTCAATAGAGTATTATTTGTGTTGTTTACAGTGGCTTTAAAATTGTGTCTCAGCAAAAAGATGGAATTAACTCATGAAAATGTTTGTGCGATGATTTATTATGATTTTCAATGTGGGTTATCAAGACAAGAGTGCATTAATCAACTTACAACTATGTTTGGCAATGAAGCTTCATCTTCTGCCACTGTAAATGCTGGTATGAGTGTAATTGTGGCCACTGTTTGCTCACTGATGAAATTAGTGAAGGTTATCCAAAATCATTGTTGTGCCAGAAAACATCGATGCTGTGCAAAAATTTATTGTGCAAGATTGTCATGCCACACGCTATGAGATAGGGGCAATCCTAGGCATTAGTTCTACCAGCATATATAAAATATTGCGTGATCATTTAGCTGTGAAAAAGTTTTGCTCTTGTTGCCTCATAATTTGACACAATCTCAAAAGGATGTTTGTGTCAATTGGTGCACACAAATGCTCAAGAAGTACAATGTTGGGGCTTCAAAAGACTATATAAGGTTGTAACAGATGATGAATCATGCGCTATGCATATGAGCAGAATGTAAACAGTAGTCAACTGTGAGGGGTTTCAAGATGAATCAAATCCAACAAAAGCTGTTCGCATTTGAAGCACTTCAAAACAAATGGTTACCTGTTTTTTCAGTAAAACTGGTCATATGGCAACAGTGCCCTTAGAGGAATGTAAAATGGTCAATTCTGAATGGCACACAACCATTTGTTTGCCAGAAGTCTTCGGTGAAATAAGGAAAACAAACGAATGCCATCAGATCATTCTTCACCAAGTCAGTTCTTCACCAACCTCTCACATATCTTATCTAACAATCAACTAATTGAACATTAAAAAAATCAAACTAATGACTCATTTGCCATAAATCCTGATTTAGCACCCAATCACTTCTTTTTGTTCCCAAACATCAGGAATAAATTGCATAGACAACAACTTTCATTGGCAGAAAAAGCCATTGATGCATTCAAAAATAATGTTTTGGAGGTGTTTCAAGCAGATTGCAAAGATGCCATAACAAAGGGTTCGAATGCAAGCGAAAGTGTATTGACAATAAAGGAGAATATTTCAAGAAACAGTAAAGCAATTTTCAATGACATATTACTGATTTTTTACTATTAGGCTCAAAATATAAATAGTGTCCCTCATGTAATGTGTTTCCAATTGGTTGCAAGTGCATTGTTCCTTACTTTATGGTTATAAAAATAGCAACAGGGTCTTACATTTTCAAGTTTCCAAAGGATAAGCATTTGAAGAAACTGCAGTTAGGATCCATTATAAGGGAAAGTTTCTCACCAACCAGAAACTCAGAGACAAGGTCCACTAATATTTACTTTAATATAGTCTAGAGGTAAATAAAAATGAAAGACACTATTTATACAGAGTTTGCAAGTATCACAGTTTATAATGTATCAGTATTTGCATGTGTGCGTGTGTGTGTGTTCATTTTCTGTGCTTAATTTTTATTCTAATGCTAACCAGCTACATAAGTTTACATAGCTATTTAAGTATATAAATATGTAAAGGCTTTTGCAATTGGCAACAAATTTATAAACTAACAAATTTTATTTTCCAAAACTGTGTAGATAAATTAGTATTTCTGAATCCCCTATTGAATTTTCAATGTATGTCTGACATTAAAATATGAACTCAATAATACTTTTCTAGATTACAGCAAATCTCTTTTTAAAGATCTAGTTCAATTTTATTAATGATCATCACCATTGAAATCCTATCATCAAATTTACATTTGCATTACTCATGGAAAAAGAATCAAATAGAAAACTTATTAATACGAACAGCCTACCAATAAAAGTTTAAGATTCCATTACCCATGACAAAAGAAAATGTACTTGGAAAAGAACAAATGCATTCAAAAATAAAAAATGACTACTGGAGTTTTATGGAACTGGTTTGTTTTATATGGAATGCTTGTCACCACTTTTGTTTTCTCTTATTTGTTAAAACTACTATTTAATGCTTAGAGGTATTTTCCTTTTGTATCATACAGCTTTCATGAAACAACAAACAAATTCTTTTAATGCATTCAGTTACATTTAAAACTCAAACATGTCACAAAAGAGGAAGAATATTAATTTTAAGTTTCCTATTTCCTTGAAAGGAAACATTATGGAAGTGTTATTTTAGATGTTCATTTTCCAGTCCATTCACTAATAAATACCTACTATTCCCTGAAGTTCCTCTACATTTTATATGCAAGCCATAGTAATAAGATTGTCACAATGGTCCTTGCTGCATTTATCTAATATGCCAAATTATCTTTGCCATCTCCACAATTATTTGAGGATTAATATATTTATTTTGTGAATGAGATTATTCTTTCTCCTAATTTTCAGGTTTATGCAATGCTTTATTTTCCTTTTTCCTTGAGGAGGGCTTTCTTAGGGGCTATCCGCTTTTGAATCTGAAGTGAGACAATAATAGTACTTTCAAGTTAAATAACTTGAAACTAATATCTGATAATAAGCATAATAATGATAACAACTCCATCATCCAGAATTTAACCAGTTAAACATTACACCGAAGCAAATCTAAATTTAAGTGCAGAGATAAGAAGATTTAAAACATTTCATTTTAACTGGAGCCTTTACAGAAAAGTTTTAATAGAGCTAGCCTGAAGGAATAATTTTTCTTTAACTCAGCATGGCTCTCAAAGAAATTGACATATTGAGTTAAAAGTTTACAAAAGGTGAAACTTTGTTTTCCCTCATAGTATTTCAATTGTAATGCTGATAGCAGCAACATATTTCATTAATGCCCCAAATGGAAACTTTAAAAATGAATGTCTGTGATCCATTATTATTGTTATAATATTGTTTATATTTTCTGTATATAGGTTTATGACTTACTTTTTCCTTCACACAAGATACGATTCTTGCTAAATACATGTTAACAACTTTTAATTGCTAAACTGTCTCTACTGCTTGCCAGAACCAATGACCAACATGGTCAGCCATTTTGTTATAATTAGAGATAGCATCTTGGGGACCAATAGCGGAACAGAATCAAGGTTAGCTCAGCATGGTATATTATTGTGATGTGTTGACAATGCAGTGTGTATGTAGTGGTATTAATAGAAGGAATGAGGCAGTGGTTGCATGGTAGACTGTGATATTTTCACTAGCAGTGGAAGACAGTTGAAGTTGGGGGGAGGAGGTGGTAAACATAAATACCAATGAATTATTCCAATAATAAAAATAAGTGATGTAGTGTTACAAAATTGACTCAACTAATTAATTTAATAAATACCAATGATTTATAGGAACTAACAATTTTAATATTTACATACATTCGATTGCTGTTGTGCAACAAATCATCAGCATCATTATCCATTTCATTTTCTCTCAAGATACATACATACCAATGCACAACATACTTTTGTAATGTCTCAAATGTGAATCGTCTCCGATTGGCATGTAAATAGGCTTTATATTATGAAAAACAAACAGATTCAAGCAAACAGAAATAGGACACATCATAGACTATTGGATAAGACACTGCAACAGCAATTATTTCCCTAGCACATCTCTGACACATTTTGTATTTCATGTATTATTGAAACTCCAACATTTTTTTCCAAACACTATCTTCACTTTCTTTTTCACACAGTTTAAAACAGGTGTCACAGTTTACTGGTTAATTGCTTGCACAAGTTTTGACACCTTTCAGGGCTCAAGGCATTTCAATGTTTGATATTTCTAAATATGTGTTATTGTCAGAGATATATCTGCAAAGTTCTTCTGTAGAACTGCAAATCTTAATGCAATCCATTTTGAAAAAAGAGATTTTACAATCTTGATTGAAGAGAGTGCACTATCATCAAAATCATTAATTACCTGAAAAACAGTATTATAATATACAGCCTAGTATACTTCTGCATTGATACCTCATTTTCCATCATGTTACTACAGGTTTTTTACATGTGGCACTTGCAGTCGCCAATGCAGGTCAGTCTCTGCTCAGTAGGTATGCAGCTGGTATCTACATGTGTACTGCTATCGGTGCCCAGATGATATCCCTAGTTATAATAATCAGGCCTTCTCTTTCTAGACAGTGTTAGCCAGCTTCAGCAAGCAGCCCAATACATATTGTCTTAGTATTGCAAAAAATTATCATTACATATAAGCAAGTTATATAATATAAGTATTATGAACTTTAAAATTCAAGATGTAGAGCCAACAATCAGTTACTTTTGTAAGTCAGTTTTAGCTAAACATGACAAATATGAAAAATATGTGTGAAAAAGTGCATACATTATTTAAAACCTCTATAGAGGGGGGAAAGTAGTGGTTTTCAATTTTCAGAGATTTAAACATACAACAGGAAATATTTTGAAAACATTTAAAATGAAGAGGGTTCATTTGATCAAATGAATTCTACATTTCCCTCTACTAAGCTTTTTGTCTTATTTTTTATGATTTCTCCAGCTTTGTAGTACTCAATTGAATTAAGAGGTCTTATGCCTACTATTTAGAGAAATTCCAAATTTACATTTTCTCAATATAAGTATCTCAAACTTGTGACATTTTGTCAATCTTTCATAGACATTTTTGACAGAGAAAAGAGAAGAAAAAGAAGTATGTAATGTGCTGTCTAGAGTGTGAGGAAATTCAAAGGGCCTGGAAAAAAAGTTGCAGTGGAATCTCGTGTCAAATTCTTGGATTAAATGCACTAATTCTTCCTCCTTGAAAAACCAGTAGAGACATTAAGACTAATCAGAAAGCAACCAGTCTGTGATTCTTTTATAGAAGTCATCATTAACTGCAGTCAGATGATCCGCTGTTTCCCTTCCAGTTTTTAAAATACATCTCACACTATAACAATCACTGCATTCATATTGTGAATGTTATGAACTTGTTGCTTGATTATTTGAGAAAGAACTATTTCGGAACATTCCTTAAAGTTGTTACCATTCTCTTTGCTGTAGACATAATTTAAACAATGCATGAAAATGAAACATTCTTTCTTCCATCACCATTAGATATCAGCAGCCGCATCATGGCCGAGAGGTTAGACCACTCGCCTCCCAAGCAACCACATGTGGGATTTATGGTGGACAAAGCAGCGCAAGGGCAGGTTTTCTCAGGTTCTCCAGTTTCCCTCACCATCACATTCAACTGGTGCTCCATCTTCATTCCATGCATCATCAGTGTCAACACCTGTGGTGCCATATGCAGTAAAGGCAGGCATTAAAACACTAAAAAAAAAAAAAGTTAGATATTTCCTAAAGGCATATTGCAGAATGAACAAGTCTCTACTTCATGCATTACATAAAAGTGGAAGCTACTTACCAGAAAGCTCTGTATTACCCATAAGTGCAACTGAACTGCCTATTCCATTTTAACAACTTGGTGGCAGTAATTGACCTTTTGTCTGTTTCACATTTGAGAGATCGAAAGTTTGAATCTCACTTAAAGCGTGTTACCTGAATAAGGTTTTTTTGGGTGCTTTCCCTTATCTTAACAAGATGAATTTCAAGTACTTTAACCCACTGATATATCGTTTTTATTCAACAATTTGTGGCCGGAAATACCATATTTTTTTAAGCAAAAATTACTCTGTCAAGTATTTGTTTACAACATAAGCTTCTTTGGGATTTTCACCAAGATGCCTAGCTGTTGAAAGATTGATTTGACCTGCAGATGAGCATCGTGCTTGAAATGGAACATTATGTATTACATACCTCAGAAATTTGTAAGTTATTACGATGGCAGAAAGCAACAAAATGTCTGGTAAAGCAGTTACTTACATAAGTACTATCATTTTTCTCTTCCTCACTATCCTCAGATTCTGAATAGTCTGAAGGCAGATAGCCTTTTTTATTGCTCTGCTGCTCACAGAATGATGGAAGTTTGGTGGCTTCTAGGAGAAATGATTCACTTGGATCTTTCTTTTACTGATATGACTTCAATACAAATATATATAATATAAAATTTTTGGTTTTGATTTTTACGTGCTTCTTACAATGATAATATTATTGAACTGACATTCAACCCCTGACTATACATCATTGGTATCTGATGAAGTTAATCAATGCTATTTAAAAAAAAAAGAAAGAAAAAAAAAAAAAAAAAACCTTCCTGAAGGTTTAGGATAGGCTAATAATCAGGAAAATCAGTCTTTATAGGCAGTATTTATCATGACAGCTTTTTCAGACAGAGACATCTCTAGGAGGCTTGTAGAATCAAAACAAATGATATAATCAATCTGATCAGTAATGCAGTATGCATAAAAATGTTGCAAATGCTGATGACAGAAATATGTTGTACTGAAATTGTACTGAACGCGTAAGTTAAACAATAATGAGCAAACCCATCAAAGTATATGAATGGGTTAAGCTCCATGGACCCTGAGTTTATTTGAGCACCATTTCACCGATTTTGTTCATGGGCCAATGTGACCAATCAGGTTAAAGGATGTTAAACTACCCACAAAAAAAGTATATAAATAAAAAATAATTGATATTCACAGCCCCTAAAGTTACTTTCAGCATGTTAAAGTTACTTTGCATGGTCAATAAATGCAAAAACCTTAAGGAGGAGGATTAGCAAGCAAGTCTACCAAGATAGTTTACAGTTACAGAACAGACGAATTTGGACATGTAGGGATAACAGTGGTCCTATCTAGAAATGTTTCAATCATCCAGATTTAACTGTGCTAACAGCAACAGAGAGAAAAAGAAATTGTGGTAGCTTATTCCCACTTTTTCATATATATTTGCAGAAAAGAATGTTGGCCATTGCTAAGAGATGTCTTCTAAAATAAAACATGTCCATAACAGCATTTTAAACCATCAGGTACAGCACCTGTTATATGAATAGGTGCAATGTATCTGAGATGATGATGATGAAGATGATGATGATGATGATGATTAAAGTTTAAGGGCGCACAACTACATGGTCATGAGCGCCCAATAAAAACAAGTCGTGCTAAGACAAGATAAAAGCGCAATAAAAAGTTAAAATCAGTCAATAAAAATAAATAAAATGATAGAAAAAACTGCCCACTACATAATTCATATAGCTAAAAACTGGTAAAACAGAATCTAAATGCCATAAATAAAACAGGCCCTAGCCCTGAGGCTAAAATAGGTAAAATCAGCAGCTACCAGTTCAGGAACATACCAGACTGCAAAGTAAAATAGAACTAGATATTCAGGTTAAAAGGCAATGATGATAGGAACTTAAAAATCCGATCTACTGCTCCGGTATCGTCCAACAAGATCTCTTTGTACTGGCCGGCAGGTGTAGAGTGGCTCGTAATCGGACTAGAGGAGCACACTCTACCAGTACGTGGCAAACAGTCAGTGCTTGCCCACACTGTGACAGACAGGAGCAGGATCCCTTTTGAACAGGTAGCTGTGTGTAAAAAAACAGTGACCGATGCGGAGACGAGCCAAAACCACTTCCTCACGACGGGAAGTGCGTGACGAAGTAGACCAGTGTACCGGAAGATCTTTCACTGCCCTTAGCTTATTGTTGCGGAGAGCAAGCCACTCCGCGTGCCAGCGCGAAATCACCGCCCTCCGCAAAACAAGTCCAAAATCTTCGGCTGTTGAACAAGTAATGGTAACACTGGGCTCCGTGGCTGCTGACTTTGCCGCCTCATCTGCTAATTCGTTGCCTGACAACCCAACGTGTCCTGGAAGCCATGCGAGATCCACATTCACGCCAAGGGCGTGCAAAACGTGGAGGGCATCCTGAATGAGCTGCACTAGAGGATGGTAGTTTAACAACTCACGAACGCTCTGAAGTGCGCTAAGCGAATCACTCAGAATAAGGCAGTTACCCAAGGTTCGACGGCAAACGTACTGAATGGCTCGATAGATAGCATACAACTCCGCAGTATAAACGGATGTGTGAAGAGGCAAACCGAAAGTATGTGATTCGGTGCCAATTACAAAGGCACACCCAACACCGTTGATAGATTTACTGCCATCGGTATAAATGCAAATTCGGTCACTGTAACGGGATAAATATTCTAAAAACAAGTAGGGATACTAATGATGGGCATCACAGACTTCCCAAATGCCAACATTCCGAGGTCGACGTGGGAGGCAGCACGTAACCAAGGTGGGTGCACCCTCTCTCCCTTGGGAAACATGCTAGGCATTACGATATTGGAGTCCCGAAGGAGCTCTCTAAAACGAAAACCTGCAGGCTTGGGACTAAGTGTTAGGCGACAATAACGGTCGTCTAGCTCAGTAGAATAAAAATGGGGAAATGTTGGATGCATAGGCTGGCTTTTAAGTCCACTACCATAATTTGCTAGCAGGGCATCACGCCGAAATCGAAGGGGTGGTTCCGCCGATTCGGCATAGACTCACAACTGGGCTAGTTGGGAAGGCTCCAACAGCCACACGGATGCCCTGATTGTGGACAGCATCTAACTTTCTCAACACAGATGGTCGTGCCGAGGAATAAACAATACATCCATAGTCTAACTTTGATCGGATCAGCGTACGATAAAGACGCAGCTATACTGTCCGATCCGCTCCCCAATATTTACCACTTAGTATCCGTAAAATATTAAAAGAACGGTCACACCGCGCCTTAAGCTGTGCTATATGTTGTGACCAGCAAAGTTTTCAGTCAAATACCAACCCCAGGAATCTCACCTCATCTGCGAAAGGAAGTAAAGTTGGCCCAAGGTGAAGAGTAGGTGCCATGCGCCACCTGTGGCGCCAGAAGTTAACACAGACCGTCTTCTCAGGGGAAAAACGAAAGCCGTTTCTTAAGCTCCAATTATAGAGATTGTCCAAGCACAGCTGGAGACGGCGTTCCAAAAACGGTGTACGCTGAGAAGTACAGTATATCGCAAAGTCATCCACGAATAAACAGGACGAGAGATCTGGGGGAACACATTGTGATATCGAATTAATCGCTATAGCAAACAGCGTGCCGTTTAGTACCGAGCCCTGCGGCACTCCGTTCTCTTGACTAAAAGGGTTAGAAAATACCAAGCCGACCCTTACCCGGAAAACGCGGTCTTGCACAAACTCCTGAAGGAATAGCGGAAGGCGACCTCGAATATCCCAACTGTGGAGGGAACGTAATATTTCCGCTCGCCAACACGTATCATAGGCCTTCTCGAGGTAAAAAAATATCCCTACTGTTTGGCTGTTCCTCAGAAACCCGTCAGAAATCTGAGTTGACAGCGAAACAAGGTGGTCAGTTGTTGAACGGCGTCGTCAGAAACCACATTGGATGGTGGTCAAAAGATCGTGGGATTCCAGCCACCACACAAACCGTCCATTGATCATGCGTTCCATCACCTTGCATACGCAGCTTGTGAGGGAAATAGGACGGTAACTGGAAGGAAGTTGACGGTCCTTTCCAGGTTTCAAAACAGGTATAATGGTGACCTCCCGCCACTGAGATGGAAAAGTGGAATCAACCCAGACACGATTGTAGACCTCGAGGAGGAAGGACTTGCCTTCAGGAGTGAGATGTTGTAGCATTTGGATGTGGATGCCATCAGGACCGGGCGCAGAGTTTCGCGAAGATGAAAGTGCGTGTTCTAGCTCCGCCATGGTGAAAAGGCGATTATAGTCTTCAAGATTTCCAGAACGGAAGGCGAACCCTTGAGCTTCCACCTGAGCCTTAACAGGAAAAAACTCAGGCGGATAGTAGTCTGAGCTAGATACATGGGCGAAGAACCGGCCAAGAGTGTTAGCCACGTCATTCCGATCTACTACAGTATCTGCGGATGTTTTTAGACCGGATATGGGCATATGGGTCGCTTTGCCAGCTACACGCCTAAACTTATCCCATACGACAGAGGAAGGTGTATGTCGATTAAAAGACGCTACAAAGTTGCTCCACGATGTCTTCTTGCTATCCTTTATAGCTTGTCTAGATTTTGCACGCAGTTTTTTATAGTGTATCAGGTTATCCAGTGTAGGGCGACGCTGGAAAACCCGGAGAGCTCGTCTGCGAGCACGAATGGCAGTTCGGCAGTCTTCTGTCCACCAAGGAACAGGAAAACGACGAGAGTGGCCAGTCGAGCGTGGAATAGACTGCTCAGCAGCAGACAAAATGGTGGTTGTGAGGTGCTCAACTAAGGAATCAACTGCGGCGTGCTCACTGTACTGAAAAACAGCCAAACGGGAATAAAGGTTCCAGTTGGCGTGATCCAGGCGCCATTTAGGTAAAAGTGTGGAACATAAATTGTGGGCTAAGAGACTTTTAACGACCGGAAAGTGGTCACTAGAGCATAAATCAGAGATGACATTCCACTGTAACGAAACGGCTAATTGCGGAGAGCATGCGGCTAAGTCTATGTGTGAAAAACTGTTAAAGGCGTCAGAGAGAAAAGTAGGCTCTCCGGTATTCAGGAGAATGAGATTAATATGATCCAAGAAATCGGCGAGCAGTTGGCCTCTTGCACAAGCCCGAGGGGAGCCCCAAAGCGGGTGGTGGGCATTTAGATCCCCCACCAACAAAACAGGTGATGGTAGCTGGGAGACTAGATCTTCCAGACCAGTGCGCGAGAGGCCATCAGAAGGAGGTACATATATACTGCAAATGGTGAAGCTAATAGAAGGTAGCTTAATCCTGACAGCAATGGATTGTATGTCAGATTGAATGGGTACAGATGTAACGAAGATGTCATCTCTGATGAGAATCATAGTACCCCCATGTGCAGGTACTCCATCCGCCGGAGATATATCACACCGGACAGAAGAGTACTGCCTGAAGGTAAGTTTGTCTTGGGGACGAAGCTTGGTCTCTTGCAAGCATACGACCAAAGGCTGATGCTGGTGGAGCAACAAGTCCAGCTCTGGTCGACGTGGTCTAATGCTGCGTATGTTCCACTGTAGGATAGCCATGGTCTCTGGGATGGGATATGTTCTAAATATAAAGTCGTTTCTGCAGGCTGGCCGGTTTAATTTATTCTTTTTTGCCGTTGGACTAATACTCTTTCCAGGAGCACGATCCTACCGCTTACGCACTGTCCCTCTGGCAGTGAGGGCAGAATCCTCCTGTTCCATCTCCTCCACATGGGAGGACCGCTTACCCATAGAAAATTTCGGCTCGAGAATCTCGAACCGATTTTGGGTGCTGACCGACGGAGATGGACGTCGCCGATCGGAACTCCTCCCAGAAGATTCCTCAGAGGAGGATCTAGGTGGAGAGTGATGGGGACTTTTACCACCCTTGGGTGTCTTTGGTGCAGACGTGTCATGCGCTTTAAGGAAGTCAGTCCTAACATAATTTTTCTTGAAATTCTTTGCTGGTACAGAATAGGTTACGGTTTTGCCGGTCTTATTGTCGGAGATCGACGGTTGCGGTGACAATTGTTCTCGAATAGGTCTTACTGTGGCGGATTTGGCGGATGGTGGAGCCGACGTGGACGTGGATGTTGAGGTCTTCAGTAGTGGTGTGGCAACGACGATCTTTTCCGAAATTGTAACCCCGTTAATATCGCCGGTTTGTGTGGCAATTTCCCGCTTCGGTACCGGCTTAGCTGTAACAGAGCTGTAAGAACCGGACCGTGGGACAGAGGGCTGTCGAATACGCAGGAGTTTACGGGCTTCGGAGAAGGACACCTTCTCTTTCACCCGTATCTCCTGGATGGCTCTCTCCTCTGCAAAACGGGGACAGGCTCGGGAACTAGGTGGATGTTCCCCGCCGCAGTTCACACAAGACGCCGTTTTAGTGCAATCCCCATCGTGGGAAGCGTCGCTACAGGTTGCACACGTTGCCGGACCAGAACAAAATTCGCTGGTATGCCCAAACCGCTGGCACTTGTAACATCGTAAAGGGTTGGGAATATAGGGCCTCACCTGGATGGCTTCGTACCCTGCCTTAATCCTTTGAGGGAGATCTACCCGATCAAAGGTAAGGAACAGAGTACGGGTAGGTACAGAATCGCCATTAACTTTCCGCTGAACCCTATAAACGGATGTTACGCCTTGTTCTGCCAGATTCTCTTGAAGCTCCTCATTGGACAAACCGTCCAATGCGCGGGTGGTGATAACGCCACGCGAGGAGTTCAAGGTCTTATGCTTTTCGATCCTAACCGGATAGCTGCCTAAAAGTTTCGCCTTAAGTATTTGTCCTGCCTGGGAAGGTGATATTGCCTCAACCAGGAGGGTTCCATTTCGGGCTCTAACACAGGATTTAACCGGACCAGCAATTTTGTCTAAACCCTTCTGAATAGCGAAAGGGCTGACGGATGTAAAGTTTTTTCCTTCCTCTGTTCTGAATATGACAAAGTAGCGAGGACCATCGGACTCGGCTACTTCCTTTCCCAATACTAAATTATTACTGTGTTTAAATTTTGCCATAAAAGATATGGTGTATATTCATCCCAGTGCTCCCCACCCACCACGGAGCCCAACGCGGGGTCACCCCACTGGGGTGACAGGGCTACATAGGGGATATAGCAGGCTCGCCGTCCCACTCACCCTGGAGTTCGGTATATACCTAGTCCTGGCCGATTGACTAGGGGTGGGTTAGTCCCTAGCCTCCCGTTTAGGCAAAGCAGAAACCAAAGTGGTGTATTAAGTTGTGCACCCTCCCCAATTACTGAAAGACAGAAGCCCAGGCTCAGGTACGCAACCCTCAACCAACCACGACATTCCTTTTCACCGACACGGGTCTCCACGCATGGCCTACATGTGGGTGGGCATTTTGACCTACTGACTCCCACACCACTCTGAGGTTGCCCACAGAGGGAGTCAAGGTGGCTCGGGACCCCGGGTGCGCCTAACCCATACCTACCGTAGTAGGCCCCTGGGGGGATGTATCCGAAGAGATACTATTATATGATCTGGGTGGTCTGAAAAATTTACAAAAATACAAAACATTTTATTTATATTTTAATATTGCATATTTTACTCTTGAAAGCAATAGTGCACTACAACATATTATATAAAATAAAAAAAATAAGTTAATTCTACTAATCACAAAGAATGAGAAAGGTATTATGTTGCACACTGTGTGGAAAAACAAATGTTATAAAGCATTTTGAGCTTCTCATTAAAATCATTGCAATTCAATGTATTTTAACTAACTTTTAGTCTCCATTTACTTGAGACTAATGCTGCAAATTCTCAGTAGACTTCTTGCAAATCTACCTAGCATGCCCAAACAATAGTGTATTTTACATTTCTCACATCTATACCTTGAAAGGTGCTTCTACTCAGATTCTAGAAGTTAGAAGAGCTGAAGCTTATCTGACGACATATTAATTCTAAATTTCCTTGGGCTTCTAGCCAGGTAAGTGCATGGATTGACTCTTGACATTTTGAAGATGTGCATCATCTACATCTTCTAGATGATATACATCTTTGAAACATTAGAGGCCCAAGGAAAATTTAGAGTTAGCTCTTATCAAGTTTGCATTTATTTTCCAAGGAAGCATCAGGAGAAAACCCGCCAATTTCTGTACACAAAAATTGATTACGACTGTCTTAAAGCATAGTATTTATATTGCATAGTCATCTTAAGACAGCTGATGAAACAGCTCTTAGGACAGCTTTTTCAATAATAGCCTGCTGCTGCATATTTCGTTTCTTTTGCATGCATCGAGAATTTCAGCATTCACTTAACATTTGTTCTGCAGAATAAAAAATATTCCACTCAAGGCCATCTGTAACAATTTTTAGTAACATGACTATGTGACAAGTATTTTGTCATTTCTACTTCAGATTTTCTTTCATTATGAAATGTTTTATGAGACTTCTGCTCTTCAATGACATCATCAAAATGTTAATTAGATATCACAAGAACTTTTTGCCTTTCTTAGTATAGAAAACAGGAGTAATCTCTTCTCTAAAGAAAAGCATACTGCAAGGTTGAGATCTTCCTTTTGCATTAACAAATTAAAAGTGGAAGCTGACTTTTACCTCTCTTCACTGTTTCAACAAAGGTTCCAATAGTTCTCTCTCATTCTGCAGATCTTTCACCAAATTACAAACCTAAACCAATTTTCTACAGAGATGTTTCTTGTACTTCCAATTGGCCTGCCAATTGTTTTACATCCAAGGGCTTGTTGCTAATGGAGAATGTTCCCACATAAGTTTCAAAATTGTGACAATATCTTTATGTCAACCAAAAAATAGGTTTTAATTCTCTATTTATTACACTTAGATACTGCATTAAACTGCATCTTGCTCTAAAGACCTTCAGCATTTTGTCAGTTGCAACATTTTCTCCAAAATCAGTAGATTTTCGGCAGTTGCTTACAAATGTGAAATTTTCTCTCACTGCGGCATGACCATATCTTTCTTTTGTTGCTATGTCACTGTATCTGATGGCAGCAACAAACTTGACATTCAAGTACATTATTAACAACATTATCTTTATCCCATTCTCATCTGTACCTTATAACTTTTCTAATGCATAGGATTCCTGCAAAATACTGTGGTATATGAGTCTGCAGAGTTGGAGACCTTGGAATACACAAAAATACAGGAAGTATGGCAAGCCGATAACTGGAGACTTTACAACATGACATGTGCAGTACACACCATATTCCCTGATGTCAATACTACCTATAAAAAGGAAGGATTTGAAGCCAAGTGTGTAATGAATTGTGAGTCAGACCTAATGAGTTAGCACAAGTGGCATACCAGCAGTGGAATGAGGAGAAAGCTGTCTACAGTTGTGTCAAACCATTGAGTGAATTGTTTGCAGAAGTGAACTAAAGACTTCATTTGTAGCCAGGTTTTTAATCAGTAAAGACATTTTTACACTGCTGTGACAAGTGGGATTTTTACACCGAGATGGAGATGATTAAAAGTTTTTTGTCAGAAATGAAGGAAATGAAAACTGGAATGGAAAAGACAATAGAAAAGATGGAATCTGGAACAGAGAAGATAGATGAGCAAATTAAATCTGGAATGGAAGAAATGACATCAGGAATAGAGAAGATGGAGGAGAAAATGCAATCGGGAATAGGGAAGATGGATGAGAAAATGAAATCTGAGACCGAATCCAGCATGGAGAAGATGGAAGAGAAACTGAATACTGAAATGGAGGAAATGAAAACTGAATGGAAACTGCAGTGGAGAAGATGAGAAATGAAATGACAACTGTGAATTGGTGATGGAGAAAATGAATATGGAATTAATCACCAAAATTCACAAATGACTGGCCAGTGTGCAGAAAAACATGGATGAGCTGGGAAGAAAGGTGGAAGAGCTTGGGGAAATGAAGAACCTTGACCATCACAATGATGCCCTGGAAGACCTCAAAAAATGGGTTAATGCCCTGGAGAGGAGAATCAACAGCACAACCAAGGAAATAAATGCCATGATGGAAAAGGTGCTCAATGGAAAGCTAAAAATTTTGAACTTCAAGATGCCAGGATGCAACACATCTGTCAAACAGCTGATAGCTAGCCTCCAGGGATGGGCAACAGAAGTAATGAATGTGATCCCAGTGTTAGCAAAGTCCAGGGAGATATTGGACACCCTCAGGGACTACTTCAGGAACCATTGCTTGATTGCACCCTATTGCAGTCAGCTTAAGGTGAGGCTGCAACAGACGGATCAGACGATGCAGGAGCTCACATCAAATAGATGCAAAATCTAACAGCTGGAGAACAAAGCCCTGGTGAACTTACCACTAGTTAGCTGCCTACTCCTCCATCGACACGATGTGTGATGCCGAGATATGACAGTGCCTGATGCTTGCCAACTATAAGATGATTCACAAGACGTTAATGACAGCACTAGGAATGGAGGCAGCAAAGATAACAGCTGTGACCACCTCAAAGACCAGGAGTATTCACTATGACAGAGAAGAGCAACCCAAAGATAACGACAACCTTCAGGAGGTGTATGCTGGGGTTGTGGCAAGTCAGGTCATCTAGAGAAGGACTGTCCATACCAAAACAGTGCCGAAAGGCAGAAAACGAGTAAGGACTGGTGTGGCAAGGGCATGTTGGGCCTGTCTTCACCACCCCAAGTGATGCTATCTACCTTGGACACAAGAGTAGATGACAGTCTTATTGTAGAAGTCTAGATACAGGGAAGCTGTGCCGGATATTTGTAAACACAGATGCAGTTATCAGATCTGATTTGGTGAAAGGCTTGCCAGCACAAACATCCAGTCAGCCCTACCAACTAGTAATGTCACTGTCAGGTGACATCTTACCTGTGGAGAAGGAGACTCTGCTGGAGTTGACGCTGGTACAGAGCACATGAGCCTGTAGGTGTTCATCTTGAGGGAGATTGAGGATATGATACTGGGATTGGATGCTCTCAGGAGCCACAAGATAGCAGTCAACCTCAGCAGGATAGTTTTGTAACTCAGTCAAGATGAGGCATTGCTCTGGAGTCTACAAGAGCATCTGCAGATTCATCCTGAAGGTTGATAGCTGAACCTGTGAGAAGCGAAGTGGTGATGAAGGTGCACTTAGAGGACAAGCAGTCAGGGAATCCGGTAGTGGACTGGAAGATATCACTGCATGGATTATATGTTGCCTGAGCATTGTTGCCTTGCTGGGAGGATGTACTCCTGTGGCTGGTGAACCCCATGGACACCAACCAGGACAAGATGGAGTTAAGGAAATGCAAGCCAACTGCAAGTCTATGGCCGTGAGATGGATCCAAACAGCCAGCACCTTCGCAGGACTAGGGGCCCCAGCTGAACAGCTTTCTGAAGAGAGCGGCATCTGAACACTTCACAGTGTCTTCTCAGTTGATACCAGTCTGTATCAACTGAGCAAAGGGAACAGTGATTATGGTCACAATGACCAAGTACTCTACAACATTGACACAAGTGATGCTCAAACTATCTGGCAACCACCAAGATGAGTTCCCCTGGAAGCAGACGTATGGGACATGTTGGACGATATGAAATTTAGGGGAATCATTGAAGAGTCCGACAGCCTTTGATGCTCTTGGTGAAAAAGAAGAATGGTGAGTTATGCTTCTGCGTGAACTACAGGAAGCTGAGTGCCATCACCAGAAAAGACTGTTTCCCCTTACCCCAGATTGCCAAACTCTGGACACACTTGCTGGTGTCCAATGGCTCTTGACTTTGGACTTAAATCAGGATACTGGCAAGTGGCCCTAGATCCTAGAGACAAGGAGTAGACTGCATTCTCATCTGGCCAAGGGCTTTGGCATTTTACGGTTATGCTCTTTGGCCTCTGAACATGTTAGCTACCATCTATGCCTCTTGGAATCAACAATGAGAAGGTTGACCTATGATGTCTGCCTGCTTTATTTGGATGAGTAACTTTGGGCAGTAACTTTGAAGAACATCTTGAGAACATGACCAAGCTACTGCAAAGCTTGCAAGCAGCAACCTTGAACTTGAAAGCGAAGTAGTGCCAACTTTCTGCAAGGAGTTGAATTATTTGGACCACATAGTTTCACCATCTGGGGTGTCCATGAAAGCGGAGAAGGCTTGGGCAGTGAGAGATTAGTCTTGTCCAAAAGAAAAATGAGTAGCAAAGTTTCCTGGTCTATGCAACTACTATCACCAATTCATCAGAGGTTTCTCCAAAATCGCAAAATCCTCACTCATCTGACGGAAGAGCACCAGTCAGTCTTACTCGTGGCCAGACATCAGCATTAGCAGCATTCTATCACAAGTCTAGGATGACCAGGAGGGGGTAATTGCCTATTACAGCAAGAGCTCTTCGAAGCTAAAATAAACTATTGTGTTACCGGCAAGAGCTCCTGGCAGTAGTAAAGGCACAGGAGCACTTCCACAACTACCTGCATGGTCAGCCATTCCATCTGAGAACTGACCACTCCACCCTTACCTGGTTGTTAGGTTTCAAGATCCTGGAAGTCCATACAGCCAGTTGGGTTCAGAGGTTGCAAGAGTAAAACTTTACATCAGAACAGTGGAAAAGAAGGAGGCGCTCCAATGCAGATGAAATGTCCAGATAACTCTGTCCAGAGGAGTGTGGCTACTGCACTAAGGTTAAAGAGAAGGAGTGTGCCACAACTCTCCCGTTATTTCAGCAGTGCCACAGCTGGGTGGGATAGAGCAGGGCTGAGAAGGGAGCAGCTAGCAGATATCAACTTGGGGCCTCCTGGGAGTAATGGAGGCAGGGACTAGACCAAGCTGGAAGGACATTGCATGAAGGAGTAGGTATACAAGTCCTACTGGGCCCAATGGGACTCATTGAAGATCAAGTTCAGAGTAAGAGTGTCATCTGATGGGAAGACCCAGAGAGAGCAGCTGATTCTCCCTTGGAGTAAGGACAAGGAAATCCTGGAGAAAGCATTTTCTAGGACTTTGGGAGAACCCTTCGAATGCATAACCATTGATGCAGCTGGGCCATTCCCTCTGTCAGACAGGGGGCAACAAGTATTTATTGGTGCCACAATGAATTACTTCTCCAAGTGACCGAAGGTGTCCATAATCCCATCAGGAGGCCAAGACCATCACAAACTACCTCATAGAAGAATGTTCTATGTGGTGCCAATGTAGCTACACAGCAATCAGGTCACCAACTTTTGAGTTCACCTCATGAGGGAAACACTCAATCGGCTCGGATTGCATAAAATGTGCACAACTACTCTTTACCCACAGGCTTGGTTGTTCGGTCATCAAGACTCTAGAAGAATATTTGAGGAAGGTTATGGCCAATCACCAGAGAGACTGGGTGCCACATTTCTTGCTGGCATACCGCTCCTTAACCTAAGACAGTGCCATGTTGACAGCTAGTTTGGTCTTTGGCAGAGAGCTGCGTCTACCATGGAACCTAATGTTTGGGAGTCCTCCTGGGGCAAAACAGCCAGCAGTCGACTACATGGAGCATCTCTTAGAATGACTTCATAACATGCATGTGACCCATGAGGTGGATAAAGACCCATTATGATCAGTAGGCCAACAGCTGAGGTTTCCAGCAAGGTGATCTGGTGTGGTTATATCACCCTATCTGAACCCAACGTTGTTGCCCCAAACTTCAACAACCATTAGCGAAGGTGCCCCTTGTGGTAAAGATGATAAATGATTTCTGTCGCATCCAGAGATTACCCCAAGGGAAAAAGCTGATAGTACAATTTGATTGTCCAGCCCGCTACAATGGCACTGGTTGGTACGATCAGCCATGAGAAGGGCGCAGTGAGATAGCAGTGGCTGTTCTCACATTTGCCTTTGTAGTATGCGAGTCTGCAGAGTTGGAGACCTTGGAATGTGTAAAAAACACAGGAGGTGCAATGCCCCTTAACCAGATACTTTGGAACCCAACACATCTGGTTCGCACCAAATCCTTCCAGTAGCTTCAGCTTCCACAATTTTCCAGAATGCTCTGTCATCATTTCTAGCCATAAAAAGGAAGAAAGAATTGGAAGCCAAGTGTGTAATGAGTAGCGAGTCGTGAGCCAGACTTTGACTGGAATGTTAGCATGCAGAGGCCTTGAGGAAAAAGCAATCAACTGTCTTTGCCTCAAAGTGTCAAGTTAATTGTTTGCAATAGTGAATTAATGACTTTATTTGTAACCAATTTTTTAGTTAATAAGACACATTTGTTGTAATACAGAAGACCTATGTATGCTTTAATCTCTCCTTTTGTGGTCAATTAGTATTTCTCTCATTGTTGAATTTGTTTCCTATCAGGTCAAGGTCCTTATTGGAATATATGTTGATTACTTCTACTTATTCACTTTAATAAGACAATTCCAACACATTATAGGCATACTAGCATCTCTAACTGGGCTCCTAATCCAGGAAGATGAATAAGCAAATTCCATGTTCTAGTTCTCTATTGCAGAAGACTCATTCTAAAAATGTAGTGACCATATCTTTTCTAGTAAAATGAGATGTGGTGCCTTGTATTAATCTGCAGCATTTTGAGAGCAATATGAATCCCCTTTATGGGCTTCTGTCAAATACTCACAACCTATGTTGCTTAGAGTTGCCACTCTTAAATGTAAATACATTGTACCAGCCATTCATAATTAGAGATTTGCACTCAAAGGTATTCTATATCTAACAAATTTAATACTACTAAACAACACTTATAATGTACAATTTTATAGTGCATACAATATTGATGACTACAATGATGTTCAGCACAAATATTTCTTGATCTTCCATCCAGAAAGTCCATCATCTTCACTCTGAACTATAGCAGCACACAAATTTGTTGTCATGAAGCTCATCATCATCTTGTTGAGCTGGCAGCTTTCAGACCCACCACAATTTTCCACAAACTGGGATGACAAAATGAGTCCATTTATTGCTTCTAGAGCCAATCTATTCTGAATTTTAGGTTTTATTGAATCCAATTTAGAAAAATTTTGTTCACAAGCATTTCTATAGCACAATAAAATCATTGTCAGTGTAAATTCTGCCACTTCTTCTCTGAAATTGTTATTTCCATCCAGGTTGGTCATGTGCTTAATAACACTCCGGAAGCTGTCACATTTGCACACATTCTATATTTTGCGGGAGATATTAGTTATACCGAGTTCTCTCTCCAATGATCATCAATTTTTTGGACAGTGAGTGTTCACTTGCTGCTGGCAATGACCTTAAAACATACTGGCAATGGGAGAAAAAAAGGAGGCGGCTTTGTAGAATATGTAATGGATGCTTTAGAGCAGGCATCCCCAAGTCAAGTCAAGGTCGCTTGAGGACACACAGGGCTGAACATTACACTCATTGCAGGCCGCACGGCTACACAGTCCAGTATATCCGTGCAATGGTGGTGTAATGCTACATATTAGTAGCGTGGTGTCCTACTTACGATGGCTGGTACATCCACGTTGGGAAGACTGTCGTCCACACCTGTGATGTTTTGAGCAGAATGGGAAGAAAACTTTCTGTTTATGGAAGAAAATGATGCAGCAAAATGTTTAGTGTGTTACAAACTTCTAAACAAAGTAACTAAATATAATTTGCAACAGCATTACTTCCTATGTCATGCACACGATTATGATAAATACAAAGACACTGAACGCACATGTGTTGTTGTAGATCTGAAACGTAAAATGAACAGGAAGATGTAAATACTTGTGCTAGTGTTAGAGTGAGTTACAAAATAACGCCAGGTATTGCCAGGAACATGTGATCCTTCAATGAAGGTGAGATGGTAAAACAATATTTGGTTGATGCAGCTGAAGAATTGGGCCCAGAGTATGTACACGATTATTAATTAGTCAGTTTATCTGCCTCCACGATAACACCTTGTGTGGAGGACCTTGCAGACGATATTTGGAGTCAGTTGTCTGAGGTAACTACAACATTCATTGCATTTTCTCTTGCAATAGATGAGAGCAATGATATAACCGACACTGCACACCTTTTCATCTACATCAGTGTGTAGAAACCTTGGACTTTGATGAATATATAACATACTGCAACAATTGTATGAAGAATTCGAACGAAGATTCCAGGACATTATACCACTTAAGAAACAATTTAAGTCATTTGCAACACCACTTTCAGTGGGTATCCTCAATAGTCCTGTTAAACTGTAGTTAGAAATAATAGATACACAAAATGATATTCAGTTAAAAGATAAATATAAAAACAGAAAGAAGTATAAACCATTTCTACACCTCTGTAAGACACGAAAGATTTCCTAAACTCACAATATGGCATGTTTGGGACAACCTACGCTTGGGAATTACTATTTTCCTTAATATTTTCCTCAAAAAAGTGATGAAAACTTCAAAGCATGTTTGCAATTGAGTAGCTCGAAAACAATACCCACATATTGAACAGCTGGTTGAAAACAGACAACCGCAAACATCACGGCAAGTGCCTGATGCCTAAGAAAGAGTAGTTTTCATAGAGACATTTATTTGAAGAATATTATGTTTATTTGTATTGTTTACTTCATTTAATTGCATAGTACCAACAAGAAGAAGGGTCTATGTCATATTATTTATTTAGATTATTAGTTTTAAACGAGTGTTTGTATTTCATTAATTGAATTTCCTGCCAATTAGATTTTATTTTGTATTATATCAGTTATCAGTATTAAAGTGTATAAAATACTGCTATTATTATTATGTAATTGACAGTGAAAGTGTAAGTTAATTTACACAATCGTAGTTCCGCCACTGCAGCACCTCCATTTCTTGCCTGCAACTGGACAGTCAGGGCTTGAGGGCTTTTACTGCCACCCAAGCGTGCGATCTGTTGGGGATGCCTGCTTTATAGTGATGTAAATGAATGAGGGTGAAAATTCAGATAGGAGTCAGATTTGGTTGCCTCAGTTGCATAAGGAAGATGGTAGTTTTGTTAGATTCATTTCATTTCACTGTTATTAGCAACCCTGGTTTCAATTTTAGCATCAAGAAAACCTTTAGTGCTATCTTAATTTTTAACCCATAGTATTCCAAGGGGCTTCTGTAAATTGAGAATTAAACAGATTGAATACTTCTTGCTTCTTTCACAATAAGTGCACAAAACATGGCCCACAGAAAAGAAGGCTTCAAAAATAATGAGGAGAGGATAGGTATCCCTCAGACACACTGCAGTCAATGGAGGGTTAAAGAAGGCACATGCTGATAACAACAGAGATTCTTAAAACAGAAGAATTTTATCCATGAAAATGACCTCTGCTTTCATAGCCATGGATCTTTCTTTCTACCCCCCCCCCCTCACAACCCCTTATCATTCTTTTATTTTATTAATTTAGGGGCTACTGACAAATCAATACCCATAAAACATGAATGCTTTCCAAATATATAATGAAATGCAAATGTTTGTTTCATATCCACCGGTTTTATAACAATTGTAAATGCAAACATATGTTGCTTTCTAAGTTCTTAAAAATATAATGCATTTCATACAAACTGTAATGTTTGTCGCATTTGTTGAAGCAAAAGTTGTATTTTTATTTTGTTTGTTTTTGTTTTTAATGTCATTGTTTGAACAATATATTAAGTGATCTTAATTACAACACTTTTCTGGATTTTAGGTTGAAATAATTAATTTCATTAATGTGTTTATGTATTTTATAATACAAAAGTATTAATTATCTTTCAGAGTGGGCCTTCATTTTGCCAGTGTTTAGAAGGTGAATATTCCTTCCCAAAATCTAATCACTGTGTTTCTAAAGCCCTGTACAGATGGATACATGCCATTGACTTATATGCCCTCAAGTATGGACACATTACTACTTCAGTGGCAATATGTTTTAGGAAAATGGTGACATGGCATTTACAAGTTTTATAGTTGTTCTTTCTGCAATACACAGTTTACTTATAATTGTCTCACATTTCTACACAAGCATTGGTCCTAAGTTACCATAGATATGCTCATTAAAGCTTACTGAAATGAAGCATGCCTCTAAAACAAGTCACCCTCAGATGAGAATGCAAAAATGGCCCCATAGCTCAGTCATAGGTTGATGAGTGTGGGGTCTAGGTTTCCATTCTCAGTTTGGGTAGCAGTTTTTCCTTTTGTTCTCTATTCTCCCCAGAGTCTGGAAGCTGTTTTTGAACAATATCTCTACTACTACATACTCAATTGCAATACTGTATGCAATTATATTAACATGGGTTAAAAATATTTTAAGTATTTTCTCAGATATCTACTTCTATTTTCCTTACCTTGTTCAGTCATATATTATCAAGTAGCAGTGCTTCAAAGTGTATATCAAATTTCATAAATTTAATTTTGAAGATTATCACAAGTTCAGTTTTTGTATTGAAATCTTAAGAAAATCTTAGGAAAAGTGAAGTAAGAACATTCACTTTTTAACCATCCACATTCCCACAGGATATGTTGTACTCTTTGTTTACACACAGACACAGACACAGACACAGACACAGACACAGACACACACACACACACACACACACACACACACACACAGCTGCGTGGGCTCAATCTTCCACAATCTTAAATTGCGGAAAATAGACTCCAAATTTTCCATGCCCTGTGAGCATACTGGTAGATTTGTTGATTCTGAAATATGGTCTTTAATCATGTTTGTGCATATTAAACTGTGAAACATTATACAGTTATATATGGCAGGTTATATTATAATTAATTACTGACCTATGCAGTCAGCATACATATACAAACCAAACTGCAGTCAAACAATACTCGTTGGAATGGCTGCAGATGATAAAAAATATAGATTTGTTCACTGGCGTTTGGAAGCAATATCATGGTATGCTAGAAGGTAACATGAAAAATAAAGCACCATGGAAATATTTTATATATGGTGTACAAGAAATATCAAAATGTCCCTGTCTGGGCTTTATGCTTCCAACTTCATACTTATTGTTTCCCCCTCACCTTCTTTCCCCCCATTCAAAACCAGTGAGTTAACATAATACTTCATTACTGAATGATACTAAGAGAGTAACTTATGCAATGAGAAATAATGTTTGTTTTTCATAAGAAAGATCCTGGCATTGCTTTCAAATATCAAGCCTGAAATCACCTCTGCTACTATAGAGGTTTTATGGCATTACAAATGTGTATTTATAGTTGGTTAACATACCCTTTACAACTTAAATATATGAATTATAAGATAGTTTTGCAAATTAAGGAAATGGTTAGATTCCAACACAAACTTGAAGCTATATGGATTATTTCAGCATGTACCACTGCCAAAAAATGCAACTAAATCACAATCAACCCATGTTACATTACATTGCAGCTCATTAGCAAAGAAAGTAATATCCAAAATAAGCAACCTGTTAAGATAAGAAATCAAAGCATTAGGGAACCAGTATAATGGAATTAGCATTACTTGCAGTTGCTGACAGCTTGCTAGGCATATAGATGGAAACCATTGTGATTGCAATGAGGATTAACTTTGAAAGCAGCCAAACCACCTTTTGAAATCTATGAAAGAGTGATTGGCTCTTTTCAATTCTCACTGCCATGACAAAAAGTCCCAACCCACATGGCTAGAAATCTATCAAAAGCTCCAAGAAATCAATAACAATTTCAGTGCCAAAGATCCAATATACACAAAAATATTTTCCTGTGTGCAGGAAAGAGCATGACAGAAGGAACAGAACACATTCAACTCTACATTTCTAAGGGCATTGTTAACTTCTGGAAATTCAAGTGGGTCTATCCTTTAGGGAGGGATATGTGTCAAATATTCAAAAACATTCACCATTTAACTTTTATTCTATATAACAAATGCTGAAAATTACCTAAATGACAAAGCTCTGCAGTTCATTGTATTTTGTTTGCACATGACTAGGGATAGCAACTTGGGGACCAATAGCAGGACACATGTGGATACCAGTTGCATACCTACCGAGTAAAGGCAACCTGCATTGGCGACTGCACATGCCGCATGTATTACCTGTAGTAATGCATTGGGAAAAGTGGCTACATGCAGCAGTATATTATGTTGTATATTACAATGCTATTTTACAGGTAATTAAGGCCTTTGAGGATATTGCATGCCCTTCAATCAAGATTGTAAAATCTCTTACTTCAAATGGATTGCACAAAGATTTGCAATTAATACAGAAGAACTTTGCAGATATATCTACAACATTAACATATAGTTGGAAACATCGAACACTGAAATACCTCGAGCCCTGAAAGCTGTCAAACTTGTGCAAGAAATTAATCAGAAACCCATTGGCACCTGTTTTAGACCATGTGAAAAAGAAAGCCAAGACAATGTTTGGGAAAAAATGTTAGATTTTCAATACTGCACAACATACAAAATATACTACGAGGTGTTGCTATGGAAATAATAGCTGATGGAGTATCTTACCTAATATTCGATGAACGTGTCCTATTTCCGTTTTGCTCCAATTACATCTTGTGATGTGGAACAAAGTTTTTCACAATATAAAGCCTGTTTACATGCCAATCGGAGATGATTCACATTTGAGCTGTTATGATTGCATGTTGTTGTGCATTGTAATCTATGTATCTTCAGAGAAAATGAAACGGATAATGATTCTGATGACTTGTTGTACAATAACAATTGAATTAAAATTGTAAGTTCCTGTAAATGAGTGGTATTAATGTTTACCACCCACCCAACCTCAATCGCCTTCCACTGCTATTGAAAACATCACAATCTACCACGCAACCACTGCCCTATTTTCCTTCTATTAGTACCACTATATGGACACTGCATTGTCAACACAGCACAACTACATAACATGCGATAACTTTGATTCTGTACCACTATCAGTCCCCAAGTTGCTATCCCTACACATGACATTTGGTTACATTATTACACATGTTATATTCATACTACTTTTTCTCCTGTAGGAATATTTATTTTATTATTCTCTGGTATGCTGTTTTTATTTACTATGCTAAAGAGACAGCAAATTCTTAATTATTTTATAACTTGAACTTTCACTGAACTTACTTCCAAGGACTCAGTGATGCTTTATATATTGGCAAAATGTAAGGGCCACTTGGTGCAAGTCAATTTATTCTCTGGTGCAAGTCTCCATATATGGTCAGAAATATGTTGTTGGCAGGTGATGAGTGCTCTAACTCCCCTATGGATTTAGGAAGGATGGCCCATATTAAGTATGCACTAGATGAAATGGCTGGATGATAACAGTCAGGAAGAAGCACCTGGTATAAAATCTGCTTTTAAGTTTCCCAAACAAATGCCATATCCATGTTTTAAGCTTCTTTTCTTTTTAAATTTAACTTCAAATGCATTTTCTCAGAATTAATATTTTCAAACTTAGTGTACACTTGCTGTGAAATTGTGCTAGGTATATACACAACAATCCTATGTGCCCGCATGTGGGACTTGTGGTGGACGAAGCAACATCTGGTCGGGTTTTCTCCAGGTCCTCAGGTTTCCCCTGTAACTCATTCCACCAATTACTCTATCATCATCCTTCCAATCATCAATTTTGCTTACATTTCATATCATCAACTCCCTTGTGCTCATGCCTGGCCACAGATTGACCCCTCATAACAGGTTCTCCATTCTGTGGTTTCGTGCTGTTGGCTCCCTGACAGGCTTCTGACCCCTAGGCACTGCCTTGTAAGTCCTCGGGGGGGGGGGGGTAAGTTCTACAAATATGGGAAGGGTAAGCCGATTACAAAACGATATACACATCATACCCACCATATGAAGTAGACACACATATTTTTTGCAATGGAATTTTCAATTGATACATCTACCCCATTTTCCTTTGAAAAGTAAGAATTGAAATTTGCAAATAAATTAGAATATAATGGAAAGAAACAAACACAAACTACTCATAGAAATTTATAATAATGTTCTTAAAATGTGACAAAATTTTGGGGATATTAATGGAATATCTTTCCCAAAGAAAGGTACATCTGTGTGGCATTACAGCTTAGGACACAAAAGATTACAGAATGCTATATAGAGCTTAAAAATCATTAAAGATGTGTTGAATTATGACAATATAATTTAACTACTGTGCAAGGTTTGTTAGTTGTTATTATAGACACCTTAGTAAATATGAACATTTTGCTAAGACACTGATTTCTGATAGGTATTTCTGCTTAAAAGAATTGACTTTCTATGTAACCAAAGGCCATTACAAGATATTACTCTTCTTATGAAAAATAAACTTTACGGGAATGGTTGCCGTTTCTGTTGTAAAGAACCAGGGTTTGAAATGATTAAATTAAATGCAATATCTCATAATAAATATTAACATTATATTGAAGTTTTTCTCAAAGTATTACAATTAATTAGGTAAAATACTGCTTCAATCAAAATTGCAAATCTGAAGTAAATCAAATGCAGATTAAGTTATTTATATGATTATTTCTTTTTCAATCTTATCCACAAATAGGATATCAGAGGAACATGTTTAAACTTCCATATGAAGTTGTAATGCAATGTTAACTTTGAAACATGAACTTAAAATATTACACATTTCTTTGTATGCAGTGATTAATGGCAGACAATTCTCTAGTGGGGAGTCACAAGCATTTTTTTTATTTTTATTGGTATGTTGCATTAATTGTAATCTTGAATCATCAAAAGAATATAAATGTATGATTTTAATTGAGAGAAACGTGTCACAAAGTTACCTGGACACACCTTGATATCTGATTTGTGAAAAAAATAGTAACAACCAAAAGAATGTGACCCTTATATTTTCAACACATTAACTTATGGCTCCCTACCACAGAATTATACTACTTACAGTTGATATTTTATACATTTAGCACCAATTTTCACAGTTACAGATTCAAAATTAAAAGCATGCCAAATGAATACGGTAATCTGAAAAACAAAAACTATGTAAAATAAATACCTTTTCAAGGAAAAAGCTTTAAATAAAAACCTCCACCAGTTAATTCATTCCACTCATGTAGACAAAAAAATTCACCAAGGAGAACATCCAATTCTCCAGCTGAAAATTTATGAAGAATGGGGATGTCATATTGAAGAAAAATTAGTTGAATTTTCAGTTCTAAACTCTTTACATCAAGACCAAAGATGCACCTGGACATGCCTACAAAGCATAGCTTTACTACCACATGAATTGTTTGGCTCCCAATATGACCTTGAAATAAGCAGTGAGGCCATCCAATCCAGTCAGAGCAAGTACATTTTCCCTATAGCTTAAGTGGTTTACTTAGCACTCTATTTTACAACCTAATTGTTGAAATTGCAGCCAGTTTCTACATGCAGCCTTTATGACAAATCACTTGTGAGTCTGATAAGGTTTCGTTTCAACATGAAGTGTTTTATAATTACCTTCTGAAACAAAAATACAGAGTGGGGAAGAAACAATAAGCAAGTTTCCAAATGAAAAATATGTTTATATGTATTCCTCTTACAATACCTTAAAGCACAGTCCTGGGTGATTGCAGAACACGTTTCAATTTTTGAATACAATGTCTTTTAGATGTCCACAATCGTTTTTAATGCACTGTTGACCATTGCAGACTCTGTTCCACAGATGCCTGTACTAATGCTATATTTTATTCTGTACGTACAGAACGAGACCTACAGGCAGTGATTGATTTTAGACACTACCTTCTGTAAGCCACGTTGCACCAAACAGTGAATAGTGTCTTTAGATGGTGCATCAGGTTAATTAAGTTCCCCTCTCTGGGTTTGAATGATTGAATTGGTTCCGATGTATCAATTTAAGGCACAAATATGCTCCCTCTCTAACCAGCATTCCATGATTTACTGACAGAGAGGAAACAGACTGGTGAACTTATTTCTAAGGTCTATTCTACAGTCCTGCCACATTTGCAACAATCAACCTGCCAGATTCAAAACAGTGATTAATTCAAACCCTCTTATTGTTTCTGCCTCATCCTGTATATGCATTATACTAATGGTTTTAAAATTTTGTATTACATACATTTTCAGTTAAAATATATAGCTATAGAATAGCTAACCACTACTTTCAATTGAAATTAATTAACGAGTTGATTTTGTACACATCACTTACTTTTATTATTGGAAAACAAGTTTCAGGAGCTGTGCACTTCCATTGTCAATTCCCTCAGTTGACTGCCAGCATCGCTTGCTGTGGTGGTTGTCATTGTCTCTAGTGATGGTTTAATGAATGTCTACAACAGTAGTTCACCTGGCAGGATTTTGAAATTGAAAATGCGGTTCTTGTTATTCCAAATTTAGATGTTCTCCCAAACTTTTAATTCTGTTTTCTTTGAGATATTTTTGAGTATATAGAGACCAAAAGTAGTCAGCCATCATCCCTTCCTCCCATCTGCCTTGATAACGCGATTCTAATGAGCTTTTATAATGAGCTGCAGGGAATGCTACAATCTTAAGGAATTTGCAACTCTTGATGAAAAACATTTAGAGGAAGATGTTCCTTCATCCAATTTATGAGGAGTGACGTTTCAAAACACGATAAGTCCACTTTCACACATAAATTAGTTTGAAGCAGATTCATACTCAGAAAGATGCGCTGCATCAAGCTATGGTGTTCGTTTGATTCAAAACATACTTTTTAACCCTTTAAATTGAGTCCAAAAAAAGAGTTTTGATTCCAAATGCGACAAGTCCAGCACCAAATTTGTTAAAACTGCATTAAGTCCAGCTCATAATGATCGCTAATCATATGTTGTGTCATGATCGAATAATAATGGTAAAGCTAAGAAAGCAAACATTCCAAACCATCATGACAATATTTTAGTGAATAACAGCGATTGTTGCAGCCAACATATTGTAGTGTGCAACAGGTTTGTTTTTCAGCATTGTGGTTTTGCACTAGTCTGCAGGTCATTTAATGAATAACATGGAAGTTGTACATGTTGGGGAGCACTTTTCTGGATCGAAAAAGTGGCAGAAGGGCATAGTGAAAAGAAAAGTGCAGCAGATGGAAAGGTAACTACTTTAAAAACACAATTTTTAGGTTGAGATTTCTTAGTAAATGCCTTTATTTACAATTATTACTAGATAAAGCATATTCTTGCTTTATTTAAGGATCAAATCTCACTAATGCGATTGTATTACAATTGTTTTAGGTACCATGATAAAGATCCTGAAAAGTTAAAGTTTGAACCAACTTGTGCACACCGGGAGGGAAGATTTAAATGCTGCCCCATACCTGTCTACCATCTTACGAATAGAAAGAAGGTCTACACCCCTGTAAACAAACAGCAGCAGGACAGCATTCTCTCATCACTAATGTCAGTGGCTAGCACAAAATGTCGCTGTCCTCAGAAAGAAAGCAGAAAACTGAATACTGTGGTAGTTTCATGTGAGACTAAACAATGAGCAAGTTCCTGTATGTTCCAAATTTGTTAGAGTTCTATTTGGCTTAGGAGCAACCAGACTTAATAGCAATACAGCGCGCAGGTGTGTGTGCGTGCGCGTGTGCGTGTGCGTGGGGGGGATAGCATAGCTCAAAAACGAAGTTAAATACCAAACTTGGTATTTCAGCTGATATATGGTGGACTTTTTGAAAGTGATGTGTACTTTCAATTGAAATGAATTAATTCAGTCAACTTTTTTTTTTGGTAATGTTTAATGCCCGCTTTTACTGCAATGGCACCGCAGGTGATGACACTGATGATACATGAAGATGGAGCCCCGGTGGAATGTGATGGTGGAGAACCCAGAGAAAACACACCCCTCTGCCACTTTGTCCACCAAAAATCTCAAATGCCATCACTTGGGATCGAATCCGGGCCATTTAAGTGAGTTGAGTCAACTTTGTAACATTACATCACCTACTTTTATTACCAGAAAACATGTTTCAGAAGTCATGTGCTTCTACTGTCAATTCCTTTAATCGACTGCCAACATTGCTTGCTGTAGTGGTTGTTATTGTCCCTAGTGGTAGTTTGATGAACCTCTGCATCAGTAGATTACTTGGCAGGATTTTGAAGTTGAAAACCTGGTTCTTGTTTCTCCAAATACATGTTTTACCCACTAGGGACAATGACAACCACCACAGCAAGCAATGCCAGCAGTTGACTAAAGGAGTTGACAATGTAAGCACATGTCTTCTGAAACATGTCTTCCAATAATAAAAGTAAGTGATGTAGTGTTATAAAATCAACTCAACTAATTGATTTCAATTGATAGAACACATCACTGTTACAAAGTCCACCATATATCAGTAATAGTTCAGTGGAATACAAAGTGTGCGGACGGAGACTGCTCTAAATTAAAACATGTGGTGAAAGGAATAGAAGATGTATGCTACAAAGGTAGGATCTAATTCAACATTCATTCATAAGGGTTTTTATTTAACCGACCAAAAGAAAGATATAAAATTATTCGAGAAAATCCAGGAAAAGAAACACAAATTAGCCGTGGATATCCTGTTTCTAAATTTATGCAGAACTAAAAACGTAATGCCAAAATTTGTCAGGAAACTAATTAAAAATCATAACAATAGCAAACAAGAAAAAAGCAGCTGTTAAAAAGATCGTGGAAATGGAGAAAAGCAATCATTACAAAAGTAGAAGTGAGGTAGAACTACAATTAATGTGAATTGCACTTAAATCTAAACAAAAAAACCAGAAAGCATCATTTGGGAAAATTTGGAAAGCAATCTTTTGGCCAAACTAAGCATCAAAATGTGAAAGAAAACATTAACGCAAAAACTTAAAATTGAAAACCTGTGCAAAGAACAAGGGAAAAGAACATCAATTGAAAAATCTAAACCACAAATAAGTGTCAAAAACCTATCAGATCAAACCTTCACCAAATCAGAACTGGATTTCCTAAATAAAGGAATGAAAACGTGTTTCAATTTCTCGGATAAGATTAACGATTACATTGCGGATATGCAATGCTACTCAAAACATAAATGATATTGATAAAAGCATTATAAACAGTGAATGCTGTCAAATAATTAAAGCAATAGAAAACTAACCCTGCCAAGAATGTAATAAGAGCACTAAAAAGCAAACCAGTGATTTATAGCAAAGCTGACAAAGGGAACACAATGTAATTATGGAAAAAAACTGAATATATAGAAATAATGGAAACACTTTTAGAAAAAGAAGAATACTCTACAGTACAGAAAAAACCCTAACCCAATGTGTAAACAAATCAAATGCAACTATTCAAGATTGTAAACTAATAGACAAAACAGAAAAATACAAAATTAAAGTGGACCATCCAGTACTGCACAGAATGTATGGTCTTCCAAAAATACACAAGCCAGGAATGTCAATGAGGCCAATTATAAATAACATAAGTGCACCTACATATAACCTAGCAAAATAGTTAACACACAGATTCTCTTCTTTTCCTAAATTTGAGACTGCAAGCATAAAAAGCTCTAGATGTAATTGAAAAAATCGAAGACATGAAAATAGAAAAAACAGATACATTAGTTCCCTTCAATGTTACTGCTCTTTTTCCAAGCATACCAACAGAAAGCATATAATCCCACATCAAAAACTGGTTACTTGCAATAAGGAAAACAACAGAAGTAGTCCAAGAATACATCACATTAACAAATCTTTGCACAGATCAAAATTTCTTCACCTTCAATGTAAAATATAAAGAAACATCTGGTTTAGCTATGGGCAGCAATAATAGCAGACCTCTTAATGAAACTTGATAAAGGTGTTCCCCTGGATATTCAAAGTATGGTTCCACAATGTAGAAAACATCTTTGCAATAGTCTCAGAAAAACACCTGGAAGATGCATTGAAACTGCAAAATCGGCAGGAAAAATCCATAAAGTTTACGGTGGAGAAGGAATGTGATGGACAACTACCATTCCTCGATCTTAAAATCATCAAAATGAAAATTGCCTAACATTTGTCATTTACAGAAAGCCAACCCACACCAACAGTTAAATAAAACAAAAGTGCTACAATCCCATTCCCCACCAGCATACAGTACTAAACAGCCTTAGTACAGATTGGTAAATGTAAAAATCGGCAAAAATGAATACAACTGTGAACTAGCAAAAATATTGGACATAGCTACATAAAATGGATTTCGGGAAGAATTGGTTTACAAAAAAGTTAACAGGGCCAAAAATACGAAGAGAATAAAAGAAATCAATACACTCGCTCCAAATGAGAAAGAAAATGATATTTATAAGAAGTTTACATACCACCCTACAACTTTCTATAAATTACAGAGGATCTTCAAACAACACATTATTATCATTCTGGCCCCAAAAGACATACTCTATAAAAAACATATTACATTCTAAATTAAAAGATGATATCCTACAAGAAAACGAATTAGGAATACATCAGTTCAGCTGCAATGACTGTGAAAAAATCTACATTGGCCAAACAAAAAGAAACAAAAATAAGAGCAAAAGAACCCACAGAAATATTAAATTTAAACAAGAAGACGAATTTGCGGTACCTTGGCATTTTTGGAAAGAGCAACACACCATAAATAGAAGTCCAAAAATACTCAAAAATATCACAAGGAAGACAGAATTAAAAGTTTGGGAAAACATATATATTTGTAAAATCAAGAATTGCATTTTCAACTTCAAAATCCTGCCAGGTGATCTACTGATCCAGAGGTTCATCAAACCACCACTAAGGACAATTGCAACACCACAGTAAGCAATCCCGGCAGTCGACTAAAGGAATTGACAATGGCAGCACATGGCTTCTGAAATATGTTTTCCGATAATAAAAGTAAGGGATGTAGTGTTACAAAATTGAGTCAACTAATTAATTTCAAATGGTATTTAGGTTTAATATTTCTGAAGGATGCGACAAAAATTTTCAACAAAATCCCCCCAGCATGAATTATCCTTTACAAGGAACAATTTTCCAAATTTTTAATTTTCTCAAAAATGACTTGAATGATTTTGATTAAATTACTGTGTATTAAAAGACATTTACATCCCAAATAAAATGCATATATTGAATTTTCTGGCAATAGCCTCTGAAGACCTCTTTATTCTGGATGAATTTTGCTTAACTGCTAAACTGTAAGAGATAGGCAAATACTGCAAATGATGTAGATTTGGTCAAAACACACAATGTACCTTTGTCTTTGAAGTGCAAGGAATTTTTTACCTAGATGCTAAACTAAATGTGACTAGTAACCGTTTTATGCAATTCACATTTCCTGAAAAATGGCTAATGATTTTGATTAAAAGATATTTATTATTTTTATTTTCATTTTTTGATTTAAAGACATTTACATGATAAATAAAATGTATATCTTGAATTTGGAAATAGCCTTTGAAATACTCTTCATTCAGAAGGTACCCAAGATTGGCCGATTTTCTTCAAAAACCTTTGTGCATCTCTGGAAGATGGTGAACTTAAATACCATGATTCATTTATTCACATTTATTTGAATTTTGATTTTTGAATTATCCTGTTCGTATACATGCAAATGCGATATTTTTTTCTAAAAACTGTTTTTTATGGATTCAAGGACTTCAAAATGTATTTCTGGCAAAGATTTCTGTACAAAGTCTCTGGGTGGAATGCTGTTACTTGTCTTTCACCTATTTACACAGTATAGAAAGCAAAAAGTGAACATTTTCATTCACTGCAACATGAAGCAGTTTTAAAGCATTAACAAAATATTATTCAGAATGTCAATCTAACAAAGCATTTTCAAATGAATCAACAAAATAAAATTAGAGCGCATAGTAATATATAAAACAAAAGCCCCATTTTATCTATCAGAAGTAACATTTACACAATGTGCCTTTGTCTTTGAGGTGCAAGGAATTTTCTACCTAGATGCTAAACTAAATGCAACTAGTAACTTTTTTATAGCTTTTATTGAAATTATTAGCAGAGTGAACATTCTCTATGAAATTTGGATCTCATTGTGCAATAATTTTTACCAATGTAATGAATTTTTAATAATTCCATTATTTCTCCTTCAGAAGCATTTATAAAATTATGCTAAAGCAGTAGGGTGCACTCAGGAAAACCAACTGAAGCACTGCTTTAGTAACAACTACTACAATAAATATGAGACTTGAGTCAAGAAGTCTAGCACACTAACACAGTCCAACATCTTTGGAGACAGATGATATTCAGATTTATTAATGCCACAATAATCACAGTCATTCAATAATTTCTAGATAAATCATCATGCTTCTTCCAAAAACATAAAGTATGCTATAAAATTTGGCCTTCAGGCACACGGTCTGTCTCCTGGTCATGTCCTGTACACTTGGTCGGCAGTCGCATGCCCATCATCCAGTCAGACATGCATAGACTTCAAATAAAATCTCAAATCACAACAATACTTATCAGAATAAACACAAAACATACCTTCTCCCAAGAGATGTTGGAAATGCTGTACATCTATAACAATATATCTATGGCATCTTCTGAGGAAATTTTCATTCTTACGCATTAGCTCAGCTTCCAAAATAGCTTTAATTTCTGTCCTGATGTTGTTCAGTTCTTCTAATGTGTGGGGATTAGTTTTGTATACTTTATTTTTCAAGTTGCCCCATAAATAAAAATTGCATGCTGTAAGATCAGGGGAATGAGCGGGTAATAAACCCTTACTAATGATTCTATCCTAAAAAATGTCTGCAATGAACTGCAATGATTCATCAGCTGTATACTTGGTGGCAATATCCTGCACATGCAAAATCCAGACCAACATTCAATGTCCGTCAGCTGTTCGAAGCATGGTACCAGTACATTATTTCTACATCTTTCTGCATTTGTGGTACACTCATAAAAAAAAAAAAGGGTTAGGCCTTATTACTCTGTATCAATTTATTGTGCACCATACTCACGATTTTTTTATGATGCAAGGGAGTTTCATGAACAAAATTGAGTTTGTCTGTAGCATAATATAGGTTGTGTTGTGATGACAAATGACCATGCAAATGAAACCATGCTTCATCACTGAACAGTATTAATCGTGGATTGATTGTTCCATCATTAACATTCCTCAAAATCCAGTTACAAAAATTTAGCCAACTCTGATGATCATGTGGTAGCAATTCCTGGACAACAGTAACCTTGAATGGTTTGAGTATTAACAGTTTTGTTGCTTTCCATGCTGAAGCTATCAAAATGTCAGTTTCTTGAGCAAGGCACCTTAAGAGATTTTTGAGGTGACCATTCTATCCTTTCTCCAATTTTGTCTGTCTAATTTCTGCTCCATAACCACATGCCTGTTTACCCTTCTTTTCCTATCATAAATTTATCCCATCTCCCTGAATTTATTTACAAGCAAATGAATGGCCCCTCTACTCGGAACACACATGCTAGGAATTTAGCTTGAAATTGCCTTACAATTTCCCTATAAGATGATGTAAGCACATACGTATCGTAAATAAACACTCTTTATGGTACTATATACTGCATTATTAAAGCACTTCAAGCAAAACTAAACACTTTCAACATTTCTAATGTTATTCATATGTGAAATGGAACAGAACAGAAGTAAGACTGATGCACTTGTCACAACAGAACAGATATAGGATGTGAGCTCAGGGAAATGCAGTGAAGGTCACATGAGAGTGTTTATGAGCCAGTTGAAACAATTTCCCTACAGCATCAACTGAGCAGTGAAAGCAACTTGTTCATGCACCTCTGAAGTTCAGGGGCTTTAAGCATGTTTCACTGCTCCAACCAAAGCTAGCTTCAGAGAGCAATTATCATGAGAGAGCGGAGCCTACTATATCAGTCTAGGTATATGCATTTCAGAAATTCTGTGGTCAATAGCTAAACACAATTGACTGCTCATCTGTGATCATCTGTAGCTACAGCTGCTTTTAGGGAAGGTAGAATAGAAATTGTGCTAATGTGACATACTATAAAACCAAGAAGCAACTGGCAACGTTCAGTAAAATTTCTGCCATAAGGGATGCTCAATTAATTAAAAATTGTATACACCATTCATGTTGCAATTTTCACATTGACCAGTGTAATGAGCACTATTAAAAATATGTATGTATAAAACTTCAAATAAATACATTTATAATAATAATAACAGCGAGACCGATGCTTTAATATCCATTACATTACACAGTAAAACATACCATTTATAGTTTAGGGTCGGTTTCACAGTTTAAGCATAAGCTGAAGCATTTAATAGACAATTGAACACCACTAAAGCTAGGCTTATGCTATGGTTTATGCTGAGCAAGTTTCGCAATCAGGTAGTCAGTCATGTTCATCTTCACTGATTGTAAGCTGAACAATTCCATGGGACTGAGAACTTTGATAATGCCTGCACATGAATTGCATATGAATGCCCATCATATATGATGATGCTGCTCCTGAAATTTGCTTTTGTAGGTTGTCTAACATATACTTAAAATTATGGGAAAAAAATCACTGAAACACGAGAGAAAAATTGCGATATGGAGAGCAGATTAAAATGGTGTGAGACAATTTTGACAGCTCTGCATACTCTAGATTTAAAATATTGTTTCTAATGTGACCACTTTGTTACTGAATATAAAACATTATGTATGCAATGGCATGGTTCTACAAAGCATTCAATAAAAGTTTGGGGAATAGATTTCAAATAAAGTTTTGCTTACCAGTCAATTTTATATTAAATTGCATCATTAATTTCTTATATTATCATAGCCGACTGTTTACTTGATAAAAATCTTGCATAGAATTTATGATCATTTCATACATGAGAATGGTCGAGATGCATTCCACGTTGTCTCTACTTTGGTTGCTAAAAATCTTGCAACTAAAAGCTTTGAAACGGATTATACTATTTTCTACATGGAAGCTGGTTACTTGACATGGTTTGTCTCTAATTCTTGGAAGTCAACAGATACCATATTGCATTATTTATTCTCATAACAAACACTCAATTGTTTTTGATGCCATGCCTATGAACATGCTGCTTCAGCCAATGAAAGCAAAGAAAATGTTAATGGCACATTCATTGCTGTTTATTTCACGTTTAGCACACACACCATTGTGATGCAGTCTTTACAGCAGCATAACAACAGCATGTCTAGATTTATTTGTCCACTTTGTTTTACACTTCCAACCATCAGACAACAAATCAGCATGCACTAAATGTTTCCATGGATTTTAATGATACTATGAATGCCGGAGACAGTCAAATACTTTCTGAAACAGCATATCTGAAAGAAGTGTATGACAAAGTCATTGTGATCCCGAGATTGAAAATGAAACCAGTGCCTCCCGAAACTATTCTCCCATAAATTAGTGTAAAAATTCAGAAAAAAAATATTCCACAAATATACAATTAGATGGTTCATAAAGCAAGGGTTTAGGAAATTGTATCTTATCACAGTCCTTGTAATTTTCTGATGCAGTGAGAGATGTTTTGTTTTAAATATTATTTGTGTTTGGCATAGAACAAAATGTGAAGATCATTCATTTGTCTTTCTGGACACACTCAATGTAGTTATGGATGCCATAGCCATAGCCATATTTATGAACATTTCACTTTTATTTCCCCATATAGAGAATATGCATCTGTTTAACGTTAGCGATGTTACATAGCAGCTGGCATCCAGTGAAGGCACCATTCTGATCTTGATAGTTCATTTAACACTATGCAAGGTCATCAAATAATCATTGTACACATTCCAGAATTTATTACATATATAGTGTATTATAATATTTTTTCCAATATAAGTCTCTATAATTTTGTTTCTTCTCCACCCACCTCTTTTTCCTATGTATTGTATGCTTTCTCTTATACTTTTTCACACTTATACCTTTTTTTTATCCTAAGACCCAAAACATATAAATGAAGTTTTACTGTAAACAGCACTTTCATCATGCAGTTATTCTATTATGAAACTGTTTGTTCAAACTGAAATATGTAGGAAGATGCCAAAGGGCCTGGTCCTTTACATGCAAACTCTTTTGTCTAGCATTACTAATTTTATGCTATGCAAAGCTTAATTTAGCCAACATAATCAATTAAATTCAGGTTATTCTGTAGTATGTCTTATTTACTGTACAAAACCAAAGTAATGTTACAATATTTGTGTATAATATGAGCAATGGTTTCATATTAATTATCAATTGCAGTTTGCACAAAGCTAGAAAACAATGAATTGCCTTACCAGGTGCACTTTTGAATGACTTTCATAATTATTTTATGACACCATGTAGTTCCAATTAATAGCTAGAGAGAAATTTTCTCATAAAATGGTAATTGGCAAGCCTACCATTAACAAATCCTGGGTGAGGTTTTTATTTATAGTCTTTCCCCAACAAAGATTAAACATTGCTCTAAGCACTATTAACCAATGGGCAACATAAATATATACTAGTGTTTTTATAAAAACTGATCCATTATTTAAACTGTAAGTTTACAATTCAAATAGTTTGTTAATATACAGGAAAATGCATCCATTTAGAAACATAAAACATAAGTACTGGAAACATATTTCCATATAGGCTGAAAAAGAGCAATGTGTGTGCCAATATAATGATAAATTGATCAGAAATTAAAATATAAACTTCAACATTACTTAAAGTGAAAGTATTGTAAACAGTATAACAAGTTTTTAACCAGGCAAAGGTAAGATTTATCTGTCACTCTTTAGTGAAAGGTGAAAACAGCTTTGCATGCAAGGAGGATGAGAAGAAAGCACAGTTGTGAGTACACAATGGTGCTGTCAATCATCAGATAAACACTACTCTTGGCCAGCCGGTTAAAACAATTTTAAAATCAACTGTTATTGACAAAAAACACTCTCTTGCTTCACTGTCTTTTCTGAACAGACATTTTCCAGGGAATGTCTTTCCCATTCTCAGTTGACTGGCCACCCGATATTCCCTACAGTATGACCATATAACTTAAGTGGGACAAATAGGTGTTAGCAGTCCACAAAATCTGAAGCTAAAGCTCTCTCCCTTTTTCTTTTTCTTTCTTTCTTGTTCTTCTTTTGTACTCTGCACACGTTTTGTGGAGCCATACTATGTTTCAGCGATTTTAAATTTAAAAAAATGCAACATACATATTTAAATGTAAAATATTTTATGGAACAAAATCAGTAAATAACTAGACTCTTATTTAGAAAACTATACCACCTTCATTTCTCACTGCATGTGCAAATATTAGTGTATGCTTTTGGAAAACCTTAACAAATGAATAGCTGCACACAGAAGTATAAAATGGTAAATACAATAAAATACAATATAAAAATTAAAATATGAGCAACTATTGAAAATAAGCCCATTGTTTGAAGCAACATAGTAATTTCTTTTTTCCACATTCAACTTCCCTTTCTTTTCCTCTCACTTATGGTTTCACACTTTACCTATCTATTGTCTGAAGCACCACATTAATTTTCACTTCACCCTTCTTTTTTTCTCTCTGAAACTCACTCTTACAGTTACTGCCCTATTATCATTTACCAATGGGTGAGATGTCAGTCCTATAAAAAATACACACACATGTTTATACAATTATGTAAAACCAATTACACCATATGGTCCAACAATCCCTAATAATTTACTTTCATTCAACTAACAGCTTAAACAACTTACATATACGGTCCCCATTTCCATTCAGAATTAATGATATATTTGGGTTCATGCTCGAGAAAATAGAAGGAATTATTGTGGATTTAAATTAATTATAGCAAACTAATGATCTATTGATAACATATGTTCCAAAAATTAAATTTTTATTTATGTCACTGAGCAGTTTAATAAGCTATCCTTCCAGTGGAAACACAATCACTTAAAATAAGTACACATTACAAGATTAATAAACTATTGAAACACAAGCAAATTTTGCCCTTGGTTTGTGCTCCTAGGGTTAAAACCACTACAAATGTCAATAAAACCTTTAGTATATTAAGACTATTCATAGGACTAGACATGCATTAAGCTACCCTCCACTCTCAAGCTAAGCAATAATTAAGCTTGATAAGTATTAGAATTTGCTCAGAAGCCCAGACATGTGAGTGAATGTTCAAATTTTTGTTTTTTTCTTTGTTTCAATAAATTCTTGTCTTGCCTCATACCTCAGCAGTAATGCACCTGCCTGTGTGTGAGGGATCCCAAGTTTAATTTCTGACTGGGAGTGGGCATCTTTCTCTAACCAACATTATTCCCTATCCTCTCCAGAATGTGGAAATATGAATGACAGTGTAAATGTGTGCATGTAATAAATGATAATAAATCAAAGATGGATATGAACAGTAAACAAATGAACACCACTGCCATGAGCAATTGTTCCAAAGGTAAAACCACTGATATGGCTGGATGTTAAAGACTGCATACTTATAGAAGAAAAAATAAATAAATTCTTCTCAAACCTAAAAAGACATAAAACCAGGTGCAAAAATCTGTATACCTTTCTGTTGTTCTATTTTACTTCTGTTATTCATAATTTCATTAAATTTTCTCAGCATTATACATACTTTTTCCTACATTGACAGCACACTGCAAATTTGGCCAAAGAAAAAATCTGATGCTAGGAGTGGTGTATTGATTTCACTTTGGATGTTACTTATTATTTTGAAATGTTTAAGCATGGCAGCCATGTGGCATGTTATTTGAGCACACAGCAAATGTATGCTAACTACTCCATGAACCTATGTCACATTGAATGAAAGTTCATATGGAGCAAAACAAGAGCAATTATGTGCATACAAGAAGAAATAACTTTTGGCTAGCAAGACAAAGGCTATTGTATAGCAGCTATAGCCTCTGCCTTGGACACCATAGGTAGAGTGCAATAATGGGGATGGTATATGGTTACCATGCCATTTCCACCCCAGCTGCTTTGGTAGTGTTTCCAAATGAAGTTGCTGCTGCAACCTCTAAAATATTTTCACTTCCACCAGGTGTGTCAAGGTCATGCCACTTTATCCCCACTCTAAATGCATCCTCTCATTCTTCTTTGAAACACACAGAGTAAACAGCTGGTGACAATAGTTGATAAAGGAATGTAGCAGCAGCAATAATAATAATAACAATAATATTAAAATAAATAATAATAATAATAATAATAAACACTGTCAGTTTTTTTTAATAAGTTTATTATACTCTAAAGAACTTTGTTTCGCACATTTTAATATGTATATGCATGAGATTATTACACTAAAATAATTATATTAATAAAGGAAAGGAAAAGGAAAAAGTTGAAAATTAACTTGCCAAATAGAAATTTTAGTAGGCTGACACCATGTCATCACTGGAACTGGAACGATGACCACTATCTTCAAGTAGATTTATAACTATGTTCTGAATGCATTCATCTCACAGTACTCCATTTTCTTGCAGTTGCTCTGCATGGGTAACACATTTTTGTCAATCTTCCATTGTCAAGTGTTTAATTGCCTCCTTCAATAATTTTCTTACATCCTTAATTTTGAATGAGAATTTTCATTTGCTACCTATTTATTTTATTTGAGTTCATATCAGCCTAATGTGGTAGTATTGGTATTGATATCTAGGAAGCCGTATTACTTCGCTTCCCATTTTTTCAGTCAGATCATCAAGCTCGTCGCCTATAATTGCTGCTAAAGCACTTTGGCTGTTATGCATGTAGGATCATGAGGCACACTTTTGCTTTGAAGTCATTTTAAAATTTCAGCTTTCTCAGAATTTGATTTGGGGATTTTCTCTTTAAGTATGGACTGATAGCTTACATCCTCCATGACTATCTCAGGCTTCATGACTTCCACACTTCATAGGAGATTGGTAAACTATAGATACATTATTCATCTCTTGATGATAATCAATACCACTTTAGGACAAACACCAACTCTGCCCCTTATCAGAAACTATATTTGGACAACCAGGCATGGCAAATAATCAGGCGTGATGCTTTATATAATGGATTCTTTATACCACTGCTTCTTTTACAATCTTGCAAAAACTTGGGAGTGGTTTTGATTTACCCAAGCTTTGTTGATATAAATAATAGGATGAGGGTGGTCTTCATTCCTTATCTCAAGCACCCTTCTTAAAACGAGGTTCTTGCCACTACAATATATTTTCTCATCATTACCTTTTCGATCTCTAAACCCCAGTTTTCTCAAAATTTTGTGCAAAGAAGTAATATCCCCTGCATAGTTTTATTTTGTCTTTTAAAACAGTTTTAAGGTTTTTAAGTGTGGAGTACTCACCATTATTTTTAAACTCCTGAATGAGCAACAGTTTGTGCCTTTCTGGAAATTATCTAACTCTGTGATGGCTTCTGATGAGTAATGCTTTTTTTTTCTTGGAGAGCAAAAGCATAGACCTAAGGCATCTTCATTTTCATTACACTTTTATTGGCTTCCTCAAAGATGCATTGCACTGTTCTTACAGATATCTGAAATGCTTCTGCAGTTGTTTATTGCATATCTCTAAATCCATCACACAGCTTTTCTTGTCATTTTCCAGAGCTTTGAAAAAGTTATTCATTTATACATATTGCCATCACACTGTTGCCTGCTGCCACTCAAATCCACTGACAATTAAAATAAATGCACACTCACTCATACACTTTTGTTGTATTTGCAATAGCTGTAGAAGGGATGGCTATTGTATTGGGAGAGAGGGGTAAAGGCAGTGGAAAGGAATTGGTCAAGTGAGGCAGAGTGTGGGATGAATGACCTTGAGCTGCCTGGTCAGAGTGACAAGAATTCAGCGAGGTATTCTCTAGGCACAGTGGCAGGCAGTGAGGTTTGCTTCTGGGTGTTGCAATGTTTTTGATCAGAAGGGAGGGGGGGGGGGGGGGGGTAGGCAACCTGAGAAGTATCAATTTATAGCTTTAAATATTCAATATAAAATAAACAAAAAATAAAATAATTATTAAAGATGACCTCTCATTACTTAAATAGAAAAAATACACTGTGATCATTCAAAGCAACAAACTTGTCGTAAGACAAGCTGGATGAAGTTTGAAATTTCCACAAGGTCCTTTTCCATTGGAAGCATCGGCAATGCTGACAGCCGCTCTTCAGACATGGAATTCCTCAAGAAAGCTTTTATTCTGTTCAGCATAGGGAAAGGCCTTTCTGCTTCCACAGATTTCATTGATACAGTTCACTAGTTTAAAGGGCTTTTTTGATTCAGTGCAAGTTTTTTGTAAAGATTGCTTACAATGAAATCTCACAATGACCGAGATACTTCTGCTCTGGTAGTCATTTCATGCGAGAGCTTTAGTCTATCAAAAAATTGTAAATGATATGCACTCTCATCACTGTTTCTTCTGGAAAGTTGGCAATTCACTTGTGAAAAAATTTTGGCAAAAACAGATTTAATGCTAATAAATGTCCCAAGAAACTAAACTGGATGTTGCCTTCACCTATTATAAGGTCTCAGCTTCTTTGGCTTCTATGTCCACTCAGTGAGGTCAGCCTTTCTCTTCACCATGACATTAACTTCTTCTTGAATGAGTCTATGTTCCTTTCAAACATGGGAACTTTAGACACTTTTTGCAGTAATGTCACTTTCTGAAGTTGGCCAAACAAAACCATCTACAAGTATCATAATTTTACCAAAAAAATGTAGCCAAAAATTAAATTCCAAGCTCATAGGATTTTGTTATATCCAGAAGCCTGGTCAAGTGTTTGTGAATGTTTAATTTCATCCATTGATGCACTGAATATCACTATTATGGTCAAATAGAGTAATCAAACTAACCGACAAGAGGTTCCGAGTGTTATTGGCTCAGAGTAATCTTTGCTTTATAATGGGATACAGAACAGCAGTGCACTGTGGACTGACAGAAAAAAAATGTGCAAATGCCTCCTTGTAAATTAGAAAAGAAAATTGTGACATTCAACTTGATTGAAGCAATCTTTCCCATGATTAGCTTAATCAAGGGCATAACAGTATACATACTCAGCATTATGGAAGGACATCTTATCAATGCTTGGACACCTGCAGAAGAACCAGACATAACATGAGTCCCATCATATGTTTGTGCGATAATTTCCAAATTTTGTTATCTTTTTCTAGATTCTGCTTCTGCAATTCAGCGAGTGAGTAAAATACTAGTGTTTTGACATCATTTTGTAGCAGAGAAATAAAGTTCCAAAACTTCTCAACTAGCTGGCCTTTTACGACATTGATAATCTAGGCCATTTGATTAATATTTTAAACCTCACTCATCTCATATTCAATCACAGGCAGAAAAGCTGTCTCTTGAATTTGTTTAAAAAAATTTCTCTTGACATACCTCTAACAACACTTGAGGCAGTTCATTCTGGATTGTTTTTTATATTCCCTTGAAAACCCTAGGTAACTTTTCAATATGAAATCTGATGCCGTACTGAAGCCAACTAATCCTTAATGAACACTAGGATTTGATGATTCAGTTTTTTCATGAATCGATTAGCTAATTAAAAAAAGTGCCAAAAAGATTAATTACACTCTAAATGTCAAAGTGTACTCTTTTTGTTTCACTTACAGTTTCTTTGCAATCTTTCCGTTATATGCTGAATCCAACCATGATGCCACACTTAACTTTCCCATACAATATTAATTTTAAAACACTTCTTACATGAACAGCCAAGGATTCAAGTTTCTTGATGCTAGAATAAATTATTTATGTCTTAAGCCAGTTTTGTCCACAATTGCTCACCCCCAAACAATGTATATGGGAAGCATAACAGAGCATTTTTCTCTTTACAACAATAATGCCATTTATGGTTATCATCCTCTTCTCTCTTATAAACTCTTCAAAATCATCTTTTCCCCACTCCAACAGTTTGAATAATGTTAACATCAAGCAGCTGTTTGACAAGTTTTTCAATTTTAGTTTTTCTTTGCCAGGAAGTTCACTAAACCTTTTCTTATGCAAGCTGCTTACCAAATTCATGATGTCAACAAGTATCCTCTTAATTTTGCACAAATATATTTAAAAAATCACATCCACTCAAAGCATGTGATGATGAATTACATATTACTTACCAAACTATTTGTAAAAATTAACACTTATGTTAGGATTCAAATTATATTGCAAGATTTATAACACTAAATCACCTAACATGTAATTGCACATGGTTCTTACAGAAAGCAAGATGAATGGGGCAATTTTACAAGTTGTATCTCTTCTCGTGTCTGGTCAGTTCTTAGAGACAAGAGGATTGGATTCAATTGGTTTTCTGTTAGAAAGAGACAGACTATGTCACTGCTACTGATGATGTACGAGTTCTGAAACAACCAGCAACTTATATTACTGCTATAGGGAAGTTAAAACTTTAGCCTTTCTCCCTCCCAATCTCTCCAATGCTGACTACAGTGACAGTACAGTTGTGCACAAGCTATGCAACGACCAATCATTCATATAATGGAGTTTTCTTTAGAAAAAAATTGCTGTCTTATATTGTAGTGAAATGTAGAGGTGGAATAATTTTATTATTTCTTCACTTTCAAGACATTATTAAATTAATATTACTTAGCAATTATTACAAAAAATGAAAAAAAAAAAAAAAAAAAAAAAAAAAAAAAAAAAAAAAAAAAAAAAAAATAGTTCTGGATGTTGTGTAACACTGCAATCTAAATTGAAATTTGAGTTTTATTTATGAAATGCTCTTTTAACTGCTGCGATTCTCAGCATCCCATCTATGTTGGTCATGAAAGACTGCTTAATTTTGCTCAGAGGCCTCTTTGTCAGGCTTGGTTCTTTTACATGCTATAAGTCTATGACAAAGGACCCCAACTTTACTTCCCTTCTGAAGGAAGCCATGCTAAGGATTGTTGTGCCCAAAAGAAATCTATTACCCTTCGCCAGGTTTGAACCTGCAACCTTGGGAACCAGAGGCCAACATGTTACCCCTGACCACAGAGGATGACACTGCAACCTAATCAGTGGCTGCCTCTGTCTAGGCAGAGCATAAATTTTAGCCTGAAAAGTGGTGCACTGCTTTAGGAGGCAAGGAATGTATGGCTTGACATCCTGCCCTACCCAAGTAGTAAATGCTTAACATAACTTGTAATCAGGCACACTCAGCTCTACAAATATATGAAATCTGTCAATATAATGTATTCATTTTTACATCATTAAATTAGGGCATGCACCACCCACCACAATCTGCTGTGGATTAGGCACCAGTGCATATCCATTTAAACAACTGGGATCACAATTTGTTTACAATTTAAAGAACACTGATCTGTGTGCCCTCCTACTCCTCTTCCTCCCTCACTACCCATTTCATACCCCTTTTTCATGTTTAAGAAGTGCAATAATTGTTAAATGATTCTATCATACGTCATGTTGTGCTTCTGCTACAATATCACAGTCACATGCATTACATGAACAGGCAATTATTTTATGTTATTAGAATTGATGAGAAACAAGTGCAATATTTAACGTATACATTTCGGGACATCCCAGTGCTGTACACTCCAAGAATTACAAGGGATGATGAACCCTACTTTGTACGTGCAGGCAGCTTTTATAAACCTATCACACGTCAAATGACAGTGCACAAGATATTCTTGAATTTTCAATATTATATAACAGTGCACATTCAAAACCAATTTTTCATTAATTGATGTTAATACCAATATACTAATTTGGGAAATTAAAACCTAGCTTATAACCAAAGCAAGAGCTGTTTGTAACCTTCAAAAGCGTTCATGTTTATGGAGTATCTTGGTCATAGCATATACCACTGCTTATAAAAATAATTAGCAGTACCAAACTACCATTAAATTCATACCTGTTACTGTAAAATGAAGTGAAAAGGGACACTACATTCATCTGGAACAAAAGTTTGAAAAGTTAATGAGCCTTTGTAAACAAAGTATTTTAAACTGCATGTTACTTAAATCTGGATTTTCTAATTATTGACATTTCATCACAAAACACACAAGTTCTAAAAGAAACCTTGTCCCTATCTCCACATTTTACAGCAGCAAATATAATTATTAACATCATTTCATCTTTAAAATATAACCAAATTCCTTTACTCTTTAGTAATCTAAGCATGACTAATGTAGTTGCTTATTTTCTAGTAAGAAAACTTAAAATGTTTTTGGCAAAAATTAATATAGTTATTTAGTTCATATCAATAATGCATAAAACGTAATTTGTTAGCACTCTTTCAGTAAATGTATATTTCCTCTGCACATTTAATTTCCGTTCTATTTTCTCAATCTTCTCAAACATATTAGCCCAATACAAAAACTTTCTATGAAGGAACACTTCCTCATAATTACAACAGTAGCTTAAGGAAATAAAGCTATTTTAACTGCAGCATCTTACATTGTAAAACCATAATCAAATAAGATTTATAATAAATGGATGAGAAAAACTGAGATATGGTTTAAAAACATTAGCATAAATTTATCTTATTCTTTTTGAGGTAAATCAAACATCAAAACTAACTGAAAAATGCAGCAGTAGCTATTTTTCTTGTATGCTAATACAATCTGCTTTGTAATTTATTATTAAAACCAGACAGTTGACTGGAGACGATTAAAAGTCAAACCAATAAGGTTAAAAACAGAAAGAAGAAAAATCACTCAGGGATTATCACTTATTACTGCCATAGTGGATTATATGCTGAATGTGCAAATTTAGGCCACATAGCTTACAGTTCAAAATTATCATACTGAAAATGAAATCAAATAGTTGCTTCAACATAAGAATACAATACAAAAAATACTTTTTTCACTGTTGCCATATGCTGTTTACTGCACCTTCACTGTTCTACTCTTGTTATTCATAAATTATGTTATTTTCAGAATAAAATTATTCTGCAGTACCAACACCAATGCTGATTAAGAAAAGGGAGCAAACAGAATAAACTAACTAGAGAATAAATAAATTAAAAGTGCCACCTGATTAATCTGTTACAAAATGGCAATTACATGAAGAAAAGCTTAGTTATAATTAGCAGATTTATTCTCCTAATATCAACTTAGTTGTATACTTTATGTACTGACAATTCTATGCTATAACACAAATGCAACATTTCATCTTTGTTCCTTTCTGAGATTCTGGAACAATCAATCATTAATTAAAATTTAGTCGAGTCGATTTTGTAACACTACATCACTTACTTTTTTATTTCAGAAAACATGTTTCAGAAGCCATGTGCTTCCATTGTCAATTCCTTTGGTCGACAGAGACAACCACCACAGCAAGCAATGCCGGTAGTCGACCAAAGGGATTGACAATGGAAGCACATGGCTTCTGAAACATGTTTTCCGAAATAAAAAAGTAAGTGATGTAGTGTTACAAAATCGACTCAACTAAATTTTAATTAATTCAAAATCTTCTCGGGCTTCTAGCCAAGTAAAAACTTGGCTTGACACCAACGTTTCGAAGAAGTGCACCTTCCTCATCTTCAGGGTGAACTGATGACCCAAGTTTTTACCTGGCTAGAAGCCCGAGAAGATTTTGAATTAACACGTCGCCAGGAAAGCTTCAGTTCTTATTTTAAATTTTAATTGTTAAAACACATCACTGTCTCAAAGTCCACCATATATCAGGATAATCAATCATTAATCCTAACCTGCTAGAATGAACTGTATGCCTTTCAAAGTTCAGCCTAAGAAGTGAAAAAGCATTAGTCTGCAGATGAAGGAAGGAAAAAGAGAAAGAATTATGTTAATTTAAACTATTTCATTGAATATATTATTACACTATTAGCACATTTGTTCTTATTTAGCTTTATCTCTCATTTTGGAAGATTTGGTTCATTGCACTATCGCTATGTTACCTCTTGTGAAATACAGTATTTAAATCATAACTCTCATTTTGGAAATTGGGAAATAATATCTTGCATTTCTGAGGCATTTTGCATTTTCCTTTACTCTTTAGTAGTCTAAGCATGTCTAATGTAGTTGTTTATTTTCTAGTAAGAAAACTTAAAACATACATGGTTATGTCCACTGGAAAATGAAAATAAGCTTTCCTTTCAAAGATGTGTAAGCATCTAGTTTATTATGGTGTGTCTCTTTAATTCTTCAGTGACTACAATTTTGGGTGCCTTGGTTCACTTTGCATAATAGGTATCACTTTTCAATTGAATTTATAAAACATTCTTACAAGGGGCCATGGTCACATTGATGTTGCAGATCAAGTCAAGATTTTTTTTAGTGAAAGTATAGTTTGAAAACAAGGACATCCATGGCTTGGCTTTCTCTCCCATAAGCCCATGGTTAACAAGAAAAAACTTACTTACAAATTAGAATGATTCACTAATAATATCTACTTTCTTGAATATACTCTATTTAAAAGTACTAAACAAGAGAGCTTACAAAAATGTGCAATTTTTACCTTTTTAGCATTTTTCTTGGAGGCACCTATCATTGAGAAAAAAAATGAAATGTAACTGCAGCTAATTTTCTCTTTAAGTTATGTTTAGTGCAGTATTGTATGCAAATACTTATAGCCTCTTCTGTGCAGGATAACCATTCCATTTGTGGTTGTGTTGAAGCACTGACAAAGGAGTACAGTATTTTTTTTTTCATTAGTTTGAAATCTCCATACAGTGTGGTGTATGTTTATTCTCCCTTAACATCAATTCGGGAATACATGAATCAATTATGAATGATCCAAATATTGGAACATCACAACATGCATACTATGAGTATGTATGTTAATGTCAGCTCAATAATACTCTATTAATTTATAAAGGACATAATATATATATATATATATATATATATATATATATTTTACTTTTGATATAAACTATATTTGAAACAACAATTTGGAGTAATATAAAATTTATTTTAATAAGGTTATGTTCAAATTATGCCTATGTTCCCACATAAAAACTATTTATGCATAATAATAATAATAATAATAATAATAATAATAATAATAATAATAATAATAATAATATGTTGTTTTTTAATTCAAATGCATTACACATTTTACTTCTCAATTCTGAATTCAATATCCTGATTCTTGAGAAGCACCACCTTAATTTCCCTTTTATACATTTACTCTAGTGCCTGCATACAACCAGGCAGTTGATCCTTGAACAGAAAACAGATCTAAAGTTAGCCATTACAACTTAAAATTTTATACTTTTTCCCTGTTAAAGAGGAACCCTTTGGGAGAGAAAGCATGGGTTATTTTTGCTTTCAGCGCATGTTTGCATGTTTACTATAAAAGTTGCAGTTCAGTATGTAACTTAATGTGACAATGATCCCATAAGAATACATTACTGATATTTTCATAATGGAAGTCAAAAGTTCCATTATTAATCTCCACTGTATGTGTGAGGGCAATTAACACTGTTCGATATGGATTTCTATACCCAATAATGAAATATGGTTTCCACATGACTTCTTGATTTTAGTTAAAACATCATTACACCTCAACCTCATATGCTTACAAGGTGTCTTAATACCCAGATGTGATACAGACTTAATTTATACAACCAACTTCCAAATAGTGTTAAAGAGCTCAATCACAAAAGCTTTAGAAAAGCCATTAAGGGCTGTCTGAAAAGTCATTTTCCACTCACACTCACTGTTCATGAATTCTTGGATCTGAAACTCTTATCTTGTTTCATAGAATACAAATTAAATATATGAAACTATAAGTTATCATTATTACAAATGTTTTTATTTCCCCTTTTCCCCACACAGCATGGTCCTGCCCCTGGTTGTTGGAACCTGGGCCTATGCCCCTTAGTCCAAGTTCAGTGATACAACCACACCTGAACTTCCTGCTGGGAACCTTGGTTGTAACAGGTCTCCACCTTGTTGCTCCCACTCTGGGTGTGTTGATGAATTGGATGGTTCAAAAGGTTCTCTGACAGCCCATCTACCAGTTGCACCCTCACAGCCACCAGGCCTATTAGCATGACCATGCCCTCCTTCAGAGTCACCCTGCAGCTCCAGGATGTATGTCTGAATTCTGGAGCTTCACCTCATCTTTGCCAAGTTGTAGGACCCTCCTGCCAACGTTGACAATCACATCAAGGCTCCTGAGGGCATCCAGCCCCAATATCCCTCTTCAGCCACCCTCATGATGAACACCCACAGACTTATGGTGCTCCATCCCAGGGTCAACTCCAGCAAGCCCTTCTTCACTGCCAAGGTTTTGCCTGATGCCATCTTTATCTCATATGGCCAATTTGGTTCCCTTGTTGTCAAGACCTCCAACATGTCTGGTCAGGTCACAGTAACGGCAGCATTGGTGTCCACTAGTATCTGGCACAGCATACCTCATATCCAACTGTCTTGATAAGGCTCTCTTCCATCCCTTAGACAGTGTCAGGCGAGAAGATGGCAATGATAACCATGTTGGGTCTTATTTGTGTCCTGCCTGCCAGCCATCTAGATTGTAGATAATGTCCCAGTTTGTGCCCTAGGCAGCTCCATCCCCAACACACTGACTAGTTCATCATCTTGGTTGTGTACAGGCTTTCACCAGGTGCCCAAGTCTACCACATCCCCAGCACATACCATTAGAAGGCCATTATGGTCATACTTGGTTAGATCCCCTTTCACTGAGTACTCCTGATCTTTTTGGTTGGGACAGCTGTTACAGCAGCCAGCAGCTAGTCCCTGCTCTAGCCCATGCTTTCCTTTCTTTCTGTAGGCATCGCCTGGTCATCTCCTTGGTATGGAAAGACCCATGTTAAGTGTCCTGGCTGGCCAGACTCCAAATACAAACCACTGGAAGGTCTTTACCAATATCCCTGGGCTGAGTCTATTCCCTGTTATAGTACCAAATAATCCTATTCCTTCAGGTAGGGACTGCTGCAACCTAGGCTGCTGTCATATCTCGATGTCATGCATCCCATTGATAAAGGATTAGGCAGTTTCCTGGGGTACATAACTAGGTGGAGGTTCACTAGCTGATCTATAGCCAGAGCAAACTCCTGCATTGTCTCCCCTGGCTACTGCAGCCTCAATTTAAGCTGACTGCAGTATGCTGCAGTCAACAATGATTCCCAAAGTGGTACTTGAGGGCCTCCCAGATATCTCCAGCTTTCACCAATGTTAGGATAAAGCCACTCATCCCTGGAGGTTTGCTATCATCTGTGTGGTTTCCTCTTATGCCAATCATCAGTCATGGGTAGTGAGGGTGGCAAGCTGTTAGCAGAAGACTTCAAAGTTTCAAAGTTTCATGTCCCATACTTGGGTGGCTTGATGCCCACAGATGTTGTATCGCATCCTAGCTTCAGCATCTTTTCCATCAAGGTGTTTATTTCCTTGGTGCTGCTATCAACTCTTTCCTCCAGGACATTCAAGTGTTCCTCTAGGTCTTCTAGGGCATCAACAAGTTCTTTGACACACTCCAGGATGTTAACATGTTGGTCAAACTCCTTCATTCTTCTGCCGAGTTCTTACATCTTTCCTCCAAGCTCCTTCACGTCCTCCTTCATGCCGGCCAGTTGTTCCTCAATTTTGCTAGAAAGTTTCTTTTACAGGTTCTTCAATGTCGACTCCATTTTCTCTTCCATCATACCTACTCCAGTTTTCATTTCTTCCATTTTCTCTATGATGAATTTCATCCTCTCCTCCATCTTCTCCATTCTGAGTTTCATTTCCTTCATTTTGTTGAATAAACTAGACATCATTTTCATTTTGGTGTAAAAATTCCACTCCTGACACCATTGAAACAAATGTCTTTATTGACTCAAAAAGTGGTTACAAATAAAGTCGTCAATTTACTGCTGCAAATAATTTACTTGACCCTTCAACTCACAGACTTGATGATTTTCTCATGCTACTGCTCATTAACACTCCAGTCGAAGTCTGACTATGACTTGCTCAACTCCACAGATTGTCACTCCTTTCTTTTATAGCTATAAATGATGTCACAGAATTTTCTAGAAGCTTGTGGAAAACAGTTCTGGAATGTATCATAATTGTTGCATTCCTACGCTTATGGTTGCTGGCACCTCAGACCTCCTTCGCGCACAAGCACACACACACAAATTTCTATTTCATTTTCTTTACAACCATATTTTTCTTGTGCAGATGCTGCCCCTTTGTTTTTGTCACTGCAGTCTATTTTTTTTTTTATTCTTCTCACACTTTTGACATATAAACATTACGTAACACAATTTAAATTGAATTTTGATGATGCCAAAGAATTTGTATTTCTTCAAGCTTATAATTTATCTACCCACCTCTACCTCCAACCCTACCCACCAACTCACCCATCACATTAGGTAATGTACCACATTTAAATATTTGATATAGGCACAGTTAGTACATTTTCTGCACATGCAAATCATTGTGAAAATGTCATCAGTAGAAATATGATTATATCACCTAGTTTGTTTGATTTGCCTTTGTTTCATTTAAATAAAAGTGACAAATCTGTGTACAAGTTGAGCTTTAATGTATAGTTTAGTTTTTGCTATAGTCTGTTTTTTTTTCTCTTCTTGCATTCTACAATGTTCATGAAACAGACTAGGAATAGGAAAAACATCCCATTTGGTATATGAACTCATGAAGGAGAGCTACTTCATAGGGGATATCAGATCACAGCACTAGCTCCCATCCACAGGACCATAACATCAGAGACAAAGAAAAGAGAGAAATTAGATCTTAATTTCTACATCACATTAGCCATGCTGGAAGACAGCTAGACCAGAGAGTGCAACCTCAGAGACACATGACAACAAAACTTGCCAAACATAGGTTTCAACGAAACATGTCCGAACAAGAAATTTCACGAGTCAATCAAAAACTGCAAATGTGTTATGTGAACAAAAGTGCAGCAGGTACCACATTGTAGCGTGTTTGTTTTAAGTACCAACTAATTTGTAACTAATTTAAAAGCAGAAGTACAAATTACCTATTTGAACTATAATAAGATGGAAAAGGCAAGATGATAAAATAAAGATGGTATGATATTAATCCTTTTTACTACACAAAAATTGCATTTAAAACAGTGGGAAAATCTGTCTTGTGTACAGCTGCTTATCATAAACATTATGAGAAGCAGTTGTAGAGGCAGCAGCAAGCTATTACTGCCATAAGGTAAAGCTCATTTCTATGCTCACATTATTGGTAATATTTATTCAAAGCTAACAGTTTTCTTTCTTTTTTTTTTTCAGATCATAAACATGGCCTGAAATGAAACACACAAAAAGAAATAGACATAGTATATGGCGATAAGACTAGCATATATTTACTTCTCTTCATCCCCTATGGGCTGCATCTGTATGCTTAAACATTACATGCATAAAACACTAGACATTTTTCTGTTAGTCAAATATCATTTTAGTGCATATACTATGCGCACAACTTTCCTTGGGCACTCAGCTTCCTGTCTTCATTCAGTAGGCTTTGCGAAATTTCAGAAGCAGAGCAGATCAACAACAATGAGACATGAAGTATACTATACACTCTGACATTGTGGCTTCAATGCTAAGGCTTAATTCTGTCTGTGATTCCAGAGTTCATGCACATACATTGTGTTTTGTTTACAAATTCAACCTGTTTGTGGTAAATTAGATAAACTATTCACTGTAATGGTTGAGGGCCTGAAAGAAAGAAAAAAAGAAAGAAAGAAAGGCAGCCAGGCCCTCTCTTCTTCCCCATAAAACTAGTGCCCAAGAAAAGGTGTATGCATAGTAACTAAATTTCTTTCCACTTTATAAATTCATATTGCTTCCTTAATGTGTCCAGTATTAGTACCAGCACATTATACCCCATTGACATTAAAGCTCATGAGGTTTCATGTTTAACTGTGTTGTGGAAAGGGCCTTGAATCATGGAGCAGTCATAAGATGCAGCCTAAGTTTAACACAATATGCAGCTAGTAAAAAGATTGTCAATTCATTGGACTTGAGAGGTATACCAGTAACAGAAATGCAAGTTTCAGCCCATGCTCTGTCCTCAGATGGAGTTTCTTTCCAGGATAATTCAGAATGTGGCAAATTTCATCTTAAGATGACAGTGATGCTGGACCGATTCTATCATGATTGTCCCTCCCATTTTTTAGATTTGGGATGTCTGTAATTTGCTATGTAAATACTTTTGAAACACTCATTGCAAACATGAAATATTTGGGGCCAGTTTTGCTAACTGATGTTAAATTTTAACACAATCTGAAAATGATTTAACATTGAATTTTTTTTTTAAATTCTGTTTCATTGAACAATGTTAGCTTTAACATTATGTTAAAGTCTGTGTTAATATCCCCATATCCCTGTGTTAAGGCATTTAACAAATGTTAGCTGTTGGAAAATAGTTTTTGCAAACCAAGCTGTTGATAAAAGTTTGGCATTTTCAATGCTATTCCTAACTGAAGAATGGCTTGCATCATAATGAATTTGAAAACCTGCAAAAGGAGGAAACTTTAAAGTGATACAGACTATATAAAACAGTGAGGAGTATGATTTTATAGAAAGTATGAGAGGATAGAATACTACAAATAGAACATGCCTTTCTCCTGTGCTACTAGTGTGAATTAGTCTTGAGAATTTATGCTACAAGTATTAGCACTTTTCATTTAATGGTAGGTGATAATGTTGGCACTTCCAACACTACTGTTTATGGGTTTATCCATAAGGTTCGCAAAGCAATTGCTTCAAGATCAAGTCTACTTGATCCTAATTATCATCCTCCTTGGTCTAGTGGTACCATGCTATCGGTCGTAATGTAAGACATGAACAAATCTTGCAGAAGGGGAAAGTTTCTTTCCTTCCCTCCCTCTCTGCAACAGCTGAGAGGGGCAATAGAGGTGGCAGCTTGGCACGAATGAGTAAAAACAACCACAACAGTGTACAACATTTAAACAAATGCAGTTCACATGAAAGTAATTGTTGGTACATATCCATAGTTATAGCGAAATAATTTTGTCTGTTATAAAGCTAATTTTTATGCATATATAACATGTCATTAGCAATATGTAGAGCATGCAACAGAGTATTTTGATGGAAGGAATGTTGATATGCATATTTTTGGCTCTCATCCAGTATATCACACAATGAGCTGGCAACCATGAACATGGCCAAACAATAAGCAATATTACTGTACTCACCACATGTTTCTACCGTTTTAAATCCTGCTCATTGCATCATAATCTTTGTCCTCATAACCAGCATTGCTATTGATATAGTTGGCATCATAGTCTTCCTCCAAGTTAACAATAATCTACTAGTGTTTATTTGCATAAGCACTAAAGAATGATGTACTAAAACTAGCGCTAGATTAGTTCACTCCTTCATGGATAGAAACATACGACTTCTGTGCATATATAGTGGTGCAACTTCTCCCACCATCAGCCCCTCTAGTAAAGACTTCCCACTGCACAACTTACGGTTTTGCTCTTTTCTTGCCTCACAAGCTATAGTTCCCCAAGGTCACAGGTTCAAACCCAGAGGAGGAAGATGGATTTTTTTCAGGCATAACAATTCTTTGCATAGCTTCCTTTTGAAGGGAAGCAAAATCAATGGCCCCTTATCATAGACTTATAGCATGTAAAAGAGCATCAAACTGATAAAGAGGCTTCTGAACAAAATTTCTGGTCTTTCACACTCAATATAGAATGGGATGCTAAGAACTGTAAATCTAAGAACATCCATAAATGTACAAAACTCAAAAACTTGATTCTTAATCAATTATAACGCTTTTTCAACAACTTTGATTTCAACATAGTCTTAATCCTTCTGAACCCTCTTTGTGTCTGGTACTTTTAATACTGTGATTTATGTTAGCATAAAATTGTCACAATAGCTAAGACTGCATCCTTATTTTTTACATAATTCTGCATTTTTAGCATTCTAAAATGTCTTAACTAGTATTATAAAAACCATTTTTGGAGTGAAATATTCATTAGTCCCTTTGCACCTGATTTTTTAGCTCAAACAATCTCAATGAAGAAAATTACAATACAAGTCTGAGTGTGACTGTCTCCATTAAAACAGAGCGCACTGTGCTGCGTAGACAAAAGGGTATCAGAATGCATTCAGAAGTTGTTAAGTTCAACCACTGCCTTCTCAAAGTTGTTATTTGCCGTTGTCTTTGACATTAACAAGATGTTGGTAAACAATTCACTGTAAAAGTTTGATGAAACGGAAGGGTTTTAATATATGTTAAACTTTTAATATACTCTTGGTAAACAACATGCTAGTGTATTTTTAAAACCAATATTGATATAACAGGCCCTTAAGACATTTCAAGGTGAACACAACATCCTTATCAGTAAAATGTGGATATTTAATATAAATATTTAGCTATTTAACTGCCATTACCAGTACATATAGATCAACTAATGTCATATTAGATTATGCACATAGTTTTAAAAGTCATTTAGATTACAAAGCTATGCTAGTCTAATGTTAAGTTATATTTAGATATAAATAATAATTTGTTAAATGTAATTTAAAATTTACAAGAGCTTTTAGAAACCGATTAGAAATTCTGTTATTTTACCTACAGCTTCTAGCTGGCAAAAACTTAAAAAATACTGCCTTTACAAATTGGGAAAAAAGGTGGAAAAAATATTTAAAAAATCATTGGCCACAATGGAAAAGATGGGAGTGAAAATGGAATCCTTAATGGACAAGATGGGAGGTGAAATAACGACAGTGAACCCTACAATGCAACAGATGGAGGTGAAGGTGGAATTCAGAATAGAGAAAATGAATACAGAAGTGTTCAAGATGATGACCGGGTTAATAAGTGCATGGTGTGTGAAGAAAGACATGGAAGAGTTCAGAGGGCCTGTGAAAGACTTTGGACAATGTGTTAATGTCCAAGAGGAAGCAGTCACTGACTGTGCCAAGGAAATGAATGCCATAGTAAAAGAAATGCTTAAAGGAAAACTTAAAAACTTTAAGTTTGAGATGTCTGGATGCAACACATCTGCATGTGTCAAGCCTCCAAATTATGACAGCACATAAACTTTCAAAGTCTTCCATCAACAGTTCACTGCCATTGCTATCTACAACCATTGGTTGGCAGAAAAGAAAGGACCACATCTGACAGACAGCCTCCAAAGACAGGTTGCAGAAGTTTTGAATGTGATTCCATCAGTATTGTCTGGAGACATCTGGGAGACCCTCAAAAACTGCTTCAATACTGGACGTTCACACCCATTTACTGCTATTTACTTGAAGTGGCTAGTAGTGCAATCAAATTTTAAATCTGCATACTATGCACTTTGTTGCATCCCATTGAAGGTGCTCAATGATTGTGATGGATAAATGAAGTTAATAAATACCTGGCCTATACAGCACTATATACCAAGTAGTGCAGCATATTCAGGCTGTAATCATAAGTTACAATGTAATGCAATAGAATCTAAAGCTTTGTCATGTCTGTGTTGAAAATCTGTTAATTTAAATTTGCCCACAAATCCATAGAAAAGAACCACCTGCTTGGCTGTGAACTCATAAGAAGGCTTCTGCTCGCATAAATTTTAAAGGCAAGCTATAAAAGTTGACATGTATGGACATTGCTAGCAAGCATGTTCTGGTATTTCTGTGACTCTGGTTAAGAGCACAGTTTAACTTGAAGTTTACCCCACCCCAAGGAGAATGTAACACAAAATGAATGTTGCTTCCTAAATTGTTTGTACTGTATATACTGTGTATTAACACTCCATAGATTACTTAGATTGCAGCATGAAACATGTTGGAAGAAACCTGCAAACACACCAATAAGGAACACAGAAGAAATATAAAACTCAAACCAAGAAATTTGTACCACAATCATGAAATTAATCCTGAAATGAAGCTACTTAAAGAACTATCAAATCCATTCAAATTAATAGCATGGAAAAGAATTTTACAATACTACCACACAGCCGTGAATTATAACTCCCTCAGATGGATTGATTATCCAACCTCATTTTCCATCCACCACAGGACACCACAGGACACCACAATCAACCCATCAACAGTGATGACACCTGATACTATAGTGGTTCAAAGCTGACATGAGCAAATATTCACAAAACAACTGTCCTACTCCTTAAAAGTAAGTGAAGCAGGTATAAAAGTTGACCATGTTAATGAATTTGATTACCCTTCAGTGTAAGTAGCTTCACAATATTATACATTGTGTAACGTGTGTGTATATTTGACTCCATTGAAATGTTAAAACGAATATATCACAGATTGTTTCATCTAGTGGAAAATGCCATATTCTCAGATGAAATTACATTGTCGTCTATACATAAAGGGAAAGTCATTGTTTAAGTTAAAAGGAGTCGTCATGTGAATTCAATATGCATGGATACGGAATATTGCTTGTCTGTGTCTTGGGACTGGATGTCAAATGGCAGTTTGGGTGTGTTGTGGAAGCTGGATGACACACTTTTCAATATGTGGTCATATTTGAGCATATTTTAATTCCCTCTGTAAGGATGGCATATCCCTATGGAATTGTCAAATTTTGTTCAGAAAAGTCATCCTGGCTGCACATTTTGATTGGTTTCAAATTGGTTCTCAGAGAGCAAGATTTTAAAAGTTTACCAGATTTGAACCCATCAAAAATATAGTGGTGGAGTTGAAAAATAATAGTGCATTCAAATTTCCATGAACATGCACCAAGGACTAAAATGGAAAAATTCAAGAAGGCCAAAATATTGTTGCCTCTCATCCACACTACTGCAGAATTCTGATACCATCTATGTTCCAAAGATTGAGGCAAGTTATAAATGCTGAGGGTTCATAGGACCTCTTAATGATTTTTGTTCCGTTATTTTTTTAGTTATTTGTAAAGAATACATTATTTTGTGACTATTTGTATAAGTGTGCACATATGCGCATAGGTAATGCTATAAAACTCAAATAATATACATATATTCTGGTATAATATGATATTAAGGCAACATGTTTTACTATAGGTACACCAAAAACGGAATTGCTGACATGAGCACACAAGAGATGGGATATGTGTGCATGAAGCTCCTGGGATTGCACAGCTATAATAATTAACAGGTGTTGAAGCAATAATCTATAGAATGAGAATTGGCTTGTTCAATTATTTGAAAGTACATTTGTGTGGAACCAGAGACAGTAAAGCAATAAAGCTCATATGGAGATGAAATGGTGGAGATGAAAGACATTATGATAGGCATTAAATATCTAAAGAAAAAGGAAAAAAAAAATTAATGATAAAATGGAAGAGATAAAACCAATGACAAGTTTGACCGTGAAATCAGAAGGGAGCTATATGAATGCAAAAGTTCAAATGCAAAGACTGGAAAGATGGCAAGAGGAATTATACAAGCAGAATTTAATTATTTTTGGAATAGCAGAACAGCAAAGAGAAGGAGTCGATATGTTAGTGGAAAACATTTTCAGAGAAAAATTGGATTTAGAGCTATTTGGATGGGAAATAGTGGATGTGTTCAGAATAGGAAAAAGAGGAACAAAGCCAAGACCAATTCTTGTGAAACTGGCAACTACGGGGTTCAAATAGAATGTTTTAACTTGGAAAAAAAAATTTGAAGCCTAACTACCAACATTTTTATTTAACAGGATTCCAGCAAACAAGAATGGGAACAAGATTCTACTTTACTGCAGGAAATGAAAAGAGTACTGAGTGAAGGCAAGATTCCATTCATAAAAGGCACACAGCTATGGAGAGAGAGAAAAAAAGACAATGACTGACTCAGCAGAAAATGCAACATTATTCAGCAGAAACAATAAATGTGGGATCATTTAGAAATTTGGTGAGAGAAGAGGAGCAACAGCATGACGACTCAAGAGACTACAGACGTGGCTACAGTGGGGAGCAGTGGAAAGGAGGCTGGCTACAGCAGAGCAACAGGCAACCTTAGGCACAAAGAGAGATATCTTTCCACCTAAACAGCTAATAGAAGCAGCATGCTGGGGAGATTGGATTGAGTGTATAGAAAGACACTGAAGGCTCGAGTATGATGTGAACACCCTCAAGAAATGTAAAACATGAGATGTCAAAAAATCAGGGATAGACACAAGAGTTACTAGGGCAAGGGTTAGACCAATTTAGAATGGATAGAAAAGAGTCTGTACAAGAAAATTTCCTGGCAATAATTCTTTGGACTATTGAAGGTTTATTTGACTAGATCAGTAAGGGAGATATATCACAAATGTTAATAATGGCAAATTTTATTGCAGTTGTTGAGATACGGCTTATAAAAAAACAAGGCCAGAAAAGCTAACGGGTTTTGATTTTTATAGAAAATGTGGTACCAGAAAGAAAGGAAAAGGTAGGTCATCTGGAGGAATTATTGGTGTTATAAACAAGAAGCAAACATTCATGATAAAATAAAAGTGGCTAGGAAGCAAAATGGTTAACACTATTGTGGTTAACCCTAAATGGAGTTACTAAAGAAAGAGCAAATTGTTTATAGAGGTAGTGTATAATCCGCCAGGGTCATCAGGATCATCCTAATATATCTTAATATATTTGAAACCATAGGGCAGAAGATGGAAGTATTAGAAAATAAGTACTTAAATGCTGAATCGAAGAATAGATTCAATTGGCTGATTTGGAAGCAGATATGAATATAGAAAATGAAACAAACAGAAAAGCAGTAGTGAATTGCAATTAAGAATGAAGGAAACTAAGTTTTGTGAAACAGGATCTTATAATGTGTAATGGTCAAAGGGGAAGGGATAAGCCACTGAATTTACATTTATAAATGGAAATGGGCAGAGTGCCATTGATTATATATTGTGCTCTAATAGAATTGAACAGGTTCCACATAGGCTTCAAGGTGATATATGAAATGTGAGAAAAGTGGCAAATACAATAGGGAAGGGGTGGTATGATGAGCTTAGAATGAGGAAAGAAAGAGTAAAAAGAGAAATAAGAGATGGGAATAAATTGGAAGTGAAGTAAAAAGACCAACATTTCGGACTATGAGATAAGGACAAAGGTGTTTAGCGAAACAAAAAAAGGAGAGAATGGGATGAAGAAATTAGTTATAAGATATACTTAGCAGCAAGTATAGGGGACAACAGAATAATTTGATCAATAATTGAGAGAACTTGAAAGAAAGAAGTGAGTCTGAATAAAATCGCACTAACTCAATGGAGGCAATATTTAAAAGAATTGTTAGGTAGTAATAATTTTAACATGAAACAAGTTAGTTTGCTGAGAGGGGCATGGGCTCACATAGAACAACCAGACAGAGATACAGAGGAATCAGAGGTGATGCAACAAATTAGGAAGCTGAAAACAAACAAAGCATGTGGAATTGACAGAATTCCAGGTGAATTTTGGAAAGTAGGTATCAAGATGATAACTGAAAACAATTATTATTCAGTCTAATAAAACATGCTATTCCATGGGGAAAGATTAATGACAATTTGAGGAAGGGAATGATTGTACCAATATTTAAAGCAAAAGGAGACATTATAGCCCAATGAATTATATTATCAGTATTGGGTAATGTTTTTACAGGAGTGTTAGTAGATAGGTAACATAAATGGCCAGGGATGTAAAAATATACTGTCAGAATTTCAAGCAGGAGTATGGAAAGGCAAGAGAACTGTTCATAGTCTTTTTATAATAAGAACACTGGTAAATAAATATTTGAGCAACAAAAGGTATAAATGATGTATGTTTTTTGCTGACATGGAGAAAGCTTTCAGTATAATCAACAGGGAGAGATTATGGACTATATTAGTTTAAAAAAGAGTAAGTAGTTTTTAAGAGTAATTTAAAACTTAATGAAGAAAATGAGTTTTATATCAAACTTGATTAGAATAGGATCACAGAATAGGTTTATTATACAGGGGCCTGAGATAAGGTAAAAAGGAAAGTTTCATTGTCCTGTTATCAATAATAGGAATATTCCAGGAACATATTAAAGCAAAATACAAAATTTGAAAGAGTTGTATTTGGAAACGGTGTATAAGGCACTGATGAAGTGAGAATGATGCATGGAATAGAAGTGTGGGAGTTGGAAGAAGGATGCAAGAATATTGACAACCTCCATAGGGAATTTTAAAAATAAAAATTGTGTTTACCAACAGCTTCAACTAATGCAGTAGCAAAGCTTGAGTTGGGAAGTACAGAAAGTAAGGGAAAAGTGATTGAAGCAGGATTAAAATATTTATAAAAGAGTGAAAATTATGGAGTGTGGAAACATTATCAAGAAATTCAAAATCTTCTCGGGCTTCTAGCCAGGTAAAAAAAAATGTTTTTACCTGGCTAGAAGCCCGAGAAGATTTTGAATTAACACGTCGCCAGGAAAGCTTCAGTTCTTATTATCAAGAAATGTTTGCACACCGATTGAACTTTCAGTCAGCCCTTTCTTGAATTAGCAAAGGTTGTAAGAAATGTTGGAATAAATGTGAATGGGAAATGTTTGCGATGGGAGCATAGGCATGAAAAAGGGTTTCTAGAAAGAAGTGAAAACATGTATTGAGGATATTGAAAAAAACATTTGTTTAGTAGCTTTAAAGATAAACATCACTGGAACTTTACAGAAATCTAAAAAACAGATTGGGGCAAACAGATATGTAAACTTATGTGATAAAACAGGGAAAGAAGGATATGCTTGGGCAAGAACTGATGTGTTAAAACTAAGGGGCTCAGAGGAGATTATGACATTAAAATATGCCCAAAGAGTGTGCAAAATGATGAAGCACGTTCTTAAGTTCAAGAAAACAGAGGTATGGAGAAGTGAACTGAGATTTGATAAATGAGATAAACTAGGGATAGAGGAATTAAGAAAAGAATGTTTAACAATAATGGAAGAGAATTTATTATAATTTAGGAAAGGTGCATGAGAAATTGTATAGAATTGTGAGGCAGTGCAAGGAGGAGGAAATGAGTAGAAAAGATAATGGGAATATTAAGCACCAGTTAAGCAGCATTCTTGCACATTAATAACCAGGATGTTAAGGTGTAAAAGGTCCAAAGGAACAAGCAGCTCTCAATAGTTGGGACCTAACTGGATGCATTTAAGAAAAAAATAAAGATATAATTATCATTTGAAATGTGGCAATGTTTGTATTGAATTTTATGATAGTAAATTAATTCAATTCAATCCAAATACACCAATAAAAATAATAAAATTAAAATAATAATAATAATAATAATAATAATAATAATAATAATAATAATAATAATAATATAAAATGTTTTCAGGTATTTTAATTCAGAAGCTTAAGAAGCTTCTAGACTGCTCACCCAAAGTAGCATTACATGCTGTCTTCTTTCCTGTTTCTTTTCTGGATGATTAGTATGTTCATTACTGACAAAGAATCTTCTGCAGTCATTAAGCTATTGTCAACACAGCATCTTTAAGTGTCCACTAAGTTCCCTTATTCACTTATGGCATCTGGGAATGGCTCACTTTTTGTGCCAAAGGCTGTACATTTGCCCATTTTATATGCTACATCGCTAGTATCAACAGTGGAAACTTATTTAATTTATTACTAACCAAGAACAAAATTCAGTACTCATTTGTGTTTCTGCTATTATAAACTGAAAGAATGTTTTATATTTTATAGGATAAAGGTATTTTATAGATCTGTAGTGACTAATAGCCATTAAGTTCTACCTTAAAAAGCCAGTCAACTGAACAGCATCAGCCTTGAGAATTCCTGCAGAGATTGCTTTGCAATATACCTGTCCATTATATTACAGCAATGACTTAAAACAATTAAAGTAATAGTTGTGAATCTCACCTTGCCTTGCCCCCTGAGCATCCAGCTGTCCCCAGTATGTTTCACTTGGGGATGTGTGATTCACACCTGGAGGAGGCTGAGCAGCCTGCCCTGTGTAGCGGAAATATGGATTCTTGAGATCCAAAGTGTTAGATGACCTTGTTCCTGTGCCCTCTACACAAAGTTCTATTGTGACATCATAACTCTGTCTGAAATGTCAAACACTGTAAATTAACTACTAGAGATGTCAAATGTGTTTTCAGTATGTAATTCATAACTTCATTGTGTTAATACAGTGATTAAAACTAAGCATGAAATATTTTATCTAATTAATGTTTAAAGGTAGTTCCGAGATTCAGACTAAGGCTATAATTTCTCCGAGTAGTTCAAGATGATACTAACAGCAACGAGTTTTAAATGTCAAAATGAAGTTATTGTTTTTCAGAAAAAAATAATAACCAGGCCTCTGATTTTAGGCTAGCTGCCTACTTTATGTACAAAAAAATATCAGTTTTTTCAAATTTTACATAAAATAAAAACATGAAAGGGGTTCTGCATCGCCTAAAACTCCCATTTTGACCATCCAGTCTTACTCTAAGGTTAAGCACACTATGGCCAAAATGCCCAAACTTCATTATAATAGTATGATAAGCTTTTGCTGTGAAAGCCTTCAAAGTTACATAAATCCATAATTTAAGACATAATATAAATATTTCTTGGCTTAATAGTTTAGTAGTTTTAATACTTCTACCACCATGTAATATGAAATGCCCACTAATTATTATTGTATTTTTAAATTTATATTGTAGAATGGAAATATATTATAGATGCATCAAATCAAATATTATTTTGTGGAAACTGCAGTTTAAGTGAATGCTTAAAATCTGAAGTCCTATTAATAATAATTAAATAGGTAGGAAGACAAAAATCACCGGTATATATACCTCTGCTATATGATGCTTATACTTATTTTCAGGCTTTGAACTGACCAAACAGGAAGATTTTACAGCAAGGATAGTAAGGTATTCAAGTAGCTGAAATGGGTTTGACAAATTGATATCAAAGCATCCTTATTCCACTTATTTTTACATAACTTAGTTATTTAACAGTGACACTGTCACAAATCAAATATCATATACTTAACAGTAGGTTCATTAACATTTAAAGAAAAGGTAAATTGCTTGTTTTTCTGATGTAAAATAGGTTTCTGGCTAAAATGTGGAAACACACTAGAAGGAATAATGGTGAGGAATGTATCCATTTACCAACGTTGTTTCAGTAAAAAGTTGTTCTAAGGTTTGCGGCAACAAGCACATAGAGATATTCCATTGCTGTTAGTGTTATTCTGAATATATATAATATATATACACAGGATGTTTCAGAAATACTTTTACAAACTTTGGGTATGGATTCCTCACACAAAAATAAGGAAAAAGGTTCAAATGAACATATGTCCCATAATCCTTGATTTTCGTGTTATTACTGTCACAATGAAAGTGTGAGTTCAACAGCCTTCGAGATCCAACCTCAAAACTTCATTTCTCTATGCTCTCATAGAAGGATTTGGCCTACTGTACTACATATGGTAGATGGCGAAGTATTGCCATAGAGACTTCATGTTTGTCATTTGTAATTAGTCTGTCTTCAACGTTTCAATTGTGTACATGTAGTGAATTAATTGCACGTGTTTCGTTCCACCATGGCTGGATATTCATTTTATGAACAGGCAGACATTATTTTTACGTATGATCGCACGAATGGTAATAGACGTGAGGCTGCACAGCTGGATAGGCAGAGGAGGACCAGCTCCATGGCCTGCACGTTCTCCTGACCTCAATCCAGCAGATCAGTTCACCCTGAAGATCAGTTCACCTCTGGAGGCATCTTAAATCATTGGTTTATGGAGCAGCCATCCAGGATGCAGAAACACTTCATCGACGTGTCATGGAAGCCTGCAAATCCATTCGAGACCATCCCAGAGCTTTTGACAGGGTTCGACATTCCATGATTCGATGAGTACAGGCATTCATAGAAGCAAGAGGAGGACATTTCGAGCATTTATTAAGAATTTTGTGTGTTATAAGTGTACCACTGTGTTGAACACCTCCTAACAAGAAAACAAAGGATTATGAGTCATATGTTCATATGAACTTTTTTCCTTCTTGTAGTGTAAGGAACCCATACCCAAAGTTTGTAAAAGTATTTCTGAAACTCTGCATGTGTGCGCGTGTGCGGCTACATATAGCAGCACATTATTATATTTTACTAATATTCAAATCATTTACATTGTATTCAAGTAAAAATGCATGACTTAACAACTCTCTACAAAACTGATCACTTTTCACTTTTTGGAGTCAAAGTTCTTCAATATAAGTAGCAACAGAGGACCCAATGATTTTAGTTTCATATCACTTTCTATTTGGCCAGTTTAAAGTTTAAAAACATGTATGGAAAACTGCAATGTGTGCCTCACTACACTTTCAAGCACGACAAAACTAAAGTAATTATCTTCTTGGTTTTGGTAATTCTATTCTTGCTTCTTAGCATGTAGTCTTCAAACATTAAGTGAATGTGAATAATTTTACTCAATCTTTTGAAATTTTCTGTTTTAAGAGGTGTTCTTAAAAAATTTTGGGCTTTTAATATTTAGCAATACGATGATACAATGTAGAAACAAATTAATATATATTACTTTTTAACACATATCCTTTACAACAAAGTTAATGTTATACATAACCAGAAAAAGTTACTAGCATAATATAATTTGGGTACAGAAGTTAGTAACTGTGATGTATTTGAATTAGAAGATAAGAGTTGGATCTTACTAACACTATAACATCACTAACAGATAATTTTTACCTGGACGTGTTTCGTAGCATGTATGCACTTTATCTTCAGCAAAACTAATTCAAAGGCATCATAGTTACTAACTTCTGTACCCAAATTATATAATTCATGGCAAACAAATCAACGCCAGAAGTAAAAAAACTCCAATGGTAAGGCCCCATTTGGTTTGAGAAACAATGAAGGTAAGCCCAGAAATTACAAATACTAACACAGAACACCTAGAGTACAATAAAGATTTTGCAGGACAAAAACTTAATATCAAAAAATACTTAATACTTGAAGAAGAACATAAAAACATATACAGAGACATTTGACTCTTAAACCTTTGCTTATACCACAAAGTAACCCCAATTTTCATTAGAACAGTAAAGTTTAAGAAAAACAACAAAACAGAAAGCAGTAGATAAAAAAGGAATCACTCTCCAGAAAAGAATAAAACACCATGCAAAACTGTGAATGCTAGACTTACAAATATATGAACTGCACTTAAAAATAACATACCACTTAGGATATGAATTTTAGAAAAACCTACAGTCAAATTTTCTATCCATATTAAGTAACAAAATGATCCAAAAATCAAGAAACTTAAAAAGAAATTAGAAAGCCTTTGCAAAAATGAAGACAAACAAAATGCACCTAACCTCAAAAACTAAACACTAAACCAAAACAATGCAAATTCTCACAATGTAATAAATTTATCTGGTCAAACCTTTTCCAATAAAGAAATAGCAACACTAAAACAAGGTTTAAAAACCTGCATAACCCACTCCAATAAAATTGACGATTTAATAGCAGGCAGAGATTGCATGCATGGAACAAAAGAAAGGGAAAAACATTCATCAAAAACGAATGTGGAAAAGTGCTAAAAAATATGAACACCAAAATCCATAAATTTCTGGACAAACAAGCCATCCAAACCTTAAAATCAAAACCAGTAATATACACAAAAGCTGGCGAAAGTAACACAATAGCAATCTCAGAGAAAAACCGACTACAGTCACTCAAAAGAGTATTTGTCCTCTCAGCAGTATCGCATTAATATATCTTTTAATTGCAAACTAAGATAAATTAACTGCTACATATGCAATTTATAAAATGTTATTGTCCACCTATCAACGATAAAGCTAAAAATTGGCAAATATTGTCTTTAGTTTAAAATGATAGAAAATGCCATAGCCCACCTCACTTGATGGTCAAACAAGTAGTCGTCTGGCAAACTAGGCAGCAACAAAGCTACCCCATTAAATGATTCTCCCTCACTAAGGTATACATGTGCTGTGGTCAGTATATTATGTGTCTTGAAACTGAGAACATCAGAATTAAAACTATGGGAAGCAAAAATAAGGAAACTATAGAGGAGGAAAGACGGATTGAAATACGATACCTCCAAAATTGCAAAACATTCAAAGAAATAACTGAAGTATTAAATACACCTATTACTACTGTTAAGAGTATCATATACAGGTATAATCACACAAAAACATAAAAACAAACCTTGAAAAGGTCAGTCATGACTCCAGCTGAAAAACAACATATAGTGAGAAAAGTGAAAATAGATCCCAAATTGAGTGCAACAAATATTGCTGCAGAAGTGGGAAAGGAAATGGGAAAACATGTAAATCCACAGACAATAAGAAATATTTTTCACGAGGCTGAATACAACAACCAAATACCCTACAGAAAACCATACATAAGCACAATTAATAGAAGGAAGAGACTTGCATAAGCGAAAAATCACATAAATGATGATTAAAACTTCTGGAAAAAAGTATTTTTTACTGATGAATGTAAATTTAATATATGTATAACCAAAGGAAGAGTAAGAATATGGCATCAGAGAAATTGTGAGTTAGAAATGAAAAATATCACAGCCACTGTTAAACATGGTGGAGGATCTGTGCTTGTATGGGGGTGTATGAGTGCAAATGGTGTAGGTGATCTGTGCTTTATTGATAGAAACATGGATCACAGACTTTATATCAACATATTCCACAGAGTGTGAATAATATGGGTCTTACAGATGGCTACATCTTCACACAAGACAATGACCCCAAACACACAGCCCTGAACACAAGGCTCTGGTTGTTATACAATACACCAAGATGGATGGAAACACCTCCACCATCACCAGACATCAATCCAATTGAGCATGTATGGCAAAAGAATATACAAAAACACCCAATATCAAGCAAGAATGACCTTAATTAGCAAGTAATGGAAGAGTGGGAAAAATCTACACAAGAAACTACAGAAAATCTTGTGAGATTAATGCCTAGAAGATTGCATGAGAAAACAAAGTGGAAAGGAGGTCCCTCCATTATTAAGACATATTCTGATAAGTCAAAGCAATATGGAGACAATTACATTTTTGACATGAAAAGAGATCATTGTGATTTGTTTATTTTCATATTTTTTGTTGAAACAGAGAAGAATGTTTGGTTAATATATCATGTATTGTTAGAACATAAACAAACCAATGCTCAAGTCAAACTTTATTGTTTAATTTTCTAACCTTTATCTGCTTTTAAACTTTTACAGACTAGTGAGATGAATACTTTTTTGAGTGACCACTGTAGCTAACATGTTCTAATAAACAAATTCACAGAGATCACAAAAAAAAAATTCACTTAGAGAATGCTTAAAAATTAAAATCTTATAATAAATGAAACCAAAACACTTTCAAAAAACCACAAAATCCAAACTAAAACCAGAACATCTAACAATACCAAAACTGTATGCTCTTCCCAAAATGCACAAAACAGGAAATAGCGCGAGACCAATAGTTAACAACACATAGATATACCACATACAAACCATCAAAATGGCTAGTACAAAAATGTAATTCCTTACCAAAATATTCCAGCTTAAGCATAAATAATACAGCAGATCTCATCAACAAAATTCAAAATATGAACTAAAACCAGAAGACACTCTAGTTTCATTTGATGTAAAAGTTGTATATCCAAGCATACCCAAACACAGCATGCTGCAACACCTAATGGAATGGTTAACCCAAACGTGCATCCAAAAATAGAAATAGAAGATAACCAAAAACTAACACAATTGTGCATAAGCCAGAACTACTTCACATTCAATAATAAGATTCACCAACAAACCACTGGTTTAACAATGGGAAACCTCTTATCACCATTTCTTGCAGATCTGCACATGAATTTCTTTTAAACACACATAACCACAGCATTTCCATATATGTTTAAAATGTGCACAGATATGTAGATGACATTTTAACAACAGTACCAAAACAAATTTTTACCAGACGCACTAAAACTCCTAAACATTCAGCAAAAGTCAATCCAATTCACTATGAAAATAGAAAAAAAAAAAAAAATAAATAATAATATCTTGCTATTCGTAAATTTAAAAATAATAAGAGAGCAAAATCATCTAACGTTTGGAATTTACCACTAATCAACACAAGTAGACAAGTGGATAACTGCATAAAAAACAGCAGTTACTACCCCATAGCTCATAAACATGCAGTATTAAACAGTCTAAATGTGTGTTGCACCATTAAAAGAAGAAGAATATGAGATTGAATATGCACACATAATACACACAGCAATTAACAATGGTTTCAGTCCGCAACTAATTGTCAAGAGAATAAGAAATTACAGACAAAAAAAGAATCACAGACATCACAAAACTAAGCCAAGTGAAAGACAAACCAATCTTCAAGAAAATCACATACCAATCCGCATCTACATCATACAGTCCAAAAATGTTCAAAAAATGCAATATCACATTAGCACCCAGCATGCAGAAAATACTATACACCAACCTGAAGGACCCCATTCCAGAACACCAAAAATCTGACATTTACAAAATAGAATGTTCAGATTACAACAAACTTTATATAGGAAAAATGAAGAGAACTTTAGAAACAAGAATGAAAGAACATCTCACAACAATAAAAAAATAAACAGACAAATCCACCATTGCCCACCCTTCTGGTCATTAAACCATGAAATTAACAAAAGCATTACACTTATAAAACCAGCAAGATACGCAGCAGAGTTGGATGTTTGGGAGAATATCCACATCATTAAGAACCAAAATAACTTAATGAATTTTGATTTGCCACCACACAGCACTCTGTGGAAATACATAACAGGAGCACCAATCAGGTCAAAGCTGAGCACTTCAAAAACCACCAGAGGAAATACCGTGTCAGAGTTTGCTAAAGATAAAAGTGCTCACATGCTTTGAAACATGTCCAGATAAAAATTATCTGTTACTGATGGTATAGTGTTACTATGATCCAACTCAATTAAATTTCTAATTACTGTCCTAAACTTAACAGAACTAGACTATGCACTCTTAAAAGAGAACCAGGACTTAATGCACACTTCACACAAAGAATGGGCACTAATATGCCTTGGTTATACACACTTTAGGGACTTTGTATGATGACGAAGCCTCATAACAGAACTATACATAATTGAACATTTTTTGAAGGTAGAAAAAATCTCAAATTTTGGAAATTAAGATTTTTGTACTTGCAAATCAACATTGTTACCATGTGCGATATGTTAAAATGATTGAGTCAAAATCAAATATTTGCTTTATTTTTAATGCATTAAAAACAATACCTTTTTGCAAAACTCCTTATATACTCTCAGCCAGTTATGGCAAAAACTAATAAATGCAAAATGCATTTTCTTCTATGAGAGAATTTGCATCATGGCTAATTATTGGCAAGCACTTTTCTACAGAAGCAACAACACAAATTAATGTTCACTTGATAGTAGCTCCTGATTATTGCTCATTTTGGCAGTTTTTGCAGAAAGAAGATTTCAATAAAATGGTTTGTTAATACCATTCAACTAATGATTAAAATAAAATCATATACATGTAATCAAGTGTCATGATAGTAGCAAGTTAAGATCAAGAGTAAAAAGCAACTAGGAAACAGCAAAAGCAAGAAAATACCCACTACTGTATATTCACATGGATTACCAGATATCTCAATCAACCCATAAATCTAAGGAAAGAATGTGAAGCAGTAGATGTCATGACAATATCACATCAGACTCATGAGGGGAGGTCCACAGTTCAAATATTGCCAGGATCTATCCTCCCTGATTGAGTTTTTCCAGATCCTCCTCACCTTTTGTAATTGGCAAATGTCTAGGAGGTAACCTAAACTTTGGCCTAGAATGCTTCCTTCACCTATGTACCAATGGTGTCCATTGTCTATGGTGATGTATGCAGTAAGAATAGGCATTAAAAACTAGTGGTTTGAACTCAGTAGCTAACTTCCATGATGACTGCTGCAGTACTAGCATACAATATAATGTTATGATTAGTGATAGCTTCTTGGGGACCACAGCGGGACAGAATCAAATTTAGCACAGCATGGTGTATAGTTGTACTGTGTTGACAATGCAGTATGTATGTAATAGTACTAACAGGAGGAAAATGGGGCAGTAGTTGTATGGTAGATTGTGATGTTTTTACTAGCAGTGGAAGGAGACTCAGGTTGGGTGGGTTGTAAACACAAATACCACTGATTTACAGGAACTAACAATTTTAATATTTACAAACATTCAATTGCTGCTGGGCAACATTTTCTCTCGAGATACATAGATTACAATGCACAACAACATACATTCATAACATCTTCAATATGAATTGTCTCCAATTGGCACATAAATAGGCCTTACATTGTGAAAAACTTCACTTCACATCATAAGATGTCATTGGAGAAAATGGAAATAGAGCACATCATCAACTATTGGGTAAGATACTCTATTAGCAGTTATTTACATAGCAACATCTCGTAGCATTTCACAAATTACTGAAAATCAGATATTTTTTCCAAAGCACTGATTTCACTTTCTTTTTCACACGGTCTAAAATACGTGCCATGGGTCTCTGATTAATAGTTTGCACAAATTCATTGCCAGCTTTTAGGGCTCGAGGCATTTCAATGTTCAATGTTTCCAAATATGAGTTATTGTCGTAGATATAGTTTTGGAAATTTCTTCTGTATGAATTGCAAATCTTCATGCAATCCATTTGAAGCAAGAGATTTTACAATCTTGATTGAAGAGCATGCACTATCATCAAAGGCATTAATTACCTATAAAATGTATTGCAATATCGAGCCACGTTCCCCAGGTTTTACTACAGGTTGTTTACATTCTGTATGTGCAGTCACCAATGCCGGTCGGTCTCGATAGATATGCAACTGGTATCCGCAAGCGTCGCTTTTGGTCCCCAAGATGTCATCCCTAGTTATGATACTTTCACTTAAGTTTATCCAAATAATATGGAAAAACGTGTAATAATGTTTGTGTTATATAATCCTCATACAGCATGAACAATAAAGCTTTCTCCTTATATGTGTAAAAAAAACATAGGGAGAAAAATTACATTTTGAATGTGGATATAAGCCAGCCTGAATATTAACCATACAGCTCTGCATTTGTGGAATTTTGAATAAATGACATTCTATCCTCTATTTTGATATTAGAAATTAAAATTTCAGAAATGTCAAAGTCATAATCATCTGCCTAAAATGTAGTGAACATGTTAAATTATTTTGTTCATATAGTTAGTATTTTGGTATGATATTTAAAAAAATTCATTTCTTGAAACATTTACTTTTTTGCATTTATCAACCTCTGAAACCAAATGCTCCTCAATAGTCAGGAGGTTGCTCTTTAGTAGCATCAATGACAAAAAATTTTATAAACTTGCTATCAATGACAAATGAGAATTGAAAAGGTGCTGCCTACTTTCCTTGGACGGTCTCATTTATTTTTTTCTCTCCTTACTAATCTCTGTTTCATATCTACCTTAAGGAAGAGAAAAAAAAAAAAAAAATATGCATTTTCTAATCTTTTCCAAATTCTATCTCGATTATATGCAAGTCGTCCTAGTGATTTTCTAAAATGACATTCTTCCTTCTGAAATCATTTAGCGTTTTTTTTTTAAACCATGTCAGTGTTTCTCCAATTTCGATGTGTCTTATAAAAAAAAGGTAAAGGCACTGGCAGGGACACTTCATGCACCACAACCTACGTTGATCTATTGTGTATTAACACCCCCAGGAAGAAGGGATGAAGTGAGGGAACCATAGGCAACCACAGGCCAGGTGTAGACAGGTCACAGATTCACGCAGTTTGGCTGATGGTAGTCCATCTCAGTACCAGGAGCACCATGCAGCTACCAACATCACCAGTTCCAGGTGTCAGCAAGGCAATTGTCCCTGCCCCCCCACAAGGAAAAAGACCACAATATCGCCTCAATGCCAGGAAAAGCATTCACACACACCACCTGCCAGTACTGCAATACACCAAAAGCCCAGAGGCACAAACACAAAAAAGATAAGGAAATGACAAAGGCAGTGACATAGTCTGCAAAGTTGGTAAATTTGTGAAGAAAGAATTTCTATTACATATATAAATAATGAAGAATTTATTCCTAATATTTGATTGTTTACATTCTGACATATTGTTATGGCAAAAAAAATGAGCTCCTTGTGATAAATTAAGATCCTGTTCACAATGTAGCCTGTCTTCTAAGGCCACATGATGATTGACATGATATAATGGGCATATTCACAGAACGAGATGCAAAGGGGTAACACATCACAACAAGCCATGCCATGCACAGTATAGCCAAGGGGTCTCAAAGACAGCTGAAGCCATTCCAAATGTGTTGAGTAGAGTCAAGTCTAGCAAATTGTATTTCTGAAGATACAGTTTCTTAATTTCTCTAATAGACATAAAATCAGAAGTTATTCATTTAAAAAATGGATGAAGGTGGTTATTTTTAGTTTCTAATATTTTTTAATTTAAAAGTCTAGTTAATGAGAAATAAAATTATTATGTTCTTCTTATATTAATATTAACTGTATGTATTAAATTTCATTGAAAATATTTACTTTGTTATAGATAGCTGTCATTAAAATCAGAACAAAACTGAAAAAATGTATACAATAGTAGAGAAGCCATTGTATTTCACCCAAAATTTTGAAACTGAGATTTTGCCAGAAATACATATTTTGAGGACCTAACAAAGCATTTTTAGAAATATGTTAGTGTGTGTGCCCATGTGCATGTGTGTGCGAGTGCTTTTGTTTTTATTTAAACATTGAAACTTGCTGCTGCTGCCGCCACCACCACCACTAATAATGAATTATTACTATTACTATCATCATCATGATAAAACTTTAAACTTCATATTGTACATCTGTACCTTCTGTTTTTTTTTTTCTTGTTATTATGTATATGTGTGTTATTATCTACAGTATATGTTTTATCAATTTGACAAACCTTATAAAATAAATCTTATAAACTGGAGATAACAAAGAAATGAAATTGAAATATAATTCATAAAATTATTACAATTTCAACATGAAAAAAAATGTATTTAATTCCGGGCATATACATTATTTAATATTTTAGTGTTGAGATATTTTTATGTTCCTAATTTTTAAAACTTACTAGATCAATATTTAAAGGAAAAGTGAATAATAAACTTCTAATTACTGTAGTTCCTCAAAATGAGATTCGTCCTCAAGGTAAATTGCAACCTATACAAGCTCTTGCTATAACCAAAAACAAAGTTATCGCACGCATGCACATATATACACTCCCATGCTCTTCAATAGAGTAGAGTCAATATACCAAAATACTAAAGTTGTATTTTTTTTTTTTTATTAATAGTTTAACATCGTTTAACCTGGTTGGTCATATCGGATGATAAATGAAATTGGTGAAATGATGCTCAAATGACCTCTGAGTCCATGGAGCTTAAAGTTGCTTGACATTCGTCTTCACAGGGTAAGAACTCACCCTAAGCAAGATTTGAACTCGCGACCTGTTAAATATGAGGCAGACATGCTACCACCACACTACCCAGGCGGGCTTGCATGCTCTTATGGAACCATTTGATCTTTGAAGTTCTCCCACTATGTACTGTTAAAGGAGCTAATGGCTAGCTAAAAATGGTGTGTTATTTATGGACGCTCTTAACTACTGTGGTTCTCAGCGTCCCATTCTAAATTGGGCATGAAAGACCTCTTAATTTTGCTCAGAGGCTGCTCTATCATTGAGGTTCTTTTACGTGCCTTAAATCTACGACGCGGGACTAACAGCTTTACTTCCCTTCCAAAGGAAGCCATGCTAAGGATTTTTACACCCGAAAAAATCCATCGTCCTCCGCCAGGTTTGATCCTGCGACCTTGGGTATATGAAGTTAGCATTGTAACCATTACACCACGGAGGATGATAAAGGGCTAGCTACCCATGGCTTATTTAATTCAGTTAATAGAAAAGTCAAACACATTTTGGAAATAAATATCATTAAGTCTAAAACTGGGTGAACTATTTACAAATAGAAAGACAAAGGTGAAGATCGAACTTGAGTTAATTTGATAAAGTTTAAGGTGCTGGAATAAAGTTCTATAGCATAGAAAAGAAATACATACCTGCACATACTGAATATAAAACTTTACACTGGCTTCTAAAAATATCAAAGCACTAAACAAAAACAAAAAAACAAAAAACAAAACAAAACAAAAACAAAAACAAAAACAACAACAACAACAAAAAATTCTGTGGTGCATGCTTGTTTTAATCATAGTACATCTTGCACCACTTTGTTTTCTTAACAATACTTGAAAAATTTACCTCTGATTGGCAAGGAGCAAAACTCTTCCTGTAAGTAATTGTCCGGCTTTAACAAATATAGGTGTTTCCAAAAGGCACCTTACTTGATACCAATGAGTCAAAGGTTCTGTGGGTGCTGTTGACAACCAAACTGTTTGCACTGATCCAACAAAGGCAACATCAAACCAAAATGCCAGTCCATGCACTGTACCAGACTCCAAGAGGTGAAATTCTAAAGGTATCTCTGTAAACAAACATTTAATACTCGTGGGTCACATTTTGAGCATACTTAATTCTGACAAATTGATGGCATAAACCTTGACAATTAGTGAATTATATATAGGTTAATGCTCTGAAAATAAATGCTTATGCTATTTTTATATTTTTGGCTACTATCCCTTCAATCATTATCATTAAATTAGTACGGCAGAGAAAAATTCTAATACTGAAAATGTGCCTGCAATCTAAAAATAAATATGAAAAATGATAATTGTTACTCTCCTTTTCTGGAGATTATAATTTATTATAGGAAAGTAAAAGCTAACCACACATGGCCAACCTAAAAAAAAGAATCCCTATTTTTAATTTTGTGTGTCACCAGTCATGCTGCAATGGGAAATAAACATTTAGTGATTAATAAATCAACAATTTAAACTTTTAAAGTCATTTTTGTAACTACTATGTTCAGAACATACATGAAAAGAATCCAGGTTAATTTCTATCACCCTGTTCTGCAACATTGAAATTACACATATTTTAATATCCTGGATCCATCTTACTTTGCTTTGCAATTTTGCTATTCAAAGTACCGTATGCCTGGCATGACTAAGGTATACATGAGCAAAATTTCAATACTCAGGTCTTCATTATAAAATACACACACATGTAGTTATGAAAAATATGCACATTATGGCAGCATTCATATGCACAATTTAATACAAATCTGATGTATATTCACATGGCTATTTAGCCACTAATATTCGCTTCTTTATATAGCTCCTATAATCCATTCTTGCAAAATCTTATATCTCTCTCTACTTTGAGTTGAGATAAACCTTTACAGAAATAGTTTCATTGCTCATTTCATTGTAGCTACCAATCTAGGAGACTAAAGAGAGGTTTGGAAGCGAGTTGTTATCTGGTATCTTGTTATCCCATACTCTTTCCATGATTTTGTGAGGAAAACTTAGATGCTGAATGTGCTTAAAAATTACAATGATCTGGAGAAACTCAAACCACTAACAATGGATATCTCCAAATTTGATGCCACAAGAAAAGTTATTGGAAATAAATTGCACATTGAAGAAGTCTACAACTTTCTAAAATGGCACATTTATGGCTATTTTGAATAGTTTACCAGTTATATAAAATACTATACAAAATTTATTTTAAAGAGAAGTTTACAGGCTATTCCCAGAAAATAATGATACACATTTTATTTGTCATGTAAATATCTTAAATGTATGTATTTCAATCAAAATCATTGATGCCATTTTTAAGAAAATAAAAATAAATTAACAATTTTCCACGTAGAGAGTCCTTTGGGCGGAGGGATTTTCTTGGAAATCTACGTGTCACATCTTTGGAAGATACCAAGCATAAATACCAATTTTGGTTATTATAATTAACTAACATTGATTCAACACAAACACTCTTATGCTTCATAAACCTTGTTTTCCTTTAGGACAATTGTTTCACCTTCCTTGAAGGCATCCTCAGCTATGCCTGAAAACAGGGCCATAAAACATAAAGGAAGGTGAAACAATTGTCCTAAAGGAAAACAAGGTTTGCAAAGCATAAGAATGTTTATGTTGAATCAATGTTGGTTAATTATAATAACCAAAATTGGTATTTATGCTTAGCATCTTCCAAAGATGTGACACGTAGGTTTCCAAGAAAATCCCTCCACCCCAAACTAATCTTTACACGGAAAATTATTGTGCTTCATATTGTGAAAATCCAAAAGAATAATATATTATTGTGTCTGGACCAATTTTGGTGCTTACCTGGCATTTGCATTTTGAGTTATGCTGGTTTTTGGATTCAGCAAACCTTAAAACATGCATTTTATGTGAAATTTTAATACAGAATTTTTAGTTGAAATGCAATACTTCCACTACCATCCAGGTATGTGGTAGAGAAACCTTTAAGTGCAAGAAATGAGCTGAATGTCAAATTAATACAATTAAATGGCAGATTCTAACACATTTAAAAGAGGATGCCATGACCAAAAGGGAGCCAAAAGATGACAAATTAAAAAACTCCATTTTACGCAAACTTGCAAAAATAATCTTGGTTTACACACCTCAACTTCCTAAAGGTACAAAAACCACAAGCAAATAATTAATAATGTAAATGACAATGCTACAATTATGTGTTGTGGGCCATTTCACATTCGCTAACGTCAGTACAAGTAGTAAAACGCTCTTCAAGACACACTGTGCCTAAGAAAGGGTTAAAAGTGTGAGCTGTACACAATTGTCAAGTTTTGCTGCTTTCTGATGGCATTTCAATAAGTAAAAATGCAATGAAGAGGTACAGAACAAGAAAAAGTTTTAAAAATCCTAAAAATTGTTTGGTTAAGGGTGAATGGACAAAATTTAGGTCCAGTACAGTGTGTGTTTACCTTGAGATAAGTAAAATACTTCCTTACCTATTCTGTGAAGATCTGTCTCTCTTGCATCTTGAAACTCCACTACATGCCTGGCAGACTTTGCCATACACACCCTCATGTCAAATGTGTCTACAATTGGTTGTCTGAAATATTCCTTCATGGCTGCTTGTCTTAAACTGCTTAAATCAACACCATGGAAGCACTGTTGGTACCTACAATAATTAACAGATAAAAACTTCACCATGATGACTTTTTTTTTTTTATTTTGTTGTTGGCAGATCAGCATTTATGCTATACAGGCCATAGATAACAAAATGATAACAAAAACATTAAATACATTAACATTTGAGGTTGACCATGTTGGCTACACTAACATAAACAAAAATAGTTACTTGTACAGAAATGATAATATAGATTTACAAATAAATGTTACAATTGAATGAAAGTATAATAACAATAATAAATTTAAAAAAATGAAATTACATGATTATGGCATTTATGAATAATTATTAACAGGAGTCCTCTTTGTCACTGGTTAAGAAATGTGGTAGTTTTCTTTTCCAGCCTTTTATGTGGGGTTTTTGATATGCGGGTTAAATGCTGAGTACCAGTAACGTTGCTTAATTTGTTAAAGAATGTCTTCGAGAGGTGTTCCATATAGTGTTCTATTGGAAGGATGTTAAGTTTGTGTTGAAGCTGCATATTTCTTACAAACTATGGTGCATTTGTAGCTCTGCAGAGAAACTTATTTTGTACAACTTGCAGTCTATGAATATTAGTTTTATTTGTTGTGGACCATATAGGAGTCGCATAAGTGAGAAGAGGTTGAATTAAAGATTTGTAAAGCAGAATGGAGAAGTCCAGGCCAATCTTGGATCATTTATTAATTAATGGATAAAGTTTGATGAGCCTTGAGTTAGCAAGTGTTGTGATGCATGTAATATGATCAGTCCGTGTCATTTTTGTGTCCAGTAGAATGGAAAGATATTTAACTGAGGTTTGAGATGGCAACCAGGTTAGCCGTTTATTCTGTAAATGTAAATAATCAAGTTTTTGACATGGTCTTAGAGAAAATATTTTTGCTTCTGTCTTGTTGATGTTAAGTGAAATGTGGCATACCATAAGCCATTCAGCTAATAGTGAAAGAGATGCTTGCAGGCATCTAATTGTTGTATTTAGTTTGGAGTGTGAGTAAAAAAAGGACAGTGTCATCTGCATACATGGCGATGGAAGTTGGTTGTAAATCAGGAACATCATGAGTGAATGTATTACATAGTAGCGGTGCAAGAACTGATCCTTGTGGTACTCCTGCAGCGATTGCTCGTATAGTTGATTTGAAGGCATCTACATGGACTAGAAATTGCTGTCCTGTTAAAAAGTTCCTTATTATTTGTATTAGATAATCTGGTATTCCTACTCTATATAATTTTACTAATAGGCCTTTGTGCCATACTCTATCTAAGGCTTGAGCAACGTCAAGGAAGATTGCAGCAGTAAACTGTTTCTTTTCAAATCCTGTTGCAATTGCATTTGTGACCCTTAATAACTGATGTGTAATGTAATGTTTAGGGTGAAAACCAAACTTAAAATCTGGAATTATGTGATTAGAGGTTAAAAATGTTAAAAGACGTTTTTGAATAATTTTTTCAAACAGTTTAGACAGAGCTGGTAGCAGACTAACTGGTCGGTAGCTGGATGGTTGATGCTTCGGTTTATTAAGTTTGAGAAAACCGATGATCTCTGCAAGTTTCCATGTTTGTGGAAAAACCAAGCCTCAATGATGTATTGTAAATGGTAACTAGACATGCTAATGCTTTATTAGTGAGCTTTTTAATACTATATTTGGTATTAAGTCATGTCCAGGTGATTTTTTGAGTGGAAGTTGATGTATAAAGCATTTAAATTCTTTTGTAGAGGCAGGGATAATTCTGTCAGGTACCTTTGGCTTTTTTATATGCTTTTGAAGTTCATCTGTAATCTCCTTGGTAGTCTGTTCATTGTCACTATTATTTGGCTTAAACATATTTTCATAAAACAAAGCTAGCAGGTTGTATTTTGATTGTGTGTCAATGACAATATAGCTATTTTCACGTAATGAAGGAATTAGAGTTGGTTCTTGAAGTATTCGTTTGGTCGCTTGCCATAGAGTATTACTGCAGTTGGAGAGAGATAAGTAATTTTGGTATGTTTGAAGACGAAATTGATCTAGCTCATGTTTAACCATACATATTAAATTATTCAGTCTCCTTTTCTGCCAAGGTTGCCGCTCTTTTTGCCATCTTTGACGGATATGATGCTCTTCTTGAATTAATTGCAGAATACGAGATGGCAAGTAGACATTTGATTTTCGTCTGTTAAAAGTTATTGTTGATTCATTTACAGATAGGCAGATTTTTTCAGTAAATGCCTTAACAGCACTATCAGTATTGACTGTTTCAGGATGAAATGCAGATTGAAATTTCAAAAGCTAACAGGTTCAAAGGGAAATTGAAGAAAATCTAAACATTACAATAATTTTCTCTAAACAAAGTAAAACTCCCACATGCATGCACTTATACATTGATAAAACTGGACAGTCATTTTATGGTTCTAGGTATCTATTCAATTCAGTTTAATCAATTAGGGACCATTGAAGATGCATTGGTAACTCAACAAAATGGCTATCCAGCCATTCAGTGAAAGTTTTAATTTTTAGTGATTTAAACACAATGCAAATGTGGACTAATTATATGAACAATAGCTGTTAACTTTCCGGAAAATTGCATATCACAAGTTAATTTTTCTAATAGAAGGAAATTTGAAATCAAAGTGTTATGAAATTCTTTCAAAGAAGAAAATGAAGTATATAATATGTAAAACAATCAAAATTCAGTTTCTATTCATATTAAATTGACACTTTCCCATTAACATTTCTTGTGGTTCATTACAATCAGAGGTAGATATTTATGGAAATCACAGCAAACACGAGATTTTATACATATTTTATTATTCAGTAAGTGTCATAGCTGACACTAAAAAGGTTGATTTTATACTTGGCATGTACATAGGAACTGAATGAGGTGTATAAGCTATGGATGTAGGTAGCTTTTTAAAGTGATAAAGTAGCCTATAGTTTTTCCCACATTCTATAGCCTGGGTATGCAAATTCTATCTAGAAGTATAACATAATATGAATTTGTTTGTAAGAGGTCATCACTGAAAATTCAGCTTTCACCCAGGCCCTAAACTAAGAGACCAAAGCTTTGCCTAAAACAGTTAAATCAAAATGGTCCTGATATATGGTGGACTTTGAGACAGTGATGTGTTTTAACAATTAAAATTTAGTTGAGTCGATTTTGTAACACTACATCACTTACTTTTTTATTTCGGAAACCTGTTTCAGAAGCCATGTGCTTCCATTGTCAATTCCTTTGGTCGACTGCCGGCATTGCTTGCTGTGGTGGTTGTCTCTGTCCCTGGTGGTGGTTTGATGAACTTCTGGATGAGTAGATCGCCTGGCGGGATTTCAAAATTGAAAACCCGGTTCTTGTTTTTCCAAATATATATGTTTTCCCAAACTTTTAATTCTGTCTTCCTTGTGATGTTTTTGAGGATTTTTGGGCTTTTATTTATAGTGTGTTTCTCTTTCCAAAAATGCCAAGCTACTGCAGATTTTTCTTCTTGTTTGAGTTTAATATTTCTGTGGTGTTCTTTTGCCCTGGTTTTTATATTTCTTTTTGTTTGGCCGATGTAGATTTTTTCACAGTCATTACAGCTGAACTGATATATAAGAAAACAAACCAGGAATATATCAGTTCAGCTGTAATGACTGTGAAAAAATCTACATCGGCCAAACAAAAAGAAATATAAAAACCAGGGCAAAAGAACACCACAGAAATATTAAACTCAAACAAGAAGAAAAATCTGCAGTAGCTTGGCATTTTTGGAAAGAGAAACACACTACAAATAGAAGCCCAAAAATCCTCAAAAACATCACAAGGAAGACAGAATTAAAAGTTTGGGAAAACATATATATTTGGAAAAACAAGAACCGGGTTTTCAATTTTGAAATCCCGCCAGGCGATCTACTCATCCAGAAGTTCATCAAACCACCACCAGGGACAGAGACAACCACCACAGCAAGCAATGCCGGCAGACGACCAAAGGAATTGACAATGGAAGCACATGGCTTCTGAAACATGTTTTCTGAAATAAAAAAGTAAGTGATGTAGTGTTACAAAATCGATTCAACTAAATTTTAAATCAAAATGGATCTGAAGGTGTGGGTTTCAAAATAAGGTAGCAGTATAATCTTGAAGTTCTATGTTATTTCATAGCACTGCCATATCCTATGGTCTTAGAATGTAAGTGTGCAGTTTCATTTTCTATCAGTCAAATAATGTAGTTATATAAAATATAAGTCTCGAAAATATAGCTAAAGTTAGCTTTTGAACTCTACAGCGTAATTTATAATTTATGCTGTGATCTAAAGCATACATGAATAAAGTTTTGTCCAAATCAAAGATAGGCTTGAGTTTTATCTTCTACTACTTGAAACACCAGCCATCTAAGTATTTTTTATTATTATTTTTAATCATGATGTTTAACACCTGCTTGTATATGGCACCACAGATGACAACATTAATTAAGCATGAAATGAAGTGATAATTGTGAAAGAGAATTTGGAAAGAACTGTTCCAGGGCTAAGTTTAGAGTAATTTCTCAGCATTTGCCAATCATGAAGGCTGAAGAAAACCTGGATAAAGCTTCACATAGGGAAAATTGTCCTAGTGGAATTTTAACCACAGATATCTCATTAGAGAGCACATGCCTTAATGGCCTTTGCTATTGTGTTGATCCAGAATAAGCGTGGAGGAACTTTTAAAACTTATTGTACAGTAATAAAATAAAATGCTTAACATACACCTTTTTGTGTACAATACCTATTGAGCTTTTGCAACAAAAATGACCACAGTACCATTTAAGTTAATAATTTATAGCAATTAACTTTTTAAATTAGAATACAAATCTGAATGAATGAACAATTTTTCCATATGCTCTTCAGGTGCTTAGGAATCTCGCTCTTCCTTTCCCCCTCTATTTGTGTACTAGAGAGGGGGGGGGGCTTTATTAACCGTATTAACCACCTTTAACTTTAGGAGAAAGGTAATTCCCAAACATATGTACCTGAATTTCAATAAAATACACTTTTCCACATTTAAGAAGCATTTGTTCATTATTATTTTATTAGACATTAAAGTTTTATATCTCTACTATTAATTTGCATTGTAATAAGTAACTTCAGTTCCACCAGTTTTCAAGTGAAGTTGAAAATAAACTTCAAAATCATTCAAGAGATATTCAGAAGTTATCCCCATTATATAAGTTTTATATGTGCATTAAATCTTAATGTCAACATAGAACTCACCAGAAATTAGCTTTATTGAATTGTTCCATATATAAGCTGTCATCTGTAAAAGGAGCAATGTGAAGATCACCTCTTGTAGGAAACATTCTACCTGTATGAAAAAACAGAGTACGTTTAGGAAAAAAGCTTTAAAACTTGAACTTAATTTCATTAGACATAATCTAAGAAATGCTGTGCTACAAACTGACATTAGGCCAGTCATAAAACCTTATTTGATGCAAGGAATCTTTAACATTAATGTAAGGCAACTCATTAATCCTACAATAGTTCAAGGGAAACGTTTGCAAACACACTAAGAGCAACAAACATGGCAAATCTTAGTAGAAAATTTTTAAAAGGAACCAGATCTCCAGTTGCTTTAAAATGTAAGAAAAAGCTAATAAAACCAGAGAAAAAGAAAAACAAATCAACTAATGCTTTGTATAGTGCCCAATATTTTCTACCATTGCTTTCAATATTCAGTGCATGGAATCTACCAGGGTTTTAAAATAATTGATGTCCTCTGCTAGTAACTCCCATGTTTTTGTGATGGCACAACACATTTATCCAGGATTAGTCAATCTGGAACCTCAAGAAAGCTGCCGTTAGGTTTTATTTGCAACTATTAGCTCATTTGCATGTCTAGAGAGACAAAGACTCCACAGCCAGTGATGACACTGTTATAGGAACACAATATACTCTGGACTAAAGCTCATCCCAAGAACATAATCCTTTCTAGTTAGACCTACACTGATTTTATAAACTTTACTCTGCCATGCTCTGAAAAGTCTCAGTAGCTAAACACCATATGAGTCAGTGTCAGTGTCAGAGAGTGAGAGAGAGAGAGAGAGAGAGAGAGAGAGAGAGAGAGAGAGAGAGAGAGAGAGTGTTACACAGAAGTTAAATTAATATTTGAATTCGGTCATGAATTACAGCACATATATTTGAAATGGCATAATGATAAGAGAACCCTAAAGCAATACAAAAAAAAAAAATTAACATTCAAGTAATGTTTCATTATAAAAAAAGTTGATCCTGTTGAGTTTCATAGGTTGGTATCACAGGCATTTGTCAGGATTACAAAGTGCTTGACTCTTACATCATGGTTCAACTTTGCTTTCCTCCCTTTTTATGCTTCATTATTGTTTGAATTTATCTGCAGAAAATATCACTGTATGAACGTTACAAATCGGTTATATCAACTATCATTCTTAAGGTGACTTCAAAAGAGTTGAACCTATTAATTTTTCAAGAGAGTTGAACCTATTAATTGGGATCTGCTCAGTGCATTTGAGAAAGAAGTTCTTAAATACATGATAGATGGTCCTATAGCAACAGCAATGGTGGCTTATCTGTGGGGCACAATTTTAAGATTGACTAAAACTAAATCCAATGTTATTTATGGATGCTTTTTAACTGGTACAGTTCTAAGCGTCCCATTCTATTTTGAGCATGAAAGACCCGTTAATGTTGCTCAGAGGCCTCTTTATCAGGCTTGAAGGTTTTTTTACATGCCGTAAATCTACACAGTATCAGCGACTTCCCTTATGAAGGAAGGGATTTTTACACCTAAAAAAGAAAAAAAATCAGCCGGATTGAACCCGTGACCTTTAGAACCAGAGGCTAGCATTTTACCCCTTGATCACGGATGACGACAGACTAAAATTAGTGGATACTAAACGCTATCAGTAGAAATAAAAGGCTAACCTTTCTGTTTGTAGATCAAGTCCATCCTTCGATCGATCCTTTGCTTGAAAAATACTTCCATAACTCTTTGACTTAAGTGAGAAACTGAACGCGACATGTTCCGATAAATTTGAACATGAACTGTCACCTTCACTGTTTACCATACGTCAACAACATTACCAGAGAGCTGATCCTGCTGCAAATTGATGCACAGCTCGTCGTAACAGCTGATGCACTTGAGTTTAAGATTCCAGTCTTCAATACTACCTTACACAACTTTAATAGCTTATGTATGTCAATTACAATGTTCACGATGTTTCTTTTCACAACGAAGCTTGCTTTTCTCTCAGAAAATTATGGAAACTACTCTTAAATTAAAGTAGATCGCGATCGTGATATTAATGTCTTAAGCATTTTCTTTATAAGCAATTGTACACTTCACAAACCACAGCCTTTCTTTCGTATCAGTGTTTAGGATTTTCCCTCATAAAGCCAGTTTTAACATTGCAGTTTCTTTAAACGCTAACAAGTAGCAACTGATAAATCGACATCATATTCTGCAGTTGATTTCACCAAATTATTTTCCAGCATATTCGGATTATGCTTCATTAACATGAGAAATACATCCAAGGCAATGTTTCACACTTATCAGTTTATTCTTAAGGTGTATATTGTAACTCAGCACTCATTCTCAAAACACTAGTCACTAATCACCTCTCGCAAGTAAGGTCCATTTTACTGTTTGTTCACATCCATAATTTCAATAACTATTGGTTATTTTGCCTTTTCCTGTTTACAAGTGAAGTTTCAAATGTATCGCTAATCTATTTCCTAGTAAACTTAGGGTAATTACACAACACACTGCTTGTATGCCTTGAGCTTTGGCGTGAAAGCGTACCTTGTCGTCTGCTTGGCAGGGAGGAGAGAATACCAAGTACCAACAGTGTACATTTTCACCACTTAAGCTTCTATTTGTATATTTCGTTCAGGAGGTTTATAGATCAACTTTGTTTCCAAATAAGACATCCAAACATAAGAAATGCTTATTATTATTTACCCTTACACATGAAGCAATCTTTGGCTAAATATTTTTGTCAGGGATTGGACTCAAACTTTAATTTTGCTTATTGTCGGTTCTTATTTTCTCTTTGCGCATGCGCAGCAAATGACTACAGAGGATTTCGTGTCCTAAGAGAACCTTTGCCTCTCGGTCCCTTGAACCCCGCACCCACAAATTAACTGCATCTGAAAGCATTGAATTCTTCTGCACATGCGCATAGGATGACCACAAAATTGCTTGTGTCCGAAAAATGTGGCTGGTTACTATTTCCGACAGCCATCTTCACTACTACTGTCCAGTGTGCATAGTAGGATTAAATTTATACAAAATGCGTTATAGATTATAGCATTTTACCTAATAACATAATGGAGAAATTATTGTCTGAAATTGTTGTAGGGAGGGCACGTGCCCCTGTGGCCCTAAAGGCCGGCCGCCACTGAGCCACAGATACAGTATAACACGCTAAGTACATACTTAATCATAATCAGTACACAAGTTAATGTCTTCAGTTCAGATGACAAAGCATTAAAATAGAAAAAATTATAACAGCTTCTCATGCTGCCAGGCCCTGAATCATCAATTTTTGTGTCCACATCACTGTTCATTCACAATTACATTCAAACCTTTACCAAGATCCCCTATTTAAAAAAAAGTGCTTCTATCACTGTGCTTTCAGATCTACACCAACCAGTTGCTTTTTAAGCTTGGTACAATTTTTTTTGCATTTGTACAACATTTAATACATAAGACTCATGATTAATCGAGGAAGTTAGAAAAATACATAAATATTTTTGTATCAGTTCCATGCTAGTTGGCATGCATCAGCAAATTTGAATGGTATCCTAGCAATGCACAGGAATTCTTTGTTGATTTAAATTGGAGTCAAGTTTAAGTTGTTCCTAGTATCCAACTGTTATGGTAGTGTTTAGATATGTATAAGCCTTCTCTAGGCAAGTAGTGCAGTATATGAGTAGCAAACAGAAAAAATGTGTGGTTTCTTTGAACACAAAATTTAATGCAACACAGAGGTTGGATAAAGGTGAGTCTATAAAAAAATGTTGCTGCTTGCTGAAATAATCATCAAAGCTGCTACAGCTTAAATGTAAATGAGTCTACATTGCTTGATCTACTGTTTCTATAGCATTGGTATTGCATCATAACCTCCAAAGAGGCAAGTGCCCAAAAAACTGTGGAAGACATTTTCAAAATGTAATCTTCATTTCATATTGTAAACTGTTGCGCCTGTATAAATAAGGCAAATGTATGGAATTGTTAAAATGAAGAGTTTCAAGAATAATTACACAATTTACTATTTGCATATTATTGCTGCATTATTAGATTTTTCCATATCTGAAGTAATCTCAGTCTAGTCAAATCAGATAACCATAAGTCTAATGGTAATTAATGGTAGTTGGAGATGGGAACAATTGATTATATTTGAAGAACCTTAGCTGCAGGTGACCCATTTTTGGCATAAGAGGTTATTTTAAACATTTTTTTAAAAAGCCATTACATACAGTGAAGCTATCTTCTTGTTCAAATCTGGACTTCTATTGCAGACACATGATCCACTACACATGGTGTTGGTGGCGGTAATCTGGATGCATTTCCACAACCTTTGCTGTCATTATTTTTTGCAGGTTCACAGACGTCTGACAGCAAAGGTTGTTGAAATGCATCCAGATTACCAACACCAACACCATGTGTAGTGGAGCATGTGTCTGCAATAGATGTCCAGATTTAAACAATAAGAGGTTATATTCTCACATGACTACAAACTGCATAAATACAAATATCTGGAATGGCTGTCTCATCTGGTAATATACTTTAGAGCAATTGAGAGCAAAGACAATATGGCACGTGGAACTAATATGGAAAATGAGTACAACAATTATCTGCTACAATCAGATCAAAAGCACATTTCCAGAATATTGATCATTAATGAGTCCAAATATATTCAAGGTTAAGCACACATTGCTGTCATAATAGAAAACAGTTTGAAATTACAATAGTCTCAATTATCCGACCTTCGGTTATGCAAAATTCTGTACAATCCAACATTGATTTCCAAGAATGCACAAATGACAATCACTTAATTTTTACTTTTGTTATACTGTATACTAAATTCTGGAACATCCTGTGTGGAAAGTATGAGTGTGGGACAACTGCAATAAAGCACTGGCTGGAGTTCTGTCACTAGAAACTGTTTTTTTTTTTTTCTCAAGAGCAGGTGCAGCCATGTAGTCAGTGTAATGTAAATCTTGGATGCAGACATTGCTTTCATATCCCTGTAAATATGGTGACTAAAAGAAAAGCACTGTTTCTTTGGTTCACTTAAAAATGGTAAATGGGTCTGCCAATAACTGGCACAATCCTACAAGAAAAGGTGTTGTATTTCCAGAAGTAGTTTAATGAAGGGGACCTTGATTTTAGTACCAGTGTTGGGTGGCTTGATTGATGGAAAAAACAGCACAGTATTATGCAGCTTAATATCTGTCAGGTAAATATGATGTTCAGAAATTTAAAAAGGAATTTAAAAAATTAATTGTTGCTGAAAGATTAACTGGTGATCAGATTTTTAATTATGATGAAATGGGTCAAATTACAAGATGCTGCCATCTAAACTTCTCGCAGCCAAAGCCAAGATGTCTGCACCTACCTAGAAGTCTAATAAGGAGAGAGTTACTGTCTTTGCATGTAATGTTACCAGAAACTACAAAGTAAAATTTCTTGTTATTGGTAAATCAAAAAACCCTAGTGCTTAAAAACGTTTCTGTTAATGCTGTACCAGAGCATTACATGAATCAGAAGTCTGCCTGGATATCTGCTGCCTTCTTCAAAGAATGGTTTTTTATACAGCTTGTGCCATCTGTAGAGAAATTTCTAGCTTCAAACAATATCCCAAGAAATGCTCTTCTTCTACAAGAAAACACCCCATCACACCCAAACAAAGAACAACTTCAAAGTGGTAACATCAAATTCTTGTTCCTCCCACCTAATGTGATGTCACTGTGCCAGCCCTGGACCAAGGTGTGCTAGAAACACTGAAGGGAAATATCAGCAGCAACGTCTTTCATTCCTGATAGAGGAAATGGACAATGACAAAGACATGATGCAAAAGTTACAAGTAATCACATGAAAGACATAGCATACTGGGTTCCTCAGGCTTGGAAGGAAGTCAAAACGACATTAGCAAAGTCTTGGAGCATCATGTTAAGGGAGGATGAAAGTCAAATAGGGGGCACAAGATGACATGGACAACATTGTTCCCTACCTCGACAACATTCCTGGCTGTGAGGATATTAAGACTGAAGATATGAGGAATTGGTGTTCACAAGATCAACAGTTTGAACTAACTGATCCTGATAATGTTGGTTTTGTGAATGGTAACAAAAATGATGAACGACGCATTGCAGAACAGAACAAGACAAAAATTATTATTCACATCCGAAGGATTAAACGTTAAGGTTAATGCAATTGCTCCACATTATGTGTCAAATGTCTTTTGGCAGGAAAGCAGACGTCATTGAAAAGTTTTTCTCATAAGACATTTAAATCATACTTTTGTTGTACTGTACTACATACAGCATGTAAATTGAGCTGATAATTTAATACAGTAAAAACAGTACCCTAAACATGTCCTAATTTTAGTATTGCAGTAGCCTATATAGCACCTAGCTTGTTTTATTCCATTTAGCAAGTTATTCAGTACTATCTGACATTTTTGGTTATCTGATGTAGTTCAGGTCCAGTTTAGGTCAGATAATTGAGACTCCACTGTACCAATATACAGATTTTACAGGAACAGTGCAGTTAAGCAATACTAGATAAACATTCTACTACATGCAGATTTTATTTGAAATTTATTGGAAATCAGTATCAATGATACACAGGTTCCTGCAAGTGCTGAGATGGAGGACATTTCATTCCTTTAATGTTGTTGCATCCTTCAACAATTGCTATAGAAAATTTTCTTCTTGGCCAGGAAAAAATTCTTCCCCCTTAAGCTATTGACTAAAATATAAAACATTGCAATTTTGAGTACATTTATATACCACAACATTTACAATTCACTATCTCCCTTCATCAGAATGCTTAATTCAAACCCTGATGACAGTCTTATGCATTTCTCATTTTTTTCCCCACTACATGCTAAAATTCTATATAGGTATTTAATATGAGAAACATTTAGAATTGTAGTTTTGAATCTAAAAACATTTTAGAAACACTTGTAATGTAGGTACTCGATAAAAATTGAGAGTTAACAGCTTTAGTGAGAATTAATAAAAGGTTACAGTCAGTAGTGACCATGTAACGATAGCCACTGCTATAACATTTCAACAAACTAATCATGCTTATGTATATCATATAATGACTTGCAAACTAATCATGCTTATATATGCCAAAAATGGCCCCAATATATGGCCAACAGTAGTTTAGAATGTGTTTAAAAGTGCAAAGCTATCTATGAGCTTGAAATATACTGTAGTACAGTTTATAATCCAATTTATACTTTATGTTGTTTATTTATTTAATGCAAAAAAATTTAAAGTATATAGAATTGTCTACTGAAATTGGCCCTGGTCACTCATTCAGTATATACCTGCTCCACATACATTATACAATTGTGCATATAAATTTTCTAAGCTTTATACCAAACTGGTGCAATTAGTTCTAAATGTTAAATATGCTAATGTGGTATATTATTTTTCCTCGAGTGGTAATAACTATGTTCAGAACTTACCGTTAGGTAAAAGCCACTTTTTCGCATGTAGATATGTCTCCAACATTCTTTCATTATAAAGCATATAGCCCATTGGTTCAGAAATGATCACATCTACCATTTCAGGAAGTGTTATTTCTTCAATTTTACCAGCTATAACCATTATTTTCCCTTTCAAATTATTGGCATTGACAAGTGTCTGAAAATGAATACATTGCATTGGCATCAATTTATATGGCAGCCATAAAAGAAAATCAGGATAAAACAACAGATAAACTAAAGGACATAAAAACCTAGATAACTACTTCTATATTTGCTTGTATGTTGCAACACATTAGTATTTCATTGAATATTACGATAGACACTTATTGTTTTAGACATGTGCACGCATGCTATGTTGATTGCTTTCTGGCTTTACAAACAATCCCTTGTAACTGAATACTCCAATTATGTGAAGAAAGTCTCAGTTATAGCAAATTTGCCTTAACCATTCTTTTTATCATTATTTCTTTGTTTTTAACTGTTGTGAATGTGAGCGGGTTATCACACATTATATTTTAAATACATGTAACCTGAAGATGTTGCTTGATCTGTAGCCCTAAGCAATAATGGATGTGTGTGACATTGCAAATATGAGGAAAATGGCTAGAAACACAATCTATGATGCCATAAGACGATTTTGAGAGACTGTAGAATATACAGAAGACCAGGTTTGGGTTGTATGAGAGCTACAAATCAAAACAAAGACATATAGGTATATGGTATTGACTGTTGTTAAAGAGCACATCATATCTGCTAGGTTTGTATGTAGCCCAGCAATTTATTAACGTACATGGTTAACATACTTAGATGTCTAATTTTGGGCAAAACAGAAGAGGTTGAAAGCAAGTGGACTGATATCAGGTAGATGCGCAACTGGTTCCAGGTTGCTCAGAATGCACTTTGCAAATTATCATGTGATGATTAAATGAACATTGGAGCTGTGTTTTGTTTCCAGAAGAGAGCCCTTTCAATCAGAACTCACCTAACAGACAAGAAAGAGTTTGAAGAATGAAGGGAGAACGATTTTCATAATGCTGTCTTTCTGAAAGGTTACTATTTGTAGGTAGTGAAGTGATGGTCTGAACAGGAATGTATATGGTTGCTTTTTCTAAATTAGTTTTAGTAAAAAATGGAAGTCGTAACAGCTGATAGGTACATAAATGCATGTTTGGCCAAAGGACAGATCCCAGGATTTCTGTAAGGAGGGGGAGGCATATGGGTTGTTCGGTCCAGAAAACTTTTAAAAATAATTTCCAATGTAGAAAAAACTGAATATCATAAAGGGGCAAATGTTCTGGTACTAAGAACATTTAGTACATTCTGAATGATTTTATCTTGTGTATTACAGTAGGAAAAATATACTAATATAGTTGAAAATTAGGCAATGTATAAGTAAAAAGTTCTATTATTTTTACTTACATTCTAAAAACTACTTGACTTATGCAAAAAAGAGCATCCATATAAAGAGTGAAAAGCCAACTTGCTTTCTAGATACACTTTTAACTAAATGACAAACTCTACGTTTCTCCATGTTTACCCACCAAATCTGCCCAGAGGCAATGCAAGTGGATAACCTCAATTCATGTTAACCCTTGTACTGAAATCGAAAATATTTCCATTGCTTAAAATAACATTTCAATCTCTTCTTCTCAATTGTTAAATGATTCAGTTTACAATATGCACAATTGCACAATAAAAACACATATAATTATTATGCAACAACAGAATAACACAACTGTCTGAATCATAACATTATTTCAACTGTTGACCTCACTACTGTGGATGCGACTCACTTTCCTCTTGGCTCAGAAGACCCAAGTAAGCCAGCAAACAAACGGCATGTATCACATTAGTGAAATAGATTGCAGAATTTGTTTTTAACTATCATATTTAAACCAATGTTTCTTAAGTTTACATTTCTTTTAATAATACTGTGTTCAGTTTAAACTCTTTTTGAGATTTGCTATGTTGTAGCCCATAGTTTTTGTATGAATTTTTCACTTGGTGTTTAAGGGTGTGCATGGTCTTTATACTGCCACCTCTAGATCTTCACTTGGTTTGGCTAATCATGTTGTACATTTGGACCATTTATAGGTGATCATTTTCTTTTAATGCACAATAATGTGTGGCTGGATTTTGCTCACATGGTGAGATTATCTCTAAGAAGTGGTCATCCAAGTCTGAGCATGCCCAGCAAGGAGTCTTAATTTGAACCAACTGAATGTATGTGGGATATGCTGGAGCAGTGTGTTAAGACTAGTTTGCCAGGAGTTTGAGCTGCACTTCTTGAAAAAATGAGCATATTCCTCAAGAAGCCATCCATTGCTAACCTTATCAAAAGTATGGAATATGAATGCAGTTATTCTTGCCAAAGGGGATAACATCTGTTGTTGAAATGCATCTTTAATGTTTCAAGCACCAAAAACCTCACAATTATAACAAAAGTTCCTACAACTTCTTACCAGAGCCAAGTTTGTCTTTCTATTGTTGTAATTTAGGGTGCTTAGTAATATAATCTTTTGTTTAAATTTTATTTTCTATCATTCGGAAATAAATTAAGAACAAAATATAATCAAATATAAAACTTCCATTTGCTGCTTCTGTTGTCCTTATGTGCAATATGTTACAGTAACAATGCAATTGCATTTCAATGATGCTGGGTGAGAAGGGGTAAAGTTAAGAGAAAATGTTGAGTTTAGAGTCCTCTATAGCTGTACACCAAAACCACGAATACCAAATATTTGGGAATGAGTATTTTCATTGCCAGCTTGCATAGTGATTTTAGAAGCTAAATGATATGGTTATTTTGATTTCAGTCTGTGTTGGCAATCCCCCTCTTTATTTGTACATTTCATTTTGTCCCATAATATATTAATGTTGCACCTGGTTATTTCATAACGGCCTCATTAAATGCTGCAAGAATAATTACATATTTTAAGATTTATTTAAATATTTTCCTACTTTGTTTAGCAAAAATAAAAAAAATTAATAAAGAAATTAAGAAACAATACAAAAAATCAGTGTAGCAATTTGTTGAATTTATACCCAAGACATTTCAAGTTAAATTTAACTATTTCCTGTATTCTACCTGCCAAAGAAGCCTTGAAAAAGAACTCAAAATACTTTTTATTGCCCTTTAAGTGCAAAACAAATTATTTTTCACTGCAAAAATAAACTGGCATAATTTTTAATGAATTCAGTCACAAATTTCTGCTTTTCTAACAGAAGATGTATTTCAATATGCTCAGATGATAACAGGGTCACTCCAAACATTTTGAGAATGAACACAATAAAATGTTTCAATCATTGCATTACTTAAATATATCCTCCACTACATTCTATATATCTCATCTTTTCAAATCACTTTCCAAATGCCTAACACCATTTTTCTTTGGAGAGAGCCAATATATTCTTTGTATGCAGCTACTGCAGTTTCAGGTGATTCAAATGGACCTAATTTTTTTATTTTATTTTGGAAAATAGAAAATATTATTACATGGTGCCAGATTAATACTTTAGGGAGGATGGAACAAATATTTGACTCCTTACTTCTGCAGAAATTGGGTTATTGCTAGTGCAGTGCAGGCAGAAGTGTTGTGGTGCAACAAAATTCAATGCAGAGTATTTTAGGATGCTTTGTTCTCAGTTCATTGAAGATTTGTGGCAGACATTTTGCGGTAAACCATTTTGCAGACAGTCTTTTGCTTTACAGGTGGAATTGTCACCATATCTTATTTATTTACTTATTTACTATGTAGTTATTTAACTATTGCTAAGCGAATTATATTTGAATATGACTGGTGTTTAGCCCAGGCTCTTTGTCAGTCATATCCTATTTACATTGCAACTTATGCAATATTCTGATCAAGATCTACACATTTCGGGCTATCTGACACTCAAGCTTTTGTGAACACCCAGAATGCATACTCGCAAGCTGCTGATAACAAACTATGAAATATTTTGTAATCCTATTTACAAATATTTCTTTAAATTCTACATACATGTTGAAAGCACGTCAAACGATTTGGTTTCTTCATGGGCACAATTTATATGTGAGACTTCATAAATTTGTAATATCTGAGGGTTTTAAATATTTCAGTGTGCTCTTTCAGATGGTATATACATTGAATTCAACTTTTCTCAACATTCATTGATGGTTCCTTAATAGTGGTTTAAAATGTTACTAGGTTAAATGTGAGAGGCTGCTGATACTGCTAGTAAACTTAACAGGTGATTATTTATATATATATAATGAAACTATGACAACTTCATGATATATTTCATTGCCTCTACATTCTGAAGAGTATCTATGCATTCTTTCACAAAGATAAATTAATAATAATGGATGACATTCAGATACTTTCATGCTATTCATTTTATAATTCATTACTAAGTTGGTATTTAAGCTTCTTCCTTTCATTAGTTTCTTCTTAGTACTAAAACATTATTCATTAGCCGTGCAAAATGAAATGTTTATTTTTCATATGAGTAATGTCCAATTGAAAACTTCTATTATTAAGTTCACCTAATTTGCCAATTCCAATTATATGTCTTGTTTTCCTTTAACAATGTAATACACATTGGTTCCTTCGCGATTGCGAACCTTAGCCTTCCTAATACCTATTTATTTTGCAGCATTTTCTTCTAGTTGCATGTAATTCAATTTTTAAGGCATACATTTTCCTGAGCATATCAGTTCTCAGTACACGGGAATGTATTATTAAATAAGAGTATGCTTACCTCCGCATGCTGAGCCATAGTACTAGCTTCGACAGCATAGACTTTTCTTGCCCCTGCCTGAATTGCAAAAAATGATAAAATTCCTGAGCCAGCACCAACATCTAATACTATTTTATCCTTAAAATCTGCTAAATTAGACAGAATGGCTCTCTGGTAGGTACTAGTTCTGATGTAGTCCTGCATCATGTTCTGCTGTTGTGACAGATACCCATAAAACTGTGAAGAGAAGTTCAAAAGATACAATATGAATATACAAATACTAACTGCTCAGTCTGATTACTTTTTAAGGAATGTTCTTTAAGGCTTATTTAAGAGAAAAGAAGTAATTCAGTACTGAAGACTACACCTTTAATGATCATAAGCTTTGCTTTAAGTATAAAGAGCTAAGTTCTTACTGTGGTCTTAAGTAACAATTTCCCCCTTCTCATGTGGCTTTAGTTTTATCTCAAATCAGTGCTGTCTGCTATTGAGGGTTCTTTGCTGAAGCTGCTAAGATATATATTTTTATTCCCATTAAATATATTTTTTTTACTTTACTCTGAATGTATGCATATTGCATTTCCAGATGAATAACATTTACAGATTTCAATAAAATAAGATATTAATTCAACAAAAGCTATTCTTTGTTTTTGTGCCTCATATATCATGTCAAGATATTACTTACTTGGAAATATTGCATAGCTGAAGAGTCGTCTGTTCTTTCTGTGAAAACTGACGTACCTCTTCCATTTTTTACCTTCATTACTGACGAATGAAAGTTTCGCGCATCTGAAACAAATTAGAATTTTTGATTACATGACAATAAGAGTACATAACAAACCTAAATACAATAAAATATATTAAAAACATATTGCAGTAACTTATTTTAACAGAAAGGGAGGTTCAAGAGTAGGCTAACTTACAGGCATTGAAATGATTTAAACCTTGTCAGAAAGCTTAGCTATACAGATATTTTCTGGTCAGCATGAAATGTTTAGAAGCCTAACATCCTGTGCAATCAGAGGTAGAAGCATGCATTTAGGGAATTATAAAGTATCTGATCAATGACCACGTGCTTTTCAGAGAAGTAATTTTCTAGTTGATCTAATTTTAACTGAAACACATTAATGGTTAGCGGTGAGGTCAACAAATTTTAGATTAACAAAGTCAGATGTACTGGTATTATATCACCCATCCATGTCTTAAAAGAGTATTACTGTGTGTTCTGTATTCTCATCTTTCATTTACAAACGTATCACACGTGGTGATATATAGTTTTGAAAGGCTTCATTTCATTGTCTCTTAAATCCTAAATCATCTTTTAAAAAATGTATGCACTGTTTTTAGAACAGCAGATTTTAAAGAGTTTTGCTATTATGTTTTTAGTGATTTAGTACTTAACTGTATTAGCAAAATGAATAGAAATATATGTGGACTTTAGCAGAGCTTCAAAGTGAAAAAAGAAATAATACATTACTTGCCTGACTTAAGTTGTGATTTTTTGTTCTGGTATCAAATACCAATGATCCAATCCCTTCCTTCTACCATAAATGCACAAATTTATATGTACTATTAACAATACACCTATTAATTACCCTCACTTGACTCAACTGAAAGAAATGGTAAAGCTATACGACGGTTCCACCACCCATATACTGACTTGCACGCGGCACGCACACACACGCTGTTGTTCAGATGCGAACGTTGCCAGATTGCCAAAATGTTGACTTCTTGGGAATATTGGGGTTTTAGCTTCACAGATTCATCGTCTACACCCTGTCGCCTTCGGCCGCAACTGCTACACTCGTCAACTTATAAAAAAAATATCGCTCGGCTATGCATTGCGGCTTAGGGCCCTCCAAGTTGGGCTACGCTTTGCAGCTTAGGGCCCTAAATGTTTATAACAGACCAGTAAGTAATTACAATGCGGCTCTAATGACATAATAACAAAAGTATCCGCGTATAGAAGTAATGCCAAGTGGTGGAACCATTGTATACTAATAATATTACATGATTCCAAAACATTCATTTCAGGTAGTTGCCATTTGCATGTGTATTGCTAACCTCAAAGCATAATTCAAAGTCATTACCTGAAGTCATTGTCCCTGTTGAAGCAGGTAAATCACAGTATCACATTAATAGCTATCTTAGGCCTGGAATGTTTCTTTCCCAATTATTAAGTAATTTCCTATATCACAAGTTTCACTGCCAGTGGTAGTGTATATGGTATGAGCAGGTGTTAGAACGCCGCTTAAAAAAAACACATCACATTCCAACTTTCAGGTGACAGTCCCCATCTTATAACTATCTGCCAGTTCATGGGTAAACAGAAAATTCAAAGCACAAGCCGTCAGTTTATTTGTGCAATGTTTTAAATACAACACACAGACTATCCCGAGTATGCACTTAGACGAACTTATGCAATGGTAAACATCCAATGAAATCACAGCTCATCAGTTATGCCAACATACAAAAATGCGCAATTTTGTAATTGCATGTTAATAATCTTTGAAACTTCAAATACAATTAAATATGCTAGACATATGGAGCATAACTTAGCTCTTTGGTACTATTTGTAACACATAGTTGGAGTTGAAACGGGAATATGACAGTATGTGTATAATATCTACTTTTGTAAATTGAAAATCTCGATTTTTTGTAAGTTGTAAATATTGTGAAACAGAACCCAGGTGGTCCAACTGCCTTGTATTTGATGTGTGCAGATATTCCTTTGTGCGTCAAAATAGTTGCAGAACTCAAGGGATCTTTTAGTTAAAACCGACTAATGAGGAAATAGCAAGAGATATTTTCGTTTTACTCCACTAAACGAGTACGACCCGCCTCACGTCTGCACCATAAGCAAGAGGAATCACAGGAAGGTTGCTCATCCAGTTTGCCACTTACCCGATTTAACTTCAAGTTGAGTTCTGCAACTATTTTAACGTTCGAAGGAATATCTGCACACGCCAAATAGGGGCAGCTGGGCCACCTGGTATATATTCAAATGTTCCAATTATTTTAATATAAAAACAAGTTTTTGGCCGATTGTGGTCAAAATTTCACTCCCAGTATCCCTTGAGCAACCAAGTGGCATGACAAATAGTGCGAAAAGTTATTATTAAGAAGCTAACTGCCAGTAGTCGGTAATACAACCAGCTGTAAACTGGCCCGTTTCCCAGATCGCAGAAATAATACGATTGTGTGTACTCCTGGGGCGCTATGGTATAGAACTATTCTTAGTGAAAATTAAGACATATGCATAATCTAAGCAAAGAGCTTCCTGGGTATCATCTTTATACAAGCCTCGCAATGCCTGACGTTTACATAAACACGGCCGTAAACGTAAAACTCAGAACAGGAATTTGCAAGCTTTAAGCTTGGGTTTTTTGTCTATTTTAAACATAAGTAACCCATTGGAGACCGAGTTTACTTCGACTTTTCCAATAATCTCACCTCCGTTATCATCCTGCCATCTCACTGGTGATTGGTACAGCCCATTCCTTTGTCAGAACTCCTTCAAACTTCCACTCAGAAATAGGAGTTTCAAGGAACTAATTCCAGCCTTTAACAGAAGTAGTTCCTTTAGAAGCGCTTCCAGCTTTCACCCTGAAGTGCACCCGGAATGATTTCCGCCATTCCCACTCCTCAGATTTTTTTTTTTTTTTTTTTTTTTAATGATTTATTGATCGATCAGCGCACGTGCGCTCAACAGATCATTGATTTTAGACATTATTTACATGCATGATACTGAATAACATTGAAATGAGGTAAGCCCCATTGGGCCCCTCATAAGTAGGTACATTTTTTTGTTTTTATTTTACAGAAAGTCTTGCTGTGAGAGCTGGTCCAGTGGTAGGCGACTCTTGATGCGAGTTGGATAGCCAGATTTTCTGCCAAGAGAATAGTGAATGGCTCCTGAGACGTCTTTTAGCTTGCTGTAAAACTGTTCGGCTTGTGAAGAAATTGACTGTTGAATGATACTGATTCCAGTTTCTCTATGTAGTTGATTATTTCTGACAAACCATGGTGCATTCGTTGAGATTCGCAATATTTTGTTTTGAAATGTCTGGATACGTTTGATTTCAGAAGGACTAGTTCCTCCCCAAATTGGACAAGCGTATAGTAGCAGTGGTCTTAATAGAGTAGTGTAAAGTAGTGTGCAGTTTTTTAGTTTGAGTGAAGATCTTTTGTTGAGGAGGGGGTAGAGTTTGGCCAGTCTTGCTCGGGCTAATTTAAGTTTGTTGCTTATATGTGGTTTCCATGTGAGTCGTCGATCCAGGAGTACACCGAGATATTTCACTGTTTCTGTATTAGTTTTCCAGGGTATCTGTTTCGCTGGGAGCGTTACTGGTGGTGGATAGTTTTGTCTGCATAGTGCAAAGACCATTGCTTCACATTTTTGCTGGTTGAGCGAAATACGCCAGTTGTCTAGCCAGGGTATAATTAAGTTTAAGACCTCTTGAAGGTGATTTCTGGCGGTGTGGATATTGCAATGTGTTGAGAAGATTGCAGTATCGTCCGCATACATAGCGATCTGAGCTGTAGGCGTTGCAGGCATATCAGAGGTGCACAGGTTGAACAGAACTGGTCCCAGGGCAGATCCTTGAGGAACTCCGGCTGTTATAGGTTTTGTAGAAGAGTGACAACTACCTATGCGGACTGAGAATGTTCGTTGTGACAGAAAGGAGGAAGTTATTTTATAGAGGTGGTCTGGAATGCCGTTGATGAACAGTGTGTATAGAAGACCCTGATGCCAAACCCTGTCGAATGCCTGAGTGAAGTCAAGGAAAGCTGCAGTTGTGTGTTCTTTCTTCTCGAAGCCTTGTGCCACTTGCTCTGTAGTCCGGAGAATTTGATGGGTGGTTGAATGTTTACGACGAAAACCGAATTGAAAGGGAGGTAATACTGATGCTTCATTGAGAAATTTTGTTAAACGCTTCAGTATAATCTTTTCATACACTTTGGACAGAGTTGGTAGCAGACTTATAGGACGATAATTGTTTGGGTCTGAGGAGCTTTTCCCAGGTTTATGAATAACAATAATTGTAGCGTGTTCGCAGATTCTGGGGAAGTAGCCCATACGTATCAAACTATTGAAGAGTGAGGCTAGAATAGCAGGTGCTTTGCGAGTCGAGATGTTTTAATACAAAATTTGGAATTAGGTCATAACCAGGCGATTTTCTTGCTGGTAGTTGCTGGATTATGAACAAGATTTCTTTTGGCGGAGTGAAGTCAATGGGAAGTGGAGCAGTGGTATAAGAACCAGGAAAACGTTCAATTTCGTGGTTGAATTCTTCGTTTATCACTGGGTTTGGGCTGAAGATACATTGCAGAGTATTTGCGAATAGTTCCGACTTCTCAAAGTCGGTTATGTAGTGTTTTCCATCTTGTATTAAGGGTGGAATAAGCGTCAGTTCTTTTAATATTCTTTTGGTTTCTTTCCACAAGGATGAATCTTCTGGTGAAATGCTGGAGAGGTGCCGTTGGTAAGTCGAGTACCAGTACTCATCCATTTGTTTTTTTACCTTTCTTGTGAGTTGGTTCAAGCGATGAAGTTGCCAGGTTTCTCTGTACTGCTGCCAAAGCCGGCGCATTTTGTGTTTTTCTTTCAAGAGAGATCTGATGTTAGAAGGCTTTCGTGATAGGGTTTTCTTTGTTGCTGAGGACTAGCTGGGGCTGTGGATTTGTCTATAGCTGAAGTTATGACTTTTGTGAACTCAAGAATTGCTCCTTCTGCATCACTGGGACTTTTCAGGTTGCACGCAGGTTTTAGCTCGTTATCAATTACATGTTGAGTGGTTTCCCAATGTATGAAACCTCTGCTGAGTCTCCTAGTGGACTGTGGACGTAAAATCAGATTGTTGTCAAATGATATCAAGAATGGGAAGTGGTCGGAGTCCATTTCAGGTAGAACAGCCATGGTGGGAAAGCCTAATACATTTTTGTAAAGTACTATGTCTAGTATGTCAGGTGCTACATTTTGCCTAAAGAAAATAGGACCAGGTAGGGCTAAGATGTTAACTGCATTGCGTTCAGCTGCTGTTAATAGTCGTCTTCCGTTTGGAGTTGTCACATGGCATCCCCATGTTTCATGCTTACTATTTAGATCTCCCACGAGAAGGGTTGGCACTGTGTCAGAGAATATAGTAGTAATATCCTGGTCATTGAGGCAGGGTCCTGGTGGCTTGTATGCTGAAATTATTGTCGTTTTAGTGGAGGTTTGCATGGATATTTGAACTGCGCAAGCTTCGAGGCTAGTTAGTTGGGGTAGTAGGACCGAGTAGTGGTGTATTTCCTTTCGAATGAAGATGGCCACTCCGCCCGAGGCGACGAGAGCTTCGCGATCGGACCTGCATAACCAGGTACTGAAAACTTTTCCTGTGGTGCTAGATGAGTCTCAGTGACGCAAGCTACTGCGACGTTGTGTCTTGAGATGAATTTCAGAAAGACTTCCCGCTTTTCTTTGATTCCGTTAGCGTTCCAGTTTAGTATAGTTAGTTGAGAGAGTGTATATACTTGATTTTTTAGTGGCCATTAGCAAACAAACTTGCAAAAAGCTGTAATAAAAAGGATTTGATTTTTGGTAGATATGGTGCTAGAAAATTAATAGCTAGCTGAATAAGGTTTCCAGTGTCATCGGAGGAAGAAGCAGAAGCAGAATTTTGTGTAAATGCTTGCTGAGTGGAATGTCGGTAAGTTTTATCTTCTGGAGGAACTGAGCATGGCCACTGAGGAGTTTCAGGAGCAGAACAAGAAGAAGTTGGTGTCAGCTTTGCAAAATTCTCCAGGTTTAGCTTTGGTGGTGCAGGTGTTTTTACGGGTTCGGTTACAGTTGCATTGGATTTATTTTTTAATTCCAAGTAAATACGACAACCTCTAAAATTTGCCGGATGAGCTTCTCAGCAGTTCACGCAGGAGGGCTGAGTATCTTTGTGTTTTGGGCATTCAGAGGGACACTTTACACATCGAGATGCAAGTCGACAGAAGTTTTTAGTATGCCCATAGCGCTGGCATCGTGTGCATTGTGGGATGCTTGTGGGTTCCTTACGGTATTAAACTTTTATTAAAGCATGGTGAATGTGTTTGACTTCAAAGATCTTCTTTCCTTGTTCATTGTTTTCTAATTCAACAGCGCATAGCGGCATAGGTTGACGATCTTTGTAAAAGAGTCTTGTAACTTTTATCACTGGCAACTTCAGAGTGGTTAATTCTGTGGTTATGTCGTCGTTTGTAAGAGAGTAGGGAACATTTCTCAAGATAACTTCAAGTCTTTTGAAATTTGGATCGCGGAAGGTGTGAAAAGGGAGCTTTGATACTTCCAGGAATTTTGTAAGGGCTCGGAAGTCATTGACTGAAGTTGTATTTATTTTAAGGACTTTATTTTGCTGTTGTGTTGAGTAGTCATCTTTAACAATAGTACCTATGTCGCGGATAATCTGCTGGTAGTTGTTCACTTCATGGAGAAAAATGGGTGGGATCCTGGTTTTAGAGGCTGTAGTAAAATTTACTTCAGCGACTGTGTCGTTAGCTTCCTCCATTGTTTCCAAAGGGGAAAATTTATTGTGTATGGAGGTTAAGTCCACAATATATTTAGAGTTTACAGCTGAGGCTGAAGTTATATGCTTTTTGTTAGGAGTGAAAAACCCGTCACTTGACATGGAGGCATTACTTTGATTGAGATCTTCAAGCGGACGTTTAAGAAGTAACTTGGGTGTTGTAAGATTGAACGAGATGTAGTAGAAATTTCCACAGGATTAATAGAATGTGAATCTGAGAATGTTTGTTCTTGTTGATTAGATTGCATGGTGTTGGCAACCAGACAAACGACAGTCTGCTTTGCAGACAACAGACGATCTGCTTTGCAGACAACTGACGATCTGCTTCTTTAACAAAAGGCAACTCTGAAGAGAGCTAACCAAATGAAATTAGATATATAATAAATAATGCGTTATGTACAACGCATGGAATTCCTAACATTTACACTGCTTGTTAAAGGTTTGGGGAAAACTTCTATAAGCGAAATTACTTACAGGTTTAGCTGGTTGTGAAATATTGCACTTTTTAATAACACAGAAATAACACCATTAAAAGCCGTGCTCACCGCCTCCTGTGAATCTTCCTCAGAATTGAAAACACTTTCAAAGTTCAGCGACCGGAATTACTTCCTCCACTACACAAGCATGTACTATTGCAATGCAAATTGTCGTCAAGCAAACGCTATCCAACAGGACGCCACATTATGGTTAAAATTATCTCCTTTCAAATAAAGTCGTTATGGTTTAATGGATTTCAGATCCTATGCCAAGGAATGCTTTGGTCATTGCCTAGTAAAATACAAAATAATATCTGTCATAGCGTTATAATGTATAATATATGATCCACATGATTTGTTATACAATTTGTAATACAAAAGAACAATAACGAAACGCTATGGGTTTAATACTGAAGTGTACATGGATGCATTTCATACATACATCGTAAAATATTGCTTTATTGCGTGTTAAACGTTTTAAATTATAAACATATAAGCATAACATAATATATAAATGTGGTATAAGCGAACACAAAACATTGCGGAAAAGGAATTTAAAATGTTCGTAACATCTCGGAGTTGCTTTATATTATTTTAAAACAGAAGGTTTTGGAAATTAAATTAAAAGTCGGAGTGCTGCACTCAAAAATTTTCTCTATTCGCTTTTGTACAAATTATTTTTACAACGCTCATTCATTTATATATTATTTCATGTTAATCGAGATAAACATTTGGACAAATACTCTTGTTGTATATTTTCTTGAAGATACAACGGGATTAGGGTAATAGGCGAATCTTTTAAGAGCGGTCATGATGGAACTGTAATCTCTTTGCATGGACCAAGAGAAACCAAAGAGAACGAATTAGGAGTTCTCATTTGAGAAGAGCGTTAAGTGATTGAAAATTCAAACCAAATACAAGAGATGTCTCCGAATTGGTTACTATACACATATAATATGTATTATATATAACCGTTTTGTCATTGGCATAAATTGTGCTTTAACGAGATCTTAAATTTATGAGTAGCAAGATTTTATCTAGCTCACACGGTTTGCCACTTACACGCGCCGTACACGCACACTCATACATTCAGAATTAAGAGGATTTCAGCGGTTATTCCTGGAAAATTCAAGATAAACATTCTATTTGTCAGAAAATAATTTAAATATATGATTTTTAATCAAAACTGTCACAGCCGTTTTTGAGCAACGAACTGTCCATGTACAGACCGAGTTTGGTTTGTAACCAACTTTTCGTTTTTGCACAAACCCTTCTTTCTAAAACTGCTTTGCTTGGGCTCAGAGAGCCTCAAAACATCTATTTCCGGTGAAATCTCCGCATGAATTGTCGGGTGCTGTACAATACTCCCTACCTAATACACGTAGCAGAGTAAGTAAAAAGAATGGCATGCCCATTCCGATTCTCTTTTAAAGTATGTGCTCTTTTGAACCCCAAATCTGCGGGATAAAAATTGCTGCCTTATAGTTCACTTAGCGAGCTAATTCCGAAGATATTGCACAATTGTACCAAACATAAACGGCAGCAGATATACAGGATGTTTCAAAAAATTCGGGGCATAATTTCAGGTATGTATTTCCCACATGAAGACAATCAAAATAGTTCATTATAACATGTGTCCGGAAATGCTTCATTTCCGAGTTATGGCCTTTACAACATTGAAAGTCCCACCTGTAGACAATCAAAATAGTCCATGTCCGGAAATGCTTCATTTCCAAGTTATGGCCTTCACAACATTGGAATTCACTGGAACGTTTTTCTTTCCGCAGGTCTTTGCCGTCACAGGAGACATTAGGAGGGCGCTCTGATAGTTCATTCTGAGGAAGGTTACATTCAGTGTTGTTTAGGCGTTAAGACTGTGCAACCTGTATTCAAATCAAGAGCTGGCAGAGATACACTTCATGTATGGTAAGGCGGACGGCAATGCTGCGCTGGCTCGTCGTTTGTACCAGGAGAGGTACCCACAGCGACAATGTCCGGATCGGAAGACATTTGTACGTCTCCATTCCCGTCTGTGCAAGTATGAACATTCACCTCTCCTGGTTTGGGAAGGGGACGACCAAGATCTACAACTCCAGAAATGCAGGAGGAGATTCTGGAGGCTGTGGACAGGACTCCTTCCATCAGCACACGACGGTTAGCGTTGATGATGATGATGATGATGATGATAATGATGTTTAAGGGCGCTCAACTGCCGAGGTCATAAGCGCCCTTATGATTAAAACTTGGCAATAGGCAGTAAGAAAATACCAAAAAAAAGTAAGCACAAGTAAAAGAGCTAACACAGTTGAAACACAAGTAACAGAACTGTCCAGCCCTCTAACCAGAGCTGGATATAAAACTCCATCTAAAATCAACACATTAAAACCAAAAGAGTTTAAAAAACTGCTATCACACTATAACCTCAAGGTAAAAGAAACTTTTGCTAACAATTTAAAAACCCTGTCCACTGCTCTTGGGTCATCTGCCAGGACCTCAGCAAGAGAGGCCGGCATGCCCATAGATGACCGAATGTGTGCCAGGTGACCAAACTCCAGCAACACATGACGAACTGTCTGTGCCTCCCCACAGAGCGCACAGACAGGAGCAGGTTCACGTTTAAAAAGGTAACTGTGAGTAAAAATACAGTGGCCAATTCTTAGCCGAGCTAGAACTACCTCCTCCCGGCGGAATAAACGAGAGGAGGTTACCCAGTTGACAGGGAGGTCCTTCACCTCTCGCAGCTTATTACCACGGAGAGCCGACCACTCCGCATGCCAAGTCGAAAAAACGGCTCTCTGTACAGCCACTCTAAAATCTTCTGCTGTTGAATGGGTAATCGTAACACTGGGCGCTGTGACTGCCGATTTCGCTGCCAAATCCGCCGTGTCATTCCCTGGCAAGCCAAAGTGTCCAGGAATCCATGCGCACTCCACATTAAAACCAGAAGCGTGCAAAATGTGGAGAACGTACTGGATGCACTGCACCAAAGGATGGTAATTGTACAGCTCACGAATGCTCTGAAGGGCACTAAGGGAATCACTAATTTTAGACGTCGAATATACAGAAGGGCTTGATAAATAGCATATAGCTCGGCAGAATATATAGATGTGCAACTAGGCAAACCGTAAGTAGAAGTTGCGGTGCCAATGAGAAAGGCACATCCAACACCGTCGGGGCTCTTACTACCGTCGGTGTAAATACAAATACGGCCACTGTATTTGGATAAAAATTCTAAAAAAACAACGACGAATACTATCAAGAGGCGTAACAGATTTCCCGTAAAGCGTCATCCCGAGATCGACATGGGAGGTAGCGCGTAACCAAGGGGGGTGTATACTCTCTCCCTTGGATAACAGCCGAGGAATGTCAACATGGTGCTGGCGTAGAAGCTCACGGAAACGAAAACCTGCTGGCCTGGGGCTCAGAGAGCGGAGGCAGTATCGTTCGTGCAGCTCAGGGGAGAAAAACGCGTGATAAGTTGGATGCCCAGGCATACACTTCAGCCCACAGCCATAATTAGCAAGCAGGACATCACGCCGACAACGCAGAGGAGGTTCTCCCGATTCGGCGTAGAGGCTAACAACTGGGCTCGTTGGAAAAGCTCCAACGGCCACACGGATGCCCTGGTTATGGACTGTGTCTAACCTTCTGAGCACTGAAGGTCGAGCTGAAGAATACACAATGCTGCCATAGTCCAACTTCGAACGAATCACAGCACGATAAAGACGGAGCAATGCCGTCCGATCCGCACCCCAAGATTTGCCACTTAGTATCCGTAAAAGATTTAGAGAACGGTCACATCGTGCTCTAAGCTGTGCTATTTGTGGTGCCCAACAAAGTTTCCGATCGAAGATCAAACCAAGGAATCTCGCCTCGTCTGCGAAAGGAAGTAAATCTGGCCCGAGTCGAAGAGACGGCGGCATTTGCCACTTACGGCGCCAGAAGTTAACGCAGACTGTCTTCTCAGCGGAGAAACGAAAACCGTGTTTCGAGCTCCAAGCATAGAGATTGTACGCTGAGAAGTACAGAAGATGGCAAAGTCGTCCACGAATAAACAGGAAGAGACACCTTGAGGCACACATAGTGATATGGAATTTATCGCAATAGCAAATAGTCACGCTGAGTAACGAGCCCTGCGGCACTCCGTTCTCTTGAATAAAATGGTTAGAAAAAACCGGGACCACCCTCACTCGAAAAACGCGGTCCCGCATAAACTCCTGAATGACCAACGGTAGGCGTCCACGTATGTTCCAGTTGTGCAGAGAACGCAAAATTCCCGCCCGCCAACACGTGTCGTAGGCCTTCTCGAGGTCAAAAAATATCCCAACTGTGGGGCTGTTCTTAAGAAACCCGTCCATAATCTGAGTTGACAGAGAGACAAGGTGGTCAGCAGTTGAACGTCGTCGTCGAAAGCCACACTGGATGTTCGTCAGAAGATTGCGGGATTCCAGCCACCACACCAACCGTCCATTGATCATGCGTTCCATCACCTTGCACACGCAACTGGTGAGGGAAATAGGACGGTAACTGGAAGGAAGATGGCGGTCCTTTCCAGGTTTAAGAATGGGTATGATGGTGGCCTCCCGACACTTGTCTGGAAAAATGCCATCAACCCAGACACGATTATAGACCTCGAGTAGGAAATCTTTGCCATCAGGAGAGAGATGTTGCAACATTTGGACGTGGATACCATCTGGCCCTGGTGCTGAGTGTCGTGAAGAGGAGAGTGCATTTTCTAGCTCTGCCAGGGTGAAAAGGCGATTATAATCCTCAAGGTTGCCAGAAAGAAACGAGAATTCTTGAGATTCCACCTGATTCTTAACTGTAAGAAACTCAGGGGAATAATTGCCTAAGCTAGACAACTGAGCGAAAGCACTGCCTAAATTATTCGCCACGTCAAATGTATCAACAACAGCTCCGGTAGGTGTTTTGAGACCAGCGATGGGCATATGGTTCGGTTTCCCAGCCACACGTCTTAACTTATCCCATACGACAGATGAAGTTGTATGTCGATTAAAGGAACCCACGAATTTATTCCATGACATCTTTTTGCTATCCTTAATAACCCGCCTAGAATGTGCACGCATCCGTTTATAGTGTATCAGGTTATCCAGTGTAGGAAAACGCTGGAAAACCCGTAGAGCTCGTCTGCGAGCGCGAATAGCATCCCGACAGTCATCGGTCCACCAAGGTACCGGAAATCGACGGCTGTAGCCAGTCGAACGCGGAATGGATTGCTCAGCAGCAGAAAGAATGGTCCCTGTGAGATGTTCGACCAAGTGGTTCACAGAGTCGTGCTCTTCGTAGCTAAATTCAGCCAAGTGGGAGTACAGTTCCCAGCTGGCGTGGTCTAGGCGCCAACTAGGTAAACGGGTGGAACATACAACGGGTGTCAAGACACTAATACGACAAGGAAAGTGGTCACTAGAATGCAAATTCGAGATGATATTCCAGCATAAGGTGACTGCTAGCTGAGGGGAACAAATTGCAATGTCAATGTGTGAAAAACTATGAAAGGCGTCAGAAAGAAAGGTGGGCTCTCCGGTGTTCAAGAGAGCAAGATTCTGACTATCCAAGAAGTCTTTAAGTAGCGTACCTCTCGCACAAGCCCGAGGAGAGCCCCAAAGAGGGTGATGGGCATTCACGTCGCCTACCAATAAAAAGGGTGGTGGCAACTGCGAAATGAGGTGTTCTAAGTCGCTCTGCGAGAGGTCCACAGATGGAGGCAAATAGATACTGCAAATGGTAAATAAAGCGGAGGGTAGCTTAATGCTGACAGCAACGGACTGGATTGCAGATTGTATGGGTACGGAGTTGGCAAAAATATCATCTCGAATAAGCATCATAGTGCCCCCATGTGCCGGGACACCGTCCTCCGGGGATAAATCACATCGTACGGAGGAGTACTGCCTGATGGTAACGGTGCCAAGGGTTCATGCTGGCGCAGCAACAAGTCAAGCTCTGGTCGATGTGGTCGAATTCCGCGTATGTTCCAATGGAGGATAGCCATTGAGTATATTATGGGATAAGTTTCAAATCGAAAGACGCTTCTGCAGATTGGGATTAGCTGGTCGGTTCAATTTGTTCTTCTTAGGCGTTGGGCTAGTACTATTTTCAGGAGCACGATCCTGCTGTTTCCGCACTGTCCCTCTGGCAGTGGCGGCAGAATCCTCCTGGTCCATCTCCTCCACAAGGGAGGTCCCATTTTCAAGAGCAAATTTCGGTCCGAGAAGTTCGAACCGATTGGACGTGCTGATCGGCGAAGATGGCCGTCGCCGATTCACGCCCTCCTCCCCAGATGACCCTTCAGAGGAGGATACACGTGTGGAGTTGCGTGTACTTTTTTACCCTTAGATGACTTGGTAGAAGATTGCACATTCTCTTTCAAGAAGTCTTGTCGTACATACTTGGTCTTAAACTGTTTTTCCGGGGCAGAAGACGTCGTGAATTTACCAGCTTTAGTTCCCGAGGTCGAGGCTTTCGGTGACAAGTGTGCAGGACTATTCTGTAAGCTGGCGGATTTGGCAGATGTTGATACCAACTTGGGTGTAGGTGTCGAAGGCTTTGGCAGCGCTTGGGCTAAAATAACCTTTTCCGCAATTGTAGCCCCGTTCATATCGCCGGTCTGTGTTGCGATTTCCCGACGCGGTACCGGTTTAGCTGCAACTGAGCTATAGGTACCGGACCTCGGGGCAGAGGGTTGGCGGAGTCGCAGGAGCTTCCGGGCTTCCAAGAAGGACACCTTCTCTTTCACCCGTATCTCCTGGATCGCTCGTTCCTCTGCAAAACGGGGGCAGTCTCGGGAACTAGATGGGTGTTCCCCGTTACAGTTCACACACGATGGAGCTGAAGCACAAGCCCCATCGTGAGAGATGTCACCGAAGTGGACGCAGGTGGACTTGCCGGTACACAACTCACTAGTGTGACCATAACGTTGGCATTTAAAGCACCTCAGCGGATTGGGTATATAAGGCCTAACTTCAATGGCTTCATACCCTGCCCTAATCTTTTGAGGGAGGTCAACCCGATCAAAAGTAAGAAACAGGGTACGAGTAGGCAGGAATTCACCGTTGATCTTACGTTGTACCCGATAAACAGATGAGACACCCTGAGTCGCAAGATTTTCTTGGATCTCCTCAATGGACAAACCGTCCAACGCGCGGGTTGTTACTACACCGCGGGAGGAGTTCAGCGACTTGTGCACCTCGACCTTCACTGGATAGCTGGCTAACATGGTGGCTTTAAGTATCCTTGCAGCTTGCGAGGCGGAGATGGCTTCGACAAGAAATGTACCATTGCGAGCTCGAACGCAGGATTTAACCGGACCAGCAATGCAATCGAGACCCTTTTGGATAGTAAAAGGGCTCACCGTAAGGAACTTCTTACCTTCCTCTGTCCTATGAATAACCAAGTAGCGAGGACCACATGACTCGACTACTTCCTTTCCAACGTCTGCATTTGAATTAAGGGGTTTTGGTTTTGGTGCCATAAATTCATCCCCCAGTGCTCCCCACCCACCACGGAGCCCAACGAGGGGTCACCCCACTGGGGTGACAGGGCTACACAGGGGATATAGCGGGCTCGCCGTCCCACTCACCCTGGAGTTCGGTGTAATACCTAGTCCTGGCCGATTGACTAGGGGTGGGTTAGTCCCTAGCCTCCCGTTTAGGCAAATCAGAAACCAAAGCGGTGTATTAGGCTGCGCACCCTCCCCAGTTACTGAAAGACAGAAGCCCAGGCTCAGGTACGCAACCCTCAACCAACCAGGATATTCCTTTTCACCGACACGGGTCTCCACGCACGGCCTACACGTGGGTGGGCATTTTGACCTTCTGACTCCCTCACCACTCTGAGGTTGCCCACAGAGGGAGTCAAGGTGGCTCGGGACCCCGGGTGCGCCTGGTTAGCGTTGCAAGTCTATGTTCCTCATACAACTGTCTGGAGACTGTTGAACGAGTATCAATTGTATCCTTATCATTTGCAACGTGTACAGGCCCTGTCACCAGCAGATTACCCTGCACGAGTTAGGTTCTGTCAGTGGTTCTTACAGCAGTGTGGTGTAAATCCGAACTTTTCTGCCGTCGTATTATTTACAGATGAAGCACAGTTCACAAGAGATGGCATAACAAATTTACACAATCAGCATGTATGGTCGCATGAAAACCCACGTGCAACTGTTGTATCTCATCACCAGGTGCGGTTCTCCCTCAACATGTGGGCCGGTATCATTGGTGATCGATTAGTTGGACCCCATGTACTTGTAAACAGACTTACGGGGCAGGCGTATACAAACTTCCTGGAAAACACCATACCTGACGTTTTCGAAGACACTCCACTGATCAATCATCAACACATTCACTTCTTGTATGATGGCGCTCCTGCACACTTCAGTCTTACGGCTCGCCGGTACTTGGATCGAGGTTTCTTGATCGATGGATAGGTAGAGGTGGCCCAATTGCTTGGCCTCCACGCTCACCTGATCTGAACCCTCTCGATTTCTACTTGTGGGGCCATTTAAAATCATTGGTTTATTCGTTTCCGGTGCCGTATTTGAAATCCTTTCGGAATCGAATTGTGGCAAGTTGTGAGGACATACGCAATACTACTGGAGTTTGGGATCGTGTTCGCAGGTCAATGAGACATCGATGTGAGGTCTGTATTCAAGCAGGAGGTGGACATTTTGAACATCTTCTGTAATGACAACCTGCGGAAAGAAAAACGTTCCAGTGAATTTCAATGTTGTGAAGGCCATAACTCTGAAATGAAAAATTTCTGGACACATGTTATAATGAACTAATTTGATTGTCTACACGTGGGAAATACATACCTGAAATTATGCCCCGTATTTTTGAAATATCCTGTAGAATAACTAGCTGAAATGACCGGCCTTGCCCGTGTCCTGCCCTTGTCTTTAGCGATAGGTTTCTTGTCTAAAAGTCGTTCGTTTCTTCGGACGTATTCAGAAATTATTAAACAACACACTCAAACAAATAGTTAATTAAAAACCAGAAAACTGCAAAGAAAAATAACTGAGAAAAGAATATGCAAAAGCATGTTGCACAACCACAAATATCAGTTTGCAATGAGTTTCTTGTGAACGCAGCTGTGACTTTCGCGTTGTCACATTTAGGGTGACTCGTTGCTATTTACAGAGAGAACCCCAGTTGGGAAGAAGTAATATCAGCTTAAGTAACATCAATATATGCTTGTTTATTCTCAGTAACCAATCCACATAAAACTACTAAGAGCACACAAAGCAAAAGGAAAACCAATAAAAGAACATATACAAGAGAAAAGGAAGAAGTGGTACTTCGCTTGGTTTGATACTATTGCCGTTATCCACACCCATTTTATTGCTTTTAAATGTCACCAGTTTTGCCTTTCTGTTTATAAAACATTACAAACTTTCCACTGAGAAAGAAGTCCGCTAGTTACAAAAATTAAGAAACTAAACATTATAACAAATTTTAAGTCCGAACATCGGAATATGCTCACAGAATATGTGAATGTTAATATATTTATCTATTACTTCATATTAGTAATGTTTGAGCGCCATAGAATTTTTGTAACCAATTGTGCTACTTTATATCAACATACAATAAATAATCATATGAAGGTAAATATGATGAAGTATTTTGTCCGATTTGACGCTTTTTCAGTTATTGCAGTTTAATATAATGCAGTTCAAAATTTTGCTAATCGTTCAACAATGTGACTATATCGCCTTTGTCTTTCTTTGAGCATTCTAGCTGTTGTAATTATATGAATGCTTTATTACCCCATAGTCAAATTCAGATATTATGTTAACGAATAACATGTACACTCGCTGTTACGTTGTTCGTGAAAGCCGAAGTAATTAGTTTTTTCTTAATTTGGCAACATTCCAGTTATTAACGACACTCACTGAGAAAGCTATGGATTGTCTGCAGAGCTTTTGTAGGCATTAACTGAAACAAAATAAGTTAATCTTGTGAAATGGGACGGAATTTTGAATTTTAAAGTAGACAGTAACTTTTTACTTGTGTCACGGGTTAGCTGTGCCAAGTATGTCGAAATAGGTGCACCAATGTAGAAGCCTATAAAACATGCATGCGCACGCACGCACACTTTCATATATTAAGATGGAGATTGCAAAATAGTCTCTCATTTAATAGTGCTTATTCTTCCAAATACATCTTTATATGTTCTGGAAGACTGCATTCCGGAAGACTTTTGTATATTGGTAAACCGTAAGCAAAACTAACTACACAAAAGCTATTTACCACCACCACCAACACCATTTATGTGATATGTTTTTTTTTTTTTTTTTTTTTTTTTTTTTTTTTTTTTTTTTGAGTTAATCATTTACGAGATATTCCTTATTATTTGTTTCATCTCTCTTTTACTTCTGGCCATGCAAAGAGAAACGAATTCAATTATTTCATATAGCGATTAGCTTTTAAAGGATTTGACTATCGCTTTAGCTTGGTGCATTATTCCCTTTTTTCTCTCTACTTACAAGGAAGCAAGTAATAAAGACCATTTGTGCTAACATTTATCTCGATTAGCATGATACAGATAAAAGAATAATCTTTTGTAAGAATTGTTTGTTTACAGAACAGGTAGAGAAAGCCATGTGAATGGAGCATACCAGATTTTTTGTTCATTTCATTCATCACACGTAATACTGGCAGTATAAACAGGCGCCGAAAAGGGTATAGGTGACCAGATTCGGGAAAAAGTACTTTACAACTATAATTCTTGCGATAATGCAAATTACAGTGTAAATTAACGTTGAACGTCTGACAAGAGCGTGGAGATCTATGCCAGAAATAATCTGTGGTAGCTTACCCTCTGGAACATATTAGTTATCGTTAATAGGGTTGGCTCGTATAGTTTGTTGTCGTTGGGTTTCTATTTGCCTTAAGTTTATTCCTTCATTCTCTCTCTCTCTCTCTCACACAAACACACACACACACACACACACACACACACACACACATACACTCATTCATACCTCCAGACTGGGGAGGATAGAAAATAATCTAGGCTAGAGAAAAATTCCCACTACCCAGCCGGGAATCAAACCCGAGAGCCCTTGCTCAGCAGGAGACTTAGGGGCTGTCAATCACCGTTTTACTTTTCTCCAGTAAAGTAATAATGAAGTTATAAAATGTCCCCCTTTGGTTGTGTTAACATTACAGATGAATTAATGTGAAATAGCAGACCAGATTTATTGGTTTTCTAATATTCACTTCTGGACATGTTTCGAAAGCAAAAATTCGTTGCTTAAAAAGAAAAGTTCCAGTGAAAACGTGAATACGAAAGACATGCAGCTGGACTATTTCGTGCAACGCACAATGATTGTCGTTAACATTAAATCAAGACATGAACACATACGCTAATATTGCAATAGCAGTCTTAAAGTAAGGTAATTCGTATACGATAAATGAAAACTTATACTATTAACAGTAGTACCATACGTTTTTAGACACTATTGACAAATTTTTCTCTGTTAAAGTTTCCTTATTGTGACAGCAGCTTCATTATTTTAAAATCGTAAAATATAATGAATTGTTTCCACGGCGGTACTATTTCACTTAAGTGATTAATAAAGAGGGTGTACTACGTGTTAATAATAGTTAATAAATATATCTTGAGAGGCTTTTCCCAGAAAATTGAAGATATTCATTTTATTTGTCACATTAATATCTTAAATCTAACGGATTTTAATAAAATTTTAAATATATATGCATATGCGCCTTTATTAGAGGAAAAACGAAGAAAACCACACTTCCGCATTCGAAATAAGGAACGGGAGCCAAACTTCAGCTTTTGATGCCTCAAATGTAACACAAGCAGCAAGATAAACTTTTGTGCGAAATCAAGAGGACATCTACAGCAAGGGAATCCTTTAATAGGAAAAGAAGCATTTCCAGTGAATCTTTGAAGAAGACAGTCAGGAAGAGATAACTCAAGTGCTATGTATAGCACTGCTGGATGCAACTTGGGATAGAAATAAAATGAAGAAGAACGAAGCGAAGCATTTGAAAAGTAATATGGAGAAGCATAGTCTCTGACAGACAAAATATGCAATAAAACGTTTACAAAGAGCAGCTGAGAGAAGAAGAACACTGAAACTAATCAGGAGGGAAAACCTGCTTGCTAAGAGAGGCAAGGAATGGTGAACTTGTGAGAGAAAGAGAAGGAATAATAATGAACTTTCCTTTCGAAGTATTTACTCTTGGGAATACGTGTACAGGTATATGTAGTTATAAAGATATAAAGGTGTTAAATTGGGCTTCGAGTTGCTCTTAACTAAGATCTTTCGTTAACATTCATAAATTAATCTTAAATTATTTTAATCAATTTGAAGGTGTGATTTTACACTACCGCACAATCTTTTTTCCGCCCTGTTTTTTCTCTCGTTTCATTTTCCTTTTGGGGGGTGGGGTTCAAGGTCTAGCACGATGGACAGTGGTAGGTGGGGATAAGGTGGCAGGAAAAAAAAACTGTTTTTACGTCGGAACGGGACCTTCAGTCCGAATCTGTCTGTTGTCCCGAATAGGAGTGGGGGAATCGAAGAGTTCCGGGGATGCTCTATTTGGAAACAGAAATTCCGCTGAGCCGGCGTTAGTACTCTCACCTTATCCCTTCCTCCCTGAGATTAAGTAGACCAAATAGTCGTTGAAGAAGAGCCGAATCATCCTCAAATTCTTAACCCTAATATATTCCCCCGTTACCTAAGAAGCTATCAGAATGCAAATTTTACCCGTTATCTAATTTTAAAACAAAAGGAAAATCCGAAGCATAAGAATCTTCAAAACCTGGTGGTGGCAACTTTTGCCATCACACATGCTGAAACCCTTCCTGACACCACAACAGATAAACATGTAATAACGGTACAAAATAATATAACTTATTAGGCTACACAAAGATTTCTAGTCCATATTTCACGCTTCATACCACGAATTATAAACGAGAGCTAACGAGTAGTATAAAAATCCCACCACCACAGAATACAAATAAAATAAATAATCTGTGAATCTCTATTACTGAATGAGTGTGTCAATACACATATGAATCCTCTAATTTCACTGTAAAGTGCCTCAACATGGGTGTCCCCCAGGGTTCAGTACTAGGACTTTTACTATTTCTAATTATCAATGATTTACCAGTTCAACTAAAAAAATATCGGGTAACACTATTTGCGGATGATACTAACTTTTCTTTTAGCGGAAATAAAAATCATATTGCCGACCATATAAGCGACTAGGAGAGCCAGTTACAGCAATGGTTCCTTAGAAATAAACTGGTAATTAATAAAGAAAAAACTCAAGTTATATCCATCAGACATATCAGGAACACAAACGTTTTTCAGTCTCACATACAACTTGAAAACAAACCCATCACATATGTAATTGGTATTACATTCTTAGGAATATGGATAGATAAAAACCTGCAATGGTGTACCCATGTAGAGAAGCTGGCCTCAAGGCTCAGTCAAACATGCTTTGCCTTCAGGGTAATAACAGACAAGGTAAGCCACATGATATTGAGAAGCCTGTACTTTGCTTACTTCCATAGCCTTATTGCGTGGGTAAAAAGTCGGATGCCATATTTAAAATTCAAAAAAAGGGTAATTAGAATAATTGCAGGCGAACAGAACATCTGTATACTATTATTTAAATATCTAAACATTCTACCTGTACCTTGCATCTACATTCTTGAAGTCCTAAAGTACACAAAAAAAAATCTCACAATATTCCATCTGAATAAAGATAAATATAATCATGGCACGAGAAATTATCAACAATTATGCAGTGTAACTCATAACACAACGCTATTTGAACATAGTACACTGTTTAATTGCATTAGTTTGTACAACAGACTACCTCAGTCACTGAGGGCAGTTACGCGTTTAAACAAAATTCAAATCTGGTGCTGTATCGTTTAAAAAACTTTCTATAGTGTTGAGGCTTATTTGACAGAATCTCCTCTCGTCTAAAATCGTTATAACTTGGTATATCTGTGATCCTGGCCGAATTGCTCGCATTTCATGCCTACTGATCTGTACTAATATTTTATTGTAAATATCTCACACTGGTAGCCATCTGACCTTATTTGTAAAATTTTATTGTAAATAGACCACACTTGCTGCTTACAGAATTTATACTGTTCTTACTATTGTAAATATTTTTACTTCTAAATGTAAACTGACGTATCCAAATATCATGTACATGATCAAACTGGACAAAAATAAATTGAATTGAACAAAATGGGGTTCTCATCGGTTACTATTATTATGTAAAATATTAAATCCAATAAAACAAAGACGGGACGCTATGTTTTGTGTTACAACCAAGTGAATGAAAGAATATATTTGTACTCCAATTTAAAAGCTAAATAAAACTGTTATTATTTTACAACTTAGCTTCTTACACAAATTTTCTGGATTTTTAACCACATGCATTAGAAAGTTACTTAATTAACACGAAACATTTTGTATGCATTTGATAATTCGGAAATAATGTACAGCTTAATTTTTCACACATTTAGGAGAATATTCAAATTTTGGGAATATTAGGCTTTTAGCGATAAACGAGAAATGTCTATTTTTTTAATTTGCGTAGAAGATTGTGTACGCATTTCATGTTACAAAAATAAAAAAAATATTTAGGATTTGCATCTTTATACCATTAAGCTATAAGTTGTGAAGCAACGTTTAGAGTTTCGATGAAAAGACATTGGATATTAGAAGTTACTTAGAAGATTCTAAAATAAAATTACAAGAAAGAAAAGGTCTTGTTTCTGAAAATTGAAGGTTGGTAACAGATCTAATATAAGAATTTCAATTCAAAGAAAAATCACCTTATTTTATCACGAATTATCTCGCTGGGGGCCAAATGCGAAGTATTAGATGGTGGTGACTTTAGAAGTACGGTAAGTGCGTTAGCAGATCACACAGAACCCAGTTAGAAATGTAGGAATAAGCCTGCCGTATGACTGTCTATATTGGACTCCATTGTGGCAAAATAAACTAATATAATAGCAGTAAAAGCTTTAAATTATTTGGTCGAACCTTCAAGTCTCGTTACTAAATCAAGTATCAGTGTTTTAAATAAAAAAGGATATCTATGCAGGCTTGAATCTTCAACTCCCTCAACATCTTCACTCGCTGCCCACACGCTTACCACAGCGCTAAATAATATCACTATGTATATGCTCTCCACTTTCCGGGTGCTCGCATCACGGTCCACTGCGGTTTAATCAGTGGCGTGCCAACCCTTAATACATTTTATGCTGCAGAAAAGAATTTAGAACCCACAATCCATAGGTTCTCTATCTCAAAATGTATATGTTGGACCCCTCTATCATTCTGCAAATTTGTGCGTTTGGATTCTGGGACATTCTGTGAGTGTGTTCTTATTTGTAGTTGGATCCTATATGCTACAATTTGTTGCCACTTCTGATAAAGCTTTATAGTAAATATGTTTTCAAATACACTATTTAAATACTTCGTAAATCACCTTTTAGCTTTCTCTTATTACGTACATATTCCACCCAACATATTGATATTTCATTGCAGACACGTACTTTGAGGTCTGCTAAGTAACAAGGAGAAAATGGCGTGCGTGCGCGTGTGTGTAAACAGCGTAATTCAAATATGTTAAGTTGGGTAAATACTAAATTTGGCATTTAGTTTACGGAGCTAACAATTTCATATATATTCCTTGTTATTTGTTTCCATTTAAAATACTTAAACATTTTTCAAACGGAAAGTGCTCATACGTTACAAGTATCTTGTTTTAACCGGGGCCATGGAAAGAGTACCGAATTTTGATGACAATCGCAAAGTGACAGTCTCTTTAGCCTAGTGTATTCACGCGCACGCGCGCGCGCTTGTGTGTGTAAACAGCATAACTCAAATCTCAAATATGTTAGGTCGGATAAATACTAAACTTGGCATTTAGTTTGCGGAGGTAATCATTTCATATATATATTCCTCGTTTGATTTCAATTTAAAATACTTATACATTTTTCAAACGAAAAGTGCTCATCTGTTTCAAATATCTTGTTTTAACCCTGGCCATGTAAAGATATCGAATTTTAACGACAATCGCAAAGAGACATATTTTAAATATTTGACATATTTGACTGTTTAGCCTAGTGTATTCGCTTATTTCCCTTCTACTTATCAGGATCCAAGTAATAAGACTATTTCTGGTAATGTTCATCTTGATAAGCCTTCTGTAGATAAAAGAACAATCTTTTGTAAGAATAGTTTGTTTACTAAATAGACAGAGTCATGTGCATACAACGCATAAGAGTGTTAATAGCGGTCCTTTGTCTATTACAACCAAAGACCTTGGAATTAATTACCTAGACACACCGCCGGCGCTAGTGTCGCCGTCACAAATTGAAACCTCTCGCGCATTCTCAACTGGAGGGCAGAGCATGCTTTTTGACATATGTTCAGTACACTGAAAAGGTTTTCAGTACCTCGAAAACCACATTTTAAGAACTTGGCGGTAAACTTTTTTGTAAAACTCAGGTATCATCATGCGGCAAAATCTTACAGCAGTGTGCTGCACAAGAAAATAGTCAGACAGCATCTCTCTAAATCAATTTTGTTTATGAATCAATAGGTTAGTAGAGTTTAATTATTTTTGCATAAAATTTACTACATTAAGTAGTAATTAATTCTAATTTTATATTTATATATCTTATCCATCTAACACAAATATACCACAAATGCTTACTAACGTATTGAATAAAATTTATTGAAGAGGAATACAGGTACCTAATTTCCCATTTATTTTAATGTTATACTGTACATATACTGTCTCTGTAAATCCAGATTGGCATGTGTTTCTTTATGCTAAAGCGCTTTCTTTACGTTCGTTTTTATTTACATACGCCGTAGGTAATATGGCCGTATCACCACTTTGACCTTCTATAACAACTGCCTAAATTGTTGAAGTATACATTAAAAATGTACTTCTCGATTAACTTAACACACATTAACTATCGCATTCATATTTATAGGCTCTTGGAATAATATTTAAATAAGAATTCTTTCATCAGCTTAGAATTGAGCGCAGCACATTTTGTATTTTTAATTCAGCATTTTGACCGCTTTACTACAGAGACACTCTTAACAACTCATGTTTGCAATTCTTGTTGACGACTTTGTGCATTAAAGTAAAAATCCGATGTGTTCCATTCATATAACCTTCTCTACATATATTGATAAATTATTGTTAAAAAGCTTATTCTTCTATCTACTTCATGCTAATCGATTAGCAGACATGATATTATTACTTGCTCCCTTGTAAGCAGAAGGGAAAAAGCTAAAACGATAGTCAAATCTTTTAAAACTGGTTTTACATGTGTGAAATGCGTTTCTTTGCAGGGCTAGGTGTTGTCCCATTCCCGTAACAGTAAATATTTTAAAACAGAAACCAATAACAAAGGATTTCTCAACTTCACGAAAAAATTGTATATGAAGTAAATTGTGGTTCTATCGAGATCTACATTTTTTGTGCAGTAAGTTGTTTTTGTTGTTGTGTTTTATCTCTTTACTAGTTATGCACAATTCAGCAAAATTCATCCAGAATAAAGAGGTCTCAAAGGCTATTCCCAGAAAATTCAACATACATTTTATTTGGCATGTAAATATCTTTAATATACGGAATTTTAATCAAAATCGTTAAACCATTTTTGAGAAAATTTAAATTTTCGAAATTAGTCCACGTAAAGGATAGTTTGGGCTGGGGGCTTTTGACTGAAAATCTTCGTGTCGCATCCTTGGAATATACTAAACTTAAATACCCAGTTAGAGTTTTTACCGACTTTTCGTTTTTGAGTTATCGTGTTCATGGACACAAACACCAACACGGACCTTTTTCTAAAAGTTCTTTTTTTATACAGGGGACCCTAAAACGCATACTTCTGGTAAAATCTAGGTATCTTTTTTGGGCTCAGTACAATACCTTCTCTATACGCTAAGTAGGTACATTACGTGTAGAGAAAGTAAAAAAGCCTACAGTATATATGGAATCAGTGAGAAAAAACTGCGAAAAACAGAATTAAAGTCGAATTATACTTTCGGTGATGCTTACATCCCGTTTTGTAAAGCACTTTATATGCAAGTATGCGATATTCAACTTCAATTATAATATTTACTTTTGTTTTGTTCAGTTGTGGGATGAAATTCCCTCTAGTCAATGAAGTGATTTTATTCAATCCCCAACCGAATATTCACGGTCTAATCCCCGTGCATAAATGCTGATGATCATAAAGAACGTGTTGTCGCAATTATTTCCAACTCAGGTATTTTCATGACGTAATTACTGATGTTTTAAATTTCACTGTTTCCCCATTGCAATCAATGTATTGCGCGCGACCTCGCACGCCTTCTGCCCTCCAAGAAAATCTTCTATTTCCGACACGCATAGCTCTCTGCGCAGCCAGAGGTGTGGGGGCTTGATTACAACTAAGTTATGCGTGAAGAAAAAATGTGTCACTGTCGGCGTTTGCTATCGTTAACCAAACACAGGTTTTGAAAGATACTTATGCTTCGGATTTCCCTTTTGTTTTAAAATTAGATAACGGGAAAAATTGCATTGTGATCACTTTTTAGGAAAAGGTTTTTTTTTTCCTGCTATCTTATCCCATCGTGCGAGACCTTGAAACCCCCAGAAGGAAATGAAGCGAGAGAAAAAACAAGGCGGAAAAAAGAATGTGCGGTAGTGTAGAAATCACATTTTGAAGTTGATTAACATAATTTAAGATTAGTTTATGGTTCTTAACGAAAACGTTTCCTCTCCCCCCCTAACTCGAAGTCCAATTTAATACCTTCATATCTTTATAGCTACATATACTTGTACGTTTATTCTCGAGAGTTAATACTTCGAAAGGAAAGTTTATTCTTATTCCTCCTCCCCTCACAAATGTAACAATGCAAGCTTAGGGATATCATAAACGCAACGTTTCGATTAGGGTAGAAGAAAGAAAAGCTTTAATTTGCCTCCAGATATAGGAAGCATCAAAATATAGGGTATGCTTAATTTTAGTAAAACTTCATAAGCTCCCACAAGCCACGTGACATAGATTTTGTTAATATCCACAGTAGGCCAATATTACTCTATGATGATATGCAGTTGTGCGTGCGTGTACTATCTGTCCTGTGAATGGTTTATAAGTAAAGTAGGGCTTTGGTTCTCATATTTGACTTTTATTTTGGATAGGGAATGTATTTTAGACATGCTTATCCACACAGCTAAGTGTCCGAGTTTTCTATCAACGGGCAGGTCCTTCGCTACCTCTATTTCCTTCCAGTTTCCGATTGTTTTCCACATATGGATATTTTATTATTATTATTATTATTATTATTATTATTATTATTATTATTAGTATTAAGTCGGATATCTTCTTGCTGACACTCCTCATGCCATTCGCCATTCACCATTCCGTGCTTCTATTACCAAGTGGGTTTTCCCTCCTGATTAGTTTCATTAGAGCTGTGGGCTTTCTGCTTATGAAGATAAGCTTAGAAGACTTCATTCAAAATTAATGAAAGTATTTTTACAACTATAAACAATTACCACCCTGACTGTAGGTTCAGGGTAATCAACTACCATGGTAATTTAAACACAGCAAAGAAAACAAAATGGTGTGTGTGTGTGTGTGTGTGTGTGTGTGTGTGTGTGTGTGTGAGAGAGAGAGAGAGAGAGAGAGAGAGAGAGAGAGAGAGAAGTTCGGAACTGTTACCAAAAAATAATCATTTTTATTTTTAACATCGTCGTGCGCGCATTTTTTCTGAAAAGTAAAACTTAACGCAAGATCTACGTAATGTTTAACTTCGAGTTTAAGTTCAGTACTTCCAAGGTTACGACACGAAAATGTTCAATGAAATACTCCACCTGAAGCACAATTATTTGGTCTTGTTTTACTCAAAAGCGGATATAGCTATTTTGAATGCAATGTTGTCTGCTTATATATTTACACTATCAGTAATATCTATTCCACTGAAGGGCAAATTAATACCTTAAGGTAGCGTAACAAAACCACTTATTAAAGTACGCAGCGTTTCACTGTATTACTACTATTATTACTATTATGATTATGATTATTATTATTATTGTTATTATTATTATTATTATTATTATTATTATTATTATTATTATTATTATTATTATTATTATTATTAGATATTATATACTAGCAGAGTAAATCAAAACATTAAAGCGTCACTACGATAAACATTCTAACACGAAAGCAGGTAAAATTTCATTGCACTATGCGCTCTTTAAGTTTTGACTATTTTTTCTTATGATGTTTTCATGTTTTGATTCACTCTCCTAAGCGTCATAATATTAATGATATTAATTCAGCAAAATACTACTTGCTCTCGTGTTTGCGTATTTTTCATTACGTTCGTGTATTGCTTTATTGCACTAAGCGTATTCCTCGCAATATTTTTATTAAGGTGACTTTACTCTCTCAAAAAAAAAAAAAAAAAAGGATTTGTAACTGAAGCTGAAAGCAGTTAGCGTTTTCGGTGTCTTGCACATCATGGGCTGCGTACAAGTTCGGAAACTGCGAAGGTGCGATTCTATCACTCTTTTCGCTATGCAAAAGGCGTGCAACGAAGGTCGCTCGCGCTGTTATCTCGCCCGCCACTGACTGCTGCTTCCAAATATCCCAGTGAATTCTGCATACGTGAAATATGGCGATGTTGGGCCACCTGATAGGCAAGTTGTAAATCATAAGAGATAGACCGGTATAATTGTATACGACTGTACTTATATTGTTTGGGATTGTAGGAAAGCCCCGAGCTGAAACTCGAAAACAAGGCAATGCAACAAAACAACAAATACGAATCCCCCACCCAATTCATACCCCGCCTTTAACTACATGGTTCTATCGGCGGCATTTAATAGGTTTGCTGCGTACTGTTGTGGTTGGTTTTCTAATGTTCTTCATTAGAACACACACACACACACACACACACACACACACACACACACACACACACTCATATGTACTTCCAGACTCTGGGAAGGATAGGGAATTGTACATACGAGCGTAGTTTATTATTGAAAGTTAAAGATGTGTAGCATTCAAGTCCTCGGATACTGACGGAAGGTCCGTCTAGCGTTACACAATCGATAATAATCAAGCTAAAAGTAACCGACGTTGTTCTCGAACGAGCCAGTTTTATAACATTGATATTAGTATAGGACGGGAAACTTCCCGCGGCGAGAGCTGCGTCATACACAAGGAAAGTGCGTAACATCATGCACCTGGCACATACATATGGTTTAGCTGAGACATACATGCTGACTCATCCAACAATACTCTAAAATACTTGTATTTACCTCTATTTCAAATTTAGCCCTAAATTAAAATCCAACAGTGTTTGCGATTGCTAATAAAGGATACATTGGAAACTGTTACCCAGGTGCTTTCTTCCAGCAATATATTTGATAAACACAGCTGTAAAGATGCATCCGCTACAAGGGAATATTTTATATAATCATGCCATTCCAAGTTACATCTTTATAATTATTTCTTTATACGAAGTAGCTTATTACATCTAACTCTGCATTTCCTTAAAACAAACAATCTTAAATAACATTTTTGTGACCTCAGCTATTTTCGAAATATTCTTTGTTGTTTCTGTGTTTTCAATGCTTTAAGCAGCGATTCTTGAAGCGCTGTCATATTCCAATGTTTCTCGCGATGCCATGAAAAGTGTATAACATTTCAAGGCCAACTTATGACAAACCACTTTTAAACCATTGACTGTCGCTTCGGTTTCTTTTATCCTTCTTGTTCATTTGAAATGTGTAATTACACTACATTTACCTCGATTAAGGAGACAAGGTAGTCTGAACATATGGAAATTACACCTTAAGTAGGTTGAGTTACCACTGCCCTTCAAGTATTCAATTGTTTTTCCAGAAATGTGTATGAATTCTTCTGTAAATCATGAAAATTATTTCAAGTGGTCGTTTGCATTAATAGCTCATGTGGTTGGGTCTTAAAAAGTATTTCAGTCAGCAGAAAAGTTATAAAATTTAGTCTTAAAACATGTGAATTCATGTATCTCTTTCTCTGATGCTACTTGCAATACATAATCACACTTTTGCATGCTTGTTCTTAGTATAATCAGCTATCTTCTGCGCCTCAATTATTTAGGTATTATACAATTTCAGAAGAAATTAAAAAAAATATATGTTTGCAAATTCTAAAAAGTAAAAATGTGGAAAACTTGCAATGTTGTTGCTTTCTTAATATGATCAATATATACTATAAAATCACGATTGTGGTTCAGAAAGTTCAAACATGTGCTGCATATATATGCTGAAAACCAGCTTTCCAGCTCTCACAGTTTGAGTAAAAGTGCATAAGTATCCAAAAATTCTGTTTTGACAAAACTGAATTTAAAAATACAAATGTTCTAAAAAAAGGGCCATTGCATTACAGCATTAAGGGAATGCAGACTAACATTTAAATTGGTTAAAATCCTCTTAATCCCCCAAAAGTATAAATTTTCTGAAACTAGAGATAATAAGTTTCATTAGTGTCTAAAACAAAAAAATGTTATGTGTTACTATTTCAGAGTACCTTGTCCCCTTAACATGACTACAATAGACGGAAAAATAAGATTTTGTAGAAGTTTTAGGTACAAGAATAACTGATAGTGGATAGAATAAATCTTGTAACTACACATACTCGTATTTTTATTCTTATACTGCACATATTTAATCTAATTTTGTAAGAGCATGCATTTCTTGTTGCAGCAAGAATGCTTCTCTCTCCCAAACCCCAAGTCACCCAACCAAGTGAACGTTGATGCTGACTTACGAGCGAGCCTATTTGCTGTTACCGTAAATAAACCAAAACCCACCGTAATTTAACCGTAATCTTGAAGCGCACATTATACCGTCAGAATTTCATCCAACATGACAACCGATATGTTACTGAATTTCTCTTAGGCTGAAGCGTGAAAAACGGAGGATAAATGTGGGAAACCACAAATTAAGATCTTAGTCAGCACATTATCATTTAAAGTAAACATTGTAAAAGATTTCACGTAAAATATAGCAAAAAAAAACAAAGCCTTCATAGCAGGTACCAGAGTCACCGTGGAAATTGTTGCAGCACTGCTTCCCTTAAGGTGAGTTACAAACGTACGACCTTTATACTATGAACATGCAGGTAATCCAAGACACATAGATACATACGGCTGTAATTGATATCTTATGTGAAAAGAATACTGTACTAAACAGGATGAATCAAAAATAGAAGCATAAATTCAGGTATACATTCCCTCATATAGACAATAAAAAGTCCTTTAAAACATGTGTCCGGAAAATTTTGGTTTCTGAGTTATAGTCTATTTGCATTCTCTTCAGCTAGCAAGAGGGGTACGGGAGGGAAAGATAAGAGTTGTGCTACAAGTGACTTCAATCCTAGCCAAAAAGAATACGAATTGGACTATATGGCCTTCAAAACAATGATATTCACCAGAACGTTGTTCTTCCCGCAGGTAGTTTTCTTTGCAGAAGATAGTGAAAGTGTCCATCTTCTGCTCGGACACAAAACACACGTTATTTTTTGGAAGATGTAATTATGTTTTTTATTTGGATTGTTTATTAAATAAAAATGACGTCTCATGGCCGTGCGAACACGACCCCTAATTCCAGAGTACTGCGATTTCCTCATTACCTGCCACAATCGATTCTGAAGGGATTCCTTGCCATGCATCGGAGACGAGTACACCAAGCATTTTAAGTGGTCCCACAAGTAGTAGAAATCGACAGGGTTCAAATCAGGTGAGCGTAGTCGCCAAGCAATTGGGACACCTCTACCTATCCATCGATCAGAAAACTTTCGATCCTAGTATCGGCGAGCGTTCCGATTGAAGTGCTCAGGGGCGCTATCATGTAAGAAGTGAGCTTGTTGACGAATGCACATATGGAGAGTGAACCGCACCTGGTGGTGAGGTGCAACAATTTACATGCGAGTTTTCAAATGCCCACACATGCGATTGTGAAAATTTGTAATGTCATCTCGTGTGAACTAAGCTTCATCTATAATAATAATCATAAGAATCATAATAACAATAATCATAAGAAGAAGAAGAAGAAGAAGAAGAAGAAGAAGGACAGGAAAATTTGGATTTGTAGCACACTGCTGCACAAACCACTGGCAGAACGTCAATCAAGCAGGGTAATCCGCTGATGACAGGACCCGTATACGTTGTAAATGATACAGATAAAACACCAGACAGTCGTATTAGGAACATTCACTTGCAATCCCAACCTTCGTGTACCGAGAGAAAGAGTTGTGTTCACAGAATGCAGAATCTCCTCCTCTACGTCTGGAGTTGTAGATTTTGGTCGTCCCCTCTCCAAACCAGGGGATGCAAATTCCCCATGAGCGCACAGACGACGATGGATACGTTCATCTCCCTTCCGATCTGGATTTCTTCGCTGATACAAACGACGAACAGTGCCATACCGCGGTCCGCCATACGTACATGAACGTCATTTCTGCCAGCTCCTGATTCACACTTCGTCTCGTAATGAACTATTAAGAGCGTCCTGTTAATATCTTCTGTCACGGCAATTAACATCGGGGGAAAAAAAAACGTTCCGGTGAATGTTACTGTTTTGAAGACCATAAAACCAGTAATTTCCAGACACGAGCTGAAAAAAAAAGTTGTACAAAATAAATAACAAAAATTTAATATATTTAGGATTCCTTTTCTTTTAAGTCAATTAAAGTACAGCGCCGAGGTTTCTACTTTTTTCTCTGTAAAAAAAATCAAAATTTGCATTTAAAATTTTTAAACAAGATCCTCAATCTTTAAACATGTATTACGCTTAGAAGTATAATCTTGTTCAGTGCATATAAGTGCACAAATTTCAGCTTAGGAGCATTTTATTTCCATTAAAAGACATAACATGATTAGGAACTGTATGCTGCTAGTCTTGGGTTCCATATGTGATTTATTAGACAATAATGGGTTCTAAAACTATAAAAACTCCACAGTTTGTGGAAACAAATACACAAAACGTATTGAACGCCAAAGTGAAGGTGAAGTGGTACATACTGTGAATACCAGGGGCAACCAGTACTTAATATAGTAAGCGTTTGACTTCAAATATTCAATGTGACAATAATAGTAATAGTTATATTGTTTTTGACAAAGATTGTCTTCAAATTTTGTATATTTTCTTTGCTGTCTCAGCTGGTAGTTATGGGACAATACGAGTTAGAAAGTTTGATAATGGAAGATTTCGTTGGACCGCATCTTTTGGACTATGCTGGAATAGCATGTCGCCCGCCCGGGTAGTGTGGTTGTAGCTCGTCTACCTCGCATTCAACAAGTCGTGAGTTCGAATCTCGCTTAGGGCTTTTTCGGGGTTTTCCCTTATCCTGCCAAGTTTAAGTTCCATGGACCCCGATATCATTTGAGCATCATTTCACCAATTTCATTCATCGTCCGATATGACCAACCAGATTAAAGGAAGTTAAGCTATAAAAGAAACAACAACTGAATGTTTCTGAAAACATTCTTAGATCTAAAAGCAGGGGAGAAACTCCCAAAATAAACAGCGGAAAAAAAGACAAAGAGGAAAATAACATCTATTGGAAACGCCTATACTATGGAGCTGGGGAGTTTTAATTTGTTTAAAAAAGTGCATTATTGCCATATAATAAATTTAAATTTTTGTTCCAGCACTTTAGCCCACTGAAATTGGAAAATGAAACCTAGATATTAAGCAATAAAGTTTGTCGATATCTCATTTTAAATGCTATACAATGGTGCATATTTTGCAGTACAATCATTATAATATGATTAGAAAGTACGACTAATAATCCTTTAAGCAATTAGCAGAATACACTTTATAATCATTTTATGGGGAAAACTCTGTTAAATGTGTTTATAAAGGTAACAAACTTATTTTAGTACAAAAATGAGGCATAATATATTTCAGATTACTGAAAAAATGTTCAAAATTGATTTATATTTGGCAAAGTTATGCAAGTTGGAAAGGGTAATGCTCTGAATATATATTTTAATTTAACGATTTGAGCTATAGTACATTTTGATACTCCCTTACATTAATCTGATATCACTACATTTACTGTACAATTTCAGAAAAAAAAAAACATAACACATTTGGAATTTGATACACAGCGTAAATGCATACCTTAAAATTCACAGATCCTGTAATGGAGAAAAGAGTCGCAATAAATTTACGAAAAACTCGCGTGTATATCACGTTGTCGGGTGGAGAGTAAATTCTCAAATTTACCAGGAGAACCAGCAGATTGTGTGGTTGTCAATGGATCTTTACACGTAATAAAATTCTACAAGAACTATCCACGAAGTTTCAACTTTGAACAACGGACACTTAACATATCGGCTAATGGATGGGCTACTCCGGTATGCGTGAGTTTTATTTATTACTAATTTAATGCAAGATTAACTCAACAAGTTGTTACGGTATATTATTAGGCCTACTCAGCATATACAAATCCTTTTAACTTACGTGGAGGGGTGATCATTACAAAATCAAATAATTCAAATATTTTCCTTATTCAGTTAGCTTTAAAAACAGTACATCACAAACTTTTCCAGCGCGAGTTTCTAAAAAAGTTACGTTATATATCAAATTAGATGTGATGAATACACAAGAAATTGTAACAATGCTTCATGCTATTAGTCCTTGCGTACACTGGTTACCACGAAAAACGCGTTCCGATCGTACAGTAATGTAAGGAAAAAGCACACGTCTGTACACTATTAAGTTTTCCAAATATTTATTCTAACTGTGAATTAACATTCGGAAAGGGCAGTTTTATTACTTCATGTTTTGAAGCTGGATATAGCATATAAGATGGATAAAGATGAGAGTGATGAGGACGAAGGGACGGGAAGAGGGAAAAATAGTGAGAAAATGAGAAAGACTTTCCGCAATAACGCTAGCAGAGCTGTGAGTTTTTCTTAAAAGGAGGGAAAAATTACGCACATAACCGTTATTTTTTAAAATTAACCATAGGTCCAGTTACACGGTTCCAAAATTATAGACCTCACATGTTGACTAACGATTGTTTGAGCAGGTTTAAAACCAGTTTCAAAAATAGCGTTGTGAGAATATATGACGTTAGTATACTCCAGTTAAAGGTATACATATGATGTGAGACTTTAGAAAACAGTCCCTGCTTCCAATAAAAGAAGATCATATCTGATCAAATTTGGCCAATCAAATTTCATTTCATTTCCGAGTTCTTACGATGCACGCGCGGAAGGCAGATTACAACCACAGATGCGTTTTGGAATATACAATCATTAGCGTCACGGATATTGATACAATAAGGGTACTCCGAAGATACACGCGAGTACCTTTGATAAGAGTTAGTGAGTAGTACCGATAACTACAGAGATGCAATACGGCATATTTATTGCTGTTAACAAAACTTTATGAATTCATGCATTCACGGATAAACGTAGGATGGAATGGAGACAGAAAGGGAAGCAGTATTGTCTTGCCACTTGACAATATTCGTAACTGAAAGAAAAGTCACGACTTGATGCGACAAAAGATGCATTGCTGTTATGGTTATGCTTAAATAATAATTACCCGTGGAGATACATGACATACTTCAACGGTTATTTGTAGCCTTAAGCTACATTCACAATGAAATGCAAGCGCAGACGCAACGTAAGCGTAAGCATTTGGACACACATTATTTAATGTAATCATTCACATAGAAACACGTAAGACACAATGCAATGCAACGCAAGAGTTTCCAAACTCCAAAGTTTATCTTATCTCGCATGCAAAGAGGAATTATTCTGCTTCTTTACTCTATGCATTGCCTATGAATTCAATAGCAGACGATCGCCTGCGAGATTTTACAGGGCCTGCTGTACACACATGCTCTTCTATTTAGCCGTGCCGCGCCATCTCTAATTTCCCTCAAGAGGTTATGATAGTCTCCTTGCGAACCCTTTGATTTAATGGATGTAACTATCATCTGTGTCTAGATTTCTTGGTTCTCATATATCGAAGACGCATATAATTTTTAGTTCATTAAATGTGTAGCTTTATCACTTTCTGAAGTCATTATTTTCAATAATGTTGAATGAGCAATTATTGTGACGTCGCTGCCGCGAGCGTCAGTTGTTAATATGTAATTTTATCACATATTCATTAGTAAGAGATAGGGAATTTTCTTATATGGTATTGTTGGTCATGTTATTCAGTTTGTAGCTTGCGGAGCGCTTGGAAGATATTCGCATGTAGCTTACAGATCTAGAAACCCGTGCCAACTTCTTTCGTTGCGCTTACGATTGTATTGTAAGTGGTGTTTCCTTGCGTCTGCGCTTGCAACTCATTGTGAATGTAGCATTATACTCTTTGAGAATTGGAACGATCGGAACTTATCAAATAACCCTTTTCCCCACCTTCAATTCTGCTGATCAGCAAATAAAGCGAGTTATATTCCTAAACAATAAACTGCAAGGAAGGTGATTACGTGAAATATTACTTAAGCTGCATTCTGCATACATTTTAAGTATATTGCACGTATCCATACATGTTCGGGTGTAAAACTCCTTAGCATGGCTTCCTTCGGAAGGGAAGTAAAGTCATTGGCCCCATGCCGTAGATTTACGGCACGTAAAAGAACCTCAAGCCTGATAGAGAGGCCTCTGAGCAAAATTAAGCGGTCTTTCACGTCCAATATAGAATGGGACGCTGAGAACCATAGCAGTTAAAGAGCGACCATAAATTTACATTTTACGTATCCATATGTCAAATTTGCCTTTAGTAAGCCTCTGTCCATACCCTTCAGCAAAAGCAAAATGTCCGTATATCTGCCCTAAGTACTGATATGCTGCAGATATCTAATACTGTGTGTTGTTGGACCGGAGTGAACCAAAACGCTTTCCTTTCAGGAATTCTTGGAATCTTTCCGTTACGTTTTTTTTAAGAAATGGATGTGAACCTTCTGATTCGTTTTAAAATGTGCACTTGCAGGAAGGAAATCACTCCAAAAGTATTGAATTTATTTTGCATAAATGGTAAAATGAGAGATAGACAAAAACTTAGACAAAAAATTTAGATCTCGTTAAAGCACACAATTTATGTCGCCCTCTTCTTTGGTAGAGTTAACTGTTTCCGAGAGATTCCACGTTTTCGGTTTCAACTTTAAACTTTTCTCAAACGGGACATGATCTTTTGTTTTATCTCCTTTTGTTTTAATCTTGGCCATGCAAAGCGAACTGAATGTCAATTATTTCACATAGAGATCGGCTTTTTAAAAGATTTAACTAACGTTTAGCGTAGTGTATTACCTTATTTCCCTTCTACTTGGAAGTAATACAACCATATCTGCTAATGTTTACCTCGATTACCACGATGTAGACAACCGAATAACCTTTTGTAACAAGAGTTTGTAGAGAAAGTCATGTGAATGGAACACAGTTTCCCCTCTCCCCAATTCTGCCGCACTCTAGGACGTATATCCTGGTTATCTTCTCTAGCTGGTACGTAAATCCACGTAGATAGAGGAACTATTGTGTTCTTCCCAAATTTTAATACAGAGATTTCGCCGGAAACACCGAATAAAAACAAAACACTTGGTATTTAGGTTTAGTATCTCCTAAGAAACCGCTCGTCTCCCACCTATGCGGCCCGGGTTCAATACCAAGTGCCCGCATGTGGGATTTGTGTTGAACGAAACGGCGTCAGGACGGGTTTTCTCCGGGTATTCCGGTTTCCCCTTCCTCCATTACATTTCCTAACGTCCATTTTGCTTTCATTTTATATCATCCGCTTCCTCAGCTCATGCCTGGCCACGGGCCACCACTCGTTCCAGGTTCTTCCTTCTATGGTTCCGTGCTGTTAGTCCCCCTATAGGCTTTTGACCCTACCCGCTTGTACGTCCTACGGAAGTGTCAGTCCTACATACGGGGACTGTAAGCCAACTATGAAACAAATTTTCAGGATGCGACAAGAAGATTTTCAGAATAATCTCCCACACCAAACTACCCTTCGCATGGATCATGTTTTGAAATTTTCGACTTTCAAAAAATGGTTCTAGCTATTTTGATTAAAATGAAAAATAAAACGTATCTATACCTATCCTAAATGTTTTGAAAATACCCCTTAAGTCCTCTTCATTTTGTATTACTTTTACACAACTGGTAAACCGCAAGAGATAGACAAAAACTTACTACAAAAAAATGTAGATCTCGATAAACACATTTTTTAAAAGCTAACCATTTACGAGATATTTCCTGTTATTTTTTTTTTTTATTAATATTTATTTATAGTCGCTTTGACCCGTAAGAGTCTTATCGCGACTGAAACACTGATACATTGTGATAACAATAATCATTACAGGATGGATTTCCTGTTATTGTTCCAATCTTAAAGTGTCTACTTAAAACTTTTCTTACACGGGAAGCCATCATCCGTTTCATTTCTCTTTTGTTTTATCCCTGGCTACGGAAAGCGAACCGAATTTCAATGACAATCCCATAACTACAGCTTTTAAAAAATATGACTGCTTTAGCTTTGTGTATTCCCTAATTTTCCTTCTACTTACAAAGAAGTAATGTTCAGGTAATATTTAACTTTATTAGCATTATGTAGATAAAAGAATAATCTTTTGTAATAATAGTCTATTTGCAGAACAGGTAGAGAAATGCATGTGAATGGAACACACCAGATTTGACCTTCTCTACACGTACTAATGTACATATTAAACAGAAAAGGAATTGCACTGTATCAAAAAATTCGATGCCGAGATTTCTTCAGAAATGTATGTTTTGTGGTCTCTTGAGGAAAAAATAATAAATAAATAAATCATTTTAGAAAAAGCTACGTGTGTATCTGTGAACAAGATAAAAAAACTTGCTTTTTAAGTTCAGCAACTTCCAAGGAAGCGCTACGAAGATTTTCAAGAAAATCCTCCACCTTAAACTACCCTATACATGAATAAATTTTCGAAAATTATGATTTTCTCAAAAATGGGTCTAACGATTTTGATTAAAATGCCAAACAAAGATATTTTCGTGATAAATAAAATATATATCCTATAATAGCCTCTGAAGTCCTCATCATTCTCAATGAGTTTTCCGTAACTGGCAAACCATCAGACATAGGTAAACTGTTACTACGGAAAACACTTAGAGAACACTAAAATATATCATTTGTTTCTAACTTGCTCGTAGAGTTAGACGTTTTTAAGATTTTTGTGTTGAAAGTTACCCTTTCCTAAGCGCCATCTGACGGACGTGCTTGAAAGTTATCGATTCTTTCCTTTTTCCTCCTTTTCTTTTCAACTTTCAAGGTGCCAATTTCACATAAATATGAACGCGACGCTCATTTATTTGGACCAAGAGCTCATCACCAATCCTACTGGCCTGTTGCTTTTAAACAAACCCTTCTATTAAGAAATTTACGGCATATCGTGAATAACATAAAACAGCGATTAGAAAAATTCTCCTTTTCATCAGTGTAGTTGTATATAGGAATCGTATGAAAGACTAATGCATGTCTTTCAGCTTTGTTCAGATTTTAGAATATTATACTCATCAGGAGACAACATATGAGAGCTCTTTGAATTTGCTATGTTGGTTACACATAATTCATTGACTTTCGCGTATTTTTTACATGGCGAAATATATTTACAGGTGTTTGAATTATAAACAAACTTAAAACATTTATGGTATGTTATTAAATTATACATTTTGTGAATTTCCCAGTGCATTTTGCTTCCGAGGAGTGCTGGCTGGGCACATTTCGTAAGACTGTTTCACTTAAACATTAATACATATATATTTACAGGTGTGCGAATTATAAACAAAATTAAAACATTCATGGTATGTTATTAAATTATACATTTTGTGAATTTCCCAGTGCCTTTTGCTTCCGAGGAGTGCTGGCTGGACACATTTCGTAAGACTGTTTTACTTAAACTATAGCATGTGAGATTTTTGGTGGACAAAGCGGTGCAGCGGCGGGGTTCTCTGGTTTCCCCAGGCATCGCATTCCACCGGTGCTTTATCTTTATTCATGTATCATCCGTTTCTTTGCCAGCGGTGCTACAAGTGGTTAAAGTGGGTGTCAAACACTATAAAAAAATCATACTTTAATATTTGTTGTAGAAGAAACTCTTCATTTTTTTTGTTTTGTTTTGCTTTTCGTTGTTTATATTGCAATTGTCATGCCTAGTAAGAACTGAATCAGCTTTAATTATACTGTTAAGAAGTCTGTTTCCGTTTAACCGATTTGAGTGATTGCTGGTTCGCTTAGCCAAAATAACGATAATATTGGTGATACTAAAACACGCTTTTTAAGAATATTGTGTTACAGAATAGCTAGAAAAAGTCATGTGAATGTAACACATAAAAAAAAATTCTTCCAGTGCTGGAAGTATTCTTTTTCCATTAGGCACTTCTGTAATGTATACGCGAGTTTTCGAATTGCCCAAAGAAAAAATCGACTGATTTAGACCTGACGATCTTGGCGGCCTTCTTATTGGTGCATTCCGAGCAATCCAGAGTTCTATGTTGGTGTTGCGCAGATGGCGAGACACGGCTCTACTTATGTGCAAAAGTTCGCTTTCATGTAACAGCCACAATCAGTTCCTATTACCAGGGGAGCATCCTCAAGCAGAACTGATAACATTTCTTGAAGGAAATGGAGATAGAAGGCTCCTGTCAAAATCCGAGGAAGTACCCAAGGACTGATTAATATGTTTCCTAAGATTTCTGTCCAAACATTTACAGAAAATCTGTGTTAAAAGCAGCCTTGTCTTACTGTGTTAGAACTGTCGTAAGCCAAAATATGTACATTTTTCTCAATTTAATTACTGAGTTTTGGTAAACGTTCCTTCATCCACTCAAGGATTTTAAGGGGAAAGTTGAAGAAACAAGGAAAATGCTAACCTTGGCGCATAACCTACTGTGGATATTACTGGACGCGGTGAATATGAAAAAGGCAAAGCAAATTATTCTTATAAGATACATTGGAGGTGAAATTTTGACTGCAATCGGTCAAATAATCGAAACTCACTTTTTATATAGAAAATGGTTGTTGGAACCCATCCATAGACAATCAAAGTATTTAGCTGTGCCCCCCCCCCCTTGCTTCAGATTCTACAGCTACCTAAAAACAAACAACACCTACTTCCTATGATATTGTTTTATACAACGTTAATGTCAAAACTATTTTTCCACTTTCAAATGTTCCACGCATCTCAACACAACTAAACTTTTGTATAATGTACGGTAGTATCTATTGTGATATTGCAGCGGACAAAATTATGTTGACACTAATAGAAAGTTTAAAAAAAATAGTGTTAAGAAACAAATGATTAATTTTAGAGATTAAAATTGCTATTTTTTAAAATAAAAAAAAAAAAAAAAAAAAAAAAAAAAAAAAAAAAAAAACATAATTCAATAAAAAAGGTATTGAAATATCCTGCGTAAAGATTTTATGTCTGGTACAAGGCGCCAATTAAAAGAAAATGCCAACCAATTTTATAACATTTCGAGGCGTGTGGAACATTTAGATTATGCAACATATTTACATAATGAAATTTATTCATTTATATTTTGCAAAGCATGTATCCTATTTGAATGAAAATTTGACCTCATTTTAACGTATAGGCAATACAATACCAGTAAAATATTCATACAAAAACATATATATTTGAAATTTCACTCCCAGCGTCCCTTAATACTATCAAAACTGCCCAAAGGGATACGCCAATTTTATACCACACCTGCTGCTTCCAGGATATTTTTCCAAGTGAAGGATTTCTTCCCCCCCCCCTTCCGTGTTTTAAACCAACTTCTTCCACGTGAGGAGACAAGATTCCTGTATCTAGAACTCTTTTGGCAGATGAAAACCAAATGTACTATGATGTGGTACTCGTCTAGTTGGAAATCTTTCTCGATAAATTCTTGCCGCAGCTTCCGCATTAAAAAGTGTTCCATTGTAAATGTGTAGTATTTCAAGATACTCGGCATAAGTAATGTGAACTATTTTGTAGTAACTGATAATCCACCGTTTCGAAAACAAAGCACAATAAACGGGTGAAGTGGGTTTCTTTAAAAACAAACATCTTAAGTATGTTTCTTTCGATCTTAACAGTGTTGTCATGTTGTATGTTTAACAGACAGATTTTGAAAGTTATAATAATAGTAAGAGTGACACTTGTTTTAAATAAGGTGTATTTAAACACGAGGAAAATATTTTTCTTTCAACCCTTATAAGAAATATTTAAAAAACTATTTAAGTTTTATAATATCTTTATTTAAAACGAGTTAATTTTAAGCAATTTTTCTTTTTCTCAAAAACTGTTTTAAAACAGCAAAAGTGCACCAAGATTTTCATTGTATTCATTAGAAAGCGCCATCTAGTTCAAGGATGACCTTCCTCACGAACAGTATTACTAACAAGTCCATTATTGCCAACACTCTCAAAGGGGAAAATTTAGATAAAGAAGCGAGCTGCTATTTTAGGGGATGGCATTTGAGCATGTGCAGTGGCTTTCGGCGCTACTTTTAAATGTTATATGCCCAATTATTTAATTCTTAGATTAAAAATTATCGATTACTTACGCCAAATAGCAAATTTCCAGAAATGTTCGGATCCAGTCTTATTATAACCAATGCAATATGCTGAAATGATATATGGGCAAGCGAAGCGTGATACAAATGCGTTGCATGCTAATTCCAAAACATTGACCTTGTAAGTGCATTCGCATTCTTGGTGCAGTCTAATAGGATTTTCTAAGATGGACCTCCCTTGTATGACATCATCGCATTGTTCATCCTCGTGGGAATTTTTTGGCCCGCGAGAAACAATACCTTAACCGAGTTACGTAGATGTATCATCGTGTTTTTGTGGCTTTCAAACATTTACAAGCCAACAAATAATGTATTCAACATGGCAATACGTGAGACAGCACTTTCGCTTCCCCAAACATATGATGGTCATCAAATGGATGACCTGTGACACAAACTTTGTTTCTCTAGTAATATTGCAACTACGGTAACATATTTATTTCATGAAATCGATTGCCCATTTTGTAGACTGTTGAAAAAATTGATATGAAGAATATAGCCACAACGATTAATGTTCTAAATTATGTGCATGATTGTGATTATAAAACAATTAAGTGCCTCTTACCAACTCGGAGCAGTTCAAAGCAATAAATGCGTCTTTTACTTTCTCCAGCACGTATGTACAATGTATAGTAAATAGTAACGCTATTGCATTCCAATCAAATGTTCGATATCGAGATTCCACAGGATACACGTGTTTTGAGATCCTTTGAATCTAAAATAGTACTTCAGAAAAATGTCCGTATGTGTATGTACAGCATGGTTAAAGAAAAGACTCCGTTAAATACCCAACATGGTATTCAAGTTCAGTGTCTTCTACAGATACAACACGAACATTTTCAAGAAAATCTCCCACCCTAACTAACCTTTATATGGAACATTTTTCGAAATGCTCGATTTCCTCAAAAATGACCAACGGTTTTGATGAAAATACCATACCTATGTATAACGTATTTTCATGACCAATAAAATGTAAATCTTGAATTTTCCAAGAATAGTCTCTGAAGACCTCTTCATTCTGGATGACTTTTGTGTAACTGGTAAACCGCAAGAGATATACAGAAACTTAACACAAAAATATAGATCTCGTTAAAACACACAATTAATGCCACGTGGTATTAACCGTTTCCGAGATATTTCTTATTATTGGTTTCAATTTTAAGCTATTTAAATGTTGCTCAAGCGAGAATTCAACTTTCGTTTCATCTCTTTTGTTTTATCCCAGGAATGCAAAAGAGAACCGAATTTAAATCGCTTCACATGGCGATAAACTTTTCAAATATGTGATTATTGGTTTAGCCTAGTGCATTCATTATGCCCCTTCTACTTAAGCGAGCAGGTAATAACACCAATTCTGTTAATCTTTTTCTCTTCTATCATGATGTAGATAAAATCAATATTTTGCAAGGAAAACTTTTTGTGGAATAGCTAGAGAAAGTCATGTGGATGGAACACATCAGATTTTTCATTTTATCACGATATACACCTCTACAGAGATATGCGTTCATTTAAGGCAGAGGTTGCCAAACTTTTCATTAGGGAGCCACATGAAACGTCAGTGAATGAATTGGGGGCAAAAAGACGTACGTTTAGGATAAGAACAATAGTATCTACACGTGAGACGCAGCGACATTAATTTTCGAAACGCTTTATTGAATAGCATCTATACTTATATATTAATAACTAATCTAACTAAATATTTAACCACTGATCAGTGTTGCACTCAACTCATAGATTTATATCAAAACATACAAGAACAAGTAGTTTTACATTATTAGTTCACATTCAATGAGAAGAACGAAACTTGACTTTTCTGTGCTACAATTACATTTGTGCCTCCAAGTTTGTGCTGCCTAACACCAAAACGGAACCTACATCTTTTCAATAAATGGAGACCTATATTCATATTTGATATATTTCATTTCTGAACACCAATAGTAGTTCCCATGCCGTCTTTCAAACGAAAAAACACTCGACAGACATTTAAAAGTAATTCCAGAGAGAGAGAGAGAGAGAGAGAGAGGGGGGGGGGTAAAGTTAAAGTTTTAGGGTGCCCAACCTATACCGTTATTAGCGCCCTATAAAACAAAATAAAACAAAGTTAATCTTCTAGCTAAAATAACACGGTAAAATGAAAAGTATAACCGACTAATATATCCCCCAAAGTTAAAACGTTAAAACGGTTCGGTGGGTTAAAATAAGGAAGAAACTAATCATAAAATTGATCTAAAATATCCTGGTCAAATGAATATTTTACTTTACTAATTATCACCCCAACAATAAAACTTTAAAACCTGTTCAGTATGTTAAAATTATGGATTAATTAATGATTAAATTAATCTTCTAGCTAAAATATTATGGTAAAATGATTATGACCCACTAATACATCCCTCCAAAGTTAAAACTTTAAAAACAGTCGTAGGTTAAAATAAACAATGAAAGACCATATTGCTAAAGCTGTAGAACGGAAATAAAACTATATATGGCTAATCGGAGGGCACTGTCGTATCAAAGATAAACCCCGTTCTACAGCAAGCAGGCTGTCCGCTAGGATGGCACGCATGTCTTTTATTTTTTTATTTTAAACAGTAACGGAGTCTGATCAGGACTCCGGTACTGTATCCCTATTTACATTTCCCCCCGTAGGTTTCACTGATTACCAGTTTACTGGTTTTACTGCTTCTTTTACAAACATATACACATTGCACAAACATATAACATCCATGCCCTAGGCGGGACTCGAACCCACGATCCCCTGCCCACGAAGCACCAAAGCGAGACGCTTTAGCGAGCGTGGCCATGGGGACCGGCTCAAATACCCCTGGTTTCGTCCTTCGGGCCATCTTTCTAGCTCTGAAGGACCAGCTTCCCAACATTTTTATTTTTACTGACGGGTCGAATGTCTTGGGGCAAACTCAACGACAGACGAAGAGTAGCTAAGTATTGGCACTCGATTAAAAAGTGTTTCACTGTCAAGGTCGCGCCGCACCGACAAACTGGAGCTGGCTCTCCTCGCAGTATATGACAATTGCTAAAATGACAGTTTCCGATACGTAGGCGGCATAAAATGAGTTCTTCTCGGCAGGAAGAATGACAAGATATTTTCCAGGCTTCCAGGAGTGACTTAATTACCCGCAATTTGTTGTCTCTAATTTGGGACCATTCAGCCTCCCAACGAGCAAGAATGGTCCCACGAAAAACCGCCTTCAGATCATTCGCGGGAACGGAAGAACAAAAACTCCTGGGAGATAAAATGGCTCTCTTGGCAACAGAATTAGCTGCCTCATTCCCGACCACTCCAGTGTGACCAGGCACACACACACGAACGTCACTTTGAGACCTGCTTCTGAAAGGGAGTGAAGACAGTCCTGGATTCTCTGTACCATAGGGTGGAAAGTGTACAGCGCACGAAGACTTTGAAGGGCACTGAAGGGAATCGGTACAGATGACAGAGAGCGTTATCATACGTCGCCGCACGTAAAAAGAGCCTGAAGAATACTAAAAAGCTCAGCGGTAAAAATCGAACACTGTCGCGAAAGACGAAACTTAAAACTTTGGTTTCCAACCACAAAGGAACATCCAACATCTTGAGCGTTCTTCGACCCGTCAGTAAAAATACAAATGTTGGGAAGCTGGTCCTTCAGAGCTAGAAAGATGGCCCGAAGGACGAAACCAGGGGTATTTGACTTCGAAATATTGGAGGAACCTAGGTGCATAGGTTTTTCCGGATGAAGCCAAGGAGGGAAAGTGGTTTCTCTTTTGGGCAGGACGGCAGGCATAACCATGTCCATCTGCTCAAGGAGTCTGCGAAAACGCACCCATAGCGGCAAGAGTGCGAGGGAGCGAGAAGCATACAAAACATCCAAGGAATCGTCGAAGAAGGGTGCACGACTTGGGTGTTGAGGCATGATGGACAGTCGGCATGCATAGCTACACAGAAGATGATCACGGCGATAACATAGTGGTGGTTCTGCAGCTTCGCACAAGCAATATTAACTGGAAGGCGCCAGCGCTAGCCGTATGCCTTGATGATGCACAGTGTTTAAGCGACGAACGACAGAAGGTCGCGCACAAGAATAAATGGTACACCCATAATCCAATTTGGAACGGACCAATTTTCGATACAGGTTTAGAAGTACGGTCCTATCAGCTCCCCAGGATGTGCCACTTAAAAGACGTAAAATATCGAGAGAACGAATGCACCTTGCCTTCAAATAAGTTATATGGGCGGACCAACATAACTTTCGACCAAACATTAACCCCAGGAATTTCATCTCATTCGCAAACGTCAGTATCTCTGTTCCGAGCCGGATAGTAGGAGAAGGAAACTCCTTCTGGCGCCAGAAATTTACAAAAGCTGTCTTCTCAGTGGTGAACCTAAAGCCATTGGCCTGACTCCAGGAGATAATGGAGTCTGGACAACGCTGAAGACGACGCTCAAGGAGAAAGGTACGCCGAGCTGTGAGATACACAACAAAATCGTCGACAAAGAGCGACGATGAAATCCCTGGTGGAAGGCAGTCAACAAGAGGGTTGATTGCTATAAGGAGCAGTGTAACACTAAGTACTGAACCCTGAGGTACTCCGTTCTCCTGAGTAAACTAATCAGATAAAAGCGAACCAACGCGCACACGAAATGCCCGGTCTTTCATGAGCTCCCGAATGAATATGGGGAGGCGACCACGGAAACCCCACTGCTGAACTGTACGAAGAATGCCAGTCCTCCAACATGTGTCGTAAGCTTTCTCCAAATCAAAAAACACAGCCACGGTCTGGCTCTTTCTCAGGAACCCTTCATAACATGAATCGAAAGACATACCAGATGATCCGTTGTGTAGCGGTGCCGACGAAAACCACACTGAACATTCGATAGGGGGTCCCGAGATTCGAGACGCCACGTAAACCGCCATTTACCATGCGTTCCATAACCTTGCAAACGCAACTAGTTAGGGAAATTGGGCGGTAACTGGAAGGCAGTTGGCGATCCTTTTCAGGTTTCAATATAGAAACAATGGTGGCCTCGCGCCAAACAGCAGGAAACACACCGTCATGCCAGCAGCGATTATAAAGCTGGAGGAGAAAGAGCCTACCATCCGGAGACAAATGCTGAAGTAGCGACACATGTATGGCGACCGGCCCAGGAGCTGAATGCCTAGAAATAGAGTGCATGTTCCAGCTCGCGCAAGCTAAAAGGGCGGTTGTAGTCCTCATGGTTGTCGGGCCGGAATGACAAATCCTGGTCTTCCAACGCAACTTTGAGGGAAACAAATGCTGGATTATAATTCGCGGAACTGGAAGCTGCCTCAAAAGTCCTGCCTAACGTGTTAGCAATAAGGGCCGGCTCCACTAGCATGTTGCCCCCAACCCTAAGACCGGGTATAGTACACGGCTTTGCCTTACCGGCTACGCGCTGAAGTCTGTCCCACACCATGTATGTGGGAGTTTAGCTATTAAAGCTTTCCACATAACGCTTCCAAGAGGCCTTCTTACTTTCACGGAAAATACGACGCGCCCGAGCCCGTAATTCTTTATACACCATTAAGTTAGCAGCCGTTGGATGACGTTTGAAAATTCTAAGAGCACTTCTCCGCGCACGAATGGCTCTGCCGCGTTCCTCGTTCCACCAAGGAACGAAGGTACGCCTGGGATGGGAAGACGTACTAGGAATGGAGTGCTCGGCAGCAGCCATAATAACGAAGGTCAAATGCTCAACCATGAAATCAACAGTGAGATTGTCCCTATTGGAGAAATGGGCTAAACGAGAAAACAGTGACCAATTCGGCTTGCTAAACTGGAATTTGGGTATACCAGTAGATGGAGGACGATGAAGAAAGGTAATAAAACTGGAAAATGACCACTGGAGTGTGCATCTGAGACGACATTCCACTCTAAACGGCGTCTATGCTGTGCTCAGCAGATACATAAATCAAGGTGAGAAAGGGTGCCGGTGGAGTCTAAAAGAAAGGTAGGCTCACCAGTATTCAAAACAGAGAGGTTCAGTTGGTTCAGCAGATCAGCGATTACGGCTCCCCTTGCACACGCCCTGGGAGATCCCCAAAGAGGTTGATGACAATTAAAATCTCCCACCAGGAGGTACGGTGGAGGTAACTGGGTAGCTAAACTCACAAGGTCAGCAATGGCAAGGGAAGACGCAGGAGGGACATAAAGACCAGAGACGGAGAAACTAAAACCTGGAACAGAAATGTGGACAGCAACAGCTTGTAATTGAGTGGTGAGTGGCACAGGTCGGAAGCACACGTCGTCTCGAATCAGGATCATTGACCCACCGTGCGCAGGAGAACACTCGTCAGGTTCCAGATCTAAGCGAACCGGTGTGTACCTATGCAAAGCAAAGGTATCTCGAGGGCGTAGCTTTGTCTCCTGTAAGCAAACGATGGGAGGGTTATAAGATCGCATTAGAAGATCCAGGTCGGATCGATGTGAACGTAGACCTCGTATATTCCACTGAAGGAGAGCCATAACAAGGACAGTAAGAAGGCTTGTTTTGAAAAGGCGCTCGCCGGTAAGGTATCGCATCATTATGTGACCGGCAGGGTTTGGCGGAGTTTTATCTTTTTCTTTTTTGTGGGGCTACGACTCAGGCGAGTGTGGCCGCCATCTGCCAATGTTTCTGGTTGATCACTAGTATCGGTGTCCGAACAAGTCGTTCGGGTGCGGTTAGGAGAGCGCGAAAGACTTGTAGGGCGACTTATGTGTCGTGCGATCAGGAAGAGGGGCAGAAGAGGGAGATGGCGTAGAAGTGGTCTTTGGAAACGAAACGTTGTCGGAGGAGAAATTGGTCTGTACACCTTTAGACACACGGGAACGAGCACTAGGGATGGTCTGAACAATCGCATCCTGCTTCTGCACTGGTTGGCGGACAGCAGCAGAAAAATTCAAAGTAGTGGTGGGGTTAAGCTCTAAATAGCGCTTCCGTGCCACTTGAAAAGTTAAGTGCTCTTTGACCCTTATCTCCTGGATCGTCTTCTCCTCACGGAAACGCGACACTCCTTAGAATTTGATGTATGCGCCTTTCCACAGTTGACACATGTGGGACCTTGAGCGCATACTGATCCGTCGTGTGGTTTTTGCCCACACTGAGCACAAACCGGGGAATTGGTATAGCGTTGTTGCGTATGGCCGTATTTCTGGCAGCGGCAGCAGCGCATCGGGTTCGGGATATATGGGCACACATGATAAAAGCCGGAATTTCAGTCCGCTCAAAAGTCAAAAAGACCGTGCGGAGTGGGAACGGCTTGTCTTCTCGTTTGCCAATTAATCTGTAGGCACTGATAACACCTTGGTCAGAAAGGCAATTCACCATGTCCCTTGATAATCCGTCCAAACTGGCGGTCGTCACTACACCACGGCTACTATTCAGGGAGTTGTGTTTCTCTACCTTAATAGGGTAAGAATCCAAAAGAGGAGCACTCATCAACTTGGCCGGTTGGTCAGGTGTGACTATCTCAATTATCAGTGTGCCGTCTCTACAGCGTGTGGCATTGGTCACCTTTCCGTAAATCCTGTCCAGTTCTTTTTTAATATAAAAGGGACTGACATCCTTCATAGTCTTTGTCTCGCACATAAGTCGCATCACGAAAACACGGGGTGTTGAAGAGGGCAAGCGCAGAGGAGCCATAATGGTATAGTTCCCCTTCCGGAACCGTCGGCGTCAGCCTGACATCCGGGGGATAAAAGAGAAAAGACACCTAAATTTTCCGGTCTGTGCCGGCCTGGAGCACCGACTACAGATCTGATCTCAAGGAGTACATCAGAGGAGTTACCCTCCGACTATCACTACTAATCGGTATGCGACATTTACACCGAAGGCAGGCCCGACTTTATGCCCATACCACTGGAATAACCGCCAGTGCCCCCCTCCCAATATAGGCCACGCTGCCGCAACGGAGTCAGCGTTGATTCAGGGGACTTGTGGTTGATTACATCGGGCCCCAGACAGCGGTAACACGTCTGGTACCCCCGATCAACTCAGCTACTCACGGCTGCCGAGCTGCTCACGGGGACCCGGCTCTATGGAGCTACGTGGTTGTACATGACAACGGAACGGCTGCACCTAGTGTCGCACGGAAGGGGCAGTGAGGAGGCTGCACTTAACCTTCATATTTGAGACCTCCGGAGAGCGCACAAGTTGAAAGCTGCGCAGAAACCACGGAGATATGAAAGATCCCTGACCTTAAACCTAAGACGTGTATTAACCTAGAAGAGGAAGAGGAATCGGGACTGAAAAGTTGTAACATGAATTGGTTACTAACGTGGCTGTGACAGATAGGAATGTGCGAATGACAATGAGAGCGAGTGGCCTGGGCACCACGGGAAAGCCAAACCCGTACCCACAGAAAGTGAGCCCCTGTGGAATAATACTCCTAAGGTCTTAAAACTAATAATCGCCATAAACGTAGAAGAGGAAAAGGGTGATAAATCAAACAAAAGAAAGAAACAAAACCTGCCGGTCCCCATGGCCGCGCTCGCCAAAGCGTCTCGCTTTGGTGTTTCGCAGCGCAGGGGATCGTGGGTTCGTGTCCCGCCTTGGGCATGGGTGTTATATGTGTATGTATGTGTAAAAAGTAAAACAGAAATTCAGTAATCATACAGTAACCAAAGTAAACAAATTAGGTAAATAAAAAGTAGGGAATACAGTGCCGGAGTCCCGATCAGACTCCGGAACTGTATTTAAAAAAAAAAACAGAAAAAGGACGTGGCAACAGTGGATGGCGACGGACAGGGTGAGGTGGCGGTGAGTGACTCGGGATACCCCGGGTACGCCAAACCCGTACTTACCGAAGTAGGCCCCTGGGGGGAAGTAATTCAAGTGACTTCTTTGCATTCGCCCTACAGAAATACAATACATTATACATCAATAAAAATCGGAGCACTTAATTTTATATAATCGTTCGAAATTCGTGATAAATTAATCTAGCACAGGTGCACCGTTTCCTTTTATATGTATGTTTTGAAGCTCATAAGCGGATCAAACAAAAGCATTTCGCGGGACGGGTTGGGCCACCGAACTATAGTTTGGATTTAGTCGAGAGAGAGAGAGAGAGAGAGAGAGAAAGAGAGAGAGAGAGAAGCCTACTCACATCTAGCATACAATATGAATATGACTATGAGAAATGGTGCCTCCGTTCCAGTGTACACATCTTCCCCTTGGATCGCCACTAGTGATTTGAAACTGGGTGGCTATGGATAAACTCAAATCTTTTGCAATTTTCTACGGTACCGGTAGTCCTTTTTGCACAAACACAAAAATTATGGTATGTTATAGGAAGGTTTTTGCTAAATACAATTAATTAAATGTCCTCGTCCTGTTATTGAAATTATAGACATAAAAGATAATCGCAGTGAACTGTTCAATTCAAATTGTTTTGATGCTTTTCCAGGACAGCTTACTCTGACATTTTTGCTTCGTTTTACCTTCGCTAGCACGTATGTACAATACACAGTAGGTAAAAAAAGATATTGTATTCCACGCAAAAATTCTATACCGAGATTTCTCCGGAAATACATGTTTTGGGGAATCCTGAATAAGAATAAGGTGGATGTGTTTGTATGGGTGTGTATGTGTCTTTGGCCAGTATAACATAAAAGGAAAAGTCCCTTAAACACCAAACTTGGTATTTGAGCTTAATATCTTCCAAGGATGCGACACTAAGGTTTTCAAGAAAATTCCCCAATCAAACTACACGGAACATTTTTCAAAATGTTCTTATTTCCTAAAAAATGGTTAACAATTTTTATTAAAATTGCAGTATATTAAAGCTGTTTACATGGCAAATAGTTTATATCCTGAATTTCTTGGGAATAGCCCTCAGATTATCTCTACCCTGGATGACTTTTGCATAACTTGTAAACCGTAGGAGACAGAGGAGAACTTAAGAGAGACAAAAAATATATGGATCTCGTTAAAACACACAATTTATACCACACACTTTTTGAGTGGGCCGTTTCCGGGATATTCGTTGTTACTGATTTCAATTTTAAGCTACTTAAACTTTTCTCAAACCAATTTTTCACTAAGGACCGTCTGTTTAAAAGATTTGGATATCGCTTTAGCTGAGTATATTACCTTAATCCCTTTCTACCTAGAAGGAACTAATAAAACCATTTATGTTAATGTTTATCCCAATTACCACTATGTAGCTAAAGGAATAATTCTTTGTAACAATAGTTTGTGCAGAAAGTCATGTGAATGGCACTTCAGATGTTTAGAAAATATTCTTTGCAAAATTTATCTGTTAGGTTATTGCTGTAATTCCTCCATGAGCTCAGAAGTTTCAGCAAAGTATTTTGTTTATTGCCTGTTAATGTCCGCAAAATAGTAGTTTTCGCTTAAGCAAGAAAATTTCTCTAATATTGTGTGCACTATTTTAGATTAATTTCTCATTGACTCAACTGCTTCACTAACTGCACATTCTAGTAAGAAGCACAATAAAAATATGCTTTGGATAGCGAAAACCGCCCCTATCTTTGCACCGAATAAGAGCGATTAATGGAGGACACTATTCTATTGACGTTGTTGATAAAAGCCCTGAATTGTTTATTTTCTTCAGCAATATGCACCAAATAAGATATATGTATAACATATGCAACATTTATTGTCGCCTAAACTTGTACGGCAATTAAAATTACATGCCAACAACTAATTCACATTTTATAAAATACTTTGATTTAAAAAGATTAGTTTTAAAAGAATAATAATTGGAAATAATTTAAAAATATGTACGAAATCTGGTCTTCATTTTACGTATTAAACAATGATTTCTCTGTTAAAATTTCAAATGAATCGATCTAAAAGTATGAATTTTATAAATTTCTCAGATGCATTACTTTAAGTCTATTTCATAATTTTCACACTTCCTATGTGGAATTACAGACTAATATCCCTTATTGGTCTATAAAATAAGTTTCCTAAGATGTAGCATTTTAAAATTAAGTTTATCGTTTCTGTTCAATTAACAGCTTTAATTTATGTCAAAACAAAACTGCTTAGAAAACAAAACATTGACGTGGTTGATGCTCTAAAGTATACCAAGTTTCCGTGAGTTTGTGCTGGGGAATATTTCACTTCAATATCTTAAAAGTTGTATCTCAAGGAGCATTTTAAATGTTGGGGGGGGGGGGCGAACTGTTTTTGTTTTACCGCCCTCAATTTAAAACAATGGATAAAAAGAATCATTGCGGCTGTACTGCATTAATTTATTCACATTCCAAACCATTTAATAACATTCAGCGCTCTCAGCTTTAATTCATATAGAGAGTAATAAGCCACTGAAAAACAAAGTTGGTAGATTTTTAAACTGTCTGTCGGGTGATTAGATTAGATAGTATTCTGTAGGTTCGTTTAGGCCAGGAAGCCACTGAACATAGAACGTGTCAAGACATATACATGTATACATATGTTTATATACAATGGGGAAAAAAATTTATAAAGCTCGTGCTTAAAGCTTGGGTTACAAAAACAGCAGAAGACATATAAGCACACCATTTGTATTTGAGGCCTTTACTATACTTAATGTAAAAGCACATGAACCTTTTTTTTTTTTTTTTTTTTTTTTGCAATCACAAAAAAACAAGAATGTATAAAAAATTAGTGTTAAAATGTATAAATAAATATAATTTCATTATGTGTAACACTAATGTAACGTCAGATGATAGCCTTCTAATTATCCACATAATAGTTACTACTAGTAAGTATATAAAACTAAAATATAATTATTGTATTATGTATTCTTCATAAATGTCAAAAAATTACAATACATATTTACAAATATGTTATAGAATTTCCAATGCAAATATTTACAATTATGCACTAGAGTGTAAAATATCAAAGCATCAGGCTTTACAGACCTTGTGTCATTGCTAAATACTAAAAATTCATTTGACACATTCGTGCAAGTCAAAGTATACATCAGTTTAATTTGAATGTGTAAGAAGTTTTTGTCTATCGCTTACGGTTTGCCAATTATACAAGTCATCCAGAACGAAAAGGTGTTTAAAGGCTATTCTCAGAAAATTCACTATATACATACATTTCGTTTGTCATAAAAATATCCTAAACATAAACCATTTTAATCAAAGTCATTAGAGCCATTTTTAAGAAAATAAAAATTTGCGAAAAATGTTCCATGTAAATGGTAGTTGGGGTGGGAGATTTTCTTGAAAATCTTTGTGTCGCACCCTTAGAAGATACCAAACTTAAAAATACCAAGTTTGGTATTTAACTGTTTTTCGTTTTTGAGCTATGATGACCACAGACATAAACACACACGCTGACATTTTTTCTAAAGGTTTTTGTTTTTGGATTCAGGGAACCCAAAACATGTATTTCTGGTGAAATCTCGGTATCGAATTTTTTGGTGCATTACAATACCTTCTGTATACACTATGTACATAATACGTGTAGAGAAAGTAAACATGTAGAAAAATGCTCGTGTGTGTGTGTGTGTGTGTGTGTGTGTGTCTGTGGGTAGCACAGTTCAAAAACGAAAAGTCCACTAAATATCAAACTTGGTGCTTAAGAGTATCTTCTAAGGATGTGACAAGAAGATTGTCAAGAAAATCCCCTCACCCCCAACTACCCTCTACATTAAAAAGTTTCGTAAATTTCCTAGTTTGAAGGTCTTTGCACGGGGACTAACGCGTGTTTGCATCATTGCGTATGAAACAATATTAAAAATGAAATATGTCAAAATAAAATATGTCTGCTACGACTGACGAATAATTAAGACTTCGTTTGCAACACGACATTTTCATTTCAATCTTCCCTCTGAATAAGAACTGTTAACGAGAAATAATCCATGTAAACATTGTTAATATAAAACGTTAAGTTTATTATCATGAGCAATTCTAAGCTTTCAAGATAAGGCGAAAGGAAAAATGTTGAACTATTACTGGACTGTAAACAATGACGTTGCAGATTAACATACATCCATCATTTGGCGTTGTCCGACAGCAAACTGACTGGTTTCTATCTGCATAATATTCTGTGTAATGTAATGCTTGGCCTCCACTGTTTCCGTTCTCTATAGTGATAATGACTTGAGTGAAGATAACTGGAAGCCAACTGTTTAAGAATTCCTATGCCTCGTTATGAGACAGTGAAAGACAGATTATTTGTTAGGTATTTAATTACATCGGTTATTGGCATGTAAGTGTAGATTTTAGTTCAATAAAACACCGTGTTTGAAAACTAATCTTATCGAAATGTGAATTTATTTTTCCTACCCTCAACATAAGCAGTTTCACCCGCGTTTCAATCCCTGACTGTTAATATGGCTTCCAGTTATGAAGAACTTGGCGCCCCTGGCCTACAAGATGATTTCTATCCTTGAGTCTGTTAGATTCATAGGACTTCGCCATAAGTAGCGCGTAATAAATGTGCCAGTTTTGCTAAGCAGCTTTGTAATCAAACCAACGTTCCAATTGAAATGAATTCAAAGCACTATCGACAAGCGAGGCAACATGTTTTACTACGCTGTATAACATTTACGATTTACGCATCGATTTACGTGTCTGCGAAACGAGCCAGAAATTTGTGGTCCCATTAACCCAAATAACATTTTAATTATAAGTTACACATATATTAAAGATATTGCGACGTACTGAGTGTATGCATGTATATATATGTGTGTGTGTGTGTGTGTGTGTGTGTGTGTGTGTACACGTCAAGATCGCAATTCCTCAGAGTCACGTAACTGGTTGATGTTGCAGTCCGCCACTGATACACTTGTTGCCGTCGGCTACTCAGGAAGTTTGGTTTGGAGTCAATTGTAGAGCATGTTTTTTGACTCACCCAGTGGGGAACCAAATAGGCATACACATTCAATTAACCTAAATAACACATGACACAAAATAGCTACATATAGTACTTTATTTGACTGAAAATAATGCCCGTCGTCGTGTAGCATACTTATGGGTACAAGCACCGAGCTTACAATATTTCTAAGGTTCGGACTTATGTTATTACTGAACCATGACTTGAAGCTTTCCTGGCGGCGGTATGTTTTTACTGCGCGACACTAACACGTTCACTCGTTCACACTTCGCATAACCAACCGGACTCTTAGCACGTTACATCTCAACTCCCGTCTGTCCTACTGCCTACTGTCCAGGTAGCAAACATACACCTCTTTTCTGAATGCTCCAAATGTCACAATGGAATTTCGGGTAGGAGAGATCCGCTAGTCGACGTTGTAAACACTTAGCTTAAACAAAGAGATTCTACCTGGCTTCAACCCTCTGTTCGCAAAGACTTCTTGAAACAGACGTTTATACATGTTAACAAATAAGTATTATAAAAATAACTATTATAAAATTATAAATATTATAAAAATAACTAATTAATTGGTTATGCTTCTGAATGTTACCGTTTCATTTATGCCCATGGATATTAATAGGCTATCATTTCTTCTAATAAAGGATATTAATAGACAATTTTCCTTCCCTGCAACATTCAGGCCGAAGTGTATCTCAATTTCACTTTTTTATTTCTCAATGTGGTGATTGCACTTTTCCCTTTTATCTTTTGTAATGCCGAGAGAGTCGGTAAACCTCTTTCTCAATTTCCCCAAATCTTTGTTCTGCTCATGGACACACTGTTTTTCTAAGTATTCAGAAAGTCTTTGTACATACACTAACATCATTCCTGCTTACCCTGGAAACAAGTTCTTAATCTAACATTATTAATATGTACACAAATATCCTTAACCTCCTACTGCTAAGTGCTTGCTATAGTGCTTATTACTATTACAATATAGATGCTTTCCTTTCATGCCGTTTTAACCTTACATTCACAACTTATAGTATTCTCAAACAAACACACACAAAATTTGATAATTAAAATTTTCATTTAGACACAATAATATTCTTAAAATGACAGTATATTATTTATAGTTTTTATATTCTATGTTGACTACCTGAATCCCTTCATTTCTGTTACATAAGTACAATTACAGTATTTCAATCTGTTTGTTCTTTTTAAATTTTTTGTGCTATTTTGTTTTAATGTTTTTCGTACTTTACAGGTATAACTGACTCTAGCATAAAGAAGTCTTAGTTTTCCTGACTGTAAGCGTGCTCCCTGCGTATTTTAGAATTATTTATAGGCTCAGCCCTGATTTCGTCTCTCTGTTCTCAGACATTATGATTCTCGGTATGGTTGTGTCGCCCATTGTTGGAGTGAGTGTAAATTTCGCCTTCAGATCGGTATCCTATATTACGTCCCCTCCAAGCACCTCTTCTTTCTCCTGAATACACCGGGCTCTGTCGACCTCGTTGATACTGCCTTTGGTTGCCGTAATTATTTTAGTTGGGAGAAATTCTGAATGTATTTATTCTCTCGGTTCTTCGTCCCCGAGCGAAGGTTTCTCCTTCTCTTTCAAAATGGGGGATGGGATGCAAATATTTATTTCTAGGATTATTATCACGGTTAGGTGCATTTCTACGGTCTTGTTGGCCACGCCTCCTAATGTCATTATTTTGTCTGTTCCTGTCAAAGTGCCAATTACGACTAGATTCGTAATCTTGGGATTCCAATGCAGAAAGCAAATCCACCATTGAAATTATTGTCCTTTGTCGGACTATTAAAAGATAACTTTGTATTCGTAAAGGAAAGTGCCGGGTCATTAACTCAATAGAATCCGGTTCTGAAATTTGGGGACGGATATGTTTTATGTATCTCGAGTTTTGAAGAACAAAGTCGGACATTGTGATATTTTCTCTCGGTGAATATTGCCCATAGCATAATTTTGCTCTTATTCTCTGTTGTTTGGTCGCGTTCCAGTATCTTCCTAGAAAGATATGTCGGAAGAAGTTGAAGCTATCTTCGGGTGACATAGCTATAATTACCCAGTCCAAAGTTCTAGAACTTAGGCATTTTCTGGGTTCTGGCACATTTTTAAGGTTTTTCTGTTAGCTCCTCTAGGAATACAATAGGGGAGTCGTTATTCTCCTCCGAAAATTGAGGCAATGAACCCATTCAGTATACTAAGGACAGCATTATTACTTTCTCCTGAATGGTACGATAGTCCTGAATGTGTTTGAAAAACATGTGGAATGGTACTGAAATTTCCCTGACCTACGTTTCCACTGGAGCTTTCATGGTCATTTCTAAGGCTATTAGTATTTTCTGGTGGTACATTACATAATAATTTGATATTATATGCAACATTATTATTTACAGTTTCACTTACACAGTTGGAATGAGAATTTGAATCTTTAGCTGTTCTTTTTTTCATCTTTATTTCTAATTTCGCTACTCGTTCACATATCTCTTTGTGAGCCTCTTTCATCTCGACCTGGCACTGTGTAAAGTTTTCTTTTATTTCTAAAATATCGTTATCTACTTCATTCTTCAACTGATGCAATTTCTCAACCCATTCTTGGCTTTGTACATTTGTCATTTATTTTCTTATCAATTAAATCAATATCTCCTTTCACATTGGTATGTATTAAATCTACTTCATTCCTATTATTCTCTATTAATGAGGTCAGCCTACTAGTATTTTTGATCAGTCCTGTCAGTTGACTATTCTGGGATATTAATGCCGTATTTACCTTCCCCAGTAATTCTCTTTCTTTCCTAACCATTTCAGCTTTAACATCTTCTACTTCTTTCTGAAATTTCTTAGAAAGCTGGGAAACTTGAGAATCTAGTCTACTCTGAAAACTATCCCACGCTTTCTTTTGTTTATCAAAGTTACAGCTTATCTCCGTCGTCATTTTAGCCTTTTGTCCCTGCAATTCCTGTGTTATTTCCCCCATAAAATCATCCAGTTTTATGGTCATTTGATAGCTAATGTCCCTTTTCTGTTCGTCAAATGTTAACATGAGGGCGTTAAAGAATTCTTCCATGCTAGCTACAACAGGCGTTTCTTTTGAGCTTTGAATTTCATTAGAATCTAAGCGGCCATCTGCACTCTCTGAAACATTAGCTACCTGACTCAACTGTGCTGAATGCAGGCTATTTCCCTCTAAACTTGATATGGTTTTCTCATCGTCAGCTGTTTCTAAGCCCTGCGCGGATCCCTCTTTACCTCTTTACATAGTCTACAATTTACGTCCCTGTTATGCTCTAAGATATCCATGTTTTCGCTTAGATTCCCTTGCTCAGACATTTTACGAGCTACAGTTTTCCTATTTCTTAACAGCATAAGTCAATTAGATATAAAAACTATTTCTACCTTTGCTGGGTACAGTTGATGTTTGATAGTCCCGGTAATCCGGAAGTTCTAGTTGTAAATGGTGATATACTGGATGTTCTAGGAAGTTGGTTGTATTTCTCGTAGTCCTAGGATTGGTAAACATGCAGAAAAAGCACACCATGTCCCTTTCCTTCCAGATTTATGCTGACCGTTGGACGTCCTGCGGTGTGTAGTTGTCGATCTGGAACTTCGTTGTTCTAAGTCTTGAGCTGCCTTCGCAAGTAATCGGTGATCTCGTTGTGGAGTTAATCTGCAGTCTTGTAGTAACTCTGACGTCCTTCTCAATTCCTGGTCTACATTGTCATTTTTTTAGTAGCGTCGATTCCCATTCGTTTCTCGCCCCACGTTGGGCGCCAAATATGCGACATACTGTGTGTATGAGTGTACACGTCAAGATCGCAAGTCCTCAGAGTCACGTAACTGGTTGATGTTGCAGTCCGCCAGTGATACACTTGTTGCCGTCGGCTACTCAGGAAGTTTGGTTTGGAGTCAATTGTAGAGCATGTTTTTTGACTCACCCAGTGGGGAACCAAATAGGCATACACATTCAATTAACTGAAATAACACACGACACAAAATTGCTACATATAGTACTTTATTTGACTGAAAATAATGTCCGTCGTCGTGTAGCATGCTTATGGGTACAAGCACCGAGTTACAATATTTCTAAGGTTCGGACTTATGTTATTACTGCGCGACACTAGCACATTCACTCGTTCACTTCGCATAACCAACTGGACTCTTAGCACGCTACATTTCAACTCACGTCTGTCCTACTGCCTACTGTCCAGGTAGCAAACATACACCTCTTTTCTGAATGCTCCAAATGTCACAATGGAATTTCGGGTAAGAGAGATCCGCTAGACGACGTTGTAAACACTTAGCTTAAACAAAGAGATTCTGTCTGGCTTCAACCCTCTGTTCGTCAAATCCTGCATTTGCAAAAACTTCTTGAAACAGACGTTTATATATGGGAACAAATAAATATTATATAAATAATTAATATATCCGTAATTGGTTATGCTTCTGAATGTTACCGTTTCAATACCTAAACATGGCTTTAGATTCTTAGGTAAACTAGTAGTAGCCTGCGAAAGTGATAACAAGAGTGGATTATAATCAGAGCTAGGAGGTTTATACCAATTTCCTTATGCAGAGTAAGAGCGACCAGGGTTGGCAATACCATGCGGCGCTACCTGGCGAGCAAAGGTCAACGTAGAGCATAACCCATTACAGCAAAACAGCTATCACTGCATAACACAGAACCGCGTCGGTAAGAATGAAGGTGTTCGAATATCATCTTTGTTCTGCTCAAATGTGAGCAAAATTAATTTGTTTTACAACCGTAGTAAGTTTTCTAGCAGTGCATCCGTGCATATAAACAATTCTAGTAAACAAACTGCCAAATGTCTAGTAACAGAACAGCTTCACAGAAACATATTATTGATTGAAAATTTGTTCAGAAAGTTTCTCACAACTATCACACTTGTTATAGTCCAGAGGTATGGAGCTAAACATAAGCTGTAGAAGAAACGTTAAGACGGATCTACTAATCTACGATCATCCTACCTGAAATAAAGCTGAAAATGAAAAGTGTAAATGAAAACAATGCAGGGTTCAGCGTGACGTATCGCATACAAGCTGTACATTTAGATCCAAACAAATGCTATTTGATTGGTGATACCGAGACTTCATGCTAAGTGGAACGAACTTTTTCACATTACAATTATTGTTTATCGGAACGTAGAATGAGGCTTTCATTTGAAAAGCTTCAGAAGTAAATATAGTTTTCAGTAACACGTAGATGAGTAAATATTTAGTTTAATTCCTGCTTTCGTTTTTATCTGATAAGAATCTGAAGATATTTAAGAAATTAATTTTATTATTTGGAAATTATTTTACATCCGATGAGTAAATATTACAATTCGTGCCATAATTGCTTGGGTGTTTTTATAACGGACATATGTAAAGAAGGAAATCAGTCAGAGTCAGCCTTATATTTGTGACAGTTTGTATGTTGTACAAAATGATCTAAATAGGTGTGTTTTTACGAATGCCTCATTAGTCACTTTTGTTCTCTGGAAACAGCGCTGTTTGCTTGACAGCAGGCTTGTTTACCTCTCCCCCCTGCGTTCTTGTCATAAAAATGTTTTAATGCGGCGAGACGGTCGGTGGCAACCTGTATGCGGAACGGCGAGCGGTACGAACTTCCTAGCTCTGATTATAATATATGGGCGGAGGTAAACCAAGGTACTTTTTCGGCGCATTTGAAAATCACGTAGAGAATAATGTGCAAAACCGAGTTATGCAACATGTGTTAACCCGCGTAAGTTGTCTTCCGTGGTCTAAGGACACCATGGCTACCATGCTTCCTCTGGTCCCCGTAGTTGTGGACTTAAATCCGACGGATGTAGTGGGAATTTTTTGGGGGAGGAGGCACAAACATCCTTTAACGCTTTCTTCGAAACGAAAGGAAAGCCTATAATAACCTATCGTAGATTTACGACACATAAAAGAACCTCAAGCAAGAAAGGGACCTCTAAGCAAAATTTCCGGTCTTTCACGCCCAATACAAAATGGGACGCTAAGAACCATGCTAGTTAAACATTATCTATTAAAAAAAACTCTTATTTATCCGCGATACAGATGCGTAGCGGCAGCTACAGATTGTCACAAGTTTTAAATATTAATAGTAATAACGCATACGAGCAATAATCATAATCAAATACATAACTTAAGCTTCAACAAATTATCAATATGACTAAAATATTAACGACACAAAACGTGATTCAGTTTGAATTGTGCGATATTAGTAAACCTGCCACCTTTCATGTGTGTTCACTGTTACGCTCTGGCAAAACGTAGGTTACTTCTCTGGTGAGAGTCGCAGGTTCGCTTCTCGCATATAGCAAACATTTTTCCCCTTCTTTTAATGATGATCAGTCAACACATAGCGGCTATCAATTTTAGACATACTTGTTTCATAGATGACATTCGGTGTAGTTAATATGATAATGATTATGATGCTTCTTTAAGACTTATTCTATCTATCGAACAGTAATATGCCGCACAAGAAAGCATGTGGTGAGCAAACGCATTAGGTACAAACAGTTCTCTCTCAATAAAAAAATGAAATCTGTATGGTATGAAAAAATACTAAACGTATTGATAAGAAAACCAATGTTTTGAAACACTTTTAGGAATCGTACTTTGATCAAACATGATCATTTGTTCTTCTTTTTTTATTTATTTAACAGTTTATACACAAATCCTCAACATGCCCTTCACAAACAAGTAGCAGTAGTAGTATTAGTAGTGCTTAAGGGCGCACAACTGCCGAGGTTATTAGCGCCCTATGGTAAACAAAAAAGCTAAAAATTAAAAGCCATAAAAACCGCTAAAGCAGGAGTACCGCACAAGAAGTCATGGAGATCATAAAAGAACTACCATAACCAGATTAAAACCCAGGGACTGAAAGGTCGGTAAAAGGATGAAACCCCATGATAAAATTAGACCCGACTATACATTTCGCAGCGGCGAACAAAAGTTAAGTCCCTCACATGCAGCAGGATTGTCGCCTAGCAGGGTGGGGACGTCAGGAGACAGAGAAAGGGACCCACGCAGCACAGTAAAAAGGCGACATTCCAATAAAAAATGACGCACCATCGAAGGCTCATTACACGGAGCACATTGAGGAGCGGCTTCCCCACGTTAAAGGTACTCATGGCTAAAACGGCAATGTCCAATACGCAGTCGCACTAAAATCACTTCGTCGCGGCGAGATGCACGCGAAGAAGTAGTCCAGGTGACAGGAAGGGACTTGACCTCTCTGAGTTTGTTCCCACGCACCCCGGACCATTCCGCGAACCAGCGCGAAAGAATGGCCTGGCGCAGGAGGACACGAGCATCATTAGCAGGAACAGTGGAGCTAAAAACAGTAGGATTTAAAATTGCAGACTTCGCAGCGAGGGAATGAAGGCAATCCTGAATACGCTGTATGAAAGTATGGTATGGATACAGCTCACGCAGGCCCTGTAGTGCACTGAGGGAATCGCTACAGATAAACTGCCTAAAATCCTGTCCCCGGATAAAAAGAAGAGCCTGATAGAAAAAACAAAAGCACATCCCAAACGACGGTCATCCTTTGAACCATCCGTGAAAATAAAACAATGGTTGGGAAACTCGGCCTACAACCCAAAAAAAGCGGAGCGGAAGGCCCAGGGTGGAGTAACTGATTTCGGCATGGATGCCAACCGTAGGTGAACCGGGGTGTCGCAGCGTAACCAAGGAGGGGATAAACATTCCCCCAGTGACCGCAGATCCGGTAGCTGAACATCCAAGAGGCGAAGCAGTTCACGAAAACGAACCCCGGCAGGAAGCAAGGCCAGCGCACTAACAGCATATTGACGGTCAAGAGACTCGTCAAAGAATAAATTGAAAGACGGGCGATCCGGCATTGCATGGAGCCGGAGAGCACAGCTGCAAAGAAGGACCTCACGCCTATGGCACAGCGGAGGTTCAGCAGCCTCAGCAGACAAACTAATAACTGGGCTCGTCGGAAACGCACCCAGTGCCAGGCGAATCCCTCGATGGTGAAGGGGGTTTAAACGACGTAAAACTGAAAGACATGCCGAAGAGTACACAATGCACCCGTAATCAAGTTTAGAGCGAACAAGCGAACGATATAGCTGTAATAGTACAGTGCGATCTGCTCCCCAGGATGTGCCACATAAAACACGTAAAATATTAAGTGCTCGATCACATCGAGCCCTCAGCGAAGAAATATGAGACGGCCAGCTAAGCTTCCGGTCAAACACTAGGCCAAGAAACTCCAGTTTCGGCGAAGGGCAGCGGTACCGGCCCAAGGTGTAGCGAAGGCGCCGTGTAACGTTTCCGACGCCAGAAGTTGACACACACAGTTTTCTCGGCAGAAAAACGGAAACCATTTGCAACGCTTCAACTATGCAGACGGTCGAGACAAGCCTGAAGGCGACGCTCCAAAAGGCATGTGCGCCGAGAGCTGCAATCAACTGCAAAGTCGTCAACAAATAAGGATAAGGAAATTCCAGCAGGAAGACAATCAGCGATAGGATTGATGGCGATGACGAAGAGGGTGCAACTGAGAACCAAACCTTGAAGTACTCCATTCTCCTGACTAAATACGCGGGAGCAAACAGAACCCACACGTACACGAAATATCCGCTTCTCCATAAACTCCCGTAGGAACAGTGGAAGACGGCCATGGCAGTCCCACTTATGCAACGTACGCAATAAGCCAGCCCTCCAGCAGGTGTCATAAGCTTTCTTGAGATCGAAAAATATGGCCACAGTTTGGCACTTGCGCAGAAATCCATTCAGGATATGAGTCGAGAGGGAGACTAGGTGATCAGTCGAGGAGCGGTATCGGCGAAAGCCGCACTGGATATTGCAGAGCAGCTTCTCAGACTCGAGCCACCATCGTAACCGCCCATTGATCATGCGCTCCATCACCTTACAAACAGCACTGGTGAGGGAGATAGGACGATAACTGGAAGGAAGTTTACGATCCTTTCCCGGTTTTAAAATAAACACACCCTCTTGCCAAATACGGTTATATAGGCTCAGGAGATTGAGTTTACAATCAGAAGAGAGGTGCTGCAGCATTGCGATGTGGATACCATGAGGTCCTGGAGCGGAATGCCGAGAAGATGCTAATGAGGCATCCAGCTCTCGCATGCTAAAAGATGTGTTATAGCACTCGGTGTCAGAGGACCGGAAAGAGAGACTCTGAGACTCCTCCTCCGTCTTAATGGCACGGAACGTCGGGTGATAATTGGCGGAACTGGACAGATTTGCGAATGTGCTACCATGGACGTCTGCCACAGCAACCGGATCAACTACGTTGTCTGTGCCCACGAGTAGCCCCGGCATGGAGGTACCAGTCTGGTTACCGGCAACACGGCGGAGCTTCTTCCACACGACGGATGAAGGTGTTGTGCGATTAAAGATAGACACAAACGAATTCCATGAAGACCTTTTGCTCTCCTGAATAATTCGGCGTGCCCGTGCGCGTGTTTGTTTAAAAATGACCAAATGCCTCAGCGTAGGGTGATGGCGATATACCCTAAGAGCCCTCCTACGAGCACGAATGACATCGCGGCACTCGACAGACCAAGGGACCGGTAAGTGTTTAGGGTATGAAGAAGTCCGGGGTATGGTTTGCTCTGCAGCAGAGAGTATAACGTAGTTAAAGTGCTCAAGCATATGGTCAACCGTGCTGAACTGACGGTCACCAAACACAGACATAGCGGAAAAGAGCGCCCAGTCCGACTTGGACAGCTGCCAAGTGCTCGCACGCGATGAGGGAATGTGGTGTGAAAGCAAGGTGAGGACACAAGGACAATGATCGCTGGAATGAGTGTCAGATACTACGTTCCATTGGAAGCGGTGAGCAAGTTGTGCTGAACAAACAGAAAGGTCCAGGTGGGAAAGCGTGGTAGAAGAATCGGAAATGAAAGTAGGTTCACCGGTGTTCAGAAGAAAGACTAATTTGATCGAAAAGGTGAGCGAGAACGGTCCCCTGCACACAGGCCCTAGGAGAACCCCATAGGGGATGGTGGGCATTAAAATCACTCAGCAGAAGAAAAGGTGCTGGGAGCTGTGACAAGAGATGCAGCATGTCAGCGGCGCAGAGGATAGATAAAGGCGGAACGTAGACATTACATACGGTAAAACAGAAACCAGGAAGGGTAAGTCGGGTAGCAACAGCTTGCAAGGTAGTAGTAAGCGAGACTGCCTGACCGCAGATGTCATTGCGCGTGAGGATGATAACACCCCCATGAGCAGGAGAGCCCTCCTCCGGTGTAACATCAAACCGTATGGGAAGGTATTGGTGCAGGGCAAATGCATCATGGGGGCGAAATTTTGTCTCCTGCAAACACAGAATCAGAGGGTTATAGGACTGTAGTAACAGCTGCAATTCGGCCCTATGGGTACGGACACTGCGGATATTCCACGTCAGGAGAGCCATGGAGCACAGTTAGAGGTGTGACAGGTTACAGATTAGTCATAATTTGATTTTGCAGTTAGGATGCAAACGAAGGGTGGAAACGAAGTAGATGGAGTTAAGGTGGGCTTTTCTTTTGCTTTGCACTCTTTGGACCCACAAGAGTATAGGCACCTTCGTCGGCGCTATCCGCTGATGTTCGGGATGCGGAAGATCCCCTACGGCTCGTAGAACGAGAACGGGCTTTGGAAGGTTTATCAGTCGCCTTAAGTTCCTTACGACTGCACTCATGAGGAGCAGCGACAGATGGTGTTGGTCTCATTAGCGGCTTACGTGCAGATTCTGGAGAAATAGAACTTGTGGCAGTGGGTGGTGTGAATGTTGAAGTCTGCGAGGTTGTGGTCTGCGTCTGTTCTGTTTGAGTACACGCGTCGGCTACAGGCACGGTTTGTAGTGCCACTGAGGAACAGCAGTGCGGCGGCGCGCCGAGGCGTAGCCTGAGATGGTCGCAGGCTGCATTTGGAAGCGACGCCTGGCTTCCGGAAAAGTCGGAGCGTTCCTTAACTCGCAGCTCCTGGATGGCCTTTTCCTCGAGAAAACGTGGACATTTCCGGGAGATAGATGTATGGTTCCCTTTACAAGGGACGCAACACGGGTCTCGAGCACAAGTTTCTCCGTGGGCAGCTTGGTCGCAACGTTCACAGGTAGCGTCGAAGGTGCATCGAGTTTCCGTGTGACCGAATCGTTGGCACCGAAAACAGCGCATTGGGTTCGGCACATACGGTCACACAGAGACGCGTTCATATCCACAATACAGGGTCTCGGGTATTGTGGTGCCCTTAAAAGTCAGAAATACCGTACGCAATGTCACTGATTCACCATCTCGTTTGCCGAGCAGACGGTACGCTTGGCACACACTCTGGTCAGATCAATTGGTGACAATATCTGCTTCGGAAAGACCGTCTAAACAAGAGGTAGTTACGACGCCTCTACAGGTGTTCAAAGTCTTTTGGGGGGCCACCTTTATGGGGTAGGAACCCAACAAGATGGCCTTCAGGAGTTTCTTGGACTGGTCTTCCGTCTTCGTTTCAATCAAAAGCGCACCGTCTCGCGTTCGGGTGGCATTGGTCACTCTACGGCATATCCTGTCAATCTCGCGTTGTATGTAAAACAGACTGATATCTCGCATAGTTTTCTTTTCGCAGGCCAAGGTCACAACTATAAAGCGGTCAAAAGAAGAGGTTTTGCGCGGAGATAACATTATGTAAAGACCCCCTTCCGGAACCGTCGGCGTCAGCCTGCCATCCGGGGGTAGAGAGAAAAGACACCAAATATACTTTCCGGTCTGTGCCGCCAGGTAGACCTCTACCAGACCGATCTCAAGGAATGCATCAGGAGTTACACTCCAGCCACCACTGCTGGTCCATACGGGTAAGCCCTTCACCATGTACAAGTCGGCTTTAAGCCCCTACCACAGGTGTAACCACCTGTGGCTCCCTACTTTAGGCCATGCTGCGTAATAAAGCAGACATGGATTCAGGGGACTTGTGGTTGATTACACCGGGTTTCCGTTAGCGGTATCACGACCGGTCCGTAATTCTAACCCAACGAGCAGCGCTCGTCGGGAAATTAAAACGGACCGGGCCCCCAAGGAAGCAACGTGGGTGTACATAACGGTATAGACGGGCTCCGCACCTAAGGCTTACACATAGGGGCAGTAGGAAGGGTCCACTCAACCTTCACGCCTGAGACCTCCGAAGAGCACGCATGTTGGAAGCCGCGCTGGAACCGGGACAGGAACCACGGAGATAGAATAAAGATCCCTGTTGGTGAGGCAGGAGTTAATAAATCTAAAGCCTTAAAACTACATATGTAAAGAATAAGCCTAGAAGGGGAAGAAGATGAGGCGAGTAATTTCGCTCCCACAAAGACACAAACAGATAGGCACAAACACAAAACGTGGCTCAGTTGGTGGCGATGGGGATGATGACATGGCGGCGAGTTGCTCGGGAACCCCCGGGTACGCCAAACCCGTACCTACCGTAGTAGGCCCCTGAGGGGTTCATAAACCAATACAACAGGAAAATGCCAACCGCGCCTGGAATAATATACTATTCCCAGGTGAGGTGGCATTTTCTTCCACATGTAAAGGAAAGGCGATTGTCGTCCAAAGGGGTCCTGATATTATGCAAAATACGTGGCTTCACAATTCCACCATGGTCACGTATCTGTATCGTGTTGGAACTGGATATCGAGGGGCGGTCTAAGTGTGCTGCGACAGCTTGACGATAAAATAAATAAAATGGCATGTTATTTATGGGCGCTCTTTAACTGCTGTGGTTGTCAGCGTCCCAGGCTTGAGGTTCTTTTACGTGCCGTAAATCTACGACACGGGACAAACGGCTTTACTTCCCTTCCGAAGGAAGCCATGCTAAGGATTTTTACGCCCGAAAAAATCCATCGTCCTCCGCCGGGTTTGAACCCGCGACCTTGGGTATATGAAGCTAGCATGGTAACCATTACACCACGGAGGGCGACAGCTTGACGATGCACTGAACGACACGGCAATGCTCGATAATATTTTGATTCCCTCTGGGATGGGATATCTTGATGGAGTTGAGTTTGTACATGATAGTCATCCTGTCCACACAACTCGAAATGCTTCAAATTGGGTTTCAGAGAGGCAGGATATCAGAGTGGTAGACTGGCCTCCCTGTTCACCAGATTTGAACCCTATTTAGAATGTGTGGGCTGAGGTAAAAAGGGACTTGCACTCCAACTCACCTGTAGATGGACCAAGGATAAAAGATGGCTTTTGGGCAAATATACAAGAAGGCTGGAATCTTTTAACTGTTCGTCCACAATACTGCAGGCATTTAATTTTACCTATGCCCCGATGATTGAGGGCTGAGGGCTCATACACCCGATATGTTTATTTTTTGTTTGTTTAAAAGAATACAGTTTATTTACAGTTTACTGTTATTATTATTATTATTAATTTTTTTAATTATCTAACATGGTTAGTTGAATTATTATTTTTTTTTTTGTGGCTAGGTAGGCCCAAAACTTTAAATGCCAAAGTTATACTAATGCAATATCGTGTTATACATAATAGTCATAAAATTAGGAAATTTGGATAATGATAATGATAATAACAATAATAATAATAATAAAGACAAGGCAAACAACGCGAGATTTGCACCTAGCACTTACGAGCGAAGCAAGGTCTTGTTAACCTCTCGGCCACCGTAACGTTGTTCTATGATCTTTTCAGTACCCATAAGTAAACCATTGCGCTGTCAGTCAGAGTTCATCGTGAACACGATGCTTTTCGATCAACACATGGAACCAGGGTATTTTTTTTTTAACCACGGCTGTACATAGAACAAAATTTGAATCTGGGATCTCGCCGGAATTGCAAGTGTTTTGAGACCCCTGAATAAAAATATAAAAAGCACCTTCAGAAAAACTTGTGAGTATATGTGTATGTGTGAGTGTGTGTGTGTGTGTGTGTGTGTGTGCAGCATAACTCAAAAACGACAAGTTGGATAAATACTAAACTTGGCATTTAAGTTCAGCATGATCCAGGCATGCGACATGAACATTTTCAAAAAAACTCCCACACCTATTACCCTTTACATGGAGCATTTTTTCGAAAATGTTGATTTTTTTCAAAAATTACTAACGATTTTGATTAAAATACCGATGTTTAAGATACTTTCGTGATAAACAGAATGTAAATCTTGAATGTTCTGAGAGTAGCCCCTAAGGAACTGTTCATTCTGGATGGCTATGTATCAAATTTTTGACATTTCAAGAATTGTCAAAGCTTCACTGCCTTTTTGTCAAATTGCTTCCAATAATTTTGAAGTTTTTGAAAGTTTTAAAAGCAAATAAGAGCATGGCCCAGATAGTCAAAGATTTGACATTAATTTGATGGCTTTGGAAAATGAAATGCAAGCTTTTAAAGGTAGGTCACGAAATTTGCAACTTGGCTGAAAGCAAAAAGTAAGCAAAAATGTCTACCTAGGCATGGGGTGTCGTATGCGAGCTTATTAGGTTATGATTAGTTTTACGGAAGATGGAAATGTCTATACCCTATGGGCTTTGTCCATCACCACAAGAGGCATATGAGAAGACACGGCACATGAAATTACCAAGCGGATTTCCAGAGTATAGCATAATGCAATTTAATAGTGTGCTGCTAATCTATAAATTCGTGTTATTTCCACAGTATTTGTAATATGATGTTATGCTCGAAAGTGATATCTAAAAACTAATATTCCATTGCAAATTGTTATACCGTAACGCTAATAGTAAATTACTTTGCACTGAAGGGTTTCCGTTTGGGAAAAATATGTTTTAGTACCACATTTTTGACATTAAGAAGCTTTGCTAGATATTGTCCATTTTTGTCCAATGTTGTAAAATATTTTTCTACCTTTGACAAGTTCTCTTGTAAACTCTTGATTAGAAAAAAATGTTTGATCAGGTATCAGGGGACTTTACTGGTAAAGTGTAAGAGACAACCCAATACCTAACTTCACAAAAAATATACATCTCGTTAAAACACACATTATTATGTTTTTTTTCTTATACAGTTAACCATTTCCAAGGTAGCCCTTGTTATTGGTTTCAATTTTAAACTACTTAACATGTTCTCAAACGAAAATTTATCTTCCGTTTCACACCTTTTTTTTTTTCTCCTAGTCACGCAAAGAAAACCGGATTTAGATTGTTTCACTTGGCGATAGTTTTTAAAAGATTTGACAGTCGCTTTAGCTTGGTGTATTCCCTTGTTTCCCTTCTGCTTTCAAGGGAACAAGTAATAAGACAATATTTACTAATGTTTATATCGATTAGCACATTTTATGTAAAAGAATTATGCTTTTTAAGAAAATTATGTTTACAAAACAGAGAAATTCGCGTGACTGGCAAACCTCAGATTTTATTTTACTTTATCTACAGGTAAGACTATGCATACAGTAGATAGTATTTATTGTATTTCATCCAAAAATTATAGGTTGAGATTTCATCGGAAATTTACGTTTTGAGATCCCTCAATCAAAGAAAAAGCTTTTTAGAAAAGGTCCATGTGTGCATAGCATAGCTGAAAAGGGAAGCGACCGTTAAAACAAAATTTGTAATTTAATTTTGGTACCTTCCAAGAATGTGACACGAAGATTTTAAAGAAAATTCCCCTGCTCCAAACTATTCTTTACATGGAAAAAGTTTTGAAAGTCTTTTTATTTAAAAGTGTATATATATATATATATAAAATACACACATATTTATTCAAGGTCACCTTATAACAACAAAGGTCATCGGCGATCACAGTATTCCTACATATCAAAGACCAATGTATACACAAAATTTAATACAAATGCATTAGTACCATGGTCATAAACTTAGCTATTTGAACTTTAGTAACAGTAGAAGATAGTACATGCAAATTATAATAGTAAGAAACTCTAGCTTTACCAATTAAATTACTTATATAATGACAACATTTGAGATATGTCCATTAACTTGATAAACTTTTTTGCATCCTTCGGTGGTATTGAATATGAAATACACTTTTAAGGTTTAAGTTTCTGCTTTCATTCAGTTAAAATAGAGCAGTCGAGGGTAAGGTGAAATATTGATAGGTCTTCTGGGCTGAAAACGTTTCGGGCAAGGATTTTGGTTGTTTTCATCAGCTAACTATGATTGAGGTTGAAGTGACCGATGCGCAACCTAGTAGGGACTTTTTTGTTTTCTTCGGAAATTAAAATTTGAAATTGTCGGTTTTGTAATAGATTTCCTAACAAGTTGCATTTTTGAGGGTGCATATTTCCATTGTTTGTCCCAGTGATCTGCAATATAGGTTTTAAACATTTTTTAACATCCTGAAGCGTACCGTTTACTCCAGCTTCAGTTTGTTGCAGCTTCACAGTAGATTTAGCTGCCACGTCTGCTTATTACTTTCTCTATACGCACTATGTACATAGTGTATAGAGAATGTATTGCACTCCACCAAAAAATTCGATACCGAAATTTCACCGGAAATATATGTTTTAGGGTCACCTGTATCCAAAATAAGTATTTTTAGAAATACTGTGTGTGTGTCCGTGTGTCTGTGAACACGATTACTCAAAAACGAAAAGTCGGAAAATACCAAACTTGGTATTTAAGTTTAGTATCTTCCAGGGATGCGACACGAAGATTTTGAGAAAAATCTCCCCACCCGAAACTACCCTTTACATGGAACTTTTTTCGAAAATTGTTATTTTCTAAAAAATGGCTTACGATTTTGATTAAAATATCATATATTAAAGATATTTACCTGACAAATAAAATGTATATTTTGAATTTTCTGGGAATAGCCTCTAAAGACTACTTTATTCTGGATGGATTTTGCATAACTACTAAACCGCAAGAGATGGACAAAAACTTAACACACAAAAAATGTAGATCACGTTAAAACACAAAATTTATGTTGTATACATTTTTTTCGTGGAGTTGATCGTTTTTGAGATATTCCTTTTTCTTGGTTTCAGCCTTGAAAACATACTTCTCTCATATCTGAATTTGTCAACTCCTGTCCATACAAACAAAGGAACATCAGTCACATAGCAACCAGCTTTTGGCTTTCACTTTAACCTATGGTACTACCTTATTTCGCTTCTACTTACAATAAAGCAAGAAATAAGATTATTTCTGCTAATTTTTCTCGATTAGCATGAAATAAATAAATAAAAGATAAGCTTATTAACAATAATTTGTTACAGAGATATAGAGAAACTCATATGAATGGAACACATCAGATTTTTTTTTTATTTCCGGCCTTAATGTGATGGAAGCCTGGCAACCATTATTGTAGTGATATAACTGTTCTTGAATACTCTGAATGAGTGGATTTTTAGAGAATCTGTTAGCGGCGGCAATAAGTGTTCGCATGGAGTCAGAGATCACAACCAGTGAATTTCTATGCTTTTTAGTGCTCCTTTCAATTCCTTTGAGAATGGTCCAGGCTTCACACGAAGAAATGGAGAAGTAATCTGGTAAGTGTTAGTTTCTGAAGGTGAGGAGGTGACAATGGTGATTTTGAGTGTCTTTTAGGTCCATCGGTGTACACTTTGTGCTGTTTATGGTATTTGTGGTGAATCAAAGAGATCATTGGCAAGATTACTGGTTTGGGAATTGCTGAGTAGTTTGGTATTTTTGACACCTCCAGATCAACAAATGGGGTAAAAGGCCATGGAGGGATAGGATAAATTATTTTTAGAAGAACAGGGGGCTTTTCAATTTAGAATTCGGAGTAGTATTCCAGCAGTCTTTATCACTGAGGTTTTGATATCAAGGATGAGAACAATAAATGTATGGTTCTGAAGCACTAATAATATATTTGTTTATCGGATTACTTGATCAGCAGAAGGTTGAATAGGAGGAATTGAGGCACAATTATTGTTTGCGTCGTAGGTCCAAGGGAAAAAGGCTAGCCTCTACGAGTAAACTGCTGCTTGGACTAGATCTAAAAGCTTCCAAACTCACACGACATGCATTGTTAATAATGTAATCGAGTAATTGAAGGTATCGTTTATTTACTGAGCTATACATTACAATTCCATAATCTATTTTGGACTGGATCAGGCTTCTGTTCGTGTTGATTAAACACTGTGGGTCAGCGCCCAACTTGGGAGATGAGAATATTTTAATGATGTTTAGTAGGGATGCATATTCTGCTTTAGGACATAATGCGTGCTTTCCACGTATGCTTGTGGTCGAAATAATCTATTAGTCTAGGTCTGAAGATAATTTCATAAGCCTTTTCAATGCCCAAGGTAACTACAACTGTATGATGTTTCGATGCCAGGGAATCACACATTTCAGTGTCTACGTTCAATAAGTGATCACTTGTGGAACGAAACGGCTGGAAACCACTTTCTTAAGGTTATATCAGTTTGTTTATTTTCAAAATCCATCTAAGGCGACAGGAGATTATTTTCTTCAAGAGTTTGCAAGTTAAGGAAACTGGGTGGTCATTGGCAGCTTTGAGTGGTCCTTGTTAGGTTTGGGAATGGGAACAACTATGGCTTCCCTCCATTGGACAGGTGAGGTTTCTCTCTCCCATATAAAATTGAAATGAAAAAGATAATCCACTCGTTTGTGTTCTTAAGGAAGCTGTTATGGATGCCATCTGACTCTGGAGCAGAATTTTTGCTTTTATATAACTACTGAAGAAGTTCGATTATAGCAAATGGTTGGTTAAACTGACCTTCACTACAAATAAGTTTAGATTTAATAAATTCATTAGAGATGATTTTAGCCGAGATCCATTTAGCAAAAATTCGATGGAAGTTACTTGAATTATTGGCATAGAAGTTTTCAAACAGCGTACTGATAGTAAGATGATTGTTTTATTCGGCGCTATTATAAGACTCCTAGAGAAGGACAAGATTTTTACATCCGCTAAGTGACTTTATCTTAGCACAAGGGGTTGAGATGGGAGTATCACTGGTGATGGAGAAGGTGAATTCATTAAAGTACTTTTTCATTGCAGATATAAAGAGGTACCGTGCTTTTGAAATGCCATATTTTTTGGACCTATACTTCCTAAAGGCTTTCTTCTTAGCTTTTATAACTGGCGTGCATTCATCATTCCACCATGGAAGTGATCGTTTGCGCACTATTCAAGGACTTTTTGGAATGGCACATTGAGCTGCTGATGTAATTAAATTAATGAATTGTTGAACAATGCCTATACGATTATAAGTTTGCAAGGATGTCGGTTTCATTAACTTATCAATCTTTTCATTTATATCATGTTGAAACAATGTCCAGTTTGCTTTACTGATCAGCCATTTTTCGTGAGTTTTAAGTTCCCGAAGTGCTCGATTATCCGGTAACTACATGTTTAAAGGATTAATGGTCTCTGTCATATAGGTGTTAATTACGTGACCAATCTATTCTTCTCGCAATGTCTTTGGACGGAGAATTCAAATCTATTGAGTTTTCCGAAGCGTTGGTCACATTAAAGCACATGGCTAACCCTACATTTAACAGAACGAGATCGTCATGATTATTCAGCCACTGTTCAATAACCCGCCGCCCCCCCCCTTTTTTTTTTTTTTTGAAGATCCCCAAGGATATGACTACTAAGTCTCCTGAGAGTAAGAAGGGCCCGGGGAGTACCGAAAAAAGACTGCCCAGTTCATTGATATTTACGGAATGGCTATTAGGAAGGTATACAGTACTGCAAATAGTAACAATAACATTTAATTTTACTCAAACTGCTGTGGCTTCAAGTGTGGTCTGAAGAGGAATATCATTTAGAAAATGCTGTGACTGCACAAAAATTACCCACCTCGCCACTCGCAATATTGGTATTTTGTCTGTTAGAGATGGACGTTGTATTGCCACGCAATTTAGCATAATGTTGTTCTCTAGTGTCCTGAAGACACAGTACCCTTGGTCTGTAATCATTGATGAGCAGCTTTAAATAGGTTCTTATTGCATAAAAGTCAATGCAATTCCATTGATCAGATCCATTGTGACTGTAATTAACTTTTTAATTAATCGTGGACGTTGGCTTATAGCACCTTTGCTAGGTAAACCTGGCTCGATGCATCTCAACATGGTTACCAAGGTTGGTATAAATCTTTAGCAATGTCGGGGATATGTTTTATACCCCTGGTTCTGTCGAAAAAGTTTCAAAAGTTGGTTTATTGAAAAGGGAAGTTCTGTGTCCTAAAAGTCAATCATTCTCTTGGTAATATTCCATACACTTTGATTTAGATCATCTGACCTGTTTCCTTCTTTCTTTGATTGCTCGTCTTTTTTTCTTTCTTTTTTTCTGGTACTTCAGTGAAAATTCTGAACCAGAAAAGTCTGAATCGTGGGTTACTTCTCACTTTCAGGTAAGGAAATAGAAGAGGCCATATCAGAGTTGGTGGATGACAATGGTCTCTTCATTTCTGCAGTGAGGTTGCCGTCTTTGTCAGTTTCTATTTTATTGTCACCACCAATGATGCAACTGCAGGCTGAAATATTGGCAAGTTTGAAGGGTTAGGTGAAAGAGAAGGTAAATGAGCTTAGAAACACTGTCATTTCTCTCTGTATTAATCGTGGTTAACTGGAGGGGAACCTTGATTAGCATTTTTTTGTAGTGTTTAACACCCGCTTTTACTACTTGAAGCGATGCAGGCAATGACACTGGTGATATATGAAATGAAGATGGAGCACCGGTGGAATGCGATGGCGGGGGAAACCAGAGAAAGGCCGCCCCTGCGCCGCTTTGTCCACTACAAAACTCACATGTGGTCGCTTGGGATCGAACCCGTCTAGGCGAGCGGCGAGCGGTCTAACCACTCGGCCACGGCGCGGCCTATTTGTATGTCGCAGACTCACTAGCACCAGCTGTGCAAGACGTGGGAGACTGGGGATAGCGTTTAGATTTATTGAATTATCGCTAAAACCTACTGTATTAGTCGTGGGTGGCTGGAGGGAAATTTTGTTATTCATTGTTTAAGTGTCACTATTATGCTCTCTGCTAGGTAAGTTTGAATCCTGGTTACCTGCAGAGGGACAGGCTTTTGCTACATGGCCTTGGAGCTCACATTGAAACTAGATGGTAATGTCAGAGGATACATATATCCAATTTGGTGGATTATCTACTAGTACTTGAAATGATTCAGGGAGCTTCTCTTAGTCTTCCGGAGCAATGAAAGGTTTACGGCGAAAATTCAAGATGAGAGACAATCTGGGGTCAGAGAAGCCAGCTTGTAAGAAAGAAATTGGTGCAAGGGTTTGTATTCCGAAAGACAGCAATTGGTTTTCTAGTATATAATGTGGAACACTAGGGCACACACTAGATAAAATGATCCTCTTATTATGGGATAATGATGGTCTAATCTCCTGACCTCCTACTCTATTTGCCTCAGCTTTCCTTGTTGCTACGATAAAGACAGTCTTTTGTTTGAAATTTCGAAGCAAATCTTATATGAGATTTTAGTGGCTAATTGTTGTAAAAATTCAATGTTGGGAGCATAATCGGCTGAAGCAATCACAATGGCGTTTTTCCTTTTAGGTAACAACATGCTCGGCAATGCTTGAGCATAGCTATTTGATTATTTACTTACTGGTACCCGCAGTTGGTTGAGATCGTTGGGTGTGGAATCCATGTTTAGGCTTGGTAAATCGAAAGCTCAGTATAAACCAAAATACTCGCTATTGTTACTCACATATGGCACCAAACTTGAAAGGAAACTCTGGAATTAATGGTAAATTACGTCATACACGACAAAAGAACCAGGAATAATAACCAGGATTCCGAAGAGTAACAAACGAGCTTTTCACTTATTTCACGGCCTTCTCGACGCGTTTTTGAGAAGTTTGTTTTTCTCAAAAATGGCTCTAGCAGTTTTGATCGAAATACCGTATATCAAAGATATTTATACGACAAATAGAAAGTACACCTTGAATTTTCTGAGAATAGCCTATGAAGACCTCTACAATTTTGATGCATTTTTCATAATTGGTAAACCGTAAGAGATTCATCGGTCAAAAGCATTCTTGATGCCAGAATCCAAAATCGTCGTTATCAACCATTGAAGTTCGTTACATTGCTTTCATAAAATGAAACAGCCAACCATAAACAAGAGTCTTGCTGCCAAAGTACACTAGCGCATGTAGTGCTCATGTGGAGCGTTAGTATGTCGTGTTACTAGTTTCTCAATCTACACTTCAGTAACGTGGTGTGCATTGCAGTTGCAGATAACATGGCTTTGGACAAATTTAGCAGGGTTTTACTTATAAAGCTGTTTAATCAAAACAGTGCTGCTGTTCTTCTCAATATCGACGCATTTCAGCATCGGAATTTAAGAACATGGCTCGCCACAAATTGTTAAATAGCTTTTTGTTGCCATGGCTAGAATGCTGTACACAATGTGCGATCTTCAGGAGATTCACGAGCTGTGTCGCGACAGCTCAACATATCAAGGTCCACCGTTAGAAATATGCTGCGAACAATTGCAAAATGTTACATGTATAGACTTCACATTACTTACCACCTTTTGTCACAAGACGCAGACACTCGAGTAGACTTTGCTCTTACTCTTAAGTTTCTTGCAAGGGTAGAAGCTGACGACATGTGGCCTTGGAGCATTTTGTGCAGAGATGAAGTACACGTTTCGCTCACTGGGGGAGTGAACACTTGCAATTTTTGCATTTGGCGATCGTCACCACCAACTAACGTTCATGAAATTCCCTGCATAGTGAACGCTTCAATGTTTTATGTGGCTCACAGCATCATTTCCCGATCAGTCAATTTCTTTTGAGGACCTCGGACCCCAAGGAATCAAGGTCAAGCGGCGTGAACGGCAAGCGTTACTGTGATCTGCTTCGTCAACATTGATCCCTCCACTAAGGGAGAGAGTTGCTTTGACGCACGATGGACTCCACCTCATATTGCTCAAGAGGTCACTCGATTACTCCGTAACACATTTGGAGAAAACCAAATCATTGGCCGATCGTTCCAAAATGTTTGGTCACCAAGATCACCAGATTTGAACCCGTGTGATTTCTGGTTGCGGGTTAACTGAAGGACAGGCTTTAGCAACGAAACACTAACACACGTTATAAGTTGAAGATGAGTATAGCGAGGGTAGAGCCAGCAGCCACTTGAGATGTTTCGGGCAGCAGTAGGGCAATCTCGATTGCGGTTCCAGGCTGTTGTGGATGCAGAAGGTCGCCGCACTGAGCAATGTTTGTAACCTGGAACGTAAACATGGTACGCAATTAACAATTGTTAACCTCTCATATAAAAGTTAAAAATTGTTTCTTTCAATGGTTTACTCCATATTTTTCTTCCGCATGTCCTTACAAATTTTTCCACACATTTTCATTGTCCCATGATCTCTCATTTTTCATTAGGGCCCTCTCATGTAGCGGAAGTTAAGTATAAACACCCGGTACAACTTTTGTTACAATTTACCCTCAGTGGCTGGATTAATTATGTAATATCTGGATCAAATTCAACGTGTAATAAAAACCCTATGTGAATTTTCAAAGCGCGAGTTTCACTCTCACGAGTTTCTGCTGAACATTTTAACAAGACTGTTGAGCACCATATCGAATGAAACGTTTTAATGCACAAAAGTGCAAGAAAACTCAAGTACAGTAACAGGCGTTGGAAGTATATGCAGATCAGGTAGTGTGCTCGTGAATATTTAAACGTGCTAAAGCTTTAAAAGCACGAGCTCGGAAAAGAAAGACAATGCTATGTAACAAGCTGAAGGATCAAAGACATTTTTATCAAATTTCAGCCTTGGGTACACAAACTTGTGTGTACAATAACCTCCTAGTATTGTTATTAACGCGCGCGCGCGCTTATATTTCAAGGACATCAGTTTAATACCGTTTTAAGTACAGAAAATTATTTGTAAAATTGTTTATTTTTATTTCGTAATATGCGCATGTACTTCACTAAATGTAAGCTAGGGTACTGAAAAAATTGTACAGTTATATCATTTGACACTCGTATAATTTAACAGTAGAGAAATCATTTTAATTCTGAGTGTATGAATGAATTTTGTACCTGATTTGAATAAAAAGATGTTTAGTTTTAGCATTCATGTGGCATATTTTGTTTTTAAATCTGAATATTTACATCGCCATATGCAAGCCATCAGCATTACAATATTCTATAACATTTGAATGAGAGTATAAGCAGCAAAAATGGAAGTGTATAAAATGGCTTAGATGTTATTTAACGTCTGCAGACATTTAAAAGTGACTGAACAGATACTTACAAGCTTGTGAAGTACTAAAATTTGATACCAACATATATCAGGGTTTACACATTATTACCCTGAAAATTCTCAAAATTTCACTCATGAGCCCCTTAATTACAAGTATAACGGAAATAAGCGCCAACGGTTCTGAAACAAATTATATTATAACATGTAATTTCCTGGGGCATTTAATGTGTGAAGGTCACATCCATTTATGTAGTATATCTGAACTGTCCCCACCGTTCACCATCCAGCTTAAGCCCACCCTTCCAAGTTTTACAACCATGTTAAGCCAGCTATTGTTTCCATGGTAGATCCGTCTATTGAACCAGTTTTAGTCATTAAATTGTAATTTGTACACCCATGCCTTCGAACACAAATGAGCTCGTGTCTGCGGCCGAGTTGGATATACCAGAGCTCGCACGGTGCCTCGTTTCAGTCAAATCCATGTGAGAAATCGAACAGGTATGCTACTCATTTCGTGTTTGACCACGCTCCCCGTAGGAGGGACGTTCCGACCTCTTCAGCTGTGAGCACTGCGGACCCCGTGCACCCGTGGTACTTATGGCGTTACTAGAAGTAGTCGGGCTGAACATCTGAGCCCCTGCCGAAAGTGAGCTGTTCGGATTGGGTTGGACTCCACGTGACAGTGGCCCGAATGCCGTGGGAGATTGGGTACATACTGGCGTGGTTGTGAGACGCCTTAATGTCCTCTGGCACTAACATGGAAAGTTATTAAACCTAAGCTAATAAAGGTTCGGCCCTACCGTGGTTTTCGGTAATCTTCCCCTCGGGATTGACGCGCGTATCCACTTCCGTCCCTTATGCAAGCACTTCGCTACTTGCACGCAGAGGAGTTCATTGTATAAAATAGGTACTGGCCTAACGGAAAAAATCCATGGAATTGTCTCTGGGTTGGCACGTATCCCTGAGTAGTATGGTTAAGCACGCCTGTTTCAAATGTATGACCAGACTCAAGTGGGACACTCAGTCGGCTTCACCGACAGGTACCCTGTGCCATATGCCCTATGCACAGCCTGAGTTCGTGCGACATTCTCATATGCATCAAATGATAAAAAACTGAAAAGTGTTTGTTAAAAATTAAATGAAGCTTATTAATGACAACGTGAAGTGGTGGTGGTGGTGGTGGTGTGGTGGTGGTGGTGTGGTGGTGGTGGTGGGGTGGTGGTGGTAGTAGTAGTAGTAGTAGTAGTAGTAGTAGTAGTAGTAGTAGTAGTAGTAGTAGTAGTAGTAGTAGTAGTAGTAGTAGTAGTAGTAGTAGTATGGCGTGGAGCAACCCAAAGGTTGGTTGAAACCGGGACGGAATCATCGGAGAGACTAACCCGACCGCGGCAACTGGGCAAGATGATACCGCGGTGGTTTAACGTGCCTTCCGTGAGATTGAGGTGAACAGACACAACATCCAGACCTGGAGAACAGCGTGAAAGTATCTTGATAGGAGGAAAATCCCGCCTCTACCAGGAGTAGAACCTTGGTCCTCCGTGCCATAGGCAGGTGCGCTTAGCACCGCACTACGGGGTCGGTCGAATTAAATAATAATAATAATAATAATAATAATATTAACAATAATATTAACAACAATAACTTTAATAATAATAATAACAATACCGTGATAACACTGGTTTATTTCGCGTCTCTCCTGCTCAGGATCCGTGGTTCGCTTCTAGGCCCTGGGGTGGCGTTTTGGATCACTCCTATCCACGGCCCCGCCTTCGACTACTTAACCCAAGCCAAGTATACCCAAAGCCCAAAATGGTTCGGAGTCCATGGAAGAAACTGTAGGCCATGTTATTACAGGGCCGCCATCGTCATACTCATCGCCGTACTATCAGAGATAACTTTCACCGCACGCAGGGTACCTCCACCTCAGAAATAAGTGAAGCGAAGTACCTCATTCCCTCACTTGGTGGAAGGAGGTAATCACCGAAGGTCCATCAGTCATTTTCGAAAGCATTGAAAAACGACATTCTAATATAATCTTAATAATAAGAGGTGTCGAAGTGTTCTAAAATGTAGTTTTCAATACCATTTCAGATTTTTTATTAAGGTGCTCTTAAGTATCGATAGTTTTCCGTTCTCTCTATCGAGTTTATTCTCAGGTTTGTTGATTGGCATCTCGTTAAAACAAAACGCAGTTTAGGAATGTCATTAACAACGTGTGTAACACAAAGGTATGTCAAAACTTAGGGAAAACATTTCTTGTGTATAGAGGATAAAAATGTTATAGGAACATAGGTCCGGAAATTGTTTATTTCCATGGTAGCACTCTTTTTCTCTAACTGCGTACACGGTGAGATGTGTAAGTGCAGCTGTCCTGTGGCCATAACCCCACAACAGAACAGTTGTTTAGTTGTACAGTGGTAAACATTCAGTTTTATATCTGCTTAAATTGGGTGGAGGTGAAGCATTTTACCGTTGCCATTGTACTACAGTATAGTACTTAGTCCGCTAGTTAGGCACCGGTACTCAGTTCATTGCTCGTCGTAGCGCCAAGCAAGCAATGTCTGTTCTGCGAGTCTCAGGTGCAGTAACATTCGCTTTTACATTTGAATTTGGCAGATTCTCATTTAGTGTAGGGATAGGCGAAGGTGATATAGTACTGTACCAAGTGTCGGTTCAGCGATTACTGTGTGTTTCAGGTGCAGGAATATGCACTCAAATGCGGAATTTGCGAATGATTATTTAATGTACGGATTAGCTTAAGTTAATACAAGTTAAGGTTAGCGTTTGTAGCAACAAAAATTTCCAAACATTGTCCAGATCGAATGTCTGAGGGAAAATGGAATTTTCCAGCCTGCTACTCGTGACTGGGGAAAACGAGCAGAACACAACAGGAGGAGGCGATTTTAATGCTATTAAGGAAAATCCTAGTGCCAGCACTCCACAAATATCTGTAACACTTAACGTTGACCATATGGCTATCTGGAGAGTGGTGTGTGTGTGTGTGTGTGTGTGTGTGTGTGTGTGTGTGTGTGTGTGTGTGTGTGTGTGTGTGAGAACCTACTTAAACCGTACCATTTACAACGCCTGCAAGCATTATCACCAGCGGATTATCCCACACGATTAGGATTTTGCAAATGGTTTCTCTGCCAGTGGGATAATTCAGGCTTTGCAGCAGGTTTGCTGTTTACAGATATGTCTTCATTTCATTGAGATTGTATTTTCACAACCAGCCTGTATAGGCTGACGTGAATCCGCTTGCAATTGTTCCAGCAAACCATCAACATCCATTCTCCGTTAATGTTTGGGCTTGATTGTTGGTGACAAAGTGGGACCACGTGCACTATCACTTCGTCTTAATGGACGAACGTACAGAAGGTTCTTACAGAATGACTTATCTGTCTTGTTGCAAGATACTCTATTAGCAATTCGACGAGATATGTATTCCATGTATGATGGAATTTCCCCTCAGCTCAGTCTTTGTCCGTCGATTTCTGAATAGCAGGTAACCTGGTAGATGGATAGGAAGAGTTGGGCCAATTTCGTGGCCTCCAAGCTCGCTCGACTCAAACCCATTAATTTTTATTTGTGGGGATATTTGAAATCTCTTGTTTATGCAACTCCAGCTCCAGATGTTGAGACTCTTTGTGCTCATATTGTAAAAGGCTGCCAGACAATATAAAACTTTCCAGACCTATCTCAGCGCATTAGGGAGTCCATGTGATGGCGGAATGATGGAGGCATTGGAGCTAATAGAGGCCATTTTGAACATATGCTGTGATTTCCTGTTTCCCCAAGGTTGTCATTGAGTGTTCTTGTATGGGGTTCAGCTGCAGAAAAAGTCCTCTAAAAAGGAAATAGACAATCCTTGGAGCTATGTTCATATAACATTTTTATTCTCTATCCGCAAGAAATGTTATTCTGAAGTTTTGACATACCTTTTTGTTACACCGTGTATATTAATAACATTAAAAGAGTAAGGCTAGAACTTTGAGTCAATTAACCTTAATTTGTTTAAAATGTGGATAGTTGCGCAGTTTAAAGACATTGTAGAATTTCTGGATCTTACTGTTATTCATTTAATTTACTGTATTATATATAACTTGTAATGTGCATTTAACTAAATGTTAGTACACATGATTACATTCTTTTTTCTCTTGATTGCAATTGAAAGTAAACCTTGTATTACGTTTATTTTGGAACTTGTTTTAATATGTGTTTAGCAGCAGCAGCAGCAGCAGCAGCAGTAGTAGTAGTAGTAGTAGTATTATGGCTTTAGGGCGCACAACTGCATAGGTTATTAGCGCCCTAGGGTAATTAAAAGAGCTAACAGTTAAAAGGCATAAAAACCACTAAAAACAAGGGTTAAAACCAGGGAAAGCATAAAAAGGCTACCAAAGCCAGATTAAAAACGAGACACTAAAAACATTAGTCGGTAAAAACTAAAACCCAGAGATAAAATTAAACCCTACTGTACATCCCGCAGCGGCGGAGAAAATTAAAAAGTCCGTCACAATATACAGGGTTGTCGCCCACAAGGCTGGGGATGTCAGTAGGAAGACACAGGGATGCACGCAGAACAGTATAAAGGTGGCATTCCAATAAAAAATGACGCACCGTCAAAGGCTCGTTACACGAAGCACATTGCGGTGCGGCTTCCCCACGTAAAAGGTACTCATGGCTAAAACGGCAGTGTCCAATAGGCAGTCGCGCTAAAATCACTTCATCGCGGCGAGATGCACGCGAAGAAGTAGTCCAGGGGACAGGAAGGGACTTGACCTCTCTGAGTTTATTCCCACGCACCCCGAACCATTCCGCGAACCAGCGCGAAAGAATGGCCCGGCGCAGGAGGACACGAGCATCATTGGGAGGAACAGTGGAGCTAAAAACAGTGGGATTTAAAATCGCAGACTTGGCAGATGCGTCCGCTTGCTCGTTCCCGCTCACACCTACGTGACCAGGAACCCAAACAAACGACACGCTGACGCCAGCATCAGCGAGCGAATGCAGGCGATCCTGAATACGCTGTATCAAAGGATGGTATGGATACACCTCACGCAGGCTCTGTAGTGCACTGAGGGAATCGCTACACATATCAAACTGCCTAAAATCCTGTCCCCGGATAAAAACAAGAGCTTGATAAATACTGAAAAGTTCGGCGGTAAAAATTGAACACTGCCCCAATAGGTGAAACGCGTAACTCCGCGAATTAAAAACAAAAGCACATCCCACACCACGGTCATCCTTTGAACCGTCCGTGAAAACAAAACAATGGTTGGGAAACTCGGCCTGCAACTCTAAAAAAGCGGAGCGGAAGGCCGAGGGTGGAGTAACTGATTTCGTCATGGATGCCAACCGTAGGTGGACCGGGGTGTCGCAGCGTAACCAAGAAGGAGATGAACATTCCCCCAGTGATAGCAGAGCCGGGAGCTGAACATCCAAAAGGCGAAGCAATTCACGAAAGCGAACCCCGGCAGGAAGCAAGGCCAGCGCACTAACAGCATATTGACGGTCAAGAGACTCGTCAAAGAATAGCTTGAAAGACGGGTGATCCGGCATTGCATGGAGGCGGAGGGCATAGCTGCAAAGAAGGACCTCACGCCTATAGCACAGCGGAGGTTCAGCAGCCTCAGCAGACAAACTAATAACTGGGCTCGTCGGAAACTCACCCAGTGCCAGGCGAATCCCTCGATGGTGAACGGGGTTAAACGACGTAAAACTGAACGACATGCCGAAGAGTACACAATGCACCCGTAATCAAGTTTAGAGCGAACAAGCGAACGATATAGCTGTAATAGTACAGTGCGATCTGCTCCCCAGGATGTGCCACATAAAACACGTAAAATATTAAGTGCTCGATCACATCGAGCCCTCAACGAAGAAATATGAGACGACCAGCTAAGCTTCCTGTCAAACACTAGGCCAAGAAACTTCACAGTTTCGGCGAAGGGCAGCGGTACCGGCCCAAGGTATAGGGAAGACGTTTCCGACGCCAGAAGTTGACAAACTGTTTTCTCGGCAGAAAAACGGAAACCATTCGCAACGCTCCAACTATGCAGACGGTCGAGACAGGCCTGAATGCGACGCTCCAAAAGGCATGTGCGCCGAGAGCTGCAATAAATTGCAAAGTCGTCAACAAATAAGGATGAGGAAATTCCAGCAGGAAGACAATCAGCGATAGGATTGATGGCGATGGCGAAGAGGGTGCAAATGAGAACCAAACCTTGAGGTACACCATTCTCCTGACTAAATACGCGGGAGCAAACAGAACCAACACGTACACGAAATACCCGCTTCTCCATAAACTTGCGGAGGAACACTGGAAGGCGGCCACGGCATCCCCACATATGCAACGTACGCAATAAGCCAGCCCTCCAGCAGGTGTCATATGCTTTCTCGAGATCGAAAAATATGGCCACAGTTTGGCACTTGCGCAGAAATCCATTCAGGATATGAGTCGAGAGGGAGACTAGGTGGTCAGTCGAAGAGCGGTATTGGCGAAAGCCGCACTGGATAATGCAGAGGAGTTTCTCAGACTCGAGCCACCATCGTAACCGCCCATTGATCATGCGCTCCATCACCTTACAAGCTGCACTGGTAACTGGACGGTAACTGGAAGGAAGTCTACGATCCTTTCCCGGTTTTAAAATGGGAACAACCGTGGCTTCACGCCAAGCCGCAGGAAACACACCCTCTTGCTTAAGTGTAACACAATACAAGTGACAAAATGGAAACTCTGTAACACAATCTATAAAAGAAGCCTCGATGTAAAATCAAAACGTCGCCAATGCAACAACTTTGTCTATTTTGTATACACTGTAATTTAGTTCCCCTCAAGCACTGAAAAAATACGCCTGTCAACGACGCTATGAAGTGAACTCTCGAACTAACGAATACTCGAACGTGTATTCTTCGGTCAGAGTCTTTTGAGACAGTAAAGGGCGAAGGTAGGAAACCGGTTGCACAGGTGGTTCGTTTGTCTGGTCTTTGTGTAGCTCTCCCATTTCCAGTGACTTACAGGACTCTGACCAAACAATAAATGTCCGTTTACCACGGAAGAGCATGTGAACCAGAAGCTCGACCAAACTTCGATAGGATCGTTGCTGATTTTCGAACGAGTTCGAGTGGAAGAAATGAGCGAGCCTCTTGTAATTTTGGGCAGTCCTTTGAGACCCTGGAAGAGATATGGACGTCACATGGCTGTACGGCAGTTACCACAAAGAGACGACACAGTATGAGCTACTGTTCCTACCTTTGCCGTCTGGACTATCTCAAAAGACTTAACAAAGAATACCATGTGAAATGAACGAGTAAAACGCATGTCCTTGAAGGAGTGGTCCATTGGTATAATGTATGTATATGTACTTAATGTGTTTCCAAAGTTGGATATAATTATCTGGTCTAAAAATGCTATAAAATAATTTCTTTCTTGCTGTATAAAAATTTTGTTTTCCCAAAAATAGTTGTGAAAACTTCCATTAATATAATATACATCTCACATTTGGGCAAGACCAAATGTTTATTTTGAATTTTAAGTACGAGGACGGTTGAACAAATACCCTTGTTAGGAATCAAGTTGCCATTTTTTCAAACAAAAAGTACTTATTTCTCAACATAGTACCCATTTAGGAAGGGTATACATTTCTCCGGAAATTCCTTCCATTTTAGCCCCATCCAAAAATAGGAACTGTCAAGCTCTGCAAAATACGCTTTTGTCTTGACGATGACCACCTCATTTGATCTAAACCTTGTTCCAGCGAGGCATTTCTTCAGGTTTAAGAACAAGAAGAAATTGCTGGGAGCTAGGCCGGGTGAATGTGCCAGGTTGGGGGTGCGGGGGGCGCAGCAGCAAATTATAATGCAATTAATGCAGTTTGATCGTTACAATTCCTTATATATGTGCTTATGCGTTGTGAAACAGCGCTTTCTTCTTCTTCGACAAATGCGGTCCTGGCCCCTTTAACTTCCTGCCGTATCGGGCCAATAACTTTCAATGACTATGTCACTCTTTGTTTTCTTTCCCCCCCCCCCCCGTATGAAGCAAATTGGCCAGAATAAATCCATTAATCCATTGTTGTGATCAGTTTTGCTTGGTTTCTGAAGTATAATGGTAAACCCAGGTCCCAGCGGTGACAACTCGACGCGAAAATTCCTTTGGATTCCGCTTAAATAGCTTCTCCTGTCTATTGAAAAGTTGCGGCACCATCAGGTCGATAACTTCATCTCCAACTTATCGTGCAAACTCTGAATAACCGTTTCCGTCGAAACACCTATGACCTTTCCCATTTCGCAAAATGTCGTTCTAGGACCAGCGAAATCATATTATGAACTTGTTCAATAATTCTCCCACTAACTACATCTGCCGACCAGATATTCGGCCACCTTTAAAGTCGCTGAACTAATAACCAATTAAAGTCGTAAATGGTGAAAGGTCCCCATTATCAGCATCGAGTTTCGGTTTTATCCCCTTGCAATATTTCCTATACAAAAATAAAATCACTGAAGGATTCAATAATTTTTTTTTTTCATGTTTACAAAAATATGCCAAACGACTAACATGCCTACCAAATCCAAGCTAACCTTTGAACCAGTACCAAATTGTTGTATCGTTTCTTCCACATTAGCTCTGTGTAGGACAGGAGCTGGATAAACTGGGTCAGAGGAAAATCAAATGCCATAGCCGGGATTTAAACCACGATATCCCAATCCCCATGTCCGGTTGCTCTAAACACTGAGGTACTATGGCAACATGCCAACACGATCACGGCATGAATTTTTCAGTCTATTGTACCTATCCAATTCCAGCCCTATACGCGGCTTGTGTGGAAGAAACAATTAACACTCACGTTTATTAATAATAGTTGGTTAAACCAGTGTTCCTCAATATTCTTTACACACGGCACTTCCCAGAGAGACCTAAACTCAACACGGCATACTAAAATGCCTGTCCCCTCAAAATAATATGAATTTTTATATAATTAGGAAATATTACGCTGTTATGTAAGCATTTATTATTATTATTATTATTATTATTATTATTATCATCATCATCATTAAGCAATGCACCCATGCATGCTCTTGTTTATTGCAGCGAAGCAACGTTCTGGCGCCCATCCTATTAGCAATGCGGGTTCGCGCATGCAGTCGTAATGACAGATTGTGCAGATGCAGAGTTTAGAGAAACATTAAAGCCGTTAAAAGTGGTGAAAAGACAATTGCATGTTTAACTTTTTCTTTAAACGTTACGACACCTTGCCTGTGAAAGATGTAACCAAATTGATGTCAGAACTAAATCTGTGAAATGTGTTTACAATGCGAGAACGGAAATGAAAAGAAAATCAGGAACTGTAAAAACTCCGAAAAAGAAAAGGGAAAGGCAACGTACTGTTTTATGACAAGTGGATGACTTTGTTAAACGTACCATTCGGTTTGAAGTGCACAGTTTATTTTTAAAGAACGAGCCTGCTGCTACAGATAAAGAGCTTTCTTTTGTGAACAATGATCCATATCTTCCACACTTTAAGAAAATTACCTTCCAGGCCTTCCTGATAGTTCGAGTTTCAGTTTGCAAAAATAAACAAAATTAATGTGATAATATACATCGCGAGGTTCAATGGTGTGGAGAAGACGTTACCTGAGTTATGTGAGGTAGCATCGTACAAAAGGGCGCACAAAACCTGGATAAATTAAGGGCATGTCACTTCAAAGCCTTGGACAGACAGGACCGTAAAAGTGAAAGAAAGGTGAATTTTCTCTGGGCTTACAAAGCTTTTAAAAATGCAACAGGCATGGTTAGCCCTTATCATTTTGTATATTGGCTGTGATGACGGGTTTCTTGATGGGAGCTTGTTAATATTTGAGTCCAAACAAATGACTATCATGAGGAGAGAGGAAGGTCGTAATGAATGGTTTGAAGGCACACTGGATATACTGGTCCCTAACAATGTCACTGAACAATGTCCCATACCATTGTTAGACTGTATGGGCGTCTGAATAGTTCGTGGCGTCAACAATAAATTATGGAGTGGCTGAAAGAAAGAAAGACAGGAAGGAAGAAGGAAGGGAAGGAAGAAGGAAGGGAGGGAAGGAAGAAGGAAGGGAGGGAAGGAAGAAGGAAGGGAAGGAAGAAAGAAAGGACAGAAGGGCACCTTTTAATGAAAGTGATGTGAAGGTCGAGCTATTGAAAGTTGCACAGGCACTAGCAGACCATCATAAGAATAAACACATTATAGGTGATGCGGCAAGTAAAACAGGTTATATCATAGCAAATAGAATCCCATTGAATTTGTGTGAAGATTCGTCAAAAGGTTAAGTGTCGAGGAACAATAAGGAGTTTAGACTAAAAGAAGTGCAACAGTTTGCAGAACAGTCAATGTTTGAGGTTACAGCAAGTCGTGGCAAATATGCCACACGCAAGGAAGACAGGATGTGGCAGGTTGATGGTGTGTGGTGGTGGACAGGTAAGTTATATATCTGGACGACTGTTCTGATCCTGAGCTGGGCATCGCGCCTCCATCTGACGACTCAGTGTAACGTTAAGTTTTTACTCACAAAATTATATTTGATACATTTTCTTCAACCATTCCTTGCATTAATTTAATTTATTTAGTATCAGCCGAATGGTTTTCTAACACCCAGTAGTTTTGCAATGAAGGATAGCACGCTGTTACGATAACCATGACTAGTAAGTAAACAGATGAGCAAGATGGCTGTCTTCATGCAGCTGGTTGCAGTGAACGCAGCACGTGTTGTTGGGCGTGTTATACAGCCATCAATATGTATGCGAGGAGCCACTCTACCCGGGGGGTGGGGGGCAGTGTACGAAACGTTTGCACCTTGTTGACTGTGCTACATTATATCGCATAACACACCAGAACGGCAGAAATATCTGAGGACACACTGAAGAAGTTGAAGAGCAGAGGATGATGGTGATGATTAAGGGCGCTCAACTGGCAAGGTCATTAGCGCCCTTATGGTAAAATCCTGGCAATAACCAGTAATAAAACGCAATTTAAAAATAAAACCAGGTACAGCTAAAATGAGTATAAAACCAAGGTAAAATAACTATCTAGCCCTGAAACCAGAGTTGGCGATAAGACTATGACATTAAACGAGCTAAAACGGAAGGAAAACAAGTAAAACAAAATTATCGATAAGGACACCCGAGTGCATTAAAACTGAAAGACTAAAAGCCAGCTAAAGCCTCAACATAAAAGAAACTTGTGCTAAAAATTTAAAAACCCTATTCACTGCTCTTGGATTAACAGCCAGGTCCTCGGCAAGAGAGGCAGGCATGTGCAGAGATGATCGAATGAGTGTCAGGTGTGAATGAGTGCCTCCCAACAGAGCACACGGACAGGAGCAGGTTCTCGCTTAAGAAGGTAACTATGGGTAAAAATGCAGTGACCAAGTCGTAGTCGAGCCAATATTACCCCCTTCCAGCGGGATAAACGAGAGGTTACCCAGTTGATAGAGAGGTCCTTCACCTCCCTATACTTGTTTCTGCGTAGAGCCGACTCTTGCGTATACCAGCGTGAAACCACTGCTCGGCGCACGAAAAGTCTATAGTCTTCAGCTGTTACAGAATTAACGGAAACACTGGGTCCTGTAATAGCCATCCTTGCTGCCAAATCCGCCAATTCGTTCCCCGACAACCCAACGTGTCCAGGAATCCAGGTGAAATCCATATTAATGCCAGAAGCGTGCAAGATATGGAGCGCATCCCGGATGCGCCGTACGATGGGATGTTCGCAGTACAGCTCACGGAAGCTCTGAAGGACACTGAGGGAATCACTCATAATAACGCAGTCACCCAAGTTTCGACGGCGCACACATAGATGGGCTCGGTACATGGCTTACGCCTCTGCAGTATAAACGGATGTGCTATTGGATAAACCGAAAGTATAGTTGTCGGTCCCAATAACAAAGGCACATCCTACACCATCGCTGCACTTACTTTCAACGGTGTATATACAAATTCGGTCACTGTAATGAGATAAAAACTATAAATAAACAGTAAGGATACAAGACAGTTTGCTGTCATTCCGAGATCTACGTGTAGTTGAAGGGCAGGCGCGCACGGTAGAGATCTAATGTTGCACATTTCGCAAATAACGCAATTAACTCAAGCACGGAGGCTATTCTTCATGATGATTATGAATACAAAGATCGTCTAACAGATACTCTCACCAACTTAAAGTCAGACGACGATACACAAATGATGAATATAACGCATTTGTGCCCACATGTGAAGAATATTTTGACATGGCGAAGCGAGTGACCCAAAGGCTGCCAAAGAGTAACAGGAAAATATACGGTGCATCTTACAGCATTACATTCCCGTACAATATCCAACCTGCAACAGCACTCCGGACACTCCACTAACTCACTCATTAAAACTTCCGCCTGTAAAACTATAATCATTCACCGGCGACATTGAATGTTGGTCACGATTTTGGAACAATTTGAGTTTTCAGTAGACAGCGACTCAACACTTTCAGCCATGAATAAGCATGTCTTCCTACGTGGATGTTCGAAAGGTGAACCCAGACGACTTGTCGATGCCAAAGAGGGGACTAGACAAGATCACACAAAACGGATACTTCAGTCTAGATACGGAAACCAGATTCGGATAATTCAAGCCCATCTGGGTTTATTAGAAAACATGAAGCTTACCCCTAATGAGAGCGCTGAGGTACTAAATGCGATATACTAGAATGCCATCGGTTGATCCAGGCACCTGCTGCATTGGGAGAAGACGCCAACGCATATGGGAGAACGTTGACACCGAAGATCTTCTAAGCTTTCCCTGGTGAACTCTGCCTTCGATGGATTACCATTTCAATAGAAGCTCCCTTTCTAGAAGATGTCCTAATTCTTCTGGGTAGCATACTCCGGATTTCAGATTTGACATCCAAAGAAAAATACTCACTGCTCTAGATTGTACAATCAGTTCATAAAACTTGATAAGGCATGCTACGTGATACATCACAATTTAGGGACACGTGTCGTTTAGATGGAGCTACGGGAAGAATTCTGAATCGTGAGAGCTAGACAAACTATTAAGAAAGTCCTGCACGAATATCTAATCTGCAAAATATCCAGAAACAAGCAAGGGAAAAAAAATCGAAGAGCCTTTGCCAGAAGAACGGATTCAACCCTTAAAACCTTTCTGACACAGAAAACTAGTTTTCTGGTCTTTTGTTTATTACATCAGCAAATACCACTAAGAAGGCATACATCGTCCGTTTCACATGTGCTGTAACAAGGGCAATTCCTCTTGAGCTCGTAACTGATCTCTCCACAGATAGACACCTACTAAAAGGTTTTCCAGCGCTTCGTCGGAAGAAGAGGAACTCCCACGGATGTTATGCTCCGACAATGCTCACAACTTCAGAGCTTCTAGCACAGAACTGCAAGACTTCCACTCCATGTTCGCAGATCCCCGAACTCACCAGAATCACCTCACCTGAAAGTTCATCCCTTTTAGAGCGGTTTGAAAGGGAGGGTTGCTGGGAGAAGATGTTTGGTTCAGTGAAGCGGTTGCGAAAACACTAGAAAAACTGCAGATTTAAGAGGAAGAAACCAATACATTACAGGCTAGCATTGACACCGTCTTTAATTCAAGATCGTTAGGCCCTCAGAAAACGAAGATGTCTTGACGCCATCACACTTCTCGAATGCGGAAAAGCTAACTACAATACCATCCGGGAAAGGGGGAAGGAGAGAGGAAAAATAAAAAACCACCTCCAGCAGCGAATCAGAATCTCACTAAAATGTACCGGCCCAAACAAAAGATTGCTGATTGTTTCTTGAAAAAGTGGACTAAGGGCAAAGCTATTTGAGCTAAGAAGCTTTCATACTCTCCGCAGTCCGCGGAGTAAACCCACGGAACTCAAGGTAGGAGACACTGTTAAGATCAGATTCCACGGCATGCGGAGGTTCGCCCGCTTAGCTGAGTTAGGTTAGGCAGAGATGGCAGGGTACGGACCGTGTTGCTGAGGGCTACCGAGGGATCTGACATAGCCCGACCAAGGATTGTAGACCACAGTTGCTCTTTCTAGGGTAACAATGGAAACATTTGACTATTAGCTTTTCCCAATATAGGGCAATACATTTGCAGAGAGTAGGTGTCTTGGGGGACAGAGTAAGAGAGATGTACAATAGTGATGTGAATAAAGAAGAATATGAGAATAATGATTAAATAGTGTTTTCTTCCCCTTCTTTACTACCAACACGACAACTTGCATTATCCCATACTTCTGTACGTATTAGAAGTGTAGTGTGTTCTGATCTATGCAAGACAAACCTTAAAAAGCCGCAAATTTGGGGGCCGCGGTTTGATTTAGTTCACGACTTTTACTACTTTGCCCATTACAATTTTCAGGAGATAGCAAAATCTTGGCAGCGGTGTATGGCACAATGACCGGTTTGTAAGTTAGGATTTGCTTAGAGTATTTTACTCGCGAAACTTTTCAGTCGGCCTATTATAGAAGCGGTTCCGTCTGTACAAACACTAACGCAATCCTGCCTTGTTAATTCTTTACGGACCATAGTCGTACGACCAAAGTGTTCTCCGGTTCTCGCTTGGGGGAAGGGGGTAGTTCTTTGCAACAACAACAAAAAATGTTGCAATTACATCAACATACCTGATGTAAGAAAAAGTGCATGACTACCAATACTGGTGGACTCGACAATATCAGGTGAGAACTTTCGTCTGTTCTTTATTTTCTTATTCATAATAGTGTCGTATTTTCGATATCATTGGACAAGTCGGCCGATTGTTTCAGCTGAGCAGTAGCTACCTGCTATCGCAGGGCTACTTTTACCAAGTCTTTACACGCGGGCATTAACGTTTCTCTTATTGCATGTGTTTTTTTTTTTTTCTTTGGCCTTTAAGTCAGTGGCGCCTATTCAGGCGAAGCTCTTTTTATTTGTATTAAATGTGAATTTCTAATGCTCAAATATCCAAAATATCAGATACATATCTATGAGAGAAGGAGGAACCGGTGGAGGGGACGTGATTCTTACCTTATGACCTAACAGCCCTGAAGAGGGTGTTATCGGGGCAAAAGGAAAGAAGAAGGGCTTTACAGCTCTTTTCTGCCAATCGATATGTAGCTGTATATTTAAACCCGGTTGTCATGATAACGAAATGGAACTTACCGTTCCACGTGTTACGAAAAAGAGTTGTTTTGAGACTACGGTGAAAATGTCAGTACACGAATTTAGCGAACCACGGAACCCCCTTGGCTAGCCCATGGGTTTACTGCACTAATGAAAAAAGCAACCTCTTGAAAATCACCGACTCCCTTCCCCTTCCCTAAGAATGTTTGTCAACACCATTTCCCCCAAAATTCAACGAGTCTAAAAATATTGTTCGCGTAATGTGGTTGTGCATTTGAACACACTAGTGTGGTGTGTTCTTTTATTTTACTGAAATTAGCTCCGCTACATCTTCTTATTTCCATCTTCAGTTTTGTTTGGTTAGAGTTAGCGGAGAGATGAATACGCAAAATGATATGGTCGGTATTGTATTGACAGACACACAATTCTCGCGGTGAGCTGTCATAAAGAGGATGTGCTATTAACGAGAAGACCAAATGCAATTCTTAACTTGCTGGCAGAAAAATGGAACAAAAGGGTTGAAATATTACAAAAAGCACTTGAAAAGCTCATGGCACAGTGAATATGAGTGACTGTGTGATAGTTATACGGAACAACTTATGTTGGTCTTGTTACTTAGGATAAAAATAGTGTAGAACAGTGCTGGTTTTTGAGACGTTTTGGACCTCAATCGGCCAATACATAAACATTCGGGCTCTGCTGAACATTTCTAATGCGCGCTCCCACTGAAGCAATTCGAAAAGAATCAGAACACTATTTCTGACGTTCTACAAAAAACATCGGTTGTATTTTGCTCAGTACAATGAAAATGTAGCACTGAACAAATCAGAGACTATGCTGCAACCTAGCTCTGGGCTAGCTCTTTTTTTTTCCCCCACTTGACAAAGTGTATGTATGCACTTTTTGCAGCATGTAGCCATGTATGCATTTTTGTTCAGACTTTATTGAAAGTTATCGTTAGCAATGTAAACAACAACAAGACGATGATGATAATAATAAAATAATAATATAATAGTAATAATAATAAAATAATAATAAAATAATAATGATGATGATAATAATAATGATAATGATGATGATAATAATGATATTAATGATAATAATGATGATAATAAAATAATGATAATAAAATAATGATAATGAAAATAATGATCAAATAATAATGATAATGAAAATAATGATCAAATAATAATGATAATGAAAATAATGATCAAATAATAATAACAAAATAATAAAATAAGTAATAATAAAATAAATAATAATAAAATAATTAATAATAATAAAATAATTAATAATAATAAAATAATTAATAATAATAAAATAATTAATAATAATAAAATAATAATAATAAAATAATAATAATAATAATAATAATAATAATAAAATAAAATAATAAAAATAATAATAATAAAATAAAAATAATAATAAAATAAAAATAATAATAAAATAATAACAATAATAAAATAATAACAATAATAAAATAATAACAATAATAAAATAATAACAATAATAAAATAATAACAATAATAATAACAATAATAACAATAATAATAAAATAACAATAATAGTAACAAAAATAATAATAATACAACAATAATAATAATAATAATAATAATACGAAGATGGACATTACACTTGTAATTACTCATTAGATAGTTTTAAATCTAATAAAGCAATGAATAATAATCCCCTCCATATATTTTTGAAATATATAACTTTTGATTTTTTGCCTATTAGGCAAATTAAGGATTCGTATCTTCAGTAATAAAATCACTAGATTGGCTATATAACGCAAGTCGGTGTGCTTCGGCTGACCTCGAAACACGTCGGTTAGGCTTACATGCCAAGAGAGAAGACCCGAGATGTTTGCACTAGCGACTTCCTCTTTTCCTCTCTTTCCGCTTAGCTGCACATTATGCCACGTCAGTCAGTCACGCTACTCCTGCCTGAGAAGACACATTGCGAATGGAATCGATTTTTATCACAGGGAGCCATTTTATGCCGTAATAATAGGCTAGAACGCAACCAGCTAACAGATTAGGTCTAAATTCTTCGTTATTTATACATTTAATAGAAATCCTTTCTCCTTAAATTTACCGGACTTCGCAGCTAGACCGCAGAATACGCCTATAGAACAGATTTTTAAAGTTGTGATTAATGCAGTAGTATACCTGACCAGACCGCTTTTCGCAGTCATAATAAAAAATCATCTTCATTTAATAGTGGAAATTTCAAAGAACCACTGTCATTAGTTTTGACTAGTCGGTTAGATACTCAGACTCACTACAATAAAATGAAAATGGAAAGTGTCTTCACTGGAGATACGAAAACAGAATGAGATAATTGACTATTTCGGAGAACATCAAGCTGGATTACATCATCAAGCTGGAAATATACAACAGCGACCCTTTTCCGTTCAAATTTATGATACTGCAGATATCACACAAAAATGTCAGCGTTGTATAACTGTGAGAAGTAGATAGATGCCGATGGTGAATTAGTCGAAAGGTTTTTGGTTTTCTTTGATGTCAGTTGTTATAGACCATCGAACGCATTGTTTACCTTGGTTATTTGTGTTTGGACCGTTTGACTTTCAGTCAAAACTTGTTGGACAATGCTACGATGTAGCCAGTGTCATGTGTGGACATTGAAATGTGTGCTAAAAAGGGTAAAAGTTTTTTCGCCTCACGCAGTCTTTGTTTGTTGTTTAGCCCATAGATTGAATTTAGTCACAGAAAGCTAAATGAAACAAATGCCTCAATGCTGCATCATTTCTGCTGACATTGCTGAAATCCCTTCATTCTTCTATCATTCTCTCAAGAGAAGCTATAACTTATACACCGTTGTACGGCGATATATACCGATTGCAACAGATACCCGATGAAGCTCATACTCCAAACTACTCAAAGTAGTTGAAGAAAACTGCAATTATTTCAGCAAGGTTTTACTGGAGATAGCAGATTATTTTGTATGTGATGAGACAGAAGTTCGGCTTTCCAAAGGCATTTTCAGTATCATGAATGACCCTGAATTTGCAGTTTTATTTATTGGTTTTATGAAATCTTTCACGTTACTAGTCTTCTGTTTGATATTCTTCAAAAACTCCCTTGGCATGGTTTTCTGTTAGAAGCAAATAGAAAACAGTTATTGTATGCTAGAAAGAAAAAGAACCGTTGAAGATAGCCAATTTTTTCAAACAGCTAAACAAAGGGAACGGGGAGTTTTCGGTGCGAAATATTCTAAATTGTCTCACGAAGAGCTTTTCCAGAGGTATAAATTGCTATGTTTTGAAATATTGGATTTAATCTTGGCACAAATTACCATTAGATCCCAAGACGTTGGAATACTTCAGTTTTGAACCGTCGCGACTCTTCGAGGTTCCTGCAACATTGAGCGTTTTTCCCCATTGATGCTCTCGCCTTTCTTCAGGAAGCATACCCAGGTGTGTTTAATATACGTCTTTTGAAACCAGATCTTCAGCTGTTTTATGTAAACGAAGAACACCCAGCATAATGTTCCCATTACATAAACACTGATGTTTGTGCAGCAAAACAAACATATATTTAAGCAGATACAAAACCTTTTCCGCTCGTAACATTGCCTCAACGAGCGTTTCGGTGGAGAGAAGCTTTTCTGCTATCAAGACATAGTTGCGGAGCTCAGGACCCAGGAAAGACTGCCAGTTTGGTTAACATCTCCATCCGCAAGGACTTGCAGAATAACCTACAGAATAAGCAGCATTTTCTCGGCGACATATAAGATGTATGCCAACAGAAAGGGCAGAAGTCAAATTAACATAGAAAAAATAGGTAAGTTGTGTGTTATTTTTATTAGATACGACATAAGTCACGAGCCGCCACTGGCCTTTATGTTAAGTTTGGCTACCCTATACCTAGCTCCCTGAACTTTTTGCGTAACACGTATTGACATTGTCATAAATGTAAATCGTTTTTTATTAGGTTTCAACAAAGCCAAAAATAATTTACGTCTTTACCCAACAGAGAGGAATCTCTTGTTGACAAATGCCGTTTCAATTTACTGTGAACCATAGCAGCCTTACCGAGTTTTTCACCACATACAACACACAAACGTAGTATAAATTTTCCGGGCTCGGTGATTTCACTACCTGCTCTCGAGTGCGGAACAATTCGGAGAGAGGACGCATCTATATGAACAACAAATAAAAGCGTAATAACACTATAATTTAAAATAGTAAGGCTGGTGTAGCAAATCACAAATTTCGTAGTACTGTAAAACTTAGCTGTGTTAGAACTGAACTGAAATAGTTCAATCATTGACCTGAAAATGCGTGGGTTCTTCGGAGAAAGGAAAAGAGCAATAAAGTTTAGAAAGCGCCAACAAACTGGCAAAAATCCTATAAAAACAAGACAGTAAAAGAAAGGGAAATTTCTGCTAATGGCCGCAATTTTAGTCAAAAGCACATACAGCCAGGTGTAAACAAAAGATGCGGTGTTAAAATGCACTGCCTTGAATAGAGTTTAGAACACGCATGTGCAAGTTGGAACAGGGGGTGGGCCAATCAGAGATTTTAATGGCCTCGTCATGGTAACAATCTAAACCATTTTTATGGTTCAACAGCTATATTCAGTAAAACCATATTCAACGTCGACATTCCTTCATGCCTACCAAAACGAAGTTTATTTATATTAATGTTATGAAATTACAAAGTATTGAGAAATGGCCTAACATAAGACAAGGAAATTAACACAAGAGTAATACATATAATAGAATAAACAAACATATTGAAGTTTTTGCGCAACAGTAAAGTTATGAAAAAAGTGAAGTTTAAAGGTTGATAGTCGGAAAGAGCTACTAAATAATAAGCAATAACTTTTACTGCTTTATACACAATACACAGAGTATGTATTTTAATATTGTTTTCCTGCAGATTACTTGGATCATCCAAACAATCGGTAATACAAAGAACGTGAGGTCACATAAGCACCTTTGATCACTTTGTGCCGGAGATTTTTGTTTCATGTCCATCAAAAGAGCCAGTTCATTTACCAGACACTAGAAAAACTAGAGCAAATTTTCCTTGTTCAACCAGCGCACTTCTGAACGGTAGTAAATGATCTTTAATTAACTCCATCGTTGTATGGGGCCATATAGTTGGGAACATCCACACAACCTATTTTATAAATAATTGGTCCAAGTTTGTGGCACACTTTTCACCTTGTGATGGCACAGCGGTTGCGGAACCCTGGTTTAAACTATGAAGCGCGGGACTTGAAAAGTACTTCCGACATTGCAAGTCGCCATTGGGATATGTGATCTCAAAATTATTCCAGATCTCCTCGTGGTTTATCGGAGACAATTCGATTCAGTTGGCAAATTTAGTACCATGTCGACATGTTGCGTGTGCCGTCGTAGCTCAGTGGTTAGAGAAGCTGGGCGGAGACTTGAAGATCCGTGGTTCTAATCCCGATTACGGTATTGAATTTTTAGTCTATCTATCCAGTACCAAATTTGTTTTGCTAAAGTGTTAACAAGAGTGATACTTACTGAACCACCCTCCTCGTAAGCCTTTGAAATCATGAGTTTATTTATGAAATTTGCCCTAAGTACGAAACTTGGGTACAGATAGCAGGTACATTTCATTAGAAAATACATTTTCATAACAAAACACTTCTTTGCATGAATAACTTATGAAATATTCCCTTTACTCATTTACGGGTTTCCATATTTTACATAGTACACTTTCAAAGTTACAGTGATAATATTTTTATCATGAGCTCATCAAACGGTAGTAATATCGAGGCTTATTAAAATCAACTTGCGTTTTAATTGACTGTCATCTCAGCTTCATGAATGATTCTGTATAATTTAGCAAAATGCCAATTGAAAGTATTTGACTTTTGCATCCGCATTTAGAGTGACTATGAAATTATATAACACATTTTATCGTATTATCTTGTATAGTTTCAATTTATCATAAGAGAACTCGAGAGTTTTCATAATTGACTCTTAAAACAAACAAGACATCGACCTATTTCGAATGCCTACTATAAAGTCGTGTATCCATTAGGCGGTTCAAGGTTCCTGAGAATAAGTTAGCGCATTCCATAGTTGGAGTACGAAACAAATGTGATGGGGCCAAGCAAACCCTCTTCCGAGTTTTCAATTTCAGTTCATGTTGCTAACCGATGCTTTTAATGAACTTCCACGAAGTTGCACTCCCTACCTCACTCCCTTCTAGTGTTTCCTCGACCAGCAATCCCTCTCATCTATATGCTTAGAATTTTAGCTAATTCCGGTACCAAGCCTTCAGAATCTGAGATTAGTACACAACTTCGGAAGAATAAATACCAAGGTTCAATGAATATTTGAAATCCACAAAACACACTGCATGAAGAAATGGGAAGAGCGACATTTCGCGCAGACATAACATGTTTTAAGTTATGTTTTAGGGAAATGTCTAAATCGACTATTTCACTATTGAAGACTGAAATCCATCGGAAAGCTGCCTTCTTTCTTGGTCGTGGTTTAAGATTCGGTATGGTTAAATATGCACTCTGGAAGGGGTTGGGAAAATGTGCGGAATGTATTCTTCCCATGTTCTTTCCTGAGGAAAATTAAATACTAACTTACCCGTTTCGTCTTTGAATCTGAATAATAACGACTCCGTTTCTACTGTTATTACGTAAGCTAGCGTGCCCATTCGCGCACATTCTGTGTTTCTGGTTAATGGAAATTCTAACAGCTCCTCCTCAGGTCCCGGTGAATCTGTAAAAGAAAAATAACTTATTTAGATCTGAAAGTACACAGAACATAAAAAATACCTCATACGTGTTACATATATATGACTTTCCCTACTCTCTATTGTTTATTGCTGGATATACAAACTTTTCACCCAAAGCGTATTTTTCTATCACTTCATTTTAATTGAGATAAACATTTGCAGAATGAGTTGCATCATACATTTCCTTATAGATACAAAGGCAAGATCGATAGTCAAATGTTTAAGAACTGAACGCTTTATGCTGACCTTTAAATGAATGATATCGGGAGCCCGTGTAGCCCGTTTTGAGACAGTGTTGGAATTTATGTGCGCAAATTTTGAGCATCGCATTTGAAAAAAAACAACTGAGATTTGTAAAAATATAAAGTTATACGCATATTTCTATCGGATATTTATCATGTCATAAACAGCTGCATTATAAATTAAAGCACTCCTATTTTATTATACTAATACAGGCTTTGTTCGTTATGCTTTAGAAATGTATTATCCAAACTCAGATGAAACTGATTTGAAATAAACTGTTTCTGCAACTAAATGTAAAAGCAAACCGTAAACAAATAAAATATACTAGCAGTTTGTAATGGGGAAAGGAATAACACTAGTGACGTAGCGGGTACACGGATCTGGGTATGCACTTCTAAAAATAAAAATGTTAAAAAATAAAGGAGAAAGAGTGCTGGCCAAAGAGAGAGCGAATATTTTAATTGAAGTATTCAAAGCATGTTGCAAAGTGAAGTAGCTTTGTATCTGCGTAATATTCGTGAAAGCAACGAATCGTTCAATATTTCCTTAGGTTGATATATTGGATGAAGGTAGATTGCAAGTTGCGACTTCTGACCTAATATCAGAGAAACAAAATACGTTTCAGAAACCCCTTTTTCCAATTTTGTTGGTCGAGACTGTGCTGCTCTGGAATTTAAATCATTCTGTATATCAGACGAGGTAGAATGAAATGAAGTTGTCTTTTTCAGCTAGTCTTTGTGACAGACAATCATAATATTTCGTTATTCAATGAAATTCCGTCTTTTAGATGATCAGCTTTCTGAATGTTGCCACGATATGCACGTTAAAATTACAAAACTACTATATTGAAAAAGATCACGTTAAACCACCTCTTTATCAAGCAAGATGCGTTCTGCCTTAACATTCCACTGAGCGCATATCGTTTGTCTAGACTGGGGTGCGCCGGGAAGGAAATGCATTTACTTGATCTTTAACCTGGTTAGAGTGATACGCTGAATAACATTGCATGAAAGAACCGTTGTTCAAAACATACTTCTCGAGGACTATATCAATAGGTTTAACACAAAAGAAAAATGTAAACTAAGGTAACCAACTATGTGATCATCTATGTCCATTCACTCTACGACCCCTGAATAATAACTATACAGATTTGTTGTTCAGAATTCATTATTGTATACCATGGATATCGGAAACTAAGGTTACAAGGCCAATATCCTTGATGTTTCGTTTTTCACAGCGAACTTAGTACTGTGCAGTAATTCTAATATATGCGGTTGGCAACTGTGCAAGTTTCAGCCAACTACCACCTATAGCGCTACTGCAGTTTAAACACAATTGGCGACTCGTTTGGAAAACTGCTTTCGCGAAAAAATCCACTCAGTTATTCGATTTCTGTGGGCGAAACATGTAACCGCGGTTAACATTCACCGACAGCTGGTAGAGATTATGGAGAGGCTGAAATGTTTCGCCAGCATGACACAGATTGGTGCGGAAAGTTTGCGGCTGGTAGAGAAAACGTCACGGATGAGGATCGCAGTAGCCAACCCAGAACAGCATTCACAAATGTGTACATAGCTCCCGTGTAAGAGCTCATCCATGAAAACAGGAGGTTTACGTTACGACATATGGTGTAGAATTGGGAATGTCTTTTGGAAGCATTCATCACATTGTTCACGATATTCTGCTGTACCGGAAAATTTGTTCCCGATGGGTTCCACGAAATCTCTCCAACAAAAAGAAGAAGCGCAAGGGGGCAGGTCTACAACTTTAGCAACGGTTCCCCACGGAAGGGAACAGTTTTCTTCATCACACTGTCAAAGTTGTAAAATTCCTATAAACCCAACTTAATTAGATCCTTTAAGAAAAGAAATATAACCTAATACTTGGGTAACGAAACACTGATCCACCTGCAGTAAGCGGTCGTCAATATAATGTAACACCTCTCTTTTCCAAAGACAAAGTAGTTTGAGTTGGCGCCATCAGCTGGGAAGGTGGTGGCTATAGTTTTTGGGACAGCGCGGGTGTCATACTTGTGGAGTTTTGGAGCGCTGACCGATACTGCGAGTCCTTAACACGATTACGCGAAGCAATCAGGAGGAAACGGCCAGGATTCCTCACTGTGCGACCTCAAAGCCCAGGATACAACCACGCTGTTGAAGCAGCTTCGCTGGGATATCATCGACCACCGTTCCTGCAGCCCAGGTCTCGCTCCAAGCGACTTTCACCTCTTTCCTCACTTGAAGGAACGCCAAGGAGGCCGACGATTCGCTTCAGGTGAGGAGGCGCACCACTTCACGACAACGTGGCTAAACACGCAAGGATAGCATTTTACCAGGGGGAATATTCAAACGCATCCCATGAAGCGACAAGCGCCTCAACAGATATGGATACTTTAATAAAAATATCCTATTGTATGTACTATCAGATGGCTGTATTGATTGTACGAAACATATACCCGTTTCACTGAAAGCTTTTAACCTTAGTTTCTGAACATCCCTCATACTAACTTAATCTACAGTCTGCAGTATCGAGAAACACATTACTTCTCATAATTTCGTTTTTGCTTATTTTTGACAATATCAATACATTAAAATTTGAACTGGAGCTGTTAAAAATACAAATCCGTAAAATACTCCTAAGATTGTTATGAGTTAATATATTTCTATGCATGTCGTGATTTTAAAAGCTTCAAGACAGAAAATGCCTGTTCCATCGCCTAAGTTCCTTCAAGGATTGCTATTAGCCTTGAAGCATGATTTTTTAAGATAGCTAAATTGCATATCATCGAGCCATTTGTAAAATTCTACTATGTTCTCTTGTGTACAGTTATTGAACAGCTCACAACCGAAGTCGCATCAGAGTTCAATAAACTTCAAACCTGCACCTGAAATTTCCTGAATTTGGTGTGCACACTTAGGCAGCACAATCATTTTCACGAGCAGGGAAATAGCTAGCAGAAATTTAGCAAACCGATGGTACTTGGACTGGAGAGGCACTAGTTGTCTTGTAGCATGCTATCGTGACGCCACTCGAGCGACTGCCAGGTATAGGAGACCTCCACACACCGACCTTAAAATTTCAGATTCTTTCCATGCAATTGCGATACATAACTGAATATTGACGTTTCAAATGGAATGAGCTAAAGTATTAAACAATTCGAATGATTAATAACGGACATCTCATATTGCTTAAGCCATAAAAAGTTCGTTCTGAATAAAGCGGTTAATTTAAAGAGATTTATATTTTTTGTATAGCACGTTTCGTCTATCACTTACCGTTTACCAGTAATACAAGCTTACATAAAACTTCCTTCCAAATGAAGTAGTCTTTACAGGCTATTCCTAGGAAATTCAAGAATAAATACCTACGTTTTGTCATATGAGCTGCTTTAAGAAAATAAAAAATATCGGAAAATGTTGCTTCTAAGACAAAGGGGAATTTTCTTGAAAATCCTTTGCGCCACAACTTTCGAAGGTGCTGAACTCAATGCCAAGTATGGTATTTACTCGACTTTTCGTTTTTAATTTTTGATCACACACACACACACACACACACTTAGACGCGAGCACGAATTTTGGTTTTTTATTTAGGGGGCCCTTAAAACGGATGCCGGACACTTGCGCTGGATGACATCCCGCAAAGTGGCATTTCCGCGTGGACCGTCCATTTCCTAATTACTTTAGGTTTCAGGTTGAACTGAATATTTTTCCCCTCTTGCCCAACTTCAACCCATCTGGTAGAGATAAGAGAATAGCTGTGGTAATGCGCCTTCTGTTGAGGTACTAAAACCTTTTTTCGGAATAAAACAAATTTTGAATTGAAGCTTTTGTGTGCGTGTTCTATAGCCTTATACCCACAAATGACAAACGATTGCAATGAAACCACCATGGATTTGTTTGTTTAAATGTCACACTTTGCCGTGATATTAAATTTTTTTCTGAAAGGAGGACTGAAATATAGTAAATAGATGCAAAAATATGATGAAATAGTGAGCTTTTGAGAAAGCGAATTTTGTTGTTTTTGTTCTTCACTAGTCAATAGAATTTACAATGAAGGTATATGCATATTGCTTTAATATTCGTCTGTATATTATAGTAGTAGGGCCTAACTAATGTGTACAGAACTATTTGTATTATTCTGGATCTAGATAATTGCCAGTTCTGGTTATTATAAATAACAACTTAACTCCGAATATAAATAGGATTAGTTTTGTAAGTTCTTCTGTTCACCTTATTTGCGCTCCGTGTTGTTATTTTTAATTAATAGTAACAATTATATTATAATCATATCTTATTATAATTAGCATTTATGTTCAAGATGTTTTAACCCACATGTCCATCAGATAACAAACAGCTGATGAGACCGATAAATCTTAACCAGGATTCCAACACAAGCTCACAGAGTGATACGTAAAGGCTTACTTCTATACCACCAAGTATCTTATCATTATTTTTGGGTGAATGCTCCTACCAGTTCGATTCCCGGCTGAGGGCAAGTAGGGCGAATTTTGAACGTGAAAGCGTATTTTGGTATGCATTAATACCTAGAAGGTAATAAAACTAGCAATAAACAACATACAATCAAAATTATAACAACACTAACAGCTATTTTAAATATATGCCTAATGTGCAACAGTAACACCACCTTCTCTTATATTTATTTTATATTATTCTACAAATTATTTTCACAGAAGCTTATTCTATCTGCTTGCTGTTAATCGCACATATATTCAACACCAATGGTTTCCATAGTGCATTTTCTTTAAAACATAATAGCATACAGGAGGGATTCAATAGTCAACTGTTTGAAAAAGCTGATGTGTGTGTGTGTGTGTGTGTGTGTGTGTGTGTGTGTGTGTGTGTGTGTGTGTGTGTGTTTTAAGGTAGCAATGCGAAATGCAGAAACGTTGCACAATTACTGGTTACGATGGAAGATTTCCTTGTTGCTGGGTAAATGTAGGAAAGAAGGAAATCGGTTTACATTTTCCCTAAATCTACCACAAATTATTCACAGTTACTGTAAAGGGTGCACATTTACCAATACAGAATTGGTAGAATCAGATTTGTTCTAATATCAGAGCGGTCAACGTAACCACAGTTGTGACTGACATTAGAAATAATATTACATATGTACATTACTAATTACAAATCAGCTTACTTGTGAAGGTACCCATCCATCCTTTAGAGCAATATTAATGATAATACGGTGGTGTAAAATAAAGCCTGTCTTTGTTGGCAATGGGAAAATGTGGTAGCTGTAGGTATTCATATTAGAATCTTGATGCCTTGCACACCCAATATCAAAATAATCCAAATATTCGAGAATTTACATTTTTATGTCCTTATCGTTTCTCGGCAGCAAGCATAATTTGTTACCAGACACCTGAAATATTAAATTCTAAAAAAGAAACTGAGAATAATGATTTCATATTAAAGGAGAAAGAAATGTAATCAAGAATCTTGAATTATTGCATGCACATAAGTTTCTCCACTCTTCTATACTGTACTCTTACAATGTATTCTTAATACAGATAAACAGCATTACTCCTTTTATACATTTGTTGTTTTTATTTATTTATTTTTTTCCATGTGTACCCCGCTTTAACTACGTAGTCCTGTCGGCGGCAATTCCTTTTGTCGTTGGGTTTTATACTGATTTATATATTTAATCATTAGATCACTCTCACACACACACACACACACACACACACACACACACACACACATTCACGCTCTCATTCATGTTTCCAGACTCTGGAGGATAGCGAATAATATGCACTAGAGAAAAACTCCTATCCCAAGCCGGAAATCGAACACACAACATTGGCACAGCGAGCAGGTGGTCCATCGACTGAGCTACGGGGTCAGCCAACATCTCGCTGAAGATATAAGAATGTATTAAGCTAAAGCGATAGTGTTTCTCAAAGCCGAGCGCTAGTCGCCTATTACCTGCGCGAAGATGGGATTTTGAGGGGTGGTATACGGGCAAGGTTTCCTGGTCACAGTGTTAATAGCACCTCCGTTTTTTTTTTCTTTTCTTTTTTTGAAAGGGAGGGAGGGGGGAGAGAGTGTGTATGTGTGTGTGTGTGTTTCACAGAGTAAAGAATGGCTTATCTCGTTATTGGGATGGAGTAGGCGCGAGGTTTTAGGTTGAAAGCATCAGTAGGATGGAAAAATCACGATCCCCTTAAAGTATATATTTCTGGTAAAATATCGATATCCAATGTTGAGTGGAATTCCATACCTTCTCTACATGCTGTGTTCAATGTAGAGAATGCAATGATGAGTATTTGGCAAATTGGAGCCGCAGTTGCAATTATTCAATCGGTAAGGCTTAGTACAAACAATTGTTTGAGAAAAAAAACAAGTTTATACCAGTTGCATTTATTTTCAACCCTCGGATTTTTAGATCTAATTTAACATTTTAAAATAAATAGGTGAATCGGATGTTATTTCTGTTCCGAGTCCCACTAATCGGAGTAGATAGACTTGCCTGAAATTGTATATTCTGGTCATCTAACAGCCCCCTTTTTTTTTTTCTTTTTTTTTTTAAATTTCAGAAAATAATATGCTAACTCTCAAAACGCTGCAAGGAACAAATTATAGCGCATATATATATATTGTAAAAGTATTAGTTGTGTGATAGAGAGAGACAGAAGCAAAAAAACTACTTCTATAAAAGTTCTCTTTTAAAAGTTCAATAAGTAATGCACCTTTCTATAACCACTTGCATGAGATACAGGATGTATTACACTCCACCCAAAGACTTGATACGCAGGTTTTATCCGAAATAATCCAATCTGTAAGGATTTAAAAGAAGATTTTGAAAAGCTCTTCTGCGCAAAAGTTGCCGTAATGGAAATATATTTTTTTCTTATTTCTGTTATTTTTCAAACACTGTTCAACGAATTTTAATAGAAATAGCATTAGTTTGAGCTATTGAAAATAGCTAATTAATATCCTGAACTTTTTATAGTTAGCATGTGCAGTCATCTTTATTCGTAAGAATTTCTATAGCTGGCAAACCACAATAGATGAAAATCTACTATAAGACAGTATGTGTCTAATTAAATTATGCAGTTGTCTAACGATGATATTCGTTAATTTATTAAATATTCAATGTACTTCCTACACCCAATGCTTAGTCTAGCTCTCTCTCTCTCTCTCTCTCTCTCTCAGCTTGGATAAACAGTAACATAACATAATACAGCTTGAATACTAAATGGTGGACTCTTGGCTTCCGTAAATGTAGAAGGTAACCGACATCCCCTCATGCAGTGTTCTTTTCCTTTGGATTACGAATTGTGGCAATGGTGGAGGGAAAATAGGCAACAAAAGGGGGTGATATTTAAATAATTTCAAATCGCCGGTTTTCAAAGCATGCCACACGATCCTCCTGTTATCAGGCCTTGAACTGTAATTCTAGCTAATGTGTGGATGTTTGGGGTTCCGACGGAACAAAATTCTGGGAATTACTAGGAATTTGGTTAGTTATATGTATGGTAATCAGAGATTATATTGTAAAAATGTCTATTGATTCAAAAATTGGTTACAAATAGTCACTACTGCACTGCTGCAAACAATTCATTCGACGCTTCCACATTTAACGGCTTTTTCGTGCCACTGCGCTCTAGCACTCCCCTCGAAGTCTGACTCACGACTCACATTTACTCTTACTTCTTTTTATTGCTAAAATGATGCCACAGAGCTTTCTGGATGATTTGGAACGTGCTGGCTGATATCTCGCATTCCAAGACTTCCGGTTACTTGCGCGTCGCAGTTCCTCTTTTTCCTCATTCTGGCCCTACAGCTGCATACCAAAGCTTCTGCGAACCTGAGAACGGCCGCATACGGCACAATATGCACGCCTATGGAGCGTTGCCCACGGAAATAATGTTGGACCGCTCTTTTAACTTATTGCAAATTTACCTTCTGGTTGTCAAAGACGCCATCACCCTAAATATCGAACTATTTTTACTTTATCTACCACATATACTATGTAGAGGAAGTATCGTATTTCACCCAAAATTTCGATGTACTAAGGATTTCATCGGATACACACGTTTGAGGTTCCTGAATAAAAACTTTTACTAGAAATGATGGGAGCGTCCATGAACAGCGTAACTAAAAATGAAAAATCAAAGTAATAGAAAGTTGGTATTAGTTTAGCATTTTCCAATGATGTGGCAAAGATCTTTCCCTACCTCGATTTACTCTTTATATGAAAATACTTAATTATTCTTTATTTTCTCAAAAGTGGCTTTAATAATTTTGTTTGGAACATATGTACCTATATGTATTTAAGATATTGACATGACAAAATGCATCTATTGCATTTTTTGTGGATAGCATGTAGTTATTTTCATTATGAAGTTGGTATACATTTCTAAAATGGTATACTATAAGAGACTTATCACACATCCTATTAAAAAACACAAATTTGTGTCGAATAAAACTGCATATGTGAACCGTTTTCCGTATATTTAGGTAATAGTTTAATTTCTGAAATACTTGATACATGTTCAAGTATTACATCGCGATGTTTGTATCTGCTGATCAGGATTTCAAGGCCAGCATACAGTCTTCATTTTTCAAATATTTAATCGTGTAAATCTCCTATTTCCCTCGTGTAGATACAAAAATTATGCAATGAAACAACTGTAATTTTATCTCAAATACCATGAAGTAAAGAAAAATAAGTTTTCTTGAAAATAATGTAGAGAATGACTGAAGAAAACCACATGAATTTAATGTCAGACTTTTAAACATATGAATGCCGTGGTGTCTTGTGTACCTGTGTAAGTTTTAATATAAAACACATGGATATCACCATGATTGGTGGGGAGCAGACTAAAAAATTATTTCATATGAACAAGCTATAGAATAACTATGAAAATGAATGATAATGAATTTAAAGTTGCACAATTACTTTACTATACATGCAGTACCTTTAATACTACCGAGTTAACTCGCAGAATTGTATTCCAGGTAGTGGCCATAGTTATATTGATGTTTGGTGAATATCTCTGGCAAAGTTGTACAATTTCAAAATCCATTTCATCTCTTATATTGTGAATGCTATACCTATATGCAATTAAGCAAGAGCCTGAAACAAAATGATTTTAACCTTAAAATTTCCAATTATTAGTAAATTGAAGAAATGATTGAAACGAAAATTAAAAATCTAATGTGTACCCTTCACATGTCTTGCTCTACCTATTCTGTAAGAAACTGTTCTTACGAAAGCTTATTCTTCTCTCAAGCTCAGGCTAACCAAAATAAACATTAGCAGAAATGGTCTTACTATTTATTTCCTTATAAGTAGAAGGGAAATAAGGGAATACACTACGCTAAAACCATAGTGAAATCCTTCAAAGGCTAGCTGCTATATGATACAATTGAAATTTGTTTCTCTCTGCACGGCCAGGAATAAAAGAAAAAGAAATAAAAGAATGGTGAGTTCCGTTTTGAGAAAAGTTGAAGTGTTTTAAAATTGAAAGCAATAAAAAGGAGCAACTCGTGTTTACTCCACGAGAAATTGTACATGGCATAAATTGTGTGTTATAACGAGACATGTTTGTGTAGTAAGTGTTTATCACTTACGGTTTACCAGTTATGCAAAACTCATCCAGAATAAAAAGGTATTCAGAGGCTATTCCCAGAAAATTATAGCTATACATGTTAATTGTTGTGCAAATATGTTTAAACATACGGCATTTTAATCAAAGCCGTTTTGGAAAAATAAAAAGTTCCGAAAATTTTTCTGTGTAAAGTGCAGCTAAGAAAGGAGGGATTCTCTCGAAAATCTTCGCGCCACATCCTTGGAAGACATCCAATAACAAGGTTGATTGTAACGGATTTTTCGTTCTTGAGTTATGCACGCACGCACGCGCACAACTGCGATCGCGCAAAATTTTCTAAACATTTTTTTTTTTTTTTTTTTTTTTTTTTTAGGGATCCTAAAAGCATACATTCCCGGTGAAATTTCGGTAACAAAGTGTTGGGTGTAATACAATACCTTCTCTACCAATATACATTGTACAGCCGTGGACACAAAAAACGAGTCATCCCCAGATTCCATGTATCGATCGAAGAGCTTCTTGAATCTTCGTAAAAACTGTGTCCACAATGCACATGAAAGAACTGTACAATGGTCTGTGACTGACAGCGTAAAAGTTAACTTATGAGTAATAAAAACAGATCACAGAACAACGTTACACTGGCCGAGAGGTTAAGAAGTCCTTTTTCCACGCATAAGTTCCCAGGTTTAAAGCTCGCGGTGCGTGTCATTCTCTTTATGTTTCTTAATTTTATGACTGGATATGCAGAACATAATATTGTATTAGCTTAAATTTGGAATTTGAAGTAATGGGCCAATCTATGCATACATAACCATAACAACACTTGTGTTAAATAACTAAAGAAAAAAAACATAGATAAACTATTATCCTCTAAAACTTTAACAAAAAATAAACATAATTAATATAGAGTGTATGAACACTCAGGCTGTATAACTGCCCAAAATCTTTGGGGCATATACAAAATTAAATGCCTGCAGTAATGTGGACGAGTAGCTATAAGATCCCAGGCTTCTTGAATTTGTGCTCAGAAGCCATCTTTTGTCCTTCAATCATCTTCAGTTAAACTGAAGCGCAGCTAATTATTTACTTAAGCACAAAAATTATCAGTAGGGTTCAAATCTGGTGAACAGGGAGGCCAGTCTACCATTCTGATGTCGTGCCACTCTTGAAAACAAATTTGAAACCTTTTCGAGATGTGTGGACACGATGATTGTCCTGTGCAAATTTAACAATTCCATCAGGATATCTCATCCTCAGAGAGGGAATAAAAATATTATCCAGCACTACAGAGTACTGCACACTGTTCAGCGTATCGTCAAGCTGACACAGCATCACACCTGCACTGCTCCCTGATATGCAGCTCCCACATGATACAGATACGCGGCCATGACGGGATTGTGAGGCCACTATTTTGCATCGTATCAGGACCCCTCTGAACCTTTCCCTTATACAGAGTGTTTCAAAAATACGGGGCATAATTTCAGGTATGTATTTCCCACATGAAGACAATCAAAATAGTTCATTATAACATGTGTCCGGAAATGCTTCATTTCCGAGTTAAGGCCTTCACAACATTGGAATTCACTGGAACGTTTTTCTTTCCGCAGGTCTTTGCCGTCAAAGGAGACATTAGGAGGGCGCTCTGATAGTTCATTCTGTGGAAGGTTACATTCAGTGTCCTTTAGGCGTTAAGACTGTGCGACATGTATCAAATCAAGAGCTGGCAGAGATACACTTCGTGTACGGTAAGGCGGACGGCAATGCTGCGCTGGCTCGTCGTTTGTACCAGGAGAGGTACCCACAGCGACAATGTCCAGATCGGAAGAATTTTTTTACGTCTCCATTCCCGTCTGTGCGAGTATGGAACATTCACCTCTCCTGGTTTGGGAAGGGGACGACCAAGATCTACAACTCCAGAAGTGCAGGAGGAGATTCTGGAGGCTGTGGACAGGACTCCTTCTATCAGCACACGACGGTTAGCGTTGTAAGTCTATGTTCCTCATACGACTGTCTGGAGACTGTTGAACGAGTATCAATTGTATCCTTATCATTTGCAACGTGTACAGGCCCTGTCACCAGCAGATTACTCTGCACGAGTTAGGTTCTGTCAGTGGTTCTTGCAGCAGTGTGGTGTAAATCCGAACTTTTCTGCCGTCGTATTATTTACAGATGAAGCACAGTTCACAAGAGATGGCATAACAAATTTCCACAATCAGCATGTATGCTCGCATGAAAACCCACGTGCAACTGTTGTATCTCATCACCAGGTGCGGTTCTCCCTCAACATGTGGGCCGGTATCATTGGTGATCGATTAGTTGGACCCCATGTACTTGTAAGCAGACTTACGGGGCAGGCGTAAACAAACTTCCTGGAAAACATAATGCCTGACGTTTTCGAAGACACTCCACTGATCAATCATCAACACATTCACTTCTTGCATGATGGCGCTCCCGCACACTTCAGTCTTAGGGCTCACCGGTACCTGGATCGAAGGTTTCCTGATCAATGGATAGGTAGAGGTGGTCCAATTGCTTGGCCTCCACGCTCACCTGATCCCGAACCCTCTCGATTTCTACTTGTGGGGCCATTTAAAATCATTGGTTTATTCGTCTCAGGTGCCGGATTTGGAATCCCTTCGGAATCGAATTGTGGCAAATTGTGAGGACATACGCAATACTCCTGGAGTTTGGGATCGTGTTTGCAGGTCAATGAGACATCGATGTGAGGTCTGTATTCAAGCAGGAGGTGGGCATTTTGAACATCTTTTGTAATGACAACAACCTGCGGAAAGAAAAACGTTCCAGTGAATGTCAATGTTGTGAAGGCCATAACTCGGAAATGAAGCATTTCCGGACACATGTTATGATGAACTAATTTGATTGTATACATGTGGGAAATACATACCTGAAATTATGCCCCGTATTTTTGAAACACCTGTATATGGAAGAAAATGTCACCTCATGAAGTATATCACGTTTTTGCAGTTGCGGTTGGCATTTTCTTTTGGATCGTTTTGTGAATGGTAAACAAGTTCCCCACGTTACAAAAAATCAAATTTGTCCAAAATTGGATTCCAATTGGTTTTCTTAACACTACTTTAGTATTTTTTCATACTATACATACTCCATTTTTTTTCATTAAGAGAGAACTGTTCGTGCCTGATGGGTCTGTGCACCTTTCTGTGCTTTCGTGAGCTGCATATTGCTGTTCGGTAGAATGAACCCTTAAAGAAGCATCATAACTATCATATTAATAGCTGTACCGAATACAGTGTATGAAATAAGTATGTCTAAAATAAGTAGCCACTGCGTTTAGATTTAACATCCATAAGAGTAGAAAAAAATTCTAAATGCGAGAAGCGAACCTGCGACCCTCACCAGAGTTGTAACCTACGCTTTGTCACAGCGCTACAGTGAACACTCAGTGAAGATGGTAGGTTTAGTAATGCCATACAATGCAAACTCTATCTGATTATTGATCATAAGCGTTAATAACATTGAGATTTGGAACTTGTGACAATTTGTTGCTGCCGCTACATAACTGTAACGCGGATGGTGTACACAAGGTACTGTACCGTGTAGGACTTATATGAATTTGGTGTTTCAGACACGATATTTTTTTTTCCGTTTTTTTTTTTTTTGCAGGGGTATACATAGTACTAGAAATATAGCAGGTGAAATCTACGTAGATTTGCGTTGAGCTAAATTAATATTAATCTAAATTGACGAATTTTAAAACTTTATTATTCACAATTGCACCGCTTTAAAAATGAAGCTTTGTACGGGAGAATGCCCGGCAGACACACAAAACTCCCGCCCTGTTTCTGTGGTTACCAGACTTCCAAATCTGCTTAATTCAGAACTCCCTTTCTCGGAAACAATTTCAGATGAGATTTTTAGATGCACGTCTTCTGTGTTCACTGATCCACTTTTAACTTCGTGGACGCCAGAGTAGTTCAGTGGTTTCGTTCACAGCTCCTTTTCTGGGGGACTTTTACTCGATTCCAGGGTGTGGAATAGTGGTTTAAATTCGGCCCTCACCTCTGGCTAGCTCAAGTGAAGTGTCCCCAAGGCCCAAGGGGATCAGAGTCCACAGTAAAGCTGTAGGTCCTCTTATTCCACCGTCATCCTCATCACTATATCGCCCTCTGGTTGCCTCCACCTAAAAAACGGACCCAGTCATCGCTTAATGAAATGGGGTAACCGTCAAAGATCACAGATCAAATGGGGAACTTCTGAAATCAAAGTCTAACTCTGGTTATTAACGAACATAAGATTATTTCCTTAATTATTCCGTTCTGATTAAGGTTTAGGAGAAACCTATTTTTTAAAATAACCAACCATTTTCTTAACACCAAGGAGGATCCACAACAGCAATTAAGAGTTTGTTTTTATGATTATTTCAGTGATACTAAAGTTATCACTGTCCAGTTCGTTTTTGTGAAGATTAGTTGTTTTTGCCATATGTCAAAGCCAAATCTAAAAGCGAACTGCTTTATAGCTGTGCCTAGGCTTTACTACATTTATTTAGCGGTATTTCCAATCCGAAAAGACAGCTGCAAGCTCCTAAAACGGGTATTTACTAAAGTACAATAAATTATGAGACTATGAAAACTCCAATGATAGTTCTGTACCTAGCTATGCAGTAGTACCTCATGAGGGACCTAGCAATTAACAAGCTCTTTTAATCGAAGTCCACGACGGAATGACAATCAAAGATTACATCATTTGCAATGAGAAAATTAGCCGATCCACGTTACATCAGTTTTGAATCAAGAATATTATTTTTTAATATGCATTTACTTAGCTAATAAAAATCTAATCCAAAAACTATACTCTAGATATATGAAACTAAACAACACTTTTCTAGAAATATAGCCTCTCCTGACCACAAACAAGAGTGTCATCCTCTCAAATGTATGTCCTGTCATACCCAGCCATGCAATCGAAGAACTGCCAATGACACATGACATTAAGCCTGCATCCTCAATGTCACATAGCGGGATTTCAATTGCAGGCTACACTGATATTATAGGCTTCCGTCGACATATGTAAGTATGTACAACTTGAGGTTTACAGTAATTTACCCAAAGCTTACAGATCAATTTCGATGACACTACCCATTGGATATGCCTTTCCTCTAAGATAAATCACGTTTGTTTTCTGTAAATTGGAGGGGCAGTTGGCTAAACATTGCAAATCTATTCATGAAGTAAATCCAGAAAAAAGAGAAGTGGACCTCAAAAATCGAAACCACGTCTACCGAAAACTCGGAACTAAACCCCATTTGTGAGATTGTAAATACCAAAGAGGTAGCCGACCTAAACGACAACTCGGCTTCAGCTCATCCCATTCGTAAAGAAAGCAAATAACGTTCCTGGATAAATGTCCCATATACAATCATTAACTCCATCCCTAATGGAATAAAATAATGATACAATATGGTTACGGTACCTTAAATTTACAATTATGTATGGACACCAAGAATTACCTATAAAATGGAAAACAGCTCTCCTTATCGCTATACCTAAACCGAACGGTGAGGTATCTAAGCCTGATAGCTACCGACGTTTAACCCCAAGATGTGACATGAGTAAACTGATAGAAAAATGTATACCTACAGAACAGATTACGTTGGTCACTAGAAAATTTTTCTTCAGCCCTGTCCAATAGGGTTTTAGCAGTACCATTCCACTATAACAGACCATTTGATTTCACTGGAAATGGAAATGACAGATCCTTTCAATCATTCTCGACAAGAAGAAAACTGGGCCGCGCCGTGGCCGAGTGGTTAGACCATTCGCCTCTCACCTAGACGACCGGGGTTCGATCCCAAGCGACGGCATGTGAGATTTGTGGTGGACAAAGTGCCGCAGGGCGGGTTTTCTCCGGGTTCTCCAGTTTTCCCCGCCATCTCGTTCCACCGGTTCTCTATCTTCATTCCTGCGGTGGCACAAGTAGTAAAAGCGGGCGTTAAACACTATAAAAAAAGGATGGAAACGTATGATACTGTACGTATAGAAAAATAGAGCTCATCCTCTAAGAAAGTAACATTACTGGGGGTCATGTTAGCCTTTATAAACCACTTTCTCACATAGAACTCGAATTCAACGAAGCATTATCTCAGATTGTATATGTTCAAAATAGAATTGAAAGTTGAGATTCATCCCCCGTTACCTTTTTCCTAATTATGTACAATAAACGACAAAACACCCTGTGTCAAATTACCAATTGAAGCATGCTTAGTTGTAGACGATCTAAGTATTTCTGCAATGGCAACAAAGAAATTGCCCCCACCGAAACTGAGTGGTTAGACCACCCGCCTCTCACTAAGGCTATAATGCTATAATTCTATAGAAACAAACAATATTAACATTTTTAAGTTGCCAAATTAAACCTTAATTGTAAAACTAAAACAAAGCTGGAAGTTAGATGTTACTGTCAAATTGTGTATTACATTTTATCATAACGTAGCATATAATCCTTACATAGTTAAACTAATAGGTCGTTTATTATAATCAGAGTTAGAATTATTAGGTACTCACCGTTTTCTGTTGTGGTAAACTAAAGCTCTTCGGTAAGATACCACTTTGCGATTTTTTTTCTCGAGTTGATGAAGGAGTTATTTTTGTAGCACCTTGCCCCCCCTTTTTTGGAACTTTTATACCTGTTTTCTCATCGGTGCACATAATCCTCATTTATGCATTTTTTATAGGTGCTGTATCTTTTCAATAAGCTTCTAGCGTGAAATTTGTCGCTTATGAGATATTTCCTTCTTTTCACTAGAATACAAAATGCTTGATCGTGAATGAAAGTTTGTTACTAAAGAGTGAACTGCTAGATTTTGTCATGTCAAAAGTGTCCAGGGTCGATTTTTATTTCTCAGGAATTCAAATCAGGTGCAACTGTACTACGGTGTAGCACCAGCAATTTTTCATTTAATAAAATCCCTTCGGCGCAAGCAGTCATCTTATCCTCAGGTGTTCCCTACCAGGCGTGACTACCGATCGCCAGTTCTCAGAGGTTGGTGTGGTAAACATCGCTACTACTTTTGAACAAGCAGCATTAATTACTTTTATTTTAGCGTAAATATTGTTTCACGACTATCGTCGAAGAAATAGTATATAATAAGTAGAGGGCAGATTTCTGCATATCTGCATGTTTTATTTCTTCAAAGATAAACGTATGTATGGAAGAGGAAAATAAGGTTCATGTATTTGGAATCGACTGGCAAAGTTTTATAGTACATACAGATGCATATTCACGGGATTAGCGCATACTTCACTAATATATGCATATGGGTCCATATATTACACTTTTTCCTCATATAATGTTAAAATATTATTTTTTAATCCCATAAAATGCCAAGTTTCTGCTTTGCCATGTTTTTGCAAATGAAGATAATTTTGTTTTCATAGAAAGCCAGCATCTCTATGTATATAAGATATTCGCCTTTTCGCACAACAGCGACAATCAGGGGTCTGCAGCTTAAAATCTCAACAGGTCAATAAAGCAATCTGGTCTAAACCATTACCTAAAAGGAAGGTTTCGGAACAGAGAAACGTGCTTGCCAACAATGGACAGTTTGTGGTAATTTAGTTGTTCAAATTTCTAAGAATATCGCCGGTTGTAAACGAAAACATCAGCTTTATTGTACATTATTGACCAAGGTGACAAAACAAAGCGAGAATCGAAGTTTAAGTTCTTAGCTGTTTTTCAAATACCATTTTGTGCGTGTTAGTGGACCAAGACAAGTGTATTTCAATGCCGAAGGAAAATTCCAGTAAAATATCTTTGCTTCATCAATGGATTGCTGGGAATCCTACATTAACAAAAAATGGAAAAATTGTTCTATGCCAAGTCTGCGCCAAAAATGTGAGTATTTTAAATAACTTATTATCAGTTTATCACACTATTAAATCAACACAAGTTTGCACTGAATGTATTTTCATATACAATAAAGTAAGGTGAATTACATTTCCCTAATTATTCATTTTTACTTACAGGTTCCCTGTGACAGAAATTTTCAGATCACGCAGCATTTACAAACAGCAGCTCACAAGAAAAATGCTTCTGGGAAAACTACGTCAAAAATTCAGACAACTTTAACATCAGCATTTTGTGCAAGGAACAGTGGAAGTTGTTTTTTCAACAGACCTGTGTATAGCGTTTGTGTCGGCAAACATTCCTTTAAAGAAATTATACAATTCAGAACTACGGGGATTCTTGGAGAATATTGCGGAAGAAACGTTCCTGACGAGTCTACACTAAGGAAAAACTACATTGGCCTTCTGTATGAAGAATTTGTTCATTTACTTAATGAAATTATGAGAACGAATAAACTTGAATATTACATAAGAGCCGTATTTGTTTAAAAGAGCGATATGCACGAGTATTTGTTTTTCTAAACTTTTCTCTTAGTAATATTTAGCATCGTGTGCGTTTAAAATACAAATTTAAGGTACATTTATTCCGTGATATTTCGCAAAATTTGATTTACTGAGCGAACTGGTTGGATTGCAGCGAAAAACAACTCGTGCACTTTGAAAAAGTCCGTCTAAAACTTAAAACCTCACACAATAAATAAAAAAATAAATAATTAAAACTGTACTGGTTAACGAAGCAAGTAGCCTCATTCACCATTTTTATTTGTTATTTCGTTCACGTGATAAACTATATGCAATTTTTATTTTCTGAACATCAATATCTTGGGGAATTCATATAAAAATTTAATAAGCAGGAACTGCTATTATAATTTATGAATATTTTCTTTTTAATATAAATTAAGATTATGGGGTTATTTTTGAAAATTACTTATGAACGTTTGAATTGCTATTCCTCTTATATAGAGTTAAAAATATACAATTTTTCATTTCACGACATATCCACAGAAATGGCGTTATATCTAACAACGAAATAAGCAATTTTACTTCAAGAAAAAACAAAGCCCTTTGTAATACTGTATAATTTAACTAAGATTTCTAGGAATTTGAGTGTAATGTTTGAAATATATTTAACTTTGTACGTTTTATTTTATTTTAGGTGCTGCAAGAGACCAGAGCTGACATTGCTGGTTCTAACATATGGCTATCTGTAAACGAAACAACCGATTCGTGTGGAAGATACATTGCTAATGTCATATTGGGAACACTTGTGGAATATGAACCAGGAACATCCACCTTACCGCCTCCAGAGTGCTAGAGGAACCAAACCATTGCGCGTGTTGTTCGTGATGCATTACGTGTTTTTTTTTTTGTTTTTGTTTTTTTTTTTTGTTTGTTTTTTTTGTTTTTGGTAGTGTTTACTGCCCACTTTTACTACTTGTAGCACCGCAGGCGATGACACTGGTGATACGTGGAATGAAGATGGAGCACCGGTGGAATGTGATGGCGGGGGAAACCGGAGAAAACCCGCCCCTGTGCACCTTTGTCCACCACAAATCTCACATGCGGTCGCTTGGTATTGAACCCAGACCATCTAGGTGAGAGACTAGTGGGCTAACCACTCAGCTGTATGCGGCTATTACGTGTTCTATGGCCTGTTCAGGAAAACGAAGAAAAACTTTTGTTGGTAGTCACACAAGCGGTAGCATATATGCTTAAGGCAACTAAATCTTTAAAATATTTTATCCAAAGGCAGTGCATGTGACATGTCTAGAAATTGGCAGAAGAGATCAGAGCAAAATTTCCAGAAGTGAATGTCCTAATTTCTTCGGTGAAAAAAGTTGTCGTGAAGGTCCATCAGGAGTGAGATTATTTTCTCAGATAGTGCCAGATACTCGTCTCCCCCCCCCCCCCAGAGCCAGTGCTTACAAGTTGGGGAACATGGGGATAGAATCAGCGTAGCATTATTGTGACCACCTAGAAGACGTGAAAAAGGCGCTGGTAGCTTTGGATGTGAATGAAGCAGCAAGTACTTCAGTTGCAGTGAATGCATGCAGTGAGAAAATCTTACAGGCTAAATTAGCTTTTATTAAAACATATTTAAGTAAACTACCAGCCGCAATCATATATCTGGAAGAAAGAGGAGTGCCACTATTTTCTGCCCTGCAGATGTTTGAAGCAGTCGTCGCCCAAGAAGTACCCAGAGAAACTGGAAAGACACTTCGTGAGACAATTGAAAAAACCAATGCCAGGAATCCAGTGTGTTACAAGGTGAATATGAAAAAGAGATTAATTCTTATTCTGTGAGTGACATAGCATCTTTGCGATACTCCGTGTGATCTCATGTGAAGTGAGAGATCATTATCTTCATTCAAACACATTTTAAGTGACAGAAAATGTAAAAAAATATTTGATTATTGTAACAAAAACTCATATGTGATCGATCCTTAAATGATTGACTTATATTTCATATTAATTAAATACACACAAAATTAATGAGAATGACAACATAAATATAATTATTAGCTTCAATTAAGAGCAAAAAAGCAAAAATATTACAATTATTGCTTCATAAGAAATAAAATACGAGGAAATAGTGTATTTTACTATTAGAAGAAAATACATTTTTGTGCATATTTTTTTAATTTTAAGAGCATATTTTCAACTCTTTGCTGCGTAGTTGCATGCATATATTTATGGTTTTCAGAGCATAGATACCTATAAATCAGCCCTCTTGTAAAAAACATGCGTTAGTGCATTACAGTAACTCGGCATAATGTATTTTTTAACTTCCTCCTCGCTCTGCAAAGATGCATTATCGCACAATATATTATTATTACCTACATTACCTCAAAGCAAACATTTTATATGCTGTTGCTGTTTGTTTTTTAATCAGCAGAATGTATTGTAAACCTCTCTGATGCATTCGTGGAGATTTCGTTCAATATAGTATGTACTATATTGCCTCATCATAAATCCAACATCTAAATATATTGCCTCATCATTAATCAACATCCAAAATAATAGTGCTTAAAAAATATTAATTCCTAACTCTGCGATGATGGGGCACCATGCCAACTTTCTAAACTAACGGGCCCGAGTTCGAATATCAGTTGGAGGGATTGTCTATTAAGAATTTTTCTTCAGGTTTCTGCCTTATAAAAATGCGGGGAACAGCTGAAACATATTGTTTCACCTATGCCGTTTTCAGAATTTCTTTGGATTTAAATCATTAAAATAGAAGCTAAACACCTTCAAGAATTAACCAAGAATATGAAGTAGCGAGTGGTCAGTTATTTGTCGGTTTCTGTGTACAGACCCCAGGAAGTACACGTCCCTACTTGAAACGTAGCAGCCGGGAATATGCGCTTTACCTAACGTCCTCAAACACCTCAGTTTTACTACAAACATTCCCCCTTCCCTCGTCACATCAATATAAATTATATATGGGTGACATAAAAAGCTCCACTAATGCAAATAAAATAATGTTGTAACCACATATAAAGCTGAAACATAAATACAATTTTCAAATAACAAAATTAGAATTCTGGTAGAATGAATGATCTTCATATACGTTAAAAACATTACTTTTCTCTCTGTTAATTTGGGTGCTAGAATGTGTTAAATTGGAGAGGAGTCTCTCTTTGTTCTGCAACTCTTAGAAAAGGGTATGCTCTACTTCAGGACTTCCCCATTTTACTGTGAGGTATTAAAATTATATTTTTTATTTTAACTGTAAAATCTGAACGCTACTAACAAAAGGTGTATACTTGAATGCATGATGGTCGATTTGATTGCTAGCTATTAAAATATCTATTCACTGCATGCAAACCAATAGTATATTTTAAAAATAATCATTTGAAGGTGTATGTATTTGGGTAAGCTTTCATACTTGCACTTTTCCCCATCAATTCTAGAAACCAACTTATTATGGAAGTTGATTCAAATTTCTACATACACTTTGAACTTCGGTATACCAGGCCAATCATTATTTAAAGTGTCGTGTTAATGTTTTAGTGCTTTTATTTTCCCTAGGTCGTTCATATTTTTGGTACAGAACATCATTTTAGGTACTCAAGTACACATCAGATGTGTATACAAATGCATATTTAGTGTGCGTTTATCTGTGATTGGAATTTTCAGCTTTACATTAAATTTCATGTTCATTTGTGCTTGTATGTGGAATTTCAAATTACACATAATTATATATTTGCGACGCTGCTACATATTTCATCGCTTTTTCTACATATGGAACATATCATATCCTATTTTTAAATGTTTAACTTTAAAATTAATACTTACATTTATTAGTGACAAATTTAATAAAGCTCTTACCGCTCGCCTCCCACCTAGGTGGCTCTGATTCGATCCCAAGCGGCCGCATGTGGGATTTGTGGTAGACGAAGCGGCGTCTGGGTGTTTTTTTCCCGGGAGTTCCGATTTCCCCCCGCCACTCATGCCACCAATCGCTCCATCATCACTTTTCCTATCATCCATTTAGCTTTCTTTTCATATCATCCCCTTCCTGGTTATGGGCCGACCACTCGTTCCAGGTTATTCATTCTGTTGTTACGAGCTGTTGGCTCCCCGATAGGCTTCTGACCCCTAGGCATCCGCTTGTAAGTCCTAGCCCTACATACGGGGAGGGTAAACGTACTACAAACGAACAATAGAGACATCTAATCATTTATCTATTAGGCTCAAAGTAAGCTTAAAAGGTACTCCTTTAAAGTATGCAGTAAAATTATACGGCAAATTTGTGTGATAAAAATTAAAAAAATAAATAAAAAGGTTTTTAAATAAATATCTTCAAGGGAAACTTTTGTATGACAGGAGGCACAGGAAGTGATTCATATTTTGCGCTTAAACCTGTAGACATAGGAAGATTTTTCTTAGTACAGAAACTTGTGTTAGCGATTAATGCGCCATAAACTTCATCTAGCCATTTGGAGAAAATAATCACCGTATACTGCCAATCAAATTAGAACGACCGATATGTCCAAGACGAAATGTACATTTTAAGTATTAAAAATATAAGTTTAAGTTCAACAATTTCAGGGCATGCTTAGTGCAGTTTCGAAATTATAGAACCTATTTTAAATATTTTGACATAAAACATACGTATTATAAATATTTTAGTCTACTCCTGCGTACTTAGGTTAACGTTGCTTGGGCAGATACTCGTACGGTAGAACTGCTTGTCCAGCGATGGTTTACGGGCTGTAGAATTTAATTAGAGATAATCATGAATTTCACTGGGTATTCTAATCCCATCACACTCCACCTGAGCGTCGAGAGAGGGCATTAACACCGTAAAGGTGCAAAAACAACCTCCTTCCCCTACCGTTTATTCAAATGAAATTTCTTGCAAAATGAAGCATCTTAAACCCAAGCTTCTTGAACAAATGAGTGCATGCTTTGTCATTCTAAAACGAAGTATTTGAAATGTTAGTGAACAAAATGTAAATAGCTCATAACTGTTCTTAGAATTTGCAGAAACGTAAACCTGAAACAGTTTAATTCAGAACGAAAATTATCCCGGGACGAACACTATGTGTAACTGTAGCCTACCGACGGTAGCCCGAGATAATTACAGAAGAAGAACTTCTAAGTATAATTAACGACAGGGTGTGAGACTACACAACGGAATGAGGCTATTTCACATTGTGTCCTATGGGAGATCCAATTACGCCTCCCCCAGAACCAACGGATGAAGTAAAGGAACCACGAGAGGCTATAGGCTGCAGGGAGAGGTATGACTGAGACACGCGAAAATCTCTTACACTTTATGACTCTGGGCCGGTTTCGCCAACAACGATAATTTTTCCTGTTATCTTAGTTTATATAATCGCTGATGGTAGTGAATATCGGGAGAACTTAAGAAGCATGTTTTACCAAGAGGTTGTAAACCTCGTTAATATAATCGACTTGGTGTACATCTACTACACGAACCAGCAATTTCTCATACATAACAGGCTAGAACCACCATCCGCCATTTCCGGTTTTTTCTCCTTTCGGCTCCTTTTGAAGATAAAACAGTAGATTCACAGAATTAAAGTGTGAATTCCTGAATTTTTATGTTGATTAACTTATCAGCAAAGAGAAATGTCCACTGAAGAAATAAACAAGGGAGGGGGGGAACAAAGCTAAAATAGAATACCGCACTTTGTTTCATAGCTTCTCGTTGACTCAAGGAACAATTCGTTGGTTGTAGCTTATTGTATCGATGGCTTTGAATCATTTATTTGCAGCTTAAAACGTTTCCATATGTATGCTTGGGGACTCTGCAGAAGGAGAAAAAAAACTGCAACACCCAGTGTGCGAACACAGAACTTTTGGGTGAGAACACAGTTATTTTACCAAAACGCGGATTTAACATCTTTACCTGGAGTTAAGTAAAATTACCGTTGTTGGTGAAACCGGTCCTTAGAGACTCGTCCTCCTATCGGAGCTGCCAAGAAAAGGCGATGAAAGATCTGTCACCAAAGCAGCTGTAGTGTCCACGTAAAATATTTTTTTTCTTTGAGAAAGCTCCTGCGCCAGCTGACCGGCATCGCCATAAGCCACAAAACCTGTTTCACCACCTGATACTTGAGAAGGAAACAGAATAGAAGCGAAATTATGAAAACGAAACCTTGGTAGGCGAGAAAGCACACCAGTAATTCGCCTACCTACCAGGGAAACCCACGACAAGCCCAGGGACAGAGTGCACGATGGACAGGAATCAAACTTGGGACCTTCCGATTCCGAGCCTTACCATATTACCGTGGATCCATCTCGCTCGGTTGTATCAAAACTGCAAACTTTCTAATCATCATTTGTTTCTAGCAACCGCAAAAAATACATGATATAAGAGGGGCATACCTTTAAGAATAAGATAACTTTATTTGGGTCATATATGTAGGCTGTAATTCCTGCACAAAAAAGGCAGATGATTTTTTGGCCTTATTAATCTAGTTTTCTCGCAAATGTCGTGTTTTCTTAATTTAAAGACAGGCGGAGAGGAGGGGAATGATTAGATGTCTAACAGATGAATTTATATCTGGTGGTCCAACTGCGCCGCATTTGGCATATGCACACATTCTCTCGTTCGTTAAAAGATTTGCAGAACGCAACGGGTCTATTTCAAGTTAAAATCGGTAAGTGGAGAACTAGTTGAGCGACCTTTTTTTACCCCTCTTGCTTATCGCGGAGATGGAGAGGCGGGTCGCGCTCATTGAGAGGAGTGAAACGAACGTATCACTCGCTAGTTCCCCACTGGCAGGTTTTAGATTGACATAGTCCCGTTGAGTTCTGCAACTCTTAATGCTCGAAGGAATGTCTGTACACGCCCAATGCGGGGTAACTGGGCCACCTATACAAGTTTTACACATTTTTCTTTGGTAGTGTTTGACGCCCGCTTTAACTACTAATGGCACCACAGGCGGTGACATTGATGATACATGAATGATGGAGCACCGGTGGAATGTGATGGCGGGGGAAACCGGAGTACCCGGAGAAAACCCGCCCCAGCGCCGTTTTGTCCACCACAAATCTCACATGCGGTCACTTGGGATCGAACCCCGGCCGTCTAGGTGAAAGTCGAGTGGTCTAACCACTCGGCCACGGCGCGGCCGTGAATACTTATAACCACAAGCAAGATTTTGTGGTGAAAATTACTTTAAAAGTTGGCATTAGTAATTTTAATTTTAATTGTTGAATATTTTACCCAAATTGGCATTAATTTTTGGGCAGGATTAATAAACAACGACATGACTGAAATGAAAATTGACAGGTAACGAAAATAATAATATTAAAACCCCTTATTTCCGAATTAAATGTATTTCAAATCAATATCAATAGTATTTCATATCACATATTAAACTCGCCAAACTGCAACATACAAGTTGTAAAACTGTCCTTTATAGACAAGTGTCCTCTGTCCGTTACAACTAAATTATACGTGGAAAAAAAATCTCTAGCTGTCAGCATTTGATATCGTTAGCAAAGACATTAAAGGGATTTTTCACAGAAAACTTGGTAAGACTCACCTTGCGCTTACAATGCCAGAAGTGCTAGTGCTGCATCTAATTTGTTAGCTTTTCCAACATGGCTTAGCTGTTCATCAATGGCATAGATCATTGTAACAAAGAAGCAAATCAGAAAAATACAAATAATTATAAATGCATTTAGTTGGTATAACGCTGTCATGCTGTTTAAGTCACCGATACTTGATTTAGCAACTAGCCTTTGAGGCTCAAACAAATGATCCAATCTTTTATTGTTATTATATAGTTAGAAATTCTAAACATTATTTCACATGTTCTAGAGTTTCATGCTATGAAAACGCAAATAAATTAAGTTTTATTTTTGTAACTGGAAATTGCACATTTTTCTGTGCCAAATATATACCTATCGCTAAAAGCTTATTATTCTCGAAAATATGAAACATTTTCAAAAAATTTACGAAAAAATAGGCTCAAATATAATTTCAAAACTATGTGAAATGTATACAAAACGTTTTGTTTTTTTAATTCAACTTTCCCATTTATCGCTAAAAATAAAAAGTTCTTCCCTATGCTTATAGCTAATGTTACAATATCAACAGACTGTAACATGTTGAACCCATGTTTGATTATATCACATACAAGGGAATTACCCTAATTATACAAGCCCCCCTTTTTTTCTTCAAAATCGGTATATATGCAGTATTTCAGTATTGTTCCATTTGAAATATGGTAAGGAACATTTTAATAGTCCCTTCCCCTACCCCGATATATTTTGATTAAAATTTTGAATTAACAAATGCTGCTCGGACACACAATTCGACCTTGGCTATAGCCTAGACTCGCCGTTAATGCTAGGCGATATCCGAATTTATTTGGCTGTAGGCTGCATCCGACATTTATGCTTGGCTATAAGCTACACCCGACATTTATACTTGGATATAGGCTGCATCCGACAATCATGGTAACACGTTAGATATTTCTTACTATTTACGCATGGATGCTACATAGTTGGAACTATATTTATCGTTGACCTTATCGGCAATATTGTGGTGGATTTGAAACACAGTAGTCTGGACGCAGCATGCAGGAAAAAGTAAAAACACTTCACGGCCGTAATCCTTTTACATTATTTTATTTTCTCCAAACATTCAATGCTAACAAGAAACATTGCTTTGTCCAAAAAGTCCACGCTTGTTTTTCAATATTGATTAACTGAACTGACGGTACACAGTAGAATGCAATTTCATTATAAAATCCGTATCATGCATCTTTTGCGTTGCTTCCATGGCTATTTAATTCTTGAACAGTCATCGGATTCCAACTTGATACCATAACAAAAATATACTTCTAGGGGTTGCACGAATCCGACTGTCCCTGCCTATGCTGTACGTACGCTTTACGTGTTAGCGCATCGTACGAGGCAAAACAAATCCTTCCGATTTAGAAAGAAATCAAACCTGTACACTAGGGGTATTTTCCCACAGAAACTGTATAGTACTGCTAGCAACATTAAGATGACCTGGGACTGAATTCACCATATAACTTCTGTCCATATAAAGTAGTTTAGTTTAAATGTTGTAAAGATATTCTTAACGAGGTGATAATTTGTGTGTAACATTTTAAATTGATATAACTAATTCCATTACCTTATGGATTTTATAAACATGTAATACAAAATATTGGTATGATTTCGAAGTTCCCTTGCACTATAAGATTTGAAACAGGACAATACAGTTTTCTTCCGTTTTAAGCTTAAAAAATATACTAGCTATTTTAAACCACACACTTAGTTATTCAGATGTAGTTTGTTTTCAGATGTTTTGAATTATTTCAAAGTTTATATTAATTATTTTGTTTTTACTAACCAACGAACTACATTATAGAAACAATGCCTGGAATTGTGAATACGCTTATTAATGCACAATACTTGACATTAAACTCGGACTATGACTAATGCGCAAAGAACATTATTTTATCTATATTGGAGAAAAACGCTTTGTAGAAGGCTTGAGTTAGTACACCTGTAATGGTACAATTGTAAACACTATCATAATATTACTAGAGGTGTACAGTTCCGCGATTTTTACCTCCTCCATTTACCTACCGCACCCCAGCAGGTAGTAGGGCGCTGATGACCTATTGACGCTTAAAACTTCACCTGCTGTGCCACATTAGTAAAAGCGGGCGTTAAACACTCTAAAAAACTTAAAACTAAACTTTATCTCCCGGCAGGTAAGATTTCCGCAGGCCAAACTACGTAGTGGCAGGCAATTTCCTCAATGCAGGGCAGGTCAAGAAAGCCTGACTCAACTAGTATTTGGTCAATGCAAGCGAATTTTTGAGAAAATTACACCTTAAGCGGAAAAATTTTCGGAAATTGGAGTGCGGGAGATTTTCATGAACTTCGCGTCACATCCTTGTTATTTAAAGTTTGGTAGTTCATCGAATTTTTGTATTTTGCTTACGCTTTTCAGACAATACGGACGGGCAGCCATAGTGACACTTTTTCTATGAATGCTTTTTATACATATAAAAACGTGCATTTCTGGTGAATCCTTGTGTCGAATTTTTTGGTAGAAAACAACACCTTACTATACACTATACACAATTAGTAGAGAAAGAAAATGTTATTTTGATAACCAGTAGTGGTTGCAGTAAAGCATGAAACCTGTAGTAGTGCTGAAAAATTAGCCATATTGAATGGACGAAATCTATTCGCTGGAGTTAGGTTTTAAGGCACCGATGTATATGTAAGGTTCACGCTCTTCTTTCCCTGCAAAAATTTCACATCCCTTAAAGAAAAAAAGAGCAAAAACCGAAATAGCAGTAATTAGCCGGTGCGAGTCCTTTGTAATAAATGAGGGCTCATTAGAACCCTGGAAAAGTAGTAAACGGAAACCATGACTGGCAGCGAAACATTAAATACATTCACCATATTCTAGATCAATAATATGAAGTCACAATTAGCTATACTACTGTTAATTTGTAAAGCCTTCTCCATCACATTTACGTAATTTACAACGCATTAGACCAGGTAATCCAAGGTTTCTTAAATGTTGCTATAGCAGGGTGTCGCACGTACAACTCCAACCTGTTCGACGGCCATTCTAGCCGTATGTTTCTACTACGTAGCTACATTACATTTGTAAACTGTCCCGTAGTGCAGTTGTACAGTTTTTACTTTCTCAAGCATATATGTACAATGCACATAGTGGGCAGAGAAGGTATGGTATTCCACTCAAAAGTTAGATACCGAGATTTAATCGGAAATGCATGTTTTGAGGACACCTGTATTAAAATATTTAAAAACTTCATTTGTGTGTTTATGTCTCTGGACAGCATTAACTCAAAAACGAAAAGTCAGTTACATACAAAAATGGCATTTAAGTTGGTGCGGTTGATGGGACACACATTGGTTTAGCAATATGGGAATTTTAAGGATGGGTTCTGACTAGCTCAGAGTTGCGCGGATCTCTATTGCATGGTTCTCAGTGCTGCTATTCAACGCGACTCCTTGGTTTCATTTTCTGTTTTTAACCCTTTATTTTCCCGTCACCCTTTTTTGTGTTAACCGCGCCTCATCACGCACGCATGCTGGTATTACACTCTGTAATTTGTTGCGCTATTTGACAACAATACTTCACTATGCCATTTTGCCGACTCCACTAATATTTCACTCCTGCAGTTACTGACATCACTGCTAAGTGCCCGACTCTCCAACAAGTATCGTAATAGCGGACTTTTCGACTGAGAGTGATTTTCAAAATTTCAACTTTTACGAGTATCTGCCATGGCTTTGGCTTTGCCACGTGATTGTTACATCGTTTCCCATTGATCGTTTCGCATCTTTTTCTTAAAGATAGGCAATTGTCGACGCGCATAAGAGCGCTGAACTTCTGTCCTTTACAATAAGTAACAGTAAATTACCTGTCTTTCTCCCAGTGTTAATGACCTAACCTTTTGTTTGGCTCTCAGACCGGAAGCGGTGGATAAAACTCTTAACGGTACACCTTTCCTTTGCTTCTATACCTGTCTTTCGGAACAGTTTTATTTTCTGTTCTTGTTTAACATTAGATAACACAGCACTATTTTAATTGCTGCCGTCAGTACAAAATTATATAAGGGAAACGTACTGTTTCAAAGTTCAGCATCTTCCAAGAACGCGACACGGAGATTTCCAAAAAAAAAAAAAAAAAAAAAAAAATTCCCCACCCCAAGCTAACCTTAACATGGAAAATTTTTGAGATGTTATGTTTTCTAAAAAAATTGCTCTAACGATTTTGATTACGATGCCATAAATTAAAGTCTGCGTCTGCGGCAAGCATCCTCAGTGGCGTATGTACGTCCTGCGTGATCTCTCAGGAGGGACTGAAACCTTGTCTGCAGCGAGCGACTTCTGTAGGCGGGGAGGTACCGCCCTCGCCTGACTTGATTGTTTGGGGCAGTCGTCCAATGAGTCCGTAGTACACCTGAAATTGAGTCTGATTGGTGCGCGCGGTTTCATATAGATCAGTTTTGTAAGGTACGATGTTTGTACTATAGCCGGCCTCCAGTTCTGTTGACCTTTGCAGCATCATACTCCCTCATCTATCACGAACCATAAATAAAAGGAGGCAGATACTGTGATGTATTTTCCACAAAACTGGTAATAGGAGAAGAAAATTTTAACTTCGTGCTCTATAATAAAGAATCCGATTTGTTTCATTCACATAACTTTCTCTACCTGTTCTGCAAAGAAATTGTTCTTACAAAGGATTATTCTTTTATCTAAATCATGCTAATAGACAAATATTAACAGAAATGGTCGTATTACCTGCTTCCTTGAATGTGGAAGGGAATTAAGGGAATACACTTGGCTAAAGCGATAATCAAATCCTTTTAAATTTGGTCGCTCTGTGAAACATTGAAATTCGGTTTTCTTTAGAAGCCAGGAATAAACTCAAGATACATGAAAGGAATGGCAACTTCCTGTTTCAGAAAAGTAAAATATTGCAAAATTGAAACCAATAAAAAGGAGTATCTCGGAAATGGTTAACTCTACAAAAATGTATATCATATAAATTGTGTGTTTTAATGAGATATACATGTTCTGTTAAAGTAAGCTTTGTGTGCGTCTCTCTCTCTCTCTCTCTCTCTCTCTCTCTCTCTCTCTCTCTCTCTCTCTCTCTACGGTTTACTAGTTATACAAAGATAATTTAGAATAGAGGACTTCAGAGGCTATTCCAAGAAATGCATGATATACGTTTTTGTTTATCATGCAAATCTTTGCAATATGGTATTTTAATGAAAATGTTAGAGCCATTTGAGAAAATCGGAAATGTACATGTAAACGAAGTTGAAATGGGGATTTTCTTGAAAATCTTCGTGTCGTATCCTTGGAATTACTTTACTGAAATACCAAGTTTAGCATTAACAGGGTTTTCTTTTCGAGCTACGCTGCACACACACACACATACACGCGCGCGCGCGCGCGCATAGAGACGTTTTTTGCAAAGGCTTTTCATTGGATCCAGTATTCCTCAAAACATGTACTTCCGGCGAAATCTCAGTATCGAGTTTTGGGTAGAAAACAATAATTTCTCTACCTTATTTGTACATAATACTCGGTAGAGAAAGTAAAAAGTTATGGAAGCCATAAAAACCACCGTCTTTAAGTGGCCTTAGGTGCGCTATACACAAAATTTTAATGTTAATCGACTCGATGCTAAGTAGAAAGGAAAACGGATAGATAAAAATTTAAAAGATATACTGGATTCAGATTAATCTATAAAATTGAATTTTATTTATTAACACACTTGAACTGCTGTAGTTCCAAACGACCCATTCTGTAACAGGCCGTGAAGGATTGCTTTATTTTGCTCCTTGTGCCGAAAATCTACAACACGGAACCAACGGCTTTACTCGCCTTCCAAAGCAAACCATGCTTCGGATCTTACGCACGAAAAAAAAAAAAAAAACAAAAACAAAAAAAACAAAAACCATCGCCCTCCGCAATGTACAAGCCCGTGATCTTGGGAACCAGATGCTAATATGTTACCCCTAGACACGGAGGACGACAGAATAGTCCAATATACATTTACTGTAGGACACATTTTGAAAATCGAAAATTATGAGAAACATTTTCGTTACTGTTTAATCACATTCATAAACTGTCAGCAAGGTAAATATCAGCTACCTGGTAAGTTCTACTATGGACGGATACAAAGTACCATGAAGAAACGATAGAATGGCCAAAAACGCACGATTGCAAAGTTCAAAATTACTTAACTCCAACTGGATTCAGAAGTGCATTTCATATCCATTTTAACCGCATTTATTTTGAACGCTGTAGTCATATTGGAAAAAAATGCAGACTAGGATTGCAGGTTATATCCTAGCTTTTACCCCCCAAAATCTCGAGCTTCTTGAAAGCAGTCGGCTTTCAGAAATAAACTGCTTTAAGGATTCACGTTTAGCACCCAGCACTTTGAAGCAGTACGAGTACACCGATAACGATAATTGAACTCAAAGCCAATGTAGTCAATATTGATCGCAACCGCTTATTAGATAATGGACACATAGTGAAATCCACCAATGCGCGTACGAGGCTCGAGCCTCCAACTCTGTTTGACAACCACTCGCTTAATGTCAAAACTTTATCCAACTACACGAAGCATTCAGCAGCGTGAGCAGTCGTTATATTCAGTGCACCAGTAAAAGCCGAAGGAACTCGCGATTTACTCTCTGCATACATTAAAACTTTATAATTTGTTACCCAAAATGGAGTAACAGTCTGTGCTCAGAGCAAAAGTAGGGAGGTGGAAACCGTTGGATTAGAATTTGTTTTACCCCAGATGAATATAGTCATCCCCACACAGCGAATCGTTAAAGGCAACTAAGTGGTCAACTTATATTTAAAGGCAATGCATCGATGAAATTTGGTTTTAAAAATGATAAAATTGTCGATGTCTGGTGCCTTAAATTCTTATTACACTTAAAGCTCTTGCATTTTATGCTCACAATTGAAGGGGCAATTCAATCCACAACGAATTTTGTTGTATAAAAATGCTGAAACCACAAATGACCATTTATTTGCTCTTGTAACGTTTACGTGAAGCAACGCCTTAAACGTTTTAATTCCATTTCTTTCCGTTCATTTTTCACTTTCTCGAGCATGAATGTACAATGTACTTAGTAGATAGAGGTATTGTATTCCAGCCAAAAATTCGATGTCGAGATTTCACCGGAAATATACGTTTTGTGATACCTTGAGTCCAAAAAAGAAAACATTTTTAGGAAAAGGTCCGTGTGTGTGTGTGTGTGTGTGTGTGTGTGTGTGTGTGTGTATAACATAGTTCAATAACGAATAGACCGTTAAATACCAAGCTTGGTATTTAGGTTTTGTATCTTCCAAGGATGCGACACGAAGATTTTCAAGAAAATCCCCCCACACCACAGCCTACCCTTTACATGGAAACATTTTAGAAAATTTTTATTTTCTCAAAAATGGCTTTAACAATTTTGATTAAGATACCATATACTAAAGATATTTACATCCCAAATAAAATGTATATCTTCATTTTCTGGGAATAGCCTCATAAGAGCTCTCCATTTTGCATAACTGCTAAACCGTAAGAGAGAAAAACTTACTGCACAAAAAATGTATATCTCGTCAAAACACACAATTTATGTCCTTTACATTTTTGTTGTTGAGGTAACCGTTTCCGCGACACTCCTTGTTGTTGGTTTCAATTGTAAAATACTTAGGTATACTTTTCTCACACAGGAAGTGTCCGTTTTTCTTTTGGTCTACTCCTGGACAAGCAAAGAAGCGATTTACTATGACAATCGCATAACAACGGCTTTTAAAACATTTGACTATCACTTTAGCCTAGTGCATTCCCTTAGTTCCCTTCTACTAATAAGGAACTAAATAATTACTTTATGATGTTTATCTCGATTAGTATTGTGTAGAAAGAAGAAAAAAAAAAAGTGTACGAAGTTTGTTTGTAGAGCAGTTAGAGAAAGTCGTGCGAGTGTAACACATCAGAATTTTTTTTTTCAGTGTTTATTATTCAAAATTCTCCTTGGACTCGAGTTTGCAATTTACTGGCTTGAAATTTCAGGAGGGAATCAAGAATTATGGGTTTAAAAATCGTGAGCACTAGCTAAAAAATCTGATGTGCTGCATTCACATAACCTTTTCTGCCTACGCAACAACACTTATTCTTAAAAAAAGATGGTTTTATCTACATAATGGTAATTAAGATAAACATTATAGGAAATTTCCTTATTACGTGGTTGCAAATAAATAGATTGGAGATAAGGGAATACACTAGTCAGTCTAAAGCAACAGTAAAATCTTTAAAATCTGTCACTATGCGATTGTCTTTGAAATTCGATGCTCTTTCCATAGCCAGGAGTAAACAAAAGAGAGATGAAACGGATGACGGGTTACCGCTTGAGAAGAGCTTGCGAATTTTAAAATTGAAACCAATAACAGGGAATATCTCTGAAACGGTTAGCTCTACGAGAAATTGTATGTGACATAAATTGTATGTTTTAAACAGATCTACATTTTTGTACAAGTTTTTGTCTGTCTTAAGGTTTACCAATTATGCAAAGTCATTCAGAATAAAGAGGATTTCAGCGGCTATTCCCAAGAAATTCAGAATATGCATTTTGATTGCTATGTAGACATCTTAAGTTTTTCTGAAATCTTCGTGTCGCATCCTTGGAAGATACTAAACCTAATACCAGGTTTTGGTATCTAGCCGACTTCTCGTTTTTGAGTTATGCTTTCCAGACACACAACGATCTTTTTCTACTTGTTTCTTAATTTATTCATGGGTCCTCAAAACATGTTTCCGGTGAAATCCCGGTATTGAACTTTTGAGTGGAACACAATACCTTCTCTACCCACTATGCACATTGTACATACTGTTACAGAAAGTAAAACTTTGCAATAATTCCGTTGAAATTATTTTCTATAACTCAAATTGAAGAAGTTGAAAAATCAGTACGATGTGAAAAGAAAATGTTTCTCAAACTAATCAAAATTCAGAAATGAATGAATAATAATTTCTTGATCTTTATACACTAAGCACAATCTAAACATTTGGGAGCAATATGTTATCTGTGGGTTCCAAGAAACATTTTATATTATTTCAAGGTGACAAATTATGAATAAAAATTTGTGTCTTAGAACTGTTTAACAAACATGTTAAGTTTTTAGAGTTATGTTAGGGTATAGGGTAAAAAAAGGTAGAAGCAATATAAAAATAATCCAAATCAACATTTTTCTTCTAAGGTATTCGTTATTGAAGCTGCTTATTTCAACAAATTGATTTAAAATTTTATCACAGAATTCAACATAATTATAGCATAAAATTAATGTTATTAGTCTTAGGTACTTCAAATTTCCAAGAAAACAGTTCTGAAACCTTTATAATCGAGTCTCCTGTAAAACGCCCTTAATGAAACTCTTGGAAATGTTCTAAGGCTTTCAAGTTTGCATACTATTTTTCGAGTATATTTCTTGAGATCAGATTGTCTATTGACACATTATGAAAGATTTACTTTCTAAAAATCAGTTTTGTATTAAACTATTAAAACAATTTGCAAAACTATAATTGATATCAAGAGACCAGCCTTCGAAGAACCTCTGCTGAAAATCTGAAACTGAACCAAAACTGCATCGTGGGAACAAATGCTAAAGTGACTATTTCACTCTTACTGTGGCATACCAGTCTTTTAATTGTTCCATTTTTACCCCACTTTTAGCTGTAATAGTCATTCCGGCGGGTTTTTACCTTTGGCAAAGTGTTAACTTGTTTACAGCTGTAAATAGAGTTAATTCTTTGGGGTTTTAAAATTATATCGCATATATACTCGTACTCTCATTCATACCTCCAGACTCTGGGGAGGGTAGAGAATAATCCCGCTAGATAAAAATTCCCAGTCCCAAATCCAAGAATGAAACCCGGGACGCTTACCAAAGCAGGCAATTGTTTTTACCTCATAATAATACTAATTAATAAAACGTACGAACGGCGTAATTCAACAAATAATAGCTGCCTATCCCATAGTGTTTATCACCACCTAGCATTTTCTCTTTTTATCGAGTTCACTGAGCATCATATAGTTGACATAATTGGTAACAATAGAACAGCCGAACCTCATCACTACCGTCATCTAGCGGAGTATGTGTGCAATGATCCGTGATACAAGAATATAATTTAGAGGCAGTTTAATATGCTGGTAAGACAATATTTTATTGGATTTATTTCTCCTAATAAATGTACAATCGTATACTTTATATTTTATGCTGGTTGACAAACCGGTATCATGCCTAAGGTGAGAATGGAAAGCAAACCTGCTTGAATAACCTCGATTCTACAATATTCGTCAATGCCTGTAAATGACAATATTGATAACGTGGAAGGTTGATTTTGCACAATATGGTATGATTTGATTGTAAAAGACAAATACCAGTTTTCTCTTGCTTGTAATTCAGCCAAGAAAATCCAAGTTAACCAGTCTAATATTTGATGCAATAAACAGTCTTTAAACTCACGCAGTTAGCATTGCTGATCCTTCCTACGAAAACTTTTACGTTTAGAAGGTGTAAATTAACATTTTTTTCTCTCTGCTGCTTTGTTTTGATGTGTATTTTATGCTTGTGATATGACAAAAGTAGAGGCCGGAAGAAGTTTGTTTTTTCAGAAACAGATCCGTCCGTTCTAAAACTACGAGGTTCCAAAACGCGTCAAGTGCATCCAGAAGTATTTACTTTGGACGCATAACTATAACATTGATGGCGCCGTGGCCAAGTGGTTAGACTGCTCGCCTCCCACCAAGGCGATCCGCGTTCGATCCGGTTTGTTTACTACGAGTAACCCATACTGCCGCATCTCACCGCAGCTAGAGACATTATTACGAATATTCACGTTGCCATTGCCAGCGCGCGAGGTATCCGACAACGATGCTCATGATGTCGGTGCGAGCGTGCAAGAACTTGATCCAAGGCCGGAATGGTTTCAACATCTTTTCTCAATGTTGTAGAAGTGCCAGTTATTGTGCATTCTACAGTTTTACAAACTGAACAACATGATTAAAGTCCGGCCGACTGTTAGGCGAGAGGTTTTAAATGTTTGAACGATTTTGAAATCTGCAGAAATTAGCCACGAACTAAAGAAAGTGTAATGATATTACGTAATGAACAGAAACAATGGGCGAAAAATGTGCATGACGAAACCGGACTTGGACGTCCGTAACTTAACATCACAGATTTTCAAGCGAAGAGCAAAACTGTGCAAGACAGACGCGCAGCCCTAGAAGAGTAATAGATTTCTTTCCCAAATATTTCTCGTTCTTCACTTCCTGAAACTGTATCCGAACATCTTCGCTTACTAGACTAGGCCAGCCGAGTGCAACCGTGTTTTGTGAAGATTGCTGATATATTACTAATGCTTAAATGACGCAGGTGCTTTAAGCACAGAATAAAAGCAAGCTTCAATATTGTAAGTTGATTTCTTAATATACCTAATACCTATAAAAAGCTAAAACAATTAATACTTCTTTGATTATTCTTACAGTAATCGGTTGTAGGAATTCACTTCAATCACAGGAGTAACTATAATGTATCAATTTCCATGGCACTAATGATGTGTTCCAAAACAGCATTCCGTGTAATTGTCGCAAAGGCTCGATAAAATAAGTATGAGACGGAGACGACAAATAGTATGCTATTTATTGAGTTCCAACTTACCGTTTCGTAACTGAACAAGTGATGCTTTTGAGTGCAGAGTCGCTGATGTTTGGAGTGTCTTCGTGACCGTCTCTTCAGCGCACATCTCTGTTGATGTATGGAGCAAGTTGTGCTACACTTACTGCTGAATGTGAAATAGTGGGAAAGATCCAACTAGATAATTTTATTCTCAAAGGGTCCATTATCACAACGAACCGTTAAATAACACAAGGCTCGTCGTAGTGATGCAATTTATATCGAATCACTTTGTAAAACTGAAAACCTCATACGTATACACTACCTAGTCTTTGTTTCGTCGTCTTTTCCTTAGTTTTGTCATTTTGTAACACTGTCACGGTTGAAGTCGATTTTGTATCATGAATTTGCCGTTTTCAATCACTTGTCAGTTGTTCTGATTTCATCTACGATTCTCGCGCAACAATTGCCTAAAGTGGCTTAATTACCTCGCGGGAATTAATACTAATTCGTCGACTGTACACTTCGGCGATTAGAATTTATTTAGCCAACATTTTGCTTTCGGTCGCTTACCCACAATGACATTATTTCATTATGGTTATCACCTTCAAAAATTAGATCACTCGCAGGAAATCGCTCCGCTAGGCGCACGTATCTTGCGTCTGCTACTTTATGAAAGCTACCTGCTGAGTAAAATATTCAGCTGCTTATATACGAAACTCCCTAGCTCCCATAGGCTAGGCATTCGCGAGCTTGAACCCGTTCTTTTCTAATTCTCTGGTGTGACTGGTTCAATTTACGAATCAAGTGGTTAACTAGGCCGCATGATTCTAGTATTGCCCGATTCACCTAAACTTTCATTCACTCACTCACCCACGAATGAGTAGCTTCGCTTCTCATCTTAACAATGATGCAAAAAAGGAAAGTCTCCCTTGGCATTAATACAAAGAAACAGCAAGCAACAGGGGGTAGCAAAACGCTTAACTTTCCTTCTGAAATGCACCTCTTTTAGGCTACTGGACTCCCATGCTACGGAACACTTAGCATGCAAGAATATCGCTTGCTAACAGAAGCTTCCTCATATGCGGGACTTTTACTCCCAGGAATTTACAAGTAAACGCTTGGGATCAGAAGCCTGTTGATGAGCAGATGAACTATGGGACATAAGAGCTTCAAGTGATTTAAAATATACGTGAAATGGGTGATAGAAAACCTGATGAAGCAATTGGTGGAAAGAATGGCGGGGGAAACCAGAGTACCCGAAGAAAACACGCCCAGGTGCCGTCCACCACGAGTCCCAAATGCGATACTCTGGTATTGAACCCGGGCCGCTTAAGTGGGAAGCGAGAAGACTAATCACTCAGACATGGTACCAGCCTATCAAATGACTCGGTATGAAAAATGCTCTGAACTACTGTGAATTCGGTGGCGGTTAAGTTTTGCATCATAAATGTGACTGGCCGAAAATTCGTAATGCACGATGCCCTCTACTGACTGATCCTAGATTGCAGGGACAGATGCAAGATCTCGCATCGCATGTTTCAATATTTTACTGAAAAATAATGCAGTCTCTACGATCGGAGCGTTATTTTGAAAATAGTTATAAAATACTCGAGACATTCCATTAGCGCAAAGTTGCAGGACCGTTCCAAATCATCAATTGTTATTTTTGAACCTCTAGACTGGAGTAAATTTTTAAGACAGTTGCAACTCACGGCTGCCTTTAATATCTACCATACAGATAGCTACGCAGAATATGAATTCAAATGACATCCCCGGGAACGGAAAAGCTTGACCACGTAGCCAAGTGAGACGCGCCTCAAGACTTGTAATATGAGAGATGGTCTTACTTTCGTATTAATAAAACTCGACGATTCAAGCTGGAGGTGACCTTGATCGCGACCAACGTCTCACTTGCCTAAGTAATGAGACGTTCTCAGGTTTTGGAATTAATAAAAAGTAGCTGTGTCTTATTTTCTTGAGACGCGTCTATCGATTTGGCAAGTCGTCTCAGAAGGTGTCAACACACAACACGCAGGTTCTTGTAAACAAATTACTGGCACATTAGGTGCCGTTTTGGTGTTTTTGAGCGTAGAAGGAACATTTATTAAACCAGGAGGGCTTCCGATAAATTAAATTATAACGAACTTTAAAAACTAAAGCAAAGTGTGCTGTGGCCTGTACATTTTCTTCCCGAAATAAAAGGAACAAGAGGTGGAGCTTTACGCAAAAGAGCAGAGATTAGAATTATTACTATTATTAGTATTACTATTATTAGTATTATTATTATTAGTATTATTATTATTATTAGTATTACTATTATTATTATTTATATAGACACCTTTAACTTCTGTAATTATAACGGGGGTGGGTACTTTAGAAACAACTGCTGGTGATTTCTCGCTGAGCTGTAAGGTTTCTGAACTTTTTTTTCAGTTTTATACAGTTAAACACACACACACACACACACACACACACACACACACACACACACACACACTTAAAGACACTGTGGGGAAAGAGAATGATTTTAAGACAAACTCCCTGCCCGAGCCGGGAATCGAACCAGGGACCTTTGGGTGAGAAGACAGAATGCCGACCACTCGATCTCAAGTGATGAGGCAGGTAGTAAACCCAAGGTTTCTGTGTGGCAACGCAGAAGATACAGGAGCATCTCAGAGTTCAGTATCCAATACATTTTGGAAAGTTGGTCTGCTGTAACTGCATAAGGGAACGAGCATTTGTATGTATCAAATTTCTGGCAAATGTTGCTGCATTTCAAATAACCTAGGCGGTATGACAACAGTACGATGCATTCCCTGATGAGCTGGAGCTTTGGATTTTACCCACACCATAATAAAAAAACCGAGGTCAAATGTAGACGAACATATTACCAGGCAAGGGGTTGCTTAGAAGTGTCAATGCAAAATGGCACGGTTGGTTCTGTTAACGAACGAATTTCCAATGTCTGTATCAACAATAATAATAACAATAATAATAACAATGGTAATTATAACATAACGATAACTAACGATAACAATAACGATAATAATAATAATAATCATAATCATAATAATAATAATAATCATAACAATAATAATGTGAATACGTTATTTTTTAAGGATGAGGGTTATGGACAGTATATTCATTCTATGTAGGTATCTCGTCAGGGAACGTCTTATACTACAAATATATTTTGGCCAGCCAAAAGAGGGTCTTCAAACAATTCAATAAAAAGTAAGGCTAGCTACAGAGTACCTTCGTCTATCGTATGTTGTATAGTGCTGCATAATAAACATTTCCAGGAAGATGATTACGAAATTTCTGTGATCCAAGACTGCGGAGAGGAGTAAAAACAGGAACACCGTCTGATGACCATGAACAAGAGGACGATTATGATGTAGATGATGCACGAAAGCAGGTATATTAGGAAAAGGGTTCAAAGAGCAGGAATAACAAGAGATTTACAACAGTGATTGCATGAGTATGCTTTTATAACCAAATCAATATTAGAATATTTGCCCGCCTGAGTAGTGTGGTGGTGGCGTGTCTGCTTCACATTCAAAAGATCGTGAGTTCGAATCTCGCTTAGGGTGAGTTGCTCGGATAAGGTTTTTTTTCGGGGTTTTCCCTTATCCTGAGAATACGAATGTCGAGTAACTTTAAGACCCATGGACTCCGAGATCATTTGAGCAGCATCGTTTCACCAATTTCATTCATCGTCCGATATGACCAACAAGGTTGAAGGGCGTTAAGCTAAAAACTAGGTCTATTACATTATTATTTTCATGGCAGGTTATAAATGAATGACACCTAATAACACGAATTTTACTGGTAGTAGATGATTCCTAGTTGATCAATTTGAGATAAGAAATCAATGATCTACGTGGTCAAGTTACCAGGTTATGTGCTTTCAAAGGAATTTGAGATTGGGATCAATAAATCATAAGCACAAAGAAACATGTAGTCTGCATTTGAAACGAAACTAGAATTTATTATACACTTAGTAAGGTCTGTCTTTTATCTCTCTGAAGAAGCATATCTTAATGTTAACGTTACCAATATCGCTTACATTGCAGACCTAATATGGGGCTGCACGCCACTGTAATGGATAAGAGGTTATGGTGAACAGCCAAGAAACTAGGGAAACTGTTAGTTCTTTTGGCCACATGGTTAGGCAGATCGACTCTGAACCTAAATAAACCTACGGAATATAGTTCAAACTTGGGTATGGGCAAACTTTTTTCTTTTTTTCCTTTTTTATTCTCCTCCTTTTCCATCTTGAGGGCCTTGAAATCACAAACTTACCACCATAATTTCAATGCACAGGATATTGGTTACTGTCACTTCTTCTCACATTTGATGGCTAAGGCTGGAGAGTTGTGTATTGGCATTGCCCTGAAGTTGTCGGTTGCCGATAAGCAATAGCACAAGATATTATTACGGCTCTCCAAAAGAGATGCTGAGTACCTACATATGAATGCCTAATGCTGCCAATAGACGACTTTGTCACACCTGGCAGACACTAACACCACCATACGGTAATTGTTTCTTGCTTAAGTGTTCGGTAATTGAGTCTGCCACGTCTCATTTCCTATTTGACTTCCATACACAACACCGTGCTGCAACAGTTAAATAAGTACTCAGGAAACATGGAGCAAAATTACGCTTTTGCTGAATTCGCTGATAAGTACTGTATGTATGGCGAAGCACGATGTCGTTCTACAATAGCTGCACGGGTCCACAGCGAAAGGTATCACAACAATACCCATCGGACTACTTCCGAATCTGTAGATCGGCGTTTGCGAGAACGTCTTCTGTGGTTGGTGCCAAACAAAGCAGATCCCATCGTTTGAAGAAAACGTATTGAGTGGACTGGAATAGAAACCGTCAACTAGCACCCGAGCTAATGCATGTGCAATAGCCGCTAAACACACAAGTGTATGGCAAGTCTTGCACGAGAAGCAACTCTACATCTTCCATCTGCAAGCTTTAACTCCGGAGGATTGTAACTTACACCTGCAATTTTGTGAACGAGCTTTAAAGCAGCCAACAGTTGTAGTCTTCGTTTACCAGTTATGAACCGCTTCTTTGTTACAAGAATAGTTGCATGTGGACACACGAAAACCCCAATGCCACTGTTCAGAAGAGCCGCCAACAGCAGTTTATGGTAAACATATGGGCTGGCATTGTTTCTGACCATATCATTATGCCATACCTCCTTTGTCCTCAACTGCGTGGCGACACACAAAACATTTCTGAAGGATGTACTGCCAGCTATGTTGGAAGAAGTGCCGCTTGATTTTTAGGCTCAACTGCATTTACAACACGAAAGAGCTACTGCGCATTGTGTGATAAACGTAGCATCTAGATCGAGTCCTCCCAAATCGCTAGATCGGAAGACGCAGTCCTACAGTGCCCTGGCCACCTCGTTCGCCGGATCCCAACCCCAAGGAGTTTTCTTGGATCATCTTCAGACTATGCTGTATTCATCAGCCACACCGATTGATTCTGAAGAGACGTTGGTTGCCGCATTATTACAGCCAGTGATGAGTTCGCACTGCACCAAGAATGCTCAACAGGGTTCAGGAATCATTTCTACGTCGAGGTCGCCTAAGCATCGATATTAGAGATCACCATTTTGAACAATGAGCTCTCCTGAAATGTTAAAGTCAATTAAAATTACAAACTATGGTCCAATAATAATTTACAGAAGTGAAAAATGCTGGGAGTAAAAAGGGTGTGAGGGATTGAAAAAAATGAGTTTAAACGTTTAACGCGGTATTTTACTTAAATGACACAAACAATTAAAAGGCCATTTGGGACATTAAATCTGTGGATTTTAAAAAGTCAACTGTGCGGTACCTATATTGGCACAAAACATGCAAAAATATTTTTAGAGTCAAAAACTACATTCTGGGCTATTCGTTACTTTGTTGTAAAGAAGGCGGACACAATTATTTGTTAGCCTTAAAGCACTGTTCTTAACTAAAGTGCTGCTATTTGGCATTCTGTAACTCGTTCCTTTACCCGATGTTTGTTTCCTTGTAGTTTTTTAAACAACTAGAGTGACTAATCAAAAACTCGTGCGTTCTGCGACTGCGTTTTGCTTTCTCACTGACTACAGCTCCGAAATACGGACTACCCAGCATTTTTGTTACCTTTCCATTCGAGATGGGGAGAAAGCGTGATGCGAAGATTTCGAACAGAAGATATAAAATACAATTGTGGAGAGTTTTTAAATTGTCACTCTTTGTTTAGACAGGAAGTGACCCTAAAGAATTACTAATTTACAGCAATCTAAAAAACGGTTAATTTTCTTCATGGTATTTGCTTTTAGTAGTTGTTTTTAAATATACCAGTGGCCAAGCATAATTATATAGGCACCTACATTCTTTTCATACATAATTTGGCAATGTTCAGCATTAGTTCATTTCTGTAAAAATATTCTCGATTCTTAAAATTTAGATGAAAGTTATAATTCATAGCTGATAATTATACATATTTTAGCTATTCCTTAAGCGGAAGATCATAGTGAAAACAAAAATTAGTTCATTTGTTCTGTTATCTGGGGAAATGTTACTGCTACTAGTATTTCCGGATTATTTTCATACGACATTAAATCCTTTAATTCACATTAAAACCAAAATGGTTCTCTTCTGTTATGCTCTTCTTGGCAGCATCAGTACATAATCCATTTTTTATAGTTATGAGAAGCTGGTAAACAGCTTTCTATTAGCCGCTAAGCACACTATAGATTCTCTTAAAATAATTCTGGGAACGAAAACGTAACACTGCATTATACTAAAGCCCTTAAAAGTGCCCAGTTCCAAATCTCAATTTTAAAATGAAACAAGTATGTTCGTGAACGATGCAAATCAATACATCATTCACTATGTGAAGCTAAAACTTTTAAATTAATAACTGTAAATCTTTATTAATACGAGATTACATAATATTTTATTCTGTTATTAAATTTCTTCGCTTAAGGGTATACTTAGTTGAAATTTCTAAATTCTATATTAATAGACATGTGCTTTTAATATTTATACTGCAAATAAGACACCAAATCGTAAGCACGTACACATATTTTCGTTGCAGTATTTCTAGTGATGTTTAAGCTATTAATTTTAATTGATTATTTTAATGGTAAACAAAAAATACTCCACACTATGAAAAATTATAAATTTTCCGATTTAAATATTTATTTGGACTCTTAGAAACATATAAGAAGGTTGGAAACATTTTTATTGATGTTCTAGATTTTATTTTTTTAAAAAAAATTATGTACCTATTAAAAACATTTTTCAATCATTTTAGTGTATTATTTGGATATTTTAATTAATATTGCTGCAACGATAACTAATAAGGTAAAATCACTCCAAAGCTTGTAACACCTATAGCTTTTGCTGTAGCTCTAAAAAAGTGAATAAATTTGAATAAAAGTTGCATCAAGTAGAAGATTTTGAATGCGTGAAAATGAAGAAAAAACAGAAAGCGAGAAAAACAGCTTTGAAAGCCTAAGGTTATCTGGCTGTGTGGGCATTAATATTTAAATAGTCCTGTAAATTTATTTCTAATGGTGAGTAATACACGTCCAATGCAGATTATGAATTTAGACGATTCATTTTTAATAATAGACCCATAAACAAAAAATGGACTTTTTCACTAATTTTCATTTATGGGTTCACTTAAGAGCTATGTTGGGAGAGCAATTTACCGCTATCGTATGGAACATTGCTTTAACTAAGTGTAATACGAACTTTGGTGTGTTATGCTACAACACATAAATAAGCATTTAATAGTTTTAAAAATTAAAATTTTTCGGGCTGTTTTGCCGTGGTCTGTAGGTTAAAATATGTTTAGTTAAAATATTTCTACCTAACGTTGAACTAAAACTATGGACACCGGCCGTGAAAGCTTACGTATATATTTAAGCATTTAATAATTAAAATGTTAATGTTTTATCATACTTTTCCTCTTGCAGAAGCATTAAAATGATTGCCTTTACGTAACAAATGCGTTAGTAACAAGATCTCGGAGTTTGTCGCTTCAAGAAATAAATCTACATTTTAACACTTTGTATTGTTAGGGAGTTTCAGAATGGCGAATAGTGCGTACCAATTATTTAGTTATTTTGTTAGCCTAAAAAAGTTATAGAATAACTCTGATTACCTAAATCACTTTATTTAAGTAATGCTTATTTAACACAATGAAACATTTATTTTTAATACCTTAAAAGCAACAGATTAAACAAAACTGAATTATCCTTCGCAACTAAAATCGTAAATATTACCGAAGAATTTTAAAACCTATTTTTATACGGATAAGGAATATGCATAACCATAACAATAACAATAATAGTAATAATAATAATAATGTTATCATCAATAATAATAATAATGTTATCATCAATAATAATAATAATAATAATAATAATGTTATCATCAATAATAATAATAATAATACGTAATGATTACTTGGAATGGATTCTGATTAGGTATATTTTAATTAGAACTGCTAATGAGTACATTAATTCTTACCATATGTCAAAGATTATGAAAATGCATATTAGGTAATTTTTTATCTTTTACGACTTCTTGCTTGCAATTGGAAAGGTGACTATTGTTAGGGGAGCAAGTGCAATTACGGCTACCAATTTGTGCCCACAGCATTGGTTGAGAAATATAAAATTTTCTCTTTTTACTTACTCTACAGGTACCATGTATATAGCGTATAAAAAGTTATTGTATTCCACACAAATATTTGATACCGAGATTTCACCGGAAATACATGCTTTGAAGCTTCCTGTATAAATAAACAAATAAATAGAAATTAAAAAAAAAGTCTATGTGTGTATGTGTGTGCGTCTGTGGACAGCATAACTCAAAAATGAAAAGTGAAACTTGATATTTTAAGTTTAGTTTATCCCAAGGATGCGACACTTACGATTTTCAAAAAAATTCCCCCACCCCAAACTAACCTTTACATGGACAAACTTTCGAAATTTTTGATTTCCTCAAAAATAGTTCTAACAGGTCGATTAAAATACCATATATTAAAAAGCTTTTCATGCAAAACAAAATATAAATCTTGAGTTTTCTGAGAATAGCTTCCGAAGACCTTTTTATTCTAGATGAATTTTGCGCAACTGGTAACCGTAAGAGCTAGAAAAAAAATTACTACCAAAAATGTAGATCACGTTAAAACACAATTTATGTCGTATGCGTTGTTTGTTTTTTTTTTTTTCCATTTTTTCCCCCCCATTTTTTCTCAAGATTTTTTTGTTGGTTTCCGAGATATTCCTTGTTATTGGTTTCAGCTTTAAAATAAAGTTTTCTCATACTGAAATTCTTGGCCATGCAATTATTTCACTTCTGCTTGCAAGAAAGCAAGTAATAAGACCATTTCTGCCAATTTTATCTCGATAATCAAGTAGAAGAATAAGCTTTTTAACAATTTCTTACAGTGATGTAGAGAAAGACATGTGAATGGAACACATCAGATATTTTCCATAATGAGATCTTACAGTCAGATTGCATTTGTTCCCCCTTATGCTAATTAATGTTGTGTATCCTAATGTTGCTGTGAAGTCTTGATTCGCAATGAACGTTGCATAATTTGAAAACTCAAAGGAGTTAATGCTCCAGGTTTAAGACATGCTGCAAAAACAAATTTTCCTAATTTTCTTTTTAGACTTCTAAAACTTGAACATGGAGCAAATATATATTGGAATTAATTTCTGTGTTGTCATTATTCTTATTCCTACTTTTACGGATTGTATAGCAGTTATATCCATGTATAGGTTAATTTACAACCCTCTGTACAGTAATTTTAATAAGCTTTAGTATCCTCTGTTTTAAATAATATTTGGTATTTGTAATTTTATAATAATTTCTTATTATTAAAAATAATTTTATATGTCATCTTTCAAACATTTTCAGGCCATCAAAATCTGATGGCTCGGATGACCTTTCAAAAGCAAAAGTTTTCTTCTGAACAATTTTGACACATGAATGCACGCGTGTACATAGAATAAAATAAGCTGCACATATGCTAGAGCTCAAGTTGCATTCCCCTCTGTTCATGCGGAGCAACACAAAAGGCTAACACACGAGACAAAGCAAAGGGGGGATGTTGATGACGTATTGCCCTCCTGAAAATGAACATCAGGTCTGCAAGAGTGTTTCTTAAAGAGACTGCCGAAGCTCGGTAATATGGCACGTGCCTGGACATGTTCAGCACCTTCAACTTGGCTTAGTGACAACTTACGTATGTTGGTTTCCATAAAACTATTAACGCCATAAAGACGCGGTTCATTCAATCATCGGAAATATACTTTTTGAGCAAAGAAAACCCCCCTCGACTACAAAATAATGATTTCTTTAAGACCACCTGTAGATGAATTGAGCACTAATAACAGAAGCATGCTTGTTGCGAAACTTTAACCATCTGCAACAATTTTGGAGACTACAACCATACTTTGAGTACTGCAGCTGAAGTGTGGTTTTCAATAGTTTTTTTATAATTGGGATAAAACCATTCATTGTTTTCCGGATGTGATACTAAGTTTATCAAATATCACATTGTGGAGTGCCGATGCAGTTTCTCAAGCAGACTTTGGCAGATCCACAAGATGCGGCGTAAATTAAGTAATTATCTGCTAATTCGGCATTGTAAAGTCATTCATTGAGTGAAGGAAAATTTGCCACTGAATCGGGCCCTCGTTTACTCACTGTGAGTCACATGAATGCAGGTCGACGTTTTGCAAGTTATATTAAACACACGAGCTGCCATTGCGCGGGGTTTGTAAACACAGGAGAGACATAACGCAGGTTCGTTCAAACCTCATTAGACCCTGAAATGTGTGCTTCATTTATGGCAATGCTATTAGTAAGCGGAAAAAGAGACACATTTATGTGTTATACGTATTGTTCTCTACTAAATTACAAATTATTTGCACTTATTTACCCCCCAACCTGTGTCACTTCTACAAACCATTGTTACAAAATCTGATTTTTTATGTTAATCAAAATAAACGTTTGCAGAAATAGTTCCATTACAGATTTCGTTGTAGATACAAGCGAGTTAAAGGAAATTGAAGCAAAATTTAAATGTTTAAAAGTTAGTCGCCATATGCTGGCCTTGAAATTTCATGATCTATGACGAAACACTGAATAATGACGGCAATTTAAAAATCATACTCAAGAATTAAAATGAACAACGGATATCTCCTAAATGGAGAATGCCACAACAAGATTACCATCGTGTGTAGCACCAATAACTGTCATAAATTGCCTCTTGTTCAAAGCAAACTGAAAATCTATCCCGTCTTCAATTAATGACAGAAAAATTATTATAGCAATAAGGGCTGACGCAAACAATTATAATTCACGCACTTTATCTTAACAGCTGGCGATACTTTATAACATTTCAGTTGTGTCTTACCACAGATTGAAGGTGTATTCTGCAAGGAGGGTTTCAAAAGAAGAACAGTTTTTTAAGTATTGAATAACGTATAACTTGCCTCTTATTTTCAAGTGTCCTTACCCTATCATTTTCGTCAAGTCTAAATTACAGTTGCACACATGTAGGTAAGCCATTCGACTCAGCAGTATAAATTAAATTAAATTTATGTTTATTTGTGGATGCTCTTTAACTGTTAATGGTTCTCAGCGTCCCATTCTATATTGAGCGTGAAATACCGCTTAGTTTCGCATATATGTATCTTTATCAGGCTTGAGGTTCTTTAACGTGCCGTAAATCTAAGACAGAAGACCACATCAGCAGTATAGAGGTCTCTTTTTGTCTATGAGGGATGAAAATGAAATAAGGACCATTAAAACAATTTCGGGTTGAACCGAAAATAAGCATGAGGTTTCTGGAAGTGCAAGATAACCTACGACTTTTACCAGTTTCTAGTGCACAATTGTACAAATTTTACCAAATGCTACAAACAGTGTGGATTTCTACAAAACGGGTTTAAATATAGTAATAGATTTCAGAGAAGTAGAATAAGCTATAGTATAGGCGTTACTAATAGACCACAGAATGTTGGTTGTAAGTAGAGGGTTGAAAATAGGGATTGAATGTAAGGGTAGCAATCTATTAGCTTTAGGGAACTTAATTTTCCGCATTCTAAAACCAAAATGTTATGTTTTATTACAATGATACAAAAAAAAAAAAAAAAAAGGAAAAAGAAAGAAAAAGCAACAGTGAAATTAGTGGGAACTGTTATTTGAATGCAACAGACATACAATCACTCCCTTTAAATTTCTTGGAAATAGCCTTTTTAAGTCCTCTTCATTCTGAATGACTTTTACATAACCGTAAGAGATAGACAAAAAGCTTACTATACCAAAAGTGTTGATCTGTTAAACCACAAATTTTATTTCATACGGTCGGTTTTTGTAAAGCTTATAATTTCCAAGAAATTCGCTTTTATTGGTTTCAATTTTAAAATGCTTAAAACCTTTTCCAAACAGGAAGCTCTCTTCCGTTTCATATATGTTGTTTTACTCCCTGCCAAGGAAAGAGCATTAGTTTCTGTGCTAATCGCATAGCGACAGCTTTTGAAAGATTTGACTGTCGCTTTAGCCTAGTGTATCCCTTTGTTTCCCTTCTACTTAAAAGGAACTAAGTAATAAGACCATTTCCGGTAATGTTTATCTTGATTGGCGCTATGTGAATAAAATAGTGATATATAAGAACAGTTTGTTTGCAGAACAGATAGTGAACGTCACGTTTGTTATATAATAATAGCATGCTTTGACATTAAGTAAGGTTCTGTGCATAATGATAGATCAGTAGCACAATTTAATAAGAAAGAAGCACCCAAGTTCACGCTGGTATTTAGGATTTGACGTATAGTAGGTGCCAAAAGGAAAAGGATTAAACCTAGGCCTCTATTGCAAGATATGTAATAACTGTACTTACAGGACGGAATGAGAACTTGATGCTACCTATGGTGGCCGTAAAGAGTGTCGGTAACGCGAGGATGAATATATACAACGGGAGCTTCGAGACGAAATGTTCCGAAGACTTTGCAAATCGAAAATTGGACAGCCTATACTAACAACCTAGACCACGCGACAGCAAGGCCACCAGCAAGAAACGCAAGTTATTTTGCAGACTACTGCTTCTCAAAATATTGTTTAATAAATAGCTTCTGTAGTTTAAAATAATGTAATTAAAATCTGATGTTACATTCACACGACTTTCTCAAGCTCTTCGACAAAATGTGTTTTTAATGACATTTACATTTCTTGTGCGGTAGCGTATTTTCTGTCTCTCACAGTTTACCAGTTTTGCAAATGTATTTTAGAATGATAAGCACCTCAAAGGATATTTCCGGCAAATTCAAGGTATAGATTTTATTTGTCACAATTATGTATAATATACGGCATTTTAATTAAAATCGCTAGCCATTTTTGAAAAAATAGATATTTTCGAATTGTTTTCCATGCAAAGGGTAATTTGGAGTTGGGGGATTTTCTTGAGCTTTTTCGTGTTGCATCTTTGGAAGATGTTGAACTTAAATATCGAGTGAGGTATTTAACCAAATTTTCGTTTTTGAGTAATCGTGTCCAGACTCGGACACAAACGGATCTTTTTCTAATGTTTTTTTTTTACTCAGGGAATTCAAAACGTATACCTTCCGGTGAAATATGGACATCGAATTTTGGGAGCAATACAACAGTTCTCTACTACAATGTACATAGAACCTGTAGAGAAATTAAAAATGAAAACCTTAACAAGGAGTAGGTTGTAAATAGATTATATGTAAATCTAAACTTACTGCATTTAAAGATGTTCCATTAGTTCATGCTCTGTGCAAGATGTAAGAGAATGACAGCGTAAGCAACCTGTTTTATACCGTTCCTCTGTATTTAGCTTCCGACAATGTTTCGTTGCAATAATTGCAGGCCGTGAAGTGAAAATGTACGTATGTATACCCTAACAAGTACTTCCTCCTATTTACTAAGGTACTCTGTTGTTATGTTTTGCTTTTGTTCTGTTAATCGATAAGGGGCGCCAGCTTGAGTTGAATGCAAAATGGCAAATAAAAAGTGGCTGAATTCGCCTCATCAGCATTAAACTCGATGAAATGACCTTTGTTCTTCGAAAGGTTAACTATTCTATGCCTCACTGAATAATTATGTTTGCCTTTGCAAGTTATCCTTTTTACATTTTGTTTTCTCTCTCTTTCTCTCTCTCCTACTATTGCGGAGAAATCCCTAAATTCCTAAGGTTAAAATTCGAATCGTACTCTCTGCATTAGTAGCTGCTTAAGAATACTGAAGTCTTAAAATTATGATTTTGAGCTGTATAATGTTGTTGGCGCTATAAGTGTTAAGATTACTTTTGGGCATTTAAATGGAATTTTAAAACCTGTTGATATCGCACACCTTAACTTTAAATTACAGCGTGCTGTAACCTTGACCTCAAGCAATATGTATAGCAATTTCATAAAAGTACTAAACACACCGTAGATTCCCCATCAGAAATGAATGGGTTAAAACTGTAACCGATTGTGATATGATAGTTTTTAAATGAAACGTTTTTGCTACTGCCAATCATTTTCTTACGTTTTAATTTTATGAAAAATACTTCCGTTGTGCATTAAATTTTAAAGTTTGAACCATGGTATTCAGCAGCCTCAATTAGTAACATAAAAGTTTGAATAGCTTGAAGTACAAGTCTTGGTATGAGTGTGGCCACCAAACATACAGGTTTTGGTGCCATTTGTTGACTAAACCAATCCTTCGCGCTTCGATTGCATAAAATTTGTTTTATCCTCAAATATTTAGGGGTTTGAAGACCTAAAATGCACACCCATATGATTTCTAATGCTCCCCTTGGTGCTAACCGGGGTGTCAAACTGATAAAATTGGGGCCAGCATGTCTTAGGCAGAAATAAATGCGAATACTTGGGGCTAACATGACGCAGCATCTCGTGTGTTCCATTCACATAACCTTTTCTTACGAAATATTCTTATTTTATCAAGGTAAACATTAGGAGAAATTTTCTTATTACTTGCTTCCTTGCTAGTAGAGAAATAAGAGGGTTACACGAGGCTGAAGCGGTAGCCAATCTTTTAAAACTAGTCGATATGTGAAACAATTGAAATTAGGGTCTCTTTGCATGGATGTAAGTGAAACAAAAGCGATATGAAACGAAAAATGACCTGCTGTTTCCAAGAAAGTTTAGGTAGTTTAAAATCGAAACAAATAACAAGGAATAGCTCGGAAAGCTTCACTCTACCGTAATGTATATGACTAACAGCGTACAATTGTGTGTGTGTTTGAGAGAAAGAGAGAGAGAAAGGGAGGGAGAGAGAGAGAAAGGGAGGGAGAGAGAGAGAAAGGGAGGGAGAGAGAGAAAGGGAGGGAGGGAGAGAGAGAGAAAGGGAGGGAGGGAGAGAGAGAGAAAGGGAGGGAGAGAGAGAGAAAGGGAGGGAGAGAGAGAAGGGAGGGAGGGAGGGAGGGAGGGAGAGAGAGAAAGGGAGAGAGAGAAAGGGAAAGGGGGAGAGAGAAAGGGAAAGGGAGAGAGAGAGAAAGGGAAAGGGGGAGAGAGAGCAGCGTAACTCAAAAACGTAAATTCTGTTAAATAATAAAATTGGTATGTAAATTTAACTTTTGCCAAGGATGTGACACGAAGATTTTCAGGAATATCCTCCACCTTAAACTACCCTTAACAAAGAACAATTTTCGAACATTTCAAGATTTTTATTAAAATATAGTATATTAAAATATTTACATTACACATTATATATTCCGGAAATAGTCCCTGAAATCCTCGTCATTCTAAATGACTTGCATAACTGATACACCTTAAGAGATCTCCTCTAAGCGCAAAACTTGTGTCCTACAAATTTTTGTTGCGGAGCTAACCATTTTCGAGATATTCCTTGTTATCGATTTAAATTTTAAAATACTTATACCTTTCACCAACAGGAAGTCGTTCGTGTTTCTTGTTTTTCTCCTGGCCAAGCAGAGAAGCGAAATTCAATGACCATCGCATGCGACAGTTTTTAAAAATGTTGTTCTTTGGGTCTAGTGTATTTCCTTAGTTCCCTCCTACTTATAAGGAACTAAGTAATAAGTCCATTCTGTTAATGTTAATCTCGATTAGTAATATATAGAAAGAATAATCTTTTCTAAGAAGCTTGTTTGCAGAGCAATTCAAGAAATGGAACATATCAGAGTTTTTCACAATATTTGTACATAATGATTGTACTTTGTAAAGATGCTTCACAGTGAACGTTTATCTGGTTGAATTCACAAACAAATTTGAAGATTCACTAAGTAATTGCAAAGAAGTTATGGGTATAGTTTCACAATCAAATAGTTATTTCAGCAATGTGTAAAGTGTAGTTGTAAAGTAAACAATTTATCTACAAAAGCTTGTTAAGGAAGCTAATACGTTTATAATATTCGTGAGCAAACAAAGAAAACAAACAAAACAAAAGGATGAAATGGTATACAATTTTTGAACAAATACACTGTAAAATATCACTGAAAACTGCAGTTATTTATCAGCAGTCCTAGTGATACAGATGCTAGTTCATCTCAGTGAAGTTAAAAGTCAAACATTTTAGGCTCATAATTAGTGATCACATATGTTTATGAATACAGTGACAGGTTTCGAACTAGTCCTTTAGTAATGCAATTTTCTATTATAAGATACTGGACGTCACATTGCAACACAGTGGAACCTTAACCTCAAAATAACCTGCGTGTTCCTTTTCACTAGGGGAGGAGGGAATTTACTGTCAGTTTTATGCAAAGCAGACCAATGACAATGCAATTTTAGGTTTAAAAGTTTGATGTTGAGAACTATAGTGAATAGTGACCAGCATATTAGATAGATTTATCTGCTATGATAAGAAAGACTTTGGTGTATGTCCACTTTTTTTTTCGCTCTAAAATTAATTTGAGTTGAGTTTTATTTATGGACCCTCTTTAGCTGATGTGGTTCTCAGCGTCCCACTCTATACCGGGTGTGAAAGACCGCCTAATTTTGCTCAAAGGCCCCTTAATCAGGCCTGGGGTTCTTTTATGTGCCGTAAATATAAGAGACGGGACCAACGGCTCTATTTCCCTTCCGAAGGAGGTCAAGCTAAGGATTTTTATGCCCGAAACAATCCATCGCCCTCCGCGAGGTTTAAAACCGTGACTTTGGGAACCCTTCTATAGTTTATATAATATGTTGCATTTACTTTTATTTAGACATCTTCAGAGCTTTGGTGATTATTTGGGAAAACTCACCAAACAATATAGATTTTTCTTTTCTAATTTTCGTTAAAGTAATTTTCTTTTAATTTCTCGTTGGACCTAGAGTTGAAAATCCGCCATTCACGCTTACAAGGAACCATCACACAATGTTAAGAAAACCAATCTCCAATAAAAATGTATCTACTTCGCCGTTATTAAAATTGGAAAAAGGTTACCAAAAGGTTCACAGGGTCCAAAAATAGGCTATAAACACAAGCTTGAGTACGGAGAAAAGAAATAACCCTTCCTCACTTATCATGCAACTCTGCATCAGATATCTTAGACTGTCACAGGTGGCGCAATTGTGCGGCTTTAAGGAAGATGTTACAAAAAGCGATACTATTGGCAAATCTTCTAATTTAACAGTTACGGAGAAGCATAACCAGTTGCACCAGTTGTTTACGAAATTTATGGAAGCTCGCGTGAACAACTGGATAGTGCGATATGTACTTACAAAATGGGTCCCTGAAGGAGACAAATTACATTTTTTAATTATGCCAGCACAGCAATTTTCAAGCAAATTTTTCACATAGGTTCACGAGAAATTACGCAGTTTCCCATATGAAGAAGTTTAATCTACTAATAACAGACTGCATTCATAGAGAGAAGAGCTGATAATTTTTACAGATGCAGATCAATAAAGGAAGGCATCCCGGAGGACATTCGATCGCCGTGGTAAGAAGGTAGTATGTGTTGTTACACAATCAAAGTGCACAAACACATTCAGTCACATTTTCCCAATTGTATCATGCATGGGACGTGTCCTTCCCTATTCATTTTGCTGCCGAAATCATCGTCAGGTCACTCTCTCCAGTAGTAATTTAGTTATGTAGCGGTCGAAATCTGAAGAAAGAAAAGAAAAAAAAATACCTTTTCCGTATATTCTTAGAGTCCACGTTTTACCTCAAACTGCTCCTTCGAACGGTACTGTTGGATCCCTGGGCACCTCACTAATATAGTTCAATACGTACTTTCATTAAATGACTATGAATCTGAAAAGTTAAAAGTGCAAATCATTCCAGCGAAAACAACTTTGAATTACAACAGGGCATCTTTTTAGAGTTTTCAGAACAATGGACCGACAAATCTACGATTTATGTTGTTAAATAACAGTTATGCGCACTTGCAACAGCGTAACACTATACTTAAACGCATGCCATTGATCTACATTAAAAAAATGTTCACCACGCTTCCGCTTTTCACATAGACGGTGGGAATTAGTAGATCTTAGTAGCAGGAATCTTAACTTTTTAAAACAGCACAGACTATTGTACTAAGAAATGCACTGGAAATACGTCACCTTGTGGGGAGAATAAAATTGCATAAAGGGAAGTGTTTTAAACATTTGGAAGCGAACAGGTGCTTGAAATAGATTTATTTTGCTATAAAATTTACTATATGAAACTGTAGATATTTTAAGAGAGAGAATCAAAATACGGAAAATCAAAATGAAGGATGGTGTAGTAAACTTGAAAACAGAAAATGTTAGAGAGTGTGGACAGCAAATGAGCGAGTGGGCACAAGAGTGAGTTTGTCGTATTGAGCTGGCAAGTGAACTGGTGTTGGCTCATTGTTACATTACTAACGAGTGCACTACTAGCTTTTGCCATGCCAAAGGTGTGCAATGCCCGATTTATTGTTCTAGCTCAGGAATTCAAACAAGATTTCATAGATATTGATGGAACTGTTTTACGATGTACTATTTGCGGTTCAGGAATTTTGATAGATGAAAAACACCAAAAAGATCGCATCAAGCAACATATTTCCAGCACTAAGCATCAAATAAATAAGACTCTTCAAACAAACAAAACGCGGCAACATCTATTACGAAATGCGTTTCAACAGTTCTTTAAAAAATTGAAGGAGTTGAACATTGATTTGTACGCAACATTTACAAAGCAGAAATTCCACCCAATAAGGTGAACCATCCAGCCTTCAAGGGAATTTTTGAAAAATACACAAAGATGGCCATGCCTGATGAGAGTACTTTAAGGAAAAAAAACTACATGGAGCCTATTTACCAAGAAAAGATATAAAGAATCAAGGAGAAAGTTTCTGATTGCGATGTGGGAATCATTGTGGATGAAACCATAGACTCGATAGAACGATATGTTTTGCACATTTTAGATTTTATCTTGCACATTTTAGCAACTAAGAAAGCTAATTTCATGTCGGTGAAAATATATGACCTGCCGAAAGCCAATTTCAGTACAGTAATGCAATCAATTATGGACTTCTACCAAAAACTCTAGTATCCAGTTTGAAAAACTTCTTGTGGTTACGAAACAGACTCCATACATGGTTTCAGTTGGCAACCAAAAGAAACCTTTATTTCCTAAATTGAGCATATGACGAGCTTGGTTCATGCCCTTCACAGGGTTTGTGAATCATAAGGAAAGAATGCGACATCGTAAATCAATTCATCTTTGCCCTGAAGACGTTCATATTGAAAACTCCGAGTCGTATTGTTGCCTGCCCCTTCCAAATGTCCCGATCATTACTCGCTGGGGATCTTGAATTAAGTGTGCTGGTATGTTGAGCAGGAATGTTGACAAAATTAGAGTGTTTGTGCTTTCTTGGCTCCCGCCGACAAAGGTGCAATTTCCAAGGCACAACAACTTTTGTTACCGGAGAAAATACATAATTTGCAGACAGAACTATAGCGAGTCCATAGTTACAAGTACCTGACTGCAGCTATTAAACGATTAGAACAAGGTTTGGAAAAGAAAAAATAATGGATATTCTTACTTCCGTGAGAATCAAAAGACAAAGTTCAATCTAGTCTTCAGAAGAAGAATCCAGACATTGAGGAATTCGCCACATCGAAGAGTTGCCATTCCGAGTGAATACAAGGTTTGCCCCACTGGTTTCTGTGGGTGTCGAAAGAAGCTTTGGCACCTACAAAGACGTTCTATCTCCCAATAGAAACAGACCTACTTTTAAAAAAAATAAAGATGCTTAATTTCTTCAGGTACAACAGCTTCATGTTGTTTCCTTCGTTAGATGAGTGATAATCTGATGTACTTGTCTGTAATTCAATAAACTAGAGAAACTAACTTATTTGAGCATTTTTCTTTTCCTTTATTCGCCTGAAATTTGCACCTAAAATCCTAAACCTGGTCATCAGCAACAAATCGTATCAGCAACTCCGAGGAAGTTCACTCCGATTGGGCACTGGCGAACCACACCCATACACTTTTGCCGCCCTGCAACTCGCACGACAGAACATATTATTCAGGGGGTTTCACATATATCAGCGTCCTCTTTCGTATGATGTATAAATCAGCTTCAAACTTTTTAACAGCGATTGATGGTCCCTTGTTAGACCGAATAACGTAAGACCATTTTCTGCCAACGATCTAAAATACCAGGTTATTTGCAGAACCCATGCACTACAAATTCGAGAATTTGTAATTGCGTGTTAATATTTGAGATCTGTGAATCTTCACACACAATTAAATAGGCCTACATCACGTGTTTCATATTGAAGAAAACACAATATATAACTAATATGTTAGAAGTATGGAGAGTTAGCACTCATCTGTAGTGGTCTGTGTATAAATGGTTGTGGATTTTTGAAATTCGACTACTGGCATACATATGATGTATTCTGAATGAACAGTGTTCTTTTGAATTATGACCACTAATGTGGGATCCTAAAAATATGCCATAACTTTGACATTTGGCAAAAGGAACAATAGGTTCCCTATCTCAAAGTGTTTTTTTAAGATCCCTCTAAAATGTTCCCAATTTGTGTGCTTGAATTCTGAAACACCCAGTATAAGCTCATTTTTTTATAATCTAAGATCCATGATAGACAATTTGTGTACGTTAGCAGAGCCTATAATGCAGCAATGAGTAATGACATGTCATCATAAACCGGACTCTAATAATGTGTATTTGACGTGGATGTGAGATCCTGGTACTGTCCCTGGTTCTATGATGTACTCTCATAAGGCAACTCTCCTTGGATATCTCCCAACCAATTGGGTTTCATGATGCTACTGATCTCTAACGATGTGCAAGCGAAAGGTAATTATCCGAGATGCGTGTAGGGACATTGTTATAATCAGTGGTGGCTGCCATAAAAGAGCACAAGAGCACTTGAACACACTAAGTTTTTATCCGTTGTGGATTTATTGTATATATTTTCTTTGAATGGTATTAAAAGTTACGCATATGTGGTAATTTTAATTCTACAGCGTTTAATCTGCCGCGCTGCTACTCTACTCGATGAAATGATGCATAAACGATGGTAGCACTTCTTCGTTTGTGCAAGTTTTAATAGCTTCTGCGCATTCGCGTCTGAATGATTTAATTTATGGGCCAAATACATACACGGCGTTCGTTCTTCTAAGCGTGCTCTATGAGATGCGTCTTTTCTCGCGCTCTCTCTCGCGCTCTCTCAGTAAACTTTTTATTTTCTCTACACGTACTATGTAATGTATTGTACCCAACAATTCGATGTCGAGATTTCACCAGAAACACATGTTTTGACATCCCAAAAATAGAAAAAGGTCAGTGTGTGTGGATAGCATAGCTCAAAAGTGAAAAGACCATTACATATCAAATTTGGTAAACGTGTAACTCCATGGCACGACAGTCCACAAGGGACCCTGGCCTACCGCCCGGCCGCTGCATCCCTCATCTCAACCCGGAGGCGTCATGAATGGGGTGCAGTGCTGGAGGGTGAGACGTGATCAGCGCCTCAAGGCCCTCTCGGCTGGTTGATGCGGTCTTCCCGATCTGGAGCCGCTACTTCTCTATCAGTTAGCTTCTCAATTGGCCCCCAAGTGATCTCACGAGGCTTAGTGCCCCGGACCAGGTCTCCCAGCGGGGGAATTTCCCAATGCCTATACTGAGAATCGAACCCTGGTCTCCCGCTTGGCAAGCAGCTGCGCTACCACCGCGCTAAGACGACGACCACCAAATTTGATATTTAAGTGTAATATCTTCCAAGGGTGCGAAAGGAAGATTTTCAAGAAAATCCTCCCCACTTCAATCTACCCTTTACATGGAAACCTTTTTGAACATTTAGATTTTCTCAAAAATGGCTAACAATTTTGAATAAAGAACTGGACATTAAAGATTTAAATGGAAAATAAAATGTATATCTTGAATTTTCTGGGAATAGCCTTCATTCTGGATGGATTTTGCTGACTTTTACATAACTGGTAAACCATAAGAGATAGACTAACACTTACCACACAAAAAATGTAGATCCGTTAAAACACACAATTTATGTCGTATTAATTTTTTTCGTAGAGTTGACCATTCCCAAGATATTCCTAATTGGTTCCGGTTAAAAAATACTTAAACTTTTCTCACAAGGGAGAATTTGTCGACGTCTGGCAGTGGAAAGAAACTAATTTCAATCACAACAACCTGCTTTTAAAAGATTTGACGATCGCTTTAGTCTAGTACATTCCCTTACCTCCCTTCTACTTACAAGGAAGCAAGTAATACAACCATTTCTGCTAACGTTTATCTAGATTAGCATGAAGTAGATTGAAGAATATGTTTTAAGAATAGTTTGTTACAGAGCCATGGAAAAAGTGATATGAATGGAACGCATACGGTTTTTTACATTAATGACATCAGAAGGTAAGAATCAAGGTCGCTAGATGATAATTCTTAATACAGTGGCTGGAATACTGCGTTATTCTGCCATCTTGCGATCTTGGCAGAAGCAGGTAAGGTATATGAGCGAGTTAATAGGATATTTCAAGCTAAACATACTCTTAACTTCAATTTAATTTACACATTACTTCGTTTAAGCATTAGAGCACTCTACGCAATGATGTACAAAATAGACATTCACAAAACTACCATTTTTTCACAAGATAACTTATGCATCCGTATCGTTGTCTTTGCTGTTAAGATGGGCTGCAGTTGTATTAACTTGTTCATAAATATGCAGCATGTGCTATTTCGGCATTCCAGAGCTATCCGACACTCAAAACTTTTGTGAACACCCAGAAAGTATACTCGAAGGCCCTACTGCTTATACTGTTGTCTGACAGTACCCATATTATATCACTCACGTGTGCATGGCGAGAGGGCGAGAACAGGGAAGATGGTCTTCGGATACCGGAAGAAAGCAGCTCGAATTGATGCGAAACAGCCAGTGAAGTAACAGTGGACCAAGATGTTTGCTGTTATGGCTATGCAGGAAATCTTGTGAATGTACTTGGGCTAATTTTGTAACAAGTATTTGTAACAATCCATTCCTTTTCGGAATGGAAAGATTAGAACTGTTGTTCTGAAAGATAACGATTTTTCCTTCACCTATATAATATAGATTGATTGATGTGCGTTTCTCTTACCGCTATAGATTTATATGACAGTGATTTTGCTTTGTCTTGGCGTTAAGATACACATTGAAATTTCATTTATTTAAGAAATACTTTTGGTTTAAAAAGTCACAGAACATTGTAGTTTATATATGCACGTTTTAATACTTGTGCGTTGGTGGGAACAGTGAAACTCTCAATACTAATAAAACCATTTTTTCAACTAAAACGGCTACATTTAGTATCTATATCGCCATTTCTTTTTTCATTTTCTTCCTTTCTTCTTGTTTTGAAATATTGGTGCATTAAAATTCATGTCTGCATCTACCGGTCCTGCACCTATAAACCGAATTTATAGTACCTGAATGTGGTTTCAACCATAGCTGTTCTCTGGCTCTGACGTTCATTTGGGACACAAATTAGCAAACTACTTTTCTTTGTTCCAAAGGGAAATATTTTAATTGCCGTTTTCACTTGTCATAGACAATACATTTAGTGGTGCTAGTAAATGAACGTTTTAACAGTTTAAAAACCTTCTTCTTTATGAAAGTTATGACATACATTAAACATGTAAAGGATATTATACAGAAATTTCTATTTCAATATCTTACGTGGTTTTTAAATTATTTAATCACTTTAACATGTAAAATATGCTCCTCACGATGAGCTATAATTACAACTTAATTTCATTTTACCTACGTACATGAATATTAAAGAAACTTTCTGGAAACTGATTTAAACAACTTCGTAAATTAGGAGAATTCTTTCCAGTATTTTTATAGTTAGTTCCTGATATTTGTTACTTGCTGAATATTTTGATTATCAAAAATCAAATGGGGAGGGGGGCATTGCCAAACTTTCGTGCAAGGAGCATTGTAGGCACTTGATATCTATCGCGTCGTCGATAAACAGCAAATGCAGGTTAAGAAGCTGTAAAGTTGTAATATTAGCAAACAAACGTTTTTCTAATCTAATTTTTATCTATGAGCAGGTAACTTAAGGTTTCAGTATAAATACTCTCGAGTCTCCCTATTTACCGTAGAGGCTTTTATACTGCTGCTTGACAGTTTCCATCACAGCCGGCAATTAGACACGTGTCATTGATTTGTCGTCAGCCTGGCCTTTGTATATCCGGGGATGATCGTTATTCGATACTTTATGTCCGTGCCCATTAGTGAGCTCAAGGATCATATCTTTCACGGACCGCTTTTATATCCATTTGGTTACTGTTATGGATTAACGACTTATTGGAAGATCGTTAGTTAGTGTCTGTAAATGCTAATCCGAAATAATTATCAACAGAACACAGCAGAGGCCCAAAACGTTTTAAGAAGACCGCTTATAGATATTAAAACTTTACTGTTTTAAGAAGTTACGACAATCACACAACCGGTAAAAAACTAGTTCATTATCAACGGATTATTGCCAGCGTAAGCAACAATTCTGATACGTTCTAAAACTCTTCAACAATGCTACAACTGTAGGTTAACAGCCCATACACACGGACACAGATAGAAGCCCTTCGCTTCTGCACGGTTTTATTCTAGCTAAACTGGATTTCTGACAGGTGACATGGCTTTTCAGACTGTGTACTACATCCGCTCTGTACTGTTACTTTTGAGTTGATTACACCTCTCGACAATGCTGGGTTTTGTACACAAAAAAACATATTTACACATCTTTTAGTGGACTCACAGAAAAAAAGTGCTGTTTGGATACTTTTAATCATACATTTGGAATTGTGCCCTGAACTATTCATTTGTGGCTTAAGTTAATTTAAGACTGTTACTTCTGTCAAAGTTTACTTTGACACCTCACAGTCTATGAAAACAAACATGCAATGAGAAGGTTTAAACCCAGTGTGCTCCAAAATTTCGTCCCGCAAAAGTTCTTTTGCTGGCAGTAAATCTATGGGGTTGTCACTTTTAAGCACACTTATATACCAACGGTCTGGCTCAGATTTGAATCCGTGACCCGGGTATCAGAAGGCTGATGCATAACCAACCAACCCACTCACCCACCCACCTAGAACTCCCAGTGTATGCGTTATAATTTTTTTTTGTACACCAGGCTTATCCGGAAAGTCGGGATTGGCAGCCCGCCGCTCAATCGAATCCGTTTATGTAGCGGTGGAGCGACACAATTTTCTCCCTGGATAATGGTGACGATGGAAAACATTATGTTACCCTGATCTTTAGTTAAAAGGGGTTATCGAAATTTACCTGTCTGCGTCTATACATGACTTAAGCCTGCTGAAAACATTATTGAACACTTAAAATATTTCTGAGCAAATGCTCGAAATGGCACACCGAACAATATTTTATAATTCGATCATACGGAGCTTTGATGCATCAACTGTATATTGAAACAATTCCCACGGATAATCACTTGGAGAGCAGGTGGGGCAGTCAATTATTCTCCAATAAAAAGAACGAAGGAAAGTACTTAATGTGAGTACTTATTCCACGATAGTTCCTATCTGAACCTGTCTGATGAAATCTGTCTGACCACCTATAAACCATGTGTTTATTAGAAATGGTGACACAAAGAAATTGATGTGTAAATTCGAACTGATAGTCCCCAAGTGTCTCCATTACAGCAAAGCTTAACACTAAGCAAGGCTCGAATTAACAGCGGGATTAAAGGATTTCCCACTCTCATTAAATAATTTTCCCGTCTCGTTAATGAAGCATGGCTTCCCTGCCAGGGAAGTATTTTTTTAAATACCTTAATTATTTTCAAAGAGAGCAGTAAACAAATCCAAGAGAGAATGTTTAAGGAAATTTGGCGAGTGGATTTTTCTTAATATTTATATACCTATGGTAGAATAGATACTTCTTCATTGTTCCTATGTATAGATGTGCTTATTGCTACTAGTATAATGCAACCATAATGGCATTACTACTAACAAGTATCTATTACTAGTATAAATAAAACACAAATACCGAGTCTTAAGTTCCCCCTACACAGTCAGAAAGTCTGATTCGAACACTGACATTAATATATGCTTTTTAGTAGTATACACAATAACTAAATAAACAAGTTAACCCCATTATACGGGGTGGGAGGCGAATAAGTGCAAATATTTGATTGAGGACGATGTAATCAGCTGGTATTTATTTTGTAGTCTCCCCCCCCCCGCTATTTTCTAAAGTTAAGTTCATGAGGAAAATTTCACGATTTGTTTTAGGATGGCTATTATACCTATTACAGACATTTGGTTATTTTCTTAACAGGCCACACGGTTGACCATTCTTTGCCCTCTGTCCCTTGCCGTGTCCGACTTTAGGTGGTGCCATGTAAGTAAACAAAGCACAAACACAGCTCGGGGCCGTTCAAAACACATTAGGTCCTGAAATTTGTGCTTCATTTATAATAGTGATATTAGTAGACAGACAAAATGAGATACATTTGTGTGTTACACGCATTTTTCTCTATCAAATTATTTGCGCTTATTCACCTCGCATCATGTATAAAATATCATACTATGTTAAGACTTAAATGCTTTCCGCAGGCGCGCGAGCTGGGCTACCGCAGAGCAAGGCCTTTTACTCTCAACTTGGAACTAGCCAGACCCAGTTATCACCATTTGCGCCATTCCAGATATATCCGGTATAAAAAGAATGTGCAAGTTTCGAATGTAGGATTAAAATGAGCTTAAAATCTTATTAATGTGTTAAACATAAAATACATCATAATGTAATTGCAAAATTTATATAAAATCAGGCGTCATAATTCCAGACATAGAACGCCTACGCTTACATATAAATTCTTTAGTTTCCAATTATTTATTATAGCATGTTTGGCCTGTATTTTATATACGTATTATCTTCAATGTTATGAATATTGATACCTTACATAACAGGATTGTACACCTTTAACTTAGGATTATTTTTTACTTCCTCTAACACGTATGTACACCCCTAGACATAAAACACGAGTCATCCCCAGATTCCATGTGTCGATCGAAGAGCTTCGTGTTCACAATGCACACGAAAAAACTGTACAGTGGTCTGTGACGGACAACGTGACGGACCTAGAATACCTTTATATAAAAATATTTTCTTAGCGAAAGGAGACTTCGAATAATGAAAATGTTACATAATTACGATTTAATGAAATCTTACATAATTTTTCGGATAAGAAAGAAATTAGAAGTTCTATGCGCGCAGTTGAGATTTGAAGGTCGTAGCAACAATCGGTCGCGTTCTGTGTAGAAAAAGCGCAAGAATCTGATGTGGAATCCGACGGAAATAGTCGAAATGAAATTCAATCTCTTACCTTACGTGAAGTGGAACGCAGTTTCTCTGCTTTCAAGCGCATTTTAAAAGAAGACTAAAAAGATTTGAGGTATAAAACCTGTTCTTTCCGCCTCTGTAGTGTGGGCGTAACATGTCTGCCTCACATTCAAGAGGTCGCAAGTTCGAATCTCCAGAGCTAGGGTGAGTTAATTTGTTATACTTTAAAGTTAATCCTTAAACGCAATGACATGCCTAGTGATTTATACAATATTCCAAAAAGCCTATAAACTTCTAAGTTGAACATATAAGATGCTATGAAACCTTCGTACACTGAAGAAACTTTATTATAAATTTTAGAACCTAAAAATTAGGGCTTGACTATAAGAAAAGGGGTTAGGTTTCTAATGTTTTGAAACTGACAGACTGGAATACAGTGCTCTCATGTTAACTGCCCCTGAACAAAAACATGGTCCGGCGCAATAGAGAGATTTGAACAGTTTTATATACTGCACTGCATGTGCCTTTAATGAAATTGTTATCAGCCCTAGGATTACCAGCGTACATTAATCTTCCTTGAAGCATCAACAATTGCAGTTATGCATTGTGTGACAATTACATGTTGTAACATTTTATATTAAAGATTTTTGCGAAAAAAATACATTTAAAAATATCGACATCAAACAACAACACGAAGGCAGCTTTCAAACTATCTGCTACAGCACACAATGACCTACAAATAGCTATTTACAAAGTGCAATTTTCGAATAACCGCGATACAACCAGAAATCTCTCAATGATAAAAGTAATGAAATACGTATGCTTAGTATGCTTTGCGATAGTGAACAACATAAAAGCACTAATATACATAAATATACACAGGATGGGAGGTGAATAAGTGCAAATATTTATACCAGCGCAAGGGGACAATATAATGATGCAATATTTGCAGGATTTTTTCTCGCTATTTTCTACAGTTGTGTTACTGAGGAAAATTTCACATTTTTAGGATGGCCATTATTCCCTATATCAGGCATTCTGTTGTTTACGTAACAAGTCTCACGGTTGACCCTCCTCTGCCCTACCCGACTATAGGCAGTGTAAACACAGGAGACACATTGCTCAGGGGCGTACAAAGCACATTCGACCCTGAAATGTGTGCTTCATTTATGACAATGCCATTAGTAAGCGGACAAAATGAGATACATTTGTGTGTTATACACATTATTCTCTACTAAGAATCGAACTATTTGCACTTATTTACTTCCCACCCTATTACTGAAATAACATAGTTATAAACACCAAAAATGAGACTGAAGAATTCAACTCCATAGTCGAGATTTGAACACGGAATTTAAGCTTGCTTTTACATGTTTTATTATTTTACTCCACATTATTTAAATAAGTTCATATATTTTTTTTACTTGAATATAGGTAATGAATGGCCCTGATAATTTCACAAGGCCTGCACCAGTCAGTACTTCTGCTTTTTAAATAATAAATAATAATAATAATAATAATAATAATAATAATAATAATAATAATAATAATACAAACAAACTATCCGCTTCTGCCTCTCTCCTGGTAAAGTTTTAAATGCACCGCCAGATAAAAGCACATTTCCCCTCCAAACTTCCTATATGTTTAACGTTATTAGAATATTGTGGCACTCGACTATCTCAATTTACTTTCAATTAATAAAATAAATCGGTCAATATCCAAGTTATCCTGCACTGTAATAATGTCATGTTGACCGTGTTTATACCACTAGTCATTTAATAAGTCATACAGTTGTTTTTCGTCGGTCATTGCAATCAGCTGTACGGTTAGCGCAACCGTTGTAGTCAGAACATTGATAGTCTGAACTCGATGTCATTTAACCACTGGTTACGTAGCTCAGTTGATAGAGCACCTGACTGCTCCGCGATGGGCTGCGTATTCGATTTGCGGCTTATTCCGCATCCTCACCGAGTCTGGAAGTATGAAAAAGAATGTGAATGCGTGTGTGTGATCTGACAAACAAAATTTAAAGAAAAAGGGAAACTCAATGACAGCAGTACACAGTTAATACCATCAAGGCATAAATGAAACTGTGTATAATTTAATGCTGTATTTGGACGATTGTATTCGGTAATATGTCGTTACATGCAGTTGTAGAATAAAGTTGATCGTCTGAAAGCTATCAATATGTCCGAGTTTAACACATTATACCTCATTTCTACATTCTCTTGAAAATAAACCAGCAGGTCAGTGAAGCCTTTTCACTTCAGCGTACAAGTTCACACTTATTCAGAGATTTTCCAGCATTTCATGGTGCATAGATAAAAGGATCAAAACACTGCGGCAAGCGTCATGTCATGGCAAATTCTCCAGGCATCAATAACTTAATCCGTTTTAGTAGGACAGTAAGTACCCTACAAAACTTGGCCGCCAAGCGCACGGTCCGTCTCCCGGTTATTTTATTGTACACTTTGCTGGCAGCCGTTCGGCCCGTCACCCAGTCAACACATACATGGACTTCAAATAAGGTCCCATTAATAATTATCAGAATAAACACAAAAGATTACGGCATCTTCTGAGGAAATTTACATTCACACACATTAGTTCAACTTCCGTAATAGCGTTAATTTCTGTCCTGATATTTTGTTTTAATTCTTCTAATTTGTTGGGACTAGTTTTGTGTACTTTATTTTTCAAGTTGTCCCTTAAATAAAAATCGCACACCGATTTTTTGATCATGCAAGGGAGTTTCATGAACGAAATTAGGTTTGTAGCATAATATCGGTTGTGTTCTGATGGCACATGACCATGTAAATGAAACCATGCTACGTCACTGAACAGTATTAATCGTGGATCAATTGTTCCATCATTAACATTCCTCAAAATTCAGTTACAGAAACTTACCCAACCCTGTGGATCACAAGGTAGCAATTCCTGGACAACAGTAACTTTGTATAGTTTGAGTTTTAAATGTTTTGTTGCTTTCCATGCTAAAGCTTTTGGAATGTTAAGTTTCTTGAGCCTAAGAGATTTTTGAGGTGACCGTTCTAACCTTTCTCCTATTTCTGCTCCGTAAGCACATCATGTATAGCTTTCTTTTCCTATCACAAATTGATCCCGTCTCCCTGAAAGTATTTATAAGCAAACGAACGGCATCTCTACTCGGAACACGGACGCCAAGAAATTTGGTTTCAAATTGCCTTACAACTTCCCTACAAGATAATGTAAGCACATACGTATCGTATATGAACACTCTTTGTGGTACTGTATACTGCATTTTGAAAGGACTTCAAGCAAAACTAAATTTTTCTGAACATTCCTAATGTTATCCAAGAGTGAAATGGATTAGAACAGAGGTAAGACTGATGCGCATGTAACGAGAGAACGGATGCAGGACGCGCACGCAGGGAAATGCAGTGAAGGTTACACGGGCCGCGCTACTGCCGGCCAAATTTTGTAACAAACGTACTGTATTATTTTGGCTAAGCCTAGTCTTGCTGCCAACTAGGGAGCACGTTCTCGTTCACATCCTATTTTCGCAATAACGACTTCTTTAATCCTTCATGATGTGTTTTGCCTTTTTAATCCAGCAAGCATTAGGAAAGAAGTATTATCATTGGTATTATATATGTCCGTATTCACTCCGCTTTTATAACCACAATATATTATGAAACAAGGTTATACTTCCCTGCATCTTTATTAATGTACACGTCCCGACAGTATCATATGGGGTCAACTAGATTGTAAATTGTGATGCATATTTGATGAGTTGATGACGGAAGCTTGCGTGACGTCAGTCAAGGCTCAAGTGCGTTGGGCCCGATAAGTAGGATTAGCTTCAGAATGAACAATGAAATTTAAAATAGTTTTCGTAGCGTACGTGGAGGGTTTATACATTAGGAATACCAGTTAATAGCGAACTGCAGAATTACTTCCCAAAAAGTTACTATTAACTTCAGAATAGCTGTGCTGACAACGGTAAGGCAAACATCCCATTTGTCCCCTATCTGCGTTCACAAAAAGCCAATATCAGCCACGTTAACCTTCAAAAGAACTAGTAGCCTCATCCACTGATACTAAATAAATAAAATAATATTCATACAAAAAAGGTAGAGAGAGAAAGTAATGTTTTAGGGCGCCCAACCTATGAGGTTATCAGCGCCTTAGAAAATAGAAGAGAGAAAGAAGCCCAACATAAAATTTCGGGCTACCAAATCATACATAAAACACACATGAAACGAGTATTAAAGTGCACCAAATAGATCTCCGTAAAATAAAATAGTAAAAACCCAGTTAGGTTAAAAGAATAAATAAAACAATATAGTGCCAAAGCGCAAAAAGGTATGCAAAGGCAGTATGTATGTGCATGTTGTATTGCTTGGGTGTAGTAGAATTATTTATTTCGACAAAAAAGATCAGCTAACTCACCCAAAAATGTAAATTGCTGTTGGTACACAGAAGATATACAGCAAATACCACATTAGCATTACTTAAAAAGTATCAATTTTATTTCATAGTAACCTTTTATTGGTTGTCGAAGGCGGATACAAGGTGTTATTTCGTATTAAGTGATTTTACATAATATGACAGTACCTTATTCGAAATTCAAATTTAAAGGCAATGAAAAAGTATCATTCCGTTAATCTGTCCGTAAATGCCGGACTTTGAACAATTCATAAGAAGCCAATAAAAGTAGAGACTCTTCAGCCCTGTTTTTATTTATATTATTGGCCTTCAGATGTAATCTATTTGGCCATTAGGAGTGAGAAGGAAATTAATGCTGTGAGGAAGGCTATCTGTTTAAATTGCAGTCACTGAGGAACTTTAGTAATGCATGGTAACCTGGTTTTATTGGCAAGGCTGTAATATACAAGTAGTTCAGTAATCGTAGTACTGATGCTGGCGGGAAAAGGGACGGAATGATGAAGACTGCGGAATATGGATTCTACAGTCTTAAACTGGGAAATAGCTGCAATGACGAAAAATGGCCACCCCATTCGTGAAATGCTGTTTCATCAACAAAGAATATATAGATACAAACACGGAATGACAAAATTACTCAAAACGTATACATTTTTGTCAAGTTTTAGTTCTCACTTAAAACGTGAAATCACGGCTGAAAGTTAGTAGATAATAAACTGGTATTTTTCAGTTGTTACAGCTACGGGATGCAGAAGAATGTGTACCTTTTATGCATCAACTAAACTGACATCTCTATTTAGGTAATTCCCTTTAAATTGTATAGTTATTTTCCCATTAACAAAGTATACGAAAATTATGGCAAGAACAGCTAACTACACTTCTTAGTTGGCTCTGTTCCTGCACTGCCTTGAGCGACGTAATTAACAGTTCTCGACAGCAGTCCTATAATACTATGGATATCACAAAGCAACATGTTTCGTTGAAATTAATTCTGTGCGAGGTGGTTGGATGGAGAATCTGAAGTTCAACAGGCAGAAAACTTTTGGGAATTGCGAATGTCATGAAGAACTGACGACACAAATAAAAGCTTAGCCTTTAAGCCATTTTAAAGCTACTACTTATTATTGGCCAGTAAAATATGACATTTCTCCACCATTGCAGGGGAATGTAGATTCTGACAACAGTATGGAGGACCCTGCATGACAAATTTTTGTATATATATATATATATATATATATACATATACATATCTGTATACATATACATACATATACATATACATATCTGTATACATACATATATATAGATATATACATAAATATACATAATACGACAAATTTGTCATTTTTCGATTGCAGAAACACTGTTCAATACAACCTGAATTTTGGAGAGATGGTCTGATGGTCCTGAAATCTGAAATGCTTCAGAACTACAAAATGTGTTGCACCTAAAAGAAGAAGCCAATCTTACAAAGAAAATGCCTACATTCCACATTCAAATTCTCTGTATATAAGCGTCATGAAGCACTGCTGCCTGAGAGTACCAAGAGGAGGAAGAAGACGAACATGCCGTAAACTACTCTGTGATGGTGGTGGCGGAAGCAACAACATGTGTACATTAAAAATTTTATTTTTACAGTGCACTCTGTTTTTCAGTTTAGTAAGAGTGGACCCACTACTGTTTTTGGTCAATATGATACTTTAAAAGCTATAGAAGTATTTTAACGTGTTCTTTAGAACTTGAAAATTTTGTTTGATATGAGAGTACGCGACTTTTAAGAAAACAATATATCACAAAGAGCCGTAGCTTGTTGGAACATCTAATAGGAACAGAAATGTTTGGTCAACTTACATAAGTAAATGAGGACAAATTATTCCTGAAAGGAAAACGGGAGCACTCTGCTACCAATCTGCATGATTTAACAATAAAATGGATGGCGGTATTAGACATTTCTGCGGTCTCTATAATCTCTACAGAGGCCGCGACTTAATAACTAAATATATCAGTTACCGAACTATACTGTCGTTATCCAAAAGATGGAAGCAAAATGAATCTCAACTATTCTTTATACATTAGAAAATTATACAATTTTAAAAGTTTTTTCCGGATTTCTTCTGGTACACTTTAAGAACCTCTAACAAAATCGTCAGCACAACTACTGCCAAACTAGATATTGCTCCTCATTCCGGAGGTTATCACAAGCTCCAAAGACTGGATATATCGACTGATAGAATATATTCTATCCATTTCGCGAATAGAAAGTCACATTCAAGGGAAACATTATCCAGGGATTTCATTGAGAAGAGCAAAAGAATTTTAGATCTACATAGTGATTGTTGTGTTAGTTGTGTAAGTGAACGGAACCTTTTGGAACATTCTCACTTATTGAGATATGAATGTTTTTTTTAAACTGCCAAGAAAGAGGGATGCTCCATATACGGGAATTTATGAACTTCAAACCCCCAAAACAAAGAATTTCAATATTGGCATGAAATGCATTTAGAGTAAAACAAATTGAGTAGAATGAACGAAGGTAAACAGGAAAATGAAGTAAAAGAAGGTGGTTGCCTAACTGCTCATTAATATTTGCAAAATAATTATATACTTCAATTTCGATGAAACGTTCGTAATTTAGCGATTTCGCATCGTAAAGATTTCAAGGACATCCCGTTCAATCTTCGTTTTGATGAGGGAAGTACAGGTAGCAGTCGAGGTGCTGGATGGTTTCTCAGATTAAATCAGGAGTGAGGATATGACTACCTGAGCATTTTTGTGTTACATACTGCCTTAATAAGGGAAATATCTCCAATTCCTCAAGTAAACTACTGGTGTATTTTTGTAGCATACGCATGATACTAGAAGTTGACATTGCATAAGAATTCGAATCAAATGAGGGTTTTATTTTGGAAAAAGAGTCTATATCTTCAGGAAAGTCAAATGATGTTTAGAAACTATTTCAGACCGAAGAGGAATTTTCAGGTGCCAAGAAATCAAAGCCGGAGGGTCATTCTAGAAATACGAACATTATAGTTCGAAAACTATGACATGTTGATGATGGCGTTAATGATTAGTATAGTATCTCTACGGTGCACCAAACAGAGATGAACTGATCATCAGGTAGTATGAGAAAATGAAAGTCATCTGCAGAAGAGGAACCTACAATAGGGGATACTCCAGGTACCTTAGTGGACTCTCACTAATTAGTTATAAATTGCCCGACTTGGTAGCTCCTGGTGGAACAGCATGGAACCCACTTAGCATCGGCCTCGGTGCTCCAGGTAAGATAGCACATAAAAATAATTTTAAAACTGGCAATATTCGAAGGTGTGGTACACTGAGCCTCGCCAAAAAATGCAAAATAGTATTCTTACTTTGTCCTCGGATGAGCAAGAAGCTTTCATAGCGATTATGCACTTCCAACTTGCAATCGTGCGCTCTCATCTACCGTGTTTTGACGATAAGTTCAGTCAGTCTGAAATACTGTAAAGGTGCATGTTTTCTCTGTTCTCAGCTGTTTGGAATAGGTTCATTGACTTCAGGAATTGATATTCCCGTTTCATTTCCTGATGAACTACTACAGCCGAGCAAGGCACGGCATCTATTTACTCAGTATGTGGTGTCAAAACCCAATAAACGTGTGCTAAAATACTGGTTTGATGTAAATTAGAAGGTAAAATTTTGTAAACGAGTTCCTTTATGTAAGAAAGGGGAAAACAATATATACCTATTTCTGTGCACAAAATTCGGACAGCATGTTACATTGCATTTTCAAGGAATATACTTACCTGCTTTTATGTTATTTTTAACATGTAATGTTCTTTCATGACATAAGAGATGCAATGTTGAATAAAAACTCTTTAAGTAACGTTGCAAAAATGTGATTGTATTTCTAATATTCGTGACCACCATTTAAAATCGTAATACCATAATATCCTATCGATATTATTTTTGTTAAGATAAATCTGGAAAAATAACGCTTTTAAGGGTATTGAGAGGATCAGTAGGACAGTTGGTTAACATGCAGTCATTTAAAGTGTGCAAACTTGCACATAAGGTTGTTTTCCATAAATACTATATTATCCTTAACTTCCTACTATCAAGTTAACTATAGATATGGCATTACTTAATAATAACTTGTATTTTCTGCAAATACTTTGGACTGCTCGTTTCAGGAAAAGTGCTGGACTTAAATGTAAAGTGAAGGTTTACGAAAAAATGTATATTTTACGTTATGCTAATACAGTTTGTAACAATTTAACATTTTGGAATCAATTTAACTTAATAATAATATAGAAGCGACCAAAATAATTGTCAGTGGAGTTTACACTGAATATCCAGATAAAGATGGGAACTTAATAGAAACACATTATCTCAACGATACGACACGGAATAAAATCACACGAATTGGAAGGTAAGTATTGTGCCGTTATGTACACAATTGCCGAATCTTCTCTCTACAAACTTGTTTCAGATGTGGATAATGGAGTTGTTAGTCCCAGCATTCTTTAGGATTTGAAGAGAACATCGAAAATGAGACTGTAGCTCTCATTATTTAGACAAGGCACCCCAGGAACTGGCATACATAAAAACTTGGAGGAATTATGTGAATTTCACATTTTGTTTATAGAAATGGAGGAAGACCCACAACGCTTTCATGTGCACTTTAAAATAAATAAAGGAAATGCGAATTTGTTTGTAAGCTAATAAAAGAGAAAACGCAAAAATAGAGCAATAGGTCTAGATAGCAATGAATAGATAGCATTACGTTTTATAAGTTGCGTTCTCTAAGGTGATTAACATGAGAGAAAAGCCACTTTTGTCTCTCAGTCATGTTAGCCATGATAATCATTGGAGCGAGGTATTTTGTTTTTATTAACTTAACATATTTCTGAGCAGTAACAAACACTGGTAATATGAAATACTTGGGTAAATAAATGCTTCACTTTCTGGATCGTGACGACACGTGACATATTCCGTGCTGTACCATAAGGATTACGTGATTCTACCTCTATAGGCTTATTTCAGGTGCTGCGAATAAACCTAGGAGATGCTTGGTCCACCCGACCGGGAAGTAATCTCTTGTCCAGCATAATGGTAGTGCTCCAGTGTAGCGGTGAAACAATCCTTTAAGGGAGAATACCTTAACACAGATATAGGCATTAAATGGTTCGGAAACGGTCTGTTTCTTGACCTTAGTACATACGACTGAAGCTGCGGAAGTTACATGCCCAAGTATAATATAGCGCAAGTTAGCAGGCAGTATCGGAAAGCGACAGAGTCCATTTGGAAAGTCGTCACAGCAGATATAATGATGATTTCAGCTTCTTGTTGACAATTACATTCTGTAATTGGGACCTGAATCACGTTGAAATGAAGTAAATACTTAGAGCTTAACTAATATGGTTCGTCCCTTTAACACAATTGGTAGGGCACATGCCTCTGGCGCGGGGACCCAGGATCGATTCCCGGTACCAACTTGGGGATTTTCTCACCTGCTTGGAGGACTTTGCATGGAATTTAATTACTACATTCCCTTCCTAGAAGATATAAAGAGTAAACGACTACAATTAATATTCGTGAAAAATTATACCTTTTAAAATATTTGTGCCAGGTTAAACATGGTGTTGATCTATTCAAAGTTATCAGTTACAAAACACACGCAATTAGGGTTATTTGAAGCTAAAATGTTGGGCTATGTTTGCTTCTGTATATTTTGTGATCCACTGCTTTCACAAATACATTATGCCAAGTCAAAGTAGTACAGATCTGGTTTGACTAACATCTGTTGGCTAAACTGAAAATAGTTCTATCGGCAGTAACCCACATTTTAACGAAATAATTCAAAATGTAAAAAAAAAAAAAAAAAAAAAATTAAAAAGGCAATGTTGCTTCATCATTTTACTGTAGTCTAAGATGTATATGAAACAAATCACATCCATTTATATCCGAATTAGCAAACTCCACAGCACTCAAATGTTTGTTTCTCCATGTGCCGGTTCGTTTTAAACTATGAGGTGTTGGGGGCCGACTTTGTGGCTTGTACGTCAAGGATTCGGAGTTTGCCCATTCATGCCGAACAGGAAAGCTGAAGCCCTGCCACTATGCTCACTCAATAATGAGCTGGATATTCATTCTAAGAAAATTCTTAGCATTCGTGAATTCCAGGAACGCAGGTCTGATCAAACTACATCGATTAAAACATGTCATGAAAAGAGTCCAGCAAGTAATGCAACTGAAAGATTATTGACAAGTTCTGACTTTATCAACACCACTTGCTGGTAAAGATTGAAAGACCGGAGAAGAAATAGCAGAATTCGTAGTGTCACAAATATGAGTCATATATTTGGTCTCTTTCAGATGAAATGGCATCAACAGTAAGGAGAATGGATACATATCGCACCCCAACAAGATATGTCGCTATATAGCGGTGGATAAAGGAGTTCAGATAGGCCCATAGAAGGTGGAGGAGCTAACTTGATCTGGAAATAAACACAAAAGGCATAAGAGCTCCAACGGCTAATATTTTTGAAACAAAAAATTATTTGAAGAAGAAGAAAAAAAAGGAAACAAAGAGAAACGCATAACTCAATAAAAGAAAATGGAATGTTTGTTAGAAAACTCAGTGTATTTTATTCTGCAGAAATGCATATAGACAGCTATTTAAAATAAGGTTGACAATTGCTATGTTTGACATTACATGTTCTTTGCACAATTTGAAAAAGTAAATGTTTAACTTTAAAATGCGCGGCTGAAAATAAATTTAATCGCGAATGTGCTAATTTATCGAAATTAGTTAATTAAGCGAAAAAATCTGATTTGTTGCATTCACAAGACTACTTTTACCTGCTCTTCAAACCATTCTTATTAAAGATTATTCTATCTACACCATGCTAAACGAGATACACAGTAACAAAATAGGTCTTACTACGCAATACCATATAAGAAGAAGAGAAATGGGAATATACCAGACTAAAGCAATGGACAAATCCTTTAAAAGCTTATCAATATATCAATAATTGAAGTTCGGTTCGCTTTGCATTTCCAGAAACACAAAAGAAAGATGAAACGAAAGGTGGCCTCGTTTGAGCAGATGCATAGTTTAAAATTTAAATCAATAACAAGAAAGACCTCAACTCGGCAACAAAAATGTTGTATGATACTATATATATTAAATTTTTGTGTATCCCTTACGGCTTAAACAGTTGTGCAAAATGCAGAAAAATTCATCCTGAGTGAATAGGTCTTCAGAAGGTATTCCCAGAAAATTCAAGATACACATTTTCTTTGTGATGTAAATAGCTTTATTATGCGGTATTTTAATCAAAACCGTTAGAGCCAATTTTGAGAAAAACAATGTTTTCAAAAAAGGTTTCCATGTAAGGGAATACACTAAGCTAAAGCGATAGTCAAATCTTAAGCCGGTCGCTATTGAAACTATTGGAATTCGGTTCTCTTGGTATGCTAGGAGTAAACAAAAGAGAGAGGAAGAGAAGGATGTCTCCCGTTTGAGAAAAGTTTAAGTACCTGAAAACTGAAACATATAACTCGGAATATCTCAAAAATGGTCAATTGTACAGTAAAACTGTATGGCATGAATGATGTGTTTTAACGAGATCTACATTTTTGTGCAGCAAGTTGCATCTATCTCGTACGGTTACCAGTTATACTAAAGTTATACAAAAGCCATCTGGAATGAAGAGGTATTCAAGGATTATTCCTAGAAAATTCAAGATATACATTTATTAGTCATGAAAATATCTTAAACACACGACATTTTAATAGAAATCGTTAGAGCAATTTTTGAGAAAATCAAAATGTTCGAAAAGTGTTCCACGTAAAGGGTAGTTGGTGATGGGGAATTTTCCTGAAAATCTCCGTGTAGCATTCTTGGAAGATAATGAACTTAGATGCCAAGTTTGGTTATTTAACCGACTTTTCGTTTTGGAGTTATGCTGCACACAGACACACGCATACAAAGACACATGGTTTTAAAAATCTGATGCGTTCCATTTACACGACTTTCTCTACATCTCTGTAACAAATTATTCTTAAACCTATTCTTCTATTTACTTCATGCTAATCCAGAGAAACTTTGACCGAAATGGTCTTATTACTTACTTCCTTGTAAGTAGAAGGGAAATAATGGAATAGACTAGGCTAAACCGGTGGTGAAATGTTTCAAAATTGGTCACTGGAATCAGTTTCTTTGCATGACCAAGAGATGACAAATTCCTGAATGTAAATCTGATGTGTTCCATTCACATAACAAATCATAGTTAAAAAAGCTTAGTCTTCTATTTACTTCATGCTAACAGAGATAAACATCAGCAAAAATTGTCTTAACACTTGCTTCCTTCTAAGTTGAAGATAAACAAGGGAATGCACTACACTAAAACGACAGTCAAATATTTTAAAGCTGGTTGCTATGGGATTGAAATCCGTTTCTTTGCATGACCGGGAGTTGACAAGTTCCCGTATGAGAAAAGTTTAAAGTATTTTAAAACTGAAACCAATAACAAGGTATGTCTTGGAAACGGTCAACCTCACGAAAAAGTGTATAAGACATAAATTATGTGTTTTAATCAGATATACATTTTTTGTGTAGGATTTTTTTCCATCTCTTACGTTTATCAGTTATGTAAAATTCAGCAAAATTCATCCAGAATAAAGGGATTTTAAGAGACTGTTCCCAGAAAATTGAAGATATACAGTATGTCATGTAAATATCTTTAATATATCTAGGTAGAATCTTTAATCAAGATCGTTAAAGCCATTTTTGAGAAAATCAAAATTTTCGTAATTGTTTTCATGTAAAGGGTAGTAAGGGGTGGGGATTTTTTTTAAACATTCCTTGTCGCATCCTTGAAAGATACTAAACTTAAATACCAAGTTTGGTATTTAACGGACTTTCGTTTTTGAGCTATGTTGTCCACAGGCGCGCACACAGGCAGGCACACGCGGACATTTTTCTAAAAATGCTTTTTCTCCTATTCGTGGGGTACCAAAACATGTATTTCCGGTGAAATTCTGATAACGAATTTTTGGGTGCAATACAATACCCTGTCTGTACACTATGTGCATAGTACGTGTAGGGAAAGCAAAAACTAAATGTTTTGACATGAACGGCATATTTTAAAATGTTCCACGTTTCCTCTTCGTAAACTTGTTTACGAGTTCGGTATAATGCAATGAGAATAATTAGAAATCAATTTACAGAAAATTCAAGCCACACATTATTTTATTAGCCTAGTGCATGACAGATCTATGAAATTGTATTGAAGATCATTAGGCCCATTTTAGAAGAAAGAAGGCAAAAAAGAAAACATCCATTTAAATAAATCAATTTAAAGCGATTTTTTTCTACATGTGAACTGCTTCCGCTTCCTTTCCATCTGAAAATGCGTTATTTGTGGAATCAAGGTGTCTCAAAATATGCATGTTTGGTGAAACACACACACACAGAATTTGTTGCTTCCACAATAGATATGCGGTAAGACGATTCTATCTTTGCCAACTTAGCCTACACGGCTAGTGTGATGAAACAAAATAAGAACAAGCTTTGCCTAAATAATTGTACAAAGTCATGAAGAAATGATTCTAAAATCAGAAAAAGGAGCGAAATATTTCATTGCCTAATTCCGTTCTATGAGGTATAGGTTGTGGCGCGAAAGCAGAAATTCAGTCTACGGCGCAAGCATCTTTTAACTATAGTATGTACCTTGCATATACACCTGGCGTCCTGACAGCTGCTAAACTAATTTGCTACCAGTATTTGACCACGTACCATCCATATTTCGTTTTTGTTTCCATAATGTCCGGGAAGAACACAAAAAAAAAAGCCAACCTCAATGTGCATTTGCAAAAAACAAACCAACTCAAAAACAATGTGCTAATTATTTTCCTGAATACTCCTTTCAAGTTTCAGATAGTGATATTACACCTCGGCATTTGCATTTTTGATCCTTTGTTTAGAATTATAGCCTTTTTGTATATATAAAAGTATATTTATTTCACGCTTATTGGAATAAATCAGTATGGTAATAGACTTCATATCAATAGTGTCTTAATTGCCTATTTTCAAAATGTGCTCCTTTTCCTATCTTAAAGGATTTTGGTGGTTTTCTTTCTGCAATCAAAGTTTTTGTCTATTGTAATTTCATTGCCTTTATTTATCAACATTATTTATTAATCTTAGTATTTCAGTCAATAATTAGCGATCTAGGACGAGTCGTTGACAACGTGCTTGAGGAAGTTTGTAATACAGACAATAGTTTCCCAACGTCAACAGTTATGTAGTAACAAAATAGGTTAACTTAGCACAACACAGCGTACCGTAAATCGTTAGTTACAAAAAGCTATTTGGTATACGACCAGGAAATGCTCTTTCTAGTGTTTCTGTGTTAATACGATGATTTTACTCTTTTCTACTTTCCATGTGGGCGAAAACGTAGTAATAAACTAAAGACTTCATTGAAAATGCAATAGTAGCCTGTTTACATAACATATCAAGGAGCTAACCAGACTAAAATTCTCAAGCATTTGGCTTCAACTTACCTACATCCAAACCATCAGCAAACTCTAGCATGTACGTCACAGTGACGAGTCGTCACTGACAACAGCTAAAATACGGTCCGTGACTGGTCTGCAGACGTTAATGGACTAATAAATAGAAGGGGTGGTTTATTATTGATGACGCCAGAGCGTAAATTCGGGTAACAGTTCAACCTAGTTTCCTTTCGTCCTGACTTATTCCTTGGAAATTCCTTCGCCTGATAATTACAAACCAGCGTGTGAGAGTAAAACGTGTTCAAGAGAGAAATCACTTAAACAAATAACATGGTGTTATAAATAATATAGGATTAGACCTAATGCTTACAGTTTAAACGTAATTAAGAAACTAGTGGAATTTAGTTAACTTAATACAGGGAATCTGGATGCATCACATTTTTATACTATTCCGTTATGTCAAAATCTGTTTTAAGTAGTAAATGAATCAACAATTGTTCATAATTCAATGCTTATCATGATAGTGCCCACTTGCCTCCCTATTCTAAGATTTAATGCAGCTTTTACTTTGAGCTCTACATATTACTACTACTAACAAGCAAATATTGTTAGATATGACTGCTCGACAACTCAAAATATTTTTGGGTGAAGGGAAATATGGGTCTGCACGATTTCTCAATAAGTTTATAAAAATTAGGTATTGATTACAAAATGTCAGGTAACTTTGTTTCTGTGGGTATAATATACAGAATCCGATAACAAAAAAGCGTGACTTCGTATAAAAACGACCCTGATGACCTCTAAATTAAGAACGATATATCACCGTTATCTTCCTTCAAATAAAGAAACATAAATGCTTGCCTGCAAACACATACTTCTCTTTACAATCAGTTTAAATGTTGAGTAAACGAATTCTGTACAGGAAAAGTCCACTTTTACGCAAATGAAGTTCTCCAGCTTGAACACAAGGATTAGCTGCTGCGCCAGAGCCGCTTTGGAACCCTTTCTGTGCTAAATCACAGGTTCTTGGGAAGACATATCGGATCCATAGTATGCCTTGCATTATGATTCGATTGTCATTTTTAGGACTCTCGGCGAGTGTTTCATGATGACGGCGAGTGTTTCATGATGGGCTGATGTTTGTACAGCTACTCTTCACAAACTTTTGCGTAATGGTTGGAAGGAACCTGGAATTTTAGAGGGTTCACTAGTCCAGATTTTGATCTGCCAGGCGCTGAGTTCCAATATCTATCCATCTGTTGCAATTAATATGGTGCCAACATTCATACACAATAGTTAATGGGACATCTGATGTACTGACTCAAAGTATTCGTCTCTGTTTAGAAAACTTAAGTAGCCAAATTAATGAAGCAACATTTCCTTAATTTGCACGAAACAATTATAATAGTCTTTTCCCAATTTTTTTTTTTTTCATTTCATTAGTTTGAAAGTTCTTCCGGTATTTCTACCTTTTCATATGCAGTGATTAAAAAACATTATTCTAACCAGTTTTATATATCCAGATAATACCCGATCTTATCCACCAATGATTTAAATTAAAATTCAGATGCTAATGAACATGTTCAATAAAAACGTTGATAAGCTTTCATTTTGACATTTTCCTCTGTCGGATCAAAACCTATTTTCACCACAATTTTAAATATACCCAAAAATGACTATAGCATGCATGTGAAATAATTCTGTAAAAAGTTGCAGAATACGTGCAATTAAAAAGATATAAAACTAATAAATAGCCAATACAGTCATTCTCCAATATCGTTTGTTATTTCTGAGAAATTCCTCCTCACTGACTTAGGCAAATAAAACATTCTAGCGGCATTCATGTAAACATTAAATAGATAAGGTGTTACATTCCACCCAAATATTCCATATCGAGATGTCACTGGAAGCACCTGTTTTGAGGCACTTGAATGAAAATCCTTTTCAAAAACGGTCCGCGCGTGTCTGGGTGTGAATAATTTAACCCAAAACCGAAGTCGGAAAAATACAAATTTGTTATTTATATTTAGTATTTTCCAAAGATCGACAAGATTTACAAGAAAAATCCCCCCCACACACAAAGATATTCACTGAAGAAATAAAACGTGCTTTTGAACTTTTTGGTAATAGATTTTTCAGTCCACTTTATTCGGAAGCAGTTTCATATAATTTTGTATAATAGGTATAGGTTAAGACAGAGGCGGAAAACTACTATATTAAATTTAATCTTTTTAAAACTCAAGTTATCCCACCCCCGCCAAAAAATTGTAGGGGAAACCATTTGCAAAATATCCATAATTAATGGTTCGAGTTGTTCAATATCTGGTAGTAGTGTAGGGTAAGGATATAAACCCAGTTATATATTCAAAATGGCGACCGTGGGACGTGTCACATAGCCATCATTATAGGATGCCGAAAAGTGTGGTGTGTCACAGGGTCATAATTTTTACAGTAGATAATTAAGATTTTATGTAAGGTTAACAGGTAATTTTTCGGTGTAAATAATGGTTTAATATATTTTCCTCTGTTGCCAACCGCCTGTTAGAGATGGTTAGAGAGAGAGCAACCGCCAACTATCCCTTCTGTACAGTCTTATTTATTTACCGAGGCGGAAAGAGAAGTTTAGTGTATTTCCAACACAATGGAATACTTAGAATGTTCCTTGACCGTAATGTAATACTGTTTCTGGTTGATATTTGTTCATAATAATAATAATAATAATAATAATAATAATAATAATAATAAACTAAATCCTTTCTATATCTAGCATTCCGCAAATCATTTTTATCAGTTTCTTGACGCAAAATTCTCGGAAGCATCAGAGGCAGCCTATCATTAAACTACATGTATCATTATTATTATTATTATTATTATTATTATTATTATTATTATTTGTTCACGATTACGTACACTAAAACAAAATATCCCTTAACGTTCTCTCTTCAACATCAATGATTCCGCTTTCTACCTGAGACCTCGTTGGTGCTATCATATTTCATATTCAATTAGAACTTCAGCTACATCAAATTATACTAAAATTTTACCTTAAAACTCGTTAAAATAATTTCAAACGCTCTGATCATTTCAATCCCTTAAGGCGATTCCAGCACGCATATCTTAAAAGTCCGTGTATGTATGTACGAGGGCCATCCAATAAATAAGTTCCCTATTTTTTCTCTGCAAACCACATGTTTTAAAACTAAGTTGGTACTGTAGGAACGTTCATTGGGTTAAGGTGGCTGCACTTCACCTTCATCAGCAGTGCTTTGTCCTCATTCGTCAGTACGACGCCAGCTGCCATGGAGAATCCACTTGAAAGCGTGTCCACTTGTGAACTCCATTCGATTATTCGCTTTTTGACGGCGAAAAATGAAACGGCTGTCAATATTCATCGGCATTTAATCGTGTTTGTGGTGAAGGATGCATGAGCAGCTGCAGTTCAGAATGTGGTGGACGAAGATCAACGAGTCAGCATTGTTGAGATAATCATAAACACACACATAAACACACACTAAATGAAACGAATAATAGAGCGGAGTTTACAGGTGGACATACAAATGATATCTTGGCGAAATAACCTTTGAAACAGGGCCAAAATTACCGTCTAGCTTAGAATTCGAAATGTCGTTCCATTTCACAGGAATAATTATTTCATTTCATGTAATGCGAACAAAAGCTCGCAAAACGATCTATATATGTAATGATGTTGTAATAGCTCGAGCATTGGCAATATAAGAAAAATAATTACCCACTTAAGCTTTCATGGCCTCACTAGACAACAAAGTAAAGCGAGTTCACATATTATTCACTAACCTACTATATGACATTGATCATGGAGTAATAAAGCAGACACATAATTACAACAGCAATTATGCTTGCGCAAAGTCGATATAATCGCAAGATTGAAAGATCAGCAAAATTTCTAAAGTAAGTCGACATTAACATCTACATATTCTGGGATGTTCGAACATTCACTTATTATAATGTTTAGTTTCTCAATTTCCGTAAGCAGCGGATTTTTTTCTTTAATGGGATTTTGTAATGTTTTACAGGCATAAAATAAATCTGATGACGTATAAGAATGGTAACTGGGCATGGATAAAAACAGTACCATCAAATCAGACGATGTATCACTTTCTCTTCTTCCACTTTTCTTTCATATGTTCAATTTGATGGTTCTTGTTTTTTCCGTTATTGTGTTTTCTTAGCAGTTTTATGTAACTTGGTTACTAAAAAAATGTATTTACGTTGCATTATTTTTTCCTTACTGAGATTTTCTCTGTAAATAGCGACGAGTCACTCCAGATGTCGCAGCTGCCTTCACAAGAAACCATCACTACAAACTACGAACTTTGTGGTTGTACAACTTGCTCTAGTATGCAATTTTTTCAGTTACTTTTCCTTCTTTATAGCGTCCTGAGTTTTAATTAGCTATATGTTTGAGTGTGATGTTTAATAATTTCTACATAAATTCGAAGAAATGCACGGCTATTGCACAAGTGCAACCTAACGCTAAATGTGGTAAGAATACACCATCAAACGACCATGGACAAAGCCGGGTATTTCAGCTAGTTGATTTACACACATGACATATCAAATATACTACTTTCACGAGGTATTCGAACATATCACAACAATACATTCTGATTAATTACCCCAATTTAATTACTTAACCCACTAATTAAAATAACACATTATGTGTGATTTAGAAAATTAGGAAAGGAGAGATAGGGTAATACAAAAATTCGTATTCTTATTTCAACATTTTCCACACGATCAGCAAGTCATACAAATCGCATAACCGTATATACCATCAAACAAGCACATTGAAATGAAATCGAGAACCTGGCACCCGATACCTTCGGGACAGCAAAGTGTAGCAGAAACGTTTCACATCTCCACATATAAGCACTAAATTACACTCTTCGTATATGTCATTGCTACCGGTTCCATATGATTCCAAAAGGGTCAAGTTCGATTTTCATCGTTTCCTGCACATGATTTGTATTTAAACTTACGGAGAAAATCCCTTACAGATTTTAAATTCATAAGTTTAACATTTTACGGCCTTCTTCCCTGGGAATTCGATGCTGCAAAAGTATTGGCCTAAGCAGACATTATTGCAACTTTAGCCTAAAATCCATGTAGATGACAGATTCAACTTGCACAAAAGACAATTTCATGGGTAAAAAGTCAACAATTATAAATAAACAACGCATTCGATACCTTGCCAAAAATAAACGCTACACACCAGACATGAAAGCTAGTGTGAGAGGGAGAAACAGAAAGAAAGTACGAGAGAAGCAGAAAAAGAGAGTTTCAGACACACACACCACGGAGAAACACAAGAGACAGAGAGAGAGAGCAAGATGAAACGACAGTCAATGTATTTTACACAAACTTAACTCAAAAGGTTAATTGTCGGGATAAGGTAAATCCTAAATTTTAATGTCCTGAATGATTTTAAGGAAATTTCAGAAATTCAAAAACTAGCTAAATGACAGCGTTCACGCATACGATACGGAAGATCCTTAAAAATAATTAACGCTTTTATTAATTCCATACATTTCAATCCTTTTACGAAAACGAATAGCTGAAAATTCCCTCCGCCGCCACCGCATTGAACCTCCTCCAGGCGAACGCACGTGGGATTTGTGATGGACAAAGCGTCGCAGCAGCGGATTTTCTCCGGGTTCTACGGTTTCCACTGCCATTGCATTCCACCGGTGTTCGATCTTCATTCCATGTACCAACAGTGTCACCGCCTGCGGTGCCGTTGTATAAGTGGGCGTTAAATACAATAAGAAAAGGCATTGAACATCGAACAGGTGGACATTCGCCCATTCATTGGCTGCATAGTTCCTGGTGCCATCTTTGTTAGCTTAAAGAATATAAAAGGCGAGACATAAACGACATAGTTTGAGCACTGAACGACATGATGTTTATAGAACTACACCAGCGAAACAATTACTAAGAAATTTGACTACAGAATTAATCTTGACTTCTAATCAGCTTCAATCAACCCAAGGAATGCCCTATCTATTCCATTGATATACAAATATTTATAACGACTTTTAGCATTTTAACGCCGAAATCAATGCATCCTAGTTATACTAGCAGTAAAGCGATTTCTTGAGAATACTCGCTTTACCAACTATTTCAAATCCTTTGTCTTTTTTTTTTTTTTTTTTTGGTAGTTTAACGCCGTTTAACCTGGTTTGGTCATATCGGGCGATGAATGAAATTGATGATATGATGCTCAAATGATCTCGGGGTCCATGGACCTTAAAGTTACTCGACATTCGTATTTTCTGGATAAGGGAAAACCCCGAAAAAAAACCTTATCCGAGCGAGATTCGAACTCACGACTTTTGAATATGAGGCAGACACGCTACCACCACACTACCCAGGCGGGCCTAATACACTTTTAATATTCTCCAAGCATCAATAGACATGATTCTACAAAAATCCAATACAGCTATAAAAGCGTTTCATATACAAACATCAGCTCACCTTACAGACATGCTTCAACAAGAATCCAGCACTCCTGGCCATAACACCATTTTCATCTAAACAATAAATCACTACAAGGATCCACACCACTCTATAAGAATACGTAATGTAACAAATGATCGATTTAGGGCTTACAGGTACGTATCAATAGTCATAACACATTTATTTTGAAGTTGATTTAGTACATTCACACACAATGAATCACACCAATCATGGAGGGCAATCAATTCACAAGCAAGCTTAATTTTTAACATCCTAGCACGAATTTTATAAAATGTAAAGTATTCTTTGCATTATGTACATGTACATAAATTATTTTCACATTTTAGGTAAAATGATTGAAAGTCAAGATCAACACCGATTGCTGTTATTTCATTGAACCCAATGGTGCCTGGAATAAATGCCTAATGGTTAACCACTGCAAATGCGCCAACTGTATCCATAAAATAGCCCTGTACGAATTACTTAAGACATTAGAAGTAAGCGAATTGTTGCTTTTATTTTCTTTCCCTTTTCACTGATGTGTATACATATTTGCTCAAATGAATTTTTACATATATCAAGTTTGTTTTTCTATTGTTTCAGACCAAAGCAAACGGATTTTTCCTTGTAACATGTGTTAATCTTCTCAACTTTCGGGATTTTTTTTTCAAGGATTTGGAAAGCGCGATACACAAGAAGCCGTATTTATCCTCCAGGACATTATACATCTTATATGTTGTGTTCTTATAGTTGAATTTCGCCAACTTAGCACACACAAAGAATTTCTCATTCCTGCTGCTTTTAGGGTTAACACAGCCCTTATTTTCTTCCACAGGCGGTGGTAAAGGGCTGTAATTACTTTCACGAAGAGAATTGTTCTTGGTCGAAAGTTGTGTCTGGTAGGCTCGGTCTTTCTTTTCTTCTTGACTATGACAGTTCTGCAATGTCTCATCCAAGTCTTGCTCATCGACAATTTCATGTTACTTCTAAGCTTCTGAGGAAGCTTTCTCAGCATTTGGCACAGTCATAGCTTGGAGTACCGTTCGCAAGCACTTCATGCAGCGTCGTGTTCTGCATCTCTGCAAAATGCTAACTAGCGTAAACATCACTAGAGAAACAGTCCACAGGCTGATTAATGGTGTATCTTCTGATGGCTTCTCAGAGCTTTTACTACATTCCCTACACGGTTAGTCATGAGCTGATAAATCTGTTAAGATTTATTCAGAAATGTGAAATTTGTTTATTATTATTGCCTATTATTGAAAGTTTCATCGAGAGACCACGATACGGTTTACAGAAGTTTGTCCTACTCTTATGTTTTGCTGAGAACCTACTCTTTAAAAGGTGTCCACATATACAACATTTGATGAGTTGCTTCACAACACACACACACACACACACACACACACACACACACACTTTTTAGCATTTAGAATGAGTGTTTCATTCAATGCCACTTAAGTATCATGATACACTAACCAAGCCTGAACATTGCAGTCATTTATGTAGATGTTCACGTCTTTTGATGAGTTACCAAAGATGTTTTCTGGCTTAGGAGGGCGAATCATAAAGCGTTTTTCTCTATTTTTAGCCAAGTTACGCCTGTAAATATGAAGTCAACACGTGCATTCCCAGCCGTGGACCTTTGTTGGATCGGCTCATTTATCTGCCTGTAGCTCCACGGCACGGCGATGCTCTCAGTTATTGAAAGTGGCGGTCGTGCTTCACACGTCCACGGCGTACGAGCAACGAAGTGCGATTTGTTTTCTATGGAGCAAGGGTCGAACACACATTAAGATCCACAGAAAATGCAGCACACATATGGGGAACGCTGTCTCTCTTTGAGAAGTGTGAGGTAATGGTGTGAGTTCGCAGATAGCCGTGAAGTCTTGCATGACAACGAGTGTTCGTCACTGACTGGCATTTCCCACGTGAATGCAATGGTGAGCGCGGAACGGCATGTGCACCTCAAGGTCATCTCGCTTTTGTATTCTTTTCTGTAACCATTGTTGGGAAAGCGATAAGGATCTTCTGGGATCGCCGTAGACCTCTCCTGCTGTAGTTCATGCCACAAGGTGCAGCCATCAATTCCGACATTGTTCCACATTCACGTTACGGGCTGCCATCAAGCGAAAGTGTCGAGAGATTCTTAATGTGGACAACGTGATTCTCCTTCTCGACAATACAAAGGCATATGTGGCAATCAGAACCGCCAACAAGCTCTGGGCAGAAAACATGCGAGTCAGTTGAGAAATTCAATGTTATACCGGCATGTTACCATGGTAGCTCAGTAGCAGAGCAACCGACTAGAGACCGGGAGATCCGTGCTTCAAATTCCGGTTATGGCATTGAATTTCTCAGTCTGACTCTACGTATCCCAGCTGTGGGCAGTTCACTGGGAGAATATTGACCACCACCATACCGTCAAGACCTCGTTTCTAGTGATTTCCACGCTGATGGACAACGATTCACATAAAAAGATGTAAGTCAAGACAGCAAACCGACGATGGTTCCACTATCAGCCCATACGAATCCTAGTACAGGGCCATCTAAGACTTAGGGCTGCTAATGTGTGAACCGATACAGGGATTATGTGGGAAAATAATGTAAGGTACGTAGACCGGTACTATATTTGTTAAGTACCTGTGAGCACCTTAACTTGTCTAATCAGAATAGGGACAAATACTTTCTAATTCGCCCTTGTATGTTACAGATGTATTACAGTATTAACTCAAAAACTATCAAACCAATGTAAGGCACAATCTTTCCAAATACAAACTGAATTCATTTTGCATGCTTTTTTTTTCTTTCCTTTTTTCAACTAGAACACCATACATTTCTTTCCTCGTCTGAGTAAATTATGGATATGTTAACATGTTAAATTAAAGCTATGTTTATGAGCGAATTTCCAATTATGAAAAATAGATACTCTTACAGCCACAAAAGTTTTCTTGGGGGGAGGGGGATTTATTTCGTACTCATCAATGACGGTTTTATTTGAATTTGTTTTCCGCATGTTCTTTGAAATGTTTTTCAGGATATATTTTACACATATAAACATTAAAATTACAATCATTTGAAATCATTCATTTCAAGGTACTATATATATATATATATATATATATATATATATATATATATATATATATATATATATATATATATACACACACAAAGAGTCATTCATTTAATCAAACTACGCGAAAGCATTACACTTCTAAAGAGCACACGCCAACGGAAGACAAATTGAATCATGAATTAACCTAACTTAAATTAACCTAACCTAGAGCGCTCGTCATAACTGGGTTCACATGCTCAATGTTCGCCTAAAAATAAATTGTGCTAGTTAAGAAAATTATAGAAATTATTTGCGAGTTTTCATTACGCTAATTGTGCCAATTCATTACGCCCACATTAATGTGACATAGCACATATAATGAGTAGAGAGTACACCAACAAACTAACGCACAGGTTGTATAGCCATTATGCAGGAGAGACAGTTGAGCTAAAGGGATTTTTCCCTTATGCCGAATGATATTCCTTGATTTAGTGTTTTCAATATCTAAATTATAGACTAATTTGTTATTTTTATATATTATATAATCATTTTTTTCGTTTAACTGGGTGTACAATTATGTGAAACGTGGTGTATAATATATCTGCATATTGCACATACACCAGCTTACTTGACTAGACAGTTGGAGGAAATTATGCATTTCAGTTTATAACGTTGCGGTAGTCCTTTGCAAGCGAAATACTTTTGAGGGCAAGCAAGGGAACGGGTGAGATGGAGATCAGTTTTTAGATGCACCGGAGAAGCCCGAACCGACAGGAAGGACGGCAGAATTAATTTCATGTGGATGTCATATGACGCTAATTGTAATGACATTCTTAAACTGCGCTAAATACGGACCAATGGGTGAACATAAACTTGATTTTCAGCGCGTTATCCTGGAGTATATAAACTCATGTTAGAGCCACATTTGGTACTTCTCTACTTATGTTTAACAACGCGTTTTAAGACACATTAGCTCAATTGATCGGTGAATCAATATTCTAGCACATTTAAACATTAGAAACGCTCAGGGCGGTCCTTACATCAATTCTATGACGAACTTACATTTTCCAGCACCACCAATGAAAAGAAGAGATGTTGAGTGGTATAAGCGGTAACAGGTTAAGAAATACATGTACTTCACATCTTCACATGTATTGGGGATTTTATGATAATACAGTTCTAGGGGTTAATGAGATTTGTCTTCCCAATACTGCATGCAGGTTAATATCGCAAAATAATAAATTGTTTTCAATAGAGGAGCATGTATGAAGATTATCCTTCCGTACTGCTGTTCTGGATTCAATAGAAGATACATTTATAAGCAATGCAAGTGCTCGTAGTGTGCCACCTGGATGTAATGAACACAATAAAGGATTTGGTAATTTAAGGGCACGGAATAATGCACCAATGTCAGCTCCTTTTTCAAATGCGAATTGATCTAAAGTGATCACTCAAATGAAACTGGATTCAGCATACAAGGTCTAAAAGATTAAAGGTATGATAAGTATAAATAAAATGTTAAAATTACTGAAAATATTCGTGTAATAATTCTGTAATAAATATTCATCAAATCTTGTTTTAAAATTATTCTTTATGTCCTACATTCATCTATATATTCTATTAACTGGTTGCGAAAAATATTTGTATGAGGTGTTCCGAAGAAGATTAAACATTGCCTAAGCAGTACTAAGATACGATAGCTTAGGTGGGCGTACCTTGTAATTCATTATTTTTATGTGTTATGCCACATAAATAACTTAGCGGTAATGAATTAACGTATTGAATTACGGTAATTTTCGTAATTGATATAATTAAAGCAATTTACACAATTTCTTAAGTGTTAGGCTCGCAGGCTAAATGTTCGCCCAAGTTATGAGTGGAAATGAAATGGAGTTTTATTTATGGACGCTCTTTAACTGCTGTGGTTCTCAGCGTCCCATTCTATACTGGCAGTGAAAGACCGCTTAATTTTCTCAGAAGCCACTCTACCAGGCTTGAGGTTCTTTTACGTGCCGTAAATATACGACACGGGACCAACGGCTTTACTTCCCGTCCGAAGGAAGCCATGCTAAGGATTTTTACGCCAGAAAAAAACCATCGTCCTCCGCCGGGTTTAAACCAGCGACCTTGGGTGCATGATAACCATTACACCACGGAGGGCGACAAGTTATGAGCGGGTTGGGCTAGGTTAAGTTAGGTTTAGATAAGTTTAGGGTAATTCTTGATTCAGTTTCTCTTCCAGTGGCGTGTGTTCTTTAGAAATGCGATGCTTTCACGCTATTTTTTTGAGGAATAAGTGGAATCGTATGTATGATTCGTTGAAGGATTGATGAATTAAACTGATTCGAACGGCTGGTTATACAGCATCTTCCAGAAGTCAAACGCACAACTTGTAAGAATTGTAGAGGAGTCCTAGATAAACAGTTTGAGAAAGGAACCTATTGTCCCGTTAGTTAAAAGTGAAAGTTTGGCCTGTTTTCTGGATCACACATGAGTGGACGTAAACAAGAAATCGTGGACGTGTGTGACCTATTTTCATTCACAATGCCTTATTTGTATCCTGTGCAGAATTGGCGAACAAACAATACATCTAAAATTATTGGTCTTGCAATTTAAGCAAAATCACCTGTTCTCTGAGGGTGTGAACGCCACTGTAAACCGTCCGGTTGATTTTAGATCATAAGTGGGGGGTGAGTCGGTATAGCGCTAGTCGTGTAAGCCCACGTTACTAAAATCGCACTGTTTTCTGAATTTTCATTGTTCAGTTTCTTAATCTTGTTTTTTTGTTTTGTTTTATTTTCTTTTCCTCAAAGAGGTGTGCAGTCTGATCAACGTTAGTTTAAATTTTCAAAGTCATGACGATAAACCATGAAGGACAAATTACTGTGAAGGACCGAATGAAATCCAGTATCTTCCATATTAAATGCAATTTTTTAAAGGAACCTGAATAGACTAATGTAATATAACAATTAGATCTGCTGGAAACATTTAGTAATGTGTGCTTTGAAACGTAGAAATTGAACTACAAAGTTTAGCGGTGGGGAAAAGAAAAAGCCCTACTATTGCTAATATTCGAACATCGATACTTTGGTTTTGTGTATGTAGGTAATATGTCGTGCTAACCGAGGTTGTGATAGTTGTACGGAATGACATTTGTACGGAAGTCTAGAAAATTCCCAGAAGTGGCTGAACAGGAATTATTTAGAGAGTGACACTTGTACGGGAGGTAATTGCCTGGCCCGATCTAATGCATTTCTTAGGATTGTGACGCGAGTACAGTAAGGGTTGGGAGGAGTGTGGTACACGATAAGTGGAGTTCATTGCTACAGTTGATATCTGAGTGTCAAGTAGTGTAATGAATTATAATTGTTGTGGAGATATGGAATTCAGCGAGACCACAAAAGGAAAACTTTAGTTGTTTACAACTGGCATCAGTATAGAGTGTATTATACCAACAAAGAAGAAGTAATGTGTATTTCGTAAAAACAAATGTAGCAGAAGACTTGTCAACTAAAGACAACACAGTTTTAGGCGGAGGAAGCCATATTTGTATTTCTGATAAAGCTGCAACTGAAGTGCGAAAACATTTTGTAAACGCAAAAAAGCAAGAGAAACACACTGCCATTTCAAGTATTTCCGTTGAAGATGTAGGAAAGCTCTTCAATTGAGGCTATGACTTAGTCATATCGCTACCATCACACAGGAGTACCAAACCCATTGCATCGCATTAGGCGATAAATTATGGGACCTACAAAAGATCCAACTGATTTCGTAGATATTGTGCTTCAAGAAAGTCTCTTGCTTATAAACGATGGTAACACATTTTTAGTTGAAGATGGCACAGAGGTCCGAGTGACAGAAAGTTTTTGTAGCCAGCGAAAAGGGAAAACCATCTTTAATCAGGCTGTGTTACGTTCTTTGTCGCCTGAACCTTCAAGAGTTCGAGCGAGTTTGGACAGTTATTTGTCAGTCATGCCAATCTCGGAGGTTCCTGGGTGGAAACAAGTACAGTTCCAGCTGTATACGCCTTGGTGCCGAACAAAAAACGAGGAACACATGACTAAGACCAATGTGCCTGGATGGAACCTCATGATCGGCTTCGAAACTGCTGTTGTACAGTCAGCTAGAGGCTTGTTTCCTGAAACAGAGATTTTAGGTTGCAATTATCATTTTAATCAATGTTTGTGGAGAAAAGTGCAATACTGCGGCCTTGTTCCTGCCTACAGGCAAAACTAAGATATACGGTGTCATATAAGAATGTGTTCAGTACTAACGCATATTCTTTTGGAAATGTTGGATGATGCATTCAGGAGAGCATGCCTAAGAGCAAAAAACTTCAAGAGATCTACGACTATTCTGTAGACCAGTGGCTCAACGAGCACATATCAAGAGATATGAGGAACTGCAGTGGAATACGCCACCGCACTAATAACTTCTCAGAAGGATGGAATAAAAGAATAAATAGATACATTTCAAGAGTTCATCCCAATGTTTATTCATTAATAATATATCCTGAATATATCCTGAAAACATCTCAAAGAATCTAGGCATCAAAATTCAGTGAGAACCGTACACTGATTATATGGATTTAATTTCCCACTCTTTGAATCTGTTGTGGGTGTTACAATATTTACTTCTATTCAGTGAAATATTTATTATTCACAACATAGCTAAAACATGGCGTATTAACTTACACATTGTATTATTCGGATAAGAAGATGATTGCGATTGGTGTTCTACGAGATGATAACAGTGATAATAATAACAACAATGCACAATGATAGACTTTATTGAAAAAGGGTTTCTACATTGCAATAATAGAGTTTTTGTGTTAATACTGTTAACATCCGTAACATAAAAATGAGGAAACACCTTATAGTAAGTAAGTTCAAAGAACGACTTATCATAAACATGAGCACCAATATAAATAAATGTCTGCAAAGTTTCGGCCTTCATGGAGTATTGAAGTATGGAAAATTAGTGATATTCCATGAAACAATCATTTGAAATACTGTAGATAACTAGATTCTTCAAGAATTAGTGTTTCATGAATCTAAAATATGTTATACAATACCATACATGATTTAAATAAGAAAAGATATGCGTTCTGATTGTTGCATTAGCTTTTAAATGTCACGTGATGCCCCCCCCCCACATACACACAAACACAACATTGCAAGTTTCGTATATGTGGACAGCTTTTAGCAGAATAGGATAAACTTCTGTAAGCCGTATCGTGGTCTCTCTGTGAAACTATCTTTCAAATTATATACCTATATCCCAGAATAAATCTTATAACATATTTGTCACTGCTCCTGATTACCATTTAAGAAATGTTGTTAAAGCTTTCTGAGAAACCATTACAAGAGACATATATCAGCCTGCGGGCCAATTTCTCTAATGATGTTTACGTAATTAGCATTTTGCATAGATGTAGGACACATTGCATGAAGTATCTCCGAAGGATACTCAAAAGATATTACCGTAGCAAAAGCTGAATACGCTTCCTCAGGAATTACGAAGCAACATAACATGATCTATGGACAAGAATTCAACTGCAAGCATTGTAGAACTGTCATAGCCATGAACAGGTGCAACCTTTGACCAAGAACAATTCTCTTCGTGAAAGTAGGTGCATCCCTTTACCATCGCCTGTAGAAGAAAACAGTGCTATATTAACCCTAAAACAGCGGAATGAAAAATGTTTTGTGTTTGCCATGCTGGGAACATTCATAAACAAGGATACACAAAAGTTAAGCAGATATAAAGACCTGGAGGATAAATACGTGCCCTAGTGTATCGCGTTTCAGAGAGCCTTGACTGAAATCCCAAAATTTGAGAATATCAGACTGAAAGGATAAGAAACACTTGCCTCAGCTGAAGATTGGTCTTAACAACTAGAATAGACCTTAGCTTAAAGACTTTAAATTTAAATTCATGGCCCAAATCAATAGACGAAATACAGTAGTTCCGTCTGAGCAAATGAAGCAACAAAGCTTAAGAAGCCACAACGCTTTCGGTAAACAAAATTTTCCTTCAGTTTTTAATATTCAACGCTTTCTCAGTTGTATACTTTCATTCGAATCAGTTCCCGCATTACCAATGAAAAGTGCCTCTTCCTGTACAATAGCGAAAATATGGTATATTTTATTGTTACAAATATGTCATTCTACCAATAATTTTTAAGCCATTCCCCTTAAGCACTCGGTTCTCATCTAGGCTTACATTTCGGTGAAATTTTATTCTTACATTCTGGTTGTTGAGCTTCCGTGGAGGTGGTTGATTGTTTTCTCAAATTCCTTTGTTCAAGGTTTTCTTAGAAGTTCTTGGTGTTTTGTGGTGTAGAATGATGCTGTATCATTCCTACGGTTGTCGGCCTTCAGACCCTTTCGCCGTTACTTAGAGGCTCTGCAGGTCCAAGTCATTTGGTTTATGCATTCCTTTACTTTCTTCCGTTATTGTTGTGTTTATGTATGCTGATTCTGTACTGGACTCTTGTACTGAATTATTGAGAGATGCTCTGGATTCAAAATCATTTAAACTGGTTTACTGTGACCTGAAACAACAGGTTAATTATTGGGTTATCATTCCAGTCTTCACCGAGGCCAATCACATAAACGGCAATCGGCGTATGTTGCTTCTGATTTTCTATCATTTTTGCCTGAAAATGTGAAAATAAAGGATATAAGTATACACAAAACAGAGAATAATTTACCTTTCATAAAAGACATACTTTTATGTTAAAAATGAAGCTGATGTGTGAAGTGCCTTCGATGATTGGTCTGATTATGTACGTAAGCATCTTAAAATCATGCTGAAACGCGCCTGCAAGCCTTAATTTGATCAGTCGCCATATTGAATGTTGATAGAGGGGTGTGAATGCTTGTGATTCATTGTTTGTAACTGAAAAGTGTGTTATAGCTGCTAATGAATTCTTGTTGGATCCTGTCTATAGGGTGAAATGAGGTTTGTATATGAAACACTGTTACCGTGAGGGTGTTTGATTCTTGTTAAATATGTCTGTAGATTCTATCGATGCTTTGGAATATTAAAAATGTTTGAGAGGATGCAGAATGCTTGATTATGTGCGTATTCTAAAGATATTGTTGTTCTTAATATAGCTATTGTATTAATTACAAATATATGTTACAAATTCTTGTAAATATTTCTATAAAAATAAAATGAAATAATGACTTACCTAGGGTTGTTTGACGCCCTGATTGGAAGTGAAGATTAATGCTGTACTCAATTTTTCAGTAATTACTTAGTCGGTGCAGTTCTAGTGTAGTACATGTCTCTTTCGTTGTATATTCTTTTGGCTAATAAGGAAAACATCAGAAAAGCTGTAGCCAATGAAAGTGTGAATATCCATCCACCTGTTCGATTTTCAACATCGTGGTAGTCGTTGGAAGGAAGAATTTGCAGGGACTGATTATAATAGTAAAGGGATTTGAATGTACGGAATCTCCAAAAACCCTATTTATTTTAAAGGCGTTTCCCGTAGTATGCCTAAAAGCTGTCATTTAGGTATTGTTTTCGAATTTGTGAACTATCCTTAAAACGTTCAGGGCAATAACAAACTTTAGGATTTCAGGTATCCTGACAATGAACCCTTGAGTTGACTTTGTGTAAGCTGCCTCGATTGTCGTTTCACTTTACACATACTCTCTCCCTCTCTGGTGTGTGTGTGTCTTATTCTTTCCCTTTCTCTCGCTGTTTTTCTCTCTCTCCCTCCCTCCCACTCATTACCCACAATCTTACCAGTCTCTAACCTGTAAGGGTACTTCTAGGGTCGCGCCGTGGCCGAATGTTTAGATCACTCGCCTTCTCACCTAGACTGCCCAGGCTCGATCCCAAGCGATCGCATGTGAGATTTGTGGTAGACAAAGCGGCGCAGGGGCGGGTTTTCTCCGGAAATGGAAACGACGTGTTCCTTATGGACGCTCTTTAACTACTGCGGTTCTCAGCGTCCCATTCTAAAGTGGGAATGAAAGACCGCTTAATTTTGCTCAGAGGCCTCTCTATCAGGCTTGAGGTTCTTTTACGTGCCGTAAATCTACGACACGGGACCAATGACTTTACTTCCCTTCCGCAGGAAACCATGCTAAGGATTTTTACACCCGAAAAAATCCATCGTCCTCCGCCGGGTTTGAACCCCCGACCTTGGGCATATGAAGATAGCATGGTAACCATTACACCACGGAGGGCGCCGGTTTTCTCCGGGTTCTCTGGTTTCCCCCGTCATTGCATTCCACCGGATGCATTGTCATTTTATGTAGCATCTGTCATCGCCTGCGGTGCCACAAGTTGTAAACTTGGGCTTAAACACTATCAAAAATACTTTTAATTCGGTGTTGAATGTCTTATACTAATAGTTCTTCTATTTATAATTCTTGAAATAGTATTTTAGGCAGCTCGAGTCTGTGTCCTCTCCTTGGATTTTAGACTTAAGTAGGTATTATCCAAATGGTTAAATAAGTGGAAGAGAAGGGTCTACATATTCTGTAATTAAAATGTTCGGGGTAACTTTTTTAATTTAAAAGTGTAGCTGATGGAATTGTTTAAAAGCGGTATTATTAATAGGTGTTATATTACTGGGATTCGAAGTGTTAAAAGCATTATTCTTAAAGGCAAGAAATTGTTAAAAAATAATAGTAAAACTAACAATAATCACAATAATAATAACACAAAATACCAGAAATATGTTGAAATCGCTAGATGTGAGAAGACATTTGTACATTTAGTGAAATTGGTCACTGAATTCCAGAGAAGCATCGAGGCTTTATAGTTAAAGAAATAATGACAAATTAATTAAATATTAAAGTAATTTTTGGTTTGGTAAAATTTCTTGGCTTCAATGGATTCTCAAAGAAAGATCGGTATGATTTTATGTCTTAACGTAAAGGAAAGAAGTAAAGGGTTTTGGACGTATGGTGTAGTATTTGCTAATCAAAACGTAAAAAGTAAAACTAACTGAAATTGTAAATATGCTGGTTATATCAGCTTTTCTGGAGGAGATCAGTATGAGTTTATGTATTTAAATGTAATGGAAAGCAGTAAAGTTATTGATGTGAGCTAGTATTTGTTATTCATAAATATTAAATTAAAAATGTTAAATCAAGTCCATGGTGCCGCAAATTTCCCCATACAATGCATAGAAATGCTGTTCTTATGAATTCAAAGAACATAAAAATATTCGCTTCTTAAAGTTGAAGTATGTGCTAATAATTCCACCACTGCTTATCATACTCATATGGAGAATTTACAAGTTAGTGCATGGGGAACAGATGCCTGCTGAGAAGCAGTGAACCATGGATCTGATAGAGTAAGTATTTACAATTAAAGCAGCAGAGGGAAAGCGCGGTAACTTATTCACTCCGTTTGAAGTATTGGGGCTTGCTGCTGTGACGCAATGGAACGATTGTAAACACAAGTTCTTCCGAATCTACATGTGTTTTGTTTTGCAAGACTCCATCAATATCTACTACTGTGTAAGCCTTACAGAACCTTACTAGATGAACCAAATGATCGTCGCTTGGTCTACGGCGATGTTGGTGTTCAGTATATTCTTTTTAGAGCAACTTTTCTCGCAAATGCATGGAGCCATACGTTGTCATTAAATGTGATGCAAATAATCGGTATTTGGAGAATGAATCCTTAGGCAATTATTTTAATAGTTACCAAACTCTTATTTGGAATATTTTGTTTTCGTTTGATTTTGTAGAGATTGTAATTTCAATTTTAGTTGAGATGGAGCGTCTGAAAATGTTATGAAAATGACATTTCCCGCGCTTCAAATTTGACATTCTGTTTGTTTTCTTAAAAACAGTATATTTGATCCAAGCAATGTATGTTTATGACAGTATGTGTGATGTACCAAATTTCCCCACCTTGGTTGGAGTATGATAAACGAGTTCTGACGTCAGTACCAAGCAAGACTTGCATTTGGTCATGCCTGTGATAAGGGTTTACCGCAATGACGGATCAGCTCAATGCCGGGTATGAAAGCGAGTAAGTACATGGTATAAAGTAGAGGCGAAATGGGTGACAAGAAAGATGATGGAGCAATTGGCAGAATGGATGGCGGGAGAAACCGGAGGACCGGATGAAACCCCACCCAGACACCGTTTTGTTCAAGACTAATCCCACATGCGGTCACTTGGGATTGAACCCGGCCACCTAGATGAAAGCGAGAGATCTAACAGCATCCACGGCGCCGGTTGTAAATATAAATGAGAAAATAAAACGTTACATTAAAATGGAAATCTGATTTATTACATTTAAAAATCAATTGAAATATTGTATTTGTGTATAGGTAAAGATTGAAAGAAGCACTTCTTCAAGTTGCAGTTAGTAACAAATGAATGAATAAAAGTGTTAGATGGAATCTCTAATATTCTGTGCTGTATGAAGCAAACTCAATTTGATATACCTTGTAAAGTATAACGCGATTCGAAGGGTGATATTTGATAAAAATTATAAAATTGATAAATAAACAATTATATTAAGTAGAATTTTACTGTCCGATAAGATCTATTGTGGCAATCTGGACAAAGTCTCTATGAATTATGTATTGCAACTGTAAAACGTTAAGATTATGGATGTTTTAATTTTACGAAAATAAATAACAATTTAAATTAAATATTAAATAAGATATGTTTTTATCAACGAATTCTCAAGTAGAAAGGCCCTTAATATTTAACTTGTGCATTAAAGTTTTGAAATGCATTCTCTCCATAAGTTTAAAAACTTAAAAACTCATGAGGAGGAAACGTTGGAAATGAAACTTTAACCTTTTAAGATCCAATACAAACTGTAGCAATGTCACATATGAGAATGTAATGTAGTTTAGAGCATATACATTGAAATGTGAAAAGTTTCTGCAACTTTCTCTCTGGTGAACGATGGAGCCGCGAGGGGGGGGGGGAGTTGGGAAAAGTCATCCTCTCGCGGTTTTTGTGAATTCCAGTTGTCTTTGCTACCTCGATTTCATTATGGTGATGCTGGTGTGCGTGTTTGTGTCATTGTGCACATGTGCATAGCTGTACGTGTGCGTCTGAGTGTACATATCTCTCTCTCTCTCTCTCTCTCTCTCTCTCTCTCTCTCTCTCTCTCTCTGTGTTTCTTCTTCGCAGTCTAGGATTAACATGTTGTCCAATGTTTCTGAAGATCGCGGTTGTCAACACATCAGAAGGTTGTGGATTTTTTTTTTAATTCTTAGCACGGCTTCCTTCGGAACTCTAGGTGCCATGCCGTAGAATTACGGCGCGTAAAAGAATTTCAAGCCTGATATAGCGGTCTCTGTGCAAACTTAAGGTCAATCACATTCAATATAGAATCCGACAGTGCGAACAACATTTAAAGAGCATCCACAAATAAAACTCAATTAAATTGTTTGTCTTTGTTTTCGTGGTAATCTCGAAGTCTATTTGAAAAAGCATAAATAAAGAATATAAGTTTCCGTGTTTCTCTCTCTCGTCCTAAATGTCCTTAATGTCGCAAAGTTTGTTGCGTTAATTAATTATTGGGTTAAGTGAATAGTTTGGAGTAATTAACCTAAATCATTATCTAGGAAAGTTAGAATTCCCCGTGAAAGTAGTCTGACATATGATGTGTATAAATGAATAGATAAGCATGCTGTAGCCATTATTAGAGGATTGAAAATATTAAATGAATACTTAGGAAGAAATCCGAATTGTTTGATTTCATTGAAGATTGAAACCGAAGGGTTTACAAGTTTTTAAGTTTACATGATAACTTCAATCACACGTTTAGTTATACACAAAAAAGCCAAGTTAACCCTACATAAAATCCAATTAACCGAAGCATGTCCCTGTGACATACCCTTCCCTTAGACGACATCCTCTAATCAAATTGATGGGTATGCAATATATTTTGAATATATAATTGGGTTTATGCCCTCCACTGCTCCTGGTCATTCTTTTATATGTCCTTTGATATTCAGTCTTTTCTGGTGATTGAATGCAAAGTGAATGAAATTTTGTGGCCAGCATGTAACGTCCAGTTTTGAAAGTTCTATTATCGCCAAACTCTTTGTATCTATTATGGAATGGGTACCATAGCTAACTCTGCAAATTTTTATCTCAATTTAAGCAGATAGAAACATAAGCTTTTGTATGGATAGTTACCCCAATAATAAAAAACAAAAGAGTAGAGAAAGTCGTGTAAACGTAACATTTTTTTTTAAATTGGAGAAGCTTATCTGGAATGACTATTTGTTTCCAGCAAACTAAAATTGATTTTATAATGTTTCGGGGAAGCTATTTCAAGATTGCTGTTCCGCAACTGTGAAGACACAATGAAGTTCCTAAATTACAGTTTCGTCAGCGTGTTTAGAGAAGTGGAATGAAAGGGAAGCATATCACGTGGTTGCACCGGCGGCGATTACAAACTGCCGAAACACTCAACCAACTTGGGCACAAGCAACCTGTTTCCCAGTTTTCATTTTCCACTGTCCAAAAAAAAAAAAAAAAAAAAAAAAAAAAAAAAAAAAAAAAAAAAATTAGAATACGGCCCGTCAACGGAATTAGAAAAGCTAAATTAAGAGTACAGTGGGATTGGTAGGAGGGATGGAGGGGAACGAAAGGGTAAAGGCAGATAAGCTAAGGATAGTCTAGATTAGGAAGCACGCATTCATATAAAACGTTAACTAAAAGCTCCTGGCACCGAGATTTAGTTGAAAACATAAACCCTCTGCGCAATCTTATGTCTTAAGACAATATTTACTACTGCAAATCTGGTACAACACAGCACGCGAGCACCAACAAGCAACTATGATTGAACAACCTATCCTCCCTTCACCATCGCCTTTCTGGGCGCTTTATCAGTACTGACTGGTAGGGGTGTATTATTACAACTCCACTGCGCTGGCGAATGGAACTTCGGTATGTAGCGTATAAAAAGACTAACTACAGATGACCAACGGGTGAAAGAATGCTGTTCTGCGCAGGCATTTCATAGGTAGGGAAAACGTTTCTTGCCTGCCTAGGCGCGTGCGCATAAACCTTGACCACTACATTGACGCTGACTGGGCTATCAAATAGTCCGTTAAGTAGCATCGGTAATTTCCCCTCTCAATATTCGTTTCTAAGTTTCAAACCTATAGTTTAGCAGCGCCCAGTGAGAAATGTGGTTTACGATCTGACCAGAAGTTTGGGGAGTGCCAGTTACGAACTCAAGAGCTTCACTTGCTCCAAGCTAAGTTGTATATTCAGCCCCAACGCGGTTTAAGAATAGCAACACTTAAGAAGTCTCTCCTGAAATAGGCGGTACTAGCCTTTCATTTATTGAAACATTTGCATTTTAAATTAAAACACTAGTGCATTTCAGGCGCTGCTTGACCTGTTAAAATCAAATGCATTCCTGTGAAGTACGGACACCAAACGAGATGGGTCCGGGTAAATTGTGAAGTTCGCATTCCCGAGGCTTCCGGGTTCGACTGGACCGGTCCCACTTATTTCTATCGGGTATTTTTTGCTGGTTGGCAGGTGGATGATATCAAGCCGTGAAGTTACCTTTCATCTCTTTATATTTCAGGGTCAAAGGAATCAGCCGATGACGACGCACGAGGTATATTGCGGTGGAACTCTCTGCACTGACATTTGATGTGTGACGGACCCCCAGAGAAAATTTTCTCCTTGGAAAAGGTAGACATGTGGGCGGAGGGGGGCTGTCTCGTCAGCGTCAGGATATAGCATCTGGAGAGGATAGGCCTCTATGGATCTCGTTACTCTCTGCGTCCTTCGCTTCATTCCTTTCATCTGAATGTTTAGCACAATAGACGACTGAACGCATGAAAACCGAAATTCTCCGCTTCGTGATAACTATTATCATTCTGCTCAAGCATACTTTCAGTTTACATGTCAGTCTTTCGTTTGGTCCTTTCTAATTTGTGAGGTGTCTGATAACATTGTGTTTAAAATGAAGAGTATTGCCTCTTCTGTGAATTGTAGAAATATGCGAAAATAATTACAATGGCAATAGTCTTTACCAGCACGCCAGTTACAAAATAGTAAAGTCAAACATTCCACACGAAAAAATACCTTATGCAGCAAATGTATACAAATATGTTTCAATTTGAATGTTATGTTAATATCTTCTTTCGCTATTTACCCTTCTCGTATAGGACTTGCACACCCAGAACCTAAAAGCTAACGCCTGGAGAGGGAGAGAGAGAGAGAGAGAGAGAGAGAGAGGCCAAGGTGAGCGATCAGCCTGATGCCTGGTAGGATTCTGAGAAAGAATTTATTAAGCAATGGAAAAAAAATGGCGTGTTATTTATGGACGCTCTTTAACTGCTGTGGTTCTCAGCGTCCCATTCTAAATTGGGGGTGAAAGACCGCTTAATTTTGTTCAGAGGTCTATCAGACTTGAGGTTCTTTTACGCGCCGTAAATCTACGACACGGGACCAACGGCTTTATTTCCCTTCCGAAGGAAGTCATGCTAAGGATTTTACACCCGAAAAAATCCATCGTCCTCCGCCGGGTTTGAACCCGTGACCTTGGGTATGAAGTCAGCAAGGTAACCATTACACCACGGAGGGCGACCATGAAGCGATGGTGAAATGGATGAAAGGCAGGTGGTGGAAATAATAGCGGCAGATATCGAATAAAACCCGCCCAGATGCCGCTTTTCCCACCACAAATCCCATATGTGGGTCCATGGGATTGAACCCGGGCCTTTTTTGGCGAGAGTCGTGCGGTTTAGCTATTCGGCCATGACGCTGCCGAAACGTTAATACCTTTCGTGTAAAACACAAGATTCCCAAAGCGTTTTTTACGCATTTGTAAGTAGGTACGATTATGTTAGAAAGCGAGAGAGTGCGAGAAAGCACATTCTAATCTAGTATTAGAATGGTGTTAAACTTCAATAAGTATATTTTCTTCAAGTTAAATGCATAAATAGAATTAGTGATAGGCATAAAATAATCATAAGAAGTTATTTTAAACCACATTACATTAATTAGCATACCTTAGTAAATATGCTTAAAATATTTGGTTTTCACCATTGGAAAATCTGACTTCTAGCGAAGATGTGCATACAGTGATGTCAGGGAAGTGGGGATATATAAGCATCATATGGGTTTTTCTGGGATCGAGAAATCCATCATATAAAACTATTTTGATGATATTAATGACGGTAATGTATATTTTCGTTTAGTAAATAAGGAAGTATTTTCTTCTTAAAGGTTTATCAGATTAATCCTTTGAAGATAGTTCAGTTAGAAATTCAAAATATACTTCCATTTTAAATCAGAGTTGAATGTTTATTCAAAGAAGAAAGAACAATTATTCCGTTTTGTTCAATACACCAAACTCTGTATGCTTTATTTTAAAGTAATTTTTCGAGTACTCAACTTTCCCGTAATGCATATTCCTTAAGGATTTAATCTTTTTGTTAACAGGATGTACAAAATGTTTCAAAACGACGATGAACCAAGAGTGCATCTTGTTGCTCAGATACTGTGTGATACGAAAATAGTATTGTCAATTCCAAAAGAGGTAGATTTACAAAATGCCACATGATCAGTGTGGACTAGGCAATAAGCCAGGAACAAAGCTGCGCGCCTGGCCCAGATTGGAACGCTCTGAGCCGCGTGTTTTCGCAGTGGAAGAATTAAAACAAAATATACGCCAGGAAATTGCCAGCATTTCTTAACGTTAACTAAAGGCGAGTGAGGGATAGTTTCCTAAAGAGGTGCCAAAAATATATGGACAACTGCGGTGGCCAGGTTCAGCATCTCCTTTAATAACATTGGTAGGTAAAACATTTTAAAGTAGTTTTAAAAAAATGTTGCATGGTTTCATCCGCGCCTTTCTATGATAGCGGCAAACGCAACGAGCGTCAAGGGCACCGACAGGCAAAACACAGCGCAGCCGGGGACGTTTTTGGATTACACGGTACCTGAAAGCTTGAACAGGTTTGCCGATATCGAAATAGGGAAACCCGTTTGCTTTCCAGGATCATCTGAGATGTGAAAATGTCTACATCACACATTAGTACTTTGTGCTTTATCTCAAAATGATGTCATGTTCACTGTTACATCAAACATGCCTAAAAGAATTTCGAAGCTGATACACCAAATTTCACACTATTTTAAGTATGATCAATAATACTCTCGTTCAGTGTTTTTGGAAACAGGTTGTATACTACACGTTTCATTTATAGGTGAGCTACATATCGCGCACAAATGGCCTAGTCGCGACCACTGCATTACTTCTCTTAATTTTTCGTAGTGTACTAGCGGTGAATGGCCCGCTCAAGGCTGTGCTTATAAGCTGCTTTGTACTCTGTCAGTTATTGCATTCAGTTCCAGCTGCAAATACTAGAATGTGTTAATTGTACATCTGAAAATTGATTATACCTGTCTTGTGTGTGAAATAGATTCTTATTAGTCCACTAAAATGCCTAGAACAAAGAATTTTTATGTATGTTATATACATAGAAACCGAACCATGTAGGCAGGTGTAGACAATTTAGAAGGAATTTCCTGTGTTCCAGTTCCAGGTAGAGAGACTGGTATATGTTTAGGTAATAAGCATAGTACAATGAAAGCTCTAAACCTAAGAAGCAAAACGAAATGTTCTATCGAAGGGCGAGGGGCTGGAATATTTACGAAAAAGGTGTATCATTCGAACGCACTCCAAAGATGTGTCCTATTGCGCAGCAAAAACCTCCACACATAGAGCTGCTAAACTTTTTAAATCGAAATTCTACAGAGTGAATAATAGTTCATGAATTACAACCTGGTGATGACGTACTCTTTTTTTCAGGTAAGAAATGGTCTCATTTAAATGGTCATGTTGCCTTACCGAACAATAGGCATTGAAGCACAGATAATCATTTAATTCATGAAGTTCGTTTCTAGATGTAAAACCTAATCTATGGTGTGCTGTAACAGCCAGACTGATGACAAAGCCCATATTTTACAGCGATACAGTAAACTCCGATAGGTAGCGCAGAGAGTTTCTTGTACCATTTGTTTCAAATGTCATAATGAGAGAAAACTATATTCCCAACAGTTCTGCCACAGCTCTTCTACTCAGAACTCTTTTTGGAAGACATACAGCGGCTTTAGATAGGATAATTACTAAAGGATTTGTGGCCATCTCCGTAAGCCGAATCTTCCTTGTACGACTTCTATTTGTGGCAATCCCTAAACAATAAAGTCTGTAGGAACAATCTTCACACCGTGGCTGAACTCAAGGAGAATACAAGAACAAAACTTATTAAAATTACGAAAGAGGTTGTGTGTGAGTAGACATTTCACGTGAAGTTGGCAGTTACGTGTCACCGCTGATCGATATTGTTTCCGAACACAGCTTATAACAAGGTTAGCAACCATTATAGTGCATGATCACTCATGAGTACTAACACAGGAGTTTTACAACGGAAAAGCCCATAGTGAATAGACAGTGCGCAGATCTCTATTACGCGTGATCCGTCCGGCAATATGGTGAACTCACAGTACATTTAGTACCGTCCGGGAATATGGGGAACGCACTGTACATTTAGTACAGCTTAATATTTTGTACAGTTGTCATTCATATAATCGCCTGTTTATGATTTGACTCATTGCACAATAAGCTAGAAAAAATTTAGTGTCATTCCATCTCTCTACAAAATTCATGCGTCTGAATCAGTTTTTTTTTGGGGTGGGAGTACTTTATTCTGCTTCCCAACGATGAACTGTTAGATCCGCAGTTTCTTGAGAGGGTATAGATCCAGCGACTTAGCCAGCCATTCCAACTCATCTATTTTGGTGCGGCGTTGAAACAAACTTCCGTTTCCTTAGAATTACAATTCGTAAACTAAATATACCAACGACATTTCATCTTCAGGATATAAGCCTCTTACAGTAGGGATCATAATTTCAAGGAAGTGACAGTCAAACCCACGTTGCTGGAAACCAGCTATTACACCAGATGCTAAAGAGCTAATGGTTTTCCTGTTGGTAAGTTTTGCATTATAACACACATGATTGGGATGCCGCAATATATCCTCATAAGAGAATAACTCTTTTACATCCGAAAATATTACCATCACCCAAAACGTTTCCGAGATGCAATATGTAGAGAGAATGCAAAATGCCAGTTAATGAATATTTAACAGTTATTTTAAAACTGTTATACGTGAATGGAATTAATTGTGTTTATAACAGGCTAAAATGGTAACAACTCATCTGCAGATGTCTTTGCTTTATCAACTTTGGCCGTGTTTTCAGTCCCCCTTTTATGAACTCAAAATGTCTCGTGCAATAACCCATTAGATGCTTTTTCCTATTTACACATTTTAGGTTTCCTTAATCGTACCCAGCCTTCACATGTTAATAGTGCGGCAGCAGATGAGGCATATAGCATTTAGGGAATACATAAGTTTGGCTGTGCTGCAAACGAAAGTCTTAATTTCTTTAATGAGACTCTTGCCCAAATACTAAGCGCTAGAGCAGTAGGAGGGGATGGGCGAGGATAGCGAAAAAGTCTCGACTAAGTAAAATTCCAGGTGGTTTTATTCCCAGAGTTTTTTTTCTCTGTACAAAGTGCAAAGTGCAACGTGCATTCTCCTTGGCCCACTGAGGTCCAGATTTTGGTTTTAATAATTTTTTTCCTTGTCATTTAGTGACAATTTTACACGATATACGTTTCACAATTCCAAGTGTTAAATATGTGAACTTCATAAGTCCTAAAATCCTCCTAAGTGTTGAATTGTGACCTAAAATGTCCAAAACCTCGGTTTTCATTTCTTCAGATGATAAAGTACTTACCCGAAGCTCCCACTATTCTCTGCTTTGAAAGAGCAACTTTGCCAATCAAAGAGATTTTGAATATCATTAGCATTATTTCTAGCAAAGAAGTACTTTGACCAGTAGGAGTTGCACGTTCTTGGAAATTGCAGAAAATTATTAAACATAATCCTGGCTTATTTATTAGGTACTGCAGGGAGTAAAATATATGGGGAAATTGAGCCTACAAAATGCGCCGTTATATCTTTGGCCTATGTTCCAATGACGTCATGTTCTATGGAGAGCACATTTTCTTCATTCAAGAATGTTCTACGTGATAGAGTAAGTCGTTCTTGCCACAAAAATTCGGGCATGTATGCGATTATCTAACACACCTCCTCCAAAAAGCAACAGAAATGAAATCTATTACCTGTGCGTTTTCTTGTGATTAGTTATAGATTAAACTCTCGTGAAATATGTACCTTAAAGAAAATAAAAATACAAAAAAGTAAAACATATCGTGTTTTATGATGGGTATGTAGCCATGGAGCTTTAATTATCATTAATGTTGCTTTTCCCCTTGTAACAACTGCCTCCACCACTTCCCAGTGATCCCTTTGATATAAAATTTCGATAGCCGATACTTCTCCAAGATATACTCGTATTAATTCAAAGTAACAATCAATAAGAAGCACTGGTGTATTCAAGTCAATAAAGATAAGCGTTTCAAAGACATATACGATCGTCACCATCCTATAGATAAGGTAAACCTTCCGAAAAAGCATTAAAACCTTTACAGCATCTTAAGTAATCCCAGAAAATTCTATACATAATAATTGATTGTGCACCAAACAATTCAGCAAGCCTCATAAAATAAATAGGAAACAACAAGCAACATTAGGTGGAAAATTTAACGAAAAAGAGCGTGCCAAGCCTACGGGTGTCCTCTTAACCTTCTTTCCTTCTTTCTAAATGCTTTAGATTTTAACAAATGTATTTTCTTTTCTCAGTAAAGAACATTATTTTTTCTTCAAGGAGCTAGAGAAACTTAAAACTATGAATTAGTTTATTTAACCTCAAAGTCAAAACAGAGTTCAGACAAGGGGACCTCTAGGGATATTGTGTACTTTTTACTTTACAATTTAGGCCTTTTTATTATCATTGAATTGCACGGTTTACCTTTAAATCGTATCGTCATGAATGAAGTGCTGTTGTTTCCCTATTCGGAAATATGAATATAATTTTGGTAATCCTTCACTAAAAATCACTTCAGTTTCAGTCGACCATTTTCGTTTACGCGATGAGGTTTTCTTCAGCACAGAATAATAATAATAATAATAATAATAATATAATAAAATACTAATAATCATATTAAATAAATAATAATAAAAACAATAATGTATAACTGTACTTATAACTATTATCCTGAATGCATAGTTACCCATAGAAGACTTTCAGAAATTATTTTAAAAGTGGTTTTCGTGACTAAAATAAAGTTAATGTGATATATTACATTTACACAATATTCTCTATCCTCTATCGTTTAGTAGTGTTTACGCAAGTTATTCTTACACAAATGTATTTTTCTATTTAATTCGTTTTAATCAAGACACACCGTCGCAAAAGTAACTATGTTATACATTTTGTAGGTATAAAGGGAAAAGCGATGAACAAACTTTTTGAGCACTAGCCGTTATATACTGAACTTACAATATCATACATACTCTTTCCCCGAGAAGGCGAGGAACAAGTGAAAATCGACAGGAATTTAAAAAGAATGAAATATTAGTCAATTCACACAGTAACGGATATCTCGGAAATGGTTTAAGCACCAAAACTGTTATTTAGATTAAATTGGGCGTTTTAAAGAGATTACATTTTTTAAGCAGTGGGGTTTCTTTTATGGTTGAACGTACCAGTTATACACGACTATACAAAATCCCTTTCAAATGAAGAAGACTTGGCTGTTTAAGATTACATTTTGTCATAGAACTATCTTTAATATACAGTGTTTTTATCAAAATCATTAGAGGTAGTATTCAGAAAATAAACAAATGTTAAAAATGTTTCATGCAGCGGTTAGTTGGTGGCGGGGGTATTTTGTTTAACATCATCGTGTACCATCTAATACTGAAAGGTACTGACTTAAATGCCAAATTTGGTATTTATCAAACTTTTAATTTTTGAGTTATGCTGTTTACAGCCAGACGTGCACCTGCGCGTGCGGACCTTTTTCTAAAATAGCTTTAATTCGTAAATACTCAAAACATGCATTTCCGGTGAAATTTCGTAATGGATTTTTTTGGGTTCAATACATTAGACATCTACTCTTCAGATGTAGAGAAAGCAAAAAGTGAGAAATATGTTTTATTTCCGTAATGGTCTGTACACCGTTTAAATGTGCAAAACCGACGTTTGTTACTGCACCTTCACCCAAGCTTGTCCTTTTGAGAACAGGAACGCCATTAGAAGAGGTGAAGGGGCCGGTATTTGGACGGTATACATGGAAAGGTGAGGGATCCTTCTCCGCTGTGTCTGCCACCAGAATCTAGCCTCCTCTTCCCTGAGGTCACACGGACACAACTTTACTGCACGCACTGACAAAATCATTCTCAGTTCCCAAACTATAACATGCACAAATTAAAATTCACTTTACACTATGAGATAGCTGTTATTTCTACTGCACCGATTCTGTTGTAATTCTTAACGTAGAAAACAGTGCGCACATACTTAAATTGGCATCGGAAATAATCCTCTATTCCAAATGCAGGATGTTAGAGTTGAAATCGATCCGAGGAGTTTCGAAAGTATCTCCTCCCATGGATAAAATGTTCGTTGGTTCGGTATATGTTTCACGTGCCATATTTCTCTGGAGTACCTTCAGACATCCCTAACGAGATTTTCAGCTGCCTCTTGAGTCCTCCTTCCACCATGTTGAAGTCAACAAGCTTCACGTTTAATATGATGCTGTAATTCCCCCTCGCACACTGACCCCAGCTTGAAGCTGCTAGAATATTCCATAAAACAACGTTGCACACCGGGCATAGCTTATTACACTGTTTCAAATTCAGTTATTAGCATAAACATATCAACATGTGTTCTCTTTTTTTCATCAAAGAGGGAGTTGATAACTGAAGTAGGTACATATATGTTTACACATCTATTTTTTATGTGACTGAAACGGTGAGATATAACATTACCACTATAAACTCTTATGTAGCAAACAGCTGTAAATTTAAAATTTCAGTAACTTAATATTGGATTTTGGCTTTGGGTATAAACATTTCTGAATTTCTCTTACTAAACATGTCATAATGTGGTCAGTTATTAAAACATTTTAAATGAATAACATACTTTAAAACATGCGTGACGTAGCAATAATGGTGAAGGCACGGAATTGCATTTTCTTAATCTTATGACAGTTAAGTTAATATAAAAATTTGGGAGGATTATTATTGTAGGATACAATTTTTAAAACGCCTGCTATTGGCATGGAACAGCTTTTATTTACAGGGCGTTTGCCGATTTCTCTTTTTTTTTCTTTTCTTTTCTTTTCTTTTATTTTTCTATAAAAAATATCGACTTTGTGACAAAAGTTCCTAAATATTAAAAATATCCTAGAATTAACGTTCAGTACACCAGCTACAGTCAACTGTGTATGTGCGAGGCAACTTATAAACAAACGATACGATAAAAATTCAGACGTGTTTCATCCACATGCCTTTCCTTATCTGTTCTGCAAACAAACTATTCTTACATAAGATTATTCATTTCTCTACATCATACTAATCGAGATAAAGATTAGCAGAAATTGATTTATTCCTTGCAAGCAAATAGGGAATACGATGGGCTAAAGCGATAATTAATTTTTTAAAAGCATTTTAATGCATTAATTTCAAAGGAAGGCAGAGTAAAGCATGTCTGAATGAAAGGAACACATTTTAATGCATTTACTTTAAAATACTCATGGTGGGATAGACAGACTTTCTTGGTTCCAGAACTGATGAGAAAGAAACTGACAAGTCTCACTAATGAGGGGACACACTTATGATAGGATGGCAGGCTGATAATGGCCGATTAGTGACGGTGCCAGAATAGTCCCAGTTTCCAAATGCGGTTAGGTAATCCCTGATGTATTACAATGAAAAAGAAAAGCCCGAGCACGATTGCTGTTCTATTAAAACTCAGCCTCTATAATAAACCAATTCCTATGTATTAACCCGGGAGGAGGAATAAAAATTATGCCTAAATATGTTGCATGCCATTTGTTCCGAGTGCTGGGAAAGGTATCCGAGCAGGCTAGATATTTTAACACATGTTAAGGCTCATTTTCTCATACAACTGTTAAAAATACAGGAATAATAAACCAGCATACGAGAGAATACTGGCATTAATCCAATTTGTATTAAATAGTGTTACGGAGGTAGTAGCTGTAAGAGCTTTGGTTAATGAAATATGGATCTGAATCTACTACCTTTACCAGTTAATATTTAAATGTGTACTCCTTAAAGAATTATGTCAACTAAACAACACTGAATATTTCGCGAATTATTATTCGTAAAGTATTCCATAGAAGATATGAGTTGGAGGGACATCCTTTAGAAACTTCATTCCGTACTTTAACCCTTTCACACAGTACTTTGATTTTTAAATCTTCATGGGAAGACTTCTTCCCACATTTTAAGGTTCTTTCCATCTGCTAGTTATTTGAACTAGCTGTAAGAAGCTGCTGGATAACTTGAAAAGAGAAGTAGTTGCTGCTTAAATAAATGAATTCTGGAATATATTTTTTCAACAAATTGATACAGAAAGCATGCGACAGTTTCCCTGGTTCTAATTAGTAAGACAACAACTACTACCATTATACTATTATACCACTACCACTACTACTACTACCACTAATAATAATAATCATAATAAAATAATAATAATAATTAGACCTAGTTTTGCACCAATCTAAATTGTCATTGACATCTCAAGTATTGAATCCAGGATTTTCCAAGCCAGAAAAGGCAGACTGCGTGTTGTGCGAGACGGAACCATATCACAAAAGCTACTGCATGAAATACTCTGTAAAATAATTCCTTCGCTATTTTATGGTAGTCGCCTATTTCTCTCGTACTTGTACTGCAATACTTATCAATTCATCACTATCTTCACTGTTTATTGTTCTCCATAACTAAATCCATTACAAAGCGACAATTTTCTTTTTGCTTAGCGAAATTCGATTTGGATCCGTAAACGGTGAAAAATGAGTGGTAAAACTTGAATCGCGTTGCAGACCGCGGCAACCATTACTCTGTTGCTGAAACAGCTGTAATACTAAAACGCCGTTTTAAAACATGTTAGTTGAGTTTAAGATTATCGTTGGAGAAACTGGCTCTAACAGGGACAGTCGTGGAAAAGTCCAAGAAAATTGCTCTCTCATTTAACATTTCAAATCGACGTTTCAGTTTCTTCCGCCAATAGGATTGTTCGGAAACTAAAATTAAGCTCACATAAAGTGTAATAGTAGTGCAAAAATTGACCCATACGGATAATGTTGCAAGACCTCGTTACTCTAGACAGATTTTGCAATCTTTTACCGGTCTGCAATAGTTTTCTGGTATAACTGCTGCATTTACCGGGTCACATTAATACAATAATACAGATACCGGTTACCGAAGCTATCAAAGGAAGTAATCGTGAAGGGAGGTGTGTAATTCAAATTTCTAGGATCGTTCTCCCTTATGTAGGCTTTTTCCGGGTTTTATTCACTCCTCATAGCTGCAAATGCCTCGGATCTACTTTTAACTTAAGCCTAGAACGTTTCCTTCCCAAATTTCTTTTCCCAGTTGTAACTTAATTTCAGGCATCACCATTCGCCGCCTGTGGCCGTATGCAGTAAGAACGGGTGTTAGATGTACTAAAAACACAGAACATTAAATGCTGGAGTTCTGAAAATTCACAACTGTATGATGTACAGGGAGGAATGTAGTATGCTATCAGTTCAACATGAATTACTGAGTAAATTTACTTTCATGACACCAGAAAACTCTGGGAGTATGGGTACGATTTACGGCGGTTTTTCTTCAGAGAACTGACATCTATAAACCTTGTTACTGCGCATACTTGCAGACTAATGCAACTGCGCATACAACATATCAGTCTATGGAACCATTACAATATGTTTTTGTGCCAGAAAAATTGATGGCGTGCTCGCTATCCAGATCTAAATCCATGTGATAATCTCTGGCGAAAGCTTAAGATATATGTATGCAAAAGACCCAGCTCAAAGAATTAGAAGACAGTATTCGGAACGGGTTTTACAATATTCTTGCTGCAGATATTCGTGTGCTCAATGCGTTCAACACGTGTCACACTTATGTCAACGCAGAGAGACATCATTACATATATCCCTAGTAATGAGAGGAAAGCATAACATTATTCATTTTGTTTCACATCGTTAGCATTGAAGCCGGTCTCCCGCTGCTACATGAAAGGTTTCTCATTGCAGTATCGTACGAGCGGCGAGCTGCTAGTCGCGTTCTTCAAGAAATACAAAGCTGATGATACATTATCTTCCTTTCTTATACCCTATTATATCGTTTATTTGTGGCTGTATGTTATTCCTAAATGAGGACTGAACCAATTTTTATGACGTCTAGTAATATGAGCAATTTTGAGCACAATGCTGCAAACTACGTTGTTCTGGTACCTCTCGTTATATGTTATTCCTAAATAAGGACTGAACCAATTTTAAGACTTCTAATAATGTGAGCAATTTTGAGCACAATGTTACAAACCACGTTGTTCTGGTACTTCTCGTTTTCCTTCCAGAAGCAGTTTTATGTTAAGCCTCATCTAGGCGTGACGTCATACGGCTAAACAGGATTGCGCTCGCGCCGAACTGTTTAGTTCTTTGACATTGCGCTACATTTAATTGCTGCTGTTATTTTGTAGTTGTAGATCAGTTTTTCTTTCCAAATGTGCTGTAAAGTGTAAGATCAAAGAACGCCAATGTACAGTGTTTATGGCTGTGCAAACAAATCCTGTGTAAACAGAAATGTTGGGTCATTACTCATTTTCTATTAGAGGTAAGAATCGGAACGTGTACAACAAATGGTTTGCAGTAAAGTACCACAAAAACTTTAAGCCAACTAAAAACACTAGAATATCGGAATTAATTTCAAAGATAGTGGGTTTAAGAGTCGGATGTTATAAAAGTGAGAATGAAGAACATGGAGTTCAAAAGCCCAAGGAGATATAGAACAAAAGTCTAAAACTAAAATGCTCTTAAAAGAAAGAAAACATTACAACTAGTAGAAAATTCAGTAAGCAATTCTCAGAAAGAAACAGAAGCTACGCAAGTTTCCGAGTCTCTTACTGGTGGAGTTGAAGATTGATGTTGAAACACGGTACGACTAACGGCACTGATCTGCACCAAAGCTTTACTGATGAGGATAAATCTTCAGCTGTAAATGCCGAAGAAATGAAATCCCAATGACATTTGAATTTGAGAGAATGCTGCGAAGATGGAGAAAGATATGAAGCAGATGATGTACAATTGTCCAAGAAACATTCTTTTGCATTTGTGTGTAGAAATGCTCTTCCCTGCGCTATTCAGTATTTGTTACACAAGTGATGAGCCTATCACTGAAAGAAAATGTAATGCACGAGGAGCGCTAACGCGAATTATAACTCATTGTGTGAATAGGCACTCTCATGAGTGGTGCTCTGGAGGCGAAAGTGGAAGTCTGAAAAGTAACGTGTGTATAACTCAGGCATATCTTTGTGGAATGATATTTAACTGTTTCTTCGCATTTTCAAAAGCAGTAAATCTAATAACCTTCTCTGAAACATATTTTTAGAGAATTGTAAAAAAATGGTTTTCCTCTTTATATAAAGTCTGTTAAAAGTAAAAGAAAGTAATTTTGTAATTGCCATGAATGATTCAAATCTGTTTATGTGGATATGAACAGCACGACTCCTCAGGATTTTCTGCTAAATACGTGACATGTACTATAATGAATTTGGCAAAAAGTAAAATATTGGACTTCATAATTGTACGGAGGGAACTGTAAGTGGTGATATTGAGGAAGCTGCTTGCGAAAATATACTGATTTAAATGAATGAAAACATGTCCATAAAACCCTTCCTGGCAGACACACAGGTACTAGAGCTTGGACGAATTGATGTCGTAGATTTACGGCACGTAAAAGAACCTCAAGCCTGATAGAGAGGCCTCTGAGCAAAATTAGGCAGTCTTTCATGCCCAATTTAGAATGGAACACTGAGAACCACAGTAGTTAAAGAGCGTCCATAAATAAGTCATTTTTTTTATTTGCCAAATCCCTTATGAAAATAATTAAAATTTTGGAATCGTCGGTCCTTCATCAACGGAAACATTCTATTAATAACCATCTGTAATAGGGGTCTGCTACTTGTGAAAGTAACAGCGTACTTCTGAAGGAAAATTTCACGTCAATTTTAAATCATATTATCAATGTGTAACATTTTGAGGAGCGTCATTCCTGTGCTCATGATACACTGAATGAAGAAAATGTTAAAGCAAACTGGTTACGTAAGAACTCCAAAAACTACAATGATATGTGTATTATCATACATAAGATTTTAAGTGGCATGAGGCATATCAATCACTTTTATTATATGGGAAGTCTTGAATTGTATCACAATAAAAGTCTGAGGTATGTCCCAAAAAGAACATATTTTTCATTTCTGGCTATGTGCTTAATATCGGTGATAGCCACTCTAGATCACAATTTCCGCTAAGGGAAAAAAGAGTGGGCAGTTCCATTGAACATTATAAGCTGGAGACAAGGCCTTTAACAAGGAATATGAGAAGAAAAAAAAAACTTGTGAGTGGAGGCAATCTTACGACACAAATAGAGAGTGAAGTAAATGAGCACAAGTTTCAATATGAGTTTGCTGTACCAGGAGTTAATGACCGTAGAGGCATAATTTATAATACTGGTTCCATAATATTAAATCTAATAAGCAAGATATGGAAGATCGGGGCTTCTCCTGGTTTGGATTACCTTTGTGAGAAAACAGTGGAAAACAAAACGAACAACATATGTAAATATTAAGGAGAGTTTAAATGTGTGTAATTTAAAATCAAGGAACAATTCAAGTCGCTACACATTCCAGTTGAAATGTTATGCTACAATATGAATCAGCTGCTCTGGCCAGGGAGATACCTACTTCAAGACTGCTAATTAGTCACATGACGCCCAGTGTGCTGCTGTTATAAAAAAATACGCAGTAGAACCTGAACGGTAAGTTTCACAAACATTGCTGCGCGTTTCAACATAATTATTTACAAACCAAAATCTCGCAGAATATGAAATAAAATTGTCATATGAATTTGTAACTCAGTCCTCCTTCAAAAGAGAATTGTCTTTCTGCCTACTTCATCTTAATGGGGATAAATCTTCCCAGAAATAGCTACATTACACATTTTTTTATAAATACAAAGGGAATAGTGACAATTAAATGTGCTGAGTGCTATGTTCTGGCTTTAAAATTCCGCACTCCTTTCTTGCAATCGTGAGAAATAGCTGAAAATCTTACTTAAAGGAATGACAAGGTTTGAATAAATCGAATCTTAAAACGGATATCTCGGAAATGGCATGTGTCACAATAAGGTTTATTGGGAATACATTCTTTGTTTTATACACTCTTATCAGCTACACAGAATTCCGTTCTATTTGAGATGATTTAATTAGCTATTACCAGAAAACACATACATTTTGTCATATAAACACACAAGGTGGTTTATCCTTATTCTCTGGTTTTATGCAACCCGCAGATTACAGTTTAACCTGAAAACATCGGTCCCGAGACTCATCTTCTCAAGCCCCCGCACCTCTGGCTGCGCAGAAAGCTATGCGTGTCGGAAATAGAAGATTTTCTTGGAGGGCAGAAGGCGTGCGAGGTCGCGAGCAATACATTGATTGCAATGGGGAAACAATGAAACTTAAAACAGCTGTAATTACGTCATGAAGATACCCGAGTGGAAATAATTGCGACAACACGTTTTTTATGATCATCAGCATTTATGCACGGGGATTAGACCGTGAATATTCGGTTGGGGATTGAATAAAATCACTTCATTGACTAGAGGGAATTTCATCCCACAACTGAACAAAACAAAAGTAAATATTATAATTGAAGTTGAATATCGCATACTTGCATATAAAGTGCTTTACAAAACGGGATGTAAGCATCACCGAAAGTATAATTCGACTTTAATTCTGTTTTTCGCAGTTTCTTCTCACCGATTCCATATATAATGTCTGCTTTTTTACTTTCTCTACACGTGATGTACCTACTTAGCGTATAGAGAAGGTATTGTACTCCACCCAAAAAAGATACCTAGATTTTACCAGAAGTATACGTTTTAGGGTCGCCTGTATAAAAGAAGAACTATTGGTGTTTGTGCCCACTAACACGATAACTCAAAAACGAAAGTCGGTAAAAACTCTAACTTGGTATTTAAGTTTAGTATATTCCAAGGATGCGACACGAAGAGTTTGAGGCAAAAGCCCCCAACCCAAACTATCCTTTACGTGGACAAATTTCGAAAATTTAGATTTTCTCAAAAATGGTTTTAACGATTTTGATTAAAATACCGTATATTAAATATATTTACATGCCAAATAAAATGTATATGTTGCATTTTCAGGGAATAGCCCTTGAGACGAATGGATGAATTTCGCTGAATTTTGCATAACTAGTAAACTGTAAGAGATAAATAAAAAAAAAAAAAACAACTTACTGCACAAAAATTTAGATCTCGATAGAACGACAATTTACTTCATATACATTTTTTGTGGAGTTGAGAAATTCCTTGTTATTCGTTTCTGTTTTAAAATATTTACTCTTACGGGAATGGGCCAACACCTAGCCCTGCAAAGAAACGCATTTCATACATATGAAACCAGTTTTAAAAGAGTTGACTATCGTTTTAGCTTTTTTCCCTTCTACTTACAAGGAAGCAAGTAATAAGATCATGTCTGCTAATCGATTAGTATGAAGTAGAAAGAAGAATAAGCTTTTAAACAATAATTTATCAAGATGTGCAGAGAAATTTATATGAATAGAACACATCGGATTTTTACTTTAATACACAAAGTCGTCAACAAGAATTATAAACATGAGTTGTTAAGAGTGTCTCTGTAGTAAAGCGGTCAAAATGCTGAATTAAAAATACAAAATATGCTGCGCTCAATTCTAAGCCAATGAAAGAATTCTTATTTAAATATCATTCCAAGAGCCTATAAATATGAATGCGATAGTTAATGTGTGTTAAGTTAATCGAGAAGTACATTTTTAATGTATACTTCAACAATTTAAGCAGTTGTTATAGAAGGTCAAAGTGGTGATACGGCCATATTACCTACGGCGTATGTAAATAAAAACAAACATAAATAAAGCGCTTTAGCATAAAAAAAACACATGGGATACTTGATTTACAGACAGTATATGCACAGTATAAAATTAAAATAAATGGGAAATTAGGCACCTGTATTCCTCTTCAGTAAATTGTATTCAATACGTTAGTAAGCATTTGTGGTATATTTGTGTCAGATGGATAAGATATATAAATATAAAATTAGAATTAATTACTAATTAATGTAGTAAATTTTATGCAAAAATAATTAAACTCTACTAACCTATTGATTCATAAACAAAATTGATTTAGAGAGAGATGTTGTCTGACTATTTTCTTGTGCAGCACACTGCTGTAAGATTTTGCCGCATGATCACACCTGAGTTTTACATAAAAGTTTACCAAGTTCTTAAAATGTGGTTTTCGAGGTACTGAAAGCCTTTTCAGCGTACTGAACATATGGCAAAAAGCATGCTCTGCCCTCCAGTTGAGAATGCGCGAGAGGTTTCAATTTGTGACGGCGACACTAGCGCCGGCGGTGTGTCTAGGTAATTAATTCCATGGTCTTTGCATCTTCTGCACAAGAACATTATATACTTTAGCTATAGCTAAACAGTAGCGTAATTGATTAACGCGCGGAGCTAGTACGAGTTCCAAGATGCTCGATTCAGGTTCGAATCTTAACCAAAACATTGACAATTTTATTACCCGCTTTCTTTCTTCCTGATTTGGACACAAAGCTAGATGGAATATTGGAACATTTTTTAACTTGCTTATTTGTTGTTCTTTTTATCTATGTTTACTCTAACTTTATCAGTCCAGTTACAGGAAATACAACTGAAAATGAACATTCTTAGGCATACTCATTCAGTTTCCTCTAAATATGCAGGTATTTTACAATGTTTTAAAACTAACATAAGTATTTCAGATAATACTACAGAACCAGATCCATTTTCAGGGTATCTCCAAAACGAAAAATACACAAAATACCTAGGCTGACGATCACAAACTGTGCCAAATATATAGGTATTCACCAATACTTTCTGTTGAAAAGAAAATTAGGTTTAATCCCCATAACTTAAACTTCTTAATATCTATACCTACATATTTACTTCGTGCATTTGTGTCTAATGGGGCACGTCTAGACCTAAAGTGTCTTCCGGTAGTATTCGCTAACCCACTGAGGGTACCAGCTGCCAAAAGTTTGTAGAGAATATTTTCTAACTAAGAAGAACAATCGATAACATGTTAGGTGTTCTGTCGCCCTCCGTGGTGTAATGGTTACCATGCTGACTTCATATACCCAAGGTCGCGGTTTCAAACCCGGGCGTAAAAATCCTTAGCATGACTTCCTTCGGAAGGGAAGTAGAGCCGTTGGTCCCGTGTCGTAGATTTACGGTACGTAAAAGAACCTAAAGCCTGATAAAAGAGGCCTCTGAGCAAAATTAAAACGATCTTTCACGCCGAATTTAAAATGGGACCCTGAGAACCACAGCAATTAAAGAGTGTCCATAAATAACACGCCATTTACATTTTTTGTTAGGTGTTCTAGTATTTTGAAATTATTTTTATTAACTTTATACGTTTTGAAAAGTTCGTTTATTATTTAAAATCTTAGTGAAGTTTCTTTTTCAAAATAGTTAGAAAGAAAATTAAAGATCGAAGACCGAAGAGCACGTAACAAACTGTGGTTTATTCTTCATTCGTATACCTTTTTGTTTGCTCTTAAAGTTATTCAAGTGACAAACATTGAACTAACTTTGCACCTCGATGGACAACACATAGAGAAGAAAAAAAGTGCACGCAGACTGTGGGACTCGAACCGCTGACACGCTGGAGGTGATAATGAATACGAAATTAATCAGTTGAGCTACAATCATTGCACCCACTTGCTGTGTTAAAACTTGTAGGTATAGTATCACACATGTCTCCCTCTCCACTTCTGATCTTATAACTATTGTGGACGCCTTTTTGTGTCTTAAGCCGTTCATTTAGCCTTTTATAATTTACGTTGCAAAACGTATAGCAGCGATCCTATTGATATAACATGTACTGTAACAGGAGTTATTAAGCGCATGTTTTTGGAATGGACGTAACTATTGCTGCTATGGTCTATTTTCCGATGAAGAGCAGGCTATATTTGCATGGTTACCAAATGGCCGACAAGCACGGTAATTTCAATCTTATTACTTTCAGAGTGTGAAGTGTTGCCTATCTCCAAAAATAATAAGGAACATCTGAACCACATTATACATACACACACACACACACACACACACACACACACACACACACACACACACACTTTAGTTGGTTTGCAGCGATTCTTCATTTTGATAATTTCTGTATATTCCTATCTTCTTACTCATACCGGTTTTAATTTGTTCTATGTATTTTAGTTTTGCTCTGCCTTTGCTATTCTTACCTTCAATTGTCCTTTTTATTAAAATGTTCAAAACACTTCTTTATTGCCTTTATAAATGTCCTAAAAATGTTATTCTTTGCTATTCCGTTCCAAAATTCTCTATTTAATTTTTATCCCTCATAAACTTCATTAGGAGTTAAGCAGTCTAATTTTAAGCATTTATCTGAAGTACCATGTTTCAAATGGTTCTATTCTTCTTTCTGATTTTAGTATTGTCCAAGCTCCACACTCAGAACGTTAGATATGCTCCTTACATATGATTTAAACAATCCTTCTTGATTTATAAGCTAATGTATGGTATTTCATGAAAATCGTTAGCCATTTTCAGAAAATATAAAAGTTTGGAAAATGTTCCATGTTGAAGATATTTGGAGCGGCGAATTACCCACACCCTTTGTAAACATGCTGTTTTATTCAGGGATCTCAAACGTGTATTTCAGGTGAAATCTCGGTATGAAGTGTTGGATGGAATGAAACAACTTCTCTATTCATCTATATACTTATGTGGTAGAGAAACATAAAACTGTAACCATCACACGGCTTTATTTTTCCGCTATCGCTTATCTCTGTATAGTTTCTATAATTATTCTTACAAAACCTTATTTTTATGTCTGCTTTATGTGACCGAAGTAATCGTTTGCAGAATCAGTGCCATTGCACATTTCCTTGCAAGAACAAATGAGATGCAAAAAAAAAAAAACTGAAGCGTCATATTGCAATTATGGTTGAATCAAACGAATTATTTTATAAAGAAATAGTAGAGGAATAACTGCGACATATAATTTAATAGCTATATTAAAACAAACGAGTAATATAAACTGCTTATTTGTAATTATGTTGTTTGGAAAGCAGTCATCAATAAAAACAAGATAGAAGAAGCAATTAGCTCGAAGTCAAAGTAGTAAAGCAAATTTAAGTACAGAAATCTCAGAAAACAAGAAAATCCATTTGTTTCAAGGTTCAGTTGACTGAACTAGTGTGTACATAAATACAAGAAGCACTTAGAAGGCAGCAGAAAAGGCTCGAAAGCAATTTCTGAGAATTTAGCAAACGGAAAGTATACTTAGGATTGAGAATGAAAAACGTGTCTCAGATGCTAATATGAAGTGTAAAATTTGGCAGTGCAGAACATAGGACCTATGGTTGGTTGGTCTGATATAGGTGGGACAGATAAACACAAGGCATGCATTTCGAAAAGCAGTTACACCGGGCTGTTCCAATTTGGCTTCCGTGCCAAAAAGTATGAGTTGCTCACTTGCTCACAGGGGTATGACTTTAGTATGCAATACGCCTCACTATTGAGGAGAGATTATCGTCACGGCTGAATCAAACGTTAGAATACAAGCGCAAGTATTGTGCTATCGCTTCTGCCAAGTGACTTATTGGCTGTCACCTTCCCCATTAGCCGAGCTTCGAGGTTTATGGTTGATACACACGAGTAGAAGTGGAACAGCCTGGGCTATACTGATTGCAGCGCAGCGTTAGGTTATCATCCCTTTAGCGGTGATTGCAAATGATTCGCCGTATGGTAATTCGGTCATTTAAATGCTTTACTTAACTACGGTAATTCGGTAATTTCAATGCTTTACTTAATTACGGAAATAAACTATGTCTACAACGTACTTTGAGTGCTCTTGAAAGTTGCAGATTTAATACGACGGGTTGTAATTCCTCTCGAACTTAGATTCAGAAAAAATTTAGTGAGTATTTATTCATCTTAAAACAATCTGCAACTCTTTCCAAGCAGCTCAGTTATTAGGCTACATTAAATAATGCCAGGAAATTTAAACTAGTGTCATCCATTCTTCCCAAAGTCCACATACTCACAGAGAGAGAGAGAGAGGTCGCAGCATACAGCTAGCTAACAGCTCAACAACCGTTTCAAGTGATAGTCAAATGTGTAAATGCAGTTTGCTTTTTCCAGCACATCGCGAGTAACTTCTTAAAATGACAACACTTCAAAAATGTCAAAAATAAAGTTCGAGCCAATAACAGAATGCCAACAGGATTTTAAAAGAAACTATTGTACAATTCATACATTAAAAAATATCTCGGGAAAGGCCGCAACAAAATTATTTGAAATAAGTCGTGTGTTTAAAATATCTACATTTTCGGCTTACCACTAACGTTTACCAATTACACAAGGTTATAGGAATTACCTCATAAAAAGGAGGACTTCATCGACTTTCCCACAAACCAATCCATCATCTCCCTCACAAAGCGATCCATCAATGATTTTATGAACTTTTATTTATATCTTAGAATAAGTTTAGATTTTTTTAGATAAAATACAAGTATATTTATTGTATTTGTGTGTTTGCAGATTTTAAATTTATTGGAATTGCTTTGTTTTCATACATTTATTTTAATTTAAACTAGGTTTTAAATAAAAATAGAATCTAGGTATACACATCATTTGTCATATGAATATATTTCATATATACTATTGTTAGAGCCATGTTTGAGAAAACTAAAATTTGGAAAAAAAAATTGTCTAACATATAGTTTGAGGTTGGGATTTTCTTGACAAACTTCGTGTAGCATCTTTAGAAGATATTGGGTTTGGTGCTTATCCGATTTTTCGTTTTTTAATGCTCTTCGAACACATCCAAGCACATTTTGTTCCTAATTTTTTTATTCAGGGAGCCTAAAGACATTCAGTTTAGGTGAAATATCGATATCCAGTATTTGGATGGAATGCAATACTTTATCTATTATATGAGTTGTAGAGAAAATAGAAACCTGGTATAGGTAGATGCAGTTGTGCATCTAACTTCGAAGGTTTAAGAGAAGTTGCGTTTACCGTTTAAGTGTACGAATAAATGTTTTCATGTATTTTCTGCTAATACAAGAAGAAAGCATTTACATCTGCAGCTGCACAACATGAAACTGTCAAACACAGTGGAGCAAGTCGTCAACGAGTTGACTTCTTAGAATAGAAGTTATAATTGGGTAACGGAGAACAGCGGGAGATGTCTAGCAACCGTGAACACAATGGGTAACCAAGCAAATACGTCCCAGTGTTTCTTAGGAGGTGGGGGGCAACGTCAATGGCATCTAACGCTGCAAAGCGAGTTCGCTGTTGAAACATTTGCACCGTCTTTGTTCATTAGATTGGAAAACGTGAGCTGAATACCGTCTTCTAATTCGCAGAGTTGTAGTTTGTTGCATGCATTTTATCTTTAAGGGACATTGGGAGTTAAATTATGACTGCAACCGGTCGAAACATCGAACACTGGTTTTTTTTACAGCAAATGGTTGTTAGAACCTTTAGGCAAATATAAAAAATCAACATTTAGTTGCCCTCACCTTGCTTCGGGATCTACGGCCATTTAAAGATTTTCTCAAAACTACATTTTCACACTTTCAAAATGTCCCATGCGTCTCCGTTTTTGTCATATACAACTGAAATTTCCCAGAATATGTAGAAGTAGAAGCTCCAGTTAAGGTACCAGTAAGTGGAAGACTTTGCTACATCCAGGGTTGGTTTCCAGCTGCACAAAGCCTAATCCCAAACTCTAAAGTCAGGCCTTCGGAAGAAGATTGGGGCGGGGTCATCATTTTCTGAAAAATACTGTGCATCATGAGTGAACAGGAGGTTTCTTTACCTATTGCGCAACGCATTATTATAGAGTTTTTAACTTACGAAGGGGTTAAACCTTCGGATATTTTAGCTCGATTGAATGCCCAATATGGTGATGCTACACTGCACCAGAATGAATGTCTACCTGGGACAGACAATTTATGGGCGGCCGAGGAATTGTACAGCTAAGGTCAAGCTCGCCACCCAAGGTCAAAGGGGTTGGAACACTTCTATGGAGAGACACTTCTACGGAGTGTCACTTCTATGGAACCTTTTTATCTACCTGGCTAGTCCGAAGTTGAATATTGACACTTGTACGGAACAACCGCTAATGACTGGTAATACAGGTTTTGCAATGAAAAGTTTACGGAACCTTTTCCTCTACCTGGTGAGCCATAAGTTAATGTTGACAGTTTATACGGAACAAGCACTAATAGCTGGTAATAACAAGTTTTATAATTTTGATAGGCATAACTAGTAAATTAAAAATCAAAACATGATTATAGTTGCAGAAAACAGATAAATATACTTGTTATAAATATTAACTATTTATTCTCTAAATAAATGTTGCATTACGGCATCATAAAATAGTATTAAATTGCCTTAGTTTCGTTAACGGTACAGCAGAGTCAGTTTGACATACCACCGCGGTGTGGTTACAAAGAGCTGGTGCTGAGTAATTGCGCTTTTTTTTTTTAATACAAATTGTAAGAGACAAATTGTGTCGTTTCCAGGAAACACCACGGGGAGATAATCTCTTTTCGTCCCCCCCCCCTCCCTCTCTCTCTCTTTTCTTTTTTTCTTTTTTTTTTTTTTTTTTTTGCTTTAATAGAATATTAAACTTGTTTATAATATTAAATGATATAGCTGCCAACTTGTGACCCTTTTTCATAATTGTAATTTCTGTGAGTAAGCCTCGCAAGTCAAGTTATTTTTAGTTGCCATCAACCTGGAGTCTTTTTAGAGCCTTTGAAATAGTCTCCTGAATCTTAATTGCGTGTTTCTTACTTCTTTTCCCATTGATATTTAAAACTAGCCGGTCAAAGTGGTGGCCGTAGTACTCTACGTCTTCTGGAATAGTGCTTATTAATGAATAAAACACCGGTATGAACTCTTGAAATTATCCGTTTGTTCTTTGATTCCACCCTTCTGAGATGCTATTAGTGCGGTAGCGTCTTTCACTGCAGTTCCACATATCTCCTGGTATGTGCTCGTTATCGAGCCACTGGTCTGCAGAATAGTCATAGAACTCTTAGAAGTTTTTGGTTCTCAGGCGCGCTCTCCTGAATGCAGAGCCAACTATTGTCAAACATTTCCAGAGGAAGATGCGCTAGTGCTAAACATATTCTTATATGACAGCGTATTTCTTAGTTTTCCCTGTAGGCAGGAACAAGGCCGCAATATTGCATGTTTCTCCACAAACATTGCTTAAAATGATAATTGCAACCCAAAATCTGTTTCAAGAATCAAGCATTTAGCCGACTGTACAACAGTAGTTTTGAAGTCCATCATGAGAGTTTCAGGGTTCCATCCAGTCGCATAGGTTTTAATGGCTTTGAAAAAACGGGCATATGTTTCTCGATTTTTGTTCGGCACTAAGGCGTATACAGCTGTAATTGTATTTGCTAACTCCTAGGAAACTCAGAGATTGGCATGAACGACAAATAACTGTCCAAATTCCTTACTCGACTCTTGAAGATTCCGTCGACAAAGAACGAAACACAGCCTGATGAAGATGGTTTTCCCTTTTCGCTGGCAAACAACAATATTCCGTCATTCGGACCTGTGTTGTCATCAACTAAAATTTTGTTACCATCGTCTATAAGCAAGAGATTTTCTTGAAGCATTATGTCTTCGGAATCGGCTGGATCTTCTTGTAGGCCCCACATTTTATCGCCTAATGCGATGTAGCGATTGTTTGGCACTCCTTTGTGATGCTAGCGGTGTGACTAAGTATAGCCTCAATTGAAGAGTTTTCCTACATCTTCAGAGTAAATACTTGAAAAAGCAGTGTGTTTCTCTTGAACGCTTTTTTCCGTTTGCAAATGTTTTCGCACTTCAGCTGCAGCTTCATCCGGAATACAAATATGGCTTCCTTCGCATAAAACTCGGTTGTTTTTAGTTGAGTCTTCTTCTGCATTTGTTTTTATGGAATATACGTTACTTGTGTATATCTGTATCACGTATATGCGTCTCGTCACAATTCTAAGAAATGCATTAGGCCGGGCCATACAATTACCTTCCGTACAAGTGTCACTCTCTAAATAATTCCTGTTTAGCCATTTCTGGGAACTTTCGAGAATTCCATACAAATGCCAACACATTCCACCTCCGTAGAAGTGTCATTCTGTACAACTGTCACAACCTCATGGTCAAATCTTACACATGACAACATTCGTGCCGTGCAAAAGTTTACTGAAGGAGATCGCCGTTGCACTGTTGAACAAATCACATCAGAAGTGGGTGTCAACATTGGAAGTCCACATATCATTATCACTGTTCATCTTGGATTTTAAATAATAATAGTGCTAGATGGGCTCCAAATTTGTTAACCGAGCGGCAAAAACAGTTCAGGTTGGACATTTGCGAGAGGCTTCCGTATCTATTCCGGAAGAAGGTGAGGATCTTTTGAAGCCCATCGTCTCATGTGATGAAGACACGGGTCCATCACTTCACTCCAGAATCCAAAATGGTGAGCAAGGAGTGGCGAAGAAAGAGTGGCCTGCCCAGTAAAGGCCAAAGTCTCCGCTCAGCCGGATAAGTGTTTTTGACTAAATACGAGTTTTTCTCGATTTTCTTCACGATCGACGCACAGTGAATACGGCTTACGTCAATTATTAAAATCAGTAAAATCCGCCTACCAAAATAAAAGACGTCATATGCCCATCACAGATATCTTTCTCCAAGAGAACACTAAGCCTTGAATCTGACAACAGACACATTGGAGGATATGCACCGTGAAACCCTTTAACATCCTCCTTACAGTCCAGATTTTTTTCCCGATTTCCGGACAATTTTCCTTTACGCCCATGAAACACTTGAACAAGGAATATTCAAGCTTTCAAATCGTTGTGTATATGTGTATCACGTATATGCGTCTCAAAAAAAATGAATGAATGAGGTTGTTTCAAATATAAACGGTAACTTTTAATATTTCTATTGATTAAAATAGAGATTTGTTTTGAAGGCGCATATACCTGATGGCATTTATTATGCTTTATGTTGTACTCTTTCAATATTTTCCAATACGTGTTGATTAATATGTATAATCACAAACGTGTTAAAGAGTTGGCCAACCTTAACGAAGAAATACAATTGTCAGTATTCGCTGTTCTGCTCGAGTTGATCCACTGATTTTGGTTCCGAGATTGTAAATACCGTTGTTAATAATAAGAGCAAGCAATATACAAGCAAAAGCAAAAATAATCTAAGCGCTTCCGCTTAAGAAATTCGAAAAAATATGGTAGATGGTAGAATCAAAAGTTAGAACTTTATGAAACAAAGAGAGCTTTGTGTTAGAAAATCCATTTGTTATGAATCGCGTGTTTTCTGCTGACATTTCAACTGGCATATGATATAAACTTTTGAGATTCCTGCTACTGAAAGTCATTATACAATGATTTTTAATGTGGCTCGATTTACGCTCGTTTGATAGATGCATTTTATTTAAAGCTTTATTTTTCAATATCACTAATGGATAGGATTATGTGCATGCTGAAAGGTATATGCAGTCAACTGCACAAATGGGAATTATATAATGAAACGGATTTTAGTATATAAGGCTACTTTTATTTGTAATGTTTACTGGTAAAATTCAGAATAGAAGCGGCACTGTAAGGCAAAAACTTGACCTGCCACCCCCCAAACCTGCAAGTCACGAGCCGCCAACCTGTGTCATCAGAATGTTTTTAATACTACGGATAAACTGTGGATTAACCGGATGAAGTTATATTTAAGCTGTCAGTTAGCATGGAATGACTAGGAAACAACCTTCATTGATTAGTTTTTGGCATTGGATGCATAGAACAAACAGTAAGTCTGTTAAGCCCAGACTGAAAAAAAGTCTAAAATATGCCCGAAAATCTGTAGTGAACTGTCAAAATGTCCTTATGTGCTGAAATATAAACTACAGACTCCGTGCCCGATTTTGTTAACCTAAAAGTTTTCGAAAAAAAAAATTATAAAACTACTAACGGTTTAGAAAATGACACAGTTGAAAAGAAACACCTAACGCAGATTCATTTATTAAAATTAGCATTCAAAGCTATAAACTAGTTCTGACTCCTATAAAAGTAGAAAAACAGCTATAAGAACAGGATAATTTTGAAAATAATCTAAAAATATATTTATTCCACATTCTGAAAAGAAAATTATTTCTGAAGCACGTCTTTGCAAACTGCAATATTAACTCTTGAGTTCTCCACCGATTTTACAAAATTCATTGCGAGTGAAGGAATTCGACATGTCACAAGGACAACCACACCATTGTGAGCACTCTAACGCGAAAACGAGAACGCTGAGCTGTCTCATATCTGGTGTGGGACATTAATAGCTGTGCTATAATAGTCTCTCTCTCTCTCTCTCTCTCTCTCTCTCTCTCTCTCTCTCTCGCACACACACACCTGATAATCACCACCGCTCCATACTCAAGCAATCTTTCGAAATTTATCATTAAATAGGAATTTACTTCTCCCCTCAAGAATGCAAGTAAATGATGTACAAAATTACTCTATTTCTCAGCCAACAGTCAAATTTCTGGTGTTTGAAAAGTCATGCTGAAGTAAACTATCAATCATATAGAGCCATTAATGTAATCAATCTATGTGCAAGAAAATGACTTCATGAAGACGCAACGGGCAACATTATGATGTAAAATGGAAAAGCTATCCACAAAAATAGAAAATGACCCCCATCCATAAACAGAAAATGACAAAATGACCTTAATATATACACATTGTCATAATAGGGGCCCATAGTAAGGTTTTATGCATACGTTATCAAGTACATCACAATTAAAATATGACATGCCATGCTCATGAGAATCCGGAATGTGAAAACAATCTCCAAATTATATTAGTAGCTTCGGGAAGCCATTATCTTGGCCGTTATGCTGTGGGGATGTGTCCACCTGCGTTTAATCTACTTTCCCGTGTATTCTTATTATATTCCCACAAGTTTCGTTTGCTGGTTATGTATGCAGTTCACAAAGCTGATGTAATGAATTTTTACCTGGATACTGCCTTTCAGCACTCTACATTAGTGTTGCATGAAGGAAAGTGGATGAAAGTGGATCTAATGTTGCTGAATCACGCGAGAACTACAAATGCATGTGTTCTGGGAGAAATTACTGCAAAAATGAATGTACGAGAAAAGAAATACAGATAAATGAATTATTAGCCGTAGTTTATGACAGAGCGTTAACTTCTTTAAGGATCCCAATGCAGAAACTATAAACCTCACATTTTTGTCTGTATTTTGTATTATTAATTTATTGAGCATTAGGAACATGATACAAACAGTTTAGCACATCATTCGTAGACTTCAACAGGCAGTAATTTCTAAAACAATTGTTAGTATCCCGATTGGATATTCCAACTACAATATATACATATTTTATTATAATTTGATTCACAGGAAAAGTTCAAGCCTCAGCAAATAAGTTAAGACAAGCATTATTTTGGGCGTTTTCTTAAAGCCATAAGGATGCATATATACCATAAAACATCTCAGAATGGATTTAAAATATAACTATTAGCAACAGAAAAGATATTAGTACCTAACATTTAAATTTGCAAGTCTCATCATTTAGAAAATTATAAAACCACTAATCTATTAAGAGCACGCAAAATAATATTGAATTCAAATCATTCGAATTAAGGAATACTGGTGCTGAATTTATCAATTTCTGTTATTTTCAATTTTAAAATGTATACACTCGTATCCTTGTTGTGATTAAATACGAGTGCAAAGTTTCAATTTGATGTGAAAATACCTTCCAAGAAATTAAATATGATAAACGTTTAATAAAAACATTGATAGAATTTTGAAATCCCCTTGCATCAAAATTGAAGTGGAGCGATAAATGTATTTCTTGTTTTCAGCTTAAAATAATAGACTTAGTTATTAGTAAACATTATTTAGTTATTGGCATTAATTTTGCTTTTCCAATTTTTAAATCGTATTGTTTCTTTTTAATTAAATAGTGTCTTCGAGCAAACGAATAGACCATGGTTCATCCCTTGTTTGACTACTATGTTTCATTTTCTGTTTTTCTTTTTCTTTGGGGGGGGGGCCTTCATCAAATTTAAATTTGTTCTTTGCTTTGCTGACTTTACCTTTTACAGCTTGGCTGACCACTATGTTTTCTCTTTATTTCGATTTCATTCACTTGTAATTACCCCCTTCTTCCCTTGTTTTATTTTTGTTTTGTTTTGTTTTATTAGTTCTCCTTATTTGCTCCCCTCAGTTGTTTCCTTTGCTTCCCTAGCTTGAAGTAACAATCTTCTAGTTTCTTGTTATAGGACTTGATGTCAGCACCTCATTTTATTTGTGCTAAGTTTCCGAGTAGTAACTTTATGTTTTTTAAAGGCTAGAAACAAACGACATGATGCGAAGAAAAACTTGAATTTATAATAATTTAATAAAATATATACATGCATTTTGATTCGATACTGCGCGGAGTACCTCTGTCTAATTTGGGCAATTCGCACTGGGTTATTAAATAACTCTCGCATTAATAAGTTCTATCCTAAGAGAGTATTATCTTCGCAGTGTGGCGTAGCACATCAATTACTTAAATTTGTTTGGTCAACAGTTACAACGTTGAATTCAACTGATTTGGCAGTAAAATAATTAATAAAACTAAACTTAGTAAGTTCCGTTCACAATTGCAGTCCTAAGCTACATCATCTGCTACAGGTACCAATGATTAAATTTGTCCCATACTGGATGATGTCCGTTCTGGAGGATCTTTTCTGATTTTGTTCAACTTGTGTAGGGGTGGTAGATAAGTTGCAGTGACAGCAGTAGCTTAAATTTCAGCTAGTACATTCAGTATCTTAAATTCCTATGTTAAAATAGTTTGCACTTATTTACCATTTATTAAAATAAAAATAGTCAAGAAATGTGCGGGGGAAAGTGAGACCCCTCGGGACAAATGAGGTTTAAAATATTTTGAACGGTTTTAGCAAAAATCAGAAAAGGTTCATTTAAAACTAATCATTTCCAAAGCTACAATACAACATAAGGTTAATTCAATAATACAAAAACTATTGATCATTTATAAATAAAATAAACACTAAAGTACACAATTCAACTATTATCACATTTTAAAGTTCAATTCAATTTCATGCAAAATCTCATAAGACTGCTGTAGTTACGTGCAAACCTTGATTGAAGAATATTCTTAGTGGGTGGTATTTTATAGAGGAATTTTGAAAGATGATAAACCAGATCTGATCTCGTATAAGCATCATATTCTGTCCACCCTTCTCTCTATCAGTTTTCCTTTAAAGTTTCGGACCATATCTGCAATAGGGATTTCAGTACAATCAAACTATGTTCTTGGCCGTATCTTCTTTACCTTACTGTCAAAACGTGGACTGATTAAATGTTGCAAATAAAGCCATTAAGGCATACATGGGGCAAGTGAGAACCATACCTTTTTTCTTGGGCCCACTTGCCCCGCTTCTAGTACTCGGAATAATTTGTTGCCCGTTCATGCAGACTACAACAGCTATTCTGGCGACACACCATCAGTATATGCTTGAAACAAGCCATTTCACCAGCAATAAACGCCGAAATGAAATTAACTTGCTATAATGCATCTGCTCATAGCAGTAGCAGTTCTTACATCAAAATCTCCTAGAGCTGATACCCGTGAAAACTTGTTGGCGTTATTTTCTATTGCCACACTTCCAGACAGACAAGCCCGTCACTGATGGCATCTCCTAAAATGTTTCAAAAAATGCTTGACGAAAATTGAGGTGACGCTCTTGCAGCAGCAACGCTTGACATTGGAGGGAGGCTTGTCTCCGTCCGTCTTTTTCCAGTTCGGGGCTAGGCCCTCTACTGAAGGTGTAGGATTTTTATTTAGGGACTGGAATAGTGGAAGAATGATTCGATGGAGGATATTCGCTGAGGGAGGGGTATTCAGGAAGGTCGGAATGTTTAAGAGGAAGGATTTGACTGTTAGGTGTCGAGGAGTCTGGGACGTTTGTAGCGCTCTGCTGGGTCGATGTACTCTGCGCTGTTGCATCCCGACTCGCTTACTCCTCCTTTCCCTATTATTCAGTACCAACACTCCAAGAGATCTATATTTCCATAAACGATTTAAACTGATTTGGTGTAAATTTGGAACGTTAGGCATTCAGGTACTAATCACATACAAATTGGTTCTCAGTGTTATCCTCAGGTCTCTCCAAATAAACTTAACTTCATACATAAATGCTGAAAGACTGTCATTTCATGCTGATTCCATAAAAGTAATTCTAAAACATTTTTTTATTATTTACAGATATTCAAAATTAGTTTTCTATCCATTTCATGTTAATGAAGACAGAAAGAAATACCCGCACCGAAGAGGCTTCGGCCAGTTAATACCAAGTAATGCAATTTGTTGTATGTAGCCATCTACTTTAAAGGAAGTCACATTATATTTACTGTTCACCAGAATAGAATAACGAACGATTAACATAGGAAAATGTGCACTTACAATTCGTAAAAGTTTAACATCATACACAAAATATTTCCGATGCATAAAACGTACTTGCACCAATTAAGTGCATGAAAGAGATTCACGACCTCCTTTGGAAATCCATTTAGTTATAAAACCCAAAGAGGTGACGTCTGCAAAATGCGTTTTAAGGGAAAAATTCCCTACGCTCCGTAATTTCTTCTAACGAATCCTCAAAAGCCTTATTCTGTAGGTTAAGACGTGGTTAAAACTCAAATGAACTTGATAAAAGTTCAGTTCGTATGGACTAATTACTAAAAAGTATAGAAAAGCATTTTGCATATTTGGGAAAGTTTCCTGTAACAGTAGTGATTTAACCATTACCTATTCTACTTATTCAGGAAAATTATTAGAATTTTGTCCTAACTATTACGTACGCCCTGTTAACCATGTTTTAAAAATGTCAAAGTTCTGATTCTTATATACATCTTGAGCTTTGATCATATGCACATAAGAGAAGGGAACCTTGTCACTAACAATTATACTCATTCGCATAACAGAAGATATGCTGAAATTAATGTGTCAATTAAAAGTTTGGAGAGGAAAAAATCTGGATCTTATAAAAATTACACGTTTTAATAAAATATCTCTATCTAAATACTCTGAATGTGAAACTATTGTGTTTTAATTTTTACACAGGTTTGACTGAGTTTTGTAAACTCCACTTAATGGATTAACATAGGAATATGACGTATAAATCTCATTGTAATAAAGCTAAATTGATAAAGTAGATTAAATCTTGTATCCGGGCTAGAATGTGAAATAAAATCAAGATTCAAGCTCTATTTTACGTGTTAATGTGATCAAGACTCTTGACCAAAGTTCCTCTGTTCCGTATTTTCACGTTTTCCTGCATAATTAAAATGCCTGCTAATTTGAGAATATATTTCTCCGTGCAAGAAAGAGCTGGTAAAAGCGACCTTAAATATAAGTGAAAAGTTGATTAGCGTCTGTGTAAACAGCCTCGTTGCTATTCCGAATATGCAAATGATCCTTTTGTCGTATAGCGGCGTGGATCTTGGCGTTTAACCTGGAACGACCCGGGCCGGGCGCATGTTATCGAACACTGCTGTTACTCCGATGGATCAAACAAAACTCTGGCTGCCTCAACGGCGATACTCATTATCCCTTCAAACCGGACTCCCTTCAGTGTAAACATTACTGTGAGTCCCGGGCAATCATACCAACCCGTCTAGTGGAGTAGTGCTATTAGAAACAAAGTTCATATCTTACTCTTTAAACTACTTTCACAAACTTTATTGTAGCACTAGCTTTTATATATCAGAGATATCGTCCACATTATTTTATATATAAGCACGATGTTGCAGAATTCAAAAGACAAACTTTCAGGGATACCAACCTTCGTTCGACGAGCCCTTTGATACAGAAAATTTCTGGTCTTGTGAGTTAATGGTTATTTTCAATAGATCAAAATAAATATTCAGCCACTACGCCATTGATAAAGCTTCCCTGCGTTGCTGATACTTGCAGGTAATCATGGCCACCCTGCGTATGTTCAAACTTTTTACGTGAATACCATAGAAACAGAACTTAAAACTGCGAAATAAGCGCGAAATTTGAAAGAAAAGAGAAATTAAATTTGGGTTTACTCTAGGGCAGTTTTGGTCATTGACTTGTACCAGACTCTCCAAAGTCGAATCAAGGTCGCTTGAGCGTATGGAGGACTGTTTACAGCCCTCGCTGTGGGCAGCGCAGTTACACACGCCAGTCTAATCAATGGTGGTGGAACTCAACGTATTGTTTCGTAGTTGTGATGACAGCTATATTCTCGATATACCTATTGAACTACAATTAGAAATAATTGATTTACAAAACGATATGAGTTAAAGGGTAAATGCCAAAAGCAAAAAGTACAAACCATTACTAATTTTCGTTCCACGAGAAAAAATCCATAATTTCCACAAGCTCACTGCAAGAATTTTGTGCATGTTTGGGACAACCCATGTATGTCCAGTGCTATTTTGCTTAATGAAGCTTAAAAAAAAATCACGTCATATAAATCAAACAATGAGCACTTGAAAGTATGTTTGCAACTGGGTGGTACACAAACTATACCCCCACGTGTTGGAAAGCTGGTTGATTACAGAAAACTGCCGTAATCGCGGTGAAATCCCGATGTTACGAAAATGTACTTTCATTATCGAGTTAAATTTAAATAATATGCGTATCATGTTTTGTATTCAGTTAATTGAATTTTCTAGGAATAATAAAAAAATATATCGTATTATGCCAGGTGTCTGTAAACGGTGTACAGAATATTGTTCTTATTATTGTGTAAATAACGGTAAACGAATAATTCAAATAAAAAGTTTCAGTCCAGTTATATCCATATCGAAGATGTAAATTTACATGCAAATTCTGGTTTCGCCAGTACCCTTGTCCACAGCCGAAATCAGTGGGTTTCAGGATATTTACTTACGTATGAGTGGGCAGTTAGTTGAAGTTGCCTGACTTGTACTATTCACGCCTTCGAACAGAAAGCATGAGCTCGTGCTTACGGGCAAATAGACGTGAGCACTCAAGATGCGCAGTACCAAGAGTGGGGAAAGAGGCGGAGACTTCAAGCGATAGCCATGCAGTACGCACAGAAGAACTGGGATGACGCAACAAACACATCCATATTATTTATTATTAAGTATCGTTTTATGTGCACTACAATGTCCAACATGTGCGTGCATTGATGTTGTCAAAATCTGTGTAACATACTATATAATTATTTTCTCCAGTACGTATGTAGATAGAGAAGGTTGTATTCCACACAAAAATTCGATATCGAGATTTCACCGTAAATACACGTTTTTAACTCCCTGGATCAAAAAATCCAAGAAAACAGCATTTTTGGAAAACTGCCCGCGTGTGCGTGTGTGGGAGGGGAGGGTGCAGCGTAGCTCAAACGAAAAGTCCGTTAAATAGTAAAGTTGACATTTTCAAGAAAATCCCCACCCTCTAACTACCCCTCGCATTTATTTTTTGAAAATGCTGATTTTCGCAAAAATGGCTCTAACGATGTTGATTAAAATACCATATGTTTAAGATATTTTCATGACAAACAAATTGTGTATATTGATTTTTTTTTTAGGAATGGCTTCTGAAGACCTATTCATTATGGATGGCTTTTGTACGACTGGTAAACCGTAAAAGAGAATACAAAAACTTACTGCACAAACAGTATAGATCTCGTTTTAACACACAATTTAGGTCATATACTCTTTTTTTGTGTGTAGAGTTAACCGTTTCCACGATATTCCTTGCTATTGGTTTCAATTTTAAACTGCTTAAAATTTTCTCAAACGGGAAGTTATCTTCTGTTTCATACCTCTTTTGTTTTACTGCCAGCCGCGCTAAGATAACCGAATTTCAATTGTTTTGCATAGCAATCATTTTCAAAAGATTTGACTATCGCTTAAGCCTGGTGTATTCCCTGATTTCCCTTCTAGTTATAAGGAACTTAAGTAATAAGACAATTTCTGTTAATATCCATCTCGATTAGCATGGTGTGGATAAATGAATAGTATTTTGTAAGAAGGTGCTTTCTTTTACGAAGTGAAGAGAAATGCCCGCACTCGCCTAGCTGAATGCGTTCCTGTTCATATTTAATTCTAAGGGCCGAACTAAACGACACAACGGTGGCTGCCACTACGTTTCTGTTCAGACTTGAATTTAATAGGGGTCCCCACTGCAGCCTCTCTCGTGTTTAGCCGTGCAAGACTTCCTTGCATTTACTGATAGCATTGTTCATTTTTAATATCCACTATGCGTCACGAGGAGCGATACTCGCGTTATCACGGGGCTGGGCAGACTTAGGCTCGCTACCTGCTTGTAACTTGTCCGACTCCAGCATCAGTCCATGCCACTGCGCATCATGTTGACAGTGCTCAAGTCTATTTGCAAGCACGCTATATCCGAGTTCGAAGTGGCGTCCTGCTCTCAGTGCATAGTGCTCAGGGCACTAAACGAGCTGATATTAATATTTCCTGTCCGAATGTCCAGTGTGACCAGAGCAAGGTGGAAGGCTCAGACTTTGTACACTGCGTTGTTGCAGCAGCATAATTTCGGGTGATATTCCGGAATGAATTGAACTCAGTTTTATTTATGGACGCTCTTTAACTGCCGCGATCCTTAGCGTTCCATCCTATATTGGGCGTGAAAGACGGCTATATTTGTTCACAGGGCTCTTTAACGGGCTTGAGGTTCTTTTACGTGCCGTAAATCTACGAAATGGGACCAATGACTTTACTTCCCTTCCGAAGGAAGTAATGCTAAGGATTTTTACGCCCGAAAAAATCCATCGCCCTCCGCCAAATTTTAGCCCGCAACCTTGGGAACCAGAAGATAACATGTTACCCCTAGACTACGGAGGACGACTGATATTTCGGTATGGAGTGAAGTGATACAACCGAAAATGTTTTCTTAAAATTAAATTAAATTTGTATCAGTTAGATAAAACAGTAAGTAATGGAAGTTTGCGTCTTAAGATTATCGAAATAAAACTAAGTAATACGCTCTTAGATTTACTTTTAAGCAAACACTTTCATTACATTCTTGTACTACGTGAGATGTATTGTAAAATAAAGGTGCTTTCAAATTACCATCAAGTTTTTCATATCAGACTTTTGTTATTCCCGAGTTTGTTAATTTGTATCTCGATAAAATAAGATACAATACAGCATTTTTGCAGTAGTATGTATAATTGTATGCAGCACTGATAGAGAGGAACGACTTTTGAGTTAATGTATATTTGCTTTAAACGTTGATTGTAACATCATTTATTTTAACGATGTTTGTACTATATCTTTACTTCAAAAACAATTATTTAATGTATTTTACTAAATATAATTCGAAATGTTTCACTAAATCGTTATACGTGTGAAACGATATATTTTTCCTTACAGAAATTCTGAGATAAACTGAACATAAAACTTATACTAATTTGTAAGAACAAAATATAATTTATAATATAATACACAATTATAATTTATCACAATCTAGCAAAAGGTTTTGCCCCCAAAAGTAGGTAGAAAGATAGTCGAAAACACGCAGATTTACAATTTATCACCTAACCTCACAGCATGCACTATTGCTATTCATTTGTTTTAACATAGTGGAGCAATACGCAGACATTAACGCTATGATATGAAATGGCACATGGCAGCTCTAGTTCACTTCAAAACATACGCCATTCATTTGTTTGAAGGAAGAAAGAAAGAAAATACTTAAAGGTATTGAGCATAGTACCACCAGATTGACAACCGTGCACACTGTCTACAATAACTAAACTCTTGCTAGTATCGGTTGTTTATGATTATAGTAGTGATATTAGTTTTGCACTGACCTTTGTTGACAGAAGATTTTCCCAGATAGAGCAAAACTCACAGCCTCGAAAACAGGCGCTAATGACCTTAGTAGTTGAACACCAACCATCACCGGCTTCCAAGACATAATGGTAGCTTATTTTAGCGCCCGTGGAGGAGAAAGAAGTTAGTTTAGAGTGGAATTCAAAAACCGAATTCGCATTAAGTCTTTTTCATTTATTAGCAGGGATATTCAAATGAAAAAAATATTACGTAACTTCAAAATTTGTCGTCAAAAACCATATGTGACCTGTATCAACCTCTTCCTGTAGCATACCTCTATAGCTCCTGAAAGCATACCAGTTAAATTCTATGTGACCTATTTACCGTATTACGTGTTTCTTCTCCGTGAGCAGTTGAAATCTTAAGAACACAAAAATCCCCCTTTCGCAACGAGCGGCAGAATGTTGATTACTCGGGCCTTGTTCGTTTATGGGGAATGCTTTCTCTCTGTGCGCGCTGCATTCACTGAAAGTCAATCATAGTCTGATCGGCAACACACATAAGGATATTCGATACTGAATGATCTTACGAGTAAACTTTATTTATATCAAGCATAAAATTGGATTTACAATTTTAATTCAATACGTCATTGTCTTTTAAAATTAAGTTATGCTCTTTTTCCAAGAAACATTTACAATGTTTGAATGACGTTCCCCAGTTCATTTGCGGTATTTCCAGTGGTAAGCTGTAAGTTCTTTTTAAAAAGATATGCGTAGATGATTGCAAGAATGGACAACACAATGTTATTTACTGCGAATATACAGAATGTTACAGAATTCAACCGACAAACTTTCGGGGATTGTAGAGGAGCGTTAGGCGAACATTTTCATATAGGGCACTTATGGTCTTTGTGGTCCAATCGCTTGCAATATATCAAGATCTATAACGAGCCAGTACGCCACTGACGAAACTTCTCCGAGTTGCTGCCAACTAACTGTAGGTAATCGTAGCCATTCAAATCGACTGGTAAAATTACAGAGACTATAACGTTCTTCGCATGGTTGATAGTTCAGAGATTTAAATCGCCTTAAAATTATTTATTTTTTATCCGTATTTCGATGGATGTATCATGCGACACCGAATACTATCCATTTCATGTGCTGACCAGTGCTGTTAAATTAAACAGAGGAAATAATTTTAAAGAGCAATGAACACCACAATCTTTGATTGTGAGTGCGGAAAGGTGATACTAGAGAAAGAAAATGCAAGATTTAAGTCGTGTTCTCGTTCACCTCAGGACGGAGGAAATATGAAGGAACATTACAAAGAAATAATAATAAAAATACAAATGTGTATGTATAGATACGAGACAGGTGAGTAGCTAATGAGGAAAACTGTTTCCGTGTCTGCACATTCCACGTAAAAATTCAGAAACAATAAGGAAATTAATTCTTCTGTTCACTCCCGTAATTTGGCGGGATGAAAACAATAAAGAAGAGAAACGAATTAGGATAAAAAAAAAAACCTTGGTTTTTCACACCTCAGAATGCTCAAAATGGAAGAAACTTCGGCACAACGAAAGAGAAATCAACTTTAGAGTCATTATTCAACACTGCAAGATAAAAGATATTCGTGACACACAAGAGAATAAAGAAAACCAAGCTTCTTATTCGTGTCTCGAATTGGAGGCCATGCAACAAACACAAATAATTAATAATAATAATAATAATAATAACAACAACAGTAATGCAATCAGAGTCCTGGAATTAAGGAAGTTGGAAATAACAGACAAAAATAACGAAATCAAGCTTGTAGCTCCACTTTCGAGCAAAGAATAGCTATAGAAATTATTCAAAGTGATGTCCTCCAACATCCACACAGTGTCTCCATCTTCAAATACATCGTTCCGTATCCTTTCAAAGGTGCATGTAGTGATACTAATTACGTCACACGCAGCCAAAATATCCTAGCCAGCAAAACCTCATGACGTGAGCCTCTTACACGTGGCTCTTGACATGTCCCCACAGAAAACAATCAGGAAGTGTGAGACAAGGGGAACGTGGAGGCCAAGTAACATAAGCGCCGCGTCCAATCCATCGTCCTGGAAATGTGTTACTTAAATTGCTACAATTGCCTCTAGCATCCCTGTCGAAGTGAACAGGAGCTCCAGCATTGTACATCAAGAGGGGCGTTTTCCAGAAACCCAGGTAGCACAGCGACTAGGAGCTGGCCGTACATGTTTTCATTTAACCGCGGGGGAAGAAGGTACGGGCCGATTACGTAATTTGAAACTATGCCAGCCCATATGTTGACTCTGAACGTGTGTTGATAATAAATTTCAACAATTGCATTCAGATTTACGTGAACCCAGGCGCGGTCAGCTGATGTCAAGGCCTGTACTTTCAGAAGATGAAGGAGATGGGATCAATCTTCCTGTACCACTCATACACGAACATGATTTGTGCACATAGTAGTGCAACAGCTGTGCATTTTAGTTGAGAATCCTTTCGGTCACCTTTTCCTGAAAACCTGGTTTGCGACGGGTTCGCCTTGCACCGGCATTAGGCCTATGCAGTCAGGGATCCAGGTTCCCGCAGGTGCTGGTGAATAAACTGGAAGATAGAACGAAGCGGTTGGTATCGTTAAGGGTATCTAACTGTATAGAGAGCCATGCTGATTCATGCTAGTTTCCTCCTGCCTCCTCATGAATAAAATTCAGATCAGCTAACTCCAAAAAAGAGTATGCCATGGCAGCGATGTGAATAACTCAGTTACAGTGGCAGACAGAGCAGTAAGCAACACATGTGCTATTAGTCTTTAATAACTTTGAAAGTACGCATGCACAGCTATTAGGGACACATGCATATACCTGATACCTCCTCATTAACTCATGGTAAAACGCACGCACTAGCAAATGCAGGTATGTATCCAATGTACAACTCAAACGTACCATAATAATACCTCCTTAAAATTAGCTTACATTTTGAGAAAAATGCCATAAATGTAAAGTGGGTTCACCGCAAACTTATACCATTCACCTGATTCGGAGGAGGAAAAAATTGACAGCTTGAACGAGTTTGGACCCTGTACCCTCTAATTGAAAGCGTTAACACACTATTGACTGCTCCACTACAGAAGAGTAATCTACTTCAACTAACAGCATCAGAAGTAGTTAAACACTTAAGTTATTAGTTTGAAACTATCTTTAAAGTACGCATTCACATCCGCACATCCGATTCCGGCAAACCATGTTACAAACCATGCACAGGAAGAAAGGAAAGATTTTTAATTTTTTCTATGCCATATGTTAAAACAAAGCATGTGAGCACCTCCGTAAGATCATTTGAAGTTTTAAAGAAACACTAATGGAAATTGGGTTCACCTGCTTGGAAAAAAAGAAAAACGTTTTAGGCTTTGAGAGATGTTTGATCCGCAAGACTATCAGAATAGGAGCCGAGTTCGCTTCTGACTGCTCTAGTGCTGTACATAAGGAAGCCTCCCTCTTTAATTCATAGTTTTCAAAATGTGAAACTGGAGATCAGTAGTATACTGGCCCTTGCTGACGTAGCATTTTCTTCAGAATAACAAAGCTGATAACTTCGAAATTACTATACTGATAGCTATTTTCGCGCTTTGGGGTGGTGGGGGGGGGGCAGAAGATACATGTTTTTGAACGGAAAGCAGCACCGCATGTGTATATGCAAGTATCAGTAAGTATATTCCAGTGCAAAACCATTACTTAACCGCAAAATTTGCTGTCACAGAACATAGGTTTCCTATCTCAGTGTGATTCTAAACTATTCCTCTGCAACCCCTGAAGGTTTGTCGGTGAAATTCTGTAATACTCGGTATAATAGAGGCGAATAACTAATCTGTATGCAATGAGTTGCCAGTTGCAATATGAATAATCATTAAACTGTTCCTAATGTAAGCACCATAAACTGCACTGCGTCGCCCAAAATCTGCCAAATTCCAGAATATTAAGAGTTTTACGTTGAAGACAAAATATGTTTCCGTAGTAGGAGTTACAAGCTTAAGTCACCCTGACTCGCTAAACCCTGAAACATTATTGTTTCTACGTGTGTAAATATATTAATCATAATTATCGTGTTCATAAACGGTATCTACTGCATATAATAAGGGCATATGATAAGAAGTGTGTGTATACGCAAAGTAATATTTAGTTTAGAGAACATTTTAGAATGTTTGTAGAAGCAATGCTATTTTGGAAGGAAAACGTTTGTGCTCAGCAGGAACCTTTGTTAGTAAGCTAAGCGCGTGTAGACATTTTAGTGCAATAAGGCACTATGTCCAAGCGACGGGGGAAGAGAATTTTACTACATAGTCACGGTATTCTTCATTGTCTGTTTAAGTCACATGACTACCTTCAACTGACACTTGACTCGGAACGAAACCAAAACGTTAAACTACTTCTGAATCTTACTTTAGTTGGTGAGAATCCAACTTGAACGACTCACGCTACTATATAATGGTCGAGTTCGACTAGATTTCAGCGAGGGAGAACCTGCGACTCTATACAAAGAATCTTCCCGCGTTACTCGGCATGACTTAGCGCCACCTAACTAGTAAATGTTATAGGCAGTAGGTGGATGCCTCTGGTCTAATTAATTGGTTCCTGTAACAGTCGTAATGAACGACTGGATATTGAATCAGGAAATAAGTGTTTTTATTTACTTACGTGTACTTTTGTGCCATACTTACGGGGGATGTTCAGAGACTAAGGTTACAAAGACTGTAGTGAAACGAGATTTTATTTCATACAACCATCTGATAGTACATAATTAGGCTATTTTCCCCACATAGTCTCCATATCGGTTGAGGCGCCTGTCGCTTCGTGCGACGAGTTTGAATATTACATCCTGGTAAAAATTCTGTCCTTGCGTGTTCAGCCACGTTGTCGTGAAGTGTTGTATCTCATCTGAAGCGAATCATCGGCCTCCTATGTGTTCCTTCAAGTGAGGAAAAAAGTAAAAATCGCTTGGACCGAGGTCCGGGCTATAGGAAGGGTAGTCGGTGATATCCCAGCGAAACTGCTTCAGCAATGTGGTCTTCTGGGCTGTATGAGCTCGCGCGTTGTCGCAAAGGAAGATGACACCCCCGGTGAGCACTCCTGGCCGTTTCCTCCTGATTGCTTTGCGCAAACCAGGCATTGACTCGCAGTATCGGTCAGCGGTTACTGTGTGCCCTGTTTCATAAACTCCATAAACATATACCAGTTATCGGTGAATGTCAGCCGCGGTTACATGTTTCACCCATAAAAATCTAATAACTGAGCGGATTTCTTCGCGAGACTAGTTTTCCAAACGAGTCGCCAGTGTATTTACCTTGCAGTAGGGCTGAAACTCTGCACAGTTGTCAACTGCATGCATCAGAATTACCGCACACTATTTTCGCTGTGAAAGATGAAACACCAAGAATATGGGACTTCTAACCTTAGATTCTGATCATCCCTCATATATCCCATCCCGAGTGAGTCGCATCAATGCTCTGCGGACGCAATATTGTAATGACGGACCAACAGATTAAATATACACACAACACTTTAAGGATGCAGTGACTATAAATTATATCCATAACATCTACAATCGCTACAACCCTATACGACAATCATTACTTAAAAACTACAGCTAAGTGGTCGACGAGCCGCGCACTGTACTTAAGCGCTAAATTGTTTATTCTAAGTCGAAGCAGAAGAAATTTACGAAATACACGCACTTTTATTAACCTAAGTCCCGCCTGCTCGTGACTACTTCAACAAAAGGCCTACGCTATACGTTGCGTCATAGACATGGTCTACGTGCATTTCCAAACCATCTTTTGATTTCTGAATGTATAAATTATAATGAATGAAACTTTAGCAAATGGGGTTTCTTTTAAAAGGACTTCGTTGGAATACCTAATTAACCTTGCGATTCTGACTTCGACCAAATTGCTTTACGTCAATGCTAACTTGCCTGCTACTGCTTCTTGCATAGAAACACAATTCTAATACATCTTTTTTACGTTATTCGTTGATTTTAACAAATATGAAATGATTTATTGCTATTATTTCTCTATTTTCCTATAATAATTGAATGCAATAATTCTGGTATTAAAATACCCCGTTTATATTAGTTTATTTTTAATACTATAGGAATGTTTGTGTGTATGTATATATATTCCAGAATTAATGCTTAACTTTATATATCCGTTTCTCTATCGGTAATTTCTTCCATTTTCAGTTAATTATTTTACAAAATTCTCCTTTGAATAACCAATGATTTTATACAAGTATTTCGTGAAAATTCAACAATTATCTCATTCATAAACTTAATACTCCTTATATTTATACTAAGTTTACGCTATATAAAGGAAATGTCAACTTTTTTTTTTTTTTTACTTAGTTTATAGGTAGAGAACATACTCTAAAACGAAGTCTGTTCAATACCAATCTTGATAATTTAGTTAAGCATCTTTCAAGGATGGGACTCGAAGATTTACACGAAAATCCCCCAACCCAACCGCCCTTTATATGGAAAAAGTTTTCGAGATCTTCGATCTTCTCAAAAACGGATCTTAACAATTTTGATAAAAATGTAAGATATTTACCGACAAATATAATGTATATCTTGAATTCTCTGGGAATAGTCTTTGAAGACCTCTTCACTCTAGATGAATTTTGCATAACTGAGAAACTGTAAGAGATAGCCAAAAGCTTACACCACAAAAAATTTAGATCTCGTTAAAACACACAATTTGACTTTTTTTTTTTGTTTTTTGTTGTTTTTTTTTTTGTTAACCATTTTTGAGATATTTGTAATTGGTTTCAATTCTAGTACACTTACTCATACGGGAATTTGCCATTTCTGTTTATTTCACTCCTGGCCTAGCAAAGAAAACCGAATGTCAATCGCATAGCAACCAGCTTTTAAGACTTGGTTATCGCTTTAACCTAACGTATTCTCTTATTTCCTTTCAACTTATAAGGAACTAATAATACGATCATTTCTGCTGATGTTTATCTGAATTAGCACGCAGTACATCGAAAAGTAAACTTTTGGAAGAATAGTTTGTTACAGAATAGGTACAGAAAGTCATGAGAATTGAACACTTTTTTTTAATGGAACATGCATGTTGTTTCTATCGAACTGGAAACTAGAGGCATAATTAGTGATGACAGGCGTGGTTCCACCTTTCTAAACCTCAAACCTTCTGAAAGACTTTTAAAAGATCGCAACAGAGTCACCAATACCTTCTGAAATACCTAAAGACTTTTAAAAGACGGCAACAGAGTCACCATGACGTCATGCAACGTGTGTAGTGCAGTGATCAGAGCAAAGGTTGTTTGCAGTGTCTCTTAAGCCTGCTGTACACACACCAATATCAATACGGCACGTTCTATTGTTCAGTGCACTTCGAGTAGTACCTCCTGATTTGGTGTGCTATACTGTCAGTGACAAACAGCTAAACACCATACAGAACGTAGTGTAATGCATTTCAGGTACCTTTTCCAATATTGCCACGCTGAACTCTGTTTTGGTGTGCGTAAAGCTCGATTTGTTTAGTCGATGTACTGGTGTTTAGTATGGAAGAAAAACTACACATTACTTTAACCTACGAAGAATGTCGTAGATACATTAACCACAGTGTGGCATTGTATCTTTATTACAGGCATCTGCACACGTTTCAATGAAACAGAAACCTAGTCTCCCAGAAAGCGCCAAAGTATAGAAACAATTACCAACGGAAATAAAACTTCTGTTCTGCCTACTGTAGTGCACAATCCGTAGGAAGTGTACGACGAATTGAATATGGTTCTGGAATAACCCGCTGTAGTATGTGGAGGATTTTACATAGCCGTTAAGTTTCACATTTTATTGTACCAACAATTTTACAGGAGTGACTGAATACCGCATTACATTCTGTCGTTTAGCACTTCACCAGCTGCAACGCAATACTGCATTTATAAGTAACACTATAGCAAGTAGAAGAAAGTGATCTCCGACGAAAATAAGTTTGCTGAGTATTCTGCTTAGTGATAAGCTAAATATCAAGTGATTTTATTACTATGGACGAAAAATCAAGATGACCGCAATGATCGAGCTCCTCGCGAGGCAGTGATTTACACAGAATCATTAATCCTGCCATCTAGCGACCTTACCTGAAAGCACGGTGTTCTTCACGTGAAGCACCACCTTGAAGCCTCAATGTGAACCAGCTAAACTTAGCTGTTATCGCAGTGGACATGATTAAAGGTGTGACATGTTTATACAAGTAATTTACTGTATTATTTCGTATTTATATCAAAAATTGTAATCTTATCTACGTTAACTTGTGCCAAGGTAAAGCTGCGAAAATACGCAATAAAGTATTTGAAAAGGCACCCCCTATTGTATGTGAAAACCTTGGCAACTCGCAGTTCTTTATTTTATTTGCATGCATCAGAAGTATAAGTGCGAACTTGGGAAAAGTCCCAAATATTCTACAAGCAGATTATTTTTCATTGTATTAATCTGTCACATTGCTTCTATACAATAGAACCATGTGATCTGATGACGCCAGGTGTAACTCTTGGCTCCAAGTATGAGCCAATCAGCATTATGGAGGACATCTTGCCTTCTGGCCTATTTAAAGTGCCACAAACTTAGAATGTATACAATTCTTCCAGTCGCTCAGAGGAGTAACCCATACTACTCAGCGTAACAATATCGCACTCAAACTACAAAGTGCGAAATATGTGTATTATAAATCCATAGTCTTTCCTGTCGTTCAAAGGCGTAATCCACGCTCAGTGTAACAAGATGTGCTCAAAACCAAGTGCGCGACAAGTATAATTTTATACAGAGTGTTAAAACGTAACAAGTCTACTACAGCGAAATCAGTAGTAATTATCTACTTGTATAGTGATTCTCCGAGTTTGTCAGTGCTAACAGAAATAGGTATAATAAATGTTTAAGGTGACTTCCCCGTAAATACTTGGATGTTTCATAGCCAAATATAAACTACAGCGTAAATAAGAATCCAGTTTCTGCTATTTATTCATCACCCAGTTATCCTTAGCAGTACTCTTTTACTGTTTCCACCCTGAGATCAATTGCTCTACTGAACATCGAACCCAGATCCCGCTATGCCGAGGCTGAGAGAGAATCTGCATCAAATAACAGGTGCGTGAATACAAAACATGGCCGGCATCAAGTAGGAGTACTCATCTTAATTCCGTATATATCCATCGGTCATAACTCTAATGACACGTTCAAGATTAGTATATAGACAGTGTCACGGACGCATCTTAATTCCCTATATACTGTCGATCATCACTCTTCTGACACGTCCAAGACAAGTGTGTGTGTGTGTGTGTATGTGTGTGTGTGCGCGCGCGCGTCGGATGTTAATGAACTATACCGAAATCTTTTCACAGAATATGTACATTACTTGAGTAATTTGAGATAGGAGACTTTAGTGATTATAATACTGGCTTTCAAGTGAAAGATAGTTTCAGAGTTCGGGTCTCGTTCACGTATCGCGGCACTTCGTCTGGAGTGAAAAAAATTAAAAATAAACATTTATTCCAATGACAGGAATCGAACTCATGACCTTTGGGATAGCAGCTTACCGCGTTACGCATTAAGCCACCAGCAGTTGAATGAACGCCTCCAGAGTAGGCTACATAACTAAAGAACGTAGTTAATGAATGCTCAGTGTCGCACTGTCAAGTGATTAGTTCAAGATTTTACAGATTTTTGGCGACATTAAATCTTGAGAACGCTAGCAATGAGCTGCTAAAAATCGATATTTCTATAATCGGGCAACAGTTTTAAAGACATTCTGAACAATGATTTCAACCTGCTTTGCTTTAACACCGACTTATCAGCACCTGATACCCACACGTTTAACGCTATGTAGGTGCGACATGTTTATCCGGGGGCCATGCATCGCCGATCTCAAATTACTTATATCAGTCACGTGCACAATCTCGCAAATTATTTCGGTGTAGTTCATTAACACCCTGTGTGTGTGTGTGTGTGTGTGTGTGTGTGTGTGTGTGTGTGTGTGTGTGTGTGTGTAGTCTCACCCACACATGCCACAAAAACAATAATCTTGGCAATAACAAAGTGGGCAAAACAATTATCACACGACACAACGTAACACACAGTATTACTTGTCACTTGCGCCGGACATAATCACTCCAAATCGTTGTATCATCAAGATAGTGAGCGTTCGTGAACTTCGACAGTGATCATTGTGATTGCAAAAATGGGTTTATCTTATCTAAACTTACAGCCGCGTTCCCCGAGTGAAATACAGTAGTTGATGTGTTCTACCGCATAGGTGGCACTGAAATCAATTTGCGGTACAATGCTAATGTAACACTGTAGTATTGTACTGTAGGTGTCCAAGATCCGTGAGGCTGGAAGGAATGAGAATACGTGAAGAAGAAATGACACTGTGGCGGGGGGGGGGGGGGGGGCAAAGGAAGGTAGTTAGGTAAGCAGTGGCGTATCCGAGTTTTCAATGAAGACTAAAAAAAATATACAGTGCAATTAAATGTAAAATCTCATCGAATGGTGCTATTTGACTAATCTAAGAGCGCTATATATTTTAAGGTACTGATGGGTGAAAGGTCAGCTATTTACAGTTAAAAATGCCTTAATGGGGAGATACTAAATATATTAAAATACATTTATGTAATATTTCAAAGTTCTTTGACCTCTGAAGGTTACTTTATGTGCATAAAATATAAAGGTCTGCGCTATATAAATGGCCCTTAGTATAGGCATGTAAGTATTTTTTTAAAAACTTAAATTTTTTACAACATATCCGAATATTGGAATCTTTATTTAATCCACAAAATTCATACTTACATTTTGAAACCTTTGCTGGATCTTCCCAAAGCTGTCCTTAATAAACCTAAGTATTTTTTCTTATTATGGCATTGACATTTATAATAAAAAATAAAATAAATGTGAAATAAAGAAAAGGTTTGAAATCTTGCTTTTGCAGTGGACATAATGGATGATAGAGAATGTGTTGTACTCCATCCGAAATTTTGAGATTTCACCGGAAATACATGTTTTAGTGTTCACGGGGGAAGAAAACAAATCTTAGATGGTCCCCGCACGCGCCCGCGTATGTATCTTTCGACAACACACGAAATGTTGGTTAAATACTAAACTTTGTATTTAAGTGCAGTATCTTCCAAGAACGTGACACAAAGATTTTCAGGAAAATCCCCCCCCCCACTCAATTACCCTTTAATGGAATATTTTTCGAAAATTTTGATTTGCTCAAAAATGGCTCCAGCGATTTTGATTAAAACACCATATGCTTAACAAACTTTTGTGACAAAATGTATATCTAGAATTTTCTGGGAATAGCGTTCGAAGACCCCTTCATTCTGGATGACTTTTGTATAAATAGTAAACCGTAAGAGAGAAACAAAATCTTCTTACACTAAAACTGTAGATCTCGTTAAAACACACTATTTGTATCTTATGTATTTTTGTTGCAGAATTAACCCTTTCCGAGATATTTCGCATTATTGATTTCAGTTTTTAGCTACTTAAAACTTTTATCAAACGGGAACTCATACTTCTTATCGTCTCTCTTTTGTTTACTCATAGCAAGCAAAGAGAATCTAATCTCAAATATAGCTACCAGCTTTTAGCGGATTTGACTATCGCTTTAGCCTAGTGTATTCCCTTATTTTCCTTATACTTGTAAAGAAGTGCGTAATAACACCAATTATGCTAACGTTTATTTCGATTAGCATCATGTAGATAAACGAAAACCTAATATTTTGTAAGAAACGTTTGTTTACAGAACAGATACAGAAAGTCATGTGGATGGAACATGCCCAATTTTTTCTTCCTGAGTAAATAAGATATGGAAAATCCGATGCTTGAATCTTTTTTATATGCTTCGATGATACTGCCAAACAGTTTAGTTGTTTTACACAAGAACTGCACGACAAGATGAATTGTGAAAAACGAAATTCAGCAGAAGTATATTTTTATACCCTGGTGCGAGTAGAAAACAGAAGTCTATAGTGATGAAATTGTGGAAATAATTAATTTCACCCATCATCCACCTTAAAAGTAACAGTTTTATTGTGATGTTCATTGGTCAGAAGCGACAGCACCACCAATGACCGGTGTAATTTCAGGAAATGCATACAAAAACACCACTTAGTCTCCGATTCCTACACGCGTAACAGTTTACCGCTTATCACGCAAACACACGGAGCTTGGTCACGACCATGTGCAGAAATGCAAGATAACGTTATAAACTGGAAATTGAGGATAGTGGAAATTCCGCTTTTCAAATAATGGCACCCAAATTGCGCAGAAGGATCAGAATGTTTCAAAATCGAAAGACGACGGGGCCTGATAATATACCGACCGAAATACTAAAAATTGGAGGGGAATCCATGATTCCGTACCTAATGCTTTTATTTAATATGTCAATAAATAACTGTGCCTTACCGGAAGACTGAAAACCGCGATTGTAGTTCCAATTCATAAATGGGGAAATAAGACAGAATTAAATAATTATCGACCAGTCAGCCTAACCTCAGTAGTGTGCAAATTGATGGAACATTTAATTGTGGAATATATACGGGAGGAATTACAAAACAAAAAGTGGTTCAATAAAGCGCAACATGGGTTTAGACCTGGATACTCGTGTGAAAGCCAGATAACGTCATTATTTCAAGATTTAGCAGAGGAGGTGGATGCAGGGGGAAGAACAGATGCAGTGGTGATAGATTTTTCCAAAGCTTTAGATGTTGTATCATATAATTTACTTATCCAAAAGCTAACTGCTACAGGAATTGATAAACGCGTAATTCTATGGGTTAAAAAAAATTTGGAAGGAAGATCGCAAAGGGTAAAAGTAGGCAAGGAGCTATCTGAGAGGGGTATGTTAAGCTCGGGTGAACCCCAAGGCTCAGTATTGGGGCTGTTACTTTTTCTTATTTTTGTAAATGACATAACTCTTAATATAAAATGCCAGATAAGATTGTTTGCAGACGATTGCATTATTTACAATAAAATTAGAAATGTTGAAGATGAGACTGCTCTTCATGGTGATTTAAATGAAATGAGTGATTGGCTGCTGCAAATAAAATGAAAATTAACGCTGGCAAAAGCAAATCAATTGCATTTAATAGATCTAGGGAAAAAATTCTGCAAAACTATCATATGGGAGGGGAAAAAATTCCACAGGTGGACAGCTGCAAATACTTGGGAGTTAACTTGGCGAGTAACGCTGGATGGAACGAGCAGGTAAATTCTGTATCTAAGAAAGCGTGGAAAACGCTGCACTTCCTAATGAGGATTTTAAAAAAGGGGAGTGCAAAGTCCAGGGAAATCGCGTACAAGTCCTTAGTGCGGCCGGTCATGGAATTTGGAGTAACTTGTTGGGACCCGTATAGAGTAAATCAAATTGATTCGTTAGAAAATATCCAGAGAAGAGCTATAAAATTCATAAAAAGGGGTAAATATTTTGGGCCTACAAACGCTGAGGAGATAAAATGGGAGCCGTTGAAAGTTAGGCGTGAGAAACAGAGGTTGTGCGCTTTATTTAAAGCTTATGCTGGCTTAAACGCATGGGAGGACGTTACTGACAAACTGGAAAACCCAACTTACTATGCACGAAACGATCGTCCGTTCAAAATTAAGGGTAGAAGATACAAAACTGACGTGGGAAAGTTCTCCTTTGTTAATAGAACCATAAGACTGGAATGAATTGCCTGGAGCAGCCTTTCGGGGTTGTCCCCTGTCTCTGAAGAAATTTAGCTGAAATCTTGATATTAATGTTGGACAATTTTTGTAAATATTCTTTAAATGAAATGCTTGTGATTTTATATTGTTGTAAATACAAATGTTAAATTGGTTGGTGATCTAATTATGAAATTAATTAATCTGAATTGAGAGAGAAATTAATGTTTTCATATTTGTTGTAAATAACTATTATATCTAGCTTACAAAGCCATAAACTGGCAGCTGTGATTTATTGTTTATATATCTTGTATACATATATAACTCTGCCACCGAGTGATACCCACTTGTAGAGAAATAAATGCATACATACTAGAATGTAAACTGTCTTGAAAGGAAGAAAGTAAAAATAAAATGTATACATTTATCTATCCACTGTATTCTTTACATTTACATATTTTACAACATTTTTCTGCGAATAAAGAGCTAACTTTGATGCCACAATTATCATCATCTAATTCTATTTTTCTAAAGGTAAAAAAACCTACTCATCAATTATGGAGATAACTTAATATCTTTCGACAGCTTCCTAGATGCATTTGCAGTCTTTGATGATTGTGTTTTCTTGGTGCGGAAAAAAATGACTCTTCACGTAAAGAAGAGTTTGTTTGGGATTGAGATCCAGTACATATTCCTCAAAACACCCACTTCCAAGAGCAATACCACTTTTATTAATACTATGACCACAATCGAAATAAATACCACCCCGTAATTTATTTTCACTTTAAACGTTCTATGCTCTCTGTTTATGAAAGAACGCTACACTCAGATTTAAAGGGATAAGTAAGGCAATCATCGTCTATAGCAGATTTGTATAGTGTTAAAAGTGATATGGAAGGAGAATTTGTACATTTGCCATGGAAAAAATTAACACGCCCGATCTTTAAACGATTTTGTACATTGCACCCACTCAAGTGTTATACTAGACATTCTTGGGACATGTTTCAGTCAATTCAGGAGCATTGTATTCTCAAGTTCGGTATATCATGCAACTCAATCACGATTTTGACTTTAACTCTTGTTTTCACGCCCTGTTTAATTCGCCTGTTGTGCCTCACAGTATCCAATGCTAATAGCCTCATTTGGCTAACGAATGATATTCTTGCATATGTATGCAGCTTTTGCATATACTCAGAATTGCCTTCAGATGATATTACTAATTTGATGAGAATATAGACTAACATAATATGTAACCGGAGAAAATCTATTGTAGACTGGTGTTCGTCACAGCATAAAGACGTAAAATTACTGTCTTTCTATTGATTATTGATTCAACTTGACTGCAAGTACATACTTCAATCAATTTCCCCGAAAATATTTTGCTACCTCCAGTGTACTATTACGTACTGTAATGTTCTTTTAGACGCGAAGTTGGGTTGTGCTTTTCATTAAGAAGCGATTCCCACCTCAAAAATATACTACTGTATTTGAATCTTTGTACAGCCTCTTTACAGGCAATGATGAATTTAATATATCTAGAACGCAATTTAGATCTCTAGTGATTTCTTTTTCTCACTTGCTTTGAATCTAAAAAAACATGTAGCCGGGAAAATTTAATGACCTTGGTCACTGATCAGCTAAACAGTTGAAAAGCAAGCCTCGCATTCATTTTTACTTTCTCTAGCATTTATGTGCTATGTACATGGTAGGCAGAGAAGGTACTATATTCCACCAAAACATTCGATACATAGATTTCAACGGAAATACATGATTTTGATGATCCCTCAATAAATTAAAAAGATAGTAAAAAAAATTAGGTCAGTGTGTATGTGCGCGTATGGAAACAGTATAACGCCAAAACGAAATGTCTTATTCAAACTTGGTATTACTGAAGCTTAGCACATTCCAAGAATGCGACACGAAGATAGCCCCCCCCCACACCGAACTGCCATTTACGTTGAACATTTTGTCGTCCTCCGAGGTAACATGCTAGTCTCCGGTTTCAAACGTCGCGGGTTCAAATCCGGGGGAGGGCGATGGCTTTATTCCTTGCGTAAAGCTCCTTAGCATGCTTTCCTTCGCAAAGGAAGTAAAACCATTGGTCCCGTGTCGTAGATTTACGACACGTAAAAGAACACAGTCTGATAATGAGGCCTCTGAGCAAAATTTAGCGGCTTTTCACGCCCAAAATAGAATGGAATGTTAAGAACAGCAGTGGTTGAAGAGAGTCCATAAATAAAACTCAATTTAATTTAATTCACGGAACATTTGTTTTTTATTTTCTAATTTCTCAAAAATGGCTTTAATGATTTTGATTAAAATGCCGTATATTAAAAGATGATTACATGCCAAATAAAATGTATATCGTGAATTTCTTAGGAATATTCCCTGAACTCCTCTCCATTCTGAATGAATTTTGTATAACCGATAAACAGTAAGGGATAGACAAAAACCAACCACAAAAAATGTAGATCTCGTTAAAACACACAATTCATGCCAAGCACATTTTGTTTTTATCGTAGAGCTAAAAAATTCAGAAATTATTAAAATGCATATACTTTTCTCAAACAGGAATTTGTCCGTGTCTCTTTAGTCTTACCGCTGGACATGCAAAAAAGCAAATTTTACAGACAATTGCATAGCGACAGCTTTTTAAACATTTGACTATCTATTTAACTTAGTGTATTCCTTTATGTCCCTTCTACTAATAAGTAACTAATTAATAAGACCATTCTGCTAACGTTATCTCGATTAGCATGAAGTAGATAGAAGTTTGTTTCCACAGCAGGTAGAGAAAGTCATGTGAATGGAACACACCAAATATTTTTGAAATGTAGTTGTGTTGATATGAGCTTTCATAAACTAGGGACATAAGACTCATTCTAGAATACTCGGAAGATGTATCTGCTTCATAGTCATCGGTAGTACGGAAAATGGAGGGTTTCATGGTAAGAAACCTTGTTATGGAAATTAATCCTTATTCGTATAATTAAGTACACAAAGTCCGAAAAAAACCAAAGTCGCCTGCTTGTTTAGGAAGTAAGGAGTATTGAATATCTAACATTACTGCGTATGCCACATTCTCCTACACACTTCCAGTTTCTTGTTAAGGCTGAAAGCAAGTATTATGGCACTAAACTGTCCTATTTTAGGACAACTTGCATTATAATTTGTGCCAAAATGTTTCCAAAGTTGCGCTCTTACTTGCGCAGATAGCTTACATGTTACAACCAATTATACAATAAAATAACTAGGGCTTTGTCTCTCTTTAATGACACAGGCAATTACTAGATTCATATCAATGCTGCCGGTGTGCCGGAACTTAATTCCCCAGGAGTACTTTTACATGCCAGCACACCTAAAACCATCGGTCCGGCCGAGTTTGAACACAGTTGGCCAATTCATTTTTTACTCCTTTCTGGGTTAAAATCCCCCAAATCTACAACTCATTCAATTTCAAATATAATCAAAACAAAATGGTTCTTTCAACTTTATTTCGTCAAAAATTTAAATTCTACGTTGTTCCCTTCCATTTCTTATCCTTTAAAAATTCAGATAATGCATTTTCAGCATAGATACTAATTTCATAAGGACATCTAAGATTTTTAACTTTCTTAAATGTGATTCTGAAGGAAGGAGAAGAAGGTCAAGATTTAAACAATGTCTGCCTCCTTTGGGTGACTTACTCCTTAAAAGAAGAATAACCGAAATATATTCTTCGTTAAATCTCAAGCTGTTCATTCTGCAGAATTGTATCAATAACATTATTTTTAACATGTCTTGATGCATCAAACTCAATGAGAAGAAAATAAATGTAAAGAACCTGTGGAAATTGACCAAAATTCTTAAAAATGTTGATTTTTGGATTTTAGCACATTAATATACCATAGTGCTTGTAGATTAATATGCCGAGTTATTTTCAGCCACTTGCAATTTAAACACTTGTAACACCTTTTAAATAGAAGTTTTAATGGTAACAAATTACACTTCAAATATTAAAACCGTGTTTCTTTAAATGCGTTTTCCAATGCATGTAAATGTTCGAAATGCTCCTTGCGGTGCACATTTCAACCAATCAGTTTGATTTTATCTACCAGAGAACCTTAGCTTCATAATATATAAAAGTTATTGAACTAGTTTTCTAAGTAAGTAAAATTAATTATGTATTTGTGTTAACAAAATAATTATTCCACAAAAATGATGAAAAGTATGAACGAATAATTAATCATACCTTCCCCTGTAGTAATATTTAGTTAGTGTGAAACTCATTCGACAGCTTTTAAAGCGGTTATTTCTAGAATATGAATCAAAAGTTACAACATTTTTAAAACCGAAGCACAAGGAGATCTTTTGGTACATTAGTTAAAAAAACTAAAAAACCTTTTTTCTCAGTAACTACTAGACGCTTTTGTCTAAAAATTTCAGAATTATTACACAAAACAACAGAAGCAGGTGGTAAAAGCAATTGAATGTAATTGCTTAGAAAGCACTGAATCAGAAATGACCAGTTTGGTCCCCTAAATTACTTGAACCTAGCATTGACTACTTACAACTTATTTTTAGTTTAATTATATTGCGCTGTTGCTGCTACAATCGTTTGTTTAGTAGGTCTCCTTTATTATTAAAGTTTATTTTGGCACTCTCAGTGAGGGGAAGATTACCAATTCTAATTTGACAGTACTCTACATTATTACTATTGTTTTTGTTTTCTAAATTCGTACTCTTTCAACCCCTTTTGAAGGAGGCTCACGGAGGTGTATTGCTCACAAGCATTTAGGAAGATTAGGAAAGAGATATGGAACTTTAACCATAAATTTTATCTACCCTTGCCAAAGGTTCTTCCGCAAAATGGGGATCACACAGCTAATTATCATTATTAATTATTATTATTATTATTATTATTATTATTATTATTATTATTATTATTATTATTATTATTATTATTATAAGAAGGACTCGTATCCTTTCTTGGTGTAAACCGTTCACACTTTCAAAACATATGTTTTATCTTTTTGAGCTCTCAAATTATGTTTACCTTTAAACCTGTCATATCCAGGTCTAAAACTCGGCGAGAAATTCTTTCAACCCTTTTGAAGGAGGCTCACGGAGGTGTATTGCTCATAAGTATTTAGGAAGATTAAGAAAGAGATATGGAACATTAACCATAAATTTTATCTACCTTTGCCAAAGGTTCTTCCGCAAAATGGGGATCCCACAGCTAATTATTATTATTATTATTATTATTATTATTATTATTATTATAAGAAAGACTCGTATCCTTTCTTGGTGTAAACCGTTCACACTTTCAAAACATATGTTTTATCTTTTTGAGCTCTCAAATTATGTTTACCTTTAAACCTGTCATATCCAGGTCTAAAACCCGGCGAGAAATACATAGGTATGCCGTTTGTTTCTAAAAACTAAATGTTTCATCGAGATTAACAAACACAATTCACTATATTGTAACAACTATATCGAAAACTTACACAATAATATAGCGCTGTAAATGGCCACACCACATCTCTTGTCCAAATCTTATGGAGCAGAGGTGAAGTGATCTCATTTCTCAATCGTCCTCTGTGGTCCAAGAGTTATTCTAACCTCTGGTTCTTCCCAAGATCGGGGGCTCAAACCCGGCGGAGGGCGATGAATTTTTTTTTTCGGGCGTAAGGCCACCAAGGATGCGACACAAATGGCACACTTTTAGAATATTTTTATTTTCTCAAAAATGGCGTTGATTTTAATTAAAATACCTTAAGATATCTTCATTATAAACGAAATTACATCTTGAATTTTCTGGAACAGGCTCTGAAGATCTCTACATTCTGAATGACTTTTGTTTAACTGGAAAACCGTAACTGTAGAAAAGAACTTACCGCAGAAAAAATATAGGTCTCATAAAAAATAATGTATGCCATACCCCCCCCCTTTTTTTTTTTTTTTTTTTTTTTGCAGAGTTAACCGTTGCAAAGATATTCCTTGTTCTTGGTTTCAATTTTAAAGTACTTAACATTTTCTCAAACAGAAAGTCATATTTCCTTTCATATATATTTTGTTTTACTCTTTGGCATGCAAGGGAATGATGGAGTTTCACAAAGCGATGAACGTTTAAAAGATATATCACTTCAGTCAAGTCTATTCCCTCAAGTCCCTTTTACTTACAAGGAAGCAAGTTATGTGACAATTTCTGCTGTTTATCTCCATTCTTTTGTAGTTTTTTTTTTTTTTTTTTTTTTTTTGCAATTCTCACCTAATCTTTGTGACTGTTTTGTCGAAAATAGATTCCTCTATCTTTCAATAGACGTTCTACTTAGTTACCAAACGAAAAATACAATAAGCAGTAATAAAGCTTTGTCCTAGCATTTTTTCAAAATTACGTTAAAGTATTTACTTCGATGAACGGTAACAGTGTTTGATAAGAGCTTATACCTGATCATACTTGAGCACATAATCATTAACGAGCCTCTCTACACATGTCTTGCTGCTCATGTTCCTGACAAGGCAGATTCTCACAAATTTGCTGAACACATTATACATTACAAAAATTGTATATACATCAAAATTCACCTGTGGATAGCTCTCGATGTACATCCACTGTGACCAATGCATTTCGTTTACTGCATCACAGTATATATTCGCAGCTGTATTACCAAAATTCTACAAGGGATTTTCTCAGAATTTTCTCTTACTTAATTCTCAATTACTTCTTATTTCTTTATCATGTTCTATCTCCTCCACATTTTCAAAATCAAATTATTTTACTTATACCTCTGCTCCTTTTTTAATGTACTCCTTAAAAGAAAGCCTCTTCTTTGTCACTTGTTCAGACATGTTATTCTCAATAATCGGTACTATAATCGTTTCTTTCACTGTGCCCAATTATAAAAAAACGGATGTGTTACACTCACATGACCTTCTCTAGCTGCTCTACAAACAAACTTCTTACAAAAGATCTTCTTTCTACACCATGCAAATCGAGATAAACTTTAGCAGAATGTTCTTTACTTAGTTCCTTACATGTAGAAGGCAAATAAAGGAATACGCTATGCTAAAGTGATAAGTCAAAATTTTTAATAGCTGTCATTAGGCGATTGTCGCAGCAAATCGCTTCTTTGCTTGGTCAGGAGTAGAACAAAAGACAACGGACACTTCCTGTCTGAGAAAAGTATAAGTACTTTAAAACTAAAACAAGGAATATCTCGAAAACGGTAAACTCCACGAAAAAAATGTGTATGACAAATTGTGTATCTTAACGAGATCTACATTTTTTGTGTACTAAGTTTTTTTCTATCTTTTACAGTTTACTAGTTATGCAAAATTCATCCAGGATACAGGTCTTCAGAAGCTATTCCCAGAAAATTCAAGATATACATTTTATTTGTGATGAAAATGACTAATATGTGGTATTTTAATCAAAATCGTTAGAGCCATTTCTAAGAAAAACAACATTTTCGAAAATGTTTCCATTTAAAGGATAGTTAGGGATGGGGGATTTTAATCACATCCTTGGAAAATACCAAACTTAAATACCAAGTTTGGTATATACGATCTTTTCGTTTTTGAGCTATGCTGTCCAGACGCACACGAACCTTTTTTCTAAAATGCCTCTTTTTGGATTCAGGGGGTCCTAAAACATGTATTTCCGGTGAAATCTCGGCTGCGAATTATTGGGTGGAATGTACATATTTGCTAGACAAATTAAAAAAAAATTATATATATATATATACTGACAATAACATCCACTGATCCAAACTATCCCATTTAATTACAGCATCGGTTACCAATCTATTACAGTTTCAATAACGCTTCCCTTCACTTCGACCCTTATCACTTGAAATTTCACACTTCATTCCTTTTGCCCTCTGCCACAGAGCAATTATGACATTACTGTCATACCCCTAACGATTAATTCCTCCGAAAAAGCAGGCGGTACTATCTGCACCTGAATTAATTCCCACCTTTATTCTAGGAAACTCCACTATGTTTTAAATTTGTTCCTAACTATTTAAAATTGCATTACTTTTTTGAATAACTGCATTCTCTGGAAATCACTAGTTACTTGTATCTAATATATTTTTTCCTTGCTTTTACCGAAGGCGCGTTTGACTGGGACCAACATTTACCTGCATCCTCTATTAGGACCTTTTCCTGCCATACCACTATATCACCTCATTGATTTTGGAGGTTTCTACCTTGCCTTGTGATTTTACTGCTTCGGCCCTAATTTTATCTAACGGTGAATTTCTCCCCCTTCTATTTCAATCCCTGTTCTAGACGATCTAGGTCTAAATTCGTATTCTTCAGGTCTCCAATACTCATTAAATGAATTATACCTAATTCTAAATCAGGTATTTCCCCTATAGGCTTTTAAAATGTCCCCATTTCACGTAATTTACTTTACATGCTTGCCATTACTGTCCGAGCTTATAATATTTCTATTAAACTGATTTATGTTTCCACTTTCTCAACGTGCTGGTTCTGATCTAGGAACTAGACTTCAATAACTATTTCTTATTTCATCCTGATATATGTCTGGTAGGAGACCGTGCCCCTCACCGAAAAGGGATTTCTTCATTTCTGCCATGTATTCTTTCTACTTCCTGGGTGTTGGTTTCCAATCATTTCGGACACGTTAATTGGCTTTGCTATCACTAATACCACTGAACGGTTTCGAGAAAATAAGCTGTCATATTTATCAGATCTTCATTGCTCATTTGTGGATCTAAAATTCTGGATTTTCATAAAGAAATTAAACATCGAATGGTCAGATCTAACCTACAAACTATGCTAGAGAAATCTATGATAAAATTCACCTAGTTGGTGGAATTTAGTAAAACTTAAGCTACTTCAGCATTGATGCACTTAAAGCGACAAATAAGTTGCATACAATTCATATGAACAGAGAAACTTTCATCTAAACAACGAAATCATCAGGAAAAGAGAGTACATATGTCTTACTGTAGATAAAACCTCTCAAACAGATATTTGTTTTTACCATCTTTATCAACCTTAATCATTTAAATTTTAAGTGGATTCGACGGCACTCGCTGCTAGTGAAAAAAACGTGTTACATTCACTTGACTTTCTCTATCTGTTCAGCAAACAAACTTTATTACAAGATTATTCTTTTACCTACATAATGCTAATCAAGAAAAACATTACCAGAAACGTTCTTATTACTTAGGTCCCTATAAGTAGAAGGGAAATAAGGAAATACGCTAAAGCAACAGTCAACATTTTAAAGCTGTCGCTGTCATTGAAATTCGGTTATTTTTCCACGACCAGGAATAAAACAAGAGAAAGAAACAAATGAAGACCTCCCGTCTGAGAAAAGTTCCAAGTATTTTAAAATTGAAATCAATAACAGGGAATATATCTAAAATGGTTATCTCTAATAAAAATGAATAAATAAACAATATAACAATTTTTTTTGTCTATTACGTATCACCAGTTATGCAAAAAATATTCAGAATGAAAAGGACTTCAGGGGCTGTTCCCAAGAAATTCAGAATATATACATTTTATTTGCCATTTAAGGATCGTCAATATATGGTTGTTTAATAAAAGCCGTTAGAGCCACATATTTGGCAAATCGAAAATTTCGAAAAAATGTTCAAAGTAAACGGTAGTTTGGGGTGGGGTATTTTCCTGAAAATCTTCGTGACGCATCCTTGGAAGATACTGAACTTAAATCCTGAGTTTGGTATTTAAGCGGATGTAGAGCGACTCGCTCATCGCGTATTTCAATGACAATCGACCCCAAAACTCGTCACCTTCATTTGAATTAGTGATATCTTCATATCCTTCAACCTTCGCTTAGCGCAATTTCGTTTTTGAGTTATACTGCCCAAGGTCTGTTGCCAACGCTCTTTTCGGCGTGAGGGGAGAAAGGAATGATATAAATCTCACAAAATTTGTGCGCTTTTTTTTAACGGCCGTCTATATGTAAACCTTTTCTACATCGTAGTAAGTCATTTAGATGGTGCAGGGAGAATCAAGGAGTTCATTTTTGATTCTGCAAATAAAAACTATATTTCTAAATTACATCTCATTCTTATGACTATGTTTTACTTTCCATAGCACGCAAGTGCTATGTTACTTTACTTTCTTAGGGAACGTATTACACCCAAAATCAGATACCGAGAATTCACCGGAATACATATTTTGAGGACCCATACCAAAATCTGTATTTAAGTTCAGCACCTCAAAAATGGTGCTAAATGTTTTATTATAATAGTCTATGTTTAAGACATTTTCATGACAAGTGAAATGTATATTTCGATTTTGTTGTTGTTTTTTTTTTTTGTTTTGTTTTGGAATAGCCTCTGAAGATCTCTTCATTCTGGATGACTGTTGTATAACTGGTAAACCATGAAACTCCTGGCCATGCAAAGAGAATCGACTTTTCAATTGTATCACATAGCGATGATCTCTTAAAAGATTTGACTCGCCATACTTAGTGTATACCCCTATTCCCCTTCTACTTGCAATGAAGCGAGTAATAAGACAATTTGTCATTAAGTTTTTATCTGTTAGTGTGACATAGATAAGAGAATTGTCGTTTAATAACAATAGTTTGAAGAGAATGTAGAAGTCTCCAATTGGTGTTTTTCACACACTTCTCTATCTGTTCTACAAAAAAACTATTCTTACAAAAGAGTACCTATTCTTTCTCCACATCATGCAAATCAGGAAAAATGTTCTTATTACTTAGTTCCCTAATAGTGGATAGGAAATAAGGGGATACATTAAGCTAAACGGCAATCAAATCTTTTAATTGTCGCTATGCGATTGTCACTGAAATCCGATTATCCTTCCATGGCCGGGAGCAAAACAAAAACAGAGATGAATATGATTGAGGGTTTCCGGTTTGAGAAAAGTTAAGTATTGTAAAATCGAAACCAACAGGCAATATCTCTGAAATGGTTAGCTCTACAAAAAAGTATATGACATAAATTGTATGCTTTACCAGATCTACATTTTTCTGTAGTAAGTTTTGGTCCATCTCTTACGGTTTACCAGATATACATAAGTCATTCAGAATAAACAGGACTTAAGAAAATGCATTTTATTTGCATGTAAATGTCTTTAAATATAGAGCATTTTAATCAAAATCGTGAAATCCATTTTATAAAAATTCAAAAACTTTTAAGAATATTCCATGCAAAGCGTAGTTTCAGGTGGGGGATTTTTCCAAAAATCGTGTTGCATCCTTGGAAGACACTAAATGTAAATACCAAGTTTGGTATTTAACCGACTTTCCGTTTTTGAGTTATACTGTCGCACGCAAACTTTTTTCTGAATTCTTTTTTATATTCAGGGGTCCTCAAAACATGCACGCCTGGTGAAATCTCGGTATGTAATATTTGGGTGGAATGCAACACTTTTCTGCCTATGTACGCTGTACATACATGCTAGAGAAGTTAATAAAAAGGAACCTGTGAAACAGTTACAGAAAGTCGTATACAGTAATACGCCCTTAGACGGGAAGCCTCAGATCTTCCTTTGCTACATTGTGAGGAGCTTGACACAAATCATGTTTTTTTTTTACGTCGGTTGTCACGGCGACGGGTTGTTCATCATTCTGGAGAAATGGTTGTTCCGTGTCACTGCTTACGATAACAGATGGGTTAAAGTATGCCTCAGATATGACGTGAATACTAAATATGAATACACGAAGGCATAAAATTGTCACTTGTCTGTTATCTCTTACAGATAATCGTGGCAAAGGAACACGAGTAATCTGACACATTCGCATCCTAGAGTAATTTATGATCTCCAAAGAATGAATGTTATCAATTTTAGAACATTGTGAGCATATATCAAATAAACACCCTGTTATTTTGATACTTGTATCTTCATACAGCAAAGTATTTTTTATGCAGTTACCGTCTTCTTGGATCGAGAACTGTTGGCACAAAATATAGATTAAATCTTATGTGTTCCATTCACATGGATTTCTCCAACTATCCCATAAACAGTTCTTACAAAATATTCTTTTACCCACAACATGCTATTCAAGATAAACATCAGCAGAAATGATCTTATTGCCAAGTTCCTTTAAGTAGGTGGGAAATAAGGGAATGCTCTAGGCAAAATACATAGTTAAATCTTTTAAAACCTGTCGGTATGCGATTGACTTTGAAATTAGGTCCTCTTTTCATGGCCAGGAGTAAAACAAGAGACATGAAACGCACGAGAATTTCCAGTCTAAGAACAGTTTTAAGTACTTTAAAACTGAAACCAATAATTCGGAATATCTCGGAAATATTTATACAAAAGGAACTGTGTATTATGCGTTTTAACGAGCTCTATTTTTTTTTTTTTTTTTTTTTTTTTGTGAGGCAAGTTTTGCCTGCATTTTACAATGCAAAAGTCATACAGAACTAGGAGCAGGTCTTAAGGGTATATTCCCAAGAAATTCAGGATAAAACATTTTGTCGTGTAAATATATTTAATCGGAGGGTTGCCCCACTTAAGCTCATACAACTCTGGATCGACCTCCCAATATTCAATAGATAAAATGCTCATGTTTATTGTGGCAATAGTTCACTGCGTTTAGTCTGCTGGGTCAGTCTGAGGCAGGGTTTACTGTGTAATGGATTCAAAAGTCGCCGATTTGTGGCAAGGGTACATTAAAATATTAGGTTTCTCGATGCCAATTAGTCTTCCAATAATTTCGGAAAGGTGCAAACAAAAAGGTCTTACCAAGATTAATTTGTGTGTGGGCAGTGAAACACAGCTACACATATATGGAATCCCATTTGAGACTCATTGTGCAATAGCAAGAAAAAGGGTACACCAGCACGACCTAAAGGCATCGAAGAAAAGGTGAGAGCAGCAGTGACTCAAGAACACCCACCAACACAAAGAAGCTTTGTAAGCCGCAGTGGAACATCTAAAGCAGTGCTGTCCAACTTTCTCATGAGCTTGGGCACATTTAACTCGTACATAATGAAGTACGGGCGCCACCACCATGGCAACCACCATTTTATTTCCTACTACAAACATGTAACGGTATAAAATGATTTCAAAGAATTACAATTAAAATTGCTTAGGTTTAAAACTTTCATAATTAATAAGTAGTTTGCCAGTGCATGTTCGCTTAAGTGCAGAAACTCAGGCGTACAACTAGAACAAGTTGCTCTTAATGCGCCATCCAAATGTGTCTGTCAAACTGGAGCGGTACTTGTTCTTGATGATGATCATAAACAAACAAAAAAAAAACAGGATAGACTTTCAAAGCAACACTATCAATGATGGGATACTTATTCATATCCACCAGACTAGAAATTGCTTGAACTTGATAAACACGATTTCAAAGATAATATTTTCTTGAATATTTAAAAACCTTCATTTCCAATTCTTCAAGATTATTACAATTTCGAAAGATCTCACATGTCCTACCTCCAAGTTCACTAATGTCAACTGAAGCGAATGGGTTATTAATAAAAACGTAAGCACTAGCTCAGATGTTGAAAACTGGCTAAACGTTTTATTAAAAAAATACTAAATTCTGTCGCTAGAATTTTAAGATGCTGGGCAAAAGTGGGGCCGCGCCGTGACTGAGTGGTTAAACCACTTGCCTCTCACCAAGGCGGTTTCGCTCTCAGGTGACCGGGATTTGTGGTGGGCAAAGCGGCGTAGGGATGGGTTTTCTCCGGTTTCCCCCGCATCGCACTTCACCGGGGCTCCATCTTCATTCCATGTATCACCAGTGTCATCGCCTGCGCTACCTATGTAGTAAACGCGGGCGTTAAATGTTTGGATCCACGTGTGGATCACACTTGGTCACACTTCTCGATCTTATCAGCATTACCACCACCGGAAAGCTATGGAAACGGGTCAACGTGATACCATTTAAAAGACTCACCAATAGATTTTGCGGATTTGGTCTGCTGAAACAGCGCCTAGCTTCTCGGCCTCCCACCAGATTTAAAGGACTTTGGAAAGTCTGCCAGGAAGAGTGGGCTAACTACCCCCCTTCCTGTGTTTAGACGCATTTTTCTACAATGGAAATTGCACGGCAGAGCCATGGTTAAAGCCCGTGGACATCACAATGACAATAAGTGGTAGTGAAAGGGTAGCCCGCAATGAAAAAACATATAAGTAAAAATCGTCCGAGCAAAATTGAGACAACCCTCCGCATACATTTGCATTAAAACCGTTAGCCAATTTTAGAAAATCGAAAATTATAAGTCGTCATGTACAGGGCAGTTTGGTGTGGGGGAATTTTCCTGAATATCTTAGTATCGCATCCTTGAAAATACTCAACTTTTAATACCAAGTTCGGTATTTAACCGACTTTTCTTTTTTGAGTTTATCAGTACTCCACCAAAAAATCGATACCTATATTCCACCGGAAATACATCATCTTTTGAAATTCCCTGAATCCAAAATTGTTTTTCTAGAAAAAGGTGTGTTTGACGGGGAGGGGGCAGCATAACTCACAAACGAAAAGTCCGCTTAAGTTGGTGTTTTAATTTACCATCTCCCAAGAATGCGACACGAAGATTTTCAATAAAATCCCCCTATCCCCAACTACCCTTATATGAACAAAAAATCGAAAATTTGTTTTTAAGATGGCCCTAATAATTTTGTTTAAAATACTGTATACCGAGATATTTATATGATAAATAATATATATATATATATATATATATATATATATATATATATTGAATTTCTTGGGAATAGGCTATTAAGAATGACTTTCACATAACTGGTAAACCATAAGAGATAGACAAAACTTACTACGCAGAAAATGTAGATCTCGCCGAAACACAGTTTATGTACTTTACATTTCCGAGATATTCTTAGTTATTGGTGTCAATTTTAAAATACTTTTACTTTTCTCAAACAGGAAGTCATCCGTGTTTCTTTTGTTTTTAACCTCTGGTCATACAGTGAACCGAATTTTAATGACAATCTCATCGTGACAGCTTTTAAAATATTTGACTATCACTTTATTTATTTTTGGTAGTGTTTAACGCCAGCTTTTACTACTTTGGGACCGCAGGCGATGACACTGGTGATACATGAGCTGAAGATGGAGCACCGGGGGGAAACGGAGTACCCGGAGAAAACCCGCCCCTAGGCCGCTTTGTCCACCACAAATCTACTATCGCTTTAGCCTAGTGTATTCCCTTAGTTCCCTTCAACTTATAAGGAAGCAAGTAGAAAGGTCATTCTGCCAATGTTTATCTTGATTAGCGGGAAGTAGAAGGAAGACTATTTCGTCAATTGAAAGTTATTTGTGTTATCAGTGACCTTAAATTGTGTCTCAGAGAAAAGATGGAGTTAACTCATGAAAGTGTTCCTGCGATGATTCATTTTAAATTTCGACGTGGATTAAAGACAACAGTGCAATGATCAACTTACTAATACATTTGACGATGAAGCTCTATCCTTAGCCACTGTGAAATGCTGGTATAGCGAGTTAAATCGTGGCCGCCGTTCGCTGACGATATTCGTGAAGGTCGTCCAAAATAAGCTTTATGCTGTGCAAACACTGATATTGCAAGATCGTCATACTGCATACTGTGAGAAAGAGGCAAGCCTAAGCATTAGTTCCACCAGCCCATATAAAATATTGCATGATCATTTAGCCGTAAAAAGGTTTTTGCTTTGTTGAATCCCAAATGATCTGATACAGTCTTAAAAAGATGCTCGTGTCGATTGGTGCACACACATACTCAAGAAATATAATGGTGTGAAAGACGTATATAAGATTGTAACAGCTAACGAATCATGGATCTATGCATATGAGCCGGAACGTAAGCAGCAGTTGAATGTATGGGTGTTTCAAAGTGAAATAAATCTAATAAAAGTTGTTCGCACTCGAAGCACTTCGAAACAAATGGTCACCTGTTTTGTTTTCTGTTGTTTTATTTTCTTCGAGAAACTAGTCATGTACCAGCAATGCTTTTAGAGGAACGTAAAACGATCAATTCTGAATGGTACCAATCATTTGTTTACAGGAAGTCTTCGGTGAAATAAGGAATTTAAAAAATGTGCCGTCGGATAACTCTTCATCAAGACAATGAGAGCGCGTTTAACAACCGACTATTTAAACACTCAAAAATAGAGATGATGACTTATCTGCCGTACAGTCCTGATTTAGCACAGAATGCCTTCTTTTTGCTCCCGAATATCAAGAATAAAATGCGAGAAACAACGATTTTCACCGGCAGAAGCAGCCGTTGATGCGTTCAAAAACCATGTTTTGGAGGTGTCTAAAGCAGATTGGAAAAAAATGTCATGACAAACGCATCGAACGCATACAAAAATGAATTGATCATAAATGAGAATATCTCGAGAAATAATAAACAAATTTCAATGTCAAATTAGTTTTTTATTATTAGGCTCGAAATGTAAATATTGCCCCTGCTTCTAACTGGCAATGTGAAATAAGTTCAATGACACTAGCCACAAGTGGACCTGTGGCCGAGTGGTTAGACCGCTTGCCTCTCACCTAGGTGGCCCCTGTTTGATTCTAGGGGCCCCGCTTGTGGGATTTGTGGTGGACAAAGCAGTGCCTGGGTGGGTTTCCTTCGGTTTTCCCCGCCATTCATTTCACCAATTGCTCCATCACTTCTTCTCACCCATTTTGCCTTCTTTTTCTATCATCTTCCGCAATCTAATACTAGGCACTAAGTTACCACATATCCTGCCCACTCTCTAAACCGGAGTTCGTCTGCTTAACAGGCATCTGACCCCAGGTACTGACTTGCAATCCCTAGGGGAAGAAGTAAATTTTCCGTACGAGGAGGGCAAATAGCGGAAGAAGAGAATACTTATATCTAGAGCACGAAACTAATAGCCTCTTAATTACTGACAAATTAGGTATAGGATGACCTTAAATTTATGAATATATAATCTAAAATTACGAAAAAGATTTTAAATTTATGAAAATAAGACAAAAATATGAAAAATGACTTGATTAGAACTGGGATATGCTTTATTCATCATTGCAATAAAGAACCGTAGACATTCATGGTGTCTCGAACTTGTTTCTCGCCAACTAGCCTGAAGAATTTGTGTACACACTGGAAAACTTCTTTCCACTTCAACTGATGCCCTAGATGCCTAGCTGAAATAGGCAATGTCTCCCGCAAGTACATCAAATTAGAAATTTTCACCTTAAGATAGCTTTATGAATCTTTACCTTTGTAAACAACACCTTTTTTCAGCATGCTTGTAATATTCTTGGTTTATGTCGGCCAATTTTTCCTGCCAATATCCCAAATACTGGTTGTATATTATTGAGAACTTAGTGCTTATCTCGTTTGTTTTTCCTAGCCACGTTATCGGTACTTTCAGAATAGAAACGTTAACTCTAATTCAGACAAACTTTGTAAGTCAGAATCAATAAGTAACTTCTGAAAAATTTAAACTGCCACAGACAGCACTTTACCTATCAAAAACACCAATCGCTGATTTGACGTCACAATTGTCAGAATAATGTAGCAATCAAAATCCTAATGATACAGCTAGAGGTAATAACATTAACTGCATTACGTCACCTCATAATTAAGGAATTGCAAGATTGCTTTGTCTGCAATGTTGCAAAAGTCTATTCTGACGTCGAAAGAGGAAAGAATGCGACAAAATAATTAACATTTCTTAAAAGAAGACCCTAGATAATAAATTTTGGAAATGTAAGAGATGCAATTTAGAATTACCATTTTCGGTTATCTTGAAGCGAAACAAATTTATATTCTTTCCGACATTTAATGCGATATCTCAAAGAAAAAAGATGGCATTCATGAACTTCCAACCCCTACCCATAAAATTGCTATTCCCAAGTTGAGGGGATTGGCAATGCCCTATCTTATTTAAGTTAAAATTAGGATCTTAAATTCCCCATCTTCTTAGTATTTATTGCTAACAACTTGTTAAAAATGTCATCTTGTATTTATGAAATATTTTTCAAAATTTTGTCAAATCTTAGCATAAATTATTGAAAATGTCAGTAGTAAAATGCCATCTAGTTTTTTTTTTTTTTAATAATCTCGTGTCAAAGTTTGCTCAATTATATAAATAATTTATGTTTCCAGCTTTATTGTTCTTAGTGTCATAGTTCCAGAGAAAATGCGACATTTGAAGAAAAAAATATTAGTTTCGAGAAAACTGAATTTAAATTAAACAATACATTCAGTTTAACTCGCCAAACTTCTAATATATTAGTTCCTATAAGCAAACGTTTGCATTTCCAACACGTCTTTCAGTAACCAACACAGAAAAGGACAAAACTATCTAACCCACAACTAGTGTAGAACAAATGGTGAAAAAGGTCCGCCAACAAGAAATAAAGATACACACCAAAAGACACAATCAGCACCGGCACATTCCCGTGCACAGAACTGTACTATTAAATAAGGTATTGTATTCCACCCAAAATTGGTAACAGACAGTTCACCGAAAATATATATTTTGAAACTCCCTGAAGAAATAATGAAACCATTGTATAACATTTTAGAAAGGCGTCCGTGCATGTGTGTGTGTGTGTATTTAACTTGGTATTTAAGTTCAGCATCTTCCAAGGATGCAACACGTAAACTTTCAAGAAAATCCCCACCCTTTGCATAAACATTCTTCGGTAATTTTGATTTTCTCAAAAATGGCTAACGATTTTGATTAAAATACCATATGTTTTAAAACATATTTATGATAAACGAATGTATATCTTGAATTTGCTGGGAATAGCCTCTGAGAACCTCTTCATTCTGGATGAGTTGTGTATCTGGTAAACCGTAAGGACAAACAAAAACTTACTGCACAAAAATATAGACTCGTTAAGAGACAATGTATGCCACATACGTTTGTAGAGTTAATTTCAACGTAAACTTTTCTCAAACAGGAAGCCATTTTTCGTGTCATACCTTTTTTGTTTTACTTTTAGCCAAGCAAAGAGAACCGAAATTCAATTGTTTCACATAGCGGTAGCCTTTAAAAGATTTGGCTTTTGTGTTAGCCTATGTATTCAGTATTTCCCTCCTGCTTACAAGGAAGCAAGTAATAAGAAATTTTCGGTTAATGTTTATCTTGATTAGCATGATGTAGATAAATGAATAATCTTTTGTAAGAATAATTTGCAGAACAGGTAGAGAAAGCCATGTCAATGGAGCATATAAGGTTTTTTTTTATACAAAAATGTTATGCAATATCGGAATAACGCATTTCTTCATATGCTCATGTTTTTCTTATATCAGTAGACACTTTAAATATTTTAAACAACTGCGGTACTGTTTAAAGGTGTAATATACATTATAATTTTAAGTCTAATAAAACGTTTAAAACTGTTATTTTGAAGATAAATAATCTAACTTCTTCCAATATATGTGGACCTCAGAACCGTTGTTCAGATATTTATGGATCAGATTTTGCATTATCTTCCCGATATAAATTCTGGAAAAAGGCTCGATTTATTCTTTGTGTGCGTGTGTGTGTCGCTTTGTTTTAATTTCAGATTCAAGAAATAGTCTCTGGGTTCCATTATATGATGCCAGTAAGCTTGTTTAGCTGGATGCATATGCAACTAGGGAAGTTTTCACTAGTTAGAAACCTATGAAACTCGAAAGCTCTCTCTATTTTTCTATTTTGTTCTCAGAGCTAAAATTTTCGGAAGAACCTTGAACATATTCCTTGAGCGATTGTATTCAGTTGCAAGTACAGGATTAAAAGGAATAATCAAATCGTAGCCGCGAGTGAGAACAAACATACATGCTGATGTGCTTTTGTTTGCAACCTGTTCCCTTCGGGTGAAACCTTGACCTTCCGCTCTTGGAGTGGAACGGTTAACACGTAACACTACACGCTGGTTTAGTCTCTTGTTTCAAAGTCAACAGATCACAGTGCTAATTGTTGAACATACCATCAATATCACGCGAGTTGCTGTTGAAACAAATGCCTCAAAGCAGTGACCCTCCGAGATACCGAAAATAATAAACAACTAAATATATAAAATGTATATAGAAATAAAGAATGAAAATGATTGCTTTGTTGCCTTCAAAATGTCCCCGGGGGAATAAGTTTGAATAACTCAAAGGTTACAATTTGTATTGTTTTTCGTTCTGATTGGGATAAAGGCCATTATACTATCTTCCAATTCACAGAAGAAGAAGAAAAAAAAAGACCGACATGGAGATTCAAGATCGTTAAGGATGTACACTAGACTAAAGCGATAGTCAAATCTTTTAAAACCTGGTCGCTTGGTAATGAAATTCGGTTCTCTTTGTATGAACAGGAGCAAAAGCAAAGACTTATTACGACTTCTCAATTGAGAAAATTGTTATGAGAAAATTTAAGCTAATAGCGAGGTGTATCTCCGAAATGGTTGACTCAAAAAGGTAAGATCTACATTTTTGTAGTAAGACTTAATCTATCAATTAGTTTTAATTGTTGCGCAAATGTCATCCAGAATGAACAGGGCTTCAGAAGCTGTTCCAAGAAAATAAAAGATGTAAATATCTTTAATATATGATATTTTAATAAAAAACATTAGCCAGTTTTAAAAATATGGAAAATTTAAAAAAGTGTTTCATATAAAGGGTAGCTCAGGGTAGGGAATTTTCCTGAACATCTTAGTATCATATCCTACGAAGATGCTGAACCTAAATACTATGTTTGGTACATAACTGACTTTTCGTTTTTAAGTTATGTCGTTCACAGATACAGATGAACATTTTTATTCTATTTATTTTGTTTGATTCAGGGGTCCTCAAAAGATTTATTTCCGATAAAGTTTCAGTACCTCCACTACTATTCACACTTAACGTAGTAGAGAAAGTAAAACAAACAAAAATAAAAAAACAATTCAACTCAATTGTAACTATATATTACAAAAATGTGCACTAGACCTGAAGCCGACTTACTATTGCCTCAGGACTAGGACACCTAATATAACGTACTTTTAATTTTGAAAACGCCGTTACTTGATGCATTTACGAAAATAAATAGCTTGTAAAACCGAATGAAGAAACAGACTTTCATTCTATTACCATTTCTCGCTATCGTAATGTATTCGATTATCGAAAATCTTCTCTAGTGCCCATCACTACCCTTTAGCAGCAGTACAGGTCACGTTATAGCCATCACTTCACTCTCAGAACTCAACTTTATTTAAGACATGACGTCATTAACTAGCCCGTGATACCACGGAAACAAAAATACATCATTATATACACTTGTGTTCGAATGACTACTACAGGGCCGAAGCCCCCCCCCCATTCTCGACGCACCAGGAGTAAAACTCCGTGGCTTTCTCCATTAGGGCAATTCCTGATTTCTTAAAGAGCCCCCCCCCCCACGGCTTGGGAACGTACCGGGACGGAAGTGGATACGCAACTTACGCGCGTCAACCCATCAGGGAAGACTACCAAAGAACCTTGGTCGGGGCGACGGACGTCTGGCTTGCCGTCTACTAGCTATCCAGGCTAGTGCCGGAGGACATTGAGGTGTCTACACAACCCCGTCAAGGCAAAAGCCGAGACGTGCCCAATTACCCACTGCCATGTCGAGTCCAACCCAGTCCGAACAGCTCCCCTTCGGGAGGGGCTCGGATGTTCGGCCCGACTACTTCTGGTCACGTCAGTACCTTAAATGTGTAGGATTATCTGTACATTTTCAAGAATACAATATAATAGTTTGAGTTCCATCAATGTCATTCTCTCCCCCCTTATGGTCAATTAGGTCATGCCTGAAGCCCAATATGTGTGTAAAAGTGGTGAATATTAAAACTAAAGGACGTTGTAGCTTGCATTTAGTTCTGTTTGGTGTCGCTCACCGCTCTTCTGCATTCATATGCCGACGAGCAGTCAGGACAATAAATATGGCTGCTTTCACAAGTGTGCTTTTGTCCAGAGTGACAAAAATACATGTGAAATAGTAAAGCAATCTAAATTTAAGCCGTTAAAAGTGGTGAGAAAAGAATTTTCTCGAATGTCTTTAACAAATGAATGTAGGAGAAACCAACTATCACTGCTAATAACATTGTTAAACTAGCTGCAGACTATGCTAGAAATTCCGAGTGAAGCGCTCCGTGTTCGTGCAAAGAACGCTGCGAAAATCAGGAGGAAAAGAAACAGACATAATCCAGAATTAGAAAAAATATGATTTTATCAAATATTCTATTCATAGGCAGGTCCAAGAGTTTTTCTTTAATAATACTTCCAACGTTAGTCGAAGCCTTAGAAAATTAAATTTCTCGCGCAGCCTTCTTTTATACAATTCACGTTTTATGAATTACTGCTAGAAATGTTTATATTTGCAAAGAGAAATAAGGTGACTATAATTGACAGGAGAGCTTGTGGTGGATACTCAGATATTACAACTCTCACAATAGTAACGCAGTTACAAATTAACTTTAGTTTTATTTACTCAATTTCAAGTTGGTTTATTTCGATGTTTATTATTATTATTATTATTATTATAATACACAGTGCTGTTCTATTATAAACATGAGTTAGCATAGCTTTTGTTTGCACTTGTTCGTCGCAGCTATATGAATACTAGGTTAAACGCGGAGGAATACAAAATGTTTTGTTTACATAAAGTATGTTTCTAAAGCAGGGTTATCATATAAATATTTTTTGCCTTTTATTGGAAGCAGGGACGGTTCCATGGACTCGCATCATTCACATTAACCCTTGCATTGCTGCTCAACCACTCTATAATCAGAGCGTTACTTTTGGAACAAGTAATAATACATCAACGTGAAATACTTATTTTGTAACTGTATATTTTCTGTAATCGAATCATTTTAGAACCGTTCCGAAAACGATATCTTTTTCCTACTTCCAATATGGAACTTTTCGTACCTGATGTGAATGACGCAACTATCAGCTCCTCAAAATGACGTAAATATTAGAAAAGACCCGTTTTATCTCTGAACTGTAGTTATGGGAGGAGCTCCTGCAAAGCGGTAAATTAGCGGAATTATTATTATTATCATTATTATTATTATCATCATCATCATCATTAATACACTGCACTGTCAGAAAGGGAGAGAGATAATACTATCTTCCAAAACATAAATTATTTAATTCATTGGATTCGTAGTTGGATACCCTCCCCTTATGTAGAACTGATACTCCACTAGGACTTGCAAGCGGATACCTAGGGGTCAGAAGCCTGTCGCGGAGTAAAGGACACGAAACTACAGAATGGATAACCTGGAACGAAGGGTTGACTCGTAGCCAGGCATGAGCAAGAGGAACTTCATTGGCATAAATAACCATAAACAGTATTTTAATCATTATAACAGTTAATGTAAGAGATTTTGTACATTAAGAACTTGGCCAGATGTTAAAGGCGAAATTGTAAGTAAACATAGCGTAATACGTAGATAATATACGCACGTCATGAAAATGTATAGCTGTTTTACAGGTATCAAAATAATATTTGTATATACATTTATAAGTTCTATAACCGCAGGCAAATATCATATTTTGGTGATTACTAAATTGCACCTATCACAACATGCCTACATCTAGTTTTATACAATGTGCTTCAAAGGCTCTTTGATCGCATGTAAGTTGTGTACATATAGCTTAATTACATATATCCTCGACAAGTTCTAAGTTCGGGAGTTTCAGAGGCCACCAGTGAACTCAAAACTTTCATCTAACCTAATCTAATCTAATTTATGTTGTAATAATTTCAACGCTGTTACTAAATAATGTTCGGTCATAGTTTGTAATAAAAAAACAAAAACTTACAATGGTATCATTATTATTTATTATTTAATTACTGGTCAGATTGTAGTTTTGCAGATGTTAGAATTAAAAATGTGAGAAAAAATCGGCTGTGTTCCATTCAAATGACTTTGTCTAGATCTCTCTAACAAATTATTCTATCTACTTCATGCTAATTGATATAAACATTAGCAGAAATTACTTGCTTCCTTATAAGTAGATGGGAAATAGGGGAGTATATTAGGCTAAAACGAAAGTCAAATCCTTTAAAACTGGTCGCTATGTGATTGAAATTCGTATCTTTGCACTGCCAGAAGTTGACAAATTCCCCATATGATAAAATTATTTTATAATTGAAAATATCTTGGAAATGGTCAACTCCAGGAAAAATATGTATGACAATTGTATGTTTCAAAGAGATCTACATTTTTGTGTTGTAAGTTTTTGTCTATCTCTTGCGGTTTGTCAGTTATGCAAAACTTGCCCAGAATGAACAGATCTTCAGAGTCTATTCCCAATAAATTCAAGATATACATTTAAGAATATCCTAGGCTATTTTCACGGCCGGTGAAAAAAAAAAAAATCTACGACCACGGCACAACAGCCCGGAAAGTTTTTAAATATAAAGATATACATCTTGTTTACCTCGTAAACATCTGTAATATAGGTATTTTATCAAAATGGTTACAGCCATTTTTGAGAAAAACAAAATTTTCAAAAAAGTTTCCATGTAAAGGGCAGTTTAGCGTGGGGGATTTTCTTTAAAGTCTTTGTGTCGCATCCTTGGAAACTAATAAACTTAAATACAAAATTTGGTATGTAATGATGTTTTCGTTTTTGCTTAGAGGTAAGCAGCCCTCCCCCCCCCCACACACACGCACGCAGACATTTTTCTAAGGGGACCTCAACATATGTATTTCCGATAAAATCTCGGTATAAAATTTTATGAGGAATACAATACCTTCTCTATACACTACGTACATAGTACGTATAGAGCAAGTAAATAACCGACCGCCTAACTTTCAGAATCCCAATCTCTTTTGAAAAACCAAATACATGCCTTGCCTAAATCAAATCAACGAAAGGCGAAAAAGCTGCAAGGCACAACCTCGCTTCTGAAACACCACCTCAAACCTGATGTAAACTGGCTTGAGTGTTGTAGCATGCTCTTGCAGTTTCCGTGTGAGGTTTAGCTCCAATGACGTCCACCTCATCTAATAATACAGTAGTGGAGCTTGTCCTGAGCGGAGCCACGTTGCGAAGAACACGTGCAAAGGAACAGACGTGCCTGCGGCCATCTCAAAAGAGCTCATACATGGGGAAAAACAATGACCACATATAACAATCCATACTCGCTCTCCAGGTTTGGCTTTCCTCAACCGGATCTCATCCAACATGCAGTTGCCCGATAGCACTCCGCTAAAATTTCGTTTGTTTGGTCAATGCTTTGAATTAGTCACGTTGATAAAAAACAAATTCATGTTGTGCTATTTACAATTATTCTAAAGTTAGTAATCACATAAAAATAACCCAAAACTGAAATCTGTTTATATAGCGTATTGAACGTTATATATTTATACGTGGGTACATAGTTGCTATAAAATTGGAGACAGTAGGTGTAAGAATGAGAAATTAAGACATTTAACTTAAAATACTTTAGGGGCTTGTTCCACGATCTTGTTTGAACACTCCAAAAGGAAAGTAAGATGGTTTTTGAAGCAGCATTAACTTAAAATCAATTCAACTTTCCAGATTATAATCCACTGACAAAGGAGGACTTCGCCGCCCATGCCACGACACAAGGGGCAACCGTAATGACTGTACGCAGTTATTAATACTAAAAAGGAAAACTGACCCCTCTCATCCCTAATTTTGTGGCATTGGCTTTCTTACTAATTATACCTGGTTCGTTAAAAGTGGTAATCCCAACCAGAAAGCAACCCTTTCCAGACTACAAGATTTCCACTAAACAAATTCCTCAGTTGAATTTGTCAAATACTTATCTTTTTCAAGCCCGTGCAATAATGTAAATGCAGGGAGAATACGCGGAAAAGATATTGTAAAAAAAAAAAAAAAGACGTAAAATAGAGAAAAATAAATTAAACCTAGGATTAATTACTTTTTTAAATTTTACGAATAGGAATTACTACAAATGTAACCGTTTCTTTATTAGTGCCGATTTTAAGCAACGTGAAATGAAGCAACGAACAAAAAAACAAACGACCAAGAAAATTTAAATTTTAAATTTTGAGAATTCACATTTTCATTGGGTTAGTTACGAGTATTTTGAAAGTTTGAGATGTGTTAGGAGTTTCAGATCCCTTTTGGGCTCTAAGTGCATGTAAAATTTGAAAATAGCGAACATATAAAAACTGAAATCTAAAGAGCACAGAATGTTATAAATGCGAAGAAAATTCATTTTTGGCGAGAAAAAAAATTAGTCACTAGGCGTTGAAAGGGTTAATTGTTAAATACTGAACATTTAAGTAAATGCAAAATAATGTCGACCGCTTAGCAATAATTTCTCCTGAAAATTTCGAACATGTAAATTAAAATTTGTGATATGCAGGATCATTTTAAATGTTAGAAGATGCTGAAATATAGGTGAGAAAATTGGTCTCAAAAGGTTTAAACACTTTTAAAACTAGAGTGGAAAAAGTAGAGTCAGGCTGAAAAATGTAATACAATAGCCGGGATTGATTTTTTCAGTCGGACTCTACCTTTTCAACTCATGCCCTACACACGGCTAATGTGGAAAATACAACTAATTCACACTCAACTAGTTGAGTTACTAGTTTAAGATTAGTTGAACGTTTCCTAAGTGATCGTTTGGTATTTTAGAATCTCATGCTACTCAGGATAAATGTGCAACCAATCTGATTAGTTGAACGTCTTACCGATTTTACAATCACAAAATGGTTCCTTTAAAAATGCCAAGAAAAACACATATATAATATTAACCCTATGCAATGTTGTCCAAATGATACAGTAGGAATGATTAAAAAACGAAATTTACTGAACTGTAATCGCTATTCCTTAACGTAACTATGTGTGTGCATTTCGCAGTTCACAGTAACGGCTGCTTCCAACTAGCAAGTAATTGGGGAGGCGTGTAACACCGGTGTAGTGAAACATAGAAATATATATCCTAAAAAAAAGTGGCGAGAAAATAATTATTTTTCGTTTATATATTTTGTGAAAAATACCCCACTCTTGCATTAGACAATATTCTTAGTTTAATGGAAGAATTTACTGGCGTGTCCGAAAGCAGCATAAAGTGTGTATAATTTTTAAATTTGCTGAGAAGCAATAGCTTTTCAACAAGCGACAGCCGGAAAATGCAGTGAATATTTACCACACATTGTTCGGGAAGAGCAAACAAAATAGGATTGGAGGGAATACTGGACATTGTCGTTGACCGACCAATTATTATCAATCCCGGGGATAGCACAGGTCAGTTTGGGTGTAACTTCAATAGATGTCTTATTTTGAAAGAGTGGGGCCACTTTCATCATCAGATTATCCCTTCTGCGTATGGCAGTATATTAAAAACAAGTGCAATCGATGGTTTTCCATGTGTATCTAAAATTCGCAAAAAAAAACAAAAAACAAAAAAAACATGGAATTATATACGTATACAATACCTCAACAAGCTTCCAAAACAGCATGTCAGCATTTTGTAATTTTACGGGAGAATTTCACATTTCGTACTGAATAACTCACCTAGTTGGTTTATTGTGGTTTATATATTATATATTTCTTAGAATTAATCATCTGTGAGCAGTGAAAGAAGACAGCTGCCCCCCCCCCCCGGGCTTGCTGTTAAGCGTAGCTTCACGGTTTTGCAGTTGTACACATAAAAGGGTGAAAAATCTAATACTGATAGCTTTAGGCCCATTTCCTTAATACCAGTTTCCACTAAAGCTTTAAAAGTATGTCGCGTTTACTTAAATTATGTCTATTTTGAATCTAATGGATACTTCAGTGCCAAATAGTTTCAATTTAGGAAAGGTAGAGTCACTACCTAAAGAGCAAATCTGTTAAGTGAAATCTGTAAGACATGATAAAGTGATTTATAACATTCTGTTCTGTGATATAAAGAAAGCCTTCGGCTGTATTGATCCCAATTTATTCTTTCTCTACTGGAACACTATGACATAAGAGGAAACACTAAGTACGATTCTTCAATCTTGCCCCTGCAACAGGAAACGGATAGTTATGAATGGCACACTATATGAAGCAGCAAGAGTAAAGCTGTGGAGTCTCCAAGGTTCAGTATTGGGTTCATTGCTGTTTCTAATAACTATTAACGATTTACCAAAATATGTAAATGAATTAATTATCGTGTATGCAGACGACAACTCTTTAGTAATGAAATAAAATGATATCACTAAATTACAAATACCTATAGCAGATACAATGAGTGATATTGCAGTGGTTAATTGCTAAAGGCTTCGTCTTAAAAATACTTACGACAGAAACCTTACCCATGAATGTTTGAATCACAACATTAATAAATTGAAACAATCAGTGAATACACATTTTAGGTATAATGTTAGCCAACCTTAACATGATCAAACCACATGTAATTACCTTAACGAGATTGTCAAAAATGCTGTACCTTTTGAGAAAAGTTTAACGTACTTACAAATCAGAACGAGAGCATTGTAAAGCTCTTTTACTAAAAGTTACTGAGTGCAATGAATTTATGATTCAACAACTTTTATCTGGCATAGAGAATATAGCTTTAAATTAATTTGCGAGAAGCATGCTCATAATATAAGCATTAATAAGAACCTTGATTCCCAACTTACATGCTAAGTAAGATGGGATCTAGTTATTTAATTATGGGCCTAAAATTACTTAATAAAATACTACCGAAGTATCATAGGTTACCACTTTCTATTACTTTCTTTCTCTACGCGTACTATGTAAATAGGTAGTACGTAGAACTGTTGCATTCCACCCAGAAATTCAATGTCGAGATTTCACTGGAAATATGTTTTGAGATCCTCAGAGTTCAAAAAAGTCCATGTGTGTCTGTGGACAGCATAAACCCAAAACCAAAAGTCGGTTAAATACCAAACCAGATATTTAAGTTTGGTATCTTCCAACGATGCAACACGAAGATTTTTTATGAAAACTACCCCAACCCACAATATTCTTTGCATGCAAGATTTTTCGAAATTTTCGGTATCTCAAAAGTGGCTCCAAGGATTTTGATTAAAATCTAGTATATTATAGATATTTGCATGGCAAATAAAATATATATCTTCAATTTGTTGGGAATAGCCTTTGAAGTACTCTGCATTATGAATGAGCTTTGCATAACAGGTAAACGCAAGATATAGACAAAAAATTTACTAAACAAAACGTGTAGAGCTGGTCTAACACACAATTTATGTCCAATACATTTTTGTTGTGACTAACAGTTTCCGAGATATTCCTTACTATTGCTTACAACTTTTCTCAAAAAAGTCATCCGTGTTTCTTTTGTTTTACTCCTGGTCATAAAAGAACTGACAACCGCATAGCGACAGCTTCTAAAACATTTTGTTATCGCTTTAGCTTAGTGTATGCCTTTAATTCCCTTCAACTTATAAGGAACTAAGTAATAAAACCGTTCTACTAACGTTTATCTCTCGATTAACTTGAAGATCGAAGATTAATGTTTTGTAAGAAGTTGCAGAATGGGTAGAGAAATGTGAGCAAAACATATCACATTTTAATAGGTTTTTTTGATTGGGAGACTTAAAGTCCTGGTTATATTCTAGACGAGGATGCAAATATGCCTAAAGTTATTAAAAATGTGTATTTGTTGACTAAGACATTGTTTCTAAAATTAAGACTAAAATAAACTACAAACTAATAAACAAAGCAACTTTTTTTTTTGTTTTGGGAGTATTTTTCCACTTATCACTTTGTTTAGATGTACTTTAGCATATCTCAACTAGGTAAGTGTCCTCCGATGGAAAAGAAACATATGCTTTCCTTAATGCCGCTCCGAACTATAACACCTGACAACATATAAACAAAAATTAGAGATTAAGTTTATCTTTAAATAATGGAAATCCCTTATTTAGTCCTTAAAATTTTACGGGACTAACTAAACATAAAGTTTTGTTTTACGAAACACTAGCTTTCGTGTTCCGTTTTGATGCCTTTTACTCCCATATTGATATTTATGTGCACGATGTGGCCGGTAATGAGCTGCTATGATTCGAGAGGGAGTTACATATATATCCAGGTTCTCTACCTCGCCTGCTTCTTTGATAATGGTTGGGTCGTTAGAGGAGGTGGAAAAGCTGTTGCTTATATGTCAGGTATAAAAGAAACTAGGACTGGTTTCAAACCGGTCACATTTTTTTTTTATCCAAACGTACCTTTGTTTTAAGGCAAAGTATCTATGAAAATCCAAAAAGTGCTCTTTTATTCTATTGCTTTGGTCTTAAACATATACTCAGAACATAAAACAGCAGTACACACATGTTACCGACCTATGCAACAAATCCTTGTTAAGATGATATATCCGCGGTCTAAGGTTAGCATGCTAGCCTTTGGTTCCAAAGGTCGCGGATTCACTCTCAGCGGAGTGTTATGTGTTCTTTCGGGAGTGAAAATCCTTAGCACGGTTCCCTTCAGAAGGGAAGTATAAAAATAACATTTTCTGGGCTATCTAATTCAATCCTATTAAATTCGCCTAAAAATTTGAACAATGTAGGATAAAAACTTTACAAATTAAGAAGAGGAAAGCCAATATCTGCATTTCACAGTTCCAGGTTATCTTACGTTAATTAGAATCTGTCACTGATTCGATTCAAATACTATGAAAGTGTCTACATACAAAGATGGGGTTCAATTAGAGCTACATTATCAGTAACTGACAGGCCAGTTGCTGTGGAAATACCAATCAAAAATGATTCACTAGTTCAGTTCTATTTGGGCTTCATGAAATAAATCGATAGAGTACGTAGCGTCTCATTTTCACTTTAACTCCATATACAAAGACTCCATACAGCATTCCCCTACAGTTTAAAATTTCCAATAGCCAACTTGACGGTAGAATAAAAATTCGTGTTTTATTATGTAGATAGAAAGGATATTACAGTTGTCTCGGGTTTTCCAGACCTTTTTAGTCATCTACATTTTCTCAACGTTTTTATTATGGTGTGCAAAGAGTTATTTTACATACATTTAGCACAGCTAAAGTTTTATTACAGTACATGGACTTGCTGTCCAAATGGTTTTAATCTAATTTTCAAAATTGGGAACTATCAACCTTTCTACTAAATTCCTTATTAATTTCTCACTTTTTCTCCGTCAGTTTCAATCATACGACAGTGACATTGTCATGTATAACATTAAAATATCTCCTAAATTCAGGTAATAAATAAATAAATAAATAAATAAATAAATAAATGCAACAGGTTTACCGTAACATCCTGCATTCTTTCACCCATGATACATACGAAAATTATTTCTGTTTAATTTGTTTGCTAAAATTATTTAAAGTGGAGTCACTGAATCTAGGTGCTAAAATATAATGGTTATTCGACATATCACGATTTGATAAACCAATGTCTTTTTTTTTAGTAGCGTCTACCAAAGAGACGATGGTTTTAAGAGTTCAAAATCAGCTTATATGGGAGTAAGGTGAAACTAAAACTGAAGCTGAATATTTTACTGGCAGAAAATAAGCTGCAATAGAACAATAACATTTGAAGCCGGTAACCGAAATAGACTATAGTGTGTTCACGCTAGTGTTCTTAAGAACTTGCATCTTACAAAGGATTCTTTTTCTTTCTACTCCATGCTAATCGAGAAAAGCATTATTAGAATGGTCTTATTAGACTGCTTAGTTTCTTATAAGTAGAAGGGAGCTATGAGAATGCACTATGCTAAAGCGATATACACATGTTTTAAAAGCGGCCGCTATAATGTTTTATTGAAGTTAGCTTTTTTTTTTCTTTTTTTTTTTTTTTTTTCATTTATATAGCTTCCTTTAACATCTAAGGTCATATCGGGGGCTTTCCACTTGAAACAATTCGTCTGTACGTTCTTTTACGTAGGTTTAAATCATTTTTTGTTTTACTCAAACACGCACACATTCACACTCACATACAATCTTCCAGACTCTGTGGGGGATAGGGAATAATTCTGGCTAGAGAAAAATTCAGCGCCCCGGTCGGGATTCGCACCCGGGACCCCCGAGTGAAAGGCAGCACGCTGACCACTCGACCCGGAGGCAGTCTAGCTTCTTTATATGGAAAAAAGTAAAACAAAAGAAACACGGACGACTTCCTGTTTGAGAAATGTAGCGGTATTTTAAAACTAATCAAATAAGGAATATCCCGGAAACGGTTAGAACCAACATAAAAATATAAAGGACATAAATTGTGTAATTCGACAAGATCTACAATTTTTTGCAAGTTTTTGTATTTCTTTCGGTTAACCGGTAATGCAAAAGTCATTCAGAGTGAAGAAGGCTTCAAGGACTATTCCCAGGAAATTTAAAATATATATTATATTTGTCACCTAAATATTTTTAATATGTCGTATTTTAAAATAAATCTTGTTATTTTTCAGAATATCGCAAATTTATAAATATTTTCCATATAAAGTGTACTTTGGTATGAGGGGGATTTTCTTGAAAATCTTAGTCTTGCATCCTTGGGAGATACTGAACTTAAAAAAACAAGTTTTTTATTTAACAGACTTTTCGTTTTTGAGTATGTTGTCCACAGGCGCGCGTACACACACACACACACACACACACACACACACACACACACCTTTTTCTATTTTTTCAGGTGGTCCAAAACACATTTCCGGTGAAATCTCGGTATCGATTTTGAGTGAAATACAATACCTCCACTGCCCACAATGTACATTGTACACATGTATAGAGAAAGTAAAAATGTACGATCCAGAACAGAATATTTATTTTCGTCAGAAATAACTTGCATTTATAGCACATTCTGCACGTATGTATATTTCGTAGGTATTAACAAGGAAAATTTTATATGCGACTACATATGCAAAAATGGGACTTCGAGAGAAGTTGAAATGATGGAGTTTCCAGGACCAGCAACTCCAAATAAAGACAAAATGTGTTTCATAAAGATAAAATGTATTTCATTCACACAATTTTCTCTATTCTTATACATACAATACTAGAAAAAGCTTATTCTTCTATCTACTTTTGTTAAGCGATATAAAGGTTTTGAGAAATACGTTTACTACACAATATGCTGTATGTAAAAAGGAATTCAGAATGTTGAAGGCATATTCATATGTTTAAGCGCGGATTACTATGTGATGTATTTGAAATTCCAAAATCTTTGCATGATGAAAAAATAGTGTTAGTACTTGAACCATTAAATATCTGAACATTCTAACCAATAACGAATATCTCAGAAATGTTTAATGCAAACAATAGCAATAGCATGAATAAACTGTATAATACGCCTGCATCGTTAGTTAGATGCACAAAATTATACAAACATCATTCAAATAAAGACTACTGCACACGTTATTCATAGAAGTTCAAGATACACACATTATCAGCCTTGCAGATATCTTACAGCAATTTTAATCAAAATCTTCAATCCTTTTTTGAGAAATTCAAAAATAAGGAAAATATTGTCATGCAAAGGATAGTTTTCGATGGGAGGATTTTCTTGAAGACCTTTGTGTTGCATCCTTGGAAGATGCTGAAACTAAATACCAAGCTTCGTTTTGAATTCTTTGATTTCTCTCTTTCTCTCTCTCTCTCTCTCTCTCTCTATCACACACACACACACACACACCTGTTTCCAAAATGTTTTTTTGTTTTATCTAAGCAGCCTCAAAAGATGTTTTTCCGGCAAAATCATGGTGGAATACAATTATTCCTTTCCTTCACCTCCACCCCAAAAAATGATTACGCAAACCAAAATAATTTTGTGACTCTAGAAGTATTCCACTTCTGTTTTAATACTGTTTGTTTCTTAATGCATTATAAGATAAAGAACTTTTCTCCGTTGATTTCGGTTTTACAATTGTTTAGAGTAGACATGAATATTTTTTCGAATAACTGACCTATTCAGGTGACAATGGGCAAAACTACATGGACTACAAAAATGTCTCATTGCGCTACTTGAAGGTTTCTATTACCAGAAAGTAATCATTTAAGCTTTGCAAAGGACTCCTGCACTTCTTTCGTTACTATATATTTTTCTCCCCAATCTAATAAGCTGCTTTTTCTCAAAGGCACGTTTTTCGCTCATCGACAATAATGCGAGCTTTCATGATACAGCATCGCAGAAACACATTTTTGAAACAATCTGTTTGTGATGCAAAGAAGGTATTTAGTGCAGAAAATTTGAAATATCCTTTTATCTTCTAAAGCTCTGACGTTCAAAATATGTTTATGTGCGAAAAATACATTAATCACCTTTATTAATTGTGAAACTTGCAAGTTCAATTGATTCACGTCTTTTCAATGTAAAAATCTTCCACACCAGCAGCCATATAAATGGCTCTGTGATAATGGCATTTAATTAGAGAAGTACTAAGCCATCTCATGAAAACAAGCCTGCCAATTCTATTTTTGGTAGGACACAGGTGTGCCTCGTGGAGTTGCGATAAACATGCTTACATTTCCTGTGCCTTTTAAGAAAAGTTGAATTATTGTGGAGTCAAACTGTCATCTCGTTAAAACCCGTGGTAACATTAGCACTATTATTTATGTAAAAGTATGTAGTATTCAGATTAACTCTCCATTCACTCTTTTACAAAATATTCTTACAAAGCTTATTCTTCTATCTACTTCTTGTTAATACAGATAAACCGTCATTACTAATTTCGTTATAGGTATTAAGAAGGATACAATAGAGTATGACAGTCAAATCTTTTCAAAATCAACTGATATGTGATGACTGAAATTATGTTCTCTTTGCATGAACACAAAAAAGAAAAACAGGTTTTAAGTTGAGAAAAGTATTAAGCATGTATTTGACAAATTCAAACTAATAATAAAGTAGTATATGGGAAATTGTCAACGCCATAAAAAACTTTACTCGACAAACTAAGCTTTGACGAGATATACTTTTTTGTAGTAAAATTTTCCAACCCTAGCGGTTTCCTAATTATACAAAACTCTCCCAGAATAAAGATAACTTCACATGTGATTATCAGAAAATTTAGAATATGCATTTTAATTGTCAGGAATGCAGCTTGAGTATAAGGCATTTTAATCGTTATCGTTAGATCTAGTTTTGAGAAAACCTAAAAAAACTGTCGGCCCTGCAATATGTAAGATAGGTCATACGGAACTTAAGTGTTTGTGAAACACAGATTCCATTCTGCAAAGCATGAGAAGAAAGGAATGAAGAGGAATTTCTTTTCAAAACAGAAAGTCTTAAAACATTTCTTCAAATTAAATAATGGTATAGATACATTTAATAATTCTAATAAACACCACATTTGTTAGAAGTTGAAAGGGTGAACAACTTGTTAAGTTAACACAGTGCCATATCTATTGAAATTCCAATAAAACAAGAGACTCCCTTCACCAAAATGTCTTCTAATAAACAATTTCTTTACTAAGCAGTATTTATGAGTATAACATTTTAAATGTTTGAAGAAAAACGAGTTTTTAAAGTGGGGTGATGTCCTAAAAATGATTTAACCATGGCAAATTATGAAATAAATCTTTCGGAGAAAGCAACTATTTCACCTTCATTGACTGACTAACTCGGCTAACACTACCAGAGTGACGAATTGATCACCAGTTCGCAGAGGCTAGCGAGATCGATTTTGGTACTCTTTTGAACAGCTGTCAGTTATTAACTTTATTTTCGTATATTCACTATCGTCGAAACAATGTGGAATACACTTGCTTGAAGTGTTCTGCAGAAACTCCGAAGTGAAAATACTCTACTTCGTCTCGTATTTTCGAACTTCTTCCTGCATTCATCTCATTTGTACCTAATATGCAATGACGACTTCCTGAAACAAAATTCATTCTCAATTCTTCGTGTCCGTCTATTAAACCTTCCTGTATCTTTCTGAGTTCCTAGAATGGCCAATTACAATTCTGTAACTAGAAGTAATGACCATATCATCGAAACAGTTGCTCATGTGCCATACCTTCAGCGGTTTACTAGTCCCAGATGGTATGTGCACAAGCAGTTGCAGCTCAGCAGGTTACGTGCATGAAAATGACAGACTTGGCAATTTCCTGTTAAATTCGGCTAGAGCGACGAACACCACAATACCGATGGGAATTGTGCTGATAAAGATAATCGCTTTGAGGTGATTCCACAATACACCGCAATGCAAAGGTCTATCGGGCGGTATCGCGTCTTACCGTGCCGTGAAACGTAACGCTCCTCTCTGAGCAGTCTTCTTTTTTATTTTTAATGTTTCATTTGTATAGTCCCATTTATAATCAATGGTCATATTGGGGACTTTGACTTGTGAAACTGTGGGTTCAGAACATTATACTACTAAACACTCGCACATTTACTCTCACATTCATACTTCCAGACTGTGGGGGATAGGGAATAATTCTGGTTAAAGAAAAATGCCCCGGGACTCCGGATGAGAAGTCAGCTCGCTGAACACTCGACCACGGAGGCAGTCTTGAGCAATCTTAAAGCGAGGCAACTCACATTTCCACGGATTCTGTGCCCACGTTAGGGAGAGCAGTATTTGTTTATTAAAGACAACTGTGTGGGTCTGAGCATCTCAAACATCTACTGCAACGGCATTGGAGGTTCAAACGAATCTAAGTGCCAATAGGTTCAATGAAACCGATACGACCATAAGTGAAAACCCAGCTCAGCCACTCAGACAACCAGTGTTTGTAAAAATCCACCAAATTCAACCGAAAAATCGCTACAAAAAATTTAACTACACAATGTGAACTGTATCTAACTAATATTTGAGAATTTTAAGTCAAATTCATGCATCTCAATGCTGTTTTGCTAACCAATCTACTACGACTAATAGTAATTAAGCAAACGTGAATTGTCATTAGTTTAGTTTTTAAATGCTTTCCTTGTTTAATAAGGGAATGCAATTTGGTTGGAAAATTTTAAATGAGTAAGATAGAAATATTGCGTCCCGGTATGTAGGTTACTATACCAAGACATGTATTCAAACCTAAACATTTATTGTAAAACAATTTTATATTTATTTTACATAATTTTTCAGATGAAAACGAAAAACTATGAACTATTGCAATAACTAAAGAAAATATGTAATACAAAAGAAAAAAGTTAAAATGACAGCTAAAGTCAAAGTAAAGGTATAAAAAAGTACATAAATACAGATTTTTACATGTTGCTAGGAACCAAAAACCAACGAAACTGGTTAGCAGCGTCACTGTGTATTGGTATCTAACACATTCTCTCTCTATCACTTAAGTTGTCTATAAATAAATCTACTCGATTGTTTACCTTCAAGTTGGTGCCAAGTGAACAGCTGAAATGTCCTGAGTGCATAATGTAAATGATAACTTTCAACACTGTTCGGCTGGCCCCGTAGTTCATCGCCGGTTGTGCGAGGGGTCCCGGGTTCAGTTCCCGGCATGAGGGTGGAAACTTTTCTCTAGCCAAGGTCATTATTGCCATCCTCCCCAGCGTGGAAGTATGAACGAGAATGAATGTGTGATCTAATGTACAAAACCCCACAGAAATCCAATAAAAACTTGCTATATACGAGTTAATACCACTGCTATTAAGCAAAGGTTCCAAAGGTAAAAGACCGCCGATATGATCATTGCAGTAAAATGCGAGGTATAGACGGAATAAAAAAGATTCATGCTTACTGGAACAAAATGTACGTGTTTCGATAATCATGATAACAAAACGTTTACAATTTCAAAACTATACATACATATGGCTTAAGGTTGATACTGTTTGAGAGAGGAAGTTTTAATCAATTGGCGTAAGTTTAGAACAGTCACGCATCGCACGCGTATGCGCAGATCGTTGCATAGGAGAATGCAGATCAAATCGTTCATCAGTCGGCATGTGTACACCACCGCAAAAAGTCTTATGTGCCAGCTAGCATTATCAAGCTAAGTCGGTAATTCTTGTGCAGCACCTCTTTTGTCATTAGTACAACCTTGGACCGAGATAAGACGTTCCTACGTACATCTCAATAATAAAATGGGATTACCTCCGCGGACGAGTGGTCAGCGAGCTGACTTCTCAACCGTAATTCCCGGCTGGGGCGGGGAACATTTCTTTAACCGTAATTATTCTCTATTCCGCAGTCTAGAAGTATGAATGTGAGAGTGAATGTTAGTGCGTTTAATGATATAACATTGTTAACCTAATGTCAATAACCTATAGTTTGTATAGAATAGTTTAACAAGTTAAAAGCCACCAAGATGACCACATTAAAGGAAGACAGTATAAATGGAAAAAAAAAAAAAAAATGGGAAAGGCAGTTGAGAGAAAACAGATGTTTGTTGCCAAATGCAGGTAAACATTCTGAAGGCGATACCTAGTACTTCGCGAGACATTTCAGAGAAGCCCGCCGAAATCCATTCGAAAGGCTATGTTGCAGCTGAACACTCCACAGAGTTCCATAAACGCGTACAAGCTGCAACTTCACTAGAAGATTAATGAATTATAAATGAGAACAGAAACGCTTTGCGGAAACAAATGCTGGAAAAAGTAGATGATAACGATACATTCATAACTACTGTCTGCTTCTCAGACAATACAACGTTCCATGTCTGTGGAGACAGACAATTGTCGCATCTGGGGGTTTGAAAATCCGGTGTCGTATTTGAACACCAAGATTCTCTAAATGGAATGTTTCGTGTGGGATCATAAGCACCCCCGCTTTTTGCTGAGAAGACAGCACGTACATGTTGCAGCTGAATGCTATGCCCCAACTCCTCTATACAGCAATTTTCCAGCAAGATGGGGCACTACCACACTTTGGAAATGTTAAGGATTAGGTCTACAGGACACCAGTACGTGGTTAGGCAGACTTACAACAAAGACTGTTGACAATGTTACACCACAGGTTTCATAACAAGGATTGACGTTTAATTCCAATTGGACATTTTCCGTGTCATTAATGGCAGCCATGTTGAGGTTTATGAACTATGAGGAACCAAAGAATTCGCAGTAATTTGTAGCAATGTTTTCATCTACAGATTCGTATTAGCTCAGAATTTATAAGCGTAATAAAAGAAACAAATATAAACTGAACACCTGTGTACTAATTTTATAGTGTCTTGCCTATTTTCTTAGTATATTTTTTCTCTTTTCTTGTTAACTTAAGGTTATTCTTAAGCGAGGATTTTGCCTATCGTAATTCCATTATTTCTGTTATTGGCGATTATATTATATACCTAGTTATTTTATTACCTTAACAACCTTTAACCTGTTTGGTCATATCGAACGATAAATGAAACCTGTGAAATGGTGCTCAAATGATCTCGGAGTCCATGAAACTTAGTTACTCGACATTCGTCTTCTCGGGTTACGGGAAACCCCCGAAAAACACCTTATCCGGGTAACTCACCCTAACCGAGATTCGAACAATCTCTTGAATGTGTGGCAAAACGTACGGTAAATGGTTTTCTACAAAATATTTGGTTTATACCTGGGAAACCGATCACTTTAGTGTTAACTTATTCCTTAGTCCGTTAACATTACTGTTTTCTACTTCCCAAAACACAATATTCACCTTAAGTGACTTCACTTATTTAACTGAAAACTCAATAATAGCATGCTTAAAATTACACAAGAGGCTCATAATTAAAAACAGCGCGGGGGTGTCAAACGTATCCAAGAGAGAAATCACTTAAAAAGTTCGTTGTCTTAAACAATGTATAGTAACTGAAAAGTGAACACTTCGAAATAACGTTTACAGTTTTGGATTCATTAAGAGAACATTGGAATTCAGCAAATTTTATCGGGTATCAATGGTTCATATTCCTCTAATACTGTTTTGTCATCTCAAAATGCGTTTTTCTGAGTGATACATGAAAGATTGTACATACTTCAATGCTTATCATTACTGATAATACCCACATGAGTGCCATTTTTTGAACCTGTAAAGGATACCTGCATACATATTTAAGCGTTTAGCATCTATCACGCCGAGGTTCTATTATTTCTATGGAAACGTTTGTGAACCGCACACGATTCCATTTCCGAAGGATAAATCACCCCCACAAGAGCGGGTTGGTAATCTCCATACTTACAGCGATTGGAGAGTTGTTTTATGCGCACCGACAGACAGGACAGACCGGCGCTAATAGGTGATCTCCCATTATCGAACGAATGGCGCCAAATAAGAACACTTGAGAATCACTGTTCTGAAGGCAGTATTTCTATTGTGCGTAGACACGAGGGACAGAAATAGGTGTATATAAAAAGGACAAGCTTTAATCTCGATTAGAAACACACCTCTATTACTCTTTCGACACTCCCTGTATGTCCACGCTCAACACGCATGCATGCGTGCGTGACTGCGTGTAATTTTTCACAGCACTATTTTAAACATTCTCTCCCGAATCCTAACGCGCGGGATATGACAACCTACAGGTTTATTAATGAAGGAGCAGTATTTCTAAAGAGGAAACACTTGGCCCTAACACAGTTATTGCTGACAAAGCAACACGGTTTCGTCCACCAGTGAAAACCAACGTGGGGTGGAGAAATAGCAAATAGTGATTTACATCTCAGATTTTGACCAACATTGGTTTAAAGCTAATTGATAAACATCAAAGTAAAAAATATATTCGCATTGCTATATAGCTCAATGGTTGCCTTTTGCACCTCTTTTGAAATCATCTAATTAAAAAAATGTGAATATAACTATGTATTATTAAATATTCTAAGATTCCGCTTTAATTTTTTGTAATATTTTTAGCCATGCGACTTTAACCTCAGTATGTGGATATTTAAATGACCATCGTCGTTTCATTCGCATAACTTACTCTAGCTGTTCTGCAAATGAACTATTCTTACAAAAGATTATTCTATTATCCGCAACATGCTAACCGAGATGAACATTAGCAGAAATGCTCCTATTACTTGCTTCCTTATAAGTAGAAGGGAAATAAGGAAATACACTTGGCTAAATCGAGTAAAATCTTTTAAAAGCTATTCGCTATGTGATACAATTTAAATTCGGGTTCACTTTCCACGGCCCGGAGTAAAAAATTTGGTATTCCATTCATACGATTTTCTCAATATGTTCTAAAGGCAAATTTCTTACAACAGGTGCTTCATCTTTATACTCCATGCTAGTGGACATGAACATTAGCAGAATGGTCTGATTACTTAGTTCCTTATAAGTATAGAACTTAGAATGAAGAGGATTTCAGAGACCACCCCCGAAAAATTCAAGATATACATTTTTCATGTGAATATATTTAATATAGGGCATTTTAATTAAAATCGTTAGCAACTTTTTTTAGAAAACAAAATTTTTCAAAAATTGTTTCACGCAAACGATAATTTAGGATGGGGGATTTTCTTGAAAATCTTCGCGTCACATCCTTGAGAAACACTAAACTTCAATGCCAATTTTGCTATTTAACGGACATTTTGTTCTCGAACTAAGCTGTCTACACACATTGGCCTTTTACTGAAAAGGCTTGTTTTGGGCGATATTTGTTTTTGGATTCAGGGGTGCTAAAAACGTGTATTTACGGTAAAATCTCGGAATAGAAATTTGGGTGGAATACAATATCCTCCCTATCTACTATGTACGCTGCACATACATACGTGGTAGAGAAAGTAAACATCGGTTTTACCAAACTGTCATACAATTTATTCAATGAAAGTTGGATTGTGATTTCACTTGAAGATTTTGATTTTATGATGCATTTTGATTTTCGATTCCTCACAATATCTTAGGAGAAAAAAGACTTTGAAATGTTATTTTAAAGTTATTCCCATGTTTTGGGTTTTAGCTTTTAAAAAGAAAAAGTACATTTTTAGAAAATGGGAGCACATTTCAGATTTTTATTTCAAACAAACCGTAAAAGCCTGAAACATTACACATACCACCAGATCCGATAGAGGGAAGTTCATGGATTTTGAAATCAGTCTTTAGAGCTTACAATCATGTGTGTCAAAGCAGTGCTGGTAGCTATAACTGGATTGACGCTTGCAGGATCGATTGTTCAAATGCCACAGTCAGTTCTACAGTACATTTAACAAGCCGTAGTCTGGTAATAATGATATACATATATTGCATAAATTAATGTAATACAAAGAAACGTTCATCTGCGGTGTCATGGTGGTAAAAGCGGGCGTTGAGCACTATAAAAAAACAGTGACAGGTTATGTGCTAGAAATAGCAACACGCATTTGACATTCTCATTGGAATCGTTGCAAAAAATCAGATGTGCTCCATTCTCATGATTATCTACCTGTCCTGCAATCAAACACTTCTAACAAAATATTTTTTATTTACATCATGCTAATCGAGATAAGCATTAAAAGACATGTTTATTATCTGCTTCCTTGTAAACAGAAGAGAAAGTCGTACATTAACGAGATAGCCAAACCTTATAAAACACATCGATATGTGAAAAATTGAAATTCGGTTCTCTTTGCACAGATAGGAATAAAATATGAGATATTAAACAGAAGACGACTTCCCGGTTGAGAAAAGTTTTAGTAGTATAACAATGAAACAAATAACAAGAAATATCTTGGAACTGGTTAAATAAAAAAGTATGACAAATTGAGTGTTTTGACAAGATCTATTTTTTTTTGTAGCGAGTTTTTGTCTATTTCTAATGGTTTACCAGTTACACAAATGTCATCCAGAATGAAGAGCTCTTCAGAGTCAATTGCCAGAAAATTCAGGATATAGGTAGGTAGGTGGGTACGTTCCGTTTGTCATGAGAGTATCTTAAACATGCGGTATTTTAATCAAAATAGTCAGAAAATTTTGAGAAAATCTAAATTATCGAAGAAACCTCATATAAAGCTAGTTGGGGCTGGGGGATTTTCCTGAAAATCTTCCAAGTTCTAAATGCCAAGTTTAACTGGCTTTTGGTTTTGAGTTATGCTGTCCAAAGATAGCATATGGGCCTCTTTCTAAAAATGCCTTTTTGGATTCAGCGGGCCCCAAAACATGTACTTCCGGTGAAATCTTGATATTGGACTTTTGAGTGGAATACAATAACTTCTCTATCTACCATGTGCATTGTACATGCGTGTTAGGAATATTTTTCATTAGGGGCCTCAAAGCGTGTATTTTCGATACAATCTTGACTTCTATATTTTGTGGAACACAATACCTTTTGTGCCCACTATGTAGATGGACTTCCTTTATACAACTCCAAATAATACTATTTTTAAGCGATTATTTGGTATTTTGTAACCCTTTCCAAAAGTAGCATTCTGATCGTTAAAAATTTGTGATCAGCAAATACGGTGAATGAATTTCTGATGTGTAGTGTAGTTGATCCTATTGGTTGTCGGCTAGTTCAGCGAAACCACTGCCAGTCATCGTTCACGAAGCCGTTTACTCATTCAGAGGTGCAGTTTGTGTGTACATGTTATGGAAAATACGTGTAGTGCAGCAAATACTATCACAGACTCTTGTGTGTTTTGCACAAATTATAATTTGAACAATTCATTTACTAAAATACCTCTCGGAGTTATTAAAGTGTCTCTCGCTGTATTAAAATCATTTGTATGGTACGTAAACTGATATATTCTGATATATTCTTACTTCATACCTGTTAAGATAAATTCAATTTATATATGTACATTATAATTATTTTCAGGTGGTATATTATACGGTTGCAAAATGTCTGATCTAGACAATCCACCTTAGATTTGAACGTGGTGTAAAAAAGCCACTTTGATTCATATATGAACTATAGATATATGATTAACATTTTTCTTGAAAACCCACAGGTAACTGGGCATATTTAAGGTACAGTAATGGTTTCAATCTAGCCAGTCCAGTCAAGGTCATATACGGTAATCTCCATTCCCACTCTAAATTTCCCTTCTCTAAGTTTCCCTTTCAGTTACTCCCGCCCAGCCTGCTTCAAGCCAGGTCTTTTATTTATTAATTTGTTTTTGCCCTCGTTTATATCCCGCCTCTTAATAGCAAGGTCCTATATGCAGCACTCCCTTTTGGAACAAATTGTCTATCGGCAATGGTGTTTTAACTCGTGCATTGACATCGTTGGGTTTCTATCTTTAATCGTAATAATTAAATCACACACCCATATTGACACCCATGTTTCCATCCCCACGGGAGGATAAGGAGTAATCTGGCAGGAGAAAAATCTACACCTCTAGTCGGATCAAACCCTTCGCACAGCAGGCAGGTGCTCTACCGACTGAGCTACGAAACCAGAAATACCACGAAGTGGGGAACAAATGCAAAGTGGGTAAAATGAAACAAGAGGACTGGCGAACATGAAAACACTGTTAAAGTATGCTTTCTTTTCCCGCGAATCGTGGGCTAGTGGCGACATTTGTATATATTAAGTTGGATTTTTAAGAGTCAAGCGATTATTGAGGCCTGTGAATGTGATATAAAAACCATTTCAGGAATTAAGATAAAGAGCTGCATTATTAACAAAATAATTCACGCAATAAGGGGTTAGTGTCGCGATAAGGAAACTTTATAAACAAAATGGACGACCTAAGCAATCATCAAAATATGAATTCCTATCCTTAATGATTGCTTGATAACCAATGTCCTTGACAAGTTTTCCGCATTAGTAGAACATAAAAAGGAGTCCTTGTAAAAACATTAAGGGCTTTGACATTACCTAGCTGATGATTTTCAATGAGCAACCCCTCTCAGACACTTATTTATCTAAATGTTTAGCAACACGCTCTTCAATATAGAACATTTTAACTGGGTGTAGCGTATCGTCTAAAAATCTTACATTCTTAAGAAAGGCTTCATACAAATTAATTTTGAAAATTAAGAACAATTGTTCAAATAAAATTTCAACGCCATATATTCGGAGAGAAAGATATTAATTTGGAAGTTTAATCCATTGGTTTTTATTGTTTCTAAACAAATTTGAAATTCTTTAACAAATTATTTTTAGTGACATAAGCTTTGAAATGCCGTAGATACCACTGGCAAGATACTGTGCAGCACTAGATATAAAAGAAGAACACAATTCACGTTCTAACAACTGAATTCCATTAACTCACTTATACAACGGCTTACATGCTTAAATTTGATTATTTATCATGATTTTAATTCGTTTCTGTACTGTGATTATTATCCCATTTTTCTTTCATTAAGCGATGCATACTATTTAGAACGTATTGTTTAGATTTATTAGAGACTACCTGGTTTAACCGACGTTGCAAGGTTGGGGTTTTAACTCTAATTATGAATTAACTCAATTTACCTCCATCCCTTCTTTATGCAATTATTATAGTTACAATAATAGTGGACTTTTATGCTGAATCCTTCCTTTTAACCATTCTAATTTTGTATTGTACAACTCCCGCTAATAGCGCAAGAAAAATCCCTCGATATTATAGCAAAAGGATGAGAAACGTTGGGAGAACGTGAGTCGTCCTAGTTCTTCCTAGTGGAAGAATCGTCAGTTTGAATAGCCGAGTAAATGTTTTAAAGTGCAGCGAGTAAATCACTCACGACTCTCGTGGATGTACCTACAACATGTAATATATTGCAATACCCTGGGCAAGCTATCGTCACGACTGAATCGACTGTTAAAATGAAGTGAGAGGACGCCAAGTATTGTGGATGTCCTTTGGCCAGTGACGAACTGACTACCAAGCTCCACTTCCCTCTGCTCCGAGTTTTGCGGTACGTACGCATGTATACTCTTACTCGGACGAGTCGAGCTGGTACAGCCTGGATTAAAAGGTACATTCCTTTCACGTAATGCAATAACTTTTAACATGCACAAAAAATAGGCGTCAAAATTTCACACTCTAAGGCTATTTAGACTACGTACACACGTCCTTGGTATTTAAATATAACCTAACATTCGTACAGTTATCAACAGGACTGACTTTCGCTTTTTAAGCTTAAAAAGCTCCTGTTTGCTTAAGTGTTGCATCATGACAACGTAAGTCTTCCGTTTGGAACAAAACGCAACTAAACTTTACACCCCACCCCGCCAGTCTTTCGGCATTTGCAGACAGCATTCAAACCTGCTTATACCAGCCTATCAGTGACTCATGGCCTCTGTTGTTTTGTCTGCTTTGCTGTGATAAATAGGGTGGGCGTAGGAAACTTGAAGCAAAATTATTAGGAATTTCTCTGCCTGTTTATAGCATGTCTGTCAGAGAAAATAAGTTTCTCTGAGTGGGGGCAAAGATTATAATGATCGAGTGGTTTTTGAGATTACCCTACAAAGGTACAAATTGTCTCTTTTTATAATAGCTATTTGTACCTATCACATTTAAATGCTAACCTGCAAATGTTTCAAAAATTAGGAACTTGCGGCTATTCACGTCTCTGATTCTCGGTTTCATAACTCAAATTAGTTGCCTTAGACCTTCCTGCAGTAAAAGCAGTTTCATGTTGGATAGCTGCGACATATTAAAAAATTCAAAGTCATCAATGTTCTGCACCGAAGCACTACCGCCGTGCAATCGTAAGCGCCAGTGAAGAAGGAGGATTAAATGAAAAATTGCTGGGTGTTGTTAATGAATTATAGCTGTGTTTCCTACCAGCTGCGTATAGAAGATTGCTAAACTTTACACAAAATAATGGCATAATCCTAACTTAATCTTACTAAATCAAAATTATATACAAGCATTCATTTCTGTGGTCTGTGTCGTAAACGATTATTGTTATTGTTATTATTATTATTATTATTAATAATATTATTAGGAGTAGTAGTAGTAGTAGCAGCAGCAGTAGTAGTAGTAGTAGCAGTAGTAGCAGCAGCAGCAATAATAGCATTAGTAGTAATTTGTAAAATATTCTGTTGTAAAATATTAAGGAATACTAATGCGTTTTTACACTACAGAAAAGTGAATTCTCGCCCGAACGATAAACCAAAAATTCTACCTTTTGCAAAACAAAACTTGGCAATTGTAAGAAAGGCATCTAGATAGAAATATTTTATATATTTTCATCCACTAGCAACTGGTATTTATTTTCATGTTCTATTTACAGCAATGGCTTTAACATCTCAGGTCTTTAAACTCTTTCAGATCATATCGGCGGCTTTTTACTTTTAGAACAATTCCTCACAGCGATGGTGTTCACTCTTTTTATAGTTAGGTGATTTTATTTTGACTAATTACATTAAAATTGCGCCTACAAATTCATACTGTAGATTCTACAGAACATGGTAAATAATCCTGGTAAAGAAAAATCCCCACCCCCTGCCAGGAATTGAACACTGGCCCTTCTGATTTGACGGGTAGCATGCTAACCACAGGACCAGAGAGTCTAATTACCTTTCTTTTTGTACAAACATGTACGGAAAGTTTAATGCATTGCTGGTTTTCCCCCCGTTACAATCGGCATTTTGTTTCTCGTTATTTAATTTATAAAACCGCAAATTAAAAAAATTAGTGAGGTAACTGTCTCAAATTAAAATGGTTTTGTGTATTTTATTAACGTTTTATTTAAAGCCCTTAATTGTTTAGTCTGATAGAAACTCTATAAACCATTATTTTGCACACTATTGTTAACATATTAACAAATTGCAATATAATAACATGTTAGAAACATTCACAGTTGACAAAACCGCATAAAAACGTGTGTTACAGTACTGATACAATGTTTTATTGTGTAATTTTGCCAATTTGAAACACCTAATACGGTTTCTCAAAAGTGTAATTCCTCTTGAAGAGACACGAAATAAGTTGAGAATGCTACTCGCACGTTAAACTATTAAATTTCATTACAAGCAGCCAGTCATTATAGAGAGTTGGTTAGAATTTCGTAATTTGTAGAATATACTTTAACTTCGGAGTTATTTTCAATATTAATTTTTTTTCAACAGAAACTATTAGTATCTATTAATAACTTGTAATCCACAATTTTCGAATTTCTTCTAATATACGCTACATTATGAAACAATCGTCGACAGAAAATGTGCAGAATGAAAAATAGCCATTAGTTTCATAAAGTGAACTAATCATTGTGAGTTGCCTCAGTCATATTATCGCTATAGGCTGATTTGCTCGAACCAACCTCCAGAAAGTTTGCAGCACAAAGCTTAAAGCAATAGTCGGAATTTCCGATAATTCAACATCCAGGCAAATATTTCCTCCCTCTTTCTTGTTAGCTCACGATAAAGCATGTTAAACCGCACGGATTGAGCCAATGCACGCCAAGCAGGCATAGTTAGGAATCCATCGATATCATCAATGCCGGTTTCGAGATTTTAGTAACTGAACAGCCCTAGCTTAGGTTGGAACATTTGGACCAGTGTCCATCAACCACTGCTCTGAGGTCCCCACTTACCTCAGGCCTGAACATGACAATATCTGAGCAGGCGGGAAGATTGGAAGGATGTCCAACAAAACTCAATGATGCTTTCACATAGAGAATTGCAAGAAATTATATCCTCTACAAGATATTTCAGAATAAATAATGTCAGAAAGTATTTTTCAGTTTCGCAGCATGAAACACGTTCGTTCACTGTTTTTTTTTTCCAAATAAGCTGTGTGTAGGACAGAAGTTACACAGGTAAAGTCAGACTGAAAAATTCAATGCCAGGGCCGAGATTTGAACCATTGATCTTCCGGTCTCTAGCCGGCTGCTCTAACCACTGAGTTACCATGGTAAAATGCCAGCAGAGTATTAAATTCCTACACTGGCTCGCATGTTTCCCAATAAACCACACGGTGATCTCAAATTATTTTGAAATTGTATACTAAATGTGGCGACTTAAAATGTCATAAATTCATTAATTCCTGGGCTTCATAGTTTAATTATTAGGTCGTCAGTTGTTTTTTCACACAGACCGTGTGTAGGACACAAGTTAGATAGGTAGTCAGACTGAAAAATACAATGCCAGGCCAGGATTGGAATCGGACCTCCTGGTCTATACTCGGTTGCTTTTGCGAAAAAAATCGAAAAGGTTAACATGTTTTCCACTTCAGTTGCAGAATTTTAAATTTTTGAGCAAATAAAGTCACCTTTAAGATGGAAAATAACTTTAAAAAATTCATTTCGCTTATCAGTATCCGCCAATTCTGTAATATAGCGTATTGCCGTGCTACTCAAAAGGTTAACATGTCGGCTTCAAAGTTTGCGATCAGTGTTTTACTCCACGCGTACTCTACGTCTTTCCGTCATTTATGATTTCTATTGGCTGAAGCGACGCGCTCATTGGTACACTGCAAAACGTCGGCGACTTACCAGAATAATTAATGCGTTATCTGAGATGTTTGTATTGCTAAAGATAAAGCCCATGTGAATCTTTTGAGTAGCTCGGTAATACACACTGTTTTTGTTTAACATTAGAGACTAGATACACTGTACGGTTAAATCAAAACATTTTAAGGTGCTGCAATTACAAATTATGCATGAGACCACGTAGTACTTCGCTGTATTATTATTATTATTATTATTATTATTATTATTATCATCATCATTTATATTATCATCATCAGTATACACCATACGTATAAGCAGAGCAAGTCAAACGCATCCAAACAAAAAAGCAATTACGACAGCACGCAATGTTTCACTGGATTACTATTATTATTATTATTATTATTATTATTATTATTTTATCATTGCTATCATCAGTGTATAAGCACTATTCGCATAAACACAGGAAATCAGAACACGAAAGCGTCATAATGAAGAAACGCAAACAAGAGGGCACGTAGCATTTCGCTTATTATTATTAGTAGTAGTAGTAGTAGTAGTAGTAGTAGTAGTAGTAGTAGTAGTAGTAGTAGTAGTAGTAGTAGTAGTAGTAGTAGTAGTAGCAGCATCATCATTATTGCACACTTTACGCATAAGCGAGCAAAACAACAAAGAGTCATAACGAAAAACATTCAAACACGAAAGCATGTAGAATTTCACTACACCACATACGTGCTCATGTATTTTCATTCTTCGTTACGAGATCACGAACTGGAATACAAACCTGGGATTTCTTCTCAATGAGCGAGATTTCCTCACTGCTTCCGCTAATATGCAAGAGTAGTAGAATACACGTAGGTCGCTCGCACTAATGCCGCCACTAATCGGTGTTTTATTGGATTTGCCCTGGTAAGCTCATTCAATCTTTAAACGCTTATGAGCGCACACGAAATACGGCGCTGTTGGGCCACCTGATATGTACATGAACAGATATCAATCTAAGCCTGCTTGCTTAGGCAACAGGCACGCTATTGGCCCTGGGGTGTGAGAAGGCAATATTATATCTCTTACAACCATTCCCTCCATACCGCCTAATGCGGTCAGGATCTACCAGTTACTCTGATATTCCTATAGGACCTGAAACATTGCCGGACGTGTATATGGTAACTTGAGATTTACCGCCACAACTACTCTGGTATGTTGAACAAAACAATGCTTACTTTGAAGAAGAATTATAAGTTAGCGAGGTCCAAACATTCCTATTTAATTTTCATCTTAACTTGATATTTTGTGGAAACTCTTAGTAGCGAGAATGATTTCTCTCTAGTACGTTTAGAGAGGATTAAGAAAGAAAATATTTAAATAATGTTGCACAGTTTTGCAAGTTTAATCGATCACACTTAGGCTTGCCAGACTTTTAAAATGACACTAAGGGGCATTCATTTCCATCCATCCCGATTTTGAAGGCCGTAGGCGGTACTGTATGGGGGAAACATTAAACTTGCATCAATTGCTATATGTGTATTTGAACTTTATGTGAAAATGTCCACTCAAGACTCAGGGTGAATATGAAATATATGCATTGAAAACAACACTTTTATACCACATTGATTTTTATAACAATTGCCTACAACATACGGCTAGGCATATGCATATTCTGAGCATGAATATTACACATCATACCGGCAATTTTTTCTTGAATTGTTAAAAAAATCTGGCAACCATTCGTTACAAGGTCAGAAAAACTTTGATATCAAATTCTGATGCAGCAAAGATATTTGATGCAGTGTGATTTTTATTTTACATTTAATCAAATTCAAACTCTTACTCCTTTCAATTAAAAATTATTAAAATCTGGCAACCATTCGTTACAAGGTCAGAAAGTTAGATCACCTTCTATGGCAATGCGCTTAATTAAGCCGGTATCGCAGCGTCTTCAAGATAAAAACGAAAAAAATGGTATATGCTTATGAAACGATAAAAAGGCGGCACCTGGTTCGAACCCACGAGGCCGCATGCAACATTTGGGGTGGACAAGACGGCTTCCGAGCGGATTTTCTCCGGGTACCCCCCACAATTTATTCCACCGCCTACTCAATCCTTTTTACGCATTTCAAGGTAATATCTACTTCCTCACTCTAATACCAAGTTTCGGACTGATCACCCTCTCTCTGAATCCAGAGTCGGTCTACTCAACAGACATCTGACCCCACATGCTGGCTTGTACGTCATGGGGGTGTAAGCCCTCCATATAAGGACGATATTAAAGTAGGAGAAATTATATGAAAAACATGATAAATGATTACATGCGGGATATTACGTTGTTAATAATAATAATAATAATAATAATAATAATAAAACGTATATCTACTTGGAAAGCTGAAAACGTTCCCCCATATATGTAAGTACTTTTAAAATGTCGAAAGGGGTTCTTCAGCGCAACGGCAAAAAGAATCCCAATACAAGGCTTTCGAACAGTCCAAAGTGGTAAAGTTTCATCATTTCGTCATCAGATTGGAGAATATAATGATGGAAAACAACTTAAATCTGACAGGATTAAAATGTCGCATCGCCAAGGCAAATGCATCGGAACGATTAGCCTGATTACCACTAGCAGCAAGAGTATAAGGGACAGCTATCCCAAATCTGTATCTCATCTATAAACCTTCTCTCCTACCGGTAGTAAATCAGCCAGGTTTTTTTTTTTTTTCCCTTGACCTGCCCAGCATGAGGAAAACTGACTGTATGCAAAAGTTGGCCCGCGTGAAACCTACATACCGGGGTGGGTAGGTAGGTGCAGGAAGTAGAAATCGCAGAAATGTACACCTCCACTTTCAGCCAAATGTGAATAAATTCTATTCGCTTACCTATCACTGCTACACTACCAATTAGTTTATAACTGATGCGATTTTCATCTCAGGATAACATACCATTGTCCAGGCAACCTGCTGCAAACGAGATTCGAATTAAAGCCATCCGAATTATAAGATGATGACGCTACTAGCGCCCGTTTAGAAGAGCGTTGTGTGACCCCTTAAATCCATGGCCGGCAAATTGGGTGTTGCTGTGCAATGAATCCGTTCTGCAGCAGAGTGACTGGAGTTAGCAAATCTTCATACATTCAATGCCTTTTTGGCATAAATTCAATTTTTTTTTTTTTTTTTTTTAATTTTACGCGAGAAATTGTTCCGAAGTTATATAAGAATTTGTCCTCACGCTAACTCGATCCACAGTTTAAAACTATCAGAAATAGTGTCATTACAAAACTTTGTTCTGGAGTTGGGAAAAATTACTTCTCACCAATAATTCAAAGCGTTCCAATCCCAAATAACCTTTCTGAAATATACTTCGCGAGTATTTAGGTATAACCCTTACAGCAAGATACTCTTGGTCTGCACTGTTATCTGCAGTTCTCTGGCGCTGTTACTTGAATGATACGGGGGTCTTTGGCATAAGTCGTGATTCTTCCTCTGTTTCAAATATTTGCAAAAGACATGACGATGCCCATCTCATTTCTACTTCCCTCCCATATTAAATATGCACACGCGAAATCTAATGTACAGCAGAAAATACGTATATCGCGCTACATCTCAACACATATTACAAATACTGCTCACTTAACTCATGTTGAAGGAATTGTATCGATTTCCATGAAGCTTTGATTACATATTCCAACGGATATATTTCTGGCCAAAGTTAGGTGACCTCGGTATCAGTGGTATCCTACCGATAAGTCTTAATTCATTGCTGATGTACGTGCGAGGACTCAATTATATAGCAATGTCGCAATTTAACCGAGTTTTTCTTGCGCGTACATGCTTCAGCGGTAAGATAAACATTTCCGCATGAAAAGATGCCCCCTTTAACTGATACATATGTCGTCTAACTAAGGCAGAATTATAACCACCTTTCGCATGTGTATACCAAGATCTCAATAGCACAATTAAAATGATTGTGCTGAAGAATTTTAGTGGGTGGTGCCCTCTACTAGAAGTCGGGATGGTCTCAAGTCTTGCATTCATACGGCTGCATACTTGTAACTTCTGTAGTAACGAATAGAGCGTTGCTTTTGAAATGGTTAGGCAATTACCCGGACAATTGTGAATGCATCTTTGAAATACTTATTTTAGGACTGTATAACTGGACCTATTTTCCCCTACCTCTAGTTTGTTTGTTCTGGATACTTTTGATACGCTCCAGGAGCACACACCTAGATAGCCCGAAACTAAGATTATCCGGTGTATCTTTTAAGCAGGCGAAGGACCGAGACTCAGTTCTGGTATGAAGCAAATTACCTAGGAATGCAATTTCATTTTATTTGATAGCACAGGTCCGGATTCTGCCGCACCATCATAATATCATATCCATCTTTACATGTTTAGCAGCTGATATGTAACATTACGTGATGCAGAATAATATGCACTGCCATTCATTGACGCGTTTCGTGAATATTTTCTGTTCATTATGATGGCCTGAAAGGATTTTCCATCACGAATACTTTCCTTGGCTCACTGCAACTCGAATGCTAACTTTGTTACACACAGTATCAATAGACACACTGTTTACGTTGTTGCCTCAACAGCGGATGTAGTGTTTGGCATTTTCCGGAGAGCAACAGACAATTAACTAATTTCGGTTAAAGCAAAAGAGAAAATATCAGTGGTGGCACAAGCGTGAAGAATCAAACGAGATGAACCACATATTTCAGATCATTATTCAATTAGCATTAATTTCTCCTGCACTATTTACTTACAGTAAGTAGACTAAGCATTATATTCCACCGATAATTGGGATACAGAAATTTCCACAAAAATATCAGTTTTGAGGTTCCCGGAACAAAAATAGCATTAATAAGGAGTGAAAACAGAACTGAAAACGAAACGTCAGTTAAACAGCAAACTTGGTATCCAAGTTCAGCATCTTCTAAAGATGTAACACAACAATTTTCAAGAACCATCCCACATTTTTTAAAAGTCATTTTTTTCCTTTTTCTCAAAAATGGGTCTAACGATTTTGAATAAATAGAACATGTTTAATACCCTGGCAAGTCTTGTTCATTATTTTGTATATTTGGTAAATGGTAAGAGACTCTTACTACATAAAACTGTATTTCGTTAAAGCACACATTTTGTCAAAACGTTTATACGTAGATTTGACCATTTCCGAGACATTCCTTTTTATCGGTTTGAAATTTCAAATAATTACTTTTTTCAAGTGTCATTCGCCTTCTCTAGTAGTCATGAAAGACCATGAACTTTCAGTCATATCACAGGGACAGACCTTTTCAAAATCTCACTTGCCACTTAAGCCTGCTGCATCCTTAATATCTACAACGAAATATACAAACATATTTTGAAAATTTCTTTCAATTAACAAGAGGTAGACAGAAGAATAAGCTTTCATAATAATAACCTAGAGCGGTGGTTAGACAAATCCATGTGATCAGAACATATTTTAAAAATAGTATGTCTGAAGTAAAAGTTTTGAAATGGCACGCTGGATTCACTTTTTCTTTCTTCCTTATTCTTTCTCTTATCAAGATTTTAAAGGGAATTCGCAGAATAACTGAATTACCGTTATAATTGGACTTGCAAGACTCGCCTGCTTAATCACATATTAAATCTGAAAACGCTGCGTTTACTTAAAAGTTGTTCATAAGTACATTGCACAAGCAAAGTACTTTTCGTACCCAATAAATACTGCTTAGCTATATCTGATATCTTATCTTGAATTATTCTTATGCCTCCAGCAAGTTCTAGGGACAGAGATAGGCTGGAAATGTCATCTGACAGTGCACGAAAAACATGTGGACATAAGGGAAGGAGACCATGCAACTAATTCAATTAACATTGAGGCAATTTGTATTATATAAGGTGGTGGGATGCCCAGTTCACCATGCATTCTGTGGTAACCGCCAATACACTCGTGTGCGGGGAATATAATTCAGTTCTGAATGCACTGCCATTTAAATACAGTGAATTATAAAACTGCTCGCTTCAGCTTTAAAAACTTATAGCAGCCAAACTGACAAGCTTCCCAGTTTTAGTAGGCAGAATTATGGCTTACGTATTCTGACTCTTCTACATTTTTCACTTTACATAGACTTTTTTCACGTTTCATAGACACGATGTCAGAAAGTAAAATATACATGCTTGGTTTGTCATGGCCATTGCTGATAAAGAAACCAGTCCTCAGGCTTTAACCCGAGAAATTCTGAAAGCCTCCATGAAACGACAAGACAAACCTAAGAGGGCTTTTCACCACCGATTGAACCACGATCTTCCAAATCCGTAATTAATTATTACTGTTGCTCTCATTTTATGCCTTCAGACTATTGGGAATAACCTTGACTTGAGAAAAATTCCCACCTCCAGCAGAGAATCGAACCTGGAACCCCTTGCACAGCAGGCAGGTGTTGTACCGACTGAACTACAGGGACACTCTTCAGATTTTATACAGAAGTGTACATAAATGTTTTCGGTGACAAAATAATCATATGGTTAAATGAATGTGCGAAGAGAACCTCGCATGCGGATGTTTGGCTATGCGTTGAGAGAAATGTTCAAAACCATTTTTCTTTTTCATTAATATTAACTTGTTAATCTATAGCATTACAGAACCATCAATATGTTGAAATCGACAGTGAATAAAATGTCCGAAGCATGTTTAATTGTGCAACTACGCACATCTGAGATTGCATAGAATATAACATTTAAAAAATGGGAAAACAATGGATTCGCCGTATTAACACAACTCTCCAAGCATTAGAATCCCCTAATTACACTATACGTACAAAATGTATTCGTCTATTAATGTTTTCACACGCAGAAAATGTTTGACAATAAGTAATTTTTAATCAAGCAAAATGGACTCGGTCATACATATGAATGAGCTGCACCGAGATAATCGCACTGCACAAAAAAAAGTAGAGCTCGTTAAAACACACAATTTTTCTATCCTTTTGTGGAGTCAAGCATTACCGAGACATTACTTGCTATTAGCATGAGAAGTCAATCGTTTTTTCATCTTTCTTTTCTCACGGTCATTCAAGAGGACGCAATATTACATAACGACCACCTGTTTAAAGTATGATTGTTGCTTAACCCTACCCTAATCCTCTGCTGTCATTGTACCTAAAGCAAATATGTAACAAATGCATGCTTAAAAATTAATCATCTCTATAAACATGAAATAGAAGAATAAGGGTTTGTGGAAATAGGTTGTTGAATGGGCAGAAAAATAATGTGAATGTATCAAGATATTTAAGATACGTGCATGTTGACTTACTCTTAAAACTGCTTCATTTGGACCCAGAGTAACTCAGTGAAATTTCGATAAGTACCACATTTTTGAGCAGAGTACAATACAACTAGGTCCTATAGAAACTACTAAATGTCTAGCGCTAATAGTTTGTTCCTTTTATTTTGGTTTATTTACCTCAAGTATACTTCTTTGTTGCTGCAACATAGAAACACGTTTCACTACGAGATTGCAACAGTTACCAATCGCTTTCAGCAGATTTATGCTACCAATCACTAAAAAAGTGCCATTTGAGCGAAAATTGTGCAACGTTCACTAAACCCCAACATTTAACTTGTTGGATAGATGAACGCAAGACACCCAGCAGTATATTTAACAGCATTTCAGATGGCCTTAGTGAGTGTGTGGAAGATAGTGTAATGTGTAGAATATTACAACTATTAATATAAGGCAGAATCAAGCTGAAAAGTGCATGCCATGGCCGGGATATGAACCACGAAATCCGTTTCAAATCGCGGCCAAGGTTTTGCATTTTCGAGCCTGATTCTTCCTCACTAAGCTTGCCCTAAACACGCTTCGTGTGAAACAATTTCTTCTTCTCCTCTGGCTCTACAACTCTTGATGAACTTTGGCCTCTTACATTTATCTTCCGCTTCACTTTTCCACACTCTTAATTCCAATCGTCCTTAAATTTATTACGTCATCTAAAAGTCTTGTTTTGGGCTTACTTTTTATTCTCCTGGCACACGCTCTCCCCTTCTATATTCCTTTTGGGATTCTATGCTCCATCATTCTCTCGATGTACCATAGTCATCTGATTCCTTGGGCCTTTATAAATCTCACAACATTTTTCGTCATCTATCAGTTCTTCTAATTCATAGTTATATCTTATCTTCCATTGATCTTTATTCTTTAATGGTCCATAGATTCTTCTCAATATTTTTCTTTCAAACCTTAGCAGCAGTATCTGTATTATTCAGGGTCCTTGCTTCTGCAGCATATATTGCTACTTTTTCATTTAGTATATATGAAACTTATATGCTACATTAAGTATTGCAATACCCTAGTAATTGTGGCATTGGTACTTAATTACTCTTTTTATATAATGTACAAAGTATACAGACTTCTCACCCAGAGGTACCGGGTTCGATTTCCGGCCGGGGCGGAAAATTTTTCTTTAATCGGAATCATTCCCTATCTCGACAGTCTTGAAATATGTACGTGAGAGTGAATGTGCGGGCGTTTGAATTAAAAAAAAGTATTAAAACTCCAATATTCAAGAACATATAGTCATCGAGTTGCTTAAGTTCGAAAATCATTCATAGGAATAAAACGGCATTCTTTGGAGTCTGAAATTTTACTCTATCAGTTATCACCAAGCCCCGGATTCTAAGGTTCCGACCCATTTTATTCCTCATCTCTTACTCTCCAAATTTTAATTTATTTAAATGTTTTAGGTACTAACTAGTAATGTACTTCAACTTTACGGAGTAATTCCACGTTATGACCCGATAAGTCTTATTTTTCGAGATAGTGCTCAAAAATACCTAAGTCTGTTGCTTAAGGAAATTAAGTGCATTTATTTACACAACGTATTTTCATAGCGAAAGGAGACCGTTCAAACCATGAAAACATTTAAAAAACCGTGATATTATGAGATCTTGCGTGATCTTTCAGATAAGAAATAAATTGGAAATTGGTTTAGTGCGCAGTCCAGATTTCAAGGTCGTAGAGCAATCCGTCGCGTTCTCTGATTTGCAACCCTCAGGAAATAGCTCAAATTTCAAGCGAATTTTAAGGGAAGATTGGAACCCACCTCTAAGTACTTCATTGTCCGGTGCCGTACTAGGAGTACAAAAAGAGTGCTGAAAGCTTATGCCTATGTAGTATTTAAAATTGTGCGTTTTTGGTGTCTTAGCGCCATAGTTATAAAACATTCGGGCATGTAAGATAAATGTCTGTTTTTCAGGGTCATATTAATAGAGGTTGTATTGAAGCTTGTACTTGTTACAGTTAATTTAAGTTTTAACGGTTTAAAGCTACAGTGTATCAAACACAAAGACATGCACACGATTTATATAAATTTATATTCCAAAAATTCTATAATACTGATAGAACCTAATTGTAACCTTTTAGAACCTAAGATTCCAGGGTTTGGTTATCATACGAAATATATGTGAAGCACTTGGTTGCATTTCTCTTATGAAAAAAATTACAGAACAGATACCTAGAAAAAAGAAAGGAGGGGTGTAAACTTAAAAAGTGCGTAATACTTCATACCCCAAAATGTGTCGAAAATGAATCAGTTACAGTACATACACTTGTATTGCGTGAGTGACAGTTCACAATGCGGTAGGGAAAGACGTTAGGTATGATAGCGCAAAAAATAACGAATCCGCGGTCGGAATCTTTAATTTATTAGTTAAGTTTCTGTATCTCGCGAACTAGCTACTTAGTATTTGATGGGAATTCTAATTCTTTCTCTCTTATTCCAAAACGGCGAGTACAGGTTGTTTAGCGAGACAAAACCACGTCACAAAATCAACATCATATACATTAAAATAATTGTTTCGCTTTTCGACTCATCTTGGTCGCAGATTTCTCTCATACTGCACATTCATCACCGCTACTTTCATATTCGATGTTATTCAACCATTACTCGTTGCTGCCAGCTTTTCTGTGTGATTCGCTAACTTCGATTTCGGCTGAACACAGTGGAAAACTGGAATCCGGTTTGCAGGCTTTTGTATCCATTTTCTGGTTGGTGAAACAACCTTTAACAACAAAAACGAAACAAACGTGAATTTTTAGATTTACCAGATTAAATAAGATTAACGTTGGAGAAACGGTCCTTAAAGAAAAACGCAGTCCATTGTCGTTAGCTACCTCCTCAATAATTGATATTTGATCTTCTGTGAATCACTGTCCCTAATTTTAGTGCTCCTGAAATCCCGAACCCATCCCATAGTTCCACCGGTAGAGGTAATTCATCTCCATACAGCAAAGCGAAAAAGCCATCTATCTACGAGCAGTTTGGTTAGAATTCGTCCACATGTTTTTTGTTGTCCTCTTTTCCAGTTAAATAGAAGCATCTGTGTGTATTAATGGAAAGAATGCGAGTCTATAAACCAAAGCGTGCATTCCTACAGATTTCTTTAAAGTATCCTACAAAAATTTGTTTTGCGTATTAGAATTTTGGAGTGGAATTTAACGCTATAAATTGCAAACAGCAGTATCTCAAACGATTATAAACACGCATTTAGAAGTTAGTCAGCCTCAATAGCCAAGGCAACTAACATGCTACATTTTTGCGCAATTTACATGGAGCCGAAAAAGTCTATACCGAATATAAACAATGTTTTCTTTAATGCTCCTTTTCTACCTCTCTCTTTTATATTGACCTTTAGGCGTAACCTATTTGGCTATCAGAAGGATAATACACAAACGCAGAAACACACAAAACTAAGCATCGGGGTTCAAAACGCGATCCTTTTGCGCCAGAACGTCAACGTCAATCGCGCCAACGACCATGTCCATGGCCATTGTTCCATTTATACACCACCCTTAATTACAGTGGTCATATCGGCGAGCTTCTAATGTTACCAGGAACTTGTGATTGGGTTTCTCGTTTTCTTTGGGCTTCTCTCTCTCTCACTCACTCTCGCTCCCCCCCCCCTCACATTCATATTCCTAGATTCTGTGAAGGATAAGGAACAATCTTGGCCAGAGTAAAATTCCCACTCCCTATCCAGGAAGCCAACACGAGACGGTTGCACACTTAATTATCGCTTATTTCAAGAGATAAGTATCTAAGCTCTGTTTACATAGAGAAAATTCTTTTATTTAGAGTATTACTCTACAATTTAAAAAACTGGCGATGTGTGCATTCTTTAGTAGTGTCACTACCTAATGACAATTTATTTTAATTACATTTTAAGCCTGAAGTAACTGCGCACAGACTCTGTTATCACCGTTATATAGTGTGATTAAGTTTAGATACTTTTTGGAAGAGTCAGATAATAAATTCCAGTATACGTAATAAAATCTTAATCACGCATTAACCTATGTACCTTAATTTTGTAAATATTTGTAATTTGAACCTAAATCTTTAATCAAATTTCTAAGTAATTAAGACAATGAGAATTTTTGTAAATAACTGCAAATTTATGCATGCTTTCTCTTGTCCTATATCACGGTACCTGTATGCATGTCGGGAAAAGAGATGTGCTGCTTTATTTTGGTGTCGTAGCTTCCTTGGTAATTTCAAACTACTGTAGGTTCTGGTTAGTAAACAAGGAAGATGATATATGGTTTTATAGGATGAATAAAATGTCTATTTAAATCCACAGTGTGAAACCATTAGTGTCACCAATCATAGTGCTGTGATGTAACACTTTTCATGGATTCGTTGCGGAAGAAAGGAGCCGCTTTTTCTTACAGCCGCGCAGGCTCATTCAAAATATTATTTCCCTTTGCCTTATCTGCACTACATTTCGCACATCTCCTAGTTGAGAGCCGGGACCAATAAAACACTTGCTCGTTGACGTCACAGATCATTCATTCTGTTGACTGACACTGATATAATCCATCACAATTCCCTCTCAGCATGTTCCACGTCGCCACTGACCAGTTAATTCAAGTGCAATTCCCATACACTGGTGAAGGAACAACATTTTATAACGTTCGTCTTCCATGGTCTAGGGGTAACATTCTAACCACTGGTTCCCAAGGTCGCGAGTTCAAACCCGGCGGGGGGCGATGAATTTTTTCGGGCCTAAAAATTAATAGCATGGTCTCCTTCGGAAGGGAAGTAAAGCCGTTGGTCCCGTAAAAGAACCTCAAACCCGATAAAGAGGCATGTGAGCAAAATTAAGCGGTATTTCACGCCATATATAGAATGGGACGCTAAGAGCAGCAGCAGTTAAAGAACGTCCATACATTTAAAAAAAAATCAATTTTATAACATCGCAAGGTACGATGTCGAGCACCGCCATTCGGATAATTCCTTCAAATGGAGAACATAGTAATGTTTGCTCTCTATACCTATGGCTTTTATGTATCCACAAGATATAAATACGATATATGCGAGATGCAGAGAAGCTGGGATGCAAATCGGTTGTGATATTACAGAACAATGGGTGTAAAATGTGTGTGGTGAGGGCATCCATCTTGCTGCAAAACGACTATTTTCAAGAAACCAACTAATAACGTAACTGGAGGAACACCTCAAACTTGCGAACAAACTTCCCGTCTGAGTTCAGCGAAGATGAACTTCATATTTCAGTTAACGGAGCGTACTCTCGGCAGACTAAAACAAATGTGTCGTAGATATGTTTTGAACTGCACCATACCATATCAAACGCAGCTGAGAGAAACCTACTTTGAATTATGCATTTCATCCCGTGTATTAGTTCGGATCTTGTCTTAATAATCATAACAACGACGGTATCTATTTTTCTCTCGTTTTTAACCAGTTTAATGCATCACACAGAAAATCTAATTTGCACAAAATGGTATGACGCTAACCAGTCTCAGGTTTAAATCATGCGTATTAGAAAGTCTGACGAAATCTCTACTTCGGAAGAAATCATTTGAGAATATACGGGGAAGATTCCCCTAAGAAGCAACCAATTTTATCTGTTTACTGACTGATTTTTGTTTTGTATACATTCATTTATACCAATTTTAAAGGCATACATTAACATATGGCTGGTTTTTCACTTCTATGAATAAATTGCAAATGACAATTTTACTTCTAAATGAATAACATGATCTCCATGAGCTTAATATTTAACAGTTATTGTGACTAGGCCTTAAAGAGATTTAAGTAGATCCATTTAGCGTCTTTCACATAACCTGCTGAAGGGTCATTCCACGTCAAATCTATACGCCTATTTATCTCACCATCTCAGATTTTGGTGAAATTTTACACACTCAAAGTAGGTGTTAAAACCAAGAAAAATACCAAATTTCAAAGTTTTATCTTAAACGGTTTTCAAAAAAAAAGCTATGTAAAGTTTCCAAAAATGCACGACCGCCAACTTTTTAAACCATCATAGACTATACGATACACTATAGGTTGTGAAGATTTATTTTTTACAAATTCAAAAATAAAAATTTAAATCCAAATTTTGAAAAAAAAACAGCATTCTGAAAAATTTTCAAAAAAATAGGAAATAGGTTATGCTATTGTTTAATCATGTACCAAATTTGATGGTGGGACTATGGTGGATTCATTATAAAATTAATTATAAAGTAAAGGTGGTTGTAACAGATTTTTATATTGGAAAAAACTACATGCCTGAACAAAATTAATGATTATACATTGTATTAAGTTGTTCAAAACAAAAACCAGTCATCAATTACATATAAGTCGCATAATATTGAAATGATTTACATCAACGTTTAAAACATTAAAATGCAAATATTTTAGAGCTTTTTTATCCTTTTTGAGTAAAAGTGCCTGTGGACAGAACTGATAAAACTTTGTTAGCAATTACGACTGGCATCTGAAACAGATATTGGTTAAAATAGACAAAAAAAAAGTTCTTGCGCCTTGTTCAAAAAATTCACTGGAAGCACTTCAACAGTGTTTCGTTACTTCGCAAAGTTTAATATTCGCATAGAACAAATTCTTCCTGTTGGAGTTGTTGGCCTTACAACACATAGGGCATTGGTAAAAGGTATCCACAACACATCAGGCCTTCTTGGATAGTTAAATGATGAAGGCCCTTGAGGATGAAGAACCTAACTTTTACTTCATCTTATTCATTCTTTTTTCCAGTACATACGCAAGCTACCAGTTTGAGCCATAAACATCAGTCATATAACCATTGCAATATTGTTAATTTCAGTTGGTCTATTGACCTTGAAAAAGATACTTGAAAAGAGTTTGTTGCATTGAATATTACTTGGCAGGCAGTTTATTTAGGCTTGAGGCTAGTGGTATGAAGGCATGATATTGTTGGTTTCCTTTAATTGTGGCGCTTTACTAAAACGATCTTGAAGAAATATCTCCGACAGCACATGTTCCTACTGAGTACTAAAATCAAAATTTATTCCTGTTATATTTTTCACAGACAACTTGTACAATTCGCATGGGGTTAAGATTTGGTCTTCTAAAGGTCGTTGCAAGCTAGCCTTTGCGGCTAATTTCTTTACAGTATCGCCGACTCCATCGCACGGTCCTTTACCATGGGCAGTAGCTGCAATGCCGAAGTCTTGTTTATGATGGCATAGATTGATAAACATTTTTTTTTATCATTATTGAACAGCAGACCCACCAGAAAAATAAATGATCTTTCTAGGAACTTCTCCAAACTGTGGCGTCAAAAAATGAATTAGTTTCTTTTGGAAAGTATACACAGCCATTGTGTTGTGTTCAAGACAATCTGAAATAACTACACAATTCAAGTGTTTTGACTTTTTCTTCCTGTTTGCAATAAATTACAAGAATGAACTGTAGCCAGGTCACTAGCACGGTGATAACTTTGGGCTTCATCTTGTACAACCATGCTGTAGTTTATCGCAAAAAAAAGTGTTACAACATATTCAGTCAGTTTTTCCTTTATCTGATTCATGTATGTGGTTTGTTTCTTTGCGATAAAATCATGTTGGATTAAGACAACTTATTGCAGATCAGATCAATAAACTCTGTTGATGGTTTTTGTAATGTTTCCAAAGTACATCGATCAACTGATATCCACTGCCTAAATGTATTTTATTCAATGAGCTTTTCCTGAAATGATATTTCTAAGGTTATTCTAATTTCCATATCTCCTGGACATAATTTACATTCACTCATTAAACAGTCAATTGACGGAGGATTACATAGTATGTTTGCCATGAAATGTCTAAGCTTTTAACTTATTGTTTGTAATTGCTCCCAATTTTGCATTTTCTATCATTAATTTCACATTTTGAGGTGTTGTACAAAAATATACTGCGTGGGTTCCAATTGAACCTGCCAAACCGCAGTATTTAGGCCAAAGCTCAGCGAAGTTTTGCATACACGAAAAAGTATCCTTAAATAGAGCATAGGCCTATTTAAGGTTGCATAAAATTAGCCATTCTGATGTTTGGTTTTATTTCCACTTTTAACAACTACGGTAACACAGTATTTCATTCCAGGCAATGGATCTGCTAACCTCACCATTTCATAAAAGTCCTGGATTCTTTGAACAAGTTCTTTTGGTGAACTTTTACCCGGTTTTGGATTGGGACTTTCCAAATTTTCCTTTTCTTCCCATGATTTTTCTGATGCCCTAAGTTAAAACCGTCAAAACTTTGTTCCTACTTTCAGAATTGGAAAATTGTGTCTTAAAATTTTGAACAGCAGAATCAATTAAAAACCTTTCTGATCATCTTCTGAATCTTGTACAATTGATACAAAGTTTCCTTTTCATTGCTGAGTCTATAGATTTGATTTTCTTGGCAGCATTTAAGAGGATTATAACACTGCACATTCACAAATTTGCATTGGTTTGACATCTTCAGTTTAACTAACACTTACATTATCTGAAAAGGAGGAGGTGAGCCTGTCCCAACTTGCAAAAAAAAAAAACAACAAAAAAAACATGCAGACATGAACAGGCACAAAAATTAGAGATTGTACATAGTAGCTGGAGTGGAGGGAGGGATGAGCCTGTCTGAACTTGCATTTAAAGAATACTGTATAGACAAATTGAACAATAAGTAGTAATGTAAGCATATGACATAATTGTCAATGCTATTAATTTTACTGTCTATATTATTTATTACTTATGGTGTTTAATAAATGATTTAGGCTAAATTGTTTTTCATTCATTTTATGCTTTATAAACTTTTACTAAAACTATTCTAGCTATAACTTATAGTAGACTAATGTTAAAACACTTTATGTGAGCAATTATATCGATTTTAAATTCTTTAAAATCTATTTACAACCTTAAACTTGGTTCCTTGTAAAAATCCAGTTAAAACCACATTTCATTGAAATTAACGTTGTAATGAACCCATCATAGTCCCACCATCAAACTTGGTACATGATTTAACAATAGCATAATTTATTTAATACATTTTTTAACATTTTTCAGAATGCGGTTTTTTCCTTAAAAATTTGGATTTAAATTTTTATTTTTGAATTTGTAAAACAAAAAAAATTGACATAAGCTATAGTGTGTCATATCGTATTGAAGGGATTTTAAAATGCTACAAAATGACACTTCTCTCATGATTCTAGCTCAATTAGTAGAGGATCTATGGTCGTTTTAAAAAGTTGGCCGTCTTGCAATTTTTAGGGATTTTTGGAAACATTACGTAGCTGTATTTTAGAAACCGTTTAAGATAAAAGAAATTGAAATTTGGTATTTTTCTTAGTTTTAGCACCTACTTTGAAGGTATAAAATTACATAAAAATCTGAGATGGTTAGATAAAATTGGTATTTGAAGTGCGTTGATTCGACATGGAATGACCTAAAAGCAAATAAAACGATATTATAGATAAAATTGGTATTTGAAGTGCGTTGATTCGACATGGAATGACCTAAAAGCAAATAAAACGATATTATAGGACCATGTTCCCTTGTGAAATTATTGCACTCATCATGGGAGTAAATGTGAATGCAGTACTCGATTTCAATAAAAGAAAAAAATTAAAAAACGTGGTATACGTTAGAGAACAATTTGTTTCCCCTAGGAACGTATAAATATTCAATCCACAAGTGTTAGTAATCAGGGTTTTCAGAATCCGTACATGACCATAACCAATATTCGATTTTTAAATGGACATCACTCTCTATGGTAAACCTTAAAATACGCCAATTGCTCATTAGTTTATTACTAACCTAAACCCGCTCTGGACATGTGGCTGAAATTAAGATTCGCGTCGCTGAGGCCCTGCATGACGCTCGCCAGATAATCTATTCGATAGGTACTTTTATCAGTAAAATGCCGCTTTCTCCTGTGCCTACTATCAATTACTTTAACTGACTGCGAGATGTACTAATTTGTGTTTTACGTTGGTGACACGTCACAGCAAACAATAATGTTGAATTTGTAACGTAGGCACATCGCTAGAGTCTGTGTCAAGTTAGTTCAGTCCTGATGTCAACAACAAGGCGGAGCTGGCTCAACTCGCTGCATGTTAACGGTACATGTGAGCACATAAGTTTTGAAACACTAGCGATATATATCAGCAACCTGTGGAGAGTACTTTGAGAAATGTGGCAATTCTGTGTCAGTATGTACTGCATGCAAAATTGTATTTAGAGTCGATGGTTCATTTCTGAAAAAACAATCAAACTTTACCGCGAATAGCACTTTTCGCAAAATCATCGTATTTCTCCGAACGTTTTTTATATTTACGCGATTTGCCCGGTGTTCTTAGGCTTCCGGATGCTTGCTATTCCATTCTAACACTATATACACTAAATACAGTAACGCCAAGGAGATCACCCGTTTCTTTTTCGATATTCTTTATGGCCGATTCGGCGTTTCTTTCTTTAAGCACCGCGAAACAATGCGCGACCATTCGCCTCTCGACACTTTTTAAAGGCTTGCATCGGTTGTATTTTATTACGGCTAATCATCAATGATCAAAAGCTTACTGCTTTTAAACTGCATATAGCAAGTCCCATGGGCTTTTGAGGCATGCGAGATGTACAGGAAATACAGTCTTAAATAACACATTATCAGAGGCGACCCTGCACTATAAACAACAGCTTAATCAGCATTCACCTGGAGAATTATCGGTTGTTTAAGAAAGCTGTCAGGTACAGGCTTGTAACTTATTGTGCATATAATACCAATGTTCTTTAGTAATATAAGTTAGCTGCATTTTATTTAACAGTAATAAGTTAATGAAGTCAATATATAATTTCGCCGGTCTTCTGTCTAATCTATATGTTTTTTATAGAATGTGTAGTCTGTTGTAAATATTCCTTTCATAATTCACGAACCCAGAGCCATCTGCTTGGTGTGAGTCGGATATGGATAAAATGTCGGAGTATTACCTTTTATAAGAATCGAAGCATTGCATACTTTTCTCTCCGAAACTAACTCGCGCAGAGCAGTGATCTGAAAACTATTACAGTACCGTACCTTTAGGAGGCTGTTACAATATGCATCCACGTAAAAGTTAACACCCATTACCTTCCCTGAACCAATCAACAGCCTAACGCTCTTGCTCTCTCTTCCCTCCCAGGTGATGACATCAGGACTGAACTAACTTGAAACAGATAATAACTTGTTTCCTTCCGTGTTTACAGTATTAAATATTTACCAGTGTATGCGTTACTAGGTTATTAGGGAGTGAAGCAATACTTCATTCTAATTACTTCTAGAAAGCAGTCAGGGTATTTATCCAACCTATTATACTACACGCACTAAAAATCATGGAAGCAACGGCAGGTATGCTGGTTTTATCTAGTATTCGCCTAAATTAAGTATCTAGTAACTAATTTTGCGGCATATTGTGCATACTTGAGGAAATAAAGGCAAAGAACAAAAGCTTGCTACAGTAGTTTCCACGACTGACTTAACCCATGCATGAATTATACTAATTCATAGAAGGTGAGTAGCTATTTTCTTGAATGATAGTTTATAGATACAAAGAAATTCCTTTTTGTTAGAGCTTATAGTTTATTTGTCCAGTGTGACATATAGCCTCCTTGTTTTTCTTTGATCTCTCTCTTCCAGATTGCCCATTATGCTCTGCTCTATCTTTCGAATTGACTAGATTAAAAAACATGTATTTATTTTTGTTTGTTAACGACGCTGTCAATTGCCAGGATCATATCAGCGCCGCCGGTGTGCCTGAATTTTGTTCCGCAAGAGTTCTCCTACGCACCAGTAAATCTACTGACGTGGGGCTGACCTTAAAGCCATCGATTTGGACCGGGCTTGAACCCGGATTAACTAAATGATGGGTTTACAAATTCAGTTGTCGGAAGTCATTGTAAACTTTTTAAATGTAACTTTCTGATAAGATGTAACCTGTTGGATTAGTTTAAAAATTGCCTTTATATACGATAGTAAAAGGTTAGCTTATATGCATATGGGAGGGACTTTTATCAGCAAAACCTTTAGCTTCAAATAGAAGAGTAATATTGAAAGGAATGACATTAAAGTTCCTCTGAACGTAATGTAAAGGGACAACATTTTAGTCTAAGTAGTTTCCAATTGCCTCCTGATAATGTGACTGTATTCCAAACTTGTTCCTATAAAGATTTCTACAAGTACTTAGGATATACAGTGTTAACTGAGGCAGATTTACTTAACTAAGGAAAGGGCTTTCCAAATGAAATGGTGAGTAATGATATTTTAAGTGAGGCAGGTTAGCTTCTGGGCAGTGATTTCAAGGACTAGAAAATCTCTCAATGCAATGAAATGCAGCAACCTATAAATGGAAGTTTGACTAGGATGTTTAATTTGAACTCAATTTCACATATTCCTCAACATTATGAAACATGCATAAAATGTTGCTCGTCCATGGGAGAGAGTGCAAAAATTCAGAAAAAAAGACAAACAAAAGGAGTGGGAAAACAGTTCTTTTCTTTAGCTACCTACAAATCTAAATGGCAGATTTAAATACTGATTTTATATATATTCATTTCTACTGTGTTTCTTCTAGTTCAACTGGGGGAGGGGGTTCAGAGCTAATGCATAATGGGAAAGAGCTGTACCTTTCAGTTTGACTTTGGTTATATTTTATTGCATCCAAATGCTTCAAAATTATGACTTGTTAAAGAGTAATACATCTACTTACCTATGAGTTATTTTGTAAATAATTAACATTGCTTTACAACAAACCTACCTGTGCAGGATCATAACAGGAATGAGATAATTTCCATAGCATACCATTCTAAGGAGGGTCTTGCCACTTTGCAACATTTTATAATACTCCAATTAGGATGTAACTACTGGGTAATCCATAGATCATGACTGAATGCTTATTGCATATAATATGAATGAATATTACACCATTGTTTCAATTTTTAAATTAATTGATTTTTTACATTTTGCATGTTAACCATACAGTACTGTCTATTAATGCTGATGTATGGTTTAATTATAGGAATTTGTGAAGAGTGTACATGCTGCACAAGAGCACAATAGGGATACTATGAACAGAAACAAAAATGTCTACTCTATTAAAGGTAAATTAAGAAAATGTGAAGTGTCATAATAGGAGATTCAGGAAAGAGCGATAAAGGTAATAACAGGAAATAGAGAATATGTCAAACAAATTTACTAATATTAGATAAGCTGGTAATGATGTTCAAAAGCCTAAAATTGTATTAATGGTCATTAGTTCTCCTGTTGCCAAAAACTTTTGGGTCACAAATTCTTCTTTTTATAAGACTTTACAACATCTTTAATATATCAAGTCTAACAAATTGTATAACACCCAAAAATATTGAATCTCATGACACTCATGGAGATGACCTGCCAACAATAGTCATTAACTACTTAACATACATTTCCTGTGTATTTTTGTGGCAACTGAAAAGCAATTTAAGGATTATATAGAAGAATCTTCCACTTCTTAAGTTCAGCAGTTTTCATTCTATATACACATTAATTAAAATTGTCTTAACAGCTAACTTTACAGAATGGTAAGAAATAGTTTGAATTTTGTAACCCTTTTTAAGATAAACAAGCAGTGCATTAATGCCCAATCAAATGGACTGTGAAAAATGGAGATATACCATCCAGCTGTTATTTCTATTTCACTTGACTTCAGAACACTTATCATGAGGGCACTTTGTTTCATTAAACTGAGGGGCTGAATCATTTTCTCAGTACTTCTGATGTTTAAAACTCTTCAAGTAGTAGTAATCCACTATGTTTGAAAGAGTTTGTCTGTGACGGTTAATTCTTTCTTGCATGCAATATGTATGTAGTTCCTTAATATTTTGTAACACACTTACAAATGTATTAGTGTTTTCTCAAATGTTAATTTTTCCCACTTTTTAGTTAATAATATTACTTTCTCATATTGAATTAATACAGCCTCATATTTCTTATATATTTTTACTTTCAGCTGAAATTTGCACAGCATTGATGTGTTAAAACAATGCGAATATTTTCTTTCACTTCGAAAGGAGCCCATGAGGTAACCATTACAATACAAGTGAAATAAAGAGAAATATTAACTGGTGCTCAGGGAAAGCATAGCAAACATGTAGCATATTTAGAGAAACACCTATATGTACAAAATAAAAAAATAAGTTTATCATGCTTTTAAAAATGTGCACAAAAAAGTAATTTCTATGTACATGGTTTTATGAACCAAATGCAATACTTTTCTCGGACAACTTCTTTGAATACAACACATAATCCTTATCTATACAATTATGATGAGTTGGTTGCACAAATTATTCACATCTTCTTGAACTGTTCATGTGGTAGTGGCTCTGTTTGTGCTAGATTGCAGTTTACTTCATTTAATGCTATTTCAATGTCTATTACCAGATCATGTAGGTAGTGGATTGAATTGTGATGGAAGTGAGAGCTGTACAGGCAGTTCTCAAGTTAGTAGTATTTTGATGGTTTACCTATATGAGTTGATAGTTCAATAATGTCCTAGTATAGTAGTAATAGAATTAAAGAGGTATAAGTTAATCTCATCTTCATTTATACACATTTCATTATGATAGAGCCTAGTCTTATGACTAACACCTCTGTACACAAAATATGACAGAAGTAAGAAAAATATGCTCACACCCTGATGAGTCATTTCACGTTACCGGTACTCAGTTTTGAAGGTTTGCAACAATTAATTATCTTGTTGAAATATTCTTTAGCACCCATCAAATTAAGAACAGCCTCTAGATTTCTTACTATATGGACTCTTTACCCTTAAGATTGCTATATGTGATTAATTAGCAATTATGTTTTATAACAGGAACTGCTCAATAATACTATGGAATTTGCAGAACAGGAGAAAAGAAAAAATAAAATTTATCAAATCGTTAACTATATGGAGGGGAAAAAAAAAAAAAAGGAGCAAAAATTTACTTGCAAAGTAAAGAACGTTGTTTGCACTTGCAAACTGCACGAGACAGCAACCCATCAAACTTGAGAAAAATATATGTAAATACAAGTTTAGCTTATTTAGACAAAGGTAGCGCACTGAAAATCGAAACTGCTACTGCCGTGTTCTGCAGGTTATAAGGCTCTGCTGCCGAGAACGCGGCAGCCGAAAATACGCTTTCATGCAAACCATACCAGCACACTATAAAACATTAACAAACGATTCTGCCGCACTATACGTATAGTATTAAATCGTGCGGATATTTTAATACTTCCATAAAATCCCTGCCTCTGCTTATATCTTAAGAATACTACGGAGCCGCTAAAGGCTTTTGATTTCAACTCATTAAAACGTGTAAACAGGATGATACGCGTTGTAAAACCTCTTATATGAAGCAAGGAGTGATAAAACTGACATACGACAAATACAAGCAGACATTAGCGGTATGACTTGCCTCCGATATTACTAAATTTATAATGCATTTTAAAAGATTGCTTTCCCAAATTCGCAAACTATTGCACCTATATTTTTAAAAAACGTTTAGATGCTCATATTCAAAATGTGTATAAATTAATTTCAGTAAAACCATCGTCTTTACTAACACTTTTGTGCAATGAAGAATATGTGCAAAACTGGAGGTATTCATATTGGTAAACATTTCAAAATTTTAACAAAATCAATGAGATTTTAATTTCAAAAGACACAAATGCATTTCCCTATCCTTTTCTGTCACCTTTTTGTAAAATAAGGACAATAAACTGAACAATGCACTGACAATTTTATTTTGGTTTGCTGGACGCACTGTTGGCTACGCACCTATTATTTTAATGCTGTTCGTTAGCTAATGTGTAAATGTTTGTGTTCCAAGATTTATTCCTGAATACCTCGGTTTTAATATATATTATTTTATTTTTTAATATTTCAGCAGTGATCATGCTAAATTTTCCGAAGCCTTCTCTTACTATTCATTAAATTCCGAAAATCATAAACGTTTTCTACGTACACATTGGAAAACAAAACAAATGGTATTCTATGGAAGCAACGTTACCTAAAGCAACTAATTTTCAACCTAATTCACGCCAAAATGTATACTGTTCATGCAACTTCCTGAAACCATGAAACAAAGGATTTAATTCCAACCGGCGAAGGAACAAATACCATAATTATATGTTACAGTATCAATTATGTAGTATGCCAATCAAATACACGTCGTCGTAAAAAGGTTTATAAATATGCTTATTTTGATACCGTGGAAATTATGAACCATTAATAATATTAATAACACGTCAGTTTCACATAAAAAAAATTCAAATACATCCCACAGAAACAAGAAATTATAACTTATGCTTCAGATTCCTACCTCTTTTTAATTTGACGCTGATCCCTTGTGGGTCATACTCTAGGACTACATTCACTAGAAAATCATATTTCGGCTTTAATTCACTTGATTTATCCGTACACAGCACACGCACCATGCGAAACGAGCTCGCCATTTTAAAGCTTTTTCCAAATTTGTTACAACCAGTCCACCGCTCAGCGCACACAATATAGATAACAGTTGAATGGTTGAATTACAGAACATCCAGCTTTCTTGTAGGGATGCTAGAGGGCGTGTCTCACGGTACTAGTTTTGTACTAATGCCATCTAACGTCTAGGTGCCATACTATGTACGTTGTTATAACTACCTGGGGCGAACTGACCACGTTGGGCTGAAGACAAGCCGGTCGAGTCCCGCCTTGGGAATGGATGTTATATGTTTGTGCAATGTGTATATGTTTGTAAAAGAAACAGTAAAACCAGTAATCAGTAAAACCTACGGGGGGAAATGTAAATAGGGATACAATACCGGAGTCCTGATCAGACTCCGTTACTGTTTATAAATAAATAAAAAAAAAAAAAAAAAAAGACGTGCATAGGGGTGTATGGATTAAGGTTGCAACTTGGCAAAACTTGCTAACGACAACAATAAATTTGAAGGTTTCTGATCCTTCGCGGCGGGAAATTTTCTGTCAGCTGTAAGCGAAAAATTAATGGTTTTAAATTGTATATTTTTCTTTCGAACATGTGACCCGCAATTTTTTCAAAGTACAACGCGATCGAAATACGGCTTCACATTTGTATCTATTTAAAGTCACTTTTAACTATGATTTCATACCGGAGAGCGTTTCTTTTTTAAAACATAACTTAAATGTTATAGTCCTTTATTTACTGTATGCTCGTGTAGCCATACTAAAGAAGATATGCGGCCAAATTGTCCATTCTCTATCACTTGATACAAAGCTGCCAACAATCTTCTTCCGTCAATAAATTACACTAACCGTATAACTATGTACACTCCAGTCGCGGGAGGAACAGCACCTGCTTTCGAGTGGATTAGCAACGCAAACTACAGTGTGTGGAGGTGTTTTGAGTGCTTAACCCGGGTGTTGTTTGCAATATTTATTTATTTATTTATTTATGCTAGCAAGTGTATAGTAGTGTGAAGTAACAGGTAAGAGTGCTATTTGTGGTAATTTTCGTGTGGTGTCTCCCTCAGGGGTGGAGGTGGATAGATCATGAAGACAGACGTTCATTTATCCTTAGGGGAAGGTTCGTCTTCCTGTACAAACAACTCCAATACACGGGGGTTGGGATTGGTGACACAAAGCACAGTCGGCAAAAGAAAAGCCGGGATTTATAGAATTTGTTGTGATACTGTGGTTCAGTTTAATGGGGCAAATGGGATAACCTCGAGCCCGGAGGAAACCAAAGTACCAAACCTCCCTTTTTTTTCTTCTTTTTCTTTTTTTTTTCTTTTCTTTTTTTTTAAAAAAAACAGTACCGGAGTCTGATCAGGACTCCGGCGCTGTATCCCCATTTACTTTTCCCCCCGTAGGTATTACTGATCACTGGTTTTATGTTTTTACTGTTCCTTTATAAAGATAGACACATTGCACAAACATATAACACCCATGCCCATGGCGGGACTCGAACCCACGATCCCCTGCCCACGAAGCACCAAAGCGAGACGCGGCCATGGAGACCGGCTCTTTAGATATTTGGAAAGTGATGTAGGACCTTATTTTGTGATAGTGAAATTTCAGTCTCAGGATGTGACAACATTACACCCACTAAAATTTGGGCGACGGTTATTTCAGAGTAACTACCAAGTGAAACACATGCATAAAAGCGGCTTTAACCAAGTGGAAGTCCATTTTCAAACACCCCATCAGACCAATCATTTTTTGAATTCTAATTTTGATGAAATTCATGTATCCCAGTAATTTATCCCTCATTAGAATTTGCATGTTTATGGGATGATACTTGGTGTGGACCCAACGTTTCCGAGGAGGGAATCCAGAAACATTTGAATGCCATGGGGTATGCGACGGTAACATTTGTGCATAGATTTAATCTATGACGTTAATCGTAAGGTGGTTACACAAGGAACCACTGATTATGTGCCAACCAGGACGCTTAAAATCACGTTTAGGGCACAACTGTTGCCAGTCTATGCATACTTGTACTATCAACGCTTTCCCGTGACTAAATATATCGAACTGATCATTATTTGTAGGAATTGTGGCAAATTCAATCATCGAGAGAAGTTCTGTAAAAATGAGAAGAAATTCTTAAAGTGTGGACAACTCCATTTAGATTTTCAGTTTGAATGGTTGTCAGATCCTTTGCATTGTGTTAACTGTCGACAGGCGCACTCAGAATTGAACTCGAAAGATTGTCCAGCCTTTGCATTAGAAAACATTATTGCTAAAATATAGGAACTGTCGGTGTCTCGGTATGAGGCCCGACAATTAATCACCGGTAGACAGTCTTACGCAGACATCGTTCAAGCGAGCGACACAGCTCTTCCGGGAATACAAGGGAAAGATTTTAGGAGTGAAGGCGGTTCGGCTATAGTGGGCAATCCTCCTAGGCAAAAAGGGGAGGCGTCGCCTCCCAGTAAACGTAAGGTGTCTCACCGTGAGGTAATTAAGGTTCATATACCGTCGTCACACGATTTAGCTCCTTCGGGGCGGTGGCCTAGTGATCAACATTCTGTGATTCAACAGAGTTCCACCTCTGGGTGGGGGGCAGATATGAGTAAGGGCGGTTGTGGTGGCTTCTTCAGGAAAAGGAAAGGGTTTAGGTAAGGATCGCTTTTTGGTGATACCCAATAAATTGAATTATGATGCATCTCGAGGTGCAGCTTTGGCCTAAGATGTGATACCTTCAGGGTTTGTATCCCCTATGGAGGGGCCAGAATTGATTGTTATTATTTCCCAGTTATAAGTATGGTGTTGGATTCCCTGCGTCCTTCGTTAGAGGCCTGGAAACAGAAATTGATTCAAATGTGAGGAGATGGTATCTACTGAAAATAACTGAATATCTTCTATTGGAATGCTCACATCATTACCCCTAAACAGGAAGAATTAAAATACCTCTTATTTCAGTCAACAATACAGGTATTTGTCGTGGTATAAACCTGGTTGGGTTTGCACACGCATTTCTCTATCTCTGATTACCCGATTTTTCGGAATGATCGTGCGACCCCGGGAGGGGGTGTACTCATCGGAGTACATCGTAATCTCTAAGTGCAGGAGTGGGACGCACATTTACGGGTACCTCCGAACTTTGAAGTAGTTCGAATTCGCATTGGCAGCTTGGCCGTATTGGGGGTTTATACGACGGGTATAGTATTATCTGGCGAGACATGGCAGACGATATTGACATTTAGGGACACAAATTACCTCCTCTTTGGTGACTGTAACATTCCGCATTTTTCTAATTCCTCTCCTTGGCACGTCCGTGCGTGTGTGTCTGGTAGGCTCGTGGTGAGCCTAGGTGTTGTTGCTGTGTACCTACCCTGGTAAGGGTTTAACCACAAGAATGAGGTGAAGGTTGAGGTTTTAATTTTGGAGGTTTCGAGTGTTGGTGTTAAGGAGGTAGCGCTGGTAGGCTCCTCGAGCGGTTGCGTTTTCAGGAGCAGCATCCTTTCCTCTGCTCCGCTGGTGTTTATGTTTTATTTAATTATGGTGGTGAAATTTTGATAGACCTCTCCCAATGGGAGGGGGGAGTGCTTTGTTCAGCTATTACGCTGTTGGCTGGTTTAAAGCCGTTGTTACCGGGAGTGCCCACAAGCCATGCGGGGAACCCGGAACCGCCTCTTTCGGCGTTCAGAGGGTAAGTACTCCCCCAGTGATCTGACAATTGCGTTCTCATGGTCGCCCAATCTGGCGTAGAATTTTTGAGTCCGGCGCCGAATAACATCTTCCACATATGGGAGGGCCGAAGCTTCATGTAGTAGCCTCAAAGGGAAACGTCGACATACAGGATATATGGACCGGAGTCCTCTATTCTATACCCGCTGTAACCAGAGAAGCCAGGAGTCTGCTGCCACACCCCACACTTCGCAGGCATAGAGCATCAGGGGGACTACAAGCGCCTTGAAAAGGCGTAACTTTAAGTGAACCGGCATCTGGGAGGCCAGCACAGGGTAAAGGGAGGCTACCGCCCCCCTTCGCTCTGTCCGACGTTCCCCGCACGTGTTCACGAAAAGTTAGGCCCTTATCAAGAATGACGCCCAAGTATTTGATGGAATTCCCCCACTCTATCCTTTGGCCCTGATAGGTAAAGTTGGGTATCTGGTTTATTGCGGGGCGTTTTCTGGAGAACAGAACAGCATGACTTTTGCCCGGATTAACGGACATCCGCCACTGTCTGCACCAGTCCTGGACGAGACGGAGGTGTCTCTGTATGGGGTTGAAGGCTCTGCGTATGTTTCTATCAGTGCGGTAGAGCAGGACGTCATCAGCAAACTGGGCCATGTTGACGCCCTGCACCGTAGGGAAGTCTGCCATAAAAAGGCTAAGCAAGGTGGGTGATAATACAGAGCCTTCGGGGACTCCGCCTCGTAGGGGTTTTGGTGTAGATGTTTGCCCCGCAACTGCAACTACGAAGGTGCGTTGGTGTAGGAAGCTGTGTATGATGTTGATTAACTGTGTATGTAGGCCAATCTGGATGAGTTTAAACAGGAGACGAAAATAATAATAATAATAATAATAATAATAATAATAATAATAATAATAATACTAATAATATATTTTTTGTTTTGTTTTTAATCCATCATTGCTGCAAGAGTAAACCTACATCACATGCTATAAATTACCATCGTGTATTATTTGCATTACTTTTAATATTTACTTGTAGGGATTTTAAGGAATTCCTCAACAGTATATGGGGAGTGAGTATATAGGAAAATATTTAAATGTTTCTTAAAAGACTTTTGTTATCTGTGATTTCCTAATAGCTTGAGATAACTTGGAAGGTCATTTAAATATTTTTATTGCAGAGCAGTAATATCCTTTTTGAAACAACTTTAAGTTATTTACTGGTCTATGTAAATCACCTGCCTGCCTTGTACTGTGATTATGCACAGCAAGGTTTGATGTGAAGTTATCATAATTATCTGCAAGATAGTTCAGCAGTGAGTATATGTATTCACCTGCAAGAGTAAGAATTTTATGGGTTCTAAATGATTACCTACAAGAATGACGGGAAGCAATGCCACAAATAATATGTATGGTCCATTTTTGTAATATAAACACTTGCCTGCTGTGTGCTGAATTGCCCCAGAAAATAGTTCCATATTCATCAGCAAGTGGAAGTAGGCAAAATATACTGCTCTTAAGGTATTCTCATTAAGCAGATTCTTTAAATTTCTTAATGTAAAGCATGCACTGCCAAGTTTGGTAACATTATTTTTATCTGATTCCTCCAGCTGAGCTCTTCATATATTTGGAGCCCTAGAAATTTAGTATCTGATATTTTCCTTATAGTATAATTGTTGTATCTGATTGACAATTCCTGTACTTGCTTATGCTTAGTTTTAAATTGATTGAAACTTGTTTTATCATGGTTTAAGGATAGCATATTTACCTCAAACCAAATGTTGAGCTGTTCAAAAGCTTTATTGACAGAATCTCTTAATTGTCGATGTGACTTTTCAGACACAAGCACACTAGCGTCATCTACAAAAAGTACAAATATTGACTCCTTGCCAAGATTACTTGGCAGGTTATTTATAAATATTAAAAACAACAAGGGTCCAAGTACAGAACCTTGAGGGACCCCTTTGGTAATGATACCTGGTTCAGAATCAAAGCCATTTACCCTGGTGTTTTGGATTCTATTTGTTAGGTAAGATCTGAACCAATTTATTTTGGTCTAAGACCATAAAATTATAACTTTAGCAATAATAGGTTATGATCAATGCTGTCAAATGCCTTCGCTAAATCACAGAATACTCCTAATGGCAATTCTTTTCTATCCAAGGTTGTTACTACTTCAGAAGTTAGCACGTATGTAGCATTTAGAGTTGACATTTTTTTCCTAAACCAAACTGTGATGATGAAAGAATAGCATGTATTATAGAAGTTGATTATATACAGCTTTCTCTATTACTTTAGAAAAGGCTGTTAAAAGTGAGATGGGTCTATAATTGGTGGTCAGGGTTTTATCTCATTTTTTGTATAAAGGCTCAACAATGGTGTATTTCATTTTTTCTGGAACTATTCCTGACAAAAGGGAATGATTACACATGTGACTAATGAGCTTGCTCAATTCTTGTAGGCAACATTTTAGTAATGTTGTACTTATTTCATCCCAACCATGTGAGGTTTTGCTTTTTAACGAGGTAATAATATTTTCTATATCTCTGGGAGTTATGAGGTGCAATGTCAATCCACAATTTATATTGGGATATGCTCTTTTTAACATTTCTAATGCTCTGGGGTTTTGGCTGGATGTGTTTGATATGCTTTTTGTTACATTAAGGAAGTTAGTGTTGAAGGCATTAGCAATGGCACAGTGATTACTGACTTCTTCATTTCCAATAGTTATGTGAGCTATATCATTGTTTAAGTTTCCTCTCCCAATTTCAGTTTTTACTATGTCCCACATTGTTTTAATTTTACTATTTGATTCGTCAATAACTAGGGAGTAATGCCTTCTTTTTGCTTCACTAATTACTTTTTTTTTTTTTTTAAGTATTTTGCAGTATGTTTTGTAATATGCTTCAATGTTTGGGTCATTGCTTGTGTGATATACTAAGAACAAATCTTTTTTTTTTTTTTTTTGCACAAGATTTTCTTATACCAGAGGTAATTCAAGGTTTGGCTTTCTTAACCTTTAATGAGTTTATATTTTTCTTGGGGAAAGTAGCTTCAAATGCTAATAGCACAGTTTTGAGAAATTCATCAAATTTGTCATTTATCTGGGTAATGGCATAGATTTTAGTCCATTTTTCAACATTAGTTTAAAATTTTTGATGTGCTCTTCATTAATTATTCTTGTTGTGACGATGTGTTTCCTATCATCAGTCTGTTTGGTTTCTGTGGCAGGTAATGACAATATATGAGCATTGTGGTCCAACATACCATTTACAATAGGAGTTACTATATGATTTGGAATGTTTTCTTCATCAAGAAAAATGTCCTTAGTGTTTGCAGTATTCAAATGTATCCTAGTTGGAAAGTGAACTGTACTAAGGCTAGCCTAAACCTAATTGCTATGTCTTCTACAAGTTTCTGAAAAGAATTTGCTGAATGATTTTTGGTTTCACTATGCCACAAACGCACAAATGCAAGCATCTAAACAGTCCCATTAAATGCCCTGCATAGACGCTGCCGCAGAGTTAAGTTAATGTCTTTTATATCGCACAAGTGAAAAGGGGGGAAAATTATGCTTAGATGAACACATGGTACCTGGAGCTTGAAAATCGTCTTCTCAGGATAATGGAGAACCCCAAAAAAAAATTATCTGGGTAATTTACCCTTTCCGAGATTCGACCGCAGGACTTCTTGAAGGTGAGGTAGACAAACCACCCCTACACTATGAGGCAGTCTATTATTATTATTATTATTATTATTATTATTATTATTATTATTATTATTATTATTATTATTATTTTTTTTTTTTAAAGCTTAACTTCCTTTAACCTGGTTGGTCATATCGGACGATGAATGAAATTGCTGAAATGATGCTCAAATGATCTCGGGGTAAGGGAAGACATTCGTCTTCTCAGGGTAAGGAAAAACCTCGAAAAAAACCTTATCCGGGTAACTCAAGGGTGTGAGATTCGAACTCACGATCTTTTGAATATAAAGCAGACATGCTACCACCACACTACTCAGGTGGGCTATTTTATTATTGTTGTTATTTTTTTGTTATTATTATTATGGTTATTATGTTTATTATTATTGTTATTGTTGTCTTATGAGACAAACTTATCTTTGTGGTTTCTAACATCTTTGTTATCAAAATGAAGGCGGTTTGTCAAAAATTTGAATCAAATTTCACTCATCATTACATATTATATGGTATACTGACTCACCACAAGAAAATCACATTTCACTTGTATTCAAATGATTGTCCTTTTGTTGTCCAGAAATGTATAAAAGTCTGATGAGAGCTTTGAGTTCAGTGCCATTAGTTGAACCTGTAAACTTGGTTTCTGTAGTATGTGATACTTGTTGCACAAGTATGCTGTTTTTAATGCATATAAGTTTGGATCAGAATATTTTTAAAGAAAATAAAAAAACAGTTTGTATTAACCTATGTAAAACTGGTTCCATGCACCCATGATGCTTTAAGTGCTGTTTTCCTTCTTTCTATGGTGTTCTAAAATACTTGTAATTGTGAAACACATGTACAAAAGGTATGCAATTTTTATTGTACCACCGCTGTATCTCTGGCCCTGACGCTTCAAGAGAGTAAAGAACGAGATGTGTATATATTAGAATGGCCACCCTTAGCAACACTATGAATTTCCACGGTAAAGGAAGTTATTCCAATTTGTTTCAGCAGATACATCAGCACTGTAGATTGAATTCCCATGGTTTACTGTTGTTGCTTAGAACTGTGCTACACACAAAACAACATAATGCAAAAGAAAACAAAAATCAGGCAATGTTTGGAGTGCTGGGTTGACCCCCACAATTAAATGGATGGAAGTTGTCTGCTAGGAACAATTACATGCTTCTTCCCCATGTGCATGCACTGCACTATTGACTAAGTTGCCAACTCTCTGGTAAGTGGAGTATGTGTAGTCAATAATTGTTCGTTTTAATCCAGGTGAAGTTGGTTTTTGTGAGTGTGAGTGAGCGTGAGAGTGGGGGTGTGTGTGAGATAGATATAGTTAAGCTTATAGTTACAGCTTTCAATGTTTTTATTTTACAAAAGATATCACATGTATCCACAATAGTGGCAAGAGCTGGCAATAGTGCTTCTTGGTCACACAGTATGTCAAAGCCAGAGATGTAGTGGCAGTAGTGTATGTACTATTCATACCTCTTATTAATGTTTTGTCAGAAGATTTTGCACAATATGTATATCTGAAGATAGGCAATAAAATAAATATAAATGCTGCAATTTTTCTTGATGACTTCAAGACAATAAAATTGTGAAGCAGCATGTACAAAATATGTTTTGTAAAAATAAATATAAATGCTGCAATGTCTCTTGGTGACTTCAATACAGTAAAATTGTGAAGCAGCAGATACAAAATATGTTTTGCAAAAATAATCTAACTTTTCCAACATTTCATCCCTCTCAATATTCAGCACCAGCATGTAAACCGAAGTGTAAATCATAAAACTACAGTACCAATAACAAATAGCTTTCCTTGTATTTGAAAGTGATTGTATAATTTTTCTTAGCACAAATCTGCCACCATTACTCTTCAGATATAGTCTGTATTTTACTGAAATTTTCATGTGTGGATAGTGGTTTTTTGGATGAATTAATGAGTTCACATTTTGTAACAACATAGTCCCTCATTTCACAAACCTCTATCTAGCTACATCTCCCATTTGAAGCCTCCCATCTCATTTTTTCTGAGCAAAAAGTATTGTCTTTGAATAGCGCTTTTGCTGGATATTTTTTTGTTTTGTTTTGTTTTAATTTTTTGTGTGGCAAATCTCTCCAAAATTACTGGCAGTCAATCTTTACCTTCTTTCCTTGAACCACAGAACCTGATATCACTGTTCCTTGGCATTTTTCTCAATTTGGTTCCCTTTTCCTGCATTAGCATTTAAAAGCCTTTCACTTTTAAAGAACAAGATAAAAATCATAATTGCTATGAAATACATTAAGCACAATTACTTTATCTTTTATGACATAATAAAATACCAGTTAGTGTCTGAAGTTTCACAAATGAGACTCAACAGTGCTGATGCCCTAGATGTAGATGCCGATGATGCACTAACCTCATGAATGGATCCTATGAATCTTGTCCAATGGCAAATTCTCAACTTTAATTGAACTTACTGGCTTTTACCTTTTGAAAGGTGGGTGATCAAAAGTTTGAAGAGTTTGAGTACATATTTCTGTACACTTAACCTCACCACTTTCAAAAATATTCCAGAGCTGACCATACGGATGCAGGGTTTTTACAGCTAACTTTTATAGCCTGTTTCAGCTACACACACTCACATTCAGCACAATTAATGTCTCCTGGTGTTTCCAATATTAGTTTTATAGCATAACTTTTGATTTTGTGTACGCTTGAGTTCACCTTGCAACTTATAAATACTCCATTTAATTCAAAAAGCCTGTAACCTGCCTTACACAAACATAATTGGTTACAAGCATACCATCTATTTCTGATTTTTGAAAGATAAAGATAATCCATTAAATGCACATTTGTAATTTCTATTTTTGGTTTGTAACTGGTTGTTAAATCCTGAATGTGCTATCCCTTGAAAACCGCAGAACTTGTGTTTCAGGAGCAGGTCATATTCCTGAGTTTGCAGCCTTTGTATGCATTTAACCTAGAAAATATTAAAAGAAATCTGATTAATTTAATGTAAACAAGTTGAATATCATTATATTGTAACATATTATTTAAAATTTGCATAGATGTTTCAACTATGGACACAATTGCTTAAGAGAATATCTCTCCAATAATTCATATTTTCTTCCATTAGTTAAATCTCTTCTCTTCTTCAATTGCTGTTTGAGCTCTTTTACTTTGACATCCTGTAAATTGTCCATCATAACATAAAATTTGAATCTTGTAAAATAATTAATTTAGATTCTTATCATGAATAACAACAGAGCTTGGAATTGTTTTGAGGCACCTGAATCACATCTTAAATGATATGTAATAGCAGATGAAAATATGACAAAAAACCAACAAATGATTTATACTTGCTGGCTAAAATTTCAGACTACATCCTCCTTAGATGCAAAAGAAAATGGAAGTGGAGTTTTATTTATGAACGCTCTTTAACTACTGTGGTTCTCAGTGTCCCATTCTATATTGGGCATGAACTACCAATTAAGTTTGCTCAGAGGCCTCTTTATCAGATTTAAGGTTCCTTTATGTGCTGTAAATCTATGACATGGGACCAACGGCTCTACTACCCTTCCGAAGGAAGCAATGCTAAGGATTTGTTGCCTGACAAAATCCATCATCCTCCATTGGGTTTGAACCCGTGACCTTGGGTGTATGAAGTTAGCATGGTGGCCATTACACCACGGAGAGTGACACATTAGGCGCAGACAGGTAAAAGGTAGATGTAGAACAAAATTCAAACTTTTGGAACAATTTTTAATTTTTTAAAACAAAGTTGCACATCAGTTGCTAAATAGTTAATAATCTCTTTTATTTTTTTCATTTCAAAGCTGTGATATTTGTAATAATTATTCTCAATAGTTGGAATTTCCAAGAAAAAATAATATATGCTGCACTTTAGCTATGGGTATTTCTCAGGAAAAATCCTCAGTCCATCACTTCCAATTTTTCCGCAAGTACAACACTTGATAGATATCTATTCCTTCTCTACCTACTAAGTACATTATACATGGTAGAGAAAGTAAAAAGTTGGTCTGATGATAGAACTTCTGGTTTTGTGGTGTCAGTATCCAAGGGGCAGTGACTGAGATAGAAGGTTCAACTTTATTCCAGATGCTCACCTTATTTACAGATCCCAGCAGAAAACAAATGAACACTGAAAACTATGTCAAGTGATTTCATACAATGTAAATTTCAAATTTACTTCCTAACTCTATTCTGATAATTGACAATACTTCCTATCAAAATGCAGTTAGATAACTTTCCAACATCAAATTTTTAAAAAGAGATATATAGTTCTGGCTACAAAACACATTTGTACGATATAATTTTAGCTATTAAGCCAGCTAAGAAAAAAAATATTCAATTTATCAAATATTGACTGATCATTACAAAAGTTTAAGACTTCCACCATATTCCTGAATCCCATTGAGCTAATATAGGAGGGTTAAAGTAATGGGTAGCTGGCAGAAACTTAACTTCCTAACTTTTAAATTAAAAGAGTTGAAATCCTATGCATGCAAACATTTCAGGAAATTGCATAAACAGTATGGGAAAATGTATGCCATCATGTCAAAAAATTGAACAGGATTACTGAGATAAAGAAGCCAGTGTGGAAGAAAGGATCAAGAGATTTATTTAAGATGGAATGTAGCAATGAGAATAGTGTAAATGACAGCAATTCAGACCAAGAAGATGAAAGAGAAATGGTTGAAATAGAAGAAATACAACAAATGTTACAGCCAGTGGCATAATGTGACAAAATTTTGGTAGACACAATAAGCTACATATTGAGAGCAACAATTAAATAAACTTCCAAAAGCAATATGTACTTGCTTATATTATCTAGTTGTATTTACATACCTAATGAAGAATTTTCTTGTAAATCAGCTCCATTTGGTGTGACTTCATCTCAGCAAATATATCAACCACACGTTCCTTGAAAATGGGGTCTCTACTGCAGAAATGACAGATCTTTTCACCTGAAAGTGGTGCAAGATTTGACAGCCGAATGTTTGTTATTGAATTACAGAGATGAGTTTTAATTCTTTTAAGAGTGCTCAAAGAACATTCAGTAGAGACCAATATAACTGGTATGGTTAACACTAGTTGCAATAATTTAACTATTTGTTCATAAACTGTCTGAAGCTTTTTTTTATAAATGTAAGCCAAGACTTCAGATGCGGATAGAACCTTATTATCAATACTATAAATATTAACTTGTTTTTGAATGTAGAAACAACAAATATATTTAGATATATGAAACTGAGTTTCTCGAGTTATGCTTCAGGAAATGGTTTTCTATATGTGATGAACTTTCCTTGATAAGAAGTTCAACAAAACAGAGGTCACCAATAACCCAAATCTCCTGTCCAGCTGCACAATGACAGAATCTAACATTTCATATACCAATCTTTTCTGTGTTGAGCGTAACAGTCTCATGTTCCCTTCAGGATTTACTTGAGAACACTCCTCTAAACATGTAACTAAAAGTTATTTTGAGCACAGAGCTGCTAGAGATTTTTTTTTTGCTAAATCTCAGCAATGCATAAATTAAAATAACTTTTTGTTTTTGATCGCAGAATGTTAAATAGATGTTCCATGTATATAAAAATACAATTGTGCAAACAAAGCAGAAAATAAATAATGATGATGTTAGTATATTCTATGAACCAATTGCAAAGTTTACAGAATCTGGGTCCAACTCTTCAGAACCAATGATATAGAACATGACCTTTCTAAGTTCCAGATAATGTTCCTTAGTGGTGGCATGAGAGCTATAGTTCCATCTTGTTGCTGCAGGGTACAGCAATTTAAATCCCTTTTGCCTCAAAAGCTCTGAACATGTTGAGGATCGGCTAAAGAAGGTGTGAAAGGCTATCAAATGCCACACAAATAGTTCAACTTCTTAATGGTTGCAGTACTAGGTTTAGCTGCACATAACAGTGCACAAATAATGCCATGGGGCAGTATTTTATAGCGACAAACTCAGTTGATCCTAGCTGTTCAGCACTTTTTTCCTTGATAGCAATAGAGACCGACTGAATTAAGTAATTTTGAATATCTTGAGATCTTCCATTAAAGACAGAACTGCTTTGAAGGTGGTCCTTTATGAAGGCTTCTTCTATTGCCAACAAGTTAAAGCCTCTAAATAATTACCCTTATTATCTTGGTATCCCCTAAGAGCCAATTCTTGTGGCACATGACATCAACAAGATGACCAACAATACATCTATTTCTTTTCACATTTTCATTGTGTCTCACAGCTACTAAACATGTTTCCACCAAATAGTGTCCAGTTCTGTTTATTCCCAACATGTGAAACATTTCTGTATTTTTAATATATGTTTTAATCCCAGCATGTTTAACAGCTTTTACCTCAAAGTTTTTTATGACAGAAATTCCAGTATGGCTCCACGGTTCTTCACCACCAAACATTAAACAGTAGGAACAATGTAAACTCTTTTCCTGCTTGGAATCACATAGCCACCTATACTTTGAGTACCAATTACTTTAAAATTTTCTAAATACAGTTCCATCTTTTTGGCACAAGTTTAATTGAGAACAACTTATTTTAGATTCTAAAGTCATCTTCTGATCAAAAGTTAAGAACAAAATACATTCTTTTTAAGAAAATTAGCTGGATCAAAAGTCACGTTGATCATGTCAACTATTACCTGAGCTCCTTCCACGCCTGGGGTTGTAGTAATCAATAACTACCCAGCAAGAAAGATAACCACTCACAAATCACAGAAGGAAGGCACTACTGTTTCATCACACTGAAAACTAACGTGGAATAGGCATGTCAAGCTACTCCCCATGAAGTGTGCATTATGGCTTCTATGCGGGGGGAAAAGGAAGCCTGCCCACAGAGAAAATTACGAGACTCTGCAGCAGGCAGGGGAGACAGATCCCAATCTGTCTATCTGTGTCTCATCACAGCAAATAAAAGCATATTAAAGTGTGCTTATTCTATTTGTACACTTTATTACATATATGAAGTCTAATAGCCTTTACTAGACTATAATAAACACCTTATTAGATGTTTAAAAGTAAAAAAGATGATGCTATGCCCTTGGTTATAACTATTCATGAACAGTGTAGCCTTAAAGATGACATAACAAAACTGTAATAGAAATACCAGCATCAGTATTAAGTACCTGATGATTTGTAAGCTTTAATGATTCCAAAGTAATACTTTATCTTACTACTTTCTCTTCCATGTACATACATAGTAGGTAGATAAGTTATTATATTTCACCCAAAATTTTGATATTAAGATTTCATAGGAAATACATGATTTGAGGCACACTAATGTTTTAAAAGTATTTTTAGGAAAAGGTCCAGTGACTGTGAACAGCATAACTCAAAAGATGAAATTGTTGGATAAATAAAAAACTTGATAAAGTTCAGGATGTGATATGAAGATTTTCAAGAAAAGCCCTTCAGCCCAAGCTACCATGGATGCTTTTCAAAAATTCAATTTTCTCAAAAATGTTTAACAATTTGATTAAAATACCATATATTTAAGATATTTTCATGACAAATGAAATATAGATCTTGAATTTTCTGAGACTAGCCTCTGAAGTTCTCTTCATTCTGGATGACTTTTGATGACTGGTAAATCATAAATGATAGACAAAGTCTTAGTATGCAAAGAATGTAGATCTTCTTAAACCACACAATTTATGTCACATACTTCTTTTAGTTAACCATTTCTGAGATATTCCTTGTTATTGGTTTAAATTTCTCAATACTTCTACTTTTTTCAAATTTTCATCCTCTGCCTCTCTCTCCCTTTCACCTGGCCATGCAAAAAAAACTAGAATTTCAATGGCATCACATATTGATCAGCTCTTAAAAGTTTTGGGTATTGCTTTGGCTTAGTGTATTTTCTTATTTCTGTTGTACCTATAGCCCCAAGCAAATTAATCGGAACAGAGCAATAATACATTTTTCATGAATTTAATCATAACTTACTCTCAATTTACATTTCTTAATATTTAATATGTCCTCTTTTCTTTTTTATTAGTTTCATTGGGACGTACATTTTTGAGATCATGAAACCATACATGAATTAAAGCTAATATCAAACGTTCTGTGTGGAACAGTCAAATATTGCAAGTCTCTTGGCAAACAGCCCACAAATTTTCTATGGGGTTAATGTCAGGTGAATTCCCTGGCCATTCAAGCACATGAAAATTATTACCTTTGAAGAATTTCTAGGGTTCAGTATGTGTGCCAAGGGAATAATGAACCTGCAAATTCAACACATATTCAACAGATTGTAAAACAAGCTGAGAAGAAAATTTTTTGGGGCTGTTTCATCTACAAAGGACTAAGACCTTTAATTCCAGTTGAAGGCATTATGAAAAATGATCAGTACATCACAGAACTGCCAATAGTTGTTTTCTTGAACTCCAGAAAAGGTTTCCAGAAGGTTACAGAATTTTTTAGCAAGCTTTAGCTCCCTACCATGCTTCTAAGAAAGTGAAAATATTCTTCAAAGATAACAATGCTTGTGTGCTTGGATGGCCAGGAGATTTGCCTTAACCCCTTAGAAAATTTGTGGGATATTTGAAAAATTTGACTGTTCCACAAAAGAACATTTGCTATTAGCTTTAATTCAAGTCTAGTTTCATGATGATCTCAAAAATGTGTGTTCCAATCTTGAGGAAACAATGCCTAATCATGTAATAGAACTTATAAAAAAGAAAGGAGGACATATTAGATATTAAAAATGTAAATTGGAAATAATTTAAGATTCAATTCATGAAAGGCTGAAGAATGTTGTGTTATTATTCTGTTCCAATTAATTTGCATGAGACTGTACAAGGAAATAAGTAAAAAGCCTAATTCTGCTTATGGTTATCTCAATTATTAGATGACTGAGCTACAGTCACTGAGAGGCAGTTTGAGTGCTGTCTGCAAATGCCAAAAGATGAGAGTCAAGGCGGGGGGGTCCTTATCTTTGACCCCTGCCCCCCCCACACACACACACACACATGTGCACACACACACAGAGGGAGAGGGGGAGAGAGAGAGTTGAACTTCATTTATGCGTATGTCAAGGGGAAGAGGGAAGTTTACTTGTAACTCAGAATTACTTAAAAATGAAATTTTGATATTGCGTCATATTTTTGTTTAAAAAACCAATACAGTGGGTCTACATGTGTAAAATGTTGCGAACAACAAAGGTATGTAAGAAGAAAACATTATTTTGAACTTTAAAGAAATCAGTTTATTCGGCTTGTTTTACTTTTCTTCCATTAAGTGCTCACATTTTGTTTTGCAAACTTATTAATCAACTTAGAGCTTTTTCACCATAATTTTTCACACTGATATAACACGTACACACATTTATTGCACTTATCACTTCATTCACTTTGTGTTTGCAGATTTGAGTCATCATCCACACTATTGTCAGCGTGCTTCTTGATCACCACCATGTTTTCGCACACATCAGCAGTAATCTCCTCATCCTGTAGTTCCCCACACACAGCTAGATTATCATCAAAATGCATAAAGGTATTGATATTTGCATCCTCCGATAGAGCTGGCTTATTTATAGGCACAATAACTTCATCATTACCAATACCATCATGACATCATCAGAGATACTGTAAGATACCAGATTAGAAGAAACTATTTGAATGTGGAGGATGACACCTGCTTCAAGGCAGCTGAAATAAATGCCATGGCTTGATTAAGTTAATGGTGAGATTTTCATTTCCTGCATCAGTCAGTGTTATTAAATGTTGAACTAGCATCTTTCTATAATGAATTTTGAAATTTGCAATGATGCCTATATCAAGTTGCTGTAGATGACTGATACAGTTAGGAGGGAAAACTTCCACTCTTAACATTTTCCCAAATTATTTGAGGTGGATGTGCTGCACATTGATTCATAAAAAGAAGGATCTTTTTCTGTTTGTTTTTCATCTTAATGTCCAGTTTCTTTAACCAATGTTCCAGTAAAATCATAGTCATCCAAGACTTCCTAATGGATTCATATTCTGAAGGTTTTGTTTTCACACCCCTAAAACACCTCGGATTCCTGGATTTTCCTATCACGAGTGGGAGAAGTTTGTCTAATCCATCTGCATTGATTGCAAAAAGAAATGTTATGCAAATTTTATTTATCTTGCCTCCAATAACTGAAATGAGTTATCCTTTTCAGCTACTGATTTGCTGGGAAGGAGATTGTATAGGTAGAATAGGCCAGTCTCATGACAGTTGTAGATGTTTGAGGCTGATAATTGCTTATGATTCCTGGGTTGCACCATGATGTCATCCAGAGCATTCGACTCACCACAAATTGTTTTCCCTGTGATTCCATGATCTTTATAGCCTTGCAACTATCCTAATGAAACCTTAAAATCTACCATTAAATTCATAATTTTAGCTAGATCTATCGCTTTTGCTTTCAGTTAGATTAATAAATGTGCATTGTATGTTAGTAAACAAACTACACCCTTATACTTAAACAAGTTACTGTAGAATAGGAACCAGCACTCACTTCACTAATTGCAATACTAAATGCAACTAGAAATGACAAAATAAAGCAGTGACATTAAAAGTAAAAGCATTACTGCTTATTAGTTGCATTTTGAATGTCATTCAGCTGTGTTTGCTTTACAGGAAGACCATGGACAATACAGATAAGGAACATGGTTATTTTTGAGAAACAGCTATGACTGATCAAGATGCAAAATATACTAGTCTCAAAACAACCATTCCATAGTAACAGTCAAGTACATTTATGAGTATGTAGGCATAATGTAAGAGCAGGATATTCTTGGTCCATTGTCAATTGCATGACTAGGCTTCTTACACGTCAAATGGTGATTATTCATCACGATAACTTAAGACAAAGCTTTACTTTATTTTCTCCCTTCTACCACGCACACTCAAATTTGTAACATACTTTAAAATACACCTATACAGAGTGTAAATGAATAACGCCGCATGAATTTTACTTGCAGTAGATAGTTTCTAGTTGATCAACTTGAGAAGAAACCAATCGTCTACAAGGTCAAGTTACCAAGCTATGTGCATTCAAAGTAATTAGAGATTAGGATCAATAAATCATAATCAGAAAGAAATATGTAAATAGTGTGCATTTGAAATGAAACTAGAGCTCATTATGCATTTAATAAAGCTGTCTTTTATCGCTCTGAAGAAGCATTTCTAACTTTTAACATTACCAAAATCTCTTAAATTGCAGACCTAATACGGGCTGCACACCACTGCAATGGATAATAAGTTGTGATAAACAGATAAAGAAATGTAGAGATATTCTGATAGTTGTACTTTGGCTGCATGGTTAGGCGGATTGACTGTTAACCTGAATAAACCTGAGGAATCAAGTTCAAACCTGGATAGGGGCAAACCTTTTTCTTTCACTCCTTTTCCTTCTTGTGAGCAATATTATGCCTTAAAATTACAAACTACCACCATCATTTACAATGCACATTGTATTGCTTACTGTCACTTCTCACATCTGATGGCTAAAGCTGGAGAGTTTTGTATGGACATTGCTCTGAAGTTGTGGTTGGCGATGTGCAATAGCAAAAAGTACCTACTACGACTCCCCAAAAGAAGCACTGAATACCTATGTGGTAGTATGACAATGCTACCAATAGATGACTTTGATACCCCTGGCAGACACTAACACCACCATGCAGTAATTGTTTCTTACTTATGTGTTTGGTAATCAAGTCTCCTACATCTCATTTCCTATTTGACTTCCGTACACAGCAAAACTGCATTGAAACAGTTAAATAGGTACTCAGGGAACATGGAGAAAAATCACACTTTTGCTGAACTAGCTGATATGCACCTTGTGTATGGCAAAACAGGATGTTGTTCTACAATAGCTACATTAATTTACAGCAAAATGTACCCCAATAAAGGGCAGTCCCATCAGACTACTTTTGAATCTGTAGATCAGTGTTTGTGAGAACATGGTTCTGTGATGCCGAAAAAAGCAGACTGAGGTGCAAGACGTATCCATCGCACTCCAGAGTTTGAAGAAAATGTATAGCTAGACTGGAAGAGGAACCGTACCCATGCTATCGCATATGAGTGCCAAACACACAACAGTATTGCAAGTCTTGCACAAGGAGCAACTCTACCTCTTCTAGCTGCAAAAGGTGCTAGCCTTAACTCCGGAGGATCATAATTTACACATGTGGTTTTGTGAATGAGGCTTAAGGCAGCAACCAGAATTGTTTTATTGGTAGTGTTCACCGATGAGGCAACATTTATCAGAGTGGACTGATTCTAATTACAAGAATAGTCACATATGGGTATACAAAAACCCCCATTCAACTGGCAGAAGAGCCACCAACAGCAGTTTTTGGTGAACATTAGGGCTGGCATTGTTTCCAACCATGTCATTGGGCCATACCTTCTTCCTCAACTAAGTGGCAACACGTATAGATCATTTCTGAAGTATGTACTGCCAGTCCTGTGGAAGAAGTGCCCCTTGATGTTTGGGCTCAACTACATTTCCAACATGATGGAGCTCCTGCACATTATGTGGTAAATGTGCAGGAGCATCTAAATTGAGTCTTTCGAAGTTGCTGAATCAGAAGAGGCAACCCTACTGGCTACCTTATTTGCCGGACTTGAACTCTATGGAACATTTTCGGAGGTCATTTTCAGACTATGGTGTATTCATTATACGAAGAGATGTTGGTTGCCTGCATTATTGTAGCCATTTATGAGGTTTGCAATGCACCAGAAATGCTCAACTGGGGTTAGGAATCATTTCTGCATCAATGTCATGTATGCATCAATGCTAGAGTATGCCATTTGGAGCAATTCCTTTGAAACCTGTGCCTAATCCTAATCTGTTTGCTTGCTCTTGTTCTGCCTGTATCTACCTACTGTATTGCAATGTAAATACCCAATGCAACTTACTTTTTTAATAACTCAGTAACAGTAAGCTCTTTGAATACTTATTAATTATTTACATTTTGTAAGTTGTTAGTTGAGCTTGAACTGGTTCATTTAAGTATGTACCTACTATTTAGGTCATGAAAATGTAAATAATGAACACAATTTTAAATAAAAGACTCAAGCTTTGGTTAAATAAAGAATTACAACACAACATAATGTTTCATGTAAATCACATTCAACTAAGTGAAGAAATAAATTAATAAAGAAAGAAAGAAAGAAAAGTATGTAGTTATGGGGATTCAAACCTGCAATTTTGATGCATGTGCACTTTTGCATTCTTGCACCATAGCCATTATGCTAAACACACAGGCTTCAAATTCTTCCACTTGTTTTGTAAACATGCCTTGTAGTTGAAGTGGGCATGCTCAGTGGCATGCAATATGGCTTAGCAATTTTATGGTAAAATTCTGTAATATGTATTCATAGACCATTGGTTTCCTATCTGAAATTGATTGTCTATAAACCATCTATTACCAGTAAAATTCATGCAGCATTACTCATTCACACTTGTATACTTATGATTAATCTTAACTTAATTCATATTAAGAAAGTTCATGACCCTCATTATAAGATCATCTTGTATCAGTTTCAATGATACTATTGAATATTTGCTCCAAAGAGCATCTAAGGTAATTGTACTTTAGATGCCTATCATAAATGCTCAATAACATAATCAAATCTGACTGGCTGGCATATTTGTAGTGGGAGTTGTGCTCTATGTTGGCAGCAGGAATTGTTCTAAATTATCATATGTTAAGTGACCAACTTCAGCATGGCCAGAAAAGGAACAAAAACACTCATATAATATATGTAAAAAACTGCACATTTAGATGACACTGAACATAATTTTCTTGTACTATAACACAGTGTACTTTTCTGTGTTGCAGATTCTGGTTGGAGCTAAGTTGAGGCACAATGTTTTCACCATTCATTCCCAGAACAAGCCGGGTAGGATGGTTAAGCTGATAGAAACTGTCGAGAAGCCGCATGGATTTAAGAGCCAAATTACCCAACAGACAGCAATACCCAAATCACACAGTGTTATAGCAATTTATGGGCATTTCTGTGAGCACGAGTTCTTTCATACAGGCCAACATAGAGAGCAAGATGTCCATACATTAGCTCTGGAGGAATATCTTCTGCACAATATTGAAAACCACCCCAGTAAAAGTTCCAAGCAAATGATATGAGAGCATGGTGTAAGGTAAGAGCTATTTATCTGCATGAAAACTGCTACTATCTCTATCACCTCAACATGTGCAGGATTATCACAAGCAAATCTTCCTCCAGGGAAAAGTGTTGATACTGGTTTTTGCAACAGACAACCAATGTATGTCATTTTCATCATCCTTTGATTTCACCGATGAAGCAACCTTTGGTTGTCAACCTACCAGTTGCCATCTGTGGGTTTAAAGTAAATCCTCAGTGAATGGTTGAATTTTTACATGAACAATGGTTCAGCATCAATGCTTTGGCAGGGATTATTGGTGATCACACTATTTGGGCTAGTCTTTCATCCAAAACATCTTAAATGGACGGACTATCTGAAATTCCTGCAAAACACTGCTTCTTTTGTTTGAGAAGTGCCTTTAACACTACAGCAGGTAAACTGTTGCATGTTGGAGTGCAAGCCTATTTCCACACTAAACACTTCAACACTATTTTTTTCCAGGAGATGAATTGCAGGACAGAATCCTTTTGTATGGCCTGCTTGAGCTCCAGACTTAAACCCCCTTGATTTTTACTAATAGGATATCTGAAAAACATTGTGTACACTGAGCCACTTTCTGATCTGAAACTTGAATATGTCTATATAGCCTGTGACGATATTCAGATACAGCTGTAACTATCGACAGCATGCAATCCATGTTGTGATGTATGGATGCTTACATTGCATTTACTTCATTTAAGAGCAGGTATTCACACATTATTCAAATAATAATAATAATAATAATAATAATAATAATAATAATAATAATAATAATAATAATAACAACAATAATAACAACAATAATAATAATACAGTGGCAACAGCAATTAAAATAAAAAAAAATATTTATTTATTTATTTATTTGAGACCATGTACCAACTTACATAAGTGTAGACCAAGTCAAGATTACAATACAATTATTTACAAATTACACAGTATTGCAGATTTACAATTCTTTAATCAGGTACATAGCTTTCATTATTAGATGCTCTTTGAGTTTGTTTTTAAATGCATTTCCTTTGTGCACTTTTAAATGTTCAAGCAGTTTGTTATAATAATATGCCCCCACAACATATGAATCTTTTACTATTAATTTAGAATTGTAAGTAGTTTTATGGAGATCATGTCTTGTATCATAATGGCACATTTCCTCATTTCTGATATATTTATCAAGTCTTGAGTAAGCATGCAATGCAATTCTATATAAATATAAAGAATAAATGGTAAAAAAACTTTTTTAAAAATGTTCCTACAATTTTATTGACTTTTTAATTTTTACATTATTTTTATACATCTCTTCTATAGTATGAACAGCCTCTTTAAGTGCAAGTCCGCACTAGATTCTCATACTTTTATACCATATGCAAAGTGTGGAAAGATAACCACATAATTAACAGTAATTAATACATCATTGCCTACATATTTGGACAGATGGCTAATCAAGTATATACCTTTCCCTACTTTTTGCATACATTATCTATATGTCGTTTCTTATATGTTTATCTACACATATCCCAAGAAATGGATAGTTACTTATCTCTACAATTTTATATTATCTACATTTGATTGACATTATTGATAATACTCTGGTGTTGTAGTTCAAACTTGATTAAAGCAGTTTTACTTGTGTTTGTAGAAAAATTAATATGGTTATAGAATTTAAAGACCTGTTTGCCCATAGCGCTGGTAGAGTCCATCAATTCTGTGTCTGATTTGTTCCAACATATAAAAGTAATGTTATCTGCATAAGTAATCATCTTGCTATTAAATTAAAAGAATTTGAGTTGGTTTTTATGTCGCGAACTTCACTTAGTAATCACTTACTGGGACAATGATGTTTGTATTAGAAAAAACTGACTTAAATTCTCTTAATTTAATATTAATCACATCACTGTTATAAACTTCTTTGCATATTTGCAAAACTTCAAAATAATCTTGCTGTTTGCTGGATTACTAATATCATTTATATAACCTTGGAACAGGAGTAGCCCCAGCACTGGACCTTAAGGTACTCTACAATGTCCTTTTACCTGTTCAGATTCAATTCTTTAACTTCATTATCAGTTTTGTAATTTATTTTTGTATATTGCCTTCTATTCATAAGATAAGAAGCTATAAGTTTATTGGCTATCCCACATACACCACAATACTGCAATTTTTGCAGTAATATATTGTGCTGAACACAGTCGAAAGCCTTAGTTAGATCCAGGAATAATCCTGCAACTTTTTTCTGTTCATCTAGTCTGCCGCTGCAGTTATAGTTGATCTGCCAGTCTGAAATCCACGTTGGTGTGGGTTTAAGATGTTATTAGGAGTAAAAAATTTATACAACCTCTGCAGTATGATTTTTTCGAATAGCTTGCTTAATGTACATATTAGTATAATCAGTCAATAGTTTTGAGTATCTTTTATCTCCTTTTTTTATACTGGTCTAGCAATACTCGACTTTAGACAGTCAGGAAACATTCCATTATTCATTGACTTGTTGATCATGTAAATGATTTCTCCTAGCCCATCTTTACAAGCTTTTAGAAGTAATGATGCTATCCCATCATTATTGTTTATTTTTTGTTTATTACTCTAATTATTTCTTCCTTGGTGGTATCATAGAGATAAACTGATTTTATTATTGGATTGTTACTACTAAAAGCATGAATCACATTTGCAGTAATTCTGTAATCCCCTATAATTAAAAAGAATTTATTAAATGTATTTGCAATGACCCAGGATTGCGGTCATATATTCCCATGGAGTTTAATTTAATAACTTCCTTATACTGTTAAGAATATTACAAGTTGTTTTAGCAATGCTATCTGATTTATTTATAGCTCAGAATATTCATTCCATTTTAGATCCCATAGTTTGTTTTGATAGAGATTTTTACATTGTTTATAGTGGCTTTTATAAGTCTCATCCAGTGTATTTATACCAGTAATGCATAACAACTTTTTCTTTAAGTTTGATTACTTCACTTGTTAGCTGAGTATGTTTTCTGCCATTTTTAGATACTGTTTTTCCAATGAGGGGACAACATTCATTAAAATGTAGATTAAATGTTTCATAAAATTCATCCCATTTACAATTAATTCCATCAGGGTTATATACAGTTTCCCATGTTACATTTTGTAAGATTTTAGCCAATTTGTTTATCCTGCTCTTTGTAATTAACCTAAATGATTTAGTTTCAAATATTGTTGTACCATTTTGCATGGTACAACAATATGTGTTGGTCTACTGCAAAAGTGAATGTAAATATATCCTCAATATTACTTATGATATGGTTGATTACGATAGATGACATTGGAGTTACTCTTGTTGTTAGGTAGATAGTATCCCTTAAATCATGCCCAGTCAGCTAGTCATTGAATTTATTATAGCTTTTATCATCAGTTTTTAGATTTACATTTATATCACCCAAAATTTTTATGTTAGCATTCTTTTAATAAATGCTTTTAACATGCTATCTAATTCCATACTGAATTTGTCAATATTTGTGTTTGGGGACCTATAAATTGTTATATATTTATGTTACTATCTAATAATTTAACTCTAACAGCTGGTGCTTCAAGTAGCATTTCCTATTAAATTTTGAATGCCTATTTATTTGCTTTCATTTAATATTATCCCTTGTATAGATGATCACCCCCCTTGTGTGTTCTTCTAGAATATGAATCAACTATATGGAAATTGCTAATTTTTCACAATTTTAGCTGCTCAACATTTAATCCATGTTCAGTCACAACCATTACATTGGTGTCCAAATCATTAGTAAATTTTTCTACAATCTCTTAACTTATTGCTAATGTACTGCACATTTTGATGGGTTATTCTGGAAGAACCCTTGCACTTATTGATTAAATTATACACGGCATCACTTGCTATAACATGCCCCAGCTCACTCTGGGCAGCTAAATGCATTTGAATGCAATTTATTTGACACTTATTTTGATTGTCAGGTGCTACACTGCACTCTCTTGCAAATGCACTTTTTGTATCACTGATTTCCTGAGTGTTGATCCCATCACCAAAATTGAATGTTTGACGATTCATTGCTGGCACTTATACTTCTATTTTCACCTCACTGTTATCCTGAATACTGACTATTTCACCACTACTCAGTTTGCACACAGTTGTGCGAGAGGATCAAGTACCTCTATAATCCAAGTCTAGTTTTTTGAACTGTTAAATTAACCTCCTTTAAGTACTACTGATCCAAGTCTCTTCTTCTCAGGATGTTGCTAACACACATCTTTGCCCGAGAGTATTGTTGTTTAACCATCCAAACTACCTGTTCCATTTCATTTCCCACCAACTGTGCATTACTGTGTTTCTATCAGAACAAGAAAACCTAGCTAAAAGAATGATAAGAACAAGAACCCATGACCAGCCAGCAAACCCTACTACACTTCAGATGCTACAAAACATTCCTGACAAATTCACAAAAACACCAATGGGGAACAATTTCCCCTACATGATAGCAGAGTAATGATATTCGAATCCTTATATTTTCTATAAGGCAAAATATAGAAATGCTTATAAAAAGTGACACCTGGATTCTTGGATGGAACCTTTAAAGTGAATCCATCTATTTTCATGCAATTGTTCTCTATTACGGATACAGCAAGAAGAACTTCAGAAGCACCTGGTAATCCAGACGTACAAATGGCTCTACCATTAGTGTTTTCATTGATATCATCTAAACAATGCAGTTCATATAAAACTCTCCTTGAGGAAGTAATACAAGAAGCTAGAACTATTTGAGCACAAGTTACACCATCAACTCATATTATGTATGATTTTGAATAAGCCATCATCAATAGGGCAAGGGCTATAATACCCATTGTCTATACATATATGTTGCTGATTTTTTTCGTCTTGGTCTATAAGTCTACAGGAAAGTACAGGCTGAAGGGCTTCAAGCACAAAACAACAATTTCAACTATCATTCTTTGAAAAAAAATTCATATGTTATCACTATCATTTCTTCCTGAGAGTAATGCACAATTATGTTTCAGACAATTACATGATGAAATACTTCCTATATTTGAATACTTTGATACAATGGGTATCACTGGCAGACAAGCTCGAGGTAGAAGACATCCTACATGACCCCTATATCAAAGGCAAACACCATCCAAGCTTCTATACTGCTGTCAGCGAGTTACAGAAGGAAGAGATCAGACCATGGTTACAGAACATGAGCTGGGTAGATGTGTACAGGCACAGGCAAAAGAGGAAATGGGTACAGCTGCAGAGACAAATCAGACATGTTGTATTAGAATATCAAACCTACCAAGCTGATGGCAGACAACTAGAGCACCTTAGAACACTTAGTCATTATTTTGCTATTGCGAATGTATAAATATATCTAGGAAGTTGCTGCTTAGCACATTGAAGCCCAAGCCCGAGTATAGCTCGAAGCGAGCAGGTATTTCTAATGCTTTTAATGCAATTCCACGACCTTAACTTGGTCTTGGGCTATGCGGCAGAGAACATACAACAGTTATCGTTTAGTTGTCTGATTTGTGCTGCCATCCGTCCTTGCTTTAGTCAATTATTAGGAATTTTAGGAGATTTAGTAATATTGGCTGATCTTTGGTAATCGCACCATTTTCTTTGAAGGTGGTGATCTGTTTGTTACGTTTGTGCTCTTGAATGTTAAAATACTGCATTTTCCTTCATTTCTGGGAAGTGAAGCTGAAATTCAGGATACAAATAAAGCTGTGGAAAATTTTGATTCCAAGGAAGAGTTTTTCGAACTTTGAATAAATGGAGTATAAGCAGCTTTACGCAGTTTTTTTTCCAACACATATTTGATACTTCTTGTAAATTTAAAATAAAATATTAATACAGAAGTTATGACTATTTTCTTACTTGTTGAGAAATCCTTGAATGCCATACTTTTAGATTGTGGCAATACTGTTTGGCAGATTTAATTGATATACTGTAAATAATAACTCAAAATAGGTGTAAAAACCCTGGGTTTCTTGGCACTTCAACTACTGAAATGCCCGGGCTTCACTGTGTTAACCTTCACTATTGAGTAACCTTATTTTACAATAAACATACAGTAAAAATATGTTAGTCTCCTTCTTTTTTTTTTTTCTTTTTTTTTTCTCCCAGAAAATGGAAATTAATGGAATTGGGAAAATGAATTTCGGGAAATCAGTTTAAATAACTTTGTTAGGGGAAAAAGGGCATTCAGGAAAATGGGCAAACAGGAGGATGAATTCAGGAAATTGACCAGGAATCATCCTCCTGTTGTTTTTAGCTAATACCATCACTTGATTCAGTAATTAAAAGAGGTTTTAAAGTTTTAAGTGATTCCTACAAGAGCTGCACTGTGAAATACTTTTAACTAAAGAAAATGTAAAACACCTATGAGCTTAAGGCAGGGCTACAAAAGACTGCTAAGCAGTAAGCAGCCAATAAGATTACCACAGCATTGCCTAGTTAAAGAAATGTGCTGTCTTGCTGAGGCAAAGAACTTTGCTTCTTTCTTTGCAAGTAAAAACTCTTCTTGCTAAAGATGAAAAGAAGAAAATGAACCCAGGTGAAACTACAGCATAAGAAAGGCAGCCTCTTATAACCTCTGTCAGCTGATGGTATAAAAGAATATTGACCTAACCCTAATTCAAGAACCTTGGATTCACAAATGAAGAATTGTAGGGCTAGGAGATTCTAAGAATAAGTTAATGAGCAGTAAATCCAATAATAATAGGACATGCATCCTGGTTAGAAATGGTATTCCGTTACTTCCTTTAATGAATCTGTGTTCCACAGATATCACATCTGTGAAAACCTGCCACCTACAGGGATCAGTAGGAAGAGACCGTATTTTGAGCTCTGTCTATCTTCCCTATAATGGAGGAAATCCACCCTCCAGAGAACTCAAATTCTTGATGGAACAGCATGGGAAAGGAGGATTGAGTGTAATGCCAACTCCTATCATGAAGCTTGGGGCAGCATGGACACCAACACTAAAGGTGAATGTCTTAAATTTTGTGCTTGTTAACAATCTGCATATCCTAAGTATCAGTGACAAGTCCACCTTTTCCAATGGATAAGGTAGGAAGTCGTAGACATAGCAATATGTATAGAACACATTAGAGAAATTGTCAAGGGATGGAAAATCCTAGATGAACCTTCTCTTTTAGACCACAGTTGTATCCATTATGGTAATGTTGCCGTTTAAGGGTCAGTTGGCTGCATAATGTCAGGCAGCCAACCTTTGCATCTGGAAGGTGCAATGTTCAGCGTAATGGAGCATATATAGTTGGTATTGTGAAAAGGAGGGAAGGCAGCGTAGTCATACGGTAGTGTGGAAAGCATGAAATTTGCAATTAACAGTATTTGCCTTAGGAAGCGTAACCATAGCAAGGCGGGGAAACCCAGAAATATATGTAATGAGGCACTGCATTCATAGGAAGGTGTGGGAAATGCTGAAGTATGCAATTATATGCGTCAGGTGGCGCATATAATGTTCTTCTGAATATCTCCTACTGTTCTCCACCTCTTTCATATTTCCTTCAATGACAAAACAGCCCTTTTTAAGGTAGAACGAGGGAAAATATATGTGAATTAGACCAGATAGCACTACATATGTACCACAAAGTTATTTACTTACGATCATAACATTGGCAATACAACAATATAGACTTATTTGGCCTCAGAAATGCATGAAGTAATAAAGATTAATAATACAATTTATTTCATGTGAGTATTACTTCAAGCTCAGTGCATAAATATCATGTGCATGTTGAAAAGGTGTTTTGCATGACCACCACAATAGTTAATGTGAAGTGCAGAATTGCCACATTGAAGGAGCTTTCTAAATTAATTCTTTCATTACCAAAAATATAATTTAAGTGCTTCTAGAAACCTCAACCTTTTTTTGCTGCCTTATTGTTCTCAGCATAGCAGAAAAATAACTGCATAAGTGGTTCTACCAACTTAATAAAATGAAACCAGTGAACAGGACTATTGGAGAGGCAAACAAGGATCATGTTTGGCTTCATTTATGTTAAATCATATTGCATAATTTTAGCCCCAGCTGGGTGTCGGTGTTGGTGATCGATTTATTTGGGGGTAAAGTGTATGTCTTTTTTTTTCTGCATTGAATGAACTATAAATACTATGAATTCTTTTATTTAAAAAAAAAATTCTCTTTGCTTTGAAAGAAACTTAGCTAAACCTGAAGAGAGGGACTGCCCATTATTAATAGCTAATAGTATTCAAATTCAAAAATAATACTCTAAGGAATGATAAGACAGCAAGACGAGATTTGCAGATATATTCTAGGATTCTACAATGAGTAGACAACTAATGCAACATTTTGTGCCTGCTTTCTTTCTTTGCTTCTTATTTCTGCACTTTGTAAATGTTCCACTTCTCTCCTAAAAATATCCCTCAGCTATGCCTTGCAGCTTAGGGGCCTCAAAATTGGGCTATGCTTAACCTTAGAGTAGTTGCACAGACTACATGTGTAGTAGCCCAGTGATTTTGTTTCTGTTTATGCACAGCTACTAGTGAATTTAAAAGATTGGGGGTTTCTGTACCTTCAGCACATTGTTTATTATTATAGATCAGTAAATTTTCGGATTTGCAACAGCTGGCGCATTGTCATTGTGATTAGTTAAATTGTCTTGGGCTACCTTTGTAACATGTCCAAGTACTTATGCTACTAATGCTGCAAAAATGTTGCCATGTAGGCAATGCAGAAAACAAAAGAATACTGCAACAGTGGTTAGAAGAAGTGTTAAATGAAAGTACTGAAAATGACATTACCAGCAAACCTGTCAAATTTAACATTAACGTTTTTATGCTAGTTTGCAATAAGCCTGAATAACAGGCATAACATCTGACAGCCCATTTTAATTTGTTTTAATTATTTTAGCTTGCTCAATTATGAGTCTGCCCAAAATGACAAAACAACTCCACTTCTAATGCAGCTAAAGAGGTAATGATGAAAATATACAACCTGTAGAAGAGAGGAACTAAAACATATCCATGACAATTATTTTATGTCAGTTCTATTGGCAGTAAAGACACCAGATATGAAGAATAACAATTTAGCAAAATAAAAAAAGAATTCCATAAGAAATAATTCCAATAGAAATTTAAAATAATCCTCATTTGGATTTCACAGGCATAGGACTCTAGCATTATTGTTCAAGGAAAAATAAACAAGTACTTGTGCTGACATCTATGTACCTTAAAAATGCTATAGATCCAGAAACAGGTGAGATAAATAAACCTGAAATAGTCATCTTCTACAATCATGGGTGTAGATATTGTTGTTTAACTTGGTAGTATGATGTAGGTCATAACACAAAATATTGACCTCTTGTAATCATCTGTGACTTTTTGAACATCAGTGCCATCAGTGTCTTATGTATTTGTTTCTGTTAACAATGGCTATCAGAAAGGCAGTAGATATTTATTTATCAATAGAATCTCCCACCAACTTGTAAAAACTGAAACAGCAAAGAGATAAAGCATTTAAATTTCCATAAGGAAGCAAGCTAAAATCCTTTTAGGTATTGAAAACATTGCCCCTGCAATACAATCTAGCAGTTCAGGAAGCAGGTACTAATTATGTGGAAGAGCCAAGCACAAGTCAACAAAGAAACATGTACTAAGTGTCAGGAGAAAATTTCTAATGATCATTTGAAATTGATATGTGCAGTATGTTGTGCTGAACAGGAAATGGTGAGTAACATTGTTCATCTTGTTTGCTATTCAAAATTTGGGACCAAGTTCGTTTATGTTATACGTATTTAATTGAAAATAATTAATGTGATTTTCCAATGTTTTGGGTGTTTGTTGTGCTGTTACTAATCAGAATGAGCGTTCAACAGTAGGTATCATGAATAGTTTTATAGATGCAGAAATAATTATGGCATAATAAGAGATGTAAAGGTTATGCTCTTAAAAAGGCACATTGTTTTTCTTATTTACTTCTTATTCAGAATTATAACAAACAAATCTCTTTAGTAAACATGAAGCAAGCAAAATATTATGTTAACACATAGGTTTTCTCCATAGCATTGAATATGAATAAACAAGGATTCACAGTCATGTGATTTTTTAATGATTGTGCACATATAACAAATGTTATATAGGTTAATTATTTTCACAACAAAATGCAAGCATATGGTATATAGAATTGCTGTATAAGCACAAAGGGTGTTCAAAATTAAGAACAAATTATAATTAAAATTGGTTATACATGTAGCCCACATGATAATTACAGGGTTAAGTGTGCTCCAAAAAGTGTGACAAGTAAAGCAGGTTATCCATATTTTCACATGTTTAGTGCACTTTAGATAGGCACTGAATATTTTATTTACAAGATATTTTCATTGTGCAGGACGTTACGGTTACTCAGTGCAAAGCTCCTAGGTAAAAATAATTTTCGGCTATAAATTGAATTGCAATTCATTTTGGGAAGAATCCTAGGAATGGAGATTTCAGGAGATCCATATTTGATAATTTTGAAATCATTAATATGTTCAGATTTGAAAACTGCTAGATTGTTTTACTTCTTGGGATTATTGTGATTTTGGGTTCATATATCACTCGACTACGCCGTCGTTGCTCCACAGCCGTGACCTTCAGCAGCAAAACACCCCTCAGCTCGCTTTGCACCCTTAGGGCTCTCCAAGTTGGGCTATGCATTGCACCTTATGAACCTAAAATGTTATAACATACCAGTAACTACAAAGCGGCTCTAATGGCAGAATAACAAAGGTCCCAAATCTAGATCACGTATGGACGTAATGCAAACTCCCATATTATGCGACTGTTAACTAGATTTTCAAGTTAACTTTACGCGAGCATCGTCATACTGGGGAACAATTCCCCTTTCAAATGGCGTTTCCCAATGGATGAGAATATTTCAATGTGAAATACGTCGTTCTTCAGGATGACTGCAGATCCCCGGATGTTTCTGTGGGATGCGGAACAACACCTTATCTCGGACGAGTCGCAAAAGCCTCCAGCCGATGTCGATCATCACCTCGTGGCTCCTAGGGCATCTAATCCCAGTATCATATCCTCAATCGCCCTCGCGACGAACACGCACAGGTGCACAGTGAACCGTCCCAGCGTCAACTACAGCAGGTAAGATGTAGCCCGACGCCGTCACTAGTTGGTAAGGCCGACTGGGTGTTCGTGTCGGCAAACCCTTCGCTACGTCAGGTCGGATTACAGTCACGGCTGCACCTGTGTCTATGAGTAGCAGGCACAGCGTCCCTTGTATTTAACCGTTTATGATGAGGCTGTCGTCCACTCTTCTACCCAAGGCTCGTAGCGTCACTCAAGGGGTTGGTGAAGACGGCACCGAGATGCATCTCGTCACACCGGTTCTTACTTCTTTTCCGCCTACTCGTTGTCTTTTTATGGACAGTCCTTTACTAGGTGATCTAGTTTGCCACATCCCCAGCACCATCACCTGAAGGTCGTCGTCGTCTCTGGGTTGCTTCTCTCTCCCTGTCATAGCGAAAACTCCTGGTCCTTGAGGTGGTTGCAGCTGTAGTCTTGGTCGCCTCCATTCTAAATGGCGCCGTTAACGCTTCTTGGATCGTCTTATAGTCTCCGAGCATCAGGCGCTATCGTATCTCGACATCACGCACTCCGTCGATGAAGGAATTGGCAGCTTCCTGGGACACGAGCTAGGTGGTAGATTCACCAGGGCTTTGTTCGCAAGCTGTTCGATGGCGAACTCCTGCATAGTCTCACTGGCTGTTACATCCTCGCCTTAAGCTGACTGCGGTAGGCTGTGGCCAAGTGATGGTTTCCGAGGGCCTCCCATATCTACCAGGACATCACCGACGTCAGGACCGCACTCAGTACTACTGCAGCGTTCCCTGTAGGCTTGCTATCAGCTGTGCGGCTTCCTTTTCTGCTGACCATTGCGACTCTTCCTTCCAGAGCATTAAAGCGTTGGCCGTGGGCTTTCATCATTGCACCAAGCTCCCCCCTCCTGGTCCAGCTGAAAATTGAACCCGGGACCTTTGGATGAGAAACCAGAATGCTGACCATTCGACCGTAGGGAGTAAACCTTGGGTTAAGTGCAGCATCGCAGAAGATACAGAGGTCTCTCTGAATTCAGTATCCAGAAGTTTTTGAAAGTTGGTCTGCTGTAATTGCGTAAGGGTACGAGCGTTTGACTGGATCACTTTTCTGGCAAATGCTGCTGTATTTCAAATGATTAAAGCGATATTGCAACAGTGAGATACATTTCCTGATGCAATTGGAGCTTTGGATTATACCCATATCATAATCAAGAAACTGAAATTTCATGTATTCGACATCACTATCAGGAAAGGCGTTGTTTACGTTTCTCTAGCACGTATGCACATACGATGTACATAATAGCTAGAAAAGATATTGTATTCCACCCAAAGATTCCATTACGATATTTGAGGTGTATGTTTTGAGGTCCCCTTAGTCCAAAAAGGAATTTGTAGAAAAAGTTCCGTCTGGGGGGGGGCAGCATAACTCAAATACCAAACTTTGTATTTATGTTTAATATCTTCCAAGGATGCGACATGAAGATTTTCAAGAAAATCCCCCTACCTAATTACCCATCATGGAAAAATCTTTGAAAATTTTGTTTTTCTCAAGATTGGATCTAACGATTTTGACTGAAATACCGCATATTAAAGATATTTAGATCACAATTAAAATTCATATCTTAAATTTTCTGGGAATAGCCTCTGAAGAACTCTTTATTCTGGATGAATTTTGCATAACTCATAAGTTGTAAGAGATAGACAAAAACACCACACAAAAAATCTAGATATCGTTAAGACACTAATTTATGCAATATACATTTTTCTTGTAGAGTTGACCGTTTTCGTTACCTGCGTCTCATTTACGTGCCGTTGTTATTTGTGTGTAAATAGGTCAACAATGTATTGTTGCACGTACGGAAATGTTTATTTCAACATTTGTGATTCAATTTATACGGTAAAAATGGAGAAGGAAACACTACGTTGTAATCGTCTTTCGCGAATGTCTTAAAACACTAATAAAATTGGTATTGTCAGAAAATTAGAAATTTGTAATGGCCGGATATAAACAAGATTTAGGAAAAATTCTTGTTAGGGATTTTAATGAAATTTAATTTAGAAAAATGAACGATGTGAAAAGCAGAATAAAATAAATATGATGTTCCATTCACATGACTTGCTCTAGCTGTTCCACACACACACACACACACACACACACACACACACACACACACACACACACACACACACACACAAACCATTCTTACAAAACATTATTTTGTCTACATCATGCTAATCGATATAATCATCAGCAGAATTGGTCTTAATACTTACCTCTTTGTGAGTAGAAGGGAAAGAAGGTAATATACTAGGCTAAAGCATAGTCAAAACCTTTACAAAATGATCGTTATGTGAAACAGAAGTTCGATTTGCTTTGCATGGCAAACAGCACAACTAGAGAGACGAAACCAAGTAGGCGCTCTGTTTTAGAGTAATGAACATACTTCAAAATTGAAACCAATAACAAGGAATATCTGGAAAGCGGTCAACTTTAAAAGAAAAGCGTATATGACATGAATTATGTGTTTTAACGAGATCTACATTTTTGTGTAGTAAGTTTTTGTCTCTCTTACTGTTTATCACTTATGCAAAATTCACCCAGAATAAAGAAGTCTTCGGAGGCTATTTCCGGAAAATACAAGATATGTATTCTATTTCTGATGGAAGTGCCTTTAATATACGGTATTTTTAATCAAAATCGTTAGAGCCATTTTTGAGAAAAACAACATTTTCAAACCTTTTCCATGTAAAGGGTTGTTTGGGTTGGGGGGGGGGATTTTCTTCAAAAGCTCCGTCCCACCCTTGGAAGATACTAAGCATAAATACCAAGTTTGGTATTTGCACTTTTTAATTAAATCTATTTAATTTAATAGTTAATATACAACATTTATAATTCATTCCAATGAATAAAATATTTCCTTTGAGCTTTGCTGTCCCCCTTCACACGGACCTATTTATAATTTGGGTGGGGGGAGGAATTAGGGGACCTCAAAATATATTACCAGCGAAATCTCGACATCGAATTTTTGGGTGAAATACAATACCTTCTCCACCTACTGTGTACTTTATGTGTACATACGTGCTAGCGAAAGTAAAAAGCAAATGCTTTACAAAACACAACAAACCTATACACACGAAGGAATAGAAAAGAAGGTCCTTGAACTTGATAGGAAAAACAAATCCTCTGAAAACGGTGAAAGTTAGCAATAGAACATTAAACAAGTAGTATTTGATATATTTATTATTTAGTTACTTTGAGATAGACATACTTCTATAAAAAGTCCAATGTGTTAAGGAGTGCAAAAACCTATTTTTGTAGAACATTACAAGTATCATATCTCATGTACAAAGATGACGAAAGTAGGCAGTACTTTATATGTATTAATTTGTAACTGTATCGATGAAACTAATAATTTAATAACCCTCGTAATAATGTAATTGAAATACTTAAAAAAACGTGTACTTATTAAAATACATTATTGTAATATTGCTTTATTTATAAAAGCCTACTCGTGTAATCACTTTTTTTTTTTTTTTATTTATTGTTTCATTAATATAGCCCCCTTTAACATCTTGCACTTGAAACAACACGTTGTCAGTAGGTTTAAATCATTTTGTTTTCTTAAAGCACACATACATTCACTCTCACATACATACTTCCAGACTCTCTGACCAAAGAAAATTTCCCCGCCCCAGCCGGGAATCGAACCCGGACCTCCGGGTGAGAAGTCAGCTCGCTGACCACTCGACCACAGAGGCAGTCTTAATCACCTTTTCTTCTTGCTATTTGGTCCCTTTTTTGGGTCCCCTTTCCCTAATATACCTGCTTCCTCTCCATCATCACCATAATCAACCTCAAGTTCATGATCAACATTATAAGCTGTTCTTCCTGCTGTTAGTCCTCTCCACAGTCTTGGACCAAGAATCTCGTAATCATGTTCCAGGAAATGTTTTTCATGCAGAACCATACATTATACATAAACGAAAGAACTCTGCAGCCTATGTTACCTTTTGTTGCATTATTTGAAAACTCTCTTTTGCCTGGCCAAAATATCTGCGTATAACTCGTTCCTTGGCGAGATACCTACATTGGGCGTATATAAGGCCATAACCCCCATCTTTAAAAAATAACGCATTCATATTATTATTGTTATTATTAATATTATTACGAATATTTCTGCAGACTGGAATTTTGCTGCTGAATAGAACCATGCCACTTGTAAACAACGACTTTTCAGGTATGATTTCGTCTATATGACATTGCTGTTTTTTTTATTATTATGATAAGGTATAACCCAAAGCTAGCCGGTCCCCATGGCCGCGCTCGTCAGAGCGTCTCGCTTTGGTGTTTTGGCAGCGCAGGGGATCGTGGGTTCGAGTCTCGCCTTGGGCATGGGTGTTATATGTTTGTGTATGTGTGTGTAAAAAAGTAAAACAGAAATTCAGTAATCATACAGTAATCAAAGTAAACAAATTAGGTAAATAAAAAGTAGGGTATACAGCGTCGGAGTCCCGATCAGACTCCGGAACTGTATTTTAAGAAGAAAAAAAATAATAAAAAAAAACTCCAACTGCATCAGGGACTGTATCGCGCTCTTGCCATATTTAGTTATTTGAAATGCAGCAGCATTTGCCAGAAATTTGATCCAATCAAATGCTCGTACCCTTGCGTAGTTGCAGCCAACTTTCCAAAAGGTTTTCGATACTGAATGCTGAGAGGCCTCTGTATCTTCAGCGATGCCACACTGAAACCCAGGGTTTACTACCTGCGGTAGAATGATCAGCATTCTGACTTCTCACCCAAAGGTCCCGGGTTCGATTTTCGGCTGTGGCAGAGAATTCTTTTGTAACTATAATCCTCTTCTATCCCTACAGATTCTCTAAGCATATTTGTGTGTGCGTGCGTGTGCGTGTTTAATATGTGTGTACAACTAAAAACGACGTTAAGAACCTCGTAGTCCAGCGAAAAATTACCAGCAGTTGTTTCTAAATTAAAGCCCAATGTGACTACAGAAATTGAAGGGGCCTTATAGATGAAAAAAAAAAAAAAATAATAATGACAGTAATATTTTAATCTTTGCCCCTTTGCGTAAAACTACATCTCTTGTTCCTGTTGCTTCGGGAAGAACATGTTGTACAAACCACTGCACATTTTGCGTTAATCTTGAAGTTCGTTATAATTTAGTTCTTCAGAATCCCTCCTGGCTTAATAAAGATTCCCTCTGCGCTCAAAAAACATCAAAACTGGTACGTGTTGAGACACAGTCTGAGTTGACTTAACACATCATGAGACGCATCTCATGAAAGTGAGACGCGGCTACTTTTTATTCATTCCAAAACCTGAGACGCGTCTCATTACGTAAGCGAGTGAAACGTTGGTAGCGATCAAGGTCACCTCCATCTTGAGTTGTGTTCATACCACCCAATATCTCGCCCGATGCCTTCACTAGTTGGTCATTAAGTGTTCGGGTCTGCAAGCCCTTCGCCACGCTAGGTCTGATTACAGTCAGGGCTTCACCTGTGTTTACTAATTAATATTTGTCACTGCTTACTGTGTACACAGCCGTCTGCCCAAGGCACATAGTGTCATTCGAGGGGGTGGTAAAGTTGGATCCGTGCCCTTCACCATACCGGTTGTTATTAATTTTCCACGTGTTCGCCGGTTTGGTGTGGATAGTCCTAAACTAGGTGAGCTGACTCGCCACAACCCCAGCCCACACAACCTGAAGGTCGCCGTTTTCAGTGGCTGCTGCTCTCTCCCTGTCATAGTTAATACATCTGATTTTTGAGATGGGCGCAACTGTTTTCTTGGCCACCTCCGTTGTAAGTTTCGCCGTTAATGCCTGGTGGATCGTCTTATAGTCGCAGAGCATCAGGCGCTATCGTAACTCAGCGTTACGCACCCCGTCGACGAGGAAGTAGGCAGTTTCCTGGGAGATATAACTGAGTGGTAGGTTTACCTGGACTTTTTTCAGCAACTGTTCAATCGCTAGGTTGAACTCCTGCATCGCTTCCTCTGACTGTTGCAACCTCTATATATGCTCATTTCTGTAGGTTGCAGCTAAGCGATGGTTTCCGAAAGGGTTCTCGAGAGCCTCCCATATCTTCCAGGGCTTCGCCGACATCGGGACGGCATTCAGTAGTTCTATTGCCCTCCCTGGAGGCTTGCTATCAGATGTGCTACTTTCTCTTCTTCTGACCATTGGTTATGGTGTCGGCGGAATACTTCAAAGGTGGAAACTCCGTCGTAGTTTGGAGGATTGACCCATGGAGATGTTTCGCATCCTGTCATCTCGACTTTCAAGTCCATCATCCGGCCTTGGCGTTTTGGGTGACTCTTCCCTCCAGCGCATTAACGCGTTTCCCAAGGACTTCCAGGGTGTCAAAGTATTCTTCGACGCGCTTCACTGTGTTAAAGTGATGTCAAGATTCTCCACCTTTCCTCCAAGCTCTTCCACGTCCTCCTTCACGTCACCCAGTTGTTTGTCGAGTTTGCTAGAAAGTTCCGTCTTCATCGTAGGCATTTCCGTTTTAATTTCTGTCTGCATCTTCTTCATGTTGAGTTGTAGGCTTTCAATTTCTAATTCCATTTTTCTCTTCCTTCTTCCCTCTACCCGAACCCATCTTCTCTTCCATCATCTCCATTCTGTAATTCATTAATCCATTCCAGACTTCACTTTTCATTCATCTTATCCATACCCGATTTCATTTCTTCTATTTCCTCATTCCTGAATTAATTTCTGTCTTCAGTTGTTTAGTTCCGGCCAGTAGATTTTTATCACCACCTCCATTAATTCCAGTTCTGACATCAGTGTAACAAAAGCATTTACTTCAAAATTGGTTACAATTAACTGTTTAACTCACTTCTACACAACAGCTTACTCACTGCTTCAACGCGTTGACAGTTGAATAATCTCTCACACCACTGCTCTCAGGACATTGTTAAAAACTGTTTGGCTTCCAATATATATGGCCATTAATTAAGTCAACAGAGATTACTAGAAGCCGAAGCTTCTGGAGCGTGCCTATTGCGCCGATGTGTCGCAATCCAAAGCTTCTAGTTACTGCCGTAGGTCTTTCTAGGTTTATTGCAATTTTAGGGTTTCTAGCTACTACCACCGCGCATATCAAGACTTCTGTGAACGTGAGCACGGTTGCAAACACCTACGAAAATCACTTCCGGCAAGGCGTTATCACACAATACTGTTTCTGAAAATCCTCACTATGTTAGCTGATTTATTAATTCAGTTTCAATTTGTAACATTGTTTTTCCTTCGTTGCAGTTAGCCAACCACGCATTGCATATTTCATTGTGCCATGATATAGTAATTAAAATATTGTAATCATATACCTACACGAAATAATTGTTTGGGAACGAACGGTTCGTTAGCTTTGGGATGAAAGGAAGTTATGCTGGGTGCATTTATTTGATACATATTTTCATATCCTATGCTGTCTAGGTGATTATCTCACAGGATGTTTGTCATCAGTGGCGGCTATCTGGGTAACGCTACTAAGCTCAGTTTCTCTCATTTTAAGTTGCATTAAATATTCTAAATATAGGTGTTTAATTTATTGTATAGACAAGTAACCAAAGAGCCAGTTGACAACATCTGTGAGAGAAGATGGAAGGGGTGGAAGCTACTTGCCTTCTGGCCTTGAAGAGGGGACAAAACGAAAAGAGGGTATGGCCAAAATGCTGTGGGTTTGCAGCTATATTTGTCGATGGAGATGTAGCTATGTGTTAAAACCCGGTTGGCATGACAACGAAACAGAACCTTAGATTTCATGTGTTGCCAAAAATACCTATTTTGAGGCTACGGTGCAGCTATCAGTACAGGAATTTAGCGAACAACAGACAGCCCCTTGCAGAGGCCAACCCATTGGTTGATTACTTCATGAAAAAAAAAATCAACTTTGGGAAGTTACCTAGGTATGTTTCTGGTATCACTAAAAGTCAAGACTTACATGATCATCTTAAAATATTGTTTGAATACAGCAGCTGTCCATTTGAATAGTTTAGTTGTCCGTTGTAATTTTTTTCTTTTCAGTTAGCTCCGCTGTAACTTCTTATTTGCATCTACTGTTTGGCTCAGTTAAAGTTATCGGAAAGATGGTATAGTGTATTGTATATTGCATACACTATTTTTGTCGTGAACTGATTGCGTTAAAAGGGATATGCTGTTAACGAGAAGACCAAAACCTAGTTTAACTTGTATAGCATTTTTGGTTATCGTTCTACGAACTCACCCGTGCTGCTTCAGTTTTATTTCTCTTTGGTCGCCAACCACTTTGAATTCCTGAACGTGCTACTCCGTGTTCTACTCTGGGAGGGTTTTCCAACCGCAGTGGCTCTGAAGAGTCATTTTCGGTGGAGTAGTCGTGAGAGGGGGAGCACACGGCAAAGGTTGTGGCGGGTTGAATTGCCTCCGTGCTGCAGCAATGGAACAGAAGTTTCGAGGTCTTTAATGTTTATTTGTGCTGTATGAGTTACGTTTACTTGCTTTTGTTAATTTAATTTAACTTGCCCGACATTGTTTTTCTGATTGAGGCATTCCTCCTCTTTGTTAAACTTTCCCAATTAAAGTTTGTATTCGCAGTAAAATTGTAGGAGCTGAGCAACATATTATAGTTTTGAGTAATTGCTGTATATTACTGCTGAGTTATTGTGAGCAACAGTTTTTATCTTCCGGAATGTAGAAACCAGTATTAACATTCATGAAACGTTTCATTCATCCTTAGGCCTTTGTTACTGTGGTTCGGGAATTCCGGGTAATGTTTTCAGAATATTTTATAAAACCTAAAATAAGAAAGCCTTGTTCTTCCAGTATTGGCTCTATGGAATGCATTCATCTTTGAGTTGGTGCTTTGTGTGCGTTTCTTTCCGCTCGATAGTTAATGCTCTGTTTTTTGTTTTTCTTTTCTTCTTCCCCATTTTTTTTAATCCAGGTCTTGGTTGTAATAAGAGCAGGCTTTATTTTCCTTAGGGGCGTTAGAGCATCTCAAAATTATTCACCGAAAGGGAGCAATCCTATACTTTGTTTGCATTGTGCGACATTACGAATAAGTATAAAGGAGTCATAATAGACACCTAGAGAGATTTAACCTGTCAGGTCTAGAAAAGAAAAAGACAGAAGCACTTACCCTCTTGTTTTCTCTCTCTCTCTCTCTCTCTCTCTCTCTCTCTCTTTCTCTCTCTACGGTGACGGATGTACATATTTGCAAAGAGCATGTAGCCATTTAACAGACAATAGAGGGTTGGGAGGGGGTGCGTTCTTTCCAAAAAAATTAAACAGCAGGTACATTGTCCCAAAGACAGGGACAGAACCAAACCGGACAAGTTACATCTCTTAGAGTATAGTAGGCCGTCAAAAGGGTCTGTGTACAGTAATATATCCAAATGGCAAGGATACTCTCTTGCATTTATTACATGTTCTATTTTTCTCCAACAGCTCCATTTCTTCCCCAAACTGATTACAATCAGAATTTGCTCACATATAACTGTCTTTTATCAACGTTTTTGTAACAATTCTGCCATATAGTTTCTTTTCGACGTTCGTTGCGGTGACGATTACTACTCGCTATAAATTTCCCGTCGAAACACACTCACTGTTACACGCGATGCATTCCCAATGGCAACTGAACTGTGGGAGCCAGGAGGAGCAGGAACTAGTCGCCCGAATATACTCGGGCGGGGCACGCTCCGTTCCCCTTTTTATACCTCTCGTCACGTGGCTGAAGACTTCTAGAAGCAGTCGCGCGTACCAACCACCGTAGGTGTCACAAATTTACTCAGGTGCAATAATGCCGGGCTCAGACGTTAAAGAACCTTCCGACAACACAGTGTCCATTCGCACAAGTTTAACAATCACAGCTGCGACGTTCGAAGAACTTGCCAACGGCACACGTGTCCATTAACGCAGTGTAACAATGGATACCAACAATTAGCCAAGACTTGCATAGCAAGCCATATACACACATTCGACGATTACGGCCGCGGGATGTAGTCACAATATGTTGCATCCAGTCAGCTTAACTTATAACAGTTCACTGTGGACAATTTTTATTACTTATTATGTTAGCTTTGTGCAATTTTCTGCGGCTTCTACGGCCACATTCTTTTCAAGTACTACATACACATATTGATTTCATTCAGCTTGACTTAATTTAATTTAGTGTATGTGTGTTGCATGTGAATGTACCGGATGGGATTCCACAGTTAGTCCAGTTATAGGCTTTTTGTACATTAGACCCCAGGAGGATAGGATGCCATGAAAATAATTACAGCGGGCAGTCAGAACCAGATGGCGGGAGGGAGCCACCTTGGGGGGTCCCTAACAGTTTCCAAATAGGTCATCTCGACGCAGGGAGCACTAGCATAGTCTGACCAAACACCCCTGAGTTGACAAATTACTTCCAACACCATCCCAATACCGAGAGCAGAATTTCCAAAGTGTAGTCACCTCCACGAGAGGGTGCCACCACCGCAGTCCTCGCCGACACTTACAACCCTGAAAGATACTGGTTGGATGAAATGGAGATGAAACAAAGGGACAGAAATTTTAGGGGAATGAAGAAACTTCCCCAGCATTCCCCTAGTGACCCAGGATGGTCAGAGAGGTTGGAACCGATTCTATGACCAGTCCCAAACAAAACGTCTCAGCCATCTGACTCGGTAATTTAACTTATAACAGCTCATTGATAATTCTTACCAGTTATCAGGTTTTTGCTTGGTGCAGTTTACAACAATTTGCACCTTAGTAGTGCCATGATTTATCAATGATTGAATATTCTTATATTGCATTCTTCACTTTAATTCAGCATATAACAATTTGTTGAGTGTAATGTTTACTAGTTATCAGGTGTTACCTTTGAATATTTTATGTAACTTGTACTGTGGTACTACTATGACTCCTTAGCTATTACTTATTTGTATGCCAAGCTAATTTAGTTAGGAGATAAATACATCAGATCACTTATTATTATTTCTTATTAATTATTACACTTTGCTTAGTGTGATAGTAGAAAAGTTGTACCATTTTACTGTTATACAATTTTAATTTTTCTCAGATGTTATTACAGTGTATTATTTTGCACTTAGTGTGCCAGGTTTTGAGATAATGTTATGTAATCATCCATCTCTTATTGACATATACTTTGTAATTATGAATCTGCCTTTTTATTGGTGCCTCAATATTGTTATTGTAGGATATGTTTTGACATTGTTACATATTGTTAAGTCTTTTGTTTGTTAATAAGAAATGAAATAATCAGGATATAGGCTATTCACTAAGGGAAAGAATCATGCTTAATCATTATGGGTTCTGATTTGGGAGGCAAGATTCACTGCATAAAGAAAGCACCTTGTGTTGGTGTTGCATCAAACTTGGCATAAAAAGTGCATAAAAAAAGGTACAATATTTTATAAAAAGCCCTTTAAACATTCGTGGTTCAGTGAATACAAGTGGTTGCATGGTAGTTAATTAAATTGAGAAGCTCTTATGTTGACCTTGCAGCCTTCACAGAATGATATAATAACTCCATGGCATGACAGCTCACCTTGGCCTACCACCCGGCCGCTGCATCCCCCATCTCGGTCCACTACAGACATCATGGATGGGGTGCAGTATTGGAGGGTGAGACGTGGTCAGCGCCTAAAGCCCCCCAGGCCGGTTAACGCCTGGAGCTGCTACTTCTCCATCAAGTAGCTCCTCAATTGGCCCCCCCAGGGACCTTACAAGGCTGAGTGCACCCCAGAGAGACCTAGCGGGGGAAAAATCCCCATGCCGGTACTGGGGATCGAACCCAGTCTCCCGTTTGGTAAGCAGCCGCACTACCACCGTGCTAAGGAAACGACCCTTCACAGAGTGATATAAGTGAGAAGTAGGGTGACAGAAAGGACAGAAAAATGAATATATAGCTAATAGGAATGTTGAATGTGATTTTTTTTTTTTTTTTTTTTGAGATATGAGTTGCACCAATAGTTTAGGCCACAAGCTCCCGTTGTTTACCATTTGTCAGCACAATCCTCTGCTCTTTCCCACCAAGGGCCCAAGCTCATGAATTACCTTTAAATATGAGCACAAATCAGATTTAGGTGATGCTATGCTCGAGACAAGATCTCAATTCAGTTGTTTGTTCCTGGACAAGTGCAATATTCAAATACAGCATTCAGGATATTCTCAAATGAGACTGATGCATTTGTACTCATCCAATTGAAGGATTTGAATACAGCATTAAGGATTCAAAATACCCTGAGAACATCCAAGACTCGAAAACATCAGCATTTTGCATTCGAATAGTTCGTATGTTGTTCAAGGGACAATATGACAAGAATGACAGGATCAGTACAAGGAAGTGTTGAGAAGAGAGCTGCTGCCTCAAATAAGACATTTGTTTCTGAATTTATAATTATGCCAAGATGAGGTACTGCAAAGTCAGTAGTAACAGCTCTTCTGAGAGAACAGAATATCTCTTTGTTTCTGTGGCTGGGAAATTCACCCAATATGAAAAACATTGACTGGAAGCTAGTGAAGAAAGAAGTGGGAAGGAAAGTAATTATGAAAACAGACTTATTGAAAGGCTCACTGAGGTCTGGTATCATCACACGCATATGCAAGAGACAATTCAGACATGTATAATTAGCTTCCCAAGGTGAATTAAGGCATTAATAGTTGTAAGTCTGCAAGCTGAAAAATAGAATCTGCCAGAAATAAAAGTAGATAAACACAGCAATTCACTCATTGAGGCTGAGGTCTAAGCAGTGAAGAAATGCGCACAACTATCTGTATTTGAGAAACTGGTAAGTAGCTTTAGATAACATAGCAAGAAAAACAGGTCACATTAATCCCTGAAACAGCAAAATTAAGGAACTCTACTGTTTGATACATATATTCAACTATACATGGAACAAAAAGGGAAAATACTGCGCAGTTTCTTATAAAACTGCACCTTTGGCAACCCTAGTGACAGTACATCTAAATTTTTTTGTAAAATTTTTCTTTCAGAGAAACTATGCTGATGTTAACTCAAAATTACAGAAACTATAAACATTTATGTAGCCAGTACATGAGCTAGGAATAAATGCAGGCTCATCTTAAGGAAGACTAAATGGGAAAATTTACCAAAAGAAATGGTATTTTAGTTTTGTATGCAGTATTGTTAATTTAATGTCCTGTTTATTTTGATGTAAATTTTACAATTTTAAGCACAATGCTTATATTTTCATAATAATAATCATGATGATGACGATGACGACAATAATATTTTTTGGAATCCATTCATACTTAATGTAAATGGAGTGCAATTAGAGCTTCAATGCAACTTTGAGCTAATTGAGGAATATTCTATCTCTGAGGCAAGGAACTGTATGAACTGTATTAAATAAATACCTCAAACTTGTTAAGTGCTATACATTTTAGACTCAACATATATTTGTGAACAGCTATTTTCCCATTTCAAGTTTACAAAATTGTTTCATTGTACTATGTTGCAACAACACATTTGACATCAGCAATATGATTAAAGGTGTCAAATATGAAGCCTAATTTTGGAACATAAATAGAGGATTGAGAATAGAGAGGATTGTTTGTTAATTTTTCCATGCATTTTTATAACTGATACATTTATTTCTTCAATTTGGTAAGAAGTTTGCCATAATTGGGTTTCAGACCTTTATTGTGTGAATAACAATGAATAAAACACTTGATTTTGTTTTGTTTCATAATTTAAACCATACCTTGCATAAACATGCTTTTGCAGCTGCTCCAATAGAGAGGAAGCTATGCTATGTCATATCTCTCCATGTAACATGTGACTCATTCATACCTGCTTTATGGAAAGTTTGCTCTAAAACGTGATATTACTGTTAAGCAGCTTCTGTGTACTCGAGGTATATGGCTTCTTTTTTACAATTATCTACATGCAAAGTTTATGCCCTTCCTTTTTGCTTTGAACAGATGTTCTCCAAATGACCATTTTCTCACAAAGTATTGAAGATAGTTAAATAGAATTTTAAAATGATAAAAGTAGTCTCCAAGTGCTTTTATGAATCTGCTAATTTTGTTGATGAAATAGTTGCTTTGGTTTAAAAAAAAAAGGTATCACATTTTAATTAAAATATACAATGATTAAGAAAAACATATCATCCTTATTAAACAAACTTATTGGATAACATTACACCAATAAATGCAGAAGGCATTCATCTATACCCTTTAAAAATTTCAATCGATATCTTAAATATTTTTTGAGAAAATTAGTCATGAATTTATAAGATTTATTATTGGCAGGATAAGGCTTTTAATGCCCATTAAATATGACAAAGAAGGATTAAGGTAATACATTATGGCTGATCTCCCAATAAATAATCAAGAATACAGATTTGAAATCATATTTTCATTTTATTTTTTTATTTTCCAAAGAAAAGGAAATTCATTCTATACAGTTTCATTACTTGAAGATTTCTGTTTTGGCTTGGTCAAGAGAAGTGGGTTCCAGGTTAGAGAATTTTATTGTTTGTATCAGGGAAAAATATTTAATGGCAGACCAACTTACAGTTCATTTATTACTTTATGAATATCATTTATTTGACATCAAAATCAATATTCTCTTAGTTTCAACATTATATACTCACTAATGACTGGTGTTGAATATCTTCCTTTTTTTCTTTTTTTTACACAAAGGAAAGAGCTACGGGTTTCCCGAATGCACCCTTAAAACTTGCACAGAATTCTCCCTCTCGGCAGCCAGACATGCCACAGCTGGCCCTGTCTATGCTCCTACTTTGCTTCTTGAAATACACATAAAGCCGCAGCTGATAGAAAATGCTAGAAATGTGAGTCTTCTAATGTGTGGTGATTTGGTTTGTACACTTTGTCCCAGGTTACCCCACAATAAAAATCACAGACTGTTAGATCTGAGGTATGGAATGTCCATAAACCAGCACTAATCAATATTCTCTTAGTTTACCCATGGATTCCTCTTCTGCTGTATGAGCAGTCGTGGTCGGTGGAATCTTTTATCTATGTGATTTCCCTTCTTCTGTCAGCTGATTCTGGGATCACAGTCTCATTTCAGCATCACTCTCCATTTTCTATCTGCTTTAAAAAACCTATGTGCTCAACCCATTGTACACCGAACTATACAAATTTGCAGGTAAATTAGGGTCCATGAGTGACAGGGGAAATCCTCCTTGGTCAAACAAATCCTCACAAACACATATATTTTCTCCTCTGGAATCACAATATTTTCAAGCTTATTTGCACCTAAAAAGTTCATTCTGTGAGAAAAGAAAAATTTATTCACCAATCCCAAAAAGGAAAATTATTCCTAAACCAGGACATTGCCCTGCCATTTGGTAAAATTATAAAATGAGGGTGTATTTGGTTATGCCTGATGTTTACAAAACAAAACAGGTTTTCTACTACCCATTTAGGATGGTTGATTGGGAGATTAGCATATCTCAAGTTCTACTGCACCTAATTAAATTAAATTCTCAGTATGGAAAAAAAAAACAAACAAACAAATATAGGATGTCATTTTGTATTAGGAAATTTCCTAAAAATCATTAATAAAGGTACCGAAATAATAAGCAAATACCTTCTGAGTTTCATTTTTTAATTAAAGACTGGTACATTTTGATGCTCAAATATTTTTCTTGGGACAGGAATCATCTATGTGAAAACTAAAAATATTCTGGCTAAACTGCTAGATTTGGTCAACAAGAATCTATTAAAAGGTTAGAAAGGATATAGAGGTTGAGATATAATTTTTGTATTGGAAGACATAATGAAAAGATTATAACCATTATAGTTCAGAAATGGTTGCAAATGTACGATTTCGTTAAATTAGGTTAAATACCTCAGAACTAGTTTCAAGGAATCACTTCCTCATCATCAGCTGATTGTAACTGGTTGGCTCTCCTCTGATGGTTATGTTTGTTTCTTAGCCCCTCTGGCGATAGTTCTACAAATTTGGTGATCAGATTTTTGTCCATTGGAATCAGATTTTTGTCCGTTTAGTTCATTAATCTTGGACAATATTTCTAAAGAAATATTTTTTCCCAAATATTTAAATCAGAAGATTTTCTAAGACAACAACATAGCACTCATCCCCAAAAATAAACCCAGCATAAAATTCCTCATAAAAGTAAACCAAAAAGAAAAAAATGCCAGCTCATAAAAAATCTGGGATATATTAAATAGATTGTAAAAATGTGATCAAATCTATATGGGTCAAACTAAGTGAAACATAGAAATGAGGCTTAAGGAACACTTTAGAAACATCAAATTCAGGGAAGAAGAAAAATCAGCAGTTGCAGCACATTTTTGGATATCAGGTCACAAAATTGTCAACACTACATCACTTGTTAGGCAGGCACAAAAATCCGCCAATTTAAATATTTGGGAGAAAATATTTCTTTGGAAATTTTGTCCAAGATTAATGAAGTTTGAGATCCCAGTGGATAAAAATTTAATCACCAAATTCGTAGAACCATTGCCAGAGGGAGTAAGAGACAAACCCAATTGTCATAGGAAAGCCAACCAGTTGCATTCAGCTGACAATAAGGAAGTGATTCCTTGAAACTAGTTCTGAGGTAATTAACCTAATTTATTAGAATTGTGTATTTGCAATTGTTTCTAAACATTAATAGCTAAGAGGTATCTAAAATTTTAAAACAAAATGGCATTATGTATCTGACCATTTAAGTTCAGTCATACCTATATAGTTCATTAAATTTGTTAAAGACATTTTCTTTCGAGCACTCTTTATACTGTAGCATACAACAAAAGCCTTTTTCCTATGCAGAATCCTTTACCTGAAAGTGAAAGAGGATGCCGTACTAGGTGGCTACAACCATAAAGTGAATAGTGCCAATATTAACAACATTATACAAAGATAGGTCCCAAGTACATTCACATGTGCTTTTATTAATAACAATAAGCAAAGGACATCAGAAGCTTAACTAATAAAGAATTTCCCCATTTAGTTCCACTTATCCCCCAATTTTGAGAGTTGGGTCCCAAACATCAGTGCAAAATTGGAAAACAAGTTATTCTCATTGAAAGATTGGACCATTGCTATGGAAACCACAACAGTATTTTTGGAGTTACTGGGGCTGCACTAAAATTTGATCATTTATTTGTTGTGTCTGCTGTCCATGTTATACGCTTTGCTTTAGCATTCTGTTATGTTTAGTAATTTGCCACTTCAGCTGATTTATGAATGAAGACATCTGTTTTGGTTAAATTGTATATTAAATTGTAAATGCACAGTTGTGATGTAATGGAAAACAACTGGTGCCTTTCATGCATGCATCATTGCACAAATTTTCCTTAAATGTAGAGCTGCCAATATCATATGACATTCACTAGACAATGCTAAAAGGAATGTTCTCCTGTCCAAAGTAATTTATTTATTTTTGTTAATTAATAAATGGAAGGTCATGCCAAAACATCAGCTCTTCTATTAGAAATGTAAGTGGTATGCTAGTTAAATTTCAAATGGTGTACAGCTAGTGAATTACAAAGTTGTTAGTTTTGCATTAGGGTTCATTTTCACAAACATGTAATATAATATGGATAGATGCAGTGTAAGTATTCTTACAATTAATTTGATTTTGGTACATTTTTCTTATCTACTAATGTGTTTGTGTAGTACAACAGAATGTCACTATTTTAAGAATCTTTTTCATACATTGATCACAACCTTTCTCAGAACATTAAACTGTGTACAACAGAGAAATAACTGTTAGATGGTTATTAATTATTTACCCTTTTGCTTTCTCTAGCATGCTTGTAGGAAGAGAAGGTTTTGTGTTCCACTCAAAAATTTGAATGGAAATTTAACTGCAAATACATGTTTTGAGGTCCCACTAATCCATACAAAGCATTTTAGAAAAAGGTGCATGAAAGTGTCTATGTATGTATGTATACACATGTGTCTGTGGGCAACAAAACTAAATACAAAATCTTCCAAGAATGCAACACACAGATTTTCAGGAAAATCCCCCAACTCCAGTACCCTTTATATGGAACATTTTTAGAAAATGTTGATGTTCTCAAAAATGGCTCCAGTGATTTTGATTAAAAATACAATATGTTTAAGATATTTTAATGACAAATGAAATGTATATCTTGAATTTTCAGGGATTAACCTCTGAAGACCTCCTCACTCTAGATGACTTTTGTATAACTGGTAAACTGTAAGAGGTACACAAAAACTTACTACACAAAAAATGTAGATCTTGCTAAAGTACACAATTTATGTCATATAGATTTTTCTCCTGAAATATTACCTGTTATAGGTTTAAATTTTAATCTGCTTAAATTTTATTAAATGGGAAGCCATCTTACATTTCATATCTCTTTAGATTTACTCCTGACCATACAAAGAGGATCAAATTTAAATTGTTTCACATAGTGTCTGGCTTTTAAAAGATTTGACTAAGGCTTTAGCCTAGTGTATTACCTTATTTCCATTTTACTTACAAGGAAACAAGTAATAAGTTAATTTTGCCTAATGTATATGTTGATTAGCATGATATACTTAAGAAAGTAGTATTTTCTAAGAATATTTTTTTTTGCACAACAGATGGATAGTCATGTGAATGGAACATACAGGATGTTTTTTATTTTATCACAGTAGTTCTCTACAGCCCACAGTGCTCTTATTGCTGTTGCATTATTAATAATTTTCATAAATGTAATAAATGCTAGTTTTGGCTGTTGTCTCCCTCAACTGTTGAATAATGCATGCATGTCAGGTGATCATGTCTTGCACATACTCGCAACATAGTGCTGTAGTTGTCAATTTGACTACTAAACTGTCTGTCCCCAAATCCCAAAATTAGGGACATAGAAACTGTACCAGTAAGAAGAAAAACTTAATCAGCATGGTAATGTTTTATTTCTTAAACAATTTAGAAGTGCAGAAGTGAAAATGTAGAGATTAAAATATCAGATCATATACAGGAAGCAAGCCAGGTAAAGACTGAGCTATACCTCTGTGTTAAGAGTGAATTATAAAAGATGTGAATCAAAGGGGACAACAATGTATTCTGAGTTCATTTATCTGTATACTAGGTTAATCCACTGTGTTCATGTAATGCAATCACAAAGTAATATATCACAGGAGTAAGTTTTGCTGACCATACCCTTACAATGGCACTTCAAACACTCCATTCTGGGGACATCTTTTTGCATAATTACAAGAAGTTTTCAGGGAGGTCAGCATTACAATGGATTATAAGGTCAATATATATATATATATATGCACTTTTTTTTTTTTACAAATAGCACTCGCTACACAATCAGCTGCTTCAAAATGACCAAATTAGTGTTGCTGTATTTAGAAAGATCAAGTGGAGCAGACGCTTCATTTTTCTTTGTTTGTGTGTGCCAGACAAATACCTGCAACAAATAAAGTTTGATCATCATCCCAGTTAGCATATATCACTTACATCAAATTAAACATTATTTCAACACCTCATAGTTTCTACCTGCCTTACAATTCCACAGTATACACAATACTGCATAGATCCAAGCTAATAAAATCAGTATTGCTGTACCTGAAGATTGTGTAGCAGCAATGTAAGGCTAATAAACCCAAATTTACAAAATATTTATAACTATTTTGCTGTTGGAAAGTTAAACTAAATGGGAAAAGAAATTCAATGCCCTGGTCTTGAACGATCTTCTGCTCTCCATGCCAATGCTTTTCAAAGTCTAAGCTACCATGCATGATATTCACTTATCTAATGAAGTATTCAGGAAACCTTCAAAGATATTTCACATAATAGAGATATACTATCTAAAACAAAATTTCCTTCAGACAGAGGCAGTGAGAGCTGTACATTTTAGAAGGTGTGGGCAATTGTATTACTTAGATTCTATTATGTTTTGTGAAACAACTAATTCCCAAGATAGCTAAGTTATGGATTCCCAACAATACATATAACGAGTAAAAAAGAAAAAAAAAAACTACACAGGTATAATACTTGCTCTAGTTTTAATAAAGGAACAAAAGAACATGTTTCAACTTTTACTTAAATTCACTTCTAATGAATAACAAATATGTACAGTTGCTTGTAACCTCAGGAATGAAAGAAAATGATTGTGTGTTCATCAGGTTTGCAATGTTTGAACAGGAAATGGTTAGATTCACTGAGCCTTTACAATGGAAGAAGGAAGAGAGGAGTGGAGGAGTTAGGCATGTTCTATCAACAAGGTTTCACTCGAGTATAGTCAGGTGGTAATAAGAAGATGCACATATTCTATGCCAAACACACTGTGCTGAAAAATATTCACTCCAAACTTCTCAACAGTTCTTGTAACTATTAAATGTTTTGATGTTCTCATTGAAGGCATTATAATATTATCACTAGATTTACAAAGAAGTAATAAAAACAAACTAGCAGTATCGGAGGTACAGGACACACTTGGTGTGTATTATATGTACTGGAGTCATGGTCTGTTGTGCAGAGAAGTGACTGCCCAAACACACTCACATCATACCATAGTCAGACCACAAATAATAGGTTTCATAGTTTCCTGTAAAGACATTGCAAGCTTGGTGTTCACCTAAACATTCCCTGAAGAAAAACATAAAATACATATTCTTATTTCCTATTCTATGGAGACACAATAAATTAAATTAGTAGTTATTTACACAAAAATTTTATAATCTTAAGGGCTATCGTAAAGACTGAATACTGAGCAACACTAAATGCATTAATTTTTATGAGTGCCATAACTAGGATATAATGTTTTATGTAATTTTAATTGCTATATTAAATAATTAATCTTACAAAATGATTTGATTTTGGACTATAACTCTGCGCTGTATTATAATATTATGCCTTCAGCAGTCAATTTCTTGAAACATTTTGATAAATGAATGATGTAGGGAATGGAATTATTTGAAGAGGTGGATAGTGTTCCTCTAAAAATTATTGAATAGACAGACATAGCAGAATTTCTATTGACATTTAAAAAATGAAGAACTTGTATAAAAGGGAATATAAGAAATTTTGTGCCAAAGGCTACATGGAACAGCTATTTGAAAATAAAATTCAGATTGTGAAACAAATAACAATAGAAAAGCAACAAATTAAAACAATAGACCTCAGTTGTAGTAGCAGTAGCAACATGTCAATAGCCTCACACATATAAAAAAAAAAAAGAATATAAATACATATATATACAGGGTTACTACAAAAGAAATAGACAACTTCAACTGCCTGTAAAACAAAAACTATTAGAGATAGCAACCTAATTATTTTGGAGGTATGTTGAGAAACCCTCAAAGTTTTGTTTGTTACTATTGGTAACGCTGTAGTGTTTTGTTTGTTGTTGCAGAAGCTGAAATGGCGGAAAATCCTGTGGAAAAGGCATATTGCGTGTTGGAATTTGCTAGAACGCAATCAGCAACTGTTGTCCAACGACATTTTAGAACACGTTACCACAAAACGCCGCCGACTAGACAGTCAATCTACGACTGGTATAGAAAATTCGAGACAACGGGATGTTTGTGCAAAGGGAAGAGCTCGGGAAGACCAAGAGTTTCAGAAGAAAACGTTGAACGTGTTCGTTCTGCCTACATAAGAAACCCACAGAAATCGACATTTAGGGCGAGCATGCAATTACAAATTCCACAGCAAACTGTATGGAAAATCTTGCGGAAGCGACTGCACATGATGCCTTACAGATTAAAGATGTTGCAGTTTCTGAGTGAAGAAGATAAGGTCATATGGCGTGACTTTTGCATCGACATGTTGCGACATGATGAAGACGATGCTGGTTTTTGTGAGCGCATCATTTCATTTTTGTGGTAACGTGTTCTAAAATATTGTTGGACAACAGTCGCCGATTGCGTTCTAGCAAATTCCAACACGCAATATGCCTTTTCCACAGGATTTTCCGCCATTTCAGCTTCTGCAACAACAAACGAAACACTACAGCGTTACCAATAGCAACAAACGGAACTTTGAGAGTTTCTCAATATACCTCCAAAATAATTAGGTTGCTATCTCTTAATAGTTTTTGTTTTACAGGCAGTTGAAAAACTTCACTTACATAAATTCAGAAATACATGATTATAAAACAAGACAAAATAGTGATCTGTACATAAACAGAATTAATACCAAAAATTTTCAATAAAATATGATACATATAGGTGTAACACTTTATAACAAATTACCAAAATCTATTAAAATAAATAAACGGTCCAATGGTATACAAGTCTAAACTATAAAAATATTTGCCTGTTCACTGAAGAGTATTTAGCTCACTAATATTGGAAGATTAATGTAATTAAGAATTCATGTTAATGCATATTGTAAATATTAATATACAACTTTCCTTTTAAATATTACAGTTTATTATAGAATGCTAAGATCTATTTTACATGAAGCTTTTATATAAAAAGTATTGGCTATTATTTTACATTGGCCAGCTATTATGGCTTTTTATTTTAATTTAATTCTTATAATGTTTTATGCTTACATAGTCAATCTTACAGCTACATATTTCATTTTTCACAAAATTCATGCTGATGCTATTCATATTACAAATGTACATAGTATATTAGTAAATTTAAGTCAATTTATAACAAAACCACCTACATTAACATCTGACCTATAGCTCACATGCTGACTTACTGACTTCATTAAGCTAAATAAAGATATGCTTAGACAAAGTTTTCCTTCTTTGAAGGATTTTTTTTCTGCCAAATTTACCTGTGCTATTCATGATCAAAAGAAAAATTATGACTTGAACAAAATTATAAAGCTAATATGTTAGAGCTGAAGCAACAAGAAGCTAATGTAAAAATATACTGGATAATACAAAGTGATATGTAAGTAAATAATGTGTGTGTTAGAAAACATAGTGTACTTAGCAAAAGATCTAGCAATAAAACTGGAGCTCTGGTATGTTACTTATCTGTTACTGATTTCTTACCTGTGTACAGTTCTTTGCTTTCAATTCTATTTCATTTGGCTCAAATGGAGCCAAACTCTTTAGAAAGCCATCTTCTTCAAAGCCAGGTTTATAAGGCATGGTTGCCTTTGGCCTCTGAAAAGAAAAAAAAAATAATTTTATATAACCAAAATTGTTTTTTAGACAATGGTATGGCAAAAAGGGATATGTTCATTCACACTTCTCTTTCTCCAGCCTTTTGGAACAAAGTTGCCCTTAAAGCCAAGACACTTTTATTCAGCATATAGTATATATTCATATACAGTGTTATTAACATCAAATTATTCTACAGTGGTGTAGTACTCCATTTTATAGTATTTCAGACACTGCAGTTTAACAAGATCAATTATAACTATTGATGTGGAGTATTTGCACCTAATTACCTTAATTGTGAGCTGGCTCCTATTACTTTTATATTATCTATAGAAGAAATGATACCAGAGTGTTCTATAAGTCAAAGAATACCATACCATATCCAAGTCAAAAGCACCAGTTCACACAAAGTCTATGCTGCATTATAACTAAAACAATGGAAACTACTTTACAATCTCAGCCTTATAGTATGGCTTCAACACTAGAGTTTGTGGCTTGCATTAAAACTCTGCAGTTTGATTTCTGTGTCTAACCACCTGTGTGCAATTACAACTTGCATTAGAATGATTTATAAATGACACTCCTAGTGTCACGTATAGGCATTGTAGCACTGTGTGTCATGTATATTGATTACATAGGGACCTGTTCAGTTATCTCATGAACAGGATTAGGAAGTTCATACATTTGCATATTCTTAGAATTTTGTTTCCAAAGGATGCTATTGATATAGTGATAAATTATGTTGAACTATGGACTTTCTAGTGCTCCTAATAGAGTGAGTCAAAAACCTTTGAACCGGCTATGCAACGTTTTTCCACTGGGCTTGTGGACACATGATTCTGCACTGCTGCTGTAAACAAGGCCACACTTCTGACACAGTTTTCTCTGCTCTGGAAATGCAGTATTGAGTTGACAGTGATGCAGTGTATTTCAGTTATTACAAGTTATTTATTATTTTGTCCTGTACTTAGTCACAAAGTATACCATGGCTCAGCATGTGTTTTCTACTGCAGAGCGTGCATTTATTTATGATTTGTATGCATTAACTTAGTCAGCTCGCCAAGTGAAAGTACAATTTGCAGAAAGATTTCTAGGTTTAAAAGTTCCAGGCCATACAACAATCCACAAACTCTACAATAAATTTCAGGCCAAGGAAGTATTCAGGCTAAGAAATCTAAAAGATGTACGGTTCTTATTGAAGAAACATTACATTACTTCAGTCATCATTTGGAGAATTCCCCCAAAAATGTCTTAGGTATCTTTCACAATAGGTAGGCATTTCTTATGGCTCTGTGCAAAGAAGTACTAAATTGCTGAAATTAAAATTATATAAAATAACTGTGTCACATGCTCTTCAATCAGATTATCCTGTAAATTGGCACACATTTTGTGAGCAGACCCTCAAAAGTGTATACAATGGCAAAGTAGACCCACATTTAACATTTTTCACAGACAAGGCTTGGTTTCACCTTCATGGATATGTGTGTACATAAAATAATCATTATTGGAGCTTTGAAAAACCTAATGTTTTTACTTTCTCCATACACACTATGTACTTAGTGTATAGAGAAAGTATTGCACTCCACCAAAAATTCGATACCGAGATTTCACCGGAAATATATGTTTTAGGGTCCCCAATATCCAAAAAAAGCATTTTCACAAAAAGGTCTGTGTGTGTGTGTGTGTGTGTGTGTGTGTGTGTGTGTGTGTCCGTGTGTCCGTGTGTCTGTGAACACGATAACTCAAAAACAAAAAGTCGGTAAAATACCAAACCTGTTATTTAAGTTTAGTATCTTCCCTGGATGCGACACAAAGGTTTTGAGAAAAATCCCCCCAACCCCAACTACTCTTTACATGGAACTTTTTTCGAAAATTTTTATTTTCTCAAAAATGGCTCTAACGATTTTGATTAAAATTTTGGATATTAAACATATTCACCTGACAAATGAAATGTATATCTTGAATTTTCTGGGAATAGCCTCTGAAGAGTAGTTTATTCTGGATGAATTTTACTAAATTTTGAATAACTGCTAAACCGTAAGAGATGGACAAAAACTTACTACACAAAAAATGTAGAGCACATTAAAACACACAATTTATGCTATATACATTTTTTTCGTGGAGTTCGTCGTTTTTGTGACATTCCTTATTTTTGGTTTCTGCTATGAAAAACGTATACTTTTCTCATACTGGAACTTGTCAACTCCTATCCATATAAACAAAGGAACTTCATTGACATAGCAACCAGCTTTTGACTATCACTTTAACCTACGGTTGTCCCTTATTTCGCTTCTACTTACAAGGATGCGAGTAACAAGACTATTTCTGCTAATTTTTTCTGATTAGCATAAAGTAAATAGAAGTATAAGCTTTTTAAGAATTATTTGTTGCAGGGATATGGAGAAAGTCATGTGAATGGTACACATCAGATTTTTCATGAAGTACCTCTTCATGATGAAAAAAAAATTGGTGTGTGGTGCACCATTTACAGAGAAATAGTTATAGGAGCAATTTTTTTTGAGTCAACAGTTGACGCCGGTACATATGTGAATACAACTTTGTCTTTTTTTTTTTTTTTTTTTTTTTTTAATAAGAGAATTAGCAGACAGGGAGCATGATTTTTATCTTTTTTTCAACAAGGCTCTGCAACAGCTCATATGCCCAATCTTTCAATGAGAACAATTAAAAGTGAGTTTCAGGACAGAATCATTAATAGTGATTCGTGGCCCATTCGGTCCCAAAACCTAACCCCTTGCAATTTGTATCTCTTGGATAACTTAAAAGATAATGTGTACAAGACAAACCCATACACCCTGGAATAATTAAAACAAAATATCTGCCAGCAAATTGCCAGCATGAACTATGGTGAGTGATGGATAGTTTCCTAAAGAGATGCCAAAAATATATGGACAACAACAGTGACCAGTTTCAGCATCTCCTGTCATAAAGTTGGTAAGTAAAGCCTTCAAAAGTAATTTTAAAAATGTTGTATGGTTTCATCTGCACCTTTCTATGATAGCAGCAGATGGCAATGAGTGCCGAGGATGTGGACAGGCAAAATACTGTGCAGCCATTTGGTACTTTCTTGACTCACTCATTATATTTTATTGGGTATATAATTGCATAATTATATGCTTTTAAGTAAATATTATATTTATTTGGCATATTTTAGGACTCAAATGGTAAACATTTTTTTAAAATGAGTTACTTTAATCAATTCATTTTTTTTGTGCAATGCTGCAAATAATAAATAAAGGATGCTATTTCATCCAGAGTCACACATTATCACTCAGGCAAGTGATTTCATGATCATATGAACAGTGAGTGATGCAACGCTCTGTCAAATGCATGTGATACTGGTTTGCCTTTGGGATAGGGAATAGAATATGCAATAAGGAAGTGTCTTGATTACTTTGTGAATAGTTATGACAAGTGAAGAGTGGACAAGAAAAAGGGTATAAGTACTACAAAATTAAATTTTCACTTTTGTCACGCAAATAGGTGAAAGTCCTCCTGCCTACGGAACGGTAACAAAACATTTTAACAGTATGAAGTAATAGTACAATTGTTCAACAGACAAGATATAGGTAAAGCAAACAAACACATGCATAAACATTACACTAGAGGAAATACAAATTTTCATATACAATCACATAGATTAGAAAAGTATAAAACCAAACCTACTGCTGCAGCTCATGAACTGTATAATAAACTCCCTGCTTATCTGAAAAATGTTAAAGACTTTGAGATATTCAAGAAAGATTTAAAGAAATTTTGTATTGAAGGATGCTATTATTCAATTGACGAATATCTTAACTAATACTGACAAAACAAATAGTATTTATATAATACAGTAAGTAATTATGAATTGTAAAATGTTACTTTAAAAGCTGTTTTTGTATATATTAGATTGTATATGTTATTGTACATATTTAACCTAACGATGCTTTGAATATGTTTGTAATCTTTTAAGCAGATAATAAATGAATGAATGAATGAAGTAAAAATTGCTGACTATGTAGTTAATACATTGATCAATAGATGGTGCAAGATACAACTCCATAAGCTGAGTCTGTGGAGGATACTATCACCATTATGGCAGTCAGCTATTAATGTAGCAGTATATGTGTGAATTCTGTTGCAGTTTAGTGATATTGATGAAAAATTGTATGTCAGCTATTAATGTAGCTGTTAATGTGTGAATACTGTTACACTTTAGTAATATTGATGAAAATTGCATTCCAAAATGAGTGACACAAATACAAAAAATAGGTAAACAGCAGAGGGAAGCTCTCAATAAATCACAGAGAGAACATGGAAAGCCATATATGACATCACAAGGAAAAGTAAAACCTGGAAAAAATGTACTACTTTCCAAGGTATCAAATCTATTATTTCCATGATATATTTATGTAGATGTAATGAAAATGGTTTCTAGTGATTTTAATGTGTGACATAAAAATTTCCAACTTTATACCTCATGTTACTTAACCGAAGATGAATTTTCTTTTTTGTCTGCAGGTGAACTGTAAATGCAAATTACAATGCATAGATCTAACAAAAGAACAACTAGAACCACTCTTCATAGACCTCTATAAAGTACCTTATCAACAGCAGGGTACCTAATTAATGAATAGAGTGGATATACTTCCAGTTAACAGGAGAAGCAATGCAACCTTGCTGAAAGTAGGAGACAGGCTTCTATGGCATATACTCTGTCATCTAGTTCAGGATTAGTGCAAGTATGTGCTCGAACATTCAAGGAAATATTACTATTTCCTGTGAACGAATGGAGGTCATTATTGAGAAGAAAAAAGCTGGTTGTATTGCTTATGAAGATGGTTGTGGCAAACAGCCTTCAGAACAGTTACACAAATACACATATATAGTCATTTCAGACACATCAAACAAAAACAGATGGATAAATCGGCAGTAGCACACTATTTTTGGACATCATATCATGAAATAGAAAATGACAAAGTTGCTAAAACCTGTAAACAACCTAGCAGCACTCTCAGTTTGGGAGAATATTCTCATTACACAACACAAACACCATCTCGTGAATTTTGAAATACAGCCACATGAATACAAACTTCTGCTGGGAACACCAGATGTCTCCACCATAATGGACCACAGAGCACACTTCAACCATTAGTCGGACCTCAATTGAAGAAGAGGGCAAATGCTCTTGATACATAAGTCTTGAAAATTTCATTTTAAGTGAGGTGAGTGTCACTATTATACTTTAACTACTTCGCTTGTCTCGAACTTCTGAGTTATTTAACACTTTCAATTGTTCTTATCAAAATACAGGCCATTTGAGCTATTGCAGTGTTTTGTTAAAAAAAAATGCAAAATTACTCTCCCTGTGTGTTAATTATCTCTTAAAAGAGGGGGGGGGATTGCATTCATGTAAGGATGGGTGTTAACTGCTGAGTAAAACAAAAAGTTTGGCCCTATAAGTTTTTCTGCTCATGGTGCACCATACACCCAATTTTTTCATCATGGAAGAGTACTTTGTGAACAATATTAGATTTATCAGAGCTGCAATAATGATTATTTTGTTTACATATATATCTATAAAGGTGAAACCAAGCCTCGTCCATGAAAAATGTTAAATGTGGGTCTATTTTGCCATTGTATATATTATTGAGATTCCACTCACAAAATTTCACCTAATTACAGGATCACATGCCACAGTTATTTTATATGAGTTTAACTTCAGCAATTTAATAGCTCTTCGCATAGGGCTATAAGAAATATCTACCTGTTGTGAAAGATTCACAAGCAATTTTTGGGGAGAAGTGTCCAAATGATGGCTGATGTCGTCTAATATTTCTTCAACAAGAACCCTAAGCTTGGGTGACCAGATGTCCTGTATTTTATGGATCTTCCTTTATTTAGCTTAAGTGTTCCATTGTCCCGGCAAAATATTTACAGGATGCATTTTGACCCATATTTTTTAAACATTGTATTCCTCCCCCCTTTTCTTTATTTTTTGACACTTCTGCTTGCTTTCTTAGGTGGATACTGTGTCCAGCTCTTGACATAGATTACTTGGTTTTCATACATTTCTACCCAAAGAGCATATAAAATATACTCCTTGATCACATCAAACTGAACAAGAAAAGAGTTTCTAAGTTCTTCAGTTGGTAGTATGTCATGCTTTTAAACGTGAGTTTTCACTTCCACTTTGTTTTGCATTGTGTATGTTTACGATGCTGATTGCCATGTGTGGAAGTGTTACATTATTGCATGCAATTTATCACAGCAATACCGAAAAGAAAGTGTATTTTTATGGCTGAAATTAAAGTAGAGTTTCCATTTCTACAACTGGAACACAGATCAAGAAATTATTTTGCACGTTGTGTAAGAGTAACTTTACAATCGACCATGGTGGTCAATCTGATGTATTACAACACGTTAACATGAAGAAACACAAGTTAGCAGTTGCGAACAAAACATTGTCACATAATATAATGTCTTTTGTTACCAAACGGGAGAACAGTGCCATTATAAATGATGAAAAAAAGTCTTGCTGGTGAAGAAAGTTTGCTAGCATTCCATGCAATGAAACACAACCATTCCTTCAGGTCAATGGACTGCATTGCTGTGATCATCAGAAAGCTGTTTGAGAAGAAATTTACCTGTTCCAGAACAAAGTGTGAATCCATAATAATGAACATGTTGGCTCCATATGCACTTCATCAAATATGTGAGGAGCTGAAGGAAGTGAGGTTCATTTCGGTAATGGTGGACTCTTCTAACCACAAAAGTGAAAACTGATACCAGTGTTGTTAGATATTTTGTGCCAGGTAGGGGGCTTCAAGTTAAGGCGATCAACTTCCAGGATGTAACAGATGAAACTGCTGAGGCTATTACAAATATCATGGAAGTTCTTAGTAAATTCCATCTCAGGGATAAAATTGTTGGGTTCTATGACGACAATAGTAACACAAACTTTGTAGGTGCAGGAAGAAAGGGACAAAACAATGTTTTTGCAAGACTTAAACCTTTGCTGGAGAACAACATTCATGATGTAGGTTGTGCAGCACACATAGTGCATAATGCTGTACAAACCAGTGCTAACATTCTCCCAGTGGACATAGAAACAATTGTAAACAAAATTGTTCAGTATTTACACCATTCAAGTTGAGGAGTTAAAAGAATTCTGCCAGTTTGCTGAACTGGAGTATAAACAGGTGCTTGGAAGTGTAAAAACTAGATGGCTTTTCTTGGAACCGGCTGTTAACAGAATTATTGATATTTATGAGGGGCTAAAATCCAAATTTTTATCTCAAGATAAATGTCCTACCATCTTAAAATATTTCTTTACAGACCCTCAATCAATTTTATTCAGAGTCAACTGAAAATGCTTTCATCAATAAAAACTATTGAGGCAGCAGACATGTCAGCAAATGAAGTTTTGGAGGAATTAGAAATTCTGATAAGGCATGTGAAAATGAGGAAGCAGGAAAACTTTCAAATCATAAAAATTTAGTCTTTGATAGGTACATTACAAGAGGATGACTTGCTTAAAGAATGATTTCTTGGACACTTCAAGTTCATTTTATGACACATTAACTGCCTATATTGAAAAATGGGCCTACTCATTTCATGTGCCGAAACAATTTAACTGGGCTCAGCTCAAAACTTTTCACTTTTGGAAGTCAGTGCAGCAAAGTATTAAAACTTTGGCAGAGTTTAATGAACATTTTCAGAAAGACATATCTAAAAATGAACTTTTTGAGGTAGTTAAACATGTTAAAAATTTATATGAGGTGAAAAATTATGAATTAGGAACTGTCAAGTGTATTGGTGAATAATAGTCTGTCATTTTCAACTTTTTTGTGTCCCAACATATCTGTTGCAAAATTTGCAGCTCATTATTGCATTTGTTCTAGCTCTACCTGGTACTAATGCTGCTGCAGAAAGAGTATTTTCTATTACAAACACTATGTGGATGGATGAAAAAAATAGGTTTGACATGAAAACTATTAAACAAATGATAATAACTAAGTTTCATTTTCAGTATATCTTGTGTGTTGATTTTTACAAAATGTTGTTGGAAAATGTCAAACTCTTCATTCCTCTGCAAAATACAACAAAACAAATATTTTGGTAACTGCACATACAGAGTAGCGGGGAGAATGGAGAATACAGAAGGGGAAGAAGACAGCATTATATCATCTGAACATGGCAGTATTCTAGTTTTAGACAGAAATAAAGTGGTTTCTTCCAGAGAAGGGATACAATTAAGGAGTAAAAAAAAACACTAGAAACATTTAGATCAGGCTCACAATAGGGAAGGGAGAATATAAGGAGGCTTGGATTCTGGAATTGTGAAGGAGTTAAAAATAAAATATATGCGGGGAGTTTATATCAATTATTGACTAAACTGGACTATCTTGCGGTAGCTGAAACATGGCTAAAAGGGGACCAGGTTTACATAAAGGATTTTGATTTTATAGGGATAAAAGGAGATAGGATAGCAAGAAAGGGGAGGGCATCTGGAGGTATAGGCTTTTTTGTAAGGAAGACGTTAAGTAAAGGAGTTAAAGAAACTTGGTCAAGGAGAAAAGAAATACTATGGATTGTATTAGAGGAGAAACAAATAGCTGAAAATGTTATATGCATAGGTATAGTATACAATCCTCCTCTTCCTTCACGTTTTCATAATCCGGACCTCCTTAAACACCTAGAGATAGAAATATAAAATTTAAAGAGAGATATGTTAATTCTGAGGTTATATTAATGGGAGATTTTAACATTAGGATTGGCGAAAATTTGGTTATTGGAGGGAATAGCTGGATGAGTAATGATATATTGTAGAAACTTGAGAAGATTAGATACAGCAAGGATAAGATAGTTGATAAAGGGTATATGAAATTTATAGAATTCTGTGAATTGAATGCCTTTGATATTTTGAATGGGAAATATGGAGAAGATGTGAATGGAGAATTTACGTATGTTAGTAATAATGGACAAAGTGTGATTATGTATTATGGTCAATTAATATGGGGTATATTTTTAAGTAATTTTAAGGTACTAAATTTAATTTCCAACAGTGGACATTTTCCATTGATAGTAGACATAAAAATACACACAGAGCAAACGGTCTATAATTTATGGGAGGAAAAGTGTAACATAGAAGAATATAGTAGATACAAATGGAAGGAAGAGTATTGCAATAAATTTAGGCAGACACTAAATTCTAATTATGGCCAGATATGTCAGTGTGGAATAAGTTTTATGATAAAAGAACAAGAAATTGAAAGTGCTATGAATATTTTAAATATCATTATGCTAAATTCTGGGGAGGAAAAGAAAATGAGAAAGAAGGTTTACAAAAGAGATGAGGGCTGGTTTGATGAAGAATGTAGAGTAACTAAAAGACAAGTTAAACAGCTGCTCATAAAGTGTAGGGAATTAGGATACATAGAATTAAAGAAAGAGTATATGCAAGGGAGGGATTTATATAATTCATTACTGGAACAAAAGAAAATAAACTGGATGAAAAAATATGAAAGTAATTTGATACAAGTCCTAAATGAAAATAATGCAAATGAGGTATGGAAGGTTATGAAATCAATGTATAATAAATATGTAACAAAACCAAGTATTCAACCAGGAGAATGGATGGAATATTTTAAAAAATTGTATGGGGGGAAAAAGAGTAAAAATGAGATAGGAAATTGGGAAATAGGTAATAACTATGCAGAAATACTCGATGATATAATAAATGAAGAAATAATTCAGCAGGTGAAATTAATGAAGAGAAATAAAGCAACTGGAATAGATGGAATCCCGACAGAGTTCCTTACAGAATGGTGCACTGAAATAAATAGAGTTAAGGTTCTAGTAGACTTATTTAACACAATTAAAGTGAAGGGTTATATACCAGAAAAGTGGAGGAAAGCAATCATACATCCAATATACAAAGGCAAGGGAGTGTTGAAAAACCACACAACTATAGAGGCATCGCATTACTATCAATGTAGGAAACATTGTTACTGGTAGTATGGCAAGCAGGATACAAACATGTGTTGAAGAATATAATATTCTCTCGGAACTTCAGATGGGCTTTAGAAAAGGGAGGAGGACAGTTGATAATTTATTTATTATAAAAACATTGGTAGATAAATACTTGAAAGACAAAAGAGGAAAGTTATACATGGCTTTTGTGGATTTAGAGAAAGCATACGATCGGATAGAGCTTCAATTGCTGTGGCATAAGTTGTTGACTAAAGGAGTGAGTAAACAAATGGTGGACACCCTTAGAGCATTATATATGGAAAATACTTTTTGTATAAGAGTGGAGGAAGGGGTTGTAACAAGAGAAATGCAACAAGAGAAAGGTCTTAGACAAGGATGTAAGTTAAGTCCAGTCCTATTTAATTTATATATAGATGATGTATTAACAGAAATTGGGAGAAATAATAACTCTATGCCAGTAATTAATAATATTCAGATTCCAGGATTACTGTTTGCAGATGGTCTAGTTATAGGTGCACTTACAGTGAATGGCTTAAAACAATCCTTGCAAGCATTAAATAATTACTGTAAAGAATGGAGTTTAAAAGTGAACCAGGACAAGACGCAGATTGTGGTGTTCAAAAAAGGGGGGAAATTGAGCAAGTATGAAAAATGGAAGAATGAGAATGAAAAAGAGTACAGGGTAGTGACAGAATGTATTTATCTAGGAGTTAAAATTGACAGTGGTGGCAATTGGGAAAAACAAAAGAAATTTGCATTGGCAAAAGGAAAAGGAGCTTTATCAGCTATTATGAGTTGCAAATGCAAAGTATCTAATATAAATATTAGATGGTTAGAAAAAGTGTACAATATGGTGGTTGAGGCAAAAATGCTATATGGGATAGAAGTATGGGGATTAGAAGGAGGATGGAAAGTCATAGAAGAGGTGCATAGGAAATTTTGCAAAGAAATACTTGGGCTACCAAATGCAACTGTTAGGCAGGTAGCACAAATAGAGCTGGGCAGTGCGGCAAGTAAGGGAAAGATTATGGAAAGGGCATTGAAATTTTGGTATAGAATATTGAAATTGGAAGAAATGAATTTGTTAAAACAGTGTTTAATATATCAATAGAAAAGTTTAAAGAACAAGGGATGGGTAGACTGTCTCAGAAATAACTTGGAAAGTAGTGGGTTAGGGGAAATGTGGAGAAGAAGAGAAAATAATGTGAATAACTTCTGGAAGTTGGCAAGGAAAAGATTTGAGGATATAGAAATACAAAAAATATTTAGTGAGATAGCTGAAAAGAGATCTTTAGTTATCTATATACCAATGAAAGACTCATGAGGAAGGGAAAAGTACATAGATATGACAAATAAAGTGGAGCAAGAAGGTATTGCATGGCTGAAAGCAGGAGTATGGAGATTAAAAGGTTTAAGGAAATATATTCCACAAAAGCAATGCCCTATATGTGGCGGAAATGAAGATATGGAACACATTTTGTTTAAATGTAAAGAGACTAAAGTTTGGAGAAAAGAGTATATTAATAAGAAATGGTTTAAAATAGATGGAAATGTAGCAGTAGTTGAAATGTTTCTAAAAGATAGAAGATTGGACAATTCTTATACAGAGTGAAAATAAATGGTAATGGACAGTAAATGGACAAAATGGTGTAATAAACTAGAATTAATAAACTAATGTAAAATATGAGTATGACCGGTAAAGAGCCAGTGCTGAACACCGGTCATATTCGCCTGTATAAAGCTTAGCATAAATAAACAAATAAACAAAACAAAAATAAATTGCGCACGAAGAAATCTCCAGGCCACTAGAGGGTCAAAAATAGTAGTAACCTACCTAAACAATTATAAATAAATATATCTTCTAGATCTAGTTACACAACTCTTTATGATATATTATGTTTACACCATACCTATATAAATAATAAAAGTTACTTTATTGGTATTTTAATGTTCTTTCTTTTAGAATGCATTTTAACAAAAAGGTATAGCTTAGACCAAGTATCCTTGCCTGCTTATTTAAAAACACAATACATGTTAGCGAATGTTTTGATGAAATGTCGATTCATGTCAACCTTTAATTTGTGTCCTGTATTTTAATTTTGGAAATCTGGTCCCCTTCCCTATGCTGTCTTTTAGTTTCCTTTTCCTTAACATATACTATGGCCTGAAATTTATTATAAAGTTTATGGATTATTGTGTAACCTGGAACTTTTACACTCAGAAATCATTTCTGCAAATCATATTTTCACTTGATGAGCTGACCAAGTTAGCACATATGAATCATAAATAAATGCACCCTGTGCAGTAGAAAACTTATACTGAGCCATAATATATTTGTGACTAAGTACAGGAAAAAATAATAAATAACTTGTAATAACTGAACTACATCACATCACTGTCAACTCAATACTGTTCTTCCAGAGTAGAGCAAAACTGCGTCAGAAGCATGACCTTGTTTACAGTAGCAATGCAGAATCATATATCCACACTACCAGTGGAAAAATACATCCCATCCAGCGCAAAGTTCACTGGCTCTCCTTGTATAATAATTCCTCATAAGAACAGTTACCTGTTTTAGGAACTCCACATTGACAGCAAAACCTGCCATATCAACAGGAAATTTTCTTCCTGCTACCCATCCATCGTAGAACCCTGTGAAAGTTCCATTCACTACCACAGGAGTACTTAAACCAAACTTTGTACATAGTCCCACTGGCCACATAGACACTCGTTTTGTTGTGCGCATCTGAAACATAGCATAGTTCAAGTTCATCATTTTCAGAAATATGATTGACTGATTGATATATGTACTTACTCTAGACATTCTTGGGATTCAAGCCAGGTGAAGTGATGTGGAGACATCTACATTTCAGGAATGTACAGGATGACGAATGCCATAGCCAGGTGAAATGGCCAGTATATATACTGTCCACTGTGGTTGTTAGCAAGGACCTTTTATAAAACGCTAAAAGTTCCTCCTCAGTCTGTTGGAGCAGACCTCGTAGAAAATGTGACTACTCTGGCAACTGCTTAGTTTGTTTATCATCCTGATGGGAGAGATACATGCTCCCAAAACATTGATGTCTGTACATCACTTCACCTGGCTTGAAGTCTGAGGACGTCTAGTGTAATTACACTGCCAGGAAAGCTTCAGCTCATATTTCGATATATGTACTATTCCTACTCTTAGCATCATGAAGTTATAAACCTCTTTTTTCACTATATCAGTGATATTAATGGAGAAGGGAATTAATAACATACCATTCATTAAAATCATAAGCTTTTTTATTGTCTTAAGAGATAAGCTTACTCTAGAAATTTCCAAGGAATAGTTATAATTTTATCTTCTACATTCAGTAGCCTTTAAGGCAAGTTAGGGATTGTAATTGTGAGAAAGTCAAAGCTTGTCAAAAAATATAAGACAATTTTTACATTAGTAGAGCAGATGCATCTACCTCCTGTTTTATTGGTTCCACCATTAAGTAAGGTTTTTAGAGAGAGAGGTAATGCACACAAAATCAGATTCTTTGGCAGCTTGGAGGTAGGTGACATGGTTAAATTGTCCAAAACAATGCGTGCCCAGATAAAACTAGAAAGAGAATAAATTTCTTTAATTGTTTCAAAAATGTACTATAACAGCACTCTCAACCCTTTTGGTGCTTGCATAATTTTCTTTTCCTTTCTTTTATGTGTGAAAAAACAATGTGCAGAAAATTTTAGAGTAGAAAGGCAAGAATTTTGAGGATAGGAACAAGGGTTTTGGAGAAGCATTTTTACTGCAATACATGCTTCAACACTGAATCTGTCATATTAAGACACTCCTTTTGTGAAACCTGCTTGTGGCATATCAGATGAAATACAGTGCATTCTTTTATATCACTGGTCACTATCTGGAGGGACATACATATTTCAGAGAATGCACAGATTCCTGTTACAGTATTAATGTTGTTTGCCAGCATCAAAATGGTCTTACTGAACACTTGTTATTGTATTTTGACATAAATTAACCCTTATGACTTTTATGATTCAAACAATCTGATGTGTTCCATTCTTGTGACTTTCTGTACCTGTTCTGCAAACAAACTATTCTAACAAAAGATTATTCTTTTATCTACATTGTGCTAATGGAGATAAGCATTAGCAGAAATTGTCTTGTGAATTGCTTCCTTGTAAGTGGTTGGAAAATTAGGGAATACACTAGGCTAAAGCAATAGTTAAATCTTTTTAAAGCTGATAGCTATGTGAAACAATTGAAATTTGATTCTCTTTGTGTGGCTAGGAGTAACAGAAAAGAATGAAATGAAAGAGAAAAGTTGAGAAAAGTTTAATTATTTTAAAACTGAAACCAATAACATGGAATATCTCTGTAATGGTTAGCTCTACAAAAAAATGTATATGACAAATTGTGTGTTTTAATGAGATCTACATTTTTTGTGCAGTAAGATTTTGTCTATCGCTTACGGTTTACCAGTTATGTAAAAGCCATCCAGAATGAAGATGACTTCAGGTGCTATTCCCAAGAAATTCAGGATATACATATTATTTGCCGTGTAAAATCTTTAATATATGGCATCTTAATCAAAATTGTTAGTCATTTTTTAGAAAACTGAACATATTGAAGAATGTTCCAAGTAAAGGATAGTTCTGGGTGGAGGGATTTTTCTGAAAATCTCATTTCACATCCTTGGAAGATATTAAATTTAAACAAGTTTAGTATTTAACAGACTTTTCATTTTTGAGTTATGCCACACAACCCCCCCTCCCCCATCCCCCTCAACACACACATTAATTATATTGTTTTTTAACAATACCTTTTATTGGTTTCAGGGATCCTTAATACATGTATTTCCAGTGAAATCTTGGTAATACATTTTTGAGTGGATTACAATACATTCTCTACCTGCTATGTAGCTAGAGAATGTAATAATACATAACACACAAATACACATTTTCATAGCTAAATGTAATTAACCATAATACAGCCCTGAGTTCTTTGCAGAATGGTTGTCTATCATGGCTGCAGTATGTTGTGGTCATACTGTTATTCTTAGCTAGGCATATTGAGAAGGCAGTATGCTTTCCAAATTGTTGAGAGATATTCCTACTCTTTAGTATTCAAAATGTCCTCTATTTTTCTTTTCAAAGGATGATGGATACCAGACACTGTCAAGCTGGTTGCGTTAATGGCTTCACAAGTTATTCACATAATTGAAATGGGAACAATTTCCTTGAGAGTACTTGCTTGAAAACAGTCCAAGAATTAATCTTTGCAGTATTTTATGTTATAAAATAGTGACCATTGCTAGTGGCCATTGTTTGATCCTTCTGCAAGAAAGGTTTCGGCACATTTGGTCCAAAGTGTCTACCCCTCCCTTTTGTTGTAGCACTCAACTATTTCTGGCTTCTTTGATACTTGATTTACCACAGACTGTTCATGAATTATGGGGAGAAGGTTTATGAATTTGTTTTCTTTTGCTTTATAAGATATCAAAGTAATTTCTTTGTCAAAATAAAACAGAATTTGCAACTTTTCATTTTGAATTATTTGAGGATGAATTTCAGGTTTATTTTGCCTCCTACCTCTTACAATATTCACCTGGTGTTGGCTCTTCAATTAATTCTGTTGCTAATTGGATAGATGTAAACTAGTTGTCCAATGTTAGTTCCTGTGTGGTTTCATAATTATTGATTTTGATAAAAGTTTTATATAAAATTCTGCCCAAGGCAAACCATCTGTTTTTGTGGATTTATCTAGGTGTCGAGAAATATTCTATGTCTACTATAATACTTGGATATTCTTGTAACAGTAATGTGAAATTTAAATTTAAGAGAAGATTTAATTCAGAGTAGAAACATTGATGTCACCTATACTTTTTGAGTGCCTGACCAGTTCCAAGAACTATTTCCTCTCATCATCAGAGAGCAACTTTCTCCTGATGTGATGTTTGTGGTGTGTTGGTTGCTTTTGTTGACATCTAGTTGTGGAGATATGTACTTCCATATTGCTGATTCAGTGGTGGCAATTCAAAATCCTTTAGGTGAGGATTGCTTTATGATTAAAATCTTTTCCCAAGTATACAACTCTGCTGTGTATTTTGTAGGTTTTAGGAGTGTGATGATATGATCGGTGGTTCAAAGATGATGTGAAACTACAGATTTATCAGTCTGTATTTGATGGGTCTGTGTTCGTTTAGTCTGGTTTCCAAATTTCTTTTCATTTTTCCTATATAAATGCTGTCACATTCTGAGCAATTAATTTGGTAAACTCCTGCTCTTTTATTCTGCAGCTTCACAGTTTATTTTGTGTTTATCATATTTTGGAATACAAAATGTGTCCTCCATGTTTATCACATTTTTCTTTCACATTTCATATTTGTGGTTGTATTAGGTACCTAGGAAGTTATTTTAATTTTGCTGCTTGTAGGCAAGTAAATTACATAAGTAAATTATATTATATTTGTCAAAATGTCTAATGGTGTAAATAATGGCTTGCAGGAGTCCCTGTGATTTGAATGGGTAATCATTTGGATTATGCTTTTGTATTTTCAGAATTATTTCCCATGCTGTATCAGTGCCACATACAATTACACCATATACCAGCATGGACTGCAAGCTACTGCAATTAAGTATTTGCCTATATATATTTGTAATTTGTGATAAATAGATCAGTCTGTAGAAAGCTGAATAGTCCAGATAATACATATTCCAGATGATATTCCACTTAAGTTGTTCATTCACATGATTCTCAAGATTTTAGTGTATCTACCTACATATAATGTGTGTATTATTTGACTTGCCATGTTTTTTTTTAACACTGATTATAAGAATTATAGATAGCATTTATATTTTTGATATTTCTCTGTAACTATACATTAAGCAAAAGCATTTTATTTCTCAGTCTAAACTTTTTAGGACAGGTTGTAACTTGACTTTCTGTATTCAGCACTATTAGACTTGTACAGTAAATATGCACATGTAATTACTTCCTCATTGTGTACCAGTATTCATTAGTTAAGCCAGGCATACATACCTGTTTTGAGAGGTACATTTTCGTTTTGTCTGACAAATTAAGTTCCATAAAACTAGATTTCAATAATATTCATGGAGCACCCCTGTTGTTATACTGCAACCCTATACTCCTAACCTAAAAATGTTTAGTTTGTTACAGCCTTTCTATACCTTTTCTCAGACAAGTACGATCCTGTTGTAAACAAGAAGATGTAGTGTGATCAACCTGTCACATCTTTGATGTTACAGTGTACAGATATGTCTTTGACAATAAATGGAGCAAAACATTCCTAACAACCTATTACCCCTATATGTTAAGAATTAATATTATCATATAGTATCAATCAGTGCTGGATTTAGGTCCAGGCACTTACCTAGGGTATCAATTTTCAGGGGTTCCTTTTTTACTGTAAAATTTATTTCTAAAAATGTTGGCAAATCTTTTCTGAAGTTTGATCTTGTACAACTTGTGGAAGTCAAATATTGTGTATTGTCACAGACTCGCGGCAAGAGTAAAAGGAAAGACTGTGGCTGCAAAATTTGTATTGCAAAACTTGTAGAAGGGGAGGGGAGGAAATTATTACATTTAACTGATGGTGTAAAAATCAATGCCTTGTTAAAAATCAAATAGAATGTATGTTTTAATGTTTATCACTATTAATACAACTCAATTGCATTTTCAATATAGGCCTATATCATTGTCAATAGCTTAAAAATAAATCACAGCCAACCTTTCAGAAATCAGTTTTGTTTCACAATGAATGTTTGAATATGTTTCAAATTGTTAACAACTATAGTACATTTTAGTATTCAATGGATTTAGTGAACAGTTGTAAGCACAAAGGATACAAGAAATCGTAAGTACTTGTTTCATAAATCACGACTTCCAAATGAGTGAACCTCAATCACATAAAAAGTTAAGTGGCTCCCAATATAGAAAAAATGCTAAAGTAAAGCAAGAAAAAAAATCTGATGTGTTACAATCACATGACTTTCTCTAGCTGTTCTACAAACTTCTTACATAGGATCATTCTTCCTTCTACACCATGCTAATTGAGATAAGCATTACCAGAATGTTCTTATTACTAAGTTCTTAATAAGTAGAAGGGAACTGAAGGAATGCACTATGCTAAAGTGATAGTCAGATGTTTTAAAACTTTGATATCCAATTGTCATTACAATTTGCTTATTTGCTTGGCCAGGTGTAGAACAAAACAAAAACGCACTCTTCCTATCTGAGAAAAGTATATTTCAAATTTGAAACCAATAATGAGGAATATCTCAGAAACAGTTAACTCCACAACAAAAATGCAAACATGATTAGTGTGTTGTGACGAGACCTACATTTTTTGTGGAGTAAGCTTTTGTCTATCTCTTATGATTTACCAGTTATGCAAAAATGGACAAAATTAATCCAGAGTGAAGAGGTCTTCAGAGGCTATTCCCAGAAAATTCAACATATAAATTTTACTATTGATGTGAATAGCTTTAATATAGGGTATTGTTTTTGAGTGATGCAATAAAACTCCTCAATTTGCATAGCAAATCTATTAAGTTCACCATAGAGACCAAACAAGAAGGATGCCTGCCATTCCTGGAAAAGTAAAATAATAACAGAAAAACATAACCTAACATTTGGAATCCATAGAAAATCCAAAACTGCATAAAGTTTGATAGTTAGAATCCCACAACACACAAATAAGCAGTCCTGAACAGTTTAACATACAGATTAGGACACATTCCCATGGAGAATAGTGAATACCAATGATACTCCAAATAGCTACCAACAACAGCTTCCAAAAAGTGCAATAGACAAGAGAATACCAAATACAAAAAAAAGAACCGCATAACACAAACAACCACCCTACAGAACCTCCTTGACCAACTTCAATTCAGAAGATTCATCTATCATCCTTGGGCACACAACAAACTTCAGAACATCTTTAAGAATTATAACATCACCTTAGCTCCAAAAAACAACTACAGCATTCAGAAACTGCTATGCCAAAAATTAAAAGATCCTATCCCAGCAAACAGAAAACTGGGAATTTATGAAATTAAATGCTTAGACTGTAATCTAGTATATATAGGAATAACGAAAAGAAGTTTGGAAATCAGATTACAGGAACACATAGGAAACTTGAAATACAAACAAACAGGAAAATCAGTGGTTGCCTATCATTTTTGAACATCAGGACATGAAATTACACCTAATATACAACTGTTAAAACCAGCGTATAAGCCCACAGAATTAGATGTCTGGGAGAAGATATACATCATGAAGAAAAAGAGTCAAATCATGAATTTTGATTTGCCACCATACAGCAACCTTTGGAAGTTTATAGATCCAGTACCAGGTGCCTCCACAAGTGATACACCACCACCCTCATCATTGACTCCAACGAAGCAAGATTTAGTCGGAATGAAGAGTTGAATTTGGGAACAAGTGTTCCAAAATACAGTCCCAGAAAGTAATTACTAAGTGATGTTTGTGTTACAAAAATGGACTCAAATTCTTTGGATTTAATTTTAATCACATCTATGTTACAAGTTTCTTTGCATATTTGCAAGATTTCAAAGGTACATCTCTGTTTAATATAATGAGAACTTAAAGATCTTCACCGGAAAGTTGGAGAAAAGCAATCATATAGCCCATATATAAAAGTAAAGGGGATATGGACAAACCTAACAATTATCAAGGCATAGCTTTACTAACAAATGTGGGGAAAATTTATACAGGAATTCTAGCAGACAGACTGCAAACTTGGGTATAGGTATATAAAATTTTCTCAGATTTTTCAAATGAGCTCCATGAAAGGGAGGTGAACTGTTATTAGTATATTTATTATAACAACTGAAATAAATAAAATTGAGAAATAATAAAGGGGGAAAAAAAAGGGGACATTTATTGATTTAGAGAAAGCATTTTATCAAATAGAACAAATTATTATGGTGCAAGCTACTAAAGAAAGGGATTATTAATCAAATAATGAATATTTTAAAAGGGTTATATAAAATAACACTTTCTGCATAACATATGATGAATGGGCAGTAATTAAAGAAATATCCCAAGGAAAAGAACTACCCTGGGGGTGTCCAACTTTATTTTATCTGTTTATTCATGCCATACTACAGAATATAAGGAAGAATAATCATCTTTTGCCTATGATAAATAATGTGCAAATCCCTGGGTTGCTCTTTGCAGATTATTTGGTAGTGGGTTCAATTACTATAAATCGTTTGAAATTGTTTTTACAGGAAATAGATAATTGATGCTCAGAATGGGGACTAAATGTAAATGGAGAAAAAAAAAACAACCGACATTTAGTATTTAATAAAGGATATAAATTGAGTAAACATGAGAAATGGAGGAAAGGAAGTGAAGAGTATAAAGTGATATGTGACTACTTACTTAGAAATAAAAGTAAAACCAGGAAGCAAATGGGATAAACAAACAATATCAGCATTTGCAAACAGAAAAGCAGCAATGGTGGCAGTGACAGAAGGTTAATTTAAAATGCCAGAGATGGAAGGGAAATGATTGGAATGGGTGTATATAATTTGGTGGTCGAGGCCAGAATGCTATATGGTATTGAAATATGGGATCTTGAAAATCGATGGGAAGTTTTAGATTTTATCCAAAAGATTTTCTGCAAGAAGATTTGGGGTTGCCAATAGCAATGGCAAATAATGTTTCCCAAATTGAAATGGGGAGAGTGGCAAGAAAAGGATAATTTATGGAGAGGTTTTTTAGAATATTGGTATAGGATTCTGAATCTAGAAGATGGTAATTTCCTGAAACAATGTTTAAAGGGCCATGAAACAAGTTTGATAAGTTGGGTAAGTAATTGAAGAAATGACAAATAATAGTCAAGGCAATATTTGGCAGAAAAGAGAAACTAAAGGGTGAGTTTGAAGTCCACCATTAGATGGTGCCTGACTGAAAATGGAGCACAAAAGTTCTATCACCTTGTGTCTAGATATTCACAGTTTCCACAGTACATGGCACTGAAGATCAACATGAATTAAAGAACTGGCACACAGTACATGGCCTAAATTCTATCCACATCACAACAGGTATTCAAAATGGCCTCCATGGGATGCAATGTATGCATTTACACATTGCAGCATGGATTACCTCACTCTGTCAAATGTTCCGTGTCTGTTAAAATATTGTCACAGGCCATGTGGACATGCTGTTGAAGATTTTGAACATAAGGAACAGGCTCACTGTACATCAATTCTTTTCAGATGACCCCTCCCCTTACAAGAAAACTCCAAGGGGTTTAAGTTCAGTGATCAAATAGGCCAGGTAACAGGACCTTCATGTCATATCTAACCTCTGGGAAATATGTCGCTGAGATGTTGCCAAAATTACTGCAGAAGTGGGCTGGCACTCTATTGTGATGCAGCACATTGCATATTATATTGCCAAAAGCACATTCTACAGCAATGAGGCAGAGTGTTTTGCAGAAACTCCAGATACCTTTCTTGTTCAAGCATTATGGAAGAAGGGCTGGTCCAAGTGGGTAGTCACCAATAATCCTTGCCCAAACACTGATGCTGAACTGCTGATGAGATGCTTCAACTATTCCACAAGATCTTCTGCAGCCCACAGATGACAATTATGCAGGTTTATGATGCCATCTCTATCAAAAGTCACTTTATCAGTGAAAAGTACTGAAGACAGAAATCCCATAATGGTGTTGGCCTGTTGAACAATTCCAGCAACAGAATCTTTCTCATGGGTGAAAATCCTCTGGCAATAATCCCTGCACACATTGGAGGTGATAGGGATAATAGTGGTTGTCATGCAGGATACAGATAACCATTCTTTGGCTTACACCTGTTGGAGGTCATTTGCCTCAAGTTTATATCAGGATTGCTCTCAGGATAGTCCTCCACATCTAGTGTACGCACAGCCCACAGTTGCTCTGAATGTTTGCCTGTCCCAAAGGACCTATGCTCACAAAAATGCTGAAAAATGGCTCCAGATGTGATGTGCGTGATGCTGTCTGTCAGTGTAGGTGACTCGTATATCCATACTGTCTTTTGATCATTCCCACCTGCTTGGCCATACACAAACACCATTTTGGCTTGTTTCTGGAATGAATACTGGGCCATTGTGGTTTGATGTAAGTTAAATCACACCATCTAAAATGCACTATGAACACTGCACATTATGAGAGACTATCAGCAATGCACAAAACATGAGAAAGTGTCATGGAAGCTATGCATTTCCAGACACAAGGTAATATGAACTTTTGTGCTACAGTTCCAGTCAGAAATCACCCCCTGAGTTTTGTTGGTGGACTCAGCCTGTAAAGATTTTTGGAAGGGAGTAAGAAAAAGGTTTGAGGATATAGAGATTAAAAAAAATTGTTCACTCAGCTATTAGGGAACAGATCCCTTGTGTTCTATGTGGTCATAAAAATTGGGAAAGAGAAAGGTATATAGATAACACTAGTCATAAAGAAAGGATGGGATACTATGGTTAAGAGCACAATATGGAGGTTGAAAGGACAGGCACCCATTATGTGGCACGAAAAGAAGATGTGTACAATGTGTGGTAGTTGAATACAAGGAAACTAAGATGTGGAAATAAGAAAGTGTAGTCAAGAATGAACAGGGAATCAGATATAAATAAAATGATGCAGTATTACTCAAAGTCAAAAATGAATTGAATGATGATACATCAGAAACCAGCCATGAAATGAAATAAAATGAAATGAAATGGAGTTTTATCTATGGACACTCTTTAGCGACTGTGGTTCTTAGCCTCCCATTCTATATGGGCATGAAAAACTGCTTTATTTTGTTCAGAGGCCTCATTATTGGGCTTGAGGTTCTTTTACGTGCTGTAAATCTACAACACGAAACCAACCGTTTTACTTCCCTTTCGAAGGAAGCCATGTTAAGAATTTTTACACCCGAAAAAATCCATCATCCTCCTCTGGGTTTGAACCTGCGACCTTGGGTATATGAAGTTAGCATGGTAACCAATACACCATGGAGGGCGAATAGAAACCATCCATATTATGTAGTTAACAAGCATTTATATAAGATAGTAGCAGTCATATTCATTGTTGTATCTATTGCAATTTGTTGTTTATAACTTAAATTGAACTGCCCATTTGAACAGTGGTCTGGGTGTTAGTTGACTAAAATCCAAATTAACCAAGCACTCTTAAAATATTATTAATAGTTAAACTGCACATATGTTTGCAATCAATGTTTTGTGTAAATAAATAAATAAATAAATAAATGCATTCATATGCTTTAATTGAATTAATTATTTACTTACTTTACTTTCCTGGAATGACCACGGAGGCCTGGGAAGTGCACCCAGAGTACTCAGAGCACAGGTTGGGACCTAGAGCAAGCTCTGTTACTTAAATTGCTTTTTACTGAGTGCTGATACTACTTCTGATATATACATAAATGAGCTGTTCAGTAGGTGACAAAGACACACCTGTGGTGCATTTTGCACTTAGCAGGTTACACAAACTCAAAAGTAATTTAAGACTCATCTAGCAAGACTGTAGCAAAAAATTAAAAGAAGGTCTACAAAAAAATGTGGAAAGCAGTTTGTGATTTCCATTTCCTCAAGTAATTAATGCAAATATAAATATAATAACCAGTTTAATTTACTGTGCCAGTTGGTTATGTAACCTAAAACCATAGCTTACTATTCAACAGAGTGTAAAAGTTTTTATTAAAGTGATTGATATGCATTTAGACAGCTTTCTTAGTATTTGCATTAGTTATTTTGGCTTTTCAGTAACCATAACATTGTTTTAATACAGTAGTAGTTATTGTGTTACTAAGATAACATGAAATTACCTCTTCAAATAATTGAATGTCATATGTGTTATCATCATCAGCGAAATAGAAAACTCCTGTAGTTGCATTTGACCTCAACCATTCCAAACCTCTATTTCTGTTTGATACACCTCGTGGTTTTGGTCCACGTCTTTTCTTGAATGATTCTGGCATGGGTGCTGTGGAGTATAAATTCAACATTACTTTCATTAAAGTAAAAAGCTTAAATATGGCCAATTAGACATAGCATCTTGTTCACTTAAGTTATCTAGGTGTATGGATTTTATAGCCACTAAGATAGGAGTTGCATTAACTTTAACATAGGTGAGTGATGCACAAGGTCCAAGCTCATTTTACCTCCTATAAAGCATTTTAATTATGTATCTTTCTATTTTTTAATGAATATGTGAATTCCATTGATATTGAAAACATATTTATGATACTTGGTAAATGTTGATCTTACTTTCTGTGTAACACAATGAAGAGGATAGAAGTGTCATTATTTGTTGCATTATCCCTTACATTACAGACTGGGACTAGTATAAAATGCTTGAATTTCATTATTCAATTTACTTTGATCATATGAAATGAGAGATATTTTTAAAGCAAACTGTAAAGTGATTATTAAATATTTTAAAATATTTTATTTTTTTCATCCAATTCTTCAAACTGGAGGCTATTTTTTACTACTTATGTAATCTGTAAATTTGTCTTAGTCAAGCCTAAGATTTTTTAGAATCATCACAAATTTCTGTTTCCAATCAATTTATGAAACATATAGCTATGTATAATATATTGAAATTCAAGTTGTGGTAATCTCTTAAAGGTTCTTTAAGCACATGTCATAAATAATATATTACCTGTTTTGTCAAACATCAGAGAACAACTCTTTTCTTTCAGTGAAGGTCAAAGTTCTGGATACATATTTATACTGTTTTTCAAATATTTCCCTCTCACTTGCATACTGAGCATGCAAATCTGTCTGGCGACATAATGTTTATTCATGTGTATTATGAAAACTATTTGAGCTAAAAATCTGTGGTTTTTACAGTTATGCTACGAACATTACTCCCTATCTTCCTTGGGAATTATATTTTGTAAAATTTGAATATTTTATCTTAGCGCCAGTAGTATTTATGAGAGATGGAATCACTTAGTACGTTACTCCCCAGTTAAGCGTGAATGTAATATGTCAACACGGCAGCACTACAAATTGGTGCCGGCCTGGTGGTGCTCAAGGACAAACCTCATTCCATTTGAAAGTCACTGTAGTTGCTTCCTCTTCTACCTTTAGGTGTAACAGATTTGCATAAGGATCACCATCTGCTACTATCTTGGACCAACTGTCTAGCTTGTTTCCAGTTTACTCCCTGGTTGTGAAGAGAGGTCCTGACATTTTATTCCCCAGTCACTCTTTTTTATTCCCTTGATATTTTTCCCTTCAGGATTTGTTTCATCTATTTTCTTTGAAAAATGACATTCTTTCATCCTTATAATATGTCTGTAATCATCTTAGCTGAGCTAGTTTCACTAGTTCTTTAAATGGAGTGACCTGGTTCCCTCTGATTGTGGTATTTTTAATATGGACCTGCCATATTTTCCCCTCAAATTTCTCAGATATTGCATTTCTATTCTCTTCTGTCCATGTCCAACTTCCAAATCCATAGGTTCATATTGTAAGTTTTTTCTTTTAGATATCCCCTTTTTTCCAATGAACAATTTGATTAGTGTTCCAAACAGTCTACTTGCTGCAGCTATTCTGGTACAGTCCAATATTGTTTTAGCTAATATCTCAACAAATACTTCAGTTCAAAAAAAGAGAGAGTAAAGAAAGGTCTATGTTAGATTATTTCAATTGTATAAACATCAGTACAATGAAATTCTTAGTATGGCTAAAGTAAGAAATTTCCTTAGTGAATATATGACCAATTGAATGAAATTTTAAAACATTTTCTTGAAAAGCCACCCACAACAAGGTTATAACTAACCTTTTCCAAAGTCAAATCTTCATGATAGAAGGCTGTTAATGGAGATTGGGACAAGATATTGGAAATGTTCTACCAATTCCCTCAGAAATTTCAAATAACTCTACCGTGACCCAGGAACTATTAACAACTTCTTTTCATGTTAAATTAAACTTTGGAAAAAATAGGGTTATAATTTTATTCTGGGCTATTCAATTTCCGCATTGTTTCCTGATTCATCCCTGGCCATACAACATTGCACAAAGAGTTAATTTATTCAACTGGTACCAAGGTTTTACATTTAAAAATATAGATATAGTATCATATTAGACTTAAAGGTTGTAATTTTTGCTTTTTTAAGATAAAATATTAAGTAACCAATTTAACAAAACTTTACTACAACAAAATGAATTTCAAAGTCCTCAGATATTCATTATAACATTTGACTCTATTTAGTTCATTTATAATTTTCTTATCTTCACTTACAACTGATCCTACATATCTTAAGCTACCAACCTGTTCTAATAAGGTATATGCCAAAGGCTTTGATATCCACTTCTTAACATATTAATTATTTTGACAACTATTTAGTTGCCTTTATAGATTTCCTACATAATGCTTGTTGGTGAATGACACAGTGGATCATAGGAAATGTTATGCTACTTTCATTTAACAATCCCACTAGACCTATCTTCTCCTATGTCATTGCTGGTGCTCTGTCTGTCACAATGGCTGAACATTTACTAAAGGCTCCTAATCTGATGACAGCTTTTTAACAGGATGTCCCTCTTTATTGTTGTACATTGAAGAGAGCTGACACCAAACAGCTTCTCCTGAACTGCTGAAGTCTTTGAAAGTAGTGCATACAAATATTAGTAGCTGACTGACTAGTCAGTGCTTTAATCAAGGCATAGTGAGAAATACATGCTTTCTTCAACTAATCTAATAAGCAATTTTTTTCACTTCTTCTCAAGGCCAATGGCTCTTCTATTATAATTTCATTGGAAAGTGGCACGGATTCAAATTTCTTAGTCATTTCAGCCTCACTAAAAGTCTGAGCCATTCCATAGCAGACTTTTTAACCAAACAGCCTTTAGTAAAGGATTTGGTTTTGCCTTTGCAAGTTCAGGCAGCATTGCAAAGAAGGTACACAGAAAATGTGACTGATTTTGCATCACTTTAGTAAACATAGCTGTTTGCTGTTTTAAACTCTTTTAGAGGTGTGCAACCAATGAGTGTCAAGCTTCATCCTTATCTGTTGCATGCTTGTTCTTGTGAATTGTTGAATAATGTCATTTAAAATTACACTTCTTTGGTAGTTAATGTTCATGCATACCAAATACTGAAGTTTTCCATTGTTAGTAGTTAAAACAGTAATTTTCCCAACTTTCCTTATAAATTCTTGTTTTCGTTTTAAATTTTTGGTTTCTTTGAGTTCCTGTATAAGTAGCAAAGGTATACTTCACACATAACACAAAACAAAGCCTCCAAAATGGACAGTAACCTTTGAAATTTCATTACACATCAAGAAGATGCGACTGAACATAGTGATAAAGGTGGTAGCTGGCAATACTTGCCAGGTGAAGGGACTCAGCCATACTTGCAATGTCATGCACAGGACTACCAAGATAGGGCAATCTCTAGTTGAGTCTAATACTTTGGGTGCAATTAATCTTTTCAGGAATTTCAGTAACTATTTTAGAGTTATAATTTGCAATAGAAGTAATTACAAAATAAGTGTATTAAATATTTTTAATGAAGTTGTAATATTTTTCATTACTTTTAAAAGATTTTGAATTAATTTTTCAGAAACTTAAATGTGATCCACAAAAAATGACCTTGCAGGCCACCAGTTGGAAACCCATGATGTTTATGTTTACAAGGAGAAAGAAATGTGTGCACAAATGCACATACATGCATAGACACTTGTATTCTGCTACAAATTTATGCACAATGCTGTTACCAGTATGAATTATAGTATGTTAATAAGTTGTTATGTACAACACTACAATTTGAAGGGCTCTTACAACACTGACAGAAATAAAGTAATTGTTTAAAAACATGCAAAACGATGGATGAATACATTATACTGCACCTTACCCAAGAAATGTTTATTAAATGTTCAGTCATTTTGGAAATAATTTTGTTGTTATTATTACTCTACAGCTCACCTACTTGGACATACAATGAAAATATGCGAGGAAAAGTCTTTTGCTTTGCTCTATTTTCTGAAGAGTTTCCTTTGGCATTTCATGAATTCTTCATAACTGCAGCAGTCATTCCTGCATTAACTAATAGGTGTGAAAGAACATTTTTAGTTATGAGGTAGATAAAATATAGGTGAAATGAGTGATCATTACTTTGGTCATTTTGCTTTTCTTGCAATGGATAGGTCAGCAATTAAGCTATAGATTCTGAGGATGTTATAGAAGACTTTGACTTCTCCTTCAACAATTGGCAGATTAAATTCCACTAGAAAATGTTTTAATTTTCTTGTGTTTTATCATTCTATTAAAGACCAACAAATGAGGTTTTGAATCATACATGGCAACACTATATTTGTAATTATTTAAAACAGCAAAGCATTTATAGAATTTACACTTTTACACTGAGGAACACACAAATGCAGCATGTGAATTGATGTCTCCCAAAGTTCCCAATGATAAAAATAACAGAAGGTAATAATTAATGTAACACTGCAACATGTTGCCTGGTTGTAAATTATGAAATGACTGAAGATGGTACATCTCTGTGTAAAGAGACCTTATGGGTGAAGTTGCCTCTATTAATATAGGCCCACTTATTTTCCCTGTGTCCATCCCATAAACCCCTTAGTTTGGGAGTTCTGGCTTCGAGTGGCAGCTAATGAGCAGGTGATACACTAGTTTTGCAGTATTCCTTCCCATTGCAAATTTGCAACACAGAGGTGCATCTGTCATCAGTCTTATGAGAATTTGATGAAAATACATTATGTGACAATACTTCTATTATACTTTTAACCTGCAAAAGGTTGTCATGAATTTCACAAAAATTAAAAGTATTTATGTACAAAATACTTGTATATGATTACTTTTACTGTGAAAGAGTCAGTGTATCACAGAAATTGAACTATTACCTTTATTGCAATACCTCAATGGGTGAAAAAAAAAGTGTTCTGTTATCATAAAGCCTAATCATGAAAAATACCAGGCCTACCATATATCATTAATATTCATATCGTGAAGTAAACATTTACATTCCTTTATAGACTTAAAATAATAAAACTATTAAGTAGCAAAGACAAAAGTAATGCACTGAGATATTAAATTTTAACTTTAAAATTAAATTTAATTTTGACAAAACAATTTAGCACAAGTATATGCAGGCTTATTACAAAGAGTTTTAAAAGAGTCAGATTTACCTAGCCTTTTCCATTATTTTGGGAGTTCCTTGATACTTCCCTTAAATTTCACTGAAGTCTCATCTTTTGCAATTGGTAACTGGCAGGATTGGTACTGCTACATGTCAAAAGCTTTAAAAATCCTGCCATTTAGCAACCTTAACTTTTTGACATGTATATTTCTGACAACATGTGTCTGTGAATCACTCAGTTCAGTTGAATTTTCTTTCTGCAGGTTTTATTGGCACTAAAGGTCTCTCTTCAACCAATTCTAAGTTTTTCATGTTATTTCCTTGCAGTTTATGAAAATGGAGAGTGACAAGAAGTTCAGTATTGCTGCTCATTGCTTGTTAAATTTCTTAGTGTTTCAAAGCTCAGTATATACATTCTTATATGTTTAAGTTTGGTAAGAAAGGTTTAAGAATATGACAGGTATACTCAGGATTTTAATCCATGGAAGATTAAAATGGTCATTAAGTTCTAAAAATGAGTTTCATTTTTATTGTGTGTAATGCATCTGACTTTATATTTTATTTTGACAATAACAATAATGTGAAGAAATCTGACATGACTTTCCCTAGCTGTTACACAAACAACTTTCCTTACAGGAGATTATTCTTCTATTTACGACATGCTAATCAAAATAAACATTAGCAGAATGTTTAGCACTTGCTGCCTTGCAAGCAGAAGGGACATAAGGGAATACACTAGGCTAAATAGATAGTTAAATCTTTTAAAAGCTGGTCCTGTGTAAAACAACTGAAGTTTGTCTCACTTTGCATGGCCTGCAGTAAAACAAGAGAGATAAAGCAAAACATCACTTCCCTTTTCAGAAAAGTTTAAGTAGTTTAAGACTGAGACCAATAACAAGGAATATCTCAAAGGGGGTCAGTTCTGCTTAAAAAAATTATATATGACATAAATTCTGTGTTTTAACAAGATCTTCAATTTTTGAGTAGCAAGTTTTTGTCTATCCCTTACGGTTTAACCATTATACAAAATTCTACAAAACTTATCCAGGATAAAGAGGTCTTCTAAACTTAAGTACCAAGTTTAGCTATGCTGTGCACACACGCATACATTTTTCTAAAAATACCTTTTTCAGTCTCAGGGGACCTCAAAACCTATATTTACGGTGATATCTCGACATTGAATTTTTGGGTCGAACACAATACCTTCCTTATTCATCATGTACTTTGTACATATGAGCTAGGGAAAGTAAAAAATCTTCGGTCCTGTACGTTAAAAGGTTAAAAGTTGTGTAGCCAAGATCTCTCACAATTTATCACCCTACCACAATAATTTTAGGTATGATGAAGCTACTTTCAAACAGTCACTGTTAATAAGCTTCATTTGAGATAATTGTAACTAAAAAAAGTTGGAATTATAATGAATTAAAAAGTACATGTTTTAATGGATTCTCTGAACATTTAACTTACCAACCAAATGATCATATGATATGCCAGTTCTTTTAAGTAAGTCAGAAACAAGCTGTGTTTTAATGGCAGCATCCTCAATAACTAACCAATGCAGATTACGTACATGCATTAATGTTTGTGCCATACGAGTAAGTTCTGGAATTTGCTCAGGTCGACGGTAAGTAGGAGTAATGATATAAAGAGGAGGCACTGTGGAGTGAAGGGAGGGAGCAGGCACAGTGGCTGCATTAGCTGAGTTCATAGTTGAGTGTGAGCTAGCGGCAGGAGCTGAAACTTGCACAGATTGGCTGTGGGAAGCCGTCAGCATTGCCGCATCTCCACAAAGTCCCATATTCAACATTTCACGTCCAAGCTGGACAACCAGCTCTTGAAGAAACTTCTGTCCAATGCTGGCTGACACGGCACTGTCTAAGTGCAAACGTGACATAGCAGCCCTCAATAGTTCATCACTTGACACTGAGGTTATGCCAACTCCCGGCTCTGCAGCATATGTCAGTCCATTTGCAACACCAGCATTTGGTCCTCCTACCAGCCAAGTAGAGGACACATGATACTGCACCACAACCACACAAGCACCCACAAGCATCACTAGCCACATCTTCTTTGATGGTTTCATGATATGTACCCACTCCTCGGACTGAAAATCAGAAACAAAAATAAAATTAGAATAATTCACATTAAGCTGCAATTAACTTTGCAATGCATTCATTGCAGTGAGTTAATGGTTAAAAAAATCACTGTGCATTATTTCCACCGGTTAGTCAAAAAAATTATGAAGGTGTATTTATTTATTATCTTGAGGTCATTATTGATTTTGCTTCCTGATTTTTTTTTCAGAACTATTAAGGCCATTAACTTAGTATTTGACATAATCGACTTAACCCTGATAAGAGCAACTCCGATTTTGATGACCAAAAATGTTCAAAATATGACATAGTAAATAGAAAACAATTCCGTAACAAACTATTCTTATAATAGCTCATTCTTCCATTCACTTCATGCCAATCAAGATAAACATTAACAGAAATGGTCTTATTATTAATGCCTTATTAAGTAGTAGGGAAATAAGGGAATAGCGAAATATTTTAAAAGCTGGTTGCTATGCAAAAACAATTGAAATATGGTTCTCTTTGCATGGCCAGGAGTAAAACAGAAGAGATTTAAAATGAAAGATGACTTCTTGTTTGAGGACAATTTTAAGTACTTTAAAATTGAAACTTATAACAAGGAACATATTGTAAATAGTTAGCTCTATAGAAAGAAATGTACATGACATAAATTATGTGTTTTAGCCTGATCCATATATTTTTGTAGTAAGTTTTTTGCCTCTTACAATTGACCAAATATACAAGTCATTCAGAAGAGGATATTCACAGAAAATTCAAGATATGCATTTTGTTTGTCGTGAAAATAATTTAAGCATATGATATTTTAAGACAAATCGTTTTATTTTTGAGAAAAATCAATTTAGTTTTAAAAAAATGCTCCTCCATGTAGAGGGTAGTGGAGGATGCGGGAATTCTCCTGAAATCTTTATGTCGCAGCCTTGGAAGATACCAAACTTAAATACCAGGTTTGGTAACTCCAGTGAAATCTCTGTATCAATCCAGTAAAATGTAGAGATTTCCGAGTTTGTAAGCCGTGGTCGATTAGATGAAATGCACCCCGACGTTTCGCCCGTGACTCAGAGCTGGTTGAAAGCAGCTCTAGTTTCTCAACAACATAACTGAGAGGGCTCAGGCTGCTTTGTCAGTGGCTCGCATTCAGGAGGTCGCGAGTTTGATCTCCGTGGCCGGTCCACCTGATCCATGGATTTTTTTCAGGAGCTTCTCCAGATCGCTAGGAGAACGCTGAGTATGTTTCTTTCATTCCCGAATTTCCTGAACCTCTATGTCGTTTCTACTGTCATTTTCTTCATCCCGTTGGTTCCTATCAGGATTGGAAATGTCGGTGATAGTGCTTGGTGCAGCGTGGCAGGGAAATAGGCTGCTCGTAGTAAGTCTGTCTTAGTCTGGTTACCAGAATGAGAACAGCCCTTGGACGGTTGGACCCTGTGGGGCAGGGTTCCCGGTCTGGAAACCTGCTGTTCCGTTGCGCCTGGTTCCGGCCGCCCAGGGTATCGTGTTACCTCGCCCCTCCCTCATAGATACAATAGCCAATATAAGGTTCGGTGCCGAGTCCCTTTCGTCTGTGTCCTATTTCTATCTCAGCAACAGTCCTTCCTGCAGGTGGGTGCACGAAATATCACATCATTTAATTACTGTATTAAGGGGCAATGGGAGTGATTGCATTGCCCTTATGTTAACATGAATACTAAGCTTCATTAAAATTGAATAAATACTTTCTAAGATATAAAGTATTTCATAGATTCAAAATCTTCTCGGGCTTCTGGCTAGAAGCCCGAGAAGATTTTGAATTAACACGTCGCCAGGAAAGCTTTAGTTCTTATTTTATTTCATAGATTTTTATTATATAAATACATGATTTTTGTAAAAATCATTTTAATAGATTTTTTTTTTTTTTTGTTTGTAAATTACTAATTAGGATAATTTTTCCGCGTGTAATAACATTACAATAGATAATTTTGCACATTCTGGGAAATTTTAATTCTATTTAAACAAATGCCTGAGACACCGGAAACATTTTGAGTATGTGCAAATGTTGCTTTGAGAAAAACACTGTTTTATAAAATAGTATGCTAGGAAACGGATGCACTGTAGGATCTTTAAATCGTTGTACAGCCCGAAGCAAGGGGGTACAGCTGAATGTTGATTCTCTATGAATGTCCAGTGGTTCCAACAACTATTTGCTATAAAAAAAGCGATTTTCGATTTTCTGACCGATTCTAGTAAAAATTATCCCTTAAAACGGTAATAATTTGACCGCCATTTGCAGCAACGGTATGGAGCGAGATGGATTATCACCTGGATGTCGGCGGTATCAGCAAAGGTGGGCATTTGTGGTGTAAGTGGTAAAACTTGCAGGGTTCCATTATCGGTTGTGTAGTTTGATAGTTATGATGTTATGAATTTTTGGAATGGTTCACGGCTGCTGAATAATCATTGTTTTGCATCGTTTGCATTATGTAGGAAGATATTCTATAGCAGTGCAGTGAGAAGGGTGGGCTGCCAGCGCGTCATTCCAGACAAACCCGCTACCCCAAAACGGGGAACGTTCTAATGATCCAACGACCTAGCTAACTATTGTATTTTCTGAAAAGAACGAAAAAAAAAAAGAAGTTACAAAATAACGGTTATAATTCTAATGTTGTGTCAATGCCAAAAATTTGATGTCGAGATTTCACCGGAAGTATACGTTTTGGGGTTCTCGGAGGAAAAAAAAAAGTTTTAGAAAAAGATCGTGTGGTGTGTGTGTGTGTGCAACATAACTCGAAAAGCCGGACACTGAATTTAGTATCGTCCAAGGATGCGACACGAAGATTTTTAGGAAAATTCTCCCATTCCAAATTACTCTTTAAACGGAAGATTTTCGAAATTTTCGATTTTACCAAAAATAGCTCTTAATGATTTTGACCAAAATACCATAAATTAAAGACATTTGCATATCTTGAATTTTCTAGGAATGGCCTCTGAAGTCCTCTTCATTCTAGATGACTTTTGGATGACTGGTAAAGCGTAAGAAATAGTACATAGTCAAAAACTTACCACACAAAATGTAGAACTCGTCAAAACACAGTTTTATTTCCTGCACATTTTTGTTGTGGAGCAAACCGTTTTCGAGATATTCCCTGTTACTGATTTCAAGTTTAATACACAAAATATATGTAGATCTCAAAACTCACAAGGTATGTTCTATACATTGTTTTATTGTGGAGCTAACAGTTTCCGAGATATTCCTTGCTGTTGGTTTCGATACTTTTCTCAAAACTAAGTCAGCATGTTCCTTTGCTTTACTCCTGGCCACGCAAAGAGAACGGAATTTCAATGACAATCGCATAGCGGCAGCTTTTAAAACAATTGACCATCGCTTTAGCCTAGTGTATTCCCTTAGTTCCCTTCTACTTATAAGGAACTAAGATATGATCATTCTGTTTGTGTATATCTCAATTAGCATGAAGTACAGAGAAGAACAATATTTTAAGAAGTTTGTTTGCAGAGTAGGCATAGAAAGACATATGAATGGAAAACAACAGATTGTTTACATTTGTAACAGTTCGATAGGATGAACAATTAAGTAATATTAATAATACTGCTACTATATTGAAGTAAATCAGTAAATCCAGTAACAAAAGAAGCATAAGGGTAAAACAAATTTTTGCATCAGTGGATGCCTAGTACATATATGTTAATGGTTGAATAGTTCATATACAAATATACAGGCTGTATATAGCTCCGATACATTTTGAGAGAGACAGAGAGATATCTGAACCAATAATCTAAATCAGAGGTCACCAACTTTTGCCCTTTTAGTAAAGCAAGAAGAGTAAATTTGCTCGATGCTCCTGCGAATCACCTACTGTGCACAACACTAACAACTGCACGGAAAGAAAGAACAGATAATTTCTTCAGTGTTGTGGCAGTATGCAAGATTTTGCGTTTGAAAAAAATATGTAAGTAATCCATTTTTCATAGGTTGACACACCTATTTATGATTGATAGAACAATTGAATTACGACTTTTGCATTAATATTTACATTTCGGATATGAACATATACATAGTTTCATAGTTGGTAGTAATTGGTAATCGTAACGTAAATAATGCCAAGAAAATAATACCAATTAGCAAAGTATTAACATAATAAATAAAAAAGACTCCTTAACTTGGTTAACGCCACTGTAATCGTACTGTACCGTCAAGAGTATGAGAATTAATGTATTACGAAAAACTTTTCACATTTAAAGGAGTGAATATGAATAGGGGGCGTGCCATAGCTGAGTGCTCTCTCAACTAGGTGGCCCGGGCTCGATCCCAAGCGTCCGCATGTGGGATGTGGTGGAGGAAACGGCGTCTGGGCGGGATTTCTCCGGTTTCCCGCGTCACTCATTCCACAATTGCTTCATCATTACCTTTCGTACCATCCACTTCCTCACGCACATGCCTGGCTATGGGCTGACCACTCGCTCCAGGTTCTTCATTCTGTAGTTCCGTGCCGTTGGCTTCCCGACAGCTTCTGACCCCTAAGCACCCGCTTGTAGGTCCCAGGGGGATGTCAGTCACGCATATGGTGAGGGTAAGCCTACTAAGCCAAGCGAATATGAACAGGCATCTTGGCAATAAACTGGTATCGAACACAATTCGAAATAAACGTTCTTCTCTTTGATGACTGTCGTGCTCACTCGCACGATTTGCGTAATGAAGCTCCAAATTGAACATTCAGAGTTCAAAACTTGGCCGCAAACTAAATAACATTCCGCCACTTTCTGTAAAGAAGAAAGATTCCTCCTGGGGCCTAGATTACTTTGCCCGTTAGTGACAGATAAGTCAAACAACAATAATAATAATAATAATAATAATAATAATAATAATAATAATAATAAAGTTGCATAGAAAACCCAATGTAAATAATCCGGTGAATCCACAAAGGGAATCAAACAATAGAATGAGAAAGAAAAAAAAATTAAGAAGAACTAGAACTTCATTCGCATTGTAGAAGTTATCGGTGCCAAGTTAAAAGCTGCACACGCCGTTTCATTACCACCTGTTGGGAGAAATAAAACTAACTAAAACTGAGTGCTTATGTTAAAAGTCACTAAGGACAAAAAGTTCTCAGCTACTGCTTCGTTATTCTTCACAATAAACAAAACTAAAGCTAAGTTCGTATTGGTAACGTCTCCCTAGATAAAAATCTAAAAATCTTGTTTGCCGCATTACTTTTATCCCCCAGGATCTGCGCAAGACCGCGCGGTAGTTCCATGACAATGCTTCGTAACACAGCGGACAGTGCGGAGCAAAATTTCACTTAAAAGGGTAACTGTTGTCTGTTAAGCGGTGTTATAGCTGGTCGGTTGGAGTGGCTTATCGCTCAAGTAACGCTTTCACCTGTGGGAGGGGTACACATACGCTGAACTCGTTCCGGCGTCGCAAAGCAGTCAACAATGTTGCAATACTTTACTGAGAGTCGGATGACGAGTCTTCAAAATCTACAGGAATCATACAGTACAAAGTGAGCACACAAATATTATCGGCGACAGTGCTTCCTTCTTCCACTCTGTCACACGCCTTTACTCCTCGCTTGTTTCAGGCTAAGAAAACACTACCTCCTTCCACTTCTAAATCCCTATCTGCTGGGAAGGGCACCCCATCCCACTAGGTAAAACACCGCCGAACAGAAAATATGAGTAAAACTGCAGTGGTCAATATGCAATCGAGCCAATGTCAGCTCCTCCCAACGAGAGGAGGTTATCCAGTGTACAGGGAGGTCCTTCAACCCTAAGGTTATTTCCGCGGAAAGCTGATCAGTCTTCATGGCAGCACGAGAGTACCACTATCCGTATGACATGCCGAAAGTCTTCAGCATGTCATTCTGCACGTAATTTCAACACTGGGTTTTCTGTTTGCCGCTTTTGCTGCCAAATCCGCCAGTTTATTCCCCGGCAAGCCAACGTGACCAGGAATCCATGCACACTCCCTATTAACATCAAAAGCGTGTAAAACGTGGATGGCGTCCTGAATTCGCTGCACGGGAGGAGTTCCCGACATAACCTGATACGAAGCACTCTACAAGAAAGAGTGACACCCTGCTGTCACAAGTTTATCCACTGCATACATAGCACAAGGTTGTTTTGCTGCAACACAAAACAAAATGGTTGGCCACACCTCCTCTAAATAAAACCCGTTATTCAACTTAATGTACAAATAACCATCACATTGAAATTATGACAACCCCCATCGATACACCGCTGTATGTACAGCTTGAGCGCTGAGGGGCAATGTCCAAAGCAGCACACTGGATATATTCCTTTAGATGGGCAGTGGAGTTGATATTTTACTCATGACAACAGCATACTCATAACAATGGCATCTGGAAACTGCGATTTTCCGAAGTATGGAATCCCTCCTCTTATGGACCGGTCGTTAGCAGTGTAACGAACTAAAAGTGCATAGTATAATTTTAATACATAAATGAATTTCCCGAAATAATGTAGCGCTTTCACCTTTTAATGCTCTGTATACTTGTTATGGCTACCTGAGAATTAACTAGCGCAAAAATTTCCAAAACTCATATAAAAGTATTCTCTTCATTTTAATACATACTTCCTACAAAAGGAGAAATGCATTTATCTTCAGTTTTATAAAGCGCTACATAGTCCAGTTATGTGTGTACAAATGTACCTTCACCACCACCGATATAAGTAGATTCTTTTTCCATACCTCAGATTTGTCATTGTTGCTATCCCCTGCGAAGTCCAGATGCTGCATTTTGCGAAATCAGGCATATCCCAGGCGATACCAACACCTTGAATCCTGAAGTTTGGAAAACAGTGCTTTTAATTACTATTTTATTGCTGTTCAGAACTCATTAAAATATACTGAACATTTTTAATTATACAAATTATTTCCGCTCTGCTTAATGTTCCGATCTGTATAATCAATCCAATTTGGTGCAGCGGAAACACATCTAAGAGCTCTGTTTCCATAGAGCATGAAAACTTCAAACAGTATGAAAATTTTTTAACACAAAACTAAACCTAGGAAGCATGCACATTTTAGATGAACAAAATACAGCATCTTTATCACTACCATCTGTCTTTACCCAACGTTATACTCTTCAATAAATATTTAGGAACCCTAGGTAGGCGTCTGCGTTTTAACTCTATGATTTCAAGTACAATGCACTTGCGTACCTATAATTAATGGGTCTCAGTTCGTAAATATATGTAATTCAACCACCAGAAATACCGAGGGAGTATTGTATGCATTTCACATTTTAAGTTGCACGTGACAAAATATTTCGCTGCCATTTCATTTAGTAGCATCAGGCTTAACATTCACGTCAGCTGCTGCTGTCAAATCCGAAAATTTGCTCTCCTTTTCATATTTGCACTAGCAGCTTTGTCTGGGGCCTTTACTGTTTTGGTTGTTTTTACAAATATGTAATTACTTACATTTCAATTACTTACAGAAATTACAATATTTTTGATTTTCAATTATTTTAATTTTTTAAAATTATATCCCCTTACCTTCACTGTACCAAATTTCTCATTCTACTGAAAATCCTAAAAATTGCCTCCCATCCAATATTTTAAATCCCATCTGCTATTAAGAATAGGTTTTTTTTTTTTTTTTTTTTTTTTTTTTTGCATACAACCCCAAAGGAATGGAGAGAACACTATTTTTCCTTTTATTAATGATTTAAAGAGACACGCTCGTGCTGAATAACCTCAAAATTGTCTCTGGCGAACACTTTCTACACTCTTTCGCGTTGGAGGTCGCTTTTTCTTATACCACTCCCAAAAGAATGAAGAGAACATTATTTAAATATTTATTTCACCAAAATACTGAAAATAAAAGGTCCACTCACATTGAAAATCTAAATATTTCTTCCACCGAGACCTTCCATCCCATTTTGCGTCAAAATGTAGTGTTTTGTAACACTCCTCCTCAGTATTTTTACTCTTTTCCTTAAGAAAAATGTGTGTTAAATTTCCTATTTTTACTGAAAAGCCTTTAAAGTGCCTTCCATTGAACAATTTTCACCCCTATCTCCTATTAGGAGTACATTTTTTCATATTTTTTTTCCCCTTTTGATGCAAGCCACATTTAACCTTTTATACAGAAAACAGACTCATTCGTGCTAAAATGCACAACAGTGCTTCTGTGGAATATTCCCCACCCTCCTCTTTCGGTTTTTGCGATAGCACCTGCTAGTATTTTTTTTCTCATCTTAAATAATATATACCAAATTTCCCATTTATACCGAAAATCCTCCAAAGTGTCTTCAATCGAAATATTTTAATCCCATCTCTCGTTAGAGATAATTTCTTTTCTCAAAAAAGTCCCTAAAAGAATGGACGGATTGAGAAATATTTATCAATGCTATGCCGGCATATTACAATGGTAGCTCAGTGGCAGAGCAACCAGCTAGAGATCGGGAGACCCATGGTTCAAATCCCGGCTATGGCGTTGAATTTTTCATTCTGACTCTACCTATCCAACTCCTGTCTTACACACGGCTTGTGAGAAAAAACAATTATTCCAATACCATTTATAATTTTATTTTACAAAATCAGTATTGGGAAAGCAGGCCTATTGGAGCTGCAAATACTGAAAATTGTAACCACCGAACACTTTCTACCCTTTTTTCTGTTGGGATGATATTTTATGATACCATCATTCATAAGATTTTTGCTTTTGTCTTTTATTTTATTTTTTTTTCCAAATTCGGTCGAAATCGGTACTAAGGTTTAAGAACTTATATGGAACAGATTCAAATTTATGTAGACACCTACACTGACATAATTATATTAAATATTTCAACTGCAATGCCTTCCTAAGTAGATTGATTTATGGAAACCACCATTTTGCTAATTGAATTTGTTTTAACACCTTTATTATAAATAACATTATCCATTTTATATGCACATGAATTTTAAACTAGAGTAGAGGAAGAGAGGGTAACTAATCTGTAAAATATATCCTGGAAATCCGCATGAACTCTGGCAGAATTCGTAGGTTTTTAAAACTCTGAGGCAACTCTTACAAAAATTAAGAAGTCAACCGTAATAGAATGATAATGAACTATTACACATAGGGGACAGTTCCTGTAAAATTTTAAAGCCAATTTTAAGTACATAGCTTTTGATGAATAACTTGATTGATTATTTGTATGCTCTGGCACTTTTAACATTATCTAAATTATATCTACTTTTCCACATAAAAAGGTTTTGAAGGTCTTTAATGTCTTATATTTGAACCAGAAGACGAATTGCGTTAGTAAAATACTTGTTATAGTATATTAAAATTAACTTCATTGTTACAGTATTTAAATTCGCAACTTAAATCTGTTGCAACCCTACAGAATTGCACTCAACTAACCGCGATGCCGGCAACCACACTCCCGCTCACACCATTTCAGCCACGAACAATCCTTTATTCATTTTTTACTTGAATAATCCACGATTTTACATCGCAGTATTTAAACATATATTTTTTCACCGTGGACTAAAAACAATATTAATATTTTCACGATTATCTCCACAATATTATTAAAACCCAATTTCTTTACAGAAGAACCCTTTTAAGAGCTCATTTGTGCGCGCGCGTGTTTGTGTGTAAATAGAACCTGATTAAATTCTGTATATTTAATCACGCCGAAATGAATTCTTCGAAATTATTACCAAAATATTTTCAATAATTTTAATCAAATTGTATACAACCGCCGTTGCAGCTAGTAGCGCATATATTACATAATCGCAAGTTTCGCATTTGTCTAGCTTTGTTTTCAAATTTTCCAAATTAAAAAAAAAATCTAATGTGTTCCATTCACCGGACTTTATCTACCTGTTCTGCAAACAAACAATTCTTACCAACGATGTTTTTGTCATCATGCTAATCAAGATAATCATTAGCAGAAATTGTCACTGGCTTCCTCCTAAGCAGAACGTAAACAAAGAAATACACTAGACTAAAGTGATAGTATTTTTTTTTTTAAATCTGGCCGCTATGTGAACAATTTAAAAAGTAGGAGTAAAACAAAAGAGATGAAACAAAAGAGGACTTACCGTTTGAGAAAAGTTTAGGTAGTTTAAAACTGAAACCAATTTGTCTATCTCTCTTTCTCTCTCTCTCTCTCACCTGTTTACTAATTATGCAAAATTCAGCTAGAATGAAGAGGTCTTCAGAGGCTACTCCCAGAAAATTTTCAAGATATATACATTTTGTCATGCAAGTGTCTTTAATATTAGCTACGGTATTTTAGAGTCATTTTTGTGAAAAAGAACATTTTCAAAAAATTTTCCACTTATAGGGTAGTTGTGGGTGGAGGGATTTTCTTGAAAATCTTGGTGTCGCATCCTTGCAAGATATTAAACTTTAATACCAAGTTTGATATTTAACGGTCTTTTTGTTTTTAAGCTGTGCTGTCCCCCCCCCCCCACACACACACACAAGCGTGCGGACATTTTCTCTAAAAATTCTTTTCTGGATTCAGTAGAGCTCAAAAGATATATTGCCTGAAAAATCCCACCATCAACGATATGGATAGTATGTGTAGGGAAAGTAAAAAGGTTAATTTGTCACAGCTTTGCCCAATTTAATGTGTAATGTACAAAACATTTGACTAATGGTATAACACTTGCGCTCCGCTTACCCTATTTGTATGGAGTTCAGCTGAATGCACCGGGCGAATTTAACATTACCGCTGGTTTAACCAAACTGAATAAAAAAACAAGAACAAGAAAATAAACAAGGGTTCGTAAATGCGGGTTATGGACAGGTTCCAAAGCGGATTACAAATGAGTATTATATAAAAAGTCCTCCATATGCCTAATAGTAAATAGCGAATGAAGATCAATGATAAAGAACATACCAATAAATTGTAACATCTTTCACACTAGCGCTTGTATTTGAAGCAGCAGGTTTTACTAACTATTTGAACAACTGGTTTAATTTTGTATAATTCAATTTACATTCTTGTTGCAGCAGTAGACTGTTTATATTTATTATTTCACGGAGAGCTTTGAAATCTATTATGTTTTTCAAATGGGAAGAGTTCTACTCTGCAGCGAATGAGATGCGTTATCGTGTTCTGCGTTGTCAGGTCACTACCTCCACTTTTTTCATATTTTCCTCTCACTTGCATACTGAGCATGCAAATCTGTCTGGCGACGTAAAGTTTATTGGTGTGTATTATGAAAACTATTTGAGCTAAAATCTGTGGTTTTTAGGGTTCTGCTACGAACACTACTCCCTATTTTCTTATGTATTGTAAAATTACTGTAACATTTGAATATTTTTTCTTAGCGCGTTACTCCTCAGTTAAGCGGGAATACAATATGTCCACACAGCAGCACTAATCGCTGTATGTGAAAATGTCAAATTCAATTTTTCTTAAGCAATTACGTTCATTTTATTTTTTTAAAACATACCTCTATTATTATGTGTAACTAATTCTCAAATCTTACGACAAATATATCAAGTAGTTTTTTAGAAATAGTGTTTGGTAGCTATTCTACCAAAAAAGCTCCTTGCGATTCACTTTTCAAAATTGTTTAACAAAACTTCATATTTATCCAGAAATATACCTTTCAAAAGTTTCCTTCTTTGAGGCAGTCAGATGTTATGGTAAAAAGATGATCTAATTTACTAAGTTTATTAAACGAAACACAGCACACGTGCATGTGCGTGAACTCTGGGATCTACAGACAGAATGAATCTTCAGCATTGAAGCCACTCTATCAGGGTGTATAGCGTAATTTATATCTCAATATTATTGCTCTGCACTGACTCCGAAATTACACGAAACTTAACAAATGAAGAACAGAGAGCCGAGCGCCCAAGAAAACGTCGGGCATAGTCTAAAGAACCACACGCTGCTTTCCTATTGAGAATGCAACGAAGGGAAATGAGGGTCATTCCACTTGTTTGTATGTAAATGAAACCTGACTAGGATAGGGCAGTCGAAGAAGACACGGCACTGAACCTCAGGTTATTGTACTACACCCCCACGATTGAAAGAGGCAATCGGGATGAATGAAATGAAAATGGAAACGACATGGGGGGACAGTAAATTTGGGGGATGAAAGAAATGTACCTATGTATTCGCCTGGCGACCCGGGGAAACTCCCGAAAAAACACATGGGTCAGGTAGGCCGCCACAGGAAGCGAACCCACGATTTCCTGAGGAAACTGCCTGCGCCACCCCGCTCGCTAAACTCGATTAAATCTTCAATCATATCAAAATAACGGTTTTTTGAAGTTATTAAAATCTATTTTTCAGTCACTTTAATTACACCTAAATCATATAGGTATTTTCTAAACTGTATGAACGAAATTTATGCTGATCAGGGAAGTAATGCGACTTGCAAGCTGACTTACCCATCCAATAATCTATCATAAGCACCTATACTCTAAAGCAATATAATACTTGAGCAGTTCTTCTCAATCCCGTATTATGTACCTATAAATCTGCCATCAGTGTAACCGCTAATTTCCGTTTCTGATTTCTCTACAATCTTTATTTAATCGAAAGTATCAAATTTTCTGATTTTTTAAATTATGAAACATCAAAGGAAACATTTTGATATATTTTTTTTTATTTTAATAAAACAAAGAAATTTAAATTTCAGCAAAAACTTAAGTAAAATAATAACATCTAGTAGTTTAGATGGATAAGGATACATTACACCTAACAGAACACGTTTAGCTCAAACTTTAAATGGGCTTAAAGATGTACTTTTGGAAGTTTAATCAATTAATTAGATACACAACGATAAAATATATCTGTGTAAAGTCACATGTCACAATATCCATACTGCAAGTAAGTCTATTTTGGTTACAAAGGGTGCATGACCTAGTCAATGGGCTCGACGAACATAACAGTATACAAGAGGAGATGGAGCTAGAAACACAAATCTACACGCCTCAGTTTCATTTCCTGTGCTTATTAGCGTCTCTTCCCCTTCTCGATGGTCCCTATCGTGTAAACAAGCATGTGGCGTATCCAGTCTCCCCCACATGACTGGCGGCGGCAAAAGCGACAGTCTGCTGAAAACACACCCTGACTCATAGTTCACATGTTCTGCTGTCTTATTTGGACAAGCAACTTAGCATTTTATTTCGAATTACTTTATATTTACACATATCAGAAATCATTGGCATTGTCCGTGGCTTTCACTATTTTGGTAAAACATCAATTCTCCAAATACTTGTTTATTTGTCTTTAAATGAATTACAAGTACAATATAATATGTAATCAAGTTCATTAATTTGAGCCAAATTCCTCACTCGTACTGAAAGTCCTCTAAATTGCATCCCCATCTCCATTAATTTTTACCTAACAAAAGTTCAAACACCGAAAAGTGGCCATGCAGAGTTGACTTTACTGCTACTATTAAGAACCAGTAGCATATGTCAAAAAAATAAAGCAGTATCAAAACTGGGAGAAACCAGCTATTTGCTGGTCAAAAGAAATTGGCAGAATCCAGAATACCGGGAATAGTTACATATTTATACAACGATACTATAATAGTAGTTATTACGATACGAGTGATAGGTAGGTATATCAGGAATATTCTTATAACCATTATATGAGAGTTGCATATATACTTTTTCCACGACATGTAAATGTGCAATAAATATTTAACATTTAGATATCCTACAGACGAAAGATGAACTCCACCGACCGCTATGCTAATTGTACCTACGCTTGCGTCGATAACAGATGAAATTCGATTCATGGCGATAGTTGATTTACAAGATGGACACTGAGGTATTTTGGTCTAGTGATAGTGATAATGATATGGAATTTGGTTTCACGCCTCCTGATATAACTTACTTTCACAGAAATCAATAAAGATCTACTAAAAGTTAGGTGATAAATTCATGGCATGAAGAATGACAAAAAATGTAACTTCACTATCGGAAAATGTCCTCATAGTTTACTTTGAAGAAATGCAAAAAACGATGAAATCCTCAACTTTGTGGATAAATTATTCAGTATTGAAAACTACTCTAAATGTGAAACATGGAATTCATATATCCCAATATAGGAAGTTGTACTTCCTGTTAAAAGAGAAATCGGTAGTGTACAGTGGGTTAAAAGCGAAAATATTTTCCACAAATGAAATTAAAACCTTCTTCATTGATGAAGCACCTGGCAATACATATCTACTGATAAAGGTATGTAAATATGACTGCTCTCGTAAAATATTTTCCCAAACAACCTATTTCCTATACGGGATACGAGATTTGGGATATCAGATTTTAGATATAAGATATGGGATATCAGATTCAGATATGGGATACGAGAAATGACATGAAATGAGATTTGAGATATGGGATTTGAGATTTGAGATTGGAGTTATGAGATACGTGATTTGGGACATGTGATTGGGTATATGAGATATCGGATTTGAGATATGGGATTTCAGATACGAGATTTGGGATATGAGATTTGAGATATGAGATTTCGAATATGGGATATGAGATATTGGATTTCAGATCTCAGAAATTCGGCTATGGACTACGAGATTCGAGACTCGAGACATGGAATTTCAGATTTGGCACATGGGATTTCGGATATAAGATATGGGATATTGGATCTGAGGTTTCCGATTTGAGATATGGGATGTCTGCTATCGGATATGAGATACGAGATTTCGAATACGAGATATTGGATTTTAGATCTCAGAATTGAGATATAACATCGGATTTCAGATATAGGCTTTGCGATATGTGATTTGCTATATGCCATATGACATTGGATTTCGGATATGGGCTATGGGCTTTGAGATATGTGAATTACTATATGCGATATGACATATCGGATTTCGGATATGGGCTATGGGCTTTGAGATTTGCGAGTTATGAGATGAGATGTGAGAAGTGAGATTCGAGATTTGAAATTTGAGATTTGAGATAAAGTATATGGGATTTCAGATATGACATATGGGATTTCAGATATGACATATGGGATTTCGGATATGGGATTTGAGATTTCGGATTTCAGATATGGGATTTCGGATATAGGATATGAGATATGAGATATGAGGTCTGAGGTCTGAGATATGAGATCTGAGATCCGTTATTGGATTTTAGATCTCAGAATTGAGATATGACATCGGATCTCGGATATAGGCTATAGGCTTTGAGATATGTGATTTGCTATATGCGATTTGAGTTATGGGCTATGGGCTACGGGCTACGGGCTACGGGCTACGAGCTACGAGCTACGAGCTACGCGATACGAGGATTTGGGATTTCGGATATGAGATATGGGATTTTTGATCTGAGATTTGAGATTTATGATATGGGATTTGGGATTTGAGATTTGGTATTTGAGATTTCGGATATGAGATACCAGATTTCGGATACGAGATTTGAGATTTTAGATTTGAGAAATGAGATATGAGATATGATATTTGAGATATGGGATTTTGGATTAGGGATTTCGGATATGGGATTTGATATTCGAGATTTGGGATATGAGATATGGGATTTGAGGTTTCAGATTTTAGATACGTGATATGGGATTTGAGATTTCAGATTTGGGATTTTTAATATTTGGGATTTGAGATTTGAAATTTGAGATATGAGATATGATATATGAGATTTCAGATTTGAGATATGCCATATGGGATTTGAGATTTCAGATTTGTGATTTGGGATATTTAATATTTGGGATTTGAGATTTGAGATATCAGATTTGAGATTTGAGATATGGGATTTTTATTGGGGATTTCGGATTTCGGATATGAGATATGGGATTTGAGAACGAGATTTGGGATATGGGATTTCAGAATTCAGATTTGAGATATGGGATTTGGGATTTGAGATTTCGGATATAGGATATGGCATTTGGGATTTGAGATATGAAATTTCAGATTTTAGATATGGGATTTGAGACACGAGATTTGGGATTTCGGATATGAGTTATGGGATTTGAGATACGAGATTTGGGATTTGGGATGAGATATGAGATGTGGGATTTGAGATACGAGATATGAGATATGGGATCTGAGATACGAGATTTGAGATATGAGATTTGGCAATATGGATATGATATATGGGATTTGAGATACGAGATTTTGGATTTGGGATATGGGATTTGGGATAGTGGATTTCAGATTTGAGATTTGAGATTTCGAATATGGAATATGAGATATGGGATTTGGCATATGGGATTTGAGATTTGAGATTTGGGATTTCGTATACGAGATACGTGATACGAGAAACGAGATTTCAGATTTGAGGTATGCGATTTGAGATACGAGATTTAGGAATTGGGATTTGGGATTTATGATACTGGATTTGGGATATGAGATTTGAGATATGAGATACGGGATTTGGGATACGAGATTTAGGATTTTGAATTTGGGATACGAGATTAAGGAATTGGGATTTGAAATTTCAGATTAGAGATACGCGATATGAGGTACGGGATTTGGGATTTGAGATACGGGTTATGAGATACGGGATTTGGGATTTGAGATACGGGATTCGAGGTGCGGGATTTGGGATACGAGATTTAGGATTTGGGATACGATATTTAGGATTTTGGATTTGGGATACGAGATTTAGGAATTGGGATTTAAAATTTCAGATTTGGGATACGAGATTCGAGATACGAGTCAGTATGGACATGCCTTGGCCACTCGCCCCGCAGACGGGTTCGATCCCAAGCGACAGCATGTGAGATTTTTGGTGGACAAAGGACGGGTTTCCTCCTGGTTTTCCCGCCATCGCATTCCACCGGTGCTCCATGTTCATTGTATGTATCATCAGTATCGTCGCCTGCGGTGGCACAATTAGTAAAAGTGGGCTTCTAACTATCTAGACGTTCTCCAGTTTCATTGACGCTTCGGGAGAATGTATCTCTCCTGATGATTTCTCATCACTACACTTGGAGTGGTGGAACGTGGCCCAGTGGATGACGATGGGGATGACGAGATGGGGGTGTATTGACTAGGGACCCTGGGTGCGCACAGTACCTATCGTAATAGGCCACTGAGGGATGTGTGTGTATGTGTGTGTGTGAGTGAGTGATCTAATGATTAAAATTAAAGTTGAATAGAAACCTAACGACTACAGCACACAAATTAACACTGTTGGCGTTAGGCAATATGTTCCACAGGGAAATGTCGGCAATAGGACCATGCAGGGGTATAAATGAAACAATAAAAATTTGTCCAATAATGAGCTAAAAAGTAATAAAACAAGATGGCTCAGTCATGTGTCTGGCATAAGGAAACTACTACTTTTGAGTACATTCGAACTAATGTCTAAGGATGCCAAAATTCATGCAACAAGAAATAAACGAAATCAATTACAAAAAAAAAAAATTCAGTACCAAAACACAAAAGTCAGCAATGTGAGTATGGATTTTTTTATGTAGCTTAACGTCCTTTAACCTGGTTGGTCATATCGGACAATAAATGAAATTGGTGAAAAGATGCTCAAATGATCTCGGGGTCCATGGAGCTTAAAGTTACTCGATATTCGTCTTCTCAGGATAAGGGAAAACCCCGAAAAAAAACTTATCCGGGTAACTCACCCTAAGCGAGATTCGAATGTCCTTTAGAATGTGAGGCAGACACGCTACTACCCAGGCGGTCCATGGATATTTATACTACTGATAAGTATATGACGTCATGCGCTGCTGTTGGAAAAGCCATGACGGTAACGCCCCCATCAAGTGAATACACCAGATTTACAGTTATCTAGTCTTAATGTGCTTCTTGATATTAAAAGGTTTACCGCAAAGTATCAGCGGAGCAACTTACACTTTCGATGTACGCCTTTGCAACCCTAAATGCTCAATGAATTAGCGAGTACTACAGGATTTGCTTGGAATGGTGTTTTCATGGTTACAAATTTTTAAATCCCTTTAAATCAGTAATGAAAATAATAGTTTAAATATCAGTGTAATTTAAAACTATTAAGCGCAATAGCATTCATATTCAATGTACAAAATTAAAGTTGTTTGTTATATTTTTCTTTAAAATGATGTATGAAACTATATTTTGTCTTTGACTTTTGCCCAAGAAATAGTTAGAAAATCGAAAAGTTCAATCGGACTTCAAGGATTTTCAATGCCACGAATGAAAGCAAGGATCTTCGGATGGGTATACGGCCGTGGGATTCAATTTTCTTCCTAGAGATTCTGCTTTCCAAGAATAGTTTACACACGACTAATGTGGTAGAACAATTATCGAATCTGTTATGCAGGAATTGAATGAAAGTCTACACACCAGCGAAATTTAATATCAACAAACTGCATATTTATGTGTTTACTGAAGTAACGTGTTAGTACTATTACGTTAACCTGGAACATCTTTCTCAAATTCGAATACATCTCTTATAGAGTTTTCTTCTTATTACAACCATGTTACTTTATTCATGTTAGTATGGTTCAAATTAACCATAAGTAATTAATTATACTAGGTGGTTCACCCGCTCCTTATTATTTTTGGAGAGAGGCAACACTTCATACTCTGAAAGTAATAAGGGTGAAATTACCGTGCTTGTCGGCCATTTGAGAACCATGCAAATCTAGTCTGCTCTTCATCGGAAAGTAGACCTTAGTAGCAATAGTTACATCCATTCCAAAAACATGCGCTTATTAACTCCTATTACAGTACATGTTATATTAACAGGATCGCTGCCATGCGTTCTACAACGTACGTTATAATAAATGAAGGCTAAATGAACGGCTTAAGCTACAAAAAGGAGTCCACAACAGTTATAAAGAGATCAGAAGCGGAGAGGGAGACATGTGTGACACTATACGTACAAGTTTTAACGCGGCGAGTGTAACTCAACTGGCTAATTTCATGCTCCCTGATCACCTCCAGCATTTCAGGGGTTCGAGTCCCACAGTTTCCGTGCACTTTTTTTCTTCTTTATGTATGATCCATCGAGATGCAAAGTTAGTTCAGTGTTTGTCACTCTAATAAATTTAGGTATAAACAAAAAGGTGTACGAATGAAGAGCAAACGAAGGTTCATTTTATGTGTTCTTCAGTCTTCGATCCTTAATTTTCTTTCTAATTATTTTAAAAAGAAAATTCACTAAACCTTTAAACAGTAAAGGAAATTTTCAAAATTATAAAGTTAATTAAAACATTCAAAATACTAGAACTGCTAACATGTTATTGATTGTTCTTCGTAGTTAGAGAATGTTTCATGTCGGAAACACTTTATCTAGTGGATATTGAGAAGTTTAAGTTATGGGGATTAAACCTAATTTTCTTTTCAACTGAAAGTATTAGAGAATACCTATGTATTTGGCAGAGTTTGTCATTGTCAGCCTGGGTATTTTATGTAATTTTCGTTTTAGAGATACTCTGAAAATGGGTCTGGTTCTGTAGTATTATCTGAAATACCAATGTTAGTTTTAAAACATTGTAGTAATACCTGCATATTTAAAGGAAACTGATTGAATAGGCCTCAGAATATTCATTTTCATTTGTGTTTCCTATAGCTGGACTGATTAAGTTAGAACAAATATAAATAAAGAGAACAACAATAAAAGAACAAATAAGCAAGTTAAAAAGTGTTCCGATATCCCATCTACTTTGTGCCAAATCAGGAAGAAAGAAAGCGGGGGAAAAAATTGTCAACGTTTAGGTAAGATTCGAACCTGAATCGAGCATTTTGAAACTCACGCAAACACCGCGCGTTAATCATAAACGCTACTGTTCAGCGCCAAAGTGGTGTGCAGAAGATGGGTCTCGGGTACGATGTTTTCAGGTTAGACTGTAATCTGTGGGTTGCATAAAACCAGAGAATAAGGAACAGGTGAACCACCTGGTATATAAAAACGAAATATCATTCCAATGCTCAGCCGCTGCGTCCCCCATCTTGGTCCATTACAGACGTGATGGATGGGGTGCAGTGGTCAGCGCTTCGATCCCCCGGCCAGTTTAATGCGGTCTTCACGACCTGGAGCCTCTACTTCTCCTTCAAGCAGCTCCTCAATTGACCCCACAGGGACCTCATGAGGCTGAGTGCATCCCGGGTCAGGTCTCCCAGCGGGGGAAAAATCCCAGGTCTCCCGCTTGGCAAGTAGCAACACTACCACTGCGATAAGGATCCAATTATGTATAACTACTCAAAATGTAATAAAAAAATGAAGGGTAATCCATAGGCAATTCACGGAATAGTGCCAGATACACATTTTGTGCAAACAGCTAAAACGTGTGATATTTGAATGAAAATAGTTTCATTTTTGAGAACATGGAAAATAAAAATGTGACGTGTAGATTGATGTGTGAAAAATTTCTTCAAAAATGTTCGTATGGCATGCTTACTTAAATGTGAAACTAAGTTTCAGCACACCTTTTGTTCTCAACTTATGTTGCGCACAAAAATATAGAATCACACAATCTCTTTCCTAAGATGCTTAATGGACCTTAAAGTGTAACAATTCGGTGCAATTTGGAATAATACTTAGGGTGGAATACAATATTATTTGGAATAGGTAGGATGGAGAAAGTATAAAAAGTGACTAGTAACACGTCAAAATTTCCTCTACTTGTCACCATTTTTCCGATTATTCCTTGTACCTACTCTTCATATAACAAAGGTTTATTCAATCTGCACAAATGTTTACCTTATAATTATTTCAGACTTTACAGTAGACACCGAGTTACGCAATTTTCAGACACAAATTTAAGTTGTTTTATTCCAAGTCGGGTTTTGTAACGGCAGTTTCGTTATCTTTATAGAAAGCGACCGAAATAGAATTTAATCCGAGTAAACTTAAGAGGATACAATGACAATTTTGGAAACACTATGGCAGCCGAGATTTCAATCAAAATTGTTGAATACATTCTGGAGAAAGTAAAATAATATCTTCAAATTTTAAAATCTTAACCTTCAAACGTGCAAGAGATTTCGAGAGTTTTTGTTTTATCAGTTATGTTATTTTACTCACTCTCGAAGTGTTTAGACCATTAACACAGAAATGTCTTTTAAAAGTTGCCCTACATAAGGGAAGTCGAAATGTCCTATCTTCCGATGTTAAACTTTGACCCATTATCTCGGCAACTATTTAACATAATGAGCTAAATCTTTCATGGTATATTCAGCAATAGCTTTACTGTTGATCCATGAAAAATAGAACACTCTCTTCATTAGAAGGAAAGTTATGACGTTGTTTTATACAGCTCTTTAAGTTGTATTGATAAATTATGATTTTTAAATGTTAAAAAAATAGCTAATCAATATGCATAAAACCCTTTTCTTTAAAATAAAGCCTATTTAGGTGCAAATGCTTAAAAAAATTCCAGTCCTTAGTGTCAATTAGTTTATGAGATAATGGGACATTTATATACAAAATTTACCTCATCAGAGATTGCTTCCAGACATAAAATCAATAAAGCATATATCCTAAATTTCCAAACACAACATCGCAGCAGTTCCAAATTCTGACATAAAGGAAATGTGGGCGGAATGCCAATGCTGCGAATAGAAAAAGTAAAGCTTTCTGATCAAAATAAAAAAAAAACGATCTCTTCTTTAACAGTAATATTTACAAAGCTATTATTGATATTTACCAAGTGAGTGTACCAAAATGTTTTAAAAAACTACTACGCAGGATCATTTTCTATAATATTTTTAAATAGTTTAAATTAGCGCACCTCTAAAAAGCTGTACGAAAATGAGCCGGAGATTGGAAATATTCCTATGGAATTAGAACATGAAAATGGAAAAAAATTATAAAAATCGCATTTCGACTCCATTTAAGGACGGGCGATTTTGAATCGCTCTCCCACGCCTGTCACTGGTTAACACGCTTGCTTATGGCGACAACAGATCAGCCAGTGTGTCTGCAGTCAACTTTAACATCACAGATAGAACGAAAGGTTGGCATTGAAACCACTAGAGGTAAAGGTGCATAGCATATTGTTTCAATATTGTACTCTGCTCTGCTTCCGAAATTGCGCGAAACCTACTGAATGAAGACGGGACCCGAGCGCCTAAAAAAAAAAAAAAAAAAACCTGCACACGCAGTACCTAATTGTTAAAGTCTGGTTTCATGAATTATCCTGTATTTGCTTCACCTAATCCAGGTATTGCATAGAGAAAGTGAAGATTTCACTTACAATATACTTACATAGACTGCCGAAAAAAGTTTGAGCTCTGAAAACCTGAGAAAGAAAGTTTTATTATTATGTATTACATTGTTGGTGGTCTTAACAATAACAAACTTAAAAATAAAATTTACCCAATAGAGGTATAAGCTATGTTAGCATTACCCGGATACTACGTACTTAAAATAATAATGTATATTTTTCCGAGACATACTGTATGCATACTGTTAACCAGGTAAAAGGCCGAATCAGTTTGAGAATTTAATGTCACAGCAACCCAATGGTTAAAGTAACCACACGAGAAACCATCTTTAAACCCCTGCTGTGGCACTAAATTTTTCAGCTGGTTGCAATAATAAACAAAAACATGCTTTAATGATATCAGCACTATAATAATATATGTCTATGTTTATTTCTTTAGAATTAATTGCAAGCATTCAATTGTTATATCTACATAGCTGTAACTGATGTTTCGCAAGTTTGTAAACTTTAAAATACCTAGTTACTTTTTTTTTCAACAAATCGCTGAACCATCACTTTTAACTAATTTATTTCATATATACAGTATATTAAAATCTTAGTGTTGTTGCCAAATACTTTAATTGCAGTGTTTATGTATACAACAGCGCCGTGGCCGATTCGTTAAGACCACTCGCCGTTCACCAAGGCGGCTAGCGTTCGATCCCAGCGGACCGAATGTGGAATTTATGGTGAACAAAGCAGCGCCTGGACAAGTTTTCTCCTGGTTCTCCGGTTTCTCTGATATTAATTTCACTACCTTTACTTCCATCAATTTCATTATCATTTCATTTTCTTCCTCACTCTCATACCAGATATCGACCTGCTCACCCATCCTGGTTAATCTCTCTGATCCAGATTCCGTCTACCCCTCAACAGGCATCTGACCCCGGGCCTGGGTTCTGGAGGTGTGATGCATGTTCTCCACAGAGGAGGTAAATAGCGAAAGAAGTAGCTTATAAATACCTCTTCTTTTAAAACACTCGAGACTTCAAATTTTTTCCAATTTAGATTCTCGATGAAAAAGTTCAGATTCTCAAGTGCATAAAATATAGTGTTTATATGTGTGTGTGTGTGTGTGAGAGAGAGAGAGAGAGAGAGAGAGAGAGAGAGAGAGAGAGAGATGCCGGAGAAGATTCCACACTGCAGCCATTGGTTGTCTTACTGTACATCAGACCACAGGAGGAAAGGGTGCGATGAGAGTAATAACAACGGGCGGCCGAAACCGGATGGTGGGGTAGGAGCCACCGTGAAGGGTCCCAAAATATTCCAAACAGCTCATCTCTACGCGGGGAGCGCTAGAAGCCCGCGCCCAAAGTTTGATCGAACTCCCTAAGTCTACAGATGACTTCCAACTCCATCCCGGCGCCGAGAGCTGTATTTTCAGAGTGCGGTTACTAGCACGGGAGACGTCACCACCGCAGCCCTGGCCGACCCTTACAACCCTGAAATGGAGATGAAATGAAGGGACACGAAGTTCGGAAGAATGAAGAAACCTCTCCAGCATTTGCCAAGTGACTACGAAAAACCCCGAAAAAACCCGTGGGTCAGAGAGTTCACCATGGGAATCGATCCCACGACCTACCGAATGCCAGTTCCAGACGAAACGCCTGAGCTACCTGACTCGGTATGTAATAATACTCATAAAAAAGAAATGCAATCCAGTGTAGACAAGCTACCTTAAGGTGTGTTTACATGCAGTGACACAAAGAATATTGATAAAAAATACAACATTGATAAAATAGTTGAAATTAGGAAAAGTTAAACTACACTTTTAAACAAAATATGGTGTATTGTAGACCCAGTGCAAGTCAGGGGTGGGGAAATGATGATTCGCAACGACATTTGAAATATATTTGTGGGTACTCGCTAGTACAGAACCCCTTTGATTTACGTTTGTGCTTCATGTCTACTATGCGGTGTCACGCAGGTTGTCTATTCCTGGAACTTGGGAACAGGTGGCTTATTCCCCATGCCGGTGTAAATTATCAAGGCTTCTCAAATCCAGGTTTACATTCTTAATACAAATTTCAAGGTGTGACTTTATGATTATAGAGATTAATTCGTCTGCAGAGACAGACCGACCTAGCTTTACACTCCATCGAAATGGGGAAATTACAACTGCTGCCTAGTTATTCTAGACATTAACGCCTTCAGACAGACGGAAAGGCAGACACTTCAATTTTATATACCTAAAAACGAATGGAATGGCTCAGCTAGTTGCATCCGGAGTTCAACGCCCGTTTTTTTTATTTTCTTTTTATTATTTTTCTTTTTTCTTTTTTCTTTAAACAGTAACGGAGTCTGATCAGGACTCCGGTACTGTATCCCTATTTACATTTCCCCCCGTAGGTTTTACTGATTACTGGTTTACTGGTTTTACTGTCTCTTTTACAAACATATACACATTGCACAAACATATACACATTGCACAAACATATAACACCCATGCCCAAGGCGGGACTCGAACCCACGATCCCCCACCCACGAAGCACCCGTTGGGCCGGCCATGCTGATCTGTTTGTTAGGTGTGTAAGCGAATGGTTGAATAAGCTACATACTACTATGAACGTTGTTGTCCCTCATTTCCTTTCATGGTTGCAGGGCGATGGTGTGCAGAATGTGCTCTGCAGAGAGAATGCTTCTTTCCTGGCATGTAGCCTTCTGTTTGACTCTTTCCGTGTAAAGAAGAGGGGTATCAATGAGGTGCTAGGGGACATTCAGTCTGGAAACGCTAGAGGCACAGCTACAATGTGCCTGCCACCATCTCTCGCCTCATCCGCTCCTCCCTGAAATTTAATAGGTGCAATAGACCTAGCTTTGGTCGCAATGCAGAAAACTTCCTGCGTTTCTAGTGCCTATTCCGATTGCCTAACCCTGTTTACCAAAGTGTATCAGGAGAATTGGCGCCGTGGCAGAGTGGCTAGACCGCTTGCCTCCTACCTAGGCGGCTCGGGTTTGATCCCAAGCGCCCACGTGTGGGGTTTGTGGTGGGCAAAACGGCGTCTGGGCAGATTTTCATCAACCTACCTATCATCCATTTCGCTTTAATTTCATATAATCCACTTCCTCACGCTCATGCCAGGCTAAGGGCTGACCACTCGTTCCAGGTTCTCCCCAACAGGCTTCTGACCCCTAGCCGACTACGTTCCCTAACAGGAGAACTGTAAATATTCCAAAGAAGCGAACTCAAAATTAATGCCAGTCCCTTTTGCGAGACACTTAAACGAATGTCGACGAATGTATCCTATTTTCATTTAAAACGGCTTATTTATATGCCAGTAGTCGATTGGTACACTATCAATACGGCAATTATTGAACTCGCAACTTTGGCAAAACTGATTTTTCTTTTAGGGTGTGTACGCCAGTGATAATAATTCGGTTGATTTGAGATCATGCCCATTAGCTAGAGCGCTCCGCTATATTCTACTGGTGGGTGAGCAGGTTTAGCGTTGGTCATCGAAACCAACGATACTAAGAATTGCACCGCTTTCTAAAGTTTCTATTTTTTAGTTTTTTAGTTCTCCTGTTTTCTCAGACAGGTACACAATTTGAGCAGCACTAATACGCTTAGTTTACATTTCTGAAGCTAAGACGAAAAATTCTCCAGTATACATTACTTTCAAAAGACTGTGAATGATATCTACGTAGCGTTCAATATTAAGTGCAGTAATTGTCAAAGAATCTGCGAAGATTAATGTAATAAAACAATTTGGTTTGTTGAATAAATATATGTAATGCCCGCTTAGAAACGTAATAACTGAACTAGGATTTTAGCGGTGTAATTAAAAAAAACATGATTATTGCTAGATTCCTACAGCGGTACTTTAAATTTATTCGTAAGTAGGCATTATGCCGTTTTAACTACTTGAGCTACTGTGGTTGGGCGAAATTGTACTTATGAAAATCTTGTTTAATGCCTATTGTGAGAACCATGAAGTGCCAAACATTGTGTTCATATTTTAGAAGTATACACATTATGGGTAAGAAAATAAAGTGTTTCAACGCGGTGCGAAACAAAGATCACACAGACTAACACAGGTAATCTAAGCTGCGATCTGAGCTCATGTGCTTTTTGGTGTCACGTGGTGCCATTGCGCATGCTTAAGAACTTCACTTACCAGATGCCCAATGAACGGTTACTGACACGAACTTTTAGCTGCTTGTGGTGAGGTTCAACACATACCTGGAATTTTTGACAGGGCGCGACGTTCACTTCCTTTTTTTTTTTTTTTTTTTTTTTTTTTTTTAAATAAAACAGTAACGGAGTCTGATCAGGACTCCGGTACTGTATCCCTATTTACATTTCCACCCGTAGGTTTTACTGATTACTGGTTTACCTGTTTCTTTTACAAACATATACACATTGCACAAACAAATAACACCCATGCCCAAGGCGGGACTCGAACCCACGATCCCCTGCCCACGAAGCACCAAAGCGATACGCTTTAGCGAGCGTGGCCATGGGGACCGGCACTTCTTCGTAGGTTGCAGGCAGTCACATGGTCTGTTGTATCTTGTGCTTCAGATATTGTATTATTTCTTGAAGTCTCTTTCTAGTTGCCTTTCATATAGAGATGAAATGGTTGAATGCATTTACCTGACTAGTACATAGTTCTTACAGTCTGGGCCGAAATCGGAGTGGGGTATGGAGCAATACATCAAAACAGGTACCAAACTCATTAGAGAGGGGCTCGCGTGGATTAGACTAGGAGCATGGAGGAGCACGAAAATTTCTGACGTGAATGGTATAAGAATCTGTCCCATTTGCGAGGAGGAAGAGTCGTGGACTCACATCTTGGCAAGATGTAGGGGTACGGAGGAATGGCGGGAAAAATATTTGCCGCGATTTTTTACCACTGCGAATGTAGGGATAGAAGCATGTTGGACGCTACTGGCAGGCACGGAAAACATGGACGGGCTAGGTAAATTTATACTTAAGGCAAGACAGCTGAGATCTGAGGAGGCTGCCAATAGAGAAGGGGGGGGGATAAGATCAACTAAAAAAAAGTGACTACAATGTTCTACATACATGTATATTATATTCAGACTTAGGTCACTGTTGTGCTAGGGTTGTATATATTATGTGTATATATGTCTTTTAAGTGTAATTATCTATGATAAGAGGGTGCATTTATGGAGGTGTACTCTGTGCTGTAAATTTAAATTGGTATATTTGAATATCTTTGTATCTTTATTTTCGGATTCACTCTTAATTTTTATTGTTGTTTAATATTGCTTTTGACTGTGTATTTCCTTTGTCTTTTTATTTTCGTGTTTACTCTTTTAATTCTTTGTTGTGGCTGTTGTTTTAATATTGCTTGTAATGTGTATTACAAAAGCACGTACGGTCTGTGGACCCGTGCGACTGTTGAAATTCTATGTATGATATTGCTATATTAATAAATACACTTATTCATTCATTCATTCAATTAGTTTTACGTAAGTACTTGCTTTACTACAGCGCTAGTTGTTCATTTTGATTTCATTTGAAGTTAATTTGACAGAATGATCATATTGTTTTGTAAATTGTGAACTGTGCCCACAATTGTAACATATACGTACATAACACATCAATGTATGATACATGGTATTTTAGAAACTCCTTCGAGGGGTATGGAGAAGATTACCCCTCAAGTGTTAAATGCATTTGTTTTTCAAACATTCTCCGTTGCACTTACATACTAATCGTACAATATATTTATTTTATTTGTCAGTAGGAATATATCATATTACGTAACGCAGCAAAATAGGAACGGCTCATTATAAAATACAAACAATATGAAAATAAAGGTATGTATGGAAGCTTGAATCTTCAATTCCCTCAACATTTTGACCCGATTTCCACACACTTACCATAGCACTAAATAATGCCGCTATGTCTATGCTCTCCGAAATGCAGGTGTATACACATCACTATCCACTGCGGTTTGATCAGTGGCGTGCTAAACCTTAATACACTTTATGCTGTAGCTGAGAATTTAGAGCTAATTTGTGCGGTTGAATTCTGGGACATTCTGTATATATTCCTCGGCATATTTTACGTAATCATTAATTATAAGTGAAGCTGTTTTTATTTACATTCTGCGATAACAGAATAGTATTACTGCACTGTGTATATCTCAGTGTTGGAAAAACAAAAGACATTCAATAGCAGCAAAGTTAAAATGAGAAACAGTTATAAATATTAACAAATTATGGATATTGTGCTTATCTAAAATCAGGTGATTTTATGAAAAAAAACTCAAAAGCTGGTGCCAGATTATGATGCCGCATATAGTAAAATTCCTCAGCATTTTACATAATATTTAGAGCTTCTTATAGTTATGTTACATGACAATTCACATGGCTGTTATAATATTATTCTACTTCTAATAAAACAAATGCACTGTGCCAAATTGACAGAAAGGTCACTTGCTAATTACGCATAATTACTCTAACAGTCACTAGGGACATTTTTAAGTGGTTTTTATATTTCTAAATTTTTCCACGCGATCCGCTTTATTTTTAAGAAGTGAGCTCGTGCCTTGCGATTGTTGACCAGTTAGTAGTGTGTGTTCAGTTAACTGAACCAGTGCCTTTGAATCTCGGATTAGCGAATTATTTATAATGGTTAAAACGCCGACTTTATTATAGTTTCTATGGCTTCCTGACATTGTGCGTTTACAAGGATAGCCTGCTCTACTTCCCGTATTTGTTTCCTGGTGAGCATATACATGAGAATATTTATACTGTGCGTAAAATGACAATGATAAATTTATTATGCTTTTCGCGTCTCGTAATGTCAAGTAACAATTTATTAATTTCACACCGGGATTTGGCCAATTCTTGGGCATGTTTTGAAACTGGAAATTATCATATACGTTACTGGGGGAAAGTGTTACATTTTAGGCTACCTAGAGTATATGTATTGGTGCCCCTTTTAAGTGTTTCGAATAGCTGAAACACACTACAATTTACCTTCTTGTTATCTTATATGAGGTTTATCATTTTTACGTTATTTAAAGTATGAGTGTGGTTCAACATAATTGCTATCGATATTTGCGTAAAAGTAGTTTTCGCTCAGCATTGCATATAGCCACAAAACCTGTTTAGACGGTGTCTTGGTTTTGAAGTGTGTTTTTGCAACATGAAGATGGACGGAGTTTTGTCCATGAGCCTGGCCCAGCGTGTATTTCATTGCACCTCCTCATATTGTGACTATTGTCTAGAGTACTAATTATGGCTATTGCATAATTTTCTGTCAAGAGTATCTACATATATTCGGTCTTCGTAATTTGTATACCTTTCATCTGTCTAATATACATGCGCATTTTTGTGTTTCTATCTGAGAATGGGGGACTCCATTGTCTCGTTTTGGATACACTGTGACCCCGGTTGATCCTGCAATCCCAGGGAATCTGATTGTTTGGTTCACTCTACATAAAGTGTGAAAAAAGGTCAAGTTATGTAGTGCAAATGCTTCTTATTCGCTTCTAGGGATAAAACAGCAGTAATATTGAGAAAAGTTGCAACTCATTATGAAACGGTGCTACCGCAAGAGAAAATACAAAATAAACTAAGTAAATGTGCAAAATCTATTTCTTTGTATGAATAAGTGAAGTTCCCGCAACGTGGGGCAAGTTTCACACAAAGGCATGCTGCTATGTTCTAGCTCCCTCACGGGGGTTTGCACATTTTTTGACTCACATATAGAACCAGTGTCGCTTATCTTGAGGATAATGAGAAGATAGTACAGTTAGCTCCAGTAAACCAGCATTTCTGCCTGGGGGAGGCGCGATGCAGACCGCATAATCTCCCTGTATAGTTTGGGTAATTGACTATATCGTGTTTTCAAAGCCGAGATGAACCACCACCACCACCACCCATAGTGTGTTTGCTGAATTCATATTATGAATACACAAACCACAAAGTTGTTACGCAACTTATACATAGCTCACTACGAGTGATAATGCAGTATCCATTCACATTTGAGAAACTCTGTCAACACGCACACTGGCGCGCATAAACACGGGCAGATACCTCTAGATTTCAATAGTTTTTCTTCCTCCATAAGGTTTCCACTTTCAGGTAACAAAACTTTGAATCCACCTAGCCTGTATAAGATATTTATGAGAATGATGTGAAAAACAATTCAGGGATTTAAGAACTAACCAAATATGACATTACAACAATCGCTGTGAAATGGAGGAGTGATTCGGATGCCGTCTTTGTGAATGTGTCTCGCTGCGATTGGTTCACAAAGTAAGGCAAACCGATTAAAACATTATTTGCCCTTCTAGGGAAAACCATGAAGAATAGCTTGCATGGCGTTAAACTGGGCGATGCTTCGATATTTATAAGAGAGTTTTCATCACCGACATGGGGAACAAGGTTCAAGTTACTGCTGCTAATAAAGGCAACAAGAAAATCGGTATTAAGAAAACGATAGTGTACCATGAAAGTATAAGGTTTAAGCTGTAATGTTATCCTTCAGCAGTTCGACCATACCTAATCAAGTGCCTAGAATTATGCTCGAGAAACAGAGGTAGTCTGCTGGTAGAGGTTGGGGGCGAGATGCCATCACCAACAAAAACAGCTCTCTTCCATTATGGGCCACATTTTATCGAGTCTGTGATCATGCATTTTACTAACATGAAAGCCGTATCTCTCTTTACCTCAAATTGGATTCAAAGTCGTATTTTAGATTATTCTCAATAATCATTTTCCGCCTTTTATGTTTTCTGGCGCACTACGGAGTCTGAGACCAACGCATCAGAGAACATTTGGAGAACAAGAAAGTGTGGCTAAGAGATGATTTTGAAGGAAGGTTCAGGGATTGGAGAATATACGAGGATAGTGAGTATTTCATTGGCGGAGACGAAGATAAAAGCATAAAAGAGGAATGAATGGAGGAGTTTGGCTTTAGTCTGAACATGATCTTCAGAGCTTGTTGAATTCACACAATTTTAATGACAACTGAACATAAGTATAGGTCAGTAAACAAAGGAGGATATTTTGATAGTCCTACCTACTCAAAGTTTAACTTCAATAAAGGATATTAGGACTCCTCTGAATTGAACGCATAGCACTGAAGGTTAACCCCTCGTTTCTCGGCTTGCTATAACTAATAGGACTAAAAAGAACCTAATAAATGAATCTTAAACTAACTTACTAGCATCTTACACGTGATTATATCTTAGTTCTGCAGTATCAATTTTAATTAAAAAAAATAAGAGTATTAAAATTGCATCTCGGTATTTTATAGTATCAAAATAATTGCGTGCACACTAATGAGAGGCCATTGTCATATTAATGTTATAGATCGAGATTTTTGGTGAGAGCAGATCAAAAATAAAAATACGCAGTCTCTGCTTTCTATTTCATAGGTCCAAGTTTGGCAACAACAAATATTTCAGAATAGAATGAATCACCCCCATGCCTAACTTCCTAAGGACCAAAGTAGCATACATCATAATAAAACTTTCTTTCTTATTAACTTTTCAAACAACTGTATTCATTTCTTCGATGGATGTCACACAACCACCTGAACTTGTAGCGTTACATTCATTTTCAATAACAATGCCTTTAGACTTCGTTTCCATGTTTTTTAAGAAACGCTTGGCAGTAATATTGGGGCTGTTGTGCATTTTAACGCAAGAGTTAATTAATTGCTCATCCTCTACAACAGGCTCTACAACTCATATGAATCGGAGTACTCATGCATACTGAACCAAAAACCTCGGAACCTGACTCTAGGGAACAGTGATTGCCAATAAGGCACTTGACGAAGGTCGTAGCACAATAATTGCGCTTGCATTAAAGATTTGATTCCGCCGGGACAATAGGTTTCCTCTACGACGAGGCGTATTGCATACTGCAGGCAATACTCCTGTGAGTGAGCAACTCATTACTATTTGGCGCGCAGTCAAGCTGGAACAGCTCACTCTACAACCTTGGGTTCCTAATATTTTTACAGCGGCCTAGTCCACCTTAATTATCTACACCAACAAGCATAGAATTCATTAAGGCGATTATGTCTGACTCATCTTTTGTCTTACACGAATATAACATCGCTCATCGGCTCTTGTTTATTTCTTGGAATTTGTTTCACACCAGTCATAGAGAAAAACGATAAGGATGTTACAGAATCCAATATTTATTGCAGTATATGTAGTGCCCTTTAAAACGGTTTTTCAAATTTAACCCTTCAAAGTATTTTTTCTACATGCTAAAAATTATATCGGCAATTAATTTTAATTTAAAAGAAAAATCAGTCATATCTCAATTCTTTCAAAAGCGATTGCCGTCTGAAGCAGCAGAAATATGAAAGCTGCGAGTTGGAAACTCATATCTACTGCAACAAATAAATGGGTATAAGTCACGCTTATCTACTTTGTAAGACATCAAAAAGCCCAACATAATCATAGTAAACTGGTATACAGGGTGTTAGGGGTATAGATACAGGAACTGTCATAATAATTGGTACTTTAATGTGCATCTGCTTCAGTGTATTAATTGTTTTTTTTTTCTTCTCTTTGTCTAACAGTTTTTCCACAAACATATTACATAATTTACTACTTGATATTTTCTTCAGAGTCACACCACGAAATGAACGCCTATCGTAATAGAATATCCCATTTGATTTTCACGTGTTCACGTTTCAATCCTGACACTAGGTCAGGTAGTTGGGATCATTAGTCTGGCAGAAAACATTCGAACTCATTTTGTCTTATTTTTCTTCCTGTGGGACGATAGCACACGTGGGGCCAGGGCCTGTCAACCTGATTCCCGGCCTCAAGCCTACTTACGCACGGCAGAAGTGGTAGTCATCCAATCGATACGGGGAGAAGTGTTCGGCCTCACGCATGTCCCATCAGGAAAATTGGCTCACTAGACCAGGATCGCTACCTATCGCAGGTCCTCACTTACCTCGAGACTCTGAATAGATCATTCCTCTATCGGCAACTGATTCCTCCATCTGTTATTAGTTTCGTGCAAGTGGCATTCGGAGGCCCCCCCCCCGAGTGGTTAGACCATTCGCCTCTCACCAAGGCTGGTGGGATCTATGGACAAAGTGGCGCAGTAGCGGGTTTTCTCCAGGTTCTCCGAGTTCCCTTGCCATCGCATTCCACCGGTGCCCCATCTTCGTTCCAAGTATCATCAGTGTTATTGACTGGGGTGCCGTATGTAGTAAAACTGTCATTAAACACTATGTAAAAAAAATGACATTCGTTCATTGTCGGTCTCGGTGGTTTAATTCTTTAGGTGCCGCCCTTCTGATCCCAAGGTCAGCAGTTCAAATCCGGAACCAGACCGGTGGGTTTTTTAGTGTCTTAAAAGCGAGAACTCCATGCCAGTACATTTACTGTGAAAGAAGCCCTGTGAGACGTCATCACAACACAGCGACATCGCTAATATCACCCTGGCAATTAACAGCGTCATTAATAAACAAAACAAAATATAATTTTATTTTATTTATCAATTCGTTATCGTGAGGCCTGCCCTTTCTGCTTTGCCTATCCGGCTGGCCTGGAAAATAAACATGTGTAGCTCCTGTGTATAAGGCTACTTGATAGTAATAAACCAACTTGAAAACATACTGATCTTAACAACTAAAATTATTGGTCTATATATGAAGTAAATCGTTATGTAAAGTTTTTCATTACACTAACCTCAAATGTCAATTCAAATATCTGCTCTTACGCATTTAACAACGTTTATGTATATGTTCTCTGGGTATGATATTCTATCAGTCAAATCTTTAAAAAATCGTTAGCAAGTATTGCAATTTATATGTTATGCTTAACAAATATAATAAAGAACAAAGAATAACGGAAAATAAAATTAAGAGCCTATGCTCCAGAATTAACTTTTTACAATTTACCCTGAGAAATAATAGTAATGATGATAATAACAATAATAGTGATAATACTTTCACGTTGAAAAAGTATCATTTATAATATATTAAGCAAAGTAATGGTGGATGCCAGAACACGCTATAACCATGATTAACTTCTCTCTTTCTACGAAACATTTTAATTTTCTGTTGGTGAACTAAAGGATGTATGTGGTTTACATATAAAATCGAGAGATTCACCTGGTTGGGTGAATTTTAGGTATATATTTATCACAAATAATGACATTATTTTATTAGGTACAACTCCTTTTGCGTCGCGTAAGAGTGGCCTGCAACGTCGTGCTCCGATTGCCAGCTAAGGAATGAATGCTCCTGAGTTCGAGGCTGCCCATTTGGGTGCGGATTTTTCGGTTCACTATAAGACCAGTGTCTACTGAGCATCTTGATGCATTTGAGGAGCTACGATAGCTAGCGGTCTTTGTCTCTGAGATTTAACTTGACATGTCTAGAAAAGAAAGAAACAGAAATAACTACCCTCTTGTTGTCTCTCTCTTTACGGTGACGGACGTAGGGCAAACTCCTTCCGCTGAGCCTGGTTGTTTATTTTCTCCATGGATGTCACAAATTTCGATTATTTCAGAATCAGTTTCTTTCACTGAGTTTGGGTCCTCCAAATTAACTATCGCAAACAACGTCCACCAAAGCGTCTTTTTCCCCAATAAAATTGCTTCAAGTATATGATTGCGCACATGATGAAGACCCATGCTTATATATGTATGTCCTGACAGAAGCGCAGCCAAGGTTTGGTTCTAGAAGGGAGTTAGCACGTCAGGTGTCTGTGCTACAGTAGAGAGTTATCTTCGCTTTGTCTGTCCGTCCGTAAGCACGAAACAGTTCACCAATTGCTGGGACCACAGAGCCGAAATCATATTGACGAATTTGGATACAATTTTTAGAAGTCTTACACAAAGGATTTAAGTAGGTACAAATTTAAGGATGGTCATATAGAGAGCCTGCTAAACCTTGTCACCTTTTGAACGGTCTGCTGCTGGTACAGGTTTTAACTTTTATATATTATATTACATATAATTAGAACAAAATTCAGGGTAAATAAACCCATTACATCCCACCGTGTCCATCGGGCGTGGAGCAAAGGAGAATGTTTGTTCTTTGTTAGCAACAATGAGCAAGAGTCACTTTGGTATTCATTGTCGCTAAAGTAACTACCAGAAATCATGAACGCAGAGGGCATAAACACAGCTGAATTTTAAGTACATTATTTCCCCATATCTAGTATTATGCAAGGAGTATTTACTGAATGAGCAATTGAAATGTAGATATAACCTATATATTAATCATTGCCCATCATGTTGTTATAGTTTGAATCTGAACTTCTGTATCGTAACGTGTCCATAAGGACACACTAGGCACTAACAATGTCAAAACTGCTTTAGTTAGTAAACATACATTATCTTAGAGAAAGGGGTTACAGGGGTACTGGAACTATTAGGGATACAATAATCCCACGAACAGAATGAATAAGGGTGTCCTTCTGAAGAAACCGCGTGGGTATTTTGAAAGTGCAATTAGCAAAGAAGAAGGAATAATAGTTGCAAAGTGGAAACAATTCAGTTGTGACTACAGCTAATAATACTACAGGAGTTCATCCAGCATCAATTGTTTCAATATATAGCAAACAAGATAAGGCAGTTGTACACGTGCCGCGCCCCAATTTTTTTTTCAGAGTACAATAAATTTATGGGTGGCGTTGATAGATTAGTCAAAAACATTTCAAAATACAGAATTCATATGCATTAGAAATCACAAATGGTAATGACCTCTTTTGTCCTAGTTGATAAATATTGCAGTACACAATGCATGACTTCTCCGAAGCACAGGTAAGAAGATGACCCATCTTGACTTCCGCCAAGAGCTTGTACAAGCGTATCTAACAAGTGCTAGAGTCTGTCAAAGGGTGCAGGACCGAGTAATGCGCCAACATTTGATTTGCGTTTTGATGGTGTAAGGCACTTTGTAATTAAATGAAATAAAAAAGTTGGTGCCAAGGAGAAAAATGCAAAGAAAAACAATCTGCAGTAAGGACAACGTGCCAAAAATGTGATGTTGGGTTATGCATTGAATGTTTCCAAGAATATTATATAGAGTAAACCATCATTTGATAGTGCAAGATAATGGAAAAACTAATATTCAGAATTTTTGTTTATATCACAAACATATAAAGTGATCCTTTGTACATTAGGAACTTTTATTTCGTACTATTAAGTGATGTTTTCTTCATAAAAAACTTGCATCTCACACTTCTCAAAACATAATTGTTCTTAAATAAAATTAGAAAAAGAAAAAATATTGTTTGAAATATTGCTTGTATTCCCCATTTTGACAGCCTTATATCCTAGCGTGTCCATATGGACACGGCTCATTTTCAAAAATTAGTATATGGGATAATTTCTTAACTAGTTTCCTTAGTTGCTCTAGAACATATGGATGATAGAAAAGTAGCATATTGCAAAAAGTTCAGCAAAAAAATAATTCGGTCACTAGCGGATTAAACTGAGAGCTCCCTAAAATACAGATTTAACTATTAGGATTATTATCCATTTCCTAAACATGGATTATAATAGTACAATTTACGGCTTTGTTTCCGCCACAAAATGAATGCACCTAAAATAATAATTATATAATTAGAACTGCGCCTGCATTCCCACATAAAGTTAGAACTTTCCTTTCATTTTGGCAATAACACGAAAAGTCGGTAGCCCGGCTGCGTTTCACCACTGATCCACTGGTATGATGGAAAAACATAACAAAGTGCGGCGATATGAGGAAAATGCCTGTGGATAGAGAACCTCAATAAATGGAACAGTGGAGGTGTGTATCGTCAGAAAATAGTAGAAATCAGTTGCTGCCAATCTTAAGCGCAGCAGAGTTCTTTGCTACTATCAGTATGATGCGCTTGGTTAATTTTAGTTCATTTGGTCGAATACATTTTTAAAAAATGTGTTTACCGTGGGTACTCGGAGAGATTTTAATTAAAAAACCCATCTTTGGTCCGCCTGTCCTTCTATTATGAATGCCACGGAGAGGGAACAACTATCTAGGCGATGAAAGTGATGATGATGCTAGTATCCCCGATACTTTAACCTTGTTTTGGGTTTTATAGAGTGCATACTAATTAAAATACAAAGCATATAATGTTTAGCTATTATTTCCTATATATAGGTGACTTTCTTGTTAAATTGTGATATTACTATGAAGTAAAAGGTGAGCCGTAACGTTTACACCTATTTCAATCAAACAGATTTCCAGCATTACGTATTCGTCGGTGAGACTGCCTAACTTCCAGGCTCCTCACCTTTATAATGAACTACAGCACGTCCAGGGCCGGTTCCTGGTACATTGCAGTCAGACCGACAGCTAACTGTGCATTTGTCCCGGACTTTGTAGAGAGCTTTGGGCTTTTCTGAGTGTTTATCTGAGTATGTTGTATGCTTTATAACAGAGTATGTTTCTAAATTACATGCGTGTTACTCTTCTAAGCCTTCCTGGTATGACGTAAGGAAGGGGGAAAGAAAAAGAAAACAGCTAGTGTATTATAGAAAGGTATAGTAGTAAGGGGTAGTCAGACGGAGGGGCCTGTGATAGTGTCATACAAAAACATGCTCCGAGTTCAATTTGTGTTTGTCGAGTGTGACCATTACCGAACTTCGCCTCTTATGTTCATTCGGCTTTGAGCCAGAAGTTTTATGCGGCTTTCGGGGGAAATGGGCGATCAAGCTCTCGCGCTGCTAAGCATATATTTCATGCCTGACACACTTTATTGTTTTTATGTACGGAAAATAAATACAAATTATTAAGGTGTCCTCATATATGTATCTATAAGCTATACAATCCAGAACTCTCAATACCAAAAATATATTTTGTAAAACAGACACACATATTAGAATACGTTTATGAAACCTGAAATAATGATGGTGTAAATTATGAAATCGTTAAAACACAAACAATAATAAATATCTGAAAGTTAATTTTTAAAAAATGTGTTACACTCCCATTACCTTTTCTACCCAGTTTGCAACTATACCCGCAAAAGCTTATAATTTTACCCACTTCATGCTAATCGACATAAACACCAACAGAATTGGTTTTATTACATATTTACTTATGGATATAAGGTGAATAAGAGAATACATTAGGCTAAAGCGATTGTCAAATATTTTAAGAGGGCTAGTCGCTATGTGATGAAATTGAAATTAGGCTCTCTTTGTGCCCCGTAATAAAAAGGTGAATAACGACTTCCCATTTGAGAGAAAAATAAATTATTGGAAAATTTATAGCAATAACAAGAAATATCAAGGAAATTGTTAATTCCACTATATATGTATCTGTGTGTGTGTGTGTGTTGGACATAAATTGTGTATTTTGACATGTTCATCTACATTGTTTGTGTTGTAAGTTTTTGTCTATTTTTTCGGTTTAACAGTTATGCAAAAGTATTGAATAAGTCTTCAGAGGCTATTCCACAAAATTCAAGATACACATTTCATTTGTCACGAAAATGTTTTAAAACGTATAGCTTTTAATTAAAACATTTACAGCCATTCTTGATAAAATCTAATTGTTTGATAACATGTCCATGTAAAGGATGGTTGGAGGTGGGGGACTTTCTTAAAAATCTTCGTCCGCATCCTCAAAAGATGCAAAACTTAAAACAACAAATTTAGCATTTAACGACATTCTTGTTTTTGACTTAAAATGTTCAGAGAAACGCACACCAATCTTTTTCCAAAAAAAGAACCTTAGGGGACCTCATAAGATATATTTCAGGTGAAATCTCAATATCGAGTATTTGGGTGAAATACAATACATTCTCTATTTACTATATGTAGAAGAGAAGTTAAAAAAAAAAAAACCTAAAATGTTCCATTCTCATTGCTTGCTCTGCAACAAATTATTCTTACAACATATTTTATTCTATCTAATCCATGCTAATTAAGATAGACCTTAAGAAACAAGATCTTAGTAGACAATTCTTGTCGGTACAAGAAAAATAAGGGATATACTAGGCTAAGGAGATAGTCAAATCTTTCAAGATCTGCTTGCTAAGTGATGAATTTAAATTTCGTTCTGTTTGCATGGTCATGAGAGAGAAAAAAACGAATGACGACTTCCATGCCAGTAACGGAATATCTACAATGTGACTAATCTACAAAATTGCCACTGACATAAATCGTGTGCTTTAACGAGATCCGCATTTTTTGTTATTAAGATTTTGTCTATCTTTTACATTTACCTGCTATAGAAAAGTCATTCAGAATGGAAGAGCTTGAGAGACTGTTCACAGTAAATTCAAGAGCAGCATTTTATTTACCATGTAAATATCTTTAACATAGGCATTTTAATCAAAATCCTTAGAGCCATTTATAAGAAAATCGAAAATTTCAACTTTTTTAAATATAAAGGGCAGTTGGGGGTGGGAGATATTCTTAAAATGTTCATATCGCATCCTTGGAAAATACCACACTTAAATAACAAGTTTGGTACTTAACAGACTTTTCGTTTTGGAGTTTTGCTTTTCAGACACACACAGTCCATTTTTTTTTTTTTTTTTTTTTTTTTTTTTTTTTGCGTTTAGGTTTCCTCAAATAATGTATTTTCGGTGAAATCTCGATATCGAATTTTTAGGTGGAATGCAACACCTTCTCTACCTATTGTATACATTGTACATACGTGTTACAGAAAATAAAAACGTGCTCCTTGATCTGTATCATACAGGGTGTTTCAAAAATACGGGGCATAATTTCAGGTATGTATTTCCCACATGTAGACAATCAAATCGTTATAACATGTGTCCGGAAATGCTTCATTTCCGAGTTATGGCCTTCACAACATTGAAATTCACTGGAACGTTTTTCTTTCCGCAGGTTGTTGTCATTACAGAAGATGTTCAAAATGTCCACCTTCTGCTTGAATACAGACCTCACATCGATGTCTCATTGACCTGCGAACACGGTCCCAAACTCCAGGAGTATTGCGTATGTCCTCACAACTTACCACAATTCGATTCCGAAGGGATTCCAAATCCGGCACCGGGGACGAATAAACCAATGATTTTTAAATGACCCCACAAGTAGAAATCGAGAGGGTTCAGATCAGGTGAGCCTGGAGGCCAAGCAATTGGGCCACCTCTACCTATCCATCGATCAGGAAACCTTCGATCCAAGTACCGGCGAGCCGTAAGACTGAAGTGTGCAGGAGCGCCATCATGCAACAAGTGAATGTGTTGATGATTGATCAGTGGAGTGTCTTCGAAAACGTCAGGTATGGTGTTTTCCAGGAAGTTTGTGTACGCCTGCCCAGTAAGTCTGTTTACAAGTACATGGGGTCCAACTAATCGATCACCAATGATACCGGCCCGCATGTTGAGGGAGAACCGCACCTGGTGATGAGATACAACAGATGCACGTGGGTTTTCATGCGACCATACATGCTGATTGTGGAAATTTATTATGCCATCTCTTGTGAACTGTGCTTCATCTGTAAATAATACGACGGCAGAAAAGTTCGGATTTACACCACACTGCTGCAAGAACTACTGACAGGACCTAACTCGTGCAGGGTAAGCTGCTGGTGACAGGGCCTGTACACGTTGCAAATGATAAGGATGCAATTGATACTCGTTCAACAGTCTCCAGACAGTCGTATGAGGAACATTGACTTGCAACGCTAACCGTCGTGTGCTGATAGAAGGAGTCCTGTCCACAGCCTCCAGAATCTCCTCCTGCACTTCTGGAGTTGTAGATCTTGGTCATCCCCTTCCCAAACCAGGAGACGTGAATGTTCCATACTCGCACAGACGGGAATGGAGACGTACAAATGTCTTCCGATCTGGACATTGTCGCTGTGGGTACCTCTCCTGGTACAAACGACGAGCCAGCGCAGCATTGCCGTCCGCCTTACCGTACATGAAGTGTATCTCTGCCAGCTCTTGATTTGAATACATGTCGCACAGTCTTAACGCCTAAAGAACACTGAATGTAACCTTCCTCAGAATGAACTATCAGAGCGCCCTCCTAATGTCTCCTTTGACGGCAAAGACCTGCGGAAAGAAAAACGTTCCAGTGAATTCCAATGTTGTGAAGGCCATAACTCGGAAATGAAGCATTGCCGGACATGAACTATTTTGATTGTCTACAGGAGGGACTTTCAATGTTGTAAAGGCCATAATTCGGAAATGAAGCATTTCCGGACACATCTTATAATGAACTATTTTGATTGTCTTCATGTGGGAAATACATACCTGAAATTATGCCCCGTATTTTTGAAACACTCTGTATATGAAGGGAAATAACTAGAGTTGAGACGCTAACTCCGAATTGAAAGCAATTACAAATGTAATAATTATCATACTATTGTGCACTAATTAAAAAAAAGCAGTTGCATTAGTTTGGGTTTAACCGATCCATCATTCTTGCTTACCAAAAATGCCCGAAATTTGCTCTACTTTGTAAACAAGGATCTACTCACCTCTAAATGAACTAATGCGTCAGTAAATAAAGCAAGGCCATCCTCTCACGTCAGCAAATATTGCTTTGAACATATCCCGTCGAAAGAAATTGGCCGCGCTCAGGCATCTTCGATTACACGCTTAACTGATACGTACTAATGGATGAATACGCAGCAAGGCTCACGTTGCCCCGTCCTAGTTTCCCGTCCCAAGTTCGAACATTACACGGCACTAACCGCGGACAACTGGAGTGTGGCTCTGCATTCAAGTCAAGGGAGGCCCCTGTGTCCTTCCAATATGATCACTGGGAGGAAGGGATAAATTGGAGACCCGCCAGTACGACAATGTGCGCTAGCAAGAACGGGGTTCTAAACAACTTCAACATGTGCCACCGGTAGCTCTGCCTCAGCCAAACGTAACCTGGCGTCCGCGAATTCCCAGGAAGAAAAGGGACCCAATAGTCCCGCCAAACGCTAGAGCGAAGTCTTCCAAAAGCAGATTTTATCATTCTGCCAAAGCATATCAACCGTCGGCGCCTGGTCCTGAAACGATGAAACGTGGTAGAAAGGAACCATCATAATATTTACCTACCGACCCGGGGAGACCACGAAAAATCCACTGTGAGACTGGTCTGCCCAAAGGTAGTCGCACCTGGAACCTTTCGAATGCAAGTGTTATACGTTATCGTCGGGATATCTTGCTCGGTGGTAAATTTGGAAGAGTTTCAAGAACAAAGTTTCCATACCAATTCATCACGTTTTCCACATCAGCTTCTAAAAACTTGTGCCCTAAGTGACGAACACCCTGTAATCCGCACAGATAACTTCCATGTAGACCAACGTGATCTGAATTATCATCTCACCAGAGAAGTTGCCTCCAGCAATTCAATGCCGCTTCTAAATCCTATTCCGCTAATGTCGCATTGTCATGTTGAACAAAGCATAGATAGGCAATCGAGCACTGCAGTCTGCTTACTGTAGGCGTCATCTGTCCTTTGAAAGCATTAGCGTCACGTAACAGACGCAATTTGCCGAAAAACTTTGATTTGGAAATGCGGGATCTTCCAGCATACAAATTAGATTCGGTGCAAAGTCATTTCCATCTCTTTTCCATTTTGCACGCGCAGTTGTTCGAGCTTGACGTGCGATAAAGATACAGATTATTCAGCGGGTGAGTACATGTCCCCCGTCCAAAGCCCTCTTTTCAATTTTTAATATGCAGTGAAAGAGATACTGCCGCTCTACTATAATTCCACTAATGCTGTCTTTACAGAGACGTTGGAAGTATTTATAGTGCCAATTAAATTAATGCGTTAGAACTTTAGACCAATATATCGCTAGGCAAAAATAAAACATATGGTTCTGCATTCGGGCTGGCTTTACATATCACAGCTCTGGAACTTTAAATGTGAAATGGAACAATATGTTAGACCTTTCATTGTAGTATTTCTCATAAATTTGTCACCCAGCAGTTTTACAATGAAAGAGTTCACCTATGTGATAGGGGAAGCGTTCAAACTTCCAAACTGGATGGGTCGAGTTTCAATATCTGTTGGGATGAGTTGCCTGGATAAGCTTTCTTCAAGATATTCCTTATAAGAAAAATGCTTACCAAGTCCCATCACAGTGGACCATGGCTCACATAGAGAGAAGCATACGAGTAAGATATGCCATTTCATATTCTGAACTATATCTGCTATCATTTTGGGAATGAATATATGTGGGGTTTTCAGGTAATGAAATAGAAGGCAGTGATAAAGCTTGCATATTTCATAATATTTTAGTAAAACTTCATAATTTACAAAAATATGCACATTTATTCAAATATTGTAAGATTTACAATTGTTTTTTTCAATTTTAAAATAACTTCCCTTAGCAATGAACCGAACATTCCATATATTCTATTCGGGGAGTTTACTGTGAAAACCATTTACAGATCTGACGTGTTCCATTCACATGACTTTCTCTATCTGTTCTGCATAAAACTATCCTTACAAAATATTATTTTTTTTATTCCCATAATAATAAACAAGATAAACCTTACCAGAAACGGTCTTGCTTCTTAGTTCTTTGCGAGTAGAAATTTTAAATTTCTATGCGATTGTCATTTAACTTTGGGTTTCTTTGCATGGTCAGGATGTAAGACAAAAGAGATGAAACTTACGATGACATCCTGTTTGAGAAAGTTTAAGTATTTTAAAGTTGAAACCAATAACAGGGAACATCTCAGAAATGGTTAGTTAAATATAAAACTGTATATGACATAACTTGTGTTTTTAACGAGATTAACATTTTGTGCAATAAGTTTTTGTATATTTTTACGATTTACCAGAATCCAAAAGTCGTTTAAAATAAAGAGGATTTCAGAGGCTATTCCAAAGAAATTAAGGGCATACATTTTATTTTCCTAGTTAATACCTGTAATACAGGTCATTTTGATCGAAATAGTTATTTCTTTTAGAAAAGGATGGTTTGAGATGTGGGACTTTTCATGAAAATCTTCATGTCGCATCTTTATAAGGCACTAAACCTGAATACCATGTTTGATATTTAACGCATTTTTCGTTTACCAGATGTGCTGTCCCCCACGGTCACGCACCTTTTTCTAAAAATGAATTGTTGCATTCAGAGGTCATAAAACACGTATTTGCGGTGAAATCTCGGTATTAATCTCTACTTATTATGCACATTGTACACACGTTCTAGAGAAAGTAGAACACAAGAGTATGGAAAAACAAGCACCAGCCTTTCCAAAATGTCATGTAACGTTTCCTTTATGTCACGTCATTTGCGAAAACCCTTAATATTCCTTTATGCTATTTAATCAGGTGATTCACACAATATTAGCATAATTTTGAAACAAATAAACACATTGCCATATTATTTAAATACTTAGACACAAAACTCGCATATAACAAGTGGGCCAACAGCGCCGTACTTTACGTGTGCAGGTAAACCTTCGTGTGATAAAGGGTTTTAGTTACGTGTGTAGTTTTAATTTCGGCGCCCTAATGTTTTGATTTACCCTACAGTGCATCTATTCTCTTATAAGCCGGCCAAGGCCAGTGCAGTCCTGCAGTGGGAGCGGAGAGCAGGCAAACTAGCGTGATGAGGCAATACGATTTAACGCATACGTCATGAAATGCTGTACACTCTGGTTTACTTCACTAGTACGCCCCGTAGTATTCAGTGACAGAGATGAACGCAAAGCGTTTTATTTATAATGTTCTTAAGTTTTGTGATGAAGAGAAGAAATAAGCTCAGAAAATACTTATTACAAATGCTACTGAACTTATTATCGTTTCTACCGTTTAGAATAACCTGTCTGAATTTACAGACAAATGTTGCATTATTTGTGATCTTGGATCCACTTGCATATTCCGCACAAGGTTGGCAAAATAATACCCTACAGTCAGTGCTAAAATTGTTTTTAAATTCCAATGTATATTTCTGTAAACGTTCACGCACACTTAATTTCACGTTCGGCATGTTTAAAATAATTCACACCTAAGATTTCAAACGTTCACTACTTAAACTGGATCCCGACTGAAAAAGAAATAGATATACAGTTACGAACTTACGATTGCACATCGGGGATTCACAGAGTTTATCACGCCGCTCCTTTTACTGTGTGAAAGATAACTTATGGCAGGCAGGTGGGGAGTGTTTTGAGGCGATAATATTGCGTTGTCTCTGAAGATGTGGCAACAGTTGTATGCTAACGCAATGCTTGCATCATTTCCTTCTTGACTCCGGAAGAATTATTAAAATATTAATGCATTTATTAAAACAAAACAGAAATATTTAATAAAAATACGGAAAATTAAGCAAAATATGGATCTATTACAAACATTTCGGAAATATTTACATACTTTTTCTTCTGTCTAAGATATGTGTATTTATGTGAAATACGATTTTGAATGTATACTTGTGGACTCTCGATCGGGATAATAAACTCTCTTTTAGGAATGTACTTCTTAGCAAAAAACATCTTTACATACAAATCTGGGCCCTGGTTATTAACATTTTCTGTTCTTTCATACTTATATTTTACATCACGTATCTGGTATTGGTGGGAATAGACCAGGTTGGGGTTTCTCATCTGTGGACAAGGTATGAACATGTTCTGCCCACATTGCCTTCTGTCACATCCTTTTTGTGTTCAAATGGCTAAGCTATAACTCCTCCGAAGTGTATCTATAGCTTTGTCAGTCAATCTTCCTGCACCTCCTAGTGGTTTTCCGTCCTTCAGAAGCTGTCCGTTCATTGATGTTTTCAGTCGTCGCAGCCCTCCACCCATTCGTTTCTAATTTATTTATTTATATGACATCCCCATATGGCTTTCGTTCAGAAACAGCTGAGTAAGATTTCGAAACACCATCACCTAGATAATTTGTATATCTTACATTGTTCTTACCTGTACTTTTTGGCTAAAAATTTGCTTGACGCCTTCAACTTCCATTCTACCACTTTAACCACTATAATTAGTTAAACTTTCACCGTTGTGAGCAGCTTTCATTCTGTATGGGCATCTGCAGTGCTTAGACATAATAGCAACATATATTACTTTTTTGTATCAGCGCTTGTAGCAGTCCGTGACAAATGTCCCCTACGCTGCCATGTGCAATTTAATGCTACAGTCTCTAGGATTTTGGTTTTTAGAAATCTGTAGTTTATTATATTCTACTGCTTTTTCCACAGCTTGACATAAAGACTATTGCAATGTTCTCTACACATGAACCTAGCCCATTTGGGCTTATAGAAAATTTTGTTGGTGAATTTGGAAGACTCACTACACCACAAAACATTTCGCCATTTGAGAAACAACATTCAGCAAAGAACCATATTTTGCCACGGCCATAGCTTGAACAAACATACAGGGTGTATATAAATGAATATCGGTGTTTTAACTCTTTATAATATTTATTACATTCAACTTACAGTTATAAATGATATGTCAAATGAAAAAAGCAACTCAAACAGTTTTGTTTGTTGGCACAAGTGCGCATATGCGTGTAATGTTTCTGCCGCAATCCGCTAGGCAGCGGTAGTAGCAAAGATGGCGACTAGTAAACAGAAAGCGTTTTGTGTTTTGCAGTTTGCCAAGACCGAATCTGTAGTTACTGTGCAACGTGCGTTCCGTAGTAAGTTCAGTTGTGATCCTCCTAGTGATAAAAACATTCGTAGATGGTATAATCAGTTTGAAGATACCGGCTGTCTTTGTAAAGGGAAGAGCACGGGACGACCAGGAGTAAGTGAGGAGACTGTTGAGCGAGTGAGAGAGTCGTTCACTCGTAATCAGTCCGGAAGACTAGTCGTGAATTACAAGTTCCTGTGTCGACTGTTTGGAATGTTGTAAGAAAACACTTACAGCTACGTCCTTACCGTTTACAGTTATTACAGGCTCTAAAGCCGACAGACCACGGATTACGTGCCAAATTCGCAAACGACATGTTTCATGACGATTTTGTGGATCGTGTTGTCTTCAGTGATGAATCGACCTTTCACCTTAGTGGACATGTTAACACTCATAATGTGCACATCTGGGGCTCAGAAAATCCTCACGAGATGGTACAAATGCAACGAGATTCCCCTAAAGTGAGTGTTTTTTGTGCCGTATCCCGGCGAAAAGTTTATGGGACTTTCGTTTTTGGTGAACCTACTGTAACTGGCACTTCTTACCTTGATACACTAGAGAAATGGCTCTTCCCTCAGTTGGAAGAAAATGAGCCAGAGAACTTCATTTTCCAGCAGGATGGTGCGTCACCTCACTGGCATAACGAAGTACGCGATTGGTTGAACGTCACTGTACCCGAGCGCTGGATAGGCCGCAAGGGCCCCAATGACAGGGGCCATGTTATGCATGGCCTCCACGTTCTCCTGACCTAACGTCATGCGATTTTTACTTTTGGGGCTTCATCAAGGATCGTGTGTACGTGCCTGCGCTACCCGCTGACCTCCCTGAATTAAGAAACCGGATTGAAGCAGCTGTTGCTACAATTACTGAATACACACTTATCAACGTTTGGGAAGAACTCGGCTATAGACTTGATGTGTGCCGTGGGACAAAGGGTAGTCACATTGAACATTTATAAGCTTCTTGGTAAAGCTGTTTGAGTTGCTTTTTCATTTGACATATCATTCATAACTGTAAGTTGAATGTAATAAATATTATAAAGAGTTAAAACCCCTTTGAAGTGAGACATTGAGGTAAGTTTTGCGCCATTTTGAAGAGAAAATTTTGAATATTTTATCCAACAAAAGGTAAAAAATGACAATTTTTATTATTTTTGCGATTCCGGGTTCCCTCAATGTTAGCTAACCACTTTGCAGCAGGTCGGTGTGTGTAGAAAACACTGCGAAAGCGACTCGGAGCTTCCCAAGCAATCTGCGTTATTTCCGATAGCGTAGGCCAGACGCGTAGCTTTGCTCCTGATAACTGCCTAATCCACGCTGACCATGATGTTGATGCACTTCTATTGGCATTGAAAATTACGTTCTCATATCACACAGGATCTGAGCATCAACCTCCACATCTTGGTTCAGTGTAATTTATTGTACAGTCCGGTTCGTGTACCGCTTGTATGTGCAACTGGGGCAGCTTCATATTTATATGCTATAAGGATAAGGAAGAGGTGACTTGAGAACCAATCGGTTTCCCTTTTCCATTTATCCTTAAAGAAACGGAGATACCTTTAGAAACTGTAAACGTTTATACATTAGTCAGCATACGATGCCTGGCTTCTTGAAAACTGCGTTACCTCCTGTAGATATGAGGTATGCTTTGTATGCACATGACCATGCATAGGAATTTCTAAGGACAAACACTCGGAAAAAAAGGAAATAAAGTTGATCTTTTACTCACTTTAGCAAGGACGTCGCAGATACCTACCACTTCTCATCGCTTGAAGAGCTTGTTGGTATATAGCACTCGCCAGACAGTATTTACATGCCATCAGCGACTCATGGCGGCCGTTGTTTACATTCTTTATATTGACATATTTTTGAGTGAAGATTACCTGAAGCCAACTACTAAAGAATTCCTATGCCTGCTTATTGCATAACGTTACTGCTTTAGTGGCAAAATAGAGTTCTTGTTAAGATTTATTGTCTGCAGTTACTACACAATCCTTTTGTTTATTTTTAAAATATTCACTCTATGTACAACAGAATATTAAATGCCGCTTTGATTATGCCACTAAAATATGCATAAACAAATTCGAGTGTTTCATTTTGCAATTTTCCGCAAATTTCAAATGAGAAGTTTTATTTTCGTAGGAAGAGCTTCTATACGAAGAGATTTTACCTCAGGCTGCAACCTCCCATGCAGTATTCAAACAGCCCACATTTACGGATTAATCTTTTAGTACTTTAAGCTTCGCGTACACAGGCTTATTAGGACTAAGCCTGGTTCACAATAGCTCGAGAACAAAAAGAGGAACGGAATGCAACAGAACATGAAGCATTTTGGTTCACAATACACCGGGAATGATAACGGGAATGCATATGAATGACCATATCGATAGCACAATGAGTATTCGATTTTGTGCATTGGGATGACATTTGTTTGTAACCAGTGTCATTTTGCACCTTCCAATTCAACTAATATGTAGGTTAGCCAACGTAAAAATTCTATATATTAAGTATTTTATAAATGCAGCTCACTTAATATGCCCCATACCTTAGGCAAATAACATCTTACCCAGCGTCAATCCTTTATTACTAGCGTACATTAAACGTATTTGTTATTCTTTGTTGTTCTCCAACGCTCAAGACTAATGTTTGTTGGAATTCCTTCCGGTTTGGTTTTCCCAGGTTGCAAGTAGAGGGTGCTCTAGCCACTGTTTCAGGTCGCAGTCGCCTTCAATCATTTCTAAATGGGATCTGTATGGTATTTATTTAATATACCGTACGAAGAAACGGGAACGAACATGTTAAAAGCTCACCAAGGGCTCTTTTTATTCTCGGTATCTGATTTAGCTTCCCATTAATTGTGAACGCTCAGCACACGATACATACAGTTAACTTTGTCGTTCTTGTTCTGATTTTCATTCCCGGTTACCGTGAACTATCCTTAGAAACCAAAATATTTTTGTTCAGAGCCCTTTGAGACAGTGGAAAGGGCAAAGCCAGGAAACGGATTGCTTATGCCTACGTCGGCTACGTGTGTCGGCACTTTGTGATAGCCGCCGGAACAGCCACATGACGTCCTTATCTTCCCCTCCTACTGAACTCCCTACAGCGAATGGTTCACGCAGTTGCCCTGAAAACACCCGCCTGCTTGAATTAGTGAATATAAACATCACTTCACCACGCAGCACAGCCAAAAGGTAATGCATGCATCAGTTGTAAATGCATACAATACAGTTGCAGGACACGCAGGTGCCGCAAGCTATACCTAGTTATTTGATGTAGAGGCTGGAAGAGTGTTGTGGATGCTATAGGTTATGTTGCACGTAGAACGTCATCCTTGACTGGTTCGATAGATGGCGGGAGACAGCGATGATTATATTCCAGCCACTGTTCAAGAATCTCGACGTTTAGAGGAACAGGTCGCATACATCAAATTGTTGGTTTCTTTACATTTACTACGTGGTATGGATTAAAGTAACCATTACTCTATTTTACTTCTGGGTATAATTGCTTCTTTACTCAGTAATATTACCGATTTTAGTTGTATTTCCATTATACCAGGTGGTTTATCCGACCCTTATTATTTTTGGAGATAGGCAACACTTCATACTCTGAAAGCAATAAGGTGGAAATTACCGTGCTTATTGAGCATTTGGTAACTACGCAAATCTAGCCTGCTTTTCATAGGAAAATAGACCGTAGCAGCAATAGTTACATCAATTCCAAAAGCATGCGTTTAATAAATCCTGTTACAGTACATGTTATATCAATAGGATCGCTGATATATGTTCTGCAACGCAACTTATGATGAATGAAGGTTAAACGAATGGCTTAAGCTACAAAAATCTGATGTGTACCATTCACATGACTTTCTCCATATCCCTGCAACAAATAATTCTTAAAAAGCTTATACTTCTATTTACTTTATGCTAATCAGAAAAAAATTAGCAGGAATAGTCTTATTACTCGCATCCTTGTAAGCAGAAGCGAAATAAGGGACAACCGTAGGTTAAAGTGATAGTCAAAAGCTGGTTGCTATGTCAATGAAGTTCTTTTGTTTATATGGATAGGAGTTGACAAGTTCCAGTATGAGAAAAGCATACGTTTTTCATAGCAGAAACCAAAAATAAAGAATGTAACAAAAACGACGAACTCCACGAAAAAATGTGTATAACATAAATTGTGTGTTTTAATGTGCTCTACATTTTTTGTGCAGTAAGTTTTTGTCCATCTCTTACGGTTTAGCAGTTATTCAAAATTTAGTAAAATTCATCCAGAATAAACTACTCTTCAGAGGCTATTCCCAGAAAATTCAAGACATACATTTCATTTGACAGGTAAATATGTTTAATATCCGAAATTTTAATCAAAATTGTTAGAGCCATTTTTGAGAAAATCAACATTTTCGAAAAAAGTTCCATGTAAAGGGTAGTTGGGGGTGGGGCGATTTTTCTCAAAAGCTTCGTGTCGCATCCCTGGAAGATACTAAACTTAAATACCAGGTTTGGTATTTTACCGACTTTTCGTTTTTGAGTTATCGTGTTCACAGACACACGGACACATGGACACACACACACACACACACACACACACACACACACACACACAGACCTTTTTGTGAAAATGCTTTTTTTGGATATTGGGGACCCTAAAACATATATTTCCGGTGAAATCTCGGTATCGAATTTTTGGTGGAGTGCAATACTTTCTCTATACACTATGTACATAGTGCGTATGGAGAAAGTAAAAATGGGTCCACAACAATTATAAAAAAATCAGAAGAGGAGAGGGAGACTAGTGTGTCACTGTATGTAGCCCAATGGTTAATTTCATGTTCCCTCAACACCTCCAGCGTGTCAGCGGTTCGAGTCCCACAGCCTGCGTGTACTTTTTTCTTCCTTAGGATGCAAAGTTAGTTCAGTGTTTGTCACACTAATAAATTTAGTTTAAACTAAAAAGTGTACGAAATAAGGACAAACGGCAATCCATTTTACGTGTTCTTCAGTTTGCGATCCTTAGTTTTCATTCTAATTGTTTTGAAGAAGAAACTTCACTAAGACTTTAAACAATCCTGGACTTATAAAAATTGTTCTGATATCCCACCTAGCTTTGTGCCAAATCAGGACGAAAGAAAGCGGGTGGAAACATTGTCACCATCTTGGTAAGATTCGAACTTGAACTGAGCATCTTAGAACTCAAACTAACACGGCGCGTTAACCAAATACGCTACTGTTTAGATGCAATTTATAGCGCCAAAGTCTATAAATGCTAGTATGGAGAAGATGGGTCTCGGGAACAATGTTTTCAGGCTAGACTGTACTCTGCGGATTGCATAAAATCAGAGAATAAAGGACAGGTGAAACACCTTGTAAAATGACATTGACCACCATATTTGGTCTTATCCCTATATGCTGTGACGGTTAGATTTTGACACATTTCTGCCCATATTAACAATATGATTTTATATAATTATGAGACAAGCAGTAGATTTACACTAAAGATTCTGGAAATACGCGGTTATTTACGCTGCTGTTGATACGCGGAAATCAAACCGAAACTTGGAGTTACCGCCAACGTTTATATATATATAAAACATTGTTGGTCACATTGCTACTTTACTCCACGTCGGCATGATCCCCGAAGGAGACTTAGCTTGTTTTTATTTATTTATTTATGAAAGTGCCGTAAGCCATTCAAGAGAGACATCGGAGCACCACTCTCCGAGTATAATGTAAATATACATTGTTGCCTAGATTTCACCTCTTAGGAAGTATCTTATTGCATGTAGAGATTACCTTTCACCGCTCCGTTTCCATCTTTATAAGTCAGTGCATTACATCTGTGAAACCGCAAAAACCTCTGAAGGTACCCAAAACCCCAATGCATCCCTTGCCAGTCGTGGTTCACTGTGATGACGTTATACGAGGCGCCTAGTTACGACAGCGCTCGTTGTCAAGATACTGTTATTTATTGCAGACAACTTCTGTCGTCTTTGGTTTCTGAGGATAATAGATCTTACTAATTTGTTTTAACTGTCTCAATTCCTAATTTTCTCAGTATTATAATTGATATATAGTAAACAGCTGATCCTCGGTCCGACTTCGATTAAAATGTTCGAATTACAAGCGATGCCTGTTACATTCTGGTTATACATTGTTATACTTTGTCGAAGTGATGATATGTGAAAGAAACCAAAGTCTGCAGAACGGAGTATTACATGGTAGTTGCATTATTGACAGCAAAGGCTATCCCGGATAAAGCTATCAATAATGACTGATTTCCTGCCGTGTGTGAGGTAGTCCATAATTTTTTGAGCAGCACGGACAAATAGACTCTTATTCAAACTCCTTAAATACAGAGTTAACATTTTCAGCAGTTCAGTATCTCAGTGTACAGGAAAGGAGGGAATATAAATCATAAAACAACTACCCAAGATCTGGTCGTGTTGGAGTGAAATACACCCCATAAGCAAAGAACTGTTTAATACTTAGTTGTAATACTAACGTTTTATAGAATAAAGGTTATCTGTTGCACTTAAGATCAATCGAAATTATTTCATAACGCTTAAGCAAAGAATAAGCAAGTTTTTCGGTGCGGGCAAGAGCTTAATCGAAATGCGAAGTCACAAAATGAAGGAAAATTCGTTTGGGAGACCCAGGAAAAATAAAATGTGATGGATATGCGTGGATGGATGCCGATAATTTCTCCATTAACGTTGCCCGTATGTCGACCGAAGCTGGAGTAACGGCACACATAGGGTAATCCGATACACCCGAGCCCAGGGGCAGAAGCGTTTATTGGACAGCCTCATTTCAAGTGAATATGTACACGAGTATCAAGCACAGCTGTAGCTACCGTCTTCAATTGAACTTCTCATTTGAAAAACACATCAAGTTACATACTTTCTTTAAGGGAATCAAGGAGAGCAAATTGTTATAAAATGAGGACACTTTCACCACTTCTAAATATGACATACAAATTTGACATTTTATGTAGTCTAAAATAATTTAGGTTAATAATAAAAAGTAAATCTTTCCAGACCCAATTTAATTTTGACATCTTTTTAAGACATTACGGTTCACAAATACTCTTGCCAATAAAACATGTTGTTACCTACTTTCGATTTTGTAACTTATTTGCAATCAACATTAAATACAAATTACCAGAATTTCGTTGTAGAAGGTTAGCTAGTTTTATATCATAGCTGCGGCGCTACTTAATTTGTTGTAAAGGATGGGAAGGATTAGATAAAGCTAATGGTGATAGACATGTGTGAGTCTGGACGTCAGCGCTATAGAAGTGATGCACATGTTTTACATTTAGACAATGGAATAGTAGCAGGGAAGCTTTTATCGTTTTATTTAGTTTAAAGCATGCCGACGTCTACAAAATAATTAATTAGCAAATAGGAAGCAGCTTTAATACAAAATTCATCAAGTTTAACTTTAAGGCTATTCTTTGATTTCCAGCAAACTGATTGGAAGATCAATGTTGATTTTAATGGGGAGAAGACCGAAATTGTTAAGGTTGTCCACCAGAAGGACGAAACGCATTCATCGTTGGGAAGATAATTCCCGACTCTATATTTTCTCTTAGGGTAGATAATCTACCTTCAAAGTAGTTTGTACTTATCCCGAGGCACTTATGTATGCCTCAGGTCCTTTATTTTCCGCCATTTACCACATTTTAAATTAGATTTACGTTACCCACGTTATACATATTCTTCGCATTATTCATAGGAAATTGGAAGATAATACCATTTGGACATATCTAGATTTCATTTAAACACAGAATGAGATTTATTTTATTTTTATTAAATTGTCACGTGGTTGAGATATTGACATGAATAATAACATTTACATTTGGGATTTTATATAAGTAGCCTACGATAATATTTAATGCTGAGAAAAATGTTGTACATAGGCGAACAATTATTTTACAAAAAAGAATAGATCTTAAAAATGGTTAATTTATTCAAATATATTTTTCGCAGTTTTGACCAGTTCCAAAATGTTGCACGTTTCCCAAATATAAGTTCATCTCACGCAGCATGTTTGAAAGTTATTCATTTATTTTAAATTTCCTCCACAAAGGCTTTATTTAAAATCTGAATTTCCATGTTACATAGAAATATGTCCCTATTACCTACTTAACTTGAAATGATTTTTTAGCAAATGCTTATTGTGAATAGCGTAACGTGAATACTACAATACAATTATTAACAATAAGCCCACTTCCATGGTGTAAGAGTAGTTTGTCTGCCGAGCATTCGGAAGGACCTGAATTTGAATTTCGGTTGCAGTTACCTGGTTACGGTTTTCCGGGATTTCCTCATTTTGAGCAGAAGAAGAATGTGAGTTAAGTCTCCGCTCTAGGGGCCTCAGGCATATTTGAGCTTCATTTGCCTTCCAAAATGATTTACCCGGCTAAAGGACCTTGAACTTGGAGCACTAATAATAATAATAATAATAATAATAATAATAATAATAATAATAATAATAAATATAGCTGATATATTTGGATGTGTAACGGATTAGAGAAGGTCGTGAACATGCAAATCAGAGTTACTTTGGGAATAAAAGTTCAAATATTTTCTAAATTTGCATTCAGTGTATGTAAAGTTTTAGCAACAGTGTGGCCAACATTGTTGTAAAAGCAGAGAGAGTTTCAGAAGAATGAAAGTAAGGAGCAAAAGTTTGGCATACTTCAGCTTCTTGGAGAATTTCTAACAAATACGAGAATGTGTTGTGGTTAGACCTAGGATTTTAAGGGAAATAATATTTATTTCTCTAGCGGGAAACTGGAATGTAATTATAAATGTTTTGAAATCATGAAAATTAAGCTTCTTTTTTCATTCGTTTACCTTCTCCCCCATTTTTTGTAGTAAAAATGAGGAAGTATGGTATTCTTCCAAAACATTCAATGTCAAGATTTCATCAGAAATCATGTTTTGAGAAACACTGAATAAAACTTCTTAAGAAATGGTGCATTTGTGTGTATGTGTGTATGCAGAATGACTAAAAAACAAAAACCTCATAAATGTCAAACTTGGCATTAAGTTCAGTGCCCTGAAAGAATGACGTAACTTTTTTTTAAAAAATTACCCCACCCCAAAATGCCGTTTGCATGTACATGTGTTCATTATTTTTTATTTTCTTAAAAATGACTAGTGATGATATTTAGCATAAATATATTCATATGACAAAAGGCATTATTAAATTTTCCGAACGAAAGCTGTATAACTTTTTCTGGCTGGTATACTTCTACAGACAGACAAAAGAGCGCTACGCAAAAGCTCCAGATCTACATATGTATTATCTATCTGTGTGTAGAATTTATTTTACCTCAGGCATTTCCTAGTCATGCTAAATGTGCTGCTGCGATATCTTTGAAAGAGCGACACATTTCAAGACAGAGGATCCTTGAAGTGCAGGTAAAGTCATCAGCTATGAAATAAGATGTGTTGTTCTAGTCGCCAGCAATTAGCATGCCTCTTGTCAACGTTTGATGCTGCAACCATAAAATTTCACTTCGTCTCCAGTTATGATTCGGTGCTCACATTCTGTATTGAGTTCAGCTATGTACCCAATATTAGAATGGAAACGGCGCTAAAAGCAAATTTTAGAAGGACTTTTGTTGAGTTCCTGACTGTTGGATTATACATATCTTATATCAAGGCTCTTAACACAATTCTTTTGTCGTTTGTGAAACCAACCGTTTTGTACTAAAACTGCTGTTTTTCCTTTATTATAGAGAAAACTAAATTTAAGGATATTAAAACGAACTGAAATTAAGGAGACAGTATGAAGAATGAAATAAATAAATAAAAACGAGAAATAACTATATTTTCTGTTTTGGGATTTCAGTTCTTCATTTGCGTATTAAAAACTTAATAAACATGCTTTACAGGGTTGTGTCCGATAATACCGGATATTTTAGGAATTTTAATTTAGATTAAACGTCTTACTGGGTTGTTATTATTATTATTATTATTATTACCAAATGTTACATCTTCGATAAACATGACTACAATGTCTTAGTTAAAGCTATGATCTTTTTTGTAAACCTTATTTAAATCATAGGAGGAGCTATTGTGTACCAAAAATGATGTATCTAATACACAGGAAATAATAATAATAATAATAATAATAATAATAATAATAATAATAATAATAATAATAATAATAATAATAATAATAATAATAATAATAATAATAAGGATTTATTAAATAATTAAGTTTGACTTTCATTGCTTTGAAACTTAAAGGTAGTACTGAAGCTTAATAATGGAAAAAGGAACACGTAATATCATATTAAATTGATATCTATAAAACTACAGGAACTGAAAGACTTTAAAGCGGTAAGTATAACTCCTAAGCGTAAGGGATGCACAAATAAAACTGAACTGGAACAAAACACTCTAACATGCCCACAAAAATTTTACTTCCGGCTCCAGTAGTTCAGAGAATATTCTCCTTATGGAAGAATACAAAAACAAAGGGAAGCAAACACCTTTGTAATTTTCTTTTAAAACAAATTTGAGCGTTAGTTTTCGAAAATACCTTAATTATTTACTCTATAGCGATTATAGTTTGTTGTCAAGTTTATGATTCCTGAAGTGGGCACAAAAAATGTAACATCATTTAGTTTCACGTGTTTAAGAATAATGTCCTTTTCAGGCTTTAAAATAGTGTTAGTAGATAAATGATAGGCTAGCTAAAGATACATTTTGAGAAAATCTTACTAACAAATTGAATTGGTGGTCTTCTTGGGACAAGAACACCCCGATCCTGCAACTGGTGCTGTTGAATGCCATAATTTTCAACAGCTTACTTGAATAGGTTTAAAATATTTTTCTACGCCATTTGTCCTTGCATACAACGAATCAATGAAAGTGGCATCTTGGCATGGTTACTCTTGTGTAGATATGTCCCAGCTATTTCAAGGGTTTACTTTAATTAATTCTTACTCCTTGTACAGATGGTATAGTTCGGTATTGTATTTGATTCACCTGATTAATCACAGGTCATCTTCCGTAGAACTTTTTGTTTTAACATCGTTAATCGTTCGGTATTTTATTTATTTTAGAGTCCAGCTTTCTGATCTATTTAAAGATAATACGAGGTACATCCAGAAAGTAAGTTCCGTTTTAATTTATCTCCGCTGCAGCGCTGCGATCGCAGTTCCGCACATGCGCGATAGACGCTCTGTATCAAGGAGAAGAAACGTGCGCCATTTTGAGATCGCTGTCAACCACATACGCTTTGTTGTGCTTGTTTACGATGTCGGTGTTGATTGGAAATCCGGCCGCTTGTGAAATCAGATCTGTGATTCGTTTTCTGAATGCTAAGAAAGTGAAAACAATTGAAATTTAAAGTTTACGGACAAAATGCGATGAGTGATTCAATGGTGAGAAGATGGGTCCGACAGTTCAATGAAGGACGTAGTGAAGTGCACGATGAAGAACGAAATGGGCGTCCATCTTTGGTTACAGAAGAACTGGTTCACGCGATTGATGACAAGATCCAGGAAAACCGCAAGTTTACAATTAGTGCTCTCGCTATGGAATTTCCCCAAAGCTCACGATCACTAATTCATGAAATTGTTACCGAAAAACTGAAATTTCGTAAACTTTGCTCATGTTGGGTACCAAAGGTTCTTACTGAGCAACACAAAACAAAACCGATGGGTACTGCACTTCAATTTTTAACCCGTTATGATGAAGACGGCGAAGAATTTCTGACACAGATAGTCACAGGAGATGAGACTTAGGTTTCTTACGACACCCCTGAAAGTAAGCGGCAATCAATGGAATGGAGGCACACTTCATCCCCAGCAAAGGTTAAGCGGAAACAAATCTAGACACCTCGAAAAATGATGTGCACAGTGTTCTGGGACTGGAAAGGCATCTTACTCATTGATTTCTTACCGTGTGGTCAAACAATCAAAGCAGATGTTTATTGCGAGACACTTCTCGACAACGCACGACCACACACTGCAAATGTGACGAAAAATCTCCTACAGGGATTTGGCTGGGACGTGTTTGATCATCCTCCGTACAGCCCTGACCTCGCTCCTAGCGACTTTCATCTGTTCTTACATCTCAAGTCTTTCCTTGGCGGTCAACACTTCAACAATGACGAAGAGCTGGAAGAAAATGTTTCCAACTTTTTGAAGACACAGACGGCAAACTTCTATGAAGAAGGTATACAGGAACTTGTGCCACGCTATGACAAATGCCTGCAAAATTTCGTCAGTTATGTGGTAAAGTAGTTTAAGAGTTGTAGAATTTTGTGCAATAAATAATTATTCTGTATCTGTACACAATTTAATTTTGTTACCAAACGGAACTTACTTTCTGGACGTATCTCGTATGTCTAATCAACGTCTCATAAACTACAGTTGCTTTTATGCCAGTTAATAGCGACTGAAGTTGTTTCTGTAAACCATAGTAACATTAATTAACTAGTTATTCAAGACTTTATTTCCGTTGTTATATTATGATTTGTGATTGCAGTTCCAAGATTTGTAAATTGTTTTCGTGTATTTTTTTTTTTTTTAACTTTTAATTGTCTTCCCTAATAAGTTTGTAAGCATTTGATGTTTGCTGTATTTGATTTGAAGTGCTGCCTTGTTTAGTAATTGCCAGACATAGGTAATTCGAATCATTAAAGTTAGGATAGAAGGAAATAAAAATTGAACTATTACTGAACTGCATGCAGGAATATCGCAGGTAACAAACCATCCCTCCCCAATTTCTGGCGTTTGTAGACCATTCAAGGACGGTTTTAACTGCTTGTCAGTGACTGTTGACCACTGTTTACATTCTTTGTAGCGATAATGACTTAATTGTAGACAAGTTGAAGGCAATTAAGTAAGAATTTCTGTGCCTGGTAAGTATAAATATATTATTTATAAAGGTTCCTCAAATGTAAAAATACTTCATTGAATAACAAAGATTACCATGTTATTTGATGTGTAATTTAATATATTTGTGAGCAATTTAGGTGCCTAAAATGTCACTTTTTAACTATTACTACTATTCAAAGGTGTAGTAATAGGTGACAGAATGAGTCCTGTACAGACCGTGGTATCAGCAGGTATGTTTACAACAGGCGTCACATTGTGAAAGTATTTTGTAAACAACGCTAGTGGAATCACTGCATGGGGTGCACGTTTAAAATGCAGAGGCAAACAACAGAATTGTATGAGGCATATTGTTCTCCACAGTCCATCCGCATAAGAGAGGAAATTAGAGGTGACGAGGCTTTGTACTGCCCGGACGAAGAACTGCACCATACCTCCCCCACTTTCCCACGCGGCTGTTGAAGAGAATCAATACTGCATTTGGGTTGTGGACTGGACAGACTCGCCCCGCCCGCCCTCTCGCTGCTTTACCACGTGTTGTCGCCAAACAATACGCAAAGGAGTCTTAACTTTCACTTCTTTCAGCACTTCGACTCCCTGCGGCACAACGCGGACCTCCGCAATGGAAATCTTCCGCAGGGACCAGTTACTACTTCCTTGAAAACCCTCACAAAGGTTAGTACAGGTACTCCATTGGACTGAAAGATTCTATATGGGAATTCCATTCGAAATACATCTGGGGAGGACATTTTTACATTTTATACAGATTACCTAAGGCAGGGTAAGGCTTAAATTTCGCTCAAATACTCTATATTGACATTCCACCAGGAAAGAAGGGTGTGAACTTCCTCTACGATCATAATTCATCATTATATATTTTCTTTACATTATTTTTCTTTCCAAGTTTTTAACATCTTCATTACTAACGACGGATATGTGTATAAGCTCCGTCGCCTTTCAGGATCCTCGCCTGTTTACTCTGGGAAGTACCCCTGTTTCTCTGAATGCCATGTCTTAATGACTTCGACCTTATTTTTGTGGAAAAATTACCTGTTTTGTATGTCGCAGGATAAGCGTGTTTTAAAAACTAGATTACTCTGACCAATCAAGTTGATAGACGGAGTATTAGAAGATATTTAGATTACCAAGACTTTTCTCCACAATATGTTATTTGTGAATCGTACCCGAGTAGGAAACGGCTTGAAGATTATTATAATATATCTTAAAATATATGGAAATACGATTAAGGGACATATTTGTAGTAATTATTCAAATACAATCCATAATTAAGGGTTGCGCTTCAATTCAAATCATCACTTTACTTTTTAGGAGCCTGTTCGCTCACTTTAATTGCGTTTGGATGTCACTCTGTGGCTATACTTACGTATCAGCTGACCACGTCACAGTACCAATGGAGGATCAAGAATTTGTGGAACATGTCTAGTTCTATGCTCATACTTTCCGCATCGCAAAAAGACACATTAAAACTTTAAATGATCCTTTGAAAATGAGCGATGAGCAGAAGTTTCACAAAAATCTAACATTTAAGTTATATATATATAACACTGAAGCTTTGGACACGGCAAGTATTTTACTAACCAATAACCCAGTAGTATGTCCATATTATCATTTCCTTATTTTAAACAAGCGTTTGTGCAGAAAGAGCCCTTTTTTACTCTTACGGCTATTAATTTTCTACTCGTGAATCGCTACTGTCATAATGAAGCTAATTGCCACCTGCCTGTACTTGCGTTTTTTTTTTTTTTGGTTTTTTTATTGTTTCATTTGTATAGCCCCCTTTAACATCAATAGTCATATCGGGGGCTTTCACTTGTGAAACTGTAGGTTCAGAACATTAGGTTAATAAACTTTATATTACTAAACACACGCACATTCACTCTCACATTCATACTTTCAGACTCTGTGGAGGATAGGGAATAATTCCGGTTAAAGAAAAATTCCCCGCCCCAGCCGGGAATCGAAGTCAGCTCGCTGACCACTCGACCACGGAGGCAGTCTACTTGCGGTTTTGTTTGTATCGTTATCACTAAACCTTTCATTAGGCTTCTACTCGGAAATTAAAGAGCAAACGGTTGCACATATTTGAATGTAAAATCGTAACGCCACATTTCATGTAAACATCATGCAATTTTACAACTGCACTTCATTTTGTCCCTCAACTGTTCCAGCAACAAGTGTCAATTTTCTTGTGCATAATGTATTAGGATAGGATATGACAGATACGGTCGGGGGAGACACGGTACCGAACCTGAGGTTATTGTACCTACGCCCTACGAGGGGGCACCCTCGGGAGGGAGGGGATACAATGGGCGGCCGGAACCAGGAGCGACGGTGCAACAATAACAGGATCCGTGTAGTTTCCAGATTGAAGCACACCGACAGTCGGATAGGCAGACAAGAGCCCCCACCCCACATGTGATCCAACGCTGCCACCAAGAGCGTCCTCATCCTGGCAACCAGCCGATTCGGAGGACGGAGATAGTTACTTCAAACATGTTTTCCCTACCACACTGCACCGAGCACCATCGCCGACACTTCCAACTCTGAAAGAAACCAATGGGATGAAGGATGAATGAACTTACAATGGGAACCATAAGGAGGGACAGAAAATTCGGAGGTGAAAGGAACCTACCCAACATTTGCTTGGCGACACAGGGAAATTTCCGAAAAAACCTATGGTTCACGTAGGCCAGCCATAGGAAGCGAACCCGTGACCTCCCGAATGTGAACCACAGACTGTAAAGCCTAATATATTTCACATTAAATCATTGACAGTTTTTATTGTAAGCATGAAAGTAAGAATGTTTGTCCTTTGAGCGTGAACTAACCTTTCACAGCTATAAATGTCAACTTCGTTGTGAAGAATGTATTTATAAAATATATTAAAGGCTCACTTCACTGTTAATGTTGTACCTTTACATAATAAGCAATGTTGTTTCTCCCCTTATTAAATCCTAAACTGTCACAGTCACAAGCAGTCGCAATTTCTTTCATTTCTCACTTTTCAATATAAAGTGTAAGAAGGCTTTTGTGCTAAGCTGCAATTGAGTGCCTTCTCTTGAAGTTAGCTACACATAAAGTGAGAACATTGCTTGTCTTCAAACACGCTTAAAACGTTTACTTAGTTTCTCTACGAGATACACAAGCATGCTACCTTCTGTGCTGTAGTAGGTTTGAAACAAAACTTCAGCTTTGGACGTATATGTACTTTTGTTGTCCTACAAGGGCACTGTATAACATTTTAGTACAGAATGGCAAAGCTTCATTTCAGCTTAGAATTATGCAGTTTTATACTGAGAATACAATGACTTTGCAATGTTGTAATGCAGAATGTATTATTACAAAATATATTTATTAAAGTCTCAAGTCAATTGTGTGAATTATCGCTAATTCATTACAGTTCTCTTTTATGCCTATTCTCAGTTGCATTTCTTTCCCAGCCACCTTACTATAAATGAGAAAGTTGTGTGTGTTTTAAAAGAAAGTTAACCACACCGATAACTTTTTTTTTGGTAGTGTTTAACGCCCGCTTTAACTACTACTGGCACCGCAGGAGCACCGGTGGAATGCGATGGCGGGGGAAACCACAGTACCCGGAGAAAACCCGCCCTAGCGCCGCTTTGTCCACCACAATTCTCACATGCGGTCGCTTGGGATCGAACGCCGGTCGTCTAGCTGAGAGGCTAGTGGTCTAACCACTCGGCCACGGCGCGGCCCCAGTCCGATGACTTCTGTTTGAAAAATACAAGTAGCAGCAACTCTCCTCCCAAAAAGGAAACGTTAATTAAACTTTAATAGTTGTCAAGCGTTTGTCGCAAAATGATCAAGAATGCAAGTGACATCTTAGATCTTTGCATGCTGCCATGCCCTCTACAGTTTTATGATGGTATAAAAGTTTAAAAGCAGGGCGAAAGGAAATTAGGCTGAAACGCTTTGATGACGCAGATAACCAACAATCCTCCATCCCTGTTCAGTCTGGTGAAATGTGGAGACCAATCAGGCGACTGCATTTTACCTACCGTCAGTGATCATAGTCACTATTCTGTATGTTCTACGTATTGATGATTTTAGTGTAGTTAACTTGTCAACTGCTTAGGAATTCCTTAGGTTGGTTACGCGTCCTTTAAGTGGCATCTATGAATTTCAAGAATCTGTAAGTATTCACTCTGAGCTCATCACTTAATTTTCAATTCACGCTTAACGTGGCCCTAAATCTGGAAATATCACCTTACGGAGAAAAGTAATTTGCACGCAGAAGTAGCATGTGAGAATGGATAATCTCTGAAACATTGTTCAAAAATCACTCACGCACATTCATAGCAACCAGTGAACATTATTATACAGTTGGGGATCTTGCAAAGGGCAATACTGTGCCTGGATTTTGAATAGTACATGTAGTTGAGGATTATGATTAGGATACGGACGGTGGGGACTCGACGCCGAGACAATGCGGTTATTGTACCTGTGCTCCCACGAGAGGGCAACCCCGGGTGGGAGAAATGAGGTGAGGATACACCGGGGGACCGAAACCAGGAGTGACGAAAAGCTATCACAGGACCCGTACTGTTTCCAGATTAAAGCACTCCAACAATCGGACAGGCAAAACGGGGACCCTTCCTAAACAGGTTCCAACGCTCCCGCCAGAGGCGGTTCTCATCCCGTTCCAGGGAGAGAATCATAATGACCATACTTTTCCCATGCCACGCCGCACCGAGCACCATCGCCGACACTTCCAACCCTGAAAGAAACCTTCGGGATGAAGAATGAATGAAATGGCAATACAGACAAAATGAAAGGGCAAGAAATTCGAGGGATGGCAGGAAGCTACCCAATGTTCGTCTGATGACAAGGAAATCCCACAAAAAACTGTAAATCTGGTAGGCCGGCCACGAGGATTGAACCTGCGACCTCCCGAATGCGAGCTACAGATGAAACTGCGCAAGCCATCCCACTTGGTATATACTTGAGGATCTTCATCTTAGTCTCATTTTATCCACTATCATAGTTCCACTTAAATGTGTATGTGATGCAAAACCGGTTTTCGAGTGCTATGAAACTATTTTGCTTCGTTGCATATCACAAAAAATTCGTACGTTACATTCATATGACCTTTTCAAACTAATATAGTTTATTTTATATACCTTTCACAAATTACTCTTGCAAAATCTTATTTTTCTATTTTCTTATTTTCATGCTAATTAAAATACACGTTTACATAAATAGTTTGAGGGCCAATTTGTTGTAGTTTTAAATGATATACATGCAACAGCACCGGTAATAAAATGTATAAAAGCGAGTCAATGTATGCTCGTTTTAAACCTCATACTCTTTCCATGACATAGCCAGAAACAACTGAATGGTGTCAACACTCAGATTAAAAACTAACAAAATTAAAACGAATAACATGGGTATCTCGAAAATTGTTATGCCATAAAACAGTTATTTGAAACAAATCGTGTGTTTTGTGTATGTGTATATATACATATATACACTTTTTTGTAGCAGTTTTGTTCTTCAGAACGAAAACGAGTTTGGGCTATTCCCCAAAAAATTCAAGATATACATTTCATTTTCAGTATCTAAATGACATAGCATTTTAAACGAAAATGTTACAGCGCTCTTAGAGAAAATCAAAAATTACAAAACATTTTCCATATCAAGATTATTTTGGAGTGAAAGGGATTTTCTTTAAGATTTTCGTGTCGTGTCTTTGGGAGGTGCTGAACATAATACGAAGTTTGATATTAATCTGACGTTTCGTTTTTGAGTCCTCTGTTCAAGGACACACATACACACACGTGCGCTCCCGGCCTTTATCTTTTAATTCAGGGATGTGAAAATAAATACTTATTTCCGGTGAAATTTACACAGAACGTTTGGGTGGAATGGAGTAATTTCTCTACCTACTAGGTACATGGCAGTAAAGACAAAAAACGATCATTGCACTGCTATCGGCGAGGAGATAGTCGATATATTTTTTTTATTTTTTTCTGTTTTGGAAACAATTACAACATAATTGGATGAAGAGTATCTTTCTGCAGGATGAACCCAGGAAGAGCATAATTTCACAATTTTACAGCAAGATTTTGCCACCGAACATAAAAGTATTCACTGAGGAAGCCTCGAAAATGATGATAATCACAACTAATAACATATCTAGGCTCATTAAAAGTAAAATCAGATAAGCTTTGCACACACTGCAGGTTAACTGAAACGTAGCCTACGATAAGAGATTACTAATATATTTCAGACATGTTCCGTTAAGCTGAAGAAAATAAAGCCAGGCAGTGTCATAGGTGACATGAGTGATTGAGTCTTTTATTTTAAGTGTTACTATTAATGATTTAAGAAACAAACGCTAGGCAAGCTTTGCTCCAGACTTCCTGACAATCATTCACGCACATCACATGACCTGCCGCAGGCAGACAGGCCGTGTGCGGGTTCTAAAGCATACTATCCCATGGTGCTAGAGCCCAGAGGGGCCTAGGCCTGCCAACCCGACTGCCGACCTCATACTCACGTACATATGCACGACAGAAATAGGATATTGTCCAACTAATTCGGGGAGGTGATGTGGCTATCATCACGCATCCCGTAGTCAGAAAGTTGGATTTTTTCGTAATCGCTGCCTCTAACAGCTCCTCACTTTGTTCATGATGGTGAATGGGCACAGCTCTACATCCGGCGGCACCTTTACCACGGGTGGGATTGAACGCGGGCGAAAAACGTGGCTGGGAACCAGAGCACCATGCTCTAGCCCTCAATGCCACGGTTGAGGACTGTAATTCATACTGCTCGTATTACAAATATGCGGTACTGTTTTTCACCACTTAACCTGTATCTGACTTCTGTATTCCACATGGCGCATTGCTTAAGACTGTTTATATTCAGATAATTATGGAGACTAAAGTGACGTGGATAGAAACATTCGACCTATGTGGATAACGTGTAGAATCGATGAAAAGTGGCAATATATTGTAGAAAACCGAGTAGCTGTTACGTTCCACAGTTTTTAGGTTAATTATGAATGTTGGAGTGGCATATAACAGGACGCAAACTGCCAAGCCATGTTGCTGAAACCGCCCTGTCATGTTAACAGCCTTCTTTGTTTTGTAAAATTAATGATGTAACGTATTTAAGCCGAGCCATTGTCCGTAGCGTCTGCTTTGTTTGTAAATACAGTATTTGCGTACTTTCAGGATGAGCTATGCATTTTGATAGTAGCACTGAAGGTTAATAAAGGAATGTCGAGCTAAGGAATGAAGACACCTGTGACAAAAGAAGGGAGCTCTATGAAACACAAGCAGCTGCTTGCATCATCAAAATAACAGACTAACATAAGGATAATAAAGCCTTTCTTACTGTGAGAAACATCGTCCTATCCGAAGTTGTTAATTAAAGTTTTCTGGATCATTGTACTTCCTTGTTTGACTTTTACACTGTTACGTGTTCAAGATTCTGCATTACTTAATTCAACGTTTGCGATTGCCAGTTTATATTTTTTTTTTAAAGCTGTATAATATGGGTTCGAAGGTCGATACTTAATATACGTAATAAAAATGTAACAATAATATGATATTTAATATTACCATTCTCCTATCGGGGGTCGCCCTCCGTGGTGTAGTGGTTACTAGGTTAACTTCGTATACCTTAGGTTTTGGGTTCAAATCCGGCGGAGAACGATGGATTTTTTTCGGGCGTAAAGTCCTTAGCATGGCTTCCTACGGAAGAGAAATAAAGCCGTTGGTCCACGTCGTAGATTTACGGCACGTAAAAGAACCTCAATCCGGATAAAGAGGTCTCTGAGCAAAATTAAGCAATCTTTCACGCCCAACATAGAATGGGATGCTGAGAACCACAGTAGTTAAGAGCGTCGACAAATAAAGCTGTATTTCCATTTCTAAGCGGGGTTGCTGAATGAGTATGCAAAATTTAATTTGAAAATAACTCACGAGTTTTTCTTTTTCTACTCGAAATACCTTCTATAAATTGATATCAAATAATCCTCTCTGCTTTATGCTGAACTTGGCTGAACATGTCACCCTCCATGGTGCAATGGTTACCATGCTAACTTCATATACCCAAGGTCGCGGGTTCAAACCCCGCAGAGGACGATGGATTTTTTCGGACGTAAAAATCCTTAGCATGGCTTCCTTCGGAAAGGAAGTAAAGCAGTTGTTCCCGTGCCGCATATTTACGGCACGTAAAAAAACCTCAAGCCTGATAGGCCTCTGAGCAAAATTAAGCAATCTTTCACGCCCAGTATAGAATGGGGCGCTGAGAACCACAGCAGTTAAAGAGCATCCATAAACAAAACTCCATTTACATTTTTGGCTGAACCTGTAATCAGCATTGTGTTTATATACATCTTCAGGATATATTCTGAAATATAATTAAAATAAGGCAATGCCAGTTACTCAGATTACTATTTCGCAGTTTACAGACTGCTTCATTCACAATTCCAACACATCAAGGGTTGTTATTCCAGCATCAATCACTTTTTATTTACACTCTGATTATAAAATGAGAGCTTTGCAATTTTCCTGTTCAATATATTTTATAGGTATAGGTCACTATGGCCGCACTTGCTGAAGTGTCTAGCTTTGGTGCTTTGTGGCGCAGGGGATCGCGGGTTTGAGTCCTGCCTTGAACATGAGTGTCTGTGGTGTGTGTTTGTGTTCCAGCTCAGATTTTCTCTCACCCCTAATAGCCAATTAGGTCACGTCCTAAGTCCAATATGTGTAAAAAAAGAAGTTCATCCACGTGGATCCAAGTAACTGCACATATGGGAAAGAATTGCATGGAAATTTCTGCGCTTGAAGGTTGGAAAAGTGTGGCACTTGTGTTTAATTTAATTGAAGCTATCAGGGTAGCTAATCCTTTTTTATTTAACAGGGGATAATTCCATGCAATTGCGATTCTATATAAAAGAACGAATGCAATTCGTCCAAACATTATTAATGACACCCCTTAGTTTTATTCAACATTAAACAATGAAAAGTAACATCATACAAACCAATTCAAAGTGCATATACAGGTCAGATATCTGTTCCTTATACACATACCTCATTAACATGCTCAATGGCAGCGAATGCTTTGATGAAATGGATGCACGACTTCTGAAAATAGGCCCTTAAGTGTTTAAAAAGGAATAACAAATTTCCTTTCTTTTGTTCTTTTACAAATTACTGCCCAGTTTTAGTTATTGCTCTTAGACGTCCTTTTTCGGCATTTATAACGATCCATTCATTACGTTCGTTTTTATTAATTAGTACATTGCTTTTTATTGTCTTGTTTCCCTGTTCTGCAGTTTTTCAAATTTATTTTTCGCTTGTGTAACTGTGTGTATAGTTCCTTTTTTTAAGAGTTGCTAATAAATTATTCCAAAAAAACTAGCACAGAGAACGAAGATCACTAAATGTATTCCACACAAACTTGCCGAAAGATTATGTGGAATTCAATTAACAAAATTCAGATTCTAGCTGTACTACAGTCTTGTACTCGCTTACAACCCTGAACTACATTTTGCTATCAGTATTTATATACATTTGGATTCTTTTTCCCCCATTTTCTAGCACATATATACAATTACATAGTAGAGACAGAAGATATTGTATTCTACCCAAAAATTCGATATCGAGATTGCACCGGAAATACATATTTTGATACCCCTTAAATCCAAAAGAAGAAAAACTTTAGAAACGAAAAAACGAAAAAGGTCATCCTCCAAAGATGCGACATGATTTTAGAGAATCCCCCCACCAGAAGTACACTTTACATGAAACATTTTATAGATATTTTATTTTCTCAAAAATGACTAACGATTTTGATTAAAATATCACATGTTTAAGATATTTTGATGACAAACAAAATGTATAACTTGAATATTCTGGGAGTAGCCTCTTAAGACCACTGTCATTCTCGATGATAGCTTTTGTATAACTCGTAAGACGCTAGAGATAGACAAAACCTGTCTACTCAAAAAGTATGGTCTCATTTAAGTACACAATTTATGAAATATGCTTTTTTAGTAGAGTTAACAGTTTCCAAAATATTCCTTGTTATTGGTTTCAATTTTAAGGTGGTTATAATTGGCTCATACGGGAAACCGTCTTGTGTTTCACATCTCTCGTTTTACTCCTGGCCATGTAAAGAGAACCTGATTTCAATTGTTACACATAGCGACGAGCTTTTAAAAGTTTCGACTATTACTTAATCCCAGTGTATTAACTTATTTCCCTTCTACTTACAAGGAAGCAAATAATAAGAAACTTTCTGCTGATGCTTATGTCAATTAGCATGAAGTAGACTCGTAGAAGAATAAGCTTTTTTAAGAATAGTTTGTAACCGAAAATGTTGAGAAATGTGAATGGAACACATATTTTTCCCTCTGTGTTGACTGCAGATCATCTTGGCGAACCGCCACTTCCAGTACTCAAATAAAAATGAGGGAAGCAGATACTGCAGCGATAAACAGAATAAATGAAGCTGATTTAGTTGGGGCATTTTTTTCTTCTCTGGCCTTTACTCCAAGTCCCAGAATCGGTGAATATAATATACTCATCATCAGAACTAATCGTTCAAGTGAAATTCCTGATACGCATACGTAGGTATTTTTTTATAAATCCTGATTTGAAGTGCCACTCAATAGCTATTTTGCATACAATTCAAAACATGCATAAATAAATAAGATATGGAAGCTACATTAATTCTGAAAGCTGGGAGCTTTTTTAGAAGTTAGTCTGACTGATAACCAGAAAAATACCGTCAACAGGAAATCTTCCACAGTACGGTTTACAAACATATGTAATAGTTAATCAATTCTATCTTGCAATTATTCCTAAATTTCAAAAGTGGTATTATTTCTGCATGCACGGGTTTAGGCTCAGATTGAACTACACGTGTCCTCGCTGAACATCCTAATCTTCCAAGTTCTGTTTTTCGTCACTACATCGCTAAACAGCCGGTTGGTGGTGCAGCACGTATTGAAAACCCGTGCTTTTCTCACGTTTCAATAATGTTTAACGCCCGTTCTTACTAATCTTTGGCCAGAGTCTTTTGATATACTCGAAGGGGGAAATAAGTACGTCATGTGGCTACACCGGCAGCTACACAAAGAGCTAACCCACGTAAGAACCTGAGTCCGGGCAACTATTTCTTACCTTTGCCCTTTGAAGCATCTCAAAAGTCTCTGACCAAGAATGCATAGCTGGCCCTGGCATCCGTGGTCGTTGCTGCGTTTGCGTTAACGTTCTGCCGCGACAGGGTTGCGTGCTCGAATCCCGCTACGGTTAGGGGTGTTTAGTGTTTCTGTGTTCCTGTATTATATAAGTCATTCTATCTTCCAGAAGGACAAGTAGTTACTTCTGAATGCTAATATTAAAAGGAAAAAACAAAAAAACAAAAAAACAAAAAAAAAAAAAACGCATACGGCACTACAGGTGATAGCATTGACGAGGCATGAAATCAAATGGTAACTGGGAAAGAAATTTTGGGAAAGAAACTTTCTAAGCTTAAGTTTGGTGCACCTCCCCTGCATTTTCCAGGTATGAAGACAGGGGGAAAAACCGAAAAAGCAAACAAACTCAGTCAGGGAGTGCGGTCCTGGTGGGATTTGTACCACAGACTTCCATTTCACGAGTCCGCCCGTGCCGGTAACTGGCCCCTGTTTCACGTATGTAATGCAAACATCACATTCGACATTGCAGAGAGAACTTCGTCATTTTCACGCAGTGACGTAGCCAAAATAATATTAAGATTGTATATGTATAGGAATCCATTGTTTTGAAATGATAAATATGAATTAATCCTGTCTTGACTGCAATTTACTCATTAAAGTACACAATTTATGACCATGCTTTTTTGTAGAGTTAACAGTTTCCGAGATATTCCTTGTTATTGGTTTCAATTTTAAGGTACTTAAATTTTTCTCAAATGGAAACCATCTTACGTTTCATATCTCTCGTTTTACTCCTGTTCATGTGAAGAGAACTTAATTTCAATTGTGTATTTTCAATTAATATTGAAAAAAATCGATTTTATACTCTCAGATGAAGTTGCAGCTTTTGGAATTAAAATTAGAATTTTTTTATTATTTTTAATGGCCAGAAGCAAGTATAAGGCATTTTAAAACTGAAGCTGACCATATTATCCACTCCAGAGCATCTAGACACCCCAGTGTTATCTTCAAGACTTGAAATAACCTACCACACCTGCCAAAAAAAAAAAAAAAAGCCTGAGGTGTTCCATTCACATAACTTTCTCTACATTGTAGCAACAAATTATTGTTAAAAACTTTATTCTTCTATTTACTTCATGCTAATCGAGATAAACTTTGCAGAAATGGTCTTAGTAGGGAAATAAGGGAGTAACATAGGCTAAAGCGTTAGTCAGATGTTTTAAAAGCTGGTTAACATAAGATTGAAGTTCCTTTGTTTGTATAGCCAGGAGTCGACAAATTCCCGTATGAGAAAAGAATAAGTATTTTAAAACTGGAACCAATAACAAGGAATATCTCAAAAACGGTCAACTCCACGAAAAAAATATATGTAACATAAATTGCGTGTTTTAACCAAGTTTGGCATTTAACGGTCTTTTCGTTTTTGAGCTATGCTGTCCACAGACACACAGGACCTTTTTCTAAAAATGCTTTTTTTGGACTGAGGGGACCCCAAACATGTATTTTCGGTGAAATCTCGATATCAAATTTTTGGGTGCAATACAATACCTTTTCTATACACTATGTACACAGTACCTATAAGTAGAGAAAGTAGAAAAAAACATAAAAAACGCTTTTTTAAATAACAAAAGGCACGAAAATGTGCGTGGTGGCGAAGAAAAGCATGTCATTTTGCCACTTTCACACATTTGTCAGTGTAACATGGGCACTGAACCAGGTAAATGACACCTGGTATACACAAAAGTCAATTCACACACACACACACTCACTCACTCAACAGCACATGTGAAACATGTTGGCATTTCTGCCATTGCGATCGCATTGTATAGCAAAGAAGTCAAAGGAAATTTGGTGTATTTGAATATAAATAGCGCGTTTTATTGAAACTTAAGCCCAAAAATAAACCTAAGGAATTATTAAAGCTTTTAGTACCGCATTATGGTGAGTGCCGGCCTGAGCATTACATTCTTAGATTTGCATGCAGTTTTATTGCTGGGGTGGTTGTGTGGGATAGTAATATACAAGGTAGTTCACCTGTCCCTCATTCTCTGATTTTATGCAACCCGTAGATTACAGTCTAACCTGAAAACATCGTTCCCGAGACCCATCTTCTCCATACTAACATTATAGACTTTGACGCTATAAATTTCATCTAAACAGTAGCTTATTTGGTTAACGCGTGGTGTTAGCACGAGTTCCACGATGCTAGATCAGGTTCGAATATAACCAAAACATTGACAATTTCCCTCCCGCTTTCTTTCTTCCTGATTGGACACAACGGTAGATGCGATATCGGAACATTTTTAACTTGCTTATTTGTTTCTTTTATGTTTATTCTGACTGTATGAGTCCAGTTACAGTGAATACAAATAAAAAGGAACATTCTGAGGCACATTCATTCAGTTGCTTCTAAATATGCAGATATTATTACAATATTTTAAAACTAGCATAGGTATTTCAGATAACACTACAGAACCAGACCCATTTTCAGGGTCTCTCTAAAACGAGAAATACACAAAATACCTAGGCTGACAATCACAAACTGTGCCAAATACATTCAGCAATACTTTCAGTTGAAAAGACAACTAGGTTTAATCCCCATTACTTTATAAACTTCTGAATGTCCACTGGATAAAGCGTTTCCGACATGAAACTTCTTCATTTAGCTCAGCAGCTGTTCGAAGTCCACGACCAACTGAGTCTGCCTATCTAATGGACTGCGAGGTGCATAGAAGATAACCTTCGCTGTAGTTATAGCACATACCTACAGATTTACTTCGTATCTAATGGGGTATGTCTAGATCTAAAGTGTCTTCCGATAGTATTCGCTAACCCACCGAGGGTTCCGCTGCCAACATTTTGTAGAGAACATTCTCAAACTATGAAGAACAATCGATAACATGTTAGGTATTTTAGTATTTTGCAATTGTTTTATTAACTATATACGTTTTTAAAATGTTCTTTATTATTTAAAGCCTTAGTGAAGTTTCTTTTTCAAAATAATTAGAATAAAAATTAAGGATCGAAGGCTGAAGAACACTTAAAATGAACTGTCGTTTGTTCTTCATTCGTATACATTTTTGTTTAAATCTAAAATTATTAGAGTGACAACCACTAAAATAACTTTACACCTTGATGGATAATACATAAAGAAGAAAAAAGTGCACGCAGACTGTTGGATCCGAACGGCTGACACGCTGGAGGTGTTGAGGGAATATGAAATTAACCAGTTGAACTACAATCATTGCTCCCGCTTTTTCCGTTAAAACTTGTAGGTATAGTGTCAACCATATCTCCTTTTCCGCTTCTCATCTTTTTATAACTGTTGTGCGATTCATTTTTCTAGCTTAAGTCGTTCGTTTAGCCTTCATTCAGTATAATTTACTTGCAGAATGTATGACAGCCATCCTATTGATATAAAATGTACTGTAATAGGAGTTATTACGCGCATGCTTTTGGAATGGACTTAACTATTGCTGCCAAGGTCTATTTTCCTATGTAGAGGAATGTTTGACCAGCAAGGTAATTTCTACCTTATTGTTTACAGAGTATGAAGTGTTGCCTATCTCCAAAAATAATAAGGGACAGGTGAACCACCTGGTATATTAATAGCAAAGGGGCTGCAAAACCCCTCCCTTTAATAGGAAAACATGTGGTTTAGAATATAACTGAATACGGTGATATGTACTTTTTGAGGGGTCAGTTTTCAAAGACCAATTAGCTATCAGAGATAACAGTAGCAGTGATGTAAAGAATTGCAGAGAAACAGAATATGTTTTATAGAAGTAGGGGTTATGGCTGTGAACTATGCATCTTGGAAGAATAAAATTAAAGCTGATAAATTTTCTTCCGAGGAGTATGTAATAGTCAGCTGACGCAAAAGAAAAATAAACAAATAAGAATTTATGGAGATTGAAGAAAGTAGAATTTTGAAACATATATTGTGAAGAACTAAAGGCTATGTGTTTATGGTCAGTATGTTCTGTAGGGTCAGAGACACAGCTGGAGGATCGGTTGTAGGTATACGACGAAGGTGTCGAGGGTAATGGCTGCGACCAAGTCGCATTCTGATGATGGTGGCGATATATCGACTCGTAATGTGGTAAATATCAAACCGTGGCAATATGGGTAAGCTTTCCTGAAACGTGGTGTAATGTTGGCCATTTGTTCCTTCATAAATGACCATTCGTCGCTCGAGGTACGGAAGTTAACGCTATGTGGGCTGGTGAGAAAGAGGACATCGTCCTGCTTTCGCCAGTAAGTTGCACATGGGAAGTTATCCGTAGTGTAGTTACCCGGATCTACTATACGTTTTCCGAATTATACCTTCACAGGGACATGTCGCACTTCAGTGGGTTTTTTTTCTTTCTTTCTTGGCGCTTTAATTATTATACACTGTGAATCAAAGTAACTCCTGCCTCATTTGTGTTCTGGGCACTACTGCCACTCTCTCAGTAATTAATTGATATACTATGACAATTCTTATTCGAGCTTCACTGCTAAAATATTCTCTATCCCACCTCGTATACGAAGGATCTATTTAGTAGTCACCCTTTATTTCAATGTGTAAACGAAAACATTCTCGTCGTCTTCGTGCGTTTCTAAAAAAATCCGATACAATATTTAAATATTCTAATATCTTCAATCCTATGTTTTTCTGCTCTGTATACGGTCAACATCTTCTCAGCGTCTGTTAGTGTTTGATGGAATGTTCAGTGTGTAATTTTAGAGTATCAAATTGAAGGAACACTTTCCCTCATGACAGTACACGTAATAGGTGCTTTAATGACCCGCCTGTAGCTATTTCTGTAGGCGTTGCGCGCATTTTGTTCTTGTTCGTACACAGATTCATATTATTCCTGTTAATAATCATACTGAATGTGGAAAAGTAACATAATCAAGCAACCCAAAGATACTATCTGTAATTTTGTAATAAAAAGAAAGCTAGTATAACTTTATATTGATAATCTAACATCTATGAATATAAGAAAAGCTATTCAGGCAAATATACTTTTTTTTGTACTATTTGTATTAAGTATTGATACTCATGAATTTAAACGTAATAATTTGTGATTGTACCTTATCGCCCACAAAATTACTCTTTCAAAGAATAACTAAACTTCAAACACGGGTCTATATGGTACACCATTGGGGACAGATGAAGTGACACGATTTCGGTAATGTGTGATTTTCATTCCGCCTTCTTGAGAAGACGCAGAAAGGTCAGAAAAAACGCTAATATAATTTTTTAAACACAAACAAGACCGACAAAAACGTCCTTAAAGGCTGTGTGAGATGCTCCTAAATTACATTCCATCCTAAACTACACTTTTTGAAATATGACCAAGCGGAAAAATATTTAAAATCCATATTCAGCCGTCGTGTAGGTAATACTACCACAGGTTTCTTTTTTCGAAAAGAATAATAAATTGAATAGTAAACTGAAGTAAAATAATTTTAGGGGACTACTATACAAATCGTGTCGCGAAGGTCCGGCCGATCTGCAGGCGGACCGACACCGATCCTACCTAGGTGCAGCCATTGTCCCGATCAGCCGCATAAGAGGGCATCAAACACCATAGCCGCATTTCCATTTTCTGCTGTTTGGGTTGTTACTTTCTTGGGGGTTCCTTTTGTCAATATCTCGTAATTTCGATGACTAGAACATTCGGACCAGTATACAGGATGCATATAAGTGGACGATCGAGATAGTCAAGAACTTAAGAAGTAAAATGTGCAGTGAGTTAACATGTTACGGAGTGCAGTTGCGACTCGTGGTTCAATGCATTAGTGATTCAGCACACCAGTTGCTTTGTTTATATATTGTTTACGTTGAGAGCCTTAGTGGCAAACAAAGTGTGTTTAGCAGTAACTGGTGTTTCGTTTTTGTCACAATATAAGAAATATACACGGGATACAAATTGATGCACCAAGGTAAATATTTCAAACGCCTACTCTGTACTTAAAAAGAAGAACTATGTAAAATATTGATGTAGCTCACAGTTGTATGCCGTAGTGTAAAACTTTACGATAATATTCCTCGCGGCTTATATTAATAACAAATTACATTGAAAAAAATACATTTTTACGACCTGGGAATTTTTTAGTGTTCCCCATTTAAAGCGCATAGTCATATCGGTGTTACCTTTGGAACATACTGCCTATCATCAGTGTGTTAAACTTGCGTTCTGTTAACATTGGGTTTCTGTTCTTCCTCGAGTTTTATTCATTATCAGACATATTCATATTCTCATTTATACTCCCAGACTCTGTGTAACATTAGGAAATAATCTTGACTAGACAAAAATTCCGACTCTCCAGCCGGAAATTGAGCCCGGGAGTTCTCAGGGCTCTACCGGCTGAGCTACGGACCAGCCAGAATGGAAAGTTTCTTGTGCATTTTCAGTCAAGTAGAGTGCGATACAGAGTAATATTTCATTTGAAGGTAAGCTAGTTACGTATATAAATAGAACCATACCTTCTGAATAAATTAAAAGAAAGGCAGGAAAATAAAAATGTTAAAGAGATATAACCTGTTTACAAAATAGATAAACCTACAGACAGACAGACAGACAGACAGACACATGGATGGATGGATGGATGGATGGGATGGATGGATGGGATGAATGGATGGAATGGATGGATGGGATGGATGGATGGGATGGATGGATGGGATGGATGGATGGGATGGATGAATGGGATGGATGGATGGGATGGATGGGATGGATGGATGGAATGGATGGGATGGATGGGATGGATGGATGGATAAACTGGGAGCGGGCGGGCTTGCTGGAGTTATATCGACTTCCCGCACGTCAGCCTAAAAATTATTATGCGATCTTGTTGTGAAATATGACTTCATTTCTTTCCAAACTCTGATCCCTTAGCGAGTTGCAGTATTTTGGTTCCAATATCAGCGGCCTTTCCTACAAGAATGAATAGTCATCTATCCATTCACAGTCGCCAGGCAGCAAGCAGATAGCGTCCTACGGTAAAAGCAAATGTAGTTAGTTAGGAGGTGTTTAAAGCACGTGAAACATTTTGAAGTGATAATGTAGGCGTTTTTTGTTTCTTTTTTTTATTTTACGTAAATGTTTGCAGTTATGAAAGGAGAAGCTTGAAGGAAACCAAATGTTTGCCAACTAAAGAGAAACGGAAAATAAAATTGAAACGCGTTAAATAATTCAGCAAAAAGAGTGCTAGTAAAGTGAATAAATGAAACAGCTCAACTTGCTATAAACACTTCCTAACAAGCTTATTTAACTTTTACCGTAACATGCTATCTGCTTGCTAACGATTGGAAAGAGCCTGTAAGGAAGCTATTAAATAGAAAGCAAAAATGATGAAAGAAACAAAAAACACGTAGCTTAAAGCAAATAGCTTACTACAATGCGATAGCGCACAGCACAGCACAGCTGATCATTCATTCTTTACTGTTTTAAAACATGTCACCCATCTGAATGTATTGTTGGTAAGAGTAAACAATGATGATGCCCTAAAAATTGAAATATTTATATATGTTTCGAAGTAATAAAATTATACAGAGAAGAGATAAAGAAAATGTGTTAAATACCTTAAATAGCAGTGAAGATATTTCAACATTTGGTGTTGTGGAATTCACAAGTTGTATTGATGAGACCTATCAGCTGCGCGCCAAAGATCTAAAGTGCGCATAGTACATGTGGCAACAGTGTGCTCCGTTTACTATCTCCTGAGGCTGAGACCGCATAGTACATGTGGCAACAGTGTGCTCCGTTTACTATCTCCTGAGGCTGAGACGTGCTTTATGCATACAGTACTTATATTACATTTATTTATTTATTTATTTTATTTAATATAATTTAGAGCGATTTTACAAAAGAAACTGTATTCACCACCAATGCAAACGCTTTAGCGGATAAATAGGTATATCATCAAGCTGAAAGTGGTAAAATAATGACAACTTAACTTAGATAAATATTGAAGCAAATACGGTATATGTGTTGTCGTTTTAACTGCAGTGACACTAAGCTTTACTATATAAAACAACTTTCAAATATTAGTTGGTACTGTTATACTAGTGTGCTCCTGATTAGGGAATTTAAAGAGTTTTGAGTTCGATTCCCAAGGTAGCTTTATACCAATTATGTTCTACATTTCATGTAAATGCGAAAAATATCATTCATAGTACTGACAGATAATATTCAAAAGCATGACTGAGGTGATATTTATTGGAACTATTCATTAAAATCACTGCATTTCACAACCTGAAAATGACGTCCGGTTGTTTCTAATCATGATTCTGAATCATGAAACAGCAGATTGGAGCGTGGCGTTCCGGTTCCCAGACACAACATGGGTGTGGATTTGAGCCCATCAACGGATTGTTCGACCCTTTTATAGAACTGGTGCCCACCCATTACCCTCTTGCATTGAAAGAACGAGGCCCAAAGGAACTACCGTACCATACAATTTTGTCTTTTTCTCATAGAGTACATTTTAAGTTCCTTTGTTATTTCAGCGGCTGATATTTGTAGAGTGAAGAGAACTTTATATTCCTTTGTTGATTTAATGACCGGAGTTCTGATTTTGTCCCGTAAAATACAAACAAGGTTATTTTAATGAATACTTTTTGCTTATTTTATTAGAAACAATTAGAATTATGCACTAGGTAAAACCTATTCATAAAACAGGTGCTATTTGCAAGCTCAAAATTACCATATTTTCTATGATTTACCTCAAACGCGATAGGAGAGGAGTTATTTTCCAATTCGAATTACTGTAGTAACATATTAGTTTATCTAATGACCATGTTAATTTTATTCCTACAAAGAATCTTCTCAACACACCTATTGTAGTGGGAGATTGTTTTGCAGTTCATTTGTTTAGCCATTTTTAAAAGTTCGCACACCTGAAAAGGCACATAATTGCAATTATTTAAGAAAGTGGACTTCATTTGTTTTGAAATACGGAAGTATGACTAAAGGGACGTTTTAACTCTACCCTAGTTCAGTAACAAGAAAAGAACTGGGTACGTAGCGCGAGTGAAACCAACCTATGGGCTGTAGTGTGGAAGTGTAAAGTATTGTGGGTGTTTGTCAAAGCATGCTGGTAAGATATAACAGGCTATTTAATCGCTTCGTTGCCTTCGTGTACCCCAAGAAACACGATGGTGTTAGACCGTATGTTACACACTGGGTCCTCACAAATACTAGATCTGTCGCAGTAGAGCGTGTGCCCATCCGTGAGCGGTCCTTCACGCGCTAAGGAGCACGGAGTACGGTCGAATGCCTTGGGCTAGTCTGAGATCACGGAACGGCCACGTGGAGTGAGGGAATTTACGTGCTGTATGCAAAATGCTAGCCAAGATGGAAATAAAAGCGTCCAAACTGCACGAGAAACACCAGCAGAGCACGCAATGGAACACTGCACTTCACTCTGCTACCCCTTAGCTTACACCACTGTATTATGAGAGCAGGAATAGTGGACGCCAGCTATATATTTGAAACGCGTTCGAAAAAGGATTCTGTATAAACCATAGATCCTTTTATCAAAAGATTCGTGGTATTATAATACTGTGGGCAACTACTTATTTTCTGTATTTATTAAGGATGACTTCACAAGTAATACGCACTGACCCTTTTTCTAACTCTACTCCTATCAACATCACACAGAATATTCCATTTGTAGTTTAAAGACTGCTTACCTAAAGTTATGGTACAGTTATGCCGTCTAGTCCTACTTTAACGTTAAACTCTGAAATACATATGTTCACTGTTGTATGAGGAAATTTTGCTTTGTAAACGCCAACTCCCATGTGGGTTTTGAAGTTTGAGAAGAGTTCAAATCGAGATGATTCTGTCGGCACTATGACCTAATTGAGGGAGTCTTTCTCATAGGTGATTTGATCGGCTATGTATACATTTTTGAGAATCGCATAATAAATTGCTTCAATGTCTTCAGAATTTATTGTGAATAATCACCGTTATGAAGTGCTGAAAATGTTGGCTTCTTTGTCAAACGGGATGGAAGTATGCATTTTATCTTGGCAACTCGTTCTAAACGTTTTTCTAACTCGGTCCCTAATGTTAAAAGCTATCACGCTAAAGCGTTACCACGGTATGCAGTCTTACTTTACCTTGAGAAATAGGATACCATGCTCCTATAGCTGCAGTAGATTCTGAAGAATTTTTGCGTGCCATTATTCAATTATTTATGCAAATACTTGGATTTAGCACATTTATAAGCCATCTTGTCACAGCCATAGTCTTAACTTTAAAAGTACGATACAGTAGAGACTAATTGGGGCTGAGGCTACCTCGGATTATAGGGAAATATTACTAAATCAACAGGTAAATCATAAATAAATATTTAATGAGCACAATAACAGTTAAAATAGATAAAAACAAAATACTACATACCTGTGTTATATTTTGGGCTACAGCACAGTATGTACAGATACATACCATCTACCACAACGGTCAATCTGTTACTGTTGTAAAATGGTATTAGCGAATTTGAATGACCACTGTCGCTGAGTAGGAATTATTGCACCAATAGAGTAGTTCGTTTTTCTGAAAGGATAGTATGCACTGTACAATTAATTGACACGCGGACCCAAATAGTGAAGGATCGACAAAAAAATAGCAAGCGCACTCCTCAAAACCTAACGGTAGGTGTCAATCTGTAATAGAAATGCATTAACAGTGCGAGGCCAAGACTATTTCCGTGCATTACCAACGAAAACCCCAAGTGGAGCAGTTTAGCCTCTATTGTACACAGAAATTTAAAAGAAAGTTCTAATTGTAACACATTCGAAGAGCGTAAAACATACAGGTGGACAACATATAAAAACTAATTTTACCCTAGTTTTAGGTCAATGTTTTATTTTCTTAAACCCAGCTGGAAGTACACGAAACCCCGGGACTCTGCTATAATTTTTTTTTTCTGAGCGAAATCTAAATATCGGTCATCCGGGGCAGGGATTATTCTAATATCACAAAACAATTCTAATGTGTTACATTCATATGACCTTCTTTGTCCTTTATTGTTTATTAGTAGCTATACACACTATTCAAGGTAATCTACTTCATTTTATTCGAGATAAACCTTGGTAGAAATAGCTACATTATACATTTCGTTATGGAAACAAGGGAAAAGACAAATGTGTAATAAGTGGAAGCAACTGCTGGACTAAAAATTCCGTGTCCTTTCCGTGCAATCGCGAGAAATTGTTAAATATCGACAGGACTTGAAAAGAATGAGAAGGTATTGAACGATTCGAATATTTAATAATGGATATCTCTGAGGTAGCTTGTTTTACAGAAACGGACATTTAGAATAAACCCTCAGTTTTGTGTGGTGCATTATCGTCTATCACTTAACGTATTATCACTTATACAAGTTTATAAAAATAACTTTCGAACGAAGCGGACTTCATAAGCTGTTTCTAGAACATTCGAGATATGTTTCACTTTTCGCGTAAATACCTTTAATATGTGACATTTTAATCAAAGTCGTTCGAGCTGTATTTGAGAGAATCAAACATTTCGAAAATTTAATGCAAATTAGGGTAATTGGGGAGATTTTATTGAAAAATCTTCTTGTCGCATCTCGGAAGATGCTAAACATTTATACCAACTTTAGTGTTTATCAAATTTTTCGTTTTTGGCCGTGCTAAGAGATCACATATACACACACACAAAGGCTTTTCCTAAAAATGCTTTTTCATTCGAGAATCCTCAAAACATACATTTATGTTGAAATCTTTGTACGGGATTTTTGGGTGGAATGCAATAAATTCCCTACCGACTTTGTACGTGCTAGAGAAAGTATAAGGTTAATCACACTTTCTAATGCAACTCTATCTTCGTGTTTCCATGTTAAATTTGCATATTAAAGAGAATATTTTGTCTAACACATCAAAATGGCCAGGGTTCTCAATCTAGCAGTGTTCTTGCCACAGTTTAGACATTTGGCCATTAGTTTTGTTCCGAAAAAAAAAATTGTCCCTTCTGGCGGGAATTCTGAGGGTTTTTAACTAATCGTTAGTAATGGACTAACATTTTATTCTTCACAGCAGTTGTAGCACATATTGAAAGTGACATTCATATTTCGAAACTCTTAATTAAAACAAATCTCTTTCCCAAATTGGGTTGCAATCTTACATAGAGAATCGAAGTTCTGTTTAACAAAATCGAGGGCAAAAATTATTCCGTATTTGCATTATATGTATATTATGAGTGAAGATCACTACAATCCCCTGCTGTGGATAGCTGTAGGGATCTCGGTTTCATGCCTAGTGATAACAATACTACTAAAGTCTGCAGAGTTTACTTAAAAATTCGGACTTTTTGAAGGATACTTAGCGGAAGTATAAAAACGTGTATGGGAACCTGAAAAATGATTTCATGATTTGCATCGTCCTTTCAAGACATTTTAAAACAGCTTAATCTTGAAGGCCGCGCCGTGGCCAAGTGATTTGACCACTCGCCTCGAACCTAAATGGCTTGGTTCGATCCCAAGCGACCGTATGCGAGATTTGTGGTGGACAAAGGGTTTCCCCGCCATCGCATTCCACCGCTGCTCCATCTTCATTCCATGCATCATCAGGATCATCGCCTGCGGTGCCACAAGTAATAAAAGCGGGCGTTAAATACCCATAAAAAGCGTAATCTGGAGTTAAACGTCAGAGATACGAGTAATTTCAGAATGACTCGACGCCTACAACGCAATGCGCGCCGGGACCGTTAAAATGCACTTTATGTTTCAGGTGTATTACACCAATGAATGTAATCTGCACGCAGACGTTCCATGTAATTAAGCACCTAAGCAAACTGCACGCACAGTTGATGGCATTCAATTCTTTTGGGAGAACTCCTGCGCTTAAAACAATATTCTAAAATAACATATTGGAATATTAAGTTCTTTTTTTCGATGAAAGTGCTTTTCTTCATTTCGCTGCTCATGCTATCATACACCTACCTTCCGTGCGTTTTGCAATATCAATAGAACATGTGTAATCTTCCACTACTGGTATGTATGTTTATTGTTGCAGACATCAAATATAATCCTATTTTACGGTTGAAATTTGCCATTTAAATCTTACGTCCTCACTTCCCTGTATTTTTTAAGCATTTATTTGAATTTAATATGGGCAACAATCGATCACCAGTTTGCAGAGACTAGTCCTGTTGATCTCGCTATTGCTTTTAAGCAGCTGACAGTAATGGATTTATTTTTTCGTAAATACTTCTATTATTCACTGTAGTATGCAATACATATGCTCTAGGTCCTGTGCAGAAACTGTATTTCCGGCAACATATTGGATTCAATATTTGAATTGAGTATAATGGTTTCTCAATCTACTAAGCACGTGGTATATTGAGTAAAAATTGTAGCCTTAACACTGAGGAAACAGAAAAAGAAATGCAGTTGAGCCTTAATTTACGCCACACAGCTCTACAGTTTAAGCAGATATCTATACGTTAAATGATATAGGCTCTGAACTTTTTCCAATAATATTTACCTTATTATACACACGTTTTTCGTATATTAATTTTCTCACTCCTTTACACGGTATGTTATCCTATGATGAGATATATTGTCCCAGCTTTCTGAATACTACATCTTTGCTGTCGCAACACTAAACAATAGGCATGTTAGGCAAAGGATCAATATTTTCGGAACACCTATTTGTTATACACATGTAAACGCTATTTACAAGATCATTCTTCATTCTAATGATACTGATAATGGCGGTGATAAAGTTGGCCTAAATAACGAAAGGAACCCCAATGTGTATGATGCAATTCAAGCTCTAGAAATTAAACAACGATTTCTATCATCGCAAACCCAAAAAGATGAAGGCATTTCTGTGATAAATACAGAATAAGAGACTAATGTATAAACCAAAGAAGCAAAGAAATAGAAGAATTTTCAAACCAGTGTAAAACACCAACTCAATTGTGCGAATATGTGTGTGTGTGTGCGCGCACGCGCGCGAGGGTGAAGATTATGAATAACAGTACTGATCTGCATCTAGGTACTCTAAGTAGCGTAATAATTATATATTTATGTTCCAATTAATTACTTTTTACGTAAAATATTCACAATTAAGTAATAATCCCAATAAAATAGTTTATCTAAGGACATTAATTCACTTCCAGGTTTTCTCATTTATACACTACTTTAGCCGTGTATTTCAAGAACGTTAACTTTATTTATAGCGTATGTTTTTCAGAAGAAATAACGTGGTTTATATGAAAATATACAGGCTTACTATATTTTTTTTTATTTCCAATCAAAACGTTTTATGACAGGATTTGTTAATCAATAACATGTTTACCTATCAAGTTTTAAAGTATTCAAAAATAGACAACTATAGTAATTTCTAAGAGCCTCTTTGTTTATAAAAGTGTTGCAAATAGATTAACAATGAATAATATTTATTCGTAATATATTTCACTTTCTTGGACACTTTCGGAAATTTAGAGTTCAATAGTTGAAGTTTTCTCTCCAAAACAAGTTCACGTGTTGGTACATTTTTATTCTTGTAACACCCGCCTGTAATTAAACCTTCACTGCTCAAGGATGTCTCCTTGAAATGCTAGCTAATATTAAAATATTTAGTATTTTTGGACTGACAGAGACGGACATGCACGTGTGATTCATTAGCTACGCTGAATGTAGTTTATAAATAAACATTCTAAAGGCTAAGTAGCACAACATCTGCAGCGCGCTGTGGACCAAGCTAATAACACTACGCTGTGAGAGAAATGTCTGCATTAATAATAGATTCTTATGTATAGTTAGAACAAGCAATGGTGCGTTTGGAAGTCATTTCCGTGAGGTACACATGTAGGAAGTGACGAGGGTTCCTCATAATGGGCCGCACTCTCTTTTGTTTCTAAGGATAACTTCATTTCTGTAGAAACGCAAATTGACTTTTATTATTCCTTGGCTCATCTGTTTTCTTAGTCCTAAAACGCTGCAATCTCTTTGATGTGTTCTTAAATAGGACATAAAAGCTTTCCAGAAGCAGCTTTTGGTAATTATTCCAATTACAAAACCCCTATTTGAGGTATTAATAATGCGTTTCAGAGCCACTGTTTCTTAAAATAAGATTTTAATGTTAACCAATAAAGAATTCATTATTAATAAGTCTTTTTGAGAAAGCTGTCACTTTTAGTACACACCAACACCAATTTAATTAGACATGGAAGACGAATTTACTTTCTTTCGAGGCCCTATATGGAGAAGACGAGTTTTGTACACATTTAATCCTAAATGTAGACCACCCCACCCAAAGATGCAAAATATGTTGCGAAATTACAAAAATAAATAAATAAAATAAAAAAGTATGTTGTTTCCTTCTGGATATGAAGTATGAGAATGTGTTACATATAATTCTGAACTCAATCTATTTTTGCTTCTCCCCCCCCCCCCTTTTTCTAAGAGGGTATCCAGGAAGTTATGACCGTTTGCGCATTGCCCCTGCGGATATCGCTATTAGGCTTTTTCAAGGTGGAGTTGTTTCCTCGATATTTTTGTTTTCAGTACTGTATGAGTACCAGTTGAAACAATTTGTTTCTTTGCCTTCTGTGATTGCTAAAAATGAACTGAGTTATATTAACTGTGAGGTGAAAGATGTATTTTGAATGTTCAGAATTTGCAAGCTTCATAAATTTACAGTCATTAAACAAAGTGATAATACAGCACTGAGCAAAAGAAATATGAGGAAATTGTGTGAAATGAACAAACAAATATGAAACTCCACCGATTGGTCATTCAGGAAAAATATTTACATAATTGCGCTAAGGATTTTTTAGAACTGCCTTAAACATGCTACGCACGCTCGGAATTTCAACCACTTCACCTAGGAATCGGAACAAAACATAGCCACTTACGCTTTATATTGCAGCGAAAATAATGGGCTACCATATTTAAATAAGGCCCCTTTACTTACATGCATGCATCTCCGGGTAAGATAATTAGTGTAACTACATGTTTCTCATTTATATTTATTATATTAATTATAAACAAAATAAGAAATATAATTAAAGAATGTGCTTAGCTGAAGAAGTGAACAAATATTAACACTAGGGTAATCCAGGAAATAACGGCCGTTTAGCTTTTATAAATTCAAAACTAATATTTTATTTAAAAATTAAAAAAAGTAACAAGAAAAACCACATCGCTTATAAAGCTAAGGCTTATTTTATTTCATCTCCGTTATCTGTTCTCGTGGATAAGGATTCCCGTGCTGTAGATGGCTACCATCGGTCCATTAAACCAACGTTCGGACACACTTTCAGCAAGCATAGAAACAGAAATGTGTGGAAAATAAATCTGCAATGCTTTTAGGGCTACACGTCTGTCGTGCACAATTTTTTTGCTCACTTGATTATACAAATTATCTGTGCTGAGTGACGAAGGTTTTACAATAGTAAAATCTTAGCAAACGAATTTGAGAACATTTTCTACTTTGGAAAGGTTGAAAAATTCAACGCCAAAGCCGGGATTTGAAGCATGGTTCTTCTGGTTTCCGTCTAGATGCTCTAATTACTGAGCTACTATGGTAAAATGCCGATTAAGCATTGAATTTCTCAGCTGGCTTGCGTTATCCCCGGTAAATCACCCAAGGAGATCTTTAATTATTTTGAGATGGCATACCCTAATGGCGACTTGTACGTCGTAAGTACTTTAATTCGCGGGCCTCGTAGTTTTCAACCAATTTATTAAATCAATCATTGTGAAATAATTGTTTTTCCGCATTGACCGATGTGTGGGATAGGAGTTGGAAAGATAGAGTCACATGTAAAATGCAATGCCAAAGCCGGGATTTGAACCACGGATCTCCTGGTTTCCCAAAAGACTTACAATATGTAGATGGCCATTAGGGTATGTCATCTCAAAATAATTTGAAATCTCCTTGTGTGACTTACCGGGGAAAAAGCGAGTCAGTTGAGGAATATAATCCCTTATCAGCTTGTTACCTTGGTACCTCCGAAGTCAGAGTAACTTGAAGATAACTAGGAGATCCGTGGTTCAAATCCGCTTGACATTGACTTTTTATCTGACTCTCTGACCCTACCTTTACAACTGCTGTTCTACACATCGGCTAATGTAGAAAAACAATAATTTCTCAATTTATACTTACTGTATTCCTTCCTTACCTGTAGTTCATAGAGGAAATATTGGGTTCCACCCAAAGGTGGATACCGAGATGTTTCTGGAAATATGCATTTTGAGACTCTAAATAAATAAAAAGCAATTTTATAAAAATGTGCGTGCGTGCGCGTGATAGATAGAGAGAGAGATAGAGAGAGAGAGAGAGAGAGAAAGAGAGAGAGAGAGAGAGAGAGAGAGAGAAAGAGAGAGAGAGACGGCCTATGGCCGTCTGTGAACAGCATAACTAAAGAAATGAAAAATCGGTTAAACCCCAAACTTTTTTTTTTTTTTTAAAACAGTAACGGAGTCTGATCAGGACTCCGGCACTGTATCCCTATTTTACATTTCCCCCCGTAGGTTTTACTGATTACTGGTTTTACTGTTTCTTTACAAACATATACACATTGCACAAACATATAACACCAATGCCCACAAACTTAATATTTAATTCCAGTTTCCTCTAAAGATGCGGAAATTTTTCAAGGATGATTTCCATCCAGTAAAACATTTACATGGAATGATTCATTATGTTCTATTTTCTCATTAATGGCTAATGATTTTGATTAAAATATTATATTTAAAGATACTTACGTGAGAAATTCAATGTATATATTGCATTTTCTGGGAATATGTTACGAGATCCTCTTCATTCCGAATGGCACATTATGGAAAACCGTAAACAATGAGGACCTTATTAGGTCCGCAATTAATGCTCCCCCCCATTTCTCTTGGCGATAACCGTTCATAAGGTATTCTTTGGAATTGGTTTGAACGTTCAAATACTTTATACTTTTGTCAACTGCTTATCGCTAGTGGTCTTTTTCTCTGGTCTTGCAAAGATAAATTGAGTTTTAAAGCCCTCATATAGCGACCCAATTTTAAAAGGTTTGACCATTTTTTCAGTTTACAATATTCTTCCGATTTCCGCAACTAAATGAGCAACTGTGTTATAAGGACTTAACTGTTTTAGCAAGAAGTAGATAGAAGAATAAACTTTTCCAGGAATACTTTGTAGAAGAGTGACACAGAAAATTATGTGAAAGTAACATCAGAATTTTCGATAATGTACTTCTAATTGATTGTTATGGACTGTTATGTCTTGGAATGTAGAAGAAATTGTTGGACATTCCATGCCCCAAATTTTCATTCCTATTGTGTCTTTTCTGTAGGTTTATCTTTAGAAACTCTTATCATGTTAAAATACATAGCAGTTCTCTAGAACGTAATTTAGATATGAAGTGCACTTTACCATCTCTTTGATATGCTCTTAAGCTCCGGTTCCTTAAAGGGCTTTACCTGCAACACTTTTAGCTAAGCCAAGCCTTTCCCGTAAAGGATTACTTTGCAAGAAAAAAGTTGAACATAGGCTGCTTGGTATGAAAGAATAAACCACGGGCATTAGTTGCTTACAATCTAGTAGAAGCGAGGTAACTTTAAAGAACTTGTTTTTCAATAAGTAGTGATTTATTTTTTTATTTTATTTTTTGGGGTCAGATTCTGATTCTACATAAAAAGGAATTTTGTCTAAATATTTTTAATCAAATCTTACTTTGATCTACGTCAAAATAAAAAAAGCCTGTATTCATGCATTTTTAAACACAATTCGGGTTAGATTTCTTTGGATTTTACATAAATATAAACACAGAAACCTTAAGTTAATTGGTAACTAATAAATAATTTTAAAATTAATTGTAGTGAATTAACTATACAAAAATTACAGCAAAAATATTGAAATATTTTTTACTGATTAAGGAGAACGGTTTCAAGTGCTCATCTATCACTTGCAGAGATGCTCCTAGGATTTCCTCCTCTTTTCAGAGTTATGCTTTGTCTTATTTGTTCAATTTAAAATAAACTGTCTTTGAATATCAGAATATAATTAAATTAAGGGACTTATATCACAATATGTTTTAGACCATTTCATGGACCTTCCTTCTACCAATGCACTTATTCGAGAACATAATTAAAACACGTATATTGCACAGATATTGTTCGGTAATGCTTCATCTTGTTGGAAGGTATCCAAGTTTTGATTAAAAGCAAGGTTGCCCTTTGAACAAAGCAAAGAGAGCAAATTTGCTCGATACTCCTGCGAATCGCCTACTGTGCACTGCGCGAACAACGGCGCGGAAAGCAAGAACAGATAATCTCTTCAGACTGTCGCACTATGCAACACTATGCGTTTGAAATACGAATCCACCTTCCATAGTTTAATACGCCTATTGAAGGTTCATGATTGTTAGAACAATTTCTGTATTATGAATCTTGTATTAATGTTTATGCTTCGACTATGAAAACATTTTCATAGGTTTGGGGGTAATTGGTAGTAGTAACATTAAAAATTGTATTTTTTCGCAATTATTTAAATATTAATATGATAAACAACAATCTTCTTAACCTGGTCAACAATTTTTAAAGAAAAACATTCAGGTTTATAATGGTGAATATGATCAGGCATCTTGGTAATTAATTGGTATGGAACATAATTTGAAACTCTCTTACCGTACTCACTTGCATGGGTTGCTTAATGAAGCTGCAAAGTGAATTTTCTGAGTGCAGAACTTTGCCGTAAACGGAATCCTAGTTCCGCTATATAAACAAAGTTTCCTCCTAGGATGCCATACAAGCAGTCGATGGCTTGCGCTGCTTTCTATTCTAGACATTATAGACTGATACACGGCGGGCGCACTATACAATGAGGACAGAATCCCCACTGCATACACGGAGCAAGACCATTTCCTTCGACAAAAAATAAAGCGATTTGGTGACGCCCGATTTAAAACCTTTTACTTACATAAACATTAATAAAATATACACATCAGAAGAAAATAACTTTTTGCTCAAGCGGGTCTCAAAGTCTGCTTGTTATTATCTCAAATTTAGGTCCTGGTTCGAAATCTATTAACTCAGTTCTTGGTGTATATGTGTTTTACACACAAAAGAAATATTTTGGGGAATTTTGTGAATTGAACTCGCTTGAGATTCTAATGACAAAGTTTGCTGGAGATGGAGTTAGATTAACAGCAGACATTTCAGACTTCTAAAGCAGTGAGTAGATCGAGCATTTGATATATATTTCTTGTTCTAGTAGCAAAAAACAATTTACTTAGCGATTAAGTAACTTTATTGAGCATGATTGAAATTTAAACTGGGAACTATTTTGTAGTTTTTAAGCACTGTGAAAGTGGATCTTGGGAGAAAAGTAATCTAAGAATTAAAGAAATTGAAAGACAACAAATATTTGCCGCCGTTAATTTGAGAAATTCATTTATTATATATAGTGAACTGAAAGTGGTTTGCAGTGGAGAAGATTATGTTGCAAATGTTGATAAAGCAGCTATAACAGGTATTTAAGTTGAAGAGAATCAGAGAAACAGAACATTTACGGATGTGTTCGCTTTGTAACCAAATGATAGTAATAGGCACATATTTTTGGAATGGGAAGACGTTCAAATTCTTGGAGAGAAACCAGAGATAAAGAAATCACCTGCTTTTTTTTAAAAAAAAAAAATGTTCTCTTTCAATGTTCCCAATGTAAGTGTAAAATCAAGAAACAAATCAAGAACATAGTAAGTTATTTACGAAAGGTAATGCATAATTTTGTAGTAGGAAAATTGAGAACAAAGTTAATAAATATTAATAAGCATTAATTTAAAGAGAAAACATTACGTCGGTATTGGATGAACTCCATGGAAAAACAGGAACTAGAAGCAGTGATTTGTAATTAATCAGAAATAGTTTGGTTTACACTGGAATTAATGAATTAATATGAATAAATATTGATAGTCAACCATGTATGCTCATTTTTCCTTGCACAGTGATTCCATATAGCCATAACTTAAAAAAGCTCCATCTCTTTCTTGTAAACTGAAAACCGTTATCGAAAATTCAACTGAATAGATCAACTCGATTTATAGATCGGCTCACCAAGCAGTAAATTTGAGCTGAAGTAGTCCTCCAACTAATTCAGACAAAATCAAATGCTTCTGTACAATGTGAAGTCAACATTGCATATTAAATAAAGTATGTAGCATGATAAAAACTAATATTTCAAAGTACTATAACAATTCCATGGCACGACAGCTCACAAGGAATCTTGGCCGACCGCCCGGCCGCTGTGTCCCCCATCTCGGTCCATGGTCGACGTCATGGATGGGGTGCAGTATTGGAGGGTAAGACGTGGTCAGCGCCTCGAACGCCCTCGGCCGGTTAATGCGGTTCTCATGACCTGGAGTCGCTACTTCTCCATCAAATAGCTCCTCAATTTGCCCCACCCCCAGGGACCTCACGAGGCTGAGTGCACCCCAGTCCAGGTGTGCCAGCGTGGGAAAGTCCTCACGCCGATACTGGGAATCGCCCAGGTCTCCCGCTTGGCAAGCAACAACGCTACCACCTCGCTAAGGAGACGACCTTTCCAAGTACTATAGCTTAGTAAAAAAAAAAAAAAAAAAAAAAAAAAAAAAAAAAAATAATAATAATAATAATAATAATAATAATAATAATAATAATAATAATAATAATAATAATAGGAGTTTGATATAAAACATTACACAAACAGTTTCCGTGCATAGAGTTAGGGCCTGTAAAAGCTGTGTGGGCTCATGCAAAACATCCACGCACATTGGTCCTGATAACTCTCACTAAATTAAAAACAGCTACTATCTTTGTTCTCTCATCAAAGAAACTTTCATTTTAAAAAAAAATAACTATATATTTTATTTTTCAACACACGCAAATGCAATAAAAACTAATGAAACATCTGATGTATTCCATTTACATTACTTTCCTCTACCTGTTCTGCAAACAAACTATACCTATAAAAGATTATTCTTCCATCTACACCATAATTATCAAAATAAACATTATCAGAAATAATTCCTTCTAAGTAATAGAGAAATAAGGGAATACACTAGGCCAAAACAATAGTCAAGTATTTTAAAAGCTGGTCGCTATGTGAAACAATTAAAAGTCGATTCTCTTTGCATGCCAGGAGGAAAACAAAGGAGAAATGAAACGAAAATTAAAACAACAAATATATATGACATAAATTGTAGTTTGTTTTAGCGAGCTTTATATGTTTTGTGTAGTAAGCTTTTGTACATCTCTTACAGTTTACCAGTTTTAAAAATGGCATCCAGAATGAAGAGGTCTTCGAGGCTATTTCCAGAAAATTCACGTTTCGTTTGTCACAAAAATATCTTAAACATACGGTATTTTAATATATCGTTAGAGCCATTTGTGAGAAAATTAAAACTTTGAGAAATAATCCACGTATAGGGCAATTCGGTTGCGGGAATTTTTTCTGAAAATCTTCGTGTCGTATCTTTGGAAGATACTGAGGTTTTATTTATACGTTTTTAACGCCCATTTTTACTCCATGGCATCGCAGGTGAAACTGGGCTTTAATACAGAGTATGGTGTGTAACCGATTTTCATTTTGAGTAATATGTATGTATGTATTTATTTCTCTGCAAGTGGATATCACCCGGTGGCAGAGTTATATATGTATACAAGATATATAAACAATAAATCACAGCTGCCAGTTTATGGCTTAATAAGCTAGATATAATAGTTATTTACACAAATATGAAAACATTAATTTTTCTCTCAATTCAGATTAATTAATTTCATGATTAGAATCACCAACCAATTTAACATTTGTATTTACAACAATATGAAATCACAAGCATTTCATTTAAGGAATATTTACAAAAATTATCCAACATTAAAATCAAGATTTTTCCTAAATTTCTTCAGAGACAGGGGACAACCCCGAAAGGCTGCTCCAGGCAATTCATTCCAGTCTTTTATGGTTCTATTTACAAAGGAGAACTTTCCCACGTCAGTTCTGTATCTTCTACCCTTAATTTTGAACGGATGATCGTTTCGTGCATAGTAAGTTGGGTTTTCCAGTTTTTCAGTAACGTCCTCCCATGCGTTTAAGCCAGCGTAAGCTTTAAATAAAGCGCACAACCTCTGTTTCTCACGCCTAACTTTCAACGGCTCCCATTTTATCTCCTCAGCGTTTGGAGGCCCAAAATATTTACCCCTTTTTATGAATTTTATAGCCCTTCTCTGGATCTTTTCTAACGAATCAATTTGATTTACTCTATACGGGTCCCAACAAGTTACTCCAAATTCCATGACCGGGCGCACTAAGGACTTGTACGCGATTTCCCTGGACTTTGCACTCCCCTTTTTTAAAACCCTCATTAAGAAGTGCAGTGTTTTCCACGCTTTCTTAGATACCGAATTTACCTGCTCGTCCCATCCAGCTTTACTCGCCAAGTAAACTCCCAAGTATTTGCAGCTGTCCACCTGTGGAATTTTTTCCCCACCCATGTGATAGTTTTGCAGAATTTTTTCCCTAGATCTATTAAATGCAATTGACTTACCTTTGCCAGCGTTAATTTTCATTTTATTTGCAGCAGCCCAATCACTAATTTCATTTAAATCACCCTGAAGAGCAGTCTCATCTTCAACATTTCTAATTTTATTGTAAATAATACAATCGTCTGCAAACAACCTTATCTGGCATTTTAAATTAACAGTTATGTCATTTACAAAAATAAGAAAAAGTAACGGCCCCAGTACTGAGCCTTGGGGTACGCCCGAGCTTACCATACCCCTTTCAGATAGCTCCTTGCCTACTTTTACCCTTTGCGATCTTCCTTCCAAAAAATTTTTAACCCATAGAACTACGCGTTTATCAATTCCTGTAGCAGTTAGCTTCTGGATAAGTAAATTATATGATACAACATCAAAAGCTTTGGAAAAATCTATCCCCACTGCATCTGTTCTTCCCCCTGCATCCACCTCCTCTGCTAAATCTTGAAATAATGACGTTATCTGGCTTTCACACGAGTATCCAGGTCTAAGCCCATGTTGCGCTTTATTGAACCACTTTTTGTTTTCTAATTCCTCCCGTATATATTCCACAATTAAATGTTCCATCAATTTGCACACTACTGAAGTTTGGCTGACTGGTCGATAATTATTTAATTCTGTTTTATTTCCCCCTTTATGAATTGGAACTACAATCGCGGTTTTCCAGTCTTCCGGTAAGGCACAGTTATTTATTGACATATTAAATAAAAACATTAGGTACGGAATCATGGATTCCCCTCCAATTTTTAGTATTTCGGTGGGTATTATATCAGGCCGCGCAGCTGCCTACCAAGCGGGAGACCTGGGTTCGATCCCCAGTACCGGCGTGGGGATTTTTCCCCCGCTGGGAGACCTGGACCGGGGTGCACTCAGCCTCGTGAGGTCCCTGGGGGGCCAATTGAGGAGCTACTTGATGGAGAAGTAGCGGCTCCAGGTCGTGAGGACCGCATTAACCGGCCGGGAGGGGCTCGAGGCGCTGACCACGTCTCGCCCTCCAATACTGCACCCCATCCATGACGTCTGTAGTGGACCGAGATGGGGGACGCAGCGGCCGGGCGGTAGGCCAAGGTTCCCCGTGAGCTGTCGTGCCATGGAGTCAAGTCATTATATCAGGCCCCCTCGACTTTCAATTTTGCAACATTCTGATCCTTCTGCGCAATTTGGAATCCATTATTTGAAAAACGGAATTTCCACTATCCTCAATTTCCAATTTATAATTATAATCCGTTTTGTTAAAAACAGACACAAAATGTGAATTTAATGCGTTCGCTTTTTCCTTATCGTTCAATATGGCAATTCCATTTTCCTTGAGTTCTGGTATGCCAAGTTTATTTCCCCTGCGTCTACTTACATAATGGTAAAAAGATTTCCAACTATTATTGGCCCCGCTAAGAATTTGTTCTAAGAACCGCTCCTGGGCTTGCAACGTTTCGTCTTTCAATTGTTTAGCTAATTCTTTATATCTGTTAAAATGCCAATCTGACTTCTTCCGTTTATGAAACGCGCGCCTAGACCTTCGTTTAAGTATTCTGATGGATCTTGTATAATATTCTGGATCATGATTTTGTTTGATAAATTTGTATGGAACGTATTTCTTTATTGATTCCGAAATAAGTATTTTGAAACTATCCCATGCTGCATCTACATCTGTTGCAGATTTTACAAACAGGCAAAATTGCTTTTTGAGAAAAGTCTGAATTCCATCTACGTCTGCTCTGCAGAAGTTAAAACTAATAATTTCCTCTCCTTCAAGCCGGTTTCGCACCTTCCAGTTTATGTGTAATTGTACACAGCTGTGGTCACTTATACCTGGCAAAACCTCACATGCGCTAAACAATGACTCAGGTCTGCATAGAAACACGTCCAATACAGCCGATTTCCGGGTATCTGTTTTGACTACCTGCGAAAACCGATGATCCCAAACCAGAAGGTTAACAACACATTGAGCTTCGCCTCCTAATAACTGCCCATTCCAGTTTACATTTGGCAAATGTAGATCTCCTGCTAAAATAACATTTTTTCCCGTTTCCGAAGAAATTTTTTCCACTAATTTATGAAGAGTTTTAAAGTTAGTTTCGCCAGGTGGTCTGTAACACGCTATTAATGTAATGTTATTTACTTCGTTTTCGTGATCGATAATTTCAATGGCCATCATTTCTACGTCTTCTTCCACCCGCAATATCTTACTGCTTAACTCTAACTTGGTACAAATAAAAATTCCCCCTCCCCTTCCTTCCCTGTCCCTCCTAAACACCCTGTAATCTGATCTAAATATCTCCGCGTCATTAATATCAACACTGAGCCATGACTCCGTACCTATAATCACACTTGGGTTACTTATTTCCATTAAATTCCAAAATTCTAATGTTTTGTTTATGATGCTTCGGCAATTTACCTGCAACAGCCTCACGGAATGTGCCCCTATTGTCACGTGCGCACGTGCACACACACTATGAACTTCTTTATACTTTTTTTTTATTCAACATGTCTCAAAACATGCATTTTCGGTGAATTCCGGGTATCGATTTTTTTGTTGGAATACAATACCTTTTCTGCCTACTATGTACATTTTAAGTACAGCCGTGGACACAAAAAATAAATCATCCTCAGATTCCACGAGTCGATCGAAGGGCCTCGTGTATCTTCGTAAAAACAGTGCTCAGAATGCACACCAAAAAACTGTACAATGCTCTGTGACTGAGCATAATGCTTAACTTATGGGTACTGAAAATAGGTTACAAAACAACGTTCCGGTGGCCGAGAGGTTAAGAAGATCTTGCTTCCACTCATAAGTTCCAGGTGCAAATCTTGCACAGCTCGTCATTTTTATATATGTCAATATTATGACTGAATACGTAAAACATATTGCATTAATATAACTTTGGCCTCTCTACGCACACAAAAACATAATTCTACTAACACTCGTATTAAATAACTAAACCATGTCTATAAATAAACTATTGCCCTCTAAAACTAAAACACAAAAAAATAAACATAGCACCGGTATGCTTGCCTCTGAGATTTCCTCCAAAATATGTCTATACTAAGTTTGATGTGCTGATTCCAAAACTTAATGAGTTTTTTTCTACCACATACCATTTTTTGCACAATTAGCAGTTATACTTAAGCTGTTTTAAAGTAGTCCTATGCATAAATACTATATGGAACTAAAAAAGGAACAACAATAATAAGAAATTTCAATATATTATTGAAATTAATCTGTTTCACAACAATGCAACAATATAATAATTTAACAGTGCAACATACAACAATACATAGCTTTTAAGTTCAGTCCCTGCAAATTTAGCTCAGTCTGTAGTTGTTTTTCAAATAATGAGGTCTATTTTTGTGAGTGGCATACATTTGTGTAATTTGAAGCAACATGTCTTCTAGAAAGTATAAAAATAAACCTTATATATTGCTAGATCTGTAGAAAGTTTGTTGTTCAAAAGAGAAGACTAATATTAAAAAATTTGTTAAAAAGGTCTACACGCCTATTTGTATATGAAGCTTGGAGATCTCTTGACAAAAAGGGCTCCAAAAAGTATGTCATGCTTGCGTAGAATTAAGGAAATGGAGTAGGATTTCAGCAAGTTTGGAGTTCCAGACATGACACTCTTTTTTTGGCGACGAGTGTACATACGTGGTGGAGAGATCATCCTCCGTGGTCTAGAGGTAACATGCTAGCCTCTGGTTCCCAAGGTCGCAGGTTCAAAGCCGGCGGAGGTCGATGGATTTTTTCGGGCGTAAAATCCTTAGCATGGCTTCCTTTGGAAGGGAAGTACGCCGTTGGTCCTGCGTTGTAGATTTATGGTACGTAAAAGAACCTCAAGTCTGATAAAGAGGCTTCTAATCAAAGTTAAGCGGTTTTTCACTTCTAATATAGAAAGGGAACCGCAGCAGTTAAAGAGCGTTCACAAATAAAACTCATGGTGGAGATAGTTAAAAAGTATAGCAAAATTTACATGCATTACAGATACAGGCTTCAAATAAATATTATAAGTGCCTCAAATCAGCTTCTACACAGTCCAATTTTAATTCCAAAGATTTATTCAGTGACACCCGCATGAAATAGCATTAAAAACTATAAATGTGGAATATAAAAACTGTGTAATATAACTTGAAAAATAGTCTATGGGATCTATAAGACGACAGTTCATCAAAACACACACACAAGCGTATAAGCGTTGTATATACAATCCATGTTCTTTATTTCAAATACGTATAGCGTCGCCATAAAATCAACTATTTTAGAGAGTAATTTTAGGAATGATATATACTGTAGTTTGTAACCCATACATAGTGGTTCCAGAATATGAAAAGTGAACTCTTTAGCGTCAAAATATGCCTACAGCGTATACTATACTATACATGCACGTTTATTAAGCGCTAGCTTTGCGTGGTTGCGCGGACAAAGGTGAGGTATAGTGGCCGAGAACGTCCGCGGACGTCTGCAGACTAAGCTTTATACAGCTCTTGTTGCAGAGACAGGCATTGATAATTAAGACGCAAACATAATTTTCCAAATGGGCGAAGGTCTACGCTGCAGCGAACGAGATACGTTATCGTGCTCTGCGTTGCCAGGTCGCAACCCCTACTCTTTTCATATTACCCTCTCACTCGCACACTGAGCATGCAAATCTGCCTGGCGGCATAATGTTTATTCACGTTTATTGTGAAAACTATTTGAGCTAAAAATCTGTGGCTTTTGCGGTTCTGCTACGAACTTTACTGTGTAACATCTTCGGTTTTTTTGTTGTTGTTGCAAAATTTGAATATTTTGTCTTAACGAAAGTAGTATTTATGAGAGACGGAATCACTTAGCGCGTTACTCCCCAGTTGAGCACGATTGCAATATGTCAACAACAGCACTCCGATTGGCTGCCGGCCTGGTGGCGCTCAAAACAAACCTCATCCCATTTGAAAGTCACTGTAGTAATTTCAATATTCAAAACGGTCATTTGAGTGACATAGCTCTTTGAACAATGACCTGTGCCCAATGTTGTGGGTTTGACTCTGGTCCAGTATGATGACATTTAAGTGCGCTTAAGCATTAGTAGAGTTACTGACATGTAAACTAACTCCTATGGTACAAAATGTAGGCATATCGGTGACAATGATATCGACCCTGACAATCGCTAGCGTTTTTCGATAAACTTCGAAACCGTTATAATAAATTATACTATTAAGCTTTGAAACAAAAATTAACCAACAAATCATGTGTGTTCCAATTCAGAAAGTTTATATTAAAATACAGAAGATGGTATCGACCTTTTCAGCAGGTTATGCTGTTTACTATCTCATTATTATTTACCTGAAAAGCTCAGTATAAAATAAAGGCCAATCAGCTCTAAAACTTAATTTAGGAGACTTCATAATCCTCCTCTAAAATAATCAAATTTGGAGAAGTGTATTTACAGGCTACACAAAATGATATTTATATATAATAGCTATTATATCTCAACAAGTTCTTTTCCCTTGCTTATATATGAAGCTTTTTGGGAGCAATTGATAACAAAACGACATTATTTCATGCGGCCATATTTACAACACCAATGTTGTGACATAGATGTAGCATGTCTGCCGGTCTGGTGGGCCCAGTTAATTCTCTCTCACCAGACAAGCATCCAAGTTCTGCCGGGCGACGCGGCGCTGTATTTGTGGGCGAATTTCGAGGGAGACAGAATAGTTGCTAATTACACAACAGTGTAAAGCACATGCAGTAGGGATAGCTAACTTGTTTTGTGTTTCGAATTCAAAATGTGCAGGTCATGAACCGCGTTCCCTTCCCGTAGTCTTCTCCACCAGATGGTTACCTGATGTTTACTACAGATGTTTGCCTGTTACTTGTTGAGAACTTATTTGCTTGACATGACACTGCAAACACGGTGAGGCGTATTTTGGGATGTAAACGTAATGCACTAATTAATTTTAAATACTAAGGTTTAAATTGCTGACTACTGGTATTTGGTGTTTCAATTAAGAGCACCTTTTGCCATAATCAACTAAGCCACTTATGACGGAATTGCCTGTTCATTAGTACCTATAATGATAAAAACATTGTAAAGAAATAAGAATCATGTGAAAAGGTTAAAATGAAATTTAGCTACACACGCATGCAATTCATAGATACACATGCACAATGTTTTATTTTAGCTTACACTAAAGCTTGGGCAACCAACGCGAGGCCCGCGGGACAAGTAATGGTCCGTCAAGACATTTTGAATGGCCCACCGATAGAACAAAACCTGCTGGTAACCTTTTCATCACTACAAACCCTTCCTCTTTCGAGTCTGAAAAGAATGAAGTAAATTTATTCCTAAATTCATTCACAGTTCGGGATTCATAAATACTCACTATTCTTGCAAATGGAAATAATATAAACCACTGAGGAATTTGTGCTAAATCTGAAGAGCAGTGTGAAACATCCACTTTTCCTAATTTGACCGATTTTTTTAAAATATATGTCACCAGATTGGTTTTAAAACACGCGATCTTCTCAAAGGCTCCTGTGCAGATTTGGCTCAATATACACTTGAGAAAACATTTTCTGACATGAATTTTTACAAATAAATTATGTTCAACTTTTATAGATGCACATCTTGCTATCTGCACATCAGTAATTACACCTGATGCAGAGAAATCGGTAAATCAAAGGCAAACTTAAATGTAGCAAACATTACAAGTCTTCTAAATTATGGAATGTTCTTATTAAATAATGTAACTATAAGTATTACTACTATAATCCAACGTGTTTTCTGTATGATAGTTTTAAAAACCGCGTAAAACTGATGTTCTTTCAAAATAAAAGTGAATAATACGCTAACCGAATGCTTTTTAAAAGATTAAGTTTGATATATCGGACTATCGCTACACTTATCCGATTACATTACTAATACTTACATATTATGTTAGTTTTTTCTCAAAATAAGTATTAATGAAATTTAATTGGATGGTGCCTCTAAAGAATTCCATCAATTTAGTGGCCCAAACTCAAAATAGATTACTCGCCCCGCCCTAACCTATAAGGGTAGACAATACTAACTTATTTCACAACACAGAATACAAAAAGAAAGATATGGGGACAGGCGAACTTTACTTTCGGCTAAACGTAAATACAAGTAGGTGCTTAAAATTTGTTTTTGCATAAATTGTTGCTTTAAATAACCCAAGCAAAAGAAGTCCAGCAGTGTTAGATAAGGTGATTTGGCTGGCTAGGACGCTGATCCGTTGTTCCCATCTATTGAACCGAATGTGCCGAATTTAGATGATTGTATACTATCATCAATCTGTGCGGTGGAGCACCACATCGTTAATTGCTCTTCATTGGTGCATTTTATAGTAACAAGGGAAATTCATCATCGATAATTCCCTTACCCAGTGAGGCTATATCAACACTCTAGTAATGAATGTTGTAGTGGTAATTTATGGTTCTATTGTGGAATCTTGATTCATCCTGAAAAAAAATTCTGGTGACAAACCCCATATCAATTGCCATTTGACCAAGCTTCCATTCATAGAATTTCACCCGAGCTTCGAAATCTCTCCCGTAGAGTGCTTGCTGTAGGTGCAAATGATATGGATGAAACTTATTGGCTCGTAGTACTCGTATCACACAAGACTGGCTGTTTACCTCTTAAGCAACTGCCCATGTACTTGTGTACAGATTATTTCGCATGGCATTCAAAACATCTTCCGCATTAACACCGGATGTCACCGGTACGTCTGCCACAGGAGGCATCTTTAACAGCGAAGCTTTCGGTGTTGGTTGCCGTATATTTGGAGCTCTCTTCTGGTTTAAATGCTAAGCTTTTTGTGCATTTGCTCCCGCCTTTCTGTAGATAAGGAGCATATCAACATACTCATCTGTCGAATGCATAGCGGAGGAATGACACTAATGTTATATGACAGCATGCGAATAAGCAGTGAAGGTAGTCAAAATTCAACAATTACTTTGCTGTGTAGTGCCGGCCAAATGGGACAGAAAGGTATAAAAATCACAGTTTGTGTTTAGGTTAATATACCCATTTCATTACAAAATTTATATAATCAAAACATGCTTAGATTATAATTCCAGTAAAAATTGGGGAATAATGAAACTGCAATATTATGTAATCGATCCTCAACCGTTATTGGAAAGAAGCAGAAGAAGCAGAAGAAGACTAAAAACGTAAAAAACGTGAAGAGTCGAACCCACATTACTGGCGGACTAACGCTCATCAGTTAACTCCAGTGGTCCACTTGAATCCACTCCGGAATCTGCTTTCAGTAAATGAGTCGCATGTTTATGAACTGAACCTTGCCTTAAATCACAATTTGAACATGAAGGTTGGCCTATCTTCCAAAATCGGTACAAGTTATTGACTCACGCAGCAAAGGAATGTCTTTGAGCTTGTAATGTGTACAGAAAAACTGTGCACGATACTTTTTTGTATTTAAAAGTTACATTTTCTGGATTGTTTAGTGTTGGATGCGTGGGTGGGTGAGTGAGTGTGTTTAGAGTAATTTATGTAGTGTGTTATGAAATTTTCATTAAACAAATTAATATATATATATATATATGTACTACTAAATACTTCTTCAGTAATTACATACTTCTATGGTTTCCTTTCAGTAACCTTTAAACGCCATATTTACAAAAACAGGAGTTTTATATTTGGACGCTCTTTAACTGCTGTGGTTCTCAGCGTCCCATTCTATGTTGGGCATGAAAGACAGCTCGATTTTGCTCAGAGGCCTCTTTATCAAACTTCAGGTTCTTTTACGTGTAAACCTACCTTTACTTCCCTTCCGAAGGAAGTCATGCCAAGGATGTTTACGCCCGAATAAATCCATCGTCTTCCGCTGGATTTGAACCCGCGACCCTAGGTACAACAGGCCGGAATGATAACCACTACATCGCGGAGGGTACACCATATTTACGATACATTTTCATCTACAATATTAACAAGTTAGACCTGTAGGCGTAGGAGTAATATAATGTGTTGTATCGTTCACCTTTCTGAAATATATTAATGGCCAATTATTAGAAAACTAAGAACAGTATAATGATAAGTAGCTGATGCAAAAGCACTCACTACCTCATTTTACTGTGTTCTACTCAGGCATGATGAAAAAACTTTTATTAAAGCTCGGAACATATACACAAGTAGTTAATACGCTGAGTACTACAAACTTGTAGTGGAGAGCCATTTTTACTTAACCTCGTGGTTAATCAAGAGCGAAATTTTCTTGAAGTACAAGTTTTAAGTATTTGTTGGTAATTATTATACGAGCCTATATAAGCAAATAATATCGCTGTACCCTGGTAACTGAACATCTTAATCTCTCGAGAATAAATTTATAAATAACGTTACAATAGTTGGAATGCAGAATTTATTGCGACCCAAAAAAGGAACAAAGGAACCATTAGGCCTGACACGCACTATTTGTTAGAGTCAAGTTGGTTTCAAAAACTGAAAACTTTGTTAGATTTCTACATGTGGCTTTATGACAAACGCTTCAACAAAAAGTTTCATTTCGCCATTTATAATCAATTATGTGCACAGGAAACCAACTCATCATTCTCTATGCATGGCCAGCAGCCGGCTATGAAATTGGAGTGAAATTCTCATTTAGAAATTTAATAGAAGTTGCGGTTCAATATAGAGCGCGAATACCAACGGAAAACGCACTGATGATAGTGAATATATTAACCTTGCAATTAAACCTTTTCCTCTTTGCTTAGTTGCTGTCATTTTGATGTTAACATTCCACGAATACAAGTTAGGAGTATACGATGTGTAAATCTCTCAGATCTATACATTCGCAATTTATTTTCTTTGAAAATCATACAAAAGCTTAAATTATTACTTGTGTACTAGACAACACTGCTGCCATGACACGGAAAAGAAAAGAAAAAACTACCAACACAGGACTCTGCACCCTGACATGAACCAGATTTCATCTGCTTTGGCATCTTCAGAGCCAGAGCTTCCGTTGTATGATCGTTTAATACGGCTTATGTTTAACATCTTTGAATATTTGACTTTCGCTTTATAGCTTCAACACATGGCCATTTAAATGCTCAAGAGCACAGGTCTTAATTACCTTTACCTACGATTCTTTTACTAGACTAACTTTTCCTACATTTTTGCGCATTAAATGTGTTGTGATGTAATTTGAAATCAATCCCGTTCAAACTTTCATCAGAAACTCAGAAACAACAAACCTGGAAAAACTTGTATGTATTTTTCCCTACACCTTTAAGTTGCTCAACATGTAGCATAATAAGTAGTTTGACTCCTCTTCACAAAAACGCATTAAAATATTTTTTTCCTGAAACGACTAAAACAGAGAACATTTTCAGTACGCTAGTCCTGTGTATTAGTACTTTAAAAATGTGGTAATAATTTACTTTTTTCAAAATCAAGATTTCTGCGACGTGTGCAACATCTGATTAGTTAGTGTAATAAAATGAAAATAACACGTTGTTCTAAGAAACTATTAAAATATCTACCTGAATTATTTTAAAACACCTGTACACATGTGGTAAAAAAAACGTGTGACAAAGTCTTGAAAACACTTAGCTAAGAATTGCAAGATTTAGAAATGTCATCTATGGGTCCCCTTAAATTTAAAGTTATCAAAATCACGGCCAGCTTATTTCACAGTGTAAACATGCCGGTATATTAACACCAAATTTACTATACAAGACAAGTAATTTTCCTGAGTCGCCAACCAAGGATATGGATGTCATGTACATCAGGAACAGAAAAGTTGTCACATTATCCTTGGATCGTGTAAGTGGTTTTCTTTTTCTTCCTTTCTTTCGTCAGGTTTCCACATCTATCTAAATAATACTGGTTTCCACCCAGCACAAAACACGTCTACGACTGCCTTGAAACAAATCCAAAGAAATACTCATAAAACATAAAACATAACAGGAATATTTTACTCGAGGAACTGAGGAGCCAGAAATATACTCTAAACGAAATCTGTTGTTTCATAAAACTGTAGAGATGGCTTGTCCAAAGTAAAGTCGTTAGTGACTGTGGTTCTTAGAGGGAGGGGAGGTTGACAAATAAATTAGCTGCAGAGGTGAAATGCACAACAGTCATAACATTTACGTCAACTGTTTCTTTTGACACGGAATCGAAATCTAAAGTTATTATTGATAAGATATACTTTTAATGTATTCATCAATTTAAAAACATAGATATATAAGCATTTGCTTGGCAGACTACCACTCCCACTACCATCGATATGATAACAATGGTTATAATTATTACTAAAGCTCGAAAGTTGATAAAATATATTTTTCTGAGGCATTGCGGAAAATGCCGGATAGGATACAAACTCGTTTTGCCTCAAGATAAAAGAGTATGGCTTAATTATCTACTGGTCATACTTTTGAAATTTTTCATTCTTTTGTTGCATTTTCCTGCTTCACCGTCAGAATAGGTTTTTTCAGTATTACAGACAAAACAGTCTTGGAATTCCTTAAACAAATGATGACGTAATTTAGTTCACATTATGTCACCTCTAGCTGAACATTCTGACTTTGGTCCTGTTACATTATTCTGCGAACTTTGATGTTGTGAAATCAGCAATTAGCATTTTTGATCAGTGCTGTAGCAATAGCAATTTGTTTAATTCTGACATGAAACATTTGGAATGAATTAGTAGCAACTTTTTTATTCTGAAAAAACCAATAACGTGGTTATAAAAACAGATGAGAAAGGCACTTAGTTCTAGAGAAGATAAAAAGGGTAGAACAGCATTTGAAACACTATACAGGAAAAATTGGTCAGATAGACAAAGAAAGAAAATTAAATATGCTGTAAAAGAACATTGGTTGCTTGATGGATTGTGGAAAACTTTGCTAGAAAATATTGCTTATTTCAGCTATGCAGCCAGGACATCAGTTGGTGAGACGTTTTTCAATGTGCAGAAATGTCTTTTAGGATAATCGGCAGGCAATCCTTCAAATTTGAAGGACTAATGGTCTATTGCTCTTTGCTGCACTCAATAAAGTATACCTATAGTTTTCAATTAGTCATTTTTCACCTTCTCTTGTTATATTGTCATAAATTCAGCTTCGCTTTATAAATTACTTTTTAGTAATTATAAGCCACATTTTCATAAATGTAAGGTAATTTATATATGTCATTTTTAGTATTTGTTAGGTTATCATGTTCTGAGATCTATTTATTACTGTTGTTGATTACTACTAAAGTTATGCAATAAACAACTATTTAGCACGTTAAGAATGCACCGATCCGCTCATTTTTCGGGATGATGTAAGCAACTCGACAGTAAAACGGCTAGACTTTTGCAGGAAGGGAGGCAGAAAGATGTTTTATTTCCATTGTTATTATTTTTATTGTTCCATTTATGCCATGCCTTAGACTGCATGGTCATATCGGGGGCACTTCACTGTGGAACATATTGCTTTGGTAATGGTGCTAACTCGTGCACTATTTGTTGTCGTTGGATTCTATTTACATAAATTTCCTTCGTTAGATCTCGCATTCATTCACACTCATATTCATATTTTCAGCCTCTGGGGAGGATAGGGAATAATGCCTAACCGGGAATCGAAGCCGGGGCACCTAGTGCAACAGGCAGGAACTTTACCAGGGCAAGACCAACGGCAAGAGGATGCTTGGAGAGTGCGGAGAAACGCGTTTCAGTACCAACTTAAATCCTTTGGTTTCCAAATTTGGTTACCTTTTCTGTTCAAGTATGCGAAACAGTTCCCTAATTTCATTAGCACGAACATTTGGAGGAAATAAATTCTTTATACTACTCCTTTAGGTGGGAGCGCATATAAAATTGCATTTTGGGAGTGAGAAACATATTAACGTGCATAAAGTCAGACATTCCGAACACCAGAAAATGAGACACAATCCTTGAACCCTTAATATTCAATTACCAAGAGTATTTCAAATAACACCAGACTTTGGGTTGAGGCAGAAATCTTCACTTTCTGGCGTGTGCAAATGAATATACTGATTCCTACAAATTGGATTTTAAAAAACTTTTCACTAGTGTTGAAATATATTTTCAATTTAATAGTTTTCAAATATTCGGAAAGTGCAAAATATAATATAAAATCAAGTATCTTTTGAAACGCCAGAATACCTACCCACAACTTCATCAACAGGCATATAAATATCACGTTTAATTGACAAGCTCATCTTGGTGTGGGTAAGGTTCTTTCTACAGAAGCGATGGAAATTGGCGAAGTGGTTAATATCTTGAGAACATAAGGTACCAAAGAAGGCATATCTTTCAAGCTTTTAATGTTTCTAAATTGTCTTAATAAAATGTTGCTCTGAAAAAAAAAATCCTACAAGCAGAAACAATTTTCACAGCAACAGATTGTAGATACAATATTTGCAATTGCGAAATTACTCACATTGCTGTTGTACCGCGAAAGAAGGCATTTCGGAAGGCGGCCATTGCCCAATCAGCCCCTCTTTAGACACGGCTCTGATTTAAGCTAATGCCAAAATTTCGATCGATACTTAGCGCATGATTTGAAAGAATTATGGGGCAAAGGTTTGACTTTCTTGTAATCACTTTGCATGACAGTCAAATGTATTCCACTGGCTAAATTAGCTCCCCGCACAGCGTGCAAGGTTGAGAATTAGGACGTTATAAAAACATTGAAGGGGAAAGTATACAGATGTTCCCAATGCAGTAACGGAATTCATAAACATGTGTCTTGAGATTCACTGCATCACTCCTTTTTCCCCTTCAAGTATCCCCCCCCACACACACACACTTTTTATATGAGAGAACACAGGTCAGACACAAGGGAAGAAGGTTTAATGAGGAACAGAGAACAAGTGTCTTACAGTCTAGACTATGAGAGGAAAGACACGGTTCGTCAGACTGTCTCGGAAGCAAGAAAACAGTTAATTTTGAACCGAGATCGAAAGTATGCTAATTGGGCATTATTCCAGTATCTTTCCTCTTTGGAAAATTGATAAAGCTCCCAGCGTACCTTTTAGCCTTGTTTAGGCATGACAGCTGTAGCGGGAATGCATGACTGAAAGTAAATGAGTATACAAAAGTATAAAATGTCGGAAGAATTACCTTGATACATGAGTCGTGGAGTTCCTTCTCAACTTCTTGTTGATCGTACTGGAAGACTAAAAACTGGTGGTAGTTACGCCATAATCCCTTCCCTGAACCTTAGTGGCTTCGGACGATATACACTGTAAACAAGGAAACAGAATGGATTACACAGGTTTCTTAAGACGCATATAATTTAAGTTTCAGTCGTTCAGTCAGAGGGGACACAGAAAGAAAAAGCTTTAAAGAAATATGCTACAGCTTACTATAGTATATTTAAAAAAATATTACCTATTCAAATTTTAAAATTTGTGGCAATACTCTTAATTGTTAAAATGAATTTGTGTTGAACTTTTTAAATCACACTGAACTTTTTTTAAGATATGTTTTAAAGATGCACACGTTTTCTTTCTTGTAATTATAGGCAGCAAGTTTGAGAGTATACATACAAAATTTATGGAAATAATTGTTTTAAAAACAACAATAACATTGATAACTGCAGTTGCAGAGCGATTGCCAGTGGTTTTCAATTTACCCGCCCCCTCGGCGTATGCCGTTACCAATTCAGTAAGCAGGAGTGAACCAATTTGTATGCACTCCACTGCACCTGACTTTTGTTATCGGACCCCAAAGTTACACAACTAATAACCAGACATTGGAATTGCGTGCAAATGCATATTTAGTTTACGATTACTTGTGATATGCAATTAAGTTTTGGCCACCAGGCTTAATCTACATGGTCATTAGGAGGATACAAAGACTTAGATAAAACACAAACACAGAAACACACAACACAAAACACGCATGTCCATAGCGGGGTTCGAACTTGCGAACCTTTCTGGACAAAACGTCAATGCCAAACGCGAAACGACCACGACTACCGTGGCCGGCAGGAATTTAGTTTTGCAGTATGTGTTTTTCTTATCGGTACTCAGGTTTACACAACTAAACAAGATGTCGGATTTCATGCAAATGCATATATAGTTTCTGTAAATTCAGTAAATCACACTTTCATCATTTTTTGTAATTATGCTATTCCAAGCTGTCTCTGCATACCAGGTATTACCATTGATTACTTGAACTCCATTGGACAAACACTAAATGAGATCACTGATGACATGCCCTATTTTTCTTACACTTCTGTAACGGAGTCTTAACTCCCGTGGAGTCAAAGTGCAGCTGTTTCATAATAGGTGCGTTACCGTTGGTTGCTAGAGGACAAACGCTAGATGCTTCTAAACCAGTGTTTCCCAACCTTTTGAAGTTCACGGCACCCTTGGGAATAACATTAAACACCAGGGGCACCCTTCCTTGGAGTAAAAGAAAATTAAGCTTAATGTGTTAATTTATTGAAATATTATATAATAATAACGTACACCATAACATAATACAGTAAACTTTACTACAATCACTGAGTAAAAATACATCAATAAATTTTGTTTGATTAATGATTAATGTGAAACTTGTGATTGATGCTTAGAGCACAGATATGTGATGTCGGGTCTTACAGTTGACAGTGAAACACGCAAATCATCCTCAAGGTTATTCAGTCTATTTCTTTCTTGGCATTTTATTGTCACCATAGCAGAGAAGGCTTGCTCGCATAGATAGGATGTTGAAAAGGGCAAAACTGCGTTAATTGCTTTCTTCATTAGGTTAGGGTACTCCTCTCTCCGTTGAAGCCAAAACCTAGCCACCGACGCCTCACTCTTGGTGAACTTACCTTTGAGTGTGGAATCAGCGCAAAGATCAATAAATTCATCTCGTTCGCAAGCAGTGAAATCTATTTCCTCTGATCTATCTACGAAATCAAATGGTGAGACAACCCAGTCGAGATTCGTAGTGGAAATAGTTGGAAAGTACGCATCTATTGCATCTTGCAATCTTGATAAGTGATCACAAATGCGGTCTTTCAGTTTACACAGATCTTTATCTCCTGCCACATTAAGAAGAGATGGAAAGTTGGACAAATCCCCTTTTTGAACTGCAGACTTCCAAGAACTAAGTTTTCTTTTAAAACCTTTCATTTTATTGGTTGAGGAGATTATTGTTTCATGTCGACCCTGCATCGAAACATTCAGTTCATTCAGCTTATGAAAAATATCTGCCAGATACGACAGTTCAAAACACCAAGAATCACTTAGTAAGAGCTCATGAAATGTGTCTTGATTTTCATCCTTAAAAAAAGTTTATAGCTGTTCTTTAAGTTCGAGAAACCGGTTCAATACACGACCCCGCGACAACCACCTTACTTCTGTGTGAAGAGGTATGAGCTGCATACGTTGCGCGACATAATTGTTCAAAAATTCTGCACTTTAAAGGTCGAGACTTCATATAGTTCACCATTTTCACAACTTGGTTAAACACTTCAGCAAAATCTTCATTACACGCTTTCGCGACTAATGCCTCTCTATGGAGAAAACAGTGAGTTATAATAATGGATGGATTTTCATTGAGAGCTCTGGCAGTAAAACCTTTAATTTTCCCAGACATAGATGGTGCACCATCTGTACATATACCACAACAGTCTTTCCATGAAAGACCATGGTCATTGAGATAGGAATTAATAGAAACGAAAATATCATGGCCTGTGGTTGTAGTCTCCAGCGGTCTACAGAACAGAAACTGTTCACTAATATCTTTTTCATCAATATATCTGATAAAACCAAGGAGTTGCGGTTTGTCACCAATATCGCGACTCTCATCTACTTGCAAAGCAAATGTTCTATAAGTTTTTATTTTCTCCGTGACTTGTTCGTTGATATTGCATGACATTTCAGATATCCTGCGACTGATTGTGTTGTTGGACAGAGGAATTTTCGAAATTTGATTAGCTGCTCCTTCGCCAAGTATTGTTGAAACTATAACTTGACATGCAGGGCCAATGATTTCCTCTCCAAGAGTATGAGGTTTCTTTTTTTTAGCTATCAGTTCTGCTACTTTAAATGAGGCTTCAAGAGCAGTATCACCTATGGTCATTCTCTTTACCATTCGCACAGCTGTTTTCTTCTCCCCTTCTAATATATGTGAAAAATACATTACACTTTTCTGTGACACACTAGGATGCTTTGTTGTAAGATGCCGCTTCAGTTTGCTAGGTACCATGGCCTCGTTGCTAAGTGCTTCGCCACAAACTAAACACACAGGGATAGGGTTTTCCTCGTTGTTATTCCATTTAAATCCATACGCTAAGTAACTGTCCTGGTATGTTCTTTTCTTTCGTTTGTCTTCTTTATGTGGTGAATTCGACGGTCCGGGAGAAACTGTAAGATTTGGCTTCTTAAAGCAAGCAGTAGGAGCCGACTGTTCACTTTCACTGTCCTGGCGTTTACGTTTAACAATGAACTTATCCATAGCTAAACACTGTGAATCAACGCGAGGAAGACAACTGAAAGCGCCAAGCGGCGTACACTTATATATATTCATGTCGAAGTCTCGGGAATGTTCGTGAGGAAGCGAGTAGTCTCGGGAGTGTTCGGCAGGGTATAGCTGTAATGCCATCTGTGGGATACTAGTATAACTGAATTATTGAAATGAATTGACCACTATCACCATCTGCTGTGCATGAGAGTAATTGATTTGACATTTTATTTCAAGACCTTACAAGACTTAAGGCTTCAGTAGAAGGTATTTCTTTTTTGTTTATCTCAATATCTCGCGGCACACCTTAGCCAATCACACGGCACCCTAGGGTGCCGGGGCACACCGGTTAGGAAACCGTTGTTCTAAACCTTCAGGAGACGTAGCAACTTCTGCAGTGCTGGCTGACAGGGGCTAATTGCCATATTGATGTTACAGATTGAGTTGGGAGTTTTTGTAGTGAAAGTAAATCGAAAATAAGAATACCTGAGTCTCCGCTTTCTCTCCCATAGACTCAAGTTTGACAGAAAAAATGTATAAATTAGATGTAATCACTAATATTTCCTTGTGTATATTAGCATTTATAAAACCTAAATGAGAGAACTTATAAAAGGTGCTTTCTTTCTTTTTTTTCTTTATTTATTTATTTCTTCTTCCTTTCAGGTACCCATCACTGGGGGAAAAGAATAAAACGAAATTGTCTCCGATTTTGTCTTCGCTTCATAAAATCTTGGTTGTAAGTCATATTTATTGGGGTCCAGTGCACAGATCATTGTTGCCCCGGTCCGAACAAAACTCGTTATCAGCGCCTGGCATATTTCCAGGCAGTTGATCGTTGAGCGGAAATCAGCCCTAAAATCGGCCGTTTCAGCTTCAAGCTTTAATTTTTTCCCCACCAGTTATGGACCCTATGGGACAAATAGTCCCATATACAAGGATATTTTTATTTTCGATGTATATTCACTACCAAAATTCCTGCTCAATCTGGGACAAAATGTTACAATAGTACCTTGTGAGTCGACATGACTTTGTTCTAAGACGTTAACGAGGCTTTTGCACAAACTGTACCATGAAGAACTAACAAGTGGGGAACACATTCGGGGTACGTAAAAACTGAAGTTCATTGAAAATTTACCTGTATACAAAAGCAGCACGTGCACTCGGAACTGATTTATGAACAAAAAAGACAAAACAGGGGGACGGGAGCAATAGTCTCACTAGTCATAAGGGGACAGTGAGTGTACAGGCCCCACCCCTTTCTCTGACACAGTCAATCCCCAAAGCGCCGTTTTAGCTTCCTACTACCAAGGATTAAAATGTTTACCATGTTTACTACCACAATTTTATTGCATTCTTTCAATTTAACATAGTCCCTCCAAATACTGCAAATATGATTAATCCTAATATTCCGTAAACTATTATTCCACTTTCCCTCTTTTTGGTAGCAGTATGACATTGTTTCAATGTACATATTAGATATAAAAATACTTCGTGGTTTCAAAAGTTTAACTTTAAAGTATGCCCACAAAAAAAAATGTCCTTTTTAGAAGATTATGGTGACGTCTAAGAAAAGTATGGAACAAATACTCCTCTAATACTTCCTCCATTCTGTTCACTTTCCAAGTTATTTTTCTCTGTCCTTTAATTTAGTATGTCCTCTCTGCTCTTTCTTTCAAACAATATTACAAATTGCTGCGAGCAATTAAAGAGCTGACGGGAAAGGGCACACGTGTCAAAAGTCTTATTTCGTGGAATTCATCTACATATAAAAAAGAAAACTGTGATTCATTGATCAGGATTAATTCAACCAGGTCATAAAAAAGAGTAAGGTACAATATTGCTTTTTCTTCATCATATTTTTATATTTCATGAAAATGTTCATATAAATATGATGGCACTGCACATCGAGTATTCCTGAAATACTATTTGTTTAGTCGCATTTTATCTCCTCCACTCTGTGTCGGAAACCGAAAAATCCAATGTACAGGCACCCGCATCAATGCCGTCACGGATGCGTTATTCGTTGCTGTAGCTCGATTGTGCATTGACGGCTTGCTAACAGCTAGTACTTGTACATTTTTGGTTGAACTGTGGAAAAACTATACAATTAAAGTTATCTCCATACCTTTACAACCAGTTCCTTAATGTTTACAATAATTTGAACTAAAGAGCTGTATTATTTCTATGTTAACAGCATTATAATGATTCACAAATACTAACTAAACCCACCAGAAGAAATAAATTACATTTTCTTTCTTAGTGAAATAAATTTACCCGAATAAAAATAAAGAACACTAATAGCAACTTAATTACATTTTGTTTCTCACTAAATTACATTTACCAGAATAAAAATAAAGAGTGCCGATATGAACTGATATCATTTTCTCTCTTACTGAAATAAATTTACCAGAATGAAAATAAAGAATACCAGCCGGAAAGCAATTACGTTTTATTTTTTACTGAAATAAATTTACTTCAAAGAGATAACCTCATTAAGGGGGTTATCTCGAAAGAAAAAGGTTTTGGTAATCTTAACTCACGAAGAAATAATAAAGAAAAACCACCTAACATTATTAATATTTACCGAAATAAGTGTAATAAACAGACTCTGATTTAGTCACCTGACTGCATGCGTTTTACCAAGTTGACAAACATTCAGTCATAGTCTGTCCTGTTGCCTCGTCTATCCAAAATTTGATTGAGACATGAAGGCATAGATTCAATCGGATGTCAGAAATACTTAGGTTCATATCTTCAATATTCCCAATGTTCTCTCAGTGTTCCAGCAGTTCACCTCCAGTTCACCTTTGATTGTGGTGCCACACCTGCACCATATCTATAATATTTAGGTCGGGCAATTTCAGAGGCCAGTTGAGCACCAGTATGTCAGGGTGTTCAGCAAAAAAATCTGATGTATACCTGGAACAATGCACACTACCGTTGTCCTACACCAAGCGTATTATTGGCATCCCATACGCGGGGAACACGAGCCTCAAATTTGGCAGAACGACATCTATACGTCATAGAATCCATTCTCGGATATGTCCCGACTAGTTCTATACGTCCAGCTCCACTTCTCCAATCCAATACCGAACAACTGATAGTCCCAGATCGCCTTATAAGCGGTTGATATCTTGGATCCATCCTTGAACCAATATGCCTCCAACACCTCAATTGATGATTTTGATCAATACAGAAAACCTTCTTATCGAGCCATATAACTGTGTTCCACACTTCCAAAGAAGTTTGAAGATTTTCCAACGCAGATCCCATGCGCAGTTCTTGATGCCGAGGACATTCCTTTCGAATTGCTCGGCGATTGCGAATGCCTCTTCACTTTAGTCTGCAGTGGCCGTTGTCCCACTAATAGGTAAATCCAGTTGTACAGCTGTATCCTTTAGTGACTGAAAGGGATGAACTTCTACATCTGGTATGAGAGCACCATCATCCTGTGAAGTGGGTTTCTTTGGTCGCCGATTCCTCCTTCTGTGGTCACGAAAACCTTCTTCCCTTCATCTTGTCACGTTTATATCCGTCGCTGCACTGTACGTAGCGTGGCAGGAATCTCTAGAGCGAGATCAGCAGGATCCATATGCGCCCTCCACATCCCCACAATCATGTCACATTACACTTCGAATATATTTGACGACATCCTTACCGTATATTCAAGTTGCGGAAAATCAACTGTTACAGGATGCCACTGCATAAAATGATGCTATACATAAGGCCGAGCAAGCAAAGACAGTTTCCAACAGGCAGCGAAAGGGTTGAAGTGAGGGTTTCTGTTCAGGCGGCATTAATGCGGGTGGGTGTACGGAAATGTTCCGATGCTTCTGTATTCCTATAGCGTTTTTCCTTATTTCTTTATTTAGTGGTGGCTAAAGTTCCGTATCATAACCATCCGTATGTAAGCTAACGTCTTATTGGTTTGCATTCCGAGACATATGCATCAGACTATGAAGAAGCACCAGAACAAATGAGCGGCGAAAGGGGAAGAATATGGAAACATTTCGCGTTAGTGACTGGAAGGCAGGCTCCTTAACAACGCTCCACTTCAGCTCCTGGGTTAGTTCTCCTCGTATTGGTTTGATGTCAAAGGTTTGGCACTCAAACATTAACCTATGAAAATTATCTATATCAGGGTCAGGAGTGAAGAGGTAAGACAAACCTTAAATAGAGTCCTAGAACCAGGTGTGGGTGGGAACCGCGCGTACCAGAGGTGGTTTAGTTTGCCATAGTTAAAACAAACCGCTGTGTATTGTATAGACAGTATTATTTGGATTACACCTGGAGGCGCTTGCAGCTTAGAGCTATGTCCGTTTAGGAATTGCTTTTTTAATCCCCCCCACCAAATAATAATTTCCCCTCCCGCTTCAAGTCTCCTGCCCGATACAATATTTCACTAATAGTTCTGCTAATCTACTAAATGAGAAAGTTGGAACAATTCAATGACGTTTTCTACTTACATCGTTGATGGCCTATTCTCTGTCGTACACTCCTTATACTGGTAATTTCTCAATTAATACAACCCACTAACCATATTTGGATAGATTCCCGTGCGTGTGATTATTTAAACAGCATTACAGAAACCTTAAAGCCAAGCCGGGTCTAGAATTCGCAATCCCGTGAGTCACAGAATACAGTGCTTCTTTGAGTGCGGCCTTAGAAACGGACCCTTGATTTCGAATTAATTTCATAGTAAGCATAGGGTGCATTCAGACAATTTTACAACTAGAATCCAAAATAATTCCAAAACAGCTATAGACAATATTTTCTTCGCAAATTTGCCGATAAATTTCAATTTGTTTCACTTTCCTAGCATTCAGAAAACGAATCACAGATCTGATATCACAAGCGCGGTACTTTCAATCAACACCGACATTCTAAACAAGCACAACAAAGCGTATGTGGCTGACAGCGATCTCAAAATGGCGCACGTTTCTTCTCCTTGATACAGAGCGTCTACCGCGCTTGTGCGGAACTGCGATCGCAGCGCTGCAGTGGAGATAAATTGAAACGGAACTTACTTTCTGGACGTACCTCGTATGTCGAAATTCTGCTAGTGAAACTCTAACCAATGAACAGAGGTGGTTTCTGGCTTATGAACGAAAGAAAGGGTGGGTGTAAGAGAAACATTAGATGTGGTGTGGTTGGATGAAATTGCCTTGTTCTTTTTATTAATATTGCTTTTATTATTATTATTATTGTTATTATTATTATTATTATTATTTGTAATCTGAAACATTGAAAAATACAAAGGACATGGACAACTAACCAAAAGTTAACTGGAGGAAATGTGTGTGCACATTATAGAGCTATAATCATTTTATCAATCTTCACAAAATTACAATTGCATCCATCTAGGCGCAATCAGCAGACAAGTTTGCTTATTACAAACAAAAGTGAAAAGTTATTTGTAAAGAAGTGAGTTATACAGAAAAGAACCACTTCAAATGTAAGGAATTTTTAAAAAGTAGCAATTTCGCATTACTTCAAAGGGGTTGGCGACTTTCTTTGCATTAATTTTATTGCAAAAGTCTGATAAGAAAATTTATTTAAGAAAATCTTAATTCCAAAGTAATTATGGAAAGGAATAATGAGAATAAAAAAAGCAGGGTCATCGCTGGAAGCAAATCTTTGTCTTCCCATTCCACTGCTCTGTCATTTGACTATTAGATCGCTGTTAGTGTATATTGACATTCCCGTGTGACCCGACTCAATCTTTAAGATAACTCACCCTGGTGTCTAATTACATATCTTTACATTCTTATTCTAGCATTCTTTCCTATATAAGAACAATTAATAAACCTGAATTGATTACGTTTTCTCAACGAATCAAAAACAGCCTTGGACTCTAGCCTCTAGTGCAAATCCACCATCACATACACACATACACCAATCAACACGGTGTGTTAGAACCAGGTGGAGCCATGAATGTGGGGGGAGCTGCTTAAGTAAACCTTACCAACTTAACATAGAGCTCATTATATCAGCAAGCTTTTGCTCTTGACTGTACATGCCCTCTAGTGACAAAAGATCATACTTAATGTGATGTCTTCCTTATAAGGTGGAACGTATACTGATTCTCTAGTGACAGGAAGTAGATGGCATACCGATAAGGTGAATTAGACACTATCTCTCTAGCGGCAGGAGAAACCTTAATGCGACGCCATCTCTCTAGAGGCAGGTGTTTGTACTTGATAGTATAAAATAGGTCGTATCTGTGTGTATATATATGTGTGTGTGTGTGTTGTATTGTATTGAGCTGTCAACAAAGAACTGGCAAAATTTGAATCCTATTCATTACTGTGCTGGAAGGGGGGCATGGGCAGGCTGATGCTATTAGTTAGCAACGTAACCACATCCAGAACGCCGTGGTTTACTTTTTCCTCCGCAAACCATTACCGCTATTTCTAGGTAGAAATCGGTGTTTTTAGGTAGAGGTCGCTGTGATAGTTTTCTCTTCCGGAAATGATCACCGGTCCTTCTCGATAGAGTGCTTCAATATAGGCTTATCAGTCAACTGTGACGTCATTCTTGCTCTATCGGCGCGGGGGAAATCACATACCTATAGTAGTGTACACCCAACATACATCTGTAACACTACATTACTTAAATCTTAGCTGCATTTATTGTGAGCATCTGGTAAACACAAGTGTACCAATAATTCCTTATGTATCAGTTTAAGATGCGACTTATGTAGTTCCTTCACTGTCATTCAATAATATAACTTAGCTCAGTTTTCACCGTCATTTCACTTATCTTTGTGCGTAGCGATGTAACGAACCATGTGCAAAATAGCCTCTTCTTTCTTCCAGCCCCTCACTGAACGTCGAACGGAGGACTTGTCTTCTCACTCGCAGAACATACAAAGCAACGGATACTTTATGTCGCATCAATAATAAGAGCTTACTAACTGTCGCTAGAACGTCTGCCGATATGTATTCACAAGGACTTCGGGAGTGTGGTCAGGGAGCGGGGAAATAACAGGAAAATCTTATCTATGGATTAGCGCTGCCCTCTTTAACTCTCCAATCAGTTCTGAAGGACTCTGCCATACATTTGACAAGCTCGGGTCACAGCATCGGCTTCATAATTACCACATTTCCACGGGGAGTTAGTATCGATTTGAGTGCAATTCCATCTGAATGTAATCCACGCTTCAATACTAAATTTAATACAAATTGAGATCGCTTTGAATGTTAGGTTACGAGAATAAATAATTCAAACTTCTATGTTGGCCGTCTTAGATTTACGTTTGCGAACCTGTTAAACATATGTTACTTTATTATTCTGTTTATTACAACCAGGTCATGTTTTTAAGGTTAGTGAATGTTTTAAAAAGAATAAATCACGAAATTATGGAAACGATAAAATGACCCCGTTATGTGTTTTGTTACATTAGTTCAGCATCACCTTGTTGGAGAAAACACTACAATGGGCATACAGCGTTGCAAAGAGCGTAGTGAAAGATAACATCTTTGGCGCATTCAATACGATTTGAATGCGGTAGTTTTTCCATAAAACGAACCCGATCCGATCCTACTTTCTAAGCTGATCAAATCCAAAATTCAATAGGATCCGAGTCCGTGTTTCCATGCACTATTCAACACGAAATACGGACTCATATAGGTTTCAATCCCCCCACGGAAACAGTGAACAATAATCAGGTATGGAAGAGCATCCCTTACTGATGTGATACGAAACAATGGTAATACTAGTTGAAAAATGCAAATTAGCGCATAAAATATATCATGTGAGAAATACCAATACATAGATAAATAAGAAAAGTCTTAAAACAAATAATAATGTTCTATATTAGGTTTTTGAGTCTTCATTGAAGTACAAGATTTTCCTTGTAAACGTCATTTTAATTTATGTATAAGAACAGCAAACTCTATCAGAAACTGAACATACTGGACTTTTGATAAGCTCCATAAACACATTGTGTCATTTTAGACAAACAAGCATAATACGCATTTCAGAAACATTTAATTATAATTTTACCATACGTATGGGACATATATATTTTTTTATTTCTCATATATTTTCTGAAAGTAAATACTTCACTGGAACGTCGGCAAGGTAACCATTTTACTCCTGTAAGTCAACGTTGTTGTAGTTACAAGAATTTCTGAATTCCCCCAGCGACTCTACCAGGAATTATAGAGAAACGGAAGAAAGGGAAATCATAGGTTCACCTCCCACAGTTTTGATATCTAACTTTATTAAGAAAGCTAGTGGGGAATTACGTATTGATGGCGTGGCCTTCTGTGGTGCTCAAAAGGGGACTGCAGTACTATACGGTATCAATTTTTCGTCGTACTAATAGAGTAATATCTCTAAATTTAGCTCTTACCTCGCTTACACCTTTTTTTGTAATTTGTCCTTTAACCTGATATATTGGACGATGAATTAAATGGGTAAACTATTGCTCAAATGAACTCGGGTTCCATAGAGCTTAGGGTTACTCAACATTTGTCTTCTCAGGTTAAGGGAAAACCTTATCCGCGTAACTCATCCTAATCGAGATTCGAACTTGGTACCTCTAAATGCGAGCCAGTCTTGCTTACACTTTGAACACTACATTTTTTTGTTATAAATTGATGTACTTTTTCAGTTTTAATGTTTGATATGTTAAACCAATACACAGTGTCTTTGAAATACATGAAACCAATATTTAGAAGGCAATGCTAGCCGATTTAAGTAAGTTATCAGCGTTTGTGTATGGCGTGTTGTCGGCACTCATACTGCGTACTCTTGCAATGTAATAATAAAACGCAATGTTACATCGATTCTATTGGTGTTATGTAAAATGCCGATATAAATTACGTACTTATAAGGCAATTAGGCTTTTTGTACCATGAAAAAGGTTTCAACCTCAAAAATGGGCTTGCGTTTAAACGGACTTACTTTTAAAGAACTCTGGTAACGCTACAGCCTATGTAAGCATCACTCCCCCCCTTCCCTCATTGTATTGCATGCGTTTATTTAGATACAGGAGTGGATTGAATGTCCCTTTAACTCCTAAGATCTCCATTCATGGATAGAGGCCAATAATGACGAGTTCGCCTGTACTTTGTAAACATTTCCCTTTCTTATTTGCGGTCATATTAGTCGCTTTTTAAACTATCTGTGTTTTTAGACAGCGTACCTCAGAAAATACCAAAGCGTATTCCAAAGATATGACACGAAGGTTTTAAAGAAAATGTCCCATCCCGAACTGCTCTATAATGTAAATTTGGAAATGTTCGATTTTCTCAAAAGTGACTAGCGATTTTGATTCAAATACCATAAATTAATCATTTACACGACAAATAAAAGGTATAGTCTGGTCCCGTAGCTCATTCGGTAGAACTCCTATCTGCTGTGCGAGGGATCCCGGGTTCGTTTCCCGGCTGGCGGGTAGGGATTTTTCTCTAACCCAGATTATTCCCTATCCTCACCAGAGTCTGGAAGTGTGAATGTAAATACAAATGGGTATGAGTGATCTAATGAATAAAATTAAATATATAAAAATAGAGTTCAACTATATCAGTATAAGAGTTTGCTCCATTGTCGATAGGCAGTATGTTCCACTGGGAAATGCTGCCGATAGCACCATGCAATTAAAGGCGTGCTATAAATGGAACAACAAACAAATGTGTATATCGCCTTTTTCTAAATAGCCTCTGTAGTCTTCTTCATATGAAAAGAATTTTGTATAATCATGTAATGTTAAGTGATAGATAAAAACCCTACTAAATGAAATATCAGGGTCACTTTAAAACAAACAATTTGTCCTAAAATGTTCTTGTGGCATTAGCTTTTTCCGAGATATCCCTTATTAATGATTGGAAATATATAATACGCCGTCATTCTTTTAAAAGTCCATTCGATTTTCATGGAAACAATATAGAATGTTAAGGTGTGCAGCTCTTCAGCATTTATCTACCACTATTCCTTGTGTATCTATAGCAAAATGTGTGATGTAGCTATCTCTTCAAAGGCTGATCTAAATTAAAATGAAGTAGATGGAAAAATAAGCTTACGTAAGAATATTGTGTATACCCACTAACAAAAGGTAGAGGGTAAATTAAGTCATATGAATATAACACATCAAACTTTTTTTATTTAGAGAATAATTATAGCTAACTTAAGAACTAAGTTATAGGTTTACCTTTGGTGTCCACTTTAAAATACAGCTATGTAATATGATTATATTAATATTTAGTACTTCTAAATAACAGATGATATTGCCTGCGGTATTTATTTTCAAACGTGTATCACCTTCTATTTCATTTAGCACAACACAGCGGAAACCACTAAGTTGGGGCACTTTCGTTACAGTTCAAGAGCTCGGTAGCGGGGGAGGATGTTAGAATGGCCAACACTAGGTCTATTAGGCCTATTAAGCCTCTGGGAGCAAGGAATCAGGAGAGAGAACACGCAGAGCAGCCAGATCTGATGACGGCGGGCGTGTGATCTCTGTTTTTCCGAGCTGAGCACCACCGGCTTACTTTTTTGTAATGTTAAATGCCTATTTTACCCCATCCGCATCACAGACAATGGATATTGATAATCAGGCATATGAAATCTTAAGCGGTTAGCTTCAGGTTATATAAATTCAAACCAAATGTCAATCTAAAGAACGTAAACAACAGCGGCCAAGGATCACTGACGGTAGGTAAACATAGTCTTATGAGTGCTGTCTGCAAACACCAACAGGCTGTACAAAGAATTGGGGTGATTGATTATCTGCAACGTGCATGTCTAAAGACCTGTAACAGCTTCACTTCCTTTCGTCCTGGCTTTATGGCTTAGACATTCATATGCTGGTGTTGCATGGAATGACATGTTACTGTAAAACGAATGTTTGAAGAAAATGCTCCAGCCCTAAGCATAAGGTACTTAACCGTGGACCTCCCTCTTATGAGTTCGTGCTGTAATAGCTCCTCATGGAAAGGTTCTGGCAGAAGGTTCCATGCAATGGAAGAAACAATTCTCATCCCAGCATACGCCTACCGACCCGTAGAACCATGAATATACGCATTTGTCAGAGTTGTCAGAAATCGAAACCGGGACTTCCCGAACGCTACGAGACTGCACGTCACCACGGGTCATCTGGCTCTGTACTCTGGACTGAACTTTGAGACACTTAGATTTAAGTACGAGTGAAAATTATGGGCTGCTAACATTAAAGAAATCCAAGTTCCCCAAATTGCGATATATTCAATTCTTTAAAAATAGGCCCCAACGTTTCTAATAAACAACAAAGACGAATCTCGCCCAATCTAACAAACCTGGTGTCATGTTCTCCATGTACATACTATATTACGCTTTTAGCAGTGAATCTGATTCGGTTCTAGTCTCCTACGCAGGCGAAGGTTTAGGTAGAGGCTTGGTGACGTTCTTCAGTGCAGTAATGGCAAGAGTAATTCCTGATTATTAGTTTCCTAAGCGGATGAGCCGCTAATAAGAATGGCAGTGCAAACAGAAGCGTTGTTGGACACGCTGTTCTCCTAATCCTCAGAATCAAAAGCTCCACCTTCACCGCAATCGATATACGCACAAAGGCAATTTCAGCTTTTGTTAACGTCGGACAAGAGAGCTGGCGAACTGCTCTGCGAGAAAATCGAAGTGTCATACTGGCAGAGGATTATATATAAACATTAAAATTTTTCTGACATGCATGTGGCAATCAACAACTAAACTTTTAAGGACATTTTTTCGGAAAAAAAAAGAATTAAACGAAAAACTTGCTTTTTTCTAACCTTTATCATTTTCGTTCTTAATTGAAAAATGTATGGTAACACGTAAGTGTGAAATTACACAGTAAATTAAGTTTTGCTAAGGCTTAGTTCCGTTAAATGTCATAGCTTAACACAAAAAGGAAATAAATAAATCAAGAAAGAAAGAAAAGGAACTATCATGTCTTATACCGATCCTATTTATCACAGCCTAATTTGGTATAAGTAAGCCAAAAGCTAAAATTACATTAAACAGGAGTCTTTTATGTTAAATGAGCATTCAATAAATAAATAACCGTAGTGTTTTAACTATTAATTAAAGGGGGCACGCCTAGATGTACCATGTTCTGATTTACTACCACGTACCTAAATCAAAATTCGATATCGAGATTTCACACAAGAAACTTATTTTGAGACTCATGAAACAAAAAACAAAAACAAACAATTTATGGAAATGGGTCCATGTTTGCAAGACAGCGTAGCAAAGCTCAAAAACGTAATGTGGATAAACACTGAACTTTATCTTCCAAAAATACGACCCAAAGATTTACAAGAAATGCCTCCGTCCCCAAAATTTCGTGTGTGGTAAGTGGGAACAGACCAACACAGAACATAACTCAAAAACAAAATTCAGGGTAAATACCTACGAAAACTTCATGAGAACTCAAATTTTAGGCAATAGGAATAACAAACGAATGTCCAGAGTATTAGGGTAGGTGTTCCTAAGTCCAGTCCATCAAGAAGTAGTCAGTTTTTTTGTATTTATACTATGCTCTTATACCCATATATTAAGCAATACTGTAATTACTAGCAGCCAGTAGTTTAATTTAGTTAGTATTTATTTTAGTTAATTGTTCTTCTGGCATTGTTTAATCGTATTGAAACTGTATGAGGTTTTTGAATACAAAATAGTCTGTTCTGATTTAGGGAGCTAGCTGTCAGGATAAAATTGTCATATTTATGCATCTATGATTTATAATAAGCATATTCATAACAATTTTTCCTTCCCGGTGGTCAACCGTAAATACAGAAAATGTTAAAATCGGTGCTGCCATGAGCAAATACAAACTATTTGCAAATTATAATTTGACTTGCACGAATGTGTCAAATGAATTTTTTTAGTATTTAGCAATGACACAAGGTCTGTAAAGCCTGATGTTTTGATATTTTACACTCTAGTACATAATTGTAAATCTTTGCATTGGAAATTATATAACATATTTGTAAATATGTATTATAATTTGTTGACATTTATGAAGAGTACATAATACAATAATCATGTTTTAATTTATATGATTGCTACTAGTAACTATTATATCGATAATTTGAAAACTATCATCTGACATAACATTAGTTTTATATATAATGAAATTATATTTATTTATTTATACATTTTAACACTATATTTTGATACTCTTTGTTTTTATGTGCATGCAAAAAAAAAAAGGATTCTGTTGTTTTTGTAACCTATGCTTTTAGCACTAGAGCTTTATACATTTTTTTTTCATAGTATATAGTATATAAACATATGTATACATGTATATGCCTTGACAAGTTCTATGTTCAGTGGCTTTCTGGCCTAAACGAACCTACAGAATGCTTTCTATCTAATCTAATCTAGTGGCAGTTGTAGCAGGAAGCCATGAAGACCAGTTGGCATACATTTTGGTTAACTTGTGTTCAATAAGCAACAGCAGCAGCAGGTTCTTCTATTCACTTGGCTACGAATACTTTTGCTAACTCCACTAGGCACTCCAGTGATGCCAATCATATAATGTAAACGCTGAAGGGTTACGAAAGGATCTTTCCAATAATTATTTGCTGGCTGAAAACTGTTCATTACAAACAGGGATAAAATTACAGTGCCTAATCGGGGTGGCTGACTATTACATTTAATTTACAGACGTTATATGGCGTCTTTTAACTTCTTTATTGCATAGCATTGTATCTGTCTGACAATGGGATATCCTGTTATAATAAACAACAGATAATTACTCAACAAAAATTAAAAGAAGCAACGAAACTGTTTGATGAACTTCTTTATTGCATACTTCAAATGGCCAATATTTCACATGGTTATTCTTTCCTGGAGGGTTTATTTACAGTTATGCGCGCGCACGCGCGTGTGTGTAATGTCGGAGGGGATTCCGCACTGCAATCATTGGCTTATTGTATGTCAGACCCCGGAAGGATACGAGAGAGTGAGAAAGTAATTTCAATGGGCGGCCGAATACAGGACGGCGGAAGAAGAGTCACCGTGGTCCGTAACATATCCCCAGTTGTTCATCCCGATGCAGGGAGCGCTACGAGCCCGCGCCCTAGGTCTGACCAAACCCCCTGGGTCTACAGAGGACTTCAAACCCATCCATCCGTCGAGAGCTGCATTTCTAGAGCGCAGTCACCACCGCGAAAGGGCGCCGCCACCACCACAGTCCTCGTCGAACTTACAACCCTGAGAAAGACCGGCTGAATGAAATGGGAGATGAAATGAAGGGTCAGGAAGAATGAAGAAACCTCCTCACCATTGGCCTTGTGACTCGGAAAAAAAAAAAAAAAAACATGGGTCAGAGAGGTCGGCTACGGTAATCGTTACAGTTACTGTACTGCATGCTATCATGTGGTCATGAAACGGCTTGACAAGAACATTCTCTTAGATATTATTATTATTATTATTATTATTATTATTATTATTATTATTATTATTACTATTATTATTATTACTATTATTATTATTTCTCTTACTCGCGCATTAGTGTTACCCACAAACAAATATGGCTAAAGCATCTGTATACTTTGCTAACTTCACTCATAAGCCATTTCCAGATCTATTATATTCCGTTTGGGCCCTTCTGTCATAACGTCAAGGAGAGAAATGCTGCAGTAACTCGAAGAGGCCGTGACACAACCTCCAGCGATCAGAGAGGAAAAGCTTATCTAGCAGACAAACTACTCTAAAATGTGCGATTCCTAGGTTTTCAATAAAATATAGAATTCAGAACAGAATGCTGAGGATCCAAGAAAGATGGGGCCGCCTTGGCAGTGAGGAGGTAGCGGTCACGATTTCCAATCTTGCTTTTGGATAAGGAGGTTTTTCGGGGTTTACCCTTATCCTGGTAAGACGAATATCAAGTGGCTCTAATCTCCATGGACCCCGAGATCATTTCAGCATCATTTCACCGATTTCATTCATCGTCCGATATGACCAACCAGGTTAAAGGACGTCAAGCAAGGCACACTGACGCTAGGAGAAAGGCTAACGCTTAATCTTAATGAGGCTTTAACACATTACACACACATACAAGCAGTTTGTAGCTAATTGTTTCCTCAACAATTACAAAACCCCTTTTAAAAATAATTGTCCTAAAAAAATTGGTATGCAACCGTTCTTGAGAGACATGAGAGAGTGCTCAAGTACCAAAGTGCATTATTAAAGGTTCATGTTGTGAAACTAGGGCCCGGATTTTAGATGGCCTAAACCTTCATTTTAGGGTGCTTGAATTACTGTTTCTTTTGTAGGTTATCTTCCGCATTGCAGTAGATAACTATCCACCCAAATTTTCTGACGTAAACGTTTTCGAGTTATCATGCAACACATTCTTTATTCAGGAAAAAGTGCTCTCAGAAGGAAATGACGTCATTAGAGAGTACGGTAAACCCAAGTTCAATGGGCAATTTTCCTACAAAACGTTTCTCCTTCGATTACTTAAATTATTAATTTCATTTCCTCAAAACTACGATTGCGTTGAAGAATCTTTTGTAACTTCGAAGAACATGCAAATTTCCAGGTATTCCTTTTCTGGATATATCACCAAATATATTCAAAGTATCATTAAGTGTCAGAGTTGCCAAGGAAATTAAAAAAAAAATGTTCGGGTAATCTACATATTGATGAGTCCAGTTTCCATTTGTGCCCTAAAACGGGTAAGGTGATTGCACTGAAGTTTTGAAGGATTATGTACGAAATAAAGAAAGGAAATCAAAAGAAAATTATTACAGATTTCCTGATGTTCACAGCCAACGAAAATAAAGTTACTTGATAATTGTTTACCTATATATTACACCAACGAAAAATGTAAACAGCATGCGAAAAGGATTGCTTCTTGGAAGGTCAGCAATTCATGGATGACAACCGTTTTCTACGAGTACACCGTTAATATGTTAAATAAATACTTGAGGATAACTAAGTCTCTAAACCAGCTTTACTTCTCGATGGTGGCCGCAGAATTCATCTCACTTTGCATCTAAGTAATGCATGCGCAGAAGGAAATATTATTTTGTATTGCCGTCCTCCAAATATAAGACGGATTTTTCAGCCCGCAGATGTCAGTATCTCTAAATGATGACGCAAAACGGTTGTGAGTGATAGAACCACCCAGAGAACTTCTGTACATTTTTGTCCGCGCAGGCATCCCCCCCCCCCTCTTCAGAGAGTTCTACAGCGAAAAACTCCTCCATTTCAATTCATAATGGTTCCAGGAAATGTGGGTTATACTCCTTTGATGAGGATGTAGTTGATACACTGAATGTCTATTGGAGTCGTAAATCAAGAAGCCTGAGCAGCCTGAAAAACTTGATTTGAGAAACTATGAAACTGCCTGCAGAGTTATTCAAGAAGTGAGAGAAAGGAATCAAAGGAATTTTACACGTAATTTAAGGAGGGGTAAACAAAACCACCATGCTGCTGAGACCATAGAGATTTTGGACTTTGATACGCATGAAGGATTGTACGAAGTATAGTTTTTTTTTTTGTTTTTTTATTTTATTAGAGACCTCATTCTCACTCCAGACTCGGCAACTTATTGACCTCCTGCAGACAGAACTGAAAATATGCCCAGTTCACTTTTAACGAATGAATCTACCACCTTTACTATTGGCACCATCACCTCTACTTCTGCTAGTAAGTCTGGTATTACTATATAACTGTTTTATGAAACCGTTACAAACGAAACATTTAAGTATTGATTTTGTAAAGTAGATGTTTTTCAAAACTTATGCTTTTTATTTGTTTATTGATAGGATGCCCCATTACAATGTAATATTACTTGCTTCAGTTTACAAAGTTATTCTATTAAATTCAGTTACATTTGCTATATTGATTATTATAAACTGGTTTTACATCTAGCAATATTTACTACTTGTTTTAGGTGGTACAGGTCGTCTCCTTAGCGCGGTGGAGCATTGCTGCTTACCAAGCGGGAGACCTGAGTTCGATCCCCAGTACCGGCGTGGGGATTTTTCCCCCGCTGGGAGACCTGGCCCGGGGTGCACTCAGCCTCGTAAGGTCCCTGGGGGGCCAATTGAGGAGCTACTTGATGGAGAAGTAGCGGCTCCAGGTCATGAGGACCGCATTAACCGGCCGGGGGGACTCGAGGCGCTGACCACGTCTCACCCTCCAATACTGCACCCCATCCATGACGTCTGTAGTGGACCGAGATGGGGGACGCAGCGGCCGGGCGGTAGGCCAAGGTTCCGCTGTCGTGCCATGGAGTTATTATTTAGGTGGTGCACATGATCAAGTGTCTTATCATAGTATGGACGGTTACCTGTCTATTACATGTCGCTAAAGTTTTATTGATTTTGTGAAGTTTGCAAATGCTCTAAGGTGTTTAGTCATTAGTTGATCACGGATCACGGGTCAGAAACTTCCATTTTCCTTTATTGCTTTTCCTACTTTCTTTCGTTGCTTTGTTACATTTTTGCAGTCATGTGTATATTGTGTGTCTGTGCGCCTTTATTACATGTACGGAGAGGATTGTCTATTAATTTGAATCGATGTAGGTATGATCGTATTCGTCCATGTTCTGTTAAGAGGGTAGTGAGTTCCAGGAATATCGGGCCTTTCTGTTTTAGTCTGTTTTTAACTGTGGGAAAGAACATCTTGGTAATTGCTCCCTTCGCGGTATTTTTCCATTGATCTTGCCATTCCCAAAGTTCGGTCATGGTAAGATCAATGGACAAATACCGCGATGAAACCTTTTTTGTTTGAAACTTTTGTTTTCTGAAGTTGCTCTAGTTTCCAGCTGGTTAACTAATTGTGTGATATAATAATTTAATAATATGTAATTTAATACCATCTCCTTACAGATTTTCTTTTAATATGTCCAAAATATATGTTTACATGTCGTACCTATGCGGAGTACAGCTTTTACATTAGTAGTACTATAAAACATTTGTTTTAGCATTTTCATCCATAGGCTGACTACTGGCAAAATAAGGGCTGAACCTTAGGAATTCAGTAGCTGAGCTCTGGACAATGTGTTCCATTTCTATAAATGCATAATTGTTGTAACATTTATGGAATTAAGGGTTAATATGAGAAATGCTTATGAAAGATAATAAATGAGCAGCATTAAATTAAAGAGATGTAAACACTTAAAATAAATATTCTTCTGCAAAACTCGCTTGAATTTTCCTATATGGCTAACTACTGGCAGCTCCTAGTTCCTTGGTATTATGCTTTCATTGCCTGTGCAGAGTCGGCGTTATATGTGGCGTAGAATAAAAATAAAAATAATAATAGCAGTAAGATATTATTATTATTATTATTATTGCCTCGGAACTTAAGTCGTCGTCTTGTGCTACACTGAGGATCTATTTGTAGACAGCTGCATCACGTAATGGTACTTACAACCAGCATTATCTGGCTCGAGCCAGATCCGCAAAGTGGGCCAAGTGCCCAGAAAAAGCGTTATACTCTTTCAAAAGAAACTAAAGGCAATTGCAACGTTCTTATATAAGCAATACTCATGTTTCTATTTCTCAATAATATTTATATGAATCCTGGACATAAAAGCATTTTCCACATTCTACAAAAATTACTTATTCGTTTAGTTTCATTTCCACTTTTAAACTATACAGTTAAAAGGTTAATGCACTACAACACTTCTTTGTAAATAATAGAGGAATAATTTTAGAGGAATACCTGAATTCATTGCTAACAAAATAAGTTTATAGAAAACTAAAATTTTGGTTTTGCATTCTTGTTCCCCATTCGCGTATGATATTTTCAGTTTTCTGCAGGATATACCGATCTCTAAACACGGTGGCAAACATAAACACATAAAAAGGGTGATACACTCGGGAGAGATTAGCAACGCCTCTACATCTTTATAAGCCCGACATCTGTTCCAACCACTACACCAGGCAGGTAATGCTAGTACAGGAAAGGTTTGATCTACGAACTGGCAGCAGAGGAACACCTTGCAACTCTACCCAACACGGATTTTTTTCTGCTTACTACCCCCCAGGAGGAAAGGATGAGGTGAAGGAACGCAACAGGCTACAGGTTGCAAGTAGTCCGGCCGACAGAGACGATTTCAAGCTTGATGACTTGATCAAATCGGCTACAAAGGCTTCCCTTTAGCGGAACCGGGGAGAACTCGACCCAAGAAAGACGGCTCAAAGAAGATTGACATCAGGCAGGGACGAGAAATATTCAATGGGAGGCTTCTGCGCCATCTGTCCGACACCTACATACCATCAGTGCACAGTCCCTAAGCCTACCTCAAGCATGAAATGGGAACCGAAACGATAGGAAATGAGGAATGTAAATTCGTAATAGAAGATAAATCACCCCAACATCCGCCTTACCAAATGGGAAACCAACGAAACAGAGGCAGAGTGGCCGTGGTGCCAGGAATCGAACCCAGACCATCAGAATGCGAGACTCACAAGTTAGCGCGAAGCCATCTCGTTCGGTAATGGAAAGGTTTGCCGATATTCCCGTTTTTCCCCCACATCAACTATTTACCCATCCATCACATTATAGGTTTTTGTCTGCTTCCAAATTATCATCATGTTTATAACCAACCTTCTTCATCCATCATAATAACACGCCATACCATTTCAAGCTTCGCCTTTTCATTTTAGAAATAAAATGGCCTGATTTAAATTTATTTATTTATTTAAAACATTCAAAACCTTATTACTTCCTACTATTTTTATGCTTAAAAATCTAATATATATATATATATATATATATATATATATATATATATCAGATTAAATTTAAGCAATATAATGTTGTTTTTTAATGTCAAATCATAACCACAACACAAGTCTTAAATTAAATGAAAATGTTTATAAAGTCCTTATAAACATATTTTACTGCTTCATTTTTATAATTCAAAATGTAAGAATTACTTTAGGTACGCTTTCTGACAGCTTTTGTAAATAACACTGCAATAATCCTTGTAAATGTTAGACCTATTCATCACCACCGTTACATCATTCTACACAGATACTAAATCTGAGAATCAGTTAAGTTTTGCATTGGTGGTGCACAAAGTTTAATAAACAGTGTATGAGCGAGCCATTTGAAAACCTGTCTCTACAGATGTCTATTCTTATTAAAATGAAAGAACAATAATACCATTTTCTTTTTGTGGCGCCTATTTTAAATTTAGGTTACCTCAATGGCTCCGTGGCCTTTTTGTTGGCTATCTATTTTTTCACCCTCTTTCCTTAATTTCTGCTCCCCTTAATCTACTTATCCTCCATTGTAATATCTAGCTTCCCTTAGCTAGTGTTCTTTTCTTTTAATTAAACATACACATTTGATTGCTTCTTATTTCCCCTTTTATGTTTAGGATTTTCACAGTTATTATATTATATTCTTATCCAAGTTCTCCTATTTCTTTTCCGCAGTTCTCAATTCCTTTACATTCTAATAAATAATGTGCTATACTCGCTAGTTCTTTTCACGAAACACAGCCTTCTTGTGGTCTACCTCTTATCCATTTTAAGAACAGGTATGACTCAGATCTGAACATACTAACCTTTCCCTTTCATCTTTATTGCGCATATTTATATACATTTCCCCACCCATTGTATTTTATTCATTTTATACATCATAGAGTATTTTTCCATACCTCCCCAAATTGTTTGGCATTGTATAGAATCTATTCTATGCCTAATTATTATAATCCAGAATCATGTTATCTTCATTTACTCATATGTTTTTCATCCCTAATTCTTGTAGTTATTTTCCTATATTCATCCACCAACTTTTGTTTTTGTTAATTTTCTGCTCTACCAAACAACTTTTGAATAATTCATAATTACCTTGTACTCATCTATACCACAAAATTCTTACAAATATGATCCCTGTATAAAATAACTTTTTATATGAATAATCACTGGATTATGGGATGGGTCAGTAATTAATGGAAAAAGCCACCCGAGTGCTGCTCAACATTATCACAATGTAATCTCTTGTTTAGCCAAATTTGTTTATGGAGTCATGACAAATGAAAAAGCGCTGGCCGCTTTGAAAGGTCAAGAGCAAACCACTCTTAGAATAATCCAGTTTGATGCTTGCGCGTGACCTCATCGAAGTCGTTGCTGTGTAGCCTCCACAGACAGGAACAAAAAACGAGCTATGCATATCCACGAAGTCCCCGCACTCCTGCGAGAGTCTCAGCAGAAACTCATTCATATTTCTAATAGCGCACTTAAAGCAAATGTGTTTGTTACCATTGCTCTTTCACCGGTACACAAAGGATACGAAAGAAGGCAAGAGAAGGTGCGTTTACTCCTTAAAGTTGCCTAACTCAAATTCCTAAAATTCACAGTTTCAGTCTAACTCATTTATGTTTTACACTAAAAACTAGGATTTAATGCAGAATTCATACACAAAATTTAATTAATACATTTTAAATTGGTTCCAGAGATATTTTTGTACAGTTTTGAAAAGTTAATATTCATATTTAAGGTCTTCAACAGTATAGCTATTAGTAATTTTAGAGATGAATGTTTAATTGTGTTTATATTTTGGGAAAGAGTACTTTCTTGCTTAAAAGGTTGAAATAATCGAAATACTAACGTTTAATAACATCAAGTCTAAGAAAATAAGTCAAAATTATTCGGTTCAGTTGTTTATTTTCTTATCAAAAACGGCATATACTACATTTCATTGATTTATGTCGAAAAGTCCATCATGTGCAATGATTTTGAAAATAGAGAATATGCCGACAAATGAAACCTAAAAGAAAATGTATTTAAAACTATCCCGAAAAAATAGCCCTCTTATGACATGCTGATTAGAAACATTGAATGGATGTACAGGTTCTCCTCGTATGTTTCTGCTCCTTGGCGGTTAATTTAGTATCTGAATATTCCTGAGGCCTATCTTCAATGGTTTACTAACTCTAATGTGGCATTTTCTTCTTTAATACAGCTTTGTGTAAAGCTAGGTTTCCAGGCAGACATTTATATCGTCCGATTATACGATAGTAAAATGTCGTAAAGTTGTAAAGCTATATACAATTAGGGTAGAAGGTTTGCAGTTTTCTATAACAACAAAATCCATTTTATGAATTTAGGTAATTTTTGGCCTCTTTTCTCAAATAAGTATCCTTAAAGAATCAAGGTGATGTAACGCTTTCTGTTCACTTTAAATATCTTCTATTGAAACAGTTTAAAAAAAAATAAATGTATAGAAATATATGTTAACACTTGCATATACGGGAATGTATTAAAATGTAAGCCCTGCCGTGAGAAATGCTGAAAATTCTAGAGTAAAATCAGCATAAAGCATAATTGTTTCTTGCCTGAGAGTACAACTGGAGACAAAATTAAGAGTTTGTGTAAGAAATCTGTTGACAATTTTACGAAGTCCAGAACAACTGTATATTTCGGAAACTGAATACTATGCAAAGCTCCAAATTCCAACATATATAGACAGATTAGGTGACGCGCTATCAAAAGTCAGTCTGCGTGGCTTAGCCGTTTAGACGCTGGCTTTCTACTCACAAGGTAGTGCGTTCAAACCGGTCCAGGCCAATGGTTTTTAAGTATGCTTAAAAGCGACAGCTTTAGTAGATTTATTGGCATGTTAAAGAACTCCTGCGGGGCGAAATTTCAGCACACCGGCGGCAATTGACGACGTCTTTATCAAATAGATTATATCACTTAATGTAATCCTCGAATTAAATTTATAAAAGTAGCGACACAAGAGTTATCGCCTTATAATACAGACAGAAACCACGAGGTGGTATGGAACCAGCTTGGAAAGACTTTGCACCTAACGAATTTAAGAGCTTGCTCTCGCGTTGTAATCACCAGGATGAGGATTTTGCCTGGTTTTGACTTTCTTCTTTTGACCTAAAACGTACAATAGTACATATATACGTTTTATGTTGTTTGTAATCGACAAACACATTTTCAGGTAACCTAAATTTTCGAATTTTGAGGGGACGCACCCTTTTGTTCATATATGCCTTTTTCTGTCTTTTTATATTTTTTTCGGGTTTGTTGGCCTTCTTGATGTTTTTCTCACATTTTGGTAAATATAGCGTCATATTTGATCAACAGTCTCGCAGAAATGATTGGGTGCCAGTTCAGGCCGTGTTTGTTTAGGGGCTGAGCTAAGAGCGAGTGTTTTGAGCCTTGGCTTCAACAAATTCCAGTAGCATTTGGGGAGGATTCCTGTCCAAATTTCAAAACATTACGAAGAGGAATCCAGATTGGGAGCACTTACAGGGAGTTGCAATGGTTTTCTCAGGGAATTCAGCTGTTGCACTGCCGTCGGGATTTATCAATAACAGAGAGGGTATCATTCAAATACTGTCGTCCTATTACAACACGTGAAGTGGAGTTGACTTTCTCACAGTTTAAACATATAGCGAAAAATGAATCAGTTCACATTGGATGTACAGAAATATGTTATTACGCACTGCAATATAAGTAAAGAAGGCTAAAACAAAATATATAATCGTTTCAATGCCGAAGCAAAGAATGTGCAATTTTATTCTTAGAATTTCGTTTAGCTTCAAGATATGAGCTTACTTATGCTACTTGGTTTTTAAATAAGTTAAATTCAATATATATAAGCATTAATTCGTCCAGAAAGTAAATGTAGAAATAATATATTCCTGAATTTAAAGTGTGCCTACTTTAGCCTATTTTCAATAACTTTTGTCTGTTTAACTTGCTTTTCGTGCCTAAAATCCTCAATCACAATAATTATTACACTAAATCGACAAATTTGCATTGTTCTCGAATTGCAAATATCTTTCTGAATCCCCACTTGCTTATAATGTCCTTAGGAACGTTAATTGGGCTTTTAGCCACCATTAAATTAACGAAAACCTATCAGCACTTGTCCTATTACCGGGGATATTGTTTAACTGAAGTATTTGAAATCCAGCTTGTTACTGCTGTAACAAGTGTGAGCATGCATATGCAAATAATAATTGGTGGCACAACAGCCTTGAAAAGTCATAACTTCATAAGCGACATACACGACTGACTTCCTCACGCCCAATTGATCGTCCAATTCATTAAGGAGAGGACTGGTCAACATCACGCTCTCTCCTGTACCAAAGCTGGTTTACTGGATCTATATAGGACTCGGTATCACTCCTCACTTGGCCAAAATATCTACACCCCACTGGGTGGAAGAGAACCCAGCTGCATTTCTACGATTGGAACCGGAGCACTATGTAGCACGTGAAATTGTTAACTATTTTTACTTTCTCTGCCACGTTCATTGTAGGTAGATATGGTATTGCATTCTATTAAAAAAATTCAGAATCATTTTAACCGACATATTATAACTAGAAAGTGTTACCATAATGGAGTAGCAGAACTTTCACCATAAACTAAAGCTTATTTGGCCCTTAATGGTTACTTTGGCCCAACTTCGGAAAATATACTATTTTACATATTGTCCAATGTGAATATGGGATTTGCATGTTATAATAGAGGAATTTAAATCTTGGAGAAATCTGTTAATTTTGGGGACTATGGCACTTAAACACAATAGTCTTAAGTATATGCGACCTTAACGTTCCCTAACTTTTTCCATAACAAGACGTGAATAGCGACAGCACTTTAAAATGACAAAAGTATTGAAAAACTAAAACCAATAATAACGGATATCTCGGAAATAGCTGATGCTACTAAAACATTAACAATATGAAATAAATTGTGCGTTTAAAGATGTCCGGGATTGCTGTTGTCTTGTTTTTGGTTTAATTTAAGTTTTTGTAAATCTGTTGAGGTTTACCGTTATGGTTACCCGAATAACAAAAAGTTCTTCCGCATAAACAGAATTCTATAATGTATTCCCAAAGGCCAAGATATACATTTTACTTCTCATAAATATCTTGACTATGTGGTATGTTAATCAAAATCATTAGTACCATTTTTTCATAAAAAGAACACATCGATAATTGTACAGTGTAAAGTATAAGTTAGGATAATTTTTCTGTAAATCTTTGAGTCACATCTTTGAAAGATGTTGAACCTAAATATCACATTTGATACTTGTTTTCATTTTAGAATTATGATGTTCTCACTCATACTCTCACTTTGTTTCTGGATTATCTCAATGTCCACATTTTGGATAGAATACATTACTTCCTCTAACCTAATATACGTAGGTAACAAAGAAAGTAAAGGTGAACTGGAGCAAAATATCGTACTCGGTGTGAAACGGAACAGGTGCTGGAAATAGCTACTCTTAATGAATTGCATTCCTATTGGTGTAAACAACTAGAGAAGGCTTCTCCTAACACGATTTGTGCATAGAGTTTGCGGCGGGAGTGGTGGGTGAGAAATGAGTTTACTGTAGCACTAAAATAAACAACAGCCAGAATATTTATATCAAAACGTTTATTCTGAAGCAGACATGGAAACAGAGGTCTAAAATTACTACCGCCTTCAAAAAGAGATGTAGTGCTGGAAACGCTATTAAACTCTTCGACATGCTTGGAAGAACAGAATCCTTTTATTCTGAAAATGACCAAGAATTACATTTGGATGGTAACAACAGCAATAGCAACATGTGAACTCAAAGATTGTCGAGGAACATCGTTATTCCGCACGATTATTATGAACCTACTCGTAATCAACTAGAAGCAGCAGAGCATAATTGCAGTTTTACCCTTAGCGCATCTTTTGTATGTTGTAAGCAGCCTCTCTATCAAGTGATTGAACTTATAAAAGAACGAGTTATACTCTTTCAAAAATAAGAAACACACTTGGGGTAAACAAAAGCAAGAGATACACTCAAGCTCGTGGTCGTAGTAAATGCTCTCAATGGTCCTTGACTGCAAAACTCGGTGTAAGAGTAGAAAACAAATCCCGTTCTTATTACTTTTAAAATGCGTTTAATAGAAAGTTTAATGGTGTCACTGCAATATGCTATATTCTCAATGTTGTTTGGAAATAGAAACCAATCAGCTAACAGGAATTGAGCAGTTATCGCTTGTCGATTGTATATGCGGTGCATTAGAGCGGATTCCGTATAAAATGGTTCAACCTAAATAGAGGAGAGGTACACAATTCATTACCACCTTACATCGTCCTTGTTCCTTACAGGGGCTACTTTTTTGCACCAAAGAGCATATCATAAATGCATAGGAATTTCTATGCCCGGTGATCAGCTTTAAAGCCAGAGCGAAAATATATAAGAGTGAATTGTTAGCGGACTACAGATAGGGACGTCGCAGGTATATCACCTCAATCCCTCGAATAGTCTGTTGGCGTTTACAACCATATCATCAGATCGTGTTTACCTGCTGTCAGCGACGTTTGGTCGTTATTGTTTACATATTTTATGTTTACTGGCATAGGCTTTGAATCAGGATATCTTTAAGTCAACATCTCTGCTCATCACATACTGGTTGACAATGAAGTTAGTTGATTAGACGTAATTGCAAGATTGGCTATGTTTCTATCAAACTGTCCCGTTTCCATGCCAGAAATAGAAATGCAAAAGAATAATGCACTTTCAAATGGATAAGAATACCTATTAACCTATTGAATGACAAAAAATGTTACGCGAAAGTAAAAGTCTTCTACTGTGAAAGACAACCGTTTCACCTTTGTGCGCGAAATAAAAAAGTTATTCCCTAAGGTGCGCAATAATCTTTCCATGGGCACTTAAATACGACCGTTGTGAACAAGTTTGTGGTAGAGGATCACTTCTCCAAACGCTAGCAAGTAAATGTTTTTCAAGCATCATTCAACACAAGAATAGTTTGAGTGCGGCAAGGCTCCAGGAAAGTCGAAACATCTGAAACCAGCAAAACGAATAATCTTTAATGCGAGGTTAGTTTATAAGCGCTATTCCTTCCGTGCTAAATTCAACGAATTCGTGTACCGTTTTCTATGAAACTGCGGTTGTCGAGGATATACTAAATACGTACTGATTAATGTTTAACGAAGTTTATTTTAAAGAATCCAGTACTGACTGAGTACGCTTAATTTCAAGATCAAATACACTTGCTACGAAAAACGTAATTTAAAATACTAAATTCGAGTTAGTTCACTCTTTCCAATGAACTTCAGTCAGTAAATGTGCCGACATTGGACCAAACACCCGTAACGCCTTAAATATAGAATATCGTTAATGAGTGTCCGAATGTCATAGTCAATGTCAGTTGTTGAAATCGGCACTAATTTTCGAGGTTCCTGTTCCATGTAATACTGCAGATCGAAAGTTAGCGGCCCGTATATTCCTAGCTTATAACCGTAAAAAATTAACTAAATAAAAAGCGACATACTGAAACTTTCCGCTATCATCCATAGCATCCATGCGGGCTGACCCGGCTATGTAGCTAAAGGTCAGCTTGCTGCTGCTGTTCTCTCTTTGTCTCGCATTGTCCTCAATAATTCAGTCCAACCAGTTAGCCCGTGCAGACTGCATGGATAGTATTAGCAGGTGCCTAGCAAGTGGATAGCGCTAAACGTCAATGAAATAGCGCCGTTTCTTTCGGTAATCAGATTAGAACATGCGTGACTAATTTCACCTTTAACGTTTCCGTAGAGCAGGATTCTGGGAGGCTAGTACGCGAAATCGTGGTAGTTCTGACCGGTTTTCATAGACATAAAAAGAGTTAACAGTTGCCAACATTTTCTGTTTTATTAGACTCGACGAACATATACGTATATTTTCGCCATTGCTGATCTAATGTTAACATCTTTTTACTACTTTTTCGGTATGAGCAAATTAAGATACTTGATGCATCCCTGAATTTGTAAAACATATTGAATATAAGACACGCTGTTGAAATTTATATCAATTACTAAACAAACTATAAGTAAAGTGCTCCTCCATTTTCCTAAAATTTTAACTTGCATAGTTATTTCAATTTTCATAATTCATTGTTATAACGTATATGCTTCACACAATTTTTTTTAAATCCATAATAAGAATTCACATGTTATAATAGACGAGATGATAACAGAAAAAGTCCCTCTCATATCAGTTTTATACATTAATTCCTAATTACTAGGCACATTATTACTCTTTGTACTTCCAAGATTCTCGGCTGAAGAGTCAGAAATTTAGTTTACAAAGCCGGAGAAATATTTTGAGAAATATATGGCATTACTTTTCGGAGATAGTGCAAGGATTTGAAACAAATTAATAAACATTTTATCTTGTAAGAGCATTTTCAGTGTGTAAATCTGCTGAGAAAGTTTTTGCAAGAGCGCAAGGTTTAAAGTTAGCTGTGCCTATCAATAGCCGTTCATAGCTTCAGTTAACTGATAGATTTTAAATGCACCAAGGAGAAAACACTAAGTATTCTTAAAGATTTAAATTCATCTTATCGTACTATGAAAACATTTAGTTTTTAAAATGTTCACAATGTTTTGTTAAATTGACATTACTTTCGTAGATGCCTTGAGATATCAGTCGCAGAGTGTTATTTTCGTACATTACATGCAAGCACGTCTTAACTGTCTGAACTGAACTTTTTGTAAATACTTATAGCTAATTTTAAATGGCTAGATCAAACATACATTTCTATGAATAAAAGCATGGTAATGGGCAGTCGCCTTCCGTGGTGTAGTGGTTATCATGCTAACTTCATATACCCAAGTTCAAACCCGGAGGATTTTTTCGGGCGTCAAAATCCTTAGCATGGCTTCCTTCGGAAGGGAAGTAAAGCCGTTGGTCCCGTGTCGTAGATTTTCGGCACGTATAAGAACCTCAAGCCTGACAGAGAGGCCTCTGTGCAAAATTAAGCGGTCTTTCACACCCAATTTAGAATGGGACGCTGAGAACCACAGCAGTTAAAGAGCGTCCATAAATAACACGACATTTCCATTTTTTTCTTTTTAATGGGCAGAGAAGTTCATATGACTGCTACATAGCAAACCTTAGAACTTTTTTATTTCCTCTAGCACGTATGTACGTACATGTACATAGTAGCGAGAGAGGGTATTGTATTCCACACAAAATTAGATGTCGATATTTCACCGGAAATATATGTTTTGAGGTCCCTTGGGTCCGAAAAAAGCAATTTTAGAAAAAGGTCCGCGTGAGTCTGTGGACGGCATAGCTCAAAATCGAAGATACTGTTAAAAATTAACCTTGACATTTGCGTTTAGCATCTCAGAAAGCGGTGAGATGATTTTCAGAAAAATACCCACGCCACAAAATACCCTTTACGTGGAAAATTGTTTGAAATTTTTTTTTCTCAAAAATAGCTATAACGATTTTGAGTAAAATGCCGTAAACTAAAGATATTCACATCACAAATAAAATATGTATTTTAAATTTTCTGAAGACCACTTTATTCAGGATGAGCTTTCAGAAGTTTGGATAACGCTTAAACCGTATAAAATAGAAAAAAAAAAACTTGATACACAAAATATGTAGGTATCCTTAAAATACATAATTTATGTCATATACGTTTTTCTTGGACAGTTGGCCAATTTTGAGGTTTTACCTGTTATTGGTTTCAATTTTAAAGTATATACCTACATTTTCTCAAACGAGACCATGCAACATGATTGTTTCCCATAGCGACCAGTTTAAAAAGATTTGACTATCGCTTGAGCTCAATATATTCCCTTATTTTTCTCCTACTTACAATGAAGCAAGTAACAAGACAATTTCTGTTAATGTTTATCTCGATTAGCATGAAATAGATAAAAGAATAATCTTGTGTAAGAATAGTTTGTATTTGCAACAACTAGAGAATGTTAACAGGCTTACCTTACTTAAGTATACTCTTAATTTCAAAGAACATGAAAATAAAATGTACTTTTTAGCATAGGTATTGTACTTAGGTTTACAAAAAAAAGCCTTATGTTTATTTTTTCCACGTTTAATACTTGGAAGTTGATTCATGTATTCTTCTCGGAAGTGAACTTATCGTTTCGACAATGTGTTATTTTAAAGTTTCACGTAATGATGTCACCAGTAACTGTGGATCGGGTTCAGGTTCAGAGTTGCCCTTCACGAGAATGTTAACCTCATACAAACCACAGAACACACAAACACGAGGCAGGCACTAGAAATAGAGGAGATTATGGTTCATAAAACATGGGTGAACATTTGTGAAGATTGTGTTCCTGAAGAGCAATATTCAGAACTGCTTGCAATTGTGCAATACTATTTCTCCACTCCAGGGCATAATACAATGTGGAGAGAGTATTTTTTTTAGCGAACGCACAATGGACAGAAGAAAGAAACAGGCTGGCATTAACTTCAGTCAATGCGGTGCTCCAAATTCAGTATAACAAGACAAATATAAGTTGTACTGCTTTTCATAGACTCATTCAGAATCAGAGCATTTTCCTTTCTTCTGTTCAACGCTCAGGGAATATTATTGGTATAAGGCTGGTTTAAGCAACCGTATGTGAGATTTGTGGTGGACAAAGCGGCGCTGGCGCGGGTTTTCTCCGGGTACTCCGGTTTCCCCCGCCATCTCATTCCACCGGTGATCCATCATCATTCATGTATCATCAATGTCACTGCCTGCGGTGCCATAAGTAGTTAAAGCGGGCGTTAAACACTACAAAAAAAAAACAAAAAAAAACAAAAAAACAAGGCTGGTTAAGATAGATCTCAACTGTAGCAACGCAATTGTCTATATTTTAGTAACTTGTGTTTAATGTCATTAAAATTTTGTTTAATGCAAACTAACATTAATTTTCTCCATTAATGACACTCCTTTGCTGACAACGTTAAATGCATGGACTAATTTTCATCATTAATGACAATGCCTTTGCAGACGATATCAGTGCTTGGATTATGTACTTGATGTTGGTTCTTCGATTATGGGAACCTTAATAAAATATATTATGCAACAAGAGTTAGTGGATCTAAAATACAGGTAAATTTATATAAACAAATGCACACGGGAAGATCCTTTGTTTTAAACCTGCCTCTCGGATGATGACCTGACTTTTATCGCTGGACCTTGCTGTAAACAGGGTTTGTATATCGCCATTCAAATGTGCAATTGGCCAATTAGGGGAAAGCGGAAGGGAATTGTGCGCTGAAGGTTACATATCAGCGGGGCATGCTTATAACAAACAAGGATTAGATGCGTATTTGAGGTGGAGGTTCTGGGCGAATGGAGTCTAACAAATCAAATATAACCAGATTCAAGTGACTTACCAATAAAGGTGGAAAAATAAACACAATGGAAAAATAAAGTTGCACAGGTAAAGAACAACTAGTATAATTCACTGTAACAGGATTCTAACCACATTCACCATTCAAAGCACATCCATTGAGGCTACTTGTTTGCAAAGATCTGGAACAACCGCCTGCGAGGTGAAACGGTTTATAAGAGTACCGAAATGCACTATAGGAAGTAAAACGACGTAATAACGTGGTACATGTGTGTGCGGTAGTTAAGTTCTCTTTCTGTTTAAACTGGCGTGGGGACAGAGCACAACACATGCGCCAAAGCGAATTTCCTTTATTATTGTCTTGCTGGTAGTAAAAAGATGTGTAAGTTCGCAATCTTCTCGCAGCAGTGCAACAGATGTTGTCCTGGGGCTATTTGAACAAGCTGAAGATATAGCAGTGAAGGCAGAATATGAACACCCAGTGAGCTGCATTATGCAGACTGGTTTTTCTAGTTTATCCCAGCAAAGGCTGAGAAAAAGAATTCGTATTTATTGACAAGTTAGTGTCAATGTGGGCATTTGGATATGTGGCAAACAATAATGTGGGATACTCATTTTATCCAGATGCGCTAAATTTTCGAATTTTCTATCTAACCTTCATTTTAAGAACTCTTGGGATGTATAAGTTATACCTAATCGACTGTATGTAGGCGCGCCAATAAATCTGGTTTCTAATAGTATATATACCGCCTTATCATTTCGTTCACAAATGAGACCCTCATGTAAGGGTTTTTATATTGTCTATATTTCCGACACATAAGTTAAAGAAATTAAAGATATTACCTTTTAAAAACTATAGGCCGTTCAAGGAGATGCGTATGATGAATAATAGGATTAATTCCATATCCAACTTTCGAAGCTATTATTCATGGAAAACCTGTCGCAATTAGTGTCAATAACACGTTTTAATGGACCTAGTTATTAGCCCTATTATTATTATTATTATTATTATTATTATTATTATTATTACATTGACAATGTTGATACTTCAAAGGCATTGTAGGTCTTTTAGCATACCTTATTTAGTTCCTACTCTAAAACAACCAACAGGAATGAATGTAAATGAAATATCTTTATTTTCCTCACACAATCCAGGCCCTTTCCATTGCAGGCCAAATTATCATGATCGTATATTGTACTATGCAAATGGCTTTCAACTAACTATCTCACGTTTTAAAACTTTATTCCCGTGGTCATAATTTTATGCATCTATAACAGCTGCTGTTAATCATGCTTTTATACCCTACATTTTTAATTGATTTCATTTCAAAACAATGGCAAAAAGGGATTGAAACATTAGTGATGAATAGTTTTCTAGTAAAGAACAGGACATCCAATTAAAATAAGTTATATGATTAATTTCAGAATATATTGTTTCTCGTTCTATAAAATTTATCGTTAGAGGTTTACTGATCTTATTAGTCCATTCACTGCCTATTGCTGACAAAGGGCTGCCAATCAACTCGAATTGTTCCAGCCGTTAAAGCCAGTTTAAGGTGTTTGGATATTAGGCTATCAATATAAACCACTAATTTGTATAACCTTTTCGTTCACTATAGTACAGTGCTGACGAGTAGAGTTTGTTTTTGCAGGAAAGCTTTATGAAATAGAAACTTTAGAAGTACACAACTTGAACGACTGTTTCATTATTTTTACTGTGGATTCTGCTGATATGGTGGTTGCCTCAACCCTTGTTCATTAGGAATTAATGACTTTGAAATCCTTCATTTTCTAGTTTTACTCATAAAATTCCTTGAGGTGATGCACCCGTGAAATTTGGAAAGTCCATTTAAGATATCGCATTGAAATAGTAATATTTTTGTCACATATCAAAATTCTAGCTGGCATGGCTATTTAACTAATAATTTTTGTCGTCTAAATGCATTGTTCTATTAAAATGAGCCACCAGATCCATTTTTAAAAAAATATTCCCATAAAATATCAAGTTTTATAGCAAATGAGTTTATAAATAGATCCGTCATAACATATTTTTATATTAATCTTAATTATTGTAGAAAACTTTATACTTTCCGTACCCTCAGAAACTTTTGATCTCTCAAAATATAATAATTTCTCAAAATTTTGCAAAACTGTATGACCATTTTCTTTAATGTACTTTTGAGAAGTAGTATAACAATTTTGAAACAAATGAGTAAAAATTATTTCGTGTGGAGTATTTTAAGTAAAACGAGAATGCACCTGCACATTTATCGCCTCAATTAATTGATGGTTAAAGTGCGCCAAGTGGGAAACACTATGTATTTTCTTAAATTTTAATAATTCACATCATTTTACTTCGAAATAAAATAGGTTTGAATTTTCAAATTTATTCAATTTCACAAATCATCGGCGTAAGCTTGCTATATGTTCATTTCTCTTAGTCATTGTTTTTGTCAAAAATACCAGAGAAGGTAGCATATTTCTCCAATTAACACGTAGACTACGACTCTGTATTATACGCGTGTAGTGTCGCAAACAAAGTTGTTTAAGAAACCTGCATAAGACTAGTTGTTCTATATCTTTGATCAGAGATGTAAATACTGTAGGCTGATGACACGATGATGTGCTACTGTCAATCAGTTCCTCTGCTGGAAGGGTATGTACTATGTGCTGTTTGGTTCAGAAGCGTACCATCATTTGTTCCCGCCGGTTATCTGCTGTTTGTTTGCCTGGTTCCTAATTACAGATTATTTATGGTAGTACTTTGAGAGCGCAGTAATTGTTGACGTGTCTTCAATACAATGTTAACCGGGTGCATAAAGTATGTTTGGCGTAGAGTGGAAATAAAAAGAAGCAGAGGAACTATTTTTCCGATTAATTACGGTACACCTTATGAATTGGAATTTTCACCAACTTCTAGCCATATTTATTATAAATTTAACATGGCTACAACGAAAAACACCTCTTCCTGTATACGAAGTGTTTATAATCTTATCTTCTTTTTTCCTACTTCTCTTGTTTCTCAATCCAACTTTTACAAGCGTCTCTCTTTCATGCCAGTTCTTATACCGTCCATTCAGTTATTTCTTGGTCTACCCCTCTTTCCTGTCTCTGACGAAATACATTTTAAACAATTTAAATACATTTTATTTTTGTCATTCCACAAACATGACCACACCATTACTAGTGGCTTATCGCTCAAAAAGTATAATAATGTATCGTCGAATTTCAATTCTTGTCCTGCGATTGTGTTTCGGTTTTTTTTTAACACTACAGTGTCTTGTAGAGCGGCTAAAATAATCCATTCTGTCCAAAGTAGCTTCAATCTGATTTCTTTTAAATACTCTTGTTTCCCCACCATACTTTACTGTATTTCTTATTACAGATGTGTAGCCTTGTTTTCACGATTATTGTCTTATCCCACAAACACCATTTAACGTAGATTTTTCCGATAAACCTTTCTGAATTATGCATTTCATGTCACTTTCCTGGCGGTAGGTTGAGTTAAATTTTACTCTCAAGTATTCACATTTTTCGAGGCAATTGATTCAGCCCATTCCATCTACCAAAAATCAATCTTTGATTTCCTCACCACAAGACATACACCGAGTTTTCTTCTAATTTATTTCAATCCCGATTTATAGCATTCTTCTGTAAGGTTTCCACTCATAAGTATATTCAATCTCATAACACTTAATTAAAATTAGAAATAAATAGAAAGAAAAGTGTGCAATATGATTTAAAAATGCTACCTAGATTTGAGTTTTTAAAATAAACTTTCCTGCTTTTAATAAATATAGCAAACCTCACCTTTCAATTAGCGATAAAGTGAAAATGACTATAGTAAAAATAATATCCTATCTCAAGAAACTGAGAGACTTGCATACACAATCTTATTAACTATCGTAAAACTGCTTAACAACATCGTTACTGTATTAATCAGTTCGCCTTATTTTGCATATCTAACCATTCTAACTGGAAGACTCTCAGGGCTGTCCCTGCCCATTAAAATTCACATGCATTTGTTATACAATATATTGCTCTTACAAGAATGATTCTTCCATATGATTATGTTATTCCCAAGATGTATTGCCCTAGAAATAAAATAGACTGATTTACATGCAAATATGCATTTATCCATTTTAAAATTTTATGCAGTTAATCGACATAGTTTTATGACAAACATGGAAATTCATAACATTAATACTAAACAAAAGGGATATATTCATCGTCCCAATGCCAATCTTCGTTGCTTTCAGAAAGGTGTATATTATGAAACAATCAAGATATTTAATGCTCTCCCACGTAATCTCAAAGAATTTTTTGGGAATTTCAGGGTTTTTAAGGCCTCTCTTAAGGAGTACTTTTGCAATGAATCATTTTACTCTGTAGATGAATATTGAAGTGACAAATCTGTCTGACAATACTGTCAACAATAATTGTATTTATAAGTATTATAATGTATTGCATTTTGTGTATATTAGTGTGTGTGTGTTTTATACTCAAATTAAACTGATGTATAATTTGTCTTGCACGAATGTGTCAAATGAATTTAGTAATGACATAAGGTCTGTAAAGCCTAATGCTTTGCTATTTTACACTCTAGTGCATATTTGTAAATTTTTGCATTGGAAATTCTATAACATATTTGTAAATATGTATTGTAATTTGTTAACATTTATGAAGAGTACATAATACAATAATAACATTTTAGTTTTATATAATTACTAGTGGTAACTATTATGTCAATAATTAGAAAACTATCATCTGACATTACATCAGTGTTACATATAATGAAATTATATTTATTTATACATTTTAACACTAATTTTTGATACCCTTTGTTTTTATGTGATTGCAAAAAAAAAGAAATTCACGTGCTTTTATAGGGCACATTAAGTATAGTAGAGGTCTCAAATACAAATTGTGTGATTATATGTCTATTCTGCTGTTTTTGTAACCCAAGATATAAGCACGAGCTTTATACATTGTTTTTCCATTGTATATAAAATATGCATACATGTATATGTCTTGACAAGTACTATGTTCAGTGGCTTCCTGGCCTAAACGAACCTACAGAATGCTTTCTAATCTAATCTATCGGATCAATGTGAAGCAAAACAAAAGGGAAATGCAAAGCTTCAAAAATCTTCCATTAGATGGCGCATTTGTCCTGGGGGAAACAACCACATATTTCGTAAATGGCTAATGCTAGGAGATACAAGCTCAATAAATTCACAGACAGTTCAAAATCACCGAGTAATGTCTAAAATCAATGATATGTAGCGCTGATTGATCAATAAATCATTTTAAAAAATCACTGAAGATATACGTTTTGTCCTGGCAAGATCTCAAACATATACTAACATATCATACTGGAACCATTGTTGAAAGAATAGAAAACGATGAAGAATACTTCATGTAGTGTACTGTTTGGGGTTGGGGAATTTCATGTAGTTTTTCGCATTGCATCTTTGAGGGACTCTTACAACTTTTGGTATTTATTTTATATATATATATGGTTTTTAATCTTTATTGTTCACACATGCAAGCGTGCGGGTTGCCCTCTTTATATTTTCACTTTGAAATCTCATAAAATACATTTTGGTAAAACCTCAAAATCATATTTTCGAGTGAAACACAAGACATCCTCTACCATAGTAAAACGATAGCAAAACTAAAACACTATATTGTAATACGTTAAGAAATCTAATTGTATAGATAAAGAGAACATTCATTTGCTCCACTTTTCCGTAATTAGACAATTGTCTGACAGAATAACATATTTCTTTCAATTCTGAATCGAAGCATTGACACTGAAACGCTTTGATCACTATTCGTTGAAAATGGACATGGTGCTGTCCTATCCAATCAGTGAAACCAAAGCATGAGACATGGAAGCGTAAAGTATTATAATTTCAAGTAGACACACTGGTGATTTAGGATTTCTAATGGAATCCTCAGTGCGTGAAAACTGTTGGATGATTTATATTAATTTTTATTCTCTGTAAAGCGCAGCGAAAACGAACGCAATGCTCAAAGATTGCACTTCATGAACTTTCAGTGCTCTTTTTCCGTGTAGTGAAAGGCAACTGAAATATTTTTTTCTGTGAACATGTGAGAAATTACAGTACCTTAAAAATACGAGTATTACTACAGTTCTATTTCAAATCTATGAATTTATGCAGTGTATGAAATTAAGGGACTTGACAAAGAGTCACATTTTGTACAACATCTGCGTTCTAGGCTTCATCATATTTAAGGAAATGGTCGATGTGGATCAGCTCAAGTTGCCCCACTCCATAATGCAATGGATAGCATATTTGCCCAATACTCAAGTGGTTGAAGGTTCGACTTTCGATTTGGGTGATCTAATATAAGATTTTTTTTTGAAACAGCTTATGCGAAAGTGTCCAATGTAGGTTAATTTAGCTCCTTGAACTCCGGTGTACAATTGGGCATACAATCATAATCATTCTCGTTATGCAATGCGTATTAAGATATGAAAACAACTGAAAATATAGACCAGAAACTATTACAATTCACTCGACGCAGATTAGATTTATAGTATGCAACTCGTATTACAACAAATTTGAAGTAGCGTTATAGTGACAGAGAGCTTCGACAGGCGATTCCAGCTTGGGTGCGCGGCAAAGGAGCAGCGATTTACTCGTGACTCAAAGGGATTCTGCCTGCAACATGGAATACAGCTGGGAATTCAGGACAAGTCATCATCGCGGCTGAATCAATTGCTGGAAGGAACTGGTAAGAAAAGCAAGCAGTGTGCTATGCCCTTTTCCATTGACGTAATGTCTTATCACGCTCTCCCTTCAGCCCTGCTCCGAAGTTTGTGGTTGAATACGCGTAAATACTCTTAACCGGATGATCCGTGTTGGAGCAGGCTGGTCTAGGCATTGACGTAGGCAGTGGTGTATATCTGTGGCTTTTGGTTTTTATGTTTACATATGACTGTGGATTTAACCTCTTACTACAAATTGACTCCAGTTTGCTATTTGACAGCCAATGCAATACAAGAAGTCAGAAGGCAGGGGAAAGCCTAACAGAAACAGGTATCTCTATTATGAAAGAGCGAATTCAACGCAATTGACGGCATGTAATGAGGAGTCAGCTTTGCCTACCTCCAATGCACTCCTCGTGATGCTGCTACTCATACCACGAGCGCAATTTACCGTTGACTATCTATTCAGCACCAACTGTTTATAATAAACGAGCATATTTTCGCATGTTATTCTTTCTCTTGTAGTAGAAAGGGTGTGCCTCATATCTGCCAGAAATAGCGAGAATCATTGAGAAACGTAGAACAACTTAGTGTTTAACATCTTTATAAGAGTTCTTAAAACACTGACTTGAGCAATGAAAGCTGCTACCTGATGCTTGTGCGTTACTCAGAGTAATATGCGCTCCAATACAGACCACCAAAGGTAAAGACCTATCAACTGAAGCTATAAATCTGCTACTACACCCACAGCCTTTGAGGCATAGGTTATTTCGGGCATATATCTACTGCTATTAAACTACTTGTTCATAATATTCACTATTCGCTACGTTTTAACTGTGTTAATCTGTTATATAAGAATCTGTATGTCTGCTGGTGTGTCTTTGTCTTAAACCTGTTCGGTTACGATATCAGTCCAATTGCCTTTCAGCTCTCGTGTCTTCTAAAAGAGAGGTTTTCTTGGATCCTAGCCAATGCATTTAACAGACAAATTGGCTTGTAAGAATTTGGATTATAACGGCCCCTTTCTTCTGTTTTCCTTATTTCATTCGCCTTATCTTAGCATACATTAGATATGTCGCAGGCTTTTACTGAAATCCATCATTTCGCATAGATCATAGGCAGATCATGAAAAGCAGCATGGAGTGTAATGTCTTCTGACAGGGCCTGAAAAACCAGCAGATAGGGAAAGGTTAGATTATGTTAGATTTCAGTTACAACATATACCTCACAAGCTCCTTATTTCATGAGGAAAGCGTTCTTTTTCAATTTTTTTCAGCATACGTTGGCTGTTCACACTCTGCCCAAGATATTTTCGAAATTGTGAGTTTTGGCAACAGCTCACGACAAATATAAAATATATGGTACTGCACAGCTTAACAGCAATATGAATACCTCATCTAAAACGGCCATAGGTTTTAAGCGTGACAACATTACTGCAACGCTATCTACACAGAGGTTTGGATATTCCAGTTGCCGTTTGTACAGAAAGTTGTAAAACTAATTTTTTTTAAGTTTTTCATTGTTTAGTTTCTTGATTTGCACGATCTTAATCATTACTTTATATTATTCAGGGCTCAAATGAAATTAAAGTACAAATTTTCAACTTCAGTGAGCTGTGCCTCCTCAGGCATTGTAGGCAATAGCTTTTAATGTTGAAATATTTGAACAAAGAAGTGACTATCTGAAAGTTCTAGGCCAGACTCAGCACCGATGTGAAAGTGGTTGAATTACTGTAGTAGTTCCGTATTAGTTAAGATAGAGTGCTATAAAGTTTCAGATGCGAAGTATTAACACTTTTTTCTAACGATCGTGTAAACAGAGGTTAACATTTTCTACACAATGGATAAAACTGAAATACGAAATATGATAAACTATTTCGTTTTTAGCTATGTAACTCCAACAGAAAAACAAAATCAGTTAGCTTCGACATTCAGAATAATTCCCCCTTTCGACAATTAAAAAGTGAGGTACCCAATTTGAGCGAGGTCATACAGCCAATCAAGATGAGCACTTTCGCCGGGCGCACCAAGAGTGCTAAGACCGACGAGTCATGCCGCGCTCACTGATCGTCGACTGAGATACAGAAGTTGGTTAAAATTGCAGAAACCTGCACATGTACTGTATTTTACGTGGAAGTTTTGGGTTTGAACGAGTTTTCTGTTCGATAGGTATCGCGTTTGTTAACAATGGACCAAAAACGCATTCGAATGAACATTTCCCAAATATGCTAAGCCTCGCTTCAACCCAAAGGCAGTTCCTTCCAAATTTCATAACGACAAATGAAACGTACAGCCCCGAGATGACGGAGCAGTTTAAATTGTAGGTAGAAACAGGTGAATGTGCACCGAAGCTGGCAAAAAACGGTTTTGTCTGGAGGAAAAGTCATGGCTGCAATTTTCTGGGATTCTTCTTGGTGCGGAACTCATATTTTTTGGTTAAGAGACCTTTGAAACTACAACGGGCAAAGGTAGGAACAGGTCCAGTCTGTTTCCCGGGGCGGCCCTTTGCTATAGTCGCCGGTGGAACCACTTGACATCCTGATCTCCCCCTTCCAATGTCTTAAAGGACTCTGAAAAAAGTATAGAGCGGGCTGGTCCAACGTAAATGGTACAATAGCAGCCACAGTTGTCATATGAGTTCGTAGCTTAAGTTGTTCCGTTGTACAAGAAAGGCCTGGTGACTTGTGGCGATAGCGGATAGATAATGTCACCTAGTTGGCCTCCCTCGAGGCCTTGAAGTTGTGCCTCTTAAGATGTGCTTCACTCAAGTTCAGTGTTCCGGATAAATCAGACCAAGGCCCTGATATCGACTCTTCTGATATCCCCGAGATCCAAAAGAAAGAAGTCCAGGGTTACATACCTGTGAATAGCAAATGTCTTGCATTCACATAAAGTATACTGAGAAGCCTCAAAGTCCATCCCGCAATTCCTGCATAGCTGGTCCTCAGTAAAAACCATTATAAATAGATGTCGCCTCAGAGTGTCATGTCCAATGAAATCTCTGGTTAGGTTCAAAGAAATCTTACTTAGCTTGCATGAAGTCTAGACTTGTCTGACGGTAGGTTGTTTTTTCCCCAAATATCAAGCTCAGTTACCTCATACTTGACACTTCTAAGGGGTATGCTGCAAAAGGGATCGGTTCCTACACATGCAAGAGCCCAACTGCAAGACCCGCTTACCGCTTAGTCAGCCAGTCCGCTATCTCATTACTTCTGATACCTGCATGCTCAGAACCCCAGAAAAGGCTTATCTGTCCGCGAGCACAAAGTTTATTCAACACCCTGGCACTCCCACACCATTCTGGATACCGTTTTATCGTCATAAGGGCTTTCAGGGCTGCTTAACTATGTGAGCAGATATGGGTGTCCGCTTGTATGCCCGACATATTTAAAATATGCATGAAACAGGCATAGTGTTCAGCATGGAACACGGTGGTAAGCCGTCCAAGGGGAATGGCAAGTCTGGACCAGAAGCCTCAGGCTCTGGCCCCTGTCCTGCCCTCAAAGCGCGAACTGTCGGGCACGCCCGTCTTACTGTTTTCAGAAGAAATCAGTTCTCTTGATCCCACTCCCTCCTGGTTGGAACCGCCATCGTACACGCAGAGCTTAAGATTGAATCTGGTCCCATCATATCCCCTCCCATCAGGAAGGACACATACTGAAATTTACTCCAAATCAGCGAGGCTCCTTTATGAGGTAGTTTGAAACTCTACCCCCCCCCCCCCCAATTGTTCAGATGCGTGCACACTCATCCTTACAACCTCCTTCACAAAAAATGCAAAAGAGGAACGTCCATCAATATCTAAGACTGTGAGGTGGTCCGCAACGCCTCGCTTATCATCATACATGCCAGTCTTTGCAGCGAATCCAGCTTAGTGACCACCGCCTGCCTCTTCAAGCTGGGCCACAATACCATTGCCGCATAAGTTACTGATGGTCTAAGGTCCGAGGTAAATAGCCACTTGACCGCTTTTGTCCGCAGGCCCCACCTCAGCTCGTTTACTCTCCTAATGCCCACATATGTTGGGCCTTCATCATTTCATATTGTACATGCTTTCTGCAGTTCAGACCAACATCCTAAGTACCTAACCGAACCAGATAATTTTAACTTCTTCCTAAACAGACAGCCAATCCTGCTAAACTATTCTCCTTGTAAAGACAATGCATTCTGCCTTTCCGGGTTAACGGACAATTGTGTTTCCCCATACTACTCCTCCAAAGTCCATAAGAAACCCCAAACGAGCTCCGAAATAGTACTAGAAAATGTTTATAATGCAAGTAGGCATATTGCATCTGCATAGCCCTGTGCATGATTCCCGCCCCTCTTGAACCTGCTAGTAGATCGCCCACCACCAGGCACCACAGGGTCATTGACAACACCTATCCATGGGGGCAACTGCGGGGCACCGATACCCGAGGGGTACCGTTTCCCAAGCAGACTATGGCCTACCGCCCTTCCAAAGTGGTCAATTTCCAGTTCATAACTGCCGGACTGATATATCCTGTTATCCAAGCATGCTCTGATGGTCCCTAAAGTCATATGACTAAGGCACATTGGATGTCTAAAGAGACTGCCATGGCCAGTTCTGCTCAGTACAGGGCCCTCTCCGGTTTTACCACAAGCTGGATGAGTATACCCCTGCTTGTTGTTGAATGCAGCTGTGTTTTATTCAATAAAATTTTTATTCTTAACTTCGGCGAACAGAAACAGTTCCTAGATCACTGAAGGTTTTAAAACTCTAAATACTCTAATTTAGATTGCCTTGCATTAAGAACTGAGGTTCACTGATGCTTCTTTTAACAACTAATACTGTTTGATGAATTCTCAAAGCAGCTTTAAGCGATATGTTGGTGTGCTACAGATTGGGCCGGTGAGGGATTTATAGCACCACAATTACAGTGGTGCTTGTTGAACCGGCCTGGTATCGACTACCACCAGAAAGGAAACGCATACTTTTATCAGTACTGACCATTAAATGTGAATATGTGCTATTCCTATTTGACCTTTCATCAATATTTTAGAACGTTGCGACGATTCTGATAATAACACTGGCGGGATGATAACTATTTAAAGGTGTATCAGCGTTATCCTATTTTAAAGGAAAATTATGTGAATATGTATTTACTTATTTATTTATTTATTTATTTTTATGGTCTTCGCGTTAGCCCAAAGCCCTTAACTAACGATGATAAATCCTCCAAAAATGCCTTAAAATTGCGTAAAAATGTCATTTTATGTACACAAGTCAACAACAGTAAACTAATATGTAACATTCTTATACATGTAATCGCTCATATGTAGATCTACACATGTCTTTACGCAGGATGTAATCGAAATAAATGTCCATTCTAATAACCGATGCTATCAGAGAGATGTTTGAGTGAATTTATAGAATTGACACTTCCCTATTACATTCTCTATCCGTATGTGCATACAATGTACATCTACGATATAGATACCCATCACTTCTCCGGGCGCACTTCATCCTAGGGCTTAATACAATGTACAATGTACATAGTCGTTAGAGAAGGTAATGTATTCCACCAAAAATTTCTATATTGATATTTCACCGGATATGTATGTTTTGAGGTACTATACATAAAAAGCATTTTTAGAAAAAGGTGCGTGAAAAACCCATTAAATACCAGACTGGGTATTTAAGTTTAGTATTTTCCAAGGATGCGACACGAAGACTTTCAAGAAAATTCCCCCCACCTCCAACTACCCTTTATATGGAAAAGATTTCGAAAATGTTAATTTTTCTCAAAAATGGATCAAATGATTTTCATTAAAATGCCGTATATTAACGATATCTACAGGGCAAATAAAATGTAAATCTTGAATTTTCAGGGAATAGCTGTTCATTCTGGATGTATTTTACTTAAACTTGCGTAACTGGTAAACCGTAAGAAATGGACAAATATTTACTGCCCAGAAAATGTAAAAACACACAATTTACGTTATATGCATTTTGTTGTAGAGTTGACCGTTTTCGAGATATTCTATGATATTGATTTAAATGTTTAGTTACTTAAGCTTTTTCTCAAATGGTAGGTCACCTTTCTTTCGCCTGTCTTCAGTTTACCTATTCCTGGCAAGCAAACAGAACGGATTTTCATTTGTTTCACATAGCGACCGGCATTTAAAGGAATTGAGTATCGCTTTAGCTTAATGTAATACCTTACTTCCCTTATGCCTGTAATAATAATAATAATAATAATAGTAATAATACTACTACTACTACTACTACTACTACTACTACTACTACTAATAATAATAATAATAATAATAATAATAACTATGCCATGGCACGACGGCCCACAAGGAACCTTAGCCTACCGCCCAGCCGCTGCGTCCCCATCTCGGTCCATGACAGACGTCATGGATGTGGTGCAGTATTGGAGGATGAGACGTGGTCAGCTGGGTGCACACTTACGCTTACAAAGAATTAAGTAATAACACCGATTCTGCTAATGCTTATCTCGAGTAGCATGATGTAGGTAACATATTTTGTAAAGAAAAATTGTTCAGCTAGAGAAAGTCATGTGAATGGAGCGCATATTTTTTAAATGTAATGTATGTTAGCAAAATCTTATGTTTTCAGACTGAATAGCTGGCAGACATTCATTCGGCGAAAGCCAGCTATCTAATGCCTTGCTAAGTTAGGTAATTATATGAAACATACGAAGTTGGTTACGTTCTTAAAGTCGTGATACCACGCTTAACATCTACGATGCGAGGCTATACATACTTATTTACACGATGACCTAACTCAAGGCAACAAACCAGAGACAGTTCCTATTCATAGACTGAACATTTATAAATACCTTCCCGGAATGGTGTCTAGTATCCTCAGTTCAAAGGATGAATCTTACGATAAGTGTATATAAATAAAGAAGACGTTAATTAGTTGCTATCTTCACTATCAGAGACAGAGAGAGAGAGAGAGAGTGAGAGAGAGAGAGAGAGAGAAAGAAGAGGCGTGGTAACTTCGAAAGGCATTCGACAAGTTTTCATTCACATTTTTACTTTCTCTATACGCACTATGTACATAGTGTATAGAGAAGGTATTGCACTCCACCAAAAAATTCGATACCGAGATTTCACCGGAAATATATGTTTTAGGGTCCCCTGTATCCAAAAAAAAAGTATTTTCAGAAAAAGGTCCGTGTGTGTGAGTCCGTATGCCCGTGTGCCTGTGAGCACGATAATTCAAAAACGAAAAGTCGGTAAAATACCAAACTTGGTATTTAAGTTTAGTATCTTCCAGGGATGTGACACGAAGATTTTTAGAAAAATCCCCCCACCCCAATCTACCCTTTACAAGGAACTTTTTTCGAAAATTTTGATTTTCTATAAAATGGCTCTAACGATTTTGATTAAAATATCGTATGTTAAAGATATTTACCTGACAAATAACATTATATTTTGAATTTTCTGGGAATAGCCTCTGAAGACAATTTTATTCTGGGTCAATTTTACGGAATTTTGCATAACTGCTAAACCGTAAGAGATGGGCAAAAACTTATACAATAAATGTAGAGCACTTTAAGACACACAATTTATGTTATACACATTTTTTTCGTGGAGTTGATTGTTTTTGAGATATTCCTTGTTTTTGGTTTCAGCTATAAAAAACATACTTTTCTCATACAGGACTTTGTGAACTCGTGTCCACACAAACAAAGAACTTCAGCCACATAGCAACCAGCTTTTGACCATCACTTTAACCTATGGTATTCCCTTATTTCGCTTCTACTTACAAGGAAGCAAGTAATAAGACTATTTCTACTAATTTTTTCTCGATTAGCAGGAAGTAAATAGAAGCATAAGCTTTTTAACAATAATTTATTGCAGAGTTGTAGAGAAAGTCATGTGAATGGAACACATCAGATTTTTTTTTTCTTTCCTCCAAACAGATTTATGCTATATTTCCAAAAAATTTAAAATATATCCGAGTGCTTTAGGGGGGTTTTCATATTAATGCCAATCAACTTCAAAACCATTTCGTGGAATATGAATATTAGGGTATCTACTAGGAAATTAATTTCAAACATGACACAATAATGAATTCCAGGGTAAACGACAAATGAATGGGCTTAATTGTTTTCTCTCTGCCTAGATGTGTTTAGCTCATCAAAAACCACTTTGAATATTCTTATCAATCAGGATGTTCGGTTTTAGTGACAAAAATGGTGCACTCGAAGTTAGAATCTGGCAAATCGCACCCCACATGTGTCCGTGGATCTACGAACAGCAGCACGCGCCAAGATCATATCTCGTAAGAATTTTATTATATGACGTCGCAAGTTAAAGTAGTAGTTGTTTTTGTATTTGTATTCATACATAGTTGAGACGTTTTATGGGAGAGATATTGTGTTTGCGTGTTGGTGGCAGAGCCGAACTCGATTAAGGCCACGAACTTATTGTGTCCATAGAAGTTGATGCTACCAACAATGAATGTTTAGCCTAACCCTATTGTTTCAATACAGAAAAGACGCGCAACTATATCGTCTACTCCTACCGCAGCATTTATAGCTACATCTAGTCCTGCTCTCCCGGTAAATACTTTAACCATGAATAGTTCTGAAATTCTACACCACGTCCAATGAGCACATCTACAGCTAAAGTGAATACAACGAACTCAAAAGCACCAATCAACAACCATGCTAGCAGCTACGCTGCAATAACACAAAGTACTACAAAAGAGCAGGCCATAATCAAGAGATGCCCGTGGTGGCATACCAATGAGAGGTAATTTTGCTGTTCTATTCGTATGTATATTTCACGGGATTCTAAGGCCAGAATATGCACATATCTGGCAAACAAGAACACAGCTGACGAACTATGCAGCAACTATTACATCATTGATGTCTGTGTATCTATACTTCTCCGCCGCCACATTACTAAGCAGAAGCGTACAATACTTTCACATTTGCCTCCTACAATTCCTAACCACGTAATAGAAAAACTGTTGGCGGAACTTCGACATTCTTCAGTTGTCTACTATCACACATTAACAGCGAGAGCAAACACTCTAGGTTTCTCTCACCTACTAAGATTCCGTAGACACCTATTTGTTGACCCGGAGTGGCAGCCCTAAGTCAACGGATTTAATGACATGTAAAACAGCCCCTACGGGACAAAATTCCGGCACCGTGGCTGCGCTGCTATGAACCTGGCCGTTGACAGTCTTGTTAACAAATTACATACATTTTAAAACTTTAAACCGAAGGACCGTGATCATTTACCTTAATGTTTTGAGCTATACTACTGCGATACAAAATGTTAATAGGCACCTTCAGAAGAAGCACTTCTGCAAAGCCACTGTGCTCATTAGTTCAGGCCCGTTCCTAACAGACAAAATAGAAATGCTGACAAAATTGTTGCTGAAAGAGGAAAATTCCTCCTCTTTTGATGAAGGAGGTAGCTGATCTGGTTAACAAAATTTTTACTGATTCACCCGATGTACCTGTGATATCTCAAGACTCCTATCATTAGGCTGGAGGATTAGATTCATTTGTATATCATTTCTCATCAGGCAGTAATTCTACCATGCCTGAAACAAAGATTATTAATCATAATTAGATATATCTGCTTACAAATTAAGTTCCAATAACAAGTCCTTTAAGTACTAATAGACCTGTTTCATCATTTAGCAACACTACGGAGAACTATCTTAATCATAACATCATTTCTGACTCTGAATTAAATCCATAGCAACGTGAATCTGAGTATATAGATGTTAGGAAAGATTTTATTAAGCCTCCAACTGAAAATCCAGGTATAAGAAAATGTCAGCAATTCAAAATGTTCTTCCAGCTATTAAATCAATCACTGAGAAGGACGCTGATAAGTAGAACTTAGTTTTGAGTTCCGAAGCGCACACAGTTGCGAACACAGAACAGTCAGCGGTATAAAGACAGGGTTTTGTAGCGTAAACATGCTCACGTTGAAGAAAAATCTGTTCAAAAAGTAGCTCATTACATGTAATGGCATTACATGCATCGTTCTAATTCATAAAGTAACCCAGAATCAATTATTTAGTAATATGATTAGTAAATAAAACTCCTAGTACTGTTAAAAATAAACATATAAAGCTTAATACAAAAAAAAAAAAAAAACAAACTCGGAGGTTCATCCGATATGACCAACCAGGTTAAAGAACATTAAGCTTAAAAAAGTCGGGATAATAATGTTTGAAAAGACAACGAACATAAATCAACCAAACTCACTCCACTCGTTGCAGTGATTTACAAGGTACATTCTTACTTTATCGCAAGAATAGGCTGTCCTCTTGTCATCAAAATATGTTTGAATTTTCCACTAGTTTTCAATCTGCGCTCTCTTTCAGTGCTCAGTGATTTATCAATAGTTGCTGGTCCCCATAGCCGCGCTCGCTAAAGTGCCTAACTTTGGTGCTTCGTGGCGCAGCGGATCGCGGGTTCGAGTCCCGCCTCGGGCATGGGTGTTTATAAATGGGTATATATCTGTATCTGTATATAGAGAAGGAAAAAAATAGGAAAACAACAGACACGTAGTGATAAATATAAAAAGGAGGGGGGGACCTAGCTGAACGAGGCGAGGCAATGCGCAATTCTAGATATGCTACGAATTTCGAAGCGGGCTGTAGAGACCACGCCCACTCCATGTCATAGTTATACTCTGCATGTACCGAACCTCAATCCGTCAATTTCGTGACCCCAGATCGAGCTCTACTGATAAATATGCCCTCAGTTAGCACAATTCTGCAGTTTCTATGAAGTGCTAATGGCTTCCCGATGTACTAAATATCAAACCCATCTCATCCCGTAGAAACTTTTGAAAGCTTCATCCTTCTCTCCCTAATTCCGAAAAATTATGTCATCTGGGTTAGGAAGAAACTTCAAGCTGACATTAACCAAAATATTAGCTGTAAACTTAACTCCGCAGTGCAGCAACCTGAAGTCGGTCCAAGGCCCGAGCATTGCTTCCCTCACCTCTGCCATTACAGGCGTCAGGAATAGGGTGCAATACTGTGGAGTGGGCCGTGGTTAGTGCTTCGAGTCCCTCCTGGTAATTTAAGTCGAATATTAGCTGTAAGATAGTGATCTCTCTGTGTCCTCTATTCAATAATACTTTCCTGCAAGCTATGGCTGCTAAATTTACTGTATTCCAGTGAAATATAAACGGTGTTCGTTCACAATTGGAATAGTTTCGATTACTCCAACATACACGTGTTCATATTCAACAGCGTTAGAATTAGAGTAATTCCCGTGATAACTACGTAGATCTTTGGAAATATTCTGCGTTTTACAAGGACATATATTAAATCAATAATATGTAAGTGAAGGTGCTGTCACCTGGATAGTGTCTCTCACGTATATTTAATAATGCTCAACTTGAAGCTGCAACGGTTTTGTTCCATCATAAAAATGTATATTTGCATCTTATATCTTCCCAAAATTACAAATTTTGGTCTATTATTGCAGACCTTATTGCTCAGCTTCCTCAACCATTTAGTAATCTTGGATGATGTCAGTAGTTACAGCATAATTTGGGGCAGTAAACCAACTGATCGGGGAAAATAATTGTATATCTTGTATAAACTTATGATTTAGTATTCCTGAACTTCTCAACTTCTATGTTTTGATGCCCCTCTCAATGTCTATAACAATATTTACCTCACTCTATCATCTTCAAGAAATGCCCCACATTTCACTGGTCAATTTATTATTCTGTGTATGCAGTGTACATTTTCCTTTAGATCATATCGAATTACACATCCACTTCACCCAAATTGGAATTTCAACCCAGCCGGCTGGAGTGGGTACAGAAGAACACTTCAAAACTCGCCGACAAATGTCCCGGCCCTGAACACTTCTACAGATTGATTATATTATTTCCTCATTCATAGACGCAATACCTTCTTCTTCTGAACTTTCATTCCTCACATTTAAGAACCAGCCAATCAGAAATGTAAGAGAAGTGCAAGCAGTAACTGGGACTAAAGATGCTTACAAAACCAGAAGCTCCCTACACATGCAGCAAGTACGCCTATTATAGATCCTCAACAGAAATACTTTAGCAAACTTTCTCCAACATCTCCTGTGATTATATATCTAGGATCCTAAATTTCTTCGAAGCAAAAGTGACCTAACAAACTTTTCTCTGTCACAGTTTAACCACAATTTCAACCTTAACAGAACTTCAGGAAATACTTCATGAAGGCAATAGCAAAATCCCCGTACCCGACAATATTCCTTAGCAATTTATAATTCAAACGAAACCTACGCTTTGCATTATGTAATACATATAAATATATTTGGGTAATTAAAAGTGTTCAACTAACCAGATTAGCATTTCTAAGGTATTTGCAATTTAATCTAATATACGTCTCACAGTTTCTGAAAACTATCGCTCTATTTCAATAATATTATAAAAGTGTAAACTCGAGAAAAATATATTAAGACAACTTCGTTATATCTTGGAAGCAAATAACGTTTTAATGGGAAGTATAAAATGGCTTTCGCGTACATCGATCTGCGTTGAGCTATTTCGTTGCTCTAGAAAGCGAAATGTGGAATGTCTTTTCTTTTAAAACATCTGATTGGTTTACGTCTGGATACCGAAAAAGTTATGATAGGGTGTTCCTCACTCATATCATTTAAACACTACTGGGAAATGAAATCGTTGGATGTAAGATTACCTTTGGCAGAGTATTTGACAATGTAGAAACATTTGCGTTGTAACCAATGGACTTCTGTCAAAGGAAAAACTGGTTTAAAATGGAGCGTCATAGTTTTCTTGGTTGCTATCAATAGTCAGCTTCGTGTATATCCCTTCCAGTTAATCCTTGACTATTTTTCAATGGAATGCATGTAAATAGAACTAAAGATCTGCTACAACCTACTGCTAATGCCCTTCAAATTGGGGCTACTCCACTGACTTAGTTTCTAATCCTAAATATCGTGAATAGCTTTCTATAGACTCCGATCATTTTAACCATTTGAAAAATAATCAATTCCATTAGCCAATACAGTTCGAATACTGAGCCTATACTTCGATCAATAAAATCTCTCCCAAACATTGAACGCCTCCGAGCTGATTCTTTGTGACATCATAGTATTCTTAGAACTTTAGCTTACAAGAATTGGAGTGTTGAATTCAGCATCACAAAAAGAACCTACGAGGCCACGATTTGATCCCAAGGTTGACTATGCATCTATACCATAAAATTCATCTTGTAATGCAGCGCTTAAAGTGATTGGTACTATACAGTCGTCTGCTCTTAGAATTGCTTTTTGTGCTTTTCTCACGAGTCATTACAACAGCTTAACAATTGAAGCTAATGATCCCCGCTCCCCCGAATGCAAGACAAAAATACTTGATTTATTCTATGTATGCAAGATTGCTAAGATGCTAGAATTCATCATGTATCATTATGCCTTTGCTTTTTAAAACATTTCGCTTCATAAAGCTCACTACATCCTTTTCTCTCTTCGCAGTAATATTGCCTCACTGTATTTAACTATCATTTTCTTGAAATACTTTGAGATCACAAAGAATCCAGCTTAGTGGCCAAAGACCAAAATAAGAAAAAGTGAATCTATCAGCACTTTGCACCGCAAAGTGTTTACAGAGGTCTGCACATTTCACTCTAATGACACTCATACCTATAACGATGACACTCGGCTTTATGGAAACAGTGGCTCTTCCGTAGTTTACTCCAGATCATTCAAAGCTCTACAGTTTACAAATCATGTTACAACATTCTCATTCAAAATAAACGCCAAGCAATTCGCTCTTTAGTATATTTTGTGGAGGGAAGGTCAGTTTGATATTTGCTGACTCACTAAATTCATTGTTAGGAATCAAATGTATACCTAATAATGTCTGATCCAAAACTTGCAGATGTTATACTATATCATTATTTCTACTGAAAAATCCATTACGCTAACTTGTATTTCACTTACTATGATATAACCAACAACAATGCGTCAGATAAAGCGGCCAATAAAGCCCCCTAGACAGGCTTGGGTACAGGCAATCAAAACTGATCTGGACTACCAACAAATAAATAAATTCCAAATATGCTACTCTGGCACCTAGGTAACTATACCAGGGTATATATTCAAACTTTAAATCATTTCCAAAAACAACTTTACATATTTTATCTATTATATAGTTTTTTCATATAATTAACTAATCTAAAAACTAAAATTTCAAATTAAGGTCAGTAAACAGGGGTCTAGAAAATAAAAAGAAAGATTAAAGTGTAAATAAATAAAAATATAATATAATAAAACAAATTATTCTAAAACTAAAATATTACTGGAAAACCACAAACTTTAAAATACTGGTTTCCAGCTGCTTCTTATTTTACACTATACTGCATCACTGGTATTTTGTGAAAGGCGCTGGTATCCAGCACTAACTAAGTTGTATATTTACTACAATAGGGTTATTCTGCACACCAATAATGTGCTTTATGTATATGTATTTAACTATATTACTTCCAACATTATTTTATTTATATAATTTAATATTTTATGTTATTATTGCATTATACTAACAAATTATTTTTCTATAATTATCCTTATATTCACCATTTCCACTCCTATCTTACTCCTTTCTCACCATTAGCAGTAAATTCAGCAATCACGATCCTATTCTCTACATCAGCACCTTCATCTCTCTCATCTCCATTCATCTCCTTCCTCGGTCGCTCCATAACTATAAATTCAGCAATAAAAATCCTGCTTTTTTCACCGGCACCTTCTTCACCCATCATGTCCATTCATCTTCTTCCTCGCTCACCATCATTACTATCAATTCAGCTACAATAATCCTATTCACTACACCGGCAACTTCTTCCCTTGCCTCCATTATTCATCTCCTTCCTCCCTCTCTCACTTATCTTCGCCTTAAATGTTTACTACTCCAAAATGCCTCTTAAACTTTAGTCTTCTGTTTTCTGTTCTATTTAAAATTCCTTTGAGATCTTATTTCTAATGCTCCAGTTGGTAACGGTATATTCCTTCGTATTTGTCTTTCATCTTTTTCCCATGCTGTTTTACTCACATAGTCAGGATTTGTAGATATTTAATTACATCTGGATTTCTTAAAATTGTATGTATATAATATTCTCCTAGTTTATATGTTTCTCCAAGTACATTTTTATATCTATTACATTAAAAAAAATACAATAATCACAAACAATGTTCTCGGACTTGTTTTCCAGTACACTTTGTATGGCCCATGTCCTCTTATATAATGAATAAGGCCTTTGGTGGGTTATATGTGGTTTAATTTTAATCTTTCATGTACGTTATTAAAAATGTTATTATACACTCTTCTCCCTACGTCCATTTCTTCCAATTCTTGTTGCCATTTATTTTCAATTTAAATTTAATATCAGATATTTTAATTGCATCTATCTCCAACTATTTTCTCTACCAAATCAAAATGCTGTTTCTTTAGCTAAAATGTTGCTCCCTTCAGCTTAATCAAATTGACTATGGGCCAAAGAGCTATTGTAATTAAAAGTGCCATGGCCGGTGTTGTATCTACTGCACCTGTAAACCGTAGTACTAATGTTTTCCTTTGAGTTCTTCTAAGTAATGTTTTAATTTGTCGCATCGCTCATTCTCACTGCCCAAACACTGGCTCCGTAGGTAATTATTGATGTAAAAATTACGCTGTGGTATAAGGTAATAGTTTTTAAAGAGAGGCTTAAAATTTTTTTTGAGTAATATTTCCTAAACTCCTCATAATTGTTTCTGATTTTTGCCTTATATACCCTGTATGCTTTCTAAAATTTAACTTTTCATCCAGTGAAGTTCCTAAATATTTGGATTCTGTAATTCTTTTTCTCTTCTGATTACTAATCTGAATTATTGGACCTCTTTTTAAACTTCCCTTAAACAACACGTAACATGATTTATTTGAAGCAATGTTCAACTTCACATATCTTCACCAATTACACAATATCTGTGTTGGGTTTTTTGATTTTGTTGTAATCTCAATCGACTCTGTGCCTCAATAATAAGCATTAAAATGTACATTTAATATTATTATCATCCTCCACTTCGTCAATTAACGTTTCCACAACAACATGCCAAAACAGGGACCCAAGAATTGATCCTTGTAGACCTCCTTTAGTAATGTTCTGGTTTATTATCTTATTTATTCCATGTAAACTTTACGGTTTGTAGAGTGTATAGTTTTTAAAATTTATTCTGCCAAAAAAAAAGTCACCACAAATGTTGTTCAAAGGCGCCAGAAATATCAATTTGTGCCCCTATTATATATTTTTACAACTTTCTTTAATTGTTCGCAGTACTTAATTTATGGCATCTTCTGTCAATACTGCTTTCCTGAATCTATGTTGTTTGTGGTTCATGCCTAGCATATTTCTATATTCAAATATTCTTTTGTAAATTATTTGTTCAAATATTTCGCCATCATATTAAGTAGACATAGGACTATAGGATCTAGTCAATTTTGGATTCTTATCTGTTCCTCTTAAGAATAACATCCTTTTCTCCTTTCCATAAATCTGAAAATCTTCTTTGCCATAAACAAAGGTTATAAATTTTGTGTAAAAATGGTTTAACATTATTAACATTTCATTTATAATGCCATCGGTCCCAACAGATTTTTTCCATTTTAATTTGTTAAGTATTACATTATTCTCAATTATATCCACTGGTTAAATAATCCTACGGTTGTCATGTGACACAGCCATTTCAATCCTGATCCATATACGAATTTATTTCTCCATATTTACTACTAGCATCATGTGGTAATGGCGTATACAATAATAATGAAATCAAATCCTCCCAATCATTAGTCATTTCACCCTCTCATTTTTCCAGTGTTGTAATTACTTCCAGTTTTTTAATCTCATTCATAATTATTTTGTGCGGTAGTCCCCATGTGTCCTGGTGTATTTTATCTTCTACAAATGTTTTCCATTGCTGTTTTACGTGTTTCTTCCAGTAGGTTTTTATATAATTCGTTCGCCTCTCTATATTATTGTAGGTTATTTTCTGTCTCTGTATACACAATTGCCTTTAATACGCTCTTCTTAATTTTCTAGTTATAGATCTTGCTTTCTGTAATTTATTCGTCCAAATTTTATCGGAAAAGTTTTTTGGTCTTGCTTTTGGTGCTGTCTTCCGAATGAGTGGACTACCAAGAACTCATAAAACGAACTACCCTACAACGATACACAATTGATTGGTACTCTACGTCAAACAGAAATCTCCACACATTATGTGCTGCGCCCACATCCAAGTTTTCGTCACTGCATCTTCGATATCAGGACCAAGTTTTTGTTGCCAGATTCCGCATCGGGCACACTCATTAACACACACATTTCCTAACTCAACGTCCTCCACCTACACAAGCTCCAAGTCACACTCACGGTCCAGCATCGAAGTAGAGTGTTTGCAACTCTCCATTCAGAGACAATATACAGTGACAGTCTTAGCGAGCCATATCTATGTAACATCCTACAGTTGATGAAATATGCTAATTTAATAGTGTTTTGTAGTTTAATATTTCTAACAATACTAACATCTATACATATATCGTAGGCAAATATGACCTTTGGTTAAAGCGACTTTATTGATAGACTTAATAAAACCAAATCCGCAGCTTTAAAACCTTTGTTATCCTTGTTTTCAACCCCATAGGTACAAATCACCTATCTAATCTACCTAATGGGCCCAACGAAAATGAGCTACCAATTCTCAAATACTACTCCTTATATTTTAACGTATTAAATAGAAATAGAAATTGGCCAATCTTTTTTCTCAAAATATTCTATAACTACACCATAGGGTCTCTTAAAGGTCATTGGTTTCCAAACAACTTCTAAAAAGTACCCCAACCGGCATTTTCAATCTTACAGTACCTTCAATCTTCAGAAACTGCAACACTACCGAATCGGAATAAAAATTTGCACACATTTAGTATTAGTTCTCGGCAGAAGTTATATTCAACCTTAAACAAGCGATTCGTATTGATATTTCTCGCATTTTACGCACATAATCCGCTACATTTGATCAATATATGTAGATAAAGCTTTAGGTATAAGCGAAAATAACTAAGATTTGGAACTTGCAACTCGGAGTGCCCTGTGGTTAACTAGGGTTGCATATATAAGGCAAAGAAAGCTAATACAGCCCGTGGCAGGTGTTGGTAAGGACGTGTCTATTGTCACTGAACAGTGGTCGCTTAGGCACTCAAGGTCTCAACTGCCTAGTCTTATTAATAACGCTTCCTGACAATTGGATGATCTTTGTGAATATATTTAACTCTAAAATAAGCAGCTGTCATATACGTTTTGACACTCAGCTTGTCTCACCAGAGTCCTTTCCCCGGAAATACAATTAAAGTGATAGAGCACTTCAGGAATGCTCGGTTAGAAGATGTGTTGACATAACGTTACCTTGACTACGTAAAACTGGCGCTCTCTGACTCGGCCCGCACACTTTTCGGGTGATTGTGCTGTGGCATAAATGTTAATCGTCAATACGGACGTGGTGGAAAATCCAGCATCGACAAAGCCGTTCTACAAGCTAATTTAATTTTCCCCATTGTCATTCGCGTGTGATACAAAAGCTTTGGAGCTCCGCTAATCATTCTGGCTGCAGAGAAATAAATCACATATGTAAAAGCCGTCACTTAACACGTTTGTTATTGCCATTTTGTTACCTTTGCTTGATGACAGATATACAAGTAGGTGCCAGAGCATATTTTACATTGACACTATTATGCTATTTTTTCAATGAAGAATTCTATCTCGGTTGTCACATGCTCTTTTTGCCCCTACCTGTCATGACATTTGCCCTTTAAGATGGTAAGCTGTTAGTTGGAATGATAAAATCATTATCCTTATAAGGGTATGGCAAATTATTTTTATGTAGTGGTTATGAATGTGTTACTTGTATTGCGTTAATGGTTATAAATAGGGGTAACATCTTGGGGACCGCTAGAGGGACACGTGCGAATACCAGTTGCATACCTACCGAGTAGAGACCGATCTGCATTGGCGACTGCATGCGCCGCATGTAAACAACCTATAGTATCGCGCTGGGGAACGCAGTAGTATATTCTGCTGTATATTACAATACTGTTTTACACATGTTTAATGCCTTTGATGATAGTGCATGCTCTTCAACCAGCGTTGTAAAATCTCTTGCTTCAAATGGATTGCATGAAGATTTGAAATTCATAGAGAAGAACTTTGCAGATATATGTAACTACGACAGTAACACATATTTTAAAACATCAAACATTGAAAGATGTCGATGAACTTGTGCAAGCAATTAATCAGAATCCGTAACACCTGTTTTAGACCGTGTGAAACAGTAGGTGAAGACAGTGTTTGGAAAAAATATCAGATTTTCAATAACATGTGAAATATGAAATGTGCTACGAGGTATTGCTACGGAAATAATTGCTGATGGAGTATCTTATCCAATATTCGACGATGTGTCCTATTGAATGGAGCGAAGTTTTTCACAACATACAACCTGTTTACGTGTCGATCGGAGACGATTCATATTTGGGACGTCACAAATACATGTTTTGCGTGGTAATTTATGTATATTGAGAGAAAATGAACCGGATAATGATGCCGATGACTTGTTGCACAAGAGGAATTGAATGTATGTAAATATTGAAATTATTAGTTCCCGTAAATTAGTGATATTTATGTTTACCACCCATTCCACCTCAAAGGCCTTCCACTGCTAGTGAAAACATCAGACTACCACGCAACCATCGCCTCATTTTTCTCCTATTAGTACCACCAAGTACACACCGCATTGTAAAAACATCACAACTATGTAACATTCTGCGCTAACTTCGATTTTGTCTCGCTATCGGTCCCCAAGATCCTATCCCTACGTATACTTATAGCTAAGGCTTAAAATGTTAACGCAATAGTTTTCGATACCTGCTACTGATAGTAGTAAATAACTACTACCGCAAGTTTGTTAAAATAAGTATTCCTATTCTATAAGATATTGTATATATTCTTTGGTCAAAGTATTCTGAAACAATTGAAGGAGATAAGGATACCTAAGACTACCAATCAAAAAAGTTTTCCATAAAAATTATAATACATACCAATGAATAAAAACTTTCCTAAAAGTGGCTGCACAGTGGCTAACACAAAGATCCGACACAGGTAACAGACCAGGGCACTGCAACCAATTTCCTGCAGTTGCCCTTTGCTTTCTACAAAGGCTGACCAAAGAATACGATGTTTCAGATTGAAAACGTTGCATCTGCAATATGTTTTGCTGACGCAATATTTTTGAACTTGGTTTCTTTGTCCACAAATCAAATCTCTGCAATTATTTGCACATGAAACTATTTTTATGCGTTCCCTGATTTAAACGTTCATGGCTAGATCAACGGAGGCGGAAGATGAGCTACAAGGAATGCTATGGAGTAATCCAGGAGAGCAGGTTCCGACCATTTCACTTTAATCATTAAATACCATTATGGTAAATTGTGATAATTTTAATTTTTTCTCACAGAAACCGTGTGTAGGACAAGAGTTGGATAGGTAGCGTCAGACAATTAAAATTATCACTATTGTCCATAATAGTTGGCTAAAACTATGAATCCTGGGACTTAAAGTGCTTACAACATTGTAAGTCGTCATTGAGAACACCTTGTATGGTTTACCGGAAAAAATGCGAGTCAGTTCAGAAATGCAATGCCATGCTGGCATGTTGCGATGGTAGCTCAGAGGTAGAGCAACCGGCTAGAGACGGGAGATCCGTGGTTCAAATCCCGGCTATGGCATTGAATTATTCAGTATAACTCTACCTATCCATTAATCGTATTTGTCCACGAGCTTTTGAATGCATGTATCATTGCTTAGTAATCAGTTGCCGCCAGTCTATTAAAACAAAATGTTCAGACCATTTTCACTAAGCAAAGAACGAGTACTTTTCGGGGAAAAAGTCTGCAACTCACTTAGTGTTGCGCGTCTGTATTCTATTATTTTATTTATTTATCTTAATAGTTTAACGTCCTTTAACGTGGCAGGACATAACAAACGTTGAATAAAATGGGTGAAATGATGCTCATATGAGCCCGAGGTCCAGAGAACTTACAGCTACCCGACAATTGTTTTCTTAGGATAAGGGAAATCCCCAGAAAAGAAACGTTATCCGAGATTCGTACTCGAGACCCCTTGAATGTGAAGCAGACATGCTACGCCACACCACTTTGGCGGGCACGATTTTATTAGTTACTTGACACTTTATCCTTGATGTGTGGAGTAAGTTGGCTATGGATACATCAACACAAGAACGTACACAGCAGCGGCTAGTGCCACCGACGGCTGTGATTGGTCTACACACGCAAATAGACTGAGGGACGGGTTTGTTACCTATGCCATGCTAATAGCGTAAAGTCCGGTAACAGTTCAACCTAATTTCCTTTGTCCTGCCTATAATGCTTGGAAATTCCTTAGCCAGGCGACCAATGAAGGACTTTAGGGTCGAGTTCGTTCACTGCCGAAGACTTCATACCACTTTCTTAGATTTCTTGTTTTCATTACTGTATTGCTATGCACTTCCTTTAATTGGAAGTAGACATCTGCAGGTTTCAAGTTTCGAGCATCCCAAAATCCAACACCTCTCACTCCGGAGGGACGTATCACACAGTTCCTTTTTACTTTCTCCATATCCACTATGTACATAGTGTATAGAGAAAGAATTGCACTCCACCAAAAATTCGATACCGAGATTTCACCGGAAATATATGTTTTAGGGTCCCCAATATCAAAAAAAAAAAAAAAAGCATTTTCACAAAAAGGTCCGTGTGTGTGTGTGTGTGTGTGTGTGTGTGTCCGTGTGTCCGTGAACACGATAACTCAAAAACGAAAAGTCGGTAAAATACCAAACTTGGTATTTAAGTTTAGTATCTTCCAGGGATGCGAGACGAAGATTTTGAGAAAAATCCCCCACCCCCAACTACCCTTTACATGGAACTTTTTTCGAAAATTTTGATTTTCTCAAAAATGGCTCTAACGATTTTGATTAAAATTTCGGATATTAAACATATTTACCTGACAAATGAAATGTATATCTTGAATTTTCTGGGAACAGCCTCTGAAGACTAGTTTATTCTGGATGAATTTTACTACATTTTGAATAACTGCTAAACCGTAAGAGATGGACAAAAACTTACTCCACAAAAAATGTAGAGCACACTAAAACACACAATTTATGTTATATACATTTTTTTTCGTGGAGTTCGTCGTTTTTGTGACATTCCTTATTTTTGGTTTCTGCTATGAAAAACGTATACTTTTCTCATACTGGAACTTGTCAACTCCTATCCATATAAACAAAGGAACTTCATTGACATAGCAACCAGCTTTTGACTATCACTTTAACCTACGGTTGTCCCTTATTTCGCTTCTACTTACAAGGATGCGAGTAATAAGACTATTTGGGCTAATTTTTTCTGATTAGCATAGAGTAAATAGAAGTATAAGCTTTTTAAGAATTATTTGTTGCAGGGATATGGAGAAAGTCATGTGAATGGTACACATCAGATTTTTTAGACATTCTCAGAATACACAGTAAAATCCTATTTCGACTGGCGCTTACTTGACACTGATTTTTACTTTCTTTAGCACGCATGTACAATATTGAGATTTCACCGGAAATATAGGATTTGGAGTCCCCTAAGTCAGAAAAAAGCATTTTAGAAAAAGGTCCGTGTGTATCTGTGGACAACATAATTCAAAACCCAAAAGACTGTTAAATACCAAACTTGGTACTTAGTTTTGGTATTTTCCAAGGATGCGACACGAATATTTTCAAGAAAATATCCCACCACAAGCTACATTTACATGGAGAAATTTCCGAAAATTTTGATTTTCTCAAAAATGGCTCAAACTATTTTAATTAAAATCTCTTATATTTAAGATATTTACATGGCAAGTAAAATTTATATCTTGAATTTTCTGGGAGTAGCCTCTAAAAATCTCTTTGCTCTGGATGAATTGTTTTGAATTTTGTACAACTAGAAAAATGTAAGAGATAGACACAAACTTACTATACAAAAATATAGTGCTCCTTAAAACACACAATTTATGACATGAGTTAACCGTTTTCAGGATGTCCCTTGTTATTGGTTTCAGTTTTAAAATACAGGAACTTGTCAACTCCTGGCCACGCAAAGAAAGGATTTCAAACCCACAGCTATCACATTTTAAAACATGTGACTGTCAGCTTAGCCAAGTGTATTCCGTTATTTCCCTTCTACTTATAAGGAACTAAGTAATAAGACCGTTTCTGCTAATGTTTATCTCGACAAGCAAGACATGGGTAGAAGAATAAGCTTATTAATAATACGTTGTTGAGAGATGTGAATGGAGCACATCAGATTTTTTGTATAAGTACGACAGCGGTCTACCCAACTGCTCGTTACCTCTTAAGTATTACCATTTGCTGCAAGACACGTTCCCTTAATGTCATAACAGGATCACATTATCATGCTATTTTGAGAAACATTGCAAAACTGAGTAACGAGAGGGAGGCTAGTTACTGTCATTTACTTCTACTGTTACCATTAATGTCATACCATGTCAGTCTTTAGCACCGAGGACTGGCTTTGATCTAAAGCTAGTGCTACTTTTATTACTACAAGTTTTAATTCTACCGCAAATGTTGAACATATACGAAACAAAGTGTTACTCTTGCTTTAACTGATTAATACATGACAGCAAATTGTTAGCAACTGAAGAGCAAGCTATGCCTAAGCATTTACCAGAAGAAATATAGTTCACATAGCTCAAAGGAATCAGACGGTATTTTTAAGATCGCTTAAAGTAACGGACTAGAGCTCAGAGAACTTATTCGCTGAACAGTTTACGCCAGAACGCATCTAGTTGTACTGATTGTAATGGGTGAAGCCATGCCTTGACCACATCAAGCGCCTACATATTTTATTTCATTTATAATTGTTCCACTTTATTATCACTGCCTACTCTTGTTTCGTGTTTTTCAGATAATCAAAATAATTTCATCTCGAGATGTACATTACTTTAAGAAAGTTCCGCAACTCTCGCACTTGCTATAGATATATTTAGCAGTTTTTATCGTCCTCTTGTCCAGGGGTAACATGCTAGTCTCTAGTTCTCAAGGTCGCGGGTTTAAACCCGGCGGAGATCGAATGATTTTTCAGGCTAAAACTCTAGTATGACTTCCTTCGGAAGGGAAGCAAAGCCGTAGGTCCCGAGTGTAAATTTACTGTACGTAATAGAGCTTCAAACCAGATAAAGAGAGGCGTCTAAGCAAAGTTAAGCGATCTTTCACGAGCAATACAAAATGGAACGTTGGAAACAACAGCAGCATCCTTAAATCAACCTCAATTTAATTTAATTTAGAAATTTGCCAAGGAAGATAAATTAAACAATATATAATAAATTGTCACCGATAAAATGCATTACATACTATCTATATCTAGGATAAATAATCATTTATGCATTATCGTGGACGAAACGGAATGTATAAACTATTTGTTCTGCTTAAAACAAATAAAGCTATATTAACAAATGTGATGATTCAATCAAAAGGTCAATGCTTCACTAGTTCTGGTTACTTAGCTTTGCTTCCTGGGTCGTTACCAGGACCGAAAGGTGGATATCGGTTACATATTCAATATTGAGATTTTAGGTATTTCCACCAATTTAAAGATGTTCGGGATTTCTTCAAAAGCACATTAAAATTCATTAACAAATATCATATTCTTCTAATTTTGCTGCCCTTTAATACTTTTGGGTAAATGAGCTCTCCCTTAAAGATGCGATTTCTCCCTACTTAATGAAGACTTAAGAGACCAGTAAGCTAAGTTTGGCATTTTCTGTCCTTAAAGCACCCCTCCTAATCTTCCGATTCAATATAGATAGTTTATTGTCCATTCAAAATAATTTAATATTTAAAACATTTAAATATGCTATTCATCTGTATAAATTTGAGTTCCACGCCTCTTTTCCTACAACTTTTAATATCTTAAGCATGCTACTGGTTTCATCTAAGGATTCCCAAGTCAAAGGGCATACATTCGCAAATCAAGGAGCTGCACAGGATGCAGCTAATCATGAATATGATAATGTTATCCTAGCATGAAACGTAACATTTCAACTGTGAATATCTTAAAAATAATACACTCAAAAACCATAAATGTCCGAGACTGAAGTTTTGCCCCTCTATTACATAACTGAACTAGGGTTACACTTTTAAGTAGATATAGTACATCTGAAATGTTGAGAAATTTGTTTAAATAACTTAAATTTAATTTTCGGTTCATTTTCCTCTTGTAGGATAATCACAACAGAAATACTATTAGCACCTTGATTTCTTTAGTTCAGTGATGTGGCGATATATCTTCATATGTAGCATCATTTTGGGGTCTCTGTTTCAGATAGTTTTCCAGGAAAAGGATCCTAAACATAAATCAATTTTCCTTTTCACTATGCGAATTTTTAGAAGCATAGTTTTATCAGAACTACAAAGCATGTAACTGAGCATTTAAACTAAGTTACAGGCATATACAGGTGTCCCAGAATTGGACCGCACAATTTGGCAGTATTGTGGAGGGGTCCAGGATAAACATTTGGAAATAGGGAGCATATGGATTTTGAATTCTTAGCTACAACATATAATGTATTAAAGGTTAGCATGCCACTGATCAAACAACAGTGAACCGTGACGCGAACACTCGGATTTCGGCAAGCGTATCCATAGTAGTATTATTTAACGCTATGGTAAGCGTGTAGGCATCAACTGAGGATATTGAGGCAGCTGAAGGTTCAAGCCTCCATAGATACCTTTATTTTTATGCTGTCTCCTTTGTTTGTATTTTATAATGAGCCGCTCCTATTTTGCTGCGTTACGTAATATGATTTATTCGTGCTGACAAAATAAATGTATAGTACGATTAACATATAGATGCAATGGAGAACGTTACAATAACAATTGTATTTAACAGCTGAAGGGGTACATTTCTACATAACCCTCAAAACCGTTTCTAAAATACAGTGCATCATGCATTGATGTGTTGTGAAGTACACATTGCAATTATCGGAACAATTCACAATTTACGAAACAATATTATCATTGTGTCACATTAACTTCAAATAAAATAAAGTGAGCAACTAACTCTGTTGTAAAAACAAGTACCTACATAAAAGTAATAAAGAATTATGTACTAGTCAGGAATGTGTATTCAACCATTTAATCTCTACATGAAAGGCAAATACAGACTTCCAGAAATCCTACAACATCCGAAGCACAAAATACATCAGGTCAACAGAGGAACTGATCAATGTGAAAACCTGCAACATCTCTGCAGAAACTGCACCTACGAAGAAATGAACCTTGCACCCTGTCAAAAATTCCAGGAGAGTTTTGAACCTCACCACAAGCAGCTAAAGTTCATGTCAGTGATTGTTCATTTGAATTCAACGGGCATCTGGAAAGCGAAGTTTTTAAGCATACTCAGTGGTAACACGGGACACAAAAAACGACATGAGCTCAGAAGTTCGCAGCTTAAATTAGCTTTGGATGTTAGTCATGCGATCTCAGTTTCGCACCTGGATAGTACAATTTCTTTCCTTACACATAATGTGTATACTTGTACAAGATGAACACAATGTTTAGCAATTAATAGTTCTCAGAGTAGTCACGTCTAGGCAGTAGACAAAATCTTCAGAAATATATTAGACCATAGTAGCTCAAGTGGTTAAAACAGCACAATATATACGTACGGATAAATTCAAGGTACCGCTGTTTGAATCTAAGCAATAATCATTTTTATTCCACTTCAAAAGCATAGTTCAGCACACTTCGTTTCAAAGCACACATTATATAAATGTTTTCAACAAATCTAATTGTTTTGTTGCATTAATCTACGCAGGTTCTTTGAAAACTCTTTTGAAAAAAATTTATACTTTAGGGTTTTTAGTCTTGGCTTCATAAATGTAAACTAAGCGTACTAGTGCAGATAAACTTGTGTACTTCTTTGAGAAAAGAAAGAAAATTAAAAAACTAAAAGATGGAAACTTCAGAGAACGGTTGTTACAGTATGTTACAGCCAAGCGCTCTCGCTAACTACTTATGGTCTGAAATCAACCGAAGCGTTATCAGCGGCGTGTACATCATAAAAAAATGGACAATTTTGCCAAAGTTGCCAGTACAATAGTTTTAAATATCGTACGGATTGTGCACCAATACTGCATTCCTTCGACTACTAGCATACAAATGAGACACACTGAATGAAAATAGTTCATACACGCCTACAATTAGTATGGCCATTTTGCCGTTTGGCAAAAGGGACAATTGGTTCCCTATCCAAACTGTTTATCTAAGACCCCTCTACAATCCTGCTAATTTGTGCGGCTGAATTCTGGGCAAACCTGTATATATGACAATACAGCAATTTGATTACATGAATCCGAAAATTACAGCTAATATAGCCAATATTTCCCAAGTTCGGGACATGTCCATATACTGCTCATATTTCCCACTCTCTTTAATCGTGGGAAATATGTTACAGCGTATATAACGGAATGGGGCACTTCGTTCACTGCGATCCACAGATATCTATTGCGGGTACCCACCCAAGAGGAAGGGATGAATTGAAATTACCACAGGAAGCTACAGCTCGCAGTTAGAACGGCTACGGAGAAGCTAGGAAGTCTCTAACTTTTCCTGGGTCGGAGATCCAATCCAATATTAATACTCGCCACAGAGAGAGAGAGAGAGAGAGAGAGAGAGAGAGAGAGAGAGAGAGAGAGAGAGAGAGAGAAAGCGCGATTAACGGCCATGCAACCAAACAGCTTCTAGGATCCTTTGAGAATAATAATTTACTTGGAACGCCATCTGTCCGGCACCACATCACACCAGGGAAGCTAGAAGCACACTGAAGCGTGAAAAGAAAACTGAATGAAAGGAAAATTAAAGGAAGCAAATTGTAGAATACGAGAAGCCGCCATAGAATTCACCTACCAATAAGGGAAAAACCACCAAAACCCCAAGATCAGTGAGGATGTTGGGTGGGAATCGAAACCGGGACCTCTCAAATGCGAGCTGTAAACTTCACCTTGGAGACCACTCGCTCGTTTTCTACTACTGATAACCGGGTTTTTTGGTGTGTGCAAGTATAATTTGTTTGATTCTTTACAACCTATGCAATAAGTGCCTTAAAGTTTTCCTCGTTTGTTTACTGTCACTTTTTGGGCCTTCAAAACTGAATTGTTTCTGTGGCGTTTACTTTACACTAAATTCTCCGAATATGTTTTGGAAAAAATGTGAAGCTGATGACATATGAGAATTTATGTTGTATTTGCATTTGTGTATTTTTTTTTTTATTTGGAAAAGGTAAGGCTATCCATCTATGGGGTTTATGTTTTCGGAAACTGCCTAGTTTCTTCTTCAATGCATGAAAATCATTTATGAGAAATGAATATGCTGTTTTAATCTAGGAAAAGTCTGAAAATAAATAGAGTGGACGCAGTTTTATATTTTAAGCATACCTATCTGTGAAAATTAACCCATCCACAATTTGAGCTCAATTCCATTTGAAATGCTAGTGCAGCAATGAGGGTCAAGTGTATGTAGACCAAATTTCATGGATATATCCGAATTAGTTCCAGAAACGTTATTAACTTTTTTTTTATTTGTTCCAAACGATGTGATTACTTTTGGAAAAGTTAACACTCTATATTGACTTTAATCGTGTATAAATAAACTGTACCCCTAAACGTTTAATTGTCCACAAGGTATGGGATAAAATAGCTTTTACATATTAGAAAAAAATTGTTTGCTCAAAACTTACACAATATGAAGTTACATAAAATCTCAACTATGTTCACAAAAATACACCCCATGTTTTTTCCTGTAATTTACAAGGACATATACAAAAGTCATTGATTTATATAAAAAACTGCGGCTGTGTGGAAACATTTTAAATGGAGAATGTGCCGAGAGTTGAGAACCTGAGAGCAGACAGTTCAAAAATATAATGCTAAAACAACACTCTTTTTAACTTAAATGTTTAAAACCTATTTAGGTTAGGCTGCTGCTCTAAAACTAATTTAATAGCTTAATATTGGCTAGCTCTCTCACCAGTATTTTATTCAGTTTTATATAAGCAAAACTATTTGCTTTTGACTAAAGCTTTATAGAAACATAAGCCTAGAGGCGAGGCTTTAAGTCCCTCTATGTCATGCTCTACAAGCGTACAACTATAAAGATGTTTAGTGTTACATAGCACTACAATCTTATATTCATGATTTATTGTTGCAAAATTTTACTTTTTTACAGATGGTTATCCTTAATATCCTAGCATGTCGTAACTTGGATAATGTGCCATTTGCGTTGAACTGACATAAGCGTAACACAGACAAAATTCCCTATTGATATTATTTTATCTCTGTGACAAATTGTACTTGAAATTTAACTATCAGCATTTTAACCTAAAGGACGCCTATAAAGAGAGAGAGAGAGAGAGAGAGAGAGAGAGAGAGAGAGAGAGAGAGAGAGAGAGAGAGTGAGAGCGGGAGAGTGAGGAGGGTTAACTTCAATATTTTTTTTTTTTTTTAAATACAGCTCCGGAGTCTGATCGGGACTCTGGCGCTGTATACCCTACTTTTTATTTACCTAATTTGTTTACTGTGATTACTGAATTTCTGTTTTACCTTTTACACACACATACACAAACATATAACATCCATGCCCAAGGCGGGACTCGAACCCACGATCCCCTGCGCTGCGAAACACCAAAGGGAGACGCTTTGGCGAGCGCGGCCATGGGGACCGGCAATATTGAGTACATCTTGATGAGTCAATCTCGGAGTTCTGACATCACCAATTCTGCACGATACGAAATTGCATATATTAGCGAGCAGTTTTGGAATGACTAAATGGCAAGTAAAATCTTAAGGCGCATTTTAAAAGACAGGTTTGGCACAGATTAGTACTATTATACTTATTATTATTACTATACTTATTATTATTATTACTATTATTATTGTTATTATTATTATACATTGAATCAGCCTTTTAAAATCCAATGCCACACAGGAGAAACTACGGACCTTCGGCTCTCCTCTGAATTACCTGGCTAAAAGCTATTTCAAATCTCCGGATGTCATACCTCAAAAGATAGTTTTAAATATCTCAGGTGCTTTTAAAATTCCGGTCGTTCGAGTTAAATGATCTTTCATACAAGCCGCCTGTAGACGCAAAGTTTGAAATCTTAATAATGCTTCCATTTTTCAAAGGACAGCAGCCTGCTGATGGAATCTAAAGACTTATGGACCAAAAATTGAGAAAACATCAAAATAACGAAATATTTCATGATCGATCTTTTACCAACGGGATTTGGTTCCTGCAGCTGTGTCGGTCAATTCAGCAACGCTTCCATCACTGTATCCCTAGTCCATGGTGGCAATGGCTCTAGGTTTCACATTCCTCTCTACTTCTGGAGAAACTTTCACATAAATGATGAGCATTTTAATACTTCAGGCAACTCATTTCTAACCCAGTCTTTGCTCTACGAAGTCGAAGCACTAATCATGTTGTATTAGGCTTGCCAGCTCCAAGTTGTTAACTAATTAGAGCAGAAATCTTTAACAAAAGCTCTTTCTGAGCCTTCCTTTGATTTTACGCCGAATGCTATAATGCTTATTGGTTCACTTTGTTAAAGTTTGTTTCGAGGCGTGAATTATAAGAAATGATAAGATATGGGTTATCTAATTTTATTCAAATGTAGGCACCTTTGGAAAATAGAAAACATTGCGTATAGAAAAATGAGCCACATATTTGTACCTAAATCACTTTTACTTCTTTTAGCATCACCTCAGAAACTTTTGCCTGATGGCATTAATAGAAAAATAAAGGGAGCAAGCAGTCTGAGTAGAAGAAGAATTTAGAGGTAGCTGATGTAAGAAATGAAATTATGGAGAGTTAAAAAAATTGCAGCAGAAAATAAAAAGAGCTGGAGAGTGGAGTTTCAGATTGGGATGTACACCTGCCATAAATCAAAACTGCAAAAATAAAGCAGTTTTAAAAACAACTGGTGAATTTGATCCCTGTTTCCAATGCTCAGATATTTTATACTTGGTGCTCGAGTCTTTTTACACCTTATTAAAATGGTTTAAATTCTTTGGGGGAATAAAGCATGTTTTAAGCTTGATATTAAATAAATGTTCATTCTTTTATTCAATTCCACTCAGGCATTGCAAAAATCAAAATAGCGTGCAATTCGTGGAGTTAACCTTAAAATAGCTGAATTTGTGCATAACACTGTAAAATTGTATAGTGAATAAACAAGGTTTAATGTTATATGGTTAATATTATTAACGCTCCACCAAGGCGATGTGTTTACTGTCAGATGCAGCTGAAACATTCAATGTCTCAGTCGGGATTTGAGCACGGTTCTTCCGCTCGCATTGCTCTAACCATTGAGCTACTGTGACAAGATGCCGGTATGACATTCAATCCTGCACCGATTCGTGTTTTTACACGGTTAACCAACCAGTATGTTGAACTTCAGAGGTAACACCTTAATGGCGTCTTATGTATCGGAAGTACATATCCGGGTTATGCTAACATAGTTTTGCCAACTATTACGCAATTTTATTTTACTGGTGATGTTAACCGAGTAAAACACGAATCAGTTGGAGAAATAAATGCCATATCGGAATGTAGCTCAATGGCTATGGCAACCTCACGGAGAGCGGGAGAATCGTGTTCAAACCCGGCTATGGCATTGGATTCTTCAGCTAGTTCTAACAATGAAACACTTTAGTAGGTCGTTAGTAATAATAATAATAATAATAATAATAATAATACAAGTATAATAATAATACAAGTATATTAAGATTGCCAAATAGTTGCCATAACTATGTTACTATTGCAGATGACTTCACGGGATAGCAACAGAGTTAAAGTGGAATCGGTGAAATCCAAGCTTTCGACCATCTTTACCACATTTAAATTTAGCTCAGTTGCTATCCTGTGAAGTCGTTTGTAATAACACCAAGAGGGCTTAAAATCTTTAATATGTTACTATTACCCGGATATAGTATTTGCGATATATAAGTCTCCATTAAGATGTAATCTCTGAAGCGAGACATACCGGTTGGTTAACAGGGTAAAAACAACAATCAGTTGGAGGATGGAATATCATAACGGCAGTTTGTCACATAATCTCAATGGATAGAGCAACCACACGTAGCTGGAGAATCGTTTTCAAATCCCGTCTGTGGCTTTGCATTTCTCAGCCTAATAAGATTGAATGTGTTACGCAATGTTTTTCTCTATCACCATTGGGTAGGAGCTATTGGTATGTTACACTCCGGATATCATATCTGTCTTCCCTCCCTAATAATGATTCTGAAGTTTCCCCCGCTTTGGTGACCTTTTCCAGCTGGTAATTCAATTAGTACTTGAACGAAACTGAAATGAAACCATTAAACATGTTCATGCAGCGCCTGCTATTTAACCCGGAGGAACGTTTAAAAAGTGCGAGCTTTGCAAGCGACGGGGATGTTCACTCAAAGAGAAGGGTGTGGCAAGAGAGGGACTACTGAATCCTTTGGAGATGACAGCGTGCTGACCGCACTCAAGCTTAGGGCGAGGTACGCGACAGATGTACAGAACGTGTTTCTCGCTATGTAAACCGGCGTTAAGTTACGTATCTCTGAAATACCAGGGTACTCTACCACATATAAATGAGGCACTGTATTACCTTAACTCAGAAAAGCCTTAAACACCATTTCTGTCCAAGGAAAATATAGTGTAACACGATTAAGACCTTGTTGGCAAAACTAAATAGCACAGTAGGAACATTTGGCTACGATACTTGTTTATTCTGAACTCTATGTATATGCATTTAGTCCTTTGGGAATATATAAGCTAGTAATACAAAATGACTATGAGTTATAAACTAGTGAGAGAAAAAAACCTGAAGAAATGTTCACAATAATATTATCATAGGGAGAATCACAAAAAGTGTGAAATACATAATATATTTTATAGCCAAAAGTACTGAGCGGGATGGCTCAGGTGGTTTCGCGTGGGTTTGCTTCCCCTACCTGACCCATGTGTTTTTTCAGAAGTTTCCCTGGATCCCAGGCGAAAGCTGGATAGAATTCTTTCATTCCCCGAATTTCCTGACCCTCAATGTCATTTATATTGTCATTTCGTTCATCGTTCATTCCGTTGGGGTGTGGCAGGGAACAATGTTATGATCAAGTGACTATCCCCATCCCCCGACTTGGACTGTTGGTCGGGATGAGCACCGCCTTGCATTCTATGTGGGGCGGGGTCCCAGGTCTGCCTCTTCAACTGTCAGCGTGCTTCAATCTGGAAACTGTAGGGACCCTGTCATTGCTGCGTCGTCGCTCCTGGTTCCGGCCGCCCGGTGTATCCTCGCACCTCATCCCTCCCTCCTGAGGTACAATAGCCTCAGGTTCGGGTAACTCACCTCAAGCAACAGTAAACGTTAAGCATTTTGCCAGACGTTGTTCCACTACAATAAGCGTGTTTTAAATTTAATGTAGATATGTTGAATAGTTTTGTATTATGCTGCTTAAATAATAATCATCTTTCACACATGATGTAAAATAGGAATTTTGGGAACAAAAAAAAAAAAGGAAAAAAAGAACCAGGATCTTTATTTAAAAACTGAGGGACAAAACTAGCATATAAATATTCTTTCACCCTTGATTGTGTCGTAAAAACATTAACCGTGTAAAAACAATGTTTCTTACAATTTATTCTTAGTAGTCGAATTATTATATTATATCTTGAGGAACTTAAAGTCCAGCAGAAGTCATGGTCTTTTAAGTTCGTTTTTTCGAAGTTTCTACTGCAAATTTGAATAATATCATATTTTTTAATGCGGGAAGGTGTGAGAATAATCAAAGTGGAGTAAACAGCATTGGAAGTGAATACGGGCCATTAGACAGTGTGCTCATGCACATTTAAATGGCCACGTTTTGATCTTTTAACATAAGAATCCGAAAGCAAATACATTGATAATTGAAGCTACAGCTTTAAACATCTTATTTTTGGTGGTTTGAAAATTGAGCAAATTTCAGCTGTGGGCACACTGACGTGAATAAAATGTGGCCCATAATGGAATGTGGTTGTTTAAGTTTGTACAGAAAAATGTAGTCCTACCCCCTTGTTAGTTTGCCACATCCATTCCTCGACTGCAATTCTAGCAACTGGATTAACAGTACTTTTTTACTCTCCAAGAATATGGGCGAACAGCCGAAGGATAGCATTACAAGCTAGGTGTCTTATGTTCTCATTTGTGGACTACCATTAAGCCAGTGCATCATTGAGTTTGACATTAAAATACAATAAACGCGTAGAAATAACGTCGCTGATGTCAGCTCTCATACAAATGGTCTAGCTAATGCTCAGTTTAACGGCACATTCAGATTATTCTGCACTCCTTCCTCAGAATGCCGAATTAATTTGTATCGATTAAGTCTTTCTTTCTTTATGAAACAATAGCAGGGAAAATTTTTCCTAGATGCAGTATCTGACATATCCCTTAACCTCATACGGATTACAAAATCGTTTATTGGTTAGTTGTTATGATCCGGTTTGTTTTTCAGGCCAGTCAAATGGATAAATTGATAGCAGCTGGGTGGGCCAAAGGTTGGTTAACCGAAGATGGAAACAATGTCACAAAAATAAACAAAAAAGCACTTTACATAACATTGCAAATGTAATTAAAGCGTAAACTCAGATAACATTAATTGTGATATCCATATATTATTGATCATTCTCATGTTTAACGAGTTTTAACACAAAAAGAAGTGCTTCCTGTAGACCAGGTATGTCCAACAGTAAATCTTGCAAGATACTGACGTCAGACTGCCTTGCCCTCGACTCCAGCAAAGAAGAGCAAGTGCAGGTGAGTCACACATACGTACATACAGTGGTCGGCACGGGTATTCTTTCTGTAAGCAAACATACAGAATATCATCTTCGAAACGCGAGAAATAACACTTTCATGTCACTTTCAGAGGCTCCACACGTACTCAAATGGAATGACTTGGTCCAAAAAATGCACGAACATAAAATGTTGGTAAGAAAGAAGTTGGCAGTTTGCCTAACGATTCATTTTCCAAATTGCGATTAATTGCATCACATTTAATAACAATGTTTGGCTCCATATAAATTTAGGGGCAAAACTTCTCTAAAGACAGTTTTCTATATTAAAAATCAGCATCGTATTAGACTAGGCGACGATCATTTGGTTCGTCTGGGCCTTACAACATTCTTAGCAGCAGATATGCATGGATTCGTCCAAGTACAACATATCACCCAAGTAGAAAGAAACTAAACAAAAACAAGTAACTGCGTTTTCCCCTCTGCTACTTCAATTTACACACCTACTGTACTACTATGAAGAAAGCTCTGAGATAAAGAATAGCGATTGTTTCTTGTAGTGTGGAAAATTTGTCACTGTGACAAAGTGAAGTAAAGAAAGAGGGGAAGGAGAAGCGTGGTGTTTGAGGTGGAAGGAGCTACACCTTTCTGAAGCATTTGACATAACGGATATGTACAAAAGCAGAGTTAACAAAATAAGCAATTAGCTCTTTTACACTAGTGTCCAAAAGTTAAGCATAACTCAATATTTTATTACCAAACTGTCACAATTGTACAAAAGTTAAGCATAATGCAATATGTTGTTACCAATGCATCACACATGATCTGGAATGCAAAGGGTGAGATATAGCAGACAATTTTGACCTCGGGACACCACTTTTTACGCAAGCACAAAATCTAACGATTATTTCCACAGCGACAATAATGGTGCTGAGCGGTTAATATGGGGTATGGTGACCCCTCATGGCTACACAGGCCTCGCAGCGCCGTGGCATGCTCTCTATAAGGTGGTTCAAGAGCTCTGCAGGCAGCAGTTCCCATTCCTCACGGAAAGCACGTCAGAGGTCTGGAAGTGTCCTCGGTGTGGGCTGGCGGGCTGCAACTTGTCTTCATAAGGCATCCCAGGCATGCTCTATTGGGTTCATATCCGGGGACATCACTGCCCAGTCCATGCACTGGCTATCTTCCCTCTTAAGATAGTCGTCCAACAGGTGGGCTGTATACAGACGTGCATTTAAGTCCTATAAGATGAAGTGTGAAACAACTGCACCTCTGAAAAGTCGCACATGTGGTTCCACTACCTCGTCTATGTACCTCTGGGCCTTCATAGTACCACCGTCAAAGATGTAAAGATCTGTACATCCATTGAACCTTACGCCTGCCCATACGAGTAGGCCACCACCACCAAATGAGCGTGTTTCCACGATGTTGGTGGGATGAAACCGGGTTCCACGTTCTCTCCAGATTATTGTGTGATGAGAATCAGTGTTCAAACTGAATCTGGACTCATCTGTAAACAGCACGTTCCTCCATTCATTCAAGGTCCAATGTTGACGTTGCTGACTCCATTGTAAACGGGACCGTATGTGTAATCGAGTGAGTGGGGCACACTTTGCTGAACGTTTGGCATAGAGACCGACTGCCCTGAGCCTCTGGTATACAGTTTGCCTCGAAACTCGAACGCCTGTGGTGGCTGCAAGCTCGGAAAGCAATTGTCTCCGGGCATCCTCCGATGTCGGCATGCTGTTATCGTCAAATATCGGTCCTGTTGCGGCGCTCTGACCTGTGTGCAATCATGTACAGTGATCCGACGAACATCTCCTGTTTTTTGGAACCATCACAAAAGCCTAGAAATGACACTTTATGGGACATTCAGGGCCCGAGAGGCTGTAGTTTGTGTCTGACCTGCCTCTAAACGTCCGATGATTCCACCCTTCAAAACAGAGTCTAGTTGACATCTTTGTGGCATGTTGGTGCTGTTTTGTAAACACTTTGCGAAAAAAATACTCTCTGTTCACAAAGGGAGAACAATAACGAATGAGCCACGCACTGAGTCTGATGCTCTGGTATTGGTTTGCTGCTCTGGTTTTGTTGACCTTAGAAGCGTGAACCCGCTTACCTATTAGAAACCACCAGTAATAGGCGACACACACTGTGATAATGTTTAATGGCACTCACCTACCGTATTCGCTTTAAGTTCTCTGTTTTCCGATTATGCTTAACTTTTGGACACTAGTGTAGACAGAATGAGCCAGTGAAGAAATGTACAGAACCGGATTACAAAGAGTAGTAGAAACTGGATGGAATATTCAATTTGAGCTGTTTTGGCAACATCTTGGGCGCAGCAGAGTGTCTTTCCATAATTAATCCAGATATACACTGAGCCTCAAGTCGGGATATGGGTACGTTTGGATGTACGAAATACAAGGACCATAACAGAATAGATGGAAACACTGCAGATAATTCTGAAAGTAGTATTGTTTCTCAGTGTTAGGCGATTGAAATTACATTGAACGCTATAGGACATTCATAGACAAAGCCGCATATTACTCAGCGCGTAGTTTGCTCCGATTGAGACTCAATTTGATTAGCTTTGAAACTCTACGTTTCTTTTAAGTCAATTATAAACATTCCTTACGTTTCAATTTGAAACGCTTATAAAGACAACTATACCTGTTGGTCAAACCAGACGCTAATTTGTCCACTTAGTCTTAAAACTAAAGGACTCAGCGAAAATTATAGAGAAGATATATTATATTTTAACACTACTTACTCTTTTTTCAACCGCTTACTTACAAATCTATGGATGCCACCCGGCCCTTATTTTCAATCATATAGTATCCTGATTAAAAAAGAAGGAAAAAAAACAACTTACCTTTAATTACAATCTCATATATAAAACAGCCAATGAAAACACTAATTTATACAAATATGTACACTTTATTCATGAAAAAGTATACGGTATTTTAAACATCCTATCCGTGCTAATATGTTCAACCCCTTAGGAATAGGAACAGGACACTGACGGAGGGGACTCGGCACCGAACCTTATGTTGGTTATTGTACCTATGCCCCACGAATGGGCGCCCTCGGGAGGAAAGGGTAAGGTGAGACGATACACCGGAACCAGGAACGAGCGCGTAGCAGTGACACAGTCCCTACGGTTTCCAGATAGAAGCACTCCGACAGTCGGGCAGGTAGACCGGCGTTCCCCGCCCCACAGAGCTCAACGTCTATCAAGGGCGCTCATCATACCAGTTAAAGTCCGAGACGGAGAGTTAAAATGAGCATCATTTTCCTCCGCCATGCTGCACCGAGTATCATCGCCGACGCTGTAAAACATTAAAGAAATCAACGGGATGAAGTATGAATGAAATGGCATTGGAAACGACATGGGGGTCCTGGAAATTTAGGGTATGAAAGAAACATGCCCAGCATTCACCATGAGTGCGTATGGAGCTGGCGGACGTACCTGGTGGGGCTGGGCTGCGTAGGGACGACTGGTCCTCTCTCTGGCGTTGCAGCGGCTAAAGTCGATTCTCGATGCTCCTCGGCTAATGGCGGGCTCAGCGACGAGCAATTGAGACCTATCTAGCTTTGGTATTTAGCTACGGTGATCTCCAGGGTGTCATACGGGAATTAACTTAAATAACGTCGGCACTTTTCGTTCAATCAATGTTTTTTTTTTTTTTTTGGTAGTGTTTAACGCCCGCTTTAACTACTAATGGCACCGCAGGCGGTCAATCAATGTTTATTTCTCTTTTTCAAGCGTTCCCGAGAATGTTCCTGGCGCGGTTGAGTTTCGATATTTTGCCTCGAACAAGAGCGTAACGCGCATAGAGGTAACTAAACTTTGCGCGGCGACGAGTGCAACGGTTACGTGCAGAATTGTTGTAGACACTTTGAATGTTCGCCGTGGCTTCCGTACGCGTGACATTTATTTCAACTGTGTGAATTACTGTAATAACTTTACTATATTTACGAGGATTCTTGTTTCGGGCATCACAGAGTCTACGTGTAGTTACATTCCAACTGCCTAAAAATTGCGGCGAATACTCTATATTTATAACAAATTCTACCCACGCGCAAAACCCTCAACTCGTAATCTCATTGGCTCATTTTTGGCGCCGAAAGTGGCTTGGGGTGCGCTTCTGCCATGACGTAATTAATTGTAATCGGTCAATGCGTCCTTCACGTGATACTTGGCCTAAATTTCCTCGTGGTTCCCCGGTTTATGTCGTCTTCGCTTTCTCTTGCGGAGACGTGACCACACAATAGCTTCTTTCCCCTCTTGCAATAGACAAAGAAATAGCGTAACGACTGAATACGTCGCTTGAGAACTCGGGGGTTGAAGTTGGAAACACTTTCCAGGAACAATCTCTCTGAACATCCAATATACAATAAATACATTATATCTTACTTACTAATTAACCTAAACAATTTAATCAATTACACATATTGGTTATGCGCTTATTCACATGGGCGATAATCCGTCTCAACCTGGCGACCCGGCGAAATCCCGAAAAAACCCATTATCAGGTAGGCCGGCCAAGAGGAGCGAGCCCGTGACTTCCCGAATACGGGCCACAGACGAATCCGCTTGAGTCATCCCGTTAGGTTGTTCAACCCCTTACGTGCCTACAAATCTGCACCACTGACCCTACGGGAAAAATGTCTGGGCACCTTCGTTTTCGAAAATTATAGGCCACTGAAGATTAAAAAAAAACAAGGAACAAACTAACCTGTGCTTATTTTCAACCCCTTAGAATCCGTCCATAAAGCTCCGACTGTAATGCATTGTATTATATATCACTTGTATTGTATCATTTATGTCACTTATCTTATTGCCATAAGCATTTCCAAACACCTTACTGAAATCTTAAGTTACTTTATATACATTTCTAAGTGTTATGTTATCTATCAGCGTACCAGAAGCAAATTCATATTTTTTGTTACCTAAGTAATTGGCCTACACAAGGATCCTCCGCAGCATCATTTCTGGAATAAACATTTTCACACTAAATTTTAACCTCGCAATCATAAAGTGCTAGGATATATCAAAACTTTCCAAAGAGTTTTTTTTTAACTAAGCTAATTTAACGAATATGCAGGTCGAGAGATAAGCCCAAGCATTTTATACATACCTAGAGCTGGCTAGAATATTACCAACTTATTTTAAAGCATCAGCATTTTTGTGGCCCTAACAGCAATTTCCACTGAGTGTCGCTCTGACAACTCATGTGGAAATGGTGATAATGGTTCACCGCTTCCCGCTGGTCTTTTGTCTCGCGTGCTTCCGATTAATTAAATGAAGTGAGCAGAAATTCCTTTCTCGGTGTTTTAGGCTAACGCAATTTTAATGTTGCCAGGCTAAAACTTACAGTATTTCGGATATGTGGTTTTACATTATTTAGGTAATGAAATCAGTTTACGCGACATCATACGTTGAAGTTTTGCTTATACTTAATTGTTATATACGGAATCTCAACAAACGTTTAACACTTTAGGTGATGTAGGCTCCGTTAAACCCTTTAACAGCTGTTGCCATCATCGGCTTTTTTTTTCTTTTTTTTTTTTTTCTTAAAGTTATGAGTCCTTAGCGGCGTGGCGTTAGCGTGACTTTGAGGCGCAACTTTTATAGCATGCGCAGAGTTTTCACGTCACTCTGGCACGTTTACGGAAAACATGTCATTCACTGGTGAAGAAGAGAGCTTCTTAATTGAATTAGTGGTGCAACATCCTTGTGTTTAGAAGCTCAAGTAATAATTACGACAAATCACCACATGGGGAGAACGTTTGGGCAGAAATATTGCAATTAACGTTAAAATAAACCTTAGGATACGGTATCTTTAATATAATTTCCAGGTTTTTACATGTCTATTAAGCACTAATTTTTTTTAAAAAAAAACAAAAACATATATGATAGGTACACGTGGTTACACAAAACAGGTTTGGCGTTATGGTTGTCAACATGATTTTACCTCCTAAAATAGCTTGGATGGATTGTTTGTTTTTAAAACGCAGTAGAAGATAAAATTTAGAGACGTTTGTGATTAAAATGTCACTTTTATCCATTAAATATCAGTTTCACTTATATTTATGAAGAAAAAAACATAACATTTTAATACTACAGGGAAAAAAAATTATTATAGACCTTGCCTTTGAAATTCGGAGCAAAGTGAGCATGCTTTTAAATCTCCCAGTATCTTCAGACGAAAATACGGGAGGCAGGTTAGCGTGCTTAAACAATTGAGTTACTTAACAATATTATATAAATATTTTCCCACGAGTTTATGCAAACATTTGCTATTTGACCCGGTGACAGCCTCCTAACTGCTTGATAAGCTATGCATGGGTACTTTAAATTTGGAATTGTGAAATGTTTTAATTTAAAATAAAAATATCTTCTGCAAGCAAATTACTGCCACAAAAGATTCTTATCGAAATTATGATAATCGAGATAAAAATTAGCAGGAATTGGCTTATTATATTGCTTCCTTGTAAGTAGAAGAGAAATAAGGGAAAACACAAGGCTAAAGCGATAGACAAAAATTTCAAATGCTGGTCGCTATGAGAAGCAATTGAAATTCGATTTGCTTTCCATAGTCAGGAGTAAAACAGAAGATATATGAAACGAAAGATAACCTCGTCTCAGAACAGTAAAAGTAATTTAAAACTGAAACCAATAACAAGGAACAACTCTGAAACGGTTAACTCTACTACTACCACCACCAGCACCACTCCTCCTCCTACTACTGCTAATAATAATAATAATAATAATAATAATTAATAATAATAATAATAATTAATAATAATAATCTTTATCATCACCATCATAAGAAAAAGCAGGAGCTGTAGCTATATGGCAAATTGTGTGTTTTAATTAGATCTATATTTCCTGTGCAGTTAAGTTTTAGTCTTATGTCTTGCGTTTTACTAATTATACAAAAGTAATCCAGAATGAAGGTCTTCAGAGGCTATTCCCAGAAAATTCAAGATACTCATTTAGTTTTTCATGAAATATCTGAAACACATGCTACTTTCACAAAAATCGTTAAGAAATTTTGAATAAATAAACATTTTCGTAAATGTTCCGTGTAAGGAATAGTTTGGGAGGGGGATTTTCCTGAAAATCTGGTGTCGCATCTTCTAAAAGATGCTGAACCTATCTAGTTTGCCTTTAACTGTTACAGTCGGACAAACGGACACCTGAATGCAAAAATAAACCCTTTTAGAAAAAGGTCCGTGTGTGTGAGGACGGCATAAGTCAAAAATTAAAGTGTGATACTTACTAAACTTGGTATTTAAGTTCATTATCTTCCATGGATAAGATTTTAAGGAAAATCCTCTCACTCTAACTACTCTTTACATAGAGCATTTTTCGAAATTTTCGATTTTCTCAAAAAGGCTCTTAACGATTTTGTCTAAAATGCTGTGATTTAAAGACGTTTGAATGGCAAATAAACTGTATATCCTGAATATTTTGGGAGTAGCTCCTGAAGGCATCTTCGTTCTGGATGACTTTTAACCGGTAAACCGTAAGAGTTATACAATAACTTACTACACAGCAAATGTAGATCTCATTAAAACACATAGTTTGTGTCAGACACAGTTTTTGTAGAACTAACCATACCCGATATATTCCTTGTTTGCTTTAAAATTTCCAACATTTAAAACTTTTCTCAAATGAGAAGTCGTTATTTGCGTTTTTCATCTTGGGCATTCTAAGAGAAGAGAGTCTCAATTGCATGACATAGCAACCGGCTTTTCAAATATTTTGCTATCGCTTTAGTCTAATGTATTTCCTTGATTCCCTTTTACTCACAAGGCACTAACCCATAAACGCATTTCTGTTAATGTTGATCTTGATTAACAGGAGGTAAAGAGCAGAATAAGCTTTTATAAGAATAAATGTTCAATAATAGGTAGAGTGAATGATGTGAATATACCACATCAGATTTTTTAAAGATTTTAATTTGTTTCTCAGGTCTCCCATATGCACATCTCAGAGGAGAATTGTAAAGTAGAGATTTGATATTTTATTGCACGCGCCGACACTTAAGTGTTGTAATGAGAGTAAAAAATATCTGTTGTGTTACGCTCACATGACTTTCTTTAGCTGTTGTCAAACAAACTTCTTATAAAAGATTATTCTTCTTTCTACACAATGCTATTCGAGATAAACATTAGCAGAATGTTCTTATAACTTAGTTCCTTATAAGTAGAAGGCAACTAATGGAATTTACTACGCTTAAGTGATAGTCAAATGTTTTAAAAGTTGTCGTTATGCGATTGTCATTGCAAATCGCTTCTTTGCTTGGCCAGGAGTAGAACAAAAGAAAAACGGACACATCCTATCTGAGAAAAGTATAAGTACTTCGCAATTGAAACTAAAAGCAAGGAGTACCTCAAAAAAGGCAAACTCTACGAAAAAAAAAAAAACAAACTGTATATGCTATAAATTGTGCATTTCAACGACTCTACATTTTTTATGTTGTAAGTTTTTGTCTATATCTTACGGTTTGCTAGTTATGCAAAATTCATCCAGAATAAACAGGTCTTCAGAGGCTATGCCCAGAAAATTGAGGATATACATTTTATTTTTCATGTAAATACCAATGAAAAACCTTCTCTATACACTACGTAGGTACACAGTACTTGTAGAGAAAGTAAAAAGGTTTCAGCACCTCTAATTGCTGCAGTGAAGATAATAATCCAGAATATTGCTTCGGAATTAGAAACGCAGAGTTATACAACTTTACTGTACATTTTAAATATACTTTCTACAGAAAACCTTGGTGCATTGTCTATATTCATCGCTCCTGAGCAGGTGCTAAATACATAGAGCAATTGAGTACATGCCTCTTTAATTAGGTTTCATATATTTTGAAAATAATCTCTGTACAGAGAACCATTTTGGATTGTTCTGCATATCTAATTTAGTCCATTCAATAGTTTTACATGCATGTTTAAAATAGTATTCATAGCCCAGTCCTTACTAATCTTTAACGCTCGCACTGTTGTCCCTTTGTGAACTAACTGGATGCTTATCAAGTTACAATTTACGAGTCTTTAAATGCATATTCTTTCACTTAAACACTGTGTATGCTAGTTCTCTCGCGTGTGCTTGTATATCTATTACGGCTAATTCCCGCCTTTAGTTCCGAACCTTTGTTTATTAGCGTCAGTTGTCTATCACTATGCGTGGCTGTTTCCTAGTTGCTTTACTTTCTGTATTGTTCGGCAAATTGTCACTCCACGTATTAGTCACTCCGCAGGAATATGCGCTTATTTTCATACCCAAGTCAAATATATTGATTTGTCGGAGATGACTAAGTTTCCTGTTCAGTCATGTTCGCATCTCACTTGATATTTGTATGACCCTCCTACGATTATTTCTAAGCTAAAGAGCATTTATCAGTAGTGGACAGCACATAGTTCAAAATCGTACATGAATGAAAACACAAAAGAGTTACATTTTGCTATTCTTGAACTTCTCAACGATACATTATTTATAGTATTTCTTTTCTCAGAAATGATTTTAAAATTCGCACACAGATACACACACACACGCACCCCATGTATTTTAATTAAGCTGTGTATTTTACCGTAGTAAGCGTTTTTCTATCTTTTAATACTTCCCTGTTATTCAAAACTTGATCAGAAGAGAACTTCACAGGCTATTTACAGATAATTAAAATATAGGTGTTATTTGCATTCCAGTATTTCAAATACACGATATTGCAATTAAAATCATCAGGTTCTTTGTTTTTAGAAAAGATAATTATACTACTGCTTTTGAAAATTGCAACACCAAGAAGGAAACTCATGAATGCAATGAATTAAATACCACAGATTACATGACAAGTAACAAACTGTAAACTACTCAAATCAAAACAGGACATTTGAGCCCTCATTTAGTATTTGGTGAGGCCTCCATGCGCTGCAATTAGAGCCGCTGTAAGCCATGGCATTGAATCAAAAAGGTTCTGAATAAATTCCTGAGGGATTTCCCTCCACGCAGTTTATATTCGAGCCCACAGATCCGTGACACTGACTACTGGAGGACCATGACGCACCAGGTGCCGACCAACCATATCCAGACATCTTCGATGGGCGACATGTCAGGCGAAAGTGCAGACCAGGGAAGCAATGGTACCCGTCGCTCTTCGAAGAAGGCTTGTACATCCCTCGCAATATGTGGCCGGGAATTGTCCTGCTGAAATGTGACCTGCGGAGATGCCTGAAGCAGGGGGAGTACCTCGGGCTCTACAACCACCGTTAGGTACCGGTTGCTGTTCAAAGTGCCCTCTATTCGTAGAAGGCGAGATCGGTTGTAACCAATGGCGTTCCAAACTATCACACCTGGTGTTTGTCCGCTAAGCCACTCAACAATGCAGCCATCCAGGTTGCGCTCATCACGGTACCGCCGGACATGTATGCGGCCATTACTGTAAGACACGTTGAAGCTTGACTCGTCCAAAAAACTAAATTTTGCCGCTCAGCACCCCAGTGACGGTGTTTACGTGCCCAATGCAGTTGGAGGAGCTTGTGGTTTCTGGACAATGGAAGCCGAAGTAATGGCATGTGTACAACCAGTTCAATCTGCAACAGACGGCGATGAACCATTGATGCAGAATGTTCTAACCTGTTGCAGTGCCCCAGCGTCGGACCAACACTGTGAATGAAGCTGTACGGTCCGTTATGGCCATGCGGATAAGATGACGGTCATCCCGTGCTGTGGTTATTTTCCGTAGTCCAGTAGCCGCTCTTTGCTGCGTATGACCTTCATCTATCCACTGCTTCCACTGTCGTAGCAGCATGCCCTGTACGAGTCGAAATGTCACGGTATGACATACTCGTTTTCCGGAGACATATCATTCTGCCCCGCTCGAACTCACTCACATGCCGATATGGCTACCTTTGACTCAACGAGGCATACTGATATTTCACTTTATTGTTTCCACATTGTTTGATAGCTCTACTATCAAACCTACCTTGTCGGACAGGATTCTGCTTGGTCTACGTGTACCCAATCTCTTTGCAAACCTAATCACCCATTGCCTTCACATTCTTCTACACTTCCATCATGTTTGGAGTTATTGGGGAATTCGTTCTTGGTGTTGCAATTTTCACAAACGGCAGTGTATTAAACATGTTGGGTACAGGAATTTAAAAAAAAGAAATAGTAATAATAATAAAAATAATAATAATGCATATTGGAAAATATACATCTGTACAGTAAAAGCTTACAAAGTCAGACAGAAAGCTAGTGCAACGCTGTTAATAGGGATTATGTTTTTGTCAAGGGCCTCACAGCAGAGTAGTGTGTATTGCACGAACGGCTCGATCTTTAGCTAGCTAAATGTGTTCAGCTGTATAGTGTACAATGAAGACGGACCTAAGACACATTTAAAAAAAAGTCTGCTGCGTTACATCCACACAGCTTTCTTTAGCTGTTCCATATACAAATCATTCTTACTGAAGATTGTTCTTTTTTCTACATCATTCTATTGGCGATAAGTATTAGCACTATTGGTCTTATTACTTGCTTCCTTAAAAGCAGACGGGAAATAAGCGAATACAAAAGTGACAGTCAAATATTTTAAAAGCTGGTCGGTATGTGAAACAAGGTTCGGTTTGCTTTGCATAGTGCCGTTCGACAAAATGTATGATACTTTAAAATTAAAACAAATTTCAAGGAAACGGCCAACTCTACAAGAAATACGTATATGACATAAATTATGTGTTTTAACGAGATCTACATTTTTGTACAATAAGTTTTTTCTATCTCCTACGGTTTAACCGTTTAGCAAAATTCTGCAAAATTCATCCAGAACAAAGAGCTCTTCAGAGGCTACTCACAGAAAATTCAAAATATGCACTTTATTTGTAATGTAAATATCTTTAATATACGATATTTTAATCAAAATTGTTAGAGCCGTTTTGAGAAAAACAACATTTTCAAAAAAATTTTCCATGTAAAGGGTAGTTTGTGCTGGGGGGGGGGTCTTCTTGAAAATCTTTCTGTCGCATCCCTGGAAGATACTAAACATAAATACTAAATTTGGTATTTAATGGTCATTTCGTTTTTGAGCTATGCTGTCCCCAGGCGCGCGCGCACGGAAATATGCACGGACCTTTTTCTAAAAATGTTTTTTTCGGATTCAGAGGACCTCGAAACCTATATTTCTGGTGAAATATCGACATCGGATTTTTGGGCGGAACAATAACTTCTCTTCGGCTACGTACATAGTATGTATATACGTGCTAGAGAAAGTGAAGAGTTACTAGGTGATTTGGTCAAGCAGAGAAGTGTTTTATACAATTTACGTATTTTATACATTTGTATTTGCGGATGCAAAAGTGTTCGTCATCGCATTTTAAAAGTATTATTTAACTATTCCACCATTAGGAACACGATATCTCTACAACTGCACATTTCTTCTCCGTGGACAAAAAGTAAGCTCACTTAGCATACGAGTTAATTACTAAATTTCCAAAAAATTCAACATTTTATGTTGTATAATAGGCATTGCTTCCGTTTTGTTCAGTATAACAATTCAGTAGCTTGCAATTTATTTTCTTGTGTCAGATGCATATTTTATAAGTATGTTTTATTTCATTGTTTCAATCTTCATGTTTAAATTATAGATATATTTTGGACACTACTTTTTTTCATTTTAAGGATATTATATTCTAAATGATTAGTCGAGATAATTTTTGGCGAGTTAAATAACTCGAACAGTTTACACAATAGTTTTATCCGCTAAGAGATTACACAAAATTCACCAACATTTTATTTTGTATAAATATGACGTGTAATTTCGGGGTATTTGCGTGCATGTTGAACTATTCAATACATGCATACAAAAGATTTTATTGGAGCATAAGATGCTTGTCCATATTCATTTTCATGCTTTATGGGGACAGGGAGGTTTGCATGCAGAACTGCGGTTTTCAACGGCCTATCCCAGCGGCGTTGTGCTAACGGTTTTGGCACGGTGTACACTAAACCTAATTGGATTCTTGGGTAGCAATAGTGAAATCCTTAATGAATCCTCGGTCTCGGTAACCGAACCACAACTAGGAAGTGGCAGGTTAGTTACATGCCACTCCCATTAATGTACCTTTACCATGATTTTCTGAGGGGACTGAGAAAAAGCATACACAGACCTTGCGATAGGCTTCAGTCTACTAGGACCTTCGTTGCAGAAATATATACATTCTTCAGCTATTCAATATTGTGGTGACGTTGCACAAAGGCAGAATGGTTAAAACAGACTGGCAAGTCAAGTGTGATTTCCAACGAGAGGTGTTTTTAATCATCTAATCTCCCGTATCAGCGTTCTGATTTGGGACATCTCACTGCCCTGGATAATTTATTGTGATGCGTTTGAAGCAAGAAATCTTTGTAGATCATCTCAAAAATACTGAGGAAGTAGTTCCACCTCTGTGGTGTAAGAGCAGCGTTTCTAACCCACATTCAAGGGGTCCCAAATTCCAGTATTCGATAGGTTGAGCTAACCAGGGTAAGGCTCATTACCGGGGTTTTCTCTTATCCTGAGAAGACAAATATCCCATACATTTAAGTACTAGGACCCTGTGCACATTTCAGTCTTTTCAGTTATTACAATATTTAGCTGATATGACCTAATTAAAGGACGTTTAACTTAAGTAATAAATAAAAATACTCAGGAACAGAAGTCCTGTCATGATATCTAAGCCATTCCTCAAAGCATTGCACGACTTTGAAATTCATTTGGAGAACATTTAGGTGAAATTATTTTCTTATAGCGGCAGACCAAAGTTTCCGTTCATAAGTGCACAGTGCAAGTTCATCTATTACTCATATGAACCTGTTACACTTCCACCGTGTGATTAATTAGACTGCTAAATTGATAAAATACGCGTCACCATCTCTACCTGTTTTTGTGAATCTTGCAACATATTTTGAATTTAAGAACCTTGGAAAGAAAATTGTATTACATCATACATAATTTTTCTCCAAACAGCCGCCGCGCAGTACGCATTCAGTATTTTTCAGAACATGACAACCCTCGGCGTGACTTTGAAGATTAGGTAGTTTTGCGGTTGGAAACCAAGCCTCACAGTTGCCAAGTCTTCCACTTACTGGTCCCTTAATTGGGGCGCGAGTCTTGACTTGCAAGCAGAGGCTTCGAAGAAAAAGAGATTTTATTATGTTGCCTCTAACGCCTAGTATAGGCCCGTCTTTTTATTTGCTAATAGTTACTGCCCAGTGGCACGGGGTAGTGGTCCCGTTTGAAGTCCATCATGTTTTGGAAAAACCTATACTTCAGGAAGACATGCAGAAATCATGATAGCTTGGGAATATGGTTACCTCCTGCGTCAGTTATCAGCAGTAAAGCCGCGACAGTGTGCTTGTGAGAGTCAGTAAAGATTGTAGCTTTTAGAGCAGGTATGGGCAAACCCCAAACCACTGGACATACGAGGTACTTCCAGGTAGTAATTTCCGTTTGGTAATAAAATTAAATTGTGTACAGATACAGAATAATTATTTATTGCACAAAATTCTACAACTCTTAAACTACTTTTCCACATAACTGCCGAAATTTTGCAGGCATTTCTCATAGCGTGGCACAAGTTTTTGTATACCATCTTCATAGAAGATTGCCGCCTGTGTCTTCAAAAAGATGGAAACATTTTCTTTCAGCTCTTCGTCATTGTTGAAGTGTTGACCGCCAAGGAAAGACTTGAGATGTAAGAACAGATGAAAGTCACTAGGAGCGAGGTCAAGGCTGTACGGAGGATGGTCAAACCGTCCCAGCCAAATCCCTGTAGGAGGTTTTTCGACATTTGCAATGTGTGGTCGTACGTTGTCGTGAAGAAAAGCAACACCTTTTGACAGAAATCCTCGGCGCTTATTCTGTATTGCACGGCGCAATTTCCTAAGTGTCTCGCATTTAACATCTGCTTTGATTATTTGACCACGCGGTAAGAAATTAATGAGTAAGATGCCTTTCCAGTCCCAGAACACTGTGCACATCATTTTTCGAGGTGTCAAGATTTGTTTCGGCTTAACCTTTGCTGGGGATGATTGATTGCCGCTTACTTTCAGGGGTGTCGTAAGAAACCCAAGTCTCATCTCATGTGACTATCTGTGTCAGAAATTCTTCGCCGTCTTCATCATAACGGGTTAAAACTGAAGTGCACTACCCATCCGTTTTGTTTTGTGTTGCTCAGTAAAAATCTTTGGTACCCAACGTGAGCAAAGTTTACGAAATTTCAGTTTTTCGGTAACAATTTCATGAATTACTGATCGTGAGCTTTGGGGAAATTCCATAGCGAGAGCACTAATTGTAAACTTGCTGTTTTCCTGGATCTGGTCATCAATCGCGTGAACCAGTTCTTCTGTAACCAAAGATGGACGCCCACTTCGTTCTTCATCGTGCACTTCACTACGTCCTTCATTGAACTGTCGGACCCATCTTCTCACCATTGAATCACTCATCGCATTTTGTCCGTAAACTTCGCAAATTTGCCGATAAATTTCAATTTGTTTCACTTTCCTAGCATTCAGAAAACGATCTGATTTCACAAGCGGCGGGATTTTCAATCAACACCGACATTGTAAACAAGCACAACAAAGCGTATGTGGCTGACAGCGATCTCAAAATGGCGCACGTTTCTTCTCCTTGATACAGAGCGTCTACCGCGCATGTGCGGAACTGCGATCGCAGCGCTGCAGCGGAGGTAAATTGAAACGGAACTTACTTTCTGGACGTACCTCGTATAACCACAAAATCTCTAAACACCAAATTGTTTGAAACGGAGTGGTAGACGGAGAAACAAGCAAACAGTGAGTATAGTGGTGATTGCCGAGTCTTAGATAGGCAGTATTACTTTCTCTGTATTTTCAATTACATTGTTTCGCATTTGCAAGGGTTTCGTTAAAATCAGGGCTACCTCCAATACAGTTATTTTCAGCTCCGCCAACCGATGTAGGTCAGTTAAGCGAGATTCGTACTTGGACTTCGCATAAAACAGTTGCTCACACAAATATGTGACGCTAAACATATCCAAAATGTTAGTTGCAAAGAATATTGAACTTTTATGTTTTGCAACTGATTGCTGTTTTAAATATATCAACGCCAGTTTAGTCTACCGTGCTACAAATATTTTTAAAAACTACTGTTTTAATGGATATTGATTATAGCTGTAAATCCAGCCTTACCCTGGTAGACTGGCCTGTATAAGATTTGCAAAAAGGTTGAAGTCGTATACTAGCAAATCGTTTACTCACATTTCGGCCAAGGAAATATATTTATTCAATTCTTTTTTCTCATTTGTATTTTGAAGGGATTGCAGAGGGAAAATGATACACCTGCCCCTCTTGTACACACCCTAAGCAGTTCCTTCTGCATGGCAGACGTTCTAATTTCACTGTGCATGTTTGCTATATTGGCATTTAAGCGTGGATTTATTTATTTATTTATTTAAAACTAGACGTATACCTGTATTACAGGAAGTAGTTGCGAATAAGGAAGGCCAACATTTTATACACAAGCTTAGTATCCGCCACGAATTTCCAATTGGAACCCTGTGGCGGCCAGCACTTATGGCCAGTAGGCTATGTCATACCGATTGTGTAAAAATCACAGTACATATCTTTTGACGTTGAACACGTTTTAATCACCTCTGCTCTGAATCTCGTACTACACTACAGTTTCTGAGAGAATGTTTCCCGTGTTACCATTATCATGTTTTAGTTTACGGATGTACACGTTTTGTGAACACCTCAGAGCCTGTGGTTGGGAAACAACAAATACAAATCCAGGACGATTGCAATAGGCATCCGATAAACCATCAAAATGATGTGTCACGTTTGCATGTTTAAATTTCTCTTACAAGCGGCTATTGACACTGTGATGACGCAGATTGAGCTACGATTTTTACATCGACAACTAGAATACCCATTTCTCCGCGTTCATAGGGTCCCTGTTATTTTGTAATGGCTGACGTTAGTCGTCTCTCATTCAACGATCAGCTGCCTGGTACTGCGCCAAACGCTACATAAATCTATACAAGTTGCAAAAAGTACATGAAAGTCGTACTTCTCAGTATTCGGAATACTGAATTCGGAACTGATAAGTAAAATGGATGAAACACTTGAATTAAAAATGTAATAATATGCACTTTTAAACAGTTTACAGTTAACAGAATGTACATATGATTTGAACATAAAGGAAGATACTTTTCATATTGCTTCAAAGACATGGAACAAGGAAACAAAATAGTGTATTCCTTCGCCAACACACGAGGTTACGTTATAAGTACCAGGCCTTATTTTTTTTTTTGCTTTATTTCTCAACGTAAACTCCAGAAAGGCTAATACATTTGTCACGTCGGCGTTATTATTTAATTAAACTACCTCTGTGGTGCGATTTATCAAGATCCTCAAAATAGCTGTTTACCGCATCAATGACCTCCTCATTGCTGTGAAATCTTCGTCCTCCAAGAATTTGTTTGAGGTTTGGGAACAGGTGGTAATCATTGGGTGCTAGAACTGGCAAATAGGATGGATATTTTTCCCATTGAAATGACTGAACGATGGGCCGGAGCATTGTCGTGATGAAACAACTTTTTTTTTCCAAATGAGGTCTTTTTCTTTTCACCTCCTCACTCAAACGTTGCAGTAAGCTTGCGTAGTAGTCATCACTGATACTTTTACCCTTTTCCAAGTAATGGAAAATAATGACCTGTATATCCCCAGAAAACACTCATCATAACCTTGTTGACTGACAAAATTGACTATCTTTTTTGGAGCTGGTTCACCTGGCGCAATTCACTATTTTGACTGTGATTTACTTTCTGGAGTGTAGTGATGTATCCAAGTTTTATCCATGGTAATAAGCCATCTCAAAAATTCACTGGGATTTTTACGGTAGAGTGCCACATACTTGACATAAACAGTTTTCCTTCACAACTTTTGACCAGGTGTCAACAAACGCGGCACCCATCTTGCACAGACCTTGTGAAAGCCCAAAACATTACTTAAAATATTATCTGCACGTTCTTTTGATGTGTTTACAGCCTATGCTATCTCAAACTACTTTAATCTCCGGTCTTCCAGTACTAAACGATGAAGTTTTCAATGAGTTCTGGAGTTGTCACTTCTACAGGGCGTCCAGAGTGAGGTTCATCACTAGTGCTCGTACGTCTCATTTTAAACTCTGCAACCCATCTTTTAATTATTGAATATGAAGGGGGAGTCTTTGAATGTACGGTCCATTTACTCCTTTATTTCTTTAGTCTTTCAAATGGAAGTATTTAATCACTGCTCGTTTTTCCAAATCCTTTACTTTCGTGAAAACTCTAAAGTTGTCTTGTTTAAAATGCTGTCATTCGAAAACTAACCAGCTATTGGCCTGTAACTATGGATACAAGCTACTCTAGAGTTAAATTATACGATGATATCGTCTAACTGGCCTAGTGGCACCATATTTGTGTGAGGCCCGGGACTTATCAGCCGACACAACCACGGATGGAACAGTAACTTTGATCTGCATCGAAAATGCAAGCATAGAGGATAGGGTGCAACCAAGATATGACGTAGTAAAGACAAACTTGAACGCAATTGCGTTTCATTTTTCTCCCTGTAATGGGTGCCTCCAAGGAAAAGATGGCAAAAAAAAAAAAAAAAAAAAAAAGTAACACACACACACAATATAAATTTTGCATATTTTTATATGTTCTCCTCTATAATACATTTCAGACATGGATATATGTAAGGAATTAGTTATTATCAGTAAATCACTCTAATTTCTATACAGTTTTTTCTTGTCAAACTTGGGCCTATGGAAGTAAAATTCGGGACACTGGTATATTTATTTTCCATCTATTTTCACTCAAAAATTCTTAGTTCAATCAATAACATCAATGTGGCAGCAGCCCCTTATTAGACTAAAACATGAATTCATATTTCAATGTATAGCATTTGTCTTGTGTGTGTTTATGTTATGTTGGATGGCTAATCACTTTGTTCTGGATCGAATTTTGTTATTACAGATGGAATGAATTTAGTTAGTTTTAATTTAATTTAGTCGTTTAGTCTAACACAGGCATAGGGAAATCCGCATCCTTTCTCACTCCACTGTTCTCGACTTTTGTTTACCTGTGACACTGCTATGCACTGTAGTTAGTATTGGAGACGTAGTATGGCTTCTTAATCGTCACAGTATAAGCATGGCACCACCTAAACTGATATGTTCCTAACCATGAACACAAATACAAACCTAAAGCAATTTGCAAGACGCATAATGCCTATGTTAGGTTCCACATACAGATGTAAACAGTTATTTTAATTTATGTACGTCCCCCCAAAAAAAAAATATAAGTCCTGTGGTTTAATTAAAATGATAATAATCTGCTCTCTATATTTCGTCTTGCTAGTAATATTATTCAACCAAGCCGTAACATTAGAAGGAAATAATAGTTATTAGCGTTCGATGGTCGCCAGAAAAAAAAAAACAACAAAAAACCATTGAGAATATGCAAATTTAAAGGTTATTACTACTGATGCCTATACTTTTTTGAGTGAATTGATTTTTCACACGTACAATTTATATACAAGATTTTTTTTCAGTACTAAAATTTGCTGTTTCTTCAATATAAGACAGGAGACATTACAATTATATACAACTGGCGACTTCATAGGCAGGGTGTGATGGTATTCGCGCTTGGCACCGGGTGACTACTTATTTGCTAAGTGAAGTGGGTAGAAGTATGCTATTTCCCTAATTTCCAAGCTCCCCATGCCTGGACTCAGGCTAAAAATAGAAAAATAAATAAAATAGTAATGAGATTGCCTAAATTGGTTTCTTTGAAAGCAGGATGTGGAAAACATATCCTACATATATAAAGAATAATTTGTGTATTTACTCTATAACTAGGGCTTACATCATTTTATACCTTATTTACCACGTACATAGTATGTAGAGAAGGCATTGCACTCCACCCAAAAATTTGATACCAAAATTTCAGATGAAAGACATTTTAAACACGCCTGAATAAAATACACTTTTAGGTTCTATTGTGTGTGTGTGTGTGTGTGTGTGTGTGTGTGTGTGTGTGTGTGTGTTTATTTCTGAACATCATAGCTCAAAAACGAAAAGTCGGATAAATGCCAAACATCGTACTTACGTTTAGTATCTTCGAAACAAGGGACACTAAGATTTTCAAGAAAATACCCCTCCCTAGACTACCCTTTACATTGGGCATTTTTGAACTCTTATTTTCTCAAAAACATCTATAACAATTTTGATTAAAGTACCACCCAATAAATATGCTTACATGTTAAATAAAATATAATATCTTCAACATTCCAGGCTTAGCTTGAAAAGCTCGGTTCATCCGGAAGAATTTTGTATAATCTTCTATAACTGGTTAGTGTTAAGTGACAAAAGAAAATCTACTGCTCAAAGCATAAGATTTCTTGAAAGCAAACTATTAGTTCTAATATGCCTCTCTGGTGGCATAAGGCATTTCCTAGATAGCTATTATTAATGATTCAAGGTGTTCAACAAGGTCTTATTGATTTCAGTTGTTTCTCGCGATCGGATGGAGTGTGAAATATTCAGGTCAACATATAATATCTCGGTCTTAAACACTCTACTCTCTCTTTCTTTGGTAGTGTTTAACGCCCACTTTTATTACTTGTGGCATCGCAGGCAATGACACTGGTGATAGAAGAGACTGAAATGGAGCACCGGTGGAGTGCGATGGTGGGGGAAACATGAGAACCCGGAGAATATCCGCACCTGCGCCGCTTTGTCCACCACAAATCTCACATGCGGTCACTTGGGATTGAACCCGTCTAGGTGAGAGGCGAGTGGTCTAACCACTCGGCCACGCCGCGGCAATGTTTAACTCTGGCTGTTCTGTATGTATGCTAACGAAGTTTGTGATGTAGCAGTTTCGGCAAAGGTGTCTCTTGATTATAATAAATTATGTAGAAAACATGCTTCTGAAAGAAAATATTATACACCATCCGACAAACGATGGAGAGTAGCGAAAGCTATTGAATGTAAGAAATCTGATTGTTATACATGTAACTTTGTATAACTTATGTAATTTCTTTGCCGACCTAAGCTGTTTGAAAATTCATTTTGCTGGAAAGTGACGGGGATCTGATACATCGTCTGGCTCGTTTGCTCTGTCCAATCCCAACTCCACCAAATCCCACCTCTTAGTCGGTCAGGAGCTGCACAGAGCTTAGTTTTGGCCAGTAATTACTCTGATCAAAACTCTGCTAGTTACTCGAGAGTCTCCAAATGCGACCCTCGCGGCATTTCGAAACAATAGCTTTTGAGCGAATACCTAGATCATGGCATATCCCCGCCCTTGTGAGAATCTGGTCGGAAGATCGATATCTGCACCATCCCTAAGGCACAGCATAACTATAAGAGAGATGTAATCAGCAACTGATAACGATTCTTGCCAGGGGTTATTTTAATTTGAATTGCACAGCTGGACACATGCAAATTCTCTTTACAGCCTTATTGTTTGGTACTTTAGATGAATGTAGACATAATGTAAATTACTTATGTTATTGTAATTGTTTGACACAAATTCTAGAAGTCACCTTCGTACGAATTTTCAGTTGCATTTAGTGTTTTATACATTTTAAGGCTATGAAAATGACACAACATTATTTAAAAACTAAAAATTGAGTATTTACTTCAAAACCTATACTGTTTAAATCCCTCTAGGCTTGTTTGAAGGTACCCGTGCGTGTACATGTGAGGTGTCATTTAAACTGTCACTTCACTTCATTCTTCAATATTAGCAATTTCATGTAATAGTCTATTCTTATTTCCTACAGTAACCACGGACAAAACGCACACAGTGGACCTGTACACAGTGTAGTTTTTATCTCAACAGCTGAAAACAAAGTTGTTGTTTTTTTTTTTTGTTTTTTTATATTCGTGTCATATGAAGATATATGAAATGATTTTTTTGATTGCATCTTATAGCACTTCGCGATATTCTAAATGCTAAAGTGAATGTAATTTTTCTCCCATCTAATTGTTATTTTGCACATAAGTCCATAAATACATTCTCAATAAAATGAACCATCCTTTTCATTCTGCAACTTAAACTATTTAAAAAAGTATATGATGAAGGTTTTATGAGCCAGCGGCTATAGGACAAAATTTAGGAGATACGGCCTGAGCAACTAGGAGGGTTGAACAGAGACAAGTAGCGCACGAATTCTAGAAGCGCTATAATCAGATGACTAGGTTCTTCTGAAAGCTTCATTTCTCCACGCTTCAAGAATGCTCTAGAATGTGCTGTAAAAAATTGCTAACGGTTATTAAAGCGAACATTCTCCCGAGTGAGTGAGTGCGTTTCTAGTGCGACAAAAAGTGCTGTTCCTCTGAGCAAGTTTGTGACGACTAATGTGACTTGCAACGAGTGCTGCTACTGTAGGAAACATACAGGATTTCTGAGATCCCTCTGAAATATAGCCTGCGTTGTGCGTATTATTACCGTATTAATTATTCGCAGTATATAGTTGCATAACATGTATTCGTGCAATAGAAGTCAGTATGTATAACACAGAATACATAAGGCATTCGACTAATTAAAAATACAAAACTTGCGCTTTATGTCACGCTAAAGCCAATGTTAAATTCATTCAAAATAATACATAAAATATCAGATAAGGTGTCACCTTACTTAAGCAGAAATCCTGTTTTGCAATGTGGAAGAGACGGATCTTTACAGGCGATAAATAAAAAATGATTTGCAACAATTTCTGTGGCCAAATGAAACGATTACACCCAAAATCTAAATATTTAAGTTTCGCAGAAAATGTTTTCTTATAAAAGAAAAGAAACTAATCGAGCAGCTCTCCTGGATAAAAATCAAAACCGTTCCTTTCAATTAGTGAACCATTCGTTCCAATTGTCTTTCCTGTCCATAATTTCAATAATAGCGCAGGCACATTTTAATCTATTGATATGTAGTATTTTTTCTTCAATAGTGCACAATGTTTGGTGTTTGGGCATGAAAGAAATCCCCAGTTTCGAATGAGGCAGGGTAGTGGTGTTCCAAGCAGAGGAATTGTACACCACAATAGGGACATCACTTTTGATATGGTATGCTAAATGGAGCAGGAGGGTAAGGTTAGTAGTAATATTTCGTATGTTTGATGATTATTTCGTGACAATTAATCACGAACTGTACATGTATCCATAAGAATTATCACGAAACATACATATATGTTATATGCTGAATTTGGCCACCCCTGGTTGTGAGAATGAATATGTGTATATGTATATGAGTGTACACATCTAAATGTATCTGGTGGGGGTAAAACACTAAAAGTGATGTATGTGAATGAATGGTAGGGGATGTTTCCTACCAACACTCATTCTCAACACATCACACCTATATACCATGCTGCGCTAACAACGATTCTGTTCCGATATTGGTCCCAAAATTGCTATTCGTATTAATAAGATACATTCAGGAAGAACGGCTTCCCAGTGGACCTTATAGTGAAAATATAATTTGTGCATGTAATATAATTCGTAAGTTTAAAAAAAGTGGACCAAATAGGGTTAGCAAATATGTATACGAACAATAACGTCATATATCTGGATAGAGTAGCAATAAGAGGACTGAAGAGACTCGTAGAATATATCCAAAAGTAAATTTATCAGCTGCACGCCTCCCCACCCCAGGGGCCTAGTACGTAAGGTACGAGTTTGACGCACCCGGGGTCCCGATTTTTTGTGATAGCGTTTAACGCCAGCTTTTACTACTTGCGCCACCGAAGGTGCTGATGCTGATGATATACGAAATGAAGATGGCGGAAAAAACCGGAGAACCCGGAGAAAACCCGCCCTTGTGCAGCTTTGTCCACCACAAATCTCACATGCGGTCTCTTGGTATTCAACCCGGGCCGTTAAGGCGAGAGGCGAGTAGTCTAACCACCTGACCACAAAGTGGGCGACCCCCTCCCCCCAGGGTACCGAGCGAACCCCGTTTTCCTCGTGTGGGCAACCTCCGAGTGGTGAGGGAGCCAGTCCAAGTAAGCGCCCACACACGTGTAGGCCGTGCGTGGAGACCCGTATCGGTGGAACCTTGTTGGTTGAGGGTTGAACATCTGATTCTGGGCTTCTGTCAATCAGTAACTGGGGAGGGTGCGAAACCTAATACACCACTTTGGTTTCCGCGTCAGCCTAAATGGGAGGCCAGAGACTAAACACACACCTAGTCAATCAGCTCGGTCTAGGTAGTATACCGAGCTCTAGTGAGTGTGTGCGAGAGTGAGCTGCTATATCCCCTAAGTAGTCCTGTCACTCCAGTAGGGTGACCCCTCGTTAGGCTCCGTTGTGGGTAGGGAGCACTGGGGGATGAAATATGTAATCATTTTTATGGCAAAAACAAAGCCCACTAATAATTTAGGTAATGGAAAAAGTAATCGAGTGCAGTGGTCCTCGCTACTTAGTTATAACTAGGATAGAGGAAGGTAAGACATTTAAATCGGTTAGCCCTTTTGCTACGCTCCAGTGCCTATAGCTCGGTTGCGGCTATACCGACACCGAGTCGGGAAATCGCAACTCCATCTGCCGATATAAACAGGGCCACCATTGCATAGAAGACTCTCGTTGCCAGGCTACTAACAAAGACTTCAACATCTATGTCGGCATCAACATCGGCGAAATCTTCTACTGTAAAACGCACTGCGGCAGCAGTGCGCACCTAAAAGATAATGTGCACCAGCAAAGAATTTTAAGACCAGTTATGTGAGAGCCTACTTACTGAAGCAAACTGTAAAGTCCTCTCCCAGTGTCTAAGGGAAGGAAAACCCCACGCCAAGCTCCACGTAGGTCCTCTTCTAAGGAATCTTCTCGGAGGAGCACAGATCGGTGACCACCATTTTCGCCGATCAGTACCTCTAATGGAAAGGGGTCCTCCCACGTGGATGAGTGCGGAGCTTGACCTATTGCTACACCCTTTACGACCTTTGGTTGCCTGCTTATAGGAGACCAAGCTCAGATCAGAAGACAATGTTACATTCAGGCACTACTCTGCAGTACTTGTGATTTATCCCCGGTATAGGGTATATCTGCCGTGGCATATGGTCATCCGAGATTATATTCATGCAAATCTGTTTCCTTAATATCTGTCATCCAGTCAGTCGCTGTAAGGATAAAGCTGTTATCTATCACATTTACCATTTTTAGTATATATCTGCCGTCAACACCTCGTTTTACAGTTACCAACATCCTTCCTGCTGGTAGGGGATGTGAATGCCCACCACACTCTTGGGCCTCGCCGCGGGCTTGTGCGAGAGGCAAAATTCTCGCCGATTTCTTGGACAGTTCTCTCCCCCCCCCCTCTCTCTCTCCTGACCACTGGAGAGCCTACATTTATCTCAGACGCCCTCCATAGTTTTTCACACCTGGATATAGGTGTTTGTTCTCCACATATGGCAGTTTCCTTACAATGGAATATCATCTCTGATTTACATCCTAGTGGCCATTTTCCTATTCTTATTAGTATCTTAGCTCACGATGTACGTTCCCCATTTTTACCTAGATGGCTCTTAGATCGAGACAACTGGAACCTTTATTCCCAGTTGGTAGTTTTTAACAACGACGAACACGACGCGGTGGACTGTTTAGTCGACCACCACACTGCCACCATTCTCTTTGCTGCCGAGCAGTATTTTCCGCGGTCAACTGGCTCACCTTTCTCTTTCCGGTTCCATGACGACAGATAAATTCCGGATAGCCATTCGTGATCGCAGGCGTGATATCAGGGTCTTCCAGCGTCGCCCTACGTTGGATAACCTCAAACAATATAAGACGCTGCGTGCCAAATCTAGACAAATTATTAAGAATAGCAAAAACAATCACGGCGGAAGCCTGTAATCTGCTTTAGTCGACATACTTTATACTTCTGTCGTATGTGATAAGTTTAAGCATGTGGCCAGAAAATCTAACCTTGCACCAATCGCTGGTCTACAAACGCCTGATACGTTTGACGTGGCTAACTCTTTCGGTAGAGATTTTGCTCAGCTGTCTAGCTCGATCATTATTCACCTGAGCTTCTTCTAGTTAAGGCTCTGGTGGAATCTCAAGAGTTCTCGTTTCGTTCCGGAAACCTTGCAGATTATAATCTTTTCACCATGTTGGAGCTAGACCATGCACTTTCGTCTTCACGAACCTCTGCACCAGGTCCAGATGGCATCCACGTCGAAATGTTGCAACATCTCACTCCTGCAGGAAAGGCTTTCTTGCTTGAGGTCTATAATCGCGTCGGGGTAGACACTACTTTTCCTGGAAAATTGCGGGAAGCCACCAACACCCTTATTTTGAAACCTGGAAAGGGCCCTATGTAGGGGTTCTATTTCCCTCACCAGTTGCGTCTGCAAGGTGCTGGAATGCATGCTCAATGGACGGCCGGTGTGGTGGTTGGAATCCCACAACCTCCGAACACCCGGGGCGGTTTCCGCAGACGTTGTTTCAGCGGCTGACCACCTTGTATCGTTATCAATGCAAATCAAGAATGGCTTTCTTAGGCACTGTCAAAGAGTTGGAATATTTTTGACCTCGAGAAGGCCTATGATAGGTATTGGCGAGAGGGGGATATTACGGTCCCTCTGCAACTGAAATATATGTGGACGCCTAACGCTATTCATTCAAGAGTTTGAGAGACCGCGTTTTCAGAGTAGGGGTCCACTCAATTGTTTTCCAATTCTTTTATACAAGAGAACGGAGTTAAACAGGGATCGGTACTAAGCGTGATATTATTTTCTATAGCGATTAACCCTATATCGCAATGCGTTCCCCTAGTTGTCTCGTCCTGCTTATTTGTAGACGACATTGCCGTATTTTGTACTACTCAGCGTACGTCGTTTTTGGAACGCCGTCTGCAGCAATGTTTAGACAACTTATTTGACTGGATTTCTCAAAACGGCCTTCATTTCTCACCTGAAAAGTCAGTCTTGCGACATAGAAGGCGATTGCCGCCTTCGCTTCGACTCAGTACAGATTCGCTTCCATTAGTAGTAGATGAGGTGAGATTCCTTAGGTTGATCTTCAGATACTTCGCTGAGCACCGCATATGGCACAACTAAAAGTGCAGTGTGAGCATTCTCTTATTCTTTTAGGGACACTAAGTTGCAAATCTTGGGGAGCGGATAGCACAGTGTTACTGCATCTTTATCATGTACTGATCCGATCCAAGTTAGACTATGGATGCATTGTTTATTCTGTAGCACATCCATCTGTGATGAGAAGGCTCGATGCTGTCCATAATCAGAGCATCCGTGTGGCTGTTGGAGCCTTTCCGACCAGCCCAGTTGTGAGCCTCTACGCCGAATCTGCAGAACAGATTCTGGTAACTAATTATTCTTGTAGCCTTAAGTGCATGTCCTTTCAAATTCTTAAAGCAATAATCCGTTGTGTTTTCGATTTTTTTTTTTTTTTTTTGCTTCTGATAGTCCAGCCAGCAGCAAGCCATACTGGAAGGACAATGTGATATATGCGAAAAAGTGGCAGTTGTTAGATGTGGATTGTGTTCAGTGAAATTATGTTTAACACACTTTTTGTGAGATACCATTACTGCAGGGTATATGTTCAGGAATAAGAGCCGCATTTGCAGATGTGTAGTGCACCCGAGAAGCTTCAATTAAGGCAAGACATTTAATTTCTCTTCACATGTACCAAGCGTCCCCCGCTCTTATTAATATGTCAATAATTCACGAATTAATCGCACTCGATAAAAATCACATTTCTATCTGCCCCACGAGAATTTTTACTTGCTAGACGAAACTTGGGTTAATGAGAGCCACGTGCCCTTCAAGGTATGCAGTAACAGTACTGCTAAAATCACTCCCCCCTCCAAAAAAAGAAAAACAAACAAAAACTACATGTTTTGTCAGACTTGAGCACATGTTTGACAAACCTGAGTGGGAACGCTCGATGCTAATTTTGCATACCGGTAGTGAGAATTGCCTTTTTGGTGGGGGTGAACTAGCGTTTGAGTCAAAGAATTTAGGTGACTACCACGACGAAATGATCAGGGAAGTGCTCAAAAACTGCTTTATACGTGTGCTTCCCAATCTCAAGCCTAAACGTGTGTTAATAGTGGGCAATGTCCCTTAACATTTAATAAGAGCGGAGCGCATATCAAACAATGCATAGAAGAAAGCTGAAGTGCTATTTTAGTTGCGATCTAAATATATTGCCTGTGACGAAACTATGGTTATAATATATTTTATAGGGGTGTAGAAACCTGTAGAATTTGGTCCTTGACAACGTTGCTCAAAGTGTCGGGCATGTAATACTCAAGACTGCCTCCATATCACTGCAAGCTTAAAGGGAAGAGCTTATTTGGAGTCCACTTAAGCGTTATGTAGCATGAAACAATGCGACGTTTACGTTAGCTGATGTTCACTGAAACATGCTTTTATGTTCCAGCGACAAAGACGCAGCTGGGGTTTGATATACCACAATAACACAAACAAGCATCGCTGGTGGCAAAACGAGCTCTCAGAGCCTGTTTATCCGAGATCATCTTAGTTAACCCAGGTCAAAGCTGTTAAAATCGCGTTGTGGTAAAACCACTACTTCACCAACCAGAGTAATGGTCACTGAGACCGAAAAATACGGTTGAAGCTTTACCGGTCACTTCCCACCGTTCACGGATCAAAATCGAAGTCAGCAAAGCCAAAAAAAAAAAAATGACGCCGCAAGAGGTAAAATCGGTGTAATGGCTGTGGTTAAGGAGAACAGCAGATATGAAGGTAATGTTGAATATGTGGATACAAGGGAAGTAGAGGGCGACCATGGTGGTTCAGAGAGCTACGCAATTACTACCACTACTACCGATACAAATTCCATTATTATTATTATTATTATTATTATTATTTTAATATATGCTATGATGTAGAACTGGACATGATTTTGTCTGACGTAGCAACCTGCAGGCTACCTCCGTGGTTGACTGGCCAACATGCTGGTTTCAAGATCCCGAGATCCAGGATTCCAATCACGGCAAGGACCGGGGAGCTTTTATTATTATTATTATTATTATTATTATTTTATTTATTTAAATTAGAAGCTTCTACCTATCCTCAATAGAATCTGCAAAGATGCATGTGGGAGTAAATACGAGAATATTTGTAGATAGACGTGATTAACAACCAACGCTAACCAAGATTGCGAGTTCTAGCTCGGCGGTGGGCGATGAATTTTTGGGCATAAACAATTCTTAGTATGACTTCCTTAGGAAGGGAAATAATGCTGGTGGTCCTGATTCGTGGATTTACGGCACATAACCCCAAGCTTGATAAAGAGGCCTCTGAGCAAAATTAAGTGGTATATTACGCGTAATATACAATGGGACGCTGAGAACCACAGCAGTTAAGGAGTGTCCATAAATAAAACTCGATTTTATTTCAAACGTTAAATAACCTACATTCAAGGAGTCAACGCCCCCGATATCACTATAAACGTTTTAGGAGGATATACAAATGAAAGAGAGAAAGAAAATTGCTCTCATTTTTTGAAACAAAAAGCGCAAGAATTTACATTCTGCTCCAATACATAAACGGTTAAGAAAAATAAATGGACCCAGCAAATTTAAGATTTGTGCACAGCAGGATTTATAATTATTATTTTTGTTGCAACACACCTACTTCTATTTTTCTACTCCCTGGTATACTGCAACTCTATATATGTACTCTATATGTTCTACTGCTCTTTGACCACAGATGTTTATATACTGCTTCATTGTCGACGTATTTTATGGCACAATAAAGCACAACCAAACTTTCAGCTTCTACCTCCCCTTTTGTTTTCCACAGCCTACATACTTATGTCATTGTCGTTATGAAACATCCTGTGTTATCGTGCAATTAAGGGCATGAACTATTTCGCATGTGATTAAGCTCAAATGTCCGATTCAAAAACACCATTTCTATGGGTGGTTTGCAAACCGCAGAGCTACAGAAACTGAACATATTTTCCTGTGCATAAACTAAACATTTTGTTTGTTTTTTAATTTTCGTAATACACAGGAATAGGTCCAATTGGAGCAGAGCTAGCGTTGTCATGTTTGATAATTTGCTGGATGGTATAACACGAAAACACCAAAGCTACTTGTGGCCGTATGGTCAGCCAGCACACTTGCCACCCGGAGGCCCAGGGTTGGATTGCCGGCAGGGGTTTCGGAAGTTTCCTTTAAGAATATGGAAGTGCGGATGTGAGCTGCATATGCGTGCGAAAAACCTACGGTAAGCTATCAAAAGTTCGAGGTTTATTCTGAAGCACCAATGGGTCATATGAATAAAAAGTAAGAACTTTCTCAAAGTTCATACTCACGAGTATGAACATTTTTTTATGGTTATATACTCAACTCAAATAGAAGATACTAGTTTTCGTAAGAACAAAAACCTATTACCTCATCTCCATGTCCAACTTGTTCATTAAGTAGAGATATGCTCGTGTTACCTACATTCTCTGACCGTATAGTTTCATTGACCATATGGTGGTGTTTGATTATTTAGCATTCTGTATTAAACATTAGGGAACTAGATTATCTTGCTTTTGGTTATGTACCATCAAAACATCTCAAGAATGATCCTGTGTTACGTAACGAGTCCCAGTAAAATAATTAGTCAAATATGAAACTCTTCAAGAAAAAATTAAAATAGTAATGATAACAACAACAATAATAATAACAATAATAATAATTGAAGCAACATGCACAAACCCACAGCTTTAATTTAAATTAATAAAGTAAACAAAATGAGGAAGGTAACTTATCGGTAATGCAGGCAAAAAATGGTCATATACTATTAAGTTATAATTCATTAGTTGCTGGATGCAATTCAAATCAGACTGTTTCTAGAAACCTGGAATGTTTACACTTCTTAACCAACTGGACTTTGAGGTTTAGATTTTGCATAGTATGCTGAAGTATAAATTTGATTTTTAGTGATACTTCTAGGCTAGTTTTTGTAATAGAGGATTTTTAAAGTCCTTGAATTTTTATGACAATGTTGTTAAACTATGACAATAAATAAAATGGATACAGGCAAACGGAAAGAAAGAATCATTGAATGGAAATTCATAGCTCATAAAATAAATAAAAAAAAAACACTGTGCCTGATGAAACGTAATGCCTACATTTTAGTATTCCAGGATATTAATTCTAATTAGGTCCTTTATGAAACAGTTTTCTTAAAAAGTTACGATTATCCGGATTTGGTAGTTAACATTTTACATGAAGGGTTATTTCCATGTCATGTTTTTCTTAAGCAATACAGGCTTTTGAAACTGGTACACAGCCTACAACTATATTTACATATATTTCCATCAGTAGATACAATATACCTCAAATTCCGCCATTCTGTTTGGATTCACATTTAACTAAGAGGAAGTTAACATGCATTCGGAAGTGTGTGCGTTTCTAGGCATACTCAACACGAGAAGGGAATGAACTTGCAAAACTGAGAAGATGCTAGCTTTTATGCATACAAAGTAGAAGTACGAAATACTATTGTAAGATGGATGCCCGAGTATGTGTTCTCAAAGTGAAATAGGTACCCGAAAGGTTTTATTGTTACCGAGCATGTACTTGAAAAAGTGAAGCGTGTACTTCATATTACTAAATGCTTCAGAGTAAGCGTAATGAGCACTGGCTTAGAAATCAACAGTGAAGAGAGCGCGCGCGCCTTTTGGAAATTACCTTCAGCTATTCATGCTTACCGCTAACACAATAAATATCCCTGTTGGAAAACGTTTGAACGGGTTACCGCTATTGAGCACACATTACTAATGATGTAATTCTCTTATGTGGTTTCAAACATTTCCCCTCCAACAACTATCAAAGCTCATTAAATCTGAGCTGGATATTTAGATTAGTGGACCCGTTTCGCGCTATGAGATAATCACGACATTGTTCAGCGCTCCAGAAACATTTCTAAAACGCATTATTATATCATCATTATCATTTTTTTCTGCGAAACATTTATCACTATTATATCTAAACCCGTGAGGATACAATACTTCAGGTGCCCAGAAATCTCCCTCCTACTCACTTTAAGTGCTTTGGTTGCAATTGTAGACTTCGAAAACCAATAAGCACTTCAAAGCAATTCCTTAATTAAGTTAAACTTTAGGACGCTAATTTGTGAAATGTCTAAAATACGTAATTTGAGTACGATACATTTGAAATAAAATGCAGGAATAGTGGTTTCATGTGTAACAAGTACACCAAATTTCATGCATATTTTAAAATTAGTAGATATAAAACTTTTTATAGTTTTATTTTACCTTTTAGAAAAATTGCTCCACACGATGTGATTACTTTTAAATCCATGGCAAGATAGCACACAAGAAACCTTGGCCTACCGCCCGGCCGCTGCGTCCCCCATCTCGGTGCACCACAAAAGTCATGGATGAGGGGCAGTATTGGAGGGTGTGACGTGGTCAGCGCCTCGAACCACCCCCGGCCAGTTAATGCGGTTCTCATGACCTGGAGCCGCTACTTCTCCATCAAGTAGCTCCTCAATTGCCCCCCCCCAGGGACCTCACAAGGCTGAGTGCACCCCACGCCGGTACTGGGACTCTAACCTAGGTCTCCCGCTTGGTAGGCAGCCGCGCTACCACCGCGCTAAGGAGACGACTTTTTGAAAATATTATTATATATTATTATTATTATTATTATTATTATTATTATTATTATTATTATATGTATTAATATTCTAGCAAAGGATGTAATTATAAATGTTAGCTTCAGTATCCAAATGGTTTGGAATAAAACATATTTTAAATATGAGCCAACATTTTTCTTAAAACGACGGAAAATCAGTATTAATGTTTAATTAAATCGCAACTGAGTTTTTATTTCGCTATTATGAGAAGGTATACAAAATTCATTCATATCAAAAGATACAATGTGTGGAACATTTTCAAAAAGAGAATCTCTCGGAAAATAATCCGACAAAAATAACCTAAAATTAGATTGACGAAGTAACGCCGTTTCTTACTGCTCTCCTCTGGTATTTGAAGGTTCCAATTTTATTGTACAGCCACATACAACTATAATAGGAGGCTGGTAGTGTTTAGTAGAATAAAACCCACGTTTCTGAATTTTGACAAATTTTGGCCTTTTTCACAGAATGTGTCCTTAACTTTGCAACATTTTTACTGCTCCTTGTCTTTAGCCCAATTTTAAAATGCTCAAAGCCTAACACTTTCTTTCTTACTTTCTTTCTTTGTCTGTTTACCCTCCTCGTATTTTGAACATATACCCACAGGACTTACAAGGCAATGAATGGAGTCAGACACTTATCGAGGAGTAGAGGCTCAAGATCAGAGAGAAGCCAGGATAGATAATCAGCCCAATGCCTGTAATGAAAGTGAGGAGATGGATGATATGAATTTATGTCTACCACAAATCCCAAATATGGTCCTCCAGGATTGAACATAGACCGTCTAGGCGAGAGAGAAAGATTCGACTACAGCGCCGACAAAGAACATTTAAAATGTTCTACATATTTCTATGCCAGCAATTCCAGGGAGACCGCATTTGACATTCTAAGCCAGGCGTCACCAACTCGCTTGATTTTGTGCTGCCTTGCTCCGTGCTTTCAGTGGGTAAATGCGTGATAGCTGTGGAAGACATCTTTCCTAACAGCGTGTCATACAGTCTGTCAAGAAAGTACCGGGAATTGGTCATTTAAAAATCCTGTTTAAAAGGGGATTCGAAATTATTGTTGTCGCTAAGTTGGTACAGCTTTCCTCTATACCCACGCGGAGTTTGATCGTCATCTGTGATCTAGTTTGTTTACAGTACGTCATTTTGTTAGTTCATCTCAAAGGTGATTTGCGATTTTGCGATGGATACAAATATTGAACAAAGAATCTGTCTCAAATTTTCATTGCAAATGGTATTTCGTGTGCCGAATCGCTGAAAATGTTACAGAGGGCTTACGGTGAATTGACTTTATAAAAAACACGTGCATATGAGTGGTACAGTGCATTCAAAAGTGGTCGAGATGTGGTGGAAGATTTGCCTCGCTCTGGTCGGCCATCAACGGTTTCAACTGAACTGAACATCGCTAAAGTGAAGAAAATGGTGTCTGAAAATCGTCATTTAGGTCTGAGAGAGATTGCCGCTGAACTTTCTGCGTCTCACGAATCGATTCGTACCATTTGGGCATGATACGCGTTGAAGCTCGGTTAGTTCAAAAAGTTTGCTCCGAAAGACTTGAATTTTCTACAAAAACTCAATCGCGTAAGGATTGCTGAAGACATGCTAGAACGAGCCAGTTCCCACCCCACATTCATGAAACGCATTGTAACTGGTGATGAGACGTGGGTTTACGAGTTTTACACTCGTACCAGTCAACAAGCTTCCGAATGGCACCTTCCAACTGAACCGAAACCTAAATGGGCACGCCAAACTCGATCAAAGCTGAAGGTCATGTTGACAGTTTTTTTTCGATTATCGCGGTGCCGTGCACTCAAGAGTTCTTGCCAGAAGGTCAGATGGTAAATAAAGACTATTATCTGAACGTTATGCGGCGTTTGAGAGAACAAATATGGCGAAAAAGGCCAAATTTGTGGAATGACAACTCATGGATTCTGCACCACGATAACGCACCAGCTCACAAGACTATTATTGTGACCGAATTTGTGGCCAAAAACTCAACAAATGTCATTGAACAACCACCGTATTCACTTGATCTGGCTCCTGCTGATTTCTTTCTCTTTCCAAAACTCAAGTTACCACTTCGAGGCACCCGTTTTCAGCCGATAGAAGACACAAAGGAAAATTCGCGGCGACAATTGACATCGATTCCTAAAAGTGCCTACAAAAATGTTTTGATGATTGCATTATTCGTTGGCATAAATGTATAATTTTAGAAGGGGGCTACTTTGAAGGCGATAAAATAAAATTGGATGAATAATTCATTTTTTGAGTTTTATTGGCAAATTCCCGGAACATTCTTAACACAGTAGTATGTCAGCTTACGTCAGAAAGAGAAAGCAATCCAACACGCAGTCTGTCAACTCACACATTTATGCCTGCCTAGGAGGAACTATTCCTATTTACAGTGGAGGAAAAAGTGTTTAGTTTATGTTATAGCTCAGTACTCACAAAATTCATTTACAGCGTAAATACGCAACCCATTCAAGTGCATTGGAAAGCTACCAACAAGCGGCCGGTCAGTTGAAGTATGTAAAGGGCTTTTCACCTAATATTTCTTCATTTGCGTCATTCTCCAATTTGCTTTAATGGAGTATTAAATACAGCACTCACACCCGTTATTGTAAAATATTTACTCAGGTAATGTAGACGTTGCCAACTTCTGTATATATTCTTTTGTATATTGATTAAGACAAGCCCACATCGTTATCATCCGAGGGGTGGGGAAACCACATCAACAAAACCTTCCATTAGAGGAATTTGAGAATGACCGGTTCAGTATCTTTGTTTCCGAAAACGTGACGTCATTATTGCTTATTTAGCTATGGAACTGGAGAACTGCAGTCTCGACGCTGAAGCTTTCCCCCTTTGCACCCTCAGGTAGGAACAATTAAATTGAGTTTATTTAAAGACGCTCTTTAAGCACTGCGGTTCCTATCGACTCATTCATTTTCGGGCGTGAAAGACTGTTTAGTTTTTTTCAGAGGCCCCACTACAGGCCTGAGGTTCTTTACGTGTCGTAAATTTAAGACACGGAACCAATGACTCTACTTCCCTTCAGAAGGAAGCCATACTAAGGATTTTTACGCCCAAAAAATCCATCGCCCTCCGCCTGAATTGAACCCGCAATCTTTGGAACCACAGGCTAACGTGCTACCCCTAGATCACCACGGAGGGCGACAGTTTTTAAGTTGTAACGTAACAGCTTTAGAAGCAGAGTCGATCAGTGAGTAAACCTGAGCATGTGAATCCTGAATACATCTCTCCCTCTCCCACTCTCTCAAAAACTCCGGGAAGTGGTGTAATAGGGGACAAGGGTTAATTTTCCGCCAAATTAATGAAAATTATTGGCTACTAATCGTTATCGCTCCACCAAAGTATCAAATCTGATGCATTCTATTCACATCACTTTCTGTACCTGCTCTGCAAACAAACTATTCTTACAAAAGGTTATTCATGTATCTACATGGCCGCGTCGTGGCCGAGTGGTTAGGCCACTCGCCTCTCACCTAGATGGCCCGGGTTCGATCCCAAGTGACAACACGTGAGATTTGTGGTGGATAAAGCGGCGCTGGGCGGGTTTTCTCCGGGTTTTCCGGTTTCCCCCGCCATCGCATTCCACCAGTGCTCCGTCAGTGTCATCGCCTGCGGTGCCGCAAGTAGTTAAAGCGGGCGTTAAACACTACCAAAAACATGTGTCTACATCATGCAAATCGAGATAAATTAAAGGAGATAAGCAGAAGCGAAATGAGGGAACTCACTATGGTAACGCGATTGCCAAATCTTGTAAATACCATCGCTATGTGAAACCAATGAAAGGCGGTTCATTTTCTTTGCGTGGCCACAAGTAAAATAAGAAGGGTTATGAAAGAAAGACTTTCCATTTGAGATAAGTTTCAAGTAGTTTAAAATTGAAATCAATAGCAATCAAACGGTTAACTCTACAAAACATGTGTGTTTTATTTGTACAGCACGTTTTTGTCTTTCTCTAACGGTTTACGAATTTCACAAAAGTCTTTCAGAATGAAGAGGTCTCCCGAGACTATGGCGAGAAAATTCAAGATATACATATCCTTTGAGCCAATTTTGAGAAGCACAACATTTTCCGTTTATGGGGTAATTGGGTGAAATTTTCTTGAAAATCTTCACGTGGCATCCTTGGGGGATGCTGCATTTAAATACCAATTTTGGTATCTAACGAATTTTTCGTTTTTGATCTGTACTGTACACATAAACACACGGATAGTTTACTCAAAATGCTTTCTTTTTATTCACGGGGTCTCAAAATATTTATTTCCGGTAAAATATTGGGGTCGAGTTCTAGGGTGGAATATAATACCTAATTTGTCTGCTATGTACATTATACAAATGTGCCAGAGAAAGTAAACATTATGATAACCGTACTTTTAATATAAATATTTCTTATTTAGGAAAAAAAAAGAGGTTTCTTTTAGAGTAAATTCACGTGAAAATTCGGGAAGGAACTTCACGGAATCTTGCTTCCCCCACCAAGCATATACTGAAAAATCTGATGTGTACCATTCACATGACTTTTTCCATATCCCTGTAACAAATAATTCTTAAAAAGCTTATACTTATATTTACTTTATGCTAATCAGTAAAAAATAGCAGAAATAGTCTAATTACTCGCTTCCTTGTAAGTAGAAGCGAAATAAGGGACAACAGTAGGTTAAAGTGATAGTCAAAAGCTGGTTGATATGTCAATGAAGTTCCTTTGTTTATATGGATAGGAGTTGACAAGTTCCTGTATGAGAAAAGTATACGTCTTTCATAGCAGAAACCAACAATAAGGAATGTTACAAAAACGACGAACTCCACGAAAAAAATGTATATAACATAAATTGTGTGTTTTAATGTGCTCTACATTTTTTGTGCAGTAAGTTTTTGTCAATCTCTTACGGTTTAGCAGTTATTCAAAATTTAGTAAAATTCATCCAGAATAAACTACTCTTCAGAGGCTATTCCCAGAAAATTCAAGATATACGTTTTATTTGTCAGGTAAATATGTTTAATATACGAAATTTTAATCAAAATCGTTAGAGCCAATTTTGAGAAAATCAAAAATTTCGAAAAAAGTTCCATGTAAAGGGTAGTTGGGGGTGGGGCGTATTTTCTCAAAATCTTCGTTTGGTATTTTACCGACTTTTCGTTTTTGAGTTATCGTGTTCACAGACACACGGACACACACACACGGACCTTTTTGTGAAAATGTTTTTTTTGGATATTGGGGACCCTAAAACATATACGAGTATTTCCGGTAAAATCTCGGTATCGAATTTTTTGGTGGAGTGCAATATTTTCTCTATACACTATGTACATAGTGCGTATGGAGAAAGTAAAAAGTAGCTCCTGAGTTTATATAATATCTCATTTTGCTTACTTAAAGGACAGGAGGATCGACTTAATCTATAGAAGTTAGGGAGAGTAATACTAATTGTTATAGGATTTTTAATGCGCACTCCTTTGTTATTTTGCATATAGTCAACTACTTTCTATACCAAAGTGGTTTTAAAAGAAAAGAGTGTTTCTATAGAATTGTGTTAGATACTGCTCATATTCACTGCTATAAACATTTTTCATTATATATTAATTCTCATACTGCTAGCGTTTCAATGCGATTGCAACAGTACTGACCAATTTAATGTGCTCATCATCTTACTAGTTTATTACTATAATTATTTTTTGCAGTAACGATTTATGCTATAAATATCAAGGATATATGTATACGTTCAATTCAGAAATATGAATACTTATGTAATACCAGTCATATACAATAGGTATGTATTAACCTACGACAAGGTTTGATAAACTTAAATGACAACATTCCTAAGGAAGTTTTGTTTATAAACAACTCTCCCTAAATAAAGTGACGGAACATTTGAACTAAAACAATAGTGATGGTAGATAATACAGCAAATCCTAAGGTTTTAGGGTTATAGGCAATTTTAATCGAGCCTACGAAATTCAAGTAAATCTATGAAAGATGGATTATGTGTTTTAAACACAAAAATTTCCATTCTGACGCTGTACTGAAGGAATTATCTCATCTTGATTTCCGTGCAGCTAGTCTTGCAGTACACAAGAGATTCGCAGGAGCATCGAGCAAAGTTGCTCTCTCTCTCTCTGCTTTAACAAATGAGTAACCGGTTGGTGACGCCTGTTGTACTCATTTACGTCTACAAGGGCTAGGGCTAAATGGACACCAGACTTGCCTGTGTTCGGGAACACTTGTGCGATGTACAGTCGAGTGCGGGAAAGCGTACCGATGCTTCTGGTTTGCTAGTGTTTTCTTTATTTTAAGTTGCTAGAAACGTCTTGTGTGTTCAACACCAGCCAAGGGTGAGCCGATCTCTTATTGGTTTGAATTCGAGCCCAACTCACACGCATTAGCTCATGAACAGTCAGGCATAGGTGAGCGACGAATGGGGAGGAAACGTTTCACCTTAGTTTCTGGAGGGCACACATTCTTCACAGCGACAGTCCACATTAGCCCCAGGACGTGTCCGGCACGTATTGTTTTGGTGTCAAGTGTCTGGTATTCAAGAACTGCCCATGAACTCAAGTCGGTTTCAGGCTCAGTAGCTATGGCAAAGGAGGAAGGGGAGAAACACAAGTAGAGTGCTGTTTGGGTTTCATTTCTTCTTCTAAACACTATTGATGCCTATGCCTATAGGGAATTGAAACATGATTGGTCAAAGAAATGTGCAAATGCATCTACCTATAATGCAATAGATTCTGTAAAAAAAAAATAATTCTAAAGCACATATTGGTTGACTGGTTTGTAGTTTGTCTCAAGAGCAAGATTTCTGTGATTTGCAGTGTAACATTTCCACTTCCTATGCATTAGAGTGTAATACACCTAGCTTTTTAAAAAAAAATAGTTTTGTTTTATATTATGCTAATCGGAGATAGCAAAGACATTTCCACTCTAGTAATTCAATTAAACTCTACTTGTACTAATCAATACATAAATATTCTATTAGTGAGTATAATCCTAAGTAGAGTAGAAATATTTGTCATAAAAGTAGACAAAAGTGCAGATACAACTTTGGGTTTTGTCATGTAAAACTATAGGAAAATAATCCATATATTTTAAAAGTATAGGTTAAAGTATATTATAAAACATATAACATATTATTATTATTATTATTATTATTATTATTATTATTATTATTATTATGAATATACGATATGATATATACGGCAAACTACTCAAACCATTTAGGTTCAAATATGTATGTTGTGCAGTACACACATTAGACATTTTGCCGTCCTTCATATTTAAATCTTTTTGTTCACAAAGTAATTGCACTTTAAGTTGGTATATTCATTTATGGGAGTTTCTCTTCTAACAGAGTAAATACCCTTGTTGTAAAACGTTTGAATGGGTTACCACTATCGAGCACACATTAGCCCATTAGTGCCGGAATTAATTTTTGCCGATTTTTTTTACTTATTTTTTATGTACTATGCATTAAGCACAATCAAATAAATGGAAAACAATTCAAGAATAATTATTCAATATTTAATTTTCAAAAAAAACTGTCATTCATGTGGAAACGCTATTTGTTTACGGGGACTTCTATTCCAAATTTATAAATTGCAAATTAAAAGTTATACAATGAGTTTATAAATGAACCTTGACATTTGAGAAACAAAAGCAATAGATATAGGCAACGCATTTAGATATATAAATCAAACTTTTAGAATACAATATTCCCAAAAGGTAAACATGACAAAAAACATATGTATATAATAAATTAATTAGTATACGAACAGTATCTCATTTATCTAGCGCGAATGAAACAATTGAAAACCAATTCATAATACTACATTGTATTTTGAACACTTTGTTCTTACAATTGACTTAGTTACTCCGAGCACACCTTTCCTCTTTCTTCCCTTCTGTGTGTTGTATAAAATGATCAGTTCGGCCAAACCTCATGGTTTGTTAATGTTAATGAACTATTTGATGCAGATGTTCTTCCAGGTCCTTTGGGAAGGACTTGGGACTTGCTTAACAACACTTAAACCATTTACTGCCTAAATTGTAGCAGAGAGGTTTTGGACTGCCTGATTTATTATACAGAATCCAACTGTTTTGCACGACTACATCAAGCATCCATGTCAAGAGGGGCCAACACCATATCTTGCTGCGAATTTCAATTCAGAAATTTTACTTTGCAGTTACTTGAGGCCTAGAAATTATTACATCCCTCTTTGTTTTAATGGAAAACCTCTTTATTCGTACCTATAGCTTGGCTGCCACATGAAGAGGAGATCAGTGACTACGGCACTGCTCACCCAGCGTACATGTAGCACTTCATCATTTCTCGCAATTTCCATTTCAAAGAACCCACGATTTTGTTTGAAAAAATAGTATTTATTTTGAATTGGCCGATCTTTTGGAACTCTTTTCTCTCATAAGTTCCAATCCCTAAACATTCATAGACTTTTAAAAATTAGAAAAGTGCAGAACCGGAAACTAGATTATCCATGAAAAAGGTATCAGGTAAGTCCTTCTTTACTGCTGGACTTTCATCAAATAATACCAGTAAGCGACTCGCTACCTTATCAAATACTTTCTCATACTCTGTGTTTCCTTTTGGACCTCTGCCTTGGTAAAAATTTACTAAATAGCCACTCCTTGTGTTGAGGCTCCATATTTTGTACCATAATCTTATTGGTTTACCCTTAATAAACAGCTAACAACCATGGTGGCAAAAAGATTTAACCATGCTTTCGTCAAATGCCAGCTGCTCTTCAGGGACAACATTATCTGTACACTGCTTCTTTAGCATTTTCATAACTGGACACATTTTATAGGCCTTGTCATTTGAATCAATTTTTACGCTATCAGCGTAGTGCAGAAATCAACAGATTTGTAGAAATCTGTCTCATCTCCTGGAGTTAGACACAACTAGGTTCTTCATGTCATTATTACTATCCCAATAATGTTTTTAGATGACAGAATATTGTACCTAATGAGAAACAAAATTCCCATGAGGTATTGTATCTTTTCAGCTGTTTTATTTGGAGCTGGAGATTCATGAGCTAATGAACGTCTTGTTTCAACCACTAAGTGCTCAATTATCTCCTTGTCTATAAGTCTTTCAAAAATATCCAAATGTGCGTGTTTTATGCTTCGAATATTCACTTTCTGGAAAATAAATATAAGCTTTTTCGAAAAATGCTCCATTTATCCATCGGTGGACTTGCTTCTCTTTCACTGCTCATTTCAATATCTTTGACAGCGAATTATGTAAACTGGGCTGTAAAATGGGATGAGGCAGAGATGAAGGTCCTGCTAGTGATATATCTGCTTCATATCGATGCCCATTCTTTCATATTTAGAAACCTAACCTCTACATTAGCCCTTAAATGCCGAGGTCATAAATTATCAACAAGACTGTAACGATATGTTACTGGTAAGTTCTACGTAAATCGCTTATAGAAAATAACATAATTACCTGCCCTCGCTTTCATCTCCTGAATCCTTGTCTGTTTCGACACTGACTTCTGGAGGCTCCACGAAAATAGCTACAGTTATATACTTATTTATTAATATATTTAAGGATATAGAAAGAGAAAAACCTGGCCTAAGAATAAAAGGAAATCAGAAAATAATATAGGCAGTGCAAACGCCTAGCGCTGCCATGTGGCAACAGCAAATGTTCAAACTAAGATATACTGGTCAATATTAATTCAGATCACTAAATCACATACATCAATATATGTATAACACCAAGTGGGTCGTCTCCTTAGCGCGGTGGTAGCGCAGCTGCTTACCAAGCGGGAGACCTGGGTTTGATTCCTAGTACCGGCGTGGGGATTTTTCCCCCTCTGGGAGACTCGACCGGGGTGCACTCAGCCTCGTGAGGTCCCTGGGGGAAGACCAATTGAGGAGCTACTTGCTGGAGAAGTAGCGGCTACAGGTCATAAGGACCGCATTAACCAGTCGGGAGGGATTCGAGGCGCTGACCACGTCTCACCCTCCAATACTGCACCCCACTCAAGACGTCTTCATGGACCGAGATGGAGGACGCAGCGGCCGTGCGGTAGGCCAATGTTCCTTGTGAGCTGTCGTGGCATGGAGTTATAATACGTAGTAAGTATCTAAAAAAAAAGTTACATAATCAATAATAAACTTACTCATGTTTCTTGCAGCGTCAGTCAACGAGATTGCTACTTCAATAACACCACAACAGATGCAGGCAAACTAGCACTGACCATATTTTCGAGTTCTGCACACCTTCTCTGCTTTAGTGTTCCCCACTTCTTAAAATTCGAATACATACGAAAGCATTTAGCGTAGGCGTTCACACCGCTGTCATATGCCAACGCCAGGCGTTGCCACATGATAGTAAAGCTGGTCGAGATACAATTCTCTTATGTGGCTGTCAGACATTTCCTCGGGTTTTCCCCTCATAGCTCGTTAAAACCACCTGAAATCTGAGCAGGACGTTTTGATTAGTGGTCCCATTGCGCACTATTAGATAATCACGACAATGTTTCCGTATATTCAGCCTGGACCCTGGCCTCAGCGCTCCAGAAGCATTTCTGCAACGTATTGCTTTTTTGCGAAACAATCATCTCTACTGCATCTACACCAGCGAGGACATAATATTCCTGGTGTCCTGAAACCTCTTTCCTGCACAGTTCAAGTGTTTTGGTTGCAATTATGGACACCGAAAGACACTAATCCCTTTGAACCAATTCCATAATTAATTTAAGCTTTAGGATATTAATATGTGAATTTTCTAATTAAATGTAGTATAGGAATAATGGTTTCATGTATATTAAGTATACCAAATTTAACGCTTTAAAGCTCAGTTTTGAAAAAATGCTCCACACGATGTAAATATTTTATAAATGCTAATACTTTACCTATTTTAAAGGGGGTATTTTTAATGTTAGATTAACTATCCAGTTATTTCGGAAGAAAGTATTTATTAAATATGAGAGAACTTTTCTGTTTAAAACTCGACGCAAGATCAATATTACTTTTTAATTAAAGCACAACTAAGCAGGTTCAGAAAATGTATTTCAGAATTTTTATTTTGTTATTTATAAGAAGGTACAAAAAGTATGTTTCATACCGAAAAGAACAATGCGTAGAACAATGTCAAAATGAGACTTTAAAATAATCCGAGAAAAATAGGTTAATGTTCTATTGATAAAGTAACGCCATTTCTTAAGGCTATCCTCTAGTATTTGAAGGCTTCTCTTAAACGATTCGTTCATTTTAAGATATGAAAACTTGTCGTTTTTTTACATTTTGATATGTAACTAGGCTTAAAGTACACATTTAAAATGCTTTATGACAGGCTTTAAACACCTTTACAGCCACATAGTACTATAAGAGAAGTATTGTAGTGTTTAGTAACAGTAAAACCGCGATTCTGAATTTAGAGAATTCCTGGTATTTTTCACAGAGGGTATTCTTAAATCTTTAGTTTAGCTTTAAAGTTTAGTTTAGTCATTGACTTTAGGGCAATTTTAAAATTCTCATAGTCTTTCCTTCTTTCCTTTCTCTCTATTTCTCTCCCTTTCTTTCTTTGTTTCCCTCCTTCCTTCTGTTTATATACTTATAGCGACTGGGATCACGCTTCAGTTGAGGAGCAGAGGTTCTGGATCAGAAAAGCTAGGATGGGTGATAAGCGCGATGCCTGGTATGAAATCACGGTGACAGTAAAGATGATTTTAGAGCAAATGGTGAAATGAGTGGCTAGGGAAACTAGAGGACCCGGAGTAAAACCTCCCAGATGTCTCTTCGTTCACCACAAATCCCACTTGGGGTCCCATGGGATCAAACCGAGGCCACATAGGTGAGAAGTGAGCGGTCTTGCCATTCGGCTACGACGACGCCGTATAGCCTAACACAACATTTAAACATTTCGCAATTATCTACCTCAGCAATGTCAGGGTGACATTAAATTGTTATTTAGGGATGCTCTTTGGTTGCTGTGGCTCTCAGCGTCCTATTCTATGTTGGGCGTGAATGGCCGATTAATTTTGCTCATAGACCTCTTTATCAGGCTTGAGGTTCTTTTATGTGCCGTAAATCTACAACATGGGACAAACGGCTTTACTTCCCTTCCGAAGAAATCCATGGTAAAGATTTTTACGCCCGAAAAGAACCCATCGCCCTCGGGATTGAACCCGCGACTTTTGCGAAACAGAGGCTAGCTTGTTACATGGAGGACGACAAAGTCAGGATGAGTGTATTTAGTCGGTCTGGGTGGCTCAGTTTGTTAGGTGCTGAATTTCTCATCCCAAGGCCCAGCTGATGGTTCTTAAATGTGCTTAAAAGCGATAGCCTCATGTCAGCTGATTTATTGGCACGCAAAAGAACTCTTGTGGGATAAAATTCCGGCACACCGGCGACGCAAATAAGATCCTGACAATTGACAGCGTCGTTTACAAAACATGGTTTAAATTTGTGAGCATTTATTTGACATTCTAAGCCAGGCGTCACTAACTCGATTAAAGTGCTGCCTTGCTCCGTGTATGCAGTGGGTAAACAAGTGACAGCGGTGGATGCCAGATGGTCTATCTTACCTTGCATAGTGTTATGTGTCACTTTATAATGTAGGGAACACAAAGGAATCCAACACGCAGGCTATCGACTCCACGTTTATGCCTGCTTAGGAGGAATGTGTATTTATAGTGGCGGAATAAGTGTGTACTTTGTCGCAAAATTCTGTGCCGAGTCATAAAATTCAATTTGCAGCGTAATTACGTAACTAATGCAAGTAATGACAGTTATCCTTAGGCGGTTGGCCAGGTGAAGTAGATAAAGATTTTTTCACCTTTCAGTTCCGCTTTGCATCATTTCTTAATTTGCTTTAAACTATATATTAAATATACAATCAAACTTGTCATTGGCGTAGCGTGATATACGAACTAGGGAATGCCCTTCGAACTCCAATGTTTAAAATAAACAGACGAATTCGAGTGAAAGGAAAGAGAGCGGATGCTTTATTTAAAATATCGAAGTTTTCAGAGCATCTTTCAAAGGCGAATCAAGCTTTCTACCGCGTTTCATGTGTACACCCAAAGAATCGTTCAACAGTTCCCTCGATTGTTGCTAAGCGGAAGGTAATCGAGAGATGCGACTTCTCACTAACTTCAGAAGTTTCATATAATATTAGAGAACAGAAACAAAATTGTTTCACGATCCTCCTTTCTAATTGTATTGGTCTCTGGTCTGATGCTGTGAACTAATTCTAGTATCACGAAGTGAAGTGGATTATTCTGTGTGCTGTTTGAGAGAAACGTCATATCTTGTTATTCAAATATATATATTTAATGAAATTCTCTCTTTCAGATTATCTAAACTTTTAACATGACCACGAAATGCAAGCCTTTGTTTACTCAAAAACAGATACCTTGTATGAAATATGACAGTTGCTCGGTTTTGTTCTAACTTCCATCAAAGGTTACTTTAATTGATGGCTTATTTACAGAAATCAATTCCCCTGCTTATACCGAACGTTTTTAGTTTTTCTTAGCAAAAAATGTGATTACAGGAATGGTTTTCCGTTTATGTTCTAATAAAACAAAATGCATGACCAACAATGCAGTTTATTTAGAGTCCCACATTCTCAAACACTACACGTTACCAGATACTTTTAATGCCATATTTAGAGAATATGTCTGCCTTAATTATATTTTCTTTTCTGGTAGCAGTGGAAGTCTCTCGCCTTCAGTTTGGTTGCATAACACCCAGATTTCATATTCTGTATATTGTGTTCTAATACGCTCACAAGAAATTAAAACTTTTAAATTAACTTTCTCTTGTAAGACAAATACTTAGAAACTTCACTTTAAACCACCTTAAAGTAACTTTGCAGTGTTACATCCACTGCGCGCACACATCGTTTGAGA